>CM056994.1:71335246-76135246 GCA_029891345.1 Dryococelus australis | reverse complement strand
AGACAGATCCCTAGCTAAGTGTACAGCCAATAGTGGTTGACGGCATAAGCTCGGTGCTCTAATCAGTTCCCCGCCACTGGTGCACAAACCTAGAGCGGTGAGCCGTGTAGGCCGTCTTCCTACCACTATTGGGTGAGGTCGCAACAGAGGTTAGGCCTTCAGTCACAGGCAAATACTCCTTCCAGCACCATGGGCACTCCAGTATCAGTAAAACCTGAGGCAACTGTCCTGCCCCTCTTGGATGTGTTACTAGTGGTTGGGGCTCTACCTTTCTATTCACTGAAGTGTCTTGTTACTAGTGATTGGAGCTCTACCTTTCTATCCACTGAAGTGTCTAGAATGGATGGCTGTCGAATGGTGTGTGTGTGTCTGATATAGAGATTCCTGAAGTGAACCTGCAGTCCTACTCTCTGGTTCATACTTATAACAACACCAGGTCTCTGTTGAAATCATATGGTAATATAATTTCTAGTGATCATAGGAAATAGTTCTAGAATAGAAATCCTCAGTGAAAGGAACAAAATGTATTTATAAAGAATAATAAATATAGTGATGCGTGCTTCTCCTAACCACGTAGAGTGTGATATGGAAGTAACCTATGGTAAACAGGTGTAGGCGACCTGCTCCTAGACTAACCAAGATGGCGAATGACTTTGACGGCTATGATAATAACTCGGTCGCAGCTACTCTAACCAAGGAGCATTTAGATAAAAAAAAGGGGACCACTAATTTTAAGGGCAGTGGGTGAAGTTGCCTCTACCATCAAGTACAGATGGCTGCTGAACCAGGAGGAACAGCAGCAGAAGGTATGATGATGTCTGTAGGCTTTACTGAAGGAGAGCATCTGGAAGATGCTGATGGTGGTAGATGTCAATGGAGTTTCTGGTAGCTGTGGTAGAATATATTGTCCGCTGGACAGGTGCACGCCAGGCCGTGGTGAGAGGTGTAACATCGCCTTACGACGTCCCTCTAGCGCAAGGCCGGGGTGGGAGTAGTTACCCTCTGCCTGTGCACAGCTTCATGCATTCCTGGGCGCGCTCAGCTTGCCCCGAAGCAGGTGACGGCTTGTAGACTATCAGCGTCAGGGAGGGGATCTTCTTGATGGCATGAGTCGTAACTGTTTAGCAAATAAACGGGAAAGCAGCATGCATCAAGATAGATGCTTATTTCACATGCAATTACAAAGCCAATTATGTAAAGAAACCCTAAAATTATGTTAAATAAGTGAATAGAACACATCACGAAAAAAGACGCCAATAACGAGGGTAAAAAAATGTAAACAAGTCATAGATGTGGACTACATTCGCACGCTAATGATGTAGCTGACACTGTTGTGGCACTGAAACATGTCTGCTGGCACTAGTGAGTGAGTGAAGAGATTTGGGCAGCTCTTAGCAGCGAGGTCTTGAGAGCCAATGAGGGTAATTGAAGTGAATATGGAGCAGCGCCGGAATGAAGGGGCGAGGGAAATGGGAGATCCCCGAAAAATCCTGCTGACCAACGGCATTGTTCGGCACGATTCCCACTTGCGAAAATCTGGTGACCAAGCCGGGGATTGAACGCGGTTCGCCTTGGTGGGAGGCGAGCGCTCTAATCGCTCAGCCACTGCGGCCCCGCCGGCACTAGTATTGGGGAGAAATGGCCAGCCATTTTGTTTAGTACTCATATCTTTGATGCACACAAAAAAAAAGGTTGTTTCCATTTCATGTTTAATAGAATATCACAATACTAACATGAAATAAATACAATTAAATGTGATGTGTCAGCTAGAAGCGTACACAAATTATATATTAACATGTATTTCCATTATTTTGTTATAATGAGAATTTCAGAGTTACCAGTCTAATTCCCAGTAAACGGTGGTAAAATACGCTTTATTATATATTTGGCCAAAACCAAGTTTATTTACTTTTGTTGTATAGAGTATTTCGCTATACGGAGTATTCAAGGAAGGTTTTGCGGTATAGTTTAATGTACAGTGCATTGTTTTAAGCTGAGTGATTTACCCAGAGAACCTACTTTGTTGGTACTCGGTACTCGTTTTAATGGAAGAACAGGCATTATCAAGGAATCAAAAAATCAAACCGACCCTTACCTAATTTTAAATCAATCTAATGGCTATTTTCCAGTTAATGAAGAGGTGGAAAAATTACAGTAACAAATTACAGTATCCCTTTAGATTTCACATACCTTATTGATAAATTCAATACAACCCAGGAACATGTAATCATGAGCAAAAGCTTTGACAACATCTTCTTGAACGAAAGATTTTGGTTCGATACGTGGATGACCTGTAACAAAATTTTGGATACACACTGGTGAACACACATCACCCATATATTTTTAATGAAATGTAGAAATTTAGGATTTCACAACATGACAATTAAAACTGTGTTATTAATTCACTACTCCTTATACATAGGTATTTGGTTCTTGCCAAAAATTATTTTATCTAGTTGGTGGCTATTAATAACTAACAATTAGTTCCTCACTTTAAAAATATTTGACTTTTAAATTACCATATTTATATGTGTTTATTTATTTGTGTTACTACTGCCCCCATGTAAGATCCAGAATGCCAAATTTTCAATATCATCCCAGGGGGAAACAATATATACATATTCAGTTCTGCACCTCTCCAAGTCCTGTCTTTCAAGCTATACAAATTTCAAAACAAAATGTGGCACAAGCTATACCTTATTTTCTCCCCTACTCCATTTCTTATACGGAACTACTGTGTCTCTGTCCCCAGTCAGTAAGCCCCCTCAAATCCTTGGAGAGAGATGAAAAGACACGGGAGGAAGAACACAAAAAGAATCTCAAGAATGGAAATTATTTGAACAGTAACAAATATTGATACTACAGACTATAGAAACACAAATCCTACTGACTGAATACTAAACAATTACAAACACAAATATTAATGCAAATTAAATGTGGAACTTCACATTTTTTTCTCCTGTATATGGACCCCGCCATCACCAAAGCCAGCTGTTTGTCACTTTTTTTAAAGTGACTATTGACAGTCAATGATAATCCATTACACACAAATTACTGTGACATTCATAAATTTTGAAATGCTCAACTGGGGGAAAAAATTAAAACATAATGAATTGCAGACAACAGTTCATATAATAATAATTACAATAATAATACTGATAAATTTAATTATTTAAAAACTGTGATGTGCCACAGAACAGCATACACCAATAACTTTGTGACACGAACATCAACAAGACACAATGGACAATTACAAGCACAAAAACAGATACAAACACACACAATCACTTAACATTAGACAGATAAAAGACACAAATTGGTTATTTCATATCTAACTAAAATAATGTTTATAAACTTTTAAAAAGGATATTTTACTTCCTTTAAACAGATCAAATTTACATAGAACCTTATTAAATTGAAGCACACATCTAAACACAAGATCTTTATTTTTGGACAAGTCCTCACCATCCACTACAAGCTCTTCAGCGACTACATCTACCAAATCTCCATGAGGTTCTTCAAGCAATGGCACCAGAGATTCTTGGTCCTATCAGAGACTTTCAACCAAGCCCTCCGAAGAAGTCCCTCTCTAGTTTTCCATCCTTCTGGTGACGACAACAACCACTACACCCCACTGCCCTTCAGGTACATGGCTCCCGCAAGCCCCTTCTGGGCAACGGTGCTAGTATAGGTAGGAGCGTTATTTTCATAGCCACCTAGTTGAAACTACCTTGTTCAGATTAGACCCAGGTCACCTTCACCTGGCTTACATAGCTTACTTTGGTCAGCTTTTGCCTGGTTAGGAGGTAGTACGGGCCACCAGGTTTATTGCTCCCAGAATAAACACATATTTTAGCTAACCAACGAGTATTTGTGCTAACTCTTTGTAGACACCATATCCGTCAGGGTTAAGCAGGAGACCGTGGAATATCATTCAACCCATTACGAACCATAGCATAGGACTGTGGACTACCCCTCAGGGACATGTGTACATCATAACATACACATTAGAAAGCCACCCATACTGTGCATCCCATGTATATGTAGAGCCACAACCACTAAACAATCAATCCAAAAGGCGGCTAGTCCGTCAACTCAGGTTGTACTTCATCAACTGCACTGAACTGTGCTAGCGGGAGTACTCGTCTGGTACTGAAGGTCTGACCCATTTTGGACCCACACCTAAGTCATTGGAGTGCAGTCTGAGGATAATCCATCGCTCTACCCACCATGCTGAACTGTGCCGGATTTAAGAGCAAAGGGCATACCCCTTGCCTATTCGACTGCGGCCTTAGCAGAACTCCATAAACAGGGATCATCATCACCTGCTTACCCCTTACGAGGCTAGTAGCAGCTCCACTTCATATGCCATACACCCGGAGAAGTGGTGCTCAATGGCAAGTTCGAAAGGCAGCTACCACCTCTACCACCAAGCAAAGTTGTAACAACCCAGCACCGCCTGCACTCTGCAGCCTTGACCCCCGGGAATGAGCTCAAGCCACTTGACAGTTGGAGAGGCCTCATCTCCCTCCCCTTCCTTTTCAACCCTGATGAAGACAGCAGGGACCCAGCACCCCATCGTCGCTACCTTCCTCCAGAACGAGGACGTTCCGCACGGCATCGCCAACCCCTGGTTTGGGGGAAGCTGCCACACCAGCCTGACCCAGACCAGCGTCAGCCGCCGACTACCGTTGCTGCAGCTGGGACAGCAACCACCCCGGGCTACCATCAAGCAAGGTAAACCCATGGCAGTGTGTCCACCCGTCCGCAGATCAGTAACAGCAACTCCAGACTTTGTCCCCAGTAGACAGGCGACGCACCTTGTGCTTTACACTGGCTGTGCTCCTGTGCACAAGTGTTAAAATCAGACATTAATCAAGCCAATGTTCTGACAGACATGACCTAAACAAGTCCCGACAGTGACGTCACCCTCAGCCGCTAAAGGACGTCACGCATCATGTCAATTTAAACGTGGCATTTTCCCAACAGTAATTTTTAAAATCAACTTTTTGAAGAATAGTTATTTTTATGATTGATAAGTTCACACAAAATATGTAGTAAGCTGTGGAAAGAAAACAGAACTCTCACAAAAGTTGGCTACTTTCTACTGTGTCCCTACAGACACAACTTAAGATAAGTCCATAGACTGAACTTAAGCCAAAGAGTACTGGAGTTGGAGGCCCACTGCCTGGTTCACTGCACAACTGAGCTCGAACAAGAAAAAATAATGCTCTCAGGCATTACGAATGCAATACAAATACAAAAATTGTTGCGTGACGACCTTCAGGGCAGGACGATGGGATGGGCAGCTCCAGGGGACTTTACCACGGGGCCAAACTAATTATGGAGGAGAACTGAGAGGTGACTCTTCTACAGTTGACGGGCGGCATGAGCTCATTCCCGGGGGGTTAAGTAGCTGAAGGCTGGGATAGATTGGTTAAGTAGTGCTGTTTGTCATTGAGGATAGCAGCTACCCTTCCGTCACTCCACTTACTTCCCCTTCTGTGAGTGAATGGCTTTTACAAGGGAAAGGTACTACAGTTCACGTCCGCACTGGGGTGGCAGGCAACGATACTCCTAGCTAAGTGTAACCCAGAAGGAGTAGATCCATTCTTGTCAGGCTTGGCACTCCTTCCGGCAGGTATATACATGGAGGATGGAGTGGGTTAACTGACCAGGATGCTCTAGTCTCTTTGTCGTTGTCATGTATCTTGCTAGTGGTCGGGGCTCTACCGCACATGTGCACCAGGTACCTTTGCGTACCTGGTCCAAAGTGTGGTGTTTCAGGTGACGTATGCCAAGTCCTGGGGAAAGGTCATAGTCCTAATGTAGATTGGGTAAATCAGTTCATAAAAAGTGTTTTCCTGACTCTCCTTTGCGAGGTGACACTTACCTGGAAGCACTACAGTATGTACAGTTTACTCAAGAAGGAACAGACGGCGGTTAGACTGACCGTGTTTTATTCCATCCAGAATAGAACATGGTGACCTGTACTCTCCTGCTGTAAATCAATGCACACTGATTAACTTACGGAAAGTGAAAGCAAAAGACAGGCAAAGGGGCCTGTCGGCTTGAAGAGCCTGCCTTAAGGGTGTGCTTGAAGAACAAGCACAATGAATTAGGTAGCAGTCAGAACAACTGTACACTAACTGAAGCTGTGTTGTCCTGAAAGGACTTAAAGAGGAGCTATGGGGTGAGTGGGTTAATGGCAAGTGTCAAGTGTGGGGGAGAACAATGACCATTTGGGCTGTAGTGCATGCTGAAGAAGTTTGGCGTTGGTCACTGGTGATAGCAGGGCGTTTTCTCACGAGGTGGAAGAGAACAGATAGAACAGAGAGCCATAGCATGACTGGTGCTAAGGCGAGTTGCTGGTATCAATTGATGTTCTGCGGCTGTGCAGGACCCTTTGTACACCTGGCCAGGGGGTGTCTCGGGTTCCTTCGACATTCAGGTAGCTTCGGCGGGGTGGCTCTTCCTTTCGTAGATGGTGCTGCACTGGCTGCAATCTCTTCAGGAAGGTTGGAAGCAGGGTTTTACTCGTATGCAGGTGGTATCCGTTGCTCGAGTTTAGGGGCAACTTCACTGGCATTGTTGGCTAGTCTTCCTTCTCACGGCATTGTGTCAGGCAGGGATGATTTATATTACGCTCTTTCTTGAGGTTCTCCGCGTTACCTATGGAGACGGAATGCTGGCTTGGGTGGCTGCCATTCAGGGTTTGTATCTCTTGTGGGGCATGTGATAATAAGAAGTTGCAGCAAAAAAGAAATAGTGTAACTACGTGCTATGTGTCAATATTTTATCCATCACTACTAAACCATAAAAGGAGAAAGAAAAAAATTATTTACACTGAACATAAGATCTGTCATATTGTAAAGGGATTTCCAAATTATAATGAACTCTAATTGCATAACAAAAATTATAAAGACGTTACTGACAAGTTTTTTAAAGAATGGACAAATTACCGACAATGGCAAAGAAAACAAAACTTACTGATTTTACTATCCATTTTCCACCTCTGAAAAATTTGAGAAGACACAAGAAATGACAACACAATAAAAATAAATAAAACTTACGAGAAATTTTTATAAGTTTATGAGTAAGTATGTTGAATGATTTACCATTGTAATGCATTAAGTTAGCATATGTGGCCTAGCAAAACCTGTAAAACAGCATGTAAATAAAATTTTAACATCTTCCTTTAATTGGTACAGTTTGAGTGAATCCATTTCTATCAACAAGTTACATTCAAACCTCAATTTTTAAGCACCATTTTGTAGACACACCTCATTCATATGTAGAAATTTTGAGAAACTGTTAAAAGATCCAAAAAAATTGTGGTATTTTTTTTTTTACCTACACTGTACCTGCATGTATCTCCTAGTGGTGCAATTTCCTTTGCCGTGCCATACCCGTCATGCCTTGACAAGATACCATGCATAGTGTATGGCATTCCACGCCACTTTATGTTCCATGCAAGGAATTGTCCCAGCCAATATGGACATCAATGTACAAAGTAAATGACATAAAAATAGAACATGTTCATCTTTAATTGCACTCGATCCTTCCTGCTTCCCCCCTCCCATATTTTACCTTTGACATGTTTTAAAATGGTTTTTGTTCTTAACTTCTTATTTGCTTTGATACAGTGTTGAGGATTTAAACATTTTTTCTAGTAATTTGTAAACATCTGCAACGACAACAGGTATAGACATTGACCTGTTAAAATGTTACTGTTCCAATTATATATAAAATTTCATTTCAACATGGGAAAGGTAAACTCACAACTTACTGTGTACATACTATGTTAGGCCTATGTGGGAAGCAGCTGTCTGGTTTTAAACTAATGTTAGCTTAATGGCCACATCTGCACAGGTGGTAATAATTTTTCTTAGAATCTATCAACATATTAAACAAATGTATCATTCATTAACAGAAAGTCTACCTTATTCTTTAGAGATAGTGGCAAGGTAGTAAAATAATCAGTTTTGAAACAACTTTCTTGTTCAGGGAGTTCAAATAGATCCAAATTTGCTCGTATTGGTTCATAAAGATGATTCAGTCATGACACACATTTTGGGGGACAGGGAATTGTCTGTAAATTGAGGTTTGAGTGAACTTGGGTATGCATCTATGACTATGAAAAGGGCAGAAGGCAGCAGAGGACTGCAAGTATTGGTGATTACCCACCAACGAGCTCTGAGCTGCCCCAGATGAAAGGCACGAATTGGTAGTCGTCTAGGCTCCACACACCATGACTACCAGCAGGCTCCATGCGGTATACCAGCTGTAACTTTCGCACCAACACCAGATACCTGCCACGCAACATACACGCCCATGTAATTACACACTTCAGCAAGCACTACAGTTCTCTCTACTACTACACCTAAAAATTGTTATTTGGGAAACAACTTAAAACGATTCCCTCTCCCCCTATCCAGCAGACATGATACTGACCACATTGTCATACACCTTCCTTCATTCACTGCAAGGAGCCTACGACCTCATAGCATCAAAATAGTTCACATAGTTTCCGCTAGAGAGCTGCATAGCACAGACTTTGATTAATGAATTTGTCCCACCGGTACATACCTTTTTATTAATTACTCCCATTCGTAAACTAGGTTACCAAAGTTTGATATTATTGTCGATAAAATTAATTTATACATAATACAAGAGCTGTCAGAAAGCTTCCCTTACATTACAATATGTAAGATGTTCAAATTTATTGCTATATTTGTGAATATTTTTCAACCTGAAAAATATGTTTTCACGAGTACATAAGAAGCAATACTTTTTTTTAAAGACAGCTTACAGAAAACATATGGCAACAATTATACAGACTTCAAAAACATAACAGAACTTGTTTCTTGCAAACAATTTATCTCCTGTTCCATGCTAAAATATGACGTCGCCCTCACTGTCCTGCACGGGATGCAGCCCATTGCTGCTCTACTCATGCACCAGCCACGCACGGCTGTGCATTCTGTGCATAGCTCACTCAACTCATTCATGAAGGAACAGAAGAGTGAACAGGGTCACCACCTGACTGACCCATGTAATGAAGACTAAACACACCCTAATGTGTTTATTGTGGTGTTTTGATCTGTGCCCCTGAACGAAATTATATAAGGGAAAGTGTTATCTCCTGCTTGCTCCCTATAAGTGAGGAGTAATTTAATATAGAGTGCCAAACCACGTGGGTTATGTATAATTACTAATCACAGACTTGAGATACTCTAAATTAATAACATATTTTGGCAGCACTTGTGTCATGTTTGTTTTGTTTAAAAAGAGCAACTTGCATTTTATTCAGTTTTGTTAAAATGTAAAGTAAATGATCTCGGCATGCCACATGCCCAAACTTGAATTCCTCGATGTAATATTATTGTTTTAATTTTATTTGCTTATAATTTATTTCCTTTTTTCTCTGCGATCCTATTATGGCTTTTCCACATTATTATCATTTTTCAGACACCCATAGCAACAAGAACTGTGGACTTTTAAGTAATTAAATTCTTATGTCAAAATTACTCTCTTAATTCCTCCGGATTTTGTTTTGTGCGTTTGAGTGTTTTCCAATGTACATTTGCTCAAGTGTATGTTGAATGTAATTTCCCTGTCAATACTGGCAGGAGATCTCGGTGAGGTAACCAGATCTCTGAGCCACCATCCTCAGTCTAGACCAGCAGGCCAAAAAAGAGAACACGTGTTTCACATTGCGGGATCTACAACTTCCTTTGTGCCAACCAGTTAGCTACAATAGTAAGTTTTATTTATTCTGGAACCTTTTTCATTGTTCTGCTCCTCCCGCACTCAGTCAGATTCGCAACCCCAGAGAGTTTAACGCCTTTAATTTTCACCACGTGCTTAATAATACTTTTCTGCCGCATCGGCCTATGGCAGATTGCACTGCACGTTTTAGACTAGGGACAATGTATGTTGGACTGTAAATGTGTACCATTTCATCAATATACATAGTCACAGTGCCAGAGTCTGGATTTCTTTATTAGTTTTTAATGTACTTTCTGTATCTGACCCACTCCAGAAACCATGTGTTCAACTCATGTGCTAATTGAACTCTATCTCTTAATCGCTTTTGTTAACGTGTGCTGCGAAGAGACTGCCATGAGGCTGTCGACCTACAACTGCCTGAGAAGTTGAGTCCATGTGCTCACCTGTACATACATGAGCTGGCGTCCTACTGGAATCTCTAATTTGTTTCGTTAATATTTTAGTCACACATCAGGGTTTCTCTCAAATCTGGTGTACTCCACCTCTTGTTAGCAGAAACCACATCAAATATTTGCAATATTGGTTTACAATTGTAAAATCATGTAAAAGCATGCAGAAGATGTCAGCAATGATATAACAAGGTTTAAGCTCCATTTGGCCAGAGTTAATTTAAGGATCAATACCCCTTAAGGAAACAAATGGGTGTTTTCTATTATGTAAAAACAGCCTACGTATTAATAAGGCACATGGAAAAAAACTTTTATACAACAAATAAATATTAAATACACCGGGTGAGTCACTATTTTTCCATATCTATGCAACCTGCACACAATACTACCCCTCTAACAAAACATTGCCTACACTGTAAATACGTGTTTCATGTGTAGCCGAGTCGCGTGCCGTGTACGTACTCATTACGGCGCCTCATCTATTAGTTGAACATTTGACGCCATTGTCTGCCTGCACCAATCAGTGGCACAAAAATAGAAAATCACTACAACACAGTGTGTGTGAGTTGATTCCTTTTCACAAATACATAAGTATGACTGTAATTTTATGTCACATGAAGAAACACAATGGCTTGAAGCGAGGCAGATGTGTGTTACTACGGACACAATCATCACACACCAAAGTATTTGATAAACAATGCAATAATCTGTTCCAACACAATAAACGGACATGCATTCTTTGGAAAATGATTGCTTTTCAACGCATTGCTGACATAACACCATCCGTTCACCGCTTACTTCTAGGGAGGTAAGAATTGCCGTTTATTTACATTTCATGACACTTTTATTGGTAAATATAATGATTTTATTTCAATGTTTACAACAGTCAGTTTAATTTTTTTCTCGTTTATTTACATGCAGAAAGACAGCAGATATGAATCATGATTCATTTTTAATTATGTCACTAATTTTCTGAATTTAAATTAATTGAACAATTTAATGTCACAGATTTATATAATTAATGTGTCTTAATTTGTGTGATTTCTCCTTGTCAAACTGTAATTCTGTATACTGATAAGCCTAGTTACCAAGAGGTCTAATATGTTAGTTTTTTTTACATATAAGATTCCCTTATTCTTGGTTTTATTAAGCAGGATAATGTTACACTTTTATAAGCCCAGGGACTCTCTCTAGACTTGGTAGTGGTCAGGTCATATAGGACTAGCTCCCGCAAATTTAGTTTAAAATTTTTGCTAAACCGCCCATCATAAGGCAGGGAATGAGGAGAGCCATATCGTCAGTGCCGTAAATGTGCATAAGCAAAGGAAGAGGCCTAAACAGCACCAGTCTATTTTCTTAGTGGGTTTTCAAGTCACCGGGAAGATGTCAGAGGGGATGCTTTAGACTCCATTGCTGCAGAGTTTCCTGAAGAGTAAGACTGTACAGGATAATCTGACCTTGAGGTCCACTTAATTTCTAATTGTTGAGATAGTCTCGTTAATTGTTTAGATTCAAAGAGAACCTATTAAAAATTTTATTTCTTAGCTTATTCTGCCCAGAGGTCCTGAGAATTGAAATTTGCTCTAAAATGAAGAGAGTTCGACAGTTTTGGTGTTTGATGAACTTACTAGAAGTTAATATTATTTTTCTACGAGAAATTGCATGAGCATGAAATGCTGTCGAGAGAGAGAGGGGAGAGAGAGAGAGAGAGAGAGAGAGAGAGAGAGAGGAGAGAGAGAGGAGAGAGAGAGAGAGAGAGAGAGAGAGAGAGAGAGAGAGAGAGAGAGAGAGAGAGAGAGAGAGAGAGAGAGAGAGAGAGAGAGAGAGAGAGAGAGAGAGAGAGAGAGAGAGAGAGAGAGAGAGAGAGAGAGAGAGAGAGAGAGAGAGAGAGAGAGAGAGAGGAGGAGAGAGAGAGAGAGGAGAGAGAGAGAGAGAGAGAGAGAGAGAGAGAGAGAGAGAGAGAGAGAGAGAGAGAGAGAGAGAGAGAGAGAGAGAGAGAGAGAGAGAGAGAGAGAGAGAGAGAGAGAGAGAGAGAGAGAGAGAGAGAGAGAGAGAGGAGAGAGAGAGAGAGAGAGAGAGAGAGAGAGAGAGAGAGAGAGAGAGAGAGAGAGAGAGGAGAGAGAGAGAGAGAGAGAGGAGAGAGAGAGCGCGCGTGTGTGTGTACTCTAAATAGTTGTAAATCGGAGAGCCACCAGATCTATTATAATCTAGTGTTACCTCTGGACTACGAAACACCCTTAAAACATTTGTTACGTTAGTGCAAACCAGACGAGGAATCAAGACTCCGAGGGAAACCCCGTTCAGCCCACCTTAATTATCAGCTCCACCCACGAACATTGACACACAGAGCCCTTCCAGTCGATCTAGCCTAGTGAGAATAAAATATGGCAGGATACTTCGGTTTTGTCACCTGAGAACAGAAGTACTTCCCAACTTCTGCACCATCACATTGGTTTCTGGACGGACTATCAGGGTTCGAATCCTTCCTAAAGCAGTTCCCCGCAATCAACTGGAACAGCCCGCAGCCAATTTCATTCCCCCACTTGCCAACCCACGAGGCCATGACGGATTAATCGTGTCAGTTCAAACCAGATCGCTCACCCTCATAATCACTCATAACTCGTAACTGATTGAGCTAATTCACCCCCTATCGGGACAGCTGGTGTTCCGACTATTGACGTACCTTGTGGTACAGAGAGTAAGGCTGCCCAGAAAGGATAGCTAGACCCTATGAATTACTTTGGGGTTTGACTCCCCAATACCTCCGAAGGTCAGAAGGGGCAATCAGCACCCTAACCACTTATCCACGAAGAGGAGCACGCGTCAAGTGGCACCATACAGCTCCATATAGTTGAGCCTTTGGAGCTGGATTGAGCCAGTAACCCCCCCCCCCCCCAATTCTTTAGTCACTCACGATGGTCGCGTTTGACTACGTGTCAAGTGGCGCCCAACGTGGGGCTTAAACAGCTATAGGTAGCTCAGACTTGAGAGCTGGGACCTTGCCACACCCCCCTTTTTTTCATGTTGTACGCGTGAAGCACACATCTGTTTTGCAGCTCCCCGCAGGGGAGATGAGTTTTTTTTTGTATTCACGATTTCGGGAAGTTGTAGTAAATCACCCAGTTGTAGTAGCACCCAGGTGTAGCATTCCATGATATCGGACTCCAAAGCAAGTCTGACAGACGCACGCCGTATAGTATTTGATTCAAACACGGCCGGGACAAGCAATAGGCCTTGCCCCTCCCTGCTTGCACAGGCACTGGTTTGAACCTTATTATGTGTAGCTACTGTCATAATGAATCTCATTATATGTGTATAGGCTGGGATGACACATCCAGATACACTGACAGTTTGGAATACCGCTGCAAGTCAGGCACACAAGCTGAAGTTAGGGTCTGTCAGTGGCCTGAGTGTACCGGACAGGGAAGGTACGCTGTCCATTGCATTTTGTGCAATAACCTGTTCCATAACGGGTGTATTGGCTGGATACATGAGCCAGTGCCGAACCCGGGACAGGTCTACCAATGTGACATTTGCCGCAGGAGGCAAACTTTTTGCCAGTTTAATTCCACTCACAGGTTAAGCTCGCTGATTCCAGGGTTACCCTGCGAACTTTCCGTCCCCGTGTTTACCGGGAAGGCATACTCTAAACCCGACAAATTTCTCGCAGAATGTGAACAGGAATTAAGGGAGTATGGAATTCCCAGCAAACATTGGGTGTCCAGAGTACAATGCAACCTCATAGGTCCTGCCCGACAATTGTGGGATAAATACGGCGAGTTTATTGAGAGTTGGCCACAGTTTAAGGTGCAGATAACATCCCACTTTACGAAATTTTAAGTAATTTGATTACTTGATTTACATTCTCACGTGCAAAAGCACGGGGAAGAGGTAGAACTGTTCGTATGGCGTAAAGAATGCCTACAAAGATGCATTTACCCAGAGCGGACAGAAGTACATAGGGTACGCTGTGTAACACGCACCCTTTTACTGGCTTTAAGAAATTTAATTATTACTTAGTGCCCACAAACTGTGGAGGAACTGGTAGACCGAGTGTGGGAGATGGAGATAAATGAGCTTCCCCTCCCCGGAAGGGACCAGCTGGCACGTGCCCGTGTCAATGGCCCGGCCCCCTTGCACGACGCTCGCAGGGCAAGACACAACCCCGCCAGCTCCTGATAACTCCGTGTCACGCTGTTGGTACTGCCCGGGGCAGCATTCCAATAGGGATTGCCTGCAGCTCATCCCTCCCCCACCCACCGAATATATAACCCCGTAACCCAGAGGCGCGTGGACAGAATTTCCACGGTAGGAACCTCGAGGGTGACTCAAACCCAGAACCCTACGGAGGCAGACGAATCATCCCCCCGTGACAGTAGAACCCCACAGAATTGTGGTAGGAACGATAGCCCCCCTTCCCCATCCTACCACCTACACCCCTCGCAGGTACAGTACCAGAGTTTTAATTACGACCCTCTGACGGCTCCATGATTAGGCGATGTACGTACCCCTGTTCAGCTTACGTCTCTGTGGACATCACCACGTGTCCAACCCATACCCCCATGGTGTGATCCCGTTGATCGTCTCGGACTTGAGAACCGAACTGATAGGATGACAACGCGAAGGGATACTCCCCCTTCCACTTCCATTACAGAACCAGAGGTTAGATCAGATAGCCCTCTTGTCCCCCTTCTGGCGGTTGAAAGCCAGAGCTTACCCAAGACCACGACCGCACGCATTGCCCAAGTCTCCCCGGCCATCCATTCTGCAGCTAAGGAAGTGCCCTCATTGGATGACGACCTGGACGCGGCAGCATATCCACTCCTACCAGGATCGGTCCGACCATGCCTCCCCCCGAGCGAGTCAGCAGAGCATATTCAGGTTAGGGACTATAGGACGTAACCTCTGCTATCCTACCCTTCCTTCCCCGGCAAGAATGGAGTACAGCAAAACTCTGTTAAAACGTTTTTGAAGGGACTGAAAAAATAATGCTTATTAACCAGAAAAACTTCATTTACACACGTGTGTATAGACAAGGTGCAAAATGATTCAACTTATTAAGCAGGAAAACATCTTAAGTGGGAACTTCTTAGCAGGGTTTCACTGTAAGTGGACGAGCTACAGGTGAAAAGTCAACCCAGTCCTCGTCACCACCTATGGACCCACTTGTCAACTTGGCGACCAGCCCCTTCAGATCACCGGTACCGGAGGGGAGGAGGGAGGGAGGGAGGGAGGGAGGGAGGGAGGGGAGAGAGAGAGAGAGAGAGAGAGAGAAGATGCAACAACTGTGAAAGTGGTGAGTGTACGTTGCGATTCTTCCAGAAGTAAGACTCCACCGCGAGTGCAGTTCGAATACCTTTCATCCGTGCTGTGGCAGCATGACTGAGAAGCCGAGGTCACGCGGTCAGGTAGAGAGACCCGGGAAGCTCGCAGAGAGATCACGAACCAAGAAGCAGATGAGCACAGCAGATGGATCACAACAGCAGGAGCTCGAACCCAGGAAGCTTACCCCATGCTGTCGTCTGACACCAGGCCCACGTCACAAGTGGCCCCTCTACGCACCAGGCGCACCTGTTACGTGCCTGGGCGCTACAGAGACACGCCATGGTGGGCGCCCACATCATTTTACTGGCCTGCCGCCCCTGCCACAGAAACGAAGACGACATCCGAGGAGCAGGCGCGCCAAACATCAACGCCCCCCTCAGCCATCAACATTGTCTGCAGTATCAGCAGAGTGAGTACCTGAGAGCCACCAGTAACAGACTAGCGCCCCTGAGCACATGTTACTTTCCAAAGCTAGCTAATTTATTAGGGCAGTGATAGTGGCTAGCTTGCAGAACCCTAAAGTGAATACACATTCAACAATGATTAAGGATTAAGGTAGTTTAGTAGGGTCCGTTAGGTGTCAGTTCATAATTAAAAAATCCTAGCCTGATAGAGTAGGAAGTGTTTCAAGAAAAGTACTTCGTCGATCTCAAGAGAGAAAATTTTGAGTATCCCTGTAATGTTAAAATGTTTTTTGTGTTCTTTTGCAAGGTTGCGAATTCCAAGTAAACACATTGAGAGGAACAGAGGTCAGACAGAAAGTGAAAAGTGACCCAATTAATGTTAAGTTAACCTCCTAGTAAAGGGGAACACGTAAAGTAGTAGTAAAGAAAAATAATTGTTTTGTTTTTCAAAATTGAATTGGTCCCTAGCTTGCCAGAATAAATAGTTTTGTGGAGGTAAACATTAACATAACTTCAAACCCTCAAAGTGGACTGAGATTTCCGATTTCGGGGAGTTTTAGTAAATCACCCCGTAGCACCCAGGTGTAGCATTCCATGATATCGGACTCCAAAGCAAGTCTGACAGACGCACGCCGTGTAGTATTTGATTCAAACATGGCCGGGACAAGCAATAGGCCTTGCCCCCTCCCTGCCTGCACAGGCATTTCCAGGAATCTGTGGACATGTCCACAGATTCCCGGAAATTCCCGCATGTGCTCATGTAAAGTCAACATTTACTAAAAATATAAAAATCTACATTTTTCTTGTTTTGAAATCTTGTACGACATGTTTAACGCAACACCAATAAGTTCCGAGAGCACTGTTAGGAAGTGTGATCGAGTAACTGAAACCTATCAGCAAGCCCGTAAACATATCCTTGAAAACCATCCTCGCCATTCCTTGAAATGTGTCTGGGCGACATTGTTTAGTAAATTCCCTGTAGTGTGATTAAGAGCATGAGGCCAAAAACTCACTGAGAGCATGCCGTAACAGTCACCCAGGAAATTCACAATCTTTTAAAACGTGTAATTTTTAAGTGTGTCTAAAGCGTAAGAAACACACTTGTAAATTTATGTAATGTTTATTGAAGAGGAAGATCACCTCACGTACACTCTCGTTGAGATACAATAATTTATTTTCTTGTTACCCAATGTAAAGCTTCTTTCTTTCACGTATGTGAAATCCCAAAGCAGGTAACAAGACCCATAAAACACAGGTAGGAAATATATATGCACTGTCACTGAAAATTGTAACTATCTTATATTGGACTTAGTGTAAATTTTTTGAGAACGGAAAACCCCTACAAAATAATAAGAGCATATAGTTGTGTAGCGTGAACCCCATAAGAATGTGTGAAGGAGTAATGAATGAGATGAGAACGAAAACTCATCTAGTGGGTGTGCATAGCCACCAGACAGGTTCACGAAAGTGTATCTACTCGAGCAAGGCAGATACCCCCTCCCTCGATAACCCAAAAGAAAATTTATTCTCATCCCCTCCAGTCAGAAAGACTGCGTATGTATGCTCCCAAACTTAAACAAATTAGGAAACAGAAATTGTAAATATTAAAAGCAAGGGAACTCATGCTAACCATGTGTAAATAGTATGAGAAATAAAATGTAACCTAGGAAGTAAGAATAGGAGGAGACCTAACCTCAAATAATGCTTAGTCAGCAGAAAATTATATACTCCCACTAAATTGTATGTTCGATTTTAAGCAAGTTTTCAATGTTGATTTTAGGTTAAAATAATATTTTTTTGAGAAGTAGATTCACATTTTGTGCAAATATGTTCATCAATGTCGAGAAATGCTTAACCATGTAATTACGGCTGAGCGCCGTCAATCACTGAATCCCTGTACGCTCAACGCGATTGAGGTATAAACTGTGTTATGCGTATGGAGGCACGAGCCTACTGCCTACACCGCCACTACCAAGAGGCAGAAGTTCTACAAAACTTCCCGCTATATTAAGGGAAATATTGCTTGTATCTTGTGTGATGTTTATGTACGTTAAAACAACTAACCCTAAGAAAATGGTGTGAAACATAGATTAAGGTTATTCCTATGTCCTTGTGTAAGAGAGAATCATGTTTAAAGTTAAGTGAAGTATGTCAGATTTTAATGCGAAATATATTTTGGTTCACCTTAAAAGTATGTAGTACATACATACACGTAAATTTATTTTACTAAAATATCTTATTTAACCTAAGAATGTTGTTGCAAGCAAATGAAAATGTGCATGCCAAAGTACAGCAAGATACCTAAAGAATCATGTATACGTTCAGTGTGTGTGTAATATGCATTCATCATGTCTAATATTTTATTAGTAACCCGGAGATAGGGACGTAAAACTTGTATGATTTTTGTGTGCAGAGTTACGCTCTTATCAGGTAGATTCCCCTTTGGAATTCTTTTATTCTCGAGGACAGACCAGTAAGAATTTTAAAAGAAATTGTTTTTACTTTATATGCAACCACATTGTAAACAAATTTAAAATATTTTAATTTTCCCTCGAACTAGGAAGGCATTAGGTTTGATACCAGGCGACCTACTCCCGTACTTTTCCTTCCAAAGCTATTCCTCCCCTTGGTAAGTGATGAGACGAAAATACTCCAGTAGTGCCATGAAGCACACGGCACTGCTAAGGCACCCGGCCGCTACGCAACCAAGAGAGAGAGAGAGAGAGAGCAAAGAGGAAGAGGGAACACGCTGTTAATCTGCCACCGATAGATACCAGATGTCGCGTGACCCATATATGGGCACATTCCACTCCTACTTGGGAGGGGGTGCAGAATAGGTGCTGGCATAGAGGAGCAACCAAGAGTTATACAAGTGCTGCAGCCACCTCAGCCACCTGAAGCAAATGAGATTTCAACAGATGGCGCTTCGTCGCTTAGGGGGGTGGTCGATTGACGCATGCCAGCTTTCTGCGCTACTGAGATGCGCACTCTACAGCCAATTTCGCCCCATCTGAGCGTGCCACGCGCAGGGAAAAATTCAAATTCATTGGCTGCTGGGACTGGGAAATTAAGTATTGAAATTACGTCAGACTTTAATGAGCCACTTAAATAACTGACCTTTACATATGAATTTATATTCCTACACATCCAATCGAGAAGGAACGTGCCAGAGCAACCACGACAAAGATATAATATAATTTATTTGAATTATACCACGCTACCCTGTCTGGCCAAGAAGTACCAGTCAACTCTCAAGATAGCAGCACCCCCGTGACCTTCTGATGTCACGGCCCGCCTGCCTCAGTCCGGGGTGAAAGAAAATATCAACGCCTCCACCAGGGGAGGTAAGAATTTGAGCGGCGCTCCAGCAGCAGATAAACGAGTACCTGTATTGGAAGGCTATGCTACCTCCCGCCCCGGAGAATCGCTGACACAGGGCAATTTTTGTATAAATAGAAGTCCAGTCCAGTGGTCCAGCAGAGATGCCGGAGCTCGCCGACTGCAAGGTTCGCAAGCTCACCTAGTCTGCAGAAGACTCTCTCTCCTCTCCAGCCCACACAGGGTTCAGCCTCCTTCACTGCAGCAGCCTGAGGCAGGGCTCGAATCACCACCTCCAACCGGTAGCTTGCAGAAGGCCGCCAGCACTCCAGCCACAGCCTCCTTCAGCTGACCGCCCAGGGACAGCTCTCCATGTCTGGTAAATCCCACACCTGTACCCACTTACCCTTACCTAAGTCAAACTTCCCTTGATTCCACGGTAACAGGTTGTTGCGCAATTTATGTTCCCCTGGATAGAGCCCCTTTGTAATGATTATGCTGTAAATAGTGTATAAATTTGGTAAATCAATTAGGAATTAATTATTTTCTTTTTAATTAATTTTTCCCAGGCTAGACTTCGCCTGTTGATATAGTATTATATGTTATTCCTTACCTAGCTTATAGGGAGTAATTATTTAGCCAGGTCTCTACTAACTTTTTATTTTTAAACGTAATAAAATATTATGCATCAAACTTAAATTCACGTGTGTCGCTTACCATTATTTTTACTTTTAGAATCTGTACCACTTCTATTATTGGTGCTTATTATTTCAGTGTTGTGTTCTATTAAGTGCGCATTTAATTATAACTTAGTTCACGTCTTTATCTGGCAGTGCAGTGTGCTGAATCCCTCAGGAGGCACGGACTGAAATTGGACATAATTCCTGAGATTCCAGTGCACCCATTGCCGATAACAGGCACAAGGTTCTGTTACTTGGGTTGCCATTGTGAACAGCAGGTCCACAGGAGTGACTGTAGATTTCACCCTGCCCTGGACTGCTTGTACGCAATCCCTGTTGACAAACTCTCTTTATTTTATTTTGCTATATTTCATTTATCCTTGCGCAAGCAACACGGTGGTATTTGAAGCCGTCAGAGGCGACGCGAGAGGCGTGCCTTACTACAGCAAGCTCTGTTGAACCAGATAATTATGGACTCACAATCCAGTACTCTGAATACTTGCGAATCCGAGAGCCACCAGATAGATTATAACGTAGTGTTACCTCCGTACCACGAAACACCCTTAAAACATTTGTTAGGTTGGTGGGACCAGACAAGGAATCAGATCCGAGGAAATCCCCATTCAGCCCACCTTAATATCAGTTCCACCCACGAACACAGACACACAGAGCCTTTCCAGTCGATCTAGCCTAGTGAGAATAAAATCTGGCAGGATATTTCGGGTTTGACACCCGGGAATAGACGTACTTCCCAACTTCTGCACCATCACACTGGCTTCCGGACGGACAATCAGGGTTCGAATCCCTACTAAAGCAGTTCCCCGCAAACAGTCGGAACAGCCCGCAGCCAACTTCATTCCCGCTCACCAACCCACTAGGCCACGGCGGATTAATCGTGTCAGTACAAGCCAGATTCCTCACCCTCATAATCACTCATAACTCGTAACCGATTGAGCTTATTCCCTCCCTATCGGGACAGCTGGCGTTCCGACTATTGACGTCCCTTGTGGTACAGAGAGTAAGGCTGCCCGAAAGGGATAGCCCAACCCTCCGAATTACTCTGGCGTTTGACTCCCCTCTACCTCCGATGGTCAGAAGAGGCAGTCAGCACCCTAACCACTTATCCACGAAGGGGAGCATGCGTCAAAATGCACACAAACAGGTCTACTGTACCTTTCATTCTGGTACTATTTCTTTGCATAGGGAATTAGTTTTCACTGGGTTAATTAATTTTTTTTTATTTTCTGCCTGGACTTAGTAATTTGTTTGGATTGTGGAAAACATTTAAATCACAGAAACAAAAGCATATTACACAATTGTGTTTCAAACACCTAGGAGAAAGTTACAAAACTGTGATTAATAAACAGATGTAACTTTCAAATAATTAATTTCATCATAACAGTTCATGGCTAATATAAATATTTGCAACCACACACACACACTGACCCAGCATAAAGGATAGGCAACAATACCCTTCTATACGCAGCGGTCACAACACATGTTAGAGTATATTTATTCCTGGTGTGGAAACACAGATTTATCACAATGTCGTAACTTGATGTAATTTTAAGTAGTTTTTCCAGGAAGAAAAATTCTGCAACAAACAACATGCCGTGTCATGTGGCCGCACTTCTGCAGACTTCAAATTTGTAACCGCCCCCACCATCACGTCAAAATATATCCTAGTATTCAAAACATTAAAATCTTGTTTCAGTTGTAAATTACAAATTCAAAAATCATTATTTTTTGCTGTAACAGGTATGAAGCATGCTAAAATTGAAAACACGTATACCGTAATTTTTCTACTACTACTAACGATGCAAAACTTCCAGAGGGAGAGAGAGACAAAGCGAGAGCGATAAGCTTCACTCAGCCGGCAGTTTCTTCCTTGGTCGAAAAAACAAACACCATGTCACTAGGGCCTACACACCATATTTTGTGCTGTTATTTTAAACTGTAACAATGAAATATGTTTCCATCGGGGCTACCTAAATATTTTAATACTTCAATAGGCAATGTTTAATTTAGAAATAGCATACCAAAAAAATTGGTTGAAACAATATTTTAACTGTGAACTATTTCTTACTAGCCGTTGCCAAAACATTGCTGCTCTCACTGTTATTAATTCATATTGAACACGTAATAAATATTATAAGTTATAGAAGATACTATGGTAAGTATCATTTATTCGATAATATAATACATTATAAGATAATCAGTGTTATATACTTGTGGTATACAAATTATTTAAAAAAAACAGGTTAGCATGTTACTCCTAGGGTGATTTTTCAACGGTTTGTTTCAAAACATACAAAGAAACCGTGAATGGACCATAATTTCAAGTTTCATTTATTAAAAAATATAATACTTTAAAATTAATTACAGTTTTAATACATTTGTGGTATACAAGTTATTTAGAAAACTGACTGACATGTTACTCCTAGGGTGATGTTCCAAACTTGTTTCAAAACATCAGAAGAAACTGTGAATGCACAATACCTCAATTGCAAGCATCGTTAAAACATCAGAATGAATACCTACCTATTAAAAACTTTACAGACTACAGCCACTTGGTCGCTGGCCTTGAATGCTCCAATCTTGAATAAGCAGCAGAGGAACATGAGGAACGCTAGCTCGTGGCCTGTACCGTAGTCAATACGGGTCTGGTTGCCAAAACTCTCCACGAGATAAACCATCACTTCAGGGACGGCCCTGTGGAATTCTGCTGGCAGTGCTGACTGAAGGAGATTGAGAGCTCCCTGGACATAAGCAAATGATATCAGCACAACATTAAACAGCTTAAAAACATTATTTATTCATCTTTGTGTTTACTGCAAGTAGGAACCTATCCATCATGTCGCTGGGTTCATGGGTCATATTGAGTGCTATACTGAGTGGTTTGAATTGCTTTGAATCTAATGTAATGAGAAAATTCAAAGATACATACATCAGTGATATCTTGGTTTCCTCAAAGAAAATAAAAAATACATGCTGTACTATCTTATAAAACAGATGCAAAGACTTGGCCACTAAGTGGTCTAATTTATCTTTTGTGAAACTGCACAAAAAGTGTAACTTAAGTTCTTGGCACTGCAGAAAGTATGTACTGTATTAAAAATCATTATTTTTTCAGCAAAACAGTACTCTATTCGCTACATACATATTTTGACATGACAAAATGTAACCTACAATTTAAAAATAAAAGTTACAATAACCACAAAACATTAATACCATTATAATTACTTTTTAAGGAAAGCTTTTCCGAAAAAAACAAAAAAATTTTTCTCGGACAATGGTATAAATCGACATTACTAATCACACTGAACACAAATTTACTAGGGGCATCACAATATTCATACTATCAAACACGATAGTCAGGAGGGCTATGAAGATCAGGGAAATTTTTGGGTAAAACACATAAAATGTATGTAAATTATATGTCACTTGGGTTGCTTATTAAATTATTAAGGGAAATATGAAAAAAAGATTGCATATCCTCATTTTCTGCAAACATTTAAATTACAACAAAATTATGTACACTTATAAGAATGAAATTTGTTTCACAATATATTTTCTGACATACAATGATGATGTGTCACTGCAATAATACATTCATCTAATCAGAACGTGTTTGTGCAATGGGTACATCTCCCCTCTCCCCCTCCAAAACACGTTAGTGTTTGGACGTCGCCCTCACTGTCCCGCTTGGGATGCAGTCCACTGCTGCTCTGTTCGTTCACCAGCTACATACGGTTGTGCATTCTGTGTACGGGTCACTACACTCGTTCATGCAGGAAAAGATCAGTGAACCGGGTCATGACCCGACTGACCCGTAGTACGAAGAGTAAACTCACCCTAGCTACTTTATTGTGCTACTTTAATTTATGCACCTGAAAGCAGAGTCTAATTTATAAAAGGGAAAGTGTTATCTCCCTCTTGCTCCTCATAAATGAGGCGTTATTAGCCTGAGAGTGCAAAGTGACGTAGGATACGCAATGTTTACTAATTACAGACTTGAGACGCTCAAAATTAATAACATATTTTTCTAGTGTTTGTGTTTACTTTAAATTGAAAGGGCAAACTTCCGTTTCTTGAGTTTAGTTAAAATGTAGTTTAAACAATCTCTGCAGTTCCGGCATCTGCCATGCCACGTGCTGAAAACAAAATTCTTTCACATAATATTACATTTTGCTAATAATTTAATATTGTCTTTTGAGTGTCAGTGCTTATGTGAAATGTCTTATATTATTTTATAATGAAATTCTATATGATTCACCGGCTCATTCCGGCTTGTTCACGTAGTTATTATTTTTTTCCGACACAACTGGAAATAAGAACTCTGGATGATAAGTAATTAACTTTACAAATCGGAAGTACTCTATTATTTCTTCCAGTGTTTATTTTGGGTTTCTGAGAGTTTTATTGTATACATTTTGCCAAATGTATGCGTAAATTAATTTCCCCTCAGGATGCTGGTGGGAAATCTTGGCGAGGTAGCCGGATGTCCGAGCCACCATCTTTAGTCTTGAGCTGCGGGCCGACGAGGATACACGTGAGTCGCGCGTCACGGGATCATTCATTAACTTGAACCAATCATCTTAACTGCAACAGTAAGTCTTAGTATACCGGAACCATTTTAATTGTTTTTGCTCCTCCCGTGTACGTATTCTCCTCTCTGTACAACTCGCAGCCTTGGAGAGTGTAACGCCTTTAATTTTTTATGTGCTTAACAGTACTTTATACCATATCGGCCGATGACAGACCTAAATGCCATACCCGCTTCAAATGAGGGTGAAAGTGTATTGCTATGTGAATGTAGTCTCGTTCCGTCAATATATGCTTTCAGATGGACCAAGTCTTAATTTAATGCATAGTACTTAACGTACCTTAGGGACCTGGCCCACTCCAGGAAATCCACATGCTCAATTTATGAACTGTGTAAATGTGCTAATTCAGGGTGTCTAGAAAACCAGCTCTACAAAATTCCCTGACGTTTTCCTGTTTTCCAAACCAAAATTTGTGATTTTCTCTGACCTGTCTTGTAAACTAGAAAATTATTTTTGATAGTTCATTTTATAGTACTAGTGTTGATGTAGGAGTGTATATGTGTGTGCATGTACATGACCACACGACACCCTGTTTCATCTTATGAGCGGCGTATATGTTATGCTAAGTTAGTGAGCCAAATTATGGCAAAAATACATAACTATACCAAGAAGACATCATTACACATTAACTGAATCACTGCTACAAAAGCACATTGTTAAATAAATCTATGTAACAATATTGACAAAAAATTTTACTCAGAAAAACTATAGGAAAATTTTTTTTACACCTAAGCAAATCGTTCTTACCTTGCACTGTAACAAAGGTGCACATAGCTAAAATTTAACATTAGAATCTTATGAAGGTCAAAACATGCTTACGTGACAATTTTGTCAACAAAATTCAATTCAAACACAGCCATAGACATGTAAATAGTCTACTAACATAAAATTTTTTGAAACCTATCCTTCTAAAACATTTGTACTGAGCTTGGACAGTACTTTTTTACAATATAAATACTTGCAACCAATTGCCGGGGATGGGAAACCCGCCATTTTCAAAGTTAAAGTAACTTGGTACCGGTGCGTAAAAATCCATGTGGTAGGCTAGTCTGAATGCTACTGGTGATTCTTGACTATGAAACAAAATTACGCAGTGTATTAAACCACACATTCATTTCGTAATCTATTTTAGACAAAAATGTAATCAAAAGAAAGCACAGAATGTACACAAAAACTTTATGTTCTTTCCAAACTCCATCATATTATGCACAATCTAATATAAAACACTACAAATTATATTAACTTAAAAACACGCCTCTAATTGAACAAGTTTCATATATAACAGCATTGCACAAACAGCAAAACCAATTGTTGCACGTACACACTGAAGATATCTGGCCATAAAGAATTACTCCGCTGTTGAGTCTTTTACAGAATACATGTGCATCATAAATTAGGGATGGGTCGATACTACATTTTCTCAATATTCTATACCAGTTTCGATACCAAAAAATTCTCACAATACTCGATACTGATACTTTACTCAATATAAATAAAAAGTTGTCATGAACACCAAACAATTTGGCCAAGAAAATTACTAATTTTATTAATGTCGTCAACACACACTTAAACTATATAAAAACCCACATTATACTGGAAACAAATGGTGGATGGCCTGTAACCCAAACATCCTTAACCAATGATAAACCAACAGTCTCCTTCGATTCTATAGAATCACGTTTCACAGTAAAAGCTGTAATCAAACTTTGAGGAAAATAATAGCTGAGGACAGAATTATGATTTCGCAGTTGTTTGTTTCATTTTGCGACTTAAAGGAAATTAATGTAATGATAAATAAATATCATAATTACCTGATACACCCATCGTGGCCTAGCCCATGGAATGCGCGGGCTATGCCACGATAGGTGTATCACATAATTATGGTATTTTTTGTGAATATTCAATAATGCTGTTGCATCACATAATTATAGTATGTATGGGATGTACAATAACTACTCAGTTTGCTTGCTTGTGCATATTGGCACTTGCTTGCAACTCTCTGCCTGCTTTTATTGTACCTGAAATATATACCATAAGTGATTAATGGGATAAAAATGAATTAAATGAAAAATTTGGTGCAGCATATAATTGTGGTATGTATTCGGTGCACAATAACTACTCAAGTTGCTCACTCGCACCTATCGGCGCTCGCTCGCAAGTCTCGACCCGTTTTTATTGTATCTCAATTATGTACCATTTAAGTAAATGTTGTCAAAAATCATAATTGTGGTATGTATGGGTTACCTAAACACACCTCAAGATGGTCACAGTTTTGTGAATATTATACTATGAACAAAATATGGTATAGTATGGTACACTTGTACTTTTAAAATTTAATAACTTGTAAACTGCTTGTCTGATCTCGACCCGTGAAGGCTTTTTGGAATGCTTGCGGGAAGCTTTGGAATGCTCACTGCCAGTCAAGATAATTATGGTACACATTTAAAAGTGGCTGTTAATATCTTGCGAACTATTGGACCTAGGTAATATTATATGGGTGTATTTGAATGCCACAAGGATGCAGATTATATTATGGTATGATTTTCGAAAGTGTTGTACACATTCCAAAAGTTATGGTACACTTGTACCATAACAATGGCATGAGAAAATGGGTTGATAAAATTTGGTTATTTTGGATATTCTCATGCGATACTATAAAGTACCAAAGGTATTGAGGTATTGAGGATCCCATCCTTATCATAAGTAACACACAGAAAGTTGACAATAATTGTGACTATTTAGTTTCCTGTAATGCACTATGCTTCAAGACACTAGAATAACACATGAGTCAAACACTGGTAATCTGTAGAAATAACATCACCAGCATCCATATTAGCAAAAAGTAACGGGATACAGCAGAAAGTGCTGCTCTCTAGCAAGGCAATAAGAAAACATTGATCACTAGCACACCCTGGCGACAAACAAGGTACTACGTAATATTGTCACTTTGTCAGACGCCCGACCACTTCAAACAAAGAAGATACACAAGTGGCAGCCATTGTACATTTTAGTAAAATAATTACAAAGTGTTTGGAGATTTTCCCTGTTTTCAAGATTTGTCAACATCCTGTAATTGAACTCTCTCTCTTAATGGTTTTTGTTAAAATGTGCTGCGAGGGGACCGCCACGTGGCTGTCAACCTGCTAATGCCCTGATAATATAAGTCCATGTGCTCACCCGTGTATAGATGAGCTGCAACCCTACTAGAACTTTCTAACTTATTTTGTTAATATTCTAGCCATGAATCAGAGTTTATCTCAAATCCGACATACTCCGCCCCTCGCTAGCAGCCAAGCCACATTAGTTGTATATGATGGCAACTGTTCCAAAAAGAACAGTTAAATAAACGGTTGGAATGTTTCGGAACAGTTTCTGAAAATTGGAACTCCTACCATCTCTAATATAGGGCTCACAAAAAATGCAAAACTCTGAGGATTTGTTTGTATATTTGTATTTTGCACATGAAAAAAAGAGTAATTTCATGGGGGCATGGCTTCTGAAGCGAGCCGCAAACATTGGTGAACAGATGGCAGCAAAGTAGCTTAGTTTGCTGCTGTATCGCAAAAGTTTATCGATCACGGCCTTTAACAAGTAAATTTGCATCTTGTGTAGATTAAAAATGACCCAGGGTTTTAACTATATTGCGTCAAATTAATGTAGAAATACCTAAAAATACTCTGCTACACATCTGCAGCCTCTTAAATTAATGTGAAGCATGCACGTGATGATATTTGCACTAACCACAGTGTATGAAGAAGACAAATAAGACTAAACTATCACACATGTTGTTCCACTTGTTTGAAACACCTACACACTATTCTATAACAAAGTTTAATTTGGTTTGTTAACAACATAAAATGAAATACAAAAAAATGTTAGTCTATGAACTTCTTCCTGCATGCGTATTTCTCTGATGTCTGTTGTACAAAAACAAGTCTGCCAGAATAGTTAATATGAAATTCTCGTTTAATCGTTCTCGCTTCAGATGATAAGAGGATTTTGTGTATGGGATGTTAATTTAATTTATGGCACGTTACCACACAGTGGCTATCAATAAATGGAATTCTTATATGACATAAACTGCACACATTTATGCACATTTCACTAGGTAACCGAATTGTTTAAGTCGGAAATAATTTTATGGGCTCTACCAGTATTATGGTATTATGTATATCAGTATTCATAAAACTATCCAAAAGTGATTGAAATAAACTTTATACCACAGATCAGATACATTACAATAAATAATTGATTATGATTACAGAACTGCCCCTAAAAATAGTGGCATGGAATCAAAGAAGACCTGGATATCTTACTGGGGAATCTCCCTCCATGCTGTTTGTATGCAAGTTCACAAAGCACCAACAGTGGCTGCTGGAGGTTGGTGATGAACAAGTCCCCCAACAAACATATCCCAGACATGTTTGATGGGTGATATGTCAAGTAAACATGTCGGCCAAGGAAGCAGTGGTACCCGTAGTTCATTGAAGAAGGCTTACACATTCCTCGCCACATGTGGATGGGCACTGTCATGCTGAGACATGGCATGTGGAGTCACCTGAAGAAGGGCCAGTAACTTGGGCTCTAAAACCTTCCTGACACAGTGGTTACTGTTTAGATTGCCCTCAATACGTAGGAGTTGAGATCACATGTTGCCTCCAATGGCGCTCCAAACCTTCACACTTTATGTTTGTCCGCTATACTGCTCCACAACGCAGGCTGCCAAATTGTGGTCACCACGGCAGCATCTAACACATATGTAGCTATCACTGTAGGACAGGTTGAAGCAGGACTCATCTGAAAACACTACATTTTGCAACTCAGTACACCAGTGACAGCGTTCACGTGCTCATTGCAGTCTGAGATGTTGCAATGCTCCAATGTCGAGCCAACAGTGTGGATGAGGCTGTACGGTCCGCTACGACCAATGTGGACAAGATGGCGGTCATCCCGTGCTGTGGTCACATTGCATGGTACAGTACCTGCTTGTCACTTTAAAAAGGCAGTTTCTTGACAGTTCTAAGAAAGCAGTGCCAGTGTTGTTTTACTACTGTATCCCTCTGACTCAGCTATTCTGACCCGTGGAAGCCATGCTGTTTATTTGCTATATTAGCTGCTGAAATTTTGAGGAAGAGATAGCTCAGTGCTCAAATCCAGTGAATGCGAAGTTATATGTACAGCCAACATTGCATTAAGAAAGTATGAAATTTTCTGACACAGCAGAAAATATGAAATCCGAAATATGCATTAGCAGAAACAATTTTCAAATTTCTACCGTAAATTAAAATGTTCAAAAGTAAACCGTGTCAGTGAAGAGATTTAGGCAGGTGCTAAATAACTTCAGTTAATATTTCTCAAAGACTATAATTTGCTATATACATACTGTTTGCAAGGTATATATAGATACGTATGTGTAATTTTTATTTGCCATAAGAAATTTTTTGTGTCACAGACTGGTTGCTGTGAGTGTGTGTGTATTACTTAAGTCCGTATTAAATTATGGGGTATTTTATGGGATTCACGCACATATAACATTATATATATATATATATATATATTATATATATATATGCATTCCACATGTTTGATGTACTCTATACAAATAGACTCTGCCCCAACTTGAGCACAATGGCAAGTCATCAGCCACAACAGTACTGAAGAGGCCTACATGGTACTACTTGGCGCAATGTCAGAAGAGACTACAGACATGTGATCCTAGCCTGTACTGTTCACCCGAAAATCGTCAAGAAGCGGTCAAATCAACACCTCCTCTGCAAGATTGTAGCGTTGGTTGAGCCGCTGCTCCCTCCAACCAGACCAAGCTAGTTCCAGAGTGCGGTGAGGGAGGGCAGTACCCAGTCTACTTCCAGCAGCCACCGAAGATAAGGGATGATAGGACTGCCTCAACCCTTTGCAATTTTCAACCCCTGGGGCCAAGGCTATCACACCCTGCACCCCTCACCACCAAGCTTCTGTATGAGATAAGTATAAAAAGTCTGGTTTGACCAGAAAACTTCAGTCTCTGCTCCTCCGCTTTCGAATAGGTAGCCATAGGGGTGCGTGACCACTGGTACGTCTGCAGATTCCAACGCTCTCAAGGACCGGGATCTCTACAAGTAGAAGACATCACTGACCAGAAGCCTTAACACTTCTTCAGCAGCCGCTGACCCTCCACTGCTTCTGGGAGACTGGACCATCCAGAGACTCCCAAAGACGTTGCTCTGCCTTCCTTACCACCTCGTGTCGAATTCCGAAGAACCCTTTGGTAACAGGTCACGTCCCTTGATTACCTCCACTCTGCCCACCAGACGGTGTTGGCAACATTGTTGTTACTCTTCTAGTAATCGTCCTCCCCAGTTTGTTCCCTCAGAAAAACCACCCGTTAGTCAGGAAATAGTCGTTGAATACTCATTTTCTCTAACACCTATTAATGCCTCCCCCAATTAGATTAATTCGCAGGCTACCTCCACCCGGATTGCTTAGGGAACCTCCATATCAAAGTACAGAGCAGGAGGTAGCACAGTGCAGTGTTTTATTACTTACGTAATAAAATATATGAAACTTAACTAGTCTCTGTATACTGAATTTCTTTGTGTAAATGTCAGAGATTTCCTAAATAGTTCAGACCACAAAAGCAAAGCCAACAACACAACAAGCCAAATACCCACATATTAAGAAGGCCACCTGAGCTCTGCCAAAACAGGTAGAATTCAGTGGAGACCAAAGCACTAGGTACTCATCTGCCAGGCAAATCAGTGACGCAGGGTGTTCCACACACAGCCACCACTATCCTGCAGGGGCGGAAAGGGGCTGGAACCACCACCGAATAACTGACCACTTGTGGATACCACACCTGGTTATTCCGGTCAGGAAGTAACTTGGGCTATCCAATGTCTAGTCCACCACTCTCCTGAAGGGCCGGGCGAAAGAGTGCAGTGTCTCGTTACAACACTAGGTATCCAGAAGTACATGCTAGGGACTCACAAGCACCGGCTCTACTTTCATGTGTCAGTTGTATGCTCAACTTCCTATGCCTTACACGCAGAAGGGAGGTAGACAGAGAAGGTTGAAGCGGGCAACTGCTGCCCTCGAATCTATACTACTTTGCGACCCACAGTCAGAAGTTGCACTTTGCACTTCCCCCAAGGCGCTTACTTCCACCTTTAATTAAGAGCTCGAAGTCCCTCCTCATCCCATACTAGAACCTTTTCTAAGGGGTAAAGGGCCTCTCATTGGTATAGCCAACCCTTGGTTGTGCGAGCCCAATCCCCATTCAACAGTTGCCTGCAGTACACCACAGATCCAGAGAATGTCACTGTCTTAGTCACCAAGCGACCACCAGTCTACCCCACAACAGGGTATTAAGTGTCTCAAGCTGGTAGCAACAACCCTACCCAAGAAGAATCACCAACTTCCAGGTAAATGTGTATCCAAGGGTTAACCGACTCGTAGGGCCGTGACAGTGGCTTCTGATTTTGTCCCCTTGAGACAGGCCACACAACCTGTACTATACACTGGCCGTCTGCCAGTGCACAATTAAGGCGCTCAACTTCATGATTCTGGAATCACAAAATAAAACTGTCAAGGTAACTAAAACCTCAACTGTCTCTTTTAAACATTGTGTGGCCAAAGTCACCATAACTTTTAACACCAAAGGTCTTAGATCACTATTTGACGTGGCTAGCCCCTCCAAATAATCATAGTTATAATTATCCATCCCCTTGGGCATGCATATATGTATCTGCGTGTGTGTGTGTGTATGTACGTGCTCTGTAGGTGATTAATACAATAAAGTGTTATATCACAAGACAAATATACATAGGAAACAAGGGAAAGAAACACATTGCTGGGAAGTTCCACTATCGTCACACAAAAATGATAATGAATTATTAATAATGTAATGAAAGCAGCTCTACACTGTAAACAACATGATAATTGCTTACATTAAGTGATGGTATAAACAAAGTGTAAAGGAATGAAATGCAAAACGGCCACAATTTCTTGCGAAAACCAAGTAACCTACATGATATCGGTCACGCACGAAGTCTGCTAGAGTCTTGCTCACAATAGGGTGAGCAGGGGGCAAGGCAGGCAACAGCACTCTCACCTTAAAAATTCATGATACCGTATTTGAAACTGTTAAAAGTACAAAATAGCAATGCCAAAACATTTTACAAATATATTATGTTATTTGAAATGCAACAATGTTTTCACCTTTTGAGGGGAATCTCAAACATGCTCACTTCTCTTGTGTACACTAATTTTGGCAAGTGTTGTCAACATGAACAGATACACAAACATGTTATGAACCAGTTGATTGCACACACTGTAAATGGTGTAATGGTTTTTGTGACACTGTTACAAAGTTGTGATGGTTCTGTCTGTCGAAAAACTGCCCTCGTAAAAGGATACACTTTTGGTTTTCTGGCACACTCACCAGCCACAGTCAACATAACAGCAACAACACCAAAGCAAAGATGACAGAATAATTTCAAATGAAAGAAAAATTTACACAGTATTTTTAACAATCACCTCTCTTAACTTTTCAATCCATGTCCTAAAAGCTTTGTTCCCAAACCTTTGTGGCTGTTCTATTGGGGGAGTTTCATCTATCCACACATCCAATTTGTCAAGCATAGCAACCATGTCTTCTGTTACTTGGCTGAAATCACTCTTGTAAGACAGTGACTTTCCTTTTACTGCTGCATTCATAGCCAAGATGAAACCCATTATCTCCTGCAAGAAAGACAAGGATAAAATTAGTTCTCAAGCATTTCTAGTCAATAATTATAAACTACAGTTGATAATGTTTCCTTCTCATCTACTACACGTAGCTGTTCAAATAATTTTCTTTAATTACTACTGCGGAAGTTCTTGTACAACTGTTAATTATTACTTGAAACCAAAATTAAGCACCACAAAAATACTGCTTATACACCTTTGGTAAAGAATCGGACTGTTAATACTTCTAGCAGCAACCTAAAATATTAAACAGAAAAACTTTTGAATAACACAAGATCAAATAGTGTGCATTTTTATATCACTTATCAGCTATGGTTCTTCCAATGGCTACCAGAAAGTTATCTCATAGAGTTTGAGGACATCCCAGAATAAAAACAAAACACAACTTTCTCCCGTAAAATGAATATTTCAAATGGCTATTATACCTACACTGAAAACAAACCAGACAAACATTCCTGCAAGGTACCCAACACAAACAAATAATTTAAAAATAGAACCAGCAGAGAACATTCTCTTTTTAGCACATGATCAAGTGCCTACAAAAAAAGCATACATTGCTAAGGTTGTTCTTAATCACAGAGAAGGAAAGGGGCATATATAACAGATGGTAAATATAGTACTCCTAGTAGAAGTGCCAGAAAGCAACATTCATAGTACATGTAAATTTTTATATTATGTAATATTTGCATTCACAACTCTTTTGTGGCTTAAAATACAGGTATTTGCCAGTAAAAAATAACACAATTTGTGACTTTCTGGCATGTCACAGGCAAAAATATGCATCTAAAATTCTTTTTAAACAAGGAAATTATAAAAATTACTCTGAAAAAAAAAACGGCCTGCAGTTCCTTACAATAAACTAATGTAACACACGACACTGGAAAACCTATATGAAATTAAAAAATATGTAGGGAGAAAGAACCATAGAATATATGTTCAGATTGTAAATATAGTGTCAACACGGGTGAGCATTGGCATGGATTGGACATGGTTTTGAATTTGGCCTACTGCATCGACACATCTGCAGTGCTTGTATTGTGTCTCGAGCATGCAGAAAATTGTTTGCAATGTGCCATGGACTTGGCAAAATGGTTTGTCATAAACATTGTAAAAATGCCACTGTCTGTTACCATGTGTCAAAATTTGAGTCAAGTGTGTGCGAGCTACATAGAGGATCATCTCAAGTACAAGTCTGCAACTAAGGGACAATCAACATTCGATGCTGTGCAAGACAGTGAATCTATATAAATAAAAATGAATGGCTAAATGTGTTGCTAAGCGCAAAACTCGAAAACGGCTGGACCAATTCGGCTAATTTTTTTTCTTCAAATATTCGTTGAAGTCCGAGGAAGGTTCTTATGAGGAGAAAAATTGGAAAAATTGCACTGAAAAACGTAAAAACCACATTTTTCTTTTTCCCATTCAAACTGTTCCTAGCCATCAATTCTAGGGATGGGTGATCTGAGATCGATTAATCGAAGAATCAATTTTTTGGGGTCGTAAAGATCGATTTGAGCAATGGATTGATCAAGTGAATCAATCTCAGACACCCTAAAATCGACTTTTGATTCATTGTCTTCCTGTTTTGGTTTATTCAAATAAAACAAAAGAGTACCAAACCATAATATAAAGAAAAAACATTTAAAATTTAATTAGTAACTTTATAATCATGAACGCAACCTTAAAATTACTATAAACTACTTGAATGCATCCGTAGATTTGACACTTTCTCTTTCTACTTTAAACAGTTTGTCTTTGATAGTTTTTTCAGTAGATTCTCAATTATTTTCTTGGTTGTTTTTAAATCTTTGCTTCTCAATCGACAAACAAGTTCCTCGATTTATCTTTGATTGATTGGTTTATTTTGTGTGTGTTTCCATTTATACTCAGTTCAAGACTCATGTCGTCTATAAGACGCGGGCAGAGCAATTTGAGTCGAAGAACTCAAAATGCTAGAAACCAAGTTAATTTTCAGTCTAATCGGACTGCACAGCAACGTGAAGAGTGAAATGAAATTGAAAGAATTCGGATATCACAAACCCGTGCAGCGCGTCATTCAGCTAATAATCTTGCAAGTTTGAAAGGAGCTGCTTTCAGTTACAATGATTCAATTGACTACTGTGCCTACCAATGCGTTGCTATTGGATCTATGAACTCAGTTTGCCCACATTGTAAGCCATTGAAATACAAAAATGAAGCCGCTGGATTGTGTTGCGCAAATGGTAAAGTGAAATTAGTGACATTGGTTCCGCCACCAGAGCCATTGTACTCATTGGTTACAGGAACGGATTCCATACATTTCCTTACAAATATCCAAAAATATAACAACTGCTTCCAAATGACTTCATTTGGGGCAACAAATGTATTCGGGACAATTTCATGCCAACTTTCAAGGTAACATATAACTTTGTTTATTTTAATTTATAGTTTTTATAACAAAAGTAATAAACCTGTCTTTTTAATTTACAGATACAAGGCCAAATATATCACCGAGCAGGTTCACTGTTGCCGGTGTCAGATGGCGACTACAAATTCCTGCAAATTTATTTAATGGGCAATTCAACACAAGCAATTGATCTGCATTGTGCACATAATAGTTCAGTGAAGAGGTCTATTGTAGAAGAATTACAAACTTTCTTTCATCAACACAATCAGTTGATTATATTGTTCAAAACTGCACTGGATCTCATGCAATCTGATAATCACAAAATTGTAATCAGAGCTGATAAAACTCCTGTGGGCCAACATGCAAGACGTTTCAATGCACCTACAATTTATGAAGTTGCCATTGTTATAGTTGGAGAAAATTTGGAAGCCCGTGATATTGTTTTACATTGCCGGAATGATCAGTTACAGCGTGTGTATGAAACACACCGCTCATATGATGCACTACAATATCCGATCATATTTTGGGAAGGTGAAGATGGTTATCACTTCTCAATCAAGATGATAAATCCCCTTACAGGTAATTAAAAATTAGGTTTAGCAATGGAGATTTTGTATCAGCTACTATATGTATTATATGCAAATTCAATCACTGTTATTAAAACAATGATTTATTTACAGGTGCCGAAACCAACAAAAAAGTCAGTTCAATGAACTATTACTCATACCGCCTGATGGTTCGTGAAAATGAAGACAATCACATCTTGAAATGTCGGTGATTATTTCACCAATATGCTGTTGATATGTATGTCAAAATTGAAACAGAGTGATTGACATTCATCAGGTTGAACCAGACCAAACTCCGTTCTGAAGAGTATATTTACCTTCGAGATGCGATTAATACTGATGGAAATGCAGAGAATGTCGGCTGGATGACAATTCTTCCAGAAACATACATCGGAAGTCCTCAACATATGCATGAATATGCTCAAGATGCCATGTCGTATGTTCATCATTATGGTACAGCAGATTTATTTATCACATTCACGTGCAATCCACGGTGGATAGAAATCAAACTTGAGTTATTCCATGGCCAATCACCCATTGATCGCAAGAGTCTTCAAACAAAAGTAGAAATCTTTAATGGATTTCATAGTGAAACATAGCGTGTTTGGCGAGACGCGCTGCTGGATGTATTCTGTGGAGTGACAGAAACGTGGATTGTCTCATGCACATATTCTGATTTGGTTGGTTGAGAAGATGAGACCAAATGAAGCTGATGAAGTGATATCAGCTGAAATCCCTGATATACAAGTAGATCCAGGCTTGCATGAGGTAGTTATTAAAAACATGATTCATGGTCCCTGTGGAACACTTAATCAAAATTCACTGTGTATGGTGGATGGTAAATGTTCGAAGCATTATCCACGGGCATTAGTAGCAGAAACAATTACCGGAAATGATGGTTATCCATTGTATCGTCGCCGATCGACTGCAGACAACGGAAGATCAACAATTGTCAAAGTGAATCAACAAGACATTGAAATTGATAATCGTTGGATTGTTCCATATTCATAGATCCTATCAAAGACTTTCAAGGTGCACATCAATGTTGAATTTTGCCATTCCATGAAATCTATCAAATACATAAGTAAATATATAACCAAAGGAAGTGACATGGCTGTGATTAGAGTTGGTGCAGAAAATTCCAATGACGAAGTTACCCAATACCAAATGGGCCGCTATGTTAGCAGTAATGAAGCAATTTGGCACATTTTTTCTTTTCCCATTCATGAAAGACACCCCACTGTTGTTCACTTAGCCATACACTTAGAAAATGGTCAAAGAGTATATTTCATGGCACCGAACGCATTACAACGAGTTGTTCAACCAACATCTACAACCTTGACCAGTTTTTTTTAAATGTGTCAGAATGATGATTTCACCCGAACACTGCTATACTCCGAAATGCCAAAATATTATACTTGGAATCAATCCTCAAAGAAATTTCAACGACGGAAACAAGGAAAACCAGTTCCAGGTTACCCAAATGTATATTCTACCGATGCAATAGGTTGAATTTATTCAGTCCATCCAAGCAATGATGAGTGTTTTTATTTGTGATTGCTATTAGTCAATGTTCGAGGCCCAACATCATTCCAACATTTACGAACTGTTAATGGTGAATTGTGTGGCTCTTACAGAGAAGCCTGTCAACGTTTGCAACTGTTAGAAAATGACGCTCATTGGGATCAAACTCTCAATGATGCTGTAATTTCTTCACAAGCTTATCAAATACGAACATTGTTTTCTATAATTATATCAACATGCTTCCCATCAAAACCAATTGATTTATGGCTAAAATACAAAGATGATATGTGTGACGATATCTTGCATCAAATGCGCATTAGAACAGGAAATCCAAATTTACAAGTCAGTGAAGAAATTTACAATGAGGCGTTAATATCAATTGAAGACATGTGCTTAATGATGTCAAACAAAGTATTATCTCAATTAGGCATGGCAGCGCCCAATCGCCCGATGCACAACACTTTTAATCATGAGTTGCAACGTGAAAATATGTACGATCTCGATGCTTTAAGAGAATCAGTTTGAATAAATCTTCTGCTGTTGAACCAACAACAAAAGTATGTATTTGATACTCTTATAAAAGTTGTAAATGATGGAACTGGAGGGATTTACTTCTTGGACGCTCCTGGTGGTACAGGAAAAACTTTTTTGATTTCATTAATTTTAGCAACAATTCGCTCACACAATGAAATTGCACTCGCACTTGCTTCATCAGGCATTGCAGCTACATTGTTGGAAGGCGGTCGAACAGCCCATTCAGCGCTAAAATTGCCGATGAATATTCAAAGCAACGAAACTCCGATCTGCAACATTTCGAAGAACTCTGCAATGGCAAAGGTTTTGCAGCAATGTAAATTGATAGTGTGGGATGAATGCACAATGGCACATAAAAAGTCTTTGGAGGCATTAGATGGAACCATGCAAGATCTGCGGAACAATCAAAAGCGATTTGGTGGTGCAATGATTTTGTTAGCAGGAGATTTTCGTCAAACATTGCCAGTGATTCCACGGTCAACGCCAGCTGATGAATTTAATGCATGTTTAAAGGCCTACGTTTTGTGGAAACATGTCAAGATATTAAATTTAAGCAAGAATATGTGTGTCGAGTTGCAAAATGATCGATCTGGAGAAATATTTTCAAAACAACTCATTGACATAGGTAATGGCAAATTCCCTTTAGACGTTTTGACTGGCTGCATTACCTTTCCTGACAATTTTTGTCAGTTTACTGAATCAAAAACTGAACTTATTCAAAAGGTGTTTCCAAACGTTGCTCAAAATTACAGAGATCATATTTGGTTGAGCGAACGAGCTATATTGGCTGCCAAAAACATGGATGTAAATGAATTAAATTTCAAAATTCAAAATGAAATTGCCGGTGAATTGAGGACATACAAATCAGTTGATTCCGCTATTAACCAAGATGATGTCAACTATCCACCCAAATTTTTTAACTTGCTGGATTTGCCAGGATTGCCGCCTCACAATCTTCAATTAAAGGTCGGATCAGTGATCATAATGTTGGGAAATATCAACCAACCGCGTCTTTGTAACGGCACACGGCTAGCGGTGAAAAAATTACTGAACAACGTGATCGAAGCAACCATTCTAAAGGGAAAGTATAAAGGAGGAGACGTTTTGATACCTCGCATCCCAATGATTCCAACTGACATACCATTTGAATTTAAACGACTGCAGTTTCCAGAGCAGCTTGCTTTCGCTATGACCATAAATAAATCCCAGGGGCAGTCATTGAGTGTTTGCTGCATTAATCTTGAAAACCCATGTTTCTTGCATGGCCAATTGTACGTCGCCTGTTCCCGTGTTGGAAAACCATCAGCTTTGTTTGTTTACGCATAGGTATCAAACAAAAAATATTGTGTACCATAAAGCATTACAATGAAAATATCATTTAACACAATATTACTAAAGTATTGCAGTATACGAAATAGAAAACTGAATTTTGTAAATAGTTGTTGTTTATGATTATAACATTAAAAATATATAGAAAAGTATATTAACATTATGCAAATGTATTGTTGATATCATGGTAATCATTTGATAGTCAATAAATATAGTGATCACTCTGAAATACGTTTATATTAATTTTTTTTATTTAAATTACACATTTGAGACTGTATAGTATCACAAACTTATCTGTTCTGGTGACACCAGAACTTGACCAGAAAAGATAAGTTTATAGGACTGCCGCAGTCCAATAGCTTTTGACAGAACGACGTCTGTCAGGTCAGCTAGTTCCTTAATAAGTTTGATGATGTGTATTTTGAAATTATTGCAATATGCTACACACTGGGAAGAGCCCAAGCCTTCAACCTCACAGCGTAACTAAACAGGGACTTCGTCTAGAGCACCCGTCTATTTACCATCAAGCTTCCACAATTCTGTGGCAACCCTATCGACTGGCTCAGTTTATCCAATATATTTAAGACCCAAACCTCACAAATGTGGAATGTCTATCCTAACTGAAGACATCAACGCCTTCTGGGGCATTGTCCATTATTAAGACGCTAACCCTCTCTGACCAAACCTATGATGTAGGGTGGGAATTACTAGGTAAACAATACAATAATAAAAGGTTGGCTGTTTCACTACACATAGAGCTAATAGTTCAAGCTCCAACCAAAACACTGGAGTTTCCACTATCAATCAACATGCTATTGTCTGTTCTGACTGAGCATGTTGTGGCTTTTGACGTGCTGGACGCTGATGTCACGAAATGAGACCCCTCTGTTGCTTTAAACTGCTGCAAGGCTAAACTGGAAACTCAATTGTGACATCAGTGAGAACTCAAGGTCACTGAATCAGAAGTTGAGATGCCAACGCTCAACCAGTTTTTGACTTTCTTGGATGGCTATCATCTATCAGCTGCATCAATGTTTGCGACTGCATCAGCAAAGGTTACCAGGAAAGTGAAGTGTGTCAACAAAATCGTCAGGTCGTTCAAATTACCTTTCATTCATTGGAAGTACGGTCAATGACAGCATCGTAAGTTGTTTCATCTGCAAGAAGCAGCACAAGTTATTCAAATATCCCAAATTCCATAGCTTATCTCGTCATGAGCACTATCAAGTAGTGGAAGCAAAGCAGCTCTGTTTGGATTGTTTAATCAGTTCACATTAATTCAAGTAGTGCTCCTCTAAAGTATATTGATGCACTGCATCATACACTACTCTACTTTTCTAGTGACAAACCCATGACAAACACTGAACAGACATGTCCAGATGATGCACTCCTAGCCTCACCAGTGTCTCACACCTTTGTATCTTCTCCTGAGATGATTAATCCCTCTAAAGTACCCTTGTCAATCACATTCATTGGCATTCCCGGTGCAGATGGTGGCTTCCATACTGTCAGGACTCTCCTAGACTTGGCCAGTCAATCAAGTTATGACAGAGGACTGTGTGAGAAGATTGGGCCTGGTTCAACAAAGTACACTACTCCTTGTATATAGACTTTGTCACCTGTCCATATTGTTAAAATTGGTGTTGATTGTCTTGTAATTCCTGTTGGTAAGGTTTACCTCTGTCTATTATTGACGGTTCGTCCTGCCCAAGACAACTGTGAGGTTCACGGCATGCTCCTTGTCTTGGACGCTTCAGTGGTCACCACCCCGTACACGTTTGGTCTAAATTCCCTTACCCAGGGCTCATAACATCCAAAATAGTTGAAATAGAGACCATAATCTAAAAAAGGGACCAATAGTGACATTTTCCTCCACACATCTAGAAATTTGTATAGTTTTTCCCTCTTCCCTTTTTCCACACAGTCCAAATGATTCATACAAATACACACCAAGATAAAGAAGAAATGCAATGAGTTTGAAGCATTATTTTATATTTATTAGAAATGTAACTTACAGACTTTTTCCCTTGGTAACAATAATATTCACAAGTTTTCTTACAAATATAATGTTCCCCAACCAAATTATAGCCAGTTAAATCAAAACTGCAGCATTATATGTAAGTGACTGTCAAAAGTATATTCTTATTAATTAGGAAATATAAGTTCCATTCTCTACTGTTAACACTTGCAAAGAAATATATAATGTACAAACACTTTAACCACATACCCTTTTGATCTTACAAATTGTCTCACAGCCAGCAGGTCACTGATGGAAGAGTGATAGATAATTAATTACTAATAATAAAATTATTCATGCTAAGTCATTTGACTTAAATAAAGTCCTGTTGAATAAAATTGAAATATTTCGTACATTGATGAAGTCTCTTTTACTTGTCTTTCTTCACAAGGAGCTGGGTGATGAGGATTGTTTTCTTTTAATAAATTCGAGTTTGAATCTTCTCTCTCTTTCTTCTCCTCTTCCAAGCCTTGCAGCACCTTTTTCAACCCTTCAAGCATCCCTTGAGCTACATGTACTTTGGCCATATCATTATGTTTGATGGCAGTTTAAATCTGTTTAGCTTGATGTGGCTTGGGGCTTGCAAGGGGCGAATGATGACAGATTACCTTATAGACTTTCCAGATAGTCGATGGATGCAGACACAGATGTTGAACTTCCCAGGCTTGGAGGAGCACAGGATCTTTTTCTCAGGATCGTTACAGGTCGACAGCCCGTGGCAGCATTCCCTCGCAGCACATGTTTCTTATGAGTTTGGGAGGATGAACAAAAGATCACTCTCCAAAAACTCTATTTAACAATATTTTTAAGAGAGGCATTTTGGATTTTTAAGGAGGTGAATTCTGACTTCGAAATTGGTTTTTATAAATTTTGCTGTCTTGGACTCAAGAATGTTTTGATGCTGAAAAATACTCCAGCTGGCCAGTGCATATGCAAACTCCACAAAAATCTTTGTCTAAAACTGAAAGCACTACATTATTAGACAAATAGCTTTTGGGAGACAATTTTGTGAGACACCTCAGTAAACTCTTTGTGCTGGAAAAATGTTTGTCCAAAACCAAAGTTCTTCTATACATTGCAGCTATATTCTACAAGGACCATTGTCAAACCTACTTCATTTGCTCCAAAAATTAAGATACAATTCTAGTTTTCTGGATTTAGTATATTAATAAATCTTCCAAACAGATAAAGCCACTGATTTGGAGGCACCCTCACAAACAATAACCACGGGGAAGTGAACGAAATACACGTGTTTCACAAGCACTGGCCAGGCCGACCCAAGAAGGTGTGAGACCAGCCGTGGGTGCGGCATTGCCACGTTTCAACTCTCCGGCCTCCTGTTAACGATGACTGTGGATGCCTGCATACACTGATAACATGTAGATACACAGCCATTATTTTGGAACTGCCACCCGATACTAAAAATATTAAATAAATTATTTTTAACAGAAAATATAAAATACCTAGGCCTATAAGAAAAATTCTGAATTTATTGGATTTAAAAACTTTTTCTATATTCAATTGTCTTTTTCCATTTTTCAGCTTAACAAAAGAACAGTAGCCCACATGACTACTTGTAAGTGTTAATCATCTGAACTTTTAACAGCTGTTAAAAAATCAATAATCACTACATTGGATGTTTCAAGTGTGTTGAGAGTTATGTCATGTTTTCTTAATATCTTCAGTTGAATTCAGTTTTGAATTAGAAAAGCAAGTATGCATATTTTTACCTCAGTTTACATGTAAGTTGAAATGTCACATCTGATACAAGGAAACTACAAAAAGGTGTTCGAGTAGCAATGGAAATTTTCCCTGAAAGTCAGAAGCACTTAGAAAGAAAGCATTTAATTGATTTTGTACAAAAAAAAGCTCTGTAATTTGTGTCACATCCGGTACATATTGGATATAAAATAAATGATTAGGCCTCTACTGTGTAAAATAATTAATTTGATCAATTCTGTTCTTTCATCAGTTATATGGAGAGTGAAAAGATGAGAAATAGAGGAAGAATGACGGGCCGTAGGGAGAAAACAAACAAGACTGATGGGAAAAAGTAGAAAGCCCACATAGAATACGACAAAATTCAAAATTGACTAACTAGAGCCAAACAAAAGCAGCTATTAAAATCTAACAATGTTGTACTAGTGGGAAACAAAAAGGGGGAGGGATATATATATATATAAACTCAGCAGGAAGAGAAGAGAAAAGAAGCCACTAAGTCTATCAAGAGCAACGAATGAAGTAGTACCAGGAAGTTACATACTAGTTTGACTCATTAGCTCAAAAAGTAATGAGTTTCGGAGCTGGAGTGTGTCTGAGTGGGGTCCAAAAAGATGGGGAGGTCTTCGTAGTTTTTATGAAGAGCTATTACCAAGGGAAAATGCAACTTATTATTAGTGAAACTTATGGAAATCTAGTTTCTATTAATGACATAATTTCAGTTTTAGAGAAGCCCTGCATAAAAACATCAGGGAATATTGTTGTATTTTCTGTCATTAAATGTTAGTGAATACGACTCTGCTGTAACATCATTATTCCTTTTTTAAAATTGTCTATAAGAATTCTGTAACAATTTCGATACTCGTTATATTACTTACTTCCTTTCTGTATTTTTTAGGTAGCTGTTAATGTTAGTGAATGAGATTCTCATTATGTTAATAATGGTTCCTGTAATACTCATTAAAATTATGTATTAAAAATTTCTTTAAATGGTTCTTAGTATGCAAATATTATAACATAAAATAATGTTCAATTCGAGTGTAAATGTTTGTTTGCATTAATTTAGTTCCATGGTATTGATACCTGACCAGTTACATCACATCTGGTATAGATAAAATGGGTGTTTTTTTAATAAATAAAATTACTCTCTCTGTATGCTTGCTTAACCTTTGACGCATGCCACACTGCTGCGCAGCACGACTGTGCACACTATGGGCCGACTTCGTCCAAACAGCAAGCACTGAGAGTCTTGGGGCAAACCTGAAGCAGCATACATGATTCTAAGTGGCTGCAGGATTGATCCACGAGCTGGTCAGTTACAGACACGGGAAATAATTAATGAGGTTAATTATTTAAATTGTACTGCCTGCCCAAACTTCCGACATGCAGTTGCCACCCTCTCGACAGAAATTGTTTAACTTGATGAGCCACGGACCAGTCAACAGTTGATAAGGAAGTTATAAGAGACACCACAGGATCACAGCACCCCTGTGCCCAGTGACGTCACAACAGCAGAGCCTCAAGCAGAGGTAGTAAACTCGTCGTCAGCCTCAACCCAGGGTGATAAGGAATGCATGGCGCCGCTCGCTACCCTGAGATAATCCTCAGCCCCTGCAGTGAAAGGTTAGCATCCCCCCCACCCCTGTGAGAGCCTCAAAGCGAAGATTTCGACTATACAAGGAATCTTAAAATCACTCTTACCAGAGTTCGTTGGCCTGCTGACCGTAACAGTTGGAGGGTTCTCCTGGGTCTGGGCAAGCCATCCTCCTCTCCCAGCCTGAAGAAGGCCAGCCATCCAGCTCCAACAGTTTGGAAAGGCTCCTCCAACAGCTCCAGCTTCAGCAGCTTGCATAAGGCTCACTGGAGGTAACCTCAATGTCCTCACCCTGCACCCTTTACCCAAAGCCTTTTCCTTGACTCCGCGGTAGCAGGCCGTCACGACGTCCCCTCTGGACAATCACCCCTTAGAAAAGTAACTCGTACAATGCGACTTTTTCTAGGAGTAGATTACTGTGGACAGTTTTCAGTCCAGGTTTGCCTTCACCTGGGGTAAATAAGTAATTTAATTTAAGACTTTAGAATATACAAGAACAGGGATTCCCCAGTGTTTTCACTAGCTGTAATACAACGTTACGTCAAAATGTTATACTGGTTGAATTTGTTCTCACTTACCCTTTCTCATTTACTGAATAAGTGAAAGTGTTAACAGTTAGGCTCATTAACGTAATTAATTCCTCACTGCGGAATAAGTGTGAGTGGGCCGAACCCCTCAGGATCACAGGGTCTGAAGAAAGCAGCAGGCAGTCTGAAAAAAACCTACTGGGATTCCTGGGAGCATCCAGTACGCCCAAACTTGTTGGCAGATTCATTCCAACTCTAGATTGCCATTTCTTCCAGTCAGTGCCTCGGGAGTGTCTGAATAAGACACTTACAGTAGGACTGAACTCCGGCAGCTAAGGGGAAGAGTGCAATCAGCAACTAAAAATTATTTATGAAGCCACTTTTGGAAAGAGTATACAGTACTTCTCATTATCACAGCCAGATAGCATCTAACTAGTTGACTCCCCTCACGATGTTGCACCCCCTTACAAGAAGTAATGGTTCCAGCACTACAACCCATCTCGCCATTTATAGCTTGTGAACACAAATCAGAACTAGACTCCAAACTAGGCATATACTGGCCATGGCCCAGCTATGAGTACGTGAATTATTACAATCCACCTAAACCCATACCAGTAGCAAAGTTGCCTACCCCTACCTCGGTTATTGACACTACGCCATGCGCAACGTGTACAATCAGTGTGGCAGCAAGGAAGGTGATCAAAATCACTATACCTCCCAAAGCCAGCCAGAAATTCCAGATAGCTTCCCTGGAACCTAACTTCGTACCCACTCGTAAACCTACGAGGGCAGCTACCTTCGGACGTCCGGGTAGCAAACAGAATTCTGAGTAAAAACTACACGCTGGAGTACAATCCATTTCCATGTCACTATCATATTCGCCGCCGCACACGGGAATTTAGTAAATTATTTAGTTATTGTGACAGCTGGCATCCCGTATATATGCAGGTATCACGGTAAGATTGCACTCCCTGGGAGGGAGACATTCACAATCAAACTCACCCTGGGGTTTGATTCCCTTCCAAACCACTATAACCCTTCCACTAGGTGGTACCCAAACAACTACCTCAACATGGGAAAACCACGACCCGCCAGGTAGGAAGGAACCCCGCTAGAAACTAATACGCCGTCGAAGGGCTGCAATTAATCTCCCTCAGCACAATCAGCACTATCCGTGTATTGTGTCGAATGGAAGTACCTTCCCACCACAAAGGCATAGAACGAAAGAGAGAGAGAGAGAGAGAGCTAAGGGTGCGTCACCTATCAGCAATATTATATAAAATATATAGCTAAAAAATATTTCCCAATTAACAGAGTTTTGAAGCCTCACCAGGGTACTAATAGGCTCAGTGGTGTATGGGGAAGACGAGGGATAAATCCTCACAGTGAAAGATTAACCTATGAGTAGAGTCTCTTAGATAAACGTAAATCCTAGTACCATTGGAGGTCGAAAAGAAGCCCTTACTTAACAAGCACAGGCTAAGATGGGGTTCTCCACGTTGGGTTAATATACTGTCTAGAGGGCTTGGGGACGAACTTCCTGGACTGGAAATTGGGGATTTCAACCTCTACGACCAATTTTATATTTAATGTTCTGCGATAGGAAGATCTAGTTTTAACACACGTAACAGACTTCAACATTCACAATGCCAGTGTCGCGAGGAGCATTTATATTACAAGGAACTCTATGAATACTTAGGCAAAACCCCCGTATAGAGAGTAAGTCTAGTGGGTTTGCATATGGGTACAAAGTCAGGTGTCATATTTACCACTCTTTTCTGAGGCATTACCTATTGGAAACAAGGCAGCCGCACACTCCTCCTCGCTGGCTGGCTCATTGAGGCGGTTGGCAGCAGAACAACGACTGACGGTTGCGGTGGCTGGTGGGGGATTCCTGGGGTGTGGTAGAAGGGATTACAAAGAAAGAGTTCGTTAACCACTGATCGTCGAGACCTAGGAGTGTGACTCCGAAGTGCACAATTAATTGGTGTTCTAGATGTGAGCTGCCTGGTCCTTTTGTAGGTGGCAGAAATAAAGGAGTGTTGTTCTCTGAGGGAGGTAATTTTGTTAGTTCTCATTCTATTTCTGTTACTATTAATTTTAAGTTCTGTTTATTTCTGTCTATGCTAGAATAAGGCATGAGAACAATAAAAATGAAAAGGTATAAGATGAAGCCGGTTATTTAAAGTGACCCTAGACACATTGGCTTTTCAATGTAATATCTCACTCTGTTGTCCTGGTCCGGCTGTTACCCAGCGATGGATGGAACCTTCGACCATTACCCAGTTGTGAAACAGAGCTTAGGATATTATACGTTATATGCAGTAATGCCTACGTGTGGTATCTACTGTGGATCAGGTGACTAAAATAGTTTGTCCTCAAATCCGGCCGTTACCCAGCGGTGGTGAAGAAGGAAAACTATTTAGTCTCTCAATTCCACAAGTGGAGGAGTTCCTAAGGTGCTTTGAGCGCTCCCGAAGATCTATCGACTGGCAGAACTCAGTTTGCCTCTTAAGGTGTATGTATCTGCCTTTGTGACTTGATAAGCGAGAAGCCAGCTTGACCTTAGAAGTAGAGCGACTGCAAGCTCTTACAAATATCTTAAGGGTCTAAAAGGGGTTTCAAAGATATGATTGAGAATGCACAGGTAATTAAGGTTTGACAATAAAAATATGTTTATTAAATACGCATTTGAAACACATGGTTCTGTACTCTTCTAAATTGATTAGAAAAAGAAATTTATTAAAATCTAGAGAAGTAAATTTTGCGTGAGAATGCCAGGTGAAGGCAACCTGGTAAGTTAAATGATGTTATGTGGTATACAAATTACTGATGAAAGAAAATAATTAAATAGACAATTAATTAAATCCTAATTGATTTATCAGGAATTGTTGTGAAGGAACCTAAGAAGAGCAAGAAGGGGTTCCTCACCAGAAGGGCGAAGACGATGGCTTGGCTAGAGCCCTAGGGGTCATCCAGTGGGGACGTCTGTGAGGTGACCTGTTACCTTAGGGTGAAATACCAGGAAAGGAAGGAAAGTTGGTGTGAGAGCGATGTTGGCAGGACCCGCTGGTTGGCGTCAGCGGCCCTCAGGAGCTGCTGGAGCTGAAGCTGGAGGCAGCTGAAGAGGTGGAAGACCCTCTGGAACACGGTGGTCCTCCGAAGCTGCTGAAGACATCAAAGGCCCCTGGTTGTCTGTTGTCACCAGCATGCAAAAGGGATCTAGTGGCTGGTGCACCCTTGCAGATAGTCTCCTGGCTTTGCAGCGGGGAGGAAGGGTTAGCACAACACTTGCCTTTGGCTGACACCTCCATCCATCACAGCGCTGAAGGTGCAGCAGACTGCCCTGAGGCCTGCTCTGCTAGTCCTATTTATACTAAAATTCAGAGTTTGTAGGACCTCAGAAGGGTGAGGGGGAAACTATATTTACTTTGCAGGGGTTGAGAAATTCCAAGTTTTCAAAGCGGCTTTCTTATCACCTGTGCGTGTTGACATATTTTATAGCCTCTGCTGAGGCCCAGGTGGCTGTGGTGCTCCAGTGAAATGTGTGCTGCCCTCCAGCAGTGCGATGTGGAACTGGAGGGTGTCTGTGGCTCTGCAGATACTACCATCTTCTGAGAGGGGTGTCGACGTGATGGCTTCCGGGTGAGTTCCGGTGAACAGTAAAATCTAAGAGCATGTGTCTGTAGTATCAGTTGGGTTGCACCAAAGTACCCTGTAGGCACGTGTCCTGACTCCATTACTGTCTGATTGGCGTAACTTGCCCTGTTAGGATTAATTGCGCTTCAAGATGGGGCAGTCGTTTAGTAGGGTGTGCTTGCAAGAAGTGGAGGAATGCGTCATGTGTCAATTTTCAATAAATGTGACGAAGCCTCAGAAGGCCGGTAACATTCTGGCCACATCCGATACACCCCTTTGAGTGGCTGTGGCACAAAAACATTTTACGTTAACCATTGTAACTTTAGGTGTGAATAAATAAAGCACTATTTTAAATACTCCTGCACAGAAAAATAAGATAATGCTTTTCAATTTCAATATACCTATTTAAACTATATAAATGGTGTGTAAATGTCACATACAGTACGACAAGAATGGCTGACATGTAAAAAAGCTAGGCAACTCTCAACTCTTGTGGCTGTGAATCTGTGCTGTAATTATTAAGAATAGCGGATTTTTGAAGGAGGCAGAAGACCAACAAAAATTTTATACAAATTGTGCATGGCCTACTTGTTCAATATTTACGGGGAATTGATGATAAATTAACTAGCATGTTGAAAATAAAATAGTTAAAATACGAGGAGTTTGGGCTCTTTGTTTACGTTGAGCACCATGTTGTATAGTCCTGTAATGCTGTAGTAACATAAACAAATGCACATCGAGAGTCACCTGTCAGCTGTGGATGTGTAAACGTTTACTGTAGTTTAGTTGGCCGGTATATATGCAGCAATGTGCAGAGTGTAATTGACTGTGAGGAATATTGTGATGTATGAGTTCTGTTTCGAGTGTTTTATTGCAATTCATTCTGTTTGATGTCACATATGATAATTGTGGAAAATACAAACATTTCTGTACCATCATTTACATGGGAAATGTTACAGTACAATATTTGTGTGATAATGTGTCTATAGAGGTTCATCAAATTCAATACATGTGAGCGTGTCATGGTTAATCAGCTACAATTGATTGGGTGAGTAACGTTTCCACATTTGTAGTTTTACCATTGATAGTGATTACATTGTATTGATTATAACTGTGCAGTATTGCTTGTGAGTGTGTTAATTGAAGGGCGTACGTAATTGTGCCATGAGTAATGACAAATGCAGAAGATGTGATTAAATGAAACCTACCTTCACGAAAGGTTGTAGTTGTTACTGTGAGAGTAAATCCCAAAAACAGTGATTCAAGGCATGCCGGTTGTTTTTTGTAGGTAATGAGTGTGAAGCGCTCATGCATCTGTAAATCTTGGAGTTTCCCCAGAAAAGATTTTCAAGTGTAGCCCCCTTACACTGAAAAATACTGTTCAAACTTGGAGTTTAATATAAAAAAGTAAATTTCAGTGAGTGTGTATCTGTAATATTGTGAATTTAGGTATTCTAAGGTTAGGTCATTTTGCAATTTAACATATTTTCGTGATAAAATAATACAATAACGTACATATATTTAGCACGTTTTACCCTGCAATTCCCCCAATCTTCATAACCCTACTCATTATTGTAATTGAAGCTTGTATTTGTAAAATTGTGAATTTAGGTATTGTACATTTAGGTCGTTTAGCAATTTCACATGTTTTTGTTGTAAAATATTACGATTACATAAATTTTTTTTTACTAATTTTACCCAACAATTTTCCTGATGTCCATAGCCCTCCCCACTATCAAATTTGTAGCTTGTATTGATAATATTGTCAATTTAGATATTGTTCGGTTAGACATTTTGTCAATTTTACATACTTTCATGTTAAATATTATAATTAAGTACATATGTTCCACTTGTTTCACACTGAAATTTTCCTGATCTTCATAGCCCTCCCCACTATAGTTTTTGTGGCTTGTACTGATAATACCTTGTTGCCCCTAGTAAAGTCGTATTTTGTGTAATTGGTAGAGTGGAATTATACCACTATCCACAATTTTTTCTTTGCAAAAAGCAGCTATTCTGAACATTTACCAACACGTGCATATAGTTTGGCAAAAGTGTTTATAAAATGTTAAACATAGTGAAAATAAAAAAATAGATGTTTACATGGTAATAGTCCAGAATAGGGTCTTCTTCGAAAATCTGGGAAATATTAATTGGAGATGTTAGATATGATTATTACTACTAACCACACTTCATAGGAATTTTAGCGACGCTCAACGTAGTTTCCATAAAAAAAATGGAATGTAATACCGAGGAGTGTTATGTAAAATGCTGTTGTTATGCTATTAAACACACATATCTATGTCTAATACATTTATGTTAGGTTGCATAATTGTATTTAATGTGAGAATACATTTTGAAACTAATCTTTAATGTATACAATTTGGTTACAGGGTATCTTTATGCCGTGGTGCTGAGATTATACAGGTAAACATAGATATCAAGCAGTGTCGGGACATTATGTAATTCTGGTGAATTATTAAAGGCATACCTTGGCTACCATATTTTGGCGTGTACAGACCGCACATGAAAAAAAAAGACTAGAAAAGTGGGGTGCGGCTTATAAGGGGGGGGGGGGGGGAGAGCACTTGTGCAGTTATTTGTTCACTCACATTCATAAACAAAATAAACTTCATCCTGCACGTGTAAAATGTTAACATGTTGGGGAGCTCGGCCATATAAGTCGTACATTAGAAAATAATTTCTCTGCTTTACAAGAGAAATATAGTTTATGTAGGCTGCACGCCCATCATGGCTCTACAAGTGCACGTTGATAAAACACAATTTTTGTAACATGTTGCAGTGATTTTGCTTTCTCACAAGTTACGTTACCATCTGTGGAATACTAACTGTGCAGCGTATATTCGTAAACATTGCAACATAACAGAAATTTTTTGTCACAAATGTTTTGTCGGGGAGAAATTAGGTCTGAATTTATTATGTTTGTGTGGAATCGTGACTTAACAATATTTGTAGGAGTACAAAAATGCAGTGCTGCCTATACTTGAAATATTAATTATCCCTAATTTTTCATCAAAAACTTCTGGTATGGCCTATACATGCAAAAATATGGTATATTTAGGAGATGATAGTACTACATAATGTATTACTGGTAGAATAAATATACATATAGTAGAATATAAAGAAATACGAGCAGAGATGGTGTGTATAAATAGTAGACGTGCATCGCCATTTCATGTTACTAAGTATTCTGTGAATACATAGATAAAGGAAACAAATGTGCAACCTAATTGGTTTACGTGAGACGTATATTGAAAGAACGTTCCACATTCAGTTTTAGGACTGCCATATTACCGGCTGGACATGTGTGAAGTAGCAGTGCATTTTTGCGTGTTTTATTCAAATTCATTGTGTGATAATACATGTGTTTCTATGGTATTATGCCGATGGGAAATGCAAAAAAAGAATAATTGTGCTGTAAACCGAGTGTGTCGAATGTCGTAAAATAAGATACACATTGTGTTCTGCTACGAGTGACGGGGTGAGTAACATAATTATTTCAGTTTGTGATGCAGTAATTCAATTTATTATAGTATATTAATTGTACCTGTGTAGTGTTGTGTGTAAGTGTGTTAATTGCGTGGTAAAACCAGTTTAAAAAAAATGTAATCGTAATATTTAATGATGTAAATGCATTAAATTGCACTAAGACCTAATCGAACAATACCTAAATTGATCATTTTACCAATTAAAGTTACAAATACGATAGTGGCGAGGACTATGAACATCGGGGAAATTGTGGGGTACGAGAGTAACATATGTACGTTTTCGTGATATTGTACCCCACAAATTACCCCGAGTTCATAGCCCTCCCCACTATCGAATTTGTAACTTATATTGGTAACATTGTCAATTTAGGTATTGTTCGGTTACATCTTTGTGCAATTAAACATGATTTAGTGATAAAATATTACGATTATTTTAGGAATACCACGAAAATGTTAAATTGCAAAACCACCTAACCAAACAATACCTAAATTCACAATATTATCGATACATACACACCCAAATGCTACTGTGATAATGTACGATATTCAAGCGTAGCCCCCTCGCAGGGAAAAATACAGTAGAAGTGAAGCCATACATTATGCACTGAGCCAGAGTCCCAGTGCCAACAGGGTACTTCCCTGTTGGCACATCCCCAAAACAGTGATTCAAGGCACACCTTCAATTTTTTTTGATGGTGAGGTGAAGCATCATGCATTAGCAAAGCTTGGAGTTTCCCAACAAATGATTTTCATGCATAACCCATTTGCACTGAGAAATAATAATTTTGCTTTGCAATTTAACATATTTTCATGTTATTTGAAATATTACTGAAATATTGTATCATGAAAACATGTTTAATTGCAAAATGATAGAACTTAATATGAACTACAAAGAGAGAGCACGAGAGGGAGAGTGAACGACGATGTACACTCGGTGCTCACTCTTGCACCCTGTCTGGCAACCATGTTGTTTTCAAGTCTAACCTCATTTGAGGTTACATTTTGTTGTTTCTAAAGCAGTGTTAGAAATATTTGATTGACTTAACTTAACAATTGCTATTGTGAAATGTCTAATGTCAGCAATATTCTGTTTGATATGGAACATAACAAATTATGTTATCATGTTCACATTTCATTTAGGTTAATTTTGTGTTTACTTTTAAATACTGTGAATTGCACATAACAATTGGGCTACGTTTTTTATCATGCAAAAATGTAACAAATTCAAATAAGTTACTATTTCATAAAATACTGTACATTTATTTAAGGAAAGTGAAAGGCCAGCTATAATTTATTTTCCATATTTATTAAGTTTTCTGTCAGAGAAATAATGCCAAAGGCTTACAGACGGCACAAGTTTCAATTCGGCGATTCGCTAAAGTAAGCCAGAGTGAGAATGAGCAGACTTTCGAGTTGGGACAAGGCCTTAATAATATGCACACAATTACCCCAATTAAATGAAATGTTAACATAATAGGCTATCATAATTTATGTTCCTTATCGAATGGAATATTGTTATTACACATTTCACAATCGCAATTATTAAGTTAAGTCGATAAAAATATTTCTACTGCTTAAGAAAAAACCAAATGTGTCTGGATATTTGAGGTTAGAGTTGAAAACAACGTGCCTGCCAGAGGGTGCACGAGTGGACACCGTGTGTACATTGTCGTTCACCTTCACTCTCCCTCTCGCTAAAACTCCTCTGAGTTGGGTCAGCAGAGGGGGACTCTCTGTGACGTCAAGAGTGAGCGAGAGAGTACTCTCTCAACGAATTGGGACACGGCCGTAGGCACAAGTTACATTGACGGTTATTGAACGTACGCTATAGGCTTCCGACTTCTCCCATATCTGCATATCTTCCATAGAGGTCACCGCTTTTTTTGGCGTAACATACTCGTGGTCTTCACACACCACTGTAACAGAATGACAGAAATTATGCAAGACTACTTTATTATCCAGTTCTAACTCCTAAGGCCTTCAGTTTCTTAGTTACCTTTCGAGGCAAAATTCTGTTTAGAATCCATAATGCGAGTATTGTGTGGTAAATACAGAACAGAACTACTTTCAACTCAAATTATCTTCGCTTAAAACATTTCCCCCTTCTTACGGTCAACGAGTTATTGTTTATTATTATCCCTGATCTAAGATCAACGAACACTATCCCTATGGAAAGAGAGGACACTCATATTATAAATTGGGCCTGAAAGGTTCTCATTTGTCTCGGCCCAGTAGCGCTGAAAGCTAACTACAGCAGACAATGGAAACACAATCAAGAACTTAGCGCATGCGCAGTTTTTTTGCTCTTCTGCCGTGACGTATGAATTATTTTGTGTACTTGAATTAAAATAATAATATGGGCACGGCAACTTTGGGAAGTTACGAATACTTTTAAAAAGGAAATAACTCAATTTTACTGTAGTATATTTGCGAGTTGCAAGACGAAACATGTAACCTACAAAGTCGAGGCAAAACATGAAAGATCAACATCCCCTGCCTCCATTTGAAATAATTAGATTTAAACAAGAACAGGGGGATGTCGGGTACATGCGACAGTGCTGCTACAATTTAGCAAAGGACATTGAACAAAACAGAAAAGGTTGCCCGGCAATCCTGTAATAAGCTTTCCAATGATGCCAACATGGAAAGAGACAATTTTGCTACGACTGTAATAAAATTCCACTACATTCCGTTACACACAATGTATATATTTACTTTAAGGCCCTTACACAATTGAAAACTTTAACATTTGACTTTACGGTTTTTACATTACTTTTGCTTTTCGACATGTTGTTTCTTATGTAGCTTGATTCAATGGAACTGTCAAAGTCAAAGTCAAACTCTCTTGGCTTTAAATTTCCGAAAAATTGAAATTTGAGGTCAAAATCAAGCAGCCATTTTTCCGAAGAATCTAATAGACGTTATGTGGATAATGCATTATTTTATTTAGGGCGATTTTAATCTCGGTATATTAAACAAAGTTCGTTTTAAATTATATAAATAGCAAACAAATGTAATGTGTAGTGGAAATATACTAATAGACATATTTTAATAAATTAAATAAATGAGTTTTGTTTTGTTTTAAATCAACTTTTAATATAAATTTAAGTCAATTTCCAAAAGAAGGTATGTAAGATGTATTCTTGGGTAGTATCATAATCATTTATATAACAAGATACACATTTTTAAGAAGCTTGCGGAACCGATGTTAAATTGTCTGATCTCTGACTTTACAATATTGTATTGTGTATTGGTGGTTTTGTCAGAGGAATGGTAACAAGCTAAAGTTTTCTATTGTGTAAGAAGCTTTACTCGAAAATGTACCTGGCCTAAGATATGAAGATTATACAGCCACAAATACTATAATTACGGAAGAACAACGAAAAGTATGAACAAACACAACAAAAAAAAATCTCCAAAATACAAAGTATTCGAAATTGTAATATAAATTATGTATGGTTACATTCGCTTTGTAATTAATTCTCCTGGCTAGAGGGTAATCTCCATGCTCTTAGGTATTTGTGTTCGGAAAACAAGATTTAAGGTGGCAGTTGGCACTCTTGTAAATACAAGTTAACAACCACTTACACTTCTTATCTCTGTTTTTGTACAGAATATGTCTTTAGTAGCCTTTGTATAAGTTACTAGGCAAAAGTTACTAACTGGGGTGGGTTTACTAGTGCCAGCAAAATGGAGAGCTTTATTAACTTTATATAAACTGTGATTAATGCGCAAGTTGATGTCACGTGCGGTAGCTATGTTATAAAAGTGAATGCCAGATGTGAGGGATAATTGTTGTAGATGGAAGGACTGCTGTGTGTGCCAGTGAACAGGAAAGGCAGTTTGTTGTAGGGAATGGTGGGCACACGTACATCACACAGATGCATGGCCTCAACATAATGTGGTCAGGTGTTACAATCTGACAGCTGCATGGCACATGTAGTTCAACTGTTCCTATGTTATGATTGGTAACATTTATGCTATTGAGTAACAGCAAAATTCTTGTGACTAATAAGTTATATTGGGTCTCAAAGATTTCAAGTTTACTCATGGCTGATTTTTGGGTTTTCCAAACATTAGAAATGCCATTAATTGCTTGGGAGAGGGAATTGATCTTAGCTTATACTTTGTGCTGGATTTCATTCACCACCTTAAAAGTTATATTACGGGCTTCGTTGGTTGTGTGAATGTTACTGGTAAGGGTGTTAATTGGTTGTCCAACATGGCATCGTTTTGAAGCAAAGCATGTAAGTGTTTATTTTTTAACAAGTTACAGCACCAGAATCCCACATTCCCAATTACTTGAATTCCTCTTATTCCACTGAACTGGTTATGCACATAATTGTGGCAATCTCTTAATACGCCATTTTCCACTACTTGTAGTAAATAACTACATAAAAGTTTGCCATTAGTGCATGACGTTAAATTTCTGTCTCCACAGACGACATGCAAATATTGATCAATGGATTCATGCATTGTGGGAAAGTGTAATGCGATACTATAAATAAGCGGAATACTTTGTTCATACATAAATTCGATGGTTGCCAGGGCCCAGTATATCCCAGCATGAGTCTGGTAGTTGGTGGACACCGACATGACAGCTGAGAAAATAAAACATAGTGCAGGTGTAACCTTGGCTGCACAGCAGGCAAGGCAGACTGGGAGTGCGCCCCACTCCTCCACTCGGGCGTGGCCATCGATTGGTGTCGGCATGGTGAGGATTGGCACATCTGCAGAGCATAGCTCATGCTCGCACATTGCTGCCAACAGTGTCTGGCGACGAGAACAGCACGTCGCAGCTGCTCAAGTGGCGCAGAACCAGGGTTATGGTTGGCAGCCTTGCTCCCTTTCTCCAGCTCAGCAGTCGCCCAGAGTGCGACAACAGACAGGAATGGTGGGAGGGTGCCTCGCACTAGCTGATTCCTGTTGCGTGACACATGTGCTGAGTCCAGGCATTGTCACCAGACCACAGTTGTAGTGAGAACAGGCTTTCTAGCAGCATTGTGAATGGCAACCACAGCGTTTTATGATACATTGATTCTCTCAGATAGTTAGTGACACATACTGTAACATAATGTAGAATATATATTAAACACTGCACATTGAAAAGAAACATCTAACTACCACCAGAGTGACACTGGATTAGTGCAAAATGGCAAGCTTAGTATGTCTGATACATACTGTATTGTATTTGGGGGGTGCTGTTTTATTAGTTTGTATTCTGACAGTCGATTCTCCTAACACATCAGCTACTCTGAAGGGACTGCGATATCGATGCGTGAGCATTGTCTGCCTGCCTCTATTTCGAACCCACACGTAATTGTTAATATGCAACTGGTTATTTTGGTGGGAACAGTTAAATAGAGTCTTCCGCTGTCCTTGGGCCTGAAACAAATTCACTTTAGCCGTTTCACGGGCTTCAAACAATTTCTCGCACCGGTCATGCACCCTTTGGGAATGTTCACCTGCTACTACTATTTGTGCAGGTAGGGCTGCTTCTACTCTGTGCAATAAGTAGAATGGAGTAAATTTAGTCGCAGTGTTAATAATAGTATTATAATTGAAAGAAATGTAATCGATGTAAAGATCCCAATTGGATTGATCAGTGTTTGCGCAAGCAGTTAATTGTTCACCACTGATATGATTTGATGCTTCTACTAGCCCGTTACACCTAGGATTATAGGCTGTAGTCGTCAATTTTTTTATTCCTAGAGATTTTAGGAGATGGCTAATTAATTCGTTCTGAAAACTTGTGCCTCTGTCAGTCAAAATTTGTCTGGACAATCGAATTGTAGAACAACCTGTTCTATGAATTCCACATACGTGGCACCATCAATTAAAGGTATAGGCTTGGCGAAAACATACAGAGTAGAATATTGTGTCATGACAAGAATGAATTTATTTTTATGCACAGTGGTAGTGAGGGGAACTTTCGCATCTAAAGCCCAAGTCTTCAAAAGTGGTTGGGGTGGGATATGCGTTATTTTAATAGCCTTTGTTTTCTGACAAATATGACATGATTTAAATATTTCATAACTTCGGCGTTCCTGCTATCACAGTAGTATGATTGCTTAATTTTTTGAAGGGTTTTGAAGGTTCCAAAATTAACTCCCCTGAATATCGCATCATGATGGGCATGGATAATTTCATTAACATAAACTTGTGGAACAATAGTTAACTTGGAGGGACCCCGAGGTGTATTAATTAAAAAAAAAAAAACTTCACCATTCACTGAAATTTCATATTGTCAGCTTAATCGACAGTACTTGTTGTTGGCCTGACCTGGATGAAGTAATGCTAACTTATGCTGTTTAATGCGAGGGTTATGGTCGTATTCTCCTACAAATGGTGAGGTATTTAATGCAATGGGACATAAATGAAAAGTGGAATCGTCATCATTTTTATATACTTTTGGTCATGTGTGTATACAGGCAAGAAATGTGGATTATCTGATTTATTAACAATGAGTATCTTTCATTTTAACACAGGGTCAATACAGGTTGTTTCTATCTGTGTGGTACTATTTTCCTTAATTATCTGAATGTTCCCTTGATAAAAGGTGGTGATGATTTTGCATATTGCGTGCATCGGAAAGATGTCTTCATTTGCCAACTCCTTAGCTACCTTACTCCTGTCCTGAGATTGTAATTCTAATTTGAAGTAGTTTTTTTTATAGCATCCCAATGGCTTATAGTGTATTTAGCAATATTTTTCTTAATTTCGCCTGCTTTGTGGCTGGACTGTAAAATGGCCTCTGCTAATGTTTGGTATAGGGATGTGCATATCATCATTTGTTCTTTAACATCGAAATTATTATTGTCAATTGTGACTTTATTTGTCTGTTCTTTAGGGTCAGTAGTGATTCTGCTTAAGGCATAGGGGTGGGTATTTAATTTTCATTTCACACCATGTGCCTCAAAATCGTACTCACTTAGAGCTATCACCATTTTAAGTATTCTATTGTTATGCTCTGCCTTAGAGCGCAGATATATTAAACTGTTGTGGTTGGTTTCAATCTTAAACCATCTTCCATATATATACTGACGGAAATTATTATAAAGGTAACGGATAACACCAAGTTCTCATTCTGTCACATTCCAATGTGATTTCTGGACCGATAACTCTTTCAAAGAGACTGTGTCATTACTGGCGTCGTAAGCTAAGATTATATTTTTGTCCTCATCGAACTTCTGCAATACAGGGGTCTGTTTCAAGTTACGGAATGCTTGCTGGTGAACATGGTCCCTTTAATATGTTATACTATGTTTGTCAGTTCAATAAGTGGTTGTGATATTGTTGCATAATTCATTATGTACCTCCACAGGTAAAACGTCATGCCAAGGAATGTACGGAGTTGTTTTAAATTTGCTGGAGGTGAAATTTGTACTATAGTGCAGATTTTGCCAGGATCCATGGAAGAACCATTAAGGGTAATTATATGGTCTAATACTTTCACTGTCTGTTCAGCAAAGGTGCAGTTCTTTGTATTTACTTTTACGCTGAACATGCTTAGTCGAAAAACTTTATCTATTCGAAATATGTTCTTCGAACGAATTACCTCGGATGGAAATAATATAGATGTAAGCAATTGCTGCTGTCCAACGTAAGAGTCCTAATAGAGTATTGATTAACGTTTGGAAGTACTAGGGGGATGTACTTAACCCCATTGGCATTCTTTTATATGGGAACAACCCTACTCCATAGATCATGCTTTCTAACAGGTATACTATAGAAACCTGATAATAAGTCTAAGCTTGCCATGAAATATGAATTTTTAAGTGTGTTTAAAATATCCTCTGTGCGAGGAAGTGGGTACTGCACTCTTGTCAAATATTGATTAAGTTTACTGAAGTCTGTGGGAAATCGTAACCTGCCATTTTTTCTTGGAAACTACCAAACTTGGTGCAGAATGGAGTGAGTCTGCTTCCTCGATAACATCAGCCTTTATCATGTCATTTATTTGTATTAAAACTTCATCACAAATTTTTGGAGTTATTCTATAAGGCCTAGTCGCGATAGGTTTGTCAGTAGTCAAATCCAACTTTATTTCGAAGTTTTTTGCTTTGGATAGTTCTAAGATTGTATTTGCAAACCTGTTTTTGCATTTATCAATAATGGTGGCAATGGCCTGTGTTTGAACAGTAGATAGCTTTTTGTTAATATGTGGTAGTTGTGATTGTATCAATCCAAAACTGTCTAATGCCTTACAATAATGCTCAATATAGTTAGTAACTTTTTGTCTGGACTGCCTGAATACAGGGGCATTTGCCATAATTTTGTTTGCATCATGTGAATGAATAAACAAAATATTGTATTTAAAAATTGGTATAACATCATACTGTTTGATGATGTAATACCTAAAATTTAATCTTGCTTCAGATTTTCAACAACTAACAACTTTGTGGGTAGGTGCGACAATGAATGCTTAAGTTAATGGTAGTTTCAAATTTTGGTGATGTTAAGACTGATGTAGCTCCAACTAAAGTTATTGGTTCTTTTGAAGGGTAAAGTTGCTGATTAGATATCACTATGCTAGCTATGCTGATACGAGAACACCCAGTGTCTAGCAGTACATAATACTGTTACCTCTAATAGTGGCACGGATGCATGGTGTTGCTGTATGAAGTCCTTCATGCTGACATTCAATATTTGGCATGGGGAATATCTGCTTACTTGATCTAGATTGAAGTGTGGCACTGCCCAGTTTGTTTTTCAACAACAGCTCATCATCATGGGCCTCGCTCCTCATGTTTTGAAAACAATTAGTAGTGTCAATTGTGCTGTTTCAGGGTGATTGCTCTACAAAAACAGTTCTCAGCATCAGCCCGAATTTGTTTTTAAAGCACCTAAATCGGACCCTGTGATATCTATTGAAAATTCAAGCTTTTGGTGCAGAAATAAACTGCAGTTATGGCTTTTATGTCCCATGTAAAAGCACAACACAAACATGTCCTCTGCAAGACTGCATGCTCCGGCAACTTTCTGCTTGTCTGTGACAATTTGGTTAGGTGTGGCAGCATCGCAATGTGGGTCATGCAGCTGCAGCAGTGTGGCAACGTTAGCCTGGTTGGCACAGGGGAGAAGTGACGGGCTTGCAAATCTCGCTCAGGGCCAGCTGTGTACGTGCTGTTTGTTGTGACAAAATTCTACCTGACCTAACTGCAATATCTGCCCTCTCCGGCGGTTTACGTACAATCCACTGAGGTGTAACATTGCATGACATATTTACGTTAGCCTGGATTTTTAGGGGTGTGAAATATATTGCTGATTTAAATTTATGTCCAGTGTTTACTTGTGTATCGTGATCCTTTCTTTGAACTGAGGGTGTTGTGTTTGTTGGAGATGGGTTACTGTTGGCATGGAATTTTGCAATTTAGGCATACGACCTACTAGGCACTACCTTATTGAAAATTGCTATGCACTCGTCTCGAACTCGGGCACTGTTGTCAATGGGGGTTTGGTGCTTTACCCCCTTGTATGGAAGTTTTTTGTCGTGTTTTGTCCTGACTGTGGCCCTCTTTAACTACACCCACATATGTTGAAATGGTTGTCTTTGTTGCACTCTGTGGTGTAGTAAGTATTTTGTTGAGAATTGTAGCTGTTGTATGTGTGACCATGGAAATTAGATCTAGCCATTTCAGATACGCAATAACACCGATATTGTGTGTTGTGGGAAAGACCTTCTGTGACAATAATGACAGGTTGGCCATTATAATAGTATTCTCAAGTGGAATGATAAGGATTGAAATATGCATGATGTGGCGGTGTTCTGTTGCATAATGATTGGTGGTGAAAAGTGTTATACTGTTGTGGTGATTGAGTTTTCGCTATTTGATTTGTCGTGGTTTTATGATGTCCTAACAAAAGTTGCACTATTTCTTGTTTTAAAGTAGATATCTATTGCAGATCCTAGCACAACTCAATAATTTGACTAAAATCCATGCAAATTTCTCATTTTCACGAAACTTTTTTCAATTTCTTCTGAAAACATGATTCATCTCTTCAATTTCACCCCCAAAATCAAGCTAATTTAACCCAAACTTGCATTCTCAATCAGGCACACTTAAAAAAAATGCTTTGTTCGCTCTTTGAGCAGTATCCTTCTCGGGAGTGAATGAGGTCAAATTTTAGGTCAAAAATGCTAAATTTACTCTAAATTTGCAAGCTAAATTAATTAGTAAAAAAAAATCACAAGAATGTTAAGAGTATTCTTGGAATTTCATGAAAAATATGATGATTTAGCTTGGAAATAAGGTTTTAAAGAACACTGCACAAAGAGTGAACACAAGTTGAAAATTGATTTTGATATTTTCCCTTAAATTTGATTGATTTTGAGTTGTGTTTGAAATGGCTTGAAATTGCTTGCATTTTAGTTTAATTATTGAGTTGCACTAGGATCTGCAATAGATATATACTGAATTGATAAAATATGTTTACATATATGTTAAACATAATTACCCCTTTTGAAAAATTAAGCAAGTTAAATTATCTTATCTTGATAAAACTTCAGCACTTCTCAGAATTCTCTGTAGGTAAATGTTTACCCTCTTGATCAACATTCTTAAAAACTATTAAAGGTTTGTGAGCAAGTTAAAGCCAATGCCAGGGATCTGTTTATTTTTTTGAGCTTACAAGCAAGTTAATGGCAATGGCAGTGATTCAATTAGTTTATTTTTCCAGCCATATTTAACACCATCAAAACTCCAATTGTAGAAGAAACCCCCCACCTCTCCACTTTTATATATATGTGAATTTTTATTTTAAATTTTTTAATTTTTATAGTACCTCTACCCCATATGATGCTGGCACCTTACATCATATGGAGAACACTCCAACTCATATATCTGTCATACTACAAGTGTAGTGAGGAGAGCATTTTTTGTTGGGAGTTTGAGGGTACCATTTTTATTTGCACCATTACCCATATATAGAATATATGGGCAAAATAAATTTAATTATTATTTTTTTGGCTCAAATTGAGAATGTCTTGGTGATAATTTAACTGCATGGCAACCTTTCCACATCATTAAATCATCCTCTCCAACTGGTGTTTGAACCTATGACCTTCGAGTTATAAGGCAAGCACTCTGCCACTGAGTCATGGTGGTCGAGCGAGCGAGGCAACAATTAAAAGTCCACATGAGGCGAGTTGTGGTGAGCTGGTAGCACGTAATCATGCTCGCCACACTGTGCCTAATGGTGAGTTCCCAGCAGCTCGAGTAGATATCAGCAGAGTTGTGTGATAACATGCTTCCCGCTGTTGCTAGAGTTTGCTATGATCGAGAGCACTTGACTGTACAGATAAACTTTGTCCTATTGCGACATGAGCACGCAGCAGTCGTCAAAGTAAATAATACAATAATGTGCTTCAAAAGATGCAAAGCTTTTGTAGATGAAAAGTAAAAACTTATATATAAGAAACAGAGTCACTAAAAACAGCTTGAAAAATATAATATTTTAAGTATATTTAAATAGATACACAAGGCAAACTTTTATTTTATAAAATGTTGGATCTGATTTCTGTACTTACTAGTGTCCATTTTTCTACTCAAGTCTATTTTGATAAAGCCATAGTCTTTATTCCAGCACTTTGCACAGATCTCTTTAAATTTCTGATATTACATGTCCCACCAACAAAATCACAATAGATATGTTTGAGATCCAATTCATCTTGGCTAAATATACATAGAAAATTTGTATTGTCTCATACCAATTGTTTGGGCACTCTGGAATATGTTTGTGCAAGATAAATAACACCAATATTTTTATGCAGACCTCTAGTAAAATATTCACAGACTACATTTTGTTAATCTAAAATTACATAAAAATAACTAGAGACTTGTTTTCACACTGGTCTAGTGGAATCATTTCATCATTGTTATTAAATAAGTATGTCATATTTTCATTAAACTTGATGAATACCATATCAAAGTCATCTTGTAACTGAATATATTAGTGCTGATTCAAACTTTTTGAAAAAAAGTTTCAATTTATTAAAATTTAACCAACCATTCTTATGATTAAAATTAATCATCAAATTGATTTTCCCACAATTGCTCGGGCCTACAGTTATACCTCTAATATCATCAGGCAAACATTCACCATTTTTTTATGTTAGAGTTTTCTTCAGAAATTAAAACACCAACATCCCAATCGACTTTCTTCATTTAATAACATAATTTTTGTAATAAATAGAGAATAAATTATTCACGTTAACAGATCATATTTATATTCTTAAGAAGAAGCTTCACTATGATATAATTCATAAAGATAAATCTATAACATTGATTAGTTTTCCCATAAAATTTTTACACCAAATATAGACAATAATACTATAACAACAATCGAAAAAATGAGTGCTGTGGTTGATAGAAACAAAGTTATAATGATTCCCAAAGGACAATATAATATTGAGTCTAAGATAACAATAACGATTAAATCTAATTTTGATATTAAACTTGACAATCACTTATCTGACATTCTTGGCTTTGAAAAAAATATGACTATTGAAAAAGATAAAAGTGTCACTGGAACTAAATTACCTAATTTTGAGCCATTAAATAAGGCAAATGCTCACTGTAATTTGGCATATGGATTGTTCATAAAGTATGACGAATATCATAGTTTAGAAATTAATATAATTTCTAGTTTCGCAACAAAAACTATTTTTGGCTTTAGAGATTACATTAGCTATGAGCCTGTATAGCCAATTTTCTTATAAAATAAATAATGAGCCATTTAAAATCATTTTTTTTTTAGAAATTAGGGATGTAAATGGTAAATTGATTGATTTTGATGGTTCTGAAATCATCATTATTTTGGATATTAAAGGAGTTAAAAATACTATATACAATTTTATTAGAATTTGGGGGGGGGGGGGGACTACTGGTCCCACTTATGAGGTACATAAAATATAAAAATTTTCTCTCAGAAATAGTTAGTATGCAAAATATATATTAACTCTCATTAATAAATTATAAGATTTTCCTTTGAAAATTAAAAGGGTGTTTGCCAGTCACCCTTAAGAGCTACATAAAACTTTTCTTCCAGAAATAGTTGCGATGAAAAATTCATCCCACCTCTAATTAATAAAATTATATATTTTTATATCCATATGGCAGTGTATCTATTCATTTTATAGTACATTTATCTTGTTATAACAATGAATTAATGCGATCTTATTAACTTCGATTGTATATATTTTGTGTTTTTTGCTTCTTATTAAATTCATTGTTCTATATTGAATTTTCTCATCAAATGCACACTTCTTATTATTATCAAATGTAATCCTGTTATTGACTACACATTCTCTCACAACTTGTGCTCTTTTGTTCTCTTTATCTTCAACTCTATATGCATACATCTTTGCTCTTCAGCCAACTAATTCTTTAATTATTTTACCATTACATTTCTTTTCATTTTGCCTAAAATGTTATTATTTATTCGTGACATATTATAAATATTGTCATTTCGATAATCACTTGATTATCGAAATGACAATATTATATATATATATATAATATATATATATATATATATATATATATATATATATATATATATATATATATATATATATATATATATATATATATATATATAAAAACTATTGGTATCTTCAAAGCACAATTCAATTTTATCTCCAATTCTGGCTTTCATCACTTCATAATGAAATCATACATTATTAATTTTGATATATCTAAAATGGACATACCCACATAAATATGATCATTAAATTTTACATTTGTTTTATTCATGTGAATAGCTGCAAGATTCTCATTAAATATAGTACTTCTTTTGAAATTGGGTTTAGCAACTAATTTCTTGCAAATTTTTTGACTTGAAACCAGTCTTATATCTATTCTGTTTCTGATATTTCCCATTGTTTTACCAAACACAGAATTATTCATCAGCTTATAAAAATCTGGAACTGCCTTATTTTCTGGACAAAATGGAAGATATTTGTGTAAATTATGTAGTTCTTGTGGATATTCTAAATCAATTTCTAGTATGTAACCATGTTGCGAATCATCCTTCAAATTTCTGTGTAGCTCTGGACATTAACAATTTTTTTTTCAAAGCTATACGAAAATACTGCAACTTTGAAGCTTTTTATTGCAATATTGCGATGTTATTGTTTTGCATTGGACAATCTCCAAAAATCTGAATCATCTAATATGTGTAACTCAAAATTGCCATTTTTGAGACGTTAAACTGTTGAACCAGCACAGAGATAATTATTTCCGCTATCACAAATATAAATTCTGTGCTGCCCAAGAAAGGGAATCAGACAGAGCGTGTCATCACTTCTTAAAATAAATATGATATCTAGAGGGCGATGCAAATTTGCTTTCAAAAGTTGATAGAAAAATTAGAAAGTTCTTCAAGAATATTTCAAGAATTATAACACTTCTTCATTTGTTGGTAAACTCAATAAAGTAATGCTTAGTTTAATCAACAAACCAAGATGTGGTGTCAAGGATGCAATAATTATTGACATTCTCTTAACCACAAAATGGAATAAAAATATTTTAAAATTGAATTTTGCATATGCAAATAAATCAATTACAGAGTAATTTGAAGAGGCTTTCGATGTTTGGAAAAAAACACACAAATTTGACATTTGTTTATGATACGAAATTTCCAGACATAGTTATATCATACAAAGAAGGTCAACATAGAAATCAGTACCTATCTGGGCTTTGTCGGACTAGATTTTATTCACATGGCAGTGCACTAGCACATCTATATTTTCCAAATCAGTAAAACAGTCTTGTTGAAATTCATATCAATAGGCAGGAATATTGGGATAATGATGGAGAAATAAAAAAAAAACACGAAATCGGTCATGCATTAGGTCTTAAACATTCCAGAGATAAAAATACAGCCATGGATCCAATTCTTAACAACAATTTGTTAGATTTGCAACTAGATTTTATCCAAAGCATTCAAAATATTTATGGACCACCTAAACAAAATAATTTTAATGGCGATGAACCTATTGATTTATGTAAAAGCAAATACACCAAATTTTTTTAAATTATTGATAGCGATCTTGATATTTTTTACAATAAAAAATTTAGGATAAAATGTTTGAATCACAAGAAAATAATCTATAACCCATTTTTGATAAGAAATGTGTTTAAGTTTTTACCAAGTGATTTCAATAACTTTTTTATATACCAAAGACCTTCGGGCATGTTAGTTCTGTTTGTTGATGAAATTTATACAGTTGATAATCGTGGTTATAAATGTGGTTATAATCTTATTGGTGGTCATCCAAAAGGATTTTCTTCATTGGGATTAAGAGATGATTATAAAATCACTGCTGTGTTTAGTTCATATTCAGGGAAAACTTTTATCTTCTTTGAAAAGGAGCATTATGCCGAAATAGACGAATGTGGTTTCCAGATAAAAGGGAGTGATCTAATTAGCAAGAAATTTCCTCATTTACCAGACATGATAGAAACTATTATGGAATATAATGAATTTTCAAAGAAATTGACTAGAATTGGCAAAAATAGTATTTCTATGTTTGGCATAAAGTGTGAATCTTACAATGAAATTATAAATAAAATGAAAGATATTGTTAATGATTTAGAAATTCTAACTCCTAGTGCCTAAACTGTGCTAGTTGAGAATATAAAAATATTACTAAAATTGTCAATGAACCTGGTCTTTTTCAACTTCTAGCAACATCTAAAATGGAAAAACCGGAAAAATTTCAAGACTGGTTATATGAAGAAGTTTTGCCATCAATTAGAAATCATGGCGAATATAAGATTCGAAAAGATGCAATGCATTTATACAAAGGCCAAATAGAGCATATAAAAATGAACGAAATTAAAGTTAATCATTTAAAAGATATAAATAAAATTAAAGATGATCATATTGAAAATTTAAGATAATCGGTTCATATTGCCTTCGATGTAATAAATCGCAGAAATGAGGAAATCAGATTAATGTCTCCCCATGTTGTACCACAAACACAAGATCAAAATTTAAATCCAACTTTTGTTCTTTTAAAATTATTTGATGATGAGATTTCGAATATGATTACTATGTAATAAGAAGTCAGAGAAAATGCGTCCAAAGACAATTGTACAGAATTGAGGATATACATCCAAATTGTGAAGAATTATTGATATTTGATTATATTACAAATTGTATCAATTTATATCAAAGATTTAAAGAAGCAATGAATGATCAGATTGAGTGTTTTCATAACTATTTTAATGTTGTCAGAAATAATTTTACTCAACAACAATTGATTAATGATATTAACATTCTTGGTCGAATTGTGTAAGAAGCAGTGCTATATTAATCAATGAATTTGGTCTATATTTTGTAAATTTATTTTTGTATAATTTTTTATTTTCTTTATAAAAAAGAATATATATTAAACAAACATATTTTCCTGTATACAAAATGGCCGAATCACTAGACAAACAACTAGAGTACTTAAACCTAGAAGATAACAATGAATTGCTTACATTATATTATTTAAATAATTTAATTTTCAACAATAAAAAAAAAGTTTATTAGATGTTAACAACAAACCTTAGTTTAGAGGAAAAGATGCTGCTGAAATTTCACAATATAAAAACACAACAAAAGCCATTAAAACCATGTTTGTGCAAACCATAAAACTGCTTATGAAACATAAAGAAAAATGAAGATACTGGTAATGAAGACAAAACATTTCATAAAAACTTTAGAAAATATTATAATGGTGTTACAATATACATAAATATAAAGGGCTAATACAACTATTGACAAAATCTACAATAGCCAATAAATCATTGGTAAAAAAATTTATAAGCGGCTTAATTTAAACATAATAGTTTTTGAAGGAAAAAGGAAACAAGATATATCTCCCACATTATTAAATGTTTTTAACATTTAAATCATAGACAATTTAAGAACAGATTTATATTTCCCAGATATAAAATTAGCTATTGTGTGTGACGAATTTAACCACAGAGATAGAAATCTTAGTTATGAAATAGAAAAACAAAAGTATATAGAAACCTAATTAATATGCAAATTTATAAGATTTAATCCAGGTGAAATAGATTATGATATAGCAGATGTTGTTAATTGTGTTGTTGTGCATTTAAGTAAAATATAAATGGTGTCTACCAGACAACCTTAAGCAAAAAAAAAAAAAAAATTAAATTTAACAGAACATATGTTTTCTTAATCCATTAGTTATGTGAATTATCAAAACCTAACCTTTTACATAAATTCTATTGCATTTAGTTTTTAAAACTTTTTCAATCAAATATTCATCAGGATAGTTTTTTTTTCATAATTTTGTAGTCATAAAAACAGCCTTTTATTTCTTCTGCTTTGTTATCTTTCAGTTTGTAAGTTGGCACATCAAAATTTAAAACTTCAGAAATGGTAAATAATTCTGTTGTCCAATTAGCTGTATAACCCTTTAAAAAAAATCCTATACTCTTGCTTACATGGACAATATCTCCAACTTTGTATTACGGTTTAATAATCATGACTACAAAATCACGTCAAATTTTTTTCCTTTTTTTTATTAACTTCAATTGGTTTCATGTCAATGGTACTGTGTTTTGTATTGTTATATTCTTTCACTAAATATTCTAATAATATTACCCATTTGTAATTACTATTCAAAGAAAATTTCTTTCACATATTATTCTTCATTGTACAATTAAATCTTTCTACACAACTGGCTTTTAATTCACTAAATGTAAAATAATTATTGATGTTATATTTTTGCATAAGTTCAATAAATATTTTATTATAAAACTCTAAGCCATTATCGCTTTGTAAATTATTTGGATTTATTTTTATTGATGTGGATTCTAAAGCAATTGCTACAGTTTTGGCTGTTTTATCTTTAATTGGTATAGCAAATGCAAATTTTTAGAAAACAACATTAAATGTCATAGTATATTTGTAACCATTATTTGTATGCGATATGCCTTTTAAATTACCACTATCCATTTCTACAAGATCAATTTGCCATAAATCATTTATTCCATATGATATTACTTTTCTTCTTGGAAAACTTTTTCGTGCATGTTTATACAATTCATTTATTATTCCTTCTCTTACTTAAGGCATTTTTTTTCTTCAAAAATTTTGATTTATTAGAACTGCATGTGGAGAACTTACTTTTCTGAACTGATAGCCCATTTTTTTGTATCTTCAGTTTTTATATTATTATTTTTGGTGACTTTCTTGTACTTCAAACACCAACTCTTTATCAACAGCTTCTTTAGTTTTCTCACCTTTTGAGTTAACAAGTGTATCGCAGTAATTGAAAACTGATTGTTTAAATGTTACAACTTATCAGCTAATTCTTTATCGAAATATCTTTTATTGACTGCATATTTGCCATCTACAGGATCAGACATATTATTAATTCTACGATTTTGAATATAAATATGGTCTGTTGAATAAACAAAAAATTTATGTATTTTATCTCGTAAAGCAGAAACAATGGCATTATATTTTGAATCTACATATGTTTTTAAATCAGAAACACTAATATTGTATTTTGATTCGACATCATTTTCTAATGCATAATAAACTATATTTTTTATCAAAAAATCTTTTATTTATCACATCATCTTCGTCTATAGGATCAGACAGACTAGTAATTCTACGTTGCTGAAAAGAAATATAACTGTTTGTATAAATAAAAACTTTACTTATTTGATCTTATAAAGCAGAAGAACTAGCATTGTATTTCGAATCTACATCCTTTTCTAATGCCTGTTTCGCATTATTTATTCGTTTTATACAATCCGCAATAGTATTACTGAATTGTAAATTTGTATCTTCCTTTAGAGCATAATCAGAAACAATATTGCTGTATTTTGAATCTACATCCTTTTTTAATGCATAATCTGCTATACATATATATATCTTTTATTGATCGCATCTTTATTATCTACAGGTTCACCTATATTAACAAGTCTACATCCTAGAAAAGAGACATATGATTTTGTGTAATCAAAACAGTTGGATAGTTCGCTTTGTAAAGAAGAAACACTAGAATATCATTGTGAATCTACATATGATTTTAATGCATAAGAACTAATGTCAAAAATTCTATTTAAAGATTTGATTAATGATTTCCGAAATATATCTGTCATTCAGTAACATAGAAACTATACCATTAAACTTAAATTATCTCGAAAAACAATATAAAACAAATAAAAATAGATGTCCACAAATAACTGAATCAAAATTCCGAATTCTGTCATCATTGTAAAAAACATTTCTATCTTAAAATAATTAGTTAAGTTAGTAGGAATATTGCCTCCAAATGAATCGAAATAGAAAACTTAATTATTTTCTTTAAAATAGTAAACCCAATGAGTGCCAGGATTAGATGAAATGTTGAAATTAACCACATCACATACATTTCTGAGCATTCTATTAGGTAATTCGTCAATCATATAAACATTTCTGAAATTTTTAATATTTCATTTTTTTTTTACATATTTTTCAATATCGATATTAGATAGTGGGCATATATTCAAATCTTTTTGGCCTTTCCTTTTTTTTTTTTTTTTTATAGCAACTATGCCACTTCCTGATTTATTTTCCATTACTAAATTATGTCGCTGTTGTTCTTCTAATTCATTTTTTTTGTTTGTTCAACATAATTGTAAATTGCAGTAGCTCCTCCAACTAATGCTCCAAGTACACCTAAAGCTGCAAATAAAATTGGTAAAATCCTCCATGGTGTAATCTATTTCCTGTTTTTTTTTTCCTTTTAATATATCTTTGAGTATTGGAAGTGCAAGTCAATAAGAAAGCTTTCCATTCTTTTAATTTTTAATTCTTTTCCTCAAGTTGATATTTTGATAAAAATTTATCTATACCCAAATTTCTTAATTGATCAATGGGTATATCGAGAATCAAGCTTTCTATCTTCATTTATAAGCAAACAAATATGTAATTAATTTAATACATTTTAATTTCCCATCCTAATTTTTTTTGTAAACATAGTTGAAGCAACAGCAGCAGAAGTAATTTTTTTCCAATTGGAGTATTTCTACCTAGCATAATTTCTTTTGCTTCTTCTTGTAAAATTTGATCAGCTTTGGGTCTAAATTCTAAATCTTTATGATCTCTATAAGCAACATAGTGATATTTGCATGCTTCATCTAATTTATTTATGCCATTGTCACCTCTTTCCAATCTTTCATTTAATTTTGTAAATGGACCACAATAATCATAACCAGGTAAATGCATTTCGGGCAAATTAAAATTGTTTAGTGCCCAATTTATTACACATTTACCATGGTGTTCAGAATTACAAAATGAATGTGGAAGTTCATTTAAAACTCTTATTAGAAATGGAATTCCTTTCTGGTTATTAACAACAAAATCAGAACATTTATTGTTTAGCATATTCATAATGTTTACTTTTTCATTGCGATATTTTTTTTTTAATTTCCAGCAGTTTCTTCACCATGAATAACAAACAATCTATCGATCAATTTTCTAACATCATCCATCAAAATATATTATTTCGGCAACTTTTCTTTTTTTTTATACCTTCTCCACATCTAGGATAATATGTAAAAATCACTCTTTCTGGTGTGTTTGGTGCTAATTTTGGACGAGGTTTTTTTATATATTGATTATAAATATGTTTAATTATATTTTCGTATTTTCAACTTTTATTTCTATTTATTCGCTTATTAGGATCGTATTCTCGGAATGCAGCATTGGTTGATAAAATAATTTCTGTGTAATTTTCATAATCATCCTTATTGAATTTACACTCTAAATCTTCTGGGTCTTTTTTTGTTAACAAATTAGATAGCCCTTCTGTTAATGTACATTCTTTACCTTTAACAGATAGTTAAAAATTATTTATCTTTACTTCTGTATCAACAATTTCAAATTTATACCCATCTCCTTGTAACCCATATGGTGTTTTAAAAACAACTTTTTCGGAAATGTATTTCCTGAGTTTTATAACAGAATCAGGATTCGTCAAATTTTTTATGGGTACAATACCCATTCGCTCTTCTACATTATATGATTTGGGAATAATTCTCTTTCAAATGATGTTTCCCCTGGAGTTTGCGGATAATATAAATTTTTTGCTGCAATAGGATCAAATGTGTTTATTAAATTTTTGTTTTCTTCACTTACACGTTCTAATTTTTTGCCAATATTTCGTTACTCATCAATAAATTGCAGCTTTTCTTTCTTATTTCTTTCATATTCTACTTGATAGTTCTTTTTATAATCTTTGAACCTCTCGATGAGTAATTTAACTCGAGAAATGTCCTTCGATTATTTCGTTTATATATATCTTTTCTTTTAAATGAGCTATGAAAGTATTGAGAGTTTCGAGAGACAAACTTTTCCCCCAACTGATCAAACTAGTGGGAATCTAAATATTTACAATAATAGATTTGAGTTTGATTTGCCTACAGGAGATGGCTATTCTTTTACAAATGATGCTCATGTTTATGAGCAATTTCGTTTACTAAAGAGAGACAAAGTTGGAGATGAGGAAAAATATGAGAGATTAGATAACATTGATGTTTGTTCGAACTTTTTTCCTTCTCAGTTTTCTAGAGTATGCATTTCAAAACATGGAAATATTATTGAAGTTATCGATAATCCAGGAATAACTTTGACAGTGATGAATACTTTGTTAGGATCACCAAGTGAACAAAATTATTTAGAATTACCTTGTGTAGATTACTATTTTCGAGTAAAGGCTACTCGTAGTGCTAAACCGAATGAAATAATTTATCCACTGAGATATCTGTTTGGTTTTATTCGAGACAACAATGAAATTTATTGGAAATGTGGTTATAAAATTACTTTCATTCGTAATTCATCTGATAATAACTGTTTATTTGTTTATGAAAATGAGAATGCTCCTGCTGGAGCTCCCAAAGATTCTGCTGATCCTGGTAAAGTTTTTATTCAAAAATGAGAAATTATGTAGCCTATTGTTGAATATGAAGCTAACACAATTTTAAAAAAATATATACAAAAACCCTAAAATATCTATTACTTTCTATTATTGGTAATTTAAAAAAAAGAAGTACCTACTTATACAACTGTTTTTAACTTTGATATAAAATATCAGTTTAATAATTTACAATTTGACATACCCGATTTTGTAATTGTAGGGTTTCAAACTAAAAGCAAAAATTGTGCTGATCAGGGAAAGCATGCTTCTATGTTTGATCACTGTAAAGTAAAAAAAAATTATGTTAAAAGTGCTAGAAATGGAAATTTTCCAAAAGAAAATTGGAATCTAGAAATTGCCAATTATTTTTGCGATAAAGCGTTTCTTGCTTATAGAGAATTTAGAACTTCTAAAATAAAACTAGATACTGTATATAGAAATAATGAACTTTATTATAAGCCGTCTCTAAACTTTGATGATAACACCAATTATTATTCAATTTGGTGACGACCATTCCATATTATTGATTGCTTGTATAGAAAAACAACTGCATTTAAGAAACAACAAATATAAAAATTAGGGTTTATTTTGATAAGGTTGTTGATGCACATCCAATTAGTAATGTTATTTTAACTAGCCAACGGAATTTAACTTATGATTATATGAAATAACTAATTACTGAAGATACATGCATTTTTAATTTTATTAAATGGAGGATGTAAACAATTTTCAGAAACAAGAAATTGTTACGATATTTTAATACAATTTTTTAGCTGTATTGTTAAGTTGTTTGGTCAAACAAGAATTATTGTTTGTTAAACCTGAATGAGCTGTTTTCTTTCTCTTAATAAATTTCTTCTTTTACAAATAAAGATGCCCGCATTGCCTTGCAACATGACAAATATTTTTAAAGATGGTTATAATATTACATCTTCCTATAAATTAGATAATGCCTCTGACGAAATCAAAGACTTAGTTTACAAATTTAATCGAAATATACAAAGTTTCAATTAACACTCTACGAAAACATAACGAAAAATGTAACTTCGTGTAATAGGGGATGATTTTGAGAAGATAGAAGAAATCTTTAAAAAGTTAGTAGAGGTTCGAGCATAACATTTTTGACAGTGTCAACTTTATTTGTGCCACTTTCATTTGAGCTTTTTTTGAAAAGGGGTATCGTGTTTATATGTAAACACTTTTTATAAATTCAGTAGATGTCTATTGCAGATCCTAGCGCAACTTCAATAATTTGACTAAAATTCAAACAAATTTCTCACTTTCAAACAACTTTTTTCCATTTCTTCTGAAATCATGATTCATCTCTTCAATTTCACCCCCAAAATCAAGCTAATTTAACCCACATCTACAGTATCACTAAGGCACTTTTTTCTTAAAAACACGCTTCATTCTCTCTTTGAACAGTATTCTTCTCGGGAGTGAATGAGGCCAAATTTAAGAGCAAAACAGGCTAAATTTTATCTAAATTTGCAAGCTAAATCAATTAGTAAAAAAAAATCACAAGAATGCTATGAATATTCTTGGAATTTCATCAACAATATGATGATTTAGCTTGCAAATAAGGCTTTAAAGAACCCCGCACAAAGAGTGAACACAAGTTGAAAATTGATTTTGATTGATTTTGAGTTGTGCTTTGAATGATTTTACAGGAAATTAGAAATTAGTTTGAATTTGGTTTGAAATTGCTTGAATTTTAGTCTAATTATTGAGTTGCATTAGGATCTGCAATATACACGTACTCTTTAATTTTGTTATTTCGTATTCTAGGCATTTCGATTCGGGGCTGGACCATGGCTGTGTTAGTGCCTATTGATATCTGTATAGGCCAGTGTCAATTCTTTTGATGTTGACTATAATTTGTGGCAATATCTCGTCGGGAAGGCCTACCAACTTATCCACAATGGATAGCAAAAGAGATTTCCAAATTACGTTTACGAATTCCTGGTCTGACATGTCAGAGTTGTATTTACTTCTATAGTACTTCATGGTTTCGATGTGATGGAGCGTGTCCTATCCTACAGTCTGAAGTTTTGTATATATGAGATGTTTAAAATGTTGAGAGTCAGCTGTACTTGTAAAGGTGTCCTTTAGGGTGGTTGTTAGTTCTTGCCACATGACTGCCTGTTGGCGATTTTGTGTAATGTTTTCAAAGGTATGTTTAGTAATACCAAGCAAATAAAGTTTGTCTTCTGCATTTGTCTGCCTCTGTCCATCCAATAATATTGGCTACCTCTTCAAACGCTTCAAGAAAGTCAACGATGTTCTCGCCCTGTGTACTTGAAAAGGATGGCGATTTTTCTGGCTGAGAAATTACAATTTGCAGTGGTTGTTGGGGATGTAGGTTTTCCATGTTGTTTGTGGCGAAAATTGTAGTTTGTAGGTCTGTATTGACGAAGTGGTGAATGGGGGCTGGGGATGGAAATGATGTTGAGAACAGTGATTCTAATGCGACGTCCTCGTACATTGGAAAACCGATAAAATCTGTAGGTTGGTGTAACTGATTCCGAGTAGGAGTGTTCTGTGTTCTGTGTAGAGGTTGGTGAGTCGTTAGCGATCTGCTCTGGGCTGGTGTGTAATGAAATATCTAATTTTTGATTCTGTACGGCACTGTTAGTGGTATGTTCTGTGTTCTGTAAAGAGGCACGCTGTTTGTCACGTTCGTCTAAGGCACGCTCGAATTCTGAAGTGTCAATTAGTACACATTTTATAATTTTAGAGACAGAAGAGGTTTTCTTTTTACTGTGTGTTTCCATGTACTGTGTATGGTGTCCAGTGTATTTGTATGTGTAAGAGAACGCGCACTGTGTTGTTGACATGCACTACTATAAGGTAAACGAAGAATGGAAAATATTCCAAAATTCCAAAGCACACACACAATATAAGTGGATATTTTATCGCTTATATGAAACAGGGTATTCCACATGCAATAAAAAGCAGGTTACATGCATTAATTTGAGATACATAAAAAATACAAGCAATTCTAAAGACAGCGGGGAGGGTGATGTGATGTCAAACTGCTGGTCTGGCAAGGCCTCCTACGTGTAATGCTGACACGCTCGCATGGGGTACTAACCTGCCACACTATCGCTTATTGTGTGTGCCCTGACCACATGTAATTGACAGCTGTTTAACAGACTGCCGAAATATAGCAATCTAATTATAACCAAATAAATAAGGAGCAAGATATTATACTATAATTGAATTCTATTCTGAAACATTTCACTTGAACATTCTGGGTTACAAAGATAATGAACGCAAGTAAAAATTTTGCTGAAAGACTACGTGTGAGCGTGTGTGGTTTGCGTGAAGCACAATAATATTTCTGTCTCGCTGTGTACAGTTATCTAACGCAAAGCGCAATAGAAAATATTAGTTCAAATTGAGCCTGCTCGCCTAAGCGCGAGGTGGGGTCGAGAGGCGGCTCCACCAGTGTAGCAGTCTCCCTTCCTTCTAACCTTACCACTGGTCTACAACTTAACTCTGAATCCTAAACCCAGTTATTGTATGTCATAGCCTTCATCCTAGAAGGGGACTACTCAAGGGGGTACGTAGCTATAAGATGGATTGGAAGATCAGAATTCATTTAACACACATGTTTATTGTAACAATAACTACACTTTTAGATAGTAGTTAATAAAACAAACTGGGATTACACAATTATTAACTCTTCGGCAAATAATACAAGAAATCACAAGTTATTCTAATTCTCAAGAGTCTAAGTGAGTTTACCTACCGTTGCCATATATTATGTTATGTTGAATGGGTAATGGGGAATCGAAAGATAGCGTTGTGCCCAGTTGTGATGCATGCTATAATTTCATAAACAAGCGACTGTGTGCATGGGGCAGAAGTGGCGTTTATCTTCCCAATAAATGGGGAGGGGAGTCTGGGGCCCTCCCCTGGGAAAATTTGGATTTCAATGTGCAATATGGTGCCATTTGAACATTTTTTCGTACCTACATATAAAATACACCACTTGTAAAAATATTTACATTTTTTAACACAAAATTTTCCGTAGTGAAAAATATTGCAAAGATACCTCCATCAAACCTGGAACCTTGTCCACTCAAAATCAATATTATTTTAATACCCGTCTCGACAGTGAGGTAATTACATACGGAGAAATTTTGTTTGTACAGAAGTGTAGACAAGGAAAATGATTATTCGTTTGTGTAAAGATGGAAAGCAGTCAACTCTATTTTTACCAAATTTTTTAAGAGACAAAAACGAATTTATGTGAACTTCAGAACGCTCATGTTTTTGAACAGCATTGCACAGATTGTTGTCACAATACCCAGTTGCAGTCCACATGTTAACATCCTTTGCAAACAATAAACATAGCCAGAAAAAAAAAATTTTGGTTTGGGTTGTTACATACAGCTAACCACAAGTGTTTCTGAATTTTTTTTTTTTTTTTTGGAAATTACATAAAAAAATTTCCTATATTGCATGTTTTCGTGATCGTAAGTTAAGGTGTCTGCCTTCTCTATTTTATTATGTCACATCTTTCCTGAAAAGTGAAAGCACTGTTGGAAAAATGGTTCACTCGTAATCCACACACACACCGCACTTACATCCTCATGTTTCTGTTGCACTCATTCTATCTATACGGTTCTGAGTCTCACACAGTAATTTTATAATTTTTATTTAGGGTATAAATCGCGCACGAATATGTATAATATTCTCAGAACCAAAACTAAATTAAATAAAAACAATACGATTCGTGTTGTGCATACGAACTTGCCCACTCATCGATCTAGTTACTGTAAATTACACCATGCCAACTGCCTGCAGCTGGACCAGCTTCGGCTATTTCCGCTTCAATTCGGTGAAGAAAGAACTACCATCGTAGCTTCTAACACAGGTTGACACAGCCATAAGACCCGCCCCTCCCCAGGCGGTCTTTCTACCCTGCCTCTCCTTCGTCGGCCAGGAAACCATTCCGACCGCCTACCTGCTGAAAGCATTACTTACAGCACTTCCAAAAATTCTGGTTTTGCTAGCCAACGAACGAGTTGTTTTCTTATAATATACAGTATTGTTTCACCAGTAGAATGTGTACAAGAGAACGGCACAAGAGAAAATATACCTTAAAGTAAATATATGTTAGAATTTAATATTTATTTTAAATATAACATTGTCAGGAAACTGTCTGGGCAAGCACTGCTTGCCTCGCTTGCCCTAACGAGATGCCACTAATGCTTATCTGTTGTATCTTTGTGAGCATGTCTTGGTTGGTGGAATGGTCGCCTTGAAGCATTTCGTATGTATTGTGTAATTTAGTATTTTATATTTTTCAAGATTTACTTTCCAAACATGTTTTCCACATTCGCATTGTACTTTCTCTCTTTTTTTTAAAACTCACAGCGACTTCTAGATTATTCGTAGTAACAATTTTTTACAGGTGTTAATGTGATTATGTATGTTTTGTGAGCTTGTGTGATGCAAAATTTTCTATGTTTAATATTTCACCATACATTTTACATTGCTTACATATGTTATTTCATTCCATTTCGTTAGTGGGTGACGATTACATTTCTATTTATAAAGAGAAAATTTATTAACTAAAGAAAAAATAAAAACAGTCAGTAAACTGTGTGTTTAAAGGTGTTCTTTTTTTTTAGGGACACCTTAAGTTCAAACACCACCTAAAAATGTTTTCCCAATCTATTAAAATTTATGGGATTTCTTAAAGAAGAAATGCGTCCCCGAAATAGTGGCGCGTACATAAGAAAATGAAAACATAAGTATTATCAACCAACACCACAAGAAACATCATTTGATAGATAATTATTCTCAAAGTCTCATAAAGAAATAAATTTATTACACAGAATAATAAAATGCAACTAATGCATACATTTCTTTTATAATTTTAGTAGACGTCTAATGCCGATCCTGGCACAGAGCAATAATTGGACTAAAAATCTCTCAGATTTTATTCTCGAAATCGAGCAAATCAAGGCCAAAATCAAGCTAATTTGATCCAAATCTGCAATCTACTTTAAGCATCCTTTTTTTTTTTGACAACCTTGCTGAGCAGGGTCCTTTTCTGGTCAAATGAGCTAAATTTACTCTAAATCTGCAAGCTAAACCAAGTAGTAAAAAAAATATCACGAAATAAGATGAAAATTATTAAGATAACTCTAGATCATGGATAAATTTTTCATTTTTAATTTCCTTTAAGACATTATATGACATAAAAACGTCTTTCTCGTTTAGTAGTTTCAAAGTATTTTGATATATTTTCACATATCGCTCTGGTAATAAAATTTTAAACTCACCATCCAGAATGCAATTAATCTTTTTACCAAAATTAGATTCATAAATTTCAAAATCCGTAGCAGCAAACCATTACCATTTTTCAAGAACTTGTAGTTTGGTGAATTCAAACGAATTGTTCAACTTCTTGAGGAGGGATTACATTTTGATTTATAAAGAGAAAAAAATTATTAAGAGGGAGGAAAAAATGGTGCTGAAATTTGATCAAGATAAAATTATTTAGCTTGCAGATTAGTTAAAAAAAAAAAAAAAGAAGAAAACCCCTGCTCAAGGGACCTGAGTCAGGTTGAAATTTCTTTGATTTTGGCTTTAAATTTTCTCGATTTTTAACTACAATTTGAAAGATTTTGCAGGAAAAGAGAGATTCGTTAGATGTTGGCTTTAATTTGATTGAATTTTATCTATCTTAGTGCGTTGCACTTGTATCCGCTATAGACCTCTACTGCCAATCCGAAATGGATTATCAATTATATTTTTATCATATTTCACACGACTCTTGTAATGGGCTTGTTTGAGGTTTTTGAAGGGAAATGCCCAAACCTGACGGATGTCTGTAGGAGGGTCGCCAGAATTGTTCCCATGTGGTAAAAGGTACCTTTCCCCTTCAGTTCAGGTAGAAGCAGGAAATGTGCCTCTCTGGACAAACTACCCCGTAGGCGAATTTCCCCCAGAAATCTATATGCAATTTTTGTATCATCTATGGAAATGACCACAGCAAAAATTGTTCTTTTAGGTTTTCTAAACATAGTAGGGCTCACCGCTCGACTCGTCAGATAGCGTTTTCGCCTGCAGCGATACTAACTTATAAATCATGAGGTAGATGGCGATCTAGATGCAAATAATACTTACAGGACTTGATGTAATGTTGAAAGCATTCCTGCTGAGGGTATCGTGTCAAATTCTATTATCCATAAATACATAGCCAAAGGTTTTCTGCGCGTGTTCCAATTTGTTTTCAGTTATTTTTACGCAATTTCGCATTTAATAATTTATTAGTTTTCAGCTGTAGCATGTAAATTACGACTTTACACATTCCAAATCGTAATAATAAAATGGAAATGGAATGAATCGTTTTCCGTGATTAAAATAACTGCCACCAAATCTTCTACAGATCTGATTTAATTGTGGTAGCAGAAAAATAAAGAATTAGAATTGCTATATAATTATAAGTAAATAAAATATATATTGATTCTTATGTGAAGTGGAGAGATTTAGGCAGCTTTTAACAGCGAGGTCTTGAGAGCTGATTAGGGTGATAGAAGTGAATATAGAGCGCCGCTGGAATGATAAGACGGGGGAAACGGGAGATACCCGAGAAAAGCCGCTGACCAACGGCATCGTACGGCACGATTCCCACTTGCGAAAATCCGGTGACCCGGCCAGAGATTGAACCTGGTTCATCTTGGTGGGGGGCGAGCGTGCAAATCGCTCAACAACCGTGGCCCCTGACTGTTATGAATTACAGTATTAGAGTGAGTCCCTCTACACACTACTCAACACACTTGTGTGGCAATGATCTAGATATTTTGTGACTTTGATAATAATTTAAAAAAAACTAAAACAAACATGACATAAGAGGGTTCACTAGGTATTGCAGACAAACTATTATTTAATGTGCATTATCACACATTGTTTTCTTATAATGTACAGTACTGTTTCCCGAGTAGAATGTGTACCACATGAGTGAAAAGTTACCTTAAAGTAAATATAAGATAGAATTTAATATTTATTTTAAATATAACATTGTCAGGAAATTGTCTGGGCAAGCACTGCTTGCCTTGCTTGCCCTAACGAGACGCTTCTGGTTGTGCCTAACTGTCGCGTGGATTTATGCTCACCATATAGCATACTGCAGAGTGGCCAAGATCTTCTCTAGGCCTGGTTTATAGTGATGCCCTCTGCTTCGTGGTCGAAGCAGAGGGCATCACTCTGTTTAAAACTTGAATTTTGCAAAATACAATGGCATATACAGAACAATTTTACCACAAAATAAAGTATTGTGAATAAAAAACACACATTTCATTAATATTTTAGCAATATATGGTGAATTTCTATGTACTGAGTGAACTAGTTATTATGATTGTGATATGCAGGATACTGTTCTATTGGAATGACCTCATCTTATTGAGTACAGTAACATTTCAAGTCTGCTATAACATACATTTTTTGGTGCTTGTACTGATGATCCAGGAAAACATTTTAAATTTATAATTCGGAAAACAGATGCGTGGCCTTTATTATAGTTCCAGGAAGGTCACTCTGGACCGAAAGAATCACAGAAAACTACCATATCTTCGACAGGGGGAAGAAAGGGTACATTTGCTGGAGACACACGGGATGAGAAGGAGAACAATGGTGAAGGGAGGGGAGGGGGGCTGCCGCTCGGAGTGATGGGGGAAAAAAAAAGAATACACCCGTGAAGGGTAGAGTCGTAGTGAAGGTGGCCTCGAAATAGTAATTTGTGACGGGCTCCAAAATTTATGTCGATGGCCCTGGACAACTCTGCCCAGAGGGTATAGTTTTGAATTCGGGATTCTGGGCTCGAATTCTGGAAAGAAAAAAACCCACATGCAATATAATGTCTGATCGAACTTAATTGCGTTATTATTGTATTTGAAAGGAGGAGGGGTCAGGGGTGAATTAGGAATGTGCTATAATTTTATATTTACGCACAGGCTACGACAAAAGCTATGGCAATAACAATTATTTAGCACCTTTCCAATAAATTTTTCACAAGGTTAGTCGCTGAAGTATATACCTCTAAATTATTATAGCATGGGTAGCAACAGTACAGGCACTGCTGATAAATAAATGCTTTGGTATGACTTGAAGTGATAAAGGTGGTTACAACCACTATCAACATTTTGAGCAAATATTTTACAATAGTGAGCCATTCGTTCAAAGTAATCTATAATATTACACGTAAAACTACAGCTTCAAATCGGCTCTCAATACCTCGCTGTTAAGAGCCACCCAAATCTCTTCACTCACTCACTACAGCTTCAAAAAGAGCAAATTCAGTAATGCATCGCTCTGGTAAACTATGTACTCACAGAGTTGGTAATAAATGATGCGTAGAGCTGCAATTTTTTTATATCGGGATTGGATTCCAAGAACCACAACTAATTATGCTAATAAAATGTGTTTAGCTTTGATTTATGTCCCACTACTTTTCAAAACCTGTCCGAACATTCGTTAATGCAATGCTCCGAAAACAATTTAGTGCAGAGATGCTTTTATTGATTTCATGCCATTTATGTATTTAGCATGTGATTGTAAAATACTTACGTCTATTGCTTCGGTATTTTGCTTATTGTTATTAAAACATAACTTACATAGTCTGAGATAAGAAAATGTTTAAGCATATTTTAGTCATCGGAATATTGTTATTGCGCACTTCATTGAAAATACAGTGGATCAAATTAGTTTGATGGCTGAACATAACGCAAGTGCCGTTGTTAAGTTGATGATATGTTCGTTTATGTATTGTATGAACAGCAATATAAATATTTTATAATCTCATATTTGTGTATGTATACTACCTTACTAGCATATCGCGTATAATAGTTCTGTTGCTTGACAAAAATTCTGCGCAGAACAAAAAACAAATGATTTAAGTAGTAGGGAAATGGGAAGTTGGGGCCAAGGGCATGGGGCGCAGAACGGCAGGATACGGCCGCCGCCATGTTGTTATGTCACCGTCCACCATTTTCCCCCCTTTTCCCCCTCAAAATTTCTTTTTTTTCCCTGAAAAATTCCCATTTCCCCTCAAAAAAAGGTAGAAGCCCCCTCATATGCAGAAAGAAGCCCTTGAAATACAATTTACACCCAATTTAAGTGATTAGAGTTCTTCCTTAGGAACTACAGAACAGTGGCAGCCATATTGGTTTTATAGGCATACCGTATGCCAAATCGATACAAGGGATCCGATCAGAGTCAGATCTAACCATAATCTATCTTGGTTGTCAACCATCCTGCATCCATACTGTATACAGATGACTTTTGATTTTGATCTGATTACTTTGACTTTGATTCTTGACTTTGACCTTGACAATACCGAAAATTTCAAAACAAATTCCAAGAATTACCGAAAAAATGTATTATTAAAATTTACATAAAAATACAAACCAGTTATTAATAAAATTATTAAAAATTATCTTAAAAACCACAAAAAATATATTATTAGAAAATGTTTAAAAAATTATTAAAAAATTAATTTTCCGAGGTTTCCCACCTCCCCTCACCTAAAAAATTATTCAGCTGGCCTCCACCCCCTCACCCATACAAAGTCAGCCATATTGGTAGGCAATCGCCAGATTGGTAGACGACCGCCATCTTGGTATACAACACTTGTCTGCCATCTTGGAAGCCAATACTCATTAGCAATTGAACTTTGACCTGTGATGCATGACCCCTAACCATGGCCTTGATCCTATAACCTTGAATGAACTTTAAAACAACTCGAGAAAAAACACATAAACATCAGCAAGCAGAATACATTACAGACTACCACCACCATATTAGATGCAGACTACCGTGACCTTAACCCCATGACCTCAAATGACCTTGAAAACAAAACTCGAGAAAAATACATAAAATTCAGCAAGCATAACTCATTACAGACTACTACTGCCATATTCGATGCAGACTATCTCGACCTTGACCCCATGACCTTGAATGACTTAAAAATAAAACTCGAGAAAAATCTATGTGAAGCGGCAAAAGCTAGCCGAGACGAAGCACCTTCCACACAGCTGCTGTCACACTAGACCTTTCAGCTTACCTCCCTACATTTATAATATTTCTAGGCTTTTCAAAGCCTTCGATGCCATAAATCATGTAAGATTATTGGATAAATTAAGCAGAATGGGCTTCTAAACAAGTTCTGTTAAGTGGGCGAGAAAATATTTTAATAGTCGTTCACAAATCAAATTGTAGAATAAAGAACGTTGACGAAATAAATTGCTAAGAGGGCGAAGTCATCAGGGATGGAGTGCCACAGAAATCTCTCTTCTGGCCGATTTTATTCTCTATCTTTGTTTCTATATACATATATGTATACACACAGCACATATATGATATTCCATGTGTACCTTCCATTTCATCAATATACAGTGGACACCGAATTGTACTTCTTATCCTCACCGAATTATTAAACTGGATACAGTAGAAATAGTAAACGTAGCTCTTGAGAGAATTAAGAAGTGTTGGGACGAAAACAGCCTTAAAATAAACGCAAATAAAAGTTATTATATGAAAATTTGAACATAACAGGCCATTAAGAAGTCACAAGTGTATCCAGTAAACGAAATAAATATTGTAATAAACCTTGAGGATTATGGATTCAGTACATTAAAATATTCAAAAATATCTCAGTGACAAGCAAAACATCTACATCTGTGGCCCACTGATTGGTTATAGTTACTTCTAACTGTTACATAGGCCTGTTTATAGGAATAGAAAATTCTATGAAATATAGAATACTGAAACCACAGGATGCTTTGTCCTCCATTCGCCTTAGATTTAAAAGGAGAGAGCATACAACCAGCTCTGGCTGGCTGGATATGGAAAATAGAAGACTGCTCCAACATGCCAGACAAAGGTAGGTTAAAACCACCAAAATATCTCCTGGATAAATTTACGCAGCTTACACCTAATCACAGACATTTCGGTGCAAAGACAAGCTAACCGTCCCCATTCACGGAACTGCGATTTACTGAAAATCATTCACTTATGTAGCTATGAAGAATGCAAACTCTGGAATGATTCGCGGCCAGAATTGAAATTCAATCAAAGGAAACTCAAAAACACGTCGCTGTAGTAGGTCTATGGATATTCCTTAATGAGTAATTCGTAATTGATTTATGTTTGTAATGGAAAACTATGCCTCAAGTAGTCCGGATTACAAAGTAGTGTTTGTAATGTAAGTAGGATAAAAATACTTGTTTGTATATCTGATTAAATTTGGTAAACATATTTTTATTTCTTTCATTGCTGGTGTATATATAACTGATGCATGTGCCACATTTCTTGTTAACCGATGTTTACTGTAGCTTAACAGTACATGGTTGAATAAAACATATAAATAAAATAAATAGTGTTTACACCGAACCTCTCTTATACATCCTTTTTGTAAGACAGTTACACAGGAAAATAAATAAAATAAAATTTCTTATATTTCAGAAAACAACTAACCGATTCCTTCCAATTTATGCAAACAATTAAAAATATGGCTGGTCATCTGAATGTGCATGTTTTAAGTGGACTAGACTCTTATTTTCAAAATCACTGCCAATTACTCATTATAGTTTAGTTTGCTGTATTTATGTCTCTACAAAACAATGTAAAAAATGTCAACTTATCATTGGATGCTGAGAGTATCTATTAAAATATATAATGGATCAACACAGTCTTTTTTCCTGCCATTTTATAAGATAGCATCACATGAATAAAGTTTTTGTCATATCTCGGGAAACAATCAACCAATTACTTCTCATTTTGGCACACTGATAGTGCTGCAGTAGGTCATATAAGCTGACATTTTTTAAGTGGTACAGGAATTTTTCTAAATGGTGGTTATATGAGTAATTTAATTAGTTTGTTATAGGTATTAAATTATTTAACAAAATTCATGCAAACTTGGTATTCTGGCAGTATCTACCTATTTCAGCTGTTTCATACATTGTGAAATAGTACATTCGAAAATGCAAAAATTGGATAATAAGTGATACACAAAAAACATACCAATATTGTTATTTATTAATATTGTTAACATTATAAGCATGAATGCACCAAAACATTTGGGACATACACATGTGACGTCGTGTGCACCCAGGCATCAGGCCATTCACCATATCGTGCTAGCAGAGATGTCAAGAATGCAACACAACATCACAGTGGAGTACCTGAGTCGATGAACTAGTGCCATGTGCATGTTATGTGTCAAGTGCAAAGGCACATATAAGGTGTAATGTCAGATGTTAGAGAGTGTGCAGTGTATGTTTATTTCTAATTTTTGTATGTTTACGTCATCCTCCTATTTTGCCACAAGTGTTAGTGTATAAGTGTCAAATCTTCTTATGTATTTACATTTTGAGGGTCAATGTGTATGTAGTGCCATGTGGTATGTCAGTGTTTTATTTTCCCATGTTACCCATGCCATGTAAGTACAAGACAAATTGTCTCTTTATATTTGTTAATATTGTTTTAGTGTATTTGAGTACAATCCTATGCTTACGTAATTATTATGCTGTTGACAGCTCGGGTGCTAGAGGTACAATTTTGTGCACTTACTTGAACAGCCACAGATGAGGCTATTGTGTCATGTAGACATCTGTATAATATTTATGATAATTATTAACGTAACTTGTAATGCATTGCAAATCATTTTTTAAAAATATTTTATACTTTAAAGTGTGTTCGACCAGTATTGGCAGTATTGAAATACTGTACTTTCCTATAATGTTCCAAAACGACGCATTAACGTGGATTGTGCACACGGCCACATGGCGAATAGCCACTGTAAAATCTTAAAAGTATTTTTGGAGTGTTTTTATGCATATTAATATGAACTTACATGTTTAGCCTCGTACACAAACCATATAGATGTAATAAACTTGACTGGGGACAGACCCTATAAAGATATTATTGTTTATTTGCACATGTCAATGTTGAGGTTAGGTTGCAATGGCAATGCGGTCTGATCGAACTTGTGTGTATTAATTTTTATATTTTTTAATATGTGCTTTTACGTTTTGTTGTTAAGACTTTATTGATATGTACATCTCATCGGCATTGTAGAGCCCATTTCGTTTCGTTCATTTTATTTCACTTGATGTAAAATTATGTCACGTGAGATTTGCGTGAGAGCGTCGGCCAACGAGCGGCCTCTGCATCAAACATACAGTAGTAGCATCCTAGATCTCGTGAGCATACCATCATGCCGTGGTGCTCTGGGCAATTCATCTTTGTTTGATAATCATAATGTAATTATGCTTAATTAACATTAGTCTACTGGAACCCCTTGTTTATTGCTTGCCCGGATTACACTGTCTCTCACTCTTGGCTCGTCTTTTACATGGCTGAGGTGTACTACGAAACTTAAGTTCATAGGCCCTATGGCCATTTAGTCTGTATAAGAGCCCACATGGCTAAAACAGCGGTATTTAAACTTCAGTGGCCCAATGGGGAAGAACTTGTAATAAATACATTCTGGTGAGATACCAACATTTTATCATGGTTAACCGCTTATCAGTTACTTAACCATTTCTCATAACTTAACATTACCACGTGTTTTTAATAATGGCGTTGGGTAGCCAAAAATACCCTTTGGGAGTGAGCTGGCATATCAGGGGGGAGGGCACGACATTCCTGATTAGACGAGGCGATTTGGAGTTTAGTTTACGGCTGGTGGAAAAGTATTTTCAACTGATAACATCCTTCGAGACGTGGACATAGGGTCAGGCCAACAGTCGTCATCCATCACGACCTGAGATGAGGAGTCTCTAGCAAGTATAACTTCGTTGCTCGCACCATGGGCTGGCGCCCTTAACACTGGCAAGTAGCATTTTCTATTTACCATATCTCATTCCCGCCATGGCCCAACTCGCCACACGTCACATGCTTGAAGCAGAAATAGAATTGACATATTATTTTCCAGAACTGCAGCTATGATATTAATAATTTTATATCACTGAACCAAATAAAATATAACTTGTTCAGCCCTCTTTTTTATTTAATTGGTTTTCTACAGATGTTGTTAATGTGTGCAGATTGAATGTAAAAAATAGCATTAAACAGCACAATATTACAATATGTAAATGAGATCATTGAACATAAATGAGCATGAACATGATCAAATATGCCATGACATTATACTATATGACATAGGCTAATATGCAACCATATTGATCAAGATAATACAATACTAATATGTCATGAGAAACCAAATACAATCACATGAAAAATCACTGAAAAATTTTCAGCAACTCGGAGCCAAACTGCTGACCTACATGGCTATATGGTATGGTCTGTACATTTATATCATTGTCACTCAAACTTCAAAAGTTAACCCTCTTTTAAGAAAACACGTATTGAGTACCACTGTCGAAAGTAATTTAATTCTACTCAATCATTGAATAAGGATAGACTAGAGGGGACATCCCCACGTTAAAAATTCAGCCTTTTTTTCCAGGTAGAAATCTGTGTATGGGTGGCTCACTGTGGCACAGTGCTAGTGTCTCCCAGCCACTCAGTATGCCAGTCGGTGGTTCAGGAGGGTAACATTGCCAAATGTAGAGTCTTCTCTCTTTATGTGGTTTTCCCGTATCACTCGTACGAGCCCCTGCCCATCCATCTGCGGGAATACCAGCATTCATTCTTTCTCCCAGGATACTATTGATGGATCTGGAGCTCAAGAGTGGTGGGGATAGAAACGTTATTCCTGATGGGACTGGAAGTCTATTATTTAAGAGGAGGCAATGTACAAAACGTTTCGAATAATTTTGACAAGTTATGAGCATTCTCAGATAGTTCATTAGTTTAACCTAGTCAAGTTTTAAAGCTCCGTAATAGGTGTCACTGCAGCAAATTGTGGACCTTGGCCTATTCTACTGCTGCCGTAAATTGCGACAGTGATGGTTTCTTAGAATTAAACCAATTTAAATGTCTAAATTGATTAAGTAGTCGCATTAAACTCCGGTCTCAAAACAACAACATTCGAAACAATCCTTGAAGTATAAGCTAATATGTATGCAATGTAAAGTGTACTTAACGTCAAATGACATTCGAAATAGATATGCATTACACATCAGAAATTTCCGCATGTTAAAACTAGTAACTTGATAATTTTCCGTGAGGATAGGGTAATAGTAAAAACTAAACTACTTATATAACATTTATGATATACAAGTCCCAGACAGGACCCAGTACAGTCGTATAACCAGATGACAAGGAAGTTAATAACATAACAGGGGAATTTAGTTAACGAGTTGAATTTATAATAACTGCAGGTCCACAGTATTCCACATAAATTTTGAGCTAATCTAAAACAAACATGATTTTGAGAGCAAGATCTAAACAAAAATATGTACCTCGAACAAAATACAAATTTTTCGGAGTCATTTTGTCCTAAAACAGAAAGAACACCCACAGATAAAAAAGTTAAGGCATTGTCATTCAATTCATGGCTGCAAATAGGAAAGTGTAAACAGAAAAATTTCTTTGTTTACGCGTATGAAAAAACAAAAAACTAATATAAACAAAATGTTTGAATGAAGACATTGACCCAGAATGATCGTTATCACTCGCCGACGAAGGAAATATCTACAGTTTACCTTCTAGATCAGACAATTTTGCTAAATAAAAAAATTTGTTGCAAACTATATCAAAAAAACATTGACACCACTGTGCAGCAAGAAAACACCGCCCATGACGAGACACAATTGGATATTATTTCTATTCAGCAAGTCCATTGCGCCTGATATTTCTGTCCCCTTGACGTTACAAAATACTTGACGGCATAGTGGTTGGACCATTGGGGGGATGGTGAGGTTATGTGGATTAGAAAAATAATACTGACGTGAATATTGCCCGGTAGGCACCAGATCACAGTGTGATGAGCACGAGACTGCAGGCGGAGTCGTACACCCGATGACCAGTGTGGCTTCCTCCAATGCGCCACCATCTGTGGAAACTGTCTCCATGTGATGTTGTAGATTCCTGTCATTATATTCCTGTAATACCTAGGCTAGTAGGGGTTGTCTGTGCCCCTAAATGCCACTCACTCCCGAAGGATTATGGCCATCGTACACCATTTCATTACATAGTGGAAAATGCGATTATATGGGACATTATATGTACCCAGAAATAAAAGCTGGTAACATTTATTTAACCACACATTTTATTTTTCAACCCTCGTATGAGGCACATAAATTACACTTTCTCCTTTGCCGTGGGAGAGCACGTAAACTGTAAAAATGGTGTGAAGCCTATTTGAAACTTAAATGAAAAGTTAAAGTCCGACCACGTACAATATGGACCGGATTGAAGTGTAGCGCACTCTCTGGGCGATGAAAAAGAAATTACAGTTCCAGAATAATAATTACTATTGAAAAACTACATGATTGGTATGCAAAAATGGTAATGGGCCCGGGGGGCCGCGATACAACATCTACACTACCCGAGTACCACTAGACTACTGAACATGGCCATGCGGGATGGCTGGTACCAAGTGCGGTCATTCCTGCGTGACCCAATTAAAAAAATGGAAAATGAAAAACGTGAAATGAATGATTGGCTTAAATGATTACTATGACACACTAGATGCTACAAAGCACTGGTGCATGATAATATAAAACTGTCTTAAATGAAAAGTCTTAATTTTAATATCACGTGACCAGTGTTCTCCTGTCTGTCCTGCAGCCGGTTATATTTAACCTCAACTATATAGATTTTACATGAGCGTGTGTGGCTCTGATTTATGGTGGATTGTCTGTCTCACATTTACTTGTGGCCATATTTTATTTGCATATCTTTCTTTGCACTATGCCAGTCTTAGACAAGAACACTTAAAAATTGTAGTTTGGTGCAAATCTGAGAAATGTTTGTGTTTGCCCTGGACATGCGCACTGCCATGCCGTCATGGTTCGCCACTATAATTTGGCCTGACTAGCCATTGGAGGTTATGTTCCTTGCACACTAACACAATACGAAACAAGGATACGATTAAAGTCTGATCATTATTCCTAACATAAACACTGAAAATATCTATGGGCTGTATGGGGCACGTGATGCCAGTGTAAACAAGGATGCTACGTTAATTATGGTTGACCTTGAAACATCAACAAAATACATGAGCACAAAAATAAAGATAACACTTTTATTATTCCTACTGCAGACACACAAGGTTGCTTGGTGCACACTAGTGCACAAAATGGGACACATGAAAACACTGTAACTGTCAAACATAATAAAGCCCTCTTATTTCTAAATAATTTTCTGTTGGCTCTTTGTGCACATCACTTACCTTAACACGACAATAAACAAGCCCTTCCAATACATATATTCATAACACTTAAAAAAAAAACTGGTACTTAAACACATAACATGAACACAAATCATAAATAAACAAACTCAAGTGGTCATTGTGGCGCACACATGACATCTGATGTGGGATGAGAGTTAAAACGGTCACAAATAAAAACCACAAATGCACATAATGTGCCACTTCACTGTACCTGACTGGGCTGCGATGCTGTGAATGGGCTGATTCTGTGGTTGGGGGAATGCGGAACATGTCAAATGACCCTCCCCTTCCCCTCTGGAGATGGGTCGTGAAGAGCTGCTGATACTGTCTTCACTCGTGGAAATAGCCCGGTCGGCGTAGAAATGCACGTGGCCGAAGCATGTACTTCCCTTGTTGCTGGTACCGTCGTTGCACTCGTGTGGTGTCGGCTGCCTTGGGCATCACGGGCGGCCTTTAGATCGTGCACAGAACATGACAAATGCAGCGCAGCCTCATGGGACGACATAACAGCGAGATTCTGTCTTCTTCTTCCATGTCGTCCTTATTGCAGCAAGTTTTGGCGATAACAGAGGTATGGCTGTGGGGCCGCTTGTAGTTCGAGTCGTATGATCTCCGGAGATCAGTCGGAGTAGACTCGGATGATGATGACACTGATGTCGCCATAGAAATCGTCGGCGATGCTGGATGTCCCCAGGGCACTGTGATTTTCTGCATTTCCGCTGAGAGGTCTGGTGTAGTTGGCGAACACTGTATGCAGGGCACAGCATTGCCAACTTAAGTGCCTGTTAATGTGTAAACACTGGGTATTGCTATAGTTTCTCGATGCTATCCACTGATGTAGATGTACGGCTTGGCTGTGATGAGGCGATGTGATGATGGGGCGATGGATGCACTGTTGCTCGATGTGGCGCGACGAACACTGCAAACTATGTTATTTACATTCTGAGTGATGCATGAAGTGGAGGGTTGGAGGGAGGCGTGTGCACTTCCCCTCCCATCACACCATGATGAGTAGCAATGTTGACAATGATGGCACTAGGAAGGAGGAGGGAGGTGTGTTGCTCGCCACCCGCGTCCTGCTGCATGACCGATCGATGAGTGGGCCGAATGTAAATATATGCATGGGATTGCATGATGCGCGGATTGCCTATCTCCAAAAACAACAGGTGTGAATGATGCTGAAAATGACATTGACTTATTGGGAGTTCGAAATTTCACTTTTGAGGGCGAAATGTCACAATATTTAAAATGTTTTGCTTTGCCCTGGAGGCCTGAACATGTGCTTGATTTTGACCTGAAGACACGTGCATCGTGGCCATGTGTGATGACGGGAGTAATGTTTACACTAAAGGAGTGGCATCCTCAGTTCACAATTTACTGTAACTAGGCGGCGAAATGTCACATGCAATCGTTCCCACGTGCTTTGCTTGCTGTGCAGTGCTGAATGATTTTGTTCACATAAATGTTTTTGTTCACGCTTGTGGTGTTATTATTTCTCTCTTTGCCCATTCCTGACAATAGTGGACTTATCGTCTTTATCGCATTATTACTGGGAACTTGCGGTACTGGTACGAGATGACATGTTGTGGTTACGCAAGCGGTGGGTGGTGAGATGTCTGTCATTTGTTGACACATGACAATCGGTTCGGTGGTAACTGGATGAATGTTCACTCGTTCGTTTGTTTTGCCATTACTGACCTGTTCACACTGTGTTGTCGTGGCACTGGCACCCTTGCAGGTTTTTCTTGACTGGCTGAGTCACCCACTGTGCAGGTGGTACCACGTTACCGGGCAATAGATGCAGGGATGTAGTGGACGTGATCCTTGTGTCGCATTCCCACAGTTCACTGCACCATTGCAAATCGTGGCTGGAGTTGTGTCCCTCTTGCTCGGATATGCATGTTGCACCTGCACATCCGCTGTGGGCCGGTATCGATTAGGCCGGCTAGCCGCGTGGCGAGTTGTTGACTAGCACCGAAGAGGGCATGGCTGAGTGCTGCACTGTGCGGTCTTTTGACAGATCACTCCCAGTGTCAAAAAGAAGCATTGTGGTTGTCAAAACAGAAGATGCTACTGTTGCTGTAATCGGCTCTGTTGGTAGCGATTGTTGAAGTACAGATGATGGCACTTGTTGTGGTGTGGATAGATCTGTTTGTTCTGGTATCATCAGCAGGCTGAATATTGCGGTTATGTTGTGGTTGCTTATCCTCACATGTTATTGGATGTGGCTGCTGTCTTTCGATCTGTGGAGTTCTGGAACTGTCTTAGTACCACATTTTTTGATTTTTCTCTGAGTTTGCTTTATGTTGGCATGGCATTGCGGTAGTGGTGAATAGGAATACTAGTGTGTACCAGTTTGTTGCTGTTGATGATGGTTTTTCAATGTCTCTACATGATCAACACAAAATGCGCTCGTCGTGAATGTCTGGTGGTTTCCACTCGTCTGTGATTGCACATTAGTGGTGGTGCTGGCATGAACATCACAGGCAGGATATTGTATACATCCCAGTTCCTTGGTACGTGTCTTTCGGACACCGGTTGTGTAGGGCTCGTTGCAGCCATACTGGGGCAGGTGCGATTGGTAGTGACAAACAGATGCAGGCGGGGTGTTTGCCAGCAAGGATGCCCATCCACTTCAGTTTCCCGCACTGTTGACACATTAATGTCCATGTGTCCAAATGAAAAGCCATGATATTGTTCTTGTCGCAGATTTCCTCGTTGGTTCGGATGCACGGCATGGATGTAGACTTGCATGGCAGTCACTGTAGTCTTCTACTGGGTCACGTGGCTTGCAGCTTGCTGCAGACACCCAGTGACGCTGCACGGTAGGGGTGGTTGACACGGCAAGGCGAAGTAGGGGTGGCTTACCCCTCGGCTGCTTCACCAAAATGGCAGTTGGCATGGCTGATGTCACAAGGCGCACGTCACACCATGCTGTTCTCAAGATGGTGGCTGATCCCCTTTGTTCGCTGATGCTTTTAGCGCCAAACTTCCGACAGGGTCTTCTGCAATGTTTTCTGGCACATAGACGATGAAAAATGGATGGGAGCCTCGGGAATAGATTGATTCGCCAGTAGCGAAAATACAGAAACTGATAATCTCAGAGGAGGCTACATATGTTCACACGTAAAAGTACACATTCATACACAGAAACATGAACACTTGAAACATAGGAATGCATGGTAATGGAAGTGATTTGGGGTTAGGTAGTATGGTGAGGTATTTATGATCTGGCGGGTAATGAAAGCCACTATTTCGGGAAAACCATTTTGATGAAGTAAAAAGTGACATTTGGGAAGGAATGTGTAAAAGTATGGTGTGGATGATGGATGATCTGGGGACTGTTGCACAATAATTTCAAACAAATAATATTAGTTACAGTACTTGTAACTTGTAGAATTGTGTTGCACAATAAGGATTCAAAAATCTACAAGTTACAAGTTGTAGAATTAAAAATACTAGCGAAATTTACAAGTGTTTGTTACACAACTGACACAGATTCTACAAGTTCGTAAAAAAATATTAGCTGTCACTAATATATTTTCTACACGTTAGAGTTTGTTAATAATTTCATATTTCAGGTGAGGATATGTAGTTGTTGATGATGTTTATGTGTTTTGTGGTTAGACTCATCTAGTGATAAAGAAGGTGACAATAGAATGCCATATGAATAGAAATAAGTGCAAATTTTTCGGAGAAGAAAAATTTACAGGGCAATAGTGCATTTTACGAATGATGTTGTGTTTAATAGAGGTTCCGAATGAAGCCTGATAAGCTGGGAAGTATTATTGCAACAAATTGGTTTGAGGTTAAAGCATGCTACAAAGAATGGTGGTGCTTTATCTCCTAAGCAACAACTGTGTATAGCTATGCATTTGGCTTGGAAGTTATGCTCAATTTCACACAGTGGCAGACATGCATGGGGTACACACATCCACAGTTTGTAGATCTGTTGCTAGCATCGTGTGCACTGTAAACAGCGAGTTATTTAGTACAGTGATTTCATGGTCTGAAGATATTGCTAGAGAAATTGATCATTTCTACAGAATTGCCAACTTTCTACATGTTTTTGGTGTAATTGATGGTTCCCTCATATGCACATAGAGTAAATGAAGAATCTTATGTCGACAGACACAGAGAGCACTCTTTAAACAGAATGTTTGTGTGTGATGCTTCATGCTGTTATTATTATGTTAGTGCAAAATTGCCTGGGATTGTGCATTATGCATGTGTTTTACGAAACAGTATGTTGCATCGTAGATTGGAAGAAAATAATTCTGACACGAATATTGCTCCATATACACCAACTCACAGTGTGGTGAGCACGAGACTGCAGGAGGGGTTGTGCGGCCGAAGACCAGTGTGGCTTCCTCCAATACTCCGCCATCTATGGTGACTGTCTCCATGTGATGTTGTAGATTCCTGTTGATATATTCCTGTAATGCCTAGGTTAGTAGGGGTTGTCAGCCACCCCTATACGTCACTCACTCCTGAAGGATTGTTATGGCTATCGTACACCATTTCATTATGTAATGGAAAATGCGATTATATGAGACATTATAAGTACCCAGAAATAAAAGCTGGTAGCGTTTATTTAATCACATGTTTTGTTTTTTAACCCTCGTATGGGGCACATACATTCCACTTTCTCCAAGTTGCTGTAACTGTGCCAGCAGTCTGAAATTATCGTCGTGCCCGGAGCGATCCACTCGCGAATGATTTTGGTCAGCATCGCCATGTTCCTCTTTTCTACTGGCACCAGGAAGACTTTCGTCGATCGTCCTGCTGATGGCAAGTGAGATCTGCCGCACATCGGTAACGAGCAATGCTGCAAGAGTGCAAATTCTATCGAGCTGCAATCCTTGTGACACTTTTTTGACATACTTTTAACTGTTTGAACCGTCCTCTCCCCATCCAATTACTGTGCGGGTAGTGAGGGCTTCTAATGACAATTGTAAAACCACACTCTTGCACTAACAACAAGCACTCCCTTGACCAGAACAGTACATTATCAGCAATCGCCAGTTTCGGAATGCCATGCTTGGCAAACACACCTTTAAATGTAGTATTATCCTCATCTCCCGATCCCCTCTGTAATTGACACAACTAAATCCATTTAGACAAATAGTCAATTATAACCAAATATACCTTCCCTCCAAAAGTAAAAATATCTACCCCAATATTATTGAAGGGAAGACTGGGCCTTTCATGTGACAACAATGGTTCTCTTGGTCTAGACACATCAAATTTTTTACAAACACAACACTTAGCTAAAAAAACTTCAATATCCTGAGACATTCTTGGACAGTAAAGTACTTTGTCAAACCAAAATGACCCTTATGTAAAGTTTACAACATACCTGGCCTTGAACTTTCAGGTACTATTAATTCATCATTCATAAATAGTAACCCATTATCAAGGACAATCCGATCAATGAGGGCACAGAACACTTTGCTGTGCCCTCTTCTTAGGGAGCAGGCCACGCCTTAACAAGGGGGATCTAAGTCAACTCAAAGGAAAACACTTGGATACCTATATTACATTTATGAAATACTAACTCAACTACAAGCAAGCCTCAAGCAGGCTTCTCAATCCGATAGAAACTTCTAAAATCAATTATCAAGTAAGTCGAATACAGCAGCTACAGTTATAGTCTCTCCACAAGGCACTGATGCCTTTAATTATGCTTGGGATAGCTTTAATTAAATGTGGCTAAGCAAGGCTCGTATGGAGCTTATGCCATCGCGAGTCCCGCACCCTATTGTGCCTTACATCGCCCAACCAGGGATTCAATATTTACACAATGTCTCGTTGCTGTAGTACAGCTCTCTCGACGACGGGCTTTCGTCTGGCTTCGAAGGCGGACCACAGGCTGTGGTCCTATCGTCTGAGCATATCAGGGGATGCGCCTCCAGTGGCAGCAGGCAAGATGGCGCCCAGCCTCCAGCGCCCTGAGATTATATACGACCCCTCTGACCTCGTGCTCGATCCCCCGAAATTTGTTATTTAAAACAGAGGCTCAGCTGGCCGAGCTCGCCCCGCACCTCGCCGCAGCGCGACGCTGGGCTACCCTCACAGGAGCTGGTCGCAGCACCTTGTACACATGGTTGTATGTCCTTCACCACTGGCCACCCCTGCTCACAATATTCAATAAGCAATTTACAAACCCCGTCACTAGGTGTGTCATCTGCAAATTTCTACCCGTATTCACACTGTTTACTAGCATCTTCTGCATTTGCTTGTTACCATTCACCCCAGATAATGAATTTAGTGATAGCAAATCAGCTATAAACAACATCGAACCTCCTGCCTGGCATTGAAATTTAAGTTGATACTTAGCAAGTAGTAATTTGAACCTTTGTAACCGTGGAAACACTACTTCTGGAACTGATTTGGACAATATCGATACTAGAGGCTTATGGTCATTTACCACAACTATCTCTCTGCCATAAATTAAATTGTGCAACTTTTTTGTCACAAAACAATACTAAGCATTTCTTTCTCCACTTGTGAGTAAAGCTTCTCGGCTGGTGCTAAACTCCTCAAAGCATACAGTAACGGCTGCCCCTCCTGCAACAGACACGCACCCAAGCCCACAATAAATGCATCACACTGAATTGCAAATGGACAGTTTGCTAACACAGGTTTTGGGAACAGGAGCTGAGGTCACCATAGCTTTCAAGTCTGTGAATGCCCACTCATGCTGTGGTAACCAATATTATTCTACCTCAGCCTTTAAGAGTTTCTGCAGCAGGGCGGTGACGCGCGCCATATCGGGCACATACTTACGAAGTTAGTTACACATACCCAGTGCCCTTTGAAGCTCTGTCTTACATGTCAGGGACTTCAGCTCCATTATCACTCTAACCTGACATGGGTCTGGTAAACAGACACCTTTGTTGAACACATGACCAAAATATCTCACCTCGCTCACCTTAAACTGCACATTTTCTCTATTGGACTTGACATTTAGGTACGTAGCTTTATTGCATACCTTGTGTAGGATTTGATCTTGTTCAGCCTCTGTTGATGCCACTATGAGAATATCGTCAAAATAAATGATGACACCCTCAATATCCCCAAAATTAGCCTCATGACATTTCCGAAACATTTCCGGTGCACACAAGAGTCCGAAAGGCAATATATTAAATTTAAAACACCCAAAAGGCATTGGGAAAGTACATCATTCACTTGCCCTCTCATCAAGCGGCAGTTTGTAAAACCTGTCCTTTAAGTGTAGTATAGTGAATACACACTTGTTTACCAACTTGGGCATCAGATCCTCAAATGAAGGTATTAGCACCGGATCTCTCAGAATTACCTCATCTAAGTCTCGAGGGTCCAAACAAAGCCTAATAGAACAATCAGTTTTTTTTCGCAACCACCAAGTTATTCACCCAACCCTGTGGCTGTTCTACCTTGTTAATGATACCTTGCTCCTCAAGAACCAACCATTTATATTTTAATTTGTCTTTGACTACCTGAGGCATCCTTCTGAGAGGCCTCACCATTGGGGTAACATCATATTTCATCCTAGTTGTACACTCAACAGCACAATGCCCACTACCTCAAAGAACTCCCGATTACTTTCTATAAATGCCCTCTTATTGCTACTGTGTAGCACAGTTACATGTTTCCTTAAAACTAAGTTCCACTCCAAACAACTGCGTAGTCCCAAGAGGGGTTGCACTCTCAAACAATTGATTACATCATCAACAATCACACACTTGGTTGGTACACTAGCACCATTGTTTAGAGCAGACTGGAGCACCGTATTGCCCCCAAACACAGCCAATACTATACGGTCCTCACTCAGTTCCACCAGCGGTCTTAAATTACTTAAGACGTCCACAGGCAAAACCTTAACTTTGGCCACAGTGTCCAGTTTCATTGTCACCCACTGTCCTTGACCACAAATATTTTCAACACAAATTTTACTCTTGCCACTTGCGCCTACCGATGCTATAACAAACAGCTCGTCTTCACCCCCAGCAGATTGTTGTTCTAACGACGTCACCTTTTGAACTCTTTTTAGGGTTACATTACAATGGTGTGCAAAATGATTCAACTTACCACACTTCAAGCATTTTTTTTACCAAAGGCCGGACACTTGAACCTAGGGTGTCTTGATCTACATTTACCACACACAGGACTGTCTAGGTCCCCTTCTCCACCCAGTGACCCAGAGTGCCAGGAGGCCCGCGATAACGTAGTACGCGGCGTCCTCTGGCTCATTGTGCTAGACTTCCCCTCTGCCACCGGTAGGAGTTTGTCTGCTCTCGTAATTGTTTCCACCTGACGCCTGCTCACCTCTGCCGCAGGACACATGTCCACTGACTTCTGTAGAGTAAACTCTGTTTCCCTTAATAACCTCTCCTGTAGGCCGCGGTCAATAATACCAAGCACAATTTGGTCTCGCAAAAAGCTATCATGTAAGTCACCAGAGGCACAAAACCTAATCAACTTTTTCAGTTCTGTTAAAAAATTGTCAAGCAATTCACCCAGTTCCTGAACCCTCGAGTTGAATTTGAACCACTCCACTACCACATTGGTATTGGGGCACAAATGTGTTTCAAACGACTGCACCACAACATCAAATTTCTTCCCATCTTCAGCTGACAACCCAAATGTCTCAAACATTTTTACCATTTCTTCATCCACCATGTTAAACAGAATCACCACTTTTCTTTCAGACGACTCACCGTCCAAGGCCGTCGCAATTATGAAATTATCGAATTGTGTCGTAAACTTTTACCTGTTATCATGGAGATAACCCAATAGCCTCAATGGTGCAGGCAGCCGAAAATACGATTCCATTGAAAGGAATTATGTCACCCCTGACACGTAACAAGGTCATTCAAACACCACTCAACTGTGCCATGTTATGTTTAACTTAATGTACAGTACTTGTGTGACCAGTATATCCCTTTATTCAATACAGACATACATTGTTACATTCCTTGTATACACTCACTACTCCATGTTCTAATGATTTACATTGCTGCCTTGTTGATGACAACAACTGCCGGCCCATGCCGTGCACTTTTCTTATAAAAGAAGAATTTTCGAATTTCATGTAATATCATTAAATGAAATAACATCTATACACATAACCCACACACCTAACTGCTGCTTGCACCTTCAAGGAAAAGAGTGATACACATTGAATACTGATATGATGGACGTCCAGTGACACATGGGATATTGTGACACACAAATATAATCAGTAATGCATGGGAAATTACACAAGGTGTTCATTTAATGGAGTAGTGTATTCAGTTCGAACTGGTATCATGAAGTTGCACATTGTCCACATTTAGTTACTTAATATATGTGTTTGTGTAAGTATTCAGGACAAAATTGAATTTTTTATAATCGATATGGTAAGTATAATTGTGTTCTGCATTCAGTATATGATGTAATATCATTTGAATGATTTAAATCGCTCAAGTATTTAAGTAGCTATGCCTATTTGTAGTTGTGAGGTTGACATATTCCACATTCCCCTATCAGCACAATCAGTCTGTTCGCAGCATCGCCGCCTCGTCGAGTGCAGTGAAGCAGCACATCATGTGCACTTGTGATTTTTAAGTATGACAATTTAAATTTTCATCCAGTGTTTACATCAGATGTCACGTGTGCGCGGCACCGACCACGTGAGTTTGTTTGTTTATGTTAGGTTTTTAAATACCAGTTGTTTTTATTGAAGGGTTATGATTAACTGTATTTGAAGGGCTTTATTATTGTGTTAAGGTAAGTGTTGTGTACAAAGTATACATGGAGAATGATTTATTAATAAGAAGGCTTTATTATGTTTGACAGTTACAGTGTTTTAATGTGTCCCGTTTTTGCACTAGTGTGCACCAAGCCACTTGTGAGTGTTTACAGTAGGAATAATAAGAACTTTATGTTTATCTTTGTGCCCATATGTTTTGTTAACATTTACAAGGTCAACCATAAGTAACACTGGCATCATGTGACACATGCAGCCCATATATATTTTCAGTGTTTTTGTTAGGAATAGTGATCAGAGTTTAATTGTACCCTTGCTAAGTATTGTGTTAGTGTGTAATAAACATAACCTTCAATGGCCAGTCAATCCAAATCACTGTGGCTAACCGTGAAGCCACGGCAGTGCGCTTGTATGGCCCAAACATAAACATTTCTCAGATTTGCACCAATTTGCAGTTTAAGGGTTCTTATGTAAGACTGGAATAGTGCAAAGAAAGATACGCAAATAAAATACAGCCACAAGTAAATATGAGACAATCCACAGTAAACCAGAGCCACACACGCTCACATGAAAACTATAAAGTTAAGATTAAATGTGACCAGCTGCAGGGCAGGCAGGACAACACTGGTCACATGATTCTAAAATTAAGCATTTTAATATAAAACCTTTTTATATTATCATGTACAAGTGTTTTGTAGCATCTGGTGTATCATAGTAATCATTTAAGCCCAAAATTTATTTCACGTAACGTAATTTTATTTGCTATTTTTTTCAATTGGGTCACGCAGGAATGACAGCGCATGGAACTGGCCATCCCGCGTGGCCATGTTCAGTAGTATAGCAGTACTCGAGTAGTGTAGACTTCGCGTCATGGACTCCCGGGCCCATCACCGTTTTGTATACCAATCATGCAGTTTTTCAATAGTAATTATTATTCTGGAGCTATAACTTGTTCTTGTCGCCCAGGGAGTTCACTACATTACATTCTGGTCCGTATTGTACTCAGCCGGACCTTAACTTTTCATTTAAGTTTCATGTAGGCTTCGCACAATTTTTGCAGTTTACTTGCTCTCCCATGCCAAAAGATAAACTGTAATTTATGTGCCTTATATGAGGGCTGAGAAATAAAACATTTGGTTAAATGAATGTTACCAGCTTATATTTCTGAGTACGCATTATGTCCCATGTAATCACATTTTTTGCTATGTAATGAAATGGCATAGGATGATCCTAACAATATTTCGGGAATGAGTGGCGTATAGGGGCAACTGACAACCACTACAAGTCTAGGCATTACAGGAATATAACAATGAGGATCTCCAACATCTCATGGAGACAGTCTCCACAGACAGCAGAGGATTGGAGGGAGCCACACGGGTCATCGGCCACACAACCCCGGCTGCAGTCTCGTCTTCACCACACTGTGATTAGGCACCTACCAATAAATATTCCTTGTCAGTATTATTTTTCCAATCCACATAACTTCACCAACCACCACGCCATCAAAGTGGCTTGCCCAGCTGTGTGGCTTTAACATCCCACCAAATCATCCATCATCCACACCGTACTTTCATTCCTTTCCAAACAACACATTTTCTTTGTCAAAGTGGCGCCGCAACTTAGTGGCCACTATTTCCGCCAGATCATCCACCATTCACACTGTTCTTTTATTCCTTCCCAATGCCAATTTTCTTTAGTCAAAATGGCTTTCCCAACTTAGTGGCTATCATTTCCCACCGAACCAAGCATTCCTAACTGTACTACCTAACCACAAATAACTCCAGTTAACATACATTCCTCTGTTTCAAGTGTTCATGTTTCTGTGTATGCACATATACTTTTCCTTTCATAGATATTTAGGATTCTCTGGGCCTATCATTTTCCATATTTTCGATACTGGCAAATCAACCTTTTTTATTCCCGAGGCTCCCAGCCATTTTTCACCATCCATGCGACAGAAAACATCGTCAGAAAACCACATGGGAAATTTGGTGCCATAAGTATCAGTGAACAAAGGAGAACAGATGCCATCTTGAGAACAGTGTTGTGTGATGCACGCCTTGTAATGTCAGCCACACCAGCCGCCACTTTGGTGAAGCAGCTGAGGGGAAGCATCCCACCTGCCACCCCTACTTTGCAACGCCATGTCAACCACCCCTACCTCACAATATTGCTGCGTGTCTGTTGCAAGCTGCGAGCCACATGGCCCAGCGGAAGACTCCAGTGACTGCCACATTGAACTACATCCGCGCCGCATATCTGCACTGACGAGAACTGCTGCACAAAGAACTACACCAGTTTCCAGTTGGACACACGGACATTAACGTGTCAGCAGTGCGGGAAGCTGAAGTGAGTGGCCAAAATTCCTTTTCAAAACCACGTTGAAAATATCTCAAAAGTTTCTACAATTTTCTACAATCAGAAACAGTCCTTTCCCACTTTCTCTGACCTGCACCAACGTCGAGGAGTCCTGAACCACCTCTACTGTACACATCTGGACCCGTGGGACGCCGTCGTGATGCCCAGGATGCCAGGAAGTCTATGCATGTGGAACAAAGGGAAAAGTGCGGGGAATTCGCAAGGGCACTGCCATTACAACCATGAGTGAGAAAGCAGAAGGACAAGGGATAGCTGCCATCTTGGTGCACCTTGATGTCATCCAGTTCGCGTCACTCATGTACCGAGCAGACAAAAGGTCTGCAATTCTTTCCCCTCTGCCCGCGTCTTGTGTGCTCTAGGAGGACAGAGGAAAAGAAAATCGTCTCACTCTCATGCTATCTGCTTCCGCGCTGAACAGCTGTAAGCGCCTGCCAGAGTTGACCCCTGCCTCGCGCTGTGCTGAGCATGACAGCCACATCATGATGTCACCAGTGCCATGCCGAACATCGCCTACTTCCAAGTGTCGCACATTCACGCCAACTCTCTCGCGACCACGTGGACTGGAACAACAACACAATGGCTGGCTAGACCAATATTGACTCCGTCGTATTTCTCTGCCCACAGTGCTTGCCACCACTACCGCAGGACTTTATTGCCAAATACGGGCGTGACACTACTTACTGTAAGTGTGTTCGGCAATCCAGCACAAGCATCCGCGTCGGGAACAACCGCAAAAGAGAAGAGCGAGTGAAGAGTGAAATAGAAACTTTGGAAACTAAATTCAACATTGACATTTCGGACAACCAAACAACAAATTGGTGCCATGACCTGCTCTGCCCAGGTCAGTACACATTTATATTTAAATGCCATCTGTGTAGTAACTGTTATCATGCGGAGCATTTGAACAGAAACGAGTTGCAAACAATTAAAGGGCTAATGTTTTTTTGTAAGCAGTGCAGTAAACATACCTTTATCCTACAAGCAGGTCACGTATAATTTGGACACGTTCTTTGGCGAGTTGCAAACATAAAAAATGTGCGACCATAATGGATGTACAGGGAACTCTGATGGACGAATAAGCAACTGTTTCAAATGCAACATTAGGGCCCACCTACAGTGTCAAACGAAGGCAGAACAGCAGACAAACAGCGAGTAAAAGTTTAAGTGTGGAGGCTGTGCGGTCAAAGAGGAAGCCATGCCTGCTGAAGTACCCGACGTTCAGACTACATCCACGATACCGCCCAGGGCGATAGTGCCCAAGTCACAACCATTGCTTGTAACTACCCTCCAGTACCAATCTTTGCCGCCAATACCTAGTACACCTTATGTTCCGCACTTGCAACCGTATCATTCCCCGCTTATGTACATTCCATCTTTTCCAGCAATATTGCCAACTATACAGAACCAGTTTCCTTCTTTAATGCCTTTTCCAAATTTACCAACAGATTGCAAACAAGCCATGATGGCTACGTCCAGCGTTACCAATCGCACTGATGTACCATTTCGACTAATGCCTACAAGGTTCCAGACACTGCCAACCTTTTCCAGCCAACTGAATGAAGATCCACCCACCTTTTTAAAAGATTGCACGGTATGCCTGCAGAGGTACGGAATGTCGGAAAATGAATGGCCCAGATGTGTTAGGAAGCAGTTAGAAGGATATGCACAACAATGGTGACGATCGATGAACCATTATGGACTCGGTTGGGGAGAGTTCACTCACACATTTCAGTGCCGCTTCGGAGGTACGTCCACCTCAATGAAAGCTCAAACAAACTCACACTCCACGAACAACAGGAGACGAAATGATAAAGGCATTCGTCAACAGGAAAACACACCTGGTGTGGATATTCTGTCTTGGATTGAGTGAACGGGAAGTCCTCGAAGTGATAGCAGAGACAGCATTACGAGAGTACAGACTAGCCTTAGTTCCAATACTAAACAGCGGGCTCACAGAGTTTATGCATGCCGCTATCATCCTCGAACAAAACACGAGTGTTCCGCGATGCGAATCGGGAGGGGCTCGGGCGTGCCGAGGATCTCACGAGTTCGGGAACTTCTGTGGCGATAACAGCAGGATAAACAAACAGAACTTTCAACCATGGTGGCCGGAACAGCCGCGAGATAACCAAGTAAGCAGTTTTCAACCCTGTGCACAAGGTGACAGGAACATTCAAAAGGTGAATTTGTACCGTGACGCAAACCGGTCCATTCGGTGGGATCATATGTGACCACCTCTGCTGCCGTGCCAGTATTTCCCAGGACAGCAGTTCCATTGGCATGCCGATTTCCTGGGAAACCAGCATTGGAAACAGCAGAATAACATTAGCCGAAATGCCCACGAACAACCTGACAGCAGCGGAGACAAGCAGGGAAAAAGGGTTGTAGGGGTAGAGCCAGCAACCACAGATTTTACCCCTCTCCGCAGCACCAGCACAGCGGTAACACCACAACAAACCCTAATTACCAAGGTCAAAAGCCAGGGTGCAAAATTTATTTGTGTACTTGTCCATGTAAACTGTATTTCGTGTCATGCCCTTTTCGCACGGCTACGTCACACAACATTTGTCACCCTCGTTTTGTCAATAAACATGAAATAACCTCAACAAGACAGGTGATCCGGCTTGCTAACAGGGAATGTACTAATACAGTAAGCGGCCAAGCAACCATTACTATCAAAATAAGAGATTTGGAAACCACAACTACAGCAGTAATTACTAATGAAATTAATTAAAATGTTATTTTAGGATTACCATGGCTCTCAGAGCAAAACACAATATTTGAACCAACCGAACGACGCATTCACTTATGAGCAAAGGAAAGACGAAGAGATTATAACGTAGACAGCTGTAGCCATGAATATGTGCCTAAAATAAATTAAACAGAATTTGAACATGACATACCCACATTTCACCAAGCTGGTTTTCAGCACTTGCTATATGAATGTAAACTTGTTTTCGCGAACCATGATGCATTATGCAGGATAACGGTGACAGAACACACTATCCCACTGACTCAGGAAGAACCGATCTTCAGTAGTTCCCACAGCTTCTTGCCTCAACAAGCTAAGATAATAAAACAGTAGATATCCGAGATGCTTGCAGGTGGGGTAGTCGAACATACTAAGAGTCGGTATAACTCGGCCATAACTCTCACGCCGAAAAAAGACGGCACCTGGAGGTTCTGCGTGGACTTCAGGCCTATCAACCAGGCGATGTACAGTGCTCTACCACTCTATATAAGTATCAAATATACCCTTAGCTCACTTGGAATTGCCAGAATAATGTCATTGCTCGATTTGCGAAGTGACTGCTGGCAAATGCCAGTATGCCGGGAGAACCAGGAAAAGACTGCCTTTATCACCCTGGACGGCTGACGATATCAGTTCTGCGCCATGCCTTTTTGGCTAAAGTGCACCCCCGCAAAATTCCAGAGTATGATGGTATGGGTCCTCGATGGTATGATAGGCGAATTCACAATCGCCTACCTCGACGACATAGTCATATGGTCGGAGACATGGGATGAACATGTAAAAGACCTGTCACTTGTACTCGAGAGATTAGAGATAAGTGGGTTAACATGTGCCGTTAAGAAATACTGGCTCTGTAAGAGCGATCTAGAGTTTCTAGGCCACTTGGTGAACGAGCAAGGAAACCGACCGAACCCCGAACATCTGGGTTGATTCAGAGTCAGGCACCACCATGTACATATACACAACTACGTAAATTCTTCGGCCTAATCGGATTTTGCTGTCATCACTGCACCCCTCACAGACCTGCTATCTCCACAAAAGCGGTAAACGTGGGGCAGCAAACAGGAAACAACCTTTCTGCAGATCAAAGAAAAATTCTGAGAATGTCCCGCTCTAACACGGTACGATCCAGAAAGATACCTTTACCAGCAGACTGATGCCAGTCAGGAGGGGCTGGGCGTCATACTCTACCAGTATGGCGACACAGTTGAGAGAAGGTTAATCGACTTCGCGAGTGCGAAATTGGGAAGTACCTAACACAGATAATACGTCAATGAAAGAGAATATCTCGCAGTGATATGGGCGATACAAAAGTATAGGCCGTATGTTGAATATCGTAGGTTCACGTTGCGGACCGATAATCACTGCCTAGTTTAGCTCAACAACATGCGGGAAGCCAGGAGCAAACTTACGAGATGGGCACTTTTGCTGCAAGCTTACGATTTTGCTATCGAACATGTACCGGGAATGGAGAACGAGCTAGCAGACACGTTGTCACGGGCACCAGAAGCGAAAGTAACTGTCACAGACGACGTTGAATGGGAGGCAGTATTAACCCCCATTACTACAAAACCTGTTAGGGAGGCAAACATAAACAGGATAACGGTAAGAGGAATGACCAACTAATAACATGTTTGTACCGCGACGTAGTGATTGCGCAGGAAACTTGCGAATTTGCGAGAGAGAAGGAGCGATGTGAAAAAGAACACGTGGATGGATGGATATGTGTAGAAGGGCATATTGAGACATGTTCACTGTGAGACGATACAAAATAGAGACTGTATGTACCACCTAGGCACAGGGAAAAAGTGTTTGAACACGCTCATTGGAGCATAATGGCAAGACACCCGGGAGCCAAGCAGACCGTTAAAAACATTCCAGAACAGTTTTATGGCCTGGTGTCACTCATTATGTCAGAAATTGGTTACACGGATGCCACAAATGTAATTTGTTCAATTCCCGGCGATTTGACGGGAATCAACAACAGCGAAGGCAGTCTAAACGACCATTTGAAAGTCTGTTTAGATCTTATGGGCCCTTATCCGAAGCCAGCCAGCGGAAGGCGATTCTAATTAGTAGTAACAGACAGCTTTTCAAGATGGATCGAAGCTTACCTGGTAAACAGTGCTAGGACCAGGCAGATTGCAAAATTAATGGAAACAGAATTTTTCAGATGCTGGTGATATCTGAGAGAGTTACTTATGGACAATGGATCCCAATTAACCAGGAAAAGATGGCGTCAACTTTATATGAGCTGGGGAGTGCGGCACATAAAAACTGATATTTACCACCCCACCTGTGAACCTTACAGAGAGGTGCAAACTGGAGTTGAAGGCTCAACACTGGTTCTGTGTGGGTAAACACCATAACAGCTGAGCCGAACACCTGCCCGCCGCACTATTCACACTCAGGCGAAGAGTAAATGCCGCGACCGGACAAACCCCGGCACAAGTCCTGCTAGGAAGAAATATAACATGAGAGAGAGAGAGAGAGAGAGAGAGAGAGAGAGAGAGAGAGAGAGAGAGAGAGAGAGAGAGAGAGAGAGAGAAAGTAGCGAGACAGAAACAAGTGGTGCGCGAGATGAGAGGCGCAGGTGCCGTTAAAATGACCACCAACAGCATAAGGGTAGGACAGACTGTATACGTCTGAGCTCATCCGCAATCCGTGGCTCGCAAGAACTTTAGTATGGGACTGGCACAACGCTGAACGGTGCCTCACCGAGTGGTAAAACCTTGGGCCCGACCACATACCTGGTCAGGATGGGCCACAATATGCTAAATATCGAGTGTGAAGACATTTGGGCAGCAGATAAGAGTGCTCCTGAGCACAATGGGGATGAGCCCCAAATCGGTCAGGACGACCACGCTCAGGATGAGCACGCCAGGAGAGATAGTGAAGCGGAGAGTGGTCCAGGATCTGAAGGAGGGGTCAAACCAACTAGTGCAGGTGGTGCATCGACGCCGAACGACACAGAGTTCACCAGGGGTCTATGTCACACTAGCACCATGAACGAACAGGTCATCGCATTTGAGAGGGATGGCGGCGATGCAGGGATGAGGGAAGAAGGAACTCCCGAGGAGTATATAGAGCAAGAGGAGCCGGGATCATCGGCGAGTACCAAGGACCACCAGAACCCCCATGGCGGCGATGGTGCTGACGAGCCCACTGGTGACCATCCATCGACGGGAGGTGACGCAGTACCTCAAGAAAGTATACCGGCAGAGGACGCAGGAGGTCCAGAGCCACCCGAGGAGCTTCCGACAGGGGTGAGCCACCCTGCCGGCACGTTAAGCCCGGCACCATGTATAAGTTTGCTTCCTGAAGGAGCTATTAATAAAACCCAATGATTCAACTTAAAATGGTGTGCATTCTCATTCGGGTTGCCTACAGGCCATAGGGCCACGAGCTCCCACCTTTCCTGCCAATCATTAAGGGTTATATATCAGTGTTTTGTATTATCTTTCAGTGTTTTTATCTACGTACAACTAATCATGGATGTGAGCCGCCCCTAGATCTCACTTCCCAGGGTTTCAGTAACATAACTGTTTTTGTATTAATTACGATGGTCGGAGCACCGGGAGGACACCGCCCGTAGCTCGTCGGCACACTACCCGGAGAGGAGAAGAGTCCGCTCTATGCTAACTAGTTGGTATTTCACTTAAAATACCTGGTGCCCGTCATCTACAAGTAGAAAAGTTAGTGATAATCTACGGAACATTTACCTGTCCTGCTCCCAACTTTAATGAACACCACTTTGCTCCACTACCTTGCCGTCAGTAAAGCAACCTGCTGGCGGCCAGAGCTTGTTCTGGGGCCATATATTGTAAAGGACTGACTGCTGCAGTCACTGCTGATGAGTTAGTTGAGTTGTCTGCTGCGGCAGACATGTGATGACTGCGGTGGGTGCTGGCGAGTGCCTGCAGACTGTGCATGTAGCTCGCTTGATAACACAAGCTTGTTTGGAAGGGGAGGGGGGGGAGTAGTTCCCTGAACCCGATTCGTTGCTGCTACTGGTGCCCTCTGCATAATGCATACTGCATCGATTAGAATGCTGGACGTCCCGAACATGCAATGATGGCTGTGTTTTTTTTCTTCCTGCCAATGATCAAGTCGACGATTGTTCGAATTTTTTTATGTATTTTCCTTATTCTTCTCATATATATTTTATTTCTGTTCTATTTAAATGGAGAATTTTTATTTTGATATGTTGGTTGTTGTGGAAAAAAAAAAAAAAAAAAAAAAAAAAAAAAAAAAAAAGTGTGGGAATTTTTTAAAAATGGATTTCGTTTTCTTGGTGGTTAAAATAATGAGTGTAGAAGATGGATGGTGCAGGTATGGTAAGAAAGAAGAAGGGCAACAGTACAACTGCTACAGCTATGGGAAACAAGGCCATGTAACCAAATACTGCCGCAACACATCAAGGTGCTTCAACTGCATGAAGCTTGGACATCACTCGAAGGTACGCAGAGAACCAAGAAAGAAAGTACCAACACAAGAGAGGAAATCAGTAGATGCTAGTGGTAAATTTGTTTATTCAGAAGTGCTACATGTAGTAGATAAAACAATGCGTATGAAAGTGTCAGCAGAAAGTGGAAAGAATAAAGATTGGTTATTACCGGATGATTACCTTAACAGATTTGTTGTATGTACCTAACCTGGGAACAAATTTGGTTTCAATAGAGAAGTTAAACAGCAAAGGATTCAAGGTAAGTTTTGCAGGTGAAAAGGTCGATGTATTGGATAAGAATAGAAAGGAAACATTGTTTACTGCTAACAGGAGAAATTATTTGTATATAGTACAAACAGAAGTAGAAATGAGTATGCGAATGTTAGTAGGCCTAAATGTAATGATATGACAAAGGAAAAATTAACTGTAAATAGCAGTAGCATGGCATATTTGTGCATTGGCAAGGTTAAATCGTGGAATGAGAGGTATGGTCATGCACACCCTGAAGCTTTAATTAACCTACCTGTGTTAGAGTTAAAGAGAAACACGGGGATGGAAAATTGCTCAGTATGTATTCAGGGTAAACTGTGTAACAAAGGGCTTCCAAAATATTGTGAATGTAAGGCTGACAAACCACTTGATGTTGTGCACACAGACATTGTGGGAAAAATCAATCCACCTTCTCTAGGGCAAGCACAATATGCTGTAACCATGATTGATGAGTATTCCAGGTATAATGTGGCTATTTGTGTAAAAACTAAGAATGAGGTACTAGATGTATTCTGTAAGTATTAAGCAAATTTAGAAAAGTTACATGGTGTGGGTATTGGGGCGATACAGTCAGACAGTGGGTTAAAGTACACTTGCAGTGGGTTTCAAGCACAATTACAAAGGTCCGGCATTACACACAGAAAAACTGTACCATACACTCCACAACAAAATGAATTAGCAGAACGGCAAAACAGAACCATGTTTGATACAGTTAGGTGTCTATTGATTCAATCTGATCTACCAAAGGAATTTTGGGGAGAAGCAGTAATGACTGCAGTACCTGTAAGGTGCCCATCATCTGCAATAAATTTTCAGATTTTTTATGAGTTGTTGTTCAACAGGAAGGTAGGTGAGGAAGAAGTTGCTAAATTGAAATATGGATGCCAAGCATGGGCAGTAATGGTGAACAGAAAGAAATAATATTATAAGGCAGAATCATGTGTTATGATTGGGTATGAAGCGGGGACAAAATATGGCTGTAGGCCGTGGAGTCTTGAAAGGGAAAAAGTAATCATAGGGAGGAGCGTAGTATTTGAAGAGGAGAAATTCCCATTTAAGGGAAAGGGGCAAGTTAAAGAAGTGCCCAAAGTAAATGTGCTAGAGTCCAATGGAGAGGACATATTTTAACATAACATAAGTAGAGGGTCCAGAAGGAGAAATAGGGTTTGAACTGGAAGGTGTAGGGCAAGAAATTCAGGTCAATGAGGGAATATTGAGGGTTGAATCACTCGTTAGACAAATTGAGCCAAATGTAGAGGAACCAATACCTAATTTGAGGAGATCGGCAAAACATAGGACAGAAAATACTCGTTCATGTTGTAGGGCAGTAAATGTAAAAGAAACAGGACAGGCGAAAGTAACAGAACCCATGACGGTTGGTGAAGCTCTATCGAGCTTAGAGTTTGATAACACGATAGAAGCCATGAAAGTAGAAATTAATGAGATGAGAAGAAATGATGTTGCTGGGAATCGTTGAGCGACCATAAAGTGAAGGTGATTGGTTATTAATGGGTGTTCTCATTTAAGCATGATAGAGAGGGTGAAATTAGGAAGTAGGTTTCTCATGGGTATAGCAGTAGAAAAGGGTTGGATTGTGGAACATATTGATGTGACAAATATACACCATGTGACAAATTGCACCATATACACGGAACAACCAAAAATGTTTGGAGAATGCGATGCACACAACTGTGTCTGTAAATTAAAGAAAAGCATATATGGTATTCCCAACTCTGATAAGTATTGGAATATTTGTGTTGGCAATGTATTGAGAAGGTAAGATTTCAAGAAATGTATTAAAGAGCCATGTATTTATGTAAAGGGTAATTGTATCACAGGGTTGTATGTTGATGATATTATTGTGATAGGGTCGGAAGAAGTGAAGTCTGTGAGAGATAATTTAGCAAGTAAGTTAGAAATCAAAGATTTGGGGATAGTCACAATTGTACTTTCTGTCAAGGTAGAGCAAACGGAAGGAGGGGTCACGTTAAGTCAAAAGGCGTACATAGAGAAAATAATCAATGACTTTTATATAACCGAATGCAAGCCTAGTAAAACAATGTCACCTTCTGGGTATACAGCAGCTGAAGACAATGAACAGGAATTCAGTGCCACCATTTATCGAAGTGCAGTAGGTAGTTTGTTACATTTGTCAAACAATACTAGGCCAGACATTGCATTCGCAGTAAGCAAGGTCACTCAAAAATGTCAAAATCCAAAGGTCAAGGATTGGAAAGAGGTTAAACATATTATAAGGTGATGCAGACTGGGGAGAGGATACAGACTCGAGAAAGTCTGTAAGCAGCTATATAACCATAATAGGAGAAGGAGCAATGTCATGGGACAGTAGAAAGCAGAGCTGCGTAGCCAGGTCGACGATGGATGCGGAGTACATGGCTATGGCTGAGGTCTTTCGCGAGGTGATCTGGGTAATAGATTTGCATTCAGAATTTGGAATGGAAGAGCTTATAAGTACACCCTGTAAAATCAATGCTGACAATGCAGTAGCATTTAAACTAAGCAAGACTGATGTCAGTGAGAGATCCAAACACATTGATATCACGTATCACATTTGTAGGGAACTATCAGAAAAATAAATACTTCACTTTGTTAATGTTGCATCAGACATAAATGCTACAGATTTATTTACCTAGAATTTGCCGAGCAGTAAGGTTCAGAAATTTTGCAGTGTGGTTGGATTGTTTTAGCCCATTATGTATCTAGCGTTTGTGATTCCTTGTAAGTGATATGAGAAGAAAAAAATTGGGGATGTGTTGGAATATTTGATGGATTTTCCTTATTCTTCTCATATAAATTTTATTTCTGTTCTATTTAAATTGAGAAGTTTTGATTTGTTAAGTTGGTTGTTGCGAGGAAAGAAAAAAAAGTAAAAATGTGCTGTGAAAAAATAAAAATAGAGTTCGTTTTTATCGACGGTTAAAATAATATGTGTATTTCTTTATTAGTTATTGAATTCCTTCTTTCTAAAATTTGATGAGTGTAGCAAAAACCACGCACAATGATGATGATGAGTGTGCAATGGCATTGCGACACCATTGGATGGGATCCCATTCAGCATGTCGCTGTAAACATCATTAGTAGGCAGTGGCATGTTGATGCTGGGCTGATCAGTGCCTCCCCAAACAATGTCGCTTGCGTTTGCCCATGTGGATGCTGAAGCGTCAGGCATCGCCGCTTGTATGGTACTGGCAAAGCATTCTGACTGGATATTGTTGTTATTCCCGCCTCACTGGTTGGTGGTGTTCAGGTTGTGCTCCGATTCTCCCTCAGTGAGGAAACGACACTCGGCGTCGCGACGCCAGCACTGGTGAGGTACAAGGTGTCACTGTGAAAAACTGCTGTTCTGCATGGACTGAGGCGGACTTTGAAGCCTGTACCACCCAGCTCTTATATGATAATGTGCGGCCTGCTCCACTTCTCTGCGAAGCCCACACAAAATCGTTTTTGGCCTGCCGATTGCAGTCAAGTCTTCACATACACACATTGGCCGGCTCGCAGCTAGGGAGGCGGGGGTGTCCACTGCTGCATGTAGCAGGCCCGGTTCTGTCTGGCTTCCCGCAGCTCCCTCTCTCCTTCCTTCCCCTCCCGTCAGACTGCTGGCGCACTCCCCTGACCCGCTCGCAATTTCGAGGAGGGGAAGGTCATGGCTCTGCAGCAGCTGGGATGGCATCTTCCCCATAGTCAAGTTGACACACGTATTCAAGATAAACAATGCAGCCGGCACTTGTTCGGCCCATGATGCATGTTGATCACCGACATACAGGTGCAGCTGCATCTTCAGATCCTGGTTTAACCTTTAATTGGGATTTGGACGAGGGTGGTAAATCGCTGTAGTTTGATGACGTACAACCTACTGAGTGCAGAGATCCCGCCACACACGGCCAGTGAACTGAGTGCCGTTATCAGTGAGAACTCTGTGTGGATAGCCCCAGCGAGAAAAGAATTCACTCTCCAACACCTTCCCCACTGTTTGCGCTTGCACACGCAAGACCGGCTAGACCACCACCCAGCACGAAAATAAGTAAGTCACAACAATAATGATAAATTCCCCTGTTGGCATGCGCAGGTAAGGGCCCATCAAGTTCAAGGCCACTGTCTCGAATGGTTCAGTGGGGAGGCGGGGTTACTGCTGTGCACTGTCCGTGCGCCGACTTTTGAATCTGTTACACGTAACACAACTGCGCACGAAACTCTGTACATTTGTTTACACACCCGACCAATGGAAATATTCGAGTATATTCCTGCATGTTTGCGCAGCACTGGGATGACCTGCGAGATTGTTGGAGTGGGTGTAGTATAGCACAGTTTCACCTGCAGCACTGGGCACAAATATACACCACTTGTCACCATTGTTGTCTACACGCATTTGTAAACCACCATCCACTACGCACCAACGGCCAACTTCCTATTGTTAACATAGCAGTTTCCACTTGCATGATGTAGGGCAGTCTACTTATGACTTCTCCTTTCACACTTGTCAGTGGCAGTGCAGCTGGTAGCACTGTTACACCACTGTACTGTATTGGCATGGCATTTTCATTCACACAGTGTGGAGGGGGGTAGAAAACACTCCCATCCCCCTCATCGCGTGCTATCGTTTCGCCTGGCGTACACAAGATATAGTCCACCAACTGATTCTCTTCGCCTGCCACATGTTGGACTTCAAAGTCGTATGACTGTAATAGCAGTGCCCAGCGCATAAGCTTTCTGCGGCTCTTCTTGATGTTATGCATTCACAGTAGGCAGCAGTTGCCTGCACGAATAGTAAAACATTGGTATTCTAGCAGTGGGTGTTATTTCTTCAAGCTTCACTGGGCCGAATTTCGCATTGCCAAAGTCCAAGATGATAAGAGTCCTGTCGTCGGAACAACACCGCACCTAGGCCCTTTTCGCTCGCATCGGTTTGCAGGTAGAGATGACAAGCGGGGTTGTGGCATGTAATGGCAGAACAATTTCTGATGTAACATTTGATCTCTTCGAAGTATTGGTGTTATTCTTGCTGCCACCTGAAACGTACACTTGTAGGCACGAGTTCAGTGATTGGAACAGTTACGGTCGCAGACTCTGGGATATACTCTCGAATCCAGTTCACCAGTCCGAAAAACTTTCATACTTGCTTTCGCATGGTGGGTGTCGGGTAATCCTCTATAAGCTGTAGTTGTCCCAGTGTAGGACGGCTTCCCTTCTCGGCCATGACATGCCCCAGAAATTGGATGTTGGATTTACCTATGTGGCACTTGCGGCTTGCACATGTCAACACATTGATTGCTAAATGCTAAAATACCGAGGACATATGGTGTATGTGGTCCGCCCACGACTCGGAACATATAATTACATCGTCCAGATACGCTGGTGTGCACTCACCTACTAATCCATCCAACATCTGCACCATCATCGATTGAAAAGTTGATGGTGCGCACTTCAGGCCAAACAGCATGGCGCAGAATTGGAAGCGCCGTCCATCGGGAGCAGTGAAGTCAGTCTTACCACAGTCCTCTGGCTTGACAGGAATCTGCCAATAACCACTTCGGAGATCGATAGTGGTGAGTACTCTCGCACAACCCAATGTTTTCAAGGCGTCCTTGAATGTGAATGTATGGTGGCAGTGCACTGGCGGTAACACGGTTAAGACATCGAAAGTCAACATAGAAATGCCATGTACTATCTTTTTTTGGTGCTAAGGTGATTGCACAATTGAATGCACTTTCAGATGGGTCGAAGACACCCTCTACTAACATTTCGACGATCTGCTGTTTTATAATCTTGCATTGATGCGGGTTGTATCTTCTTGGGTGATTGTACACAGGCTGACCAGTGGTAAGCTGAATACTATGTTCCACAACTGTGGTGCGGTGTAATGGGTCGGCAATGGTGAACACATCCTGCCTCTTATTTAGAAGTCGTTGCATTGCTTCGTGGTGTTCGGGTAGCAGAGTTTGATCCAGGTCGTCCAGTTGCACGGCAGATGTACACCCAACTGTTAGAGGTTCAAGGTTATAGACTTTCCGTCTCTCCTTTTGGCCGAAATGAATCCGGCATGCCGCTGGCTCCACTACGGTATCTTGCTCCGTGAGCCATGGGATGCCAAGGGTAACATCTTCACGAATTTAGTCTGATACAGATGCTGTAGTTACGGTTTCGATATAACGAATCTGGACAGCAATGGTGACTTCGTCAGCGACCTCTCCTGTGTGTTTCGGCATTGCGAGTTGAACGACGTGTTGTACTGGCTCAATTTCACTGGCATTAACGAGGTGGGTTCAAACAAATTTGCGTGAGGCGGCTGTGTCGATGAGGGCTTGGCATAATTTTTTTGTTGACATGAACTGCGATGCGGATGAAACTACTGTTGTGACCGATGATCTGCGAGTGTAGTACCTGCTGTGGTGATATTATGTGCTGAACGAAGCGAGTGACATAGGGTCTCCCTACCCCCTTCGTCAATTCCCCATTTGCATGTAGTTTATTTCCTCTGGCATCTCGTCATCAGCTTAGGTAGGACATTAGTTGTCCCAATGTGGTCGTCCGCACCATCGAAAGGGGAGTGGTGGCTGGCGGGGCACACATGGTTGGTAGTGTGGGGTTGCATCTGTCACCTTCTGCTCTTCCCATACCGATGTGGGAACAGTTGACCAACTGGTTGTTGATGTTGCAGCACTGCTTTTTACCGTCTCTTTAGTGAGTGTGTTCTTGCCTTTTTCCATCCCAGTCTCACGTCGTGGTCTCCCGGTCGCAGTACAGTTGGCTGGTGATGCTGATGTCGAGTAACATTACAGTCTGCACAAAATCACTTTCACTCATGCGAATCGCCGATGCCAACATGGCACAATTGTGTCAATCTTGTGTGCGAACTGATACAGTGTCTCGTCGCCTTGCTCCTCCAGGATGACTTTGCTTCAGGTGCGAAGGGAGGCGAAAATGTTAGTGAAGCGACTGGTGAATGTGTTGCGTAATTTGGTCCACGTCATTCCATAATGCATAATACCATGCCACCACAACTTGGTGTCTCAGTTGAAACACACTCCTATACAGTTCGCCCAATCTTCTGGGTCGACACCGTATCTCCAGAGTCGGTTCTCGCAATCCTCTATGAAGGCCAGTGGCTATTCATTTGACATGCCTGAGTACATGGGGGAACGACTGGAAACGTGTAGGCGTGGTTTATGCCTGAACTGGTTTCAGTTGTTCTCCCATAGCTCTCTGTGTCACGAGTCGGGATGGTCGACTGTGTTCCGGCATCTCCCGGAGCAATGGTGTTGAGTGTACAACTGATGATATCTCTGCCTTCCAAACATTATGAAAAGATGGTAAAACAAGTTGTGGCACTTCTGGTTGCTGCTTAGCGAGTATCCCAAACAAGTCCCCTGGGCCTGTGGCACAGGTTGCATTCCCATGTTCCTGTTACCAGGGTAATTCCATTTGGTTGAACACAGGTTTAAATCTTAACTGCGGTGGTTGGCAGTGCAGGCACTGCCAACCACAATGTAGTGTTCATTCCTTCTCATGGCTTGTTCCTCCTCCGATATGCGCCACTCGTGGTAGATCCGAAAACACTTGCCGCATACCAGGTTGGTGATACCTTGTCCGTCACATTAGTTTAAGTTTTCCTCCGAAAGCTTCGGAAATGCGACAAAGATTGCTCAATGTTGGTTGATGGCGGCGTGCATGTTCATAACTTGGGTTTGCAGACCGGGTTAATGAATCACTTAAACTCGCGTGGATGTAGACAGCATGTGCATACTTCCTCTTGGCGTCTGGATGTTGTGCGTGTAAGTATGCTGCCGCTAAGTTCCAGGTTTACATTTTCAATGTCTCGCTGAAGTTGACGGGCTGCGGTCGAGTCATGGCACCTGCAAAGGTCTCACGTTGACAGATGTAGACAGCATGTGCATACTTCCTCTTGGCGTCTGGATGTTGTGCGTGTAAGTATGCTGCCGCTAAGTTCCAGGTTTACATTTTCAATGTCTCGCTGAAGTTGACGGGCTGCGGTCGAGTCATGGCACCTGCAAAGGTCTCACGTTGACAGATCAACAAGAAGTTGGTTATGATTGGTAGTATTTCAGAGGCATTTGGCACACAGCGGCGCTGGTTCGCAGTTTGTCATACGAAAGTCCCAGAATCCCCAATCGTGAGCACGACACGGAAGCGGCGTGGACATCATCTTGGGTGTTGATAGATACTTCTGCTGGACCATGTGGTCTTACGGCACGTGGCTGTCACCCTCCCAGCGTGACGCAGGAGGGGTGGTCCTGCCGGCATGATGCGACGCGGATGGAGGGAGGGCAGCAGGTGCCTCACTCCTCTCTGCATTGAACTCGTCCAAGATGTAGGGTTTGCTGCGTCACAGGTGTTCTGCGGACCAAGATTACAGGCTTGTTAGATTCTTGGCGGTAATGGCAAATTGGCGCTAAAACTTTCCACGCGCTGTCGTCTCCGTTCACTGATGTTGAACTCCTTGGTGTGTCAGTCTGGTACGATGTAGCAAAATAATGGTAGTGATTCGCCAGTAGCGAAAATCTGCAGCGCCAAGGCTCAAAGGTCTGGTATCTGTGGTTTTACATGGTCACATGTGTCACACAAAATTTTGCGTGAGATTGTTTGGCCAGGAAATGTTAGAATTTTGCTGGTGAATTTCTAGAAGTTTGCGGGAGGATTGATGTTATTAGGCAACACAATTGATTGAAAACCATCGCTCGAGGCACTAAAATGATTCATTCTCCACTTTATCAGGAGAGCACTTGTACAGTCAAACTGGTGCGAAGCCTACATGGTTCTACAATGAAAATTTATGATCCGGCCTTGTACAAGACAGCTCAGACTGTGGAGCGGCCCTCTCCCCGGACGAAAAGCAAACTTTATATATGTCTCTTAACCAAAAATAATAATGGACACTACACAAAAAAACCATTAATTAAGTTAGATGTACATCTGGTCCATAACATAACACATCGTTTCCACCGTAAGGAAGGTTTGCGAAACTTATTTGTTGAGAGAAAGTAAGCATTCGTATTTTTATAATGATGTGTTTACAACTTTAAAGTTTTATGCATACAGACTATCTATGAACAAATGTGAAACTGGCGGTATCCATTTGAATTTTTCTAATATGAGGCTATGGAGGATGTAGCTTTACTCCATGCACACCCCCTGGGCATGCCTATGGCTGCGATATTAATATTTTTAAGAATTATGGAAGAAACATGCAGTCCTCATGCTGTAAAATAGGAATTCCATAATCACTATGGAGGCGTATTTAAAAATTTTTATTTTTGAGAGAGGCCTACATCCATTTTCACTGAGATTAATACTTCATATGTAATGCTATTGTGTTGTATAGTCAGCCATTCATTTTCTTATACTGAATATTATTCATTGGCCACTTTGGTAACCATGATTTCTCTCCTGTACTACAATTATATTGTTAAGAATGCACTGCTTTGTGTAAAATTTTCTACAGTAATACAACTCAACCATTTATGTGTGTTACGCCACATTTATTTCTACTAAAATTTTGTATTTCAAGAAGCTATTTATCTCAATGGTTAAGGGAAGAAAGAAAAAATTACAAAGCATACAATGTTAAAAATGTAGGCAATATACACAGTTGAATCACATTATTACGACTACCAGCTAGTATCCTGCTGAGTAACTGCTCTTTGCAGCCCGGAGAGCAGTTAGACGGGCTGGCAGTGACTCGGTCAGGTGCTGATAGGTCTCCATGGGTATCTGGAGTCATGCTGTCTACAGTTTGTCCCGTAACTGTTGAAGGGTGCGTGGTGGAGGAGACAAGACGACGAACACGACTATCAAGGTGGTCTCACAGATGTTCAATTGGATTGAGATCAATGGATGTAGAGTGTCGGTTCTCCGAAGTTTCTCACCGGGCACACTGATGTCCATCTGTTCTATGCAGCTACAACCGTGATTCGTTGGAGAAAGCTACCTGCGGCCCAGTTGGCGTACTGTCGATCAAATTCCAGTTTTCGTTGATGCACCTATATTGGCATGGGTGGTCACCCTACGTCTACTCTGGAGCCCCATTCACAGAAGGATTCACTGAACTATTGAGGTATACAGGTATCTGGACACTTCCTGGTTCATTTAGATGGTGAGCTGTTCTACTGTAGCCTGTCGGTTGGCCTTCACGCACCATCGTAGTCGACGTTCACCTCGGACATCAATAGCACGTACAGCTCCACAGTTTCTACAATGGTTATTCCTATTGGTGCCATTCATCCACTCACTGTACACCTTTACCACATAAGCACGTGAACAGTTCCCAAACATCGCCAGTTCCAAAACACTGTCTCCCTTGGTCCACAAGCCAATGATCATCCCTTTTTTTTAACTTGGTTAAATTGCTTCCCTTATCCATGACTGCAGGAGACACAGTGTTCAGCCAGCCCGTCGGTTCATATTCGATACCTGCTTCACCAGCCCACATCACAGGCAATACGCTGTGGGCTACGCAATGCAAATGCCACTTCTAGAAGGTGGTCATAATAATGTGATTCGAGTGTGTATCTGTACGTTATGTTGTTACAAATGTAAATATGAAAATTAACTTACCTGTTGTTCCTTAAAATTGCATTTCAATATTTTCCCAAAGCACATCCCTGCGATGTTGATTGTGGTAACCCATGCTGGATTGGTTCCAAAGTTCTGGATACTGTTGTACTGAAAGGTTCAGCTTTTCCTCGTTCATAACTAATGCCTAAAATTATCAAAGTACTGTATTTTATTTCGCTATGATGCACTACAATTCTGTTTGAATACGCAAACCAAGCATGATTACTCTCGTCCAGCCCGACAAATTTTCTTGAACCAGACAATTGCTGAGGTCCAACAGATGTTATCGAACACAGCTTATAGTGTGTTGAATGCAGCAGATTGTCGGTCCGTGCTGGTCCATTCATCCGCACAGTACATGCCAGTGATGGTGTGGTGGGTGCAGCTCTAATTAATAACATGGGGATTTTCACAGACCAGCAACTAGCAGGCCCGTGACATGCTGATCCGTGCCGGTGTAGTGAGCGCGATCTTTTATGGAACGGAAGGGAACACAAAACAATTCAGGTAGATTTTTTCCCCTGTGAATTGCATGAATGATGCCAAATAAATAGCTAACAGTTGCTAAATACGAGCAGCCATTTTTGTTTACGACTCATGTTTTGTTCATGTGCGCAGTCATTAGTCAAATTTTGGTCATTAAGTGATAGTAAAAATAAAACATATGGGTTGCTGAAAGCCCAAAGCTTCGGCAATACGTTATATCTTAACTGTGGTGCCAAAAACTTGTCCACGAGTGCCTCACTGCCACTGCCTCATTATACACCTGTCTGGTGGACAGGCGACTTATGTTCTCTGCTTGCCCGGATGTGATTTTACTTGCCCTGAGCAGGCAGACAGGCGTTAAAATCATATATGAATATCATTGTACCCAAAAATTATTAATGGCTGGCATTAAAAAGTTTTATCCAGTGCAGAGTCAACTATGAAAGTAAGCTATCCTTACAGAGTACTGTAAGTATATTTGAGTCTGGTACAAGTTGGTGATCAGCTTCAAAGCTTTTAGGGAAGTGCATGCAGGCACCACACACACGTGGGCATGCTCGGGGAGCAGGGGGGGAGAAAGAAAGTGAGAGAGTAAGGTTATTACATAAGTGTATTTTTCGCTGACCTCCGTAGCATAGTTGGCCACACCCCAACTTTTAGTGCAAGGGGTTCTGTGTTTGAGTCCCAGGCAAAGCATTAGTGTCTTTGTCTTGAATTTTAACTGAATTGCTATAAATATCTGATACTTTCTGAATTGAATGTTTGTGTGTTTGATGGTGGAATCACATTCTAGCTCTATATTTCTCAAGGACATTAGTACCAGATATAAGCCGCGTTTACACCGGTGTTAGTAACATGTGTTGCTAACAATTGTTAGTAACATTTTGAAAAACACTTCTGTATCTGTTGCCAACAAGCTGTGTTAGTAACATAAATACCATGTTAGTAACAAGAATTATGTTACCCGCTGGAAGTCTGTAAAGATCAAAGAATGTTGGTAAGATTAGTTAGCAACACGTGTTACTATGCCCCTGCGATGTTAGTAACATTTCCCCTCTACCACTTATAATTCTTGCCTGTGTTTTCCTGTCAGTAAGAGAGGCACGGTGGTGTTTCTCATTCAGTGTAGTGTGTAGTTTCCATTCTGGTTAAAATGAAAAATATATAGAGTGAAGTGGAATGGTCTAAGGATAAGGTGATTAACTTAACCTTATTGAGCTGTTTCACAAAAAGGTTGTTTTTAGGACCAAACTTGTGCACAACTCAATATTAAGAACAACGTTTGGGGTGAAATTGACCATGAAATGCAAATAAGCGCGGTAGAAGTGCAGAATAAAATGAACAAGTTGATTGGCCAATACCAGAGAGTCTAAAAAAGGGACAAGTGACTCAGGAGTAGATTCCGGAAAAGTAAGTGGTTTGCGTTAGAACCGCTGCAGTTTCTGAACAACATTCATCTTTTGTCAGGCGAAGTAAGGCGTGATGGAAGCTTTAAAGACTTTTTGAGAATAACTAGTTGTGACTTGAGTTTTTTATATCAGTGATAGGACATCAAATTGGCAAACAAGATACAAATTACAGAAAAGCTATTCCAGTAAATGAAAAGCTTGCAGCGACCTTGCATTTTTTTAGCGACTGGAGAGTTATTTGTTTAAAATTTCAGAAGCAACAATTTCATTATTTGTGCGAGAAGTGTGTGAAGCTTTGATCGATTTGCTGAAGGAGAACATACAAGTAAGTAATCGTTTTAATGCTATTCTTCAAATATGAATGTAAACAAAGTTCAGGCTTGAGTAGACGGACGGAGTAAACGATAAAAATACTCAGCCGAGTCTGCAGGTGTGCCAACACTCGACGGTGACAATTTTCAATTTTCCAAAGCTGTAAACTCGGCCGCAGCACTCTGCCATTTACTCCACTCGTGTAAACAAGGTTTTTATACAAGGTTATTGATAGGTCGACAATGCAAGGTTGTAAATAAATACCAGGGCTGTTCCACAACAAGAAGAAGTATATAATTCTGAAGAAATTAATTTTCAAATATACAAAACATCATGTTACATAACGTGTGTTTGATATACTATGTGAATAGTTCAATTCAGTATCGTAAAAAGTTGTGTAGATGCGTACAGGCGAATAAATGGCTTTAAGAAAAAGGCATTATCAGCTAACAATACATAAAGAAAGGGAAAGTTTCTTTCAGGTACGCAAATGCTCCACCATCTGATAATCTTCATTGAGACCCAACCAAAACATACGTGAAGCAATAATTAGCATCGACAAAGGCTAGCAAGACTATGCTGAAAACCCCCTTGTAATTAAAGTAATCGCTTCTGTCTGTATAGGTGCTTGTAGTCTCATATGCTTCCCTCCATGCTCCCAGTTCAATAGGGGAAGTTCCACACAAGATCAGGAATTCTTTAAATTTGCTATTGGAATGTCTCCGTAAAAGAGACTCCGACCCCACCTACTCCTCCTGCTAACATTCTAAAGCGACCGAAGAGACTTATTCGGTCATAAAACAATTAGGCAGTAATATGAAACAAAAAGACGACTTTGATGTATTTGGCAAGAATGTCGCTTGCCAGTTATGTAAAATAACAGATGTGAGTAGTTAGATTATTGCAAAGCATCAAATAAATCAAATTTTGTTTGAAATGGAAATGTCCTCATTCACTAACCATTCTAAAAGCAATGTGCCATCTTGTTCAACTTTGAGGCCTTCTAGTGCATCATCATTAAGCCCCTACATGCGAGATCTACAGATTCTACAGGTGAGTTATTCTCGAACGTGAGCTCTCTCAGTTTTGTTGAGGGTATAGGCTTGGGGGATGAAAAGGAAGCCAACGAAGCGTTAAATAACAAGGAGCATATTTATACTACACTGAATTGAACAATTCGCATAGTGTATCAAAAACACGTCGTGTATTTGAAAATTGATTTCTTCTTCATAATTAAATACTTCATGTAGTGGAACAGCCCTGGTATTTATTTACAACCTTGCATTGTCGACCTATCAATAAAATTCTACAAAAACCTTGTTTACACAACTGGAGTAAACAGCAGAGTGCTAGGCCAAGTTTACAGCTTTAGAGAATTGAAAATTGTCAGCGTAGAGTGTTGACACACATGCAGACTCGGCTGAGTATTTTTATCGTTTACTCCATCCGTCTACTCAACCCTGAACATTTTTACATTCATATTTGAAGAATAGCATTAAAACGATTACTTACTTGTATGTTCTCCTTCAGCAAATCGATCAAAGCTTCACACACTTCTCGCACAAATAATGAAATTGTTGCTTCTGAAATTTAAACAAATAACTCTCCGGTCACTAAAAAAAAAAAAAACGCAAGGTCGCTGCAAGCTTTTCATTTACTGGAATAGCTTTTCTGTAATTTGTATCTTGTTTGCAAATTTGATGTCCTATCACTGATATTAAAAACTCCAAGTCACAACTAGCTATTCTCAAAAAGTTTTTAAAGCTTCCATCACACCTTAGTTCGCCTGACAAAAGATAAATGTCATCGTCATTCAAGTCACTTAACAAGTCACTCCCACTATATCTAGCTCTTGCCCGCAGCGAAGGTCTCACTCAGAACCTTCTTGGTCTTTTCTCTTTCGCCAAAATGACACATGCTGCCGCAGCGAGTACCACTTCCTCCACACTTGACATCTTGCTGGCAACTGAGGTTATGCAACAACAATATTATTAACAAAAGTAAATGTCAAACTGGTGTCTTGTTGCTAGCATCTGTTACTAACAACGTGTTGATAACAAAAGCTATAAACACTTGTTGCTAACTGTCGGTGTAAATGCGGCTGAATGATAAAAAACTTAACTTTTCTTGGGAAGGTAGACTAAAAAAGGAGTGTAAAAATGCAGTGTCTGCAGCTCAGACAGTTTTGCAGCAAATCCCTAATATATGAATCTTTGTATTATCTACAGAATAGTAATTAGTCTGAGAACTGAATTTTAAGGTGGCATCAATGCATTTTTTGTAATATTTATCAAGTATCTTTTGACTTCCAATGCGTTACACAGTTATTTTTGTTCACCTTAATGATTTCGAAGTTCTACAACATTTCTGTATTGTTTTGCCAGATTTTTAGTAATTTTTTTTACAAAATTTTTAGCTTATTTTAAATCTTATCTCTTTGTTAATAACTTCAACAAATTTTTTTTTGGAAATCATCACTAGTTTTTTTTTAAAATAAAGATTATATGAATTTGTACGATTTATAGAGATTTTTGTAAGTTTCCACAGATATTCCAAGATTTTCTGTGATTTTCCAGGATTGCTCTCAATTTTCTGGGATTTTCTGATATTTCCCAGGACTTTCTATGATTTACCAAAACTTTTGATTTTTATGAATTCTTTGAGGCTTTTGAATGATTTTTTTCCATTACAGATTTCCTTACAATGTTGCCTCCTCACGACTGTCTCACACGCTCAACAAGAGCCAGGTAATTGACAATATAAATTGCCAGTATGAAACCACAAAATGCAGCAGAATGCTGCTTAATGAGAAACCATCAAATCTGCTACATGCAATAAACCCCGCTAGAAAAATTGGTTTCATGTTAAACATGAATAGAGAACTGCACCCCTGATATCTTGTGTTGATGTGCCTAAGAAGTAACACTACAAAATTATAAGAAATTTTAATAACTATGTTTTTTTTTTTTTTTTACAAATTATTAATCTAATAATTATTTACACAATACAATCAATGTCAGCTACCACAAACTAAACCACTGCACTTACATTAAACCAATAAGACATGTAACTGAGTTTCCTCATTCTCTGGTAATTTTCCTGGGAGTAGGCCAATGTTTATTGTAAGTTATATGTACAGTGAATTCTCAGTATAAAGTACACTTCACTTTAAAAATACTTTTCACTTTAAAGAGTTTCTTTGAAATCCCCAGCAGATGTACCTAATTATTATCAAATACTTGTTCAGTATAAAGTATTTTTCACTACTAAGTATAAAATTTTAAGTCCCTTTGTAATGAGATTCTACTGTAGTTAAAAGGAAAATTCTTTTTGAAACGGCTGAGTTCAAAAATTTTCAATAAATTGCTACTTTAACTATAGGAAACATGCATATTCATCAAACACCGACATCCTGTGGCACATTTCTGTTATGCCCTGCATTATTTAAATGTACACATATAATTTTGGCGCTGTTCATATTTTTTATAGACAGACACATTCTATGGTGACAAGTGTTTAGAATGTTCACTTCATTATTCTACTAATTTATGATTGATAAACACATATACGTCAGAAAATAAACAAAGGGACCCATAATGATCAATTATTTAATAAACTTGCAGGTGTTAGACCACTGAAAGGAAGTATGAATATGTAAATGCAAATAACAAATAACTAATATTTACTTAAAAATATATTTAATATCATAATGCCCATTTTTAAAAAAAATAACTTTTAACATAACTTTGCTGTGATAATGAACACATGAAACAATTTACACAAGTTTAAAAATAAAATAATATAAATAACATTACAAATAATGTTGAATAGAAAAGTTGGTGAGAAATACATATAATGTAACACACATGTTGCACTATTGTCATGCTCTTTTAACTTTTCATTAAATTGACATGTCTTCAACTTATTTATAACAAGGAACTGTAAAAATTTTATTTTATCACAGTTTTAAATGTACTGCAGTTTTCTTCAGACGTACACAACAGATGGCTTATATGTTCACTGCATACAGTTTCACTTTGGACGTATTTTCTCATACATAAAGTTCTGCTCCTTTTCCACATTACCTCCATCTTTGAAACTTACAATTCTTCTTTTGACATGGTAAAACTGCTTCAGTGCATACTCATACAACTCATTTTCCATTTTCCACACTTTCGAACTCTGGATACGAGCAACTGTATCAGGCGAAGGATTTAATTTCTGGGCAGTTCGACGCAAGTGGGATTTGTTACCTGTGCATAAATAATTAATTTTTAACTCATAAATTTTATTTGTTAATGTAACAAAAGAAGTCTTGCTATAAAGCCTGCTAAAAGCATTTGTAGCTTTCAAAGTCTATTTCCTGAATCCTACTAGTCACACAAAGTTAATACTTTCCCCAAGAACACAACTAACAAAATGCTAAATTTAGTAAACATTTATGCTTGTAAATTAAGAGTGTTTTCATATATACATCACCAATTTACTTACCGTCATTTTTTAAAATTAATATTTATTCACATGGAGATAAATAACATACAGTAGTATTCTAGTACAAATATCCCAAAGAGTTTGAGAATAAATGTATAATACCAGATATTTTCAAGATAGTCACTGGAGCTGTTTCGAATCATTCAGAGGACACTATTGTTTCTATAATCATAAATGGAGTGTGTCTATAAATTACAACATACTTTGCAGGGTGATAAAGGAATCACAACTAGCGAGTGTTTGGTTTGTGATAAATTAAGCCCTTTTAAGATCAACTTTTAAAAAACTCTTTGCCTGCAACTATATACATTCTAGCACTGGCACATCTACAGTAAAGTTTGCAAAGAAATACATCGAGCTGATTTTACAATTTCCTGCACTTTGCAACAATTTTTCCTGATCCCTTGAAAAGTGTAAAAAGGAGGTTTCACTATAGTTTCATATATCAACAATGTAGCTTAACAGCTTATGAAACACATAATGTTCAAATTAGTTGCAACTGAAAACAGTCTCACTTTTTTTATAAACAGAGTATGTACACTGGCATAACAGTAATACAATTCACTTGATCAACACAAGAATACTCATCATTATGTCTATGGGTATGCTCATTTTTACATGATTCAGAAGGACGGCTAATTTCAGAAAGTATAAATGAAGCAGGGCTATTGAGTGTGCTCAACTGAACATGAATCAGATAAGCACAATTTTTTTCAAATACCCATCATCGTGAAAATTATCACATTTTAGCTAGTTTATATATATATATATATATATATATATTATATATATATATATATGGAGAGGAGAGAGAAGTTATTTTAGGGGGAAAAAAAAAAAAAAAAAAAAAAAAAACTCTATTAAACTTATACTACTTGGAAAAGCATTCACCTGTCAGAAGCACTGAAAATTTTGTGTGAAAATTGTTTGAACCCCTACAACTAACTACCATTTCTGGACACACACAAAATTATTTTATAAATTGCGGGATCACAAAATAAAATACAATATTTAATCATGACACCATTTACCAAACTTTTCTGCACCTCCTCTGCACCTAAGTTTTTTAATCTACAATGCTCGCTAAGTTCAAACCATATCCTTCTAACTAGTATAAGTGATGGAAAATGAATGTGACCTTACTTATCACCTCAGGAATTTTGTCACAGTAAATGAAATATTCCATACCATACTTATCATAATTTTTAAATTCATAAAAGAGCAAACAATTTTTACTGCCTAAAAAGCTGTGGTCTTTTCAGCATTACAGCTGAGTCACAACATGTAGGAATGTGTCCTACTCCAGATGCCCCTCCATGAACAACATTGTGGAAAGGATGATTCCATCAGCATCCTCTTCATAAAGCATATTGTTGACAGAAGATAAGTTATAGCCAAAGGTAACTGAGTTCAACCACATTGTCCCCTCCCCCCTTACAAAAGGTGTAAATTTTCCCAAACGTGGAGGCTATCCACTTCCAACCAGATGGCTAAGAGAGGGAGGATGCAAAGATACCACACTGGTTGCTAGGCAACCATTTCCCCTTCCTTTAAGCATGTAATTGGAGGAAGCAATATCATGCTTGATCTTAATAAGCCCACACCAAAAATAGTTGAAGGTGATAACCAAGTACTTCCTCTTCACTCAGAAGGCATGTAAGGGGAGGAAGCAAAGTCACACTGTGCCCAGCAGCAGCCAAACTGAAGGAGAGGAGAGCACAATGAATGGAGCATTTGTTGATAAACAATAAACTTCCAATAAATGGGTGTTTGTAAAAACTGACAATTTAAGAAAAACCTGCACCACCATTTACAAGAAATGGATGTCAAGTGCTGGCTGAGAACATAATCATTAGTTGCATTAAAAACAGGAGCTGTTGATACATTTTAGTCGACCATATAAACAATGATTCACACAACAATTGTACTCCAAATTTCCAAGGAAAATTTTTAGCATAAATTGTGTGACCATTGTGCGATGAAATATACTATGTACCTCTGCATTCCACTGCACCTTACAGAAATCTGTCCTTACAACTGAGTTTTAAGTTGGTAGGTACTCCATGGAGTGTGTTATATGTACATATTTGCAAGTTCTTGCAATAAACTAGCTGCTTTCTGATGAGTAGTGTAAATTGGAATATTGTGCTTTCATTAGAAGCAAACACAAATGAATGTGCTACTAAACTCACGATGCTGCCATCAAACACTCAAGACTGTCTTGCAAATCTCCAAACTTTTCTGGCACTAAACCGGAAAAACACAGCAAATACATAATTTGAAAAGTAGCCATGCAGTAATAGCTACCAATATATCATGTTTCATGGTGGCATAAAGCTACCGTTAATTCTAATTAAATCCTTGAGTTGGTGTGGTATTGTCTTTCACTTGCTTCCTTTGTCACAAGCTCCCCCCTCTCATGATTTTTCAAGTTTCTTCCACTTTCAAATGCTATATTGCAGCACCTAATGTGTAACTTGTACAGTAAAGAAAAAATACAACCCTATCTTTGAATAAAATATTTGGTGTTTTATATAATATATAATATATATTATATATATATATATATATATATATATAATATAATATATATATAGAGAGAGCCAATGACATTAAAAACTACAAGTATGTCGTAAAAGCAGCACATATAATATTGAAAAGTTTAACTAACATGATACTAAATGTAAATCAATACAGTTACATACTCAAAATAAACATCCTCCTGTTAATAAATAAACAAACACACAAACACACACACACAAAAACAAACAAACAAACACACACACAAACACACAAAAACAAACGCGCGCGCACATGCACGCACACACACACACGCGCACTGGCACCTCAGAATTAGGGTGGATATTATACTTTTGACTTGGGCTGTTTGCCTTCTAGGGAAGCGCTTCTGCTAGCTGGCTGGAGCGGCCAATCAACGATACTAGTGAGTGGAAGTTGTCAGTGCATGAGTACAGTCTGAGCATGATGCAAATACATACAACCAGATGCAATATTTAAACGTACAAGACCACTCCACTTACCTCATGGCAAATCAAAAATTCAACATAGGTAATTAAACGTGTCAGTTCTTATAGTGTACATAATTACTGTTTAAAAAGTTACTTGCCTATGACAAACACAAACAACCTTTATCAAAACGTCAAGTGTCTGCTTGCCTGGCATCCTAGCAGACCATCATAAAAAAAATCCTCTCACTCCAACCCCCATTAACATCTATATGCTTTGTTTCTATGAACATCACATCATGTGGCAGACCAGACATCACCATCCTTGCTGTAGCCACACACTTATCGGCAGGAGGGAAAAGGAAGTGCTGTGTAAACACTTAAGCAGGCATTATTGTTACTGGTAGAAACTTGTCCCAATTTCCCCCCCTGTAAATCACAACAAAATAAGGCAGAGGAATTTTACAAAGGCAGATGCTATTCCCAAGTAAAGATGGTAAATCTATGAAGTAATGTGACAAACTGTAAAACATGCAGTGAACCCTTGAAGTAAGAGAGTTTCTGGCATGAAAAAACTGTCTCGTGATTTTCATTTCATTGTTGGTGGGTTATTGAACCAAATGCTGGAATGCCCACTGTATGTTATGTAATGTTTACTCCAAAATAAAAACAGCCTCCCTCCAAATTTCTGTGCACAACAGTCACTACTACCCAAGTACATAGCATTTGAACTTATAATGAAATACCTACGTAGTATTTACCAGTGTACCACCAACTCCCATGTAAGATCCACACACCATATTATGAATATCACCCTAGGGGAAAAAATATTCATACATTTTGAGTTCTAAAAACATAAGTTCCAATGGACATTGTGTTGCATAAGTTCCACATGTTGCAAAACTAAATGTGGCATAAACTATACTTAGGGCTTCACATCTACAGTATATAATATGAGCTGATTTCGTAATTAAAATTTAATCATTTTATCAAAAAAATATTTATATTTCAACAAATAAATTTTAAAGCAAAATACACATATTATTATAACATTAATCTGTTTTTTTTTAAAAAACAATGTCAATCACACTAAATGGAAGTTGTTAATCATAAATTTTAATCAGATCAAAATTTTAGTGAAAACATAAGAATAATTATCAATAAGAATGGAAGGACAACCTGAACAGAGTACATCTGATCATGAATGATTACTGTCACAGTCAATTTTTTATGTTCAATCTTGTACTTTGTCAAGACATTTAGAACTGCCCAAGAACATTCACTAGCATTTGGGTTTTTTAAGATTTTTTTACGCCACCCACATAGCTTCTGACTATTTGTAGATAACAATACTCAAAAACACACAATACTTTTTAATCAGTTGTTACATCTCACAGAATCACCACATCTTGACCTTCTATCAATTTTTGTTTGTTCACTTCTAGTATTTTATGTAAATGATGTGCCATTTGTAGCATTATTAGTGTATAACATAAGGTTTTTCTTCATACTTTGCTTTTATTCGGGTAACGTTGGCTTTTGTTTGGCATAGTCTTGTCATTCCTTACCTTTCTTCTATTAAGGGGATAGGAAAGGTTGCGCCATGCATGAATGAATAGAATATAAAATCAATAATAGAATTTGAATAACTGAGCAGAATTCAATGGGATTTGTTTTGTCTGCTAGATATTTTCACTGCACAGGCTAATATATGGTTTTCAAATAAAAATTAATTTCAAATAAAAATTTACAAACTGTTCATTAAAAAATAAGGGCTTGAAACCATAAAAGAAAGAAATACACAAAAATGTTAGTCCTAAAATTTGCAAAATTATACAATATAAGTCTTTATAATAGTAGAATTTAAAAAAGAAATACATTTCAATTTTAAATAAATTTTAACTTTGTTGAACCTTCTACTGAGCATATTTAACAGAAAATACTCACTCGTAGTGTTTTTCGGGACTTTGTTGGAATTTTTTGAAAATGTTTTCAAGTTTTTGTTTTCAAGGTCGTGGGGTCATGGTCAAGGTTACCTGCATATAATATGGTGGTAGTAGACAGTAACATAATATGCTTGTTGAATTTTATGCATTTTTTTCTCAAATTTTCATTTTCAAGATCATTCAAGATCACTGGGCCAAGGTTTAGGTCATCTGCATCCAATGTGGTGGTAGTAGTTTGTAATGTCATATGCTTGCTGACTTTGAATTTTTTTGTTTTTCTTTTTCATGGTTATTCAAGGTCATAGGTTCAAGATCAAGGTCACTGGCTTCCAATATGGTGATAGTGGTCTGAAATGTAATATGCTTGTTCACTTTTATGTATTTTTTATTGAGTTTTTGTTTTCAAGATCATTCAATGTCACAGGGCAAGGTCAAGTTCACTGGTTTCCAATATATGGTGGTAGTGTTTTGTTATGTAATATGCTTGTTGACTTTTATGTTTTTATTCTCGAGTCTTTGTTTCCAAGGTCATTCAGGATCACTGTTTCAAGGTCAAGGTCACCTGCAACAAATATAGATGCTACACTGGCTTACAGCACTAAGATGGCTGACTGGGTAAATGCTATAGGCAAGGGGGTGGATGCCTGCCAACTGATTTGTTGGGTTGAGGGGGTGAGGAGGAAACCTGATACATTAAAAAATAATTTTTAATATAGGCCTATTTTAATAGTATTTAAATAATTCTTTATAATAAATTGTATTTATTTAGTTATATTTTTGGCGTCACAAGTCATGGGCCCTGAGTCCCGCTTTTCTGGCACGGAATCACTGTTCCAACTCACCTTCTCCGGGAAAAACTGTAATTTTCTTGGGGGGTGACTTTTTTAGCAAATGGGAAAAATAAGGACTTTTTTTTTGGGAAACTTAGTCTATTTTAAATGAAGAAGGGAAATTTTAGGGAAAGAAGGGGGAAAAATGGTGGACTGGTGACGTAACAACATGGTGAACTCCCGGCGCCTGGCTCCTGTGCCAGGTGTCGATATGTCAGAACCTGCATAATTATTCTACTCACTATATAAAACCAAAAATTCAAAAGTATTCCAGAAAATCGAAGAATAATTTAAAATCCGAAAACTCAGAAAAAAAAAACACAAAAAATTTAAACAATAATAACAATGTTTAAAGAATTAACTTACATATTGTCAAGTCGGCAGCCAGCAAACAACTGAAGCACCACCTATGCTTGCCCAATTATAAAGCAGCACCCCGGTTTACCATCTTTCCCTTCTTCCGTCTTGTAATGCTCCACTACACAACCACCCTCCCACTTCCAGATTCGTTTGTCGCATGTTTATGACTTTTGACACTAGGAAGCATTAATGTTACCCGCCATTCTGATTTGTTTTCGTTTATCATTCATTGGTACATGTCGTCACAGTGGCCATTATGTTAACCGATTCAGCCCCCTGGAGTGCAATGATTGTTTACATTTTTAGCCAATAGACTAATATAGCATTGTGCAGATTACTCTTTTAGTCACCCAAAGATCTGACCACAAATAAGGACGAAGCTTCCATACATAAAACCAAGGAATATTCTCATTAACGTTGTATACAGTGACACCTGAGGTTATGTCATGCGATGAGAGCTGAATCTCAGTTGATCCCAACTAACCTCAATGACCTCTCATACCAACCATACAGTCCACACAAACTACCATAATAACCCCCATATTGGCAATACCTACGAACCATACTGACAAACCATGGTGGGGGCGGTATGGTTCGTTGGTATGATCCGTATGTTTCATCGGCATGGTTGGTATGTTGGTAATATTGTATTTTGTGTGGACTATAGAGTTGTCAGTTTACTTTGTTATGATAGGTCAGTGAGGTAATTTGTGGGTAACTGAGATTCCTGGCAGCTCTCGTCGTCATTCTTAGGTGTTGAGACCTATGTCGATGGCAAGATTCCTATGTCATATGCATGGGGATTTCGGCCTAAAGTGCATCAGAGGCTGGGAAACCTCTACTTTCCTTCCGTCATTACCAACATTACTGGACACACGCCAGCCAATGTGCCCGTTACAATATATGCAGCAGTTAGGGGCAGTGCAGTGACATTTCTCAAAGGTTTGTTTTACAAGTGCTCAGATAACCGTGAACAGCCTATACATACAAACACTACGTATGAAATAGTTACAACAACATTAAAATTACAACTATTCCTTACTTATTACTCTACACTCATGTTTGTAACAGTTCAAAGATATCTCTTGTAAAACTACAAGGACCGTGTTTGTAAGACCTCAAGAAATGTTTGTACTATACTGACCCATGTCCATGAGCTTCAGCAAAATCATGGACACTCAACCAACAACGTAAAACCGTATTTAGCTATTTGTGCAAAAACTATGGGTGATGCAAAGTGTAGTTGTGTGCAAAAAGAAATGTATTGTGCAAAGTGTAGTTGCGTGCAAAAATAAATATATTGCAAGTTTGAACAACGTAAAATGCTTAAAACAACTCAAATATTGATAATAAAATGAGAATTTCAAAAATTCCTGACCGTTTTACTCATGAACTTTTCCCTAACTACACAGATCTCTTGAATCGGCCCTCAAGACCTTGATGTTCAGAGCTATCCAAATCTCTTATCTCAACAACAGAACTCTTAAAATGAAACAAATATATTTTTCTGAATCTAATAACGTCATATTAGTTTGTAGGTATTTGCAGCTATATTTACTATAAAAACAATTGTCAAGTTGCCAAGAAAATCCTTTGTAAAACTACAAACATTGTTCTTGTAAAATCTGCAAAACATGTATTTGTAATACAGTATTTACCCGAAAGGAAAACGAGGTTTTTTGACAGAAAAGGAATAGAAAAAATTAGGGGTCATCTACAATTCTAAACCTAGGCACAAATACCATAAATGTACGACACTGCTAGGTCAGTATTTAAGTTTGTGTTACTTGCACAAAATTACTATGGGCCTCTATTAATAATTTTTTAACTCAGGAAGCAATTAAGCCTCCAAAATTGGTGTGCCATGAGACAGAGGATTTTGACAAATGCTTTTCATGCTTAAATACATTGTGTCCTATGGTTGTATGTATTTTTATAGTGCTAAGACTGTGCTTGTCAACTCTGACAAGGGTCCCCTTATCTGATGTCGCCCAGTGGCAAAGAGGAAGTGCATTACTGGGAAGAAAAATGGCTCAAGTCATGAATATAACACCCACAAAAGTTTTAAAATGTAAGAAGATGCTGCTACCATACAGCCAGATTAGACACACCTATTTCATTGTGATTAGCTTTTCTTTAAAAGTAAATAAAATATATTATATTATTGATGTAATAGCATTTCTTCTTGAAGGGTTTGTCATAAATTCATGCAAAAATACTTTCAACCTAAATAATTTTTTCAGCACTTCATAGGGGTAGTCTTGAATTCAGGTTTAAAAATTTTTCCCTCAAAATATTTTTTTTTTAGGGAGGGGTTATCTTAGATTCAGGGTCGTCTTCCTTTCGGGTAAATACAGTATTACAAATATATGTTTTGCAGATTTCACAAGAAAAATGTTTCTAGTTTTACAAAGGATAGTTTTGGCAACTGGTTTTCGAACAATTTTTCTTGTAAAAGTACAAATTTCAGTGTACTATGTATTTCCATTTTATGGTAAGTCGTAGTAGTGTACAAGTAATGCCTCAAATTCGCTATTGGATCGTCCCCCCATGCTTAGTAATCCTGAGCGACGTTTTCTTTAAATTAATGACAAAATTGTTCCGTGTCTTTTATACACGCATCTTTATCAGGTAACATTTATATGCATACTAATATAAAATTTGAAGAAGAAGAAGAAGAACACAAGGTTTTTTTTTAAAGTAGGAACCTCGAAAATTATGTAATTTGTTTTATTTTTAAGCCCTTTCAGTTGTTTACTGAGCTCTGCTCCCCCTCCTTTTGGCTTTCCATGCTTAAACTTTAATCTGGACATTTGTCAACAAATAAAAGTTGTATGCAATATCATCTGTTATCAAACTCATTAACTATTTGTGGCTTAGTGAAAAACAGCCGTATGGATTAAACTGTCTTGAGTATGAAACCTTGTTCTCCCTTCGGACAATTGAAACTTTCCTATGGATCCTTATGATTAAGTCACACACACAGCATAGTTTGTTCTTATTTTCTTGTAATTTGCATTTACGTTACATGTATTTATTGTATTACACTAAAATATTAATAGCACTACTCATACGGTACAGCAACGAAGTACTCACATTTTGTTTCATATTGGTAACTATAACTGTGCTGTCGCAGTACCCTGACTCGTGGTAAAACCCACAACAGCTATTTCGCACGTCTTTATCTAAAGACATTCAAACATTATTTGTACGGTGTATACATAACTGACCAATTTGTCTGCACCCACATGCTGCATTTTCCTTTTTACAGACTTCCTTTTACTACATAATGGCAGTTATTTCTACGCGCTGTTTTTCCAATTGTGTATTGTTTGTCTGATAAAAGCACGTGGAACTACAACACTCGCACGCAGCCGTCAACTTCCTCGTAGTTACGTAGCTGGGATTAAAGACGAGCCCAAGCAGATATTGCTCGAGGCCGCTCTGTCGGCACTATGACAGACGTGGCAACTACGCCAGCCCACTCCCCTCTCGTTTTGTGCGTGCCTTCTAAAAAATCACCCATTACTTTGTGAATATTTCATTTACGCGATGACATGTTAACACCCTTCCTATAAGAAATACAGTTACGCCACCAGCGACTTTTTTCATTGTTTCATAGTAACAGAGATTGCTATATGATTTTTAAACCATTAAACTGCGTAGCCTGTACCGTGCAGCGGATTTAATATTTAAACTTGTGATATAAAGTACTTTCAATAACCAAAAAAAATGGTTTTCATTTGACAGCACGTTCGTTATTTTCTAAATGTGTGTTACGGTTTTTGTTTTAATGCTTAAACATGTAAACTGACTGCGCAACGCGACCTATAATTTTGCATTGAAATACCTATCTCTCGCATACTGTACCTGCAGATCGAGCAGACCCTTAAAGAAGATGTGACCAGGCCCACGCCTGTTCCCAGAACATATATATATATATATATATATATATATATATATATATATATATATTCCTGAGGATGTCGTAAATATTTTGCAGTGTTTTGTTCACTTGTTGTTTGAGGGTTTCATGTTTTTTTTATTTATGTAGGTGGTCCGTACGACATTTATTAGTTTTAATTTATTCCAGTGTAATCATGTTTGTTGTATACATTAGATAATTACAGCTGGCCTAGGCAACGGAAGGCTTGGCGCCAGCCAGTACTCCCAGTACTCCAGCCGAAAGTGACTCATGCGACGCGGTGTGCCACATCCCAGAGCCCAGCACACAGAAGAGGAAGCACTACAGATACCAAGCCAGCTGTCTTGGGAGGCGATAGGTCTATATCACCCTCGAGGAACAAAGATTTTTTTTCACCAAGATGAGTCTACGTCACAATGGAGGGATGTGACTGATGCATAACACGTTCTGAAAAATTACTAAACGACTTTGCGTCATCAGCACGTCACCCCAGGTGGGGTTTGAACCTGAACTACCAGCTACCACAGTGCCTACAAGATATGCCCCTTGTCGCAGGGCTATTACAGACATGTCAGCTTGTACTGTTCACCCATTGTCAGAACTCATGCCAACCCCCTCAAAGTGTGAATGAGCCACCAGCCAAGATCACATTCCAAGGTCGCATAGTTTCAGAGCACGTAGAGTGATGGTGCCCCTACTTAGCTACACCCAGAGGAGGTGCTCATTACTGCTCACACCACTGCACCCTCAGGCGAGGGTCGGCTGGCAGGATAGAAGAAGCCTTCAACACCCCTTCTGCCTTGCTTATCCTTCTGGTAATGGCAATGCCACTGCCCTTCTGGTAGTGGCCCCTCGCAAGTCCCTTGTGGATAACGGTATTAGAGTTATTTAGGGTCAGTTGTTTTTATAGCTACCTAGCAGCATTTGGTGTCCAGGTTAGACCCAAGCTCCCTTCACTTGGCTTACGTAGATTACTTTCGATCAGCTTTTGGATAGTTAGAAGGTCGTACGGGCCACGTATTTATTCCTCACGGAATAAATACGTATTCTCTCTCAACCTCTGTGTATTCATTTCAAAGGGGGACACTCATCTTCCTCTATGGACACCAGTCCGTCAGAGTGAAGCAGGAGACCCAACACTTTATTCCATTAGTTTCCGAATTTGGACTGGATGTTTCCCTCACCAGGATGCACGTACGTCAAAACACACACGTTCAACAGCTACCCATACTGTGCACAAAGCCCCAAACATTATAAAGACAATCCACAAGGAGGCTAGTTAACCAGCTCAACCTGTACTTCATCCACCACGCTGAACTGTGGCCAGAGGGAGTATAGTCTGGTCCTGGAGGCCTGATCACCTTTGGACCCACAACCACTGTCGTTTCTTGGACGCCTCAGAGAAAACCCACCTCTCCAACCACTGTGTCACAGTGTCAACCAGTTGGAGTAAACGGGTACAGCTCTACGTTGGCTCGGCTTCAGCTGTGGCCGGTCCTAGTGCCTACTATCCTATGCCTTACACCCAGAGAAGTACAACCAAGTAGCAGGAGAGAAAGGGAGCAGCCGTCTCCATAGCTAACAGCAGCTGTACCCCAGCCCTTTATGCACTCTGCAGTATTAACCCCCAGGAACGAGCTGAAGCTGTCTGCCAGCTGGAGAGGCCTCACCTCTCAGCTCCCTCACCATCCTTATTTTCACCTCTAACAAAGACACCAGGGAACCCGCATTCGATCATGTCAGCGTTTGCTGAGGAGAGCACGTCGCCTTTGACATTACCAAACATTGGTTCCGGTGTCACTGCAGCACCAGTCCAACCAGCGCACACCAGAGTTTCAGCAGCTGCAGCACTGCCACCGCACTCAGTCCCAGCAGCAGGTGCCAGCAGTAGCAGTCACTGGGTCAGCAGCCTTCCCAGGCCTCCACCTACCCAGGTAAACCTGACACGTATGCCACACGTAGTGCCTCGAATCCCGTCAGGACTAACAACCGCATTTAGGGTTTAGCTGTTTTCATGGCTACTTAATTGTTGCTCTCGTCCACTCTTCAAGCCAGACTCTTCCAGCCGACAAACCCTTCAACTGACGTACCCTTCAAACAAAGTCCATTGAACACCCAGTGTGTTAAGAGAGGAGATAGCTTGGGTCAATATATTCTATTCTCGTGAGAATAAAGAACATATTCCAGCTAATTTCGGTTTCCATGCTTTGAAGTGAATGTGTGCTCTTTCCCCAACCTGGTGTCATCCCGGAAGGGAGCGGTAGGGAACCGCGTATTTGGAAACCATTTACCAATCTTGAGTACGACTGCGGGCAGTCCCTAACCAATAATGCACATACGTCATGCACACACAACACATTAGACGGCCACCCATAATGTGCTAGGGACATACGTACGGTAGAGCAACAACCACTAGAAAGACATATGACAAAGTATCTGGACCAACCAAGTCAGCTAACCCACTTTCTCCAGAGCATATAAATTCACCGGTGGAGGTGCCAGACCTGAGGACTGACTCAGACACTTTTGGTTTAAACATTAGCTAGGGGATTGTTGCCTGCCATCCTCTACAGGGGTGAACATCAGAACCTTCCAGCTCATCACATTTGCCCATTGATGAGGAAACAGGAGAAACATCAGGTGAACAGCTGCTGTCCTCACTTCTAATCATCCCCTTCATATTCAAACCATACCAGCCTTAAGCTGCTTGACCAAACAGGAAAAAGCACAGGTCACCAGACACCTAGTAAAGCCTCACTTCACTACCCTCCCCGCCAACCTCTTTGGCTCCCCAATTAGGGCTCCTGGAGTTGCCCATCATGCAGTGGAACTACTGCACCGCAATGTTCCACTACCACTGGGGATAGATCCGACAGCAGACCAGCCCATCGAGATGTCACTGGCTATGACATCAGAGCAAGCCAACCCCTGTTCCTGACAGCACACCAGCATGTCTTCCGCAGGACCAGATGGGTGATATCGTCCTCGCCAACATCTCCAACACAGGCCAACCCAGGTGAAGCACAGCCCGTGACTGTCCCGGGGAACAGGCAGCAGTGGCAAGCCAGCAATAACCCTTACCCCAGCCACCCGGAGGCAGCACTTCGCAACCGTAGACTTTGTGCTCTGCCAGCAGCCTACCCACCCTACCCTCTTTAAGGGACCAGTGAGAGGTCAACAACCAATCATTCAGACACCTTCTCAGTGGAGTCCGCCCTAAGTTTGTGTGCCTGACTTTGTGCAAAAATAAAAATCTCTTGATGCGAAGTCCTGCTTCTCTGGCCGCCATGAGTCAATTTTAGGGGGGAAACATAGCAAGACATAAATTTAACTAATTAGGAACTATAGTAGGACTATTAAACTTCTGCCATTTGCAATGTAAAAAGAACTACTAAAACTTCAATGCTTTATTTAGGATCTTAACTTTTTCTGTCCCTTAAATTTTGTACCATTAATTCATTTTCAGCTACTTTAGTTAGGTTATATTCACAATTTCAGTAGACTCAAGACTATATATATATATATAATCAAGAATATATGAGAAACAATGAGTACTAGGACAGAACCAGGTTCAGTTTAAGAACTTATAAAATAGTATTGGAATTGACCAATCACTAATATACACATTATGCATAAATCCCCTTAGCAATAAGTTTTATCAACTGAAGACATTCTTACTTTATACTGAATTACAAAATGAAAATGTTTTTCACAAAACAATTTTCTAAACATTCAGCAATAAAATGTAGGTGTTTATAAATTCCAAGTCTTATTAAAAATCCAATTTACATAAACCAGCCACAATAAAACAGAAATTGGTGGTGTTTGACATGGAAAAACTTCTATGCCATGACCAAAAGAAAAAGTTAACATATAAGGAAAACCATAATCACCTAGCATAATGGCATTGCTTAAATAAAAAAAATAATAAAAAAAAAGGAACAGAATAATGATTCAGGAAGCACAAGTATAAGGCAATGAGAGTTTTCTGGGAAAAAAAAAAAAAAAAAAAAAAAAAAAAAAAAAAAATGCACACGCACGCGCCGCCGCGCGCACACACACACGCACGCGCACACACACACGCGCACACACGCACGCGCGCACACACACACACACGCGCGCACACACACACACCACACACACACACACACACACACACACAAGAAACAGAAAATACATGAAAAAATATCATCAAATAGTTTGGGGTTTGAAAAAATATGAGGAATAAATTCTTATCAATAACACACCATTTGCACATCTGTGTACAAGTAACACCGTACAGCCACAAGAGTAGAAATTCATAGTGGAGAAGCATAAGCAGTCTGGTGTGGTCACCAGCAGCTGGGGCTGGCAGGGGACATGCTACTGCACAGAGCTGTTGTATGACTTAGACAAGTTATGGTAAAATTCTCCCAGGGAAAGGGTAATGAGGCTGGGGCCGCGACTGGAACAATGGCAGCTCGTGGCCATCTTGATCCAGCCTGCCCGAATGACACCTAGAAGGATGATCACCAGACCAGTGGTCTGAGATTGACTCAGTCCTCAGCCGCCGTTGAGAGGGTCTTCTCGTAGTCGCCTACGATACTGTCCAGGGTAAATATAACTCCCATTAGGAAGCACTACGTTGCAGACACAAAAGGACAGGCGAAGGCACTGTCAGACTCGTTAAGAGTCAGAGCACATTAGTTGAGTAATCAAGCTAGTCGTCCCTCTAGCTCTTGCCTTGCAGCTTCTTGTTAATCAGTGTAAGGTATTACTGAGTCGCGCTTTTAAGCGGCTTCTGTGCAGTTATTGTGAGTTAAATAAAAGTAGTGTTTTCATATAACTGAATGCTCTTTCCTCTGGCTACTACCATCCCCCTAATAAGTATGTGACCTGATCCCTTCAGGAGAGGTCACGGCAAGCAGCTCAAGTAGCCTTTCAATGTACAAAAGTAGAGGCGTTAATATTGTCCAATAAACTAAAAAAGAAAGTTCCTTGCAGTGCTACTTTTCTTAAAAACTGAAAAATACAATGCTATATGTAATGTGCACTGAATCAAACTTTCTTGCCCCATGCATTGCTATCATTAAATAATGAACACAAAAAATTTTGGTTATCTATAATAGTTCAAATTTGTTTAAAATCTTGGCATTTTCACACGTATGTATAATGAGTAAGTTGAGAGCAATTTGAGTGGCAGCAGAATGCAATGATGAGAGAAAAGGGAGTACACCGAGAAAATCTGAAGTTGACCTTGCAGGAATAAAACATGGTTAGCAATGTTGCAAGGTAAGTGGAGTGGTCTGATCAATAAAGCACAGTGACTTTTTTCACGTGCATAAATGGAAGACATGATAATACATATTTAATAGTGCCCCAGTATATAGAACATAAATTTTTAAAGTGTCTTAAGCTATTTTTGTTAACAATAACAAATGGTCACATGAATAAATAACTACATATTACAATATACTGGGTGATCTGTTTGAGATGTCACATATGTTGTACACTTTGAAAATATATCTAAAATGAAATTCTGCATTTTACCATTTATCTGGAACAATAATTAAAATGTGAAACCCCTTTACTTATATAAGAACAAAATTAAAAGTACATCATTTTCCACTGATTGGGTTTTTCATTAAATCTATTCGAAACATCTTAAATGGACTACCCTATATTTTCCTGATAATAATGAAATGTAAGCAAACAAAAACTCACTTGTTTCATAATGCATAGTTGCTCCCTGAAAGAAGCTAGGAATTGTAGCTTCTAAAACTTTTATGAAATCCCCTAACTCTTCAGTGACTCCAACTAGGAAGTAATGTTCTAACATATTCTTCTTTGCTTCATTCAGTGCCCATTCATTTCCCACTTCCCTAAAAAATATTAGTTTAGAATAAGTTTGTACTGTAATACATACATTCCAAACACAGTTTATATATATATATATATATATATATATATAAAATGAGTTTTTATATACATAATAATTTGCCAAATAAGTTACTAATGAAGACAATACAAGTTCTCACAAACAGATTCCAATAAGCATTTGTTCATAAATATTCATCTCACTATCATGGGAAAGAACTAAATTTAAAATATGGCCTATATAACCCATATAACGTCCCAAAATGATTACCCTGATTTTAAATGATTATAACTTTGTTATGAATATTGCTACAAAGATCAGATTTGGTTCAGAAATACACTTAACCATAAAGTTTTACTGCAGGCAATTAATTTTACTTTTCACTTAACATGATAGTGTTTCAGATCACAAGCCCACCACTAGCAGCAGGGCGCTGCTGAGTAGTAAAATGGCATCAGCACACTACACTATGGGAAACAGTACACTATGGGAAACAGTTGACGGATGTCAAGTTGATAAAAGTCATGGATAGAAATGTATTTAGCTATAGGCAGTTAAAAAAAATAAAAGCACTAGGTGACCGTCAACATCTGAACAGATTGTGGACAACATTTGCACACACTTCACCTAATCCCCAATGGCTCAGTGCAAAAAGCATAATGTTAGCACCAGGTAATATGCACTACACTACACAGTATGTTAGTAATCATTTGAGATTGCATGCGTTCAAGGATAAATTATGCACCATTTGAAACCAGAGGAATTTGAAGAGCGTGAACAATTTGAACATCTTCCAATCCCCAAATATGTGCATTGTTTTTATTAACACGACCAGACAAATGAAATGTGGGATCATCAGAAAATGTTGTTGGTTGCAAAAAAAAGTTAATTTTTTCAATCTGGTGAAACATAGTGTTCATAAACTGTTCATGCTGTTCAAAATCCTATGGTTTCATACAATGCACAATCTTGATCCTTGTCTGCATACAATTTCTGACAGTTGCATAACAATGTCTGTACTGTAGTCTTTGTTACTTGGAGATGACGTGATGCTTGTCGCAATTACTTGTTTGGAGATCTAGTGAAGCCTGTGTGAATGCTGTCCAGTCTTTTCATATGTTGACAGCCACCCACTGCTTTTTCCACTTTGAACTGTCTGTAGCTCAAATGTTTCTATTCATGACTTTATTAACTTGACATCTGGTGGCTATTTTCCATACTGTACTCAGTTCTGAAATTTTGTTGCACTTTGATTGATAATTTCATCCCAGCCAGCCACAAAGCACACTGGCCTTTTCCTGCATTGATACCATTTTACTACTCAGTATGCACCATGCTCATAGTGGCGAGCTTGTGATCTGAAACACTATCATACAAAATGAAAAGTAGTGCAAATCTTTATGGTTACATATTCTGAACCAAATCTGGTTTTTGTAGCAATATTCATTACAATGCTATAATCATTTACAATCAGGGTAATCATTTTGAGGCAGTCTGTACATTCCAAACTTTTATATTCTTGCTTAAAACTAGGCCAAGGAACAAGATTTTGTGGTGTTATTATAAAACAAATTTGGTTATTGAAAATTCCAAATTTTGGTGGTATCGGTTTTATTATGAAAGACTTAAACTGAAGCTTCGTAACTAACACTATGGATTACTCAAACAAGAACAGAAAAAGTATATGTATATATGTTCAATGCATAAATATCTACTGTAAAATGTCAATGATTCAATGAACGAATGAATAAATGGTACATGTTGTATGATTGTACATGAAATTGGATCTCTACAATGCTATGATTCTCAACTGTCACAATTACTTAGTTAACATGATATCATTTCACTTTGTAACAGTTCTGTTGAATTTTGTACTGCCCCGAAGTAGGTATGGAAGCTAGGTCAGGATCTACCTCTCACATAAAAGTGGCGAATTCTTTTATTTTTGCTTAATTTCAGTAATATTTTAATCTTGTGTTAATAACCTAATGTTTATTACATTGTTTTGGTTTAATTTAATGCTGTTTGCATACAAGCATATATGTAAAAGACTTGTTCAGCTAAAGCCAGTTAATAGCAAGGAGGAATTTAAAACACATTTAAAGGTGCACATTAACAAAATTTTTACTGATATGTACTATATATTTTAATAAATATACTTCCAGGTTTTGAACCTCTTGATAGCTGTGTTTTTAGTTTCGTGGTAACTCTTGGATGTATCACCACAGCAAATTGTCATCTTAAGTTAGGGCTCTGAGAAAATAGTTTTGTGGTATTAAATTGTTGCACCATCATAAATATGTGTAGTAATCCAAGAGGTTGTAGAGGCCCATCTGAATGTGAGCAATCATGAAGAGGCTCTCAAACGTTCATAAAATTTTTTCTGACATCAAGAAAGAAATCAACACCAGTGCCTGGGATGATGCTATTGAACCAGCCATCCTGTGGACGAGTGAGGCCTGTCAGACTACCTATCTCTTTATTTATTTGCAGTTTTGACTTAAATTAAATCTTGACTTTGTTTGGTTAACAGTCTCTAAATTTCTGAAATGTAAATTAATTGAACGTTGAACTCTACCAGGGGCCGGTGCTTGGGATTGACCCCTGCCGGAGTTCTACTGATCGATCGGCACCACAAAGTGCACTTCACGATGGACGGTGCTCAGGCATATAGCGACTTAGAGAGAGGGGCCCTTGATCCCCCTCGGTGAGGAGTTGAGTGAGCGGTGTGACCAGCTACAGATCTCAACTGCCCCTCTGGGTTCACAATGTTCCCTATGTAAGGACCTTATGGTTCGAAGTAAGCAGCGTGACCAGCTTATAGCCTGAGTCATAGTGAATTAATGTGTTTGTTCTCCTCAAGTCTGAGGAGCCTCAGAGAAAGGTTCTCTCTCCCCTTGACACAGTGGTGATAGAAGAATACGTGCTGTCATTCACCCACACCGAAGAAATTGTTTTACCCACCGAGCCACAGACACACCGAAGCAAGAGAAGTTAGTTGGCAGGGATGCTGCAGGAGAGCAGCACCCCTCACACAATGTCGCATTGTTGCCCAAGCCTCGTGGAGAGGTGGTAATACGTAATCAGCCTAGACACAGGGATATAAAAAATGGTGGCACTGTCTAGTACCCTAATTTAAATAACCCCTGAGAAGCAAGGTTAGCAATCCCCAGACTCCTTGAGCAGCCAACAAACAAAAATTTTCTATACATATGGAGATGCAAAACCGCAGCTCGGCAGTTCCAAGTAAGGTCGGAGAGCTCCAGTCTGCATACAACTCTCCTTCCAGTTTACGGACGACTCTCCGCCTGAAGAAGTAACCACCACCGCCCCTGAAAAGACTATATAAACTCTTTATCTCCAATCAAGGAACTCACTGAGAAAACCCACCAGAGATCTGAACAAACTGTCACGATGCCAACGCTGTCAGACGCTCACCACGACTCCAGCAGCCCAAGGTATACCGACGTCCCACACCTGTTCCCTTACCCCAAGTTACTCCTTCTAACTCTGCGGTAACAGGTCGTACCATTGTCCCTTCTGGACTGCCACCACTCAACGAGAATATTAATTTCTTTTCATTTTGGTAAGTTTGAATTTAATTAATTTTATTCTCACCCGCAGGTTTGCCTTCACCTGCATATCTTAAAATAAACTAAAATTATTATTTATGTACAGAGCTATATATCCCTATGCTTTTCTAAATTAGTAAAATTAATATGTTTGTGTTAAAATGAACCACACGTTAATTATTTTATACTCAGTTCATAGATAATTTAGAATAAATATAAACATATTACTGTGGCTCTTTTAATAAAGTGACCACTCCTAGTTATACATGAGTGGGCCAAACGTGCTTGGGACTCCTGGCGCCTGAAGAAGACTATAGTCTGAATAAGACGTGGGAGCACCTGAGTATTGTCTGGAACGCCCGTGCTTCCCAAGAGATCAGCTCTTGACTATCTGGATGTTCTGAACGCTCATTACCTTGGATCGTCTGAAGAAGACAGAACCCAGGAGGGCTTGAGCGACACTGGATAAACCAAGTGCACGCCATTTTGGTTGAGATGAACAATTGTGAGCCATTTGTATTCTGGCATTACAAGGAAAAAATTAGTCTCATCTGTAATGACAGTAACTTCAAACGGGTCCATTGACATATTACAGGACTGTCAACCTACTGAACTTCGTAGTGAACCTCACAAGGAATCACTCCCTATAACAATGGACTGTAGTTCATATCTTGATCATTTACTGGGTATTTGTTGGCCTTGGTTCGACCTAGATCATATAAGCCACCTAGAGAATCCAGAAGCGAATCCTGAACCTAACCCCCCACCACAGCTGTGTACTACCCCGGGTGAACCAACCCATATGTGTGCAATACGTACTGCAACTGGTAAACTGATAGTTATCCAGGTCCCACCTAAAACAGCCCAGTCACGTAAGGTGACGAATATTATCCTGGACTTTGTCCCCACTAGAAAGCCAACTAAGCCTGCCCTTATAAACGCCTGGGAAACCCCCAAGAAAGCGAGCAAGGATTGCCAGGAGCATTTAAGTCTTCTCATTTCGTTGGTCACAGCATACCCGTTATTTGACCCCTGTTTCTTATTTTTATTTAGTGACAGCTGGCATCACACATTTTGACAGTCTTCATGGTGAGCGGGACCAAACTCCCTGGGAGGGAGGTATATGTGGTCAGACTCACCCTGGGGTTTGATTCCCCTCCTACAATTAAAGATCCTCAACTCGGCTACATCTCTTCACCCTCTGCTTCACCCCTAAGGAGTAGAGAGTGTGGTACGAGGCTTCTTTATGCGGGTGGAGGAGACTCGGAGGTAAGGAGAGTGCGTCAACTGGCGCCAATGTGGGGCGTAAGCATCTTATAACTAGAACTAGAAATAAGAGTGTGTCAGTTTTATTCCCTCTGAAGAAGTTTACAACATGTATATCTCCGACCTGTCCCTGCTAACGACTGATGGATTTGGGATAACGTTTACCAATCTGTTTGACGGAGGGCAGCAACAAGATATGAACCGAAGTTCGGCACGAGAGCAACCCCGGTACAACTACACCTGGTGCGGGGGGAGGCACGTGGCCAACACTCCTGAATAGGAGAAGGCTCTGTGGCAACAGCTTCTGACTAGTGTGTTGAGAAACACAAGTTCTTTACAGTTAACATACAAGACTAATTTTCAATGATACTGCTGAAGACAAGCAGTACGGCAAGCGTGGTGAGAGAGCAAGAGTTGCAGATAATGCTCCAAAGAGAACTGCTCGTGAACTGCCCCATATGGAGGGCATGCAAAGGAATAAATACCCTCAAGAGACGTGTGAGTGAAGGGTGGCTGTAGCAGGTCACATGGAGAAGGAAACCTCCCCTGATGCATGGCGAGCGTGCACGTACAGTGCCTGCCGGCCACTGCAAGGCAAACGAGGGGGGGGGGGTCCATCCACTCAGAATGGAGCGCGGCATCGTGTTGATTACTGGCCTCTCAGGCGGCAATGGGTTGACTCAATTGTAGATAGGAATGGTACAGAGGTGAAATGAGCGGCGCCGTTCAGCACTACAGTATACTAGGGCAAGCACTAAGATACTCTTGGATATGTATCCGACAGCGCTTAAGGTGCGTCAACACTGAGGTCTTGAAAACAGATGAGGGCGAAGCGAGGTGAGTATGGAGCAGTGCAAGAATACAAGGGTAGAGGAAATGGGAGATCCCAGAGAAAACCCATCGATCAGCGCAATTCCCACATACAAAAATCCAGTGGCAACTCCGCCGAGAATCAAACCCAGTTCGCCTTGGTGGATGCGAGTAGTCTAACCACTACATCACTGCAGTCCCAAGTACTAAATATTAACATATCAGAATTCCCCGGAGTTGAAAAGTAGTTTTCTCATTTAAAGTAACAGAGTAACATTATTGGTATTTGTGAGTATAAGCATCTCGTTGGTTTCTCAGTGGTTAAGCGAAGAAATGGACAATGTACTGTGCTGGTGAAATTAAAAAAAAGTGATGAACACGTGGCTACCCATGCAAGTATAATATGAACTTGCTTACTTTCATCTCAATTTTTTTGTCTTGAGGTAAACTTGTATCTCTCACAAAAAAAAAATCTTTTAATTTCCTTTTACTCATTGTTCTTAATTTCATTGCATACACTAAATTATAGGGGCAGGCAAAGCTGGATATTTCATTTTTAAGCAAATTCAAAGTGAATTTGTTAAAATATTCACGAATTCGAATTGAATCAAATATCAATTCAAAGTGTATATTTTTTATAAATCTAATAACTACATACATTTTTACAAGATAGATAAAAGGCAGATAAAAAAGAAATGTTTTCCACAGACTTGCAAAAAAATATAGTTTTTTACCATGTTCCATATTTGCCCGAAAGGAAGACGAGATTTTTTTGATAGAAAAGGAATAGAAAAAATAAGGGGTCGTCTACAATTCAGGGTCGTCTTCAATTCAAAACCTAGGACCAAAAATACCATAAATGTGCGACACTGCTAGTTCAGCATGTAAGTTTATGTTACGTGCAAAACATTACTACGGGCATGATTTTTTACTCTAGAAGCAGTTAATCCTCCAAATTGGCATGCCATGAGACAGAGAATTTTGACAAATACTTTTCATGCTTCAATGCTGCATGTACTATGGTTGGAGGTATTTTTGTAATGCTGAGACTGTACTTGTCAACTTTGACAAGGGTCCCCTTATCTGATGTCCCCCAGAGAAATAAATGGCTGTAGTAGTAGTAGGGGTGGGCGGGATGGCTAATTCTAATCTAATTAATTCGAAAATGGATGCAAAGAGGAAGGGCTTTGCTGGGAAGCAAAATGACTCAAGTTACATAATAGATGACGTATAATAATTTTTTTGCTTATACGACAAACTTTCAAATCTGTCTGCGAATGCGCGGAAAATTGATTTTTTGGACTAAATTTGATTCATCAAATCATAATCACGTACGTAAAGAGTAAAACAATATTTCTGGCATGAAACCACACTTGTATTTTATTAACAATTTCCCATTTTTTAAAATTACATTATTGAAAAGTGAGATTTGAATAGCAGTGTACACACTTTCACAGCAGTTAAGTCTGTAAAACTTGCAGTTTAATATCATATTTATCACACTGAAAAACTCTTTGTACATGAGGAAAATAAACACATACAGTCAAACTCTCTTACGACATTTTCTGGGGGACCATGCATTACAAGCTTCTTAAGCAGGAAAACATCTTAAATGGGTTAACTGTGTTTTGCTGTAAATGATATCATCAGCACATAATACATAATATGAATTTTAATGTTGGAGTTACTAGTATATCTCGTTAAAAAAATTTTGAAGCAAGATACAATACTCTCTATAATATATATATATATATATATATATATATATATATATATATATATATATATATATATATATATATATATATATATATATATATATATATATATATATATATATATATATATATATATATATATACACACACACACACACATACACATAGACACACACGCATGCATGCACACACACACACACATTACTGTAAATATCTTGGCCTAAATGGACATGGTAAACATTGCATTGTTATAGGCTGTTCACGGCAAAGTGAGCACTTTTGAGGTCCTAGTTACTTTTTACTTTCAGCCATTTTTATCCTTTAACCACCTTTTTAAATAAACATTGTCATTTATGTAATAAACACAGTGTGCATATTCTACCATACTCAGAAGTCAAAATCTAGGCCTAAAATAAAATATATTTATTGACTACTATTCTGAATGAGAGGGCTTTCAAAAGTGTTCACTTTACCATGACTAGTCTATATAGAAAGATCAAAATAAACACACAAATATTTAAAACTCAGATTGAGAAGAATTTGTCCAGTGTTGTTTGCTTTGATTTTTTCCCATATAAACTGGCTGTATACAATTACAGTTCCCAGAGATTCTTCATTATACTTTCTGGGACATCAGGTACATTGCTTAGATAACGAGAATACACTTCCAAGTGTTGCATGGCTTCTAAACATGTCACTGGCTTCGGAGTATCATCTTCTTCATCGTGTTCATTGTCATTTTCATTTGCATCACAGGGTTGTCCAAGTTGCTCCATGGATGAATTTTCACTAGACTTACATAAATTCTCAATCTCCTGCACTTCACAAGGGAGCAAGTCTTCATCTTCTTTCACATAATCATTAAATGTTGAAGTGACACCCAATCTTTCCTTCACTTCAGCCCAGATGCTGTCACTTTCTTCAACAGTGTTTCAATGGAACTACAGGCAGTTCTTCTGGCATGGTCCTGTAACCTGCCTTCCCAAAACAGTTTGCATTGTTTCTTGGCTCAATGAATCCCATGATGCGGCCAACATGTATATGGCATCCAACAAGGAAACTGAGTAAACTGTTTTGGTTGTCATTCTTTGCAACAATCTGGACACCGGGCACTTTCGATACATGTGCTTCACAGTTCGGATGATGCCCGGGTCGAGTGGTTGTAACACTGATGTTGAGTTGGCTAGCAGGAACTCAACGTGCATATTTTTCAGTGTGTCTAAATCTTTAGGGTATGCTGCACATGGGTCTATGAAAAGAAGAATTTTTCTGTTTTTGAATGCCATTTTTCTGTCCAAACAAATAAAAAACTCGGAAAATATTTTGCATGTCATCCAACACGACATGTTGATTTTGTACACACACGGCAGCGACTTCACATTTTTAAAGCAACGAGGTTTTTGTGACATGCCTATCACAAGAAGAGGCAACATTTCAGAACCATCCACATTTGTACAAAAAACACTGTCACTTGTTCTTTCTTCTTTTTATTACCACGACATTTATCTCCCTTGAAGGCAAATGTTGAGTCGGGTAACAAATTAAAAAATCTGCATTAAAGACATCTTGTGCCTTATACTCAGCCAACAGTGGAGGTAAGGTTATGTTTTTCCATGCACTCACTGTTTCTTCACTTACACTTGCAGATTCCCCACTAACAGTTTTCTATACAATTCCTGAACGTTTTCTAAATCTGTCATGCCACCCATTTGATGCTTTAAATTGTATGTTCAATTGCAATGCAATATCTTCTGTTTTTTGTCTTATTACTGTACCATGGATAGGAATTTTCAAGACTGGTTTCTGCTGAAACCACTCCAAAAGTATTTCTTCAAGTTTGGAATATTTTGAAGTTTTTAACTTCTCTTGGCAAGGTTGTGCTGCTACAGAATTCTGAAGAAACGGGTCTCGTTTGGTCATAATACTGTTTAAAGCAGAAACAGGCAACTGAAATTGTTTGGCAATTGTCACACGAGCCAGGTTGGGATTACTGCTTATATAGTTAATGATGTCCAGTTTTTCAGATACTGATAATGCTTTACATTTAATAATAGGCTTAGACGTTTTATCTTCCACCTTGTCCAAGTCTACTGTATACACTAACACTTAAAAACAACCTCTTTAACCATGTTTATTACACTAAGAAATTGTAAAATACAATTTCGGTAAGTTTGACCATAGAACACGCCTCACAAGGTCAAAGGAAGTTCTGATGAAACAAACCACATGCTGCATTTTTCACTAATGTTCAACCAAACATCTGCTTGTGCTCGTATTGATCCACGGACACTGTTCCAACCTGTGCCTATATTATAACGGCCATTTTGCGAAACCTGAACAGCACGCCGCAAGCTGATTCAATACTCTAGCTGTTCACTTTTTTTGCTAGCGCCAGCGCAAATAATACATATTCTTTCAGGTGCAAAATCTGTAGAAAGCTAATAAATGCTGTAGTTTTACGGGGGTTTGGGGTCTTATATTACTATTAATTATTCAAATGACTTTACCACAGTTACGCTCGTATGCATTAAAACATTTGATTTGGAAAAGGTTCAGAACCAATGAGGAAAATGTGATGCAGGCGGATGAGCCCTGGCTATTGTTCATTGGCGCATGCCCAATGTTTATATTGGTAGTTGTTTTAGAAAATAAATAGGGTTAGGAAGCATTGAATCTACAATCTACATGTTATTTTACCTCATCGAGAGAAATGTGCTGTGCGAAATATGAAAGAAAAAGTTATTTCTGAAATTCGGCACCATAAAATTAAGGTGCATGAATTATACCAGGGCGAGAATTACTCCAGAAAATACGTATTTAAAATTTATAATCTTAAAAATGGGTAAGGTTTTAAACAAATTATTTGCTTTTTAAGCTGGAAATTTTTATAAGCAGGAACATTTTAGGCAGGATAAACATGCATTACATGTATAGGTTATTGTTTTGGGACTTGCACAACACAGCTTCTTAAGCAGGAAACTATCTTAAGCGGGAACTTCTTAAACGAGTTTGACTGTAATACCAATTAAAATGTGAGGTCCTGAATTAGTTTTGGAAACATGATTAAGTGTTTAGTAACATAAAAAGATTTTCCCCAGATAATTCCGTTTTGCTATATTGTGAGTAAAATTAGATACTGAGAATTATTTTACACCGAATGTAGTTCATACTAATTTTTGGGCATTCTGTTGAGTTGAGTTTATGTTTTCATGTTTCACTAGCCATGTGTGTGGCAAACGCAGGATAAAAAAAGAGAAAATAAAATAAGCACACGTCTTCTTTTGCCTTTTGGGCGAATAATAATAAATAATTTCAGTTGCCCCAAAGAATTTTCTTTTCGAAGTTTGAAGAAAAAATTTGATTTTGAATACAACGCAGAATATTGAAAATACTCAATTTGAATTCGGATTTTTGAAGCTTCGCCCACCCCAACAACACAAACAACTCCTTAACTTCCAAATTGGACGAGATGTGTGATGAGTCGAGTGGCTCACGGAACTCGGAAGCAAGTGCTTCGGGTTGTTTTGTTACCCGCCCATGCATCACCGAATGGTCATAGGGACACTGAACCTGGGGATAACCTACAGTATGGGGAAAATAAACTAACACATATTAGTTATTCTTGTGGACTGACAAGGCAAAATATTACAATAACATTAATATTTTACATTTGTAATGATTTTTCTTGATAAAAATACCTTAGCAGTGTTACTTATGTTTTACTTTTCAATTTAGGTAGAAATTGTTCTATAATTTAGGGGGGGCACAAATGATATCCCGTACCCCTAACCTCTCGTTTCTATGCCACTGTCTCTAACTAATATTTCACTGTACCAGTTTCCGGCTTCTGACTTTAAGGACCCTAGAAGATGCCTACTGCTTGGTAAGGAGAAATGTCAGTTAGAGAAACCAGCAAGATGTGACTCACGCTCGGAAGCCAAGACAACTATCCTACTGACAATGGCACTGAAAGCACGCAAACTTCGATACTAACACATTAGTTGATGAGGGTGTATTAAACCACATACTACTTTAGAACGACACTTGACAGAGTGGGTCACCAAGTGGTGGATATGTCTAAATTTTACAAGCTTATCATGCATCTAAGAAAGCCATAGTTTTTGGAGGAAAGTATGAGAAAAAAAATTGTATCATTAAAAAGTGTTCCAATAGCTGATTAGGTACTCAATTTAACTGTTCAACTACTTCTAAGACTATACACGTGACACTGACCAACAATCTGCAGAATGTCCACAGAAGAATGGAATCTGCAGCCACATGTTGTTGGGATCACAGTCTGATTGTGCGAGCTCCACACATTCATCAAATGTCTGCAACAAGATCAAAAGATTTTACACAACAAACCAGGTGCAGGTGTAAATTTATCAGCAGTCTGACATTTGTGGTGTGTTCCATCTTCCTCTACCAAAAGTCATTGTACGAACATTAGCCACATGCATTACAAATGCTGTGTTTCCACATTTCATCACATGAATACACTAGAAAGAAGAATCTCAGTTATCATAATTAGGTTTCAGTTTCTTTTTTTTAAAATGTGATTCATACGTAGTTGTCTGCTTCAAATTATTTTGAGTTACTGTATGCTACATTACTGGGTATAGCTCCATACACTTTATTTGATTGTCATTCCTCTCAGAAAGACACAATAGTTATTTTATTACTAATAATTTGGCTATTTGCTGTAGGGAATCGATTAGTTAATTATATGTACTGGAAAGGGGAAGCGCAAAAAGAAAGGAAACATTTCTAACAAAACATTTTTTTAAACAAAAAATTAAATTTAGCAGTACAGTAAAATTTATTACATCCCTTTTGCAGATACATGTAAAAAACATTATAGTATACACTCAAAGTAAGTGATTTTGAAAATGTGTGAAATTGTGGCATAGAACGTATGCCAAACAATGCGAAACAAAAGATTTTTCCTTACCATTTTATCACCATGTTTTCTTCTAATCAGATGGGGGCGGAAGTCATCGCCATATCTCAGAAAGTAATAGTACGAAACAAGTCGATCTAGTGGTTTTCTAATAATATTTATATAAATTGGCTGATTCACTCCAAATCTAGAAATAAAAACAAAAAAACCAATGAAGAAATTATCCACTAAATAGTAACCTTAAATTACTAAAGTAAATGGCTAGAGATATCCACTAGGCTACCAATATTATCTAAGGAGACAGATGCAAAAGCACTCACAGACTGCAACACTTGTTGGCAGAGACATATAAATAGGACAAGACATTTTTTCTGCACTGAAGCACAGCTGTGACATTTTGTTGACTTGGCTAACTTCTTTGGATGGCAAGTTTTGGCACCAACCCATAACCGAGGAAGATGGTCTAGTTGGCAAAACATTGCAACCATACATCTGCACAACAAAGTGTTATCCATTTATATTTATAAAGAGTTGTGCTGATTCACAAAATTATGCAGACGTGCTGATTCTTAATGCAGATTTACTCATGTGTGAAAAAGATTTCTACTTATATTTAAATTGAATTTAGGTTACTAAACAATGGTATTGGTGACGTGCAGTACAATTAAAAGCAACTTTTTACTTATTTCAGTTTACATTGTCCGGAAAGCAAATATACACAGTAATGCAACAAACCGTGCAAGTTCAAGTGAAGACAAGAATAAAAAAATATATGCCTGTCTATATTTATAAAAATACTTTTTGTGAACACACAAAACAGTAAGCATGTGTAAAGTTGTCTACATGTTTTGTTGCTGTTGCAGTCAAGTGATAGGCTTGAACAAACAAAAATGCTGGATTGTTTTTACACATGCACTGGTTCTGCAATAGACAGGATTAATGTTACCAGCAAAATATGTACTGTTAAACCTAACTCTTTCAAAAAACAAAATATAGGCTAATTGATGTTTTGTGCTTAGGTGTATTGCTACACACTTGGGTTGGTATAAAAAAATTTAAAAACAGGAAAATACAAACTTAATGTCCATCACAGAATTTTTTATTTACATTTAAATGTTACTAATGAATTCATAAATACAGTAGAACCTTGTTATGATGAATCTGAAGGGAACACTTTCTATGTTCACTATAGAGGGGAAACTTCACATACACCCTTCATCAGTTTTGTTGAGTTTGTATACTGATGTATCAAATTTACATACATAAGTAATAATCTTAATACCCTATGGGAAAACATTTCATTACCAAATACATACAAAAAATTTTAATATAAACCTAAGTCAAAACTGAAATACGTTGAAACCTGTATGGATAGTTTTCAAGGGATCAAAATAAACAACTGATGTATGCTGACCTGCAATGCATGCAGACTTGATCTACATCTAGATATCAACATCTGGTTTGCTGTGTGGATATGTGCAATATGTCAGAAAATATAATAGCATATTCTATAGTTGATTAACTTAAAATAGACAATGTTTAAGAAAAGAAAGGCAAAGTTACGAATATATTTTGAGATAGAAAATCCACATTATGTTTGTGTTATCTTCTCATGGTCCATTACAATCCTCTTGCCCCCTCTGTATCACCTTTGGTTGATTGTGCATTGAAAATAGTCTCTGAGACATTGATCCTAGTCAATTTTAAGGTGGTAGATTGTTATCTCACAGGGTGGAGCATGGGACAAAAACTACAAACTTTGTTTGAAAAAACAATGGAAGTTGAGCATCTTGTTCACTGATACTTTCATTTCCTAGATGCCATGTACTGGTGGCGAAAGTGCTTCGTTATGGGAAGAATTTCAATGCCCACAAAGGCCAAGACTTATGAATTATGTCTAATGAAGAATAACTAGGAATTAAACTCAACATTTTACTTTTGTCCAATCTACAAATAATTATTTGTAGTTCATACATTGGCAGTAGTGCCAATTCGGTCAACAATGGCAAATTGGGCAGAAGCTTATTCAAATTGGTACAGCTTTATATTTATATATGTCTGTCTGTTGACAAATACCAATCTGCAAGTACCTGTGCATCCAGCTTCTTAAATAATATTAAATTAAGTATACAATAAAAGTACAGGATCTACTTATTAAAATACATGCCAACAAATGCTGTTTATTTACATGTACGTGATCAAAGATAAATGTAGAGAAGATTATGTATTGAATTGAATTCAAATAAAATTAATGTTTAAATGTTTGTTGGGCATCGTGATCAAATAATTAGGTTACTTTACTTTGTGTGACTCTGGGCATGATGCTGGCATAAACAACACCACATAAACATTCAAAATATCTACTAACGCAACTCACTACAAAAACACTCATAAATGATAAAATTGAAATATAATTGACTTTTGAGGAAAAAGATAAAAATATTTAGTATGATGTGAGATAATTGAATAAATTTATGTAGTTCAAATGGTGCTGAAAGCTGAAAAATATGCTAGTAGAATAAATGACTATGAAAATACTGCTTTCCTTACAAAAATTATTTACGGGAAATTAATTAAAAGAAAAATATTAATATTAGGGATGGACCGATGCCGATACTAATTAACCGGCCGATACCACGACCATCGGCAGCATTTGAACATTATTTGCAGATTATTATTCACTGATTAGTAGTACTAATTTATTTAACACAATGTTAAATAAACTGGCATGCTACATTTCATAAAGCATTAATTTACTGCATCCATCAATGAGATGTTCTGTCAGAAACCCAAAATATATTCGGAACAATTGTATTTCAATGATTTGTACCAGTTGTTTACATTTTACAGAATTTCCTGTTGGTACATTAGCAAAAGATTGTGTGCATCATTCGTTTTTGGATACTATGTGAATGCAAAACAATGAGGGTAATTGACAACTGGTGCTATTGATAGTACTGATTACATTCCACAAGAGTTTTTGGTGTTCTAATAACTTCTTACATTTTTACTGCATTTGTAGGTTGGCGACATGAGAAAGCAAACTGTATTGTTATTCTTCTTATGTGTTTATTGGACTTGTAGGGTGGTGACAATGAAAACGAATCACACATTTTCTGACATTGTATTCAACAATCTGTGATATTGTTTATTTGTTTATTGTAAATGGGAAAGTGAAAGCCAATACACTAGATTTTGACGGGCGTAGTTATTATTGGAAACTGTCACCTGCGGTTTTGGTTAGAATATTAAAGGTCTGAATAAGACTCGGCAAGTAATAATTGGCAAAAAATTGCTGCAAATATATCAGTTGTAGCATTTACCCAAGGGATTGAGAATAGCTTGGCTGATGAAGGAATACTAAGCGAAAATATTAACATAAATAAAAAAAAATTTGCTCAGTTTAAAGTGAATATTTTATACTAAATAGATCTCAATAAATTATTTTAATGACATCTTTAGACTGCTGGTTTAAACAAACATGCACTTTGGGGTTATGTATGGTATTTCTCAGATCTAAAATCCAAGTCCGCATCAGAATGTCACAAGTTATGAAGGTTGTCTTTAATAACTCAGTTTGTAATGACTGCTGTATTGTCTGGTGACAGTTTTGACTTGACTGTTAAGTCACTTATTTGCTCAGTTAAATTGTATATCTTATCATTTATTAATATAATTAATGTTTTATTTCGTTTCTATGCTGTAGACACCTAATACAAAGTACTTAAAGTATTCACAAAATTAAAGACTTAAATTTAAGTAATAAAAAAGTATTTCCAAATATTGGGAATTATGATTGTGCTCAACAAAACTGGTATTGGTATCGCTGTAATTGGCAGCATCGATAGCTGAGAATCGGATCATTGGTATCAGCAAAATGTGGTATCGGCCCATCCCTAATTAATATTTAAAAATCACATTTAAGTGTTTGTAACAGAATATAAAACGTTGCCTTTAAATATGTGTAGATGCACTGTTCAATTCAAATTTGTTGCCCAAAGTTCACACTGTGATTAAACTGCCCTGCACAAAATTTACTTGAAAAGTAAAGTTAATTCAAGGTACCAACTTCATAAAAATGTTACTTCAGTTCAAAACAATATCTATCTCTGTCTTGATCCAAATCATAATAAAATGAAGATGAACTAGTTCCATTTGGAAGTTGACCCCAAGACCACTTGGTTAGTTATGTGGCAAAAATTTGTGGAAGTTATGACATTGCAGGTAACTAAGGACAACTATATTTAAATAAATTTTTCTACAGATCTTGCAAATGATGCTGGTAACAAATGGTTAAGTGTAATTTTGAGGTTCTTGTACTTGTGAAATAACTTAGGCCATCCACTATTGCGAGGCACTATTTTTATATTAATTTGGGGATGTATGTGCACTGTATTGATATTTTTCAGTTGTGGCATTTAGTTTTTTTTTGCTATGCAGGAGGGCAAAACTGTAAGGTTAGTGCCACAGAGGCAGCAGATATTTAGGTCAATGGTGGGATGATACATCAGGCAAGCAAACTGGGCCAATCAGGAGCTAACTTTTTTGTTGATGTGGATGCCCAACATCATGTCATACCCAACAGTTATCATCAGTACGTAGCAAGAAAAGGTTGTCATAGCAGTGGCCCTATGTAATTTTTAGAATCATGTGAATGGATGGACAAACTTATCTCGTGCAGATCGAAGGCCACACTGAGAAAGTTTTTTAATCGTTTGGGAAGTTGACCCCAGAATTTATTTAACAACATGTAAATTAAGAGAGCTGAGCGAGGTGGGATCAAGGCCTTAGCTAGAGATTCATGCTTTAGCTCGTACCATATGCTTGTACATGACTAGAGATAATTTTCATCAGCTAAGTTAAAAATACTGAAGTAATTTGGAGATCCAATTATCACTACTTGGTAAGTGCCTTGCAATAAAATTTGGCAGTGAATTAATTGTAAGCATTTACTGTAAGGAATGTGACATAAACAAAGGAAAATAAATATACAATAGAGTAGATGATTTAAATGTTGATTGTATAGACGAGTTATCCGGACTCGTTTAAAAATAAAGAGAATAGAGAAAAAAAACATGAAAGTCTCTTTCGTCACAGAGGAGAGATAAACACTTGTGTTGGCTCTCTTGTGATGTGCCCTTTCAAATTTTCACAGTAAACACGTCCGGAAGGGGGATGGTTACTTGTTAACTGATTTAATTTTTTTATTTTATGTACAGTTTCTGTTTTGGATAAGCTTACTACATTCTATGTATGTGTAATAAATTTTACACTGTGTGAAAATTATTATTTTTTTAAAATTATTTTATTTTCATTTTCAACATACGTATTCCCATCATCTGGATTTTTGATTATCCGAATTACCTTTGGTTCCTATTAGTCTGGATGACCAAATTTCTACTTACATAAAAGTAACTAAATATATTGTTTTGGTCTTTTTAAATTTATCAAAATGTGTAACATCTTTACGATAAAATACTTACTACATAGTGGACAGATAAGGATTACAGGAGTGTTTTGAGTATGTATTTTGTCGAAGCTGGGAAACAACTCTGTTGCCCTTGCTATCCTGTCTCTTTTGTGCACACCGGCTAGGAAGCCTGGAGTACAACCAAGTATCAGGAAATACTATAGTATTTAATTAGGGTTTGTGGAAATGTTCAAAATAAAACATAGTTCAAGATTCTATCAACCCCTCTAGCTGTGTAAACTTGTTGGCCTCCCTCAGGTCTAAGAATTATACTTAGCAAAAATGGGTGATGTAGACATTTTCTTTCTTGCCATTTCCTACACTCAAATAATTAATATCACCCTAACCCTCAGACCACTCCTTAAACATAACCCATCCTTAAAATATTATATCCAGATAGTAGATAGTCACCGACATCTCATTAATAGCAATACCATTATAGATGAAACCATAAACAGATACAACAGTAGTGAAAAAATTACAAATACACATGTGCCTTACCAGGGACTCGAATCCAGAAAACCTCATACATAAACTAGCATAAAATCAACTGCATTATGGAGATCTTATTAGGAGCATCAATTTCATATTTAAGTCTAATGTTTTGAATAATTGGGTTTACTAACCTGATATATTTACAAGGCCATTATTTTGAAAATAACTGTCTGAGATACTTAAAACACATAAGTTTAGATGGCCTACCATAGTGCTACTTGTGTGAAGAATTTGGTGGAAATTGGTTGATTGGTCCCTGAGATATGGTATGAAAACATTGTTTTCTTACTTGATGCTATCTTACAAAGTTCCTTAAAAACGGTACTGAATGCAATTATTCTAAGAGATACTAAAAGCACGAAACATTTAGTTGAATTTTGTAAAATTGTTTTAATAGATTATGACAAACATAAGAAACATTTATATAGCCACCATTTTGAAAATGAAAGTCCAGCACTACTTAAATCATGTCAGTTTACATAACCTACTGTAGCGCTTGTACAATGCACACTCTACCAAGTGACTTCGCCCCATCTTGGGGCACAACAATTCTTATGGGGAAAGTCATTCCCTTCAAACAGTACTTGAAGCTGGTCACATTCCTACAGGGTACGATAGTGTGGTCCTACTACTACTACTACAGATATGTGCGCCTAGATTGTATTGTTCACAGAAATTTACTCAGAAGCCATTACGTCAACACCCCTCTCTGAAGATTGTACTATCTACAGCTGCCGGCACCCTCCAGGAAGGTTGTGTCAGTTCCACGATGTACCACTGGAGGGCAGCACACATTCTACTGGAGCAGCTCAGCCTCCAGTCAAGGCGATAAGATACTTCAACACCTCCATCACAGGCGACAATAAATGAAAGGCACCTCTCTGAATCTGGAATTCCCAAACCATGGGAAGCAAGGCTAGCTTACTCCTCACCCTTCTGAAACCCCATAAGCTTTCAAATTTGGTATAAAAGGCCTTAGCCCTGTTATGGCCGGAGGTGTAAGCCATGGATAAGTGCTGTGCAAACCCTTTCTCCACAGTTACAATGCCAAAGTCTATCTGCAGGGTGAGCCAGCCCCTAGACCCTTCCTCATGCCGATGACCATGGACAACCAAAGGCCCGCAGCATCTTCAGCCACTCCGGAGGATCACCACCTTCGAGAGGGTCCTATTCTCTTTGGCAGACTCCAGCTCTTCAGCACCAGCAGCTCTTGGATGCCAACACCAACCAGAAGGTCCTGCCAACGATGCTCTTCGTCCACCCTTTCCTCCCTCCTTGGTTCTCTATCATGAGGTAAAAGGTCACAACATCCACTCTGCACAACCCCTCTGGCTTTAGCCAAGCACGCTGTCATCACCCCTCTGGTGATGTCCTCTTCAACTTAGGTGCCTTCCAAACACTTCCCCAGGTTTCAATTATGGTTTTAATATTTAACTTTCAATTATGTAATATTTTATCACCAACACATTTACGCCACTAATGTTTCAGCTTTGCTCCCAGGTTGCCTTCACCTGGTTTATAAGATAGGATTAACTACCATCAACCTAATTTAAATTTTATTGGGAGAGTGCAAAACCACGTGTCTAATACTTTATTTCAATAAAAACATATTTACTTTATAATCTAAATTATAATTAACTTTTATTTCTTGATCAGAATCCTAAGTTAGGCCCATAAAGGTTCATTCAGTATGCTCTGAGGAAAAGCTGGCAGTGTCGCATATAAGCCACAAAGGCAAATGCACACAAATTAAGAGGCAAATCAAAATTTGCCGCTTGGTAGATCTTTGGGAGCACCCGAATCACTAGGAACTCCTCCACCCGTGGAATTGAGTGACTAAGTAGTTTCCTACTCCACCACCGCTGGGTAACGGCCCAATCGGAGGACGACTACCTTGGTCACATGACCCACAGTGGAAACCCCACCTGGGCACGTCTGCATAAAACGATGTGACATTATCGAAAGATCTGTATTTCCACCGCTGTAAAGGTCAGAAGTCTCATCCACCCCTGGCAATGGCCGAATTGGGACAGCAGAGTGATATCTCATCATAAAGCCAGTGTGTTCAGAAGTACACAATAGGAGTAATTAAATATCCCGGCTTAACTTCAGAACTATTGTGCTCTCAACTTCTGTTTCTTTAATTTTCCTCATGCTGTACTCTCGCAAGGGTGAAGTTAAACATTGGCTGAAAGAGGAACTTATGAACCTCATAGAGAAATTAACTTAACTACTTCATACAAGAGGCCACGGTGGCTGAGCAATTAGCTAGCTCGCCTCCCACCAAGGCGAACCGGGTTCAATACCCGACCGGGTCACCGGATTTTCGCAAGTGGGAATCGTGCTGGACGATGCCGTTGGTTGGCTGATTTCCTCAGGGATCTCCCATTTCCCCTGCCCTTTCATTCTGGCGCCGCTCCATATTCATTTCAATCACTTTCATCGGCTCTCAAGAACTCTCTGTTAAGAGCCGCCCAAATCTCTTCACTCACTCACTTCCTACAAAATATGAAAATACTACTCAGTTATTTACTCCCCCAATTTAACTCTCTAGCCAAAAGCATCAAGCTTATCATTATCAGTTAATCCTTCAATACGGTGATGTTATTTTAGGCCTAGACAGACATTGGAAAGAAACCCCATTTCAGGAGATTCCTCCCCCACTAGCACCCAGGCACCACCACAGCCTCAGCACCACTTCGCCACAGCCAGCATCTGCCTTTATTCAACCATCAGCCACCGCAACGAGCTGAGCCAACAGGAGCACACCGTATTCAGCCATCAACAACGTACCGTCTCAGCGAGAGGTAGTGTGCGTAACCCCTAACTTTTACCTGCTAGAATTCTCACTCACCCCACCTTGCACACTGGGCAAATGCCCAAACACATGTAAATTACCCTTTTATTCTAATGTCCTCCGCAACACTGGTATTGCGTTGGTTGAAATCGACAAACCTTACTGAGACCAAGTCATCCTACAAGAAAACTTTCATTATAAAGTTTGTCGTAGAAATCAACTCCCCCAATTACCATTCCAGACCAGCGGTTATTAAGCCATCAGCATCAAACTTTGTTCCAATGTGCAGAACCTCACCTTGGCTGGCACTTGTTTGAACTCAAGCTTGTTATGTGACCTTTCTGTCAAGGATCTTTAATGTTCTCTGATTTCCAAGAGCTTGCGTTTGACCTCCGATGGTAAATTAAGGCGAGTTAAGTGCATAAACGCCACGGGTGACTTGTGTTGATAGGACACTTGTTAAAGTGAAATACTTCTACGTGTTATTATCACGCTTCCTTTAGCGGCATCCAAGATGAGGCGTAAAGGCCTCATAGACATCATTACCCAATAAAATGGTTTGGTAGTACTCTTCTAAGCTCTTAAGCTTCTAGATTAAAAATCTAGGTCAATCGTCAACTTGGCGCCCAATGTGGGGTGTAACTGCATGTAGTTCAGGCTTCACAGTTAGACGTCAACAGACATGCCCTATTTCACTACTGTTATTGTCAGAGGCCATAACCTCAATAGTTATAGTGGGCTTAGCTGTGGCTAGATCCCCACAACCTCCTCTCAAGCCTAGTTTTTAGCCGGATGGGGAATTTACTAGCACACCTGATAACCAGTATCATTAGTGATATGTGAATTACGTACATGTTATGTAGTTCTTCTTAGTCACTCTAGAGCTTGGCATGGCCTGGGTGACAGAAACACCACAGACCTGCACAGTTTAGTTTAACGCACACTAAATGTGTCTCCATCCTATACCAGGACTTCAGGGTGTCTGCATAAATAAACACCCTGTGGTGCACAATATCAGCTAGCCCCATCATGTCTGATGCCTCTGATGCCCCAATGCCTAGAAACTGTATTCTCGACACGCTCGAGAGGTGTAACATGGATTCATGCCCAGGAATGGGCATTCATATAATCCACTGTGCACATTACACGTGATGCTTCCATTACACCTGTATCGAGGTGGGAAGACATCTCCACATACGTGGGGATGTCTGCAGGTTACATAGCGGCATCAAATGCAGCTATGTAACCTGCAGAGACCACCAAGCAGCCATGTGTAGCTGGCTGGAATGCGATGGACGGGGTACGTTTACAGTCCGATGTATAATCTGTGCATCGGAGTTCCATCAGGCATGTATAGGCTGGCCGGATGAGAGGAACACTCGCCCCGGTCAGGTATGCCACTGCGAGGCCTGTCAACGTAACCTGTGCCATAAGCCTTCAAATCCTGGAATGAGACCTAGTCTAACAATGTCTAACATCTCCACTGAGTTTCAACTGCCGGAATTCAGTGGGAGGTCCCATGAGGATCCTGTTGCATTTCTATAGGAATGTGAACATGAAATCAAAGAACATAATATCCAGAGTAAGCAATAGGTCCCTAAAACTCACAGTCAACTACTTGGCAAAGCCAAAGAATGGTGGACCAAGTATGTAGAGTTTATTACAGAGTGGGAGCAGCTGCCTTACTTCTCAATTCACTGGGGAGGAGGTGATCGCACAGCTAATTTCAGACTTCCATACCAGGGTCCAGGGTTTGGAGAAGGAAGCAGAGATTTACATCTGCCAGAAAGCACAGATACAGGTGCATATATCCTGCAAAGAGTGAGGATAGTTGCGTACACAACATAGCGCACACCCTGCTCCTCTCTACGAAACCTCTTCTAACCCCAAAACTGCAGACAGTGGATGAGCTTATGGAAAGGGCAAGGGAGGTTGAAAAGAATAACAAAGCGCAGTCACTGCTAGACTGACCAACACACGCCTCCAAGGTCACTACCCCAACCCCCCTTCTCGAGCGGCAAGTCATCCGTGGCCTGCCCCTTCCTCTTATCCAATTGCCAGCCCCTTGTTAGTACTACCCAGGGAGGAATCTCAACCGAGACTGTTCCATCCAGAAGAGCCAAGGAAGGGAAGGAAATAACACGCGGGTGCCAGACGTCAAAGTTGGGGTGTGCACGGGGCAGCCATCTCAGACCAAACCCGGCCCCTCACTGTCACGAAAATTGACTATATATGTGAGGACACATTACTACCAGAGGCACCCCATATTTTAGCAGACATAAATAGGTGTCCTCGGTTAACCTTATTTGATTTGGCGGCCACCAGTAACTTCCTCCGAAGCAACCTGTTGATGGCACAGCCTAGCTAGACCCTGAAGATCGATGGCAAACTGAATCTTACTCTAGGGATCCATCACCTAACCCATGTGGCAGAATTCACGGTATTGCCAGATCTCGATGAAGAAGTCATCCTGGGCCAGCCATGGCTGACCCAACAGCAATCAGAAATGTGTGAGGGACCAAAGTAAGAATTCTGTTTGCCTCGGTACCGATATTGGTACAACAATCCCCTGGAGGAGGAGCCCGGTAGCAATAGTTGAACCTTTTCCTGGTCCCAAGTTAATACCACCCGAACAAGATGCAGTTAGGGATTCCTCGGAAGACCTAGCAGAACACGCTGAGGTGTTCTAACGTGGCAGATGGGAGATAGCAGAGTTGGGCTCGTAAGCCATGTGTGAACAGTAAGGGGGTTGTCCCCACTGACTAAAGGGCAAAACCTGTGTCTTCCACGATCGCATTCGAAATTGACGTAGACGAGGGAGTTACCTCGAAGTCTGCATGAGAGATTCGGACCCATGGGCTTAGGGTTCAAATCTACTACTGCTGTCCGAGAGGAATCTCCTTCTCTAACCCCAGTGAGAACACCAGTACCACCAGCTTATAGAGGCAGAATGTCTACAAGGTCCCTCCCCTCTACACCTAGTTCCTACCTGCGTGTGTCTGCAGAAAGACGTTGTAGGAGTACTAGTACGATAACCTCCGAAGTTTCCTGGTGGAGCCCTCTCGACAGAGCACCTCACCAGAGGCTTCAACCACTTAGTATAATCGTCGAGGTTGACGAATCTAGACAAACCACTAAGACGGAGGTTGTGCGCAAGTCCTCTTCTTTGGTAACTGCTTTGTCGGTCCTGGTAATTCGAAAGGATCTGGCCGATGCACAGACAACTTCATCGGATGGTACCGCAGTCTCTCTTATTCTTCCTACTGCACAGGAGGAGGAACGCCTTGAGGAGCCTGAGCTGGATGTGACGCAGTTCCCACCGCCACCCGGCTTCGTTCCACCTATGCCACCTCTAAGGGACGTAGGAATGCTCGAGGGCCAGAAGGATGGTACATCAGTCGTACTACCACTACCCTCTCCAGCAGAGAAACCGCCATCGGAGGACGCCGGGTCAACTGCTCCACTGGGGGCCATATCTGCGGCCACATATCAATAGACCCCACCCAGCCACCAGTCTCACCAACCAATGCAGAAGGAGACGGCTCAGCATACCATTGTCGTGCAGGCTGAGGTACTACCCGTACCCTCACCTCCGCTCATGCCTTCAACTGGAGGCGTAATGTCAGTATGCCATGCCAAAGGGGACGGAGAAGACATATCCTACATACTCTCCATTACGGCCGAACCAGCCCCAATACCGGAGGGTATTTTGGCATGCACCAGAGCTCGACTACCTGTAGCGAGCATCAAACCACTCCAGAGAGACATGGAGGGGCACCTAGCAAGAACCCCCTTCTCAACTGTAGCTACTACAGTCACAGGGTGCCCAAAAGAGACTGACATCCAGCCACTACAAGTCGTCGATGCGGCAAGAGCTGCCACTGCAGACGGAGTCCTGGATCACCAGTCGATCATAGAGGTGGGGGAAATTGAAGAACCTCTACCTCAAGTGATTCCAAAGATGACATCTCCCTACAAAGCTGGTGTCCTCAGCAACTCCCAGGTGCACAAATGCCTCACACCAGCCTAACCAGGGAAGCGAATGAAGACTCCACCACCCGCAGGAGAGAAATGCCGGCACATGACAGCTGCATTCCTCGCTTGCCGGGGCACTTCAGAGAAACCCCGTGGAGGCCTGTTCCAAGGTATAGGTGGCCCGTGTTATCACACCAACCACCAAAGAGGAGGGGCCTATGACAGAAAAAAGGGTCACAGAAAAAGCACCGCAGCCAATAGAGTCACAGTGAGTAAGTACAAGCGAACTATAGTGCTTACATTTATACGGTTGTGTGTGTGCCGCTATGCAACAGCCAAAAAAACAAACTTTTCCAGCGAAACAATGCTGGTCTGCCAAACTCCACTGTTACATAGCAGGGAAAAGGGGAAGAACTGTGTTCAAGTCACAACTCCCGCTTAAATGTGTGCGGTATTCGAATGCTCCACTCGAAAGTGTCGAATCCAGAAGCAGACAACGGCCAAAGCACGAACGATAGAGACGTTCAACGTGCGAAGCCAACCACCATAAAGACAGTAATTATGCCCGTGCCTACCTATCTAATCACTGACTTAAATTGTCTATATATTCCAGTAGTGTGAGAATGTAATCAAAGTTAGTATGCAAGACAATTGGTAATGTTATATAGTAAAAGTATAATTAGTCACATGGTAACCAAGATATAGGCTTTACTATTAGATTAAAATATTGAGTTTTGCAGTAGGATAGGGTAGATAGGGTTAGGATTACATCTCTTAAAAGACTGGGTTGTTATTTGAGCTGAACAATCAAATACAATGCAGAGGTATGGACTAGAGGCATACAACATTCATCGGGGACAGGAAAGTTTGTTTTTTTTCTTAACACATGCATTGTGGTCTGTACGTAAAAGTAAAAAGTTAATATTTACAGTTTCCCACAGTCAACACCTTCTGTGTGAATATATCCAGTGATATATATTATGCTTGTTATAATTATTAGATTAAGTTCAGTAAAAATAGTAGAGATATTAAGAATTAAGCATTGGACAGATTTGAGTAATGTTATTCTTAACACAGGTCGTAGAGGATTGCATCGTAAAGAAAGATAGACTGAAAGCCTCTACCAGTGTGTCATCTGTATAAGAATGTAGTCAATAAATTGTGTGTGTTAATGTTAGGTTAGTAAAGTTTCTACCAAGGATGTTAATTTGACAGGGCTTAGCTTCTGCACGACATAGAGGACAGTACCCATAAGTTAACCTTGCTTTTAGTAACTAAGGTAGCTTGAATTAACATAGGGGCTTAGGATAGGGACCATATGTTAGAATGGCAAAAATTGAATTTAACCAAAGAGTAAGTAATTAATTAATAATGACTGTAGTCTATAAGAAAAAAGAAATATATCAAAACTTAATAGTGATTCAAAATAACCAAAATGAATGGATGGAACTGAGATATCTATGTATGTGTTAGTTCATAAGATTGTGCAAATATTTTCTATGTTTTAAATTTTGTATCATGTAAATTAGTGGTCCTCTGCACATCTTGGACACACTAGATAAGGTAAACTTTAAACTAATTATTGCACTCGTACTTTTGTTTTGGATTAGGGTTTTGCTTAGAACAGTAAATAATGGAAGACCTACTTCTAATTCAGGTACATGTAAACTTGATTTACTGTGCCGAGACAGACTCTTGTGAAGCCATTCCTTTAATTGCATGCCATGGTAAATATTCATAAGCTAAACTATTCCCTCGTCCATTTTACGAGTGGGACATTTTTCACACTAGAGTCGAGGACGCTGCCAGCTTGTATGTTACAGTATTTCTTTTTCCGAAAAATTATGTAACAAAAATAGTCAGTAACCATGCCATAAGCAAACAATTGTAAACTGGCACGTTGCAAACTAAGAAGGCTCACGACACATCACAAACTACGTATCCAAACAAAAATTAGTTCACAAGAGCCGTGACCTGGATTTTTCCTTCCCCAACTCAGTCTTCCTTTCCTGCAGAGAGAGCGAAGACATCAGCAGTCAGCTGATGTGAAGGCACGCAATGGCTGCTCCAGTTGTAGATGAGGGGAAGCGAAGAGGAGAAAGAAATGTCTAAGTGATGAAACCAGGGCTGACAGTTGCATTTTCTGGCAGTGAGACTGGGTGAATGCCTTATGAGGAGGTGGAAGTCAAGGACCCTTGAGCACAGAGGGGCACAGTTGTGGGTTGTATCAATATGGCCAATTCTTGACAATGGCAGGCTAAAAGCACTGCAAAGATGGGCACTACAACTGGCAATGGGACGCATCACAGACGGAACTGTCACCCTTCCAAGGTCTGCACGAGCACGCAAAGTATAAAGTATTCCATCTTGCATGTCGTCATTTACAGGATGGCATTACATAAGGTGATCCAAGACAGTGAAAAGGGTGCACACCAACTAACCATCATCATTTCTCAGCCCCATCATCAAGGCATGTCACAATAACATTAAGATGGAAAGCAAAAATGTTAAATGCACCTTTTCTTCAGTTGGACCTCAAACCCACAACCCCTCAGATGTTAGGTAAGTATTTTTGCTCTAATTCCATTTAGCATATTTTTCATTTTTAAACACCATCTCTGAAAAATAAACCCAGCTAGCATTGTGTTCCTTTTTCAGCTTTTGCCTTCCTGCTGAGAAAATCACTTAAGCTAATGGCACAATCAGCTTCTAGTTATTGAGAAAACACTGAACAGAATATTTCAAAAATACATTGATTATGCAGAGAAAATAAGATCTGCTATTTCAGATAAATAATTTGTCTAGATATTAAAAACAAGTATACAAACATTTAAATGTTATAATTTCTAACTGGGTAATTTTAATACCTAAATGGTTATCAATTTAGTATATGGTTGACACTAAAGCTTGATGAAACAATGCATGCATTGAATAAAGTTTGAAAGTAATCTAAGAGTGCCAATCAAGTTGGCTAAGCTTTCAATGTTAAGGATACATACAATTATGTTGCAAAAACACAATCTACAATGTTCATCACAAACACACAAACTTATGCACACAAATGACTCACTTTGAAAAATCCACAAATGCAACATGTCCATGGTAAAAAGCAGGTTTTATGGCATCCCAATTTGAAACATTTTCAGCAAAACGAAACTGGAATGAAAAATTGGAATTAGAGGTTATTAAAACTAGCATACTCAGGTTTTATATTATATTTGCTTGTTTAAAAAGAGAAAAGCTTAAATTTACACATAATCAATACGTAAAATTAAAATGTTTAATTTTTTATTTCGTAAACTACTATATATTTCATAAAATACTTGGCACACCATTTCCAACATTAAACATCATCTGTGTTATGCTGTCTCAGGTATGGAACAATTATAATCACATGTAGCTACTCTATTAGAGAAATACACAAGCATACACACCATGCTTTATTGTTAGGGGTGTGCAAATACTGGATTTTGATATTGAAATATTTTCGAACTGAACAGAAAAAAATTTGAATAACATGCTAATAGTTTCAAAGTGGAATAGCAACTAGTAAACACTTCATTTCAGTCATGTATAATAGAAATAGAGTAGAACCTGTCCATTACCGCTTTTTACATTTTCCCGCAAATTGCACCATTTATTTTTGGTACTGTTTTATCTTCATATGATTCTATGTACATCTTTCCCGCTAATTACAAGACACAATATTTTTATTTCCCGCTTTTACACTTTTTTCTTCACATTATTGACAGTGGACAAAAATCGACGACACGAAGAAAAGCTGCTGGATGCAGACCACCTTATGCATGGAAGGAAGTTACACAGAAACAATTGCGAACTGCTTCAGAGAAGGTGGCTTCCATGTTCAGTGGTTGCAATGAGATGTCGTGACAATTGAGCCAAATGTTAATTCACTAATTTTGTCCACATTGACTCTGACAAGATAATCATGAAGAACAGTCAGTTGAAGATATTGTAAGTTCCATGTCACGGAAAGTCAAGACCAAGAAGATGATGAAGCTTATGAAGAAGAGGGAGAAGTACATATGCCCACCAAGCATGAGGCATTACAAGTTGTATACGCTGTGAGGACTACTTTTCGGGTTTGCATATAAGGACAGTATTTTTGATCAGCTGAATGTCCTTGACAAAAAAAATGAACATGTTAGCAGTCAGCAGCTGAAGCAGACAAAATTCAGACACTTCCTTTCAAAGTCTAATTAAATGGAAAGTGTGAACTATTGTAGTTCATTGGTAAATAATCGTTCTAATGTGCTTTATTATGAAAATTCCAAGTTGCGACAGAAGTTTTCAAGAAAGTTATACGCAAAGTTTGTAATTATGCCTATATTTGTTATTTATTTGTTCTATTTACAATGTTTATCATGTTACATATTTTCTTGCTAAATATATTTAGTTTTAATCAATTTTTAAATGTCCTGGATTATATTTTGGTAGAGCTTGCAACATAGCATTAACTCGCCATGTCACAAATACACGTTACACTCATCACTTATGTTGAATTCGGCTAGCCTCAGCCTGGTAGAGTCCAAAAAGTTGGCATATCTGGTTTGTTAGAAATAAGAACAGAAAATATCCATTTTGGATGTATACTCGATTTATTGTTGAAGGTCGAAAACATTTATGTTTATGTCAGTATGACATCACTTGACACATCTTGCTGGCTATCACATTCACAGGTACAGAGTCACAGTAGCATTTACCACAAGTTCAATTTGTACATCTCGACTCGTTGGTTGTTACAATAAATGTCAGTACAACTTGACTCACAGGTTGTAGTACTAATACACAAATGAAAACGTCACACTCCCTAATGACATGTTACCTCTATGATGGTTAATACTATAAGAACGATCCTTGGGCTCGCTGCCAGTGGCTCGGCGTGTGCAGAAAACAAATCTAAAAATACACAATTGGCCGGGGTTTGCAACCTCCTATTGGCTGAACATTATATCATGGCGTGCTTGAAACTACAAAACTGCTGATGGCATGGGAAACATGAAAAAAAACTTAATCTCAAAGGTTACATCACCATGCTCTGAAGCCTTAGAATTCGAAAGAGTCAAGTAATACAGATAACACTTGAATTACAGTCTCACATTTAAACTGATAAATCCCTTACTTCTAAACCATGGCATGAAAGGAAAAATTTGGACAATTACACTCACTAACAAATGGAACTGGGGAATTTAACTAAAAGTGAAACTGAAAAACAATTATATAAGCAATTACAATGTGTATAAACTACAATGCTACAAGCTTTCCATGTTCCACAATTTTTTTTCGTAAAAAAGATTTTTGTATATTATTAATGGTATGTCAATGTTGATTTATTTCAACTTCATTAAATTTTAAACACTTCACTGAATTTCCCACATTTGACACTTTCTTGCTTTTTACATCATTTTTGCTGGATCCCTTGAATGGCATAAAAAAGGGGTTCACTGTAACTATTATTTCACTGATCTCAAAAACTGTGGCTTCATACACAGTATATCATTTTTACAAGATGATTTTCTACTTATTGATCTTAAAAAAGTGTGCTCCAAAATTTCACCATTTATAAATAACACACAACATATATTATACATGTATAATGCACAATAAGTATTCTGCATGAAATATGAAAATATAAAACAGATACATTATGACACAGCTATGATAATGTGCATGCTTTATAACCGCAGGGAAGAAACGAGATACATTTTTTGTCATCAGAAAATGACTCAAAGTTATTTGCAATAAAAATAAACACTTTCTCCGGAAACCAAACTATTATCATGATGTTGAAATTTAATTTTCAACAATCATCTACATTTGTTTTCAGTGATCATCATTGTTTATGACATGTGTGAAGCTGTGAAGTTTAATTGGTAGTAGATGCTGCAAACACTGTGATTTGGTGCTTGTTTTGTTGCAGTGCTATTTGTTGATTAACTGCAAACTGTTTGTATGTATTTGCAATTTATTGCTACCACAATCCTGAGTCTGTAACAGAATTTGTTTACCAAAAGTTGTATTATAGCAGACAAAACACATTGCAAATGCAAACTTTTGTTGTAAGTGTTTGCAACCAGCTTGCCAACAAATTAATTTATATAGTCCTGCACTATACTACCAGCACTGTTAGTTCGTGTTTCAACTTACCGCCACAGCTATGACCATAGATAATGGTTAGTGCTATGATGCAACACCATGTTGGTATTGTTCGTTTCTTGTCCTATTGTGTTGCTGTATAATGCCCTCAATAATTTATCGTAATTGTATACTTTCAAACGTGTTTGCAGAAATGATACACTACAATTTCTCCAAAAACACTCGAAAAATCTTTGTAAATACCTCATAGTAAAGTACAAGCATATAAAAAGTTAACAATATTCATGCCATTAAGTCACAAATCAAATTTTTCATTGGTTAATTTGACATAGAATGATCCATTTCCTACATACCAGTTTTCTACACAGATTAAAACATAGTCCACAGTTAAAACATTTAGTACTATTACAGAAGAGGTAGCAAAATGTTCTGCTATACAATTTTGCACAATAACACTAGTGTATGCTGTGACAATGTTTGAGTTGCATCTTATTTCAGTATTTTTTATTAGCATCCTATTTATTTTACATGCTTTATCCCCTTCCCTTGTTAAGCTGCATGCACTAAGGTAAATGCTGTCACAGTAAACGGAGAACTTTTGAAAGCCCTGCTTAAGATCTACTTATATGTGCATTATATATCCTTCTTCCATATGTAAAATTAACATTGTAATGGGCCTTATCACTTTATTGATGTATCGGTCAAGTGAAGCTATGACATAATTATAAAAGCAAATATTTTACAAAAAGCTAATCATACACTTTGGTGTATTTTAATTCAATGCGAAGACATGGAACTACTTTCCCTCAGTGTTACCAACTGTACCAGGAGCATTCTACTGAGTGTATCCATTAAAAAAATATACGCAGTTATGGGCAGTGACATTTTTCAAATGATTTCAAAAGTGCTTTATTGTAAACTGCCTTTACCAATGTGTAAACAGTATGCAGAACACCAACTTTATATATATATATATATATATTTTTTTTTTCTCAAATGCCTTTCAGCACCATATAAGAGCTGAAAATATTTCATATGTGCTTTCCGAACAGAACACAGATATGCAAGCGTGCATGCACATATATGGTAATAACACTGCTTATATCAAGTTTACCTGGTTCGCCAACGAGAGGGCATGCATATTTCCTGTGATATTAATATGCAGAACATGAAATCCATTTTGTTTACAGAGATCATAAGCAACCCCTACAAAACTAGTTGAGGCAGTCTTTGGAACACGATTGTAAATCACCACCATGTTTTGAGTGTTGTCACCTGGATGATTCCTTAGGATTCTACGTTGTTCCAGCTCCCGCACTTGAAGTCGAGCAACAACTAGTTCTGCAAGAAAAAACACACTTAGAATTAGTAATATCAAATCTAAACCAAACTGGGAAATTTTTTTTTTACATTATTCATTTTAAAGCTATTCTATGGTGACATAGATAACCACAGACTTGTAATTGCATGAAATATTATCCACAAATTTTACAGCAGTGATGGATATTTGATATAAACATTACAGAACTCTTTTCAAAGTGAAATACCGAAAATTTTATGATTGAAATGAATTATATTATAACCATAATTACATTTTGAATATATGCATCCAAATACATTTTTAGTGAATTAAAATGAGGATGGAGCATAAGAGCTACAGTTCCGTACTACTTATAGGAAGCATGCAAATTACACATGCTGCGCTCTTGTGAGAGACTTTGTAAGGTTTTGGTGGGATGAGTGCATGAATCTTGATACATAAATTAAACTTTTCTGTGTTTAGTAAACTTTGATAACAGACCACAAAAGAGCCATCAATACTTATGTGTTGTGAGGTGCAGTGCCATGTTGAAAAATAAAACTCTTCAGTTATTCAACTGTTACGGTATCCTACCAAGCACCATAGTTTCAAGCTTGAATTGTGAAATAAAGCATGAATGCAACTCTAATTTGCATAATGTTTTTGCTCAAACAGTGCAAAATGCTGATTCAGACTCCTTGCTTCAAGAGAAATTTTATTTTTCTGTTGTGATGTTATTTTCACAGTAGTGTTATAAAATTGTTGCATCTCTGCAGGTAGCATATGAATGTAATTTGATGGGGTCAGCAACCACTTTTAAAACATTTTATATAATTATGCACTTTGTTACCCTTCAGATTTTGTAATTAACTAACACATTTAATCAAATTTTCGATATAGCTTTACTTTTTCTAACAGTATCATCTATTACTTTCTATACATCCAAATTTTGTAATTAACTAACACATTTAATCAAATTTTCAATATAGCTTTACTTTTTCTAACAGTATCATCTATTACTTTCTATACATCCGAATCTGTTATTACAAAAATTTCACTCTCACATTCTGCTTTCAACATGCTAGTAAAAGTCTGCTAGTTTTATTTGTTCACACAACGTAATTCTGTCTAAAGGTGTAGAACCATTATTTTCAGCAAATGTAATTTTAGATTTGAACATATTTTCAACACTTGCTCCCTTAAAATACAAATTTACATAAGCACGCTTTGGTTTACCCCATGGTTTTATTTTGGTTGCCTTGGAAGTGTGGCTCTCACAATTAATAAGGAAACACAGAACAGCAATATATTAGCGACACTCTGACTGATCTACTTTGAATTCACACAATGTTCTTATTTAAGTCAATCTACAATTAAATTTTTAAAAATATATGCTCAGGATTGACAGTTTTACTACCTGATTTTCATTTTAAACTTTTAAAAAATACTGTAATTACATGAACTTTCATGTAGTAAAGTGGCTTCTGAACGCTTATTTTTCTTAAGCACTTCTCATGTATTTCATGCCTTAAAATGTATTTAATATTGATTATGTGCTTACCATAATTTAAATTTGGACCTTTTAAAGTGCACTTTTGGACGTTGGATAAAAATTGTATTTTCTGAAACATTTATGAAATTCTAGTACAAATCTCTCCCAGTGACATCCTTGAACCCTTTTTTTTTTTAATGTACTGGCTTGTTATTCCCTCCCACTCCATTTCTACGCCATCTCCACTAGGGGTGCCACCAAATACAAGTACCTCATTAACACAATCCTTACAGCCTTCCTGGGATTAAGGAGAATAGATATGCTCCATAGTGGGTTCAAATCTCTCTTCTTAACTAATCTTTCAAATGTAACATGATATTAAAGTATTTTATAGCATACAATACTATATATTAATAGAATTTTTGAAGTTCATAACAGATTAATTCCCAGTCACATTTCCTAATACAAAAATAATTGGTTATTGCTGATATGACAGCAATAACAGCATAACAGTTAAACATGTTTAGTTGCATTTGCAGGAATTAAAAAAAAGTAATGTAAAAAACATAATTAACTAATTTCGACATAACACTTTTAACCATATTTGTAAGCAATAGTTTAATAAGTGTGGTCTATTGTACAATAAATTCTTAAGATGTAGAATTATAAGGTTTGGTGCAAGAATAACACACTGGAAAGGAATTTTTCTAAGCAAAGAATGATTACACATAAATGAATACAGGCTAATAGTATTCTTTAGGATTGCATGTTACTATAATTTTCATAATTTCTTTTGGCTGGCAAAAATACACTGAATGCATTAAAATATCTACTACTATGCCCTCCAATGAGAAATTAAAAACAGTCACTGTATATGTTTGCAGATACTAAACATAAAAATGGATATTTTTATATTCTAACTTGAACAGGCAATTCATTTATTGTATGACCTTAATAGATAAAATTTTCTTTGAATTATTGTCAGTATGGCAGGAGTCCCAATAATAGTTTGCTGGACCCATCATTTAAATGTCTCATGACATTCTTTCTTTCACAAGATAAATTTTTTTTTTAGTTGTATGTTATTGCTAATTAAGAGGATAAGGGTTAGTAAAGAAATCCGCTAATTTTTAACACTCACTGAATTTAATGGCAATTCCGAGCCAAGTTTTTAACTTACAACTGTTTGACACTTGGTTCTGAAAAAAATATTGTTTTCTGGTCATAATTTATCAACAAATATTCAACTGAATTTACAGCTTGTTTAGTCAGCTTTTACGAAAGAATGAAGACTATCCTAATACTATACATCAATGCACAAAAAACTAGTACTGGCAGACAGGTGTAACCGATTGGTATAAATTTGTTATGTGATGGGCTTAGCTCATAAGGGTGTGGAAGTAGTGTTTACATACATACACTCGCAATTAGGCTACCGCCAGGTGGCGAGTTCTCTCACATCTCCTTCACAAAACCAACTCCTTTTCCACTCCCTTCTTGAACTTACCAACCCCTCTCACAGATACCAATTCCTCCCTCAACACACTCCACTCACTCACAGACCTCACAAGCATGGACTGCCTACCCTGCTCCGTTCTCCTCCACACCCTCTGAAGCTTCTCACTGTTGTTTCCTCTTCCTCTAAATACCCCCTTACTTAGCTTGCAGTGTAACCCTCCCCACCCTCCCTCTTCATTCACCACCCTGTATATCCTGACTAACTGGTTAACTTTCCTCCTGTCCTTCAATAGGCTCCACCCCATTTCTTTCATCATCACTAATGGCCTCTAGTTCCCTTCTTCCTCATCATCCTGCCCCTGCCTTCTCCATCTACCCTTTACCCATATTGCTGCCCTTCTCTGCACCTTTTCCAGTTCTCGCATCTCCACCTCCACATATGGGTCCCATACTGCTGCAGCATATTCTAACATTGGCCGTACCATTGTGCCATACGCTTTCTCCTTCACCTCACAGGCGATTCCCTTCAGCACCCTTCCCAGCATACCCAGAGCCCTTCTTCCCTTTGCAACCATCCTCCCTACCTGTTTTTCCATCTGAGGTCTCCCTGCAGTACAATCCCTAGATACTTATATTCTGCTGCTTCTTTTATCTCTTGTCCCTCCCATCTGTACTTGTCCTCGCTTATCACTTTCTTCCTTGTAAAACTCACTACCTTAGTTTTTCTAACATTTATTTTCATTTTGTTTTCCCTGGTCCATAACCATATCTTGTCAATGTCTGCCTGCAAATTTCCGCCCCTCCACCCCACTCCCCTCCTACTTCAGCATACACAACACAATTGGCTGCAAACAATCTTATTTTTCCCTCAAACCCATGTCATTTACCATTATGGTAAATAACTAAGCACCCAGCACACATCTATGTGGTACCCCTGACGTAACCTCCTCTTCCTCCGATATTGCCTCCCCCAATTTCACCCTCTGCCTTCGCCCCCTGAGGAAGTCCCCTATCCATTCCACTACCCTCCTGTCCGGTATCAGCGAGTCTCCACTTTCCTCATCAATGTCCCATGGGGCACCTTATCAAATGCCTTCTCAAAATCTAGGAAGCAAGCATCCATCTGCTTCCCCACATCAACTACCTGCACCAGATCCTCTAATAACCCAGCCAGCTGAGTCTCACATGATTATCCCCTCCTGGAACCATGCTGGGACTCCTCCTACCAATTCCTATTGTTCATAACCCTAACCACATACTGCACCACCAGTCTCTCCATTACTTTTCCCATACTTGATGTGAGACTCACCGGTCTGTAGCTACCAGGCCTCCCTCTATCCTCTCAGTGCTAGTGTATAGGTACCACCATAGCATCCTTCCAATCTTGTGGTAACTTACCCTCTCTTAAGGACTTTATAAGCAGAACCTCTAAATATTTCACCAACTCCCTGCCACCAAACTTTAATGCTGCATTTCCTATCCCATCTGGACCCCCTGCCTCACTGCTCTTCAAACCCCTAATTACCTTTTCTATCTCCCACTCCCTCATCTTAAACTTACTAAACACCCCCCGAACCCTATTCCAATCCTACTTTGCCTCAAACATTGACAAGTACTGTCCTTATTTGGTTGATGTCCCACCAGCCAGTACGTAATGTTGTATGCTTGCACCTTTGCAAGGTGATGGTGGGTTTACCAAACCTTGTTATAGCATCACCAGCATCATTAAATAGCTACCCACTCACACAGAAGTGCACTATGCTATTTAGAGAGACAGAAAACTTATGAAACATACCCCTCAGATAAGGAATTTGAATATAAACTTTATTCAAACCATCGAGGCTATTATGTATTCATAATGTTATCTTGTCTTTCTGCAATTTCAAAATGCATTTATATGTCATAATATTTTGTTTTATATAGACAGTTTTGGAACTTGCAGTGCTGGAACTGAGGTTTGGTTTGATGGCTACGAGATCAAACTTTTGGGTTATCACAGGCATAGATTGATGTCATGTTCCTGTGTCAAAGTTCAAATAACATTTGAATTATATAAGTTTCAAAGGCCTGAAGAACACATTGAGAATGCACAAAGTGAATTCAAATAACAAAGCATGTTAAAAAGAAGTCCAAAGTCACTGAATAAAACAGAATATTGTAATTAGATTATCATCTTTGTTCCACACCACAATTTCAGTAAGGCAGGAAATAATTATTTTGTTTTACTCATGTTAACATAAAATTCATGGACACCTGGGATATAAAATTGTTCAGTAAAATTGTTTCTACAACTATTAAATGTGGGACATGAAATATTTAGTGAATTTATGACTTTCAACATTTCCCTAAATACTTTGACTGTCATGATTTACACAACTGAGACACTGAAATTAAACTAGTAACAAGCACAAATTTAGAAACTGTCAAAGGAGGTGGCATACATGTACTGAATTGGGGGTAAACAATTGCATGTGCGGTTCAGCATATTTTCCCCTGCCAGTTGCCACCCTTTCTACTCCACAAGTCATAACCTTGCAATAATGCAAATTAAAATTTAATTTTAGTTTATGTACATAATGCTTTATTAAAATGTAAACAGATAAGATAAAAAAATTGACTTGTGAAAAGCCAGGGAGGGTATTTCAGAATAATTTCTAATGAAGAAATAAATTTATTATTTTTCATTTTGCTCTCATCCTCATTTTCCATAATATGCCTCTTATGGATGTTTAAGGGAGCGGCATATGTCCTCCTCTCCCCAAATTAATGTCTGCTAGCCAAAACATATACAGACATTTTAGGAAACTTTTCAAAGTGAAGATTTTTGTGATTTTAACAGCTCCTATATACAAAAACACATTTCTACTGACCCTGACATTTGAGAGATACACTGATACTTGTACAGTTCTAAACCAAAAATTTAGTCTGTTGCAATGCTTAAAATTACCGTATATAAATTCTACATTGGGTAATGTGGGGCAAGAGTCTACACTTAAGGAGAATTCTCTCGTTTTCTTGGAAACAGTGAGGGTCAAAGTGTTTAACAAGGTCACTTTTTTGTACATTTGGACATGGTGATTAATAACTGTCTTGAAAGTTCACTAAATGCTAAGGGTACAACATTTTATGCAATGTGAATAACTGCATCCTCTATGTACTTTGTTACTGATGGCTTTATGGAGGATGTTTGTACTTGAGTGTTTCCGAGGTTGGTAATTTTATTTCAGTGATACACTGTCTAGAATCATTTTCTATCAATCTTGGTGGTTTCTGGTACTTTCATTTAAAAGATTTTATTTCCCTATTTTCAGGGGCACAAAACTCCCTTAATAATCACTTTAGGACATAGGGCATAATACATCTTTTCTACCTAATTTCTTGTAAGGTACTGAATTCAAAATGTAACAGCTTAAAGACACACACTTTATATGATTTTGAATATAAAAGGATACTAATTTTTCATTTATTTATTTGTTTTCATCCAGTGGACAGTAACAACAGTACAGTATTGAATATGTCAATTGTTAATTACATAGTATATACACACAGACAGTACAAAAACACACAAAATATTGTGATAAAAGCAAATTGTCATACAAGAATACAAACTCTATGCATAAATTATATACATGAAATGCAGAAGATTTTTCCTTCCTTTAGTATTATATATAAAATTTAAAAAGTGAATAAACTTAGTAATAAAATTATACAGTATTGGATAAAGTTTAAGATGACAGTTCACTCATAAGATATGAAACTTGTAAAGTGTAGAGGTATGATTTAAACATTGCACTGTTATCTTTTAATGTAGTTTTCTCATATATCTCAAAAAAAATTTTTAATTTTTTTTCCTGCTGTAATGTAAATTTATATACAGCTAGATATGGTAATTGCTACATCCTCTTACACTATGTAAAAATTCATTAAACCATTACAGACAGATCGATGATAGTACAAATGACTAGCAATTTGTATTTCAAGCTTGTTTAACATCTGCAAAGCGCGTGTTCAATATGGGATAAAGCCTCTTATCGTGGCTATACAGGCAGCAATGTGATGAGGCATTTAATCATACAGGTGGCAGATAGTGTCCTTAGGCACATAACACCTTTCTGCCACTGAAAATGTACATCAGCTAGTGTTTGGGCAGATGACTCACGGAGGTGAAAACGCTGCCCCATCGTATCCCATACATGTTCAATAGCATGTTCCTGGCGGCATTGATTTTGTGCTGCACAATTAAGAGAGGTCAAAGGCAAACGGTGCAGTGGATGCCGTACCTATAGGCCAGCCTCATTCATATGGCAATGAACAAATCTCGTTGAGCCTGGCAAATGCAGTGCCGGTCCCACAGACCACAGGATTTCTCTGGAAGTGGTGCCACATTCTGCTACGTGCATTGGTGGATACAATGACCTTCTTTATCTGTAGTGTGTAGGGTAGGACCAGTACCTACTCTACATGATGCACGACATGTACATATCCATATTCATATCTGCACACTTCATGTCGCAGTGGTAACTGCACAGCCAAAATGAATGGCTATACAATGAACCGACCATTCAGTTTCATGCAGTCTGACCATATGACATGGGCATGCATAGACATTTCTATTGCACGGATGGGGGGAGAAATTTCAAGTTATGCTGGGATTCCACTGAGGGAACAGTTTGTTTAGCAACATTTAGCATGCGATTAATGACTGTTGTGGCAATGTGTAGCATGTGGCTTGTCATCAGTGGTAAAAAAATGTGGTACATGTGTTGCCGTGTGTAGAATGCGCTTCTTATGGAGACATGTAAAAAATTTCTACTAAAGCGACAGTTTCCTGGCTGACTGTGACTAAGACGTATATCTTTGCAGACTACTGCAGCAGCAGTTTACATTGTAATTGAGCATGGTCGCAGGAGGAAACAGCTCCAGTGGTGGAGGCAAGACGTATTCATTACAGTGGTGGAGGCGAGATATATTCATAACACCATTTAAGGGACAAAGCAAATTATTTGACAAGTTGTGCATTCTAAATTTGAATCAGTGGAAAATTACTGATTCACAGTGAAATTCAACTACTCGAATCAGTGAAAATGGCTCCATTTAGAATCAGTGGAAAACCACTGCTTCTTTCAGTGAAATAATTCCACTAATTAAAAGGTGACAGCTAACTGGGTGAAGAGAAATAAACATATCTTTATTGAATTTAGGCAACTCAATACGAAAATTAAAAATATTTTCTATAGTCTCTGTTTATACTGTGCAATTAAACACTATTTACAAAAAAAGTAAAAGAAAAGGCAGTGGTGTCCAAATTTAAACCTACAGTATCAAACTTCCAGACCATTATTTTACCAATTGAGCTATTAAACCAAAGTGGATAACGAAAGCGAAAATAATTGTATTATATTTCATTTTTAAAATATGTAACTCTAAATTGTATGCCTTTTCTTTTTGTTGTTACTTTAATTTGTAATATTAGGATTATTAAAACATATAAAGCCTAGTACCTAAAAATACAATTAAACCTTCAGTGTTATATAATGATAATAGGAAAATAAAATTAAAGACTCACAAAAAATGGAATGAAAGGCCTGAATGCTCATGTTCTTATAAAATGGTGTTATAAAAGACAAAACTAACATAAATTTTTTTTTATAGATTTTATTAATTTATGCATTGGTATTTCATTTGATATATGTTGTTTAACTAATTCATTAGTCAAAAAACGAATCACTGAAAAACAGTGAATGAAATGGTTGATTTATATATGTTCAAAAAAATTCATAAATTATTATAGCACTACCAAAATAATTGTTAGCGCATAAAATATTATTATTTTGTTTTATATATTACATTTTGTTGCAGCAAAATTACAAGACTTTGTCAGAAATCACTGTTTAAAATTTTTATAAATGCATGTTACATAAGTTATTTCATTGACTAAAACAATTGAAGTCATTCACTTACAGGTAAAATGTGACATCGTTTTTCCTCAGAAAGCTACTATAACCTTATTGAAACACTGAAACAATGTACACAAATATGGCAACATTGAAACAATGTAAACAAATATGGCACGTGGTCAGATAATGCAAAAGAGCACTTCGTGTTATTCTCTCCATGGAATTGAGATGACCAGAGTGTGTTCTCATAATGACGTGGTTGTAAGAGTGAGAACATAAGAGAGCGCTCTCTGGGCCAATTGACCCCAAAGCACACTACAGAAGTTTTGAGGATGAGCCAGGAAGACTTTTAATTTTTGCTACATAAGATTACACCCATTATTGCAAAGTGTGATACCTACTTCTGTGAAGCAATACCACCAAAAGTGTGACTGTTGCTTGCCCTTTAATTTCTAGCTAGTGGTGACAACATTGTTTTGCTGATGTACATGATTCACGTTTCTGAACCCAGCATCTCACATATCATCCGTGCGCTATTTGAAGGTATTTATAGATGCGTTGAAAGATGGTAATTAAATCAAAACATAAGATGTATTATGTACTATATTATACAATTACGTATTTCAATTTCAGTTTCTAAAATGAAAGTGAACAATTTTACACAGATGAAATGTACTACCTGATATATACAAGACATTTCATAACTCAGGGGCACTGTGATAGTCTTAACTATAAACCGAACTGTATTTTCAATTTATCATTCCATCTTGTCTTCCATAATGTTCCGCACCAATTCACACACTGCTGGATCCAGGGTGACTTTGTTTGACAGCCAGATTTTTGAGGCATACTGCAATATTGTCGGCTTGACATGTTGCATGCCACATTGCCTCATGTCACATGGCGTTCCATGTTTCTTTAGTTGAAAACAGATTATCTGTGCATCAGTCACAGGATACATTTTGCCTCAGTGGAACTGGGCCTTAACATAATCTAAAATTACAATAGTATTATACTTACAGACACAGACAAAAAAGAGGTCTTCATATCTTATGAGGCTATACACACAGAAAAAACAGTACATAAACTGTTTGGCTGTTCTACTCAGCTGAGAACGTTATAAATAAAGATAGGGTAGTCAATGTTTCTCAATGTACCCATATCATCCTGCATCCAACTGTGCCATCTGCCATCTACAAAAGTTGCAGTTGAACTAAAGACTGTTCACCATTACGTGAGCTCTTTTGAAATCAACCTTTGAAAAAAGTCACTGCCCCCTACTTGCATATAATTTAACGGGTGCACCAAATGTCATGTGCCCAATAAAGCTGGTAACGATGGAAAGAAAATTGGTTCATGTCTTAAAGTTGAATTAAAAGTCTTAGTTTTCCCAATCTAGGAAGGGTGAAGAGAGAAGTGATAAGCAATAACTTTATTGTCTAGTGTTTTCTGGCTACCATTAAAGGTTGGTTGCTCTTGTTTATGACAGTGACACTCGGACAACACAAATTTATTTGCAGAATTTCTATAATGAATGGCTACATTAGACAGGGGGGTGGGGACATGGTCCATCCTGTAGGCATACCTATGTCATACAATCCCATTCAAATGGGTTTAGGTGGTAACATTTTTGGCAAGCACAATGTTGTGGCATACACTCAGACTTCTGCCTTTCCAGATAGTTGTATGTCCCTGTTACGCACTTGGTACTGGCCAAAAATGCCCCATATATCATGTTGTAGTGACATTTCTATGACATCACTTTAACCATTTGGATTGCATAATAGGTACAGCATGTGGTCTTGATTTTATTGAAAATGAATGACAATCTATGTCTAGTAGTGTACTATTACATGTTTCCCAAACATTTTTGCCATAAAAATAAGCTAAGTATTAAATAAAACACTGCCTTATGTTGGTGTACACATGATGCTACCACTATTATGACTCATAGCACCAGTGGAGGGGGACAAGGCTACTTTTGCCCACCCAAAATTTATCCGGGAGGGACAGAGGGCCATTTACTTACTTACTGCAGTAGCATCACGGACCGTAGCCGATCCATTGCCCCGCCAACTAGCCTTCTCCAAAGAGCTCTGTCCCTCCACTCCTCCTCTGAAATGTCAGCCTTTCTAACATCTTCCTTGATTGCATCAAACCATCAGAGTCTACGTCTTCCGCGTGGTCTCTTTTTTTCGAAGTATCTTTCTACCACATATTTTATGAGATTCCATCCCTTCTCATAATGTGGCCATACCACCTTAGCCTTTGTCTTTTTATTGCAGTTACTATATCAGGCAGCTGGTACAAATTTCTTAGTTCTCTATTTCTTCTTCTACACTCATCTCCCTTTTTAACTGGACCAAAAATTTGCCTGAGAATCCCATTTTCAAGCGCCATTAGTTTATTTTCAATTCTTTTGGTTAAAGTCCATAGTTCGGCACCATACAGCACTACTGGTTGTATTATAGTCTTGTATATCCTAAGTTTTGATGTTTTTGACAATAATTTTGGCTTTAACATTTTCTCCAACGAAAAACTACACCTATTTCCTGCCTGTACCCTTGTCAGAATCTCCTTTTCCATGATGTTCCTCTCATTCAACAGTCCTCCAAGGTATTTAAAATCTTCTATTTTTTCCAAAGCTATTCCATCCATATCTATCACCCTAGGGCTATTTGCCCTGCCAAAATTCTTGTGTATCATAACATAATTCATATGAAATAATTTGTTAATGAATGTTGCAAAAACAGTACTGTTTCCTTAACTAATAATAAATTGAAATTAAAAAAAGTTTGGGGAATGTTTTTCTTTATAATTGTAAGTGGAGATCAATTTTGATCTTTTGGATCAAGACAAATTTCAAGTGTCTATTGTGTAACATGTCCAACAAGACTAACAGTAAGATACGTCACTTTCAACTGTACTTTCCAATTATACACACACTGAATATTTTACATCCATTTCAGATAGTGATTCAACCAAAACTGCATCTAACGCTGCCTCATTTTAAAAGTAATGTAATCCTTTGATATTTTCCCTTTACTCTTACTATTCTTGTGAAATAATTTGATCTGGTATACACTACAAATTGCATTCTTCAAAAGAAATGCTTCACTTAAAAGAGGCTTACGGATTGATTATGACTCTGAAAGCTAGCATCTAATTTTTCAGAGGAAGTTTCCAAGAAATCTGATCTGAAACAAGAGGAAAAAACTTCCATGTGTTTGCCTATGTATCTCACCTTTTGAAGCTTGCCTGTAATCATTTCATAGATGAAGGATTTATTAATTTAAATACTGGAGAACTAAAATTAAAAGAATGGAAAACCACATAGAAAATAATAAGACTTTTCAATAAATGGTTCAATGTTTTCAACTTTAGTGTAGCATTTTCATTCCAAACGGAGATACAGATGAGTAACAACTCTACTCTGAATCTTTTTGGCAATTTGCACAAAAAATTCAACATAAAATTCTTACTAACAAGAAAATTAAATCAAGATGTAGTTGAAAATTTTTTCGTACACAAGAATAGTAATGGGCTGCAACTATGACCATCTTTCATCGCTGAATTTCAAATACAGCATACAGACTTTCACTCTCGTCTTCTGCGTTTTGTATTAATCAAAATACAGTTGGCTATGAAGACAAAGAATGCACGACAAACGATACTAGTGAAGTAATAAATAATTTTAGTGATAAATGCGAGACGGCTATTGTTTTGCAAGGAATTGCAAATATTCCAGAAGAAGAGTCTGTGGTTGATTTTGATTAAGAAATTGTGTGTAACTGTAGCAAAGAGAATGATCACATTGCAGAAGAAGGGATGACGTATTTATCAGATTTTGTAGCACATAAATATTGGTCCGAATATAATCACTTAGCAGTTTCTACAAAAGAATGTTTTTGTCTGATAATATGGAGCAGTGGGTTAGTTGTGTTTTGCGTGGAAAGTTGCTTATTTCCAATGAATGCTTTTTTAAAGTAATAAAACTAGCAGAAAAGTGTTTTTGAGATTTTCATAATCAATTTTTTTTTAGCAAAGAAAACAATATTATAAGAGGCAAATGATGCAAAAAAATTGATACATTTATGTGATCTGTCTAGGCTGTATATATATACATAACATGTACTGTTCAATGTAAATAACTTAGAATAAAATGTAACCTTATTAATTTATGTGTTAAACCTGTTGCAGTATAAAAGAGCATAATTTTATTGGTATTTTCATGTAATATTTTATTACCCAGTGAAAGTGCAAAAGGTTCACTTTGTGTGGATTACCACATTTTGTTTACTGTTGATTTTGCTGTCCATTGGCAGTATTTTTTAAACACACATTCTTGTCATTAACTTAAATCACATTTAGTATTGTAAAATTTATTAATTTTTCAAGTGAGTGCTAATTTTCGAAATTTAATTCTAATAAATTATGTTTGCCATTTAAAAGTCAAGTATTAAATATTTTGCATTTCTAAAATACAGTTTGTAGTTTCGTAATCATTAATTTAATTTTTGTGTTATTTTCTCTATCTTTTCAAGAATGTTTCGAATTTAAGCTCAATGGTAGTTAGGTATAGTCGCAGACCTCCATAGGAATGTTCTTGGTTGGTCAGAAATAATTAAAATACAGGACACATTTTCTTATATGCAGCCTTAATGTATTAAATATTTGCAGCGCCAGCCTAAATGATGGAGATAGATAATGTATTCAAATAAAGTTCATAGGATAGAAAAACAAGACAAATAAAGAAATATGACTTTCCAAGAAAATTAATTTGTGATTGTTTTTAAGAAGTAGAAATTTTCAAAACAGCAGTTAGCCATTTCGATAAGTACAATTTTTGACCCTATAACAATGCCGTAAGTGACATATGTAATTCACCTCCACATTGGTAAGTTGGCATCTAGTGATATTTCAATTTGAATATTATTAATTGTGTTTTAAAGAGAACTTATAAAGTTTTCGAACCACTAGTTGATACATTTCTTACGAAACCAGTGGTATAAGAGAACTAGTTTTCATGCTATTTACTGTTGCATGATTACATCCTTAACGTGAGAAAGAACAATAAATTTGATTTTCAGAATAAATACTGATAACCGTGAAAAGTAAAATTAAATATTAAAGATCATTCAACATCTGAGTAAAATTTTAACTGTAGTTTTCTGAGAGACCTGAACATGAATAAAAGAACATTTAACTATTTCATTCACAAACAGTAACATTTTTACTAACCTAGATTTCAGACTTGTATTTTAAGTTAACTATTTGGTTTTCATTTCTTTTTGTTGCATATTGTACAGTTGAATATTCCCAAATTTTTTCTACTGTTATCACAGAATAAATTGACTCAGTAAGCACTATTTAAAGTTCAAAAGTATCATTAAATGAGTCACGTTAATTTGGTGTTCTTTTCTTGCATATATAGTACATTTATGACTAACAGACTTTTGAAAAGGAACCTATGAAAAAAATCACCCTAGGTGTAACATGTGATTTGCCACAATCCCAACAAAATACTAAGCCCACCCCAATAAATTTCAGTAAGTAGCAAAACATAGAAATATGAGGAGAATAAAAGTTATGGTAAGCTTATTTGTGTGCATGTTCACAGCTGTCTTTTAAGTTTGTACGACAAAAAATAACGACACGAGTTGCACACTTGAATTTAATGTGTATTTTTCCGTTGGACTGGTCGTTCCTTCGTTTTAATATTTATTCCAACTGAGGCCATCCTTTTAAAGAATTAACCCAACACATATCAGTACAAAAGTTTAATACTACAGTTCTTTAACCAGCAGTTATAACAGTGTTAAACACAGTCGCTACAAAATATTAACGTGCATCATGTATAATGTGCTATGTTGTGGAAAACAAATATGTTAACAATGTAAAAAAACCGTAAGAACTATCATTAATTCAGGCATTTTTAAAACGTCATAAAGCTGACGTAAATAATGTTAAAGGCATAAACTGCGAATATTCGTACAGAATGGTTTTTGGAATATTACAGTATTCTTTGAAAAGCTGTAAAAGTAAACAACACATTTGACAGGTATAAAAGTAGAAGTCACATTTCAATGTTTATGTGTAGCAGAATTATACAAACACATGTACACACAAAAACACAATGGAATGTAAACATTGATTTTGACAGATGCTAGCATTTCTCTCATGTGTGTACACACAACATGTATAGTAAAATGTTACTCATTTAGTGCATAAAAGTAATCTTAATATGTGTTTTTGTATATGTAAAAAGGAATCTTTTACAAAAGTGTAAATAAATTTCAAAGAAAATATTTGCTATGTTGTATGAAATGTACAAATTATTCAAAATACATATTTCAGTAAGAAGCAATGCAAAGAAAAATGTAATAAAATATGTTATCATTAATAATATTTTGTAGACTGTGTACACAGAATGTACCATAATACGTAAATAATTTAGCAAAGAAATGACGTCATATTGTGTGTTTTGTTCATGTATGAAACATTTTGTAACAAATATGTAAACATTTTAATACATAATATTTGAAATGTTGCTTGAAATGTATAAATTATGCAAATACATGTTCCCATGAAATACATCTTATGAAAAAAATAAGATGAAACAAGTGTAATTATTGACACTTATTGGCACGCATATGAAACATGTACCATAAATGTGAATAATTAACACATAAAAGTAGCCTTGATGTGAGAATTTCGTAGGAGTACAAAACATCAATAAACAGCGAGAATAATTTAATTTATAATATTGGCTATGTTGAACGAAATGTACACAGGTACTTTTGAAAATAATTTGTAAAAATTAACTGAAATAAGAACATTCGCATGACGTTAGGCACAGAATATGTGATTAATGTTTGATAAAGATGCCACCTTTCTTGATGTATTTTGAGTGTTCAAAGCCTAGATGCGTGGAAATATTAAATGAAACACAGGCACGCTCATCACATGCCTCTTCATAACCTCAACATCACAACTGAGTGCTGACTTGCATTCAGTCTTCGCACCCTCAGCTCGCATCACACTTTCATACACAACACTATCAATTTATGACGTGCCTAATAACAAAGATAATGTATGCAACTGACACCTTAACTATTTTAAATATCGTCCAACGTAATTTTCCTACATTAAGTCACTGTGAAAACGCTCACTTGAGTCTTATTCGCTTTTGGAAAATTCACACTGAAAAAACCAACAAGACTGAAATCTGTCTTCGGACATTAATCACTTCTTAAACGTTATTTGTAAGCAGACATCACTCACACACATGAATTACAATTTTGGTGAACGTTTTCCTTAAGCTTTGTACAAGATTTGGTGGCCTATGTATGCGACACCCTTAGATTCCTGAAGAAAAGGTCATGTGATTTACATTTCCATTCTCATCTAAAAAAACACTAAAATAATTACGGAACTAAATTACATATTTAATGATACTTTTACCATAAAAACTATGCATTTTATAAAGAGGTGTTTACTGAGGACTACAACGAGAGATAAGGACAGTAACCTGTTACAAGTTAGGTTAAGTGACTGGGCGACATCAATACTCCTGTTCTGTGTTGTCACTACCCTGTCGTAGTAGAAGAGAAAGGAACACACAACACTCGACACTGTGATTTTGTTTCGGGGAATGTGGTAGGCTAAGAATTAATGGTGTTTTTTAATTTAGTGCATTTACTTTTGTTTTAAGATTTAAGAGTTAATTTATTTATACTTGTTTTATTTTAAGGTTACACTGAGTTTGAGTGGCATAGTAGCATTATGTGGGACAGTATTTCTGTTTTATTTTCCTCTTTTTTTCTCATAAACCTATTATTGAAAAACAGTTCACTGAGTGTTTAGAAATGTAAAAGGCTAAGAGAGAGGAATTGGAATATACAAATGGAATAAAGCAACTCAGACAAGATATTGAAAATTTTGTGAATGTCATATTTTGGACACAAAATTTCTTTTTGGTATTTCTCTGCCATACTTTGGTTGAAATCCGACCTTTCATATCAGGATGCAATAGTGTCACTGGTGTAATGGCGGGCTTGGGCGGCCCTGGTAAATGAGTAGTCGACTTTCCGCTCCTACGAGCTAATGATGTTTTTCACATAAAACGGCTTAAATCTTATGCCCAGTATGAGAGCTATAAAGATAAAATCAGATGGGAAATTGTAATGTATTAAACACAACAGACCTTTGTCAGGAACTGCGCCTTCCCCATTTGTCAACCCTCAACTACCCAGAACTATTAGTCCCCGCCTCGTTAATCAAGGGTGTAGCCACGAACCCTGTGGTGGGTTCATGATAATATCCTTCAACTGTTTAAAAATTAGAAACCAAGTCCTTGTTGATCTTCCAACAAATAGAATTTAGATTTTAAGCTTAGGTTTAAACATTTCAAAATATGATGGTCATTCAAATCAAATCATTTGGAATTCTCTTCCAGCATATGGAGGCATACTATCAGACAGCTGTTTGGCAGGGTGGGGCAATAATGTAGCTGGGGTATTTTGTGCCATACTTATCACATTACTTGTAGGGATAACTGGAGGAGGTATTACAATGCTATTGCTTGTACCAACATAACTAGTATCATGCTGAGTGTTAAGCAAGTGATTAGGTTCAGAAAAATGTGTTAACTGTTCTGTATCTTTAGGCCAGAATATCAATTTGGGTATTAACATTGGTTTGCATTGGCTTGCATGATTAATATTTCTTTCTAGGCTTTCCTTTAATATGTAAGCTACATATTTAGTTGTAGTGGTACAAACTCACAAAGACCCTGCAAAGTAATGAGTATTGAATAATGATTTAACTGATAAGTGTACTTGATGAGTTGGTAATTTGATGTCAAATTAGCTGTAAGTTCATGAATGATAATGCCAGAGTAGGAATGATAGATTTTGGAACCAATATTGGAAGTGATTTTGTATTTAAAGAATTTTGTAAGAACTTAAATTGCGAAATATGCTTTACCGAAACTAGCCACCATAACAAATTTAAATTACTTACAGATTTTGTGAGACTGCTTCTTGTGTTTAATATACATAGCAGCTTTTAACCATAATTCTTGATAATATAAAAACCAAGAAACTTATTCTTCATGAGAATAACTGCTTCGGAATTAAGAAATAAAATTCAATTGACCTACCCATAAAAGTGACCACATATATTCCAACTTTTGTTACACACACAAGAATAATTGAGAGAAACAAAAAAAACAATCACAGGCAGTACATCTCCATCAAATATAGTCTCCTAGCAAGGACACCAGATGTTGCCCCGCACACAGGGCTACACGAGACGACTCAGCGAACAGCATCACAAACATTGGTGTGTCACACAGTTTGTGATAGCCTACTTTTGAAATTGTTTGTTGAAAGAATTGATCTTCTGAACTACCTATACTGTGCAAAATTTCAGCATTATTTACAGTGCTGCCTGTAGTAAGGTTATGCGACTTCTTACATTCAGATAACCTGGTTTCTACGGCTGTCATTGTGCTTAAAAATTAACAGACTGATTTTCAATATCAGATATTAATTGTTGTAGCATCTAAAATGTATAATTATCTTAATTTTGATAGAGTGTTTTGAATTTCTTATATATATAATTTTTTTTAAGGTTACATGTTTACACTAAGGATGCTGTACTTAGGCATGTTTTGCACGGAGTTAACAAAACGTTGTCCAAGTAGACTGTATTTTATTTTGATTATAAAGATACTAATAGTAAGTGTAAACATGTAAATAATTTTCTTTTTCAAATATTTTTGCCCTCCAAGTAAATATTTTCATTTGTTTTTCTATAAATTGGGTTCTGATATAACTTTAAAAATTGTTATTAACAAGTCAATATTAGCCACCTAAATAATATATTTAGGAGAAAAGAATAAGAAATAACTGTATTTTAATATATATATATATATTTTTTTTTTTTTTAAGTTTATTAACCTTGTATGATATTTTCTGTCAGTTTGAACTGCGGTTGAACACGGTAACGTACGAATCACCAAACATTTTGAATAGAACATTTTCATCCTTTGTGATGGACAGGTGTATCCCAAGCATGGTCAAAGAATGATTTTCAATAAATAAAAAACAAAGTGCTAGCTCCACATCCATCCAGACTCCAGAGTAAGACTGTTCCATTAATCCTAAAACACTATCTTTCTTTTCCCAACCATCACCAGCTAAGTGTAATGTGTATAGTGTAAACTATTTTTTTCTCTTCATAATTTTTTTCTACGAATGCGTGAAAGTGTTTTCCACTCAAATTTTATGAAATGTTATTTGTGAATACAGACACAAAGCCAGTATTTAATGCCCTACACTGCCTTAAGATACCCAATTGCTCATGCTATAATACCAGCTGGACAGAACTTATTTGTATTAAAAGATTAACAAAATTTTAGACCAGTCAATTATCTGGGTGGACTATCTAGTTCAGCACAATATGAAACTGTCTAAATTCGATAACACATTTTTTGGAACATTTTTATTGGTAAATTTGTAGGGTAATTAGTTTTTGAGAATCTTTGGATTTATTAAATTAATTGAAAGAAAATTCTTATTTTGTATCTGCTCCTAGGTGAGGATATTGGTATATAAGTGTATGTTACATATAGGCATAGTTGATATGTGGTGTTGCACGAGTACAGGTCCTACACAGTTGAGTAATTAAGTTGGACATACATATCACCACATGTTAGAGTTGCTACTGTATATAATTACAGTTGGAGTTTTGTTATAAACATTAGCTCGACACATTGTTTGTGGCGATCCAATGTGTTGTCCTAGGGAAAATTTATTTATTTATTATTACACCCGTACACTACAAAAAAAAAGTGACGTCCCAATGCAAAGCAAAGTACAACATTGTCTTGAAGTAGAAGACAAATTATTGCGAACATCTGCTTAACTAGTATTTAATGCCTAAATTCTGTCATGCATGGAAACACTGATTTCATCCACTTGTGATTCTAAGGTAATCTCTACGTTGCTAACATGCAAGTGCACAGTAGTTGTAAAATGGGGACTCTGGGGCAGGGGATTGGAGAAATGGTAGCCATCTTGAGGACCAGTAAGCAGGTGGCCATTTTGGCAGCCAGTGATGCCATTTTTGCACAGAAAACTGCAAAATTTACAGAAAAGTTCCCTTTTACCCTCCAATTTGGCCCTTTTCACACAGAAATGTCAGTTTTTCTTTCATGCTCTTGCATTTCACCGATGACTCCTGATTGTGGCATTTTGAGTCATTGTGGAGCTGGGGTGTGGAACCATCCTGACAGCACATACTGCTCTAGTATGCCATAATACTGCACCTTCCACAAGTCTGTTCTGGCAGCCTGACTCACGACGAATCCCCATGCCATAAAGCTGTCTCTCTCTAGCAAAATGTAAAATGGCTGCCAATGCACTGCCTAGCAAAATGGCAGTCAGTAAGCTGGTGGTGGCCATCTTGTTGACCAGTATGTCGACAGTGGCCATTTTTGTAAGCTTCCATCATACCGAATGTCTCTACTTCCTGCTCTAGTATTTTGTAGCATTGCACCCTGCTGAAGTCTGTTCCCACAGCCTGAGTCCCAACGATGAATCCCTGTGCCAGAAATCTCTACTGACCAGCAAAATTGCACCCTCACTGGCTGGGTCCCCACAATGAATCCCCTTGCTCTGCAAATCCGGCCGCACTGTCTAGCAAAATGGCTACCAATGCACTGCCTAGCAAAATGGCTACCAATGCACTGCCTAGTAAAACTGTGGCCAATGCAGAACTTCCTGTTCTGTCAATCAGTCCGCCATCTCGGGGAATGTGCTGCCTAGAAAAATGGTGATGGCACTGACTAGCAAAATGGCTGCCAATGAATTGTCTAACAAAATTGTGGCACTGCCTAGCAAAATGTCAGCCGATGCACTGCCTAGCAAAATAGTGGCCAACACTGCCTAGCAAAATGGTGGCTAACACTTCCTAGCAAAATGATGACTAACACTGACTAGTAAAATGGCTGTCAATGCCTCAAATAGCAAAATTACGCCCAATGCACTGCCTAGAAAAATGGCATCACATCCAATGATTGCTTCCAATGCACTGTCTAGCTAAACTGCAGTGCATGCGGTGCTAAATGTGATGCTATGCTTATTGTTAACAAAATGGTGGCCAATGCTGATTAGCACAATGGTGATCCCTCCAGAAAACCACTGACCAACAAAATTGGCGGCCATGCCAAAGCCCTCCAACCACTGGAAAGCAAAATGGTGGCTGCATACACAGTCCAAAGCCTCATTTGTCCTACTACTACCACCACTGACCAGCTATATGGCAGCTGTGTCCATACCCCAAAGCCCCCATCTGTGTCCACACTCTGAAGCTTCCTCCAACACCATGGGCTTGGTGCTGAGGACCGAGGACACCCGCCCACCATCTTGGATGATGTTAGGAGGGAAAAAATTCACATTTGCATGATTTTCCCTCATTCCTGCAGCATCTATCTTGGATGTGCACCTCCTGCTCTATCATTCCAGTTGGTATTCTCTGGGTGCTCTCAACCAAGTTTTCTGTCCTAACAAAAGTGTGCACTTCCCCTCGCACATTCTGTGTGAAGGGGGAGACCCCATTCCAAGGCACTCTGCCAGCTTCAGGACAAGTATGACTGATGCTTATAGATAAGTATAGTTGGCTGTATTTTCCGAACCATTTGAGATACAACTAGCAAAATCATAACACAGACATCACATGAGCCTACATACTCACCAAACAAGAAACTTTTCATCACAAGCCGACGAGGTTTTCTTCTTCTGGACTTGCACGACGTCTTCAACAGGCATTGTATAAGTAGGAGAAGTAAATGCAAGCATGGACCTATTCTCTCGCTAAACTTATGTTATCGCCCAATAACATCCTCGACAGATATTGCATGCCAGGATCCAAATTATTTTGCACCAAATTCATACATCACGTCAGACAACGAAAAGAGACAACCTCAGGACTCGCCTAAGCCACTCAACAGAAATTGTATGCTAGGAGAAGATTGCATGGGCCTACGCACTCATAAAAAAGAATGCAGGAGGAGGTGCGGGAATCGCTCCGGGTTCCCTTAGGTTATCAGTCCGATGCCTTGACCACCATTGCAAGAGACGTATGAGGAGATGAAATAGTGTACTGGCCTACGCACCCAACAGACAGTGTATGGTTAAAATACCTGCATTGGCCTACACACTAGCCAGACTTGTCACCGCAAGACTCACCTACGATGTTCGAGAATCACACAGGCCTACACACCCACTTTGTCTAAACCGATGATGCATTCGACAGGCGGGATCGATACGGGCTACACATGCAAACAGAAAACACAATGTAAAGAAAAAACAGTTATATATACATACCTACCAACCAGCACAAGTGAGGGGAGCTAGACAAGACCACATCAGCATAACAAAATTACCTCATTACAAAACAACCAAAATAATTACCCATCATCCACAACACTAGCAGCGCCCAACCATCGTTGCATGAGCCATAAGGCAGCCCAAGCAGTCGAAGGGATGGCACAGAACACTTGCAGAGAGAGAGATTTGTCAGAGCTCCATACCAGCTAAGTCGCACACTTGCCAACCAGCATCTGGTGCTGCGACACAACCTGACCGTCCTTCCAAACCGACTGAAATGAAACCATTACCAAGTGAGAGAGAGAGACGACACAGAGGCAAGCAGTATTTACCAACAAATGCACAAGCATTGAGTTACGTTAGGCAAAAAAAAGTATCATTGTGAAGTGTGCGGGAATGCATTGATGCAAAGGAAAATAGTTATAAGTACTTATCAACCAGCAGAAGCACAGGGTGTTAAACGATGCTAGATAAGACCAGGCTGCCCCAGCCAGAATGACCTCCTTACGAAACATAATCATCATATGTTGCCATCACTAGCAGCAGAACACACATCCAACCTGCACCCATGTATCCAGCCTTCAATGTCAGTAATTACACACACTCATACTCTGTGCTCACATACCGAACCTGAAGTTACAGACAGTCGTACTATGTCTCCAATCAGCACTTGTGTACCGAACCTTCAATGCATGTAATGACTGTCTCTGCGCACTTGTGTACCGAGCCTACAGTCTCTGGACTTACTTATGTACTCTGTCTGACCTTCATTGCTCATACTTGCATAATACCTTCCACCACTGGAGCCCAAGACCATGCATAGTCTACACACCTATGGTTCTTCCTGTACTGCACCTTCAGTGCAAAGGACAACCATCACTGACATGACCATCGAAAAGATGCCGAACGTTGTCTGCATGAACTGAGTGAAACCAGCCAACAGCAAAAACGCGTCTGACCCTGTCTGCACAAGTAGCTTGTGAGGCTGTGGTAAACAGACAGCGCACAAGTCGAAGGATGGTACTAACAGAGAGAGAGAGATGCCACGGTGATAGGCCAGAGTGCATGTTCCTTTACGAGAGGGTACCTAGTGCCAGAATTGTAAGCACATACGAAAAACCACATAGACTACATTAGTTGTACTAGAGAGAGATGACATTTATAATGCTAGAATTTCATTACGAAACAAATTGCCAATGACAAGTAAGGACGCTTTGCAACACACACACACACATACATTTCAACTAAGTATGTACTCTGCTTTTATAAGATGCAGAGCAGAGGTTTACCTTAACTGGTGTAGAAGTGAAGACCTGTAGGCCGCGAGCACATCTCGTCAACGTGAACTCACTGAAAGCACAGAACATAATGACTGTCTTGCCCTTCTGTGCACTGTATACATTACCAACCAAGAAAGCAACTCGACGCCTGCAAGTACTACACCAACACCACCCCTCGACAAAATGTACGTACTTGTTACATATGCAATTGAAAAATAAGATTTAGGTTCAATTCTTGTAGAGCGCAGTAATGCATGCTTGTTACATATGCTACTGAAAGGTTATAGGAAGTAATGCATGTACCCTAATTGGCATGGAGACAGTGTACCGTCCTTGAAAAATAAGGTATCGCAGGTTCAATTCCCATAGAGAGTGGTAGTGCACGCTGACATTACATGTTTACCAGTAGTGAATAGACAATAGTTCCTCAGGAAGCAAGGCCCCACTGCCAAATGTTATGAAGTGACATCGTCTACAAGACCTACCCATACGGTGAAGGTGAAATAAGTGTGTGCACCTTGCATGCACACAGCAAGAAGTGTGCAAAATAAGTTGATTGTGTACAAGTGTAAAGAAGTTGAAATGGCCAACTTTACAGTGAGCAATCGAGACACCGCAAACTAATATGTCGTAATTATAGTCATAATCTGTCTCCGACCTGCCCTCGTGTACTGAGCCTTTGCAATTACAGGCAGTCATGACCCTACCTACGCTCATGTACCGACTGAAACCGTTTAATTACAGGCAGTCATACTCTGTCGACACTGCTCAAACCTTCAATGTACGTACTTACAGACAGTTTCCGTCCAGCAACCACGCAGCCAGCAATGAATGTCCAGCCGTTCCACTACAACTGCGATACTGTATATGTTTACCCATAGTGATAACCTGTGGCTAGCCTCAAACTCAGGTCCCTAGAGACAGCTGCTTGCACAGTTGCATTCACTCTACATAGTCAACCGCTAGAGCGCACAAAAGGAAAATAGGGAAGATTCCGCAGATTTTGCAAAGGTCATATGTAAACGACATACTCGTGTCTAACACCTTTCAGGAGCACATAGAACACCTGAAAATAGTACTCGCCAAGTTAATGGAAGCCAGAAATACAGTTAAACTGAAAAAGTCTTTGTTCTGCAGGGAAGAGTTAACGTTCCTAGGGCACATCTTCACACCTACAGAAATACGGACTGCGCTGGACATGCTAGTGGCAATCAAGCGTTTCCTACCTGACAAAATGTCAATATACTTTGTGCATTTCTGGGAGTAGTAGGCTTCTATTGCAATTATTCCAACAAAGTTGAAGAAATTTGTTTGCCCACGTTTGAACTGCTGCATAAAGATGTACTGTGGAACTGGACAGAAGACAGGCAAAGAGCCTTTGAGACAATGAAGAATTTATTTTTGAAGGAGCATGTGATACACAATCCTGTACAAGGGGTGACATTATCTTTATGCTGACGCTTCAGACTACACTTTGGGAACTAGGCTAGTACCACTGGGAGAAAAAGGTATCAAACTGACTGTAACACTAGCCAGTCGTACGCTCAACAAGGCGGAGAAAAATTATTTGGTGACCAAAATGGAAATGTTAAATGTTGTTTGGTCCCTGCTTTAGTTCAGATATATTTTGCTTGGTGAGAAAATATTTCTTCAGACTGATCACCAAGCTTTACTTCGTTTAAAAACGGGCAAGATATTTGGCAGCCGATTAACCGGGTGGGCTCTATTAGTACAGGAGTTTGATGTGGAATTCTGACACATTAAAAGAACAAAGAGCCTGATGGCAGATTACCTGAGCTACATACCCGACGATGCTCCTGACAGTTTGGAAAAATAACCACACAAATTTTCTGTAGCACAGGTAAAATGACAATGAACATCTACTGTTCACTGGCAAAGTACATTATGCCATCTGGAAGAAGACCAGAAAAATAATTGAAAAATTACGTCAAGTTTCGCCAGGACACCCGTTGAAAAATATTTTCTGCCTTACTGAAGAAGGAATTTTGTTTCTTCGAGTCAAAACTAAGTTGATAATTAAAGACGAATGGAAGATAGTGTTACCGGAGAAGCTACAGCTAGTAACAGATACACAAAAAATTCTAGGACATGTTGGCAATAAGAAAACTTACAAAGCTGTACGCCCTCTGTTCTACTGGAAGAAAATGCAAATATTAGCCACGAATGCAGTTTGGTCGTGTGACCTGTGTCAGCGCTGCAAGCGTCCACAAGAAAATCTAATGGGCGAGTTGCAACACATAATCCCTAGTAAACCACTAGAATTGGCATCAGTCGACTTGTTCGGTCCATTACCTAGGCCCAAAGCTGGCGTTACCTACATTTTTGTTGTAATGGACGTATTTTCAAAATTCACAAAATCGTACACTATAGATAAAGCAAATGCTCACACTGTGCTGAATAAGTTAAAACTGTTTGTTGAAGTAGGGTTTCCAACCTGCATACTCAGATAAAGGTACTCAATAATTCACAGATCGCATCTGGCAAGGAGTACGCGAAATGAAAATCCTGGCCACAACTGTGGCAGTCGGACTCCCACAGGGAAATCTGGTGGAATGTAGTATGAAAAGCCTAGGAAGCATGCTGTGAACTTTCTCTAATGCCTCACAACAAAGTTGGAAGGATAAACTAAAGCTGGTTGAATATGTATTGAACCATACAATACAAGAGTCTACCACCTTAACCCCGTGGGAAGTGTTGATTGTTCAGCAATCTGAAGTATTTGACCTTTCTACGTTACCATCACCGCCCACAACTACAGAAGAAAGATATATCTGCATAGGAATAACGTGAAGAAATCACCCACATTGTGAGAAGAAGTTTAATCATTGCAGCGGAACGAAGACGTAAAAACGAGATGCTATCTAAGTTCCAAAAATTTCTACCAGGACAACTAGTTCTCATATCAACAGCAAACGTAAGCAAGCATTGGAACCATATTACCAAGAAATTATTACCATTGTTTGAAGAGCTGTATTTGATATCTACCATCACGAAGGAAAACTGCTATAAGCTGAAAAACCCCACCACTGGAGAAGTAGTAGGAAAGTTTAACCTTACAACGATAAGAGCTTACAGGATGCCGCTCACTACGTGTAATGAAGTTTATTTTTGTGCAGAGAATTTATTTGCGCAGTGAGCAAGATAAACAATAATCTTTGAGGAAGTTTATGGTATGTAATGTTTAAATGAAGTTGTTATTTGGGAGGTAGCTGAAGAGTTTGCATAGAATTGGATTGCTGCAACAACCAGTTACTACTACACCTTTAAGTATTTAATGTGTTTGAGTCCCAGGTAACGCGAGTAAATACGCACCTGCTTCGCCTTGAAGGAACGAGTTTGTCGTACGCTCGTCAGAATATTGCTCCTGTATGAAGTCAACTGCAACACATTATAGTAATCGGAAGAAGTTGAGCAAGCAGCCTACGTGGTGAAGAATAGTTCCTATTTGCCCTAGCATGAGCCTACAAGTGACGAGTCTAGCCCTGCCTGTAGTATGGTTATCTGCCTACCCGCACTTAGCAAAGATGATGAATTGAGTACTTACCGTTTATACTGGTCCCCTTGAACTTATTAGGGAATGAAAATGCAACATGAACACTTTATTAGGAAGTGTATGAATCACGATTCGTATGGTTGATTTTATTTGAAAACAGCTGCTGCGATAGAGTCATCTGAATTAATCCAATTTAGGCTGTGCTGAATGAATTTTATTGTTGTTTACCCTGCAAGGTGTAAGTTTCTTCTCTATTTGTTGGTGACATGTTATGTTGTACATATGTGTTGATTTTTTTTTTGTCTCTCTTCTCATGTGTCTTATTTGTTACATTGTTGGCGCTATTAGATGTAGCTTGATATTTCGTTGTTTATTTCTTGTATTCACCAATGGGTTGGTGAAAAAGTTGATGATTTTTCATTGTACTGTCGTGTTCTGATACATAGTTTCAATATCAGATAAGTATAAGTGAGAGCCCATAACTAGCAGTGTATCTCCTTTTGAATTTGAAGTTAAGGTGCCACTGTTACATAGCTGAACCTTTATCATCATAAATGACCGCAAGAAGAAAAAGAAAGTGTGTTCGGGTGTGTTTAAAGACGTCGCCGTAACTAGTGCTTATGCTGTGGAAACTATACTGAACCTTCAACAGCTGAACTCCACATTTGTATCAATTCTGAAACGCTTGCAGTATGAGCGTAGTAATGATATGCAGTAAACTAGTTAGCATATGTTGTTCCAGGTGCATGGCCATCTTTTGATGCAGATATCTCTTGGTAATAACTTTATCTGCAAACTTGTCTGATCGCCTGAACTACAGACGCCCTGATGTAATTGCTCGCGACAACCGACGGTCATGCTGGAAAAGGTCAGCTACGCTGCCATGCAAGAGGCTCGAACGAGGGACAAAGCTGAACGTTGCCAGAAGAGGTTGAAGAGAATCGCCGACAGCCCGTTCACTGTGACCTACCCCAACCCACGAGGAGGAAAAAACTGTATCACTTTTAAAGTGTGATGCGCTACTACATTTTCCTTTTATTGTACGCATTGTCTTCAAGGTTGAATTTTTTTCCGTGTATTTTTTTTTCTTTTTGAGCTGTGCAGCTAAAGGTTGTAAAATGCAACTGACAGGATATTTTTATCTGCCATGAGGTATTTGATGATATATATTTTGCAGACTTAAGTTTTCAGAACAGAATTTGACGTGTGAAGTTATAATTGTTTTTCTTCAAAGAAAGGCAATAGAGTTTAAAGGTGTTTGTTACCTTTTTAAAATAAAATTTAGCATTACTGTCATTCACATCACATTATATTTAGCGGTGCAGTCTGTAATGCCTAAAATAATAACTATTTATTCCCGTCACAACTATCACCGCTTATTTTTGCAATATGTATCCTAACGTAATATTTATTCATTTTATTTATCGTTTGTGATAGATATATTTTATTTACTCCAGCTCTACTCTAATTCATAATATTAATTGCAAGTTGTTTTAAACTCAGAAAATGTATTTATATGTAATTATATTTGTATGTCATTCTGTTTTCAGTTAAAAAGTTAATTTTATGTGAGCCTCTTTGCATAGAGGAATTTATTGATTGGTTGTTATGGTAATGCAAGAAGTATGTGTAAAATATGATGTAGCCATCTCGTGATGGGCACAATGTTTAAAGACGTCATTTAAGTACGCAGTTTTTAAGGCTTATAACCATCTTGGTTTTTCCCGTCAGGCAAGCAATGACCTAGTGGGTCATCTGCCTGAGTGACATTCTAATTTGCTGGTTAATTGGCCAAGTCCCATTCTGAAATGCAGACTGCAGTTAGGTCGGCATTTGAAGAAGAATATTTTAAGTCTGCATGCACTGGCTACGCTGATTATTTTTTAAAACCAAGCTCGTATTTTTTAAAGCCATGCTCGAGCTACCGTAATTGCGTATGGTACAGTAAGGACTTGAAAGCCTAGTGAGGGACGACTAAGACCCACGGCCAGTGGAACCATATACAGAAGATCTCAAGAATTTGCTGCAGTAATCAACATTTATTTTAAGTTAAGTATGATGAATTTTTGACACAGAGACTACACCTGCAAAATACTCCATGATGTTTGAGAAATGAATCTGGCTTATGTTACGCCATCTTGAATCGTTACGTTAGTTTAAAGTTGCTTTACCAAAATGCTAATGGAGCCCCTGAACTGAATTCTCATGTTCTCCCAACCGAATTGGTGTGTAAGTTATTAATTCATTTTTATTTGCATATTTTGAAATAATTCTAAAGAAACTGAAATTGCAAATAAGAGATACATAAGAGAGGGCTACATTAATAGTTACAGACACACAAAGCAAAGTAAATTTTGAAAATACAGAAAAGAGCTGTTACATAATATTTATGTTTCAATTTAATCACATTTATTTCCACACAAGTCTCTACAAGTATTCTTTTGATCAGTAGCTAGTGGTAGTTTTGATTTGTGCCTTTGTAATCTGTTTTGTACATTGTTGGTAGCCTACAGAGATTGGCTGGTTGCAAGTGTTCCTGAGCTGACACGTGGTAAGATTCCATTCAGATTATGTTTGTGTATATTATACGGTTCATAACGTGAAAAACCTGGATCTAAGATGTGACCATGAGTTTATCAGAATTAAAAAATACCACCCTCCTAACAAAGAATGTTTAAAGGGCTATAGAATAAATAAATAAAGACTGATCTTTTTTTATAAAAAAACTTAAACATAACATTTCTTCTACAAAAATTTGGAATGTTGAGCAGAAATGTTGTTTAAAATTAGTGTCCTTCCAAACTAGAGTTTCTTTCAATTTTAAATTTTTTCTATTCTTTTGGCTAAATAAAGTTCCAGTTCAGTCTCTCACATTTTACGCATATTTGGCTCAAATAAGTAAAATTCAGATACAATTATAATGACTGCACATAATTTACACATAGTATTTAGTCCATTTTAGTGGCAAAATACCAGTTGCAGTTCAGTATGAAACACATTTCTCACATTTTTGCTGCAAATAGGTCAAATCTAAATACATTATTCACTTCCCATATTTTGCACAAAAGTTTACACAGAGTAAATCCATTTTAGTGGCAAAATAACAGATACAGTTTAGTATCAAACATATCTTGTGCATACTTGAAGCAAATGTGATTTACAATAGTATTTTCCACATTTATTACAGGTGTTTTGATATTTGTTGTCTGACTTAGGACACAAGGCGCAGCAACCCCTTTTTCTGCTACTGCTTGATGCACCAGACCTTTTACGAGTCGAGCGTTCATCTTCAGTTACTTGGCTTTAAACTTCGCACAATTTCAACAGCTGCTTTTTGTCTTGGAAGCACCTCCCTTCTTCCAATGTGTATCTGAACCAGTAACATACCCAGATTTTCGAGAAAAAGTCTTCTTTTTGCCAGTGACTTCTGTTTCCAGTTTGGATTCACTTTTGTAAATAGTATGAACCCATTCACTGCTGAAATATCAAGAACATTTGAGAACACCACAACTGGCCATCTTTTAGTTTTTCTCTTGCTCGTGTAACATGAAACCATTTTATCCAAGTGTCCACGGCACCCTTAGTCTCATTACAATCTAAAATTGCTTGTGGTTTCTTAGATACTGAATTAGGAACGTTTTTATCAAAGTGAAATGTACTTTAAACAACAACACATTTTTTTTTTAGGAACATATGACACAAGCATGGTGTTAATTGTGAATGCAAAAGTGGATGAAAAAACTTCTTTGTTCTTGGTGTTGAGCAGTTCAGTTAGACTGGTAGGGTTGTTTTTCCTGATTGTTCTTATCGTAGTTACATTTCTTTCCAGTAACACTTGACCAAGTTCATATGACGTAAAGAAGTTATCAAAAGTAATATTATGTCCCTTCAAAGCATAAGATAAATCAAGAACCATGATTAGGTCCTGATTTTTTTCTGAAGGCTAGTTTGGTTGTTTGCCAGTATATGGCTGAATATTCCATACATATCTTGTTTCATTGTCACGGAGAACCAAAAATTTCAAACCATACTTCATCGGTTTGTTGGGGATGTACTGTCGAAAAGGACAGTTTCCTCTAAATGCAACTAACTGTTCATCAACTACAACAAATGCACCGGGGTTGAAAAATTTTTGGCAGTATTTCTCCGAAATGTCCCGCAAGTCACGAATAGAAACAAACTTGTCACTTTGCTTCCTGGACAAACGAGTTTCATGGCTATCAAATCTCAAAATGTACGATATTTGATAAAATCTTTACGAACTCATGGTTGCTCTGAAAATTGGCCTACCCTTTTCTGCATCCCAAAGGCTTTCATTTGACTCATTGCATGACTTGAAAACTCCAGCTAGCAACAGTAAAACTAGGAAAGCAACAAGTTCAACACTATCAATAGTTTTCCACTCAGACCCCATACTCACGAACACCCTCAACATCTGAGTTAAGGAGGATAATCCTTTCAATATCTTTCGTGAAAAACAATAGAAACGCAGAATATTCATCTGTAATTTGTGAAGTTGCATACTCGGTACATCCTGGAGTGAGATTCAGAACATCCTTTGCGGCACGTCTTCCTATTTGTAAAGGAGGTCCACTGCTGAACTGAATAGAACCATTCTCCGAAAAGTAAGAAACTCCAGTGGTTCCAGTCTCCAACACAGACAACAGAGAAACCCAAACCAGTAAATATTTCCGAAAGTCCTATGCTGAATAAAAACAGGATGCTAGCTGAACTGTCACTGTTATATGTTGGCATAAGCTATTTATTTTATTTGTAAAAGAGAAACTGCAGATGTACTAGTTTATGTAAATTATGTAAAATTTTTACGTAAGGGACCAAAACGACTCAAACATAGCAAGTGTAAAATATTTTTTTACACACAAACTATTACACAGATAATTACAAATATCATAGATATTTCTTAGAACCATAAAATATACAAAGTCATACAGCTACATAGTAATAAGTAGATTAATTTTCGTTTAATCGAAAAAACAAAAATGATTTGGGTCGAAATGGACTCCAGCCCAGTAGCAGTGTTAAGTAAAAATAATTATGTGAAAATTGCATTTAATCTGAAACTAACTATCCAAAATATTGCAGAAAATATTAGAAATCAGAGAAATATGAAAATTAGCTGTCAAAACCATAAATATCTGTTTGAAAATTGTACTTGCGATCCTGCATAATCTCTTTAAGCAATAGTAATCAAAAAGTTAACTATGTGAGCACTGTGTCACTGACTCGTACTTTTTGACATGGTAGCACAATTGATAGAAAGTTTATGGTAATAGATCAGTTTAGTAGAACTTAAAAGAATCTTGATTACATCCTCTGGTACTGTCCAAAGAAACATTAAGCCCTCTTTATAAGTTAATAATTCCCAAACCAAATTAAGTCTTCAGAAAACTCAACCATCCTGCATATCCACGGTGGAGTGGGCAGACAACACCTTGAAGCACTCAAAACTATTAAAATGTGTCTCGGGCCTTTTCAGCACATGCCTCCCATAACACAATTCCTACGCTTACGATGTGCGGAAAAATTAAAACGCAATGCCAATATTGCAGCTTAATCTTATGATGGTACATATATTTTAGAGTCTGTAGGGAAAGTCATTAGTTGTTGGGGTTCACATCACTAGGCTTATTAAATATAGGAAAATCCCTTTGCTATGTCACTTCTTTTGACGTCACAATATAATAAACGTCAGGACAATCAAAATTATTCTGTGACCAAAACCTCTAAATGCAACCCGATAGGAATGCAAGGAGAAATATAGTTACACATACAAATTATCTTGATAAAATAATAAAGAGTTCAGTACTCAAATCACAAAATAAAAATAAGAAAACTGTCAAAACGTAAAATGTAAACAAACCAAAATTAAAGCAAATAGAAACATAGAGGTGATGTCCTGTTAATACACTGCTAACTATTCCTGAGGGTAGGGCATGAGAAAATAAACATTAACTCTAAAACCTGTAATCCTTACATTCCTTCTGGAAAAAATAACAGTGGATGGAGCATTATGCTGACCACAATTTCCAGTCAGGCTGTAGGTGTGGTTCAAAAGGGATCAGATCTCCAGAACCAGTCATCACTCCTTCCGGAGAAAATAAAAACGTGGTGGATGGAGTGAATTGGCTGGGCTGGCTTACTAGCCGCCTTGTGGATTGAGTTTCTAGTGGTTGTGGCTCTACCATGTGTGCATTACATAGGTACCTTGGCGAACCTGATCCACAGTATGGGTGGCTGTCTAATGTGTGCGTTTGAGACGCATGTGCGCCCGGTTAAGGGAGCGCACAGTCCTACTCTAGGTTTGGTAAAAAGTGTTTCGATGACGCAGTCTCCTGCTTTTCCTTGGTGGGCCGAGTCTACTTGGAATTAAAGTCCCAGTTACCCTAGAAATGAATACTCGGAGGTTAAGTAATATCACATGTTTATTCCCGTGAGAAACAGACATGGTGGACCGTACTAACTCCTAACTAACAATGAACTGTAACGGAAGTAAACTATGGTAGTACCAGGTAAACGGGACCTGGGTCTAAACTAGACAAGAGCAGATATGGCTCGGTAGCTATGATACTAACTGATCCTAACTAACTCTAATGCTGTTATCCAGAAGTGACTCTGGTGTCACTATCAGAGTGGTAGTGAGTATTTAGAGAACTATATAGCTGCGCATCCAAGATCAAGAAGCGAGGGAGCGATACGGGCAATAGATACACACACGCCTAGCACCTCATTGCTTGTATGCGCAAGGCGTGCAGTGCTTCCGTCGTAACACTGTACTGTGCAAATTAGATCTGTAACATAGGGGTTTTATTACACGCAATGAAAGCCCACAGATTAAACTACGTCTGTAGTTTTGTACTTTTCTCTTGACGCTTAAGGAAACTGCATAAGCAAGCATTAAAATTTTGATATTTGACCATTTCCATGAATTTTTTTCTGAAAGAATACACTCAATATGACAAAAGTAAAAAACGAGGGCCATAGATAATAGTTTTCATCTTTTACATAAAAAATTCATATTTCCAGAACTTTTGTTTACCGAGATATGCGTTTACACGCAAACAATTTCACAGAAAAGCTTCAGTACATAGGACCCTTAAGGGGGGCTGAAGACTTCTTCGGACGTTGAAGGTGTAGAAGATGTCTTCAAGGTAGCGGTGGTCCATCGTGAGGAAGGCGGTAGTAACAGCGAGCTCCAGCAAACTAGGTGGTGGTGCGAGCTGCTGAGTATCAACTGGCGAGATAGGGGCTGTGCGCTTGCCTATAAGGACTGCAAGTCCTTCGGCTTCCGTAGGCCGCAGTTGAGTATCATCGTGCTTGAGCTCCTCCCTTAGCTGCGAAGGCCGCTATCTCTCGAGGGAGACTGGAAGTGCGGTTTTCCTTGTATGTGGGTTGCATTGCTCCCAAGAGCTGTAGTGCTGGGCTGCTTGGCTGGGTTCTATCACATGGGGGGGGGGGGGGGTAGCGTGATGTCTGACATAAGGGTGGAGATGGTCTTGACTGCCATGTCTGTAGGTGCCCCTTGTCTAGGTGTGTGCTGATAGGCGCTGGTAACAAGCCATCCAGGGTTTAAGCCCTGCCTGCAGTGACGTGATACGTGAAGATGAGGCAAAGTTGTTTAAAGTAAATATGTCAGCATGCATCACACGTCAATGTGAGATGGTGGTTGTCGACTTTGGTGGCTGAGGTGAGAAGGTATAAAACCAGTAATTCACCCTTCTTGAGTTGGAGCAGACTTCTACACTCAAAGCATACATATAAGGGCTAAACAGAAAAACATGCCATTTCCTTTTTTAAATATTCTGTAATGAAATTATTAATATTTATAGGTATATATTACTCACAATTCCCTGAAGTTCATAACACTCACCATCTCAAAGTAATTTTGACAAAACATAACTAAATTCAAAATTATACCATTGTAGTGTGATCAGGCAACATCTGCAGAAATTAGAGACAAAATTTTTGAGATGAAAACTGAACTACACTATTTCAAACTTTTTTTACTCCACACTTTCCTTAATTTTCAAATGTACGCTCACCAAGGTGATTTTGTTAAAGCATACAGTGAATTCACAAATTTGAAAGCATGAGTAATAGGGCCAGTCAGTTACGAATTCCTAAATATATATTCCTATATTTGCGATTTTCAGAGAGGTGGTACCGGTACCTCAAAGTTTAAGGCTACCATGGGGGGGGGGGGGGGGTGTGTGGCAGGCAGCAAGGTGAGAGTGATATGTGGTGGCATGTGTAAAAAGCAAGTTAAATTGGAAAAAAAAGCTGTAGGCTGTGATGGGAAATGTAAAACATGATTCCATGTGGTATGTTTGAATATTATTTTGGACAACATTTATGTATTTCTGAGCAGTGATGACCAAACAAAGTGTTAGGCCTACCGTAAGTCATGCACTCGGGTAATTAATGTAAACAAAGATGAAAAAACAGTGAATCTCCAAGCTATTATGAACCAGTTAACAAGTTCAGTTGGTGAAATGGTATGTGAACTGTGCAAGGAAAATAAAGAGCTAAAGGAATCCATAGTGTTCACGCAAGTCCAAATGTATTCAAAACAGAAGAATTTTGATATATTCCTACTCTAGTAGGTTAAGTGTCTTCACCACGATGTAGAAGAGTTAAAGCGAGAGAATGACGATCTCAAGCAGTACTCCAGGCTAAATAATCTTGAAATACACGGAGTACCACACACGAAAGACTATAAACCCACAGATACGACTTAACGTTGTGTAGTATCTGGGTGTGGAGATTGACAAAAGGGAAATTGATACGTGCCACAGACTACTTTCATCTAACAAGGAATCACCAGCCAACTATCAGTAAAATTTAGCAGCAGGGACACCAAGAAAGGTTTATTAGCTGCGAAAGACACAACTAAAAATCTGTCATCTAAAGACATTGGTATACATGTTGGGTGTTCATTAATATAGACAGGTTTCTGTCTATATTAATGAACACCTAACCCCCCCCCTAAACAGACTCCTATTAAGAAACCACTGAACATGAAATTACATGGGTTCAAGTAATTATATCTGGACAAAGGACTGCAAAAACTTCATTAGGAAATTGAAAAAACATACGCTAAACAAATATGCAGTAATGAAGATCTTGGGCATCTCCAACACAATAGGAAAGAGTAACATGTTAATAGCGGACTGGGCAAGTACTATTTACACAAGTTATACAATTACATCAGCTGTGCCCAAGTACATTTGTAACAGAGATAGCTAAGACTGTAGTCAACTCTAGACTGGTTTCTACTAAGTTACCTTGTGTTACGACTATTGATTGTATTAGATGTAACTTACTTAGGGCTACGTATTACTTGATGGGACTGATCTCTGGCAATGTATATAGTAAATAGCTTCAAATACTTTCCTGTTGTGAAACTGGTACTTTAGAATCTAATGGCCAACCACTATCCTAAAAATATAAATAGCTCCTATGTTAGACTTACAGTACACTATAGTCATCTTGTTTACGAGCCAAAGATTCTCGACTTAATACTGGCTGCTAGGCATTACACGTCTTGTGATTATAATATGGGTAATATTAATGTGAAATATATCACTATTCTGTTCAGTGCTGTTAATCACAAAAACGTAGGAAATCAAACTTAAAACTCTTACCTAATTTCTGTTTTCCATTTTCAAGCTGAGTGACTTGCATTTCAAAATAAAAGATTAAAATTACCGATACCACACAAACTACTAGCAATAAGATTTTTGGTTGGAGCATTTTTTCTTCCATTAATATATAGAATATTACGAGCTACGCCACAGTTCCTTCACATTTTGACGAATTTTTGAACCAAACTACCCATATAGCCTTTCGCATAGGTCTATAAAAAGTTCCTGCATCTTTACACTCAAAAGCAGCAAAAGTGGCACGTTCATGGTAAAACTGTCATAACAAAAGTTCCATCATTACGGGGAAAAGCCCCGATAAAAATTTTCTTTAACATAAAAAAACAATTCACTTCTACATAAACATCATAGTACAAGTACCACTCATTCTCATTGTAAATTGGATGGTCAATGCTTATAGTTTGGCAACTAGACATTTAGCCGCCAGAGTGCATTAATATCATAAGGTTTAGATTTCTAGGTCAATTTGGACTTTTAAAGAATTGCATTCAATAAGCTTTCAGGTATCCACATAAAAATTTACCACCAATTTCTCCATCAAACTAGTTAAAACAATACCCCAAGTAAATTTTCAGAAGTATCTACAACTTAATAAGTTAAAATTTGTTTCTTGGTTAATATCAGACTCCATAAATGTTTTAACTTAAATTGCAGTGTCATCTAATGTAAGCGTTGGCAGATACAAGCCAAAATGTACCCAAGAAGTTCACTTTGTTATTAACGCACGGTGACCAGGGTAACCAGCGTTCACCATTTTTGGCTAACGCAAGGTGTGTTAAGGTATGTTTACATAGTTTGCTATTCTTCTAGTTTATTAGTATTTCTGCTTGTTATCGGAAGCACTTTTTTGTATGATGTTCGGGTGACGGTAGCAATTGCTATTTGTGCTATAAAAAACAGCTATTTCTGCCCTTGCTTGCCGAAATACAGCAGAAATATCAAACTGGCATGGTGGAAAAAAATTGCAGCCAAAATGAAATTACAAACATTGAAATATCTTGAGAGAGACGACTGCAAATAGTAATTTGCTTTTACACAGATTTATAAAGAGAATGTGTTTGGGTATCCTGTAAGAATTGCATAAAGAAATAAAAATAACTAAGACAAATTTATCCTCGAAAGTAAGTTATCTTGAGTGGTAAGAATTTTTAATATACGTAAATTACACAGAGACAAAAATAATTATAAACATTTTATAATAAAATTTCGTCTGCTGTTAGTCGTTCATGTTGTCCTGCCGAGAGTAACTGCTGTTATTGTACTAGTGATGGGTAGTTCACGAACTACCAGTTCATTTTGAACTAGTCTTGAAACATAACGAGGTGCATAGTTCGCCGCGACAAACGAGAACTAGTCTCTTGATATCGGTCGGTCATTCTCTCAGTACCAGGAAGTACGCCAGGTGCGCCACTGTGCATGCTCAGATAATCCGTCGTTCGTCGCTTCCTGCAGCTTTCCTCCCCCACCCACCGCATTTTGGCTATCCCACTCACCGTCTATCGCTTCCTCCGCCTATCCCTCCCTCCATGACTGGCCACAGCACAACGTGCATTCTTCTTTTCCATATGCCTCATTCTATCAGTATCTTTGTTTTAGCTCGTTCAGCACTGCCACAAACTGTAGGGATCGCAGACCTACCTAGTTCAATAGTGACATATGTGTCGTGCATCGGTCGGGAACTGCAGGACACACAGACTGACCTATGGCCATGCAACGGTCTTTCGTTCTTTAGTATTATCTCATGCCAACCCCAATTGCATAGTCGGTTGCACGATGGTCTGCAGTGCGTAGCATTGCAGGTTCGAAACCCAGTCAGGGTATGGAAGTTTGTGTCGTCCATTCATCTCACTTCATCCTCATCGGCACTAAAGACCTCGCTGTTATGGTGTCGTAAAACCCTCTCACTTACTTGTACTATAAATACTATGTTGCCTGACATACGGAAATTCCTGTATCTGTAAGAAAATACATATGATAGCCGCACTAATACGAGTATAACTACGACAATAAAATATAGAAAAACGCTCATTAATGTAATGCCGAGTTTTACACAGACACAATAAAGAAGTGAAAAACTGCTTTTTTCTAGTATATTCACTAAAACCTTAAGTTATAGCTTTCTGACATTATTTACATCATATTATTATAGGTTATTTTTGTAATTAAAGTTCTGTTATAATGTTTCTAATATTGTTACGAATTAATCCAGTTTGTCGGAACCATTTTTGTTGAGTTTGTACACTCCTGACCTGGACAAATTAACTTTAAATCTGGTTGTCGCAACACAACCTATTATAATATTGTTGAGGCAGTTATTATCAGTGTCAAAAGTAATTTGGCATTATATTACACAAAATAGGCATTGTAAACACAGTATAAAGATATTTTCACTATTCGTTTATCTTACTTCTATAAAAAAATTAATTTCGTCTACACACAATAATGCACTAATTTTTTTAGCAATTTACTTACAAACATCACATGTGTCAGCTATGAAGAAAGTTACAATTGCTATTTCTTTTGTAAAATACAGTAAAATTGAGTGTGGTAGTGATTAAATCTATCGTTCGGTAAACACGACTTTCGCAAACAAGAACATTATTTTATGTTGCTATGCAGAAACAAAAGTTCGGATTTTTTTGAAGATGACAAACAATTTCTTCTTTCTGTTAGCATTTGTCCAGCTTTGGAAAAAATTCTTTCACATGGCACAGATGTTGGAATAATACACAACCACCACTGCACAAGTTCGTACAGGCGGGGATATAAGCACTTTATGTCACACCACCAGTCCAAGGGATTTTCGTGGCTGTTTAATAATGGTTCCTGCATGTACTTGTCTGTTTCAACAATTTCTGCTACTGTTGGGTCACACGGGGTTAGTTTCTGGATGGTCATATCAAAACTTTTCCAGAGTGATGATTGTGAATGCAAAGCAGTTGCAACAACTGCATGCGGCAATTCTGTGTTGGTTTTGGCAGCTGGTTCGCGTATTACACACACTTTCTTCCATAACTGTGTGTATGCTGCTTCATACTTACCATTGTCAGTGAAGCCGAATTTTTTGAACCCCGGATCAAGTAGGGTCGTTTGTGCATATAGTTCATTGCTCTCACAATCTTTGAGGCGTTTTTTCAGCTGCTCTGTTAACTTACTGCACATGTTTTTTACTTCCTCTGGTACTGGTTGCCTGCTAACAGAACACACCATCACATGATCACACACTGACTCATAGAAAAAAATTATTTTCGAGACTGACACAGATTTTTCTGCACTAAATTCTGTCGTCACTTCACTAAAATATGCGAAACTTCGGCCGCTCTTTGCAAGATATCTCATTCTGTTATTGTCAGAACATTCAGTTCTAGGTTGACAATAGCCAGTGTGGAGATTACTGCTTCCTTGATTTTTAAGATTCGCGCCATCATGTCATACGTTGAATTCCAACTTGTTGTCACGCCTGTATAAGCTTCAGAGAGGGCAGTCCCATTTGTTCTTCGGTTGACTTTAGTTTTGCCAGAGCACTCGAACTCCGCTTGAAGAACGCAACAATGGTCTTAATTTTTTCAATTGCATTAATTGTCTGCAGAGACGATTGCACAACGAGGTTTACTGTGCAAAACACGGTAGGTGTGGCCAACTGCTTAGCTTGACTGCAGTGACTATGTTTGGTGCATTGTCAGTTACAACCACCGCTATTTTATTGCCAATGCCCCATTCTTCTGCGATGCTTCTCACTGTGCGTTTGGATTTTCTGCGGTATGTCTCTCATTAAATGTGATACAACCCAACAAAAACGTACTCAATTTTGATTCGCTGTCAACAAAGTGGACTGTTACAGCTACAAAACTTTCATTATTGATGAAAGTCCAACTGTCTGTAGTCATGCAGACAGCAGATGCCTCGTTCATATTTAATTTCACTTTTTCTCGCACTGACATATACAATCTGGATATCAAACTTGTTGATAATGTTTTGCGAGTAGGCAAGTGGTAGGCAGGCGAGAGAATGTGCACAAAGTTTTTCAACTCTTCATCTTCCACAAGGCTAAAAGGATAGTATCCCTTGACAACCATTCTAACCAGGTGTTTATCTATCTGTATTGCCCGTTTGACTGGAAGAGGTTTGTTTATGGTAACAAAATCAGTGATATCAGTCTGGTTTTTTGGTTGAACTGGCTTTTCCTTGAAGGTAACTGCATTAGCCAACTTTGAGGTAGATGGCATGGACAGTGTTCTGGGTGAACCATCATTGCATGGCCTTACATCGTCGACATAGTCTTGTACACTGACATCACCATGTTGTTGGTCATCAGGATGCGCACTTACAACGTCAACACTCAAAAAATGTACTGTAGGATGTCGGTTTTTCATGTGCCTACTCAAAACTAATTTCTCGCGAACAGTAGTAACATCTTACTTTTTGTTCACCAGGAACTTCACTAAAATGGTTCCATATATCACTGGTCCTTCGAGGAGATATTTCGCAAAAAGAAAATCTAAACGTTATAGCGGGTTGACTTATGATCTCACTGAACTCTGTTTATAGAGACCACAACAATTACAACATTCATACCAGATGACGTTTGTGCAGCGTGTGTCGTACAAACAGTGAGTTAACAATGATGGGCACTAGCAGGCACGGATCCATGGGCAGAGGGGTGGGGCGATAGTGACCCCCCTCTTGCCATTCCGCGTGTTTAAGATGGCTGTAAAAATTTTATTAACTGCACAAAATTACGCACCTTTTGTTATGGATGGTAAATCATCTTGAGAATAATTGAGAAATTAACCATGTGTAATAATTCTTAGTTTTCTGTATTAGTATAATTATTAACTATAGGCTGGACATGGTAAAGTGAGTACTTTTTAAGGCCCTGCTAAACTTTCCCTTTCACCCAATTTCTGTCTTTCCGCCATTTTAAAATACAAATATTGCCATGTGACTAATAAACACAATATATTAATTTTACCACTCACAAAATGTAACATCTGATGCTGTAATAACGTTATTTATTAGTGGTTAATGGCAGTTAGGAGGGCCTTAAAAAGTGCTCACTTTACCGTGAATGACCTATATCAAAACATTTTTCCTCCCACCACAATTCTCGAATTTTTCAAGAGTTATTGGTCACTTATAAAAACCAGTACAATCAGAATGAATTGGAGGGCTAGAATAGGCATTCGAGTTAGTAATTTTATAAATCCTAATTGCATTAGCAACATTATGTTTATAACATGGCAAACATGCTGTTTTTTTATTCCTGCTGCCCATGCTATGAAGGTACTCGTTAAGAGAAAATATTGTACCAACCCATTTTCTGCGAAAAACTAGCTTACATGTTTATGTTTTTCTAGATAAATAAACATTAGGAATACAACTTTTTGGCCAAAGTGGCATGGACCAAATATATACTAATGTATGTGTTTACTTTTAGCATAATATGTATATATAAAGAGAAAAAAAATCGTGAAATCTGTTAAAAGATCACATGTTTACTACTGGCCTGTGCAGTTTTCGTAACAATTAAGTAAAAAGGAAACAAACATGTTAGTAGATGTACCTATTAGCTTTCATCACATGTAATAAAATACTATTGTTACAGAGTGTAACTATGGAGACGCTGCATGCATTGTGCATACGAATGACGAAGCACTAGGCGCCCGAGAATGAGAAAGATCCGAATCGCTCTCTTCATATTTTCACTAGAACGTGAACGTACTATATCCTCAAAGTGAACTCCCCCTCCTCGCCCCTCCTGGTGTTGCAAGCCATTGCGATCAATATTTTCTCTTATTTCTTTGTCCTGTTCTGTTCCATTGAACAATAACCCTCCCCTCCTGTCTCTCGACGAATGAAACATGGTTGGCTCGGGTGACAAACAGTTGCGATCAATACCTTTATTTGCTTCTCTTTCTGTTTCACGCTTGCTTAGATTCTACTGGGGAGGGGAAATGGAACTGTGGAAGAGGAAACAGAGAAAGACATATCTAATAGTTCTCGGACCGAGGTTACACTTGCGCTCTGCAGTTCGTACGCGTGATAATTCTATTGTGACCTATATAATTCAAAAGAACTGTTCCCAATGAATTGTTCTCAGATGTGACTAGTTCTGAACGACCTAGTTCATTCTAGTGAAATATATTTCCCATCACTAATTGCTACTTTTCGGATAGTGAAAAGTTAAAAAGTAATAATTGCGCTCAGATATTAGAAAAAGCATACCATGCGAACAAACCAGCAGTCAGGAGCACGTTAAGAATTGTTAACCGGATGTTGATGGTTGCTGCTCAAGGTTTTGAATTCAGAGTATCTGTATTGCATTTGCAACTTGCATTACCACATCGTTGCCTTTTAATGTTCAAAATGGATGAATATTCGGTAGTTCAAGATGAAAATGGTACCTTATTTCGGGACAAAATTCATAGAGTTTTGTTGAAATGTGTGGGGGTGAGTGTTACAAACGTAGATAATCTTAATTTGAACTTAATGTACAAACTTCTGGTTTAGTTATGATATTTCTAGTCTTAGGCAGTTTCTGAATTATCAATGTATACTTGTCAAGTATATATATTTGTGTACTAGCAGCGAGGTGTACTAATTGTATACTTGTTGAAAATATTCGGAAATGTAATCGACTCATCTTATTGGTCGCACATTCTGGCGGAAATATCAGATATGATGTAACAGAAAATTTGATGCACGGTGTTATGAATACATTACATCATCTATGGTTTTTGACAAAGTAAACAAATAGCCATGAAGGCCAGCACGGAAACATGTCTTTGAATAAACTAATAATAGGAACAATTGTGGGTGCATATCATTTATTAATTAAGTTATTTTTCATTTGTGTCTTTGTAACTTTGTATTACATAATCACTTCAGCCACACACTGCTGTGCATGTGAAATTGGATTACGGAACATTTGCTATGTTGGTACTGCAGATGTGTTACACAAACATTATTACTTACATACACTCAAACATTTTCTCCAGTCAAGAAACATATTTATGCTCTGCTCTCATGTTATAGAACAAATTATGTAGCTATCTCGCATACAAGCAGTCAGTTGCTAATGAAATGAAAAGCTATTACTTCATCAGCGCACTGCTACAGGTATTGGGTTTATTATATTGTTTTATTTATTCACAATGATGATAATGCAATGATTCTATTCTGCAAACATACTTTTAGGTGCCAATTAAAAAAGCCACAAATTAATATATGTACTAGTGGAATGTTTTGTAACGGTTTGTTACTGTATTCTAGCATTTTTATCCAAGAAATATAATTATATTGTATTGCTATTCTGTAAGCAGGATTTCGTTACTTATATGACTGTCAAGTTTCCAATTTGGTATCACACAAATCAGCCCTTAAGAAAGGGTTTTGCTGCAGAAATGGGGCTTTGCTGTCAAAGGGACACCAGAAACTCGTCTTTCACATAAAACTCTTACAGTGCTCATTTTAGGTTAATGTGGAATAAAATCCTGGGTATTATTGCATGCACACCAAACTCTCGAATTGTTCATATTCAGAATGTTTAATGCTACAATTGGAAAAGAGTGAATATAAACACATATTTTTCAGGCTTTTGATTTAACCTACAATGCCACGTCTCCAGAATTTTTCTACAAAGTGTCATCACCATGTCGTGCTGTATAATGGTTTAAAAACCATGGAAATGCTACTCTACACTTAACATTTCTCTAGTTTAACAATGATCCGCAGTTCACATACAAAATGGTAGATCACTTTACATAATGTAGCTAATCTGTGGCAAAATGTAATTGTGGATTACAATAATAATGTTCCAATTTTGTTCACACCTCAGGCCGGGTCAATGGACGCAGTAAGTGGAGGGGGATAGTGCCAAGTGGAGCATGCTGCCCTACAGGAGGGCCAAACTTGTCATTGTCAGCCAGCCTTAATGATTAGTGAGTTGAGAAGCGAGGTGCCTGGAACTATGAAAGAATGGTAGGGCAAAAGACAATGGGAGCACCCTGCAAAAACCCACTAACAGCATTGCCATGTTTACCGGATTAGCATGACGAAAGAATATGAAGCAAAGTGTTACACCCACTTCATTGTGAAAGTATTGCAGGGTGTCCACTGCATTTCCATTTTGGAATTCCTTTACTTTTCAGAAAATACATACATAAATAGACTCGCAATTAGGCTACCACCCGATGGCGAGCTCTCTCACCTCTCCTTCACCCAACCAACTCCTTTTAAACTCCCTTCCTGAACTTACCAACCCCTCTCACAGATACCAATTCCTTCATCAACACATTCAGCTCTCTCACATACCTCACAAGCATGGACTGCCTACCCCACTCCGTTCTCCCCCACACCCTCTGAAGCTTCTTTCTGTTTTTTCCTCTTCCTCTAAATATTCCCTCTCTTAGCTTGCAGTGTAGCTCTCCCCATCCTCCCTCTTCATTCACCACTCTGTACATCCTGACTAGCCGTTCAACTTTCTTCCTGTCCCTCAATGAGTTCCACCCCATTTCTTTAACCATCACTGATGGCCTATACTTCCCTTCTTCCTCATCATCCTGCCCCTGCCTTCTCCACCTACCCTTCACCCATCTTGCTGCCCTTCTCTGCATCTTTTCCAGTTCTCGCTCCTCCATCTCTACATACGGGTCCCATACTGCTGCAGCATATTTTAACATTGGCCATACCACAGTGCCATATGCTTTCTCCTTCACCTCACAGGTGATTCCCTTCAGCACCCTTCCCAGCATACCCAGAGCCCTTCTTCCCTTTGCAACCATCCTCTCTACCTGTTTTTTTTTCCATCTGAGGTTTCCCTGCAGTACAATCCCTAGATACTTATATTCTGCTGCTTCTTTTATCTCTTGTCTCTCCCATCTGTACTTGTCCTTGCTTATCGCCTTCTTCCTTGTAAAACTCACTACCTTAGTTTTTCTAACATTTATCTTCATTTTGTTTTCCCTGATCCATAACCATATCTTGTCAATGTCTGTCTGCAAATTTCCGCCACTCCCCCCACTAACCCCTCCTACTTCAGCATACACAACACAATTAGCTGCAAACAATCTTATTTTTCCCTCAAACCCATGTCATTTACCATTATGGTAAATAACTAAGCACCCAGCACACATCTATGTGGTACCCCTGACGTAACCTCCTCTTCCTCCGATATTGCCTCCCCCACTTTCACCCTCTGCCTTCGCCCCCTGAGGAAGTCCCCTATCCATTCCACTACCCTCCTGTCTGGTATCAGCACCTCCACTTCCCTCATGAATGTCCCATGGGGCACCTTATCAAATGCCTTCTCAAAATCTATGAAGCATGCATCCACCTGCTTCCTCTCATCAACTACCTGCACCAGATCCTCTAATAACCCAGCCAGCTGAGTCTCACATGAGTATCCCCTCCTGAAACCATGCTGGGACTCCTACTAATTCCTATTGTTCATAACCCTAACCACATACTGCACCACCAGCCTCTCCATTACTTTTCCCATACTTGATGTGAGATTCGCCAGTCTGTAGCTACTAGGTCTCCCTCCATCCTCTCCCAGCTTGTGTATAGGTACCATCATAGCATCCTTACTATCGTGTGGTAACTTACCCTCACCTAAGGACTTTATAAGCAGCACCCCTAAATATTCCACCAACTCCTTGCCACCAAACCTTAGTGCTGCATTTCCTATCCCATCTGGACCCCCTGCCTTACTGCTCTTCAAACCCCTAATTACCTTTTCTATCTCCCACTCCCTCATCTTAAACTTTCTTAACGCCCCCCGAACCCTGTTTGCCCCCTTATTCTAATCCTCCTTTGCCTCAAACACTGACAAGTACTCTCCTTGCAGCATCTCCGATTTTTCTTGGTGATGATTCGCTTGCCTACCATTCCTTCCTGTTAGGAGAGGGATCCCTTCCTCTCCTCCCCTGAACCGCCTAACATACCTAAACAATTTCCCCCATTCCTTGCCTTTTCCTTCTTCCACCATGTTTCCCAGTAATACATTACTTGCCTGTTTGATCTTCCTTTCAAGCTTCCTACCCATTTGTTTCATCATTTCTTTAGATCTTATCATCCCTTCATTTCTCCACTTGGCATGTAATTTTCTGCACTTCCTCTTCATTTTCAAAATCTCCTGTCCAGAATATGGCAGATCTCCCCCAGTCCATAAACTTTTCATTGCCACAAATTTCTCCAACATAACCTCCATTAATCCTCTAAACTTTCTTACACCCCCTCTACACCCTCCTCTATAGACCATTTTTTAAACCTGTCTCTCAAGAATATTTATGCCCCCTGTTGTCTCCTCTCCCATACTGCCACACCAACCTTTCCACCATTTACTCTTCCCTCATCCTGGCAATCCCAATGTCCACAACCGGGATATGATGGTCGCTTATACCATCCAATACTATTGCATCAACTACAGCATTCCCAGGTCTGATCATCACCACATCCAGCACTGACCCAACACCCTCATTTCATCTCGTAGGTGTTTCTACTACATGGACTAATCCTCTGTTGACTAACTTTGCTGCCATTCTCTGCATAATGCTATCCATTCCTTCTGCATCCTCTACCCATTTCACCCCTGGCATATTCGAATCCCCTGCTACAACAACCCACTGCCTGTCCTTTAGTCTATCGACCCTCCTTGCTCATCTCAATTGCCTGCCATCCCTGTCCTGGTAGTCTATACACTGCCAGCAGAGTAATTTTCCTACTACTACCACCACCACTCAATTTAATTTCCATTACCTCGACATCCTCACTAACCCATTCTACCACCCCTTTTAGCCCTTTTCTTACACACACCATTATTCCTCCTCTCCTATCCCTGTCTCTTCTGAATATGGTGAAGTTATCCTGCCTACATTCAATGTCCAGTACTTCCTCAGTTAGCCAAGTCTCCACAGCTACCACTATATCCGCCCCATATCCTTCAACCTTTCCCCAGAAGCCCTCCAGCATGTTGTACACACTCCTACAGTTCACTACCATTATCTTTCTACTAATACTCTGCTTTACCATCCTTGTTTACCAGACAGTATCTTACCATTTTCCATTAAATATATTTTCGGGAATACTGAAACACCATATTTACTGCATTTTGTCACCGTTGACAGCACAAAATGCCATCAGTGAAGTTGTATTAAATTACAATGCAACAAACCAAGCAAGCAGAGATTATATTTGATTCAGCCCATCAGTATTTCTTGTAATACACACTATTGACTTCACATGAGTGCCCTTTACAATCACACCAATACATTACTTTGTATATATATGTAGGTTGTTGTAGTGTTATCGTTCGGTTGGGGGTGCAAGATGTTTTGAGGGGCGGTGAGGTTAAGGTTGGGTAGTACTGTTGAGGCATTTGTTAGGTACCCGACTAGGCACGACATTACATGTGGCAGTGTCGAGGTTGTTCGAAAGCTGGAGACTCTTGACGTTCTCAGTAACAGTGGGCCGATCACCCCTCACATTTACTATCTATAGTGTTTATTAAATGGTGGGTCTATTAAAGGCTGACCCACACACCTTGTATTGAACTGCTGACTTATTGCATGACTGAAAGAATTACACTTATAACACACTGTTCAAAGTTAAGGTGGTGTCTGTGGACTTTGGAGGGTCCCGTTCCCTGATGTACCCAATGGTTTGGCGAAGGGAAAACACATGGAAAATAGGGTCTTACTAACTGATCAGACACTGGAAAATTGTAATCTTACAATGTGTATGCTCATAATTACATTATCGCGTATTCAGACAATTAATACGTTTTGCACAGTAGCAACTATTTACATTTTCTCTGACCCTAGTGATAATTCCCCGATATATCCCTGACTTTTCCTAGTTACAAGTAATTCCCCAACACTTCCCCATTTTATCTGAAGATGAACATCCTGTATTGTTATAATCATAATGTATATTAATGCTCTATTGAACTCATTTTAACATGAAATGCTTTTTCTATACAATGTCTTAACCTCCTCTCCCCTTTCAATTATTTTTCACAAAATACAGTTTATTTGAACACTGCTGGTAATTACGAATTACTTTGTTTTTACTCTACATACAGTTACCACTATTTTATTTTAACTTTTCGGGCAAATATACCATATGTTGTATGAAGTTTGCAACTACATGAGGGCCAAGAGAGACTGCAAGGGATCACTTAAGAGTGAAAGTAAACAATAAACTGACAGCATTCGACTTTTTTTAGTCATGCATGTTACAGATTCTATTTATTATAAATTTACACTATAGCAGGGATATAAAAATTCTCGCACCTCAATATCCTGAGGTTATGTTTCTGTTTAGCTTCTGTTGATTTCACAAATATTCATACCACACCAATAGCCTTTTTTGTTACCAAAAGAAACAAAAAAACAATTAAATGAGGTTAGTACTAAATTGGAAATGCAGAATGCAATTTTAATATTAATTGTATGCAAACACATCGGAAATATGCTGCAGAAATCCATAAAACTCGCATAATGTGACCCATATTGCTATAGGCTGGTCACGGTAAAGTGAGCACTTTTTAAGGCCCTTCTAAATTTTCCCTTTCATCCTATTTCCACCTTCCTGCTGATTTTTAATATAAAAATTGCAATGTGACCAATAAACATAGTGAATACATTTCACTACCCTCAAAATTTAATGCCTGAAACTGCAATAAGATTTTATTATTAGTGGTTAACGCCTATTGGGGGTGGGGGGGGGATAAAATTGCTCACTTTACCATGAACAACCTATATGCACATTTATTATCCTGACAATTAATCACACAACCAATTCATGGCAATATACACATTGATAACAAAGGTAAGATAAATAGGCCTACAATTCAACGAGGTTTGTAATATCTTGGAAATGCGGAGTAAAATTGTAATATTATTTGTGCAAGTATACTCCTGGGAAATATGCTGCAGATGTCTAAACAACACTCACAATTTTAATCACAATTGAAAGCACATTTATTAATCTGACAATTATTTACACATATAACAGAACAACATTTTGTAAACACTACTTATTAATAACTTTTAAAACTTGCAAGATTATATCCACAAAACGTACATGTTAATTTTCACACCTGAAATACAATATGGCGACTCTCGTATGTACATAATATTCTCCACAAGTATACAATTTCAAATACTTACCAAGTATACTTCCTGTGTACTATAATGTGAATTTGAACAGTGCTAGTATACACATGGTGATGTCACTTCCGACGACAAGTATCCAAGTATGCAATTTTTGAGAATTCAAAAACTGCCTTTGTGAAGTTTTAATATATGCTTTTCTTTGCTGTAATGCGAACTGCATTGCTGAAATGCGAATGGTATTATTTTTAGATGAGAAGTACATTTTACTCTCTGCATTCAATTACATTAAAGCGTCTCACACAACATAAAACTTTAGCATTTGACTTTACGTTTCCTTTCCTCTGACGAAACCACACATTCACTAGTGCTTTTAGAGCAAAAGTTTGGACTGGTTCGAACTCGGATTGGATTCAACTAGTAGCGAACTCGTATCGAAAGCAAGCGTTTAAAGTAAAGTTTCGAACATGGACTGATAAACAAGACTGAATGTGGATTGAAACGGGATTGAAGCACTCTAGTGGCGACTGGTAGAACTTAAACGAATTACGAAAAACGGAATATTGTTATTATTTTGAAGAATTTGTTATTGTTTTTGGAGTATGTGATGCAAAGTAGAATGAATACAGAAGAAATTCAAACTCAAATATTTCACCTTTTCTATACTGCTCCCATCCAACAACTTTAATATCTGCTTGTCCAGCATTATTCCGAGCAAATGTTAACCCCCCCACCCTTCCACATTCTCTTTCCATTCTCTCTCTTTTTTTCTTGCTGCACATTATCGTAACCTTCACGAATTGCCACAAACAGGTTATCTCGCCCATATTCAGTATGGCACCTTATGTCTTGCTTTCTCCAAATCCTTTCACCATTTTCGATCCCCATTCTACAGTCCAGTCCACCTTGGCGAGCGGACTGGATTATCTCACTCCAATCCTACTTCAGTCCAGTCAGTCGTATTTATGGTAAATTTTCAATCGGGATTATTCAGTTCACTCCGAGTTCAATCCAGATTGAAATGTTACTGTAAACGCACTAAATACGAAAAGTCAGAGTTTAGACAATTGAACATCGGTTCTGCGAGCTTTGTAAAAATGTGTATCTTGTTATGTAAGTAATTTTGATACTAGCCAAGAATAATTTTGAACTATCTTTTTTTAAAAATAGGCTTAACATTTATGTTAAAAGTTTATTTCAAAACAAAAAAATAATTTGTTTACTATATTCAAATATTCATATTTTAAGAAGATGTCTATTCTTGCGCAGCTTCTGCTTGTGTCGCCAGCGTTATAGATTGTGCTGTTCATATGTAATAATTTTGAACTGTTGCGCCACCTGCGATTGCCTTGGCGTCCTCTCTCCTTCCATTTTCACATCAAAACCTCTTAGCTACCACTACCCATTCTGCGCATGCCCGAGCAACAGCGATGTGATTGGTTGGTAAAAATTTATGACTGACCGAGGCTTGCTTTCGAGCAAAGCTCGTCTACTTCTACTCAGGTCTGCTCAGGGAGAATACCTCTCTGGTATTTCTGCTCGTCGGTTCACTGTGGACTCTGTTCAAAAGCCTAAACCTTGCTATTATTTGAGCGAGCTGAAATGTATCCAGCAATGCATGACGAGTCGCACAATGAGGTTGGTTCGTGACATGTAGAAATTTTCTGGTAATTCGAGATAGGATTTTATTTCCATTCTAAATTCTGTTTGGTTTTTCATGGTGTTTTCAAAATTTAAAATTCAAAATTTAAAATTTTACATGTATGTGGTGCCCTAAGAACCTTTGCTTTGAATCGTTTTCATGATAAGTAAACTTTAAACTCTTTGCTGCAAGTCGCCTGACAAGTTCTTGGTATTAAATTGGAACCACATCGACTTGTGCTAGTATGAGAGCTTTGAATTATCCCACCTGCAAGTGCATTCATTTGAGATCGTCGGTGCTTGAATTCCTTAAATAAGTTTTAATTTGTATTTTTTTTTAAATGTTTTGTGAACGTTTTATTTTTAGGTCAGATGGGCTTTGGATAGGTTAAGGCATCCCATCTGACATAAGAATCTTTAATCTATTTAAAGTTTGGCTGTTTAATATTTTCTAAGCAACAACTTTTCCTTTAATATAAATTAAACGTTCATAGTGGTGCTTGAGAGTAAGATTTTCCTTTTGTAACTTGGTATTTTAATTGAGAGGCAATAAGATATTATGATTCTAATTTATTTAATATTTTTTGTTGCTTTCAAATGAGTATAGAGGCGAACTCATAATATATTTATAATCCTTTGTTTGGGATTCATTTCAGTCAATTTATATTTTTAATGTGTACTTTTTCATGTTTTTGAGTGCCTGCTTTGACAGCCATTCGATGTTAGGGTCGCCATTTTAAATGTTTTTAATATTAATAAAATTTGATAAAATCTGTGATCCAAGTAAATTGAAAACTCAATAAATCGGAATTGAAACTGTTTATGCTCTAAGTTTTCGTCACATACTTGCAGGTAAATAATAATAATAATAATAATAATAACAGGTTAGCTTTAAAAGTAATACTCGAATTATAGTACTGTAGTAACTGATAACAACTAGGTGTATATTCTGTACGAGTTCAGGCAGGATCAATTCTTTTACAATATTTGTGTCTTTGGTCACCAGTCTTTAGAAGACAATTAAATTTGTGAATTCATTACCTACTGTTGAAATGTGTGGGTGTGTTGTTTGAATGTTACCACTATTTGCAGTCGTTTGATAATGCCTCAGTAAGATACATGCAGAACATATAATTCAGACATTGTAAATCATGCATGAACATGAACACATTGGATGAACACACAAATACCATCTCTCCAAGGTTGTAATTGCTACTTAAATATAGCGATTTAAGCAATTCCTTTAGATAAGGAAAACAAAACGATATCTTTGAAGCATTTACTGGGAATATGCGAGGGAAACAATAAAATAATACAGAACTTAACACAGCAGGATATATGCACTTCAGTTAAATTATAATAAAAATAAAATTATTTCATTAATATTAGTATTCTGCCACCAATGTCATAAACTTATGCTATACCTAACAGATCACTACAGTGAACACATTATTACCAGACCACATAATGATAATGTTTGAATAGGGTCCAAATTAATGCTGTATTTTACATATGCTTCGGGTTTGATTCGTCGGCAGAGCAAGCTTGAGACTCAAATTTTCTACAGGCTACTGGGACATATTGTTATCTATCACAAGAACAGGTTGCAATTTGGTCAGTTTCATTACTAGTACAGCTTTTAATTTAGAAATTTACGAAGATAAGAAAGTTACTTTTCATTCACTTACACTGGGTGGAAGGACACATCTTGGGTAATGCAAGGAGACCTTACTTGACAATCATTCGGCAAACTGATATGGCTGCAGGTCTGCCATTAACGTCTGGAAGGGATATTGGTATCACGCCGATTTGTGTGTTTTCCCTAAGAATAATACGACTCCAGTCGTCGGCGCCGCGCCTCTGCTAGGTTCATCTGACATCATCTCGTCGTCGGTCCTTGTAGATAACCAGGCGTCCTCTCGGAGCTATCACACTAGCGTACTAAACATCTCCATGATGTAGAACCGACTCACTCTTTTGAACTCCTCTTCTTAGTTCCTTAGTAACATTTGCTCGCAACATACAGTTTTCAAGTTTAATTGTAGACATGAATTTGGCGGCAATTGGTATATATAAAATATATACCTCTTAGGAAGCTGCCTAAGGCCATAGAGTTCATATAGCCAGTAATTTTGGCAAATTATGACAACAGAGAAAATTATAAATGAGATCGTATATGTGACCATCAAAATGCTAATTTCAGTTTGTTGAAAATATTAATAAAGGTGTTGTAAATCACTGAATCAATCTTTGTTTAAATATAAATAATTAATTCAACTTATTATTGTCATAAATCTGTTTTCCTCATTTTCTTTTCCAGACCTTGAAAACATATGATAGTGCAGAGTACAAATGTAAATAAAAAATATTTACTTTTCCTTTCAAACATAAACTGGCATTAAAGTAAATACCAAATCATGAACAGTGTTTTAGAACTACTGTAAGGGCAAACCCCACTTAAGTGCTGAGACAAATCACAAATTCTTACGAAATACTTACCAACAATTTTGTGTGCAAAGAATAAACAAACTAATTGAAATGACTGACTAACTAACTTACATACAATACAATGACGCGTGCCCACATTACACCTTCCCCTTAGCTCGTTTGCCCACAGCACCAGCTTCCATATTGCAGTGTGGTGTGCGCTCTACAAGTGCAGTGCAGTGTGGCAAGGAACAACTCATGTGCAGAGCAGAGGGAGAGTGACCATGTGTTTGTGGCACAGGAATCTGAAAATAGACCCTGTGAAATATCTGTTATTTAATTTGTGCAATAAAAAGGCAAGGTGATTTCATGCAAGGGGACGCAACTATTAAAGACGCCTGCCTTCACAGCCCTAAAGCCCTCAGTGTTTGCGAAATGTCTTTTTGTAATTTTCTGTAATGTTCATTCAGGTTTCTTTCATCTCCACATTATCCACTCAGTGCAATGATTTGGTATAATGAAAAATATTTACAGGGTGGATTTTAGGAGCAATATGTAAAAAACGGCACACAGGGTATGTGTCCAGTTTGCAAATTTTGCATGCAAGGAAGTAGTGCAGTGAAGGCTGCCAGCCCGCCAAGCCGGCTGGCATGCCATGCGGAGAAAGTCAGTAGTCGTTCATCTTTGTGAGGGGTGTTCCACATCACGGTGGGGCTCGAGTTTCGCGCACTTGGGCAGCCATCACCTTGTTGGACTAATCATTTCACAGCAATAGTTACTTTAGCATACCAGAACCTTTTTTTGTATTTCAGTTACCCGAGATTCCACCGTCCCTCGCACCTACCCAGTGCTTGCATCGCTTGGGTAGGCTTAGATTGTAATTAAATTATTTAATTTGACCATATGTCTTTTGCACAATATTACCCGAGATGACAGGTTCGTAAGCAACACCCAATGAAAGCTTTTCCCAATGGGAATGTAATAATCTACTGAATAAATCGCAGCAGTGACGAGTTACCACGTACTGTTTATCTCCAGTTGCTGCAAGGAATTTAAGGAACGGGGCTTCTCCAGCCGATTTTCACAAAGTGTAACTTTTTATGCAAGTATGATTGAAATGGTCACGAGTCGGCGTAATAAGAAACATTGCTTTCGTATGGGCGTGTAGAGAGCCCAGACATCCCACACTGCAAAAAGTAAGGGAGTTATTGAGTCAGTATTAATTTTTATTCTAGGAGGAGACAACTACTCTTGGAGGATTTGCCATGGTCGTCGGCCGAACGACCCTGAGGAACAAGTCCACAGTGCAGAGGACTAATGCAAATAAAAGATATTAACTTTTCTTTTCAAACATAAACTGGCATTAAAGTACAATATTATATTTGTTTGCTACTTATTTAATTTAAGACGAGCTTTGTTTGATAGACCGAGATTAAAATCGCCCTATAATAAAATAAGGCAATTTCCTCATAACCTCTGTTAGATTCTCGGCAAAATGACTGTTCGATTTTGACTTTAAATTTCAAATTTCGAAATCGTAAAGTGAAGAGTGCTTGACTTTATCGTTGACAGTTCCATTGTGTCAAGCTTGATAAGAAACAATATATCGGAATGCAAACTTAAAGACAAATGTTAAAGTTTTCAATTGTGCAAGGGCCTTGACATGTCCCTATATTCCATGTATATTTCTGGCACAATCATAGAGTAAAAGGTGTATACCAGAGTGGCAACTGCAATTCTGTCGCTAATCTTTTTTGTTCCTCTCCATGCATACCAACTTAGGCGGCACAACTACTGCATCACTTTGAACTACGAAGTTGGTGCTTCTGAGTACTTACAGCACTCCTGGCGGAAATACCTTGAACTTCTTTAAACTGTTGTTAAAATATTATAATCGCACACACCGTTCAAAATCTTCAGGAAATTTGAACGCTTGTGGACCACTTCAACAGTGGAATAATATTTAATTATTGGTGTGATCAGGAGATTACGATGTTCTGCCAAGAACTGCAACACATTACTGAAATTCAAACTTATCCTTTTGTTAGGCTTTCGTTATCAACAACAATATGGCCTGGCAACATAATAAACATTAAGAAGCAACAATTTTTTTTTCATAAATCTAGGAGAATGCATTATGTTTTAGAAATGTCCACGTCACCACCCACGCTCTCCGCCCGCCCACCCACATCTTCTTCCGATCCCTTCGCCTCATCAACCGCTTCCCCCTCCCCGTCACCCGCTACCAGGTCATCGCCACCGCCCGCGTCCCGCACTTCCACACCATCCACTCTTTCAACACCGACCGCTTCAAGCGTTCCTGCGCCCGCCACCTCACCAACCCCCTCATTCGCCAACCCGCTACCGCCTACCCCGTATCCTCGTCGCCCTCTCCTTTCGACGCAGCACTTGCACCCCGCCGCCGGGGACGAAGAGGACGCCGAGGGCCATGGACCACCGCCGGACACCTGACGAAGGCCAAGGCCAAGGCTGACTTAGCGCTGCCCCCATCACCCCCGTCACTTTCTTCGCCCCACTTGACGTCCCATCACTTTTTCTCCCCCATTTGACTGTCATAAATTTTCGCCCCGAATTCAAAATGAAAATAATCTCCCCCTCATGCGTGCCCATTCTCCAAGGTAAGCACGCTCCCCAATAACTTGGTAAGATTTTTCCTCCCCAGCAGCCACCCCACACTTTTCGCCCCCTCATTCTCATTCAAGCCCAAAAAAAAAAAAACATAAGCTCTCGGCCTATCGGCTAAGATCAAAGTCGATAGTGCCGAAGTGTTTTACAGGTTTTTCTATAACTTTAGAGTACAGGTGCCACTGTTTCGCTGCGTTCCGTGGGGTCTAGTGCTGCCCGCCAGGGGTAGGTGGCGACACCGTTTCTCCCTCCTGGGCGTTGCGGCGTGCCACAGCTTCGTGACTTCTGCCGCTAGAGGGGAGTTGCCGCGCTGAGGAGGTTCCAGCTACCGGCCGACAGAATGCTCTTTTGTGTATTTCAGCATCGCCTACGCCTGGAGTGCCGAGCAGGGTTGTTCCGTGGTACGTCGCAGCCAGTCTCTACATAGGCTAAGCCCCCAGTACTGCTTACTGGTCTCGGGCGAGGGGGAAGTTTGGAATGGACTCCCCACCCGTGACCCCGAGCCAGGGCGAAATAGGAATGATATCCTCCGGGACAGGCATCCACCCCCCACCCGCTAGTCATGTAAGTCTACAGGGGACAGCCGCGCCCTGCTCCAGGCGATGCGAGAGCTCGCGTCGCCCGCGTCACCTCCTCCCCCTTAAGGGTGGAGCGGAGGGAGGGGGCCCTTCCCTCGGCATCGCGTCCTCTCACCCCCCTAATCTTTGAAGCCACCGCACCTTCCCCTCCACGTACACCCGTACCCCGCTTACTTGAGCCCCCTTCACCCTCGCTACGTCATCACTGCCGACGCATTCGACCGCCGCCACGACAGCCATCGTAGTCACCACGCTCGCCTGCTCCGCCACGACCACCGTCACCTCGTCGCTGCCCCGCTCGACCATCACCGCCACGTCATCCCGCAGTGCAGGTCGCCGCTAGCCCGCGCGACCTTGGCACGTGCGCCGCCTCGCGTGACGCGTCGCTGGAGATCTACGAACTCCCGACGCGTCACACGCACCTGTCGCAACCGGCCGACGCCGCCCGCTCCCTCTCATCCTCGCAGCTTTCAACGTCTCTACCCCACATGCCACCCCTCGACTCTCCGCCACCATCCCTTTATCCCACCGTCACCGTCACCTCACCCCCCTCGCCTAATCACCCCTCTACTTCCCACCCGCTCGCCGGACCTTCGACGCCGATGGACCAGGACGGTTTCGTCGTGCCGAAGAGGACCACCAAGCGCTCCCGAGTCGTCCGCCCCTCCGACCACCTCCCGCTCAGCAACAAGTTTTCATCTCTAGACTCCATCGCCGCGGACACGGACGACGCACCCTCCGACCACTCTACTTCACCTGCTCCGTCGGACCGCCGCCGCCGCAAGCCGGCCACACTCCGTGTCCCAGCCGCCACCGCTGCTCCCGCAGCCACCCCCACCATCACACCCCCCCCCCGCACAGAAATCATCCACGCCACGTATGCCACCCATCGCCTGTCTAGTGGCTATTGAGAAACAGCCGTTTCTCAATGCCAAACACTTGCAATCACTTCTCACCGGCCCCCTCTCCAATACTTCCGTTCGTGATCGCACGTCATTCTACACCTCGAATGCCCGCGATCACGAATTTCTCTTTCATCATCTTTCCACCCTCGGCTTTTCGCCGTACACGTCGCGTCGTCCTGACGAACGACAGGACCGCGTCGTGATCAAGCGACTCCCCCTCACCACCTCACCCGAGGAAGTGCAGGCAGAACTGAGCGCCCTCAAGCTGCCTGTGTCTTCCGTCACCCGCTTCGCTCATCCGACACCGCCGCCACCGCATCACTTCTCGTCACCACCATACGGGTAGGAGAGGCCTCGCTCTTCTACCCACTTCGTTCGATCGGCTGCTGGGTCATCGCCATCGATCCGCATCACGGCTCAGCTCGCGTCCCCCAGTGCTACCGTTGCCAAGGCCTTGGCCACTCATCGCTGCGCTGCGCCCGCCGCCTCGCCTGCTTCCGCTGCTCCGGGGAACACTGGTCCCGCGATTGCGTCGCCAAGGACGCCGCCCCCAAATGCTGCCTTTGCGACGGTCCACACAAAGCCACCGATCACGCCTGTCCCAACCACGTCCGATACGCCCAACGCCATCCTCGCCGCACATCCGCCACTACCTCCGCCGCCGTCCCCCCTCTTCAACGCCTCCCGACCTCACGTCCATGCGTGAATTCCCCGCCGCCCCCAAGGTTAACCCTTGGCTCGCCCGCGCCCAAGCCCGCGTCCAAGCCTCCACCCCCGCCCCCTCGCCCTCCGCTCTCGCTCCGGTGCCTGCTCCCCACGCTCGCCCGTCCGCCGCCCCCATTCAACCCCACGCGCCCGCCACCGACCACTATCCCGACGCGCCCGTTTCTTCCCTCGCCGACTCCCTCCGCGATATCATCGCGTTCATCCGCCAATCCTCCCGCTCATTCGTTCCACCATCACCGCCCTTTCCCGTGCCCGCTCCCCTACCGAGAAACTGGACATTCTCCTGAATGTGTTCCTCCAGTTTTTCGATAGACCCCCTCCCCCCCTTAAGTTCCTACTCTGGAATACGTGCTCCCTCCTCCCCAAACTCTCCGACCTTCATTCCCTTCTCCGTGATCACCGCCCCGATGTCGTGTTCCTCACCGAAACCTGGCTCACCACCGCCCTACCCCTCCACGTTCCGGGGTACGCCGTCCACCACTGTGACCGCGCCGGTCACGGGGGTGGGGTGGCCCTCCTCCTAAAGTCCGCCATCGCCCATCACCGCCGTACTGTCCCTACCTCGCCCGCGGCTGAGGAGGTCGCTGTGCGTCTGCATGGCCGCCCCTACCCGATCACCCTCGTCACCCTCTACCTCCCGCCCAAATTTCCCTTCCCGACCGACGCCGTCGAGGCCCTCGGCAGGATCGATGTACACGTCGTTCTTGCCGGCGACTTCAACGCATCCCACCCGTCCTGGGGCTGCCCCTCCACGAACCGCCGGAGCACCTCTCTACGTCAGCTCCTCCGCTGCCCCAAACTCCAAATCACCGTCCCCCCACCCCCACCTATCACCCCGCCCACCGCAACCGCCGCCCTTCCACCCTCGATTTCACCATTTCCACGCTCCGTCCCATCGTCACCGACGTCCGCTCCATAGCCGCCGGCCCATCTGACCACTCTCCGTCCTCTGCCTCATCCACTACCGCCCTCACGCCAGGCCCATTTTCCCCTGCTTCAACTTCCGTTCCGCCAACTGGTACGCCTACCAAACCTCGCTTCACGATTCCCTCGACCTCGCCGCCCCCTTCTCCACCCCCGCCGACATCGACCGTAACACCTCCCTCCTTTCCGACGCCATCACCGCCGCCGCCAGCGCCCACATTCCCCTCCTCCGCCCGGCCTCCGAGCCCCCTCCCCCCGACCGCCATCCGCAGCACACTGTCCCTGCGGAACCGCTTCCGCGGCCGCTGGCAGGCATCCCGCCTCCCGCAGGATAGGAGCTCGTACCGCCTCCTGCGGGGCTGGTCCGGAGGTGGAAGGCCGATCAGGAGACTGCGCCTCCAGTCGCTCACCCACTCCAACGGCTCCCTCTGGACCCACATCCGCCGCCAGAAATCCGCCCCCACCACCATCCCGCCCATCGCCCCCCAATACCAGTGCCGAGTCGGCCGCGGAGAAATCCGAGGCCATCTCGGCGTTCCTGCACACCACCTTCGCCTCCGTCCCGCTTCCCGCCCTTTCCAACGACTCTTCCGAGGACGAGGACCACCCCCCCCCCCCACCATTGCCGACCACGTCACCCTTCCCCTCCTGCCCGACCGACCTCCTTTCCGTCTCGCGACCCCGCGGGAAATTTTCCTCATCCTCTCACGCCTTCGCCATCCCGGCCCCCCTCCTCCGCACCCTCCCGCGCACCACCACCATCTTCCTCCCCGCCTCGACAACGCCATTCTCCTCCAGTGCCATTTCTCCTCCCCCTGGAAGACCGCGATCGTCGTCCCGATCCCGAAACCCGGCAACCCCCCCCCCCCCATCATCCCCTCCTCCTACCGTCCCATCTCCCTCCTCTACATCCTCTCCAAAGTGGCCGAGGTCATTTACAACCGCCTCCTCCTCGCCGTCGCCGCCGACATCCTCCCCAAACCCCCAGTTTGGCTTCCGCCCCCGCCACTCCACCTCCCACGCCATCGCCCTGGTGGGACGCGTCGCGGTGACTGGTTTCGCCCGGCGCCAACACACGGGCATGGTGCTCCTCGACCTCGCCAAGGCCTTAGATTCCGTCCCGCACCAACAGCTCATCTCCCGCCTCCTCCATGGCCGTCCCGCCTCACCTCACCCGCCTGCCCTGCTCGTACCTGGGGGATCGCTCCTACCGGGTGCGGGTGGAGGGCACCCTCTCCGCGCCCCGCCGCATTCCCGCCGGCGTCCCACAAGGTTCCATCCTCAGCCCCCTCCTCTTCTCCCTCCACATAGCCGACCTGAAAGTCCCTCCCGCCACCCACATGATCCAGTACGCCGACGACACCTGCCTCCTCTCCTCCTCCGTCCACGAGCACATGCTCGGCGACCGCCTCTGCCGCGGCCTCACCTCCATCCAAACCCAGCTCCACGCCCACGGCATCGGGCTCAACCCCTCCAAGTCCGAGGCCGTCCTCTTCTCCCGCCTCCACCCCGCCGAGGATTACCCGCCCCGCCTTTCCGCCTCCGTCATCCCCTGGAAACCCCAGGCCCGCTACCTCGGCGTCATTTTCGATTCCCGCTTCAACTTCATCTCCCACCTCGACTCCGTCACCACCAAAGCCCGCACCGCCATGATCCACCTCGCGCCCGTTCTCCTCCCTTCCGCAGGCACCCCGCCCTCCACCCGCACCCCCGTCTTCCGCACCTTCGTCATCCCCATTCTCACCTACGCCTGCCCCGCCTGGTCCCACGTCACCACCCACACGCTCCGCCCGCCCACCCACATCTTCTTCCGATCCCTTCGCCTCATCCACCGCCTCCCCCTCCCCGTCAGCCGCGACCAGGTCCCCGTCACCGCCCGCGTCCCGCACTCCCACACCATCCTCGTCACCAACACCGACCGCTTCAAGCGTTCCTGCGCCCGCCACCTCACCAACCCCCTCATCCGCCACCTCGCCAACCCGCTACCCTTCGCCCCGTACCCTCGTCGCCCTCTCCTTTCGACGCAGCACTTGCACCCCGCCGCCGAGGACGAAGAGGACGCCGAGGACCCTGGACCACCGCCGGACACCTGACGACGGCCAAGGCTGACGTAGCGCTGCCCCCATCACCCCCGTCACTTTCTTCGCCCCACTTGACGTCCCATCACTTTTTCTCCCCCATTTGACTTTCTGACAAGATCGCCCCCTATCATCAAATGAAAATCATCTCCCCCTCATGCGTGCCCAGTCTCCAAGGTAAGCACGCCCCCCCCCCCCCCCATCAACTTGGTAAGATTTTTCCTCCCCAGCAGCCGCCCCCTCACACTTTTCACCCCCTCATTCTCATTCAAGCCCATATGTACCTCCCGGTCGGAGGGGCTTCTCCCACACGAACACTCCAGGGCTCACACACAACACTTACACATAAAAAAAAAAAAAAAAAAAAAAAGCTCCCACTACAAATAATTTGTAATATATTTAATCGGTATCAAAATAATTCATTTTAATGAGGGTATGCATTGAGATGGCCTGGAAAAATAAGCGAACTCTTGTTCCCTATCCTGTGAACACCCTCTGGGCACAATTATATCGTTCACACAATTTTGAAGTTCCATCTAACTGATGTTCGCAGTCTGTGTTACACATTTTTTCGATGTGATCATTTCCTTTTCAAACGCTGATGACCAGTCTGTTACCAATTCAACAGCGAAAATACACATTATCAACGCCTAACTGGGACAAGGTGAATAAGTTAATTTTTATTTAGTGGCAAATTCAGGAATTTTAAATGGAAAACATTCAGTATATATTCTTGTTAAATGAAAAAATTATTTCCCCAACATATTTCTCTCTTGAAAGTGTAATTCCAATCAAAATATATCTCCAGATAAAGAAAGGTCATTACGTTAATTTGTCACACTGAAATTTTGTGGTACGAAAGAATTGACGAAAAACAGATTGTTATGATTCGTTTACAAACTGACCGACGAAAACACAGACTGATGACTGCATAGAATAAAGATGAGGTGGACCGATATTGTTGGCTGCGCACAACCAATCTCCATGTTCCAACATTGAACTGCTTTTCTGTCAACACGTCTAGCGAAAATGGCATGGTTTAGATTTTAGGTTAGAAAACTGATTTGAAATTTGTAATGTAATATAACAGTGTTTGTCATTTAAATTAAAATATAAATAAACACGTTTATCACTGTTGACCATGTGAATTTACAGTTGTGTAGGATTGGGGTTGGTCAATGTTGGGTACATGCACAGAAAACGAATAAGCGGTCTACCTCATCTTTAGACTATGGAAAACTGACTGACAGATGCAGTGGACTACTGTGAGTCCACCTTTAGACAAACACAACTCCCCACCAGCCAGCGGGGGCTCCTCGGCTCGCGAGTCACAAATGCTTTGACACTTCGCTTGCCTTACTGAGCGGATGAAAGAAATTTTCTGCAGTGGGCATTCATATCTCAAACCTTGAGTAAACCAGCACAAAATGCAGCCATGATTATTTTCATAACTAGAAATATATTTCATTCTAATTAAATTAAATTATATTATGTAGACACATATAATATGTATGGTAACTAAAAACCACCCACACACTCCGAGAAGTGATTCCTGCCAAAAATCTAAAACAAAATTTTTTGTATAATTTTTCTCAAAAGTGATTATTCGGGGAGCTTTAAGACCCCAAACATCGAAGTTTCAAAATGATTTTCGTTACAAGTATCAGGAATTACTTGCGATTAAGCAACAAATCGATGAATAGAGTTTTGTAGAATTGACATCTTATCCTTGTGAAAATGTGTTTGGTATTATACACCTTCACCAGGAAAAGAGGGGTTACCATGTTGTGTTTTTTTTTACGAACCAAGAGCCTATTTTTTGGTGAAGAGGAATTATATTACACACCACATTTTCACAGGTGTAAGCTCACCATTCTACTAAACACTATTCATCGATTTGTTGCTTAAGCAAGTAATTCCTGATATTATTAGGAAAATCATTTTTAAAATTCCATGTTTGGAGGTGCATAGCACCTCGAATATTCATTTATGGAAAAAATTATACAAACATTTTCGTCTTATATTTACAGTAGGAATCACCTCTCGAAGTTTGTCAGTGATGTTTAGTTATATTGTATATATAATTTTATACACTTGTAATTTGACTATGTGTGGTGGGACCATGGACGGGTGAAGGTAATTTGACTCGCGGCAAGGTTGAGGTTAAGATGTTGATGTAGTTAACCAGGACACCAGACACTGTCCCAGCAGTGTCAATGTTGGTAGAGCTGACTTCTGTTCTCTGGGCCGCTGGCCATTCACCCAGGGCGTAAAAATCTCCACACTAATTCTCTGCTTTCCTCATGTATATAATTTAAGAATATTATTTGTACTGAATTTCCCTTCGGTAAACCTCTCGGCGGGTGCCACACCACATTATGAAATATTTAACCAGTACTACCGTGTGGTCTATTGGCTGACCACACGCCAAAACACTATGAACTTGCAATATTAACGAGAAGACATATTTAAAACCCTGAACACTTGTATAATAAATAGCGTGTATTATGAGGGCCTGTGCCATGATGAGCCTTGGGGTTAGACAACTAAGAATATGCTGAATTACTGTTCCACATGTATCTCAGTGCCATTTATTACATTCTACGTCTGAGAAAACGTATAAATTGCAATGGACTCTGCCCGCCAGAAGGGTTATACAGACAAAATGGCTTACAGTCACACAATGGCTACAGTAGTTTTATGTCCCCCTGGGCAATTACAACCACAGAGGGAGAGGGCAGGCATTCTAGTGGCTAATGAAAAAGGTTCCGATATAATATATATATATAAATAAATAAAAATATAAATATTGCACATCACTGCAAATGCATCACTTACATGGTGTGTTCCCTTGTAGTGATGGCCTTGGTGCATGGCCGGGCGAATAGTCTATGAGGCGGCAGACGACAGTACACATTAACTTTCGCATTAAATATGTGTTTAGGAAACATGTGTACAAACTCGGGCATATGATTTGTGACCATGAAAGACGAAAATTGGGTGATTATTTCGTATTCCATATCAAAACCACTCAAGAATCACTACATTTTGTACCCAACAATGCGTCAAAGTCAACCTAAAAAGTCGCACATTTTATATCCAATAACTACCCGGAGAGTTCCAAAGCTATGCGGAATTTCCCCCTGCATAGCTATATCTTCCACAAAGACTCAAGTTTCGACTAAAAGTTTGCACTGGCATATTCACATGGCAAAACAAGCAGCATCGAAAAGTAGGGGTTTGAGTATCCAAACTGAAAGCGGGGAAATTGGTGCCTCGCCCAATTTGTTCCGGCCTTTATCCACCCGAATTGGGGGGAATTTCGACAGGCGCCCGATTGTTTCGTATGACGTGCCGAATCTGTAAATGTAAAAATAAAAAAAAAACCAGAAAAATAGCCCCATTTTGAAGGTATATACAAAGCGACCAATTCTAAAAATTTTGTATTCTATATCCAGAATAAATTTATTACCCTCTCCCCACCCATTAAAATACGCATCATTTGTGATATGTTGTACATTTTTAAAGGGTGATATTGTTAGATTTTCTAATTTACAAAGAAAACTAATTTTTACCTCAACAATTGAAACTGGCAGATCCATGTTCTACAGACGTAGCAGATTTAGGTGCATCGGTCGTTGATGGCCAGACTCGTCCTGATCGACATAATTGATATACACGCAACCAGGGTCGAAAATTTAATTTTTAAGTTAAACACAAACACTTATAAAACAGGTTCTTGTACTCACTCGCTCGTTTACACACTGAATTAATAGTAACTCACTATTACTTGTGCCTGTAAATTAAAACATTTAATTCACACATGCCTGCAGATTTAAACAGTTGACACCATCTGCAGCTCATGAAACGACAGCCTTCATCGACCTGTCTGCTATCTCTTCAGGAAGGTTAGCAACATCGTGGAGTAGAGGCTGGCCCTGTATCACAATGTCGAAGGCCATCAACACCCGACAGCATATGTAAATCCATGCAGTGATGTGAAGTGTGCAAGGGGTATCGTTTTTATTAAAGCTTTTTCACTGTGCCTTGGTGTTTAAAATCAACCCCATTAATAAATATCATGCTGCAAATTAAAGTTAGAAAATCCTACGTAAAATAAAATAATAACATGTGTGCCAAAGTCGACACACGTGGGTGTTCAGAACTCAGCAATCCTACAATATTTTGAAAAAATTACCTAGCACATCATGCTTAGCATATTAAAAATATTGACATGTTGACACTGTTAGTGCGAAGCGACACACTCGAACCGAGCAGAACAAAATTCGGTAAATTGCGTATCGTAATGGGAAAACCATACAAACATTCAGTGTGTACTATAAATAATCGATCCCAATTGTTTACTTTACAGTATAGTGCCATTTCGTGTATCTGGCCAAGTTTCATTTAGTGTATCCAAATTCGGCAACTATTGTTCAGTAGCGCAAATCAAAGCATTTTTCCCGCAAATTTTCTCTCGCGAATCGCAAGATGGTGTGTGCGGGATGTAAAATAACAATGTTGAACACCAGGCAAGTTATTCATTCCTCGCCAGACATAAACATGTTTCTCATCGAGCACGACATTCTCAAATCGACGATATGGTGCGAAAAATGCGAGGAAGGCGAAGCGAAATTGGTGGGAAAAAGGGGCTTATTTTAATGGTGTCGACAGCGAATGGGGGATGGTACTAAATGTAACTTTAAAGTGTCGGCGAGACATGGCAGTATCGTGAGAGATTCAAACTTGTCTCCGGGCAAAATAGTCGAGTTGTGTTTACTCTGGTGCCTGATCTAATACCCTCGACAGCAGACTATAATGAACAAACTTTTGTGCTCGGGAAAGACGGTCGTCGCCTGGTCGAGTTTCTGCCGCCAAATGTGCATAGACTGGGTGTTGATGTACAGGAAATCCATTGGCGGGCCGGACAAAGTGGTCGAGATCGACGAGTCGAAATTGGACAAATGCAAGAACCGCAAATGATGTAACGTTCACAGCCGGTGGATTTTCGGGGGAGCGCAGCAGGACGATCCGACGACATTGTTCCTGGTGCCGGTGGAAAAGAGGAACACGGCGACCCTGACCAAAATCATTAGCGTGTGGATCGCTCCGAGCACGACGATAATTTCAGACTGCTGGCGCAGTTACAGCATCTAGGACATTCATGGTTACCTTCACATGCAGGTGAATCACCGGAGGGAATTTGTGTGCAGCGAAAAGAGTGGAATGGTAAACACTCGAAACACGCTAAAGATGAAGAGGGGCGAGACGTTGAGGGTGTCCACTCAAAATATCGAGCGAAGTTGGTGTTCTGTGCGATACAGCATTCCCTTTTTTGGCCGACAGAAAAAATCTTTGGTCGGCTACCTGGCCGAGTACAACAGCAAAAAGAATCATCGATACGGAGAACGACTGCATGCTTTGATGATTCACACTGCCATCATGCACCATCGTAATCGGTGCAGAGGCGATGGCGGCGAAGGCTATCCCAATTTCTATAGGAATATGTTTGTAACTGTTTTTTTTTTTAAATTTGTAGGCACGAGCGAGATTGCGTTGCTGTTGTTGCTGTTGTTGCTGTTTTGAAAAAAGATAATTGAGTTTCTGTTGCCATTGCAGTATTACATTTATGTTTAATTGAGTAATTTAATTTAATTGGTTTAGTTTAAAAGTAATGTTTAATCGTGTTGCTGTTTGATTCAAGTTTAAATTAATGTTTAATTGAATAGCTGTTTGGATAAAGTAAAATTTTTGTTTTATTGAGTTACTATTTGATTTCATTTAAAATTAATGTTTAATTGAGTCGCTATTTGATGCAATATTAAATTAATTTTAATGGGGTTGCTGTTTGATTCAAGTTATAATTAATGTTTGATTGAGTTGTTGTTTGATGCAAGTTTAAATTAAAATTTAATTCAGTAGCTGTTTGATTAAAATTAAAATTAATGTTTAATCCAGTTGCTGTTTGATTAATGTTTGATTGAGTTGCTGTTTGATTTAATTTACAGGTGCGAATGAGACAGTGTAGCTGTTTGTTTCAGTTAAAAAAACAATGTTTGAATGACTTCCTGTTTGTTTCAGTAAAAATAATAATGTTTGATTGACATTTTGTTTGTGTAAACATTCATTCCCGATCTGGAACAAAGCCTAAAATAGTCGAGTTAGCCATGATGGGTCCACCCGGCGACGACGGGTGTACTTGCATCTGTTGCATCCGGAAAACTTGGAACTGCCAGTTTGAATTATTGAGGTATATGATTATTTTTTAATTACATACATTTGCTATCCCGAAAAGGCATAGCGTGGTCGTGTCTGTCATGACTGGTTAGGCAGGCGGCGGACGCAATTGCATTCGCTGTTGCTTTTAAGAACTTTGGACCTGCCAGTTTCGACTGTAGAGGTAATTTATAAAATAAAGTGATTGTGTATATATAAAACTTTAAAATCTTTATGGTTAAATTTATAAAAAAAGTTAAATTTCTAACTGTACATTATTTTACGGTACTCTTCTAGTGATTGCGTAAGTGTGAATCTTTATATAATAAATGGTGAAAATTATAAAACATTAATTTTTAACTGTACACCATTTTACTGTACCCTTTGGTGATGGAACACGTGTGAAAAATCACATATTAAATTGTTACATTTGTAAAAAAAATTGAGTTTTTAATTTTACCATGTTTTATCGTACCCTTTTAGTGACTGCATACATGTGAATCTTAATTTAATAAATGGTTAAATTTATAAACAATGTTAATAAAGATTAAATGTTCTCTTTAAAATAAATTTAAAAATATGCATTACGAATCATGTGTATTAAAACAGGGACGAGAAAAGGGCGGGAAAAAAATTAGATACACGAGGAAACTTTTAAGAATTGTTACTTTTGGTACCTGAATACACCACAGGAAACAAATGGGGTATTTTACCCTATATTCTGTTTTCGGTTTGGATAAGCTATAGGAAATAATTGGGCGTAGGTCGAAATTTCTCCCGGACTCGGTTGGATACACATTTCGAAACAAGTAGGGTGTGGCACCAATTTCCCCTTTCCCGCTTGGATATGCGCTGTCGTCCTTTTCGGTCCTGCACGTTTTGTCTTCTGGATATGCAAAGGGAAACTTTTGTTAAAAACCACCTTTTTAAAGGTGCTTTGGATAAGTAGGAGGAAACTTTGTATTTTATTTGGGCTTTTCCGAGTCGTGGTTGGATATGTAATTGGCAGTTTTTGTCTCGACTGTTTTTACCATTGGATACGTAATTGCAATGGTTTTTAAGCGATTTAAATACGCACTACAGAAAAATCACCAGTCTTTTGGATTTTTTACCCACAGATCCCTGGCGAATCTCTCGAGTTCCAGCCAAATGGAGGATGAAACACACACAGAGGATGTGGAGGAAATGGACGCGGTGCTTTCGGCTACAGATTATGAGTCATCAACCTCTTCAGTCCCTGGCCCATCAACTTCTTCAATGCCAGGACCATCAACCGCTGCTTTCCCTGGACCAACAACCTCTTTGCACGAATATATGTAATGATCATTGACATTTACTATAATAATTTTTTTGTAATGAAATTGAAATTATTATATTTGAGAATAATTTCTTTTGCCAACAGAACTGTTCGAAGATTGCAAAGGCACAGATCTACAGTCGTTTCCCACCAGTTGAGACCTCAAACAACTTCTGATGTCCATCAACAGAGAAGCACAAAGTGTAAATCAGAATCCGACACCAGCCGTGCCAAGTAAAAACAAGCACCGAGTAAGTGTTCGAGACAAATACCAATAATAGACGTCTTCCAACATCGAAGAAAGAATCCTAAACCAACCAAGATGACTGATATTTCTCGTTGTGAATTATGGCGAGAAACAACCCGAAAGACTCGTTATAATCTTAGAAAAACAAATAAAAGAAAGTATCAGAAATATGGTTCTGATTTTTTATTATAATTAACCTATATATATATATATATATATATATATATATATATATATATATATATATAATATAATATACTCATCAATAATAATTTTACATATTATTTACTTTTTTGTTAATATTTGATTTTCATTCAAAAAATACTACTGGCGTACCCATAAATAAGACATTGGCTTCATTTAGTCTTGTTTAGGGTTTTGCCCCATGGTAAAGTAAAATTTCACAAATTTCATTCATAGAATCCCACATAATTGCAATTTCACCATTCAAATCCTCAGTATTTAGGAAATCTTCAATTTTCCCCTATCTTTATTCAATGCCGTTTTTATATTGTCCAAAACACACAAAACTGCCTATTTATTTTTACTAGATACAGCTTTGTGTAATACTGTAATGTTATTACATCCCATTAATAAAACATTTGCTCAATTTTCTAGCAGATAATCTACCACTTCCACGGTGTAGTCTTCGGCTGCGAAATTCAGTAACAAATCTATTTCTAAGAAAATTGTTTCACTCAACCTTTTTTCAAATAGATAATGCACAATGCTTTCACGATCTGCATTAACCGCTTTTACCAAAAATTTCCAGTCTTTGTGAATCCCTTTCACTTCCGTGTCTATTGTTTGCACCAAACACAAAAGTACGGGTAAATTTTAAAAATAATAATTGGCATACCCCAAATGGTTATACCGGCTGAATCGTTGGCCAAAACATTAACACCATATTCTATTAGGAATTTTACAATTTACAAATTCCCTGGCGCTGCTGCTCTCTGAACTCGAAATTTACCGCAAAAATAGTTTTCTTCAAAATTCAATTTAATCTCCTTCATGCGTACAAGTTCATCTAGCTAACCATGATAGGAAGCTATACTCACCGGTGACAGTTCTTCTTGTAAAACAACTCTTGTTTGTCACAGCTGATTCTCATGATGTCTTCACTGACTCTCATAGTGTATTCACTGGCACTCATTGTGTCTTCATTGGCTCTCATTGTGTCTTTGCTGGCTCTCATGGTGTCTTCGCTGGCTCTCATGGTACCTTTGATGGCTCTCATGGTGTCTTTGCTGGCTCTGATGGTATCCTTGCTGGCTCTCATTGTGTCTTCACTCTGAAGTTTGCAGAGAGTGAGTGTGATCCCTTGGCTCAGTCGTCTCGTTTTTATACACGCTTTGTACGAGATTTTTTTTTTATTGGCTCAGAAGGAATGTAATTTTTTTATATTTTTTTTATTGGCCGAGAAGGAATGTAAGTTTCTTTATATCGTATCGCGAGTTTTACCGACCTAGATAAATCAAACAAAATATTTTTTTTATTTGACTTTCCCATACACAATTGATTTCAAATGCAAAAAATGACTGGGATATATTAGCACGATCTTGTAAATAAAATGAACATAGTGTAAAAAAATTAAGCTTATATTTATGCGAAATGTTAAAATGTAATGCCGCTTGTTTTGTTCCTGCAGTCATTACGCAAGTTTCATTGCAAACTTGTTTATACTTTTAAACTTTTAAAAGATTTTCATGTAAACGACAGATGGACTCATGAGATAGCAGTTTTACTCGCGCTCTCGACCTCAGCAATCGGGTAATCGGAGTTAGTTTTTGTTTATTAAAGTTATCAAATAGCGCAGCGACCACTGATGAAACATATTTCATTTTAACATTTGCTTATTATTTTTCAAATGTCAAAATAGTTTTGGCATTATTGACAAAACGATTGAAAACACTTTGAGGTTTGTGTATGCCTCGGAAGATATATTCACGATTCGTTTGTTATCGGATCCGGAAACTAATTCAATTCCATTTTCAAAAGCCCATTCGATATAAAATTGTTTGTAAATTAGCGGTTGGTCGAGTAAAGTTTTGTAATTTATTTCATTGACATCCAACGAACCCTTGAATTGGTCGTCTTCATTATCTTTTAGACGAACTGTGAGTATAGTTTGTGAATGTTCGTCCAAAAGGTCGGAAATTGTATTAAATGCTCCGAAGTTAAACCGTTTCAAATGCTTAAATATTGACCGAATAAATACACCTCTGCGAATATTCATAGTGTATCACTTTGCCGTTCTAAAACGAATCATGCTCACCTCTCCAGGCTGGATGATTGATGACCGTATATATGGCATTTTTTCGTCGGTTAAGGTATTTTAAAAATCATCAGTTTCGATACAATTTATTTTCCAGTGGTGGAAATGTAGTTTTTTCTTTCCAACCCCACCACCCTCCTCGACAATTGTATTATACAGGTGTCAAAATTGTTGTGTGTTTTCGAAATGTATATACCGAGTGGAATTACAATAATATACTAACTATGAGTGGCCCCAATCCCACATAGAGTTGTTTATTTCCTTTATTCATAGTTCTTATCTATATATTAGCATACGATAGTAAAAAACTCAAAATTACATAGAGCGAATGTCGGTTGTATAGCTGTTCATCGGGTGCCATGACGAGCGAGCTCGTATCGCAAATGATTGTGGGCAAACCATAAAATACTTGCTGCTTCGATGTTTGAATGGCGTTCTCATCGTACTTTGCCGACAGGTAAGTGAGAAATACAGACATTATTTTAAAAATTTGAATATAACTCAAGATATCGATAAGAGGTGCCATAGATTTACGTATTTTTTGGGGATCGTTTGTCTTTGGAATACACTCCCATAATGTCTCTACATCAACCAATACGTCTGCGTGGTAATTTGAAAAGAAATTAATTTTTCTCACGTGATTGAATATCTTTTTGTACTTGTGTTATACAGAACCAATTTTATTCCTAAACTCCTCAATTTGAAATAATAGGGAATTATCTTTGTATAGTAATATTGTCAACTGTTTAATATTTCCATTCTCTGCCTGTTGTTAGTCTCTTAAAGATGTTTTATAATTTTTGCGAGTGACGTATGGGTCCAAACAATTTAGTTGGGTAGTATACTGCTTCAGATATAGAAAATTTAAAGGATGATTTAATTGCAAAATTTTATCTCAGAAGTGAGTTTATCATGTTCAGTCATTAACGAATATATATTTATGCCTTTTAACCTCAATACAGAATCGTAAAAATGTTTCTTATTTATGATGAATGTCAGATGTAAAAAATCCAACTACAGCAGCGGATTGTTTTACAAATTTAACCGATTCCATAAATTCAGAATGCATCATATTTTTATTTAATTTTCTCCGCGCTTTTAACTTTAGCAACTCTCTAAACGCAAAACTAAAATCAGAAGGTATTATTGTTTTCTTCATTGTTTACCTAATTACCGGCAGCCGCAGTTCCTGAATTAGTAGCACCTCAGAAAGATGTACTCGCACCTAATTGTATATTCACCGAGCCTTAGATTTTAATTTTAAATTTCCATAAAACAAACCCTAAAATTCCAATTGATAAAATATATCCTATAATGGTTAATGCGTATATTTGTTGTTTTTTATTCATAAGGTTGAGAAAAGTAGAATAAAAAGGATTAAGACGAAAAATCACAACATGTTATAAAAAAAAATTTATTCATTGATGTATTTACAATTGTTACAAAAAAGTATTTACCGTTGAATAAATTTCAATTTACCCTTGTTTGTTGTTCTGTATAAGACTATGTAAATTTTTACTAGCGTACAACCCTCAAATTTGCATAAATGTCATACATTTTTTATCCTATACTGCTCTGAACTGTATTTCCATAAGCGGAAAGCCATATAACAAGAGTTTACTGTTTTTAGTAGCTTCACATGCGTGTTGAAAGGCAAATTTATATATCGTATTGAGATTCATATTGAAAAAACATTTTGGTGTCAGAAAGAGGTTGTTTTTCTTTCTCGTCACGCATGAGTATTTTGTCTCCAACATGTCCTAACTAATATAAACTTCACTGATGCATACTTCATGACCATGGATTAAATTGCGGTAGGAAACACTAACGATTAGCGGCAAGTAGGCGGGTTTGAGGTTTTCATTAATCTCCACTATCAGAATTTTTTTATCGTTTGAAAAGAAAATCGGTGGGAACCGGGGACGATTCTTGAAAATATTCTGTTTGTCCATCTCAGTTACATCAAGTCGACAGCTACATTATTTTAGAAAAAACTTTATTTGAGCGAGAAAAGCAATCGATTCACTTAAATTGAAATAGTGTGCTTCGATGTTTGTAAAGGTATAGAAAATACATCCAGGAAACTTTACCAAGTTTTCCTATGCCCAGTTCGTAATCTCTTTTGCGTTGAGTACCAAACGTGAATCCGTTTTGATTTTATGCTCAATCACAGTCACCAACAACTCTACTGGATACTCGAAATCCAGAGTGAAACAATTCATGTTACGATCGTGTACGCCGAAATGACGTGTATGCAGTTTCTTCCAATTCGGAATGGTATTTAAAGTTGTCAGAAATTCCTGGTATGTCAAATCCATATTCCTAAACTGTGTGGTTAGGAAAAAATTATCACCACATAGTTCGCGAATAAGCGATATGTCATTGGGTTTGTTTGTCATAAATGGCTTTAGCTGATACTGATCGCCACAAAATACAATCAACAGTTTACTAAAAGTGTGATTCACCATTTGGAAAAATTCAACTATAAATTTTTCTAGACATGCACTGATCATACTATATTAACAAACAAAACAATGGGTGCATCGAAGGAAATTGAATTGTCGTTGTTACATTCCATAAAATACGAAGCCGTGTTGTATCCGAGATCGCAAAAATTGCTCAATTCTTGTACCACTGTAGCTATTTTGTCAAGATCAATCAGTGGCATGAGCTGCATGAATTTCAAATATTCGTAGTAACTGAATATAGTCAACCGAATTAGGAGACTTGATAACGTCAAACCATTTGATAGTTTCATATGTCGACAAATATCTCGCAATAGAATGTTTTGCGGGGTTGTGCAAAAAACTCTGTATTTTTTTCCCTCGAGAAAAATATGCAATTATGTAGATTTCCCACTGCCGGCAGGACCATTTAACGTTGTGTATTTAAGTGTAGCCAACTCGCCATCATTCTCGTCGAGCCATGTAAATTAAGTAGTTTTAACAAGTTCTTGTTCCATTGAAAGTGTTAACATTGCCGACATAAAATTTGTCGTTGTTTCCACAGCTTTCGGTTCGGAGTCCGATGAATATACAAGGGTAATTAACTTGTCCTCGAGATTTTCACGCGGAATTTGTTGCGCCCATAAACACATTTCATTACTACTCAACATATCTCTAAAACATAAACTCCAGTCTCGTTTAGCCGGAAGGCCATGCTTCACTTGTAATTTATACTTGACGTTTTTTCCAAAGGTAGTGATCCATGAAATGGGGTTTGTTATGTTTAATGATGAGATTTTCGAGGAATAGAAGAAAAAAAAAATTCCATTGTGATATTGTACATCTTTCACCATGGATGTTTCCGGAGTAATAAACAAAGTTACTTACAAACTAAACATTTTATAGTAGCATTTTTGTCAATAAAAAGTACAAACCGGTATTTTTTTTTAGTTCGATATAGTGTAAATAAACGGATATGTGTTGCAAAAAAAATATTTTTTTTTGTATCTGAGACTCTAAATTTAAATATGAGAAGTTCTCAGAGTTTTCAAAACAAAAACAATTCAGGTGGTGCCAATTAAAAAAAAAAATACCTTTTACTTTATCAGAAGGTCTAACAAATGAATATTCGAAACTATTTTTTTTCTTACTAATACTATAAAATTAACAGATTATAAAAACTTGATGTACAGTTTACAAAATTTATCATTACTGAATAACTATACTATTTTTCTAAACTTTGAGGCAAAACTTCCGGATAATTTACATCAAGAAGCTGCGGGAAAAATACAATATGAGATGAAACGTATTAAACAAAAATGTTTAATTATATCACAGTGGTAATGTAATTTGGAAACAAATTATACGACTTTTAAACGTTCGCATATTGGCGTGTTGGCAACGACCCACGCGACATTAATTGTGCATTAAACCAAAATTGCGCTGAACTATTTGATTTTTTATATAATCACATTTACACTTACTTCCGGGCAGTTGCAGTTGAAATTTTCATCATTTTGGCAACTCGTTCGATGACCTTGCACAGCTTCATCTCTCCTAGACGAATTAATGAATAAGTACTTTCGGCGAGATTTATAATGTCTTCCTGACGCTGACTAATCGTATGTAGTTTGCTGGAACTCATGACTTTACACAAAATCACCACAACACAATTAAACACTATACGACCTATAATAAAACAATGATGACTGCAGATAAGCTGAAAAATAGATGAGAAATATATAAACATAAAAATTTCCAACATCCAAATTTGTTTAGCTTGCCTCGTAACCACTCCAACACAAGCAAAGGCAAGCAACAAGCATGATGGAATCACAACAACAGGCCGTTGGTTTTTACCATTGCGCCAATCACGTGACACAATATAATTATGAGTAACAGTAAATACATTAACTTTAAGCGAATAATTACTTTAAACTGTATAAAATACACTTCAAACAACTTAAGTAGTCATAAATTTAAACATTACACTTGCAATTCAGCGTTATTTCTTAGAACTACTTTCAAATTTCATAGACAACATAACTGGGTGTGTTCATCTCCAGCCTGTGCGGTAACACACATGGTTATACATACGCAGTTGCGGACAGTGTTTTTTTTTCTTCAAAAGTTGATTTCTAGAGTGCTCACTTTGATGTGAACGGTCTTTATATATACAGTAAAAATATTTTTTTATATTTTACTCTTGAAAAAAAAAAAAAGAAACATTTTCTAGATAAAAGATTTATTTTATAAACAACTATTTCTCTCTCTCTCTCTCTCTCTCTCTCTCTCTCTCTCTCTCTCTCTCTCTATATTATATATATATATATATATATATATATATATATATATATATATATATATATATATATATATATAAATACAACACACCCCCTTTTAAAATATTTCAGTTCTTCTACAACCATGCACGGGGAATTCTTCTTTTGCCTTTACTTGAATCAGTTCAACGATTGTGTAGAATACTTGGTTCGTAAACATAATGTGACTTTTCAGCCTTGTCTCAAAAATACAATTCTCAAATGCAAATTGATTGGCATTTGTGGTATTCCGTCATGTTCTTGTTTCAATCACGTTTATTTGGACTTGTGCCATCATCACAACTTGAACTATACGATTTGTATAACCATGGAGGATCGTCATATCTGCAATATATTCCCCATGAAGATGGGATCTTATTTGTATTTGACATTACTCCATCATTATTGCAGTTATTGCGATGGAATCGGAATGGCATCATCGCCCTCGTAATTATCTTCATCACCTCCATTGTTGTGTGAATGTGTGATCGAATACTATATGGTGAAAAATTCTAAAAAGAGGAGATTAAACATGGAAGATTATTTAATGACAAATTCCCAAATTCACGGTTATTTCATCGAAAACGGTCGTTTGTGTTGGGTTCCCTATATAATGACAAATAATTGAGAATTACCGCACATTCGAATGAGCCGAACACGAAGTCATCGCTTTTGCATCGCAAATACAGTTACACCCGAAAAAAAAAGACATTGTTTCGAACTGTTTTTGTCTGTTGGTAAAGAACCGCATGAGTTTGTTCACAGTAATCCTAAAGGCTAAAACTTTGAAAATGATCTTGATTTGAGTGTGTTATACTCTTTTGAAGTGGATGATAAATACATTGCCTATGAACATCAACTTTTCGGATACGTATTAAAACGATTTGTCGGCCATATCCGGCCCATTGATAGTTTCTCCAGTAAACTAATTTTCTCGCCATCAATGTTGTTGATTCGATTGGTCTTGTATGCAGTCGACAATATTGAAGAACAGGCAAAAAAAAAAAAAAATTGTTGCGACTAGCAATTGGTGCAAGCTAGTTTCCATAACGAATACGTACAAAACTAAAAAATAACAAATATTTCAAATCTGAACCGTAAACTGTTGACTCCTCAGATCGGCGATCGAGATTTCTTTGGGCTCGTCATCAGACCTGTATCGAAGAACATTGACATATCCACGATACCCACAGATTATTTGAGATTTTTGTGTATTTTCGAAAAAAAATGTCGCCATCGATTCGTTTAGTCGTGTTTACTCCCTGGTCTCGGGTGTAAACCTGGCCATAAACACCGATTCTTGTAGGATCGACAAACTGATTTCCAAACTGATTACTAAAGGGTACTGGTTGCCACTGGATGGACGCGATATTGGGGATATGTAAAACAATACTTTTACCTGTCAATTGTGCATGTTCAACTCGATATTTCCCTTGAATTACAAGTTGAATCCTAAAGTGAAATTGAATGCTCAAAGATTCGATGCTGATTTGGTTTCATCGAGGTGCTTGTGTTTGAAGGTATATTCATCTTGAATAATTTCCAAGGTATGCCGTTCAAGACGGGAAGAATCTGCACCAAATCCGCATTCGAATTGACCGTGTACGTCGATTCGGAGCGTTTTTTGACTCTGGATGATTGTTTCGAATTGCACATCACAGAGCAAATACGATCCACTTACCAATATAGGAAAATTGCCAAGCTGTTCACCGCGATAAACTTGAAGACGAAACTAAACATAAAACCCCTTGTTCGTTTTTTCGAACTCGGGATTTCGAAGGCGAACATTTAGAGCCACAGTGTGACGATCCGAGGTTCCAGAAAAAAAAACGGGCTTTACAAGTCATCCACAACTCACCGAAGACGGGTATGCGATCAATGCCAATAAAGACATTCCGACCGTACACTGTCGTCGTTTCTGGATGATTTTCAACCACGGTTCCAAAACCATATTTCGCATTCGCTTGAGCAAGGACTCGAGGCCCGTATTTCTACAATTTAATAAATCCGAGACGGTCTTTGTCCAAATGCACGTGTCCTGTGGCAAGGTTCATTCGACTGAGCCGCTGGAATATTTCAATAACCCACACTTTAACATACACATGTCGACAAACATGTACAGAATATCGTTAGCAGTTGACGATAGCGACATTCTATCTCCACGTACGAAAATCGATCGAGTAAAGACGAACGTGTATTTCGTGCATAATAATCGGCTCATTTTCAAGGTGGTTGTAGAGTCCCGGCATCGATTCTACGATGGTTTAAAATTGAGGAGTACATAATCACAAAAGGGAATAGCTGTGCCTATGCAAATGAAAGATGATTATATCGATTGCATGACTTCGATCTACTCGGTTATCCGTCGATCGCCGCTGATGCTGTTGAAAGAAATGAGTTTTATTCGAGAAAAAAGCCAATAAATATATTTTGCGGCAAATCGTCGATGGTGGTGTTGAAAAACATTGCATCTGATTGTAAGAGCATCGGTTTTATGAAATTCGACAATTTGTAGATAAACAACTTGCAAATGAACGGGTGTAATGCTGCCATTTACAATATTCACCAGCGAGCATATTCGTCAAAAGAACGGTACAAGTGTTTGCCTACAGCAAACAATCAACTACTTCAACTGTTTGTGATGTTGAACAAAAATAATGTGGAATTTACCACTGCAAAAGATGCTTCTGGCAATGCCAAGTATGATTTATATGATAAAGATTTGACTGGTGCCAACATGAAAAAGTTGGACGAGTTCATTTCATTTTCAAAATTGTAATTTTAAAAAATATATAATTTTTTACATAATGTATTTTTTTTAATTTTATTTTTTTTTACGAAATTACAAAAGTGTTGGGATGTGTTCGGAACATTAATTGATTTTTCTTTTGACGATTGGTATTTAGCCCCTCCACCTCCATGTAGTTCAAACACAAAACATCAATGTTTTGATGGAGTGGTTTGGAATTGATGAATGCTTAGACGCCTTTGGATACCGATTATCCAACTCGGCCTTTTCCATGTTGCCCAGATAGTGCCTGAGTCCAAATCCCGTACTGTAAACAAAATTTGAGTTGAAAATTTCGATGTTTGCCACGTATCCGAGCGCGATAACATTGATATCGCATGAGGGGAGGAAGCTTAGGATTGTTAAAATGTCAAATATGGGAAACTGTGCCAAAGGAACCCCATATTGTATGATTTTTTTGCCATCCTCCATAGCGACTTCTGTGTTTGGCAAAGAGGTCGTTATGTCATGGATCCATTAATTTTGTTTGACCATGTCTATATCTAGATATTCCTGGTCGAAAAACATATTCACTTTAGCCTTCTCGATACACGCTAGATCCAAAACAGAAGTCCACGTTAGACCGTATGTTTGGTAAAAAGTTTGAGTTTATCGGTACTAGCGATGTTTTTGGGATATGTAGAGTACTCGAATATAGTGGCCAATTTCGACGAATCGATAAATTTACTGCTGTTGTTGGAGAATAGATTCATGAACATTTTAGCCGAGGTTTTCAATGGTTGCCCGACAAGCATGGGATACAAGGGACATTGGCCGACCACAATGCTCGTCTTTGAGATGGGGCTTAATATCACTTTGTTGTATTTTCGAAATAAATTATAATCGACATTGCAGGAATCTGACTTGTGAGTCTCGCACAATCCACCAATCAAGAACTGTTCGTTAACGGGTGTGTTTGCACCGAATCGTTCGTTATTCAAGAAACAAATAGGCGTCAATTTCATGTCGACGGAACTGTTATGACCATTACTGAGGTTAAGTTTTTGATGGGCTTAAATGAGTGGATAATATCGATTAATTTCATTAGATTGATTGAGATTAGTGGTATGAAATGATGAATGCGTACTGAGATTAGAAAATATATTCGAACTATCCCGAGCTTGAAGTTGACTCTGTGATTATATATATATATATATATATATATATATATATATATATATATATATATATACACACACACCTAAAAAAAATACACAAGATGTCCATATTCACTGGACCAACAAACTTGGATTATTCAAATACTCTGAGAAATGTTTTTGAAAGACAAAAAATATTAACTTATAACGATTACTTGCTGCGAGTGCCGCAAATATTTTCTCATGTATATGCAGAAATTCGTCAAGATGTAGAGTTACAAAAGGCAAACTTGTATTTTTTTGATTATTGCTATCAGGTTCATCTTAAAGGTGGAAAACGATTCTGTGATGCATCTCGATGCAATCTGCATTATCAACGGGGAAAAATATGCACGCCTCGAGACGTCCATAAATATTCAAGAGTGGTAATTCAGATGTGATTGCATGCCAAAGAGCATGTTTTCCAACCAAAGATCCCGAATTAAAATATCACGAATCAAATAACTATTGGAGCGACCGCTGCGATGCGTGTATGTTGGTTCATCAAGAAGCCTATCTGTTCGGAATAGATGATTATTGGCGAGTAAAAGAAGGCACGATTATTCCGCATATAAACACGATTGGAACTGGTTTCTGCGTCGATTCTTCGCCATATGTGACAGAGATGGGTGATGAAGCAATACACTTTCGTCTAAACTCGTATTATTACGATAATTTTATCGTGTCTCTGGCGGGTGACGAATGCACAAACCATTTAGATAATAAAATTATAGGCTTTTTCATCGGAAATTACTTGTACAAAATAATCGAATACAGTTTCGTGGAATTGGCTCATGGAATCGTTCAGTACGATGTAAAGCGCCCGCAAGTACCACCAATGGGACAAATGCCCGATTACGTCGCGGAATGGAATAACTTCGTCAATCACGAGGCGTTCTGCGTAAATTCAGACATTAAACTCAGCGACATAGGCATCACAGAAAAAAATTCCGAGACATTTACTTTGGACCACAGAGTCTGGGGGAGGGGGTAGGCTTGTGGAGCCTTTAATACTGACCCGCAATGTCGAATCCCTAGTTTACAATAAAGATACTTGTGTTCGAATTGGACCGCTAGCCGATTCAGTGCCATACCACTTAAAATATACAGATAACGGTAAATGTCAAATCGACGAATATCAAATGCTCCATTTAATGGGTGGTTTTCCGACCAAATATCCCTATCTTTTATCCAATACAAAAGATATTTCCGACATAATTGCCGATATTATAATCTCTTGCATCCAAGGATTGGGGGGAGTAACGAGTTCCTACAGCAATTACTCGGTGAGGTCAGTCTGAATATGGTTCTCAAGACCCAAGTCAAACATATTGGACCCACAATGATCGAAACTGGTGCAAAGATCTTGAATCGTCAGTTGGTAATTTATTTATTCAGAGCCTTGACAATATAATTTGTTACGAAAGCTGTGATATTGACTGCTTTTAAAATGGTGGGATTCGCCATTAGAGCATTTGCTACAGTTTCTCGTTTTTGGGTGCCCATACTTGATATAGTATTGATCATGACGGCAGTCGCCGATGTGTTTTTGACCATATTCGACCCATTCAACTTGCAAAACTTACAAGGTCAAGATTACGTACATGCTATATCAAAGCTGGAATTGGAATTAAAATAAAAGATTTGGTGTTTTCGAACGATGAAATATATACTGATCATGTTCGTGATGATGTGGAAGAACGCTCACGAAGGTGTTGTCGATTTAGCGAATCATGTTTCCATCCAATCATCCTCTATCGATAATACTGCCGACACCAGTAACTTAGCGGCCTTAAAAAAAATGATGCCATATTTAACCCATCTATTACGTGTATTCATCCTACTAAAGTAGTAAAAGATGACGATTTTAAAACATTACTGCAATTTCGTTTACAATACCTACTGGCCCTCAAAGTCAACTCGAATGGATTTCGTATCGATTGGAACAATATGGGTGGCAATGATGATGATGATGATACGATGTTGTCAAATCAAATGAAAACTTTTAGTGCACAAATTGCAAATCAAGTTTTGGTCTTTACACTCTACACATCTAAAATTAACTCTCGAATAAACATAATCGATAGAGGATTGTATTTGCTGGGGGTTTAGATACTAATCTCGGGAATAACTGCATTTTTCACCAATAAAACAATACATTCATATATTGTATCAATTATTTCATTAGTAATGGTGACTTTTATACAAATGTTTACCTTTTATCAAAATTTATAATAGGTAAATCGAGAGACTTTCTTAATAGGCAGTTGTTCTTCGTCACACGTGGTAGAAGTACCAAGTCTTAGAGTTCACTGAGTGAGTACTTTGTGTGATGTAACTCTCGATCCTTGGCTAATTTGAAAATCTCGCAAACTGTGTTTACACATACCAGTTTAGTTTTTTTTTTTCATACCTTTCTTGATGAAGGTAAAGAAATATCCAACTTCTTTGCACGATAAATCATTTTTTTGTCAGCCTATCGATGAAAAGGGTAACTGATTCATTGTTATCTTTATTTCTGACTTTGTTATAAGTCATTTCGGTCCACTCTGCGATAATGTTGACGTTTATTTTCGTAGCCATCTGGAACGCTTTGATGTGTTTCTTTACTTACACCATCTACAAGTATGCTACAACACTCTGAACACCACACTATATATACCAAGAGAGAGAAAGAGAGAGAGAGAGAGAGAGAGAGAGAGAGAGAGAGAGAGAGTAGAAAAAAATTAAAAAGATACTCTTTTATTATTATTATTTTTTCAATAATGACTTACATAAATGAATGCAATACGTGCTAAAAATATCAATATGATTATGACTTTTATAATTGTCGTTATCTGGGTTATTTGCAAAAATACAATAGTCATGAGGGTCGGCATAATCATTTATTTAAAAAAATTTGCCAATCGAATGTGTTGTTTAGTAAATTTTCGTTTCCCAATTCCAGCTTCTCTTTATGTTTGTCTTTATTGTTTAAAGTAGCAGTAGTAGTTTTAGTTTTCGAAACATTTGCATTTTCAATCAAATTGTTGAAAAAAAGTATAACTTTTTTCGGCAGCAGCTAATATCTCGGCAGCCGCCATGTCTTACTGTTATTGAGTGCCTTCGAGCACAACACAACTTACCACCTCACCAAAAATGTCAAAATTACGGCTTTCTTTTACTCGAAAATTGTTTTTAAAATGAAAGGTGTTATTTGTAATATGTAAAATATCTTTTAAACCTTTGTCGTTTTTTTACACGTATAATTTGATGTGTAGTGGGTGGTCGTAAAGTTTTTTCTCCCAGGTTGATGGATAAAAATTTTGTAGTTATATTTATTTTCATTATCTATGTACTCTATATGGGATGTTAAAATACCCTTTTTACCCTAACGTAGTCAATAGATAGAAGGGTAAGTTTTTTCTATTGAGTTTCCTCTTCTATTATTCGTATTGAATTTGTTTCTTTCAAACTAAAATATACTTTCGGGCGAGTATTTTTATTGTTGTATTTCGTTTTTGAAAACACACACAATGTAGAATTGTTATATTGTGCACAAACATTTACTCAAAGAATTCCTGAAGGTGGTTCATATACCTCAGACTCCCAACGTATAACCACAATAGATGGTATATCATATACGATATCAAAATTGGGAAAGGGGTTGAAGGAATTGTAACAAACACACATCTGACTCGTTTTTGCCGCCCTGATCAACTCTTGGTTGGATGTGTCGAGATTACTAGTTGCATATAAATTCGAAGGATATTTGATCATATATTACGTGGTTAAAATAGTATATTCTTTTAAACATATTAGCCTATCTGTACCACAAAATCTGGTATGCGAATTAGAAATAACATTTTCACCAGTAGGCAGTATGGGGTTCCTTGTCGAATCCACATACACCATAATTTTATCAATTATTCCATGAAAACCATTGATGTAAATGCTTTCTGAAATGTATACTCTCTCAATATCTGTAATTATTTTACTCGAACTAGATTCGCATAAACAATTCAACATAATATCATAATGATGGATTTCGTCGTAATGTGTGTTTGATTTATATTTCTTCAGATCTGTAATGCTGGCAATTACAGCCTTGCTATAGAAAGCAGTTGGATAACTTTTCATAAATCGCAATATGGTATTGAAGGAAGTTATCGGAATTTCATGTATAAAGTAAATCGTAATACTTAGTATCGTATTGTCCAAATCTGTATTCAGCTGTAAATTAAATTGGTTCGAACTTAGTTGATCACTGCATTATAGGTTTGCCACATTCCCACGGTTATTGTTATGGGTATTTGAGGTATTAAACTTGAACAACTCGCAATTCTCCTCGATAAATTGTAAATTATCTACATACGATTCAGCAGTAAATTCTAAATTTTCGGTATTTAAAACCAATTTGTCTTCTTCGGACGTGCTACAGAGTTTTTGTGGAATAAAATTTTTGTGTTTGCACCATCCTCGAATTGCAAACAATCGTTTAGAACTTTAGAGGAATCATTTGAAATGATGACGAGGTTCCTCTGAATATTTTTAACGACTTGGAAACCATTACTTTCGTTAAATAAATTGGCTAGATCTATTTTTGAAAACGATACCGCTATCTCCCATGAATGAATCGATAACCTTCACCACTAGTGTGTGTTTTCCATCGGGCATGGCTTCCAAGTACTTGCTCAAATAATACAAATCATATAAAATTGCTTTGAATAGTACTATTCGATGGAAATAGTGCTAGTGATTGCCATGTTTGTTGTCAATGGTTATTTCTGCCGGATCTTTATCCTCGTAAATGGCAGAAATCCCTGGAATACTAACAAAGAATGAGAGGTTTACGACATAATGCCGAACCATCAATCACACTATACATATATTCGGCATTTGATGGGAATTGTTCGTTCACCGAAGGTTTGTATAAATACTCTATGACCATAAAATCATCATTGTTGTTGGTATTCATGTTGAAATGATTCATTAAAATACTTTCTAATGTTGGCAACTCAACTCGTGAACCATTCTGGTATAGCAAAATATGGCGACATGGTATTGTCTCGTGTATAAAGAGCGTAAAGTAAAGCTACAGTTAAATATACATCTACCTTGTTTCATTTTCCATTTCCAACAGGTTATGGGCCCAGACACATGGTGTAGCATTGTGCTAAAGGCAGCTGGAAGCTGGCAGCTTGTCATGGGAGGAAAATGTGGCGGTAAATATTGTAAGTGTGTTGGTAGACATTTTGAATTTGCGGTTTAGAACAGTTGGCCAAGCCTAGAAGAGATAGTTATATGCCTAGTGAAAATGGAGCAACTGACAAGAAACACATCTGTGAATTTTATTAAGCTTGAAGAGTCTATGAACTGGAATGCGTGGAAATTTCAGGTAAGTGTGTTGTTACGGGGACTAGATGTCTATGATGTTGTAGATGGCTCGGAAACAAAACCCGAGGCGGAATCTGCAAAATTAGAATGGACAAAGAAAGATGCAAAAGCTCAAAGCCTGATAGTGACGTGACTTTCAGAAAGTGCAATGTTACACATAATCACATGTACTACAGTCAGCGAGATATGGAGAAAGTTACACTGTGTGTATGAGCAGAAAAGTGATACAAGTCTCCACATGATGCAGCAAAGTTTTTTTGCATACAAGTATGATGCGAGTCATGATATGTCAACATTTCTTTAAAAAATAGTAGAGTTTCAGAACAAACTAAGGGAGTTGGGAGAGAATGTATCTGGTAAATTCATCATAACAAAAGTTCTCATGTCACTACCAGAAAGATACAAACATTTTGTATATGCTTGGGAGTCAGCTCCGGACAGTAAACAGACCCTTCATAACCTAACTGTAAGACTCTTGGTGGAAGAGGAAAGGGTAGAGGAAAGAGAACCTGCTGCGTATATAGCCCTAGTGATGAGAAAAGAAGAGTGTGTTACATGTAATAAAACAAGGACACTGAAGAAATACTATGGAAGTGAAGCTAAGGGCGACAAACTGTGCTTTTATTGTAAAAAAAACTGGGATATTTCAAACGAGACTGTAGGTTCAGATTAAGAAAAGAAGAAAACAGCAATGCCTTTATTGTATCAATATCGGCAATGGAAGGACTTTCGTTGAGCAATAAGAGGCTTGTAGACAGTGGTGCCAGTGAACACATGTGTTTTGAATGTGAAATATTCACCCACTATGAAAAGTTGCAGCAAGAAAAGTCAGTTGTGATTGGTAATGGGTCGGTAATTAGCACTATAAGCATAAGCCAGATAATACTACATGATGGTCAGGGCTGGGTAGAAACTAGTTTGAACAATGTGTTGTATGTGCCTGACTTGAAAACAAATTTGTTTTTGGTTAGAAGTGTAGTAAATAGAGGTTACATCATGACAGCTGATAACAAAGTGTGTAAATTTATGAAATATGGTAAAGTAGGAGCAATTGCCAATGTGGAAGGTAAAGTGTACACTATGCAGTTCAGATACAATTTTAATGATGTTGCTGCTGTTACTAGTCTAGGAAAAACCACCTCAAGAGATCAGTTCTTACTGTGGCATGAGAAATTAGGCCACCAGAACTTTGACCACATTACAAAAGTGCTAAAAAGAAACAATATAAAAGCTCCTAACTCTGCAATTGCTCAAACTCGGTGTACAGCATGCTTTGAAGGGAGACAACATAGAATTCCCTTTGGTGAAAGCAACTCAGTTTCCACCTTTCCTGGTAAGCTTATACATGCTGACATCTGTGGGCCTATAGAAGTTAAGACCGTTGGAGGTTCCAGATATTTCTTGCTTTTAAATGATGACTACTTCAACTACAGGTCTGTTTATTTTATGAAACACAAAGATGAAACTAAATTGCATTTACAAAAGTTTATACAAATGGTACAAACTCTATTTGGAATAAAGATAAAAATTTTATATACACACAATGGTACAGAGTTTGTTAACTATGAACTACAGCAAGTTCTAGAAGATAGTGGGAAACAGCAGCAGAGAACAGTATCATACTCACCTGAGCAGAATGGTAGGCCTGAGAGGGAGGTGAGAACAATTGTAGAAGCAGCAAGAACAATGTTACATGCTAAGAAGTTGAGTAAAGACTAATGGGCAGAGGCTGTGAACACTGCAGTTTTCATTTTGAATAGAACTGGAAAAAGTAGGACCAGTGGGAAAACCCCATGTGAAGTTTGAGCTCAGAAGGTGTTCAGTATTGAAGAGCTACAAGTATTCGGCACTGAAGTATATGCACATATACCTAAGGAGAAAAGGAAGAAGTGGGATGTGAAGTTTGTACAGGGCATCTTTGTTGGTTACTCTGTAAACATAAAAGGTTCAAGAATTTACTTTACAGGGGAAAGGAAGGTGGAGATCAAGAGGGATGTAATATTCTCAAAGAAGAATAGGGACACCGAACAACAGAACAGTATGGAGAGTGTTGAATTGATGGAGTCATCAGGGGAAGAGGAAGAAGGAACATAAGAGAACAGTCAGTAGCATGAAATCAGCTGTAGTGAAAATAAAGAGATAAATACAAGTATGCAGTATGAATCAACTAGCCACCAAGAGGGCGAAGAAATGAGTACAAGCAAACAGCATGAATCAGAGAACAATCAAGAGACCAACAATAGTGACTGTGGTTGGGAGGAAGTGGAGTTACAGTATCCTGAATCTTCAGAATGAAGGCAGCGCAGGGTAAAGAAACCAGCTTGGTTAAATGATTATGAAAGATGCTTTTTTTAGTGTAAACAATGAACCATCAACATAGTGGAGCTATGAAAAGAAACGATGCTTGTAAGTGGTCACAGGCAATAGAAAAAGAACTTAAAGTGTTAGAAGACAATAATACATGGTGTGTGTGTGATGCGCCTAAAGGTAAGCCAATAATCAGTAGCAAATGGGTTTTCAAATTAAAGTGTAATGGTGAACAAGAAGATTACAAGGCTAGACTGTTTGCCAGAGTATTTGAACAGAAAGACCTTTGTGATGTAAGTGAGCTATGTGCACAAGTTGCAAAACTAGCTACCTTTAGAGTCTTTGTTGTTGTTGCCACTAAGCTTAAATGACCTATTCTTAAACTAGATGTAAGAGGGGCATTTCTATATGCAAATATAGAAGAAAAGGTGTACATGAAATTGCCCGAGGGAGTCAGTTGTGAAAAAAATGTATTCAATTTAAACAAATCAATTTATAGTTTGAAAAAATCACCTAAATATTGGAATAAAAAGTTTGACACAGTAATGAGTTCAGAAGGTTTTGTTAGGTCTAAAAGTGACTATTGTTTGTATAGTAAATGTAAGGGCAGTCAGAAACTGTATTTATTGGTTTATGTTGATGACCTTTTAATGTTTGGGTCAGATGAAGCAGAGATTGGTAGCACAAAACAGGCACTGTGTAACAATTTTGAAATAAAAGATTTAGAATTTGTGTCAGATTTTCTAGGCATGAATATAAAGCAGAACTTGAAGGAGGGTACCACTGAAATAAGCCAATAAAAATATTTGAAAGGTGTCCTCAGTAAATATGGCATGTGTGAGTGTAAACCAATTAGTACCCCAGTGGACCAGAATTCCAAGGCTGAAATGCTGAATGAATCATGTAATGATAAAGACGTAGAGAAGGTGTGTAGACAGATGATATGTTGTTTGTTGTATGCTGTTTCAGCCTCAAGGCCAGATCTGTGTGCTTCAGTTATCCTATTGAGTAGGTACCAAAGTGGTGCAAATGAGTGTGTTTGAGAGCCATCAAAAGAATTTTGAGATATGTTAAGGGTATTGTGGACCACAAACTTGTATATAATTGTGATAGTAATTATGTTCTTGTAGGGTATGTTGATGCAGACTGGGGAGGGGATTGCAGTGATAGGAAATCCAGTACAGGCTTTTGCTTCAAATTATTTGGGTGTGCTCAAGGAACCAAAATTGTGTTGCACTTTCATCCACCGAGGCTGAATATATAGCACTATGCACAACAGTTAGCGAAGCCTATTGGTTAAAGAATCTTTTGAGTGAATTTAATTTCCCTGATGTAACACCAATTAAGATTTTAGAGGCTAATCAGTCAGCAATAAAAGCTGCTAAGAGCACAGAGAGCCATAGAAGATTAAAGCATATAGATATTAAGTACCATTTCATAAGGGAAGCACTATCTGCAAACATTGTAGAGATAAGTTATATTTAGAGTGAGGATCAGATAGCAGATACATTTACAAAGCCCTTAGCAAAATACAGGTTCTGCAAGTTCAGGAAATTAGTAGGAGTGGGCACACAAGTATTTTATTTATGGGGAGTGTTGAAAGGATTCATTAAAATACTTTTTAATGTTGGCAACTCAACTTGTGAACCATTGTGGTATGGCAAAATATGGCGACATGGTATTGTCTCATGTATAACGAGCAGTAAAGTAAAGCTACAGTTAAAGATACCTCTGCCTTGTTTCATTTTCCATTCCCAATAATTCACATATTTTTTAGGGTTTTCATTAATGACAAATCATAGTGTTTTATTAGACCTGATCGTTTGGACAACCGATTCATTTTTGTTTCTGTCGTAGAGCAGGGATCTGTTTAGATCTCCTATACAGATGTATTGATACATTGAACTATTGGATGTGGTGTGCATTTTATACGAAACACCAGTAAGCTGTGTATTTAGTTGGTTTTCCTGAAAATTATCGGTTAGCCTATCCATCATAACAAAAATAGGCGTGTATTTGGTCCATTGGCTTTTAAACGTGGTTAAATTCGTCACCAAAATGCGGACAAATAGATCGGAAACATTACGAAAAAAAATAAAAAATAGAGAACGCGTAAATGTCGTAAGGTAATTGATTAACGCACCATTCGAGTTTAATGAATTTCGTATTTTATTGATAGCTATTACATGAACTTTCCTAAGATTCACCAACTTTAATTCGTGGTTGTTTACTATTTGCCATTTCAAATATACTGCTGAATAAAAGCTGCCCCCGTGGATTTAAACACTCCCTCTTGAGTATTTTACTCGTAGTTATTTGGTTCGAACGAAAAGATAACATTAGCCGTCCTTACATCCAAATACAACATTTTTTCCTTGTTTAAAATTAATTTGGAAAAACCAATCACAAATGTATCAGTGGAAGAAGTGGAGGAAGAAGAGGAGGATGGTGATGACGAGTAGGAAAACTAAAAACTTTGATCGTCGTTTCGTCGCTTAATAACATACATATTTTTTGGATGGCATACTATAAAATAATGTGTGTTTGAAAGAACAAACATTTCGTGCTGATATTGCGCATTTGAAATGTACTGTTTGGTACTGGGATTGTCTATCAGAGATGCTGAATTGCTTTCGACTTGAAACAAAAAGGTAATGTTGTACTTGTTGATCAATTCCATTGCCTATCCTATTAAAAGCTTTGAAGTGGATCGAATGAGTGCAAAATACTGGTATTTATTAGTATTAAAATCATTATATTTGCTTATCCAGGTGACAAAAATGCAGGACCGAAAATGACGACATTCCGTATCTAAGCAGGAAGGGAGAAATTTGTGCCACACACTATTTGTTTCGAAATGTGTATCCAACCGAGTCGGGGAGAAATTTCGACCTACACCCAATTATTTCCTATAGCGTATCCAAACTGGAAACAGAATCTATGGTAAAAGACCCCATTTATTTCCCGTGGCGAATTTCAGGTACCAAAAGTAACTATTGCTAAAAAATTCCCTATCGCATATCCAAAAATATAATCTTTTTTTCGCCTTTTTCTTGTCCCTGTTTAAATAACCGTTATTCGAAATGCATAAATTTTTTATTTATTTTAAAGAGAATATATAATAATTATTAAACTTAAAAAAATTGTAACCATTTATTATACAAAGATTCACATGTACGCAATCACTGAGATGGTACGGTAAAACATTGTACTGTTAAAAATTCATTTTTTATAAATGTAGCAATTTATCACACAATTTTTCACACTACACAATTGCAAAAGAAAAAATGTAACTTTTTCTACAAATTTAACCATATAGATTTTAAAGTTTTATATATACGCAACACTTTTTTTGAAATAAATTACCACAACACTCGAAACTGGCAGGTCCAAAGTCAATGAAAGCAACAGCGTATGGAATTGCATCTACTGCCAGCCGAAGCAGTCATGGCAGACACGACCGAGCTATGCCTTTTCAGGATGGCGAATAAATGTATTTTTTAAAAACATCAATTTACCTCAGTAATTGAAACTTGCAGATCCAAGTTTTGTGGATGCAACATATGCGAGTACACCCGCCATCGCCGGGTGGACCTATCACGACCCACTCGATTATTTAAGGCTTTTTACCAGATCAAGAAATAATGTTTACACAAACAAAATTTCAATCAAACCTTTTTTTTTTGTACTGAAACAAACAGCAAGTCATTCAAACTTTTTTAAAACTGAAACAAACAGCAAGTCATTCAAACATTGTTTTTAATTGAAACAAACAGTTACGCTGTCTTATTCGCACCTGTAAATTAAATCTAACAGCAACTCAATTAAACATTAATTTTAATTTTAATCAAACATCTACTCAATAAAACTTTTATTTTAATTTGAATAAAACAATAACTCAATTAAACATTAACTTAAACTTGAATCAAACAGCAATTCAATTAAACATTAATTTTAATTTGAATCAAACAGCAACTCAATGAAATAATAATTTTTAATTGAATCAAACAGCAACTCATTTAAACATTAATTTTAATTCGAAACCGTCAGCAAGTCAATTACACTTTAAACTGAATCAAACAGCAAGTCAATCACACTTTAAACTGAATCAAACAACAAATCAATCACACTTTAATTTTATACTTTAATGGCAACAGCAACTCAATTATCTTTTTTAAAACTGAAACTGCAACAGCAACTCAATCTCGCTCGTGCCTGCAAATTAAAAACATCCATAACAAACAGATACCTGTGGAAATTGGGATAGCCTTCGCCGCCATCTCCTCTGCGCTGATTACGATGGCGCATGTCGGCGGCATGACTCAGCAAAGCGTGCAGTCGTTCTCCATACCGATGATTCTTTTTCCAGATGTACTCGGCTAGGTAGCCGACTCAAGATTTTTCCATCGGGAAAAGCAGGAATGCTGTATCGCACAGAACACCAACTTCGCTCGATATTTTGAGTGGGCACCCTCAACGTCTCGCCGCTCTTCAACTTTAGTGTTTTTCGAGTGTTTACCATTCTGTTCTTTTCGCTGCACACAAATTCCCTCTGGTGATGGTAGCTGTGAATGTCCAAGTTGCTACAACTGCGCCAGCAGTCTGAAATTATCGTAGTTCCTGGAGCGACACACTCGCGAATGATTTTGGTCAGGGTCGCTGTGTTCCTCTTTTCCACCGGCACCGGGAAGAATTTCGTCAGATCGTCCTGCTACACAAACCCGAAAAACTACTGGCCGTGAACTTTACATCCTATGTGGTTCTTACATTTGTCCAATTTTGACTCGTCAATCTCGACCATTTTGCCCGGCCCACCGATGTGTTTCCTGTATGTCAAAACCCAGCCTGTGCACACTTGATGGCAGAAACTCGACCAGGTGACAACCGTCTTTCCCGAGCACAAAAATTTGTTCACTATAGTCTGCTGTCGAGGGTATTTGATCAGGCACCATAGTAAACACAACTCGACTATCTTGCCTGGAGACAAGTTTGAATCTCCCACGACACTGCCGTGTCTCGCCGACACTTTATAGTTGCATTTAGTACCGTCCTCCATTCGTCGTCGGCACCAATAAAACAAGCCCTTTTTTCCCCACCAATTTCGCTTCGCCTTCCCTGCATTTTGCACCATATCGTCGATTTGAGAATGTCGTGCTCGATGAGAAACGTGTTTATGCCTGGAGAGGAATGAATAACTTGCCTGATGTTCAACATTGTGATTTTACATCCCGCGCACACCATCTTGAGATTTGCGTCAGAGAATTTGTAAAAAAATTGCTTCGATACACGATATGGAACAATAGTTGCCGAATTTGGATACGCTAAATGGAACTTGGCCGGATACGCAAAACGGCACTAGACTGCAAAGTAAACTATTGGGATGGATACTTTTTAGTTCACACTGAATGTTTGTATTGTTTTCCCATTAATATACGAATTATGGAACAATTACCAAAGTAAGTGCAAGAAATGAGATTAAACTGCAACGTGAAGGCATCCAACTACTCAACCAGTTGACTTAGACGCCCCAGCATTTGAGAGCACTGTCTCGATGCCCAGCATCCCAACGACCAATAGGGATAGAGCAGACTCCAGTGAAGTGGCAGAGAACTTCAACCCAGCCACAACACAGTAAATGCCACCTAGAACAGCTACAATTATGCCATATTCACAGCTTTCGGCTCTCCCTCTGCCAATGCCGACATCTTGATGCCCAATATTTAGGGGAGTAGAGGAATAGTTGGAAGAAGCATGGGATACTTTGCCTATGGCTCCACCACTGCCTATGAGCACCGTTCAACCCAACAGTATCAGAGTGCCCAGAGCCCCGACAGAAAATACATTCCTGAGAGCATCAGCCGCACAAATGTCCAGTGCCAGCTGCACAACACAGACTCTGTGACAGCAAGAAAAGACGGTGGGAAGGTTTCAACCATGGTGCCTCTGCCACCAGTCAGCATGGCGTTACAGCCGACAACACAGCACCAAAAAAACACTCTCCTGACTCCACTATTGCCTGGCATATCGGTGTCCGATAAGGAAGTGGCGCCAGTTAGCGAAGAGGTGTGAGAAGATGCAACAGGTAGCGCAGCCCACTTGCCGCCGACTACCACCAGCACAGCAGCATCACAGCAGTCCCCTTCTGCACCGACTTTTGGCACCTCTCCTCCCAGTACGGAATCAGTGGCAAGTAGTGGGGAAGTGGGTGGTTGGCCCAATGGAACTCGCAACAACAAATCACCGTTGGACAGCGACAGCTACAGCAGCGACGCCTCTGGCATTCTGCCTCGCCGACCACAGATCCTGGTGCTGCCAGACCAGTGCCACAGAACACCAGCCACGACAATGAGCCAACGAGGTGCCACAACCTCGGTGTCCACTTATTGGAACCACTAGTACCAGTTGTGGCTGTGCTCCTGGTTTGGATAGCGTTGCTGTGGGACATTATGAGCCTGCACAGGTCGAAAGAGCTCACCTTTGCGAAGGGTCGGGGGATTTGTTTGATGTCTGCGACTAGCAGTCTAGCTCTTGTCTACCTGCAAACACTGTCTAGCAGCCCAGGTTAGAACTTCCTGCTGTAGAGGGCTGGTATTGCAGTGTACTGCCTGAGGCCATCACCGGCCCTATTGTTAAGTGAATTACAGCAACATCTACTAATGCCACAATATGTAACTTTTTATACCATGTGTAAATTGTAGTGCTACACATAGTACAATTAGCCCAATACTAAAGTAGCACCAAATAAATGGATATGACTTAATTCCAATTATATTAATGTATCAGTGAATGTGTAAAGTGCTGACCACTTGGTCAAGTGGATCTCGGCCATCATGTATTATTATGCAAATGTTTTTAGGGCTATAGAATCACAAAAATAAGGGAATCTCAGGACTAGCAGTGAGCCCTTTCATGAAAGCAATATAGTATATAATTTAAATTGTCATGTTGATGTCTATAGAATGATGTGCAACCTTCCAACTGCACAAAACAAAATTTCTTAAAAATATTTCATAAAATTTGTAAATTAATTTGTAAGATGCCAAATTAATTCAAAAGACTCAATTACAAAGTTCAAGGGTATCCATGTATATTTTTCTCTTACAGCTTAAAGAAAGACTTAATTCACAAAAATTATTTAATATATAAAAATCAGTCACAAGTCATTTTTATGTATTGTATTGATGTTCTGTTAAAGTGTTTTGCACGATGTGCAAAAAAAAATGCGTGTTTCATCCAGTGTTATGTTTCACATCATTCATTTAAAATATTTATCCTGGAACATTTTTGTCCTGGTGCAGCGTTGGTTAAAGGCGTCACGCCAAGCCCTTAAGTTTTGGTTCAATGGGCATCAGAGCAGGTCGCATTCACGCAATTCGAAGATGAAGTATCTTAGCACTCATCATGTAATTGCAGTAGATTTTAATTTTACTGGAACATTTTTATTTCTCTTGTGCACCTTCAAATATATTTCCCATCTGTAGTCGAGTACACCTTCAAATATATTTCCCATCTGTATTTATTAGTTAGATATTTTTTTCATTGCATCTACTAAATTCTAGCAGCTTAGGCCTATGAGGGGTTTTGTACTGCATACCCGCTTACGTTTCGAATCATCATTAATTATATTGAACGGATGTGTTTGAGTATATTTATTCTCACTTGTCGAGGAGGTTTAAAGCCGAAGCACATTATATTCGCGAAATACCTGATACGCATGTACGACTCCGTAAGTTCTTGAGGGCTGAATGTTGTCTTGAAGTGCAGAATATCCCAGCTCTATTACTAAATATTACAGTTTATGTAAGTATATGTCACTCTTATAAAATCCCCATATCCAGATGCCAGGGGACACAGAGTCATTTAGCCCAGGCTGGGAAACCATGGCTCACTTCAAGAGTTTCGTGTTAACCCAAGTGAATACCTCGTTGTTTGACTGGTCCCCTCTGGACATTTACAACTCATGTCGAGACCCTGTGACCACCATGTTAGCAGTCAATTGGCCTGCCAGCATTTGGGCGTCACCATGCCGTTCCCCGCTAGGTGTCAATGGCAAATAATACATTAGTATTTCTTCATTTTCCCTTGAGATGTTTAAGGTGCTACCCCTACTGGTAGCATACCCAGAATACCTACTATATTCTTTTCTGCATTCATATTGGCTGTGAAGACTCTGTTAATGTTAGCGTAAGTGTAATACAATACCTAAAATTGCCTTTAATAGTCTCATGGTAGGTAAAAGTGTTGTGTGTATGCACCAGTAAGTATGCGGGTAATAACAGCCAGCAACAGCGATCAACATGCCATCTGGAGCTCCCTAGAGCCATAGGCTGAACGACTAGTCACTGCTCCACTGAGCATGATGCCAGACGAATTTCTACGGCTCTATCCCCTGTATGAGGTAACAGGCGGGGCAAACCACAACATCCATGGCTCTGGTTTGGCCAACAACATCATACACTTACAATAAATGATTGACATTGAAAATTCTGTCCATGAATGGTTGCGGTCTCCCTCGCCATTAGGCACTTTGAATGGTACACAAAGTACATTGAAGGTTTGGTACACAAGGTACACCGAAGGTTTGGTGCTTCCTGCTCAATGCACATTGAATTGGTATACAAAATTTTGTCACTAATTTTTGAACATTTCAACTTTGTTGCTGTTGGTTGGCCAAATTTCAAGTAAAACATTATTGGATTGTGAAGTTTCCCTTTTAATTTTCCGGAGTTGTCTCTGCACTCGCGACTGTTCGCGACAAGGATGAGGAAAAAGTTGTGCTTACGATCACATCTGCAGTGTGCTGTGCCTAGTTCAAATTTTGCTGTGCCATCCCTAGGCCGTTCTCCCCGTCTACGGAAGCCAACACTCATCGGCCACTGAGTGTCACAGTGAGAGCTGCTATGCCCAGTGTACTGTTTCATGTTTGAACACCAGTTGCACCTGTGTATTGATAGTGCGCGATGATAAAGCAGAGCAATTAAAGTGTTTTATTCAGTATGGCAAAAGCCTAAACCAAATATGCAGAGTACTTGTTGTGCACCAATCAAGTGCTCCGTATAATTTTCAGGGTTAGATGTATGTTTGACGTGTCTGTTTCTAAAAGTAAACAAAGGGTTCCTTGTGTTAAGTGTCTCAGTTGGGCACATTAACTATTTTGCTAATGTAAAATGTGTGGCACTAGTCTTATTGGGTTAATAGTGTTTTGAAATATATGTATGATTTATTGTTCCCTTGTTCCTAATGAAACGTACTTGTGCAGCACCATGCACATCAGGCAGATATTAGGGTAAGTTACTGCCAATCATAAAACTTATGGCACAGCTTGTGAATATTTATATAGTTTATTGTGTATAATTTCTAAGAGTGTTTTGATGCAATTTGAGGGAAATATGTTTGATGTGCGCAGGGCGTACGTGAGCTTCATGTAAAAGACACTGCATTTTACACTCGTAGCAGTGGTGCAATGCATAATAAATTTCGGTGAAATTTTTCAAATGAGTTATTAAGTTCACAAGGCATCAATTAGTTAAATGAAAGGAGTCAGTATTTGGTAGTACCATGCCGGTAGCAGACCAGGAGTGTGAGGTTAGGTTGTTATGAATTTCAGCAACATAACGTAAACAACAACCTCGTGGGTTTCCTAACCCCATTTTTATAATAAGTACATAAAGGCTACAAATTTAGAGACTTTTAATATGAACACTAAAAAGCCACTAGTAAAATTAGTCATGTGATATATAAGACTCCAAATGGGTCAAGTAGTTTTGCCCCCAATGAAATTATACCACACGGATGGGTGACATTGTATGCCATGCCATGGATTTGGGTGAAATTAGTGTTGACAGGTGGTGAGCTTGTGGTCAGGAAATTTCGTCGAGGATAATGTTACCCGACTAAGTGCCAGACATGACAGGTGGCAGTGTCGATGTTGTTGGAGCTGGAACTCTTGACGTTCTCAGGCTGCTGTGGGCCGTTCACCCGGACATAAACACCTGATGTTGATTTGATACCCCTCATATTAAATCCTCGCCTTTTTACTAAATGGTGGGGCTATTAAAGGCTGACCCACACACCTTAGAATGAGTTACTGAAAGAATTACACCCACAATGGTACTGATAAAAAGGTAGTGATGAATTTGCCAGGTTTCAATAGTCTCATGCCCTGAAACACCCAAAGGCACTGCGTTCGTTAATATTAATTGTTCTTGCCAGAAGTATATTTACCTTGCAGAAAATATTACAATTTCACCCTAGGTGGACACTTTATGCTAGGTACCGGTCTTGGCCCGCCAGTTAGACTACACTGAGGAATTGCACAAAGTCGATGAACACTTACTTGCACAATTACGCTTGAAATCGCATTTTGTTTTCTACACTGCACTCTTATGCCCGTAACTCACCAAATACTCTTTCCTGTGTTACAGAGAGATTGCTGGCATCTGTCGGATGGGTGGCTCAGTTCTATTCCCCAACACCAGGGTCGTGCAGCACGACCCTGGTTACACACCAGTTGCGACCTCATTTCATATCACCCTGTACCAAATTCACAAAAGTCTATCTTTGCTAACTAATAACTTACCCTACTCTCTCCAGCCCTAATCCAGTTAAAAAATTTTTTTTATCCTCCGCGACTGTCTCATTAATTTTTTTGGCCCTCTCTGATTTGCCTGGTTTGCCACGCTTTTCCATATAGACCCTTCTTCTTTCGTGGTGCGTACATGGCTACAACGTAGACTAAAGTAATAGTAGATCACTTATTTGTCTTCTGCACGTGTACCCAACATTGACCTAACCCAAAGAAACACAGCTGTCAAAGTCACATGTTAATAGTGATGAAAGTATTTTTTCATATTTTAATTTTTTATTCGCATGCACTATTGAATCAATGAAATACGTTTACCAATCTAAAATTAATAAAACAGCTTTAGAAATTGGTCAGAGATGTATACATACATCTCAAAACACTTATTTACAAATCAGTTATCTAACCTTAAATCCTAATCATAAATTTTTCGTTAGATTTGTTGGCAGAAAACCAGTTCAATGTTGGGACACAGCCAGCGAGATCGGTCTATCTTATCATTAGTCTGCGGACTACAATTGTGGCAATGACACCAGATAGCCCTGCCATAGCCGCGATGTATGCGTTAATATTATTAAACAAAACCCCACCTAAGGCGTATAGGGCATGCTCTGAGTTGCAGCCTATTCTCCAACAGTCTTATTAGCTACTAACATACATGCCGGAGGGCACACAGAATTGTGAAATTTCTCACATTTGCGGAGCAGGATTTGGGGGCTCGCCAGATAAAAACAAATTCAAATTATTTTATTAATAATTTACTTTACTAAATTATTAATAAAAATGGGAAAGCGTTATGTCAAACATTGGTATTGTCTCTATTCAGACAATGCAAAAACAACACTATTTTACTTGCAGCGCTCGTCGGCTACTACATGAACTAAAATATTCAATCCAAAGAGGTTAATTCGCTAACGTTGCTAGATTGGCAAGTGTCCAGCTTTCTTGTACGACCGTGGGTCTACGTCATCTTTAGTCTATGAAAAAAAATCACTCGTTTGTGCACATTTGTTTGTTACCTTGGCAACGGTTTGTTGTGTTCAGAGTTGTTGGTGATTTTATGAAGAATTTATATATATTTTAAAATAATGGATGAGATTAGAGGTCCGGTAGTTCAAATTGCTTTGTTTTTAAAAGAAGGTGGGTGAATTGTAATATGCATGTTTCATTTATTCTTTTTTTAAGATTCTCTGTGGTATAATGGAGCGGGTTATTTGAGTTATGCTTTTCAACTGTTGTTACAAGTATAACTGGGATTACAATAATAGCTTGAGAGAAAGTTAAGGTTTAGTGAATTGTTTTTTTTTTTTTTTTTTTTTTTTTTTTTCCATGTTATTTCTCTACATACACACGCATACATACACACATGCGCATATATATATATATATATAATGTGTGTGTGCGTGTGTCTCTCTCTATCTATCCTACCACTTTTTACATTTGCAATTTTATCCTTCTCAAATGAAAAAATACAAGGTTTTACGAATTTGTATCAAAAAGCATGACTACTTATGGGTACATGTATATGGGTTAGATTTCAAAATGTAGCATCGGGGAAGAAATAAAGAACTTTTTGTAACAGGCCGCAACTGGTACGATATGAGAAACTGGTTTCCTAAATCGTACCACCTATGTCCTAAATCGTACCACAACATTATAAATTAAAACAAATGAGAGAACAAACAAGACAGCATGTAATAACACACAGGATTATTGTAGTATTAAATACTAAGAAAGTTTGACTATTTTTCTACAGTAAATGCAAGAAATATTAAATTATTTACAGGCTACTCAAAAAAATGTTTCAGTTCTGACTTAACACCTGCACAACTCTCATGAACCCAGGATGCGCATACTAAACACGGAACCATATCTTCCACAAATTTTTCTTCACATACACCACAATACAATGTGGAATGTGATTGTGCCCTGCTATCTGATATGCCAGTTTGCGTACATCATTAATCGTGACTCCAAAAAGTAGTTCTTCCAATTTTAAAATATGTTCTACAAGTTGATTTTCAATTTCAAGAGGCAAGGTAGTAGTCCGTCCAAGCGCCTTCGTACAGTCGTTAGCAATTTAATTTTTTGATTCCAAGTGGCACTTTAGCGTTGGTTTTGGAATGCTGTACTGGCGGCAGCACTCGTTGCACCTATGCCCCCATTTCTGTATGCTGCCAGAGTCCTTTCCATGTCTGATTCACTCCAGGCACCATATTTCCTTTCCACCATTCTGTAACACCAAATTGACACGTGTGTTACTTGTGTTTATTAAAAATTTATTTAATTTATTCAAATAAATTGCAAATATAGCACTTCAAATAATGTTATATCCCAATTTGTACCGGTACAAATTAGAAACCTCACCCGTGGTACGCTTTAGGCAACTGCACACAACTTCACTCTTTACGTAATTTCTAACCTAAAACAGGTGCCTCGCTACAAAGCGACCAGCCGTTACATTCAATATTACTTACACAACAATGATAACTGCATGAAATCCAATAACACTTACCTTGAAGTGCTGTATTATCTTACATGTGGAGTAGAAAAACTACATCAGAAACACTCAAACAATATAACTATAATAAAAACTCAACACGTGCTTACACTGACTAGCTATTTTCATGGACTGCTCAATATATCTAGTAGTTCAAATATTCTTTGTCGTAAACACAATCGTCTCCAACAAAGTGGGACAATTTAAACACATACAGGTTGTATGTATTTTCACCTTTTTGTTGTTACAAGGAGATATGAAAGATTTCAATAAGTCACAAAACATACCACAAGCATTATATCCATTATTGAGAGCTTCTGTAACTGCTTTTGTCATCTGGAAAACTGTACAGTCACTGACGATTTGTTTTCCTGAAATCCACTGTGTTCTTTGCAAATTATTTTATCGTACAAGAATAAAAACAGAATCAATCCATTGTGCATTATCCAATCAAAAACTTTTGACAAGACTGGTAAGAAACTGATATGCCTGTAAAGTTTTTAATTATTTTATCTCCTTAAATTGTCTTTGTGTGTGTGTGCGTGCATGTGTGTGTGTGTGCGTGCATGTGTGTGTGTGTGCATGTGCGTGCATGTGTGCGCGTGCGACACTAGCCTGCATCAGTCCCTTGAGTGTTGCTACCTAGATTATTTCTTCTTTAATTATGTGTTGTAGGTTTCAACAAGTATCTTGGAGCTTAAAACATATTTTCTTAAATTTTCATTGCATTCTGTTTTTTCCCCGGGTCCCATTTTGTTTTGGTGAATTTATTGTATTTAGTTTTCTCTCTAACTAACTGCAATTTAAATACTCTTTTCTTATTAAAGAAATCAACTTGAAACATAAACCATCCTAATCTGCACAAAACAGTCTGTAATTTATGTTCTGAACAATATTTAATTATGTAGGCTATTGAGTAAATAGCCTAATATTTGAATTTAAAATTGTGTGTAAATTTGTGCAAATGAACAATTTTAGAACAGATTTTATGCAAGCAATGAAGAGTCACCTTCTATATTTTTTAGTATAGAAAGACACCATTACTACTAGGTACATGTTATGGCTGTTCATGGTAAAGTGAGCACTTTGAGCTTCTAATTATTTTTTTTCGTTCAGCTAATTTTTATCCTTTAACTACCTGATTAAATAAATATTGCCATGAAAGTAATAAACACAGTGTGTATATGCCACCGCACTTGGAAGTTAATGTCTTAAGGCCATAATAAAATATATTTGACTATTATTCCAAATGAGATGGCTTTCAAAAGTGCTCACTTTACCATGAACAGCACATAGTTTTTAAGCCATAACATATACATCTATCCTTAATTCTTTAGGAGTCGTGAAATATTCAACTTTGCTTTTCAACTTATGTCTCAACAGAGAAATAGGTTAAAAATCTAAAATTTTCTCATAACACTGTTAACAAGACTGGGGTTAAGTTAAATTCAAATCTCAGATTCACTTCCACAAAAACACTTATAAACCTCATGACTACTAATTAACAATTGATAAAATTACCAGAATCTTTTCTTTAATTTTTCATGCTTGTGCTAAGATTTTGTGTTACACTTCCACAATTACACTTAAAATCTAAGTGTAGGCAGGGCTCGTATACTAAGCAGGTTAAATGAAACCGCTGCCACGTGGTGGAACTTGGTGAGGGACTATCGAGTCACGTGGGAAGAGTTTTGTGAGAAATTGCGTGGTCGGTTCGACACTGACGGAGATGCTATACAGGCACAAGCGCGACTGTATCACGAACAACAGAGAGAGCGCGAAGGAATTGAAGAGTTTATACAATGCAAATTAGGCTTGTATAAGCGTTTACACCTGGGACAGGCAAACCGCGGGGTATTAGAAACAACAAAATGACTGTAAACATGCAGCCACCAGTCATAAACATGAAAGACACTTTGGCAACATTAGGACCAGCTTCAGTATTCACATCACTTGAGTTAAAGTCTGGATATTGGCAAGTGCCTATCCCCCCGCAGGACAGGAAGAAAACAGCCTTTACTACTCCAGATGGACGTAGATTTCAGTTTGTAGCCATGCCATTTGTTTTAAAGTGTGCCCCTGAAATGTTTCAGAACTTGTTGGTTAATGTATTGGATGGATTTGTTGAAGACTTTGCGATGGCATATTTGGATGATGTACTTGTTTGGTCTAACAGCTGGGAAGAGCACTTGTACCATTTGAGCCTTGTGTTTGAACGGCTCAAACGTAATAAACTTAAGTGCAAAATGGAAAAGTGTAAGTTGGGTATGAGCGTAATCGTGTTTCTAGAACACTATGTAACAGCAAACTGACACGAACCAGAACAACAACACATACAGGAAATTCAAAACAAACCCACACCGAGATCACGTAGACAAGCCTGAAAATTTTTTGGCTTAATTAATGGATTAAGGGAATTTGCCCCAATTTCTTCCGTAATCACTGCACCATTAACTGTTTTGTTTTGTGAGACACGTAAATTTGTCTGGACACCTCAAGCTGATCAAGTCTTTAAAGACATCAAACTTGCATTTCAGAACTGTAATCCGCTATCTAGGTTTGTTGTACAAGCAGATGCCAGTCAAGAAGGCATTGGGGCCGTGTTGTATCAGGAGGGAACACACTAGGAAAAACATATTACCAGTTACCACAGTGCAAAGTTCGGGGATGCAGAACGTAAATATCATGTTAATGAACAAGAATGTTTGGTCATTGTACATGCATTTTGGAAGTACTGGCCGTATTTTCTAGGAAGGCAGTTTACACTCAAAACTGATAATTGATGCCTTGTATGGTTAGAGGGAATGCATAACGGGAAAAGCAAACCCGCCCACTGGGCGCTGCTACTGCAGGAATACGATTTCAAGGTAGAACATGTGGCGGGAAAAACCAATGAGCTCGCGGATGCCATGTCCAGGAAACTCTTGTCTGAATCTAACGGTAACCGACAATGCGGAGTGGGAAGAGGCGCTACCACCTTGCCATGCAATACCAACTGCAGAAACACAAACTCTTGTTGTACAAAACATTGTTGCCACACCACCTGGTGAACTTGTTTCCTTGAATGTATGTGACGTGTTAAAAGAGGTACACACTGCACAAGAAAATTCCCCAGATGCTGCGCTACGCAGACAACAGTGTGCCACACGTTACACAGAACACTGGAGGGTAGTGGACAGAGAAATACAAACCAAACCACCTGTTAATTGTGCACAATGGCGGACGTTTGTACCGAAAGAGAAACTGGTACTTGTGTTAAAGTATGCACATGACAGTTTGGAGCATAGACACCCGGGATTCAGGGAATTCTCAGGAAATATGTACAAAGCTGCATCACATGTAACATCCGTAAGCCGAGGATAGCAGACGGCGATGCTCCACAACAGCCAAGGCTGCCAACCGAGCCATTCAAAACATTAGTTATCGACATAGACCCGTACCTGCGTACAAAAACTGGGAAAAGATTTCTTGTTGCCATGGATTTATTTACCCGTTGGATCAAGGCATTTCCCATCAGAAATGTTCGTGCGCACACAGTTGCACAAGTAATGCAGAACTAGTTTTTCCCGAGGTGGGGACACCCCGAGTATTTGTTGACAGACAATGGAACACAGTTTGTAGGGCGAAAATGGAGGGAGTGCTCTACCAGGTGGGGAACAGAACACTGTACCATCCCAGAACTAACCCAACCAAGAGACGTAACCAAGACGTCAAAATACAATTACGTGTCTGGTTAGGCGAGGACCATACTAGGTGGGCCGAATTGATCCTGGAGGTGATGTTGTACCTACAGAATAGAGTGAATGCAGCAACCGGGAAAACACCCGCAGAGATGGTACAAAGTCGCGAACTCCGTGCCCCTGGAGTATCCTGCGAAAACCCGCCCAGATCACCTGAACAAATCGTCAAGCACCATGCGCAAATACATGAAGAAGCCAGGGCGAACCAGCTCAGTTATTGTAATGTGTGGGTACCGGACAGCAAGAGGCCGCCACCCGAACTTGTACCCGGAATGTATGTGAATGTCAGAGAAAACCTGCTGTCGGCCAGGGAGAAAAAGTACTGTGCTGGACTGGCACCTAGATGGACAGGGCCAGTGAGAGTGGTGGAAAAGATGGGAAATTCCACGTATCTAGTGAAGTTCGGACCCAGACGTGTCACGAAACTACACCTTGACGATCTGCGGATAGCCCGACCGCCTGTAGGGAAGAGAGGCAAGGAGATGTTACACCCAGTACCGCAGTGAGTTTGGAGAATTTCACCAGGGAGTACACAAGGAAATGTCAACACGTACACTGAAGAGAACACTAACATAGGAACACCCAGCCAAAGTAATGAACTGCCATTTAAGGGTTTTGCACCGACTGAACACTCAACATGTAGTAGTGAGGAGATGGAAACAAGTAGTACCGAAACGGATTCCCAATTGTACACACAGAAAATGGTAACACAAGTGCACATGTAAATATCAACACACCCAGTGCCAGTGAGTTGAGTTTTAAGGGGTTTCCCCAGGGCACAGCTGAATTTGGTTGTAACCAAAGTGTAAACGTAAATCTTGAAACCACTTTTGAAGGCAAGACGCCTTTTAGAGGCTTTCCAGTTCCCGCAGGGGAGAGCCTAGTAGGCCAAGAGAGTTTGAAAGGGTTTGGGGAAACTAGTAGGGCAGTGAGTGTGACGTCAAGTGCCAACAAATCGCAACACAGCACTCGCAAGAGGCGAAGCGAGTCACCACCACGTACCCACATTGTTGTTCCTGCCTACATCCCCACCCCCTGCAAATGCCAAAAAAACTGATGATCTCTGGGACCATGTTTTCTTTGCCCTTAATTGGCAACCAGTCGGGCGGAGTCCACCAGAGCAATGTTGTGTTGTTCGCACCGTCTTGGCCTTCGAGGGAGGGGTCGTTTGACGCCGGCTAACAGCTAGCAGTGCTAGAGCCCATGACACGCTCACGTGTACCACACGTGTGCAAAGAGGCTCACAATTTTGAATTTTCCTATAAATGTTAATTTAAGGGTAAAATATGTTATGTTTTCTTTACAGAGTTTAATATGTCTTAAAATGTTTTAAAGTCCTTGTACTAATTTGAATTATTTGGTTATGAATATTCAAAGTGCCTGTGGCACCGAGATTAAAGACACTTAATATTCTGGCATGAACGCCATCACAAAGAGACAGTAAAATAATATTGAAATTTGTAACATAATTATAGAAATGTAAAACAATGTCTAATTTAATTTGTGCCGTTTTATTTTCACTTTAAAATATTTCACCTGTCGTGCATAGCACTTCCGCTTGTGTGAACCCCGTTGGCGGCCATGATAGGTCCGTGTGACGCTTGTATCTGGACAGTGTGTCGAGGAGAGCTGGCGAGGTAAGACACTGTCACGTGTGCACTACAATTTTGGTTCACTGATTTGTTTTCCATAATCCATGTAGTTTACCGGTTAATCTTTGCTTGCGTATGTTTTTGCCAGACGTTTTCCCCAGCATTATGCTCCCGCTTTACTAATTTCTTACGCCCTTGTGGCATTTTTAAATTAATCGAGGAGAAGGAGGAGAATGATGTCTGAGAGGTCATGCGGCCCGCGCATTTTGAATCTGACGCCATCTGCCTATGTTTATGGCATTTCATTGTAACTTCTGCATAATTGCTACACACAATTTTAAGAGCTTTATTTTTCTGTATGTATTTAAGGGTATTTTCGTGTTTGAATATTTTATGGCAACATCACGTATAACCACGTGGGCGACTGAAGCCAAGTCTTTGTATACGCCATCATTGCGTTTTAAGAGCTTATTTATATAACATTGTATGTGCAATCATTTATTTCAGGGTTCTATGTATTTTTCATTCAGGGTTTAATGTATTTTTCATTCAGGGATTAATGTATTTTTCACGTAAATTGATGCTTTTTGTACTTGGCCACGCGGTCACAGTAATGTTTGATTTTACTGCCATCAGGCATGTTACAAGCCTGTAACAACGCTTATCGTAAAGAGAACCATTTGCCAAACACGAATAATAATTTATCGGAATTTAGTTTACCGTTGCCATGCAGAAATATTGCAATTTCACCTGCACTTCGTGGTGTGCTACGAACTTCATCCAACAGCATCCGCTCCACTTAAGCTTGTTTTCACACATGTGTGTGTTTATTGTGAATATTCATCTTGTGTCCCATCTTATTTCATGTCTCATTCAAGGGTCTATGTAATTGTGTAATTAGTGTACGGTGCAATTACTCCTGTCCTAGCCGGCTCTGTGTATAGGCAGTAACCACACTAACCATGTGCTGGAGGGCGAGCCCCGATGAGTTTGTGTTAGTGATGCTGAGTAATCACTCGTGTTAATGTGTATTAAGGGTATTCATTTGTAATTCATTGTGTCCTGTCTTTAGGGAAAAAACAGTCAGTCCACCCTAGCAGCTGTCAGCCCTTTTCCCTTGTGAAGGCTGGGCTTTCACGCATCTCGGTGAGATCATCCATTTAGGCATGCGCTAGATTAATTACGGGTTGGGAAGCACCCAAGCGTAATTGGCTAGTCATGACCGAGATAACCATTTCATTGGCACGTTGATGTGTATAAACAATATCAATAAAAACAAGTCTACAATGAACTCAATTTTTTATTCAGTAGTGACAGTGACCTAGCCACATATGTTTTATCTATTGTTTATTTCAGTGATTTTATTAAAAGTTTAGTATTTCCAACGTGTTTGTAAGCACCGCTGGCGCCCAAATTACCACTAAGTATTTGTGTCATCGTTTGTCTCGTGTCCAACCCGACGGCATCAGTTTATTGGAAATATTGACAATTTAGGTAATGTTTTTTTAGGTATTTTTGCAATTTAACGTATATTTGTTATTAAATATTGTGATTTACGTACATATTTTTCATTTGTTTTACTCCAAAATTTCCCTGATATTCATAGCCCTCTCCACTATTGGTTTTGTGTTTTCTATTGGTCATATCTTGATGCCCGTAGTAATTTCATGTTCTGTTTAATAGTAGAGTTGAATTATACCACTGTCCATGTTTTTTTAATTTAAGAAATGCCCCTATTCTTATCACATATGAATTGTACTGCATACTGAAATAAATAAATAAATAAATAGTGTTAATACTGAATGCGCTTTGCAGAGGAATATCAAATTCAATGTGAAATCATTTGGTTTTCAGACAGTAAGGCTTAGAACTCTCAGTCATTCTTGATAGGGCGAGTACACTGCACAAAATAAATTTTTTCTTGAAAATTCTAAATACTTTGAGTAGAATGAAAAAAAAATGAGTTGGGCACAAGAGCTGGGGGTGTGATGGAGTATGGAGCTGTTCATGTTGTGTCATTCTGGTTATGCGGTAACCATTTTTATCTCAAAATTTCCTTTTCTCCCTTAAAATTTCCCATTTTTCATCTCCCGAACAGCTCTTTTCGATCCATCGGAAGGATTCGGGGGGGATTATTTTTGAGGCCAGAGCAGTGGTGGCCATATTGATATTTGTTTTATAGTCCTAGGATATGCATATTTGATACATATTGTTTCCATTTTCAACTTTTATGTTCACACGGAAATTTGATTTATAAATTATACATTGTATTTAATTTCATGAAACTCCCATCCCGCCCGGTTCTGCGGCAATTTTGTCACTTAGATTTATTGGGGGGGGGGGGGGGGGATTTGAACCTTCACCGCCCTCGCAGTGAGAGGATTGACCACGGCGATAAGGGCAGTATGATTCAATACCATTGTTTTCTGTTTTTGAAATGGTTTAGTTACCAGTTGGCACTAGTTGTCATACTGATGTGATGCAGGTGGCATGGCGCGGGCCACATTATGCGGCATCTCGTTTTTCGTACCACTGTTATTTATTTATGTGACCGTGAATGACCTTAAACCCACAAAAAAACACATAATTCTCCAAAACAAATTTTAATATATATTTAAATTCTAAAAATTAATTTTAAAAATATATAAATTACTTAAAAATTTATGAAATCAAATTTTGAATGTTTGGGTTTAGAGGGAATGGGTAACCAGAGCCAACCAGCCACCAGGTTATGACTTCATCTGACCACGATATTGTGTCAAAGCGACCTTGACATTGATCCATGACCTTGACCTTTAGCATTGAAATCCCTAAAAATTCCCCAAAAAAATTATAAAGATTTGTTTTAAAAATGATAAAAAAAATGTTATTAAATTTTTTTTTTAAAAACTTACATTTCCAGAGGTTCATTTCTTTGCATTTTCAACACCTAGGTGGCACTGATAACTTCAACCACTATGTTTGATCTGGGTGACCTTAGCTTCATCTTGACCTAACATTGGTGACCTTGATCCCATGCCCTTAAATAACCTTAAACCCAAAAAAATCCTCAAAATTCCCATAAAAAAGCTTAGAAAGACTTGTCTTTCCCACAGTTTTTTAAATCAATCTCGCAATCTTTCTATCAATCCGGACCACAATCAGCACCGCAATCGGCATTGCAATCAGCAGTCCACACACCAATCAAGACCAACCCGTCGATCTATCCCAATGGTTTAATCAATCCCAATCCTATGATCATTCCCAATCCTTTGATTTGTCCCTTACCCATATGTATAGAAATTATTACATTTGTTTGCCAACTGTCTCCAAATTTGGACATGACAACAAAATTAATGTTATGTCTACTTTCCATGCATTTCTATACTTAGTCTTTATGAGTATTCTGTATGCAGATCTTTGCATTAATACAGTAAAGTGCTCATAGCACCAATTTATAGTTATGAGGGATGAAAGGATACAGCACAAAAAAAATTGAAACAATTATAAAAATATCATTATTTTTTAATTACAATTTAAGAAGAAGGCAGTTCATCACATCATGTGACATTCCTAACCTTCAGTTCACTAATGATTTTGATATCTCTTCAATGTGCAAGAAATCTGCACCTTTTTGGAAAATGATCAAACGTCTGTCAACAAGTTCATTCGGGTCTTTGGGAAATAGGCATCCAGTATTTTTAATTGCATAACAATTAATAAATAATTACCGAGAATATTTGCTTATTGCATAACTAGCCTGAATAATTACTCATCCTACCTGGCCCAATCTCATTTCAGCTAACCCAAGATTTGTTAATATGTTGTAATATAAACCAGCCAGGCTGTAATTATCAAGCGAACTGCAGATTGGGCTGCAAACAATGTGCCTTTCCAATACCTATTTCAGACTGACTACATTTTCCGTGGGGTAAACAGTCCTTTAGAGACGTTATCACCACTCACTCCCTTCCTACAGCAGTTTCTCCCCAACCCTTGACACGAGAACAAGTCAACATGTTCCCGAACGACACATATCCTCAGGAGACAAGCTTAGGGAATACTCACACATTCGCAAATGTTATACCTCTCTGCATTTATGATTACACAAATAAAATTGCCTTGCACATATTTAATTGAGAAAAAAAAATTCTCAGTCGTTACATAACTAAATTAAAATAAATTAAAACCCTATAAAATGAAACAATTTCAGAGTTGCACAAATATACACACGCACTGCAAAAAAATTTAGGAACATTTTAATTTTGTGAAATGGAATTACTTGTAATCATATAAGAACACTCATTTGTAGTGTACAACTTTGACATTGTGCGTTCTGACGATGTCCAGTTTTGGTGGACTGGTCTTATTTAATTTAATTTGTATCGTCGAAGGGCCATGAACATGGACAATACAAAAGGGGCCTTTATATTTATAATAGAGCACGATTGTGGAGCCACACTGTATCTCCAATCTTTAGGGTGTTGGGTCTATGCCATCTGTCAAATTGAACTTTTTCAGCCTTTTGCACGTTCATAAAATTGATTATAGCTTGTTCTCTGTCTCTGGTCAAATTCGCACACCACTGGTGGCCTCTTTCATATAAGTGATTCGCAACAACTTGATTTGGTTCTACAGCTTCTGTTGCATGAAGCAGATAGAATAGGGAAAATTTTGTACTTGTGTTGATAGAAGTATTATAATTAAATATAATAAATTGTAAATACTGGTCCCAATTTGCGGGATTTTCGTGTGCAAAAGCAGCTGAGTACCTAGAACCCGGTTCATAGATTCTTCAAGACCATTGTGTTCAGGAGTGTACGCCGTAGTTTGAAGGTTGGTAATGTTAAGGCTCTTTAGTAGTTCAGCAACTGTGGCATTATTAAATGATGTGCCTCGGTCAGTCAAAATGTGCTGTGGACAGCCGTATTGCAAAATAACTTCCTTTATAAAACAAGCATAAGTAGCTGCGTCAATGTTAGGCACTGCCTTCGCAACCATATACCTACTAAAAAAACTCAGTCGTCACTAATATGTATTTATTACCACTTGTGGTGACTGGGAACAGTCCTTTGGCATCCATCGCCCAAGCTTTCAAAAGGGAAGGCAGGGTAGTGGGGGTTAATTGGCACATTGGTTTTGCGTTAGAAGCCTTAACTTTTTGGTATACTGGGCAGTTTTTTTACGTAGGCCTTAACGTCCTTGGACATTGTGTCCCAAAAATATGCACTCTTGATTTTTGTTTATGTTTTGAAAGCCCCAAAATGACCTCCGCTGAGCACGGCGTCGTCGTGTGCTGCGATAATCTCCTGGACGTAATATGTGGGCACTAGTGTAATCTAACTTTCAAATAAATTTCCCCATTGCCCACAATACCATATCTCCTAGCTAATTCTAAGTAACGGGTTTCAGTCTTATGCTGGCCAGTGAGAGCTATGAGTTTTGCAATATGGGGATCATTTTCATATTCACCCAGAAGTGGGGAGGGTGGTTGTCCAAAGGAAATAAATGCAATAATTTATCATCATCTATCTTAATATATTCTTGCTCATGTGTAAAATCCGGCAAACAGTAAATTTCATAGTTTCCTGGGACTATAAGTATTTGACAGTTCAATAATGGGTCAATAGACGTAGTGTGGGTTTTCTGTTAATCGTTTTGCATGATAATATCCACATTAACCTGAAAAGTTAGTGATATGATTTTAGCTATGGCAAATGCTGTAATGTATTCTCCATTCAAAATACTCGTACTAATTATGGATTTGTCTTTGACGTTTATTTCCGGCTTTATGTATGGTTTGACCTCTGTCCAATGATTAACCACAAATTTTGAAATTATATTTTTGAACTCAATATTCGTATTGGGGTTCTGATAACAAAGTCTCGGCGAGCATCTTGTATAAACTGGTACACCTTAACATTTCCATTTTAACCTTATAAGGGACATTATTGACCACTACGGGGTGCGTATCTGCTGGACTGACTCTGGGCATACGGCTCATGGCATCTGCTAAAACATTCAGTTTACCTGTTATGATTTTCACCTCAAAATCGTATTCCGCTAAGGCTATTTATTGCCATTTTTTTGAATATGCAAGTTGTGTTTTGCTATGGTGCGTAAGTAGCGAAGGTTAGAATGATCTGTTTTGAGAACAAAATGGCACCCATAAATGTACTTTCGAAAGTTATTGCAGAAGTACGTGATCCTAGTTCTCTCTCTGTTGTTGACCAACGTGTTTCAGGAATGGATAGTTTTTTAGAAGCATAAGAAATGACCTGGTGAGCTTTTGTGGCTGTGTCTTCCTGCATAAGAACGGCACCAATAGCCATTTGAGAGGCATCACATGCCAAAATGGTGGGCTTGTCATCAAACTTACGTAGTATTGGTGCTTCCTGTATGGCTTGTTTGAGTATAGGCCTGTTGTTTATGACGCCATTTATACTCTGTGGTTTGCTTTATTAGTTAAATCAGAGGCATAGCTATTTTGGCATAGTTCTGTATGTAACATCGTAGATAGGATGTCGTTCCTAGAAATGTATGTAATTGCTTAGGTTACTTGGTGGGGCCATCTTTTGGATGACACAAACTTTATACGGGTCAGTAGAAATGTTGTTAGGTGTGATGTAATGACCCAATATCTTTATTTCATGTTCGCCAAAGTTACATTTCTTAGTGTTTACCTTGATATTGAATTCCCGTAACCTTTGAAATACTTTGCGAATGTTTTCAAAGTATTCATCAAAAAAGTTACCAACAATGAAAATGTCATCTATATATGCTAAGGCTGAATGCCAACAGAGGTCCTTATTTGCATATCGATAAACTGCTGGAAATGTTGTGGGCTACTACACAAACCCATCGGTAAACAGTGATATTTGTAGAGACCAACACTGTCTATGGAAAACGCAAGTTTATGTTTATCTTCCTATTTGATTTAGTATGTCTTCCTTGCATGGAAGAGGACACTGGATATCACTTATCAATAACCAAAGATGGCGCAAAAATGCTGAATCCGACGGCGCAATTATTCTGGCAGATTGCATGTCTTTGATCTGTTGTAATAATTAATTTCTAACATTTGCACTGATGCGGTAAGGCCTACATGCTATAGGTTTTTGTGAGGTTAATTATATTATCACTTGATTACGTCTTGCTTCAGTAAGTTGTAGGATAGACTGTGCAAATATATATTGAAATTATGTAATAAGTGCCTTAATTACTTGAATTTGGTTTGCATGTAATTTGGAATTGGTTTTGGGGAAATTATCTTCTACCTGACAGGAAAATCTATCCCTAAAATGATATCCATCTTTAGGTTCTCATTGACTAAAAACTGCTGGGGATAGGTGTGGCCTGAGATGCTTAATTTAATATCTGTCTTAAATTTGGGTGGTTCTATTTCTTCTGTTGCCCCAACTATCGTAAATTGCTCAGTGACTCGTTCTAATTTCTGTTTGGATACTACGGTTGAGGCGATGCAAGATTTAGAACATCCGGTATTGATGTGCATAACTTTCCTTTCCGCATATTTTTACTTTAATGCGAGGAGTGGTTGTACGAACAAAAGCCTGCTGGCAGTCCACTCTTGTTCCTTGGTGACCATGTCATCGTTCTGGCATCGGGGACTAATTATGGCTCAGCACATTTCGCGAATGCATTTCTTCATTGCTGTCCCTACGTCCCCCTAACGTCACTTCCTGGTTCTTGCGACTCTGCCAGACGTTCGTGCTGATGTGCAGTTTGGTGTGGCCTGTACCAGATGTATTTTTGAAATTCTTGAACCAGGCGGCAACATCAGTGCGGAAGTCAAATTTGTGATTCTGGAACAAAGTACAATCGCGTGCCTTATAACCAACGTAAAAGCACACAGCACACGTATTTTGTGCTTCGTTATGGGGTCCAATGAACTGGCTGCAGCACAGTGTGACTGCAACTTCCGCTTGCGTTGCAGTATCCTGTGAGTGCGCCCAAGGTGGCTGGCGCAATGTTGCAAATTGCTGAGCAGCGGCATGTCTTCCTGCTTCACTGTACTGTTTTTTGTCTGACATGGTGGTCTAGCGTTGGGCTGGGAGCACTGTACTTGGAATTGCTGTGTGGTACTTCCTGGTGTGTGTAGGGTGGGGGTTGAGCACTTGTGGTAACTATGCTATTACTGCATGCATTGTAACTTTTAATATTAGTGTACAACTGTATTGGAATGACTTTATTGAACATTGCCCTGCATATGTCCCTAGATCGTTTCTGGTTGTCCATGAGGGAAATATGATCAACCCCCTCATGAACTAGTTTTTGAATACTGGGCATTGTTATAGCCCCACATGTAATTTCCTCTGCCTCTGTGTGGAAACAAACATGGGTTCAATACTATCTCAGCATTCTGGTGCTGGTTGTTGTATTATTGCGGCCTCCGCCGGCCTCCTCACGCCTGGTTTTGATAAGTGGAACGAAAATGCCTTTGCTGCGAAATGTTAGGTCCCTGGTGCACATGGGAGCATTCTTTGACTGTTACTATCGGTTATGGTGTGGGGAGTGTCTGCTGATACTGATTATAGCCGCTTTGACGGTAATACTGGTTCATGGTATTTTGCCTCCAGGGATAGTTATAACTCTGGCTGTATGGAGTTCTACCCCTCTGTCTGCCTTGCTGTGTATCATTCTGGTCACTTGCCTGTGGCAGTGGATTCTGAGTTTTAATAGACAAGTGTTGTCAATTTCATCTTTACGTTTTGCTATTTCAATCTGAAATCGCTCCGTGCAGAGTCACAAGGTTGCGTGGATATAGCCTCACTGTACCGGAAAACTCCTAATTTCACGTGCTTTAGGTTGTCTACCATTTGCTCCGGTAGTGTCATTTTGCAGCATTTTGCCATGGAAGGTAGCCACAATTTTCACAAAATGCTTATAAATTCCGCATCAGTCACCTGCGGATTGTACTTGCAGCGGTAGTAAAGCATTGTCTCAATGTGTGTTTGTCAGGATCCGCTTAGTGTATAGCAACTGTTTGGATTTCTCCACTGTCTCTGTAGGAGTAAAAATATCCTTGAGCTTTGCCACAATATTTGGCCAAGTCAATTCTACGCCGACCGCATGAGAAAGGTTCTCAATTGTGTGTTTTGCAGTGCCTTTTAAATGAAATTTAAGCAGTTGGCACCCTTCTGCGTCCATCCACCTGTTTGTTTTGCTGGCCACTTGAAAATCCTATAAAAACTCTGCCACATTCTCACCACTGCCATCTGAAAACGTTGGCAACTTTTCTGGTTGATTAACTATAGTCTTCATGTGGTTTGGGTTGGCCGTCTTGTCAAAGGGTTCCGTGTTTGTATAACTGTGGGGTGGTATGTTATAGCTAAATGCTTGTTTGGACTGTCACTCGTGTAAACTTCGTGGTGTGAGATAAAAATCTGTAAGTGGTGTAGTGTGTACTTCCTCGTAAACGTGTAATGAGGTTTCTCTAACTGTAGGGTCTGGAAGTTCACATGTTGGGTGTGATTCTGGACTAGTGTGAAAGGTATACTTTAGCGCCTCGTTCTGTTCTACTTGCGAGGTCCCGCTTACATCCTGAACTTGTACGATCACCTTCGAAGCCCTTTCTTGTTCTTTTAAAATATTCCTCGCTTCAGAGGTGTCTAACAATAAAGTCCTGACTAGCTTCTTAACTGAAGATGGTGCTGTTTTACTCATAGTGTTCATGTAAGTTTGAGTGGTGTCAGTGTGCACTGTGTATAAATACTATGTGTACCCGCACTTTGTCACTTTAAACTACTGGCAACACTACAGCAATACTATGTGCTCCTCTACAGCACTAACTACACTACTGTAATTATGTAGGAGACATTTAGCTTTACACAAAGTACTGAAGAGGAGTACTGAAACACATGCATTTAACCCAACTATACCAAATATACTATTCTACAACTACAGTAAAACACAGTGCAGGTATGCGCTGGCTCGCACGCCATGGTGCAAGCTAATCACTTCCGGGAACTGTTGACTACTGATAACGCTGGCGCAACTGCTGGCATAAGTAACCTGTCAATTTAAATGCCTTGCGCTTATGCTGCATGCTGTTCAGAATAACCTAATTACCCTATGCTTGAGTCTAAGATGAAACCGTAAGAACATATACAAGTAATGCTACAATACAATGCACGAAATAGGACAACAACTAAGCTGAACAGTGAGAAAAAAAATACCAAAAACTTATTAACCCTATGCTGGCTGATAAAGAATTGGAAGGCAGGTGCCTTCACCACTGTTCTGGTCCCTTGACCAGACATGTACTACTATTCACAAACTGCACTAAGTTAACTCTCAGCTAACTATATAATTACCTGGGGGTGCGAGCTGGTAGGCATCAAATGATAATTCAAATAATTTTAAAAAACTACACATTTATTCTCAGCCTTACTTACAATAATATTGAATAGTATAAAGACAAAATATAACTAGTTGCTTGGTCAGATTCCTCTTAATGTTTTTGCAAGCAAAAGGAAAAGGTATTTTACCTAAGATACTACTTTACATTCCATTAATTTATACTCATAAATCACGGTGCGTAGCTTTCCCTAACTGAACCGGCCTGCACTGGGAAACAAGATTCACCTACCACTGAATAATATCTCAATCATGCACGAAGCTCCTCCATCGTGGGATGATCCAGATGTCCTCCCAGCTGATTAGTTGATGTCCTCCGATGTATGGTGTCTCTTGCTCACTGGTTTGCAGACGCCCTGCCCTGGAGTCAGTCACGTTTGAGTATCTTACAGAGTGGGGGCGTGACCCGGAACTGAACGCCGTTTTATAGTGCCTCTGTTGACGTCGTTGCCACTCTGCAATTCGCCCTGCATTCCACCATCAGAGCTATGACCTCAACAGCATGGTCATTGTAGGGCACACCTACCGGGGTGCCGCAGGTTCGGGTCCCGGTGCTCACAACAACACTCTTAACATTTCTGTAATATAAAATGTGTGCTTACTCTCATTCAAAATTTTATTTTCTGAGACACTTAGGAAATTATAGTACAGGTTTCTCCCAGTGACATCATTGTACTGTTTTCTGTAATGTGCCTGCGTGTCATTCTCTCCCACTCCATTTCTACTGCCATCTTCATTAGGGGTGCCAATTATCAAACATAGCTCATTCACACGTTCCCTATTATCTATGGGTATAACAGAAAATAAAAGAAATTATATATTGGGTAGGGCTGGCGTAAGTTGGGATTTTAATTTCTCTTAATCTTACTGCTCTGATAGAGCTGTTAGTGATGCTTCTTTAATGACAGCAGATGCAACAACTTTGGCACTGTCAAAAGCTTTCAATGCACTAGTAAAATATTCCTGAAAGCATACACCAGACATGCATTGTTACGTACATATGATATTTGTTTAGGACGTGGATTCAGCACTGTTAAATACCCACTGTACATTGAAGCCTCATTGGATAACCACTACTTGGACACAGGTGTAATTCCTCCCAGTGCTGAGCCGCAGTTAGGTCAGGAATTGGCATGGATATTTGACAGGAAAAGGCTGAGAATGTAAGTATATGTGCATGTACATATGTGTATTCTTACAACCAGAGGTTGTGATGGTGTGATCAGACCACTCGCCTCCCACCAAAGCAAACCAGGTTCGATTCCCGGTGGGGTTACTCCCGTATTTTTGTACATGGGAATCATGCCGGATGATGCCGGTGGTCAGCGGATTCTTTTGGAGATCTTTTTCGTTCCCTCGCCCTTGCATTTTGGCCTTGCTTCATACTCACCTTGCTTCACCCGCATTGGTTCTCAAGACCCCAATGTTCAGAGCTACCCCAACGTTTTCACTCTACACTTTTCTTACAACTGCAGAAGTGATGATGATTTTCACCCTCATGCACTTTGTACAGTTGCATATTTGTGTATGTACATTTGCACCTGCATGAATATGTGTATGTTCAACGTTTTGACTAGTTTCTCAAAGGCCAGTTCCACAAATTGAGATAAAAGCACTATTTAGTATAATTTGTATGGCGATGTTATTTTATCCTAGCCTGCTATGTGTTTGGCGGTCGCCACCCAACACATGGTTCGGGGACGAGTCCCAACGAGCAAGCGTTAGAGAGAGAGTAAACACACGTGGTAAATTCTTATTTTCATTCCCCGTGTTCTGTTTCCAGGAAAACCCTACAGTCCATCCTAGCGGCTGTAGACCTTTTTCCTTGTGGAGACTGTTTTTTCTGGCACCACGAGGAGATCATTCATTTAGGGGTGTGCAAGTTGAGTTACGTGCTAGGGGAATCACCCACCGGAGTTAGCTAGTCACGCCTGAGTTTAATCATAAAATCATTCTGCCACGACGTGTAACTAATGGTAAATAAAATCAAATTTTCTCAGTGTAATTATATGTCTTCTGGTAACGTTGAAACCCAGAAGACTCCCGATTCTTACAGTGTTTTTCATAACTGTTTAGTATTGCAAAGTGTTTTGTAAAGATGCTCGTGTGAGACGGACCCACAGAACCCACAGCATCCCTGAGATTCCTGAGTCTCAAAGTGTGGTGTATGGGAAGCACAGCTGGTGTCTTAGTTTGTCTCGTGTCTCACCCGATGGCGTCAGTTGACATTCCCAAGTGGGGCCAGTGTGTTCATCCACATCGCGTCAACCGCGTTAAAATGGCGGACACCACGCCAGAGCAACCGCAAGAAGGCATGAAGACATCTACATCGGCATCTGCAACAGCCGTAATCGCGAACACGACAAATTTGGGTATGCCGTTCGAAAGATGCGTGCATTGTGGTTGATTAAGTGAGATAAATCTGTCTACAAAGAAAATCTGTTGAGAACAACCGCTATGCCAATGCACGTACAATACCATGTCAACGTCATCAGAAGAACGCCTGTACATGTGCACCGGATATGACAGGGCAGGAACGAAATGGGCTACGTGTCAACAGTGTAAGCTGAACTTTCATCTACGATGCATCAGGCCGGATTAATATGTAACTTTCCGTGATGGAGTGATGAACTGTATCGAGTGCCGCAAGACGAACTGTGTGGGGAACGCGTTGCCAGCAACACTGGAGAGTAAGCCCACGCCGCCACCGGTTGTTGTCACGTACACACCACAGGGTCTGACAAGACTGTTTAGGAACATATTGTTACCAACTTTTGCGGGACTTGATGCAGGAGACCCAGGTACTTTCTTAGCTGCATGTGAGGAAAAGTTGCACCGACACCTTGTACACCATGAGGACTGAACTGAGGTTATTGCAAACAGATTAAAAGGAACTTCCGCCACATGTTGGAATTTGGTGTGCGACTACCAGGTCACCTGGTGAACGGTTACTTGGTTGGTTTGATACCGATGCCATGCCATACAAGCGCAGGCCAGACTGTACCACGAACAACAAGGCAAGAGAGAAGGAATAGAGGAATTCATTCAGAGATAGTTAGGTCTGTACAGACATTTGCACCCAAGATAGTCAACTCGCGGGATATTAGAGATCATTGTAGCATTGTCAACACCAGACATAAGGTCATTGTAGCATGGAGCCAACCGGAAGAGTGTGGAACTGTTTACGTGGGAGGTACATGCCTACGAGTGAGATAAGCAGGTGGGACAAGGATACAAAGTGCCGGAACAACGTAGTGAACCACCAACACCTACAACCTCCGTGCTGGCTATTGATGTCACGCGACAGCCGGTAGTAAAGATAACACAATCGCCGCCGGAGCGGGAAAGCCCGCCCGCTTCGCACGCTGAAGTGTTTCAATTCGGTGACAGTACTATACGTGCATTACTCGTTAACATGGAACTTGAGGGTATAAATGTTATTGCTGCGGCAGATACTGCTGTAAGTCACAGTTTCATACGTGAGGGACTGATACAGGCAATTACGACCAGAGTGCCGCTGTGTTGCTTACAGTTTGCTACCACAAACCAACAGGGTGAAGCTAAGTGTGTAATGCACGTGATTGTGTGAGTTCGTGAACTCCGTAAGAAATGTGACGGTTATATTGTACTGGATTTGTGTGAAGAGATGATTTTGGGATTACCGTGATTGATCGACAACCGGACCGTAATTGAGCCACATCTGGACCGTCTGCACGTGGGAGGTGGACACTGTACGCAGTGGGAGCAATGCCGCCGCCAACAACAGCAGCTGCTGTGCCGCTCGCTGAATTTTCGCACGAGGTGCTGGAATCCTACAAGGGAAGGCTACATCTGCTGGACCAGTATGCTGGTGTATTCCACATAGAGGGGAAGCTGCAGCAAACTGACGCCACCGAGCATGCTAAAATCATGACACATGAAGATCCGGTAAACTCCAAGCCACGAGACCCAGGTATCTTCTTCAGGCGGGTGATAAACCAACAGGTATTGTAAATGTTGAGTGACAATGTAATTGAACCTACGCAAAGTCTTTACAACTCAGGCATTACACTAGCCCCTAAAAAGGATGGTGTATGGAGGTTTTGTGTGGATTTCCATCCATTGATGAAAGAAACAGTAAACATGCCACCTCCTGTAATTAACATCAAGAACACTTTGTTAACACTAGGGCCCGCTACTGTGTTCACTTCACTTGACCTTAAGTCCGAATATTGGCGAGTGCCTATCTGCCCCCAAGACCGCCAAAAGACGGCTTTCACAACACCTGATGGGCGAAGATTCCAATTCGTTGCAATGCCCTTTGGATTAAAATGTGCTCTAGCTAAATTAAAAAATCTTATGGTCACCGTCTTAGACAGCTACATAGGAGACTTTGCGATGGCGTATCTTGACGATGTACTTGTGTGGTCGAACAGCTGAAAGAACACATACACCACTCGAGTCTTGTGTTCAAAAGGCTCAAATGCAACAAGTTGACGTGTAAAATTGACAAGTGTAAGTTGGGAATGAGTAAAATGGAATTTCTAGGGCATTATGTCAGGGGACGGACACAAACCGGAAAAAAAACATGTACAACAGATACAGGAAAAACTAACCCCCAGGTCGCAGAAACAAGTCAGGAAATTTTCTGTATTCATAAATTGGTTACGAGAGTTTGTTTCGAATTTTTCTGTTATTACTGCACCATTGACTAAGTTGTTATCTGAAAAAATAAATTTGCATGGACACCACAAGCTGAACAATCATTCAAAGAAAGAAAATTGCTTTTCTCAACTGTCAACCACTAGCCAGGTTTAACCTGGAATTACCAGTCATAGTACAAACAGACGCTAGCCAAGTGGGCATTGGAGCAGTGCTTTATCAAGTAGGCGAGCAGGGACAAAAACACATCATTAACTTTCGCAGTGCGAAGTTTGGAAATGCAGCGAGAAAGTATAATGTTAATGAGCAAGAATGTTTGGCGATCATACACGTACTATGAAAGTACAGGCCATATTTGCTAGGCAGAAAATTCACACTCAAAACCGACAATAGATGTTTAGTTTGGATAGAGGGAATGCATAACGGGAAGAGCAAACTCGCCCGCTAGACCTTGTTATTGCAAGAGTTTGACTTCTAGGTAGAACACGTGGCGGGGGAAACCAACAAACTTGTGGATGCGCTGTCCAGAAATCCGTGCCAACAGATAATGGTAACTGATGATGCAGAGTGGGAAGAGGCGCTACTACCTTTAGTGCCATCAGAGTAACGGGGCACATACCCCTTCTTTTGCAAAATAATTGTTGCCCAAGCCACCAGGAGAACTTGTTTCTTTAAATGTCCACAATGTTTTGAGAGAAGTGCACGTGGCAGAAGAAAATTCCCCAGATGCTGTCCAACGCTGGCAACACTGCGTTGACAGGTTTTCTGAACACTGGAGGATAGTAGACCGGGAAATATAAGTTCGACCATCCGGAAACTGCGGAAAATGGCAAACCTATATACCCAGGGAAACACGTAAACTATTCTTAAAGTACAGGCATGACAGCCTAGAACATGGCCATCTGGGCTCCGAACAGACGCGCAGAAACATTCGGAAATTTTTCCATTGGCCAGGAGTGCAGGGGGATGTGCATAAATATGTACAAAACTGCGTTACATGCAACACCAGGAATCCGTAGAGAACAGACAGCGATGTACCCCAATAACCCCGCTTACCCACAGAGCCTTTCAAAACTGTCGTACTTGACATCATAGGCCTGTACCCACATACTAAAAGCGGCAAACATTTCCTTATTATGGTTCCTGATTTTTTTACCAGGTGGACAGAAGCTTTCCCTGTCAGTAATGTCCATGCACACACTGTAGCCCACGTAATGCAGAGTGAATTTTTCCCCAGGTGGGGTTACCCGGAATTTTCGTTGACCGATAATGGCACTCAATTTGTAGGGGAAAGTGGCGAGAGTATTGTACTGCATGGGGGACTGAACACCGTACCACCCCAGGGCGAACCTGAGCGCCAGAACCAGGATGATAAAATTCAATTGCGAGTCCGGTTAGGGACAGACCATACCAGGTGGGCAGAATTAATTCCTGAGGTGATGTTTTGTGTGAGGAATACAGTCAATGCGGCGACAGGGGAAACATCTTACGAGATGGTACAAGGCCGCGAACTGCGCGTGCCCGGTGCACCCCGTGAAAACACCCCGGTATCACCTGAAGAAATAAACGTACATTAACAAAAGATATACGAACAGGCGATAGAAAACCAGGAGAGGTATTGCAACACGTGAGTACCGGATTGTAAGCCTCCAGAGTTAGTGCCAGGAATGTATGTGTATGTACGAGAAAACCCGTTGTCCGCAGGAGTTAAGAACCACTGTGCAGGACTGGCACCTAGGTGGGTTGGACCGGTGAGACTAACCTCAAAGATGGGGAACTCCATGTGTTTAGTGAAACTGGGGCAGCAATGTGTAACGAAATGACACCGTGACAACCTGTGTATAGCCCGCACATCTGTAGGGAAGAGAGGCAAGGAGACGCTGATAAGCCAAGTACCTTAGTGAATGCGGCGTAGCGTACCAGGAACTACTCAAGGTGAAGGGAGTAACACGTGGCAGAATGTAAACAAAAACACCAACCTTGCAACCCCGCATCAAACAAGTGTAAATAACACTTTGGTAAGCACCACGTCATTCAGGGACTTCGCGACATCCGAACACTCCACACCAAACAGGGAGGGGGATGACACCGTAAAGGTAAACACAGCTTTAAGTGCAATGAGCAGTAAGCAATCACCGTTTTGGAGTTTCTCAGTGCCTGTAGAGAATAGCCTAGTAAACCAGAGCAGTTTTACGGGGTTTACCAATGTCAATAGGGAAGAAGATTGTGACCAAAGTATAACTGTAAATTGCAGCACAACAAGTGCCAGTGATACGCCTTTCAGGGTTTTTCTGCACCCACAGGGGATAGCATAACAGAGCAGGCCAGTTTTAGAGGGTTTGGGGAAAGCAGTAGGGGGCGTGTGCGATGGTAAGTGCAACAAAGAATGTAAACAAATGACGTCAAAACACTCACAAGAGGAGCAGCGAGCCACAACCTAACCTCAACAAACACCCTACTTCCCTTCAAATACCGCAGAGTAAGGAGACCGCCGAGGCCATGCCTCATCTGCTCCTGACTGGTGGACTCGGTTCACACCTGGGCAGCGCCCGGTAGAGTAGAGTTCAGCTGCTTGCACCATCTTGGCCTTCGAGGGAGGGGTCGTTTGATGCCGGCTAAGTCAGCCCATGATGACGCTCACAGCTCACGTGACATGTGGGTAAGCACATGCGTGCAGACGCCACGACTATGGACTTTATCAAAACAGGATAAGTAAATTTCAGTGCCACGTATTCTTATTTTCAGGTCAAAAGTGTAAAACTGTCTTTTCTTAAAATGTTGTGCCATGTTACTTGTAAATTCAATATGTGCGCTGTGCTGAAGAAACAGACATTAATATTCTGGCGCAAACGCCTACAAAGAACAGTTATCTAACACCAATATTTAACAATTTAAATTGTTCTTGTTTGTATTCAAATCTCTTGTGTACCATTTAATTGTAAAGATAATAATTTTGCTCGGCGTGCATGGCACTTCCGCTTGTGTGAACCCCGTAGGCAGCCATTGCAGATCCGTGTGACCCCTGCCTCTAGGCATTCGTTCTAGTAGAGTTGGTGAGGTAAGATGCTGTCACGTACACGCTTCATATTTTTCCACTGAATTAGATTTCCATAGTTCACTTTAGTTTACCGGTTAACCTTTTCTTCGTGTATGTTTTGCCAGACATCCCCACCATTATGCTTCTGCTTAAATAAATAATTTACATCACTTGTGGCTTTTTAAACTTAAATCGAGGAAAGGAGGAAAGATGTCGGAGAGGCCATTCATGAACTCATGAACACGCAACTTATGAATCACGCACCATCCGCCCATGTTAAGGGCTTTTGTTTGTAACTTCTGCTTAATTTCCGCGAGCAATATTAAGAGTGATAATTCTATGTATGTATTTTCAGGGTTTTCTTATGTATAATTGTGTTACGGCCACAGCCACGAGGTCAACTACCGCCAAGTCCGTATCTGCGCCATCCTTGCGTTTAGGTAGCTAATATTTGTAATTTCTTCTGCACCATAATTTCTCAGGGTAATATGTATTGTTTCAATTAATGGTTCTTGTAATTGTTCGTATTTGTATGACCACACAGTCTCTTACCTGTGTTAGATTTTCCCCCCAATCAGGCAAGCTAGAAACTTTTGTATGCTCAAATCGCACAGCAAATAATTTTCTGAATGCCGCCATAATTTTGTCCGGCGGGATTTTATTGATTTTCACATAAAATATTGTGACTTCATCTGCACCACATGCTCCACTACGAACTTCATCCAGCAGCATCCGCACCACCTAAGATTGTTTTCACGCATCTACATGTTTATTGTGCCTGTTCATGTCATGCCCCACCTTCATTAAGCGCTATTTAGTGTAATTTGTATGGCGATGTTATTTTATCCTAGCCTGCTATGTGTTTGACCGTCGCCACACAACACATGGTTCAGGGACAAGTCCCAACGAGCAAGCATTAGAGAGAGAGAGAGTAAACACACGTGGTAAATTCATCTTTTCATTCCCAGTGTCCTGTCTCCATGAAAACCCTACAGTCCATCCTAGCGGCTGTAGACCGTTTTCCTTGTGGAGACTGTGTCTTCTGGCACCACGAGGAGATCATTCATCTAGGAGTGTGCAAGTTGAGTTACGTGCTGGGGGAATCACCCACCGGAGTTAGCTAGTCATGCCCAAGGGTGATCATAAAATCATTCTGCCACAATGTGTAACTAATGGTAAATAAAAGCAAATTTTCTCAATATAATTATATTTCTTCTTGTAGCATTAAAACCCTGCAGACTCCAGATTCTTGCAGTGTTTTTCATAAATATTTAGTATTGCAAAGTGTTTTGCAAAGACGCTCGTGTGAGACGGACCCACAGAACACACAGCATTCCTGAGATTCCTGAGTCTCAAAGTGTGGTGTATGGGAAGCACAGCTGCCGCCCATCAACAGTAAGTAAATAGTGTCTTCGTTCGTCTCGTGTCTCACCCAACGGCATCACTCGTAGAAACTGGAGATATGTTGAAATTGAGTTTGGCAAAAACTACCCCATTAACTCAATTAAAAGTGAATTTTTTGGGTTGCAAATGAACTTTGTGAATAGTTATAAGAAGTTTAGCTAGTACTTTCATGAAAAGAAGTAACAAAACTTAAACCTATCACAGAGGATAGAAGATTTTGCTAGGCCTTGAAAATTCAGCTTAATCTAAATAAAATAAGCAGTGTGCCAAGATAAAATGTTAAAAAGAAAGAATTTTTATCAAAGTCTCTGAAAAATGGCATTTTCTATAATGTTCCTGCTACACAGTTTTTAATAGTAATGATGGCTTCAATTTTTTTCACACAAGATACTCTTCCAAAAGGCAACTAGCCTTAACTAAACTCCCCTTTCAAGAAAAACAGGTGAATCACATAACCTTTTTAGGAAAGTTTTCTAGAGACTTCGACAAAAGAACTGGAATGCATTCCCCATGTTGGATTACCCTGCCGATGAAGAATACATTGAGAAGATGGAATGAGCTCTGCACATCCTGAAGCTGCTAGCAAAGTAACATTCGAGATCTTAATTTTGGCAATTTTTTGTTACACAAAATGATTTCTGGTAACATGTTAGACTCAGAATCTTATACTTGAGACAAACCTTGAATTTCTCAAGGAATTTTGTTATGTGGAAGTTAATTAGGTAAAGTGTATGTGTGCATGAATAAGTCTGAGTTTTGGCAGCAAAAAATAAATTATTAAAATAATTTTTGGCTAGTGCTGCCTCAAAAGATGAGCAGTCTTTCTGAATATATATATATATATATCTCTCTGTGTGTGTGTTTTTTTTTTACTGTACCTTTTTAGAATATCTCACATGTTTTGAAGTCATAGTTTGCTGATTATGTTGTGCTTATTTGTTTTGAGGAATAGTAAATATTCCCATCTTTTCATTTTGTTGTGTATTTGCAATTATGGTACTGGAAGAAGGCAGTATACTGTTTTGTCTGTTAAAGAGCTGTACTAGTTTTTCATATATAATTTATGTGTATTTCCTGACTGTCTTAATTGTAGTGTTTTCTGTCAGTGTTGTGGAGCAATTGGTTCAACTGAGAGAAAGTTGTGTTACAGTGAGAAGTGTCATAAGTTTCAAGTGTTTGCCAGTATCAAATGAACACTTCTCTTCCCATGCGCCTACTATTTTACTACACGAAACACTCAGTCCTAATTTGCACTAACACTCACTCACTTAGTATTATGTTACATGGTATATAATAATAATGATAATTTATTTATTTATTTAAAGAACTTAGTGTGCCACGCTACAGTACAAACCTTTTACAGGGTGGCACATAACAAATAATATGAAATAACAGATAAGGACAAAACACAGACACACGGTCAAGACACAGGACAAACACTACACAACATAGTAAAATAGAAATAATAAGTGGAAAAAACTAACAAACTCTCAAGTTATATGATTAAAAGCAATAGAAATAATAGTAATACTCTAAGAAATATAATGTTTAAAAAGTTCAACAAATGTAATTTTATTTCCTAAGAAAGGATCGAAGTCAGAAAAGTATCTATTGTAATGAGATACACATCTGTTCAATAAATCCTTTTTATATGATTGAACTGAAAATGTATGTATAGATCTATGTGTATAAACAGGGGTTTTTAGGCCACCTTTTTATGACAGTAGAACAACCAACATAAGCTAAAAAAGCATTAATAAAAAATGGGGTGTCGTTTAAAATACGGCCCACTTTTAATCACAATGTTATATATCTAACAAGTTTGCTATTATAATTAAAGTATCTACCAGAAGGAAATCTATTAAAAATTACTTTGAAAACATTTTTTTGTATATTTTCGAGTCTGTTAGTATCTGTTGAAGTTATGTAGTTCCAAATTACTGAGCAATATTCTAATATAGATCTAATACGTGAGTAGTACAAACACAAAAAAGAATCTGGGGAAGAAGCAGAAGAGGTTATATACTTTATTACTCCTAAAGTACGACTAATATTACTAATTAAACTATCATGACAATGAAAATACAACTTAGAATCTAAAATAACAATAATTTGATACTACCAACTAAGGGCTGTGTCGAGTTGAGACTTGCCTATAGTTTCACGTCTTATTTGTGATTTGCTGGATGAATAGGATCACCAGGTCTACTTACAATCGAAAATAGCATGTTATGCGAACAAATTTACTGTTCCAAATATATTTTCCAACTTTTCATAAATCAGTCAGTGTTTAGAATGACACTGGGTATTCTCTCTATGACTACACTGCTATTTTTTTGTTGGTTTTATCTCAATGAAATAAAGGATAAATTGGAACAGGTATGGGTGAAAATGTGTTGCATGGTAGTTTTCTTTTTAGAAAAATAAGTTGGATAAGTAGTAAATCTGTTAAATAAATCAGTTATAAGATCAGATATTCATTATAAAAATATTGTTTTTGTAAAGGTAAATCTATCGGACATGCCAATACCATATCGTTTATGAGATTAATTTATGTTTGATAAGTATAGTTTTCATAAGGCGCCAGCTATATGTGCAAACAATTTTCACAAATGTATGTAGCTCACTAAATGTCATATTTTCAGGAAATTTGGTGAGGAGGTGTGGACTGAGATCTCCGTTTACCCAAATACTAGGGAAAAAAAATATTGTATGGTTGGGGGGATGGTTGAAACTTGCTACATTCATAATACGGGACTTGTATCATCTTCCTGCTGCTACTGGGTACATGTTATGGCGACAGTCTTTGGGGTGCAGACGGTGTGATTCTGTTTGATTTTTTAGAGCAGAGATGCACAATAAACTCTGTCCAATATGATAAGACCCTCAAGAAGCTTCAAGCACGTCTTCGAAGAGTTTGCCAATCAAAAGCTACGGCAGTTGTTCTTATTTTGCATGACAATGCAAAACCACATACCAGTCACTACACCACTGGCGAGATTGCAAAAATTGTCTGGGAAGTTTTGCCCTGATCTTGCACCATCAGATTTCTGTCTGTTCGGCCAACTAAAGGAAGCTCATAGTGGGCATAATTTTGAAGATGTGGAGACCCTGAAACATTCGGTCTGCCAGTTGTTGAGGAAGCAGGACCATGATTTTTACTGCACTGGAATACATGCTCTTGTTTCCAGGTGGGCAAAAACCATTGACTGGTCATTATTTTGAAAAGTGATAATATTTGTGAATGTTGTTGCTACTATACTATGTACATGGCAAACCATCATAATTGAAATAAACTTTTCGCCAGAGGGACCAGGAAGACATAGTATGTGCCTAATGAAGTAACATACATAAATATTTAGTATAAGAGACTATCCATTTGTTTTTCTGGCACAAATATTTGGTAAATTAAACACCACAGAAAAGGAAGAGAGGGAAAATATTGAATGGAATAAGACAGGACTTTCTGCATAACTGCTGTGAAATTGTTATACTCTTCAATTCAAGCAACTGCACTTCTTGTTACTTGTCTGTGCTGAAGAATGCAACACTTGGCATATATTTGCAAGTGTTTTAGTCTACCTTATAAAATTTAAGTTAAGTATAAAAATAATGTTTATGTTTTTCAGGCCTTAGTTTTTGAAACAAAGGTATGACTGTTACAGACACGTCAGTGTCAGGGTAGTAGTTGTAGCAACCTTGTTAGTTCACCTGGATGCTGTTACTTCTGCACACCGTCTAACACAGTTGCTACACAAGTTAACTACTTAGGTCTTGCACAGGCGTGGCCTCGTCCATTTCCCGCCATGACTAGGACACCTGCTGCATCCATACTCATATTGCCAACTGCGCCTCGCCAGTTCACATCACCTCCTCCTTTCCAAGATGTCTTCCCTATATTACTATCATCCATTGTTCTTTACTAACTGGCACTATACACTACAAGTTGCAATCGGGTGCAGTCTGCTGTCACATCTTCTCCCACAGTTACTGTTGCACATAATTCTTTAGCCTCACTGACTGTCGTGTTGTTCTGTGGGGAAGCAGCGACCATGTGGAGTGTCTTGCTCAGCATGTTGGTTGTTGCACTCCAGTTCTGCTAAACCCCTCAACGGACTTGTGATACATCGTTCTTTGCCATGGCGTGTTCACCAATTGCTGGTTCATGCTGCTCGAAGTTGTGGGTGATGGGATAACCCCTTTGCAGAATGCCGCTGTACATGTTCTGTCAGCTGCGTACCTGTTGCTATAGGCTGTTCACTGTAAAGTCAGCACATTTATGGCCCTAGTTACTTTTTCCTTTCAGCCATTTTTTATCCTTTAAACACCATGTTAAATAAATATTGTCATGTAAGTAATAAACACTGTGTGTATTCCACCACATTCTAAAGTTAATATCTAAGACTATAATAAAATTAATTTTTTGACTGTTATTCCAAATGAGAGGGTTTTTAAAAGTGCTTAAGTTATCGCGAATAGCCTGTACCTGCATATTACTCTTTCCAACTGCTTCAGTAGTGTGATTTGATACTGCCCCTGGTAGTTACCTTGTGGGTTGCCATTTTGTGGGCTGTAGATCAACTGCACTTGTTGGCCTTGAGACTGCCCCTTGTGGGATGGCATCTTGTGGGCTGTATATCAGCCGCACTTGTTGGCCATTCCATCACGAAGGGGTAATCCTATTACCTGATGGAGGTACCTGTATTGGGTCTTGGGACTTGCCAGTTCCTGCTGCTGATGCACCTGACTCTCTGCCTTTCCTGATACACATGATGCCTGTACTCCTTTCCAACGCTGTTGGTAACTATATATTGTTATTGGGGAGGGATAAGGGGTGTGATCTCCATAGTAATCAACTAAGGAAACTACCCGCAGACTACACCAATTTTTACTGGGGATATGAGGTAGGGTGAGGGAAGGACAAAATTTAGATTAACAAAAATAGAAAAATGAGCCAACATCAAAATATAACCTGCAGAGCCTCCACCACGTGCTGTAACTTTTCTCAGCACGGCCAGCACGATACCCTGTACCCTAACCACTAACTTTAACACCAAAAAAAAGGTTAATTTAAACCAAAAGTGAACAAGGGGTAGGAAAAAAAAAAGGAGGGGAGGGCTTACTTGCACAGTGAACGAGAGAATGCCGCGATTGTTTCATGGGTCTGACTCTGACACAGAAACAATGCATCAAAGTAAACACTAATAAAGTAGATTAAACTATCCATTAATAGGCATCCAGTGCCTAAATACTATGCTCCTAATTTTCTGAGGTGTTAGAGAGCTGCAGAGCTGCAAAAGAGAGAGAGATGGACGGGGTGGGGGGGAGGGGGTAGGTATTCCATACAACTTGCAAAAAGAACTATTAATAAAAAAAATAAAAGTGAGTTTACTTAAAACAAATAAATATAATTACTAACAGAGACGTGACAAAGTGTCACAACTATTAAAAAGAACTATAGAAACAGTTTAAAATAAAAAAAAAAATGATATTTCAGAAGTGAGAAAAACAAGAAACAAAATTTACTGTAGGGATAATAGGATGCCCTTCTCACTTGTGTAGCTCACCCAGAGGTGAGTAAAATTAAAAATAAAAAAAAGCCATGTAGACAGCTTCAACTGGATGAGGGGTAGAATGCCTCCTTTTAACAATATTATGCCATCACACTTAAAGTTACTTTACAATAATAGGACAAAGTTGGCCTTAACTAAAATTATGTTGGATCAGTGCATCGAAAGATTAAAAATTTGTTTAAATTTATCTATCGCAGTTGCGTTCAACCATTTGCCCCCTAGGGCTTAAATGAAAATCACACAAAAAAAAAAAAAAAGAACAATTAAAATCTACTTTATTTATGACCGCTTATAGAATTATTCATTTTATAGATGGATTGGCCAGGATAATTAACAGAACTTTAAATAACTAGAACAAGTTTTAATTTAGGAACCAAGATAAGGGTCAAACAACTTTAAAATGCAAAAACAGAAGTAGTAAATGCCTGAAATTTTACTTAAGGGAGGAACCTGTCAAAAGAAAATATCGGAAAACATTACCTAGACCTCGGTTTTGGTCAGTGCAGTAGTACCGATACAACTCCGCCACCGACGAACCCAACAACCAGTGGAACCATCTACAAACCAGGCACTACTGATACCTATAACCTTACATTTAAATCTTTCCTAAGAGGTCTGAAAAACAACTCTACTGCAAGAATGTATGTTCCGTCCCTAGTAGTAGTTAGTTTATTTATGACATAAGAAATCTAACCCTGATGTCCCCTCGGCCAGTGGTTGATGGACGAGACATATTTACCTTTAAATTTGCAGCCTTGGTGTCTCGACAACTCCTACACCCTCGCAGCTTGCATGTGGCTTCCTACATCATCTTCAAGCAAGTGACCTCTACGACTTCTTTATTAAAATACTAACTATCAACTTAAACCTACTGAAAAACATGCCAGGGCCATCCTTACAGCCAAGCAGGGAAGAACGACCACACACCTCACTACAGTTTTACCCCATACTTTACATCATCATGACCACATGCTGCCGCAGCCGCCTGCCAGCCGCACCGCCTGCGACTGCTCGCACCAGCTGCTCCCACTCGACTGCCGCTGTCCCACTCCCAACTCTCCTTGTCAGCCTGTCCGATGTCCATGTCCTCGTCACACACAGCCGATAATAACAGCTGCCTCCCCTGATGTCACGAGCGAGGTCGACGTTATGGCGGGCCAATCAGAGCCCCCCCCACTGCTGTGATCGATACATCGATAGCTCGCCGCCAACTCCCTTTTTCCCCATACAGTTCTTACTGCCTAGCGGCAAAGCGAGCCTGGTGCTCTGAACGAGCAGAAGACAACAATTCTTACGAACTGTTGAAAGGGGATTTTAAAACTAGCACCTGGGTCGAGAAAAATACATCAAGCTGCCGTCTGCTAAGCCAAGAGGTGACAAAACGTTTTCAATATTAAAAAAATGAGTGACCTCAGTTCCTTAAGAACTTATGCAGTCAAAAAAAGTAAAAAGTCTTTATTTTAAATGAAAAAAAAAAAAACTGTAAAGTAACCGTTTCCTAATTCATTTCCGCCATAACTTAAATTATCTAACCTTAAAAAAAATGAAACAAAAACCAAACAAACAAAGTTGGCAAATTAAGAATATCTGTGCAAATGAGAAAAACTATTTGAATTTAAAGGAATGAATTCTAAATGAGACACTTCCAGTTAACTTTTCACTACAGCCTTGCATAAAAATTGCAGTATACATTGACTTCCCCAAAAACGAATTTTGAACTAAACAATCATGAAATTATTTATCACCACCTTAATTATAAGCAAAAAAGGTAAAGAAAATACGTGTTTATGACCCAACAAAATGAACAAGTAATACGGATGACTTAACCCATCCCAAAACAACCTATTTTCCTAACATAACCTCCAAGGAAGAAAATGCCATATGAAGATACTAAAAGCACGATCAATTAGGGGTAGGCCTAGATCTTAACAAATAAACAAAGTGATAGGAAACTTCCTGCTGGCATAAAATCTAGGGCATCTGAACAAAAAAAGTGAGAGCAAGCAAAAATACCACTCTAAACATTGCGCTTGACGAAAAAGCTTAAATGAACTCAAAAACACAGAAAAAAAGAAAATTATAACCCCAAAAATTTGCATCTTTACAATATGTGAACTACCCTCGTACTCGGGTGATTTTCCCAGGTAAACATTTCTTATGCCCACTGTAGCTTCTGAACCACACACACTCATTAACCTTAAAACATCTATTCAGTTATTCTGGTGGTGGCAGTGATGAAGGTACTGGTGCCCTGTCACCAGCTGTCTTGGGAATCTGGTTCATAGTTGTCCACATTGGCTGCCCCATCAGCAGTTCAGCTGGAGTCTTCAGGCTACCAAAGCCTGGTTCATGACCACACACAGTACCGGGTCCACTTCAGTCAATCGTGCGATCCATGTAGCTTCCAGTGGGGGTTATGATAAGGCTTCCAACATCAATACAAACCCTACAACTGGATTTTCCCTTCCTGGTCTATCTAATGGCAGCCTACTTAGGGCATCTGCATGCCTTATGCTAGGCTGTGGTCTGTACACAAGCTTGTAGTCGAACATTGATAGTCATAAACTCCAATGCAGAAGTCTCGGGGACAAAATATCTGAGGTCTGCCTGAGTGGGTCTAACAGCTTTAGCAGTGGTTGGTGATTCGTAACAACCATGAAGGGTCGAGCTGTTACACTCTGTCTGAACTTGATGACTCTAAACATAATCGCTGATGCCTCTTTATCGATTTGAGCATAGTTCTTCTAATGCTTTTGTAAGACGTGTGAACCAAATATGATGGCTCTTTCACTCTCATCCTCTCCGACGTAAGCGAGCACTGCTCCGAGACCATACTCAGAGGCATCACAGGTCAGCGTCGATGACTTTGTCACATCGTAATACAGTCCGACTGAAGACGTTTCTTTGCTGCTCAAAATTCATCGTTGTGTGCCTTTGAAAATTCCCACTGTCTTCCTTTGTCCAGCAGATGATGCAATGGTTCTACAACACTAACCTTGTCATGGTGGAACCTATTGTATAAATTCAGCAGCCCTAGAAATGCTTCCGATTCTTTCTTGCATATAGGTGCTGGAGCCTGGTGGATAGCTTCCACCTTCTCTAATGTCGGGTGTAACCCAGTCTCGTCCATGCAATATCCTAAAAATTTGACTAATGGCACGACAAATTTGCACTTTGACTTCTTTAGTCGCAACCCAGCTTCCTCAATGCTACTAAGGACCTGATGCACTTGCTGCCAGTGCTGCTCTGTGTTTATGCCTGTAACGAGGATATCGTCAAGCATCACCACCACTCCTGGTATCCCTGACAACATAGTCTCCATTAATCTTTGAAATTTTTCTGTTGCACAGCTGACACTAAAAGGAAACTACTTCACTCTGAACAGCCCCTTCATGGTGTTCACTGTCAGTAAGTCGGAAATCTCCTTATCTACTGATATTTGAAAATATGCATCTGCCAAGTCCAACTTGGTAAAAATTTTACCTCATTATAAATCACCTCATTGGCTGTCAGGAGTTGGTAGACTTCCTTCTTGCACACCCTTTTCAACGTAAACTTGTAATCTCCACAGGGTGCACTGATCCATCAGCTTTACGGACAACAGCGATATGGGTTGCCCAATTGGAATAGGTGACATGAAATAAATGCCTTGCTCCGCCAATTTGTCCATTTCATTTTCCACACTTTCTCATAGTGCAAATGCTACTGGACAGCACTTCTGGAATACTGGTTTCGCATTTGACTCTATCTGTATTTGTACAGGTGGTCCTGTGTATTGCCTAATCTCGACTCTCACCAACACCTTTGGATGCTGACTCACCATTCTGTTTTTCTTCAGGCTGTTCTGTAAAGGTACCCTCTACAGATATGTCTAGGGGTTCCAACCAGCTATGCCCCAAGAAAATAGCTCCTTTCCCTTCAGTCTCCAGCAAGGGTAATGTAGCATCTGCAGCTTTGGTATGCACATGCACCTCAAAAACACTAGTACTCTCAACTTCTCTTGAGACCAAGTGTGCAACAGAAACTTAGCTTCTTGTAGTTCAGGTTTCTCTGGCCACAGTTGCTCAAAGGTGTCATTGCTGATAATTGTAAAACCATTCCCCGTATCGACCTCCATGACTAATTCCGTGCCATCCAAATTTACTGTCATTTGTATTGGTGACTGTCTCTTTGGTGACTGTGCATGCAAGCTGTACATGTTGTACAAAGCAGAATTTCCCCCAATTCTCTGGTTCAGATTCATTTTCATGCTGCCATCTTGGACTCCTATCTGCCTGTTTCCTTTTAGCTTTACATGCCCACTTCAAATGTCCTTGCTTCAAACAGAAATTGCATACAGTGCTTTGGTGCCTGCCACTTTCTGGGCTGTGTAGGCCATCGCATGGTGGTTGTTCTGATGCACTGTTAGGCAGTGTAGATAGCCCATCCTGGTTGTGTTTCTTCCTGGGTGGGAGGTGATGCCTGGACACTCTCACCCTGCAAATCACTCACATTCCGACTGGCTGCTTCTGCTGCCATGGCCATATTCACAGCCGCCTGGAATGTCAACGTATCCTTGGACAGAAATGCATTCTGGAGTGCTTTGTCGTGCATTCCACACACTAAACGATCTTGCAGCATTCTGTTAATTTCTTGATAGTTGCAATGTGCAGACAATCGTCACATCTTGGTAACATAGGTGGAAATTGATTCACCCTCGTGATTATCACGTTTGTGGAACTTGTATGACTCCACAATTTTGCTTTGTTTGGGTTCAAAATTATGTGATAACGTCTCCAAAATCTCTGCTATGTCCACCCCGCTTGTAACCTTCGTTGGGACCAATGATGCCACTAAGTTGTACAGCTCAGCCCTGCATACTGTAAAAATGATAGCCTTCTTCTCTTCCTTGTCTGTCACTTTGTGAACTATGAAGTTATACTGTAAATGCTCAGAGTATGTTTTCCACGCATCCCGGCCCGGAACAAATTTTCCAAATGGAGTAAACAATGTCATTATAGGTTATGTCGCACCCGACAACGTCCCGACACTAATACTGCATCATCCGTTAATTGCTTTACCTCATCGCCAATGTTGCATCCTTGGTAGCACACCTGGTTGCAGTTACTTCTGCTCGCTGTCTAACAACATAGTCGCTACACAAGTTAACCTCTTAGATTTCACACAGGAGCGGCCTAACCCGTTTCCCGCCATGACTAGGACACCTGCTGCATCCATACTCATACTGCCAACTGTGCCCTGCCAGTACATAACAGTAATGGTTATAGTAGTGTATCAATTTTACAATTATTTTACTTTTACTTCTGCTCACAATGCATTATAGTTAATGTTAGTTTAAGATATACTACACTTGACAATTTTACCATTAAATATCTATAGATAATGTGTGCTACTATGGTTAATTAAAAATCCTAGATTTATCTGCATAAGGTATAACATATTCTATATTTTGAAATTTATTAAGTTCAAGAAGTGCATACATAATAATTTTAATACTCTGCAATTTTAACAATCAACAATTATTTTCTACAGGGGCCATGGTGGTGTAGTGGTCTGAGAACTAACCTCCCACCAAGGTAAACCGAGTTCAATCCATGGCAGGGTTGTTCCTGGATTTCGCACATGGGAATTGTGCTGGACGATGCAGCTGGTCGGTGGGTTTTCTCGGGTGTCTCCCGTACCCCCCCCCCCACCCATGCATTCCAGTGATTCTCCATAGTCACCTCACTTCACCCGCAATGGCTCTCAAGACCCAATGTTATGAGCCATCCAAATTTCTCCTCTTCACTTTTTTCACGCAAATAAACAGATGTCCTCCAAATTGCTGCCTAAATCAGTGTTCAAACTGATTCTTCATTATGAAACCCTTGCTACACCTTGCAGCTCTAACAGGGCGACACAAAGTATATTCTCACAAAAAACGCACGTGGCATCTTACAAGCAGAAGGTTAATTTTGATGCAGTTGCATTCAACTATTACACAAAAATCCACGAGTCATTTAGCAAATTCCATGTATTTGAGAAAAATTCATAATTACAATACAAACCCTAGAGAAAATACTACAAATATTGAGCCCTTCCATATATGGACTAATTTCTTTAACACAACAAATGCCATATAATATTGATGCATACGATTTATATTAATACTTTATGAAAACAATTAATCATAAATACAGTATAAAACATCTTCTAAAATTTTCTTATATAAAACACTGATGTCCCTTCTGGAAAATGTCTTTTCTTTCTCTCATTACCAAAGACATTCCATTCAAATATTTCTAGAAATTGACTTTGTTTTGGTAGCCTTTAAAACAATCAGTTCTCACAATTCTTGGGTGATTTTACAAATGTAAAAGTCTGTAAAATATCTTAACTCTAGACCTTAACGTCTCCTTAAAGCTGGCAAACATTTCCATAGTCTAAAACAGTCTTTCATTAAAAAAAGATCTCTCTGGGAAAATACATGTAACTTTGAAAATGTTATGTAACTGCACTTAACTCTTATCTTAACATACAATTCTTATGATTCTTGAACTTTGACAAAGATATGAAATTGGTACAAAATAACGTGCACTTTAATACAGTTTAGGTGGGCCTATAAAACTATACCACTATTTATCATACTTGAAGTGACTTAGCAGATTGGGCAATAAATGAGGGGGAGAAATATTAGGAAAATACTACATCCAACACCAAATCACTGCTCATTGTTACAGTGATATGTACCAAATGTTTGTCGTCATTAAACCATTTTTGCAGATTGCATTTACTACAAAGTTTTGTTGACTGTAATGAGATTTTTAACTTAAGCAACCTACTTTCATAGAAGAAATCTTTTATAAAACAATTTCCATTCATGCATTTACTTGTTTAGTGGTTTACTGATATTCAGCAGATGCAATCAACCAATGGTTTTCTTCTTACTATGCATTAAAACACCATTCCCTGAGTGATTGTGACGAATAGGCAAGCCACAATACCTACATCATTTTGTTGTATAATTTTGTCACAAGCGTTAAAATACACTGAAACTGCATGTAAACTCTAAACTAACAATCACTCAACCAGTGCATGTTTATAGATGAACCAATGTTTATACTGTCTTCACTAGTACAAAATGTAGCCACCAGATGTCAGCCACTTTGCATAAATTTATAGATAGTAGTTTGGTGTCACAACAGTGATATTAATGTTTAACCATATGGACATATACTCAGAAAATGTGCATTAACAAATTTATTTATTGATAATTTATTTATAAATTATTGACTTATTAATTTATGTATATAGTGTTAGAGACAAAATATTTTTAAGTGTATAATCCATTCACAGTTTCTTTGGATCTATTGAAACAAACCTTTGAAAAATCACCCTAGGCATAACATGTCAATCTGTTTTTTTCAATAACTTGTATTCCACAAATATATAACACTGTGATTAACTTTAAAGTGCTGTATTCTTGAATAAATGAAACTTTAACTTAATATCTTTTATGACTTAGACTATTTATGTTGTATAAAATACTAATTGAAAATTGTGAGAGAAGCGATGCTTTGGCAACGGCTAGTACGAAATAGTTCACAGTTAAAATATTGTTATAACCTAGTTGTTTGATATGCTATTTGTAAATTAAATGTTGCCTATTTTAATATTTAGGGAGCCCTGATGGTTGTATATTTCATTGCTACAGTTTAAAATAACAGTGAAAATATTGTATGTAGTGACATGGTGTTAGTTTTTTCGATAGAGGAAGAAACTGTCGGCTGAACGGAGCTTGTGTGTGTGTGTTTATGTGTGTCTCTCTCTCTCTCTCTCTCTCTCTCTCTCTCTCTCTTCTCTCTCTCTCTCTCTCTCTCTCTCTCTCTCTCTCTCTCTCTCTCTCTCTCTCCCTCTCTCCCTCTCTCCCCTCTCTCCCCTCCCCCCTCTCAGTTTTGCAGGAAAATTGTTTTCAATTTTAGCATATTTCATACTTATTAGAACTAAAAAGAGATTTTAATGTTTGCATACTTATTCAAATATATTTAGATGTGATGGTGGGAGGGATACAAATCCTATGCTAGCAGAAGTGGCGAGCCATGACATAGCATGTTGCTTTTTGCCAAACAAAGCATTACTTTTTCTTACACTGAAAAATACTTCAAATTACCACATCAAGTTTGTACACATTGTGTTTTTTAATCCTACCTAGGCAAGTTACAATGTTGTGTTAAATCTGTGTTTCCACAGCAGGAATAATAATATGTAATGTGTGTCTTGATCGCTGTGTATGAAAGGGCATGGCTGCCACTTCCTTCTTCTGTGGTGGCTGTTTCGTGGTCATTACGCTGGCCTGGTGTGTGTGTGATTTCAAGTATTGGATGTGCAAAATTTATTCGTTTTAACTGTGAACTGTTTTTATATTTATTACAATGTTGTACCTTTGCCGTAGGTGTTTGAAACATAGTTGTGTAACATGGTTAAATTTCTGTAATTTAAATGTTTGCCACAATACCAACAAAATACTAAGCCCAGCCAGATAAATTAAAATAAATAATGAAATGAACCTAAAAGACAGTAAGTAGTAATGCATAGAAATATGAGTGGAATAAAAGTTACGGTAGGACTATTATTTGTGTGCATATTCACCATTATATTTTAAGCTTGTTGCTGCCATGTACAGAAATTAGCGACAGGAGTTGCTTGCTTGAATTTACTGTATCTGTTTATTGGAATGGTTGTTTCTTTGATTTGATTTTAATTCCAACAGGGTTAAACACAATAGCAGCAAAATATTAATGTGTATTACGTGTGATGTGCTATGTTGATTATGATAAATATTTTAATGATATAAGTAAAATAATAACCGTAAGAACTATCATCAAAACAGACTTTTTAAAAAGTCATAAAGCTTACCTAAATGTGTTTAAGGCCTTAAATTGTGAACATTCGTACAAAATGGTTTTTTAAATACGACAGAATTCTTTGAACAGTTGAAAACAGTAAACAACGCATTTGACACTTATAAAAATAGGTCACATGGCAGTTTATGTTTAGGTGTAGCGGAAGGATATATAATCAGTAACCAAAAGTAGAACTTTAGCAGGGCTTCAGAAGAATCTGACTATGCCATGAATAGACTATAGGTTGACTATATTGAATTTTCGAGTTTTAGTACGTGATAACTATTGAACAAATAATGTATCTTATTGTTGTTATCTGTATTTGAATGTACATATTCTAACATTAACTCATGGCTTAGCTCTTAAACTGAGTAGTCTGTATGCACAAGAGTAGTAATATTTCTAAATAATCAGTTTCTTTATTTAAAATATTTTTTTTTGCAAAAAAAATTGATTACATTGAAGGTGCCATCACAGGAGTATGTAAGTGGGTACCGGCACAGGATATGGTAATATGTATACATAAAACATTAAAGTATTGTACCAACCAAGCATGTATTACAGAGGACCAACACTGCACTTAGTATGGTGTTGGGCCACCCATAGCATGAAGACAGGCAGCAATACAGTCAGACACAGAGGCATACAGATGTTGGATGTTCTCCTGAGGAAGATCCTGTCACAGCTGGCACAAGTGACTCTCCAATTCCATTGTAGTTGCCATTGGCTGAAGTTGCTGTCCAATACGGTCCCAAACATTCTTGATGGTTGAGTGATCTGGAGACCTTGATGGCCAAGAAATCATGTTGACATCACAATAACAGGACAGAAATACCTATGCTGTGTGAAGCTGGGCATTATCATGCCGGAAAATGGGGTTGTCAAGCTGCACTAGGAAGGGGAATGCCCATGATCACAGAATTTCTTGGATGTCTCATTGCACCTGCAGGGTTCCTTCAGTCACCATCAGTGGGGTGCTGAAATCATAGGAAATGGCACTCCACACCATGACAGCTCTTGTTGGGGCGGTGTACTGCTCTACAATGAAACATGGTTCATGATGCTGGCCAGAACTTATCCAGACTCGAATTTGGTGGTCATCTATATGCAGACAGAACTGCGATTCATCGCTGAACACCACTCATCACCAATCTGCAAGCTGACATGCTGCTGGTTCGTGGTAGAAGGTAACTTGTGCTTTGCGATGCTTAGGTATTAATAGTAGATGTCATAAGGGACATTGTGACAATAGATCCCGCTCTGCTAGCTGCCTGAATATGGTACTGGTGGAAAATGATATATCTCCAGCTACCTTGACGTGTCCCTGGATAGTGCACAGTGATGCCTGTTCATGCCTGTCCCATAATGAAATTATCCTCTCTGCTGCTGGGGTCAATCCTAGCCTTCTCGATGGGTGTATGTACTTTTATGTTCCCACTGCATCCAACACCAACTCAAATGTGCTGAAACTTCCAACTTGTCTCTCGGAGCTGACGATGGGGCTTCTCTCATACTCATCCAGCTGGCCAAAGGCTTACTAAATGCATCATCGAGGCATGCTGTATGTTCACTGAACTTGGCTCTGTGGCTCACACTTTTCACAATGCTACCAAGGCCTTTTTAGTGTCTTGCAGCTATGAATGATAGAGGCACATTTATACCCACTAGTGGCGCATTCACACATTAAACAACATTAAACACAAATGGAGACATGTCGGGCTATGACGATATTGTGCGACAACTTTCGTTGTACTTGCACAATTCATTCATGGTGATCAATTTTTTTTGCAAATGAGTTTATTTATAACAAAGCACTGCTACTGATGTGCAGTGAAATGAATGGTTATTAAACTATCTTACTCAGAAATAAATTAAGTCGTCTTATTTCTTGCAACTTTTGCAGTGTTCTGTATTTTCAACTAATGAACTCATTTTTTCCCAACTATTGGTCACATTTTCCCAACTATTGGTCACATTTTCTCCCCACATGCTTTTTGTTGTCATTAGGCTTAGGTATGTGTGAATAATTACATTAAGTTATCAAAAGTAACCAGACACCCACCTGAAAATGAATTACAAGTTTGGGTCACTCTCCATCGGGAACACTGTCAGTACAGTGTTGGGTCGCTGTTAGCATTGATGACAGCTCACTCTCTCACAGGCATACTCAATTAGGTGGCAGAAGGTTTTCTGGGGAATGGCAGCCTATTCCTTACGGAGGACAAAATGAGAAGAGGTATCAATGTGGGTCTGTGTGGTCTAGCTCGAAGTTGGCACCCGAAAGCATCCCAGAGATGTTCTATTCGATTAAAATCCGGACTTTGCTCAGGCCTCATACACCCTACAGTATGGACGGGTACTCAGTCATGTTGAAATACCCCAAACTGGTCTTCGACGGAAGGCAACATGAAAGCATTAAAATGCCAACGTAAACTTGTGCCTTGACAGTGCCATGTTACGGAACAAGGAGGCCAAGCCCTAGAAACATGACCATACTGTAATCCCACTACCTCCTAATTTCACAGTCGGCATTATAAATGCTGGTATATGTTGTTCAGCAGGCACTTGCCACACTCAAACCCTACCATCAGATTGCCACATTGTATACTGTGATTTATCATTCCACACAATTGTTTTCCACTGTTCTATTGTCTAGTTTCAAAGCTCTCTATGTTATGTGAGGCAGCATTTGGCATTTGCCTGTGTTATGTGTGGTTAATGGGCAACTGCTTGACCATGGAAACCAAGTTTCCGCACCTTGCATTGAACAGTCATGATGCTTGGAGTAGATCCTGGTGAAGGTTAGAATTTCTGTGTGATGGATGATTGACGATTACGCTTTATGACCTTCTTCAACCCTCAGCGGTCTCTGACAGTCAACACAGGAGGTTGGCTTCCACACTTTTGGGTTTTACACATCCCTTCACATTTCCACTTCTCTATAACAGAAACATCAGTGAGTTCCTCAGACCATCCCACTCTTCTGTCTCACTGTCTCACGCTGTCTGCTGACTACTGCAATTACGGACCATGTGTTTATGCTGTAGATGGTAGTACTGTGTTCCTCTCTATTTTAAATACACATTTTATGGGGTTTCCTGTTACTTTTGATCACGTAGTGTATGTACTGCTAGCTCCTTATTTAGGTGCCGTATAATTGAAAGGTAACTTATAAGTTAACAGTGGGATATTATAGAAAGATGTGCAGACATGTCAATAAACTCAGTGATATATAACACTTCTGGTTTACTACCTAATGGCTATCTGTGGAGTGACTAAAATTATGGCCTCAGGTTCTTTTATCCTCTAGTGAAGTTTGTTATAAAGTAAAATTTTTACCTAAATGTGTTTATCTGTAGATTGCAGTTTTAAATGCCATGATTAATTACAGATTCTTAACTTATTTTTTCAGGTTGCGGATCGGTACAGGACACATTAGGGTGAATTGCTATGCTGTGATTGGCCCCAACAGACGAGAAAATATAGGTATTTTAATACTGAATCTGAAAAATGCACAGATTCAGACTGACAGTCGTACTCAGGTACACAATATATTTTTTCATCTATAGTAATTTAATATGACAGCTGTATGCAACAAAATTATTATGAAAGTACTATATTTAGTTATATAGTTAATGCTTTTTGGTTGGGTGGTGTCGGGTTAATGGAAGTTTTGAGGGGCGGAAAAAAAAACTATTGTTAGGTGGGTTTGTAATTGGATATCCGACTATGTGCCAGACACTATTGATAGGCGGTGTCAATTGCTGCTGCTGCTGATTATGATGATGATCTCAGGGTGAAATTATGGGATGAGCCCCTCTGGACAGGAAAACCTGGCATTCCCTACACCTGATACGTTGGAATGAAGTGGACCTATTCAGGCTGAGCCACACTGCTTTTACTGATAAAAGCTCGGTGTTGAGCGTTCTGGTTACTAAGGTAGATAGTGTGAAATTACGATGAAAGTGAGTTGTAGGGGGCCCTGACCTCGAAACGTTCGAAGGTGGTGGTTGAAATGAAAAACTTGAAGTCTGAAACTTGAGTGTAATTTCTCTTGCACAAAACTTTACATCACTCTCAGGTGAAAACTTTTAAGTTAGTTCTGGCCAGATGGGCTAAACTGAAAACTGTGCGAATAGCAACTGTGGTATTACAGTGAATTTAAGTTTCCCCAGCTGGTGCAAGTCCTGGGGAAGACGGGGTGGTGACTCTGGGTGAAAATGATATAAAAAAGGTTCCAGTAAGTTACGTGTTATTATTGCATATTACATGATCGGTGCACAAAAGTTGAGTTCACCTGGAGCATGCGCACAACGTGATGACCCCTGGAAATGCTCAACTGTGACTCAATCTGGCGAGGTCGTGCAGCATGAACTATGACAGTATGCGGCTCGCCCTGCACTATTTTCTACCCGCTGAAAACTTACAACAATTAAAACAAACACAAACCCTTGCATAACAATGAATAAAACAAATTCATAATATTCCCTAGAACACTAATAATTTTAATTTAAGTGTGGATAGCATGAGATGAGGGTGAAACAACTCAGATGAGAAAATATGTGAATTTGAAAATAGACACAATTGAACTCAGAAGTGCTGTAGGGGCATCCCTGAACGTCCACACACTTATTGTGTCTTTCTTTCCTTTGAATTAATTAAAATTATTCTGCCCTACAATTTTCCTACCTGGTCAGTCATAATGCACCCTCACTCACCCAGGGGGTTGGAGGGTGGTATGACATTGCACTACCCTGCACTTCCTACACTCGCACTCGTGTCTGCACTCACGGTGCTCTGTTGAGATACACTGGTGTGGTTGATGCGGTGGACGCATAGCATGGAAAATGGTCTGGAGGGCAGGATGCCGTCTTGCATTAAATGCCCCTCTCTTGCTGACACTGTTTGCAGGCCGCACATCTTCAGGCGCCACAGGGACAGGCCGTGGTCCCACAATGTCTGGGCTGCAGGGCGTATGGGGCCCTTGGGTGGCCTGAATGGTGCTTGTGCGGCTGCTGCTGGTGTTGACTTGGGTGACCTACTGCGGTGTGGGGTGCAGTGGCGTCACCGCATGTCAGGCATGCCCACGCTGGTTGATGTCTCCGGTCTGAGTGGCAGAGGAGGTCAGCTGAGTGCCTCGCTGCCGCTGTTACTGTTCCTGCTCCACCGACCCCACTGCCACTGGTAGTGACCCGGCTGGGCAGTGACCGAGGGGTGTTGATCATCTGGTGGTGACCCCTATGCTGGCAGTGGCGGTCCTGCTGTTGTGCTGCCCTGGTGCATCACCTGCTTGCTAGTGGTGGACTCTTCCGGAAGCTGTCCTGATACAGTTCATAGTGCAGCAGGAGGGCCTGGGGTGTCACCTGTAATGGGCGAGGTGAGAGGGTGGAGGCAACCGTCGATGTGGACGCTGCAATGCCAGGCGTCGTGATGCGGGCAAACTGGAGTGTCACCTGTAATGGGCGAGGTGAGAGGGTGGAGGCAACCGTTGATGTGGACGCTGCAATGCCAGGCGTGATGCGGGCAAACAGCAGTACTGCTTCCGTTTGCTTGTGCTGGTGTAACAACTGGGATGGATTTAGCATGGGGACAGTGACGCCAGATGGTGCCATGCCATCTGCGATGACTGGGTTCCTGCCTCGATGTTTCCAGGGGTGCCTGGATGATGGGTTTGCGGGCCCATGTAGATGCTCCTTCCTCCTACACGGGTGGTCGGCGAACCTCGACATTGGGGTTGCCGTTATGGGGCACCTGGTATGGTGTTGTCAACGTCACCTGGTGTTAGGCACAGGTCATTCCGGTGCACCTTGACAGTCTTTTTGCCAAGCCGGACCAGGTAGGTGGTGGGTCCAATGGCTTGTACAATCATGTGCGGCCCTCTCCACTGTGCCGCAAAGCCAGTGCAGAAGTGTCTGCTGGCTGCATATTGCAGGTGCGTACGGACGTAGACATGCTGACCAGGTCGTAGTTGAGCTGGTGTTTACGCTGTGGTTGGCAGCCACAGCGTAATGTAACCTCACTGATGAGTCCATACCTCTTGGTGTTCCCTCTCACGCCGCTCACGTCAGGCATCACTGCTGACTGGGTCACCACGGTCTTCTGCATTCGAGCAGTCAAACTCATCAGCCAGGGTGAGGTTGTGGTCAAGCAGGACGTTGGCAGGTACTTGCCGGTGGCGGCATTGATGCACTGATGAAGGATGAAGAGGGCAGCGGACAAATGGTCGGCCCAGGTCATGTGCTTTTCACTCACACTGAGCTGCAGCTGGATCTTGAGCTCCTGGTTGCGGCACTCTGTTGGTTGGCACAGGCATGGTAAATTGCCATCCTCAGGTGGTGCACTCCCCAATGGTTACACAATTCTCGCCACTTCCTGCCGGAGAGTTGCGTGCCATTATCCATAAATAGGTTCTGCAGATATTCCCACCTGCACTACTGATGGGATATGCCTTGACCCACCTGGAGAAGTTGTCGGTGACCGCCACAATAAATCTCTTCCCCCCCCTGAGGACCTGGAGTAGGGCCTCATGAGGTCAAGGGACACTGCTTTGAAGGGCTTAGGGGGCAGTCAGGGCTGTTGTTGTTGTACCCCGTCTGCTCGCCATGCTTGGAATTGGTTGCATGTATCACACTGTTGCACGTACCTGGTTAGTCAGTGCCAAAACAAATGTTCACACACATTGTGAATTGGTTGCTCCATCCCCGGGTGTCCTGCTATACTGCTATTGCGCACCTGTCTCAGTACTTGCTTTCTAACAGGGAGGGGAACAAATAGTCTCCACACATCATGGTTACTATGTGAACATGTTTCTAAACTGCCGTATATTATGCGCGAACACTCGTCAGCTTGCTGGGCGCAACTGTCTTTCTGTTCACGAGTGAGTACACCCTCTATCTACGCAAGCACCAAATCACTCTATAGATCATGTACAGCGAGATCATTGTTAGTGTTGTTGTTTTTGTAAAGTTTTACCTCACTCAGTGGTTCCCCGCATTGTTGGTGGTAATATCTCCTCTCACTCTGTATCATCCTGCACCATGATTCAGCACACAATAACCTGGACAGTGCGTCTGCTAGCTGGTTTTGCTGCCTGGGACATGATTCACGACGAAATCGTAGGCTTGAAGGAGCAATGCCCACTGGGTCAGTGTGCTGCATGCCTCTTTCATGGTGTGCCAGACTAAGCAGCGGTTGTTGGTGCGAAGTGGGAAGCGCTGGTACGTCAAGTACGAATAGTACTTCTTGATAGATCATACTATGGCCAAGCACGTTCGTTGACATCGTACCTCCGCTCAGTTGGTCTGAACTTGACACTAGCGAAGTCGATGACGTGGCGGTCGCCATTGTCACCGTACTCATAGAGCACTGCACGAAGTTCTCGTTGGCTGGCATATGTCTGCAGGTAGAGATGTTTTGTGACATCATACCTCGCCAATGTCGGGCACACTTGGAAATGTGACTTGATGTGCTGGAAGGCATTGTTGGCGGGGCCGTCCCATTGAAACTGCAACTGGGTTGACAGCAGGTCGATGAGTGGTGCGATGATGATGGAAAAGTCCTGGATGTGCTTCCATACCAGTTAATTAGTCCAAAGAATTTACGGAGTTGCTTGAGCGTACGTGGTGGTGGGTACTCATCAATCAGCCACATTTGTTCAGTGTTGGGTTTGGGTCTCTCCTCTTCTATGACATGCCCCAGGAAGTCATTGCTGGTCTGTCAGAGGTGGCATTTTGCAGTTAGTCATGTGAGGCCATTGGTGGCTAACCTCTCGAGCACAAGTGACAGGTGGTGTAAGTGCTCCTCGCAATTTGCCGACCATATCACCGTGTCATCCGGTAGGGGAGTGTGAATTCACCGATGAGGTCGTCCAACACTCGTACCATCATCACTTGAAATGTTGTCGGTGCCTACTTCAATCTGAACAGCATGGCGCAGAATTGAAAACGCCTGCTTTCAAGGGCAGTGAAAGCTGTCTTGCTACAGTCTTCACGCCTGATGTGCACTTTCCAATAGCCGCTTATAAGATCAAGGGATGCCATGACCTTGGCTTGTCTAAAGGAACTGAGGGCATCTTTGATGCTGATGTATGGTGGTAATGCACTACATGTCACTTGGTTCACTGGCCGAAAGTTTACACAAAACCTCCACGTGTCGTTGTTAGGTGCCAGTGTTATGGCGGAATTAAAGTCACTGTTTTTTTGTTCAATAACACCATCATTCAACATTTCTTAATTTTTTTTTTTTATAATTCACGCTTGGTGCAATAAATAACTGCGTGAAGTGTATATAGGCTTGTCTTGCACTAGAGGTATGGCATGCTCAGATACTGTGATTCAACGAAGGGAGTCGTGTGCTGCAAACACATCTCGGCACTCATCAAGGAGTTGTTGGAAAGCTGCCTGGTGTTTGGCTGGTATGTTGTTGTCAAAGTCCGATAGTGAAACAGCTGGTACTGTTTTGGCTGGTCGCCGGTCAAGATTATATACTGTACATTGTTTTTTCAGGCCGAAATGGATGCGATGTGCTGCAGTTACAACTATGGTATTTTGTTCAGTAAGCCATGGTACACCAAGGTTGGCATTTTCACTAATATCCTGAGTAACAACTGCTGTGATTATTGTTTCTAGGTCAGATATGAGAACCTGCATTGTGGCTTGACCTAGTGCGGTACTGGTGTGCTGATTTGTAGCAAAATAGATTACATGAGCAGCTGGAGTGATATCTGTAGGATGTACGAAACTAGGCTGTATGAAGTTATGTGAGGCATCAGTGTCTATTAATGCATGGCAATGATGACTGTTAATAAACGCTAAAATGTAGATGAAATGTGTTTTACTGCTACTAACCTTGTTAATCAGAGCTTGTGGTGGCGTCAAATGGGTAATATTGTCCAGGACTAGGGTTTTCGGAACGGTTTGGCTCATTTACATGTGCTTCCCATTTCCCGGATTGCTGCTTGCGTGTTTGTGTGTTGGTTTTTTTGAGGTGGAAATTGTTAGGGCATGCACTGTGTGCCAATATTATTCTTGACCGTCATAATAATGGCACGGAGTTGGCGATGGTCGGCTTCTGTCCCACTTCACATTTTTGTTTCATGCACCGTCTGTCACGCTATTGTTCTTGTTGTCACTTGCATACAAAATTTTTGCTGTAATACTTCCTGCACTGTTTTGCACTGCATCCTATCCCTTCACAGTATCATGATGTTGCTCATGGCTCCAACTTGCGGCACTCGGATCCCATTTGTGGCGCGGCTGGCATGAATTTAATTCCAAGATTATCGCGGTACGCATGAGTTCATTGAAACTGCTATTAAGCTGGCATCAACACGGCGTGGTACTCTGGGCGCATTGTTTCCGTCACCACTTCGAGCACTTCACGCTTAAACAGGCGTGGGTGGAAACGTATTACAAGATGAATTTTTCTGGTGACAAATATGGTTAGTTTCTCCGTTGGCTGTTGCTCTTCTAATGTCAGTTTGCTTTGCACTTGATGTGATGTGAATGATCTTCCAAAGCGGCACTGGAAAGTGGAAAGAATGGAGGAACTCTCACACTGTAGACCGTAGTGATTGATAGATTGCCACCAGGAGCGCACTTCTCTGGAGAGTTGCAATCCATCGCAGCTAGACCATTCCTTCATGCATACCTCATAGCATTGTAGGCGTACTGTACAGTCATTTAGGAATGCAGATGGGTCCTTCGTTAGGTGATCCTGCAATGGTGGGTAGCGATTAGAATCGTTGAGGGCGTGGTAATACTGGTTGGTCCAGACACAAAGGTTGGGATGGGTGCAGTGGTTTGGTGTTGCCTTCTGCTACTTTGTGGCCACATGCTCGCAGCTGGTGGAACAAAGTTAGGTGTGGGAAATTGTGTCACAGGGTTTGGTTGTGAAAATTGTGGTGCGTGAGTTGGTAGCACTGGAATCTTCTGTTGGGAAGGCAGGCATGGAAAGTAGGCGAAGTGGCGAGTAAGGGCAGTATGGTTAGAGAGGGTGAGGTGCTGAAGTCAAGATCGGCTGGTGGGGTATGAGAGAGCAGTGCTGCTTTGTTTACATCTACCACGTGCGTGCTGATAGCATGTGACAGTTGCGGTGCAATCTCAGCTGCTGCTGTATATTGCAGACATGTGAATTTGCCGTCATGTACTGTCATTCTCTCGCCAGGCTGCAAACATGGTCCGTGTACCTATACTGCACACACCCTGCATTTCAACATTTTATTACTTTCGCCCCCTGGACACACCTGAGGGTGATATTGCATTGGTTGACAGTCTAGACCAGTTAATACATCTTTGTACACTGTAGAAGTGTTCAATTGATTGTTACGGCTGTGGCACTGTGAGCACTGAAAGTTCTGATTTTGTACAGTCGCGAGTTCGGTCACGGTTAGGCACATTGAATGGTAATGCTGTAGGCATGAAGTACACTGGAAAGTAGGGGTACCTTGGCCCATGCACAGTAAGCTGGCACACAAAATTTTGTTGATTGGGAGCTGAATGTTGGAATTTTGTTAATTGGTGTGGTCTAAAACTTTCAATTTGCACTGTCTTTAAGTTTGGTTTATCACATCGGAGCTGTTCATGTGTTCACTGTTGTTCGTAGTGCGGTTGCTCGTAGGGCTGGTCTTACGAGTGCTCTTGCAATATGTTGTGCCTAATTCGTACGTGGCCACTACATCCTGTGAGATGGAGCGCAAGCATTGCCAACACAAAGGTGTCAAGATGTCTACAAATGTCAGGCCCGCCATTGTTGACTGTCGCAGCGTGGCAGGCGAACCCGGTATTGGGGGTCAAGGCCACGACCCACCCTTCATGACTGACCTCCCTGCACTCGCGTAGAGGGGTGTACTGACCAGTGGTGAAGATGGGGTGTGTGCCTGTACACATAGCCTTCTACGCCGATCGATACTCCCAGCTCGTGTTGGGGTGCTAAAGCATGGTAAGGGGGTGAGTGCAGGTGCACCTGCTCACTCTGCTGTACAGTTCACGGTGCTGGAGGGGGATGGGTGATGTCGCCTCCCTGTCACACTTGCTGCACGTGCCCTGCACCATTGATGTAATGCAGCTGCAAAGCTGGTTTTTGCATGCTTTTTATTAGATATGGGTCCAAACCCCATTTTACTGATACCGATACTTTGTGGCCGATCTCGCCAATAGTACCGATACAAATAATTTAGTTTGTAGTTTTTTATTTTCTGCCTGAGTAACTTTAAAACACCCCCAAACTTAACTTTTGTTAATTCATTGCAGTTTAGCACTGTGGTCAGTTTATAAAAAAAACTTCCTTTTATCAACCTCTGGAGTACAATCTAGCACTGTAACTATTTTTGGCATTTTTAGCCGGTTTTGCGATGGTAAGGCTGGGAACACACAGCACTGGAAAACATCCGGCGCCTGTCCCCGAATGCCAGGCCAGGCCTGTTTAAGCCTGTCACCATGTTGGGCCCGGCTCGTGCGTGCTGCCCAATGTGTCTCCATATATCATCAAAACTGGACGAGCCGGACCCGGCCCATGGAGCTTGCCGTGTAGTCTTGGCCTGAGCAGCCGGCTGCAATCACCAACCTCACCCAATAGTTGCAAATGCTGTATTTATCAAGAACATAACCACAAAACACAGAAGATGAGTAAAGATGGTAGTGTTTATAAATATTGCCATGTCCAGTGCATAAATTACCTTCATCTGCTTTATATATACATACTATTTACTTTCGTCATCTGACCAACATTTTTGGTTAGAGATGTTAATTTATAAATAAAATACACATGTTTATAATTCTGCTATTGAACAAGCACCACAGCCATAGCGATTCAGCTCATTTATTTACATTCGACCTTCCTTCTAATTGATTTATGAATTGTGTCATGCTGCCAACAAAATATTGCTATACAATGTGGGAGTGATGGATCAATGTACAATTGACATTTACGTGAATGAAAATGCACAATGAATATTTTAGTGGTAAAATGTATTTTTTTTTACTAATAAATTTTACTATCTGAAAAGCAGATACCAGTATTAAATAGATTTTATTTTACGAATATCACCAGGTATGGCTTATATAGAGTTAATTAACTATGTAGCAACTCCAAAGCCAGCCATATCAACTTTCGTTTAATTTAGAATCACCTGTTACCAAAAGATAAAAATAAAATTAAGAAAATAGCATTTTGGTTGCAAAAATAAAATAGTTTGTTTGTGATAACATGTCCCGCGAGATAACCAAGTGCGGTAATTTCCATGATGATTTAATCATTTGGGTTGATGAAATGAATTGGTTGGACCATGGCTGATTGTAATCTATCCTGATTTTGGGATAATTGACCAATGTACCATCCCTACTTTTTATGCCACATGATGTGGTGTATCTGGGCATCGTTCTGCCATTTGACTGGCATGAGAGCATTGTCCCAGGTTGATCACGCTGCTCCTGACATTTTCTTGATTTTGTAAGGGGAAAAACAAGTGGGGGAAATGCTCAAAGAGGGGCTGAGGTAATGGGAAACTTCAGAGGTTTCTGAGTCGAAAAATGTGAGGAATGGTGAGGGAAAGGTACTGTACCATCTCCCCATCTCTAACTTGTATTCTGACCACTTGGCCACTCTCCCTCTCTTTTTACTACTATCAAGACTGGTGAAGGGAGAGAAGTACTTGATTGGGTGATGAAGCTCTATCAGTTCAGTAACAACTCCAGGGAATTTATAAACACAACATTTATTAAGCATAAAACATATAAGGGTTTGAATACAGTATGATACAAACAAATGAACAGTTATTGATTACTTCTGATGGCACAATGCCAATTATGATGTGATACGCTTGATTCGCCTAAACTTGCCAGTAATTATCAATTAATGCTTAAGGGGGAAACGGGTTCTGAACATAGAGCATTACTCCTAACTGCCAGCTTGATAGTTATGCTCAACATAAAACTCTGTAGATTGACCCAGAACTCCTCCAGGCCTCGATGTCATGTAGGCCTACTTCATCATTACCGGCTCCGGTAACTAACGTGGCGGTACTTCAATCGTCTGCGAGACACTGGGGAAGGGAGGAGTGGTCTCCATAGCTGTTTTATAGGCTTTGCTCAGTAGATCAGCGGCGTTTATTTACAAGGCAGTCTTGATCCATATCCTGTTATACTTTAAGTGATATATTCTCATCTGGCCATCGTAGCTTAAGTGGTAAGTGGTAAGTCGTGAGCGGCCTTTCTTGGCTGCTACTGTACACCACATGGAAGGGCCTCAATTTAACGCCTGTTGGCTCGGTGGTGTTGGATTAATGGAAGTTTTGAGGGGTGGTGAAAAACATTGTTTGATGGGCTTGGAGTTTGATATCCGACTAAGCACCAGACACCATTGATAGGTGTTGTCGATTGTTGATGATGATGGTCTCAGGGTACGGCGGACAGTTTGCATGGACGTACACAGTCCCTCGGTGAAATTGTTGGATCAACTCCTCTGGATAGGAAAACCAGGCATTTACAGGCATTTCCTACGCTTGATACATCAGAATAAAGTGGGCTTATTCAGGCAGACCCACAGGCCTTTAAGATAAAAGCTTGGAGTTGAACATGCTGGTTATTAAGGTAGATTACGTGAAATTATGGTGAAAGTGGGTTGTAAGTGACCCGGACCCTAAAATGCCCAAAGGCAGTGCTTGAAATGAAAAAAAAAAAACAAAGTCTGAAAACTTGTGTGTAATTACTCTTGCACAAAACTGTACATCTCTCCTAGGTGAACATTTTAAGTTGGTTATGTCCTGCGGCCCACCAGATGGGCTAAACTGAAAACAGCACAAATCACCACTGTAAAATTACCAGGGTTGCTACAGGTATAGTAAATGAGGAAAACCAGGAAATGTCAGCTAATTAAAAATAGTCCTTGATTTTCTGGTAAAGTCAGGGGGAAAAAAGGAACAATTTCTGGAAAATTTAAATTCATTCCTCATTTGCTTTACATCTTACTGAAGTCACATATTCAGAGGCTTATATAAATAAAAACAGAGCCACATACTTTAATAGGGCGTACCAAAATTTATTTGCAAGACAGTTGTCTGTAGAGATTGATTAGTAGGTCCGGCGAACTCGTCACCAATTTTTTGGTTTTTGACTTCAAACATTGGACTTTGCTCACACCTGCAGTTTGGAGCACCCATGTGAACAAAGCCTGGCATTTGAAGGCGTATAACAAAAAATTAGGGATGAGTCTCCCAGATCTTTCAATATATCGCTACACTATACAGTATTGGAAATAATAAGTGGTAGGTTGTACTAACCTATTCAGCTTAGTTTTTAATTTATAAGTCTCTGAACATGCAAATTTGGAGTGCACGTATGTAAATGAAGTCCGATCTTTGAAGGCTTATAGCAGAAAATTGGGACGAGTCTCCTGAATCATTTAATATTGCTTTTCACTACTCTGTCTTGCAAATAAAGTGTGGTAGGTCTTTTTTACATACCAAGCTTAGTTTTTATTTTATAAGCCTCTGAACATGCAATTTTAGAGCATTAGTGTGAACAAAGTCCAATTTTTGAAGACTAATAGCAAATAATTAGGGATAATTCCCCCAAATCTTTAAATACGCCCATACACTACACTGTCTTGCAAATAAAGTGTGGTAGGTCCTATTAATTTATGTAGCTTAGTTTTAATTTTATGGGCTCCTGAACATACGACTTCTGAGCACATTTATGAGCATTCGCAATGTACCCTCTTGGCCAGTTGCAGCAGGGGTGTGTAGATATATGCTGTTCATGGTAAAGTGAGCACTTTTGAAGCCCTAGTTACTTTTTCCTTTCAGCCATATTTTTATCCTTTAACCACCTTTTAAAATAAATATTGTCATATAAGTAATAAACACAGTGTGTAGATTACACTGCATTCAAAAGTTAATGTCTAACAAATAAAATATATTTATTGACTATTATTCCAAATGAGAGGGCTTTCAAAAATGCGCACTTCACCGTGAATAGCCTATATTTAGAGTTCTTACCAGTTAAGTTGGACTTTCTACAGTTGTGTCGCCCCTCAGAGATCAAGCCAGATACGTGAAGTGTTCAAATGATTGTGTACTATTTATGGTTTTCTTAATATGCGACACAAATATTGACTATTCAATATATATGGCAACTTAGTTGTGGATTTCTATGCGACGTTCACTCGAGAATGTTATATTCCTCATAACTTTGCTGGATTATCTTATTCCATTCTTGCCTTTATCCTTATCTTCTGCAATCATGTGTAAGATAAAACTTTCAAGGCCCTGGTAGAAGTGGTAAGGTTGGTGGCTGATGGAAGTGCTGGTAGCGATTTCCGATCATATGAGGCACATTATGCTGGGTCACATAAAATAACAGTGCATGACAATTTACTGGAAACTGTTGATTTTTGTGTGAAATATTACTAAAGGTCATTGCAGAATGCAGCAAGTAAATATTTTAGTGATATTTACACTATATGTTTTTTTTTTATTGGTGAGAATACAGAGGTCTGCATAATCAACCACAGACCATTAGTTTTTGAGGTAAAGTATTGCTATTCTCAGAATGCTTTTCTGCCATGTTTCCCAAATGCATTTCTAATTTTGCTAGTTGTAGTCTTGTGATGTCAGCCATGAAAAGACCAAGTTGATTGTGAAATACTCCCCTAATTGAAGCAGAGCTTTTAAAAACGTTCAAACTTTTTTACATCTGTCTTATAGTGCAGCCCTGCCATTTTAATGGATTTGATCAATTTTTACAGATTTTTAACGCACTAAAAAATTCCAAACCCAGTTTTTTTTAATGCTAAAAGTGGTGACATTAACACTCACAGTAATGTGTGTCAGTTACTACACGACCCGTGCAACTTTGTTCGCATGATATTTTTGCAAAGTTATTCAAATAAAGCTCACCATAATTTCATTAAGATTTTATGTTTAAAATACTAATATTTATTCTTTCAGGTTTAATGGAGTTATTAAATTACACCCTGCCATCGCTTCACACATGTTTTATGTTAGCATGATATTTAGGAATTTGAATTGATCTAGCCACTTTTTTATTGGGTTCTCTAGCCACTGAGCTACTGCAGCCCCCTTTTTGGGTGCTCTAGCAACTGAGATACTGCGACCCCACTATTGGGTGCTCTAGCCCCTGACCAGCTGCGGTCCCACTATTGGGTGCTCTAGCCCCTGACCAGCTGCGGTCCCACTATTGGGTGCTCTAGCCACTGGACTACTACGGCCCCACTCTTGGGTTCTATACCCACTGAGTTTCTGTGGCCCCACTAATGGGTTCTCTATCCACTGAGCTACTGCGGCCCCACTATTGGGTGCTCTAGCCACTGGGCTACTGCAGGCTCACTATTGGGTTCTCTACCCACTGAGCTACTGAGGCCCCACTATTGGGTGCTCTAGCCCCTGACCAGCTGTGGCCCCACTATTAGGTTCTCTAGCCAGTGAGCTAATGCGGCCCTACTATTGGGTTCTCTAGCCCCTGACCAACTGCAGCCCCACTATTGGGTGCTCTTGCCACTGGACTACTGCGGCCCCACTATTGGGTTCTCTACCCACTGAGTTTCTGCAGCCCCACTTTTGGGTTCTTTACCCACTGAGCTACTGAGGTCCCACTATTGGGTGCTCTATCCACTGGGCTACTACGGCCCCATTATTGGGTTCTATACCCACTGTGTTTCTGCAGCCCCACTAATGGTTTTCTACCCACTGAGCTACTGCGGCTCCACTATTGGGTTCTGTAGCTACTGAGCGGCCCCACTATTGGGTGCTCTAGCCACTGGGCTACTGCGCCCCACTATTGGGTTCTCTACCTACTGAGCTACTGCGGCCCCATTATGTGGTGCTCTTGCCCCTGACCAGCTGCGGCCCCACTATTGGGCGCTCTACCCACTGAGTTACTGCAGCCCCACTATTGGGTTCTCTAGCCCCTGAGCTTCTGCAGCACCTTTATTGGGTTTTCTAGCCACTGAGCTTCTGCGGCCCCTTTACTGGGTGCTCTAACCACTGAGCTACTGCGGCCCCACTTGATATATATCTATGCACTGGGTCACTGCGACTCTACTTGTAATAACTCTAGCCACTGGACCACTACGGCTTTATGGAAGGAAAGATTTACAGCCCACAGACAAAAAAGAAAGGAAAAATTATGAATTTTTTTTATCAATGATTTTTTGATGCAGTAATCAATCCTAAGAAAAGCTTAATCCAGTACCTATTTATATCTCCGACCATAATTTTTTCCGGAAGCATTTGAGATATCGCGATGAAACAAAGACTTAGTTGGTCCTGGCGATATTATCTATAGACTGTGCAAATTTGTTGCCAATACATTCAGTGGTTTTTGAGTTAAATCCATTCGGACAGACAGACACGAAAAAAATTAACATTAGAAATGGCTTAGTTATCAATTACACTATATGAAAAAATAATTAAAAGTGAAAAATTCGAAAATCACAGACAGACACTTCTAGTTTATTGATTTCTGTTCCTAACTGTATGATCACATACAAAGGCCAAGGCCATTATTCAAATTAATCTTTGCAGCGAATTAGAGTTTTTATGAATGCAATTAGAATTTGATGACTGTTTTGTGTTTGGCATTGATATCACAATGGTGAGGAAATGAAAATTGTCGCGGATAGTCATTCTATAAACTAAAGTATAAGTGTGAGTGGAGAAAAGAATTAACATGGTGTGTACATTCCAAACAAAATCAACTACATTGAATATGTAAACATCTTTCATATCCACTTTTTTTCCGTAATTTCTATTGTTTTAATTCCAAGGATTTTACAGGATTAGACCCAATGATTCCAGGATTTTATAGGATTTTACATACAGGAACCAGGATTTCAGCTTCAGGGCTGGTGGCAGCCCTGTTATAATGTTGTTAGTTACAGCAATGTTTTTGCCAGAAAGCAGTATGTATGTAGCATACATGTAGTTACATAATTGAATATTATCGTATAATTTTCATGGTTGATTTTTTAAAATTAGTTTAAGGTTTTGTATTAATCATATTTTTAATCTTAGCTCTATTAACAACAAAATGCAACTAGAAAAGCAGCGGGAGACTAATGCAATCAATGAAGATGTTAAGCAGATGTGTGGTGCTGACAGGTACGTGTAGTAACCCAATTTTTAGTGTTGTGTCCCCCAATCTGCTGAACATTTATGTGGGCCTATATATCATGCTCAAGTGGTTTTCCAGATTTTTTTTAATTTTTCATGTTATGTCCTTGAAAACGTTGAGATTGGTTTCTTTTGTCTTTTTTGCATAATGTGAAGCCAGTGAGAAGTAATGTGAAAATTCATCAAACTATTTTTCAGCAGAGGATCATTAATTGATGCTGGAATTTTTTTATAAGGTAGACCTATCTATACATTTTTGAAATGAGTTAATGTTGTGAATGTTATCTGGTGTTACCTAGGTGGAATTTGTAGCGCATAAGATTTTTGTTTGATAAATTTATATATATTTACAATAGCGCTGCTCAGGGGATTTAATTTTTTAGTGTCAGCGTTAGTATGCCTACTAATGCGAAAGTCAGGGAAATTTGTTTTGAGGTTCTGGAAAACAGGGAAAAGTAAGGGAGTTTTTGTAGTGAGTACCTGTGGCAACTACGGTGAATTTAAGCATCCCCAGGCGATGCAAGTCTTGGGGAAGAAGGGGTGGTGACTCCAGGTGAAAATGAAATAAAAAAGTTTCCAAGAAGTTACATTACTATGGCAGATAACATGATCAGTTCACAAGTTGAGTTCACCCGGAGCGTGCGCGTGATGCTAAAAGGCCACTCAATGTGGCGAGCTCGCGCGACTCAAACTATGGCGGCACGTGGCCCACCCTACATTATTTTTTTTACCTGCTGAAAACAACAATTAAATCAAACACAAACCCTTACATAAAAGAAATTTTAAAATACATAATATTATCTAGTACATGAATAATTACAATTTAAGCATGTATGGCATGAAATGAGGGTGAATCAGCTGAGATGAAAAAAATACATGAATTTGAAAATAAACACAATTAAACTCTGAAGCACTTGTAGGGGCATTCTTGAATGTCCACATGCTTGGTGTGTGTTTCCTTTGAATTAATTAAAATTGTATTTCCCTACAATTTTCCTGCATGGTCTCTCATAACGCACCCTCGCCCGCCCAGGGGGAGGGGTGGTGGTATGATGATGTGCTGTCCTGCCCTGCACTTTCTACACTCGCAATACACTCGTGTCAGCACTTGTGGTGCTCTGTTATACACTGGTGCGGTTGATGCTGTTGATGCACGGCGTGGCAAACGATCTGGAGGGCAGGATGCTGTCCTGCATCACTGTACATGGGGCATATAGACTATAAAAGTGAAAAAATGGGATTGTGACTATGAAAGTAATGAGAAAGTCACTTAGTAATGTTTCCAGGTCATCAGAGATGCAAGTTGAGTTCAAGTGCCAAGATAGCTTGTCTAAAATTAAAAGTGTGAAATATTATACTTGCTATTATTGTTGTTTGAGTCACGTAGATTACCCATTGTACCTTTTAATTATATTTACTTATATTATTCCCAGAGATTGTTGATTAATTTAATAATAACAGCAAAATGCTAACTTTTGGAGCCTGAACTTACTTCATAGCCATAACATTGCAGATGTTATTCATGTACTCCCAAAAGCATTCAACTTTAAAAAATTTTGGTGTATTACTTGCTTGAAAGGTGTAATAGAATTATGTTAAAAGATACTGGTATTGTTGTTACATTAGTTGCACATTCGGTATGATAGTTTCCTAAATATATTTACTTAATTAGACCTTAAATATTGTTATGAAAGGTGAAATTTAGGGGCTGGTTGAGAACAGGTACAAATCATCATGTGTCTAATAACTTCCATAAAAATTTGCTATTTGTGGAGGGGAGGGGGGATTAACACCACCACAGGTCTGTTTAGAGTGTGTCCTGAAGCTCTATACTCTAAACTTGAAATCTGCAGAACACTAAAAGCTGAAACACTGAACAATGAGCACTCACTCAACAAAGAGGTATTACCCAGGGATCTGATACAGAAACAGTGGCTTCAACTAATTAATTAAATCATCTTTTTAACATCTTAGAAAAAAAAGATAAGAATGACTATCACACATCTTAGGAAGGATTTCTACGTCTACATAAAATAAAAGATTTCAGCTTTGGTTCATCAATCTGTACTTTTACCATTTCTTGTCTCTTATGAGACTATATTACAGTAATATTACAAATAGTACAGAAATATGTTAAACTGCAAAATAAAACAAATTTTTGACAACACTGCTTCGTTTTTACAGACAAACTTTGTCTTAAAAAAAAAAAAAAAAAACTTTATACGTCTAAGGATCTCTTGTAAAATTAAATACAAAAAAAAAAAATTTTTATGAGGCAGTCGTTTGCTGAAACATTGGTAACAAAAAAAAACAAATTGCCTTTTATTACTCACAAATTTTATACTGAAATCATTTAACAGACTTGACATCCAAAAAAACTATAATGACTTGTTCACAAATTACTAATGAGGGGGAAAATGTCATACATCTTTTAAATCGTCTCGTTGATCGTCTAAATTTAGGCCACTCAACAAAACATTTAAAATCTCAGATAATGATTACTAGGCTTTAAAAACATAATTGCATCATCAATTTAACTCAAATACATTGGCATCATCTTAGTCGTGACTCTAAATTAACACGTCTCAAAATTTTATAACTTCTAAGAGTAGACAATTTCTTACTCATACTTCTAATCCATACTGGAGCCCCAGAACCAACTACTAAGGACTATGCTGTGCACTTAGCTGTTTGAAGCTATATCTTGAAGAACCCCACCAGACTCCTCCGGCCTATCTCCTGGCTTCTTTTGCTGTCAGCCTCTGCTTCATGTGCACGTCCTCCTTGCTGCGTGGACCAAAAACGACTCTCCCCCGACCACGTCCTCGCCATCCTCACGCTGCTATGTTGCTGTTGCAAGGGGGGTGTCAGCGAAAAACTCCACTAACACTACCTCCATTCACCCCGCGGTGCTCCAGTCTAGCTCTTCCTTACCTCTCGGGTGCCCTAGAGGCATGCACGGCTGTCCTCATGCTGCACGTTCTCAGCGGGTTCACACATCACACCACCATGCTGCCATCCGCTTTTGTTGTGCTTGCATCAGTCAATCACTCCCACATGCATATCTCTGCTGGCTTAGCTGCCCGAACGAAATCCCAGGTCAGCATCAACTCACAGCTGCGATGTGTGACTGCAAGAGCCCCGGCTATCCTAATGTGCCTAGCCTAGCCATCAGGCTATAAGTGGATGAGCACCTTAAACATTTGGATTAAAGATACATTTACTTCAAACAATAAATTGCAACAACAGCAGAAAAGGGTCCTAAATCAAACAACACTAACCAAAACCTAACGACTCAAAAACAAAACAGAACCTCATGAAAATGACTAATGACTTCCAAGAACAACAAATAACTGCCCACATCCAAACAAAGAAAGACTAAAGATCTGCTAAAAAACATGAACAAAAATATAGCGGTCTAACATCAATCTTAACAAAAAAACCAAACTAAAACTTGTTTTCCAAAAATTATCTTCGTAACATCTTTTCTCTCGTCTACAATTTGTGACTTCACAAATTCTATTCCATCTTACCAAACAAACAACAATGAAATTCAATTAAAACAATTAAACAACATGTACAGAGGTTCACAAAATACTCATGTTAACTACAATCAAAAATTATTTATGCACTTCACAGTCTAGAAAATTAAACTCCTCGGCAAAAGACAACATTCAAGTTACAAACAAAAAATTTTCTTTTTTGCATCATTCATCAAAATTTTAACTTTTTCTTACTATTTCGGCATGTTTGCAGCAAGTCTCCAAGTTCTTATCATTTTTGATTTCTTTACGTTTTAACTCTGACAAAACATGGAAAAACTCTTTACAATATCTATGAAATCAATGGCATTCACAAAAATTTTGGTAACGTCTTATCTGCACTTTCTGGAGTGTGCCTCTGCATGGGCTCGAAACTGTTGCCTTGAGGTGCGCTGAGGTTGAGGGGCTCATCACCAACACTGCTGAGTTGACTTCCAGCAAACATCTCTATGACCGGCCCCTTGAACAGCCAACGCAGCTCCAGCAGCAATCAGCCACCGAGTCAGCCCAGGACCTCTCATCCATCAGGTTGGACTCCTAGGACATAAGTACAAGAACAGCACCGCCAGCAGTCGACAACATATGTCTATAAACAGTTGAGCTTTTTACTACATTTAATACATAACTTATTTTCTTTTGTTTGTAAGGTCAAAAATTTACGTCTTTAATCGACAAATAAAAACCAAACCATAATTATGAAGGGTGAAGGGGCTAGATACTGTACGACAGGACATCAAAAGAATTAACAAAAGGTCAATGCTTCCCAAAAACAGAAACCTGCAATAAAAACATTAACTTAATTAGCAGACCTTATGACTAGGAGATATAGAATTCACTTAGGGTCATAGCATCAAAAGAAGGAACTAGGGAAGAGAGTGCGTAATAGTGTCCACACAACAAAGTTGAGCTGGGCACAATCTTCTCGGCATGACAGTTCATCACTTGTCTTGGTGTGCCTCTTCAGTGTAGTCTTCTTTGTCTTCCTGTTACCCTCCATTCTGAAAACAGCCCACGGGGACAGGAAGTTCTTGCAGCGCTCCATCTTCTGTCTCAACCTTCAGGTAGTGGACTCTACTGGCCAGCTGGACAATGCTGGCAAGGGGGGGAACCCTCAGTAAAACCACTTCCTGGAACAGCCAGAAATCCATCCACTCGGTCGACATCACTGGAACTGGCTGCTGGGTTGTCCTCTTTGAAGTTGAGGGCTCAACTGGCTCTGGATGTTTTATTTCAGGGGGAGGAAACCCTTGAAACTCTCCCTTGAAGTAGCCAGGAGCCACTCCCATCATCAGAACACTGGCTAACTTAGAGCTTCAGCATCCAGTGCTAACACAAAACTGCAGAGCGTCCCAACAAACACAACTTTCACTTAACTTACCATGAGAGTCCACAATCTCTCGCCATCATAACACTTCTCATAGGAAGGCACAGACGATACCCCTCTTCAGCATCTAAGGGAGGGTAGGGGTAGGAGAGAATGGCTGGCCCGCTCCTAACCTACCCATGTAACTAGAACAAAACTTAACCCCAATGACATCATAGTGTCAACCAAAAAAAATTACCAATATTACTTAAACCTTTGATGCCATCGAGTGAGACATGGAGACAATTTCGATACACCTTTACCTGCTTTGATGGGTGCCAGCAGTGGTTCCTACACACAACACTGTGGGACTCGGGGATCTCAGGGATGCCATGGGTTCTGTGTGTACTTACAAAACAACTTTTATACCAAAAGCACTGCAAACAAAACACTGTGGCTGGGCTGGGTAACTGATACTACAAGTATACATTCAAGATTTTACACTGATATATTAGTTTTATTGTTGCTAAGTTACAACGTACCAAAAAAATATGCAATTACTACTCGGACGTGACTAGCTAGTTCTGGTGGGTTATTCCCCAGCATGTTACTTCACTTGCGTACTCCGACTGGATGATGCTCTGGGGTGTCTGATAACACAGCCTCCACTAGGCAAGGGGCCTACAGCCGCTAGGATGGACTATAGGTTTTGCCCAGAGACAGGACACAGAGTCTGAGATGAACATGTGCGGATATTTGCGCAGCTAACGCCTACTCATTGGGACTCATCCCTGAACCACGTATTATGTGGCAATGGTCATACACATAGTGGGTTAGTACAAAAATAAGAATGCTGTACAAAGATACACAAAATAACACTTGATGAACATGGGGCACGTTATGTACAGGCAAAATAAACACACAAAGGTGTGAAAACAATAATAGATGGCGCGGATGCCGCTTGATGATGCTCGTAGCGGATAGTGTATGCGGGTGTAAAAACACATTATTTCACTTTAAATTTGGTTAATAATCACCGGCAAAATTTGTAGCAGCATTAGGAAAAGTGGTCTCCTCAGAAATACGAGCATACAAAAGCTCTTCAAATGACGGATGATGGGAAAAATTCACGTATATGAAATGACTACGTTGTCAGGAACAAAAGAATCAATGAAAAATAAAAGAACCCTTATTGCAAATATTACATAAAACCCTGATATACATTAAGGTGCAGAAGATGGAACAAGAATTACCCCTCTAAACGCAGTGATGGCGCAGACATGGACTTGGTGGTGGCTAACCTCGTGGCCATGGGCGATGTAACCGCAGAGCAATTAAATATGACAAAAACCCTCAAATAATTACACAAGCACATTACCCTTTATATTGCGTATCACAATTATGCAGAAATTACAATGAAAAGTCCTAAACAGGGGCGGATGCCATCTGATACACTATAATAAGTGCGGGCCGCATGGCCTCTCTGACATCTTCTCCTCTCATCTTGTATTATTTCAGAAAGCCACAAGGGCAGCAAATAATTAATTTAAGTGGATAGCATTACGCTGGGATGTCTGGCAAAACGTATGCAAAGCAAAGGTTAACCGGTATACTAAATGAATCTATGGAAATCTACATCAGTGCAAAAGTATGAAGTGTGTATGTGACAGCGTCTTACCTTGCCAGCTCTCCTAGAACAACTGCCCAGGGACAGGGGTCGCATTGACCTACTGTGGCTGCCTATGGAGTTCACACAACTGGAAGGAAGTGCTATGCACGCCGAGTAAAATATTAATATATTGGATTTAAATGGCACGAAAAGCATTTTCATAGATTTTCAAAAATAGAATATTAATTATGAATTTCTGTGGTTATTGAAATGTTTTTAAAGGCTTCTTAGCCTGGATATCATTGTCTTTCTCTTCGGCACCGCGCGCACTTTGAATTTGAAATGGTAAACACTACACAAGACCCTGAAATGAACATATTACACTTTGCACACACATTTTACCCTAGAAAGAAAGACATGAGATACTAAAACATTTTATCCCATTTTGGAAAGTTCGTATTTGTAGCAGGTAGCACACACGTGCTCACCTACTTGTTACTGTGAGTGGCGAGTGCCATCATGGTTTTACTGTTGCTGGCACTTAGCTGGTGTCACATTATAGTACAGCTATGCAGCTCAGTACAGTCTCTCACCTCGTCGATAAACGTCTTAAGTTGTGGGTCTTCACAAATGTCATTATATTCAAATAGACTAAAAGTAATACTTAACGTTACTCAAGTACATGATAGCAACTAGTACATCTTACATATATAAGATCCTCTTAGCAACTTTTTAAATTAGCGGCAAACAAAATGGGCACGTGTATAACAGGTAAACCTTGGTGTCTTTTCGCTTGGCGGCTCCATATTAGCGGCTGTAACACAAAAACACTTAACCTATTTCTTACAACTTATTTGTGAAGACCCCAAAATGTCAATTTTCGCATCCAATTTCTTTTCCTTTCTTCATTTTTTCCCCAGAGCTGCGGTAAACAGTATCCAAAGGAGGGGTTGCGGCTTGTACACCTTCACTTGGCACTCACTACTATAATTCAAACTTCTTATGCTGTTCCAACAGCTTGCAGCAAAATGACTAAAAATCAATATTCATCATCCTCTCCTTGGAACTGTTTAAACAACATTTTAACGTGTCACAAATTTCTAAAAATTTCTTATCCGCTCAATGACAAACAAAAATATTTTTCAGCCTCACTTGATCTTCAAATACAAAACTTTTATCGACCAACTATACGTCTTATGTCCTGAGGTTAAAACTAATAATACAACAATTTACCTTCAGTGCCACATGTTCTATCAACATATATAGTTCAATTATCTATGAGTATCGCACATCTAAAAAAAATTAAACAATTTCGACTTTCCAGAAAGCAATAAACAAAATATTTGAAACTGGTTTGTGAGTTTTTGTGTTTGTAACAAAAGGCATAAAGAAAATTCGACCAATAATAAGAATAAACAAAAACTTAACAACTGTAAATAAAATAATATCAATTAGGCTACCAATACCTTTCAACAGTAGAGTAACTACAACATCTCCCCTCTACTGCAGCTATGCAGCAAACTACAGTGTAACAGTTGGAACTAGCAAAAAGGTGGCATTGCTTCTATCCACCGAATCCTGTTCTCCCATGGAATGCTCAGTGACTTCTACCTCTCTTTGGGCAGGACACTGTCCATCTGCTCTCTCTCAGGACAGAACCTTCCACCCACAGTATGATATGGGATCCATGAACCTCGCACTCTTCTGGCCAATGCTCCTATGTGGTTGGTCCAGTCCAGTAACCAAATGAACATCACCTGCATAGACATTGCACTCTGCCTATGTAAAATTTGATTAAAAAAAAAAAATTATATATATATATCTATGTACCTCCCATACAATTTATGGGGCACGATTTAAAAATCCGGAAACCAAAAAACAAAATAAAACACTTAAGGTCAGTTGTAATCAAACATAAACAATGCTGTGTAGGCAACAAAGAGACATAACTCATAAAAATACCTTAAGATTACCAACACAAATCACAAACCCGCAAACTACAGAGAAGAGATTGCAAAGGCACTTAATTGGGTCACCAGGACCCGTCATGTGACTCTGTGCTACAAAAAATTTAGTCGTCAAAACCTTCTTATTGATTACTTAATAAAAGGGTCGGGGCAGGGCTAGCCCCTAACTGGTTGTCGAAGACTTGACGGTGAAGACGGTAAACAATAGAAAGTTCAGAACAGATACAAGTAATGTAAAAGAAGACAGGATCGTTGTTTGTGAGTGGGGCCCCATTGAATGGCTAAGAGAAGGGTCGGGTCACCCCATGCCACTCACACAGACTAGACAGGAGAAAGACAGAAATAGAGGAAGTAGGAAAATTCAGAGCACAGGTCATTCCAGCTTTCCTAAAAACTACGGGTAGCAGACATCACCCTTTACACCTGACCTGAAAGATGAACTTTAACTTCAAAATTTAGAACAAAACAAGGCTGCAATAATAATAAAAAAAAAATTGGGCATTCAACCCAAACTCAAATATAATGACTGAAGAAATCCAGATTACATCTTACAGGTCTTGTTCCTGACGTGTAATGAACTTCTACTATTTATTTTCAAATTTCATTCATCTTGCCTTGGCCTATGTTAGCCAGGCTCATTTTATTTTTGTGTTCCAGTTTGCCCACAGAAAATTAAAAAGTCACCTGTGAGTGCTGAGCTTATTTTATTTCCCAAAAACAATCAATGACTACTAAAAAATAATTAATTTACTCAGGAGAAATTACATTCACCTTAAAATAGAATTTGTCACAGCAACAAGGCATCCCCTGTTTATTTCCATGTCGCCACTTTATAACGTCTTCACAGCTACTGTCGGTAGGTGGGCTCATCGCACTGCTATGCCGACTCGTCTGTATTGTCCGAATACTGTAACACTTCAGCCAAAATGTTTAAAGTTTCTGATCCCTCAAAAAAATTTATTCCCCAGATCATTCTTAAATAATTACGTAATGACTGTTTTTATTTCACAAATTGACTAACAACTTTTAAATAGCGACATAAAAAAAGTGTTGATTCTGAGACTTGTAAATAATAACCATGGTGCCATCTTGTGGCGCGGTCACAAACTAAACTCATAGTTATGGCACTGGCCGCTGTGTGTGCTTCCAACCTAACAACACTGGCTCTGTACTATTCACCAAACAAAACAAAAAAAAATGACTGTATCTACCAAGTATCTCTTTATCAGCTATCCAACACAATTACGGCTTCAAAACAACTAGTAAAAATTTCTTGGTCTGTAAATACGTCACTAACGCCAAAGTCTCATTTATTCCAAAACACCTGTGGCCTAAATAATACGTAACTTATATCCAGCTAAATTAATGAATCAAATCAGATCTCTCTGCTATAAACATTCAACTTCTTAACTTCTATACTTTCTAACATCACTACTTGGCCAAATAAGTTAACTAACACTTTATCTCCCTTCAAAACTAAAGTCAGCTAACAGTAAAATTTCCTAGCATCCGTACCATAATTCTCAAGAATTTGTGGTACGCCTACACCAAAACTGTGTTCATTGCTTGGCGCTAGTCACCAAAATTTAATAAATACCTAATATAATCATCTCAACTTGCAACTAAATTACTACAAACACTGATTACAATCTAATTGTGACTTCTACAAGGTCCCGACTAAATATGGGCTTCCAGCATGGTAACTACTCTAATTGGTACGCATATAGGAATTATGGCACTGTATTACCGTTGCACTAAAGCGGTTATTTTGTTGAAGTCAATTCAGAGAAAAAAAAAACTAAATTAAATCTATAGGCTGTTCACGACTGGAACAGATTTTTCTGAAACCCAGCTAAATTTCTACTTTTGGTTACTGATTACATATCCTTCTGCTACAACTAAAGATAAACACTGCCATGTGACCTACTTTTATATCAAATGGGTTCTTTACTGTTTACAGCTGTTCAAAGAATTCTGTTAAAACTATGGTGGAAAAATAGTAGTATTTAATCTCTTGTTATTGATGTGTGTTGGGTTATTTTTTTTAAAGGACGGCCTTAGTTGGAATAAATATCAAAACGAAGGAGCAACCAGTCTAATGAAAAAGACAGAAATTTCAAACATGCAACTCGTGTTGCTAATTTTTGTGTATGTAGCAGGGACAAACTTAAAAGATAGTGTTGAAAATGCCCACAAATAGACTTACCGTATTTTTTATTCCACCCTTATTTGTTTGCATAGGTACTTTGTTTTTATTAGGTTTATTTAATTACTTATTTACAATTTCTGGCTGGGCGTATGAATTTGCTGGGATTGTGGTAAATATTCAGATCACAAAAAAGTAGGCACTTTACACAATTGTGTTTCAAACACCTAGGGTGAAGTTACGTTAATAAAAAACGATAAATAAACTGATGTATAATTAACTTTGTAATAAACACAGTTCATGGTTAAATCATATAAATTTCACACATCCAATATTTGCAATCACACACACACAGCGTTAACAACCGCAAATCAGCCACGTTCTTTCGCACGTAGTGGTTAATCACACATGTAACAGTATATTTATTCTTGCAGTGGAAATGCAGATTTATTATATAATATCATAACTTGTCTAGGTAGGTTTAGCAAACACAACATGTACACACTTGTTGTAATTTGAAGTATTTTTCAGAGCAAGCAATATTAACGATTTGTTGTGCTCACATCAACAAAACGCCACGTCTTGTTGCCACTCGCCATGTCTGCCAACCTTAACATTTGCAACTCTACCGCGATCACACCTAAGTATAATAAAATAAGAATTCAAACATTAAAACCTCTTAGCAGTTGTAAATTACAAATTCAGAAATCGTTATTTTGCTCTAATAAGTGAAATATTTCTAACATTTTAAACATGTATATTTTGTCTGCTACTTAACGATGCGAAACTTCCCGAGGGGAGAGAGAAAAAGTGAGAGAGAGGGACAGGCCTCGCCCAGCCGACAGTTGCTTCCTTAATTTGTTAAAATGAACACTGTGTCACTAGGGCCGATGCAAAATATTTTGCGCTGATTTTAAACTGTAGCAATGAAATATGTTGCAATCGGGGCTACCTAAATATTTCAATAGGCAATGTTTCATTTACAAATAGCATACCAAAAAACTAGGTTAAATTAATATTTGAACTGTGAACTATTTCTTACCGGCCGTTGCCAACACGTCGTTGCTCTCACTGTTTTTCATGTGTATTTAATACAAAGTAAATGTTACAAGTTATAGAAGATACTAAGTTGCAGTTTCATTTATTCAAGAATACAGTACTTTAAAGTAAATCACAATGTTATATATGTATTTGTGGAATACAAGTTACTGACAAAACAAGTTGAGATGTTACGCCTGGGGTGTTATTCCAAAGGTTTGTTTTCAAAAGTGTCTTCCAGTCGTGAATGGACTATATACTAATATTATAAAGAGGTAATGTGAGTTTATTTGTTTATGTATCTCGGGTAATCTTGCAAACTTCACGGCCAATTCTTATAATATTTCTTTCACCATTAGAAAGCTACATTCTTCCAGATGGTTATAGGCTTTGTTTAGTAAAAAAAAAAAAAAGTCCTTGAGAAGTTTCAAAATTTGTAAACCAAGTCGGAGAAAAAGTTAGCTATTTGACTTCTTTGTAAGCATGCTCTAACAAAAATATAGGGCCAATTCTTATAATGCTTTCACTGTTAGAAAGCTACATTCTTCCAGATGGCCATAGGCATATATCAAGTGGGGCCACAGAGACCCAGTTGGTAGAGTAATGCCAAGAGAGGTAGCAGTGGCTAGAGCTATCCCAAGTGGGGATACAGTGGCTCTGTGGCTAGAGCACTCTCAAGTATAGTAAATACGTCACTAACGCCGAAGTCTCGTTTATTCCAAAACATTTGTGGCCTAAAATAAAATGTAACTTCAATCCAGCAAAATTAATTAACTAAATCAGATCTCATAAACATTCAACTTTTTAACTATATGCTTTCTAATGTTACTACTTTGCCAAATAAGTTAACTCAGTGAACAGTTGATGTGGTTATCCGGCCAACCAGCTATCCAATTAATGAAGGTCAGTCATAAAACACCAAATAAATTTAAAGTGTTTATTAAAATTTGTTGTGCAATGGAACAGATAATTAACTTTAGTCAGCAGCTGTAAATATTTCTTGAATATAATCTGAAAAATGATATTCTGAAATGTATTGAACCTAATAAATACGAACAATCAATTTTAAAATCTTAGATACTACGGCAATTTAGCGTAAATTAATTTTGACATACATTTTAACAAAGTATAACTAAACAGTAATTTTAGGCCAGTGCTTTTCTTTTGTAATTATATAAACTTTTTGTAGCTTTATTTGCTCAGTCGCGAAAATGAGTGTTTTACTCTAAGTGGACTGGCCAGTGTTATAAAGAAAGCCTACAAACAGTTTTTATAAAATAAAAAATAACAAATATTAAACAATGCTGCCAGTATGACACATTATACTCTACAGCATAATGTCCATTTACTTTACAAATTCCACCCAATTAATCTGTGTGTAAGATTTTATTGCAGTGTTTAATGGTAGTTTATGTGAAATTGTGGTCTAGATATGCCTAGGTGTTCAAATTAAAAAGCCCAAGAAAATTACAGTAAATCATTGAGATTTTAAATAAAATGGTTTTAATTATCATGTAAGTTTATGTATTATTTCAAGAATTCTGAATCATGTGCAAAATTAAAGCCACCTGTAAAGATGTATTTCCAAATAATACTTGCTTAGGCAGCACAGTGTAATCACTGTAAAAATATTTCTGTAGCTTTTATGATAAAATAATTTGTACTATCTTAACACTCCATAATAAACTTTTGTATATGATTTATGCTAGTAAATGTTATTCCAAATGCAACGTTCTTTAAGAGAAAACAATTTATTGATTATGAAACAAAGAATGTGTAAATATGTAATCCTATTTGAAAAGTATTAAAAACTAAAACATTGAAGTTTAAAAGTACATGCCTGCCAAATTACTAGACAAATAGATTCTAAACTAACACTATCATTATATTAATAAGTAAATTTATTTGTTTGTGTTGAAGTTAAGTTCACACATATTTGTCAAGAATTTGCAGGTTTGATTTCCAGTTGTAGCTTTTTTTTTTTATAAATATAATGTCAAAGATAATCTTTGTATTACAGTTGTGGTATGAATACATTTATTTTTGAAAGCATATTATATATAATTTTAGATTCACTATTTACCAAAGTGACTGAAATACAAGCTTGACTATGATATTAAAAATGTATATCTTACAAGTCCACTTAGTAGGTTAATGCCCTTATTTACAAGAAAAAGCAAGTATTTATTTGGTTACTAGTATCCAGGGTTTTACTTGTAAAAGTACAAGTAAATATGCAAATATATTTCCGGATTTACAGCACACATTTTTTAAAATTCCATGATAACTTTGTTGTCTCAGTTTTCCTATTGGAAGTAACATTTCCCATGAAAGGTTGACTCCTACGGACAAACATAAATCACACCCTTGCTCTACCCGGAATTCAAAACCGCAACTACTCACACTCAACCGACTGCGCCACAGTGGGCAGCCAATAGGTCAACCAGAACACTGTCAGTGGTAATAAGAACTTACTTAAAGTGAACAAAAAGCAGCTTATTTCATTGGAGATAATTTTTAAGTTACAACTTAAGTAATATATTAATTAATTGTTCTTCATTGTATGATTTGCTGCCATATAGGTTGGGTTATACTAGACTATATTTGTGCTAAATAATGCAGTTATCGTGTGAAAAGTTTTGAATGTTGATTTCAAACATTTGTAGTTTAGCTTGAATTTTATATATCACTCTTTTCTTTGAAATAAAAAAAATTTAAATGAACTCTTTTTATCCTTTTTTCAGTGTTATTTTGTGTTATTTTCTAGCAGTGATTATTCTAAATATTCTTGTGTCCTTTAAATTAAAGATGTTTTAAATTTATTATTCTCTATAACAATTTTATTTGCTGTCCCAAAACTGAATGTCGTATTGCGATTGATTTCTATAAGAGAGTAATATGAGACACAATTCAATAATTCTAATACGAGACATAACTCAAAAATTCTAATATAATACACAATTCAAGAATTCTATACCATCAAAAAGATAGTGCCAACTAACTATGCATATGCTATGAAATTTCATTTGGCATTGGCTAGATAGATGACAGCTCTATACGACTTTGTGTGATATTATTTGCATGTTTTTTTTAGAAGTAAAACTGCTATGGTGCAAAATGTGTTCAAGTTGGTTTAACATTATGCTGTCTCAAATCCCTCATTGTTTGCGAACTTTGTGAACAAATATTGTTGTAACACATTCCCGTTGAGATATTTCTTATGCCGCACCGTTAATATTCACATCAAATATTTATATTCCCTCTCTCCTTCATTTCCCCATTTTGAAGGTGAAAGAGTTTTTAGTACATTTATTTTGTCTTCATATAATGAAAATGTGAAAAAGTAACAAGCAATCTGTTTATACATCAAACCACAGAAAATATTCCACCTCAAATCTTTGTTTTACTTTTACGTAACGTGATTTTAATTTGATACTGTTGAATATTTTAACAGAAAATTTGTACTCAATAATGGAAAAGCAATTGACTTCTGTCGAACAACACAAGCGGAAGGTAAAGAAATCATCCAGAACACACTGCTACAAGAGCACTGCTATCTGTTGTCGCCAGTAAAAAGTCTCAGTGTCCGGTTTTGCCTAATGTTTTTATGTTCGCGTGTATACTGCCGGGCCGCAATCTTGCCACTCAGCTACATACCTGTCCGTGCCGAGTCGCAGGGACTTGCGTGCACAGACGTCTGCCAGTAACAGTACTGATAACTAATGTGAGTACTTTCCGCTACATGAGTGCAAATAAATTTTAGTGAAATTCTTAAAAGTTTAGATGGTAGGTAGGCGTTGACGTCTCGTTGACAGCAATATTATTAGAGATGAAACCAGAAACATGTAAAACGGTACCAAGACAATTAAAATTCATGAGTGACTCATCCAGGATTCAAATAAAAAAAAAATTCCTAAAATTAAGCTAGCCTGTAATCAGCTGCATCACTGAGTTAGGATTCGTAGCATCAACTTAGGATGTAATCAATTTAATGTTTTGAATGCGAGGGTTCACTAACCTGAAATATTTACACGGCCATCATTTTGAAAATAAGTGTCTGAGCCGTAAAAACACTTAAGTTTACATGGCTCACAATAACGCCACTTGTGTAAAAAATTTTTTTGTGGAAATTGGTCAATTGGTGTCCGAGATGTGGCATAAAAACTTCAATTTCCCAATCAGAGATATCTTATAAAAGTGCCTGAATAGAGTTTCTTTATAAGATGTTTTTAATAGATGCTATCAGCATATAAAGTTTTGATTGGATTTTGTTAAATAGGTATGTCAAACATATCTAAATATTTATAATGGCCACCATTTCGAAAATCAATGCCTGGCACTATTTAAATTATGTAACTATGGCCTGTAGTTGTGCAAAATTTTGTGGAAATTAGTTGAATTGTTCCAGAAATATGGCAAAATGTTCCATTTACTCACGTGACACTATTTTGTGAAAAATCTGCAAAAGAGGATCTCTGTGCGTATAAATGATGATCCTAATCAACACTGTTTGCATACAAAATTTGGTTAAATTTTTTTGAAACATTTCATAGATTAAACAAATTAATTCTAATCCTTACTACTATGTAAATGGGAAAGTGTGTTTGTTTGTCCTCCTTTTATGTCAAAACGGAGCAACGGATCCATGTGGTTTTTTTTGCACAGATATAGTTGGAGGGTCGGAGAGTGACATAGGCTGCTTTTTATCCCGGAAAAAATCTCATTTCCTTAAAAAAAATTTTATTGTAATTTTATATCATTCCTTTATGAAAATTCTTATTGTAATTTTACTGCATAAAGAAAGCATTGCTATAATTAAAAGTTCCATCATTTCTCCTTTCTTTTTTGCCTATGGGCTGTCTTCCATTCCTTCCCAAGAGCTGCAGTAGCTCAGTGGGTAGAGAACTCAATAGTGGGGCCGCAGTGTATAGATATGTATCAAGTGGAGCCGCAGTCCTAAATGTCATGCGAACAAAGTCACACGGGTCATCTAGTTACTTGTATAAACCCATTAAAACATGCTTGACTGATATAACACATGTTAATTTACACATCCTAATGTAGCAATACTTCATGAAATGTTTGTATGAACCGGTTGATGGGTCCTCGAGAAATGGCATAAAACCTCCATTGTTCATGTGATGATCTTCATAAATGGCGTACAAAAAGTTAATATATCACATTCAATGATTGTCATTGATACAATATATAAAGTTAAATATAAATTTGTTAAATAGTTTAGTATATATAGCACACTAAGCTAAAATGTTTGTATAGGCGCCATTTGGTAAACATGAGACTTATACACTTAAACATATAAATTAATATGGTTTATCACAGTACAACTTCTTTGCCAAATATGGAAGAAATTGGTTGATTTTTTTTCAGAGATACTATATAAAAATTGTATTATTTCATTTGGAGCTTGTGCCGTGGCAAAAGTCAATTAGCTGCCCTGCTACAAACACAGCCCAAAACTAGCTTAGTCGGGTTATTTATGAAACTTGGGCACCATAAAAAAAAATAAAAAGAATGTACTTCCATTTTGGAATATGTTTCAGGTTTATTTGGTTTCTACAACAGTTTAGAAAAACACGGACACAAACTGAAATATCTTCACTCAACTGACGACTTTCAAAAGTAACAGCGTCGCAGTAGATTTTTTAAAAGTAATGTTCTAAAAAACCTGCCTCGCGAGAACAATTATGAGGGCAAGGGGGAGAAAAATATCTTCCCCCCTAGCAGCCTCCCACACCCGCGGAAAGAATTTAGTAGAGAAAGGTTTGTAGTTGAAAGTACTTGGAATTAAATGTTACTTGTACAAAGAGTTTCCGGCTGCGGGTGTTTGCGGGTGTGGGTTAAATAGTTCCTCCCAAAGTCGCCTCTTCAAAGATAGATATTCATTTGTGGGCGAGTCCAGGGTTCTTCACACTCGGCTAGGAATGTGCAGCTCTCACCACTCCTCGAATTAAAATATAAAAATAGCATTTGGCCAGGGCTTGCAACGTCCTATTGGCTAATAACTATGTCACTGCGAGGGCTTCAAAACAAATACTGCTGATGGCAGGGGAAAATTCAAAGAAGTTGAAAAAAGAAAACTATTCTCAAAAGTGACGCAACCTCACTCGGATCCTGAGAACTCGGAAATGCCAATGTACTAGAGATAACAACTTGAAATACAGCCCCACATTAAAACTGATAAAGCCCTTATTTTTTCACGTGGCATAGAAAAGAAATTTAGAGTATTATACCCACTGACAAGCTGAACAGGGAAATTTAACTAAAAGTCAGATGAAAAATAATTATAAAAACAATTAAAATTTTCATAACATGCAATGCTACAAGCTATATTACATAATGGCTGAGTAATGAGGCTTTGCATAGACAATTTTGATGGATATAAAATAAATAATACTGTCAGAATACAAAGTTAAGTTAAAATTTTGTTTGTAGTTTCATAGATAAAAAATTCTGAGATAAAATTTATATGTGGGCACCATTTTGTCTGGGCATCCCAAAGTTGGTCAGTTTATATGGCCTGCTATAGTGCTAATTATTTTCCAAATTTTGTAGAAATGGGTGTTTTTTTGGAGATATTGTGTAATATTAATTTGTCATATGATAATATTTTATAAAATGGCAGGCAAACAACACTTTGTGTGGGCACATTTGATGGTTGTAATATATACAGCTAGCTTTCTTTGGGATTAATTAGATGGTTTCAATGATATAACATAAAACTAAAATAGCTACATGGCTGCCATTTTGAAAATAAGAGTGTGACATAACCAAAACATATCAGTTAACATCACCTATCGCAGTACTACTTGTTTGCTATATTTCATAGGAATCTGTCAATTGTTCCCTGAAATATGATATAAAAATGTTATTTATTCATGTGGCACACACTTACAAAATTGAGGACAAAAGAGTATCTGTGTACACACATTTGATGTTTGTTATATATACACCCAGCATACAAAGTTAAGAATTTATTACATGGTATTGAAGATATAGCATACTATGCTAAAATAGCTAGATGAGTGTCTGACATACTTAAAATATATTTGTACAAGCCAACTGCCACAGTAATACTTGTTTGCCAATTTTGGTAGCAATCTGTCAATTTTTTCTCAAGATATTACACAAAAACTTTATTAATTCATTTAGCATTATCTTACAAAATGGCAGACAAAAGTAGTTGTATTTTGGCTTATATGATGCTTGTAATAGATACTGTCAGCATACAAAATTTGGTTTAAATTGGTCAAGCCGTATGGTAGTTATATAAAATAAACCCAAAATGTTTGCATGACCGCCATTTTGAAAATAAGTGCTTAATTAATTTTAGTTACTTACATTTACCTGGCCTATTGTAGTAGTACATATGTGCCAAATTTGTTGAAAATTCGTTGAGTAGTTTTCAAGATATAACATAAAAATCTTATTTTTTCGTGTGGAGACATCTTCCAAAATGGTGTACCAACAATAATATTCACCTCTGAATTCAACACTTAAAACTCGCGCTGTGAGCATACAAAATTTGGTTTAAATCAGTTGAATGGTTTCAGAGATATAAGATATCACCGTAAATTGTAAAATTGCCACCATTTTGAAAATAAGTGCCTGTCGTGGTCGAAAACTATAAAAGTTAGGTGCCCTTACTTAGTACTATGTGTGTACTGAGTTTGGTGAAATTCAATTTACGTGTTAAAAAATTTAATTTGGTCAGGGGAGGGGGGGGGGGCATAAAGCACACACACAAATACATACATACATACACACACACAGAGGCAGGAAAGTGATCTCATAAGCCTTTCTTTCCTTCAGGAAGTCTGCTAAAAAGTTAATGCAACTACTCACAGCTAGACATTGAGACTCTAGCAGTTATATTTGGTGTTGCCAAATTTAAACAGTACCTTGCTGGTAGGCCTTTTAAAATAGTGACAGACCACAAGCCACTTCTCAAACTACTGCATCTTATAAATCCTTTCCAAATACACTATCACTATTGTGATGGAGCCTGATGTTAGCCATGTTCGATTATGAATTAGAATATAGACTGAGGGCCCAAATAAGTCATGCTGATGCTCTTAGCCGGTTGCCCCTAACAGTCCAGAGTTTCTAGTTCCATCCCCATGTGATTTCCTAATGTTTGAGCCACCAATAAATCCACTGGAAGTGGCAGGAAGACAAAACAAGACAAGGTTTTATCTCAAGTGACAAGGCGACTTATGTCCTTTACATATCAGGCATGATGAACTTTCCATACACAGAAATTGCATACTGTGGGGAAACAGAGTTATAATCCCAGCCAGTTTACAGCTTGAGATATTGAAGCTGCTTCACGCAAGCCATGATGGCATGATGCGTTTGAAAGCAATTTCCAAAAGTTATTGTTTGCGGCTCGAAATGGATGCAGTAATAGAGAATGTAGTACAGAAACGTGGTAAACGCCAAAGCTGCCATAATGACCCACCCAAGGTGGGTCTCACTTGCATATGGACTTTGCAGGACCATTCCAAGGATGATTTCTCTTATTGTAGTAGCGGATACACAAAGTGGCCACAAGTTCGATGGGTAACCAATATGTCTGCTAGTGCCATAATGCAAGAATCACACGACACATTAAGTTGCAGACAAAGGAACAGCTTCCGGATCACAAGAGGTAGCAACAGTCCTTAAAAAAAAATTTAGTTCAGATGATATTTTTACTCCCGTGCCATTCATCAAGCAATGGGCAGGAAGAACATAGTGTACAACAGTGAAGCAAAATCTGTGGAAGCTAGTTTAGGATGATTGGTGCACATGTTTAACAGTTACACTGTTTTCCTTATATACAACCCTCTGTATAAAGACCTGCAAGGTGCTAGAAGAGTTGTTGATGAGCCGATGACTGGAGACAGTCATGATGAAATTTCATCCAATTTCACAGCAAGGCATCCAGGAAGTAGTACTGCAGGCTACTATCAAATACTCTGCTCATGAGTTCTTTTCAGGTGACGCAGTGTTTTTGCATAATTACGTACATGAGCCCAAGTGAATAGCAGGCGGGGGGATTGCTCTAGAGGGCCAGAGTACACAATCATCATGACATGTACACCAGCTGCAGTGCCTCCTAGGTCAGAAATTGCTACAATACCATGCCAGTTCTCTGCAAGAGAACCACCAGTGCTGCCAACGAGGAAAACATTCCAGTGGGGAGTGTTACGGAATTATTCAGAGATGGGGCAGCAACAATAAGGTGTGGAAGATAGTTCTGCAAGTTTTCATAGGTCTGCACCATTCTGAATTTTTGCCATCAGTCCTGTGTTGGATCAGGGCGAGACAAGATTAAGCTAGTCAGGAGGACCACTCTGAGGGTTCACCAACAGTCCTGAATGAATCAGGACCAGACACTGACGAGCAAGCCACCAACACCATTTCGAGGGTTCGCCACCATTCTTGAGATAGATCAGGGCCAAACAAGGATGAGTAAGTCAGATGTTGGAAATTGTTCTGCAAGTTCCTGTGGTTGATCCCCAGTTTAAGAGGGTGTCCAGTGTCTGGAGGAGGGTCCTGTGTCTAGACGATGTTCAACACAACAGCATTTTACTGCTAGGTGACTACAGGATTTTGTGATATTCTGAGAAGGGAGGGCACCAGTTATGTGTGGAATCTGTTAGTGTAGGTTATGTATGGGGACTGTTCATATAATGTATCTTTATGTTGTTAAGTTGGTAACTAAGTGCTACAAGGTAAGTTAAACGGCGAGAACTATGTGTGTTGATGTATAATGTGGAGAAGCCAGCAAGACAATAGCGGCCAGTTGTGAACAATGGCGAAATTGTTGTGGACTGGTGACCCCCAATCTTATAGTAACTAATTTAGGACATAAAACTTATTCTCTATGTTGACTTTTCTTTCACCCATATTCTATGGTCACTTAATTACAGCATTTCCTCATAATTGCATCACTTCCTGAAATATTACAACACATACTCTGTCATTGCAGTGCTAGTTATTATGGGCTTTTCATGGTAAAGTGAGCACTTTTGAAAGTCCTCTCATTTGGAATAGTAGTCAATAAATATATTTAATTTTAGCTTTAGACATTAAATTATGAGTAGGGTGGAATATACAAACTGTGTTTATTACTTACATGGCAATATTTATTTAAAAAGTTGGTTAAAGGATAGAACATGGCTGAAAAGAAAAAGTAACTTGGGGCTGAAAAGTGCTCACTTTACCATGAGCAGCATATACCAGGATGTTAATGATGTGTATAACTTGTATTATTTTGTGGTCAATAATAATGGTAATGTAATTAAAAATTAAGTTATGTTATCTTTAATGACATTGGAATTTTTAAATTTGTAAAATATCATTTTGTAGTTCATTAAACTGCTTGTGTGCATTTGATAATAAACATGATTCAGTGTGCATTCTGTATTTTAATTTAGCTACTATTTGCATTTAATTTTTTATCTTTTCAAAACATTGCTTAGTGATTTTGAAAGCAGTTGTTTTCATACCATGTTGAGTATAGTTAGCAGCCAGCGTGTAGAAAGTAAAACATTTGTTTATGCAGGTACAGGATTAAGTTATGGTTGTTTCAGGTGACCCAAACATGGCACAGGCTTATTGGACAAAGACCACCACATCTTGAATTGCTGCTGAGCTATTGTGTCAGATGTGTCACATCACAGCAATATGTAAGTTTTTTTTGTTGAAAGCCATGTGCTACTTGTTTAACATGGCTGTTGGAATTTTTATTGTGTGACATCCTTTGTCTTCTAATGGATTTTCGATCACAAATTGTGTTTGAGTGGATTCATGTTTTTGTCACTGTAATTGTATGCTGTAAACTTTTGATTTAGCCAGATCAACTTAGATTGTGGTACTGCCAAATTATGTATCATATGTTTTAGGTGTAGGACCTACCACAAATAACATTTCTAGTAGAGCTTTTATACAATTTGTGTGGAATCACAATCATAATTTTGATAGTATAAATGCATAGCTATCTGATGTTAGATTCAGTTTTGTCCCTAGGATCTGCCAGTTACAAGGTTTCATGAAGGGAACAGGTAAGTAAAAATATTATTAAATGTTGGTGAAAATAGTATACTGAACATGTAAGGAAGGGGAAGTCATGGGTTAACAGTCATGTCACAAAATGTATAGAAAATAATTTTTCTGGGACCTTAAACTCTAGCTATCTATTGTGGCACAATCCTAGAATAAGTCTTTAACAATAGGCATCCCTAGGAATGGTATCTGAGTGTTGAGCAGCAGGTGATGCTTACAGATTTCAGAACACGTGTGTTGAATAATGCTGGCAAGTGTCTGTCCAGCCCTTGCGCATGTGTGTAACATTCTCCCTGGTAGAACAAAAAAGGAGGGAGGCTAATGGAAAACCAACCCCATATGCAAGATCCTATGACATAAGATACTGCATTATAGTTGTGTCAGTGTGCTGTATGCTTCATTTTTATGTGTACAAGAATTCTTTCCTCATCTTGCATGGCAGTGTCGTAAGCAGCTAGGCAAGTAGGTCAAGCCGAAAAACCTAAATCTGACAGGTGTAGCCAGATCCAATAATAGCTTTGGCCAGGTACTTGTTGAAGCAATTAGAATGTAAATATACTGAAGTTTTGACAAAAATAAACTTAATAATTAATTTGTTAAAACATTGCAAAAGGTAAATTCTAGAAAAATATGTCAGTATTTATAAAAAATATGCATTTTTTTATATTCGACAGAGAAAATACTATACTTTTCTAACAATTTAGTTAGTGTATGTACTACTTTAACACCGGCTAACAGCCAGCGGCGCTAGAGCCCATGATGGCGCTTATCACGCATCTGTATTTTGAACTCTTTTATAGATATTATTTTTCAGTGTAAAATGTGTTTTATACTTGTATTTGCAGGGTTTAATATGCCATTAAATGTTTTAAAGTGTGTTGTTTTTTTTTTTAAATTGTTTGGTTATGAAATTCAAAGTGTCTGCGGCACCGAGATTAAAAACACTAATATTCCGGTGTGAACGCCGTCATGAAGAAACACTGAAATAATATGAAAAATTCATAAGAAAAATTATAAAATGTAAAACAGTATTAATTTTGATTTGGGCCATTTTATTTTCACTAATAAAATATTTTACTCGGCGTGCATAGCACTTCTGCTTATGTGAACCCCATAGGCGGCCATGGTAGGTCCGTGCGACGCTTGTCTCTGCACAGTCTGTCGAGGAGAGCTGGCGAGGTAAGACACTGTCATGTGCGCACTACAACTTTTGTTCACTGAAGTAGGTTTCCATAGTCAATTTAGTTTACCAATCAACCTTTGCTTGTGTACATTTTGCCAGACATTTCCCTAGCATTATGCTTCTGCTTTACCAATTTATTTCGCCCTTGTGGCACTTTTAACTTAATCGAGGAGAAGGAGGAGAAAGATGTCAGAGGTCACATGACTCGCAAAACTTGAATCAGACGCCATCCGCCTATGTTTATGGTGTTTCATTGTAACTTCTGCATTATTGCTGCACACAATTTTAAGGGCTTTGTTTTTATGTATGTATTTGAGGGTATATTTTTTCATGTTTGAATATTTTACGGCAACATCACGTATAACCACATGGCTGACCGATGTCAAGTATTTGTATACGCCATCATTGCGTTTTGAGAGCTTATTTATGTAACATTATATGTGCAATATTTTATTCAGGGTTCTGTGGTAAATTTTGTCAGGGTTCCGTGTAATTTCACGTAAATTGATGCTTTTGTACTTGACCACATGGTCATGTTAATGTTTGATTTTACTGCCATCAGGCAAGTTACAAGCCTGTAATCACTTAAATTGTAAAGAGAATAATTTTCTCGCTCAGAATAATATTTCGTTGGAATTTAATTTGCCGTTCCCACACAGAAATATTGAAGTTTCACCTGCACCACGTGGTCCGCTACGAACTTCATCCAGCGGCATCCATGTTATCTAAACTTGTTTTCACACATGTGTGTGTTTATTGTGAATACTCATCTCGTGTCCCATATTGTTTCATGTGTCTTTTGAGGGTTTATGTAATTTTGTAATTATTGTATGGTGCAATTATTCCCGTCCTAGCCGGCTCTACGTATAGGCCATCACCACACTACCCATGTACTGGAGGGCGAGCCCCGGCGAGTTTGCGTTAGTGATGCCGAGTAATCACATGTGTTAATATTATTATGAAGGGTTTAATTTCTAATTCACTGTGCCCTGTCATCAGGGAAAAACCGTCAGTCCACCCTAGCGGCTGTCGGCCCTCTTCCCTTGTGAAGGCTGTGCAGTGACAGTGTCCTAGCCACATATGTTTTATTAAGTGTTTATTTCCAGTGATGTTTAGTAAAAAGTTTAGTATTGTCTACATGTTTGTAAGTACGCACAAGTGAGACGGACACACGGAACCCACAGCATCTCTGAGAACCCTGAGTTTCAATTGTGAGGTGATTGGGAAGCACCGCTGGTGTCCATATTACCAGTAAGTATTTGTGTCATAGTTAGTCTCGTGTCTCACCCGACGACATCAAATTTTAATGAGTTCTGCATGTTTTACAGTTGGGTGCAGTGCTCCATTAGATAGATGTCATTGTACTTTTACTGTAAAGCAAGTTTCAAATTTGTCTTAAATATGTATTTTTTATTCTGCCCCTCTAATCTGAAAATTCATGATTTTTTTCTTTGGTTTTTTAACTGTTTACACACGGATAAGTATGCTAGAGTCTCATCTAGTAACTAATTTTGCTACAAAACTTTCTTTTGAAACTAGCCAGTGTATCATGTTTGTGATAACCTGATTTCGCCTCTGTAGTTAGACCTGTAGCTTAATATTCTACTAGGAAGGCCAGATCTTGTACCAATGTTTGCTCCTTTGAAGGAATACAACTCTACCTTTCATTTCTAGGAATAGTATTTTTTCTTCCAACTGACCAACCTCTGTGTTGTACAGTAGCTCCTCAAATTTAAGCCCCTATTCCTGAAGAAGGAGAGAAAACTGACTGTGATAAAGTCATCCCTAGAGATCAGTTGAAGTTCACAGTTTGGAACTAGTCTTGAGCACATAGTAGATTTTTACTTTCGGTGTCAAACATCTTGAAGGGTGGACTCTCTCTCTAGTCCTAGTTTGTCCTCTCTCCTCTGGTGTGCGCCTCTTATGCCAGCCTTCGGGTTACCCCACTCCCTTGAAACATACCTGTTCTGGAATCTACTGCCTGTACCGCTAACATTGGAATACCATTTCGGAACAAAAAAATACTCGCACGTCATCACATTTCGACTTTAAAACTATTCTCTCATTTGACATGGCTTGCATCCCTAAGCCCTTTAAGTTCTGCAAACATCGGACTACCATTATGTATTCTGAAGCACACACATTTGGCACGAGTTACTGACTTCAAATAAAAACACTGCTAGCCTCTTTTCTCACATAAGTTAGCCAACATTCATTAGCGGCGATAAAAATTATCACATTATTGTTATTAATACAACCATTAAATTAGTTTTAGTAACATTCACACCAAAAATGGAAAGTTTTACGAACTAGATATATAGGAAAGACAGCGTATTTTTTCACATTGGCATAGTCAATATAAGTAGAGAAAAACTTCAAACTCATAAACAATACATACAATTTAAATTGTAAATAATATATAAACATCTCAAAATATGATTTTTGTTCAAAGTTGCTATGAGAGTAAAAAGCAGGGAACTAGGAAAAATAACACATTTCACTTTTTACCAAACACAAATGATTATTGTTTTCTGCAAACACAATATTGCACAAAAGTTAAAGAATCTTTGGAATGAACGTAAATGTTACTGCAATATATGTATTTAAAAATCCTGGTTTAACGTTTATGTAAAAGCATTCAGGAAAATGAGCTGAAACAAAAATTCGAAAGAACTCATTGCGATCCCCTTACTATTGACGTCAAATGAAAATACACAGGATATATTACAACGGTTGAGCCAAACTTGAGTCGTCACTGTTATTGCACATTACATGGTCACTGTATTTGTCTTGATCGGAATAAGAATTACTTGTATTATCAGCGTCACTGTCATCGCCTAATTTAATTAGGAATTCGTCAACAGCTGTCTTCATGAAGTGGTCTTTTTCCCTGTATTCATCTTCAATATTCTTGACAATGGTGCAAAATCCAACCCAGTCTTCCTTCGTCACATATTCCACAGTTTTCGTTGTTTGGCAATACATCCTGCGTAATCCACTTCCCGAAGTTTACGGCACTCATTTGCCCATGGTAGTCACCAGTGGTGGCACCTGCCTTATTAATTAAAAGGCCTCTGGGAAGAAAACATTCACGGGATACTATGTGGACAACAATCAGTCTGTTCGCAGCAAACCTTCAACCTCGTCTTCCTTCTGCCAACACTTCTTAAATGTTAACTTAGTATCTATCCACGTTTCATATAGTTAAAATATTTCACGGCTTTCTGTTCTAAGCTGTTCCAGCGTTGTTAGATGCTTAGAATGCCAAACTACGATATCAGCTCGTTCTACCAAAAAATTGCATTTCTTTTGGGACTTTCTTGGTCTTTTTCAGTCTGAAATAAACACAAATTAAGACATTAATTTGTCTGCATTAATTTATAATGTTACGTATACTATGAAAACAGTGTCACCGAACATCGTGCCACATCTTTGCCTATGTTCTCTATTTTCAATTAATTATATCACGAGGATGTAGTTGTTGAGGACAAGTAGCAATGAGTTAGTAAATAGTAACATAATATTATGTATTGCTGTTTTCAAATTATTGAAATATATACTTGTGAAAACTATTTTCTTAGTGTGTAACATATATATTTTTTCTTGTTCCACTAAGCTTATGGCTAACACCTTTTTTACTATTATTCCATAATGCGACTACTGTCGAACAATTTAATTTTAGTCAGCCTGTAGACTGTGTTTGATAGGGCATTTGAATAGTAAAAGGCTGATCGTTAATGATTGAACTATGCTATGGTTTTTTTTCGTCCTATGGAATGATATTGTTTGTTCCTCTAACAAATATTTCGGCCAAAGTTAGTAGCACTACATTGTTTATTTCGGAAAAAATTAAATCATTTATAGGTTTGAATTTTAATGGCTTAGGTATTTTCAGCTCCAAGATAAATACCCAAATACACTGATCATTTTAGACCAGTCAATAACATATCTATCATTAAAGGCGATCTCAAAAAATGGGTCCTCTAAAGAAAATATAACAGTTCTCGTTTAAAACAGCGTGGAATATATTTTCTGTGAAGATATCTATAATAGCTAAAACATTTGGGAGGCGAGCACTAGCGACAGATTACTGTCCAATTAGTTTTATCGGGGCTTGTGGTTGTATAGTTATTTTGAAACTTGGTTCTAATTTTTTGACTTAAATTTAAAGAAATCATTGTTTTCATGGCGACCAGACATGGAAAATATAAAATATGACTGAAAATGTGGTTACGGCTCAGTAACTCTCTGTCTGTCGTTCTCTTGCGCACACAGTATAAACCTACAGTGCTTTGAACCTTTGGGTCGTTTCTCTGTTTGATCATAGAAGAGAGCAATTCAGGTGAGTCATAATAGTGGCATGGCAAGGGTTTAGTTACGCATGCATGCAATGTAACTCACGCAGCAACCTGATCGTTGAATTTTATATTCCAAAAGGGGGGAAAAAAACATGTTATCACTGCCCTTCCAAACTACTTTAAAGTTACAGAAAGTAGTTATTTTTAAGTACCATTTACATACACTGCATATTTAAAAATTATACAATATTTGCGTAAGTGATGCATTAACTGGCGTGTCTGCCAACTTTGAAAACGTGTATCATTTTTATTGATCATTATGAAACTTATTAGTTGTTATTCTCTCTTTAGATAAAAACAAAACGTCATGTGCATACGCACTCATGTACTCGTAGCTAGGAAAACGATGCCATTATTCGTTCCTTCAAAGTAAGGTCTACTTAAGGTGTCCACCCGCCTACCTGAAGCTATTTTGGATATTTGAGGCAAAGAAGGGAGCGGGCATTAAGAGCCACGCAGGTATGTGAATCAAGTGCCCTGTCACCTTTACCCGCAAGCTACTGAGTTGGTGTGCAGGTTTATAGTCGTGCTAACTATGGGACTTTAGGCGGTGACACTATCATTTTGTTGGATGCGAGTCTACAGGAAGGTTCAGTGCAGGTTCCTATGGTAGATTAGCAGACATGCATGCCATATGTTTTAAAATACAGCAGTCTGAAAAAGCCGTTAACCTTTAACGCCAACTTTTTAAGCAAGTTCATTAAATTTCTTATACTCGAATGAGTTGAGTTTTGCAAGTAGAGCATCCAATATTATCCTACCTGTAGTTAATTATCTCTAAAAAAAATTTAGAATTGATGTCTATGATAAACATTTCTATTAAAATTAAATATGAAAGCAAATCACAAAAATTATACATATTTTAAATATTGTTCCGTAATAATAAGTGGTAAAATTTGACAGCGAATTAAAGCAAATAATAAATTGGTAAAAGCTTTATGAATATATTAATTAAGCATTAACAGAACTATATTACAGTTTTTCGTCAATATGGACCGACATCGTTAGGTTTTCAGCTGTGTCCCGTAAGTGGGTGATAAGATATTTGCGTAAATGCTAAATCAAAGAGTAAAATCTATCTTGTACTAACTTTTGTTTTCCTGGAGTTCTTTGCTATTCACCGGGATTGTCTCAACTCTGCCTTTGAAGTCGTTCGTTAGAAGACATGTTCACGCCTGTATAATTAGCTGCTCTCTCTGTTGCTTGATTTAGAGGGACACATGAGCATTTATTTTTCGCTTCTTCATCGCACACATTAATAAAACTAATAATAATTTATTTTTCCTTACTGAGTAAGACTATGTTAAATCTTTTTGATTGCTTGCCACACTCCGTTGTCAACAACCCCGGCTCCGAAGGAACCATAGCTAATATATTCTGAACTCACGTAGCGTTGGAAGAAAGGGAGGGCAGCCTACTCTTCTGCCCCTTGCTCCCTTGGCAAGCGGCTTACCTCACCCCGCTCTAAGAACTGTTACGACTTCTGGAAGCTAGAGTTGATATAAATCCTTAAACTTTGGGTATCATCACTGGAACACTGGTTAGTTGTCACAACTACAAGCCTCTTAAAAGAAATTTTATATTTCACTAGAATGCATTATATGACATCACAAATGTCTTTCCCAGTAGTGGTTCCATGGTTAGGAATAACTTATAAAAACTCCTCAGTTACTTTCACATTGTCATCACAGGCTCGAATAAAGAGTGCAACTTATGTGAAGTCTTGAATATTGTTACTTTCATCAAGTGCAGTTGAAAAGCATTGAAATGTTGATAAAACTTCAATTAGTTGTTCACATAAGTTTGATATCTCCGTTCATCCTTTGAGCCACTTTATTTCTTGTTAACTTAATTTCTTGGAACACTTTCTTGTTTTTAGGGCTTACATTTTCAGCTGCTTTTATTGTGCATTTATTATTCAAGGAGACTTCATTGAAAGTTTTGGAATTGTTTTAGCCAGTAAATGACTAATTTGATAACTGGCTTTCACTGCTAATTCATGGCATTGATTAATTTTTGTAAACTCAATTTGCTGCTTTTGATGTTTTTACATTATTTGGTTTAGTATTTCCTCTCTTAATTTACTCTTAAAGTGGGGAAATTTTTTTAAAACTGTATTTTAGTGTCACTATTATATTCTGGGCCATACTAATAGAGTTACTGCAAATAAGACACAAAATTATATATTTTACCCTTGTGTTTAAGTAATTGAGATCCCATCTTCCTTGAAATTGTCTTTCCTCTTCACAAAGCCTTCTCTTCCTCTTTGGCGTGAAAAGTGAAGTGGCATTATGTAAAAATCAAATCACATATCTATTTGCAACACAAAATTGTTTTCTAGATTACTTATTAAATACTAGCTGACCTTTCCAGTGCTGTCTGGGTATCATTATATTAGTTGAATTTGTTTTATTTGGGGGGGGGGGGGAGCCAATTTTGCTGTATCCAGAGTTGCTCGGGTATTATATTAGGCGTAGAAGGGTTTAGTCCAATGGAGGGCTGGAGCATTGTTTGGCCAACACAGTATTTTAAGTTGGGCTTTGAAGGGTATCCCAGCCAAATTTGGCCCTGATTCATCAAAAGGTTAGATGTACAAATCTTGATGTTTTATTTATCGATAAACAGGGACACAAATATTACTAACTCACTTGCTGTCAACTGACGTAAGTGGTATGCATGCAAAACAATTGCTTAAATAGGCCTATACAATGAAGGATAGTGGTAGTAGTGAAATTACATAGTCAAGCAGACAACTGTACTATAGTTGAACCTACTTCAAACAGATGGCACATACTGTGATACTAATGCAATACTGTTGTGCCATGCAAAGAGTTTGTACAAAGAACAGGGAAATAAATTGCTGACAAAGCAAGTTCATTCACAGCAATACTGTACAAAATATTTGAAAACAGTTTCAAATTTAACTTAGTCATACTCTAATTTCATTAAGAAGATTGTTAAATTAATACATTTAAACCAATTAAATTTAATTAAGCCCTCAAAAGACATGAACTATGGAAAATAAACACTAATAAAGAGAATAAGTGTGTTTCAAAGTTTTGGGGGCTGAGCCCTTAATCTTCTAATGCACTTTCAAGCAATCAAATTCAGTGTAGCCATCAAAGTATATTAACCATACAATCTTAAATATTAATACAGAAAATAATTATCTTGTAAAATGTAAGGTTGGGCCTTAAATCATTTGATACACAAGCGTACACTAAAAATATTACGTAAAAACAAAGTGCAAAATGCACATTCAATTTACCAAGCCACCAAAGCCATTAGCACGCCGCACACATATTAAAAATGTATTAAAAGGGCTGCAAGGGAGCACTCTGAGGGAGCCGAAATCAAAGTCCCATACATACTAGCCCACAAACTAACATGACTATACAAAATGCACAAATGCTTCAACATGGCTAGAAACCTATAATATACTCGTTTTCCATATGCAATTACAATTATTAAAGTCTACAGTAATACTGTTGCAGGTGGGATCGCAATTCAAAACAATTAACCAGCACAGACACGGAAGCAGTGCAGTTAAATGTACCTTTGCCCACTAAACTATCATGGGTCACTACAACTCAAGATTCACAGCCAAAAAATACATGACAAATTGAGCACCAAAATATAAATGAAATCACTACATGGCTACTGCACTGCGTAATGTTTACCTGAACCTCAATTTTTGAACTCAATTTTGAATGGGCAGCCAAAAATGAATTTAGCACAACATGGGTAGCGCGATGAAGATACCTGCCCCGTATTAAAACACAATTAAAGCTTTATGATACAATCCATTGCAACTGAACTCACCTGCAAACTCGTGCCTCATGTCGCATACAAAGATGTTATCATGTAACCATTACAGACGAACCATAGTAAGCAACGAAGTGAAGAGGCAACCCTGTCGACTTGAAGGTCCAGCAAGCAGTTGTATGCCAAAGGCTCACATAAAATTCACAAAAAGGAATTAAAGGGGAATCTGGTGAATTGGCTTGTGCAGAAAGGGAAATCAAAGAAAATGTAGAGCGAGAGGAGGTGTAAGGCACTGAGATGCGAAGCTTGACGGAATGGTGGCAAGGTTCATAATGGCAAGGAATGAGCTGAGATCAGCGCAATCTCCTCCCCAAAAAAGGAAATGTCCGACTGCCCAAAAAAATCCTTAGAGTAAGTCCACCAATAACATACACTGATGACACCGAAGAACGAAAATATACTCAGACTAAGTTTTAAATACGAAGATACGATGACAAGAGCAGGAAAATGTTCAGTAGTTAACAGTGTAGATGTGAAATGACAAGCAATAGTATAGATGTAGAGTGTCATACACAAAGTACAATCGGAAGTGACGAGATACAATAACAATCTTGAGGCATCTTCGTGATATTGAAACATCTTGACAAGTACGGGGTCCAACTTCAAGTTCCAATTTAGTCAAAGTCCCTATCCCTGGGGACAGTGTCGATGGAAACATCTCAACCCAGTGTTACACTGGTCAACGCCGCGCAACCAGCACCTGGCAGACGCTCAACTCTTTGGGTATAGATGTGGGGAGTCTAATCTTCAGCTGAATTGCAAGCGCTAGCTCATCTCGATAGCTGTAGGTCAGTGGCCACACTCCACGCTGGTCCAGACCAAAATTTTCCAGATCTGATCTGACAATGCATTAAAAATGGTTGGAGCTTTCATGTTCCTAGGTGGTAACAAATTTACAAATTTAGAAAGTGTGTCCAGTAGTCAACAACTGGACATTTCCCTTATGAGAACGTACTGAAGGTCCAAAAATGTCAAGACCAACTACTTGCCAAGGGCATTTGGGCACCTGAATTTTCACCTGACCAAAACTTGGTTTGTCCGGCCTGTTTACGGCTCTGACGATCATGGCAAGAATGCATATATTGAGTTATGTCTGCCAGTATCGTAAGCCACACAAAATGTGATTACATTTTAAAAATGGTTTTATATGTACCTAGATGACCACCAAAAGGGTACTCATAAAAATATTTTAACACTATTGGTCGCAATGCCTCTGATACCACCAACTTCCTTGCATGCCCAGTTTTCGCAGTAAAATTAATTAAGTAAGTTTTAAGCATATAAGGGCACAATACTCCTGTGGCAATATCAGCTTTACTCTGCTGGCACCATGCTTCCAAATTCTGTGCCTCCCTCATCTACACAAAAAATTCTGGGAACACCTGTATAGTGCTTAATGTGGCTGGTGGATTCGCCTCTACTGGCTCAAACTCTACATGGGTCAAACCTTTTAGACAACACGTCAGCCACTAGGTTATTCTTGCTACACACATGGTGCACTTTAAACCTAAACCTAGAGTGAAGCCCCTACCTACCTAACTTTCCCAATTGCTGCCGGTGATTCAACACCCAACTTAATGCCTGGTTGTCAGTAAACAGGTCACATTCGTCATATCGATATACAACGCAAATTTTTCTAGCCAGAAAATGCACCAAATACCAAAGCAAACACTTTTACCTGTACCACAAAACTGCGAGAAAAGTCAGGTAATGTCAAAACCAGTGGCGAACTAAGCATCTCCTTAAGCAAAACAAAGGCCTGCTCCTGTTCCAGACCCCAGTTGAACTGTACCCATTTTTTCTTGAGATGATTGAAAGGAGCTGCTACTTCCGAAAAATGCTCTATAAACTTGGCATAATTACCCTTTTTTCTTAGGAATTTCTGCACCCTTTTTAAGGTTCGTAGATGTGGAAAATTAATAATGGGAGCAACTCGCTCGTAATCCAACAATAATTTCCTTCACAAATCACATAGCCCAAAAATTTTACTTTGCTGGCCCCAAAAACTACCTTGTTCAGGTTTGCTGTCAATCCCATTTTCCTGAACCTCTCCAAGACCTGACTTAAATCCCCCAAATGTGATTCAAAGTAATCATGTGGTGTGTGTGTGTGTGTGTGTGTGTGTGTGTGTGTGTGTGTGTGTGTGTGTGTGTGTGTGTGTGTGTGTGTGTGTGTGTGTGTGTGTGGTGTGTGTGTTGTGTGTGTGTGTGTGTGTGTGTGTGTGTGTGTGTGGTGTGTGTGTGTGTGTGTGTGTGTGTGTGTGTGTGTGTGTGTGTGTGTGTGTGTGTGTGTGTGTGTGTGTGTGTGTGTGTGTGTGTGTGTGTGTGTGTGTGTGTGTGTGTGTGTGTGTGTGTGTGTGTGTGTGTGTGTGTGTGTGTGTGTGTGTGTGTGTGTGTGTGTGTGTGTGTGTGTGTGTGTGTGTGTGTGTGTGTGTGTGTGTGTGTGTGTGTGTGTGTGTGTGTGTGTGTGTGTGTGTGTGTGTGTGTGTGTGTGTGTGTGTGTGTGTGTGTGTGTGTGTGTGTGTGTGTGTGTGTTGTGTGTGTGTGTGTGTGTGTGTGTGTGTGTGTGTGTGTGTGTGTGTGTGTGTGTGTGTGTGTGTGTGTGTGTGTGTGTGTGTGTGTGTGTGTGTGTGTGTGTGTGTGGTGTGTGTGTGTGTGTGTGTGTGTGTGTGGTGTTGTGTGTGTGTGTGTGTGTGTGTGTGTGGTTGGGGTGTGTGTGTGTGTGTGTGTGTGTGTGTGTGTTTGTGGTTGTGTGTGTGGCGCGTGGCGCGCTGTGTGCGTGTGGACACACACATACAATCACATATTCAGCATAATCAAAACCAATTTATATTTAGCCAACAAATAGACCAAAACACGTGATAAAGCCTGGTTTCCAAAATTTTCCCCCATGGAGACCCTTATGAACTCGTATAGGTTCCATGGGGTGCTAAAGGCTGTATATTTCCTACAAGATGGGTCCAAAGACATTGATTGAAGCTGTTATTTAAGTCCAATACAGAGTATGCTTTGGCACAACCCAAATGCTGTAGCGCACAATCAACCATAGGTAAGGGAAACGGGCCCTTGTGGAATTTTTTATTTATCAAAGAATGATTCACTACAAGTCTGTATTTATTGCCTTCCTGGTTTTTTTTTTTTTTTAACTAAAAAATTAGTACCCTAGCCTGTAACAATTTTTGAATTATTTCATGGAACACCTGCAATTTAGGTGGGGGACAGTGAAAATGTCTGTTATGAACGGGTACATCATTAACAAGGATTAATTTGTACGGCAGGTCATTGTATTTCCTTATCTTGGTTGTGATTACATAGCTGAACTCCTCACGTAACTTTAATAAACCTTCACTTGCATTTTCGGATGAAACAAAATCCACATTAGAATGGTCCCCTTTAATCTGCACCTCCATCCCATGATTTAAACTGATCTTTATGTTGGGAGCGAATCCAAATGATAACGTGAAATCCTCCCAATTAACCATAGCACGAGCCCATTCCAAAAATTCAAGGCCTCAAATCAGATTGTAATTCAGCACTGGCAATACCCAGAAGGGGAACGTCCAAGAAAATCAACCAATCTTTAAATGTAAATTAACCACATGTGCAGCTTTTAACACATCACCTCCATGAACTGGAAAAGTGTTCCAACAAATAATGTTATGTGGATCAATTTCATTCAAATCCTTTGCCACCAGATCCATTGTGTTATATGCTTTCCTAAAGAAACATTAGTTCTTATGTGCGACCGTGAAAGCGCCCTTGCAAGAATCAACTTTTTGACAAATCTCTAACTGACAACACAATGCATAGCGTCCATATCTACCAAGGTGGCGTACAATGCTCCCCCACAAGCCATCTGCACGATACACTTTTTTCCTACTTGCTGGTTTTGTTGCTGATATGAATGACAATTGGAATCACAGCACAAGTTCCTAGCTGTCACTCGTTTCCAGACATTGTACAATCAGCTCGCATGTGCCTAGCTCTCCCGCATCGAAAACACTTATGTTGGTTGAAAGTAATGTGTGGCTGTGTACCTTCACTGCTTATGTGTCTTCACACTGCGCAATTCACACAGTGGTAATTTTCAACCCGGTCACAAATAACTGTGGTGTTAGCTACATGAGCCTGATTTGAAGTGGATTGAATCAATGGGGGAAAGGTTGACCAATATTCTGTCGCCCGGAGTTCTGCTATTGATCACAGAACGGGCAATAATGCACACAGAATACGTACTTGAGGGGCCAAATTCTAAAGTACTATAGTTACTATTTCTCCTTTGGGAAGCTCTAAATATAAAGTGTGCTGGTTGGCTACCACAGATTCCACAAACTCAATCAATGGTTCCCTTGGCTGCTGAAAATGATGAACAAATTCATGTATACATATGCATTTAATACGAGCCAGCAGAGCATGGGCTAACACCTTTTTGTGGAAATTGTGAAACGACTCTTTGGGACTGTTAATGTTTTCAGTTATCTGTTGTAAGGCATAACCTTTGCACTTGACAGACAGCGCTTGTAATAATGTTTTGTCATCACACAAATGTAATTCAATTATTTTCGCTAGGGCAGTGAAAAATAGCAGCACTGCATGGGGCTCCACTAAGGAGAAAAGCGGAATGTTCTGACCTGACTGGAATATCGATTTACTGAAAAATGGAGTACCACTCACCAAACTCGCCTACTCGGAGACATGACCTGTCTCATTTTTGTGGCCCCTCCAAAAGGTGATCGCCACCGTCGCCTCTGGTGATTAAGGAACCTCTGAGTCGGTGAGAATGTTGCACAAATCCTCCTTGCACAAACCATATAGAAAACCCACTCCTTCCGCCATAGTTCATGCACCAAAAAACAAGTAAATGTTAAACGAAAGCAGAATTGGCACATAAATTTGTGTCATGCACAGAGTTTGTACAAAGAACAGTAATACAAAATACTGACAAAGCAGATTTATTCACAGCAATACTTGTACAAAATATTTGAAAACAATTTCAAATTTAACTTGATCATACTCTAATTTCATAAAGAAGATTGTTAAATTAATACATTCAGACCAATCAAATTTACTTAAGTCCTCAAAACAAATGAACTACGGAAAATGAACATTAATACAGCGAATAAGTATCTCGCAAAGTTATAGGGTTGAGTCCTTAGTATCCTGACACACTTACATTCATTCTAAGCAATAAAATTCAATTGGGCCTTCAAAGTACATTAACCATACATACATTCTTAAATATTAAAACAGAAAATAATTTTGGTGCAAAATGTAAGGTTGGGCCCTTATCATTTGACACACCAGCATACACTAAAAATACTACGTAAAAACAGAGTGAAAAACACACATTATATTTATTGAATCACCAAAGCCGTTAGCACTGGCGAACACACATAAGAAATTTATTAAAAGGGTGACGCTGTCGGGTGAGACACGAGATGAACGACACAAATACTTACTGATATTTGGGCACCAGTGGTGCTTCCCAATCACCGCACTATTGAGACTCAGGGTTCTCAGGGATGCTCTGGGTTCTGTGTGTCCGTCTCACCCGTGCGTACTTACAAACATGTAGGCAATACTAAACTTTTAACTAAACATCACTGGAAATAAACACATAATAAAACGTATGTGGCTAGTACACTGTCACTACTGAATAAAAGATATAAGTTCACTGTAAACTTGTTTTTATAGTTATTATGCATATACATCAACGTGCCAATGAAATTATTATCTCGGTCATGACTAGTCAATTCCGCTTGGGTGCTCCCCAGCCCGCAATTACTCTAGCGCACACGTAGATGGATGATCTCACCAAGGTGCATGTAAGCACAGCCTTCACAAGGGAAGAGGGCCGACATCCACTAGAGTGGACTGATGGTTTTTCCCTGGAGATAGGTGAATTACAAATGAAACCCTTAATACATATTAACACGTGTGATTATTCAGCATCACTTATGTAAACTCGTCGGGGCTTGCCCTTCACTACGTGGCTAGTGTGGTGACGGCCTATACACAGAGCTGGCTGGGACGGGAATAATGGCACCGTACACTAATTACACACTACATAAACCCTTGAATGATACATGAAATAAGATGGGACACGAGATAAATATTCACAATAAACACACACATGTGTGAAAACAAGCTTAGGTGGTGTGGATGCCGCTGGATGAAGTTTGTAGTGGAACATATGGTGCAGGTGAAATTGCAATATTTCTGCGTGGAAACGGCAAACTAAATTCAGACAGAAGATTATTCTTACTGAGGAAATTATTCTCTTTACGACTGCAGTGGTTACAGGCGTGTAACATGCCTGATGGCGGTAAAATCAAACATTAACGTGACTGCGTGGTCAAGTACAAAAAGCATCAATTTACGTGAAAAATACATTGAACCCTGAATAATATTTACATGAACCCTTAATAAAATATTGCACATATGATGTTACATAAATAAGCTCTCAAACGCAACGATGGTGTATACAAAGACTTGGCATCAGTCGGCCACGTAGTTATACGTGATGTTGCCGTAAAATGTTCAGACATGAAAAATACCCTCAAATACATACATAAAATAAAACTCTTAAACTTGAGTGTAGCAATAACTTAGAAGTTACTATGAAATACCATAAACATATTCAAATTGCGTGGGTCGTGTAACCTCTCCGACATACTTCTCCTCGATTAAGTTAAAAATGCCACAAGGGCGCAAGAAATTAATAAAGCGGAAGCATAATGCTGGGGAAAATGTCTGGCAAAAATTTATGCAAGCAAAGGTGAACCAGTAAACTAAATTAACTATGGAAACCTAAATCAGTGAACAAAAGTTGTAGTGTGTACGTGACAGTGTCTTACCTCGGCAGCTCTCCTCGATAGACTGTCCAGATACAAGCATCACACAGACCTACCATGGCCACCTATGGGGTTTAGTTAAGCGGAAGTGCTATGCATGCTGAGTAAAATATTTATTTATTGAAAATAAAATGGCACAAATTAAATTAAGTATTGTTTTACATTTCTCTAATTTTCTTATGAATTTCAATATTATTTTAGTGTCTTAATGGTGGCGTTCATGCCGGAATATTAAGTGTTCTTAATCTCGGTGCCACGGGCACTTTGAATCCTATAACCATACAATTTAAAATTAGTAACAAACAATTTAAAAATAGTAACAAACACTTGAACACATTTTAAGACATACTAAACACTGCAAATACAACAGGATACATTTTACACTGAAAATAACATTTATACAAAAATTCAGAATTATTGGCCTCTTTGTGCACATATGGGACATGTGACATGTGCGTGATGAGCGCCGTCATGGGCTCTAGCACCGCTGGCTGTTTCCCGGCATCAAGGGTTGCAAGGGAGCGCTTTGAGGAAGCCAAAATCAAAGCCCCATACATACTAGCCCACAAAATAACATGACTATACAAAACTCTGAAATGTTTCAAAATGGCTAGGAACCCATAATGTACCCTTAATCCGTATGCAATTAAAATGATTTAAGTTTACAAGAATACTGTTGCAAGTGGAATCGCAATTCATAATCATTAACCAGCAGAGACACGGAAGCAGTGCGGTTAAAAGTACCTTTACACACTAAACCACCATGGGTCACTACATTTCAAGATTCACAGCCAAAATAATACACAACAAATCGCACACCATAGTAAAAATGAATTCACTGCGCCGCGTAGCGTTCACCTGAACCTTAATTTTGAATGGCCGGCCAAAAATAAATTCAGCACAACATGGGTACCATGATGAAGTTACCTGCCCCTTATTAAAACACAATTAAAGCTCTATGACACAATCCATTGCAATTTAATCCACCTGCAAACTCACGCTGCATGTTGCATACAAAGCTGTTATCGTGTAACCATTACAGATGGACCATAGTTAGCATCAAAGTGAATAGGCGACCTTGTCAACTTGAAGGTCCAGCGAGCAGTAGTATGCCAAAGGCTTATATCAAATGGACAAAATGAAATGAGGGGAGATCTGGCATGCATGGGAGGGGGAAACCAAAGATGACTTAGAACAGGATGAGGTGTAAGGCACAGAGGTCCAAAGTTTAGAAGAGTGGTTGCAAGGTTCATAACAACTGCGAGGACTGCGCTACGATCATCCCACTGTTTATGCAAAACAATTGTAGTAATAGGCATGTGTTCCAACAGGTAATAGACATGGTGATACTCATACGACGAGGTTAGTGCCATCACAACCACTTCAATAGATTGACCATTAAATTTTCACAGTAAAATAAAAAATTAATTTTTTGTAGTTTTCACCAATTTTTAATGTTTTTACCTATTTGTTTATTTTTGTTGTGGGTTGGAATGGTTGCAAAAAAATTGCTGCCTTGAGCTGCATGCAGCCTATGGGCTGCTAGTTTGACACCCCAGCTCTGCAGGCTCATCATTTTTAGTTTTACTCTATAAATAACTAGCAATTTCAAATCATTAGGTGCCACCATGGCATTTTCACTGCTGATCTGTTAGTTTATCTAAATTTGAAACAAATTTTTGTACATTCCCCACTGTTATTCAGTCTTGTCGTCTAATTCTTCAGACATAACTATGCCAGCAATCCTGAAGCACCTGCACCACTGTTAGTTCTGTCTGACAGACTTGTATGAAGATACCGGTGTTCATGTGAATCTGACTCTTAAATTTTGGCACGAATAAATATTTGTGTTAAATGTCTGTCCTTACCAGCAGTGGTTCATAGTTAGCTCGGCTAGAGGACTTTGTAGTTTAATGGTGTGAAGTATTTGCGCCTTATTTTCAGCTGCTAGCATCCATTGGGGTGACACCTCTTGGCCATGTAGAATTCAGTTTCTTTGCTTATAAATATGTCCACAGCCTTTTAGCCTGGAGCTTCTTTTTGGGGATTGGGGAATGACCTGATGCCCTCTTCCCGTAATTTCTCTTGCTGTAAGGAGTTCGCCAGGCTGGGGCACAGGCCACTGTGTTGCTCCACGCAACTGTGAGCATGACCCTGTGTTGGTGTTTGGAATTTACTGTAACACTGATCCATCTCCGTTTGCCTCTTATTTCCCATCAGATGCCATACTTACTGTGTGCTCCTTTGCAATGTCTAGCTAAATTTTGGACCTGCCCTCATGACTATTTCCTGCATAGAATCTTGCAAAATGATTACAAGTCATATCTATGTCCAGGCCTTTTAAAATTATTTCTCCAGTTATAACATAAGTTACATACTCTACACTCCAGTAATCTGTACTACTCATCACTGGAAGAGTGTGTCCAAGTTCCATGCTTGTGAACACCCTAGGAAGATGGTATACTGTCCCCTCCCTTCTAATCATGGGGGAATATAGATTTGATGATTCATTGGCTCAGTTACTCGGATTTGTATAGAGACCCGCATGATGTCAGCATAGTTTTTGATGAGCCTATAAGTGGAGACAGTTGTGACCAAAATTCATCCCATTTCACAGCAAGGCATCCAGGAAGTAGTAATGCAGGCTTATCAATTCTTGCCAGGTGATGCAGTGTTGTTACATAATTACGTACACGAGCCCAAGTGAATATCAGGCGGGGGGATTGCTCTGGAGGGCCAGTTGATGTACAAAGTACGCAACCATCAACAACATGTACACCAGCTGCAGTGCCGCCTAGGTCAGACATTGCTACAATACCATGCCAGTTCTCTGCAAGTATTAGGGGAACATTCCAGTAGGGGGTGTTACGGAATTGTCCAAAGATGGGGCAGCAACAATAAGGTATGGAAGATAGTTCTGCAAGTTCCCGTGGGTCTTCACCATTCCGAGGGTTCGCTACCAGTCCCTGGGAGGGATATGCTGGTAACTATGGCAGTGAGAAATAGGAATCAGGTTTTATGGTGTAATAAATTTTAAATTCACTGGTAAAAATATTGCAAATACTTATAAATGTCAATATTTAATTATTTAAAACACAAATGTATTTAATTTCCTGCTGTAAAAGTGGAGCCCTTATTTTAGTTATAATTTATGGAGGTTTGATGTGTTATGTGTTAGTGTCAAGGAAAGAACATTTTAAATTTTGCTCAGTGTATTGTGGGTTCTGTCTCTAGTGTTGGGATGGCAAGATACAAAGAAACGTAAAATCTTCTATGCATAAAATCAAATAAGGCATTGCATGTCTTTTGGGGTGCAAATAGCAAAGAAGGTAGTCTTACAAAGCCAAGGTTTGTTCAAATATTTCATTTTAGAACACAATTTGTCCATTAGTATGCTGATCATGTTGGTCTTCAGATAAAAAAAATGTTTTTAGACATTGAAATTATAAACAAATATTGTTGTACTCACACAAAAATGTTTGTGATTGTAGCAGAAATATTTTTATTGTTTTTAGTAATGACAGTGTTGTCAAACTGTATCGTGTCATTGTCACATACTACAATAATCAGACACTGGTAATTAAGAGTTCTGTCTCGTGTCTGGTTTTGTCTTGTTTTGAATTTTTAAAATAACAAAATTTTAATACCCTAAAATGCATAGCATTTAGTACTGACAATGCTGCAGTTATTGCTGGTGTGAATAATGGTGTAAATACTCTCTTAACAGATATGCATAATATGTTTGTGATTGGCATCAGAAAAGTGTTATATTTATCTACAAAGTTTTTTGATTTCTGTATTACGTATATGATAATCATGCATCAAAGAGCAAGAAACAACACAAGAGACAGTTAAAAAATATGGAAGATGTTGCAATGCAAAATTTTAAATAAATGTGTGTAAGGAGGTGAGTAAATTTTTAAAATGTGAATCATAGGATGTACCCGTACCTCACCCTGTTGGAAATGGTAATCAACTGCAATTTCACGTATTGTTACTTGTTCCTGAAACTTTGTTTCTTGATAACATTATTTATTATGTATGTCACCATTGCTATTTCTTTTTAGTGACATTTTCTCTATGTTTTTTCTTCTTTGGTATGTCTTCCCACCAACATTGTGTGTAATAAAGATCAGTGATGTTTATTCTGTCAAATATTGGGTGTGCGGTTTTTGTTCTAACAGGTTACTAGCCCAGAACCATAAAACATATTCATATGCTTTCCAGGACTGGGGAAGTTTGTATAAATTAAAGTCCTCCTACTGTTTAAGCATGTGATAAAAGTGAGGTATTCATCATGGTGGAAGGTGGTAAAAATAAACTTGTGAATAATATGGAAGATAGATTAGTGAATAATTCTGTCCTCCTAGGGATTGAAAAACTTGAAGATATGGTGAATTACAATAACTTGAAGTTTTCAATGAAAATGTGTTTTATTATGATTTGTGGGAGTGCATTGCACCTGAGGCTAATTGCATCGTCAGTGAAATTAAGGATAGGAAAGCAAGGGCTAAGATATGTCTGATGGTTAAACCATGTTGTTTTGCACATTTAAGAAATTCAAAAACAGCTAGTGAGGCTTGGCACAATTTACAAAGGGCTTGTGAAGATAAAAGGTTTAACAAGGCGGCTTGGATTTCTCATAACTAAGCAATTTCAAGTCTATGGAAGCCTATGTTACTAAAGTTATGTGTGTAGCCCAACAGTTGTCAGACATAGGTTACCTAATTGAAGATGAATTTCCGGCAGCTATAATGTTAAGTGGCCTACCAAATGATTATAATCCATTGGTAATGGTGCTTAAGAATAGTGTTACCAAAATTACAAGTGATCTTGTGAAAACAAAGTTGTTACAAGACGGTTTAAAGCGTTGGACTGGAAGACACGTCTATTACAGTCCTCCTTTCCAGTCAAAGAAAAGAGCTGATACAGTAAGGAAGCAGAAGAGTTTAATCTTTGGGTGTTTTGAGTGCAACGAACTAAGGCATATGATGTACGATTGTCCTAAGAGAAATGTGCACATTGTTATGGATTTGACTTTAGGTCATATCCATACAATAAGGGTTTAGGAGCATAGCTGAAATGATAGTTAATGGTAAAGCTTTTATGGTAACTGAGGGGGTTTATTCATGATATTTGAGACACGGACAATGCAATACTAATGAATTACAGTAATGGGGAGCGACTTTAAATGTTATTAACATTACGTCATTAACATAAATTATGTTATGACTATCACTAGCCATTTCTCTTTATATCTAAGTTGGACAGTCCCCACCTTATTCTTGATGCCGGAGGCTGTATCTAGCTGATCATCGGATGCTGGCAGACGGACACAGACAAACCCATGTTGTGATCTTCCCTGGCTGCTGGTCAGATGTTGAAAAATGTCTGGCCATGCCTTACAGTGGCCGATACCGTTGCGTTGTTCAAACATAGCTATCCCCGATTGCCGGCTGGTGGAGGGGGATATTGCTGTTGGCTCTTCTTTTGCAATACGCTGTTGTAATTTCTGACATCCTGGTCTACTGAAGTAGTGATGCCGGGTTCATAGGAGTATTTCAAGTTAGGGCTCTTTCATACAATCATAACAGCATGGAACTGTAACAAAAACAGTTGGGTCAAAAGAGAAACATTTCCAATAAGCATACTAAGTATGATGAAAATTGGTGCTTGTTGAATGATCTGGGTGGGGTGTAAAGTGTGATTCTGATTTGTGGTACACACATTCGGGGCTACCAGTCATTTGACAATGTGCAAAGACTGGCTTAATTACAATGAAAAATTCACAGGGTGTGACATCACTGTAGTAAATAAAACAAAAGTAAAGAATGGCCGTAGTGGTGATGCGAGTGTTAACATGGGACATCAGGGTGGAATGAGGTAGGTTTCTAATGTTGTGTGTATGCCAGGTTTGTCAAAAAAATCTTTTATTAGTTAGTAAGTGTTGAAAAAGGTCTTGTTACATTTTCATCCTAGAGATGTCAAATTTGTTGGAGGAAGGTAGTAATATTAAAGGCAAAGTTAAGGCCACTCGATGTACCAAGATGTGATAAGACTTCAGTTTACATCACAGTTCATGTAGTAAACATGACAACACATATCTGTAGCATAAAAGACTTGGCCACATGAACAGAGTAATCATAAATTTGATAAAGCAAGGAAAGGCAAGTGTTGTGAATTTTCAGAATCATGATCTACATATACCCTGCATCCCATGCATTGAAGGAAAAGATTATAGGACACTATTTAAAGGACATGATGCATCAAGAGCAACCAAGAAGCTTGAACTGGTGCATTCTGATTTATTTGGTCCTATGAGTGAAGCATCATCTATAGAAGCAAAATATTTGTTTACTCTCATTGATGATTTTGCCAGAATGACGTTTGGATAATTTTTCAAATCAGAGGTAGAAGTAATATCCAAATTTGCTGACTTAAAGACCCTTGTGGAAAATCAGACAGGTGAACAGCTAAAGTGCATCAAAACAGACAGTGGCACTGAATATGTGAACACCGAGTTCATGAGCCTTTTGACCAAGAGTGGGATCTAACACGAAAGAACAGTACCTTATACACTTGAACAAAATGGTGTTGCTGAAAGAGCAAATAGGACGATTGTGTGGAAAGCACGTACAATGCTCCTGTATGCAGGATTAGCGAATCTCTTTTGGGCAGAGGCTGTTGAATACTGCTATCTACCTTAAAAATCATACTCCATCTAAAGTAGTGAAAGGAGTTCTTTCTGAAGAAAAATGGATTGGGAAAGTGGTTGATTTGAGTCACCTTAGGATTTTTGGATGCATTGCCTTTGTTCATATTCCCAAAGAAAACAGAAAGAAATGGGACTCAAAAAGCAAGAAAATTACTTTTGTAGGTTACTTTACAGAAACCAAAGGTTTTCGCTTGATTAACCCTGAATGCCTTGGTAAGATAACTAAAGCTAGACATGTAATAGTACCTTTGCCATATGGTGAAAATACTAATGCAAGTCCCAATGAAGATGATGTGGAACAAATGTCCAAGGTGGAGAGTGAAGCAGAATTGTTATATGGTTTTGATCAAATTAGTGCTGCTGTGAGCAGCATGCAAGAGAAGAGCCAACAGACATACCGAAAAACCAAGGTACCTAACAAGGGACAGATACCCTAAGAAATGTCTTGATTTTGCATCCTACAGTGCAGTTTGTGAACAAGGTGAACCATTGACTGTTTTTGAGGTGCTGTCATGTCGTGATAGTGATATGTGGAAGCAAGCAATGAAATAGGAGTATTCATCACTTTGACGTGTGATGCTTATTCTGACTGTTATAAACATGACTTCACCTCATCTGTACACATCATCACGTTACCCCAGGCGGGTTTGAACCACAACCCGACTTTCTATGAGAGTCTACAAGTACGCCCTTAGTTGTGGGGGCACCAAGGATACGTCAGTAAAGATTGTTCACCCTTATGTCAAATATCATGCCAACCCCCCCGGTTGTGTGAGAGAGGCTAGCCAAGCAGCCGAGTTATGCACCTAAGCTCTTGCGACCAAGGCAACCTAGCATTACAGAAGCCCACAGTTTGAACATGGGCTGAGGGATCGTGGTAGAGAGCGAAGCTCAGCCGAGGAGGAGTTTGCCGCCCGTATCCCTGGACCCCAGACAAGGCCGTGGGCAGGTAGGATATATGGCCTTGCACTGCCGAGGAACGTCACGTGTTCTCCAGTTCTTCTTGAGTTCATCTCCAGCAGCTTGCTCCACCACCTCAACTGCTGGGGCTCTCTGCTGAACCCAACATCTTCGTGACCTACCAGGAGCTCTTCAAGACCTGTACCAGCAACCCCTGAAGAAGTCTTCAAACCCCTTAAACAGCCTACCCTTCTGGTATAGGCTGTTCACGGTAAAGTGAGCACTTTTGAGACCTTAGTTACTTTTTCATTTCAGCCATATTTTATCCTTGAACCACCTTTTGAAATGAATGTTCCCATGTAAGTAATTAACACAGTGTGTATATTTCACCACACTCAGAAGTTAACGTCTAAGGCTAAAATAAAATATATTTATTAACTATTATTACAAATGAGAGCGCTTTCAAAAGTGTTCACTTTACCATGAATAGCCTATAATGGCTACCGCACAACCCTTCTGGTAGTGCTACCACTCACTGCCCTTCAGATAGTGACCCTCAAAGGTCCCTTCTGGTCAACAACATTGAGTTAGTTAGGGACAGTTGTTATTATAGCTATCTAACTGCATCTGCTCTTGTTCAGATTAGACCCAGGACCCTTCACCTGGCTTACGTAGTTTACTTCCATTCAGTTCCTTTTTAGTTAGGAGGTATTATGGGTCACAGTGTTTGTTCCTTCCGGAGTAAATACGTTTTCTCTCAAACTTCTGAGTGATATTTCTAGGATGACTGATTTTATCCTCTGTAGATGCCAGCCCACCAGGGTAAAGCATGAGCTTGCATATTTGCCATACCAATTACCGAACCTAGTGTAGGACTGTGTGCTCCCTTAACCTGGCAGATGTACACTATAAAAACACACCCAGTCGACCGCCAGTTCTGTACACCAGGTGCGCAGTAAGGCAGAACCACAACCACTAGCAACACAATCCAAGGGCCGTCAATCAACTAGGCAAGCCGATTCACTCCATCCACCATGCTTTACAGTCACCAGAAGGAGTGATAGACTATAGTTCTGGAGAACTGCCCACCTTTAGACATACACCCAACGTTGTTGTTAGACTTCTAGAGTAAACCCACCGCTCCAACCGCTGCGCTAAACTGTCACTGGTTGGAGTAATCAGATACGACTCTGGTCGGCTCAGCCTCAGTTGGGTTCTACACCTAGCTAGGGAATCTCGTTGTCTGCTCTCTTCTCGTAATGCCAATATTTGAACCTACCTGTATGCCATACACCCAAAGAAGTGATACGAAGTGGCAAGAAAGTAAGGCGGTTGCGGTCTCCAAAGCCAACGGGAGCTGCAACCCAGCCCCAACTGCACTTTGTAGCATAACCCCCTGGGAACAAGCTGAAGCCGCCCACCAGTTGGAGAGGCCTCACCTCCCAGCTCCCTCCCACCCCTTATTTCAGCTCCCGATCAAGACTGCCGGCCGACTGCACCCGATCGTCATCACCTTGCGCCAGGAAGAACATGTTCCGCTAGGGATTGCTAATACCTGGTTCTAGTACCGTCGGACCAGCAGCCCTTCCCAAGCTCACCACAGCATTGCCAGCTGCAGCACCACCGCCGCTCCAGGTCGGGGCACTAGTTCCAGTCAATCCCAGCAGCAGCTACCCCGGGCCACCTTCAGCAAAGGTAAACCCATGACTGTGTGCCACCTGGTATGCCGGATCCCTAAACCCATGTTTGACTTTGTGTCGCGTCGTTAAGCCATGTTCCCTGTATTATATACAAACCGGGGCCCGGTCGGCCAGTAATAAGGTCAGCCAGTGATATCACCCACGTCTCTGAACAACACGCCAAAACCTTGCCTGATAGTGACGTTGCCATCAGCCAGCCAGCATCATGCATCGCCTTAATGAAAACAATGCATGGGTTCTTGTAGATTTGCCTGAGGGCAGAACGGCAGTGCAAAGTAAATGGGTTTTCAACATGAAATGAGATTCTGTTGGAAAATTATTGATTTAAAGCACATCTTGTGGCAAAAAGTTGTTCTCAGAAATATGATGTAGAATAGAGTGTAGTTTAATGGAACTATGAATTTGATCTTATGGATGTTACGACAGCTTTCCTTAATGGAGAACTTGTCGAGGAAGTGTAGATGCAACAAGCAGATGGTTTTTTTTATCAAGAGTAAGGAGCGTAAAGTTAGCCTTTTAAAGAAGGCAATATATGGTTTAAAGCAGCCATCTGAAGCTTGGTATGATAAAATGTACACTGTTATGGTAGCTATGGGTTTTCATTGTTTAGAGTGTAAACCCTGTTTGTATTTCAAAATTATGGATCATTGTACTGTTATCATAGCTCTTTATGTAAATGATATTGTGTTATGTGACAATCCAGATGAAAAATTTAAGGTTAAGCAACAGCTTATGTCTAAATTTCAAATGAAAGATCTTGGTAGCGCTTAGCATGTTTAAGGAATGGTAATCAGGTACAGTAATGGTGCAATTTTGTATATCAAGAAATGTATATTAAACAGATTTCTAAAAGGTTTGAGATGGTTGATTACAAACCTTTGCTTACTCCCATGGAAGTGGGAAGGAAGTTATTGAAAGGGAAGGTACGTGAGGGTGACGAACATACTCAGATACCCTATCAGGCAATTAATTGGAAGTCTAAAGTATTTATCTGTAACAAATAGACCAGATATAACTCGTGCATTAGTGTTCTTAGTTTAACACAGGTTATGAGGAGGAACACAGTGTAGCGGGCTCCAGGGGGCCGCACACGACAAGTTCAGGTTCTACAGAGTATAGATTCCTGAGCGAGCCCCCTGTTTATTCAACATGTCTGGCTGACCCACGCCAGCCAGGCTATTTAAGAGCCGAGAGCGCATCCCCTCTCTCCCCAGGCATCCGGAAGAGTTTGATCAGTGTCGACATTAGTGCCGGAGCAGTACGAAGGAGAAGACCACAGAGAAGTCGGAGGAGCTCCGGTTATCTACGTTCCAAGTTGCTGTTACTCTTGGTGGTCATAAATCCAGCCAGGCAGTAGGGCAGCATTCCTGATCTCAAGCCGTTCTAAATCGTAATAATCACGTGGCAAGGCTAGGGTCTTTTTTTAACCTTATTCTCTCATATTCTTATAATTAACGTACCATTCCTTCTATAACTGTATTACCTTATGTTCTTATAAAAGACTTGTCATTCCAGAGTAAGTAAAGTAAAGTAATTGTATTGAGGATCTTATAGTGGTATTGTGATAAAGCATTGTTCTGTTATAGCTAAAGCAGTATAATAAAAGTGTTTAGTCGAATTCCCATCTTTCATAATATATAGCCAATGTTATTAGCGACCCCCTAAGTGGGCCCCCACTTAACTGGAGTTGAAGTAAGAATGATGTAGGAAGAGTGGTGATCAGTTGGTATATTAGCTGAAGGCGTAGATATTAGGTAGGCAGGTCGTTACAACTGGAAGTGTGCTAAAAGAGTTCTGAGGTATCTAAAAGGTGCAATGAATTTGTCATTATTGTATGAGAAGAGCGATGAGGGATTAACAAGCTAGGATTCTGATTGGGGCAATGATGTCAATGATAGGAGATCATACACTGGGTATGTTTTGAAATTTGGAAGCTGTGTTATCTCATGGGAAAGTGGGAAACTGAGAACTGTGGCATTGCCCAGTACTGAGGCAGAATATCTGGCTCTCACACAAGGTACTAGGGAGGCAGTCCATCTTAGAAATGTATTTTAAAGGATGTCTAAGGAGTATACTCCTCTGTTATATAGTGAAAGTCAGTCTATACTGAAGTTGGCAGCGAATCACATGTTTAGCAATTGTACAAAACATATTGATAGTCAGCACCATTCTGTATGGGAAACTCTTTAAGCTAAAAAAATTTCACTCCGGTACATGTCAACTGAAAGCATGGTTGCTGATATTCTCACAAAGGGTTTAAGTTGCCCTACACATAAATTTTGTATGTACGGCTTGTGTCTTGGGAATAAGATGTAAATTGCCTAGATTAAGGAGTAATGTTGGAGATGGTAATCAACTGGAATTTTACATATTGTGACTTGTTCCTGAAACTATGTTTCTTGATAACATTTTTTTACTGTGTACGTTTGCACCATTGCTATTTCTTTTTAGTGACCTTTTGTCTATAGCTTTTTCTTCTTCATTATGTCTTGTGACCAAGGTTTTGTGTAATAAAGATTAGAGATGTTTGTTCTGTTAAATATTGGGTGTACAGTTTTTGTTCTAACATACCTCCCTTCCTCTTCCGGTATTTTGTGTCCCAGTCAGTGATTGATATGAAAGTCTCCCTCTTTATGACTATCCATATTTGATTAGTATGTGAGCCTCTTCTGTGCTGGTTCATCTCATTCTGTCATAGAGAAGGGACATTTAGTGAAGAGGAAAAAATAAAATAGTTGAGTGCCACCAGATGTTTATATCGACTTCTAGAAGTCTACCTGTGTAATTTATATGTGGGTTTTGAATACCTCCGGCTATTCACCTTCTCAATACCTTGGGCCACAAAATGTTAATGATACTATTCTTCCACCCTGTCTGTTACCTTCTCGAATCAAAGGAGTGGGTTAGTGGCTGTATGTAGTTGGTATTGTCTGGGACTGATCCCGTCAGGCAGTCAATTACTATTATAGCATCTTGCTATTACAATTTGACAAGGGAGATTACCAGACGGGAATATGGGGGTGCTGCCTGGGGTAACTAGAAGCTAGCCCTGCCCTTACAGAGTTATTGCTCAGGGATGATGCTGGGTGGAATCTGGCTTGCACCCTCTGTTGGATAGGCAGCCTTCTTACCTGTATGCACTGCCTTTGCTTCTCCAGATATGCCCACCGCCAATCTATGGGATCTTCCTTTGCTGGCTGACTGGAGACAGGTTTGTTGAACTGCCTGCCAAGCTCTGCGGGATGGCTGGTAGCATTCCAGCATTGGATGAGGAAAGGAGTTCTTAGTAACTAATATTGTGGGTGCAGTGAACTAGTATGTTTATTGAAACGTCTCTGGCCGTCATGCCCACAGTACATTTTCCCTTGACCCGAGATTTGGGGAATACCTGCCTGGCTATCCTTGAGACTTCATGATGAATGTGCGCAAGAGTTTTGTCTACGTACTACTCCCAGCTGGACCGAGGATCTGGACCTTTCCGGGTGAATAGAGGAAATAACTCTCTGGATGAACCAAGAGATACTGATCTTGACCCTGGCATGCTGCCTCACTTATATCGGCTGATCGTAGAGAGCGTAGGATGTTGAAGGAATTAATCCCTTGCCAGTTAGATGATAATCGCAGCTGGCCAGCTGGCTACTGCAGACACACACATGTTGCCACCTCCTGGCATGGTTACTTCCCTGGGTCAGTTACACGTGACTCCATTCACATGCTAGTGCAGGTCATGCTCACTGTTTCCTCCTTGGCGCCGTTGACCACTTAATACAATATTCCTTTATGGCCTAACCTATATACAACCACTTTTACCTTCCTCTTGACTTTGTGGCATGGCTTATAATTCCATCATCTCAAGGTAGTTGTGTTATGTCACAATGAACTCCATAAAGAAAAATGGGCATATAATTCCATTATATATGAAGGCACACCAGATATTCACTTTTGGGCTATCACATACGTGTTCAGTGTAGATAAGTAGATGTTATTGGCCCATATTCTCGCATTATGTTGATGATCACTACCATATACATGGAATGTGACCGTATTGCTGAACACGAATCTACTGTAGAAATTGATCATACTTCTCCATCTTATGAAGCATCTGTACAACTGATGCAGATCATATGGGTTTATCAATTAGGCATATTTCCTGTCACAACTGCAGTTTGTAAGCTCTAAAATGAAAATGTTTCTTTAACTTGGTGAATTATAACCATCCTAATGGCTAGTAATCTTTGAGCACAGGTTTGTTCTTGTTTCTTGGGACTTGTAAGGTCTCTCTCCTGTATAGCTTCAACTAACTTGTCAGTAACTGGTGGTCTGCCGGAGCACTTTGCATCCATTGAGCTGTCATTGTGTCCTTAAGCTGGTGATCTCACTAGCAAATATTGTTCACATGCAGTTGTTCTTCATGGAACAACATGTAGTAATCCCAATGAACACGAGACTTGGATTCAGATTTTGTAAGCCAAAGGATGCATTGAACCTTCTTCTGCACCAGCCGCATTGTGACTGCCTGAATGGCACTGCATAACCACTAATTGAATACCTGTAAGTGTTATCCACACTTTCAATGTTTTTTGTTTGTGATGCTTCTGACTGCAGTGTACGTATCATGGCTTTATTTTATTTCGTATGGGTACTTTAGGTGATGGAAACCTCACCATGACTTAATGGATGTACTTTGTGTGTGTACATGTGCATCCATGTATGTTTGTGTACATGCACAAATTATCTTCCCAAATATGTGGGAAGTAATCAGGGAGTGGATAGTACACCCCAAAACAACACAAAATGCCCAATGAACATATGCTCTAAAGTCAATAGTTTCCGAGTTACAGACCTTCCAACATTGTACCTTACTTATGGGTATTGGTAATAGTCAATCTTTAACAAGGTGTGCCTGTTAATGTGATCAGTTGGATTGGTATTATGAGTTTTGTTATTACCTGTCTCACCTCTGTGGCTAGGCCATGCAGGATCGATAATCTGGCCTGCTCACTTCCTGGATCTCAATTTACTGAACTGTTACATGTGGGGGTATCTCAGCGCCATTGTTTATGCAACTGAATTTCCAGATGTAGTGCTATGGTTACTGAGAGGAACAAGGGGGCCAGTAGATATGTGTAATTCCTGGAGTATCTAAACATGGCAGACAGTGATGTGGCATGTTCAGGCGTGCATTCAGACACTTATGTGGACATTTTGATCACATCCTGTAGAGTGATGTATAACTGTTGGTACCCGAACATAGTTATAGCTATTCAAACTAGAATGTGTCAGGAAGACTTATAAATATATCCAGTACAACATTGGAAGATCTATAACTCTGAAATTATTGACTTTAGGGTGTGTGTTTGTAGGGATCATTTTTGTTGGTGTGGGATGTACTATCCACTCCTCAATTACTTCCCACATATTTGGGAACATCCTGTTTTAGGTAGGTAGGTAGTTAGGCTTAACATCTCATCACAGTGAGTTCATTAGAGACGGTGCAAGTTACAGAGGGAAGAGAGATTGGGGAAGGAATGGGCCATGTCTTTTGGTAGGGACCCATCCCAGCATTCGTCTGGAGTGATTTTGGAAAACTATGGAAAACCGAAATCAGGATGGCCAGATCGGGAATCGAACCTGGGTCTTCCCGAATGCGAGTTCAGTGAGTTTAACTGTGGGTTACAATCTAGTTCTTTATAACTGTCTATATTTTGCTCATTATGTGTTGGGGTGCTACCCAGTGTGCTACCTCACTCGTGGAACATCCTATGTGTGCGTGATACATGTCTCTATGTGTGTGTGTGTCTATATATATGTATATACACACACACATACACATACACACATACATGTATACATACACACACACATGTTTTTTTTTTCCCTGAATGCAGATAGCACCAAATAGCACCACCTTCGCTGAGAACGAAATGTTGAGGTGTGGAGGTGATCATGTTGACATCTCTCCTGAATTGCAAAGTGAGCAGGGAATAATCCAGATTGGTCCAGCAAGTATTGGTACTGACATATTTCTGCTCACTGTTGTCATTGCTGAGATTTCAAACTTACACTTGGTGAGTCCTGTGGTACTTCATCTTTCTAATAAGTATTCTATGAAGTAATGTGTGTACTGCATGGAAATATATATTGGAATAGATGATGTGAGGGTGAAGTGTTGTAGGTCTAATTTAATTTTTATTGATTGTGGTTGAACTTCTGGTCTTGTTATTTATCATAGAGGTTGCTTACAACTATTGTACCTAAATGTAATCTTGCCTTACTTGTTTGTACTGCTGATTTGGAAGGTATGTAAATTTAAACTTTTGCAAGTAAAGGTAGTTTTTTTTAATCTGACTGTGACAAAGCCAAAAGGAATGTAATGTTTTTTTCATGACTGTATGTATTGGTATTTATTAGTTTAACTCTATAGCCCAAACAGCTTGACTAATTTTGACAAATAAGTAGGGCCTAGAAATTTTTGCAAATTGCAAAATAATGCAAAATACTGAGAAATCGTGTTTATTTGTGAAATTCTGTAACAATTCCTGTATTCACGAAACATCAACAAAATGCTTGTTTAAGTGTATCTAAAACCACAGTTTAAGATTCATTTACCATAAGAACTCTTACAGACATGAAGTTTTACAATTTCCATTTGTTATACAGCATTATCTCTCATTTACTTCACATACATGCAGATAACAAAACTATTTTGTAATAACGTTATTGGTTATAAAAACATAAACAAAATTTTACATTACGAGAACAATTCATAAATTGATACATAGCAAGGTCGAAAGATTATTGCTGCATGTACAATTCAATATACAGTAGAACCTCTCTCTTACAACCCCTCACGTTTTCTGAGAATAGGGTCGTAATAGAAGGTGGGGGGTCGTAACAAAAAATTTGGAAAATTTTGGGCCAATTTTGAACCTTCCCTAACCCCTATGCCCCCAAACTTTCCATTTTTGGCATGAAGTATGTTTAATCGTCTGTCGCACAAAAAAAAAAACACTTTTAAATTAAATATAAATATGTATATTTTAATAGCTGGACGTCTCCTGATTAATTTGATACCCAAGAAAGGCATATTGGAACATCCCTTGTCTGTGTGAAAAGGTTATGCTATGTATTATTAAAATATAAAGTTATTACTAAAGATCTATTATGCAGGTCTCGCGGGCCATAATTGCTATGAGGCACATAACGATCCTAAAGTTTAGGTGGCGTTGCGCAACACGTGTGCACGCCGTGCTCTCGCTTTGGTCTGGCTGTGGGCATGTATGCAGCTAGGCGAGCGCCTAGATCCTCTGCAGTGCGGCCGGATGCGGGCATGGCGGTTTGTTGCTGAAGTTCGGCCCTAGATCCTCAGACTGGACAGCTGTCGGTCGCTCGCTCGCTACAAGTTGGTGGGCGGCGGCCACCCGTACTACCTGTAAGTACCACCCTGTAAGTACTGTTGTACTTACAGGGCTGGTTCACTTCCTATAAAAACAGCAGCCCGGCGTTGGGAAAACATGCTGATAGATGTAATTCACTTCAATGAGTTGAATTTATACGAAATGTAGGCGGCATGTTGGCCTCGGCACTGGCACAATGAGGCGCGGAATATAAATATTTAGTGTGGTCTACTTGAATTATTAATTATTCTGAATTTTTCATCAAAAACTTTTGACGTTGCCTATACTTGCACACGGCCTCACTCACCATAATATGGTACCGGTAACATAAGAACACATTTCATTTGCACACACGTATCTTTATTCACTTTACACAAAATTGACTTCACAAGAAAAAAAAAACAATTGCCCTCCATTAAAAATTAGCATATTACATAGGCGTGGGCGCACATAAACTTAAAAATAATAATAAAAGAAATGACATTGAATTAAATGTGAAGTTATCGTACATACACTGATTAGGAAACTAGACTGTGTAATGTGCCGCAGTTTTTACAGCAAAAGATGAGCAATAATGGAAATGAAAAAAGACAGGGATGGTAAGGCAGAGGTGGCAGAATGTGAATAGGACAAAGAATCCTTACTGACCCCCCCCCCCCCCCCAATTAGTTCAGCGGACAATACACCAGTGTCCCCTTCTGGCATTAAGTAATTTATTGCTTCACGCTGCTTGGGACAACCAATGTCAAAGAATATGATGGTAAAGGCCATTCACGGTAATGTGAGCACTTTTGAAAGCCCTCTCATTTGGAATAATAGTTAATAAGTATGCTTTACTTTAGCCTTAGACATTAACTTCTGAGTGCGGTGAAATATACACACTGTGTTTATTACTTACATGGCAATATTTATTAAAAATATATTTAAACGATAAAAAATAGCTGAAAGGAAAAACTAACCAGGTCATCAAAAGTGCTCACTTTACAGTGAACAGCCTATAGCTTGAGAAATGCACGACCACTAACATCATTAAGGGCTAGTTTTCCATAGACTGAAAACCGGATGATAGAAACTAGTACCACAGGTGGAGAAAATGTCTACAAAACAAATTCGCGTATAACTGAAACCGCGGTTCAAGATACCGCGGTTGGCGAGGGATTACCGTATCTATTTTTAGATATGCCACAAATTTTCGACTTTTTCAACCCAAACTTTTCACGGTTCCTAGGGATTGGGTCGTAATAGAGAGGTGGTTGTAATAAATGGGGTCGTAATGGAGGGGTTTTTCTGTATATATATTGAGCTGAATCACTATGGTGCTTGTTCACAGGCAGAATCATGCCTACATGTATTTTATTTGTAAATAGACATCTTTAACCAAAAATGTTAGTGTTGTGACGAAAGTAAACAGTACATATTGATGCGTGCTTCTTACCTATATACCGTAAATGTCTACAGTTGATCCCACATGCTTCAGTACTATAGGAAACAACTATAGGCTGTTCATGGTAAAATGAGTACTTTGAAAGCCCTCTCGTTTGGAATAATAGTAAATAAATATATTGTATTGTATCCTTAGATGTTAACTTCCGAGAGCGGTGGAATATACACATTGTGTTCATTACTTATGTGGCAATATTTATTTATAAAGGTGGTTAAAGTATAAAACATGGCTGAAAGAAAAAAGTAACTAGGGCCTCAAAAGTGCTCACTTTAACCGCGAACAACGTATACCAAAGATGTCTAGCCGGAAGGGTTCCCGGAAAGGGACATTAAAGTTGCTTGGTTTTCCAGACTGTTCCTGATCTGCCGTTCTCTCTCTACTAAGAGTATTTAAACCCAAGGAAGGAGCAAACCAAGCACAATGTTTTACAAATGTGCAGAGTTGTTTAACTCAAACACACCATGTATACACGTAAAACAAAAGGCATTTGAAGCGTCCGCACAACACTTCAGCCTCCCAGATGCATCCGACAGAGTTTCTCCACACTGCAAAAGATGGCAGAGTGCCTCCGATCACCTGAGGCCATATCCCGAATGCACGAGAGTAGTTCTCCCACTCCGCTTACTCCAGGCAGACATCACAGGAGCACATCATGCCTCCTACCCCGGCCCGCCGCGCACTCTAGAGTGAGCCACATGTAAGGCAGTTTGCGGCCAAGGTTAGGAGTTATTGTCTCCAGTAGCTCACCTCAATACTTCTTGTGCTGGGGCTCTTTACTGTCTTAGGCCCTAATGGTCCTCTTCAAGAACTTCCAGTTCCTCAGTAGCTGCAGCCACCACCTACCAGAGGCTTCTACACCTCCTGTTAATCACAGTCACCAGAAGCTTAGCCTGCAAGAAGACAACGACCATCGACTTAACTCTTAGTTGTTGATCCTCCTGGGTTTTCAGCCACCACCACTACTTGCTGGTAGTGACTCCCCTGTTAGTGTTAGGGCCTCTTCTAGGCACCCTCGATAGTACTAATTACTTCAGTTAAGTTATCTTTTACCCTTGCATATAAGTAGACTTAGGAGCGGGTCACCTTCACCCGTAATTTGCGTAGCTTATTTACTTCTGCAGCATAGACCTATTGATAGCACGTATGAGTCACCAAAGTATTTATTACTACAATAAATATTTAGTCCTAACGTATCCGAGAGTTCTTTGTTCTATAGGTATAACCTAGCTGTCACCAATATTCGACCTAAAAGGGCAAGCAAAAGACCAAGTGTTATTACAAATCTAGAGTGGAATGTCAGACCCCTTCAAGGGCCTGTCTGTCGACACACACATCTCATCTTTCGATGGCCACCCATTCTGTACACCTCGGTGCACAGAAAGGTAGAGCCCCCACCACTAGGACACACGCCACAGATGCAAGACAGCCAACTCAAGTTGTATCGCTGACCTGTGCGCCTAGCTAAGGTGCTGGCAGAGGCATCTGCTTGGGATTGGAGGCCCTATGTTTGTGGACTACACCAGCATTGGCTGGAAGGCAGTTTACGACCCACACGTCTAGGTGTTTGCACTGTTTGAAGCCAGGGAGCGCACCACCAACCATTGTCAGCCTTACACACCTAAGATAGGGATACGTCTACTGCTTGCTACTTTAAGGAAATCTAGTGTGTTATACACCTATGCCATTCAACAGCCAGCATGGAGCTCAGAGAGCTGAAAAGAAGGCAGAGTTCAGTGCCGCCAAGCAGGTCTGTGTGGCAAAACTAGTCGTGCCAGGAGTGGACGCTCCTCGGGGGCAGGCCCAAGTCGCCTGTCACGCAGGGAGACCTGCATCGGAGTTACGTGTTTCACTCCGCCCCAATTAGGACTGGCTATGAAGTACACCTGATGGTCCGGGCCCTGGTCACTGGGAACGACTACAGGCTTAGGCGAGCGAACCCACACTTTGGCAGCTGGCTGGAACTGACTGCAACCGCCGACATCTGGCTGAGAACTGTAGCAGCTCAACTTCCGCCAATACCAAGGGGATCAAGGACTCCACACGTCCTGCCTGTGGCAAGATTTATGCATCTTCGAAGAACATCCCACCAAGCTCTGGTAAGTCCACTTTGCCCCAGAGGGCCAGTGTCACTGTGAGGCATATTGCTCGGCCAACCATACTCGACTTCATTTCCAGCAGACAACCCATGAGGCCGACATTGGTGATCGGGAAGAAGGGAAACTGAGTCGCTTGCGTAAGCGTGACTGACCTAGCGCAAAACCAAAAGTTTCTTGTATGACCGGGGTTCAAGCGATACGTGTCAACATATATAACACAGATGAATATTTGTTCTGTTGAATGTAATAATTATGCACTAAACATTCATGCAGTATTTGTAAACCAACTGTACTCGTATTCTGTGCTTTGTGGTTAGGTTCGTGAAAACTAGCAAATGTAGCATTTGCAACTATTTAGCAAGGTTGTGATTGTAGTTGGCTGCTTAGGCCCCGCCCACAATCACTTGACTTAAATAAGATTACTTCCAAAGCATAACAAGCAAAATCATATGTGTACAATCGGTGCTAATGTAAAAGAAAAAAAATTCTCGTCTCACCAATTAGAAACAGCAAATGAATGGGAAATAATTTTTCCAGAATAACAATTCTTGTACACATAAGTTGGCTACAGCAGTTTTTATGAGATTTCACATTCTCATTGGTCGGTGTTAAAAACTTGGTGTAGAGATAACCATCTTAAGGCCAAATCACGAAAATAATGCCAAGTAAGACATGCCAAATACTAGTTGTGGACGTTGCAATCTCAAATACAGGTTTTTTCTACTGCTTTATGCTGTGCATGTTAAGTGCGCCGTGTTAATTGTAGATGGGGCCTTATGTTGCAAAACTGGTTAAGAATGTCAAAAAGAGTTACTGTTTTTGATTGTGCCTGGGAGTTTTAAAGTGAAGGGTCTTTTGTTTTATAACTGACTAAAGTGCAAAACTGTGATGTCATTGAGTGAGCGGGAAAAGATATTTGCTTAAAACTGTCGTGCTGTATGAACAGTGATTTAGTGATAGTGGAGAACATAAAAAATAAGAATATAACTGCATTGGAAGCAAGTTTGTGTAATTTTCATATTATGAAGAATACAAAAACAAATATGTTTCTGCCAATTCTGTGTAGACACATTTTTACTGTGTAAGAAGTTATTTTATTTTATCAGTAACAAAATATTTGCTAGTATTTTGAAGTTAGGTTGTGGATTTGTGTTGGAATACCATTGAATTGAAAGGGATTTAAATAAATATTGTTATCTACAAATGAACAAAAGCTGTATGTGGGTGATGTAACAATCTTGTAAAACTCAAATGCTAGTGAATGTTCTTGGGCAGTTTTAAATGTCTCGATAAAAGTACGAAATTTATCACACAAAAATTACTGTGACGTGACAATGCGTGTTACCTACATGACAAGTGTGCTTTCGTAAGGTTGTTCTTTCATCCTTATTGTGAATTATTTTTAAATATTTTCCTCTTAAATATGTACTGATTAAAATAATGAATAACAAATTCCATTTATTTTGAGTGAGATAGTTACAAAAACAACAGATCCATGTTCTAATAATAATGCATGCATTTTTTGCTACAAAATTTATTTGACGAAATGAAAATACTTTTTTTTGACAAAATAGTGAAATTTTAATGATGAAATCAGCTCATTTAAATTACCATAAAAGTGGGACTCTACAAATGAAGTATCATTGGATTCATTTTAACACTGAAAAAATGATCAATATGGTGGGTGCTAGCCACCATAATACCAACCTCAAAAAATTAATTTCTCACCTTAGTAATATGGGTATTAAATGAAATCTCTTTTCAAATTAAATCATTTTAACCGTAGTAACTTATATAAAATAACTTATATAACAGTATATTACTGTTACAAGACACTTGAGGGGCATATCCAAGTTTGTGAGGGATGAAGGTCTTAATAAAAATTACAGAACTAAATCTGACTTTTAATTTATTTGTACAGGATTATTTACAACATTAAAGTATCTATCTCCACTATTATTTCTTGTGCAGTATTTAATATCTATCTCAACGCAAACTAAAAGTCCTTCTCAGTGTCTCAATTTGGTTATAGTCAATTAACTCTCTCTCATAATTAACACATTTTCAGTCTACCTGTTGCTATAATTTGAAATGTCTTACACTCACACATCCAGTTCAATAGTCCAGCCTGCCAGTCACATTCTTCACTGCATGGATGCTCACAGTTGCAGATTTTCCTCTCGTTAGTCACTTCCAGCACCACCCATTGCTCTTCTGGCTCATAATCTATCTCTTAAGGCCTTTCAATTAGTTAAACTCCCAACAGTCATCCCCTCTCGGCTTGGAGGTCCGTCACGATTATATAGTATCGCTGGCTCTGATCTCAAAGTTTCCCAGCACCCTGAATCACACAGGAAGAATCTAGGTTGTTAAACCAGAATATTCCTTTCAAATAAACTTGAAAATTCTGTCCGCTGAAGGTTAAGAGCGTGCGAGCCACAAAAGGCATATCCTGGTGGCCTGACTTTGTAATTGAAAGCGTTATCACTTGCCTGTAATTAAAACATCCCTTTGTAACTCGCTGCTTGCTATCATATCACTACATTGTCCTTCTCTTCCCCTTGCTTGTGCGGGATACGTCAAGGGAAGTAACCACGTAGCCTCCCACATTTTGAAGAGCAATAAAAAAATCAATATAAATTGTAGGCAAATATTTATTCCAAAATATGGTTTGGCACACACTGCAGTTTATTTGCACTAGGGCTTGTAAGTGATGTCAAAATGATGCCCACCATTGCTGATGAAACATTCAGTCAATATATATAGGGTAAACTTGCCCTTTCTCAGTCTTCATTCAACCGCATTTGTTAATTTGTTCTCAGTTTACTTACTGCCCAGTTTATTCATCAGTCAGTTCAGCGATGTAGTGTTTGTGTAAGGCAGCAAGTGACCACACTGCCATTCTATATCTTTTTTTTTTTCTCTTCTGCTGTGAGTGTCAATTGTTTGTGAAGAAATGGTAATAAACTTCAACGAACATTTTTTATTTTTTATTTGTCAGTGTCTCAAATTTTCATCAGAGCTAGTTTCAAGCTGATGTCTGCTGCGAACTCCAACGAGTATCGTACAGTATACATTACAAGTTGACTGTGACCCTGATAGGCACATGCATTGTGTATTCAGCGCAACACTATGCTTTCCAATACGATAACCATCTGACCCGGTCTCTGCGCAAGCACTGCTTCGTTATTGAAATTTTAGAGATGGCTCATGACTGAAGGTGTATGGCAGTATTCCTCTGTCACGATCACTCAAACGTGCTTGCTCGTAATGGGTAACTCATGACCATCACCTGGCCTTGCTGCGTCATGGAGCTGCTCTCGTTAGCACATTCATGCACATGTGTGCTGAGAATCTTCATACCTGCAATTTCCAGTCTGTTAAAATGTTCACTTTTCCTACAATTGTAATGACGAGACACTCATCATTTGTTTTTTGTAGGAAAACAAATGAAAATCCACATTGGCAAGCAAAAATTATGAAATTTTTACAACTTTTTTATTTAAATAATTTTTTTGGTTACAGGTTCTTGTGAGGGAGGAGGGAGGGAGGTCAATATGTCCCCAATTCACTGGATACCAAAGTGGTGGGCCGATATATTTAAAATATGTTTATTGAATTGGTTTTTTATAAAATAAATTTTTTATTTATATAATTTATAGGCTTATAGGTAGCAGCATCATTACTTGAATGCATTTATTTTTAAATTACATGAAATAAATGAAAACAGTAGAAAAATGTAATTATGATCTGCAGCAACACACAAAACTGATATCATAATTAAAAATCCAAAATTATTAGAATCATTTTTTTATTTAACTTGTTTCTAGGGTTAAGGGATGTCGGGAGGGACGAACATCCAACATGACATGAAGCCCTGGCTGTGACGCCTACCATGATGGTGGATTGCGCTGACCAACATGGCGACCAGCCATGTTGGTAAAACAAAATGCCAGACACTTCCGAACTCCAATAATGAATCCTGCACCAAAAGCCCATATATACACTACTAGCATTCGGCTGAACAGTTGGTCAATGAAACACTAAGTATTATTCTGAGTGGTATGCGTACATTTGGATACACTTTACCAAAACCTTCCTGATATAAGAATGTGCATAATTCTTTCATGTCGGGACTCATTTAGAATCAACATAGCTTTTATTTTAGCACACAGCTATACAAAAATCACTGAAATTTATGTTTTTTGCTATTGTGACATAATCACAAGATTTATTAGACAAATTCTTTTCACACATACTTTTGTTCACTTTAACAGGACTCTCTAGTACAACAGTCTTAAACTGAAATTTCATGAGCTTGAACAATGTTAAAATAACACATTAAAAATGCCAAAGCATAATAAAAATAAAAATTTAAAGCATTTCTGGACTTATTAAACATGTACTCTTTCCAATAACATAAGCCTGTAAAAATCATTACAAGCTTTTATAAGGCTAACGTTATAATGTTTTTCTCTAACATTGAAAAGGCATAGTTAAAAACCAGATAAAGCATATAAATTGGATTAAAGAAGTGTAAAATATTACAATATTAAAACTCAAAGCAGTGGTCGGAGCACCACAAGGCCTATCACAGTTTGACATGCATAAAATATGTTTCTGACACAAATACATTTAAAATTCAAAGTACAACTCCACATGAGTGCTTTTAAATTGCAAGATAGTAACGGCATGAATAAATTGACTAGAATTAAATAAGGGGGGTTACCATGTTGCAGACCAAGAACACGAGTCGATCCGGGCCCTTTTGACTGGCCATCACTTTTCCAGGCAACTCTTATTCAAATAAAAACTACTTTTAATCAGCAATGCAAACTTCCACAAACCATCAGCTAGAATTACATTATAGGACTCCACAGCTAGTAAGTTACATGAAAAGGAATTTAACCAATAGACATACATAATTACATCTAAACAAAAAACTTAACCAAAAACACTACATAAAATCGACCAGCACTCAACACTTTAAGTTACATCTCGTGAAAGGTGAACCTACCTTAAAACACAATGTCTCTGCTGCACTCATAACCTTCAGCTCAACATGCTTAATTAAAATGTCAAGAGTCCTGAGGGGACCTCAAAACAGCAGAATACTGGAAGGGTATTCTCAACCAGACGACCAGAGTAGAAGTGACAGAGCTTCGCACTGATGTTAAGGCTGTTCAGTACAACTTACACATTGACCAATAAATGATTCAGAAGGCCACACATATGAAGGAGGGTGGGGAATTCGAAAGAGTTGGATAGGAAAAGGAGAGAGAGGTAAACTAAAGCACTCGGAAGGCAGTTCACAAGCACTTTAAAAAGAACAACGCTCTCTATAAAAATTGAAGCATTTCATTAAAACTGTGCAATACCCCCTGCTAAATTGCTCTTCACTTCAGCTTTAATTCATATAAGTCTGTCAACAGTACCACAAGAACACAGTGCATCATAAGAAGAAAAAAAGTGCCATCAGTGACACACAGAATAAACTATCTAGACGCATACAGATACGACAAAAATCTTGAAGTATGTGAGTTCATTTATTTAAAATACACTTGCACTCTTCCATCTGAGCACAAGGAGCGATAACGTAATCTTCTTTTCTCTTCTCCCGGGAAAATAAGTCCGTCCAAGTGAATTCACAACAGCGAAGGCGCAACCTAGCGCCTGAGAACGCTGCAACCAGCCGGGTTTAGAAGTCAGGGGGTTTGTGGCACAGCAGGCTCCAGCTCAGTGAAACTGCAGTAACTCCAGCTGATGTCCAGGGTGCCTTCCTTGCTCTCGACCGCTGTGGCTAGGGGAACAAACAAACAAACCAACAGAGGGATGATGAGAAAGAGAAATCAAAACTAAAATTAGGGAGTGGTAGAGGGGAAGGGGTGCACAAACACAGTTACAAATCAGAGAAATCAAAAAACCAATAAATCAAAAACATAATGTATGATCTGAAATACAAAATAACTTAATCTCTAGAAAAATACTTCTTGAGGTGACTCACGTGAGCTTTACAAAACTCACGTGATGTTCCCACAAGGGATAACATTACAGTATTATTCCCCAAATACTTGATTATCTAAAAGGGGCCAGAGAATAAGCTTTGTATCGGTGTCCTTCCCGCTGCCGGTCAGGAGAAAATTCTTTCTCAAAACCTTGTTGCCGACTGAAGGGAGGGAGGGAGGGGGGGGGGAGGGGGGGGGGGGGGGTAATTTGACCTTGGTCAAGGGCGCGCAGCAACCTCACGTTTTGCATCGATCAGGCGCCACGGTACCTCGTCGAGGAGACGATTCAGAGAGGGAGAATCAAGGGAAGATGGAAGGGGAAGGTTCCAAATGTTCAGCAAAGGGTGAGGCAACTGACGTCACAGGAACCGAAGAGAAGGAGGCGAGCCAGTGGAATTGCGCACAGCTGAATTAAAACCAATATTAATAAATTCTAAGTCGCAATCCCGCTGCGTGTGATCCTGGTTGTGGAAAATGGTGAGACAGGCTTTAATATATTTACTGAAACGTTCAACCTGGTTTCCCTTCAAAAAGTACGGACTGGATATATACAACTTCACTGCCCATTTAAAGCACATGTCCTTAAAACATGTGGACTGAAAATATCTGGCATTCCCCTTTACTATTTCAGTGGGGGCACCAAAAACTTTCCATACCTGCTGTTCCAAAGCCTTGATGATGGTGAAATCTTTCATGTTTTTTAATGGAAGTAGGATCACAAACTTTGTGAAAGTATCCAAAAGTATTAGTAAACACACATTCCCTCTCTTGGATCTGACTAGCGCTCCAAAGATGTCCAGATGAACAACGTGCCAGGGGCAATTATGCAACTGTATATGTGTTTGACCGAAATTCGTCTGCAGAGCCTGCTTACACTGCTGGCATCCGTCACATGTCCAGACATACTGGGTCATGTCCTGCCTCAAACTAGGCCAGGCAAAATAAACGTAAATTTCTGCAACAATCCTATTAATTCCTAGGTGGCCAGCATATAAAGAATCGTGGAAGTAACGCAATAACATGGGCCGTAAGGCTTCTGGAACAACTAACTTTTTAGCCTGGCCACTTTTACCAGAAAAATACACCAAACCATCCTTTTCAAAATAGGGACACTGAACCCCAGAACTTAAATCCCGCCTTATTTGTGTACACCAGAGATCTGCATTCTGAACTTCACGAATCTGAATGAAAAATTCAGGAAACCCCTGAATCAACCCTAGAGAAGACAGAGGCCTATACGGGAATTTCCTCAAAATCGGCTGTGTTAAACATACTTGATAAAGCATTGGGAACGGGATTGTCTGTGTCCTTTACATGGCGAACTTTGAACCTGAACCTTGACAAGTGCAACACCTACCTACCCTGTGTTCCCAATTGGTGGGGGATGAGTCAGCCAGCTGAGGGCCTGATTATCCGTAATCAGGTCGCACTCGTCATGTTCAATGTAAGGTGCACAGTGGCGTATAGTGAATTTTTTTACAGGGTATGCAATTTATAATAGCCCCACATATTTGAATATTTTAGATAACATTTGCTAGTGCCGGGCTGTGGTTCAATTTTCAATTTCTACTAACAAACGCAACTTCCAACTTTACTTACCCTTCATGTGTATTAACCGTTTTATAATACCTAACATTAGTTATAAAAACTGAAACATAATTCATTTAATAATGGTTAAACTGAATATTATTTATAGAGTATATTACAAATTATGCGAAAACTCCCGTTTTCCCAAACACTTTCATCTACTTTCCAAGGTAAATGAAGACAGGAGGACACAAACAGAAAGAACGACTGCTTACCCTGCCGAAGGAACACGTCAGGGTAACTCGCTTATGAGTTTGATTCATCAGTAGTTGCTCCCGTTTGTGTATATAAATACTAGATAGCAGCACTATGCGTTTACAGTACGGGAGATACGAACACTGTTTCTCGAATCGGAAATGGGAAACTCATATTTAAATGTGTGTAAATTAAAAGTTAAGGCAAAAACTATAAAACATTTCCAATATGTATAGGGTAAGCATTGCTTACCTTGCGTCTATGGAATAAACACCACGGAAGGTGCAAATTTATCTAACCCAAACGACACGCCAGTGTTTCCTTTCCATAGATTAACATGTTCGTTCACACTCCGTCAGAGTCCTGCTTGCGATGCCTACGGAGGCGTAATATGGTCTTCACGCCACTGTCCTAATGTGGCACCAGTAGCTAGGGCGGAGGCATCCACCTGGACCACAAAATGGTTTTCAAAGTCCGGTAAAATCAATATGAGTGAAGAACTAAGTATTTTCTTTAGTTCGTTAAAAGCCTGCTCCTGCTCAATGTCCCAAATAAATTCTACTCCTCTTCTTTTAAGCTGGTTCAGAGGAGCTGCAATTTCTGAGTAGTGCTCTATAAACCGAGAGTAATACCTCATTAACCCCAGAAATTTTTGTACTCCTTTTATGGTACGTGGGTGTGGAAAATTCACTATTGGGGCTACTCGTTCATGATCCAATAACAATTTGCCTTCGCTTATCACATAACCCAGAAACTTTACCTTATTGGCAGCCAAAGTTGCTTTATCGGGATTAACTGCTAACCCAACTTCCCTGAACCGCTGCAACACTTTACGTAAATAGTCCAGGTGCTCCTCCTTGCTCTCATTGTACACAATCACATTGTCTACATAATTAAAAATAAATTTAAATTTAAAGATGGAGAGAACATGATCCAATACTCTATAGACAGGGCCTGACTACTGAATTTAGCACCCATTGGAATTAGTGTAAATTCGTATTGATTCCAAGGCGTACTAAATGCAGTGCATTTGCGGCATAATGGGTTCAGGAGACACTGATGAAAACTATGATGTAAATCCAAGACAGAGTAAATCTTAGCTCGCCCCAGATGCTGTAAGGCACAGTCAGCTGTGGGGAGGGGGAAAGAATCCTTATGTTTCTTATGATTTACTAATGTGTGGTTAACGACAAGTCTGTATTTTTCACTGTCTTTTTTCCGTACTAAAAATCCGGGGGAACAATAATCTGATTTTGACGGTATAATTAATAATTACTCCGGCTTGCAAAAACTTATCTACAATTTCTCTAAAGGCGTTCAGTTTTGGAGGGGGACATCTAAAATGCCAGTCTCGAACAGGCACATTATCCACCAGGGTGAACCTGTACAGAAGAACATCACATTTCTCAATCTTAGGTGTAATAACGTCTCCAAATTCCTGTTTGATCAATTGTAATTTCTCTTAAAAATTATTATTATCAGGGGCACTTTGAGAACTGTCAGAATGCAAATTGTTAAATTGTGTACCCTCCCTGGGATGCAAATGTATTTTAATGTTGGGCGCAAAGTCAAACTACAACGTGAAATCTGCGAAACTAATTAAGGTCCTTACCTGTTCTAAACATTCCAAACATAAAATAAGCTTATTATTCTAAACAGGAAGTATTCTAAATTCATAATTCCATGAGAAATGACCAATTTTAATATGTAGCTTTACTACATGAGTGGCTGTCAACACATTCCCATTTGCAATACATAATTTCAGTTCAGGTACGTGGAGCACACATGCCTTAGAAATAACCTTGGCATCGATCAGGTGTTTCACAAACTGCCGGCTGGCGACAGTGGGGAACAGGCTGCCACCGCAAGCAACCTGCACCTCGTACGTACTATGCAGATCTCTATTTTCAACCGAGCCATGACCAAGAATCCAGCACTTATTCCTGGCCGTAGTTTGTTTCCTGAACGAGTACAGGAAGCACGTATGTGTCCCATCATACCACAGCGTAAACACTTCCTATCTGTCCATGCTACACGTGGTTTCAAAAAGTCGCAACTTAAATGCCCTCGCCTAGTACAATTACTACAGCTGACATTTTCTGTGCGAGTCAACTCTACCACAGTATCTTGTGCGCCAACCGCAGACAATTGATTTTCCACGGCATTTCTTTTGTGTACAACGTTCAAACTTTGAGTAGACACAACACCGGCGCTGTTTACAGCCGCCTTAGACTTCATAAAAGTACGTTTATTTTCAAATGCAGAATTAAATTCTCTCTCAGCTGCGAGACAACTTTGAATTTATAGCGCCCAGGCGCGTAATTCTTTCACATCACAGGGAATGGGAGTTAGCAAACACGCTGCTCTGACCGAAGGTGTTACATTCTCTAAAATAATTTTAACACAATCCAATTCAGTTAATCAAAGGCCCAAAGCTCTCTAATGAGCTAAAACTGAGTCTATAAAATATTTCAGTGTTTCTCCAGGATGCTAGAACGGTACTAAGTCGCATTTGCACACGTGCCTGATGCGCGAGGAAAAAACATTTGACAAAACTGTTTTATGAAAGTTGGCAAAACTGCAGTTCACAGAATTAATTACTTCGGTGATCAGCTGCGAGGCATGACCTTTACACCAGAGCACCAAGGCCTGCAGCAAGTCCATGACTTTCGCAGTGGCTATAAAAAATTTCAACATCGCGCATGGCTTGGCAAGGGACAAAGGGGGTATAGTCTGTATTGCCTGATAGAATATTTTGGTAGAACAGGACTATAGGTTTGAAGAACTCACTGAAGCAGTCTCCTCGCCGATGTGGCTGACCGCCTGGCCACTCATCTTCCAAAATTCCACCACTCGTTTTCGTAACTGCTCTATGCTGGCGTTAAGCGGTAAGGAAATTTGGTGATCTTCCAAAGAGGCAGCCAATGCATCTTTGTTGAAAGTGTAAAGGAACAAAGTCCCCTCAGCTATTTTGCAGAATAAACATGAAACAAAGAGAGCAAAACTTTAGCAGAGTTGAGCGCAGAATAAATCTTGTGACCAAATCACAAGATTTATTAGAACAATTCTTTTCACAATTGCTGTTATTCACTTTAACAGGACTCTCTAGTACAACAGTCGCAAACTGAAATCTCATGAGCTTGAACAATGTTAAAATAACATATTAAAAATGCCAACCCAGGCGCTCAATATAAAGCCAATCAAAGCTGGGTGCATAAAAAATTAAAATTGGAAGCATTTCTGGACTTATTAAACATATACTCTTTCCAATAACTGAAGCCTGTAAAAATCATTACGAGTTTTTATAAGGCTAACACTTTACTGTATTTCTCATACATTGAAAAGGCTTAGTTAAAAACCAGATAAAGCATATAGATTGGATTAAAGAAGTGTAAAATATTACAATATTAAAACTCAAAGCAGTGGTCGGAGCACCACAAGGCCTATCACAGTTTGACCTGCATAAAATATGTTTCCAACACATATACATTTAAAATTCAAAGTACAACTCCACATGAGTGCTTTTAAATTACAAGAGACTAACGACGTGAATAAATTGACTAGAATTAAATAATGAGAGTTACCATGTTGCAAACCAAGAACACGAGTCGATCCTGGCCCTTTTGACTGGCCATCACTTTTCCAGGCAACTCTCGTTCAAATAAAAACTACCTTTAATTAGCAATGCAAACTTCCACAAACCATCAGCTAGAATTACATTATAGGACTCCACAGCTAGTAAGTTATGCAAAAGGAATTTTACCAATACAAGTACCAAAATTACATCCAAACCAAAATTTTGAATACTCAACCATTCACGCTCTACATGAAATCTACCAGCACTTAACACTTTAAGTTACATCTCATGAAAGGTGAACCTACGTTAAAACACAAAGTCTCTGCTGCACTCATAACCTTCAGCTCAACATGCTGAATTAAAATGTCAAGAGTCCAGAGGGGACCTCAAAGCAGCAGAATACTGGAAGTGTATTCTCAACCAGACGACCAGAGTAGAAGTGACAGTCTTGCACTGATGCTAAGGCACAATTTACACATTGACCAATAAGGATTCAGAAGGCTGTGCATGCGCAGGAGGGTGGGGGAATTCCAAAGAGTTGGATAGGAAAAGGAGAGAGAGGTAAACCAAAGCACTCGAGAGGTGATGTGGCAGTTCACAAGCACTTTAAAAAGAACAGGGCGCTCTATAAAAATTGAAGCAGTTCATCAAAACTGCGCACTATTTTGCCATTCATGTTATGCTGCCCCTAAAAAGTGCCACTCTAGGCCCGGGCTTAGTCGGCCTAATGGGAAATCCAGCACTGCACTCAGCTGAACTACCTCATTCACGTTACTGTGGGCTGTTTAGAGAACAGGAGTTTTTCTCATGAGAAAGGTATATTATATTATGCAGTGTATCAGTAGTATATTAAATGCAGTATTATTTACAACTATCACATGATTTTCATTGTCTTTTATAATAAGTAAAACCTTCCAAAAACAGTCAGAATCTTGCAAAAGTGCAGTGATGTCATTGCTGTAAACAAGACAGTAATCTTAATTATGGTACCAATTAATTTTTGTTAATCTAGTCATTTTTGTTGTAGGTTTTAAAATATACAAATGAAATAGCATTATTTATTAATATTGATTTTTTTTTTCTTAAGCGGGTCTCTAAAAGAAGATGGAAATAGTATTACTAGCTTATGTTAAGTTTTCAGGGGTCATAGTTGGGTGTCGTGGTGAAATTTATTGCCATAATATTTCAGAACGTACATATATTGGTTTTTTGATCTTTTGTGTTTGTGTAAGTGTACTCTTGTGTTTGTGTAAGTGTGCATGTGTATTCAAGTATGAGTTTTGACAATGAACATGATTTTCTTAATTTTCATAAGTTACTACATACTTTTTTTTATCTTTGTTTCTTTGTTGCAGCTTTTACCGAAAAATGTGGGTGGAAATTTTTCATTTCACTTCTGCTATACATTGTGTGGACACACAATAAACACCAAAAACTTTACTGTGGACCCAACTAATCATGCCATTGCCTTGGATAATGGGAAATTATTCATTAGAATTCGTAGTTCATTGTCAGTGTTGAAGACATATTTTGACAGCCAGTCTGTGGTGCCATTCTTGATGTTGTCAGGTGGTGAAGTTGCCTCTACCTCTGTTGACTTGAAGACACTTGTTCCAACAGACAGCATTGAGGATCTGTGTTCCAAATACTCATTTGACAATGGTGGCTTGGCCCAAAAGAGCAGGTGCTACTTCACTAGTGCAAAGACGCAGCAAGTACCTGTTGGGGAAGATGGTTCCAAGCCAAGTGTGGACGTAATACTCAGGTTCAAGTTTGTTGAGAGGCAGGTTGTCCCAACTGTGGAGGTTGGAATTGATGACGGCAGAACCCATACTTTGTCGAAACATCAGAGTATAGGAGAAATTACGACAGAAGGTGAGATGCTACAACAACTTTGCACTAACTCATTTTCTGCCCCTCAGCTCATGGATAATCCTCAAAACAGCAAACACAGTACATCCTCACGCACAGAGCAGTCTGAAACCAAACAGTCTTGTAGCTTAGATAAACCAGTCAAAGACAATCAGGAGGCTGTTTCTCAGGAAGTGCCAGTGACATACTTTCTACTGGAGCATAAAAGCATGCTTCCGTCAGAAAGTGTGTATTCAGAAGCACAGAGTACATCATACCCAGGGAAGAAGAACCTTTCAGAGAGTCAGTCTCAAGAAACTGTGTACAGCCACCTGGGTTTCGGTGACAGAAATTCCCTGCAGCCTGTACATCACCTTGCAAGAAGTGTAGTGGCAGATAGGAATGATGCCTTACACCGTTATGATCTGAATATAAAATTGGAATCTGTGCAATTCAGTAGTGTGTTTCCTGAAGTGAAGGTGTTTTTCAAGTGAGTATTCAGATGTTGCTACAACCTCAAACTAAAACTTTATTTTATGAAATTTAGCCTTGAAGTTTATGCACAAATTATGAGTTGATGGTTGCCTAACACCAGAGTCATTACTAAACATTTCTAGGAGGTTGGTGTTAACCAGAGGTGGCTACTCTACGTATAGGCACACCTGTTTTTCCAGTCAGCCTTATGAAGTGAGGCGAGAAGAGGCATGTGAGAGGAAACAAAAAGGAAATCCTATAACGTGGTAGTCTTTGGCACACTACTTATGTGATAATCAACACCTGAATTATTCCCAGGTGGTCAGATTCTGGAATAGAACTGGGGATTTCAGAAATTGGGGACTAGTTACTAGCCTTTCAGCCAACTGTGGGTTGCAGACAGAGATTATGTTTTTCTTTCAATTGTTAATTGTTAGAACATATTGTCAATCACAAGCAAATTGTGGAGTTAACGTCACTGTGGGTAGTGTGTGTAGTGGGAAGTGGGACAGACATTTGGGGAAGGAAGAAGAGCAGTGTTATGCTTGCATGAATTCCTCACTGCTTTTTCAGCTTGTAAATGGTTGATTGGTTGTTTCAAGTCTCAGGTGTGAGGCTGGATGCTGGTTAACATCAGCCATGAGCCAACAGAGACATGGCTGTGTTTTTTCAGTGTGCCAGCTTATTAGCTGGGTAGTTGTGTGTTGGGAGTAACCTTTGTGCATATGGCTTTTTAGTGCCCCTGAGTTATGTTATAAGCTGAGTCATTTCCCTGTTATTGCTTATAAGAACTGTACCATGAAAAAATCAGCCACTATTAATAACTTCAGCCTGAAAGGTACAGTATATTACCCAGAAAGGCTGCTTTTTGCATAGTACAGTACTCTGACAGACAAGATCTTCACAAGTGTTATTTTAGTTGTGCTCTCGGTCTCAGGAGAACATATAGTAGAGGTGGCTGTCATTCATACTGCACAAGAAATTTCTTGGTATTTGGTGTGGGGTAGGAGGTCATCTTCCCTCACATTGTGTCACACTGTGATCAAATTTGCAACATTTGTATATTGGAGTCCATTCATGGTTTCTTCGGATGTTTTGAAACAAACCTTAGAGATATCAACCTAGAAGTAACATGTAAACCTGTTTTTTAAGTAACTTTTCTACCACAAATATATAACATTGTGATTAACTGTAGAGTATTGTATTCTTGGATAAATGAAAATTTAACTTAGTATCTTAACTTGTAATATTTGTTTTGTATTAAATAAAAAATAAAAACAGTGAGAGCAACCATGTGTTGGCAATGGCTAGTAAGAAATAGTTCACAGTTAAAATATTGTTTTATCCTGGTTGTTTGGTATGCTATTTGTAAATTAAACGTTGCCTTTGATATATTAAAATTTTTAAGTAGCACTGATGGAAATATATTTTATTGTTCAAGTTAAAAATATCAATGCAATTTATAGTGAATAGGACCTAGTGACATGTTGTTTTTATTTGTCCGAGGAAGAAACTTCAATAGGCTCGTACCACTAGTTGCAGTAAAGTTTTACATGTTTTCAATGTTACCATATTTCATACTTATTACATCAAAAATAATGATTTTTTAATTTGTAATTTAGCACTGAAACAATATTTTATTGTTTTAATATATATATACACTTGCGAAAAAATACTTAAAATTACTACATAAAGTGTACACATGTTGTGTTTGAACCTACTTAGGCAAATTATGATGTTATAAATCTTTTTTTCTACGTCAGAGATAAATATGCTTTAACATTCATTGTGACCACTGTTTGTGGAAGAGTATTGTTATTACGTTACATTGAGCCAGTGTGTGTGATTGCAAATATTGGATATGCGAAATTATGTTTTAATCAACTGTTTTTGTGATGAAATTAATTTTTTTTAAAGTCACGTCTGTTTATTTATAACAACGTTGTAATTTCACCCTAGGTATTTGAAACACAATTGTGTAACATACTTAAGTTTCTGTGATTTGAATGTTTGCCATAATCCTAACAAAATACTAAGTCCAGCCAAATAAATTCAAGAAAATAAAGAAATAAACCTATAAAATAGTAAGCAGCAATACGTAGAAATATGAGCAGTATAAAAGTTACAGTAGGCCAATTTGTGTACATGTTCACCATTATCTTGTTAGTTTGTTACTGCTACATATAAAAATTACACAAGTTGCATTCTGGAATTTATTAGGTATTTTTGTTGGACTGATTATTTCTTCGTTTTAATATTTATTCCAACTGAGGCTGTCATTTTAACGAAATAATTTAACACATATCAATAACAAGAGGTTAAATATGTACTACAGTTCTTTCCCTTGTAGTTGTAACAGGGTTAAACACAGTTGCAGCAAAATATTAATGTGTAATACGTTTAATGTGCAATGTCATGTGTAACAAATAGGTTAACAATGTAAAATAACTATAAGAACTATCAACAAATCACACATTGTTAAAAAGTCATAAAGCTGACCTAAATATAGTTATTGGCTTAAATTGGGAACATTCGTATGAAATGGTTTTTAAATGTGACAAAGTTCTGTGAACTGCTGCAAACAGTATAGAAGCATTTGACAGTTAACACGTAGCAGTCACATGGCAGTGTTTATGTTTACATGTGGCAGAAGGATACCTAATCTGTAATCAAAACTAGAACTCTAGCAGGGCTTCAGAAGTGTGTGAAGAAGCCGTGAATGGCTTATACAATAAAAATAATATACTAAATAGCAGTAAAAAATTACGATATATCATTCTGTGATAAAAATTGCAATGTTTTGCATTTTAAATGTGATATCATTATATCTCATTGTGTTATAATAATACTTTTCAGAACTTTCACAAATGTATGCCTCAAAAGTTACAATATATTACTATATTACTGCAATGCCGTGTATTGCAAATAATATTTCATTGTTAAAAAATACAGAAAGGAAAAAACTTCCAAAAAAAAAAAAAAAAAAAGGAGAGTTTCATAAATATTGGGTTACTTGGTAAACATTTTGATATATGCCGTTCATGATAAAGTGAGCACTTTTGAGGGGCTAGTTATTTTTTTATTTAAGCCATATTTAATCCTTCAACCACTTTTTAAAATAAATGCTGGCACGTAAGTAATAAACACAATGTGTATATTCACTGCACTCGGAAGTTAACGTCTAAGCCTAAAATAAAATATATTTATTGACTGTTATTCCAAATGAGAGGGCTTTCAAAAGTGCTCACTTTACCGTGAATAGTGTATACTACATAAGTGAATGCAGTGTTTTGGAAATACATTTACAAACTTTGGGGGCAGGTTCCTCACACACAAACAAAAAAAACTCATAAACGTATGACCCAAAATCCTTTGTTTTTGCATTTGTAATGAAAGAACGTAATGACACATCTATTAGACAATGTCAGCTTATTAGCAAGTGGTGATACTGTCATCACCTCAGAAACTCATAATAAATGTTAAAATGTCCTCCTCCTTGAAATTTTGTTCAACCTTTTTAATATGTGTGGGTTAATATAAACAGTGAGCATTTCGAGCTGCCACTGATGACCTCAATTTCAGTAATGAAAATTGAATTTTGCATTAAATGCATGGATGCAATTTCATGGAATACTTTGTATTGTTTTGTTAGTATTCTGATGAAATTACAGTGACAGCCCTATAGTCAGTCTAATATTATAAGCTAAGTGATCTTCTTGTAAGAAAGGTTAGGTCATACTTTCATGTTGTTAGGTACTGTAATAACAAAATTCATTTTGACAGATTTTTATGAAACTTGCATTTAGTGATAAATATGACCATTGATGTGTGCTATAAAAATTTGGATCAATTTGGTTCAGCCACCAAGCTTTTACGACAGCTGTTGTCGCTATTCATAATATCATCATAGCAAAACCGGCCATTTGATTACACATAGTGTTTGTATATGTATACAGTTATTAATTTGGGAGTTATTTGTCCTTTAAGTAGCATACTGTTATCAGTAAGAATTGTGATACGTCAGCAAAATATTGTCGCTATTGTAATGTATATAGTGGGCTAATATTATTTTGTAATATTCCTCATAAATAAAATTATGTGCATTTACAGGAGTTAAGTTTGCAGTTTTCCTTAGTTTTGCCCTTAAATTTGATTAAATATAATTCTTGTATCATTTAATGACGATTTAACACATATTGTTTGCCATAGAAGTTGGATTAAATAGTATTATCTCTGAGGGTTTCATTCCTATGAGAGATGAAAATTCGAACATTCCACGTTTTGAACAAGGAATATTCTAAACAGTGTGGCACAAGGGAAATGAAAAAAATAACTTCCAATTGTCAGACAGTTTTTTTCTAAATAGTAAATATCACATCAACATTGTCCACACTGAAATTAATGTGTATGTATTTACAGTATACATTACAGTAAATAATTACATGTTGCATTGTAATTTAAATAATTACATTCGACTTATGAACAGCTGATTAAAAATATGCCACATGGCATAAAGATATTGCAGAAGGATACACAGTGGGCTGAAAGTAGAAAATAATCTTTCAAAAGTGCTCACTTTACAGTGAACAGCCTTTACTCACATTTACACAATTACAGCAATGACTGATCAACTAATTGATATGGGAGCAGAGGCTGCACACAAGAAGGCTTGCACACCTGAGGTTATATAAACTATCACTTCTAAAACAAGCATTTCTTCCATGCATGTGCAAGTATACATAGGTGCAGTGTAGCTTCCCAATCACTACCAATTGGAAACAGCAGATTAGCATGTTCACAGAGGATAAAAAATGTTCACAGGTGCCATAGATTGTTTATGCTATTAGAGAATGGGAAACAAGATGGTGAGTCATACCATCCAAATTGCCAATTGAAATACATGAACAACACTACAAACTAGAGTGAAATTTAAAAGTCATAGAACCAAGTAGTTTAGCTCACATATCGGTACTTCTGTAGTGGTATACTATAATTTTATAGTCAACCTCTCGTGGCATAGTCTCTTGGTGCTCTGCCGGCTGCGGTGCAGGGGGTTCTGGATTCAAATCCTAGGCAGTGCATGTGTGTTAGCTTAAGTTAGGTAATAAGATATTTTGTAATTCTTCCCCTGATAAGCCTTTAGGCATTACAACGGGGGACGTTAATAAGCCCTTTCAAAAAAATAATTATTTTATATATAATGGACAGTTCTTAGTGCTTAGCATCTCTGATAATGTATTCAAGTCTGCTGCAGACTTGACACCTGTTTATTTCCTATTTTTAACCATCCTGTCTTAAATCTACTAAGGGTTTCATGTGGATGAGTTCAGTTTGCTTGCACCTTGTAGTGGCAGGTGATGTTGACTCAATGAAACATAGATGCTGCAGTAGAATGTGATTGAGTGGAGAATACAGATTCACTCATGTGCAAGCAGCTGTATGCACATGCTTAATCAGTAAGCCCTTGGCATGGCTAACAGAGGGGTACAGGTTGTTCATGATTAATTGAGCACTTTCAAAAGCCTAGCCCAGAATTTACTATTATTTTCATTCTGTATCCTTCTACCATGTGTAAAATTAACCTTGGCGTAGAGCTCATCAGTGTGTTACTAACATACAGAGTTGTACTCGAATGTGGATTTAAAAAAACCACTAACTTCTCATGCTGTATGTACACTATCTACCAAAAAGTAATTGGGGCACCTGTCCACAATGTTTGCTTGGTGGTTGTCACCCCATTAGGATCTCGTAGGGCCACCTCTTGCTGCTATAACAGCAGCCACCCTGTCTGGCATGCTCTCTGCAAGTGTTTGCAGGACATCCACGGGGATTCGTTGCCATTCCTCTTGCAACCATCCCATGAGTTGAGCAATGAATTTTGGCCGCACCTGACGAGACCTCACCTGGCAATCCAATTTGTCCCAAAGATGTTCTGTAAGATTTAGGTCGGGACTCTGGGCGGACCAGTCCAATCGGCGAACATTGTTATTGGCGTACCACTGCATAGTAGCCCTTGAAACATGGCACCTGGCATTGTCATCCTGGAAGTAACACGGGTCCATTCAATAAAAACACCACAATGTTGGGAGCATTTCACTATCCAGAATGTTACAATAGGCCTCTGTGTTCATGCAAACACCAGCAGTCCGAAGCCAAGGCCGTGAAACACAAGTCAACTGACGTACTGAATTACGTAGCTCCACGGGTGCCTAATTATTTGTTGGTCGATAGGGTACATTTCAACATTACGCAACCCCAATACAAGCAATACCTACAACATCGAGTCTTAGAACAATTTTTATTAATTTGCTAACAACTTAACTGGCAGTCTTCATGCCTGTGTGTACTCTAGCATGGTTCAGTTCTTTGTTTCAAATGTCATTTTACTGAACAGCTTTTACATGGATGAATGCAGATGGTGACCAAGCGAATATGCAGGAAACACAGTTCCATTACTCCAGTGCTCCATGTTGTTTCAGTGGTGACATATGTAATTACCAGCTGAGTTGCAAGTCATTATGATTGCTTATTTGTCTAGATCATTCAAAGCATAGTGCAAATGGTGATTGGGGTGGAAATGGCGTTTGGGAGAACTGACCGTATGCAAACAATTATGAACTAGGCCCCTCTTACAGTGGTGTTTATATGGAATCTTTGTAAGCTTATTCAAGAAAAACTATTTGCTTTTGGTAAAGATTATTGCCATGTTACATACTCATAGGACACTTCACTAAACTGAAAGGTATTTTTCTTTACACCCATATTGCTATAATAAATTGTAAGATATTAGAGTGGCATGTTTCTCTCCTAAAGAATCTTCTAATACCATGTTAGCATCCTATTGCTTATTTTATATACAAATACAATGTTGTTGTGTATAAATGTACAGTGTTAGTGTGTTATGCAATCCTTGTGTTTGTGGGGGGTGATATAAAACAGTGAACATTTTACTACTTCATGCTTTTGGTAATAAGAATGAAGTGCACATAAAACTAATCTATCATATCTATTATGAGGTTAGGTTGCTAATTGGTTATTTTTGGTAAAAAGTAATTTTAGTGTTCACTTTGGTATTTACTTAAGTCCATTTTTGAAATTAAATGACTTATAACTTCCCGTTTATTATTCAATTATTGTGTTTTTGTTCATTTCCCATGTATGTGTATAGATAGTTCTCATGCAATTTGTAGTCATGTATTCTCGATACTATATCGAATAGTTCTGTGTGTTTTTTATATTGAATTTTAAAAAGCTTTAATAGAAATGTCATGCTAATACTACACATCCTGTTCCCCATATTTTATTAATTTATTGACTGGTAAGCTGTCAGCCATGAACTGTAATTATGTTAGTCTACAGTGTACTGTTGCTGCAGGTTTTATCACCCAAATGCTGAAGTGATGCATGGGAAGCACACTGAAGTGATGGTCGACAGTGCTGGAGAGGATCTTCCTCTAAGAGATGTGTCTTGCAAGTTGGGTATTCATGCCACTCCCAGCACAATTAGTCATCTCCTTCTGGCATCACATCCAAGAGTTATAATGTGTAGTCGAACAACGGGCGAGCAGACACTTGTACTGGCTTCTACAGCTCTCGATACAGCTCCACTCCTCTGCACAGACAAGGTAATTTGTGTGTGTGTGTGCATGCATGCACATGTATGTGTGCATGTGCATACACATGTGTGTGTGTGCATGCACATGTGTGTGCATGCATGCAGGAGGGGGTTGCACCAAGTATCGGGCTCCTTCCTCCTTTTTCTTTACACCCATATTGCTATAATAAATTGTAAGATATTAGAGTGGCATGTTTCTCTCCTAAAGAATCTTCTAATACCATGTTAGCATCCTATTGCTTATTTTATATACAAATACAATGTTGTTGTGTATAAATGTACAGTGTTAGTGTGTTATGCAATCCTTGTGTTTGTGGGGGGATGATATAAAACAAAGTGAACATTTTACTGCTTCATGCTTTTGGTAATAAGAACGAAGTGCACATAAAACTAATCTATCATATCTATTATGAGGTTAGGTTGCTAATTGGTTATTTTTGGTAAAAAGTAATTTTAGTGTTCACTTTGGTATTTACTTAAATCCATTTTTGACTGGTTCTGGTGGGCACCAGCGGTGGTTCCTACGCACCGCACTTTGAGGCTCTGGGATCTCAGGGATGCTGTGGATTCTGTGTGTTCGTCTCACCCGTGCATAATTACTAAACAACTTTTACACTTGACACTGAAATTTAAAACACTTTAACTGGGCTGGGTTACTTTTACACTGAAAAGGCATGTTTATTATCCAAATTACAACTCATGCCAGAATAAAATTACGTTATGTCTCGAGCTTGTCTAGCCAGTTCTGGTGGGTGATTCCCCCAAGCATGTAGCTAAACTTCCGCACTCTGACTGGATGAAGCTCTGCGGTGCTTAAAAACACACCGTCTCTATAGAGTAAGGGTCCTACAACCACTAGGATGGACTGCAGGTTTGCTCAGTGACAGGACACAGAGTATGAAATGAACACTAACGTATTCTTCCGCAGCTAACGCCTACTGGTTGGGACTCGGTCCCCCAACCACGTGCTGTGTGGCGACGGTCATACACACAGAGGGCTAGTGCAAAATAATAGCGTTGTAAAAAATATAAATATAACACTTGATGAATATGGGGCATGACATGAGATGGAAAACTAACACACTAAACATGTGAAGGTACTCTTAGATGGCGCAGAGATGCTGCTGGATAGGGCTCGTAGAGGACCATGTGTGCAGGTGTAAAAGCACATCATTTACCCGGAAATCCGGCCAAGAGTTCCATTAAATAATTGCATCATTATTGTAAAATTATATCTGCCAGTAATTAGTAGGCATAAGCCTGACGCGTACCGCTTCTACACCTATCATAATATGACTTCGACTCATTGCCTAGGAGTCCTGCTTCCATCTCTACAGACGTGAGCAACACGTTGCCTATCCCTACAGACAACAGGAACTTCTGTGTTTTTTCCTTCTCACGCATCCTGGCAGGCACACATGCCCCCCCCCCCCCCCCCCCCCCAATACTCGGTGCCTACAAGCTGCCCAGACATCAGGCATGGCCGAGTAGACCTGACAAGGCACGAAACCAGAACCGCTAACGAGATAATTCTCAAGCCACCCAGGGCTGGAGGACATCACACCTCCCCCGCTCCCCTACAAGCTACCACTATATAAGTGAAGCCGCAGCCGAGCTCTGGAGTCATTCTTTCGCATCTCTTGCACCACCCACAGCACTCGTAGTGCTCGGGAGCTCTAGAGAAGTTCGAAGCCTACAAGTAAGCCTTCGAGGCAACCAACTATGTACATCGACGACCAGTCAACCCGATGACATACAAACACCAACTTTCTTCTTTTAACTTCATTTCTCTTCTCTAGACACCTTTAATTAGTAGTTTAACTGTAACTCTTATTTTTGTCTAGAACCAGGTCACCTACACCTGGAACCATGCAGTTACCTTCAGCTATCCTCGACTTGGTACTAGGTAGCACAGGTCACGTGCTTATTGAACTTTCAATAAACACACATTGCTTTCTACTTTGCTACTTTTATTTCCAGGGTATATATCGGTATTCACAATTGGAGGTAGATTATGCTGTGCACTGCCAATGGAATCTGAGGAAGTTATTAAACCGAACTAAGACATACACATTAGATGGTTACCTGTTTCTTCCCATGAAACACACAGCACTATTAGTGCTCGTGGGGAAGAAACAGTAATGCCCCAACCCACTAGTAACACTTTCACACCAGGAGACACGACACACTCGGGTTGCTTTGCACCACTTGCACTATTAATGCGCTTTGACGGTGACCTGCAGTGCTGCCGGGTATTCTGGGTGGACACACAACCAGTAGAGGCTTGGTGCGACTCCGGTTCTACGTCTCTGATCAGTCCGCCTACGGTGGAGGATCAGTGGGGACTCTTATCTAGCCGGCCAACAAGTCACTATTGGGGTACACTGTTAGTATTTCCGTTTCAGTGCACTGCGTGATTTATAGAACTGTTACTCTATGCTTCATGAGTGGTAGGAGACGTAGAGAGCAACACCTGGCTCACCCTGCTGCCTGGCCGAGGATAGTATCACCCTATCCTACACAGGATAGACAGGCGGAACTGGTCCGTGCCACCAAACTCAAACATCAAGCACTCGCGCCTGTACCGATAATATTGAGTTTCCACCGTGTGTCTGTACCACCTACAAGTATCACCCTGTTGTCTACGGCTTCTTAACCGGAGTGGAAGTTCGCCTAGGTTGGGACAACTTGGTCTTCGGGACAAAAGAAGCACGACTTTGGAACATTCGTGCAGGCATTCACTTCGCTTAAGACTAAACTTACCTCAACTACCTTACTAGAAGTGAGAGTGTATTAGAACTAGCCAACACTCCTTGCCTCATCCCCACTACCTAAGTCGCTTATGGTCTAGCGAGTAAAATCTGTAACTACAGTGTCCAGTCAGTCTAATCAGATATGCATCAAGCCCTTGGAATATCGGTTGGTGGGAAAAATACAAGTACATGAACTGACCGCGTGGTCAGGAACAAAATGCATTCAAACACGTAAAATACATGAATCCTTATTGCAAAAATTACATATAACACTGAGATAATTGATGGCGCACAAGATGATAAAAGACAATTAACCCTCATAACATGGTGATTGTGCTGATACAGACTTGGTGGTATCTGACCACATGGTCGGGGGCAATGTGGCCGTAAAACATGATAACATTACAAAAACCCTCAAAGAATTATACAAAAATATTACCCTTAATATTGCGCGTTGCAATGAAGCAGAAATTACATTGAAAAGCGCTAGATATGGGCAGATGGCATCTGATACACAAGTAGCGCAGGCCTCGTGGCCTCTGCGGTACCGCACTCTCTCATGTCATTTATATCTCAAAAAGCCTAAAAGGCTGTAAATTATTAATTTAAGCAGATAGCATTATGCTGGGGCATCTGGCAAAAGTAAGCAAGGCAAAGATTAACCGGTATACTAAAATGAACTATGGCAAAAATGAAGTGCATATGTGTGTGTCTTACCTCACCAGCTCTCCTACGATGACTGCCCAGAGGCAGGGGTTGCATGGCCCAATCATGGCTGCCTATGGGGTTCACACAAGCGGAAGTGCTATGCATGCTGAGTAAAATATTAATATGGCAAATTGAAATGGCACCAAAAGAATTTATAAACAATTTTACATACAGAATTTTAATTGTAATTTTCTGCTGGTTTTTAATTGTCTTTTGAAGGCATTCTCGCCTGAATATCATTGTCTCTTTTCAGCGCCGCGCTCACTTTGAATTTCAAATAGCAATTCCACACAAATCTCTGAAAAATACTTATAATATTTTACAAACAATTGTACCCTTGAAACAAATACATATTACATATTGAAACACTTGATATCCCATCATGGGAAAGTCTGTGGCCTGTAATGGTACTGAACCACGTGCCCACCACCACGTGTACCTTAGTGGCGAGTGCCATCATGGGCTGACTGTGGCTGGCCCTTGGCCTGCATCAAACGAAGGCTATGATGGTGCGAGCAGCTCACCTCTGCTCCTCTTTGCTCTGCCCCGGAACCACCGGTCAAGGGTATTTTCACTGTGGTTATCCCTCCTATATGGTGTGGAGTGTTTAGGTGGTGTAAAACCCCTAAATGGTATGGTATCAAGAAGGCTTTGTTCAAACTAGGCTGGTACGGGGCTACAGAACTGTTGTTATTGTTTACATTGACACTTTTGTTACTCTCGTCGCAGTGCGAAATTTCTACTATGCTGCACCGCACTCCACGTTGTGTTCGGCTTCCCGGCATCTCCGTGCCTTTCTTCCCTAGTAGTGTTTGGGCGATACGCAGATCATTGCAGTGTCTCTTAGCTACACGTTTCTGTACCAGCTTCATAAGAAAAGTAGAGTACCCTACCTTCTCAGTAACTCGTACTGGCCCAGTCCATCGGGGTGCCAGTCCTGCGCAATAATGTTTAGTTCCAGCTGACAGTGGATTCTCTCTCACGTAAACATACATCCCAGGGAGTAGTTCTGGCGGCTGTTTCTTACATGCTGGTATCCACACTGCACAGTATTGCTATTGGTTGGCATGTGCCTGTTCGTGTATTTGTTGTTGGTGGGCTGCAATCTCGGTGGGTGACACTGCCTGGTTTCCACAGGGTTCTCCCGGAGCACGTAGCTCATGGCCTTGCACCCTTTCTGTGGGCGTTTTCCCGGTAGCTGCATTTACTCTGTCATATATGCAAAATCTGATTTCGGGAATGAGTTCTGCCCATCTGGTGTGATCATTTCCCAACCTTACATGCAATTCTATCTTCACGTTTGGATTTCGGCGTTCGGTACGGTTCGCCCTCGGGTGGTAGGCTGGGGTGGTACGGTGTTCCTTGTTCCAGGTGGTGCAATATTCCCGTAATTTCTTCCCTATGAACTGTGTGCCGTTATCAGTAAGTAAATACTCTGGATATCCCCACTGCGAGAAAAATTCACTGTGCAGTACGTATGCAACAGTATGTGCCCTTACATTGCTAACCGAAAATGCCTCCGTCCACCTTGTAAACAATTGGTCATGATGATCAGGAATCATTTCCCGCCTTTTGTGCTGCGGGGGTAGGGCTCCATGATGTCGAGAGTAACTGTTTTTAACGGTTCAGTTGGCTGGGGGGGTTGTTGTGGTGCATCTGCGTCTGTTTTCTGTGGCTTCCTAGTGTTACACGTGATGCAAGCTTGTACATATTGACACACGTCTCTCTTTATACCTGGCCAATAGAAGTACTTCTGCATGTTACGCCATGTCTGTTCTGAATCCGAATGCCCGTATTCGAAACTATTGTACCCGTATTGCAATACTAACTCCCTAGTTTCCTTAGGTATCTGCGCCCTCCTTTTCTCGCTGTTCTGTGTTGGGCGAACCTGTATTTCTCTGTTTATAACATGCCAATGCTCTGTTAACCTTTCTGCACTGTTGGTGGTGCTGTGCAGCATCTGGAGAATTTTCTTTCGATACTTACACTTTTTGCAAAACATCCCGGATGTTCAAAGACACAAGCTCACTAGGACAGTTGGCAACAATGTTCTGGAGGATGAGCGGCGGCGAACCCGTTACCGGTGTGGTGCGGCAGGGGGGAAGTGCCTCCTCCCACTCTGTCTCGTCTTTTACCGTAATCTGCGAGTATGGTTTTCTCGACAGCGCATCTGCCAGCTCGTTCACTGCTCCGGCCACGTGCCCTACTTGAAAGTCAAACTCTTGCAGCAACAGGGCCCAGCTGGCGAGTTTAGGGCCCAGCTGGCGAGTTTGCTCCTACCATTGTGCATGCCCTCCAGCTAAACTAAACAGCGGTTATTGGTTTTCAGGGTTAACTTGCAGCCTAGCAAATGTGGGCAGTATTTATGTACTGTGTGTATAATTACCCAGCACTCCTGCTCATTGATGTGATATTTATGTTCAGTACTGCCAAACTTTGCACTATGGTAATTGATCACATGTTTACCCATTGGTTGTCAGCTTGATAGGGTACCGCGCCAATGCCCTCTTGACTAGCATCTCTCTGCACAGTAACTGGGAGATCTGGGTTGAATCTGGCTAGTGTTTCACAGTTTTGGAATGCAGCTTTTACATTTAGAAATGCCTGTTCCGCTTGTGGAGTCCATACGAATTTCCATCTCTCTGACAACATTTCAGTGAGTTGTTTGCATGACCTGGGGTTAGTTTATCCTGTATCTGTTGCAAATGTTGTGTTTCCGCTTTGTGTCCGTCCCCTAAGATGTAATGCCCTAAGAACTTGATCCTACTCATCCCTACTTTACAGTTATCCACCCGACATGTCAGCTTGTTATGTTCCAGTCTTTCAAACACTAGACTTAGGTGGTGTAAGTGCTTTTCCCAATTACTAGACCACACTAACATATCGTCGAGATATGCCATCGCAAAGTCTCCAATATACCTGTCCAAGGCTTTTACCATGAAATTCTGAAAGGTTGCGGGAGCACATTTTAACCCAAATGGCATGGAAACAAACTGGAACCTCCTTCCATCAGGGGTGGTAAAAGCGGTCTTTTTACAGTCTTGGGGGCGGATGGGAACTTGCGAATATCCTGACTTAAAGTCCAGAGATGTAAACACTGTAGCGGGTCCCAATGTTAACGGTGTCTTTAATATTAATAACAGGTGGGGGTATGTTCACTGTGATTTTATTGAGAGGGTGAAAATCTACACAAAACCTCCACTTGCCATCTTTCGTAGGGGTTAGTGTGATTCCTGCTGATTTATCATGTTCCGGAAGTAGATACCTGTTTCCCTTTGTTTCATGTAGACCGGGTCCTCGAGCATAGTGACGATGGCTTGCTCTGTGATGTCCGTGCATCTGAGCTTCCCCTCAGTGTGGAACACCCCAGCATACTGGTCCAGCTGGTGTTGCAGCCTCCCTTATACTGCTCTGGCACTTCGTGGGCGAACTGCTCCAGCTGCATGGCAGTTGTTGTGGTTGGTGATGTTGCTCCCACGGCGTACAGCGTTCACCTCCCACATGTCCCCATATGAAGGTGGTCGAGGTGGGGCTCGATGACAGCTTGATTTTTAATCAGCCACTGCAGTCCCAGGATCATTTCCTCGCACAAGTCCGGCACAATACACACGTCACACTTAGTTCGCAAGTCCCGAATTCCTACTGTCACGTACATAACACTCGTGGCCTCACCCTGTTGGTGTGTGGTGGTAAATAGTAGTCTACATGGTGGCACCCATGTGGTAATGGCCTGGATTAACCCGTCATGTACGAAACTATTACTGGCAGCAGTGTTCACGACTGCAATCACATTTCTCCCTTACAGTTCAATACTGACGTGTAATGCTCGGACGGTACTGTCTCTCACTTGGTACACTTTTGCTCTCACAGTTGGCGGAGTTCTCCACTCTGGTGGCGAGATTGGTGCAGGTGAAATTTTTCCAACCTCCCTTATCATTTTCCCGACCGATTTCCCTGATAGTAGTTGTTGGGTTTGTTTTGGCGGTAATTTAGTCGCTGTCCACGTGATGTCCGCTCTGGTGTAAACAGAGTTGGTGGTTGCGTGATATCAACAATTATCGCAGGGGGCGTAGGTGGTAGTGGTGGTCCATGGTACCATCCCGGTGATTGGTGTTCCTGTCCCGCTCGTACAGGCATGCTTCCCGCGTGAACTGTTCTACACTCTGCCTGGTGGCTCTATGTATAGTCCATTCCCGATTGGAAGCGACTTATGAAAATCAACCTTAGAAAAAACACTCTAGGCATTACATGTCAACCAATTTTTTCAATAACCTGTATTCCACAAATATATAACACTGTGGTTAACTTTAGAGTACTGTATTATTGAATAAATGAAACTTTACGTTAATATCTTGTATGACTTGTAATATTTATTTATTTTTTAAATATGAATTAACAACAGTGAGTGCAGCAGCGTGTTGCTTGTTGGCAACGACTGATAAGAAATAGTTCACAGTTAAAATATTATTTTAACCTCGTTTTTTAGTATACTATTTGTAAATTAAATGGTGCTTATTTAAATATTTAGGTAGCCCCGATGACAACATATCTCATTTTTACAGTTTAAAATAACAGCGGAAAATATTGTGAGTAGGCCGTAATGGTACACTGTTTTATCAATCAAGAAAGCAACTGAAAAATTGTCTGCTGGGCGAGGCTTGTCTCTATCTCTCTCTCTCTCTCTTTTCTTCGTCTCTTTCACACTCGGGAGATTTCATTTCACTAGTAAAGAAAGAAATTATACATGTTTTCAATTGCAGCATATTTCATATGTATTACAGCAAAATAATGATTTTTGAATTTGTAATTTACAACTGAAAAGAGATTTTAATGTTTGAATACTTATTTTAATATATTTATGTATGATGGCGGGGCAGTTACCAAGTGAAGTTGGCAGACGTAACGAGCCAAGTCATGGCGTGTTGTGTTTTGAAAAACAAAAAGTAAATGATTCTTACTCCGAAAAATACTTCAAATTACCACATCATGTTTGTATACGTTGTTTTTTTAAACCTACCTAGGCAAGTTACGATGTTGTGATAAATCTTGGTTTCCAAGGCAGTAATAAATATACTGTGAGGTGTGTCTTGTTAATCATTGCGTCTGTGAAATAGCATGCCTTTGTGCATCATAGTCAATATGCTGGCCCTGTGTGTGCGTGATTTCAATATTTGATTAACACTATTTATACGTTTTAACTGTGAACTGTTTTTATGAAGAAGTTAATTATTTACATCCACATGTGTTTATTTATCACAACGTTATACCTTTGCCCCAAGAGGTTTGAAACACAGTTGTGTAACGTAATTTGCCACAATCCCAGAAGAAAAATACTAAGCCCAGCCCGATAAATTTCAATAAACCTTATAAACAGTAAATAGCAATACATAGAAATATGAGCAGAAAAAAAGATATTGAAGGATTTATTTGTGTGCATGTTCATCGCTGTCTTTTAAAGTTTGTATGACAAAAATGAGCAACACGAGTTGCGTGCTTGAACTTAATGTGCCTTTTTCACTTTCCTATGTTTTAATATTTATTCCAACTGAGGCCGTCCTTTTAGAGAAATAATCCAACACATATCAATAACAAAAGGATAATTACAATTAGTACAGCCCTTTACCTCGCAGTTGTAACAGTGTTAAACACAGTCACTGCAAAATACTAACATGTATTGAGCTACGTTGTGGAAAACAAATATGTTAATGTAAAATAACCGTAAGAACTATCGTCAATTTAGGCATTTTTAAAACGTCATCAAGCTGACCTAAATAATGTTAGAGCTCTTAAATGTGAATATTCATATGGAATGGTTTTTGGAATGTGACAGAATTCTTTGAAAAGTTGTAAACAGTAAACAACACATTTGACAGGTATAAAAGTAGAAGTCACATTTCAATGTTTATTTTTAGGTGTAGCTTAAGTATACAAACATATGTACACACACAATGGAATACAAACATTGATTTTGACAGATGCTACATGGCAGTCACATGGCAATGTTTGTTTACATTTGGCGGAAGTATACGAAATGGGTCTGCAAGTAGATATTTAGCAGGGCTCCGAGAAAGTTACTTCCAGTGGGGAATGGACTATAGATACGGCCTAATTTCTGGTTTTGACAAAGTGACAACAATCTCTAACACCCCACTAGTTGGCTGCCCTGGATTTAACCTCTTGTACAGTCCCACATTATGCTGTATGAACTTCGATCCCTTCGTACTCACATTGCTGCTCGTGGTACAACCGGGCTTGGGCATGTATTGCGTCACCATCTGTATCGAACCGGCCTAACATTCTCTCATAAAATTCTTCCCGTGTGACTCGGTACTCACGGACGAGATTCCACCATGCGGCCACGGTGCCTTGGAGGCGGTTGGCTGTTACCTCGGTCCAGTCCTCTCGGTGTACCCTATGTCTGCAGTTTTTCCTCACATACAGATTGAAATGAACGTGAATCTTCGGAGTCGTGCCCAGCAAAGGTAGGCAACAGTTCAGTCTGGGCCGTATATGTAGCTACAACAGGTGTTGGTGTATATTTGCTATGTGGTGGTGTAGGCAGCATGTTCCTAGCACAGTCACTGTTTTGGCACTCTGCACAATTAAATATTCCGTCCTGACAGGTCGCTTACTCTTCCCGCCCTATGCATCTCAGATGTATAGTCTGTCTGCACTGCTGGCATGTTGTCCACTACTTAACCACTCTTTCACATCTGGTGCGCTTGCACAGGCTTTGCTCTGACAGTGATAATGTGGTATCGGACGTACTCTGATGGCGATAACGTGGTATCGGACGCGCACTGACATAGAGCTTGCTCCCAAAGGTTGTAATCTAACAGATTGATTTGCTACAATTTCCCACAGTGTGCGCATCAGTCGATCGCATGTCCATGTATAAGTATTACCCGTTCGTGGGTGTTGCGGATGCTGGCGCGGTTGGCTTCATGTCTTTTCATGGTTGCTCTGGCATGGTCGCCATTTTGTCGTGGATGACACAGTATCCATTAAAAATATTTCTGATATGAGCCAGAGATTACACTTTTGAATGAATATCAACATCACATGCGCTCTTGCGGTATTCCCTGTTTATTTATTATTTATTAATTCAAAGCAAACAAACACACTTTAATTAAATTACTAAAACAAGGACTCGAGTCCTGTAAATATGCCAAATATGACTCTATACTCCACACTAAATAGAAAAATATAACCTGCGAGCCAGAGCAATAGGTTAAAATACTATACAATTATTCAGGTACTTTTAAAAGGCAAGCAAAAACTTTTCAAATAACCAAGCTTTTACTATAGAAAGAGCCTCTGAAATAAAATTTATTACTCAATATTCATAACTTTTCTATATCGGAACATCCAGTCGTCAGTTTACATATCTACATTAAGTGTGTATTTAAGCTGGTAATTCAATACTAAATTATGCACAATGTTTACAAAAATTCTCAAAATTTTATTTGTCACAGCTAATATAATTTCTTTTCTTTTGTCATAGTGACTAAATCTTGCCAGCCTAAAGTATTGAGCTTAGAATGGCGTGTCGAGCGACCGCTGGACAAGCAAAAGGTTAAATGCATCATCGAGTGCACTAATGTCAGCCTTTCAATAACAAACATTCTAATTAAGTCAAAGCACAATCTGGCCAGCAGGAAAATCACTGAAGTTTTAAGAAAATTAATGATCTTCATTAAACAAAGCGGACATAACCACAGCATACCAATTTATTCATATTTGAAAAGTTCAGAATTGTACAAAGTATTTTAACTCGTTCGTCCTCCAACACTACCCAAAACAGAGGGCTTTCACTCCGAAATCCTATGCCAGTAGGTGTGAGCGACAGTGCCATTTCATGGCCGCATTCTGCCAACCTGGAACTTCTCCGGATGTAATTCAATATGCGTTGGAGTCTTAAGGAAAAAACACTGATTTACCATTACCTGAAACTTATGCAAATTAAAAATGAGAATTCACGTCAGTCAGATTATACTATGGGCTGTTGGCAATCAAACTGGAAAAAGCCAACACACGACGACTGTAGATACTGCGGGCTACATGCAAAACTCGTATAACCATAAATCAAGTGGAAAACTACTGATGCGTCGCCCATGAAAATTGGGTCACAAAACTATTGACTCACTTATTAGTTTCCTCAAAATTAGTTTCCTACAGGTCAGCATGACTCACCATCGTAGTCACAATGCCTACGGAATCATGTCGCCGGTAATGAGTGGTGTTGCCCCATATGTCGGCCCAGTGCTGTCAGGTAAAGGTTGCCCATGTAGTCATCGCTTAAAGTGCAGAAAGATATTGCATAAAGGCGTTGCCGACGAGAGGACCATGTTGATTGACTGTCTGGAAGGAGAGGTCATGAAGTCCGAAGGCAGTAGAAGGAAGGGAGGGGAAATGTAGTGGTTTATATAGACCAAGTCTGGCGGGGAATTGGAGGGAGGGAACAGGAGAGGGAATCAAACGAGAGCTAGGGAGGGAATGAGTTGGCCGAGGAGCGTGTGCATAGCCAGCAATTTCGGTTCTTAAACAGTTCTGCGAGACACAAAGTGTCGCAATGACTGACTATTCTTTTAAAGAGGGCTTAAGGCATTAATGGCCCTATCACTCTCATTTACATCGGGGACGATATGTATGTTATGAATTTTATTACTATAGCTTCAACAGTTCAGAAATTATGACTAACTATGCTTATAAAAGGACTTAAGCCATAATCTACTTTATCGCTCTCATCTACAGTAGAGATGTGTATATTATGAATTTGATGACTATAGCTTCAACTGTCCAGGAATTATGACTACCAATGCTTATAAAATGGCTTAAGGCATAATTTACCATATCATTCTCATCTACACCGAGGACAATGTGTATGTTATGAATTTGATGATTATAGCTTCATTGGTTCGGAAATTATGACCAACTATGCTTATAAAAGGGCTTAAGACATAATTGTCCATTAGATCCTGTTTGATGTCTGGGAAGGGGCGTAACCTTCGGACAATCACAATTCCTGGGGGATGGGTGACACAAATGCTACAATGGAAGTAGGTCACGTGGAGGAAATGGTGGTAGGGGGGTTGCGGCACCCTTGTGTCCTCGCCTCCGAGACCTCCTCTCAGGTTAATCTTCTGGCACCCAAGTGTCCTTTGAGCCCCATGCACCCCTAATTGTGTGATGGCATGTATGTGACATGAATAATGTCAGTATTTTCTCTTATTTAAGTACGAGATGAGTGGGAGAAAAATATAATTCTGCTTGGCAGTGCTCAGGTTGAAATTCAAACAAGAATAAGGTAAAAGGTGAAGGTGTACAAAAATATTTGCAAAGTAAGAGTAAAACAACTTCTGATTTCTCTGGGACATTCTGGAAAATATTGAAGAACGTGCACAAGATTTCTTGGTGTGTTAGGAAGTAGTTCCTAGTGATGACAAGCAAGTAAAATTAATAAAGAATTTAAACTAGGATAACCATAGAGTCATTTATTTATACACCCAGAAAATGTTTTAAATATGTACTAGATAGATAGGTGTTTCAGAAATACTTTTATAAACTTTGGGATCAGGTTCTTCACACCAAAACAAAAAAAAAATGTCTATATAAACATGTCAAAAAATCCTGAGTTTTTACGTTGTTAATGAAAAAACATAATGTTAGACACATCTGTTAGACAGTGTTAGCATATTAGAAAGTGGTGACACTATCATCACCTCAGAAATTCATAGTAAATTTTCAAAATATCCTCCTTTTACTTCCATACACACATGCAAACTTCGGATCATGGACTGTTGCACCCTTTCAAATACTCCCACACAATGTTGAATGGTTTCGCATGCTTCCATGACACGTTGATGAAGTGTGTCTGCATTAGGAATGCTGGCTGCATAAACCAATTGTTTTAGGTGGTCCCACAGATAAAAATTCAAAGGATTCAGGTTGGGGGGACGTGCAGGCCATTGAACTGGTCCTCCTCTACCTATCCATGCGTCATGGTAGATATCAGCCAGTGCATCTTGAACAAGGTGGCTAAAATGTGCTTGACACACCATCATGCTTCTTCGTATTTGCAAGCGCACATCCTCTAGCAAGTCTGGAAGAGTTTTCTGAATAAAGTTGCTGTTGACAGTGCCTGTTCCTGGGTGAACATATAGAACTACTAGACAGCCACCTACAGTTCCAGCCTACACATTAATCTTAAACTGATGCTTGTGTCTAGCCTGATTTGTACCATGTGGATTTTCTTCCACCCACAAATGTTGGTTGTGAAAATCTATTATTCCTTCTCTTCCAAATGTTTCCTCATCTCTAAACAAGACGGATGAGACAAACAACGGATTGGCAGTTTGTGCAACAATCCACCAGCAACAGTTTTCCTATGGTGGGTAATCGGCAGGCAAGAGACACTGCACATGTTGAAGATGATGCGGATACATAAGCTGTTCGTGAAGTACTCTCCATGCAGTAATATGAGATGCACCACATACTCGGGCCACTTGTTGTTCTGATACCTCAATCTTCTACCACAACCTGTAAAATGTGTTTTTCCTGGTCAGGCGTATGAGCGGGACTCTTGGTCTTCCTCGATCTATAGTTCGTGGTGCTATTGATTCTGTTTCCGCAACATGATGATAAACAGCGGCAGATGTTGGATGACTCGGCTGCTTTCAGTTTGGAAATGCCATCTGATACAACTATGCAGCCTCATATTTATTACCATTTGTGCAACTGTACATAAAAATCATATCAGCTAGCTGATGGTTAAATGTGAACTGACCTGTAACACAACAGAAGTGAAATGTGAGTTACAGATTAACCACAAATGTACATAAATGACTTGTAACAAATGTAAACTCTCCTTGGCAACATATCGCCATTGAGGATTACAATGAGGGCATCAGTAGACTTGTATTGAAAACATAATTTGATTATCTAACAAAATTAATTTTATTATTGGTTATGTACGTTCATATGTAATGCGGTGAGGTGTATGCTGCCACAAAGAACACGCGTAAGGGCGTCAATTTAGTGTAAAATTTAATAAATTTATTGTGATGTAACACCCACGCTAGACCACCAAGCTGGGATAGCCAATTTACTTACGTGTGATGTACTTCACTGTGCTTTAGGCATCTCATCACAATTAGCTGTACAGGACAACTTTATGGACTTAGATTTGCTGACTCACTCATTAGGTCAGCAATTCTCTCTAATTTAATGACTTACTTTATTGTCAGTTGGTGGGTGTACAAAGCATAAATAATTAAGTAATAACATATGTTATGGTCGTTGATGTTCCTACCAGCTCCGTGTGAGTGTGTGCTGACCAGCTGATTACTCTTGCTACAATACACCTTATAAGTTATGCTTATGTGTGTGCTGGTTACCATAAGCAGATTAGTTTGCTGTGTTTTCTGCATATAAATTGAACACATATATTCAGCCTGTAAATAACTTTTTTTTTTGGACCACTGCTTACTGAATGTATAATATTTTGAGCTGTGATTAGTACGGTCAGTTTCATCAACTCCAGCAGGGACCAATTGCCTATGGCTCTCATGAACACTTTTGTGTATATGCTAGTGCCAGTGGGATGCCCTATTCAGGTTTCTTCACTCCCATAAAAACCGTGGTTTGCAAAAACAACAATGAAACAACAGCTGTAAAAATGAGTGTGACCAAGCAGAATAGCTGACTTGAAACATGAAAAGGTGGAAAGGTGTAACATTACCTAGGCTGCAGTTGTAGAATTGCCAGGTGCAGTTCTGGACCGGTAGGTGAACAAGCTTATTATTATTATCATCATCATCATCATCGTCATCGTCGTCGTGTAGAAAATTAGCATTCAACATGTACACCATTTGTATACGTACACTGCAGTAAGGCAGGTAACAGAAAACTCGAATAAAAACATAGGTTTTGTACTATATATGAAACAGGTTTACCTTACACTATAACAGAGAAACCGACACGACAGATGCACCCTTTTGATATGAATTATTTATTTATTTTTTTCAATTTATTTTTGCCTTTGCAATTCTGTGATAGAAGGAATAATTAGAAACCCGGATGGCGATATAAGCAAAGCTAGAAACACACACTACTATACTAGCAACGTTAAAAGTGGCCATGCCTAGCCTGCTTTAACCCTTTGATGGTTGTGTATCATAGCTTGCCAGTGTCTGAAAATATTTTTTTCAAAAAATTAAAAATTAAACTGTTCTACGTAGGTAGAATTAACTTTAAAATTTGCTGTGCTCACTATACAGTCTAGCTCTTGTACAAGTCACATATCTCATGTTTTGCAGTGGGTGTAAATGTGCTGGAACCTTCCGTACTTAGGAAATCAAAATGGCGTTGCTTAACTGACGCTAACGGAAAATTGAGCTGACCCAAACTATTTAAAGAAAATTATATTCTGATGAAAATGTTAGCTTCCAGCATAGGACTTAGCTGTAATCCACCAACTGGATTGAAGTTAGGATGCTCTCGCAGGGATTGGTATAGTAGGTTAAGGTGCTTTTCCGCGGAGCTCAGCTCTACACGTACACTAAACCTAGCAAAAGGGCGACTCTCATCTCACACTCCATTGCGGGTTGTAGAATAATTTTCAAGTGAGTTCAGGAAACATCTACACACCCTAAAACTTAAAATCCTACTTCCGTCCACATCAGATGGGAGGCCCTAGCCTACGTTTGACTCTGTTGGATGCTGCTAACAAAGAGAGTGTTATACTCTGCTGACTGGCACTAGCTTAAGGGGACCTAAGGCGCCAGCCATTCAACAGTCAGAGTTTAAACCTGTGGGCCAATGGAGATCAATACTATTCAAACCACCCACATGATCTCAGAACTGAGATACAATGCAATAATAAATAAAAAAACTTACAAAAACGAGATGACACAAAAAATAAATATTAATTACATAAAAAAATAAATACACAAAAATGAACTAGCCTATTCAAATTATACATAAAATATTGCCTCCATACAACTAAGTTTTAAGAAATCCTACGTGTTAAGAAAAATAAAATAAAAATAAAATTTACGTTAACAGTTGAAATATTATAGAAGTGACATGTGAAAAAATATTGCATATAATCTTACATGACAATAAGTGTAGCAATAAAAATAGAAAATAATGTAGGGTAATTATATGCATGAAAACCTATTTTTACGAGTGTTACAGTTACAAACTTGCATTTTTGAATTGTACCATGCAAAGCGTTGAATGTAAACTTTCATTAATAACACAAAGCCTACAGATTTTTGGACGTATGATTATATGGATTTCTTTTGTGTATGTGTAAGGAACCCACCCCCAAAGTTTGTAAAGGTATTTCTGAAACATCCTATATCACATTTGTAACTAATTAAGTATGGTCAGTTAGAAATTACCATTTAATTAATATTTGTGAATGGTTTTAAATAAAAGCAGCTGAATTGTTTAAAATAAAAGCAGCAAAAATTATAATGTCAAAATGTGTTTATATAAAAAAAAAAAACTATAAATATTTTTTTTCTTTTGCAAAACAATACACTGGAGTAGTCATTATCATATTTAATTGCAAAATGTGTAATGAACACTGAACATGCTTTATATATATATATATATATATATATATATATATATATATATATATATATATATATATAATATACGCCGTTCACCCTCACCACTCACATGACATGTGGACATACAGGTGCGCAAAGAGGCTCCAGTTTGAACTTTCCCATAACAGAATATTAATTTGCAGTGTAAAATGTGTCTTTCTTTTTTCTTCCAGAGTCAAAATGTTTCAAGTGTTAAAAAATGTATGCTAAAAATGATTGCACAATGTTTGGTTATGAATTCAAAATGCACGCTGCGCGAAGATTAAGAACATTACTATTGCGGCATGAACGCCATCATAAAAAGACATTCAAATAATACAAATAATTAGTAAGAAAAATCTTAAAAGTAAAACAATATTTAAATTACTTTTGTGCCATTTATTTTCAAGTATAAAAAGTTTTACTCGGCGTGCGTAGTACTTCCTCTTATGTGAACCCCGCACGCAGCCATGGTAGGTCCGTGAGACGCTAGCCTCGGCGCACTCGTAGGAGGTCTTGGGAGGTAAGACACTGTCACGTACACACTTCAAACTTGTTGCACTGATGTAGATTACCATAGTTAATTCTTAGTATACCAGTTAACCTTTACTTGCATACGTTTTGTCAAATATTTTCCCCAGCATTATGCTTCCACTTAACTTAATAATTTGTGCCCTTGTGGCTTTTTGAAATATGAATGAGGAGAAGAGAGGAAAGAAGTCGGAGGGGCCACACGACATGTGCAACTTGAATGAGGCGCCATCCGCCTTTGTTAAAGGCATTTTATTGTAATTTCTGTATTATTACTGCATGCAATTTTAAGGACTTTAATACTATGTATGTATTTAAGGGTATTTTTCATGTTTAATTGTTTTACGGCCACATCACCTGCGACCACATGGTTCATACCCGCCAAGTCAATGTCCGCGCCATCCATGCGCTTTGAGAGTTTATTTGTGTAATATCATGTGCGCCATAATTTATTTCAGTGTTCTATGTAATTTGTATTCAGGGTTCCGTGTAATTTTCATGTAATTGATGCTTTGTATGTTTACCACACAGTCATTTCAGTGTCTGATTCTCTTGCCATCTGGCATGTTACAAACCCAAAACAAATTTAATAAGCAAGAGAATAATTTTCTCAATAGAAATAACATTTTGTCTGACTGGAATTTGCCATTTTTGCGGAGAAATACTGAAATGGCACCTGCACCACGTGCTCCGCTACAACCCTTATCCAGCGGCATCCGCACCATATAATCTAGCTTTCACGCGCTTGCATTTTTATTGTGACCATTCATGTCGTGACTTATCATTTTTCAAGTGTATTTGTATGATTCGGTGTAATGTGTACGGTGATATTATTTCTGTTCTAGCCGGCTTTGTGTATAGGCCGTTACCTCACTAACCACGTGCAGCAAGATGTGCCCCGACGAGTCCACGTTAATGATGCCAAATAATCACACGTGTTTGTTTAGCTTGTTCATTTTGTTCATTTCATTATTCTCTGCTCCCTATCTTCAGGGAAAATTGTCAGTCCACCCTAGCGACTGTTGACTCCTTCCCTTGTGAAGATTGTGTTTTCTAACACCACAGAGAAGTCATCCATCTAGGAGTGCGCTAGATTAATTGCTGACTGGGGAGCACCCAAACGGAGTTAGCTAGACACGTCCGAGTGTAAGTTATAAAATAACCTCCTGGCACGTTTTTCTTGTATGAGTGGTATAATAAAAGCAAGTAGTACAGTGCATCAAGTGTTTCTTTGTAATGACAGCCACCTCTTGCCATTGTTTTCTAAAAGTTTAGTAATGTTGTGTAGTATTGCAAAGTGATTCATAAGCACGCTCGGGTGAGATGGACACACAGAAACCACAGCATCCCTGAGAACCCTGAGTCTCAACAGTACAGTGATTGGGAAACACCACTGGCGCCCATCTACAGTAAGCTATTGTGTCATAGTTCGTCTCGTGTCTCACCTGACCTCTCTCTCTTCCTCTCTCTCTCTCTCTTCTCTCTCTCTCTCTCTCTCTCTCTCTCTCTCTCTCTCTCTCTCTCTCTCTCTCTCTCTCTCTCTCCCCTCTCTCTCTCTCTCTCTCTCTCTCTCTCTCTCTCTCTCTCTCTCTCTCTCTCTCTCTCTCTCTCTCTCTCTCTCTCTCTCTCTCTCTCTCTCTCTCTCTCTCTCTCTCTCTCTTCTCTCCTCTCTCTCTCTCTCTCTCTCTCTCTCTCTCTCTCTCTCTCTCTCTCTCTCTCTCTCTGTGCGTGTGTGTGTGTATATATATATATATATATATATATATATATATATATATATATTATATGGCAGTTATATAATTTGTTTAGTATCAAGTTCAGTGTTACCACACACAGAAATTTCCTCTTCTATTTTAACCAGCAAAATGAAGCAAGATAGCTTCATTTTTGAACAAAATTTGAATTGAACTTCACACAGTACTTTACTACAGAGTCATCATACTAGAGAGAACTTGGCGATTACACCACCTTCCTGGATTGATGTTTTCTTTTTTTTTTGTCACCATCACACTTCAAGATGGCTTTGGTGTTGGGATCACGCGTACTGTAGGCTGTTCACAGTTAATTGAGGCACTTATAAAACCAACCTTTGATATATTACTGCTCGTAACTGCCATACATGTTAATATAAGCACTGGCTGATATATTCATGGTTAATTTGGTAGTGATGTAGAAAAAGTAGTTACGTGCTTTAATGTTGTATTACCAGCGTGGCTTTTAAGTTTGTTGACAGTGAACTAATATCATTTAGTTTCTGTTTGTTTTGTGCACATAAGAGCATGAGTTAGCATATTAGAATGTTTATTTTGTACAGTTTCACATTGATGAAACAGTTTTAAAATGATGCATTGGTACATTCGTTAGTTTTCTGCTCATTAGATTCTCAGGAGGAGGTTAATCTATCTAGTCCTGATATTGTTGAGTAATTTAAATTTTCAAAGTGGTCTTTTTTTTTCTTTAATTTATTTAGTAACTTTAATTGTATCTTCAACCTTTCTATGGTTTGGTGGGGGGAGAAAGTACAACTGTTTGCCTTTTCTCTTCATTGTGCTGAAGATATAAAATTAGTTAGTACTTTGGCTGATTTGTATAGGTCAAATATTAATAATGGAGCAACACTTGTAAGGATGCATCTTATATCTGAGAATTTGTCTTGTTATGGGCTTCAAAAATGTAAGTTTTTATTGTGAAGATTTTATAACGGCATTAGTGGAATGTAAGGTTTTGGGTACTCTTAACATAAAGGTTTTGAGTTCCAATGAGGGTGAAATGAGGAGAGTATGGAGCAGCACCAAATTGCAAGGGCAGGGGAAATGGGAGATCCCTGAGAAAAGCCATTGACCAGCAGAATTGTCTGGCATGATTCCCACATGCAAAAATCCAGGAGTATCCCTGCTGGGAATCAAAGCCGGATCACCTATGTGGGTGTATAATGGCTTTAGGATATTTTGCTTACCTCTGATTATCCTTTCCAAGAAATTTAACTTTATATGCAAATTTCACACTGGCTTTATTGAACGTTGTTTTTGCTATACCTGATCTTTGGTATATAATTGTGCAATAATTTACTATGATCTTGTTTGTGTGTGTATGTATGTGTTAAAGCAACATACACATACACACACAAACAGCATAGCATTAAGTTGGAGAATTCACGAAACTGTTTCTCCCTCTCCAAGTGTTCCATTTGACATGTCCAAAAATATTTATTCATATGGTTGGAATGAAAGGGGAATTATTTCTAGCAATTCGAGTTATGTTCGTGTTGAACAGAAATGTTGTACTCAGTGGAAGTTGATAAGCGCCTACCACCCCCCCCCCCCCCTCAGGTTCTTGGCGTGTAGCTGTGGCCGAATGTGCTTTGGAGATAATCCTCGCACCCGGCTAGCACCTAGAGTTATGGGGCACTGCCGGGGAGTTCGTATTCTCATTTTATAAGCAGCCCGAGTAGGTTGTAAGTGCTGAGTAGTAAGAGTTTGAGATTTCCGGAATTGTTATTTTCAAATTTTTGGTGTTCTTAAGTCGACTACACTGTGCTGCGAATAAAGACAATTCTTTCATGGAAGGAAACAGGAAACTATTTGGCTATCAAAACAGTTATAATTAAAGCTTACATTCTCGAAATTTTTCGAGAGTTAAAAAAAGGTTCGATTCATGATCGAGATCGTACTTTTTTTCTAGATTCGATCTTGAAAGTTTGAGTCTTGCACATGCCTAATATTAATTACAGTCTTCAGTGTTTACCACTCAATGTCTGCATCTGTGACACTGGAATTGTAGCTCGCTGGGCAGCCCCATTAGTTGATGTATGTTAGGGTGTAATACTTCAGATCGAATCATAACCCTTTTCCTGCACATGCTTGCATGAATTTTATCCAAAACAGACTCCTGCAGTTAATTGTTAGCACCACTGACTTACTCATTTTTTTTAGAAATTTATAAAGGACTGAAAAAAAAAGTTCAACACACATTACTATGTGTAAATAAATTTAATAAATTTACTTATTATATACATTCTTTCGTTCTATTTATTGCGTTCATTTGATCTTAACATTTCTCATTTTCAGATCATGGATAGTAGCCAACAGTCTCATCAGATAAAACCCCGATCTTTCGGTTCTTTGTTGATTGAAGATTTCTCAACAATTTGTGACAGAGCCCTGCATTTTTATAGGTCAGTCAAATGTATAAGAGTATAAACAAGTTCATTCGGGTTTTCGGAAAATGTGTTCTTGGCGCCTTATGCCTTCTTCACACCATTCGTTGAAGGAAACTCAAAGTGTGGGAATGTCGGAAGAATCATCGTCCTCATCAGATCCTAACACTGTTGTCATAGTCATTATCAACAATGCTGTCTTCATGATTGTCTTTGCCTCGTGATTCATCCTCAATATCAAGTTTGCTTTTCTTTGTAGGAGTCACATGGTCATCATCAGTATTTAGAGCAGACAGCTGTTTATTTTGAAGTTCGTAGATTGCACACAAAAGTCCTGCAAGTGTACATTCTGCACAAATCATCTCTACCTCATCGTGTAAGTCTGTAATTCCATCATTAGCAATAACTGTCTTGCAATAATCGTCTGTGAAATCAGTATCCATCAATGCAGCAAGGGGTATAGATGACATCATTTGCTGGCTCCCAGTAGATGAACCCTTGCAAATCTTTATTTGTTCCTTCAAGTATTGTCTTGCATAAACTGTACGTGGCCATGGTCCTAATACTGTATCATGTTAGTTCCCTCGTCATATGTAAACATTTGATGTAGTGTAATAACAGGAGTTAATAAATTCAACACATGCTGTTTCTTAGTGGGTGACTGAACACTAAACTTCTCGGCCTTGATGTGTTTTAGTTATCATGTCAATTGAACTATGTGTGTCTGTGCGTGCATGCGTGCACGCATGTGTGTGTGTGCTATTTGCCTATTCATTGTTTAAAGTGAGCATTTTTGAAAGCCCTCTCATTTGGAATAATAGTCAATAAGTATGTTTTATTTTATCCTTAGATGCTAGCTTCGGAGTATGGTGGAACATACACACTGTGTTTATTACTTACATAGTAATATTTATTTAAAAAGGTGGTTAAAGGATAAAAAATGGCTAGAAGGAAAAAGTAGCAAGAGCCTTCAAAGTGCTCACTTTACTTTGAAAAGCCTATATATGTATACATAGAAAAACAACATTTTTTCTAATTTATATTAGAGATAACTAGTGTGCGGATGTACGATAAAAGGAAAATATAAAATAATGTATACCCACTTCATAAAGAAAGATCAGCCCTTCAAGTAAAGAAATCACCACACAAATACATATTAATAAAGTGTTTACATAAATAAAAATAAATAAAAAACTGATAGGAAATCACATATAATTAATTATATAAGAAGTGGCATCACAAACCATAAGTCATGCTGGGAATTGTACAAGTCACAAAAGGATAATGGATAAATATCCTTTAAAAATAATCATAAACAAGACTTATTACCTCCTTGTCAAATCAATATAAATATAGGCCCAAAGGTAAATCAATTTGATTACGAATAAAAACACGTGATTTGTGGTGGTGTGCTAAATAAAATACTTTCTGAAATTTATTGAGTATTTTCAGTTAAATCGAATACAATATTATCAAAGCAAGAAACATGAGTAGTTCAAAAAGACGTGATTACACACAATAATACCAAGACACAAATTTCATAAGATTTACTATAAAAGGTTTTAGCTCGTTGAACAAACAAGAAAGTTTGGTCATAAAGTTCTTTTCATTTTGTTATAAAGCTTCAAACGTTCATTAGAAACAGCAGAAATATTGATCAAACTGGAGAAAAAATCACGCCAGCAATAGATTCAAAATTTGTGTTTACATTAACGTGGTGAATAAAATATAATATAAAAATTAAATGAACACTATCATTTAATGGTACCTGGATGCATCCTTACATATTAAATAGAATTTTATTAGGCCTACTACAAAAGATTACAGGCAAGAGCACAATAAAATAAAATAAATTTAAAAATTCTTGCAAATGGTGTCTAAAATGTTTATATATTTAGTAGCAAAACCATAGAAATATGAATTTATATCACTTAGCTTCACTGCATCGTAATGCGTAGAAAAAACACTTAGATAAAAAGGCCTTTAGAGTAAGTGGCAGGCACACCAGAAAAACTTTAAGAATTAAAGTTGCTTGAAAACTCGAACAAACAGTAAAGCCAAGAAAAGCACAGAGTTGGTGTAGGTCACACCACTGAAGTGCTGACGAAAATCACAGAAACTCGTCTACCCTCACTAGTACATACAGAAGGTATGCAAAAGTGAGTAAAAAGAAAATATTAAAGCACGCGACAAAGGGAAAAGAACCAAAAATGGTACTCACCAGAGGAGGGTAGAATAAATATCCTTACATGATGAAGTGGCGAGCCGAAACACCAACAGAAAATAAATAAATAAATAAATAAAATGCACCACATCACAATTACATCTTGACTGCTACTCTATGGGATGTTTACATAAAGAAAACTATTAACTAGGGACTTAGGTCCCAAAGAAAATCATCCCGGTTGCTGTACTTTGCCAACGCACCATGTCGACAACAAGTCGACACCAAGAGTGGGGTTAAAAACCAGCTCGTTGTGCACAAAAGCAGGGGAAAGGGAACAGAAGCTTAGTACTAGGCTCACTGCTAAATGGAATTAGGGGTACAAAAGTGAACATACTGCAGCGTGGCTGGAGGTTAGCACGTGGATGTAAGACGTTTTTGTGCAAAGTCACGCACAGGGTACGTGATTACAAGAGGATGTTGCGAACACAGCGACTGCAGAAACTGAAGCGAAGAAGGGAGGGGGTAGCGACGGACGTGAAATACAATACTCTGTCAACGTTGCAGCGTCCATCCGGTGAAGCCAGGAACGCGTGGACGAAACAGCCGCTTGGAAAAGCTTTAGCAACTTTTAAGAAGACTTTTTCAGAGAACCGAATTGAGTAAAATTGAAATTAACAGGGGAAATACCACTAGGAAAAGTTTGTAAACAATACATAATTGGCGCAAATCGTTTCAGTAAAATTTCAGTTACATGACCTTTAATAAAACCAATATGGAAATATATATGTCAACATGAAAACTGAAATAAATGTCTGACCATAGAGTCCAATTAAATTTAAATAAATTTCAAATGCTTCAAACTGAAAATAAAGTAATTATGTACTGGACCAAACAACTTTAAATAAACTTGAAATGATTCACATAATTCCAAATAGGCATAAAGCAATTAATTATGGCAGTAATCAAAATAATCAAATTCACAAGACAATTATTAATTAAAATCCTTGCAATCGTACCAATAACTGAAAAAAATAAATATACTCAAAACCGATAAAAATGAAGTTAATTATTAGGGACCATCTCAATAACTAATCAAAATATTAAAATTTTAAATTTGCAACTAGCTTAAAATTGGCTCAACACATTGACAACAAATAAAATTCAATAGTAGCTTATATTAACTCACAAGGACATATTGTAAAATATTTTTTGATGCATAAAAAAAATTATTTTCACACGTTTAAAAATTGTTGCATGGAAATTAAGGAGGCGTGCCAATATGACATACTAGCAATCCACCATTGCTTCGCTCAGATTTTATGGAGTTATTAAAATACATATCTATATATGGTTTGTAAGATTTCTACTTGATTATCGGAAATAGTTTTGTCATCGCGTTAGTGTTGGTTTTTTGTTAATGTATTTTTGCTATGTTTTTCCAAAAACTAATCTACCTTCTCTACAATGTTAAAAAAATCAATGACTATCTAAAAAACTATGGTAATATTTACAATTTGCGACTACCTGTGACTACTTGCGACTACCCTCAACAATGTGCGACTACCCATGATAACTTGCGAGTACCTGCGACAACTTGCGACTACCTGAGGACTCTTGCGACTACCTGCGATGACTACTTGTGATTATCTGCAATAACTTACTACTACCTGTGACAACTTGCAACTACCTGCGACAGCTTGCAACTACTTGTGACAACTTACGACTACTTGTGACTACCCGTGACAACTTGCAACTACTTGCAATTACCTGCAATTACTCACAACTAATTGCGACTACCTTTGACTACCTATGACTACTCATGATTACCCGCGACTACCCCTGTGAATACCTGCGACTACCCTTGACTATCTGCAACTACGTGACTGCCTGTGACTACCTGTAATTACCCATGACTACCTGTAATTACCCATGACTACCAGCGATTACTCATGACTATCTGTGACTACCCTGACTACCTGCGACTGCCCGGACTACCTGTGACTATCCGCGACTATCTGTAACTACCTGCAACTACCTGTGACTATCCTAGACTGCCTGCAACTACCCGCAACTACCTGTGATTACTCGAGACTACCTGTGACTATCTGTGACTACCTGTGATTACCCGAGACTACACGAAATTACCTGCAACTACCCATGACTACCCAAGACTACATGCGACTACCCAAGACTACCTGTGACTACGCGAGACTACCCGCAACTACCCATGACCATCTTTGACTACCAGTAACTACCCATGACTACCTTTGACGACATGCAACTACCTGCGACTACCCGCAACTACCTGCAACTACCCACAACTACCCGAGACTATCTGTGACTACCAGGGACTACTTGCAAATTTTTTAAATATGAAGATACACTTTTTCTTCTAACATTTTCAATTTACCTTTAATAATGGTTTTGTTAGCACATGCTTAGAAAGCAGCCAAATAGCTCATTTTTCTTCGACTTGGTTTACAAATGTTGAAATTTCTCAAGGTTAAAAAAAAAAAATAAACATATCGTACGTCCATCTGGAAGAATTTAGCTTCCTAACAGTGAAAGAATTATAAGAATCGGCCCTGTAGTTTCCAAAATTAGCCGTTACATATAAACAAATACACTTACATTACCTTTTTATAATATAATATTATAGATTATGTATATTCTTGTTTGATATTTCTATGTGTGTGTCTATATATATATATATATATATATATATATAATATACACATACACAGGGTGAGTCATCAGCTCTGCGACAAACTGCAAGAGGACGTTCCTTGCAAAATTTCAGTTGGAAAATGTCTGACAACGAACGTCAGGAAACCACTCCTTAGAGCAGGAAACCCTTGTGAAGATGGGGTTGCAAATATGAGTGTTATTTAATTACACTGAAACCATGTGATATTAAGTGATGAATTTCTGTAGGTATGCCAAACAATTTGGAAACTGTGACATGCAAGTACCTATGTTGAACACCGCATATACTACATAGTAAATTGGGGGTTGCCACCTCAGTAAAAATAGGTCGTAAATTGTTACGTAAATTATGACCACAGGCTATGAATTACCATTACAAGACTTGTAAACAAGTCCCCCTGATAAAAAAACTTCTGACGGATGGTTTGCAATAAAACAGACCTCCAAGATATTAAATACCACGTAATGCTTAAGAGGCATTTATTATCTTGGAGGTCTGTTTCCTGGCAAACCATTCGTCGGAGGTTTTCTTACCAAGAAGATTTTTTTTTGCATCTTGCAATGGTAATTCATAAGCTGTGATCATAATTTACGTAACAATGTACGAAGACCTTTTTTTTCACTATTTGAAGGGGTGGCAACCCCCATTTTACTATGTAGGATATGTGGTAGGTCAACATGGGTACTTGCATGTTACAGTGACTGAATTTTTGGGCATGCCTACAGAAATTCATCCCTTAATATTACATGGTTTCAGTGGAATTAAATAAACTTCATATTTTCAACCTCATCTTCACAATCTTCACAAGGGTTTCCTGCCCTTAGGAGCATATATATATTAATATTCTTCCAATTAGATGGATGGTTCACAACGTGTTTGAAGAAGTGATTTGAGAGGTTAAGTTCATGCATTGGATGAATGGTTCATAAAAAGTTTTGCGAAATGCTTCGCAATTGGGAAGCCATGCTTCTGGGCATAGAATATGTCGACAGGTGTGTGTCAGTTCGAGTCCCAATTAGATGGTGCTGCATCGATGGTCATAGACATGCTCTCGAGTGAGCGGTATCGATGGTGAGTTATCTAGCGAGTAATCGTTTAGCTCTAGGATTCGTTAGGCGATAGCTTGTAAAACATGATAGCTTGTAAAACATCCGCCACAGACATTTTGGAAACAGCTGCTACCGACACAACATTCAATGAACATGATGAATTATCTGCATATGTAAATGAATACAGTCTCATCGAAAAAGATTGGTACAGTTTCAAAAAATCACAGCTTTGAAGCTATTTGACCGATTTGGTTGGTTCTTACCCCAAAATGTACACGAAGAATCAAAATTTTACTCACCTTAAAATGTTTCTATTTGTGCACCATTTGTAATTCTGCATATGTCCAGGCAATATTCAACCTCCATCCACATATTCCGAAACACTGTCTGCGTAATTGTTACAATGGTAGCAGTGATTCTGTGACACAGTTATAATGATTAACACAAGCATTAACGTGAAAAGTTGCTTTGTCACTGTAAAACACCCAATATGCATAATTTATTTCAGTGTCCGTTTCGTTTAACAAAAAGCAGCGATTGCAAAGCATTTGGGCTGATATTCCAACTTAATTTCATGCCTCAATTAAATCTTGTAGGCATTCAGTCTTAAATGTTTATGAAGAACATTTTGCACATTAGTCTTTGGAATGCCAAGCTCTAAACTGCAGCACACAATATAGCCTAAGCTGTTATACCTTTCTTTAGGACGTTCTTGGCTGTCCTAGTGATTGTTTTCTCTGTACAGTACCGGTTTTGCGGAAACTTTTAACCCAATGACAAATATCCCTCCATTCTGGTACATGTTATCCAGGATACTGCAGTCTAAAGTTACATAGCACAGTCACTACAGAATTTAACTCCATGAACCACAGAACACGCTGTGAGTTCTGCTGCCATCTCACTGGATGGATTGGCACAGATTCCAGATGGCACTCGCCCCTGTCACATTCTTAAGGTTGGTGTGTAACTGTCGAACCACCCCCCCCCCCCCCAAATCTTTCCATTACAATTTGGTGCAAGAATCAACTAACTCTGTTAAATAGTTTCATCGTTATAAAGTTATGAAATTGTACCATTCTTTTTTTTATGATCATGACTCGTAGGTTAATTTTTATTAAAACAGCAAATCAGTAACATCTCAATTGGAGTCAGTCTGGAGGTGTCTGCCTACAGGAGCCAGTTGGCAAGTGTCAGTCGGCTGTAGTCTGTTGGCAGGAGGAAAGTGTATGCATTCATGTTTGTTTAAAGATGTTGCAAACCACAGATAATGTGAAATCAAATATGTCATCCATACCTTTAATGACTTGCCAAAAATTATATAGATGATAAATTATACTGTTACTGTGCCAAGACCTTCAATAAAAGTGGCTATCCGCTACAACATGAGAAGAGTGATTGTTTGAATAACCCATCTCATACTACTCTTAGATGCTATTAATATTTCATGTAGCTCATTCGACGTATGAACATATCAAGGATGATAAATGTAGTGTTTTATCACCTACTGAGAAACAGTATGTGTTTACTTTGTTGCCTCTTGTTAATACACTACATAAAATATTCGCAGATGGTGAGGGAACTGGCACAATGAAACATTATGACAACAGTCAAATGCAACTTGTGCAAAGCGATACATTGAAGAAACAAATCAAGATCTTCAAGGGTTCATCTGCTGGAAGCAAGCAAGTGATGTTGTTAATACCTCTTGCTCCATTAATGGGTACTGATTCCACAGACGATTATGACGAGACAGTTAATGCTAATGACGGAATGACAGACCTACAAGGCGTGGTAGAGTCGGTTTTTGCGGGATGTACACTTGCAAGACTTTTGTGTGCTATCAACAAACTTCAAAAGAAAAATTCATAGGCCCTAAATACTGATTATGATCATGCAATTCATACAACGAAAAGTGAAATTGATATTGTTACGAAGTGAGAAAAAGCTATGTCTCATTAAAAATTAGTTTTGTTAAGACTGTAATTTTTTTGTTTTTCTCTTGGTTTAGACGTTAAATTATAGTCGTCCTTATTTCCTATTTTGTTACGTTACAGTTAATGGGTAGGTTGGTTTTTTTTTGTTCGGTCTATGGGTTTAAGTTTAAGCGAGGTTGGTTTTGATCTTTGACTTTTACATCTGTAGGTTTCTCTTGTCTGGGCTCGTGAGATGATATTCTTTGAAAAGTTTGAATTGTCAACAGAAGGATTTTTTCTGAAGGCTGCTGTTTTGCGGAGCAGTTTTAGCAATATTTCATGTTGTTTTTCTAAAACTTCTTTTAATCCCTGAATACCACAGAGAGAGTACATTTCCTGTCCCCCCCTCCATCTTCTCCCATGTGATGGTGCTGAAAGAATGCTGGAGTTGTGCAGAGTAATTTTCGTTGAGTGGAACGGAAAAAAAAATGTTTTTGAGGGTTGTTGAATTTAGTAGCTGTGGTAGCAGGGTGAGAGGGAAGGGTTGTTGATGTGAGCAGGGGAAGTTTGGGCTCTTAGAGGAGTGAAGGAGAAGACTGGGGTGCTGGAATCGCGATCGATAAAGGTAACAGGGAGGTTGACGTGCTGTGATTTTCTGGTGATGTGACGAGAGGAGAGAAGAAGTTGCCTAAATGTAACAGATAAGTGTAATTTTTGTTTGTTTTGTAGTTTCTCCCTTGTAGGATAAGGTGCCTTATCTTTTTTTGGAAGAAAACTGGAAATGGCCAGTGTTGTAGAGGAATAGGAATCGGGTAGCGGACTGGTGTAGATGGTTGTGCTAGTGGAGGCTGAGACACTAAGCTAGCAGGTACTTGTTAGGTATGATAGTTCATGAAATTATGAGGATGCCTTTGTAAAGAAATATTGAGTTTTCCATTTTAGTATGATCTAAAGTATTTTAATAAAGAACGTTGTTCTTGTTTTAAAACAATCCACATTTTATTACCTATGAAGTACTTTTGAATTTTTGTTTGAAATCAGCATTCGTAACATTTTTTTATTTTAAATTTGAATTTTACATTTTATATGTCTTTATTTAGTAAGAGATATTGAAGATTTTCTTAAATGCTACTGTCTTAATCAGTTTGAATCAGAAATTGTACCTGATTTTAATTTAATAATTTAATTTATTCTTTTGCTTCTGTAAATCATTTAGGATCCGTTTTCATTGACTTTTCTTGAGACTCTTGGTTTAAAGTAGCCCGAGGCAAAGATCTCAGTCAAACATACTAGCCAAGTTTGTTGTTTATTTTTGCTTTCTTAACCAGATTGTGAAACGGAATGAAGATATTTTTTAATTTTTTTTGTGAAGATTGACATTTAAATAGTATACCAGACGTTTGAGGAAAGGGGGAAGTTGTTGCTAATTTTGAATTGTTGATGGTGAAGTTCTGTCAGATGGTTGTTATCTCACTTGACATAAATAAATAAAATGTGTTACAGTCCTTCCTCTGTTTTCTTTTGATTTGGTAAATAGAATGAAATAAGTCTCTCACCTTTACTGAAGTAGCAGTAGTTGTAGCACCAGTAGTGAACCAGTAGAATTTATTTAATAATTCTTAGTTTATAAAGAATTAGATACTCTTTATTTTACTTTATTTTCAGTAACACATCCAGCCTTGACTCCACCCAGCTATGAAAGATCTTGCGCCCCCCCCCCCCCTTCCCGTCTCCTCAGGTTTTTTTTTTGATGTTGTCAAGTGTTTGAAGTAATTTTGCAGCTAAGACGAGTTTTTCTGGTAGACAATTGTCTGGCTTCATGCTGGCCCTACTTTATAAAGAAAGAGCTTGTGGTTTGTGGTGGAGACTTGTGTTCATTTTTTTTAGGGAGTTATTTTAGCCATTTTTGTATAGGGTCTAAAATCCCTGCATTACAATATTGAGGATGAACCAGGAGGCAAAGATGATCTTGAAGATAACATTGTTGATAATGACTATGGTGACAGTGTTGATAAAGTATCTGATAAGAAGGATGATGATTCTCCCAATGTTCTTACACATTTCTCCGAGTTTCCTTCAACAAGTGGTGTGAAGAAGGCAGAAGGTGCTAAGGACATATTTTTCGAAGACCCAGATGAAGTTATTGATAGACTCACAATTGATTGACCTGTAAAAATGCCGAGATCTCTGACACATTGTTTAGAAATCTTCAGTCATCAATGAACTGAAGGAATGGAGTTATATCAGATGAGACTGGTGGGTACTATCCATGATCTACAAACATCTGAGAAATGTAAAGATCAAATTCCAGAAATAATTAGAAAGATGAAACATTATAAGTAAATAAATTAAATTTATATATACATAGTAATATATGTTTAATATATTTTACATTCCCTTTTGTTTCCCTGAAAGACTTATTAATTCAGTGACATAAACAATTGATTGCAAGTGTAGGTTTTAAATAAAATTTATATGGGAATGTGCAGGAGGAGGGCTATGGTTCAATCTGAATTATTATGCCTTTTCGTAAGTGAAGTGATGGGGCTACCCAACCTGCTACAATTCCTGGGTCGCAGATATGGACATTGAGGTGTTTACACTAGAGTTTGCCTTTAATATATGTGTGTATATGCATTTTTTTCAGTTGTTTTTTCTCATGGTCTATATAACTGAATAAAATTAATTTAAAAAAAATGTTGTGTTTTATTTCTCTTTTAATCCATTGACAATAAAAACTGCCTTTTTTTTATAACAAATTAATATTTTAAAAATACTTATACTGGGAATAAGAAAAAAATTGAATGTGTTAATTTATGTACTTTGCAGGTACGGACCTCGTTGCCATTTGGTACAGGTCAATAGATGGCAAAATAAAGAAAATATCACCACCTAGGTGTTAAAATAGAAACCAATAATAGTGCATCAATAGAACTATGTATGCTTCAAAAACTTAAACAAATATGGCTGCCACCTGGTGGCTAAATCTGCAGCTCGCCTGGTAGTGAAATCTGTAAGTAATACACTAGCACAAGCTAGGTGTTGATAATGTAAACAAATGACCAACTAAAAAAACAATATGGCGGGTGGAGTGTATTTGACGGAATAGATGATAGAGAGGTGGTGAGGGGCCCAAACGAACATGAGTAATGAACCAATGAGAAACATTAGCAAGGGTGAGTCATCTGTTGGTCGTCGTGCTGGGGGAGCCTCCGGAAATATAAAAGTTTGAAAATAATTTTTTATATTTTATTTATAAATTTCTAATAAATACATTTTTTGATAAATTTTTTTATCATTCTTTTAGAATTATTTGTGAACATTAAAAAGTTTTTTTGCAAATGTTGCAATTTTTTTTGGGTTCAACGTCATGGGCATGTTGTCAAAGATATGGGTGAGGATGGGGAGGGTCGAATGAACTTGAGTAATTGGTCGTACGAAAATGAGTAATTGGTCGAACAAACATAAGTAATTAATAAATGAGAAACATTGATGGGAGGGAACAATAGGTCAATTAAATATATTGTAAGGGTGTTGTGGGGGGGGGGGGGTCAGTCGTATGCTGGTCATCATGCCGGAAGACTGCTTAGTCGCTCCGCCATATTTGTTTCGAACACCGGATTTAGAGATTGTAAGTCCTTAAGTTATTTTTCTAAAATTTTTATAATTTTTCAATTTTTTTTTAAAATTGTTTTATTTTTCAAAAATAATTTTTGTAATTTTTTTATAAATTTTTAAGAATTTTGTTGAAATTTCTTGGAATGTTTTGGGATTTTTTTACTTGAAGGTCATGGTCACCAACATCCAACATGGTGGACAAGATGACCACCAGTAGACCAGAATGACAGTATGAGCAGCTCCAAGCTCCACCGCCCCACACCCTTGTGCTAAAACATACTAAATCATTCTACTTTGGAACAAATGTTATCCACCAAAAATATTTGGTTTTGGCAGTTTTTAAGTTTCAGAGATTTGCTTCTAGAAAATTTTAGTTAACTGGATAGGTGATTGAAGTAGATTCTTCTAAATGGTGTGTTATTGTTTATAATGTTTACTGTCTGGAAATATCTGTTAGTGATTGATACTTGGTAATATTCCCAATCGCCATTTAGCTTTGTGAAAATCTTTGCTCTTGCAGAAGTAAACTTCTCCACGGAGCGAAAGGATGAAGTTCTTATAACATAAAATGTTGGAGTGTGTTGGAATGGAGAGGGTTTGGTGGTTCTTAATAACGGATTCTTGAGAGCCGATGAGGTTGAAGAGAGGTGAGTATGGAGCATCACCAGAATACAAGGGCAGGGGGAATGGGATATCCCTGAGAAAACCCACCAACCAGTGGCATCACCTGGCACGGTCACCGTGCGTGAAAATTTGGGAGCGACCCGGCCTGAAATTGAACCTAGTTCAGTTTGCCTTGACAGGAGGTGAGTGCTCTGGCTGCTCCTGCACCACCACAACTGCAAAATGGTTGAGTTTTGTGAAATATACAAGTAAGCAAATTGTTCTGTGTGCTTCAGGGATAAGTGCAAATGGTTTGCACCAGTTGGTGGGCCCCATTGTCTGTAATTGTCTGTTGGTTTGTGCCCATCTGATGGTTGGCTAGACAGTGTCTTCTGTCCAACAGTCATTCATTTTGGTGAATAAATTTCAATAGAAAGAAGGAGAGGACCAGCAGGTATGCAGGGGAGAGAGAATGTCTGAATGGAAGCAGAATTAATAATGGATTTATTTCTTGTGTACATGCCAGTGTTAACTCTTCTGCAATACTCGTATTATTATTCTGCTATGAGGATATAAGACAAATGTGTTAGGGCAGGTAGGACTTCTGAGTACTTATCCCTTGATAGCAGCTAATTTTGGTATATTTTCAATGTTCTTTTTTAATGATGTTCAATTTTTCTGCTACCGCATGGCTTTGTGGTAGGTACGTCAATAAAAGTAATTTTTCACGTAATTACTTACCTACATCACAAAAATCATGCAAAGAGCACTTACAACCAAGGTTTTCTATTATTCAATTTCTATGTTGCTGCTTGTTACTTGGTCTAACATCCAGCCATTGCTGGTGAGGCAGTTGTTGGCTGACAGAAAAATCAACTCCTGTTCGTAAATCTGTGGTAGCTGGAAAATGTAAAGTCATCACATAAGAGGTGATCCCTTTTAATGGTAGAACTGAAGGAGGTACCCAGAAGCAACAGTAGCAGAATTAATAGTTATTTAGGTTAATGTGTTTGTTGTTGCTCAAAGTGATGCCTATTACTGTGAGTGAAGTTAGGGTGGATTTTCAGCTGTGTAATTTGTAAAGGAGAATTAGACAAGCAGGCAGTAGGTTCTTGAGTGTTGTGAGTGAGGCCTTATGTAAAAGGCTCCAGGAAGCATATATGCTGTAAATAAATTGTGACTACATAGCGAGACACTTTTGTGGGGCCTGTTGGTCCATGTACCATAATCTACTGTATCTGTCATACTACACAAGGTCAAGCATCTTTGCACATACCAGTGTTCGTAGGGAAGGCCCCAGTTAACCTGAGTTCATTGTCTGCAGAGCAGTTAGGGATGTGGTCCTTTTGGGTCGTTCATCTTCTGTCCAGTATCAACCCTGGGCAGCCATGAGTGAAAAATTCAGGATGTTTCAAATATATTCATCTGATTTCAAAGGGCTATATATTTTTAACTAAGGAACAGAGAGTCATGTACTTGTGTGACAATAAAGTTTTTCTTGTGAGTATCACAATTGCTCAATATGCCTCCTCACCTACCCCACCCCTCTCACTCTAGGCTCTGAATCACTTGGATGCTGATTCTGAGCTTGGTTGAGCCGTATTGAGGTTCCACACATCAGCGAGTATGTCTGTTCATTGCTAAGAGACAATTGAAATGTTTCACTTGGCTGCCTCTAGGTGTCTCCCTGGTGCGTAGTCGGTGAGTTAGCCAGCAGGAGAGCTCCGTTCAGTATTTGTCAGGATGACAACCCCACAACAGAAGGTCTTATGCATTCTCCAGTTCAACTGCAAGTCTGTGACAATTCTGCAGCATGATTTTTAGCAAGAGTACAGCACTACACCCCCACTGCTCAGAGCATTCAATGTTAGCACAAGCAATTTTGACAAACAGGTTATTTGTGTAAAGGGAAATCAGAAATCAGCCCCTGGGTTTCTGATGAAGATGTTGGGCACATTTGGGGGAGTTTTGTAAGAAGTGCACAGAAGTCTACTCATCATACCAGCTGAGAGCTAGCCATCCCCTATATGACTATCTGACGTATTTTGTGACAGTATTTGGTATTCAAATCATACACTATTGAACTCATACACAACCTATGCCAAGGTGATAAACAACAATACAGTAAAACCCCTCTATTACGACCCCATTTATTACGACCCAATCCTGAGGAACCGGTAAAGTTTGGGTCGAAAAAGTCCAAAATTTGAGGCACGTCTAAAAATAGATACCTCCCTTCTAGGCTGTCAGTGACAGCCAATGCTCACCCCCTTCCCCTCAAGCATCGGAATGTTTTTTGTGCGTGCCCGGTAGTCATCTGTTTTGTCATTGTTATATATCGCTTGTTCGTGGATATGGTATTCTCTCTCTCTCTCTTTGTCTTATTACGAATTGGTTTGTGCATGGGGTTTTGGATTTCGCTTAGTTTTTATTACAGTTGTTGTGATACCATGTTTTCCAATACCGATACCCTGATACCACTGCCAGTACCCTGATACCAAAAACCGATGCCAATGCCCTGACCATGAATTTCAGAAAAAGAATTACTGTTAATAATCCATTAAAAACATTTTTCCTAGACTCATTAAAATAAATAAATGTCTTAAAATACTGTATATAATTTATTGTAATCTGACACAAAATGCAAACTGACCTAAAACTTTCAAACCCTTTGAAAATGCACGTAATATGACACCAAATGCCAGTCAAATTATAAATATCCCACACACACTATCAGCTAAGAGTGCACGGAGAAGTTATCAATCGGACAGTGTCATGTCTGTTGGTTTATGAGGGGAGGGAGAGGATCACGTCTCCATGCTGCTACTGTTGGTGACACCTTGCACGCATGGCAAATGTCTGTCTTTTAAAGTAATTAATCATATTTTACTGCAGAGAAAACTTGTAATTTTGAGACACAAATGAGGTGATTATAATTGATTTCTTCACTGTCTTTAATAATTAATCATTCAAAACCACGTCCTCTGATTTTCCCTGTCATGAGTTACACTGCACTCTGCTTGGTGCTTACCTACCCATTATTAGACTGCAAAAGGTGTCGAATAGGCACCTTACATATTATCAGTTTATTCAAAGATGAGTGTCTATTGAAATAAATTAATATAAACCTCCGATTTGCCCGCAAGAAGTTACTGAAAATGGACACTTATAATAAAAGTCGCTTGATGTCCAAACAATTTTTGTGGACAAGTGGTAGAGTATATTCTTTTGGTCATATAATTATATTTGTGAAGATGCTGCCCTTTGAATTAAATAAATATTAAGTTTTAAGGTAATGTTAATTTTACGCCAGATAAAATGAAACACCAACCTTACCGGATAAAACAACCTTTGAATACAAAAGAAAATATCTTTAAAAATAATAATTCCTCGTTAAAATGTTTTGCATAACATTTTCAGATGAAAACATTTGCTTTGAAATACAAGTGATGTTAGGTGCAACTATTTTGAGAGATGCATACCATATTTACTTGTGTATAGTGCGTACTCATGTATAGTGAGCACCATGATTTTTGCAACAAGTTCCTGGGGAAAAATTTTTTAAAATAAAATTGCACCAAAAATTTGTGGCGCCCTGTTAGTAAGTATGGAACAAATTATTCTTTTTTACATTAATTTGTGGTGATTGTGTTATGTTTGGAAAATACTTTAATTAAATAACTTGGGTTCAAAAAGCCAAAATTAAAAAAATTCCGGAAACCTTCTGCTCCTACTACTCAACATTTCCAGCTTCATTTTTCTTTTGTCTCCTTTCTCCTTTTAGCAATGACCTGCTCTCCCTTTTTTGCCATGCTAGAATGTCACACTGCCCTTATCTATAAACAAAAGGTCTCATCATACCTTCTCCCACCCTTGTCCACCACCCATGAACATGGCTCATGGCCCTCTGCTGTTAGCTTCTTCCATGGAAACTGAGGGATGGGGGAATTATCTACTGGCAACCATCTGGGGGTTATTACAAGGGGGTGGGGGGCCATAAACAAAACACATGGCAGCTCTGTTTTTGTGGCGTATAAGGATGCCGCTTGTTGGAGGGGTTTCGACCTACACATAATTGAAGGGTCCCTAAGTGAGAAAGAGAGAGAAGGGAGAGGAGTGATGTAAGAGTGAGAGATGAGACAACAGACAGTTCGGCCACTTCCTTCAACATCCCGGACAGTTTATGGCCAACACTCCTCCTTCCCATGCACCCCACAATTTTTTCCCTTTATTTGGTTAAAATTTGTGCGCTATTCACTAATAAATACTGTATTTGTTCTTATTTTTCTTTTAATGTGCTGCATATACAAACCTAAATACTGTAAGTTTTGTGCCTAAAGAAAGTAGTAACCTAACTTCATTGTATACCACCCATACTAAAGTATCGGCCCGATACCATACCCGATGCAGATACAGCGGGAAAATGTGAAGTATTGGCTGATACCGATACTTAGTATTGGTATCGGAACAACTCTAGTTTTTATTACTGTTTGTTGACGACCCACGTATTTATTTTGGATTTAGATTTGATTACATTTTTGGCTTGATTTTATGAACGATTGTTGACGACCCACACATTAATTTTGGATTTAGATTTGATTACATTTTTGGCTTGATTTTATGAACGATTGTTGACGACCCACACATTAATTTTGGATTTAGATTTGATTACATTTTTGGCTTGATTTTATGAACGATTGTTGACGACCCACACATTAATTTTGGATTTAGATTTGATTTCATTTTTGACTAGTTTTTATGAAAGATTATTGACGACTCATGTAATTATTTTGGATTTAGATTTGGTTACGTTTTTGACGTGCTTTTATGCACATTTGTTGATAACTGATGCCGTTTTTTTATCTTATACAGATTTAAGACTTCAGAGAAAATGAGCGCAAGGCGAGCCAGCTTGTTTGTTGCTCATGAAGAAGTATAAAATTATCAAGGAAGTGGAAGAACAACAGACTCAGAAGGCTGAGTTTGCTCGGCAGCATGATATCCCGAATTCTACTCTCTTCACTATCCTGAAGATGAGAGAAGATATAGTAAATGTAGTACAGAATGAAGGCCGTAATGTGCAGCTGAAAAATTAGAAATGACTCATGGAGATTTAGAAAAAGCTTTGCTAGAATGGTTCAGCCAGGTGAGATCGCAAAACCTGCCTGTAAGTGGCCCAATGGTGCAAAAAAAAGACTGATGAACTTGCCCTGAGGTTAGGTATTGATGACTTGAAATGTTTGAGTGGGTGGCTAGATTGTTTCAAAGTGCGCCATGGAATATCATGTCACAAGATCGTCGGCGAAAGTGCATCAGTTGATCCAAAATAGGTGGGTGAGTGGTTGCCCTTGCTCCAGAATGTCCTCAGCCACTACCAGCCTCGCGACGTGTACAATGCTGACGAGCTGGGGATGTTCCATAATCTCATGCTAGATTGCACTCTTGCAGTGAAAGGAGATTTGTGCAAGGGTACAAAAAGGAGCAAGGAGCGCCTCACTTTCCTTCTGTGCTGCAACATGGATGGCAGTGACAAAATGAAGCCCCTTGTAATTGGCAAATTTAAAAAACCCAGATGCTTCAGGGGGAACATTCTTCCACGCGACTACGACTTTAACAAGAAGGCATGGATCACCTCTGCATTGTTTACAAGGTGTCTTCATGGCTTTGACGTGAAAATGGGCGCCACCAACAGAAAGTCGTCCTCTTCTTTGACAATTATCCCGCCACATCCTAAGCTCGATAACCTCGGGAACATTGAGTTGGTGTTCCTGCAAAAGAACACCACCAACATGCTTCAGCGTCTGGACCAGGAGATAATTCAGCAGGTGAAGCTGAAGTTCCGGGAAATGCTTGTGCGGAGTATAGAGCTGAAAATGGAAATAGGGAAGGATATGAAGAAATGGGATGTATTTAGGGCGATGGAAGCAATCGTCGCCAGTTGGAGGGCAGTGCAGCAAAAAACCATCGCCAACTGTTTCCGTCATGCCCATTTCATCACACCAGTCACGAAGAGGCTGTCGCCCATGTGTTTCTCGTTGCTACCAGCACCGAAGACCTGGACGACCCACCACCTGTGGACGCAGAGCCCCAAACTGGCCCCTCGACAGTGCTTCTGTCTGCTCGTCTGACTGTCACTGAGCCGTGTGATGAGGAAACATGGCAGCAATTGGCCCTAGATTGCACGTTTGAGGAGTTTGTCACAGCAGATGATGACATTGCAGTTTGGGGTACCCTTGGCTATGCCGATGATGTCCAGGGTCAGCAGAAGTCGAGCGGTGAAGAAAATGGGGAGGGTGAAGTAGAAGAACCTGCTCAAGTTCCCACAATGCGAGACATACTCAAGGCCGGGGATGTCTATGCCACAGTGTTAAGGTGGCATGGTGTGAACAAAGAAATGTGGTCGTACTTCACGCATTTGAGAGAGTTTGTGGAGCAAACTCTTGTTAAAAAGCAGCAAACCACAATAAAAGACTTCTTCGGGAAGTAGGGAGATTGTATTTTTTTATTGTAATGTAATGTAAAAAATACTTGCAGTTTTGTCATGGGATTCTCGGGGTACTCCCTTTTCCCCGCCCTTGCATTCCAGCACCGCTCCATCCTAGGTTCTCATTTCATGTCGTGTTCAGGGACCCAGCTGGAAAGCACGTCACTCGGAGGGTGTTGCCTCACCCTGGGTCCACCCCCCATACACTTTTATTATTATTATTAATGGATTTTGCGATGTATAATTCTTTTCACATTTATTCAAAAATTCTGTGCTGATAAACTGTTTCATCCAATTAATTGTTCTATACTGTGTTGAAAAAAAATACCAGAGAAAATAACTCCGCCTTTGTGTGTTTACGAGTGGTGTGCCCATACCTAATACAATGAGAGATAATAACTGCACTTGTGTGTGTTTACAGCTGTCATGTCTATCAAGTTGTTGGATATTTATTATCTGGTGAGTTGTCATAGCGCCTAAAACTGTTGTTTATGCTGGTTGTTTTTATATGTACTGATATGCTTGCATGTACCTATCTTTATTTGTGTAACGAACTCTTGTAATATTCGGAACTTATTTACACAATGTATAATTTATGTTAATCAGTACTTTATAGTTCATACAGTATTATTTGTGATGAAACATTTCACAATATTTGAGAATTTTAAAAACATTTTGCGTCATACTGTACTGTAAAGTAATCATGTTTGAAAATCTTTGTATTTTATTGTTATTACTGTTTGCGTATCTTTTCACACGCCTCAAGCCAATACAATCATTGCCACGCAAGTTGATTTAATGTCACAAGTGTTTGCTGTCTTTACCCAGTAATAAAAATGCAACACGTAATCACCGTACAGAAATGTTTTTAATCTTTGCTGTATAATTTGCAATACACTTCCACATAGGGCTAAATGGATATGTAGCCAAATGTTATGTCAACTGCCAGAAAATAAAATTCATTAATACGGCAGTCGACGTGTGTGTTCTGTTGCCATGTGGAAGGAAAGTCGAGTCACGACCACAAGTGCCGACTGAGCGGTATTGATCGCTCACATAGACTGGAAGGGATAGCCAGCTAACCTCCCCTCCCCTCTCCACAATCCAGCCAGACCAAAACGAGAGCATGGCGCTCACACACGTATTGCGCAGCGCCACCTAAACTTTTTGATCGCTATGTGCCTCATAGCAATATATGACCTACAAGACAGGCGTAATAGATCTTTAATAATAACGTTATATTTTAATAATACATAGTCAGTCTAATCTTTTCACACATTTTCAATGGCAGGCCTTCTTTTTTACGACAAGGGTTGGTCCAATATGCCTTTCTTGGGTATCAAATTAATCAGGAGACGCCCAGCTATTAAACTATACATATTTATATTTAATTTAAAAAGTGGTTTTTTATGCGCTAGAGACGATTGAAAATGAACTTCATGCAAAAAATGGCAATTTTGGAGACATAGGGGTTAGGGGTGGGTCAAAATCTGTTCAAAATTCTCCAAATTTTTTATTATGATCCCCCTCTCCCCCTTTATTATGACCCTATTCGCGGGAACCATGAGAGGTCGTAATAGAGAGGTTCTACTGTATATGGCATTTTGTGCATTCTTTCTCGAAAAGGAAATGGAACATGACATTTTTCTTTCATGTTTAATGTTAAGTGATGAGGCCACATCTCATTCCAGTGGTGTGGTAAATTACCGCAATGTATGGATATGGGTATCACAGCAGCCACACGCTGTAGTCGAGCATAAGAGATACTCTCCTTAAGTGAATGAGTTCTGTGCCGTTTCCCGAGAAAAGGTTTATGGTCCAATTTTTTTTTCTTTCTTTAAAGCAGTGTCGCGGTAATGTCATACCTACATATGTTGCAGAACTGGCTTTTCCCGCATTTTCCGTAGATTTCCCTGATTTCATTTTCCAGTTTTCCAGTCGCACAGAGCACCAGTGCACTGGCACTTAAAAGTTCTAACATTCCTGTGCAATGAGCTTCTGCATTGATGGACCGACTGTCAGAGACCTGCTGATTGGGCATTATACCACTGGCTACCAAGATCGCCCAATCTCATTGTCTGTGATTTTCCTTGTGAGCGTTTGTGAATGATTCAGTTTATTTGCTGTCCCTTCCTACAACAATGGAAAACTTTGAAATTGCATTACAAAAGCATTGACTGCCATAACATCAGACTTGCTCTTTAATGTATGGGATGAGTTTGACAGTGTATGCCGTGCATCTGCAAAGGGGTATATTGGGCATTTGTAATAATTGTAAGTAAAACTTTATTGTCAGACATGTATTTCACTCTGTACCATATGATTCTCTGTTCCTTAATTTAAATGATGTAGCCTTTGGAAATTTAATGATAATTTTTTAAACAAATTTTATACTGTGTATGAAAAAAGAGTCCTAGATTATAAATTCTAAAATGCTTTTTGAATTTGCTTACTATTTGAATATGTAATTAAAAATACTAGAAATCAAGGCATAAATTAGTTTCTCGTCTCTTTTGAGAATTCGATATTTTATGCTAATTGAGTCATGTCTGTTTTATATGTTCAGTTACAACTGCAGAAATTTTTTTTATATATAGCTTAAAATGCCTTTTGTGCAGTGAAAACAAGTATTTGGTAAACACACATTGTTTGTGGAACTTTTAGTAAGGAATAAAGTTGACCATTTAATGGCATGGCAGTAGCCATTTAAAAGCATAAGTAAAAGAAAGGCATGTGTAAACATTTCTTACAATGTTTTTTAAACCTGATATTTAGTCTTTTGTTGTGGAAATATGGGTTTTGTTGTGTAAATACAGATTGCTTTATTATGATTATTATTATTATTTGCTTTAATCAATTCAGAATACTCATCAAAAATATAGTTATACAAATGATTTATCACCAAAATGCATAAGGCATGAGGAAGATTTCACAATTACATACCTTTGGGTAATTAAATTATGTTAGAAAGAATACTAAAATTTGCATAAAATCAATTGACAATGGGGAACAGTGAGTGCTCAGAAGCAGCCTACCAAAGTTACTGGACCTTGATAACACAAACAATACAGGTTTAATAATTACCTTAAATCATAAACGTAACAAGGGGGCAGTCTGATGGATCCTATCAAAGCCCCTTGTAAAGGGATTTAAAAACATTACACATTGAATGGATATTAAAATAGCAAAACGTACATTAATATTACGATAGCATTACCATGGAAGATTTCAAAAATGGAAACAGGTGGGTTAGTGATAGCATATTTCAAAACCAGTGACACGAAAGCGAGTGTAGTCCCTTTCAACTTTTGCTACTGCTACCGAGCAAGTTAAACCAAACAAAATTTAGTTAGGTCTACCAAAGGGAATTTAGATTGCTATGGATGGTCGTTAATACCACACTAGAACTAGTCCAACATATTACATTGAAAAAACTGTACAAAAAACTAAAAACATTTCTACTCGTGACACACCTGCTGAATGTCCTTTGGCCTATGGTCACGTCTGCCTAACCGATCATGACACAAACAATCCCAATTGCAGAGCTGTAGAAGTGACAAAGTTACAAGGGGTAGGTTATGCAGCGAGACCAAGAAGAAGTATACAAAAAAGGGCACCAGCTTGAAGGCTGAGTACAAACTTAAATAAACTGTGACATGGGTGATAACTGACTAGCATGCATGCACGGAGGAAGGGGAGCCACAACGAGGAAGCAAAGACGGAGGAGGGGTAGGGGAACAGCCCTGACCGCAAGTGGACTGTGCACCTCGCAACACCATAGTTACAATGTTTTACTCTGTAAATTGTTGATGTAGTCCTCACTGCCTGCTCAAGAAGCAGACCAGTGCTTCTCCGCTCGTGCACCAGCAATGCACGAGGTGCGTTAATGCACAGGTCGTTAGCTTGTTCATGCACGAATGGGTCAGTGAGCTGTCTGGTTACCCAAACGACTCGCTCCACCAAGAGTAAACTAAGTAGTGTATGTTTATTGTGGTGCAGTGATATGTCCCCCAGAAAGCAGAGTCTAACGTAAACTTGGAAAAGTTATCTCCAGTTTGTTTCCCCAAAGTGCTGTGTTTTTCATTAAAGAGTTTCTGAACACGTGGCCCACGAAATATTACAAACCATTATACAGTGACACTCTATATTCTAATCTGAATTTATGCGATGTCTGTGTTATGTTTGTTTTAATTCTAAGGGGCGAAATTGCATTTTGCAGTTTATTTAAAATGGTAAGTCAACAACCTGGGCAGTTCCGGCGTCAGCCGTGCCAAGCGCCCAATTTAAAAGTTCTCAGCTAATTAATTAAAATAACATCTTAATTTAATAATATTGTCTAAAAGGGTTTTTTGTGTATAAAGTATTTTATGTATTTTTATTTTAGTTTCTGATGTGTTCTGCAAGCCGTCCTGGCTTTTTCCAGGTGAACTCAGTTTTCCCGACACACTTAGCAATAAAGACTGGAGACTTTATATAAGAGATTAGATGTGTCTGGAATACTCCTGTATTTTCGCTAAGTGTTTTATCGTGCCTAATTGTATGTCTTCGCATACTGTTCAGTATTTGTATTTTTATGGGTTTTTCCCTCACGATGTTGGCGGGAGATCTCCGTTAGCTAACGGCATCTCCAAGCCACCATCTTTAGTCTTGACCAGTGGGCCGTACAGGGTGGACGTGTGCATCGCGTGGGCCGCGGGAGCTTCATCGTTTTGCATCCATCACAGTATCTGAAATAGTAAGTCGTTTAATTGCCGGAACCTTTTATATTTTTTTGCTCCTCTGACATACACTCTCTTTCTGTTAGACTCGCAGCCCTGGAGAGTTTATTTTCAACTTAAATTCCATGAGCTGTCCAAGCACTTTTCTGTCGGTGTATTACGGGCGTAATAAGCCCTGTCCACATTATTCAAGGTACAGTTGTGTTGTGTGCAAATGTACCTGTTCTGCAATATACGTAATTGAATTGCATCTTGTCCTATTTCTTTATTTAATATTTAAAGTAACCTCGGGACCTGGCCCACTCCAGAACTTAACCACATGCTCAACTTTTGAAGTTTAAAGTTTGCGACTCTTGTAACAGCTTTCTTCAGTAAACGTCAGTTGCGAGGGGGAGCTGCCACATGGCTGTCAATATTCTACTGCCCTGAGATGTCATTCACTCGTGTTCATCCGCGCGATAGATGAGCTGGTGCCGTGGAAAAATATTACATCTTTGTTGATCTTTATCACCATGCATCAGGGTTTTTCTCAAATTCGGCATACCCCGCCCCTCGCTAGCAACCAAGCCACATTATATGGTGCAGCAATTTGTGTGGCGTGAAGACTCGCATAGTGAAAAAACGAGCATGTGGCTGAAAATTCATAATCTGGAAGTCCGCCATTGTTTAGAAAACCATTTGGAACACTGAGTTGGCCGCCATCTTGTGCAGGTATTGTACCACCTTGTGTCCAGAGGGCGGAGATACCCATGACATCACTGTGCTTCGTGGAGTTTCCTACATCACCAGGTGCCTGAAGCCTGGCATGCGTGCATGGTACGGTTCTGCCGCACGCTGACCACTGCATTCCAACAGGTCCGATGTGAAGAATGTGTGCCAGTGTGTGTCAATAACAGTACATATGCTGAGGTAAACATCATCTGTGACGTGCTGCAACAGATGCAGAGGGGGGCGTGGCATTCCTCTCAACCACGTGTGCCACCCATCCCAATGCCCAGACAACCACATGTTCTTATATAAGTACCAGTACCACGACTATAAGAACCACCTGCGAACACCATGCCAACTCATTTCCAGAAACTCCCAACATTCTATGGACAGGGAGGCAAAGATTTGAGGGCCTTTTTGGCAGTGTGTACCAGCTGTCTTGCAAAGGTATGGTGTTGGCATGCAGGAGTGGCTGAACGCCTTAGGAGTGCAGCTAACAAGTGACACTAAGAACTGGTGATGCTCAGCAACAGATTACAACATGTCCTGGACACAGTTTGCAATGAAATTCACTGCTCTGTATGCAAGTACATATACAACACTGAAGCAACAGCTGTCACTGTTTACAGAAGAGCAGAGACTGCAGGGAAACCTGGAAGTATTCGTGGTTTGAAAAATCAGATTGGCCAACCATTAATACCAGCACCTGACTCCGGAAGATGTGCTAGAGTCAATAGTGGAAGCAGAAAACTGACCGGTTCTTCGTCCCATGGTATACAGTGGGTACTAGCGGTTCATCAGGGCTGCCATGAGTATCGCGTGTGACTCGGAACCCTGGCGCAGTTATATCTTGGACTTTCAGTACTTTAGAAGTGGTGTGAAACGAAGTGACTTTTCAATGAACTGTGTAAACACACCGCACCAATGGTTTAATGGCTTGGGCAATTCTAACCACGCGCACAGCGGTCCAAGTGCTGCGATCGCCCAGTGCTGTGAACGGTGAGGTCCAGCGCCAGGTGCTGCTGTGCTGAGTCTGCTGCAATGAGCAATACCATTGACACTGGATGGGCCTCAATGGAGCAACATCAGCTACGGGAAATGCACTGACAAGGTAGGACCACACTAGGGGCCTCCCTACTCCGCCAGCATGCCAGCTACAGCGCCCCAACCAGAGGTAAACAACTAGCCAGGTGCCTACTTTGGACAAATGAGTACTACCATTGACCAATTATTAAGAGTCCCTGTTTATGTATTAAATGTCTCAACTGTCGTCTTGATAGACTGCAGCCTCACACAATTTTGTCCGTGAGGAACTTGTCGGGTATTCAGACATACAGGGTGCTAGCGTAACTGTAGAACTTGTCACACTGCATGGCACAAGCAATATTATTGGTACCATTTAGCTGAAGGTAGAAATCAGGGATTTAGAAATGTATGTTTCCGCTTTAGTTTCAAGAGAGTTTCGCGAAGATGTTATCTTGCGAGTGCCTTGGCTTATTGATCAGGACATAATTGTAGAGATTCCAAGAGACAGGATCAATTTTGGTAAACAAGTTAGATGCACTGTTTATAACTTAGGCAGGTGCGTAGAGGTAAACCTGCAACCAGTAATATTAATTGATTTTGACCATGGTGTTCCGGCAGAGTATCACTGTGCCTTTGAAAACTTCTTAAATGAGAGAAAAGACGGTTTTGCACCGACAGATCCACTCAGATGCACAACAGTTGCCGAACATGAAATAAAAACAATACGTAATGATCCACTTTGGATATCCCCTACTGTTTACGATGTACAACACCCGAATGTAATCAACTGCCAAATCGCGGAAGTGACTGAGTAATTGATTCATCAGAAATCAGGTACAGTTTGGCTATAATTTTAGCACCAAAGAAAGATGGAGGGTGGCGGCTTTGCATTGATTTCAGGCCAATAAATCAAATAACAGAACATCCTAGCCCCATTCATTAGTGTAAACACTGCACTTAACATCCTCGGCAAAGCCAAAATTCTTGTCATTGTTCAATCTGAAAAGTTGTTTTTGGCAAATTCCAGTAAAGCAGGAAGACAGAGACAAAACAGCTTTTACGGCACCTGATGGCAGAGGGTACCAGTTGTGAGCCATGCCTTTTGGGCTTAAATGTGCTCCTTCCACTTTTCAAAGCGTGATGGTTAAAGTCCTGGATGTAATCATAGGCGAATTCACTATGGCCTATCTTGACAACGTGGTCGTATGGTCAGAAATATGGGAGGACCATCAGTGCCACCTAGCTATTGTTTTGGAGCGACTTGCAATCAATGGCCTAACCTGTGCCAATCACAAATGCAGCATAGGCAAAACCAGTATCACGTACCTCTGTCACCTTGTCGACAGGGAAGGAAACTGCCCCACATCAGAACAGTTAGCTATAATACAGGACTATCCAGTGCCAACCACACGGAAAAGATTACATAAATTCTTTGGCCTAATAAACTGGTTTCTGCAGTACAAACAAATTTTGCAGTAATCACAGCTCTGCTCACTGAAATGCTCTCGCCTGCTAAGAAATTCAAGTGGGATGCCAACATGCTGAAAGCCTTCGAGGGGGTAAAATATTGTTTATCCCAGCATCATGCCCTTGCATATATTGATGCAACTCGCCACCTGTATTTTAAAACAGATGCCAGCCAAGAAGGCATCAGTGCGGTGTTATTTCAGTACAATGACAGTCAAGGGCATTGTGATATTGACTACGCCAGTGGCAAACTTGGCAACACTGAGAAACTGTATGACATGAACGAACGAGAATGTTTGGTGACTCTTTGGGCCGTAAAGAAATACAGTGTGCACCTAGAATACAGGCGGTTAACTCTGAGAACTGACAACCTGTGTTTGTTGTTGTTGCATAAGATGTGCAAAGTCCATATCAAGCTTAAAAGATAATCAATACTGCTACGGAACTGTCTCGTCGAAAACATGCCTGTCAAGGATAATCAGTTATCCGATGCCTTGTGCTGTTCCCCGAACGAAAGTGAAACCGCAGGAGATGAGGAGGAGTGGGAAACAGTCTTGCCGCTGGAGAATAACGGCGCAATTCCATCTGTCCTCTTGCAACACACATCGCGGTGAGTGAATCAAAACACAAAACAAAGACCGCTAGCAGAAATGTGCACAGATGACCTGTATGTGTACATACTTAACTAGTAACAAATGTCAGCAGAGGGCGGGGAAATTAAGAGTCTATGTGAACAGGGAGTTTTGGAAGGGTGGCGAGTGATTGACAATCATCTGGAGATGCAGAACAACAGCCGGTCAGGAGGTTGGTAATACCTCTATGTGCCGCCAGGGGCATGCACTTCTGTTATTCACTTTGCCTACAACAACAGTCTGTCTGGACACTCTGGTATAGCATAAATTGTCCCCAACATAATGTCATCTTACTTGTGGTCACATAGATCAGGCGGGACCACCCAACAACAACCTAGGCTATCACAATGCCCGTTCAAAGCGATCACCTTGGATCTTATGGTCCCTTACCCTCGCTCAACAGATGGGAAGCGGTTCATACTAGTAGTAACTGACTTGTTTACACGTTGGTGCAAACTGTACGCATTACTTAGCTCATGTATCCATCACATTGCTGCTATCTTGGAAAAGGAGCTTTTTTCCTGCTGGGGATATCTCAAGATGTTCCTTAGCGACAATGCCGCTCAGTTTTCTGGGCCACGTTCGAGGAATTTGTGTATAAAATGACATGTTGAACACTACACAACTGACATTTACCACGCGCATGCAAACCAATGGAACGTAGGAACCAGGAAGTAATGGCGGAACTACGCCTTAAAATAGGAGAGGATAACACAACATGGGTGCTGCACAAAGCAAATATTCACTTTCTGCTTACGTAACCGCACCAAAGAAGCCACTGGAAAATCTCCTGCTGAGTTGTTTGAGTGGTACGGTGTAGGCCTAGCATGTCTGGGGGAATTTGCCTGCCATGCACAAGACTTGAACCCAGAAGCTGCAGACTCTAAGGTGCGGAAGGGGAGAGGAGGCTGCGTTATCACAAAGTGTGTGCTAACCAGAAACGGTATGTGCATAAATGGCTGCCTGAAATGAAATGACCACCTAAGCCCTTATTACCAGGTGATCTTGTTTGCATGTGTGCGCATCACCTGTCCACCGCAAAATAGAATTTTTGTGCTGGGATTTGCCTCTAAGTGGACCGGCCCACACAAAATTCTCGAGAAAATAAGTTAGACATCATATTTAATACAGACAGGACCAAGAAAAGGGTGGAAGGTTCACAGTGATAACGTTGTTGCTCATGTCAACAATGCAGCAGGCTACCGCCCTGCTTCAGGCAGCAGCAGCGCGCCACTTGAGTTCAGGCATGCCCACTCATGCCACAGGCACGCGCACTTCTGCAGGCCCTATGACGGGCCCCTGTGACCACCATGGACGCCCAGTGTTTTTGACGCATTCTGCGACCGCCCGAGGCGTTATACAAGATTTGGAACTGGCCATTTTGTACTCACCATCTGAGGCAGCGCCCTTTGTGCCGCCCCGCCTACTGCTGCACTTCGGCGTGATCAATGCTGCATGATGTTGCCACATCGCATCATTGGTCTCCCCATGGAGGGAAGGGGGAGGGAGCCTTTGACGTCGTCCTCACTGCCTGCCCGGGAGGCAGACCAATGCTGCTTCGCTCGTGTACCAGCAACGCATAAGGGTTAATGCACGGGTATTTAGAATCATTTATGCACGAACGGGTCAGTGAGCCGTCCCATGACCCGAACGACCCGCTCCACCAAGAGTAAACTAAGTAGTGTGTGTTTATTGTGGTGCTGTGTTGTCTCCCAGAAAGCAGAGTCTAATGTAAACGCAGGAAAGTGTTATTTCCCATTTGTTTCCCTAGAGTGCTGTTTTTCATTAAAGAGTGGCCGACCATGACATAATATTACAAACCATCGTACAGTGACACTATATTCTAATCTGAATTTTTGCACTGTCTGTGTTACATTTGTTTTAATTCTAAAGGACGAAATTGCATTTTGCAGTTTATCTTAATTTAATAATATTGTTTAAAAGGGTTTTTTGTGTGTAAAGTGTTTTATGTATTTTTATTTTAGTTTCTGATGTGTTCTGCAAGCTGTCCCAGCTTTTTCCAGGTAAATTCAGATTCCCAGACACGCTTGGCAATAGAGGCTGGAGACTTTATATAAGAGACTTGATGTATTGGAAATACTCCTGTATTTTCACTGAGTGTTTAAACATGCTAAATTGTTTGTCTTAGCATACTGTTCAGTATACGTATTTTTATAGTTTTTCCCTCACTGTGTTGGCGGGAGATTTCCGTTGGCTAACAGCATCTCCGAGCCACCATCATTAGTCGTGACCAGTGGGCCGTACAGGGTGGACATGTGCATCACATGCGCAGCTGGAGCTTCATCATTTTTCATCCATCACAGTAGCTTAAATAGTAAGTCGTTTAGTTGCCGGAACCTTTTATATCTTTTTGCTCTTCTGGCACACACTCTCCCTGTCAGACTCGCGGCCCCTGACAGTTTATTTTCAACTTTAATTCTACGTGCGGTTCAAGCATTTTTCTGTGTTAGTCTATGGCGGGCTTAATATGCCATGCCTGCACTTTTCGAGGGAGAGTGTATTGTGTGCAAACGTACATGTTCTGCAATATACGTAATTGAATTGCACCTCATCTTATTTATTTATTTAATATTTAAAGTAATCTGGGTACCTGGCCCACTTCAGAGCTTAACCACGTGCTCAGCTTTTGTAGTTTAAAGTATGCTAAGTGACTCTTGTAACAGCTTTATTTAGTAAACTTTAGCTGCGAGGGAAGCCGCCAAATGGTTGTCGACCTGCTACTGCCCTGAGATATTGTTCACTCATGCTCATCTGTGCAATAGATGAGCTGGCGCCCTAGGAAATTATTACACCTTTGTTGTCAAATCTGGCATACACCTCCCTTCACTGGTAACCAAGCCAAGTTATAGTAAAAAATATATATTCTTGTTCCATACAAATTATATCCTTGTTTCATCTCAGTTTGGTTTTAGCGAAATATTGTCAGTGAGTAATGCAGCATATAAACTTACTAATGATATTTTCATGGCACTCAGTGGATGCAAGTTTCTCTTGACCATATTTTGTTACTTATCTAAAGCATTTAATTGTGTTAATCATGCCATACTGTTGGAAAAGTTAAGTTATTATGGAATAAGAGGGACATTTGATAAACTATTAACATTATGCCTCGAGAATAGAACCCAACATGTTAATTTGAAAGACATTTTATCTTCAAATGAGGTTGTGAAACAAGGGGTACCACAGGGCTTATTTCTTGGCCCTTTGTAGTTTCTCTTGTTTATATATGACTTTCTCACATTTGTTGGCCAAGAAGTATCATCTGTACTGTTCACTGATGACACCAACTTGGTCTTTTCAGGAAAGTCTCTGCAGGATCCATTTATTCTGCTGTCACTGGTTTCTAAAAGTTAAATTACTGATTTGAGACCAATGTACTAAATTTAAATCCTGACAATTCTACATTCATGCATTTTGTTGTTAGAAATAATGCCATTAATATTGTAAGTAATTTTTCCTTAATGATTATTTTGGAGGAAGTCACCCAGATTAATTCAACTCTAATTCAGAAAGAACGTATCTACTATAGTTCATTCAAGGTATCTTAGGAATTTTCTGAAACCTGCTAAATTTCATTTTTTATTTACTAATTACGTATCCTTCCGCTACACCTAAACATAATACTGCCACGTAACTTCTACTTTTATAACTGTCAAATGCATTTTTTACTGTTTAGAGCTGTTCAAAAAATTCTGTCATATTTCAAAAACCATTTATTTTGAATGTTCACAATTTAGTCTTATAACCATATATAGGTCAACTTTATGACTTTTTAAAAATGTCTGTATTGACAATAGTTCTTACGGTTATTATTTTACCTTCATTGTTAACATTTTTTTTTAATACACGAGATACATCACACGTAATACACCTTAATGTTTTGCCTCTTCTGTGTCATAACTTTTATTCTGCTCATATTTGTATGTATTGCTACTTAATATCTTTTAGGTTTATTTCATTATTTATTTTAATTTATCTGGCTTGGCTTAGTATTTTGTTAGGATTCAGGTAAACATTCAAATCACAAAAACGTATGCCCGTTACGCAGTTGTGTTTCAAACACCTAGGGAAAAAGTACAACATTGTGATAAATAAAAAGACGTGAATTGAAGTAACTAACTTCATCATAAAAAAGAGTTCACCGGTATTACTTATTAATTTTGCACGTCTAATATTTGAAATCATACACACCCGGCCAGCGTAATGACCATGAGACAGCCACCATAGAAGAAGAAAGTGGCAGCCACGTCCCTTTACATGTAGCTATCATGACACATGTTACAGTATATTTATTCCTGCCATGGAAAAACATATTTATCACAACATCGTAACTTGCCTATGTAAGTTTAAAAAACACAACATGTACAAACTTGATGTTTTTATTTAAGTATTCAAACATTAGAATCTCTTTTCAGTTGTAAATTACAAATTCAAACATTATTATGAAATACGCTAAAATTGAAAATATGTGTAATTTCCCTGCTACTACTAGCGATATGAAACTTCCCAAGAGAGAGACAGAGAAACAAAGAGAAAGAGCGTGCGACAAGTTCCGCTTAGCCGACAGTTTCTTCCTCTGTCAAAAAAACAAACATCATGACACTAGGCTCTACGCACAATATTTTGTGCTGTTATTTTAAACTGTAACAATGGAATATGTTTCCATCAGAACTACCTAAATATTTAAATATTTCAATAGGCAACATTGTAACAGGTTACTGTCCTGTTCTTCGTAGTTCTCAGTAAACACCAACGAACTAGCTCATTGGAGACTTTGACTACATACATATGAAAGTTGGTTGATACCAGGATTGCCAATAAATAACAGAAGTTAAATGTTTGCTGGAGATTTATTGTTGTCTCGGCAAAACACATTATTGACCCTCGCAGCTCACAAAAAAAAAAAAAAAAAAAAAAAAAAAAAATATATATATATATATATATATATATATATATAATGGCAGCCTTCATAAAACAAAACTTCTCACTTCAAGAGTTACGAAGACAAGAGAGAATCGTTACTTTTCTCTCCTGGCACCCTATTGACTTCTCGCACCGATGGAAAATAAATTTAATAGGTGTTTGAATTGAAATGTCCGAAATATAAATGAAGGTTAAAGTCGCGGGCACTGGTCGGTGCAAGTCATGTGATTACATGTTGCAAGCTGTCTGACTGACAGTTGAGAAACGATCATACTGCGACACATTTGAGAAACGATCGTGCTGCGACAAACTTGTTGTGATACCAGAGAAAGGTCACACTTCCTTACATATTGGTAGAAAGTTACCTAATTGAAAACATATTGTTTTCGAGCAGTCGGTCACGTCAGCTAAAGGTGACCTCTGTTATTTTCCTAGTTTCATCATGTTGTGCCTTGCGGTGGCAATGTTTTGTAGTTTCCTAACCCAGTGAAAAGGAAATGATACGCTATCGTCCTATGACATCTGTTACTACTGATGAAATGAGGAAAGAAAAATACCAAATTTGGAAAAACAAAAATGTATGAAATACAAACAAGTTGTCATCATTGCGACAACCTTTCATATATTTACATGAATTACCATCCTTGACTGAAATATAGCCAATTGATAAATACTTACGAATATACCAATATTTATATATATTATATATATATATAGAGAGAGAGAGAGAGAGAGAGAGGGGGGGGGGAGCTGCAATACTACAATATTTTAACTGTGAACTATTTTTTATTAGCCATTGCCAAAACATTACTGCTCTCACTGTTTTTAATTTGTATTTAATAGGAAATAAATGTTATAAGTTATATGAGATACTAAGTTAAAGATACATTTATTCAAGAATACAGTACTTTTAAGTTAATCACAGTGTTATTATATTTTTGGAATACAAGTTATTGAAAAAAACAGGCCTAGGGTGATTTTTCAAAGGTTCGTTTCAAAAGATCCGAAGAAACATACTCTATATGTGTTTGACATCAAAACTTAGCACTGCATGTTTTTCTCTCAGAAATAATGTAAATATACTGGGGTTTAAATCAGCTAAAACAGTTTATTTTGCGTACTTCCATTCATTTGTTTCTTATGGTGTAATTTTTGGGGTAATTATGCTGCAAATAATCAAATATTTAAATTATGAAGTCAGGCAGTATGAATTTTAAACAAAATAGGTAAGTTTTTCACATAGAGAATTGTTTACAGAATTTAAAATCGTAATCCTGACTTGTCAGTAAATATATTTGCGAGTGTGTTTCATCACAGATAATCATAATAATTTTGTAATAAATTAATATTTTCACAGTTATAATGCCAGAAGTGTAAATAATATACATAAACCCCGGAAATATAGCAACCCCGTCTGGAAATATAGCATTGCAATATATAATTAATATATTCAGAAATAATTTAAATTTTCTATATTTCAGTAAAGGATAGCAACTGATTTAATATTTAAAATGTTGTGGCAATTGTTTGTATTTCATATGTTTTTGTTTTTCCAAACTTATTATTATATTTTCCTCATTTAATCAGTAGTAACAGACTTCATCAACAGATGTCATAGGATGACATCACACATTTCCACTGGGTTAGTAAACTAGATACATAGTCATCATATTGCATGACGTGGTGAAACAAGGAAAGTACAGAGGTTACCCTTGACTGACATGATCGGCCGCTCAAATGCAATACTTTGATTTCTAGAGTCATAGTTGGAGTTTATGGGTTATTTTTAGACATTACCGCACCATTCGATGCTACGATTGTACCACATTTTGATGAGACTTTCCATCAATATATAAGAGAAGCACAATCTTCCTTGGGGAATCAAAATAGTTTGTCAGTTGTAATTCCAACAGTCTGCAACAAGTGATCATTTAACTCGCTCCGGTAAGCGCCCACGACTTCAACTTTCTATCTTCATTTCAGACATTTTTTAAAAATGTGTCAAATTAATTTTCTGTTGGTGCGAGGAGTCGTTAGGGTGCCGTGAGTGAAAAGTAGTTATTCTCTCCCGTCTTCGTAATTAACAATTCTCGAAATGACAAGTGTTGTTTTGTAATCTTGAAAATGCTGCCATTCTATCTTTTTTTTATTTTTTTATTATTATCTACTGCAAGTGTCAGTTGTTTATTGTTGGCCGACAATTTGAAGAAACTGCAATAAACTTCAGTGAACAGTAGAAATCATATTTTATTTATTTTCTGTTGGCTCTATGGTTATCAACAAACCATTTAACTTTTTATTTATTCAGAATCTCAGACTTTCACTGAGCTAGTTTTGAAGTAATGTTTGCTGTGGACTTCCAGCAGAGTTCGTACAGAGAACATTATAATGTTCCAGAAAGGCGTTCAATATTCAGCTGCTTGTATTCTTGATAAACTGCCTCTTTTTTCCTTGAGAAATCTTTATATTCATGACAGTAAAGCTTTCAAAATTTAATTAAAGCATTTTCTGATAACTCTCTCATTTTACTCTGTTGGTGAAATTTGTGAACATGAACATACAGGTTTAATTGTATTATAATTTTTGTAACTTGTAATGCTGTTTTGTTGATCAGTAACCTGTTATTTACATACATATGTTCTCTTTTATACTATAAAATATATGTTGCTCTGCATGTATATATGTTATCCTTTATTGTTAAACTATTTATGACAAATTTCATAGCCTTAAGGTTCTGCCATAATAAAAGGCTTAACGAAATTTTATAAAAAATAAATAAAAATATAAACATAACATTCAGTGTAATTTGCTTTTGCTTAATTATTGTGAGAATGTACTGATCACATTCACATTATTTTAAATCACATGTTCATTCTCAACAGAGAGAGTGCTGTTTTTCAAAAAGTTTAAGAAATATTTCAACTCGTGAGCAAGTGGCCATTGTGAAAGTATCCATGCTGCTTGAAGATTTGGGAATGCAGATGATGTCAGGTGATCATGCTAGAAGAAATTTTGCAGGTATGTCATCTAAAATAAAATAGTTTAAAATAAATCTGCATGTTTTAAAAATAAGTATTTCATTTAATAATTTTTTACATGTTGTTACAAGATGCTTGAGGGGTGTATCTGAGTTTTTATTTCTAAGTGAGCTGTAGCATCTCCCTTCAGCCAGTCAACTCACTCCTATATTTTCTCTGTTACTACAACTGTGTATTTAAAGGTTTCAAGGCTGTTAGCGTTAATATAGTTAGAAGGGAAAACACTCGGGGGGGGGGGGGGGGGGTAACGTAGCCTGATGGCAAATGAGTACAAGTAACCCGGGAATTATTTAACTACAAAACACATTTATTAACACAAACCGTGCAGGAAAGAAGGAATACAAATAGTTAGAAAATACTCTAATCCTTGAGTGGGATATTTACTCTCGAAGCAAATTAAGTTAGTACTCCTTAAAATGTGACCTGCCTATCCTTGCCAGTGGGTAATTAATTTACTGATTAATTCTGAGCAACGTGGTCTCGGAAAGTAGCCTTACGCCCTCCTGCCAAGCCGGATTATGCTCACCATAGAAGTCTTGGACATAGTTGGCTTGAGCTCCTCAAGGCCTGGATGAGAGGGATGCCTTCGTCTTCAGCCTCGCTGAACCTCTGCGTTGTAAGCTCAGACAACTACACGTAGTACTGCTTTGAACGTCTGGAAGAGGGGGGGGGGGGGATGGCGCATCGAACACTCCATTTATACCCGTCTGCTGACTGGGTCAATCATCTTCTTTATTAAATAATGGGGGTGGTCTGACTGGCAGCCGCACTTCACTGTATTTTTAATATTTGTGTGCGACCCAACTCTGGCCACTACACTACCCCCTTGGAGCAGCTATCCCGGCTGCTGTAGTGGACGTGGACCATCAAGATGTAATAAGGCAGAGCCATCTGGGAGAGAGGTCTGAGGCACAGGAGGGCCGAGGAGTTCAGTATCAGGAAGTCGATCGTAGAATGGAGGGTGGCATACGCGAGTTTATTAAGGGCAGTGTCGAGAATGCAAGAATAATTTCGAGACTCTGTTACACAATGTGAAATTAATGAAAAATATATGAATTAATGTACAATTTCATTATTGGCAAGGAAGGAGTAACTAAAATCAAAATACTTTGACATGTTACAAATGATGCTACCAGTTGTATGATGAAGAAATATAGATTATGTTGAGAGCCATACTTAACTAAGGTCAACCATAACCTAATACCTGTACGTGTTGCGTAGCGAGACCACAGTATAGAAAGGAGTATGTCCAGCACCATATTTAATTGTTAAATTATTACTAACCCCAAATACTAGGCGGTGGACATGGGTTGGGTTAAAAGATATTTCTTGAATTGTGCGCTCATGTGGTACTGAAATCTCTGTACAACATGCTAGGCGGAAATTTTGTTTTCCATTAAGAAATCAACATTTTGAAGGTTGGTATGCCTGATTGCTTAAATCGTATGAACTTGAATGCAAATAACTGTGCGTGAAAGGAATGGGTACATAATTTCTTTCTCTAAATATAAAATATATATATATATATATATATATATATATATATATATATATATATATATATATATATATATATATATATATATATATGTAGCTGCATAAGATTACAATTACCGAAGAAAAATTTGTCTAAGACACAGTCAAAAGACATGAACAGTTAATTGACCCCATGCTGTTGACACAACTGGCTGAGAGTACCTTCAGTTATCATCGTTATTTACATTATATAAAACAACAAGAATTGGTGACTGTGATGTAAAGTATGGCTATGGTCATATTCTAGGTTGCGTTAATTTGCAGGATGAATAAAACCTAATTTAGAAGTAATTTCAGACATGTTTACATAACACAACCTACCCTAGTGGTAGGCAAATAAAGACTAAACAGTGATTTACAAACAAAGATTTTGTGTGAGTTTTATGCATCATTTCCATGTAGACTTTAAATTTCTCAATAGTGTGATTATACATTGTTAATATCTGTATTGCATAGACACTGTGCCAATTAGGCAATTAATAATCTTCTATGCTTGAGTAATGTTTATCATGCGTAGCACAAGTGTTCACTCAAAGGAAAATGTTTCTCAATGCATGCACTGTCCTTACTATTTAATTCACATAAATGTTTATGTATGCCCATTTCGTTGCACTAGTCTTTTAGTTCAGTTTGATACTGTTTATATCACTACAAAGCAAGATGTAAGGATTTACACAGTGACTTGAGTCTTTGGTTTTTCCTCTTATGATACGTTAACAAAGTTTGGCATTTATAATTTCACAACCATTATACTAATAAAAATTACTTTTAAGTAAGGTATATACAAAGTTTAACACATCAATGGAAAGTTATTACATAATTTGTTACAAGGGGAGTTTGTTCAATAATTACTATAAGGTGAGTCTTAGTGCCCATAAATATTTAATAATAAAAATATTTGGTTGGTATATAATCATCTACATCATATTGGAGGCACTCACCTCAAGACATATATTTACCTTTATTTCATAGCTTAAATGTGTATTAGCATTATTTTTAGTTGCTCCTATTAAGGACCGATCTACTAGTCCTGACATCAGGGCCTGACAGCTAGGCCCTTGCTTAACTAATTTGAAATATTATGAAAAAGAAAGTCTTGTGTTTTACCATGATTATTTTTTTTATAGTGAAACCTGTGCACTATACTCACTTAAGGCCATACTTGAAGGCCTGCATGCTGTATATTCTTCTATGTTTAGACCTCTATGGTCTAGGAAGCTACACATATAGTACACTTAATTCATCGCTTGGATCCTTGCCAAAAGGATCAATAACTTAATCAGTTTTATATATAAAGCAGTAACAGCAATTACAAGTATAGTGATTACCGCCAAGGTGGCGTAATCAAAGTGAGCTGGTTCAAGTAGTGAAAATAACTTAGGATTATCCATTCTAAGGTGGGTAAGTGACATATCAACATTAGACAGCACTGCCACTGCTGTATGATTCAGCTGCCAATTTGCATTCAAGACAGTGGTGATGTAAAAATGAATCCCAGCAGACTATGAAAGTCATTCCAAATGAAAAGCCTGCTGGTACAACCAATGAATAGGTATTACAGTTTGCTGTAAGGGGACTGTAAGAGCTCATATATTGCACAGGTGTGTGGCATCGACGACAGTTTGGTGTGGGGTGACAACGTGACATTCACATGGTACGTACAACTCAATACTGCCTAGATGGAAATTTGTGTTGTGAATATTCATAGAACTATTTATACATTTAAGGTTGGTTCCCTCTAGGGGATGATGTAGCACATACGGATGGGGTAGGATGAGGTGAATAGTAAATGATATCTTGTGAATGCAGGTATACATGCATGTTGAAAACAATTTAGTGGAATTTACCAGTAAAATAGCCTCTTTAAGACATAAATATTCATCACTTGTGAGGGATTCCTCTGTAAAGTGAATTACACCTGATGACAATTTGGATGAGGGGGAAATGGCTTCAATTGCATCTATACTCAGATCAAGTGCAATTGTGCAGTGTAGAATGGCAACGATGCATGATTTTGACGCCGGCTAACAGAAAGCGGCACTAGAACCCATGACGGCGCTCACGTGTCACGTGATCCGCACGTGCGCAGAGAGGCCGATAATTTTCAACTTTCCTATGAATGTTAATTTCGGGATAAAATGGGTTATATTGCCTTTACAGTGTTTAATATTTCTTAAAATGTTTTAAAGTGCTTGTACTAATTTTAATTGTTTGGATATGAATATTCAAAGTGCCAGTGGCACCGAGATAGGGAACACTTAATATTTTGGCATGAACGCCATCACAAAGAGACATTAAAATAATACTAAAATTCATAAGAAAGTTATAGAAATGTAAAACAATACTTAATTTAATTTGTGCCATTTTATTTTCAATATAAAATATTTCACTCAGCGTGCATAGCACTTCTGTTTATGTGAACCCCATAGGCGGCCATGGTAGGTCCGTGCGACGCTTGTATCTGGACAGTCTATCGAGGAGAGCTGGTGAGGTAAGACACTGTCACGTACGCACTACTACTTTTGTTAACTGATTTAGGTTTCCGTAGTCAATGTAGTTTACCGGTTAATCTTTCCTTGCGTACGTTTTTGCCAGACATTTTCCCTAGCATTATGCTTTCGCTTTACTAATTCTTACGCCCTTGTGGCATTTTTAACTTAATCGAGGAGAAGGAGGAGAAAGATGTCAGAGAGGTCATGCGACCCGCGCAGTTTGAATCAGGCGCCATCCGCCTATGTTTATGGCATTTCAATGTAACTTCTGCATAATTGCTACACACAATTTAAAGAGCTTTATTTTTATGTATGTATTTGAGGGTAATTTTTGTGTTTGAATATTTTATGACAACATTACGTATAACCAGGTGGCTGACTGAAGCCAAGTCTTTGTAAACGCTATCATTGCGTTTTAAGAGCTTATTTGTAATACATTGCCTGTGCAATTATTTATTTCAGGGTTCTGTGCCAGTTTTATTCAGGGTTCAATGTATTTTTTACATAAATTTATGCTTTTTGTACTTGATCACGTGGTCACAGTAATGTTTGATTTCACCGCCATCAGGCATGTTACAAGCCTGTAACAACACTAATTGTAAAGAGAACCACGTGCTCAAAACGAATAAGATTTTATCTGAGTTTAGTTTGCAGTTTCCACGCAGAAATATTGCAATTTCACGTGCACCACGTGGTCCGCTACAAATTTCATCCAGCGGAATCCGCGCCACCTAAGCTTGTTTTCACACGTGTGTGTGTATTGTGAATATTCATCTAATGTCCCATCTTATTTCATGTATCATTCAAGGGTCTATGTAATTTTGTAATTAGTGTACGGTGAAATTATTCCCGTCCTAGCCGGTTCTGTGTATAGGCTGTCACCACACTAACCACGTGCTGGAGGGCGAGCCCCGACGAGTTTGCATTAGTGATGCAGAGTAATCACGCGTGTTAATGTGTATTAAGGGTTTTCATTTGTAATTCACTGTGTCCTGTCTTCAGGGAAATACCATCAGTCCACCCTAGTGGCTGTCGGCCCTCTTCCCTTGCGAAGGTTGTGCTTTCACGCACCTTGGAGAGATTATCCATTTAGGCGTGCGCTAGGTTAATTACGGGCTGGGTAACCCCCAAGTGGAATTGGTTAGTCATGACCGAGATAATCATTTCATTGGCTTGTTGATGTGTATGAACAATATCAATAAACACAAGTCTACAGTGATTTCAATTTTCTATTCAGTAGTGACAGTGTCCTACCCACATATGTTTTATCAATTGTTTATTTCAGTGATTTTAGTTTATTTCAGTAAGTTTAGTATCGCCAACGTGTTTGTAAGTACGCACTGGTCTGACGGACACACAGAGCCCATAACATCGCTGAGAACCCTGAGTCTCAATAGTGCGGTGATTGGGAAGCACCGCTGGCATCCAAATTACCAGTAAGTATTTGTGTCATTGTTCTTCTCGTGTCTCACCCGACGGCATCAATTGGTGTTCCCAAGTGGGGCCAAGTGTGCTCATCTGCATCGCGTCATCCACGTCAACCACGAGAAGTTAGTGGACATCACACCTGATTAACCGCGAGAAGCCCTCAAGATATCCGCGTCGGCAACTTAGACAAGTCGAGATTGATCAATGCGTGCATTGTGGGAGATTGAGTTCAAATTAACTTGTTTCAGGAAAGTATGTGGGAGCAACCCTTATGTCAATGCACGTCCAACAATGTCTCTATGCTGTCAGAGCAATGCCTGTGCACGCGCACTGGATGTGATGAGGCGGGAACCAAGTGGGCGCAGTGTCAACAGTGTAGGAAAGACTCGCATTTACGCTGCATAGGGCCTGCGGAGTTTGCCGCCTACCGTGATGGTGTTATAAACTGCGACGAGTGCCGTAAGACGAACTGTGCTGAGAGAGCGCCACCGCCAATACCAGAGGTGAAACCCACGCCACCAGTAGTTGTTACTTACACACCACAGGGCTTAACCAGACCAGATCGCAATTTATTACTGCCAACTTTCACAGGACATGACTCGGAAGACCCGGGTACGTTCCCAGCAGTGTGCAAAGAGAAATTGCATAGGCATCGCATACATAGCGATGACTGGACTGAGGTAACTGCCAATGGGTTAAGGGGAACTGCTGCCACGTGGTGGAACTTGGTAAGGGACTATCGAGTCACGTGGGAGGTGTTTTGTGAGAAAATGCTAGGTCGATTTGACACTGGCGGAGATGCTACACAGGCAGAAGCGCGACTGTACCATGAACAGCAACATGAACGTGAAGGCATTGGGAAATTTATACAACGTAAGCTAGGCTTGTTCAAGCGTTTGAACTCAGGTTAGCAGACACGTAGTGTTTTAGAGATCATTGTGACGTTGTTTAAACCGGACATTAGGCTGTAATTGCACGGAGCCAGCCGGGAGAGCGTGGAATCGTTTACAAGGGAAGCACGTGCCTACGAACAAGATAAGCAGGCGGAATGTAGAGAACAAGTTCCCGACCGACAAAGTGAACCCCCGCTGCCTGTAGCCCCCGCGCTGGTTACTCATGTCACGCAACCACCGCCTTCTGTCAGGCAGAATACACAGTCGCAGCCACAGCAGGAGCACCCACTCGCTACGCGCACAAGAGTGTTCCAGGTAACTGACAGTACCTTCAAAGCACTACGAGTATATGTTGAACTTGAAGGGAAAAATGTCACAGCTGTTATTGACACTGCCGCTAGTCACAACTTTGTGCGTGAGGGTTTAGTACAAGCAATAATGACTAGGGTGCCACCGAGATGTCTGCAATTCACTACCATCCACCACCAGGGAGAAGCGAAAAGTGTGATGCACATAACGTTAGGAATTAGAGAGCTGCGTACTGAGTATGATGTCTACATTGTGCCGGACTTATGCGAAGAAGTGATTTTGGGATTGCCATGGCTCGTTGACAACCACGCCATCATAGAACCGCACCTGAATCGTCTGCATATAGGGACATGTGGCCGATGAACTGTTTACGCCGGAGGAGCAACACCACCAATAACAACAACTGTTGTGCCGCTTGCTGACTTCAAGCACGAGGTGTCTGCCACACATCAGTAACGTATGCAACATCTACTGGACCAGCATGCCAGTGTGTTCCACACTGAGGGGAAGCTGCAGCGCACAGACGTCACGGAGCACGCAAGTGTCACCACGCACTAGGACCCGGTGTACTCCAAGCCACGAGACCCGGGTATTTTCTTTCGCCATGTCATCAACCAACAGGTATGTGAGATACTCAACGATAATGTTATTGAACCTACACAAAGTCTCTATAATTCAGGTATTACCCTTGCTCCAAAAAAAGATGGCGAATGGCGATTCTGTGGTGACTTTAGACCCCTAAATAAGATTACCGTAAACATGCTGTCACCAGTCATAAACATTAAAAAACCCTTTATCAACATTAGGACCAGCTTCAGTATTCACGTCACTTGATTTAAAGTCTGGATATTGGCAAGTGCCTATCCGCCCACAGGACAGAAAGAAAACAGCCTTTACTACCTCAGATGGACATAGATTTCAGTTTGTAGCTATGCCATTTGGTTTAAAGTGTGCCCCTGAAACGTTTCAGAACTTAATGGTTAATGTATTGGAGGGATTTATTGGAGACTTTGCAATGGCTTATTTGGATGATGTACTAGTTTGGTCTAACAGCTGGGAAGAGCATTTACACCATTTGAGCCTTGTTTTTCAACGGCTCGAACGTAATAAACTTAAAAGTGGAAAAGTGTAAGTTGGGTATGAGTAAAATGGAGATTTCTAGGGCATTATGTAACAGAAAATGGACATGAACCAGAACAACAACACATACGGGACATTCAAAACAAACCCACACCCAGATCACGTAAACAAGTCAGGAAGTTTTTTTTGGCTTAATTAATTGGTTAAGGAAATTTGTCCCAAACTTTTCCGTAATCACTGCACCATTAATGTTTTGTTGTGTGAGAAACATAAATTTGTCTGGACACCTTAAGCCGATCGAGCATTTCAAGACATTGAAATTGCATTTCAGAACTGTAATCCGTTGTCTAGATTCAACCCAGAATGATCTATTGTCATACAAACCGATGCCAGTCAAGAAGGCATTGGGGCAGTGATGCATCAGGAAGGAACACACGAACCGGAATTGGTTAGTCATGACCGAGATAATCATTTCATTGGCATGTTGATGTGTATACGTAATAACAATAAAAGCAAGTCCACAGTGGAACTTATATATTTTATTCAGTAGTGACAGTGTCCTACCACATATGTTTTATAAATTATTTATTTCAGTGATTTTATTAAAAGTTTAGTATTGCTAACATGTTTGGAAGTACGCATGGGTGAGACGGACACACAGAACCCACAACATCCCTGAGAACCCTGAGTCTCAATAGTGCGGTGATTGGGAGACTACTCTGGTGCCCAAATTACCAATAAGTATTTGTGTCATCATTCGTCTGGTGTCTCACCTGTCTGCGTCAATTAAAAAATGTTATGATACTCGTATGATCGTGAATATTTGCCATTGAGAATTGATATGAGAGATTGGAATTTGCAATTTAATTACCATTTGGGTGGTTGAAAATGAACATTCCGTAATTTCATGTTTGTAGTACTTCATTATATCTTTACTAGGAATACTTAATGCCATGTTCAGCTTATTCAAATTGAGGCTTAGTTTTTCTAGGTTATTACTAAGCTGTGTTTTGTTGACAGCATTCAGTGGAAGTTTGTGAATTGATACGATAAAATATAGTTTCTTATGAGGCCTTTAAGAAGTAAATTGTTTAACAGGTGAAGTAAACTAGTGACTAGTAGGTTCATTTGTGCCTCCACGTTATCTATTTTACTGAGTTTAACATGCTCATACTGAGTACTTGTGAAATCTTATTGTGTTGGCAAGTGTGTTGACCTTTGTCTCTACCGGGTGTTTGAATTAATTTATCACCCGAAATGAGACATTGACAGCAGTTTTCGTGGTCATGATGTTTTTGGCAAGTGATTGAACTTAAGTGTCAAGATTCTAATCATTGTTCAAAAGAGCATGAAGGTGCTTATTTGTCAGAATGTTACAACACCAGTTTGTGGCGTTGCCGAATGTTTGTAATCCTTGCTTGTTGCGATTCCTGGTGTTTACATCACCAAGGTATTCTCTGAGTATTCTGTTTTTAGATACATTCATTCATGCATTCATAAATTAGTTTTCTGTTTGTGTAAGAATGCGATTTCTGATCAGTGCAAGCAATGTGTAAATAATCATCAAGGGATGCCAGTGTATTTGGAAGCTGTAATGGAATAGTGTATATCAGGGGAAAACTGTCTTCATAGGTGAAATCCACACTGGCAGGCAGCCAGTAAATCCCGGTATGGGTACAATATGTAGCGGGCAGTGCAAGGATGAGAGGGAGAACAAGGCACACTGCAACTATGACCTTGACAGTGTGGCGACCCCAGTTGGTTCCCCACTCCTCTGTTGTGGCTTGACTCGTGGTTGGGATTGCCATGGCGACGGTGCAGCGCATGTGCAGAGCGCACCTCATGCTCGCGCATTCTACCAACTGGAACTGTGCTGCAGGAGTGTCTCATTTCTCCTAGCGGTGGGACATGATTCTCAGGCAGGGGTTGGCGGCCGTGGATCCCCTCTCTACATTGCTTTGGCCTTTGTATCGGCAGGAAGGATTGCAGTCTGGTACCTTGCGCTGGCTGAACTTTGCTGTGGCAGGCACATGCTGAGCGTGGAGCAATGTCAGCTTGCCCTCGTTCTGATATGTAGAACCGGCACTGGCGTTGTCTCGTGAAGCAGGAACACAGTCACTGGCGTACCCTTGTTCTTTCAAGTTATGCAATGAAACACTTTAACACATTTGAATTACACTTTAAATACTGATCCAATTATACAAGTACAATACAAAACACATGATCCAATCATACAAGTACAATACAAAACAATGATCCAATCATACAAGTGCAATACACTAGCGTGAAGAGCCGAGGAAATTACCAGACGTAAGCTGGTTTAATGTGGCGGGTTCAGATAGTGTCGTATTTAGGAGTGCCGGTTTTGTTGACTTGAATGCGTACCGTACTACCTCCTAGAATGTCTGTCACTCTGTATGGGCCACGGTAACGGTGTGTGAGGACCTTTTGTCTACCCTGATTGCGTACCCACACGTAGTCATTAATGCATAGTGTACATGGTTTATGTGTCCTATTGAACTGGGTTTTTTTTGGTGCTTTTAAGCTTGAAGCAAGTTAACTTTCACATTGTCGCGATCTTGTAGTAATTTAGTACATCAGTTATTGGCTCGGTCAGAATATTGGGCAGTTATAACTTGCACTGGTAGCGCAGCCTCTACACCATGAAGAAGATAAAACGGTGTATATTTAGTTGTGGTATTGACACTTGTGTTGTAGTTAAAAATAATGAACTCTACATAAAGGTCCCTGTTTGCTTGGTCTGTATTAGCACATGTGGTGAGTTGTTCGCCTACGATGTGGTTTGTGGCTTTGACTAAGCCGTTGCATCTAGGGTTATATGTAGTTGTAGTTAGCTTCCTAATACCCAACGTTTTTATCAACTGAATGATCAACTCATTTTGGAAACTGGTGCTGCGATTAGTTACAATTTGCTCAGGACACCCAAATTGCAAAATTACCTTCTTAATAAACTGCCTTGGCAACAACATATCTACTTAGGTATTCGGTCATTACCAAAATATATTTTTTTCTATGCGTAGTGGAAGGGAGAGGTCCTTTTTCATTAAGAGCCCAAGTTTTCAAAAGTGGTTGAGGGGGAATTGATGTCATCTGATCTACAGGCTTAGAATTTGGCAATTTTGTTTTTTGACATACTAAGCATGATCTTATGTAAGTTTTTACATCTTCATTCATAGTGTCCCAGTGGTAGACTTGTTTGATCTTTTGAAAAACTTTAAAAACATCAAAGTGTCCACCCCCGAAGATTGCATCGTGATGAGTTTGAATGATTTCATTCATATACATTTGGGGTACTACTGTCAGTTTCTTCGGGCTTTGTGGTGTGTTCACTTTAAGATAAATTTCTCCGTTTTCCCAATACCATAAAGGCGACTAAGTCTTCGGTATTTTGTATCAGCTTGCTGTGGGTCCTCTAATGCACATTTTAATTGTTTTATGTGTGGGTCACACTCATATTCTCCGGCGAAAGGACATGTGTTCTGGTTCATGGTTATGTGTATGCAAGAAATGTGGCTTCGCATTCTTGTTTACAATTATAATTTTACACTTTAAAAGAGGATAGATACAATGAGTTTCAATTTTATTAGGGTTGTTGTCCATGATTACTTGTATATTGACTTGGTACAGTATGGTTAATATTTTTCAAATGGCATGCATATGAAACATTTCTTCATCGGCTATGGCTTTCGCTACTCTAGTCTTGTCTTTCGACTGGATTTCATTTCTGAAGAAGTGTTTAATATCCTCCCAATTGTTTGCTGTGTACTTTACTATGCTTTTCTTGATTTCATCATGTTTTTCAGGATTCTGTAGGATACATTCTGCCATTGCTTGGTACAGTGAGGTGCGGTTGAGCATGTGTTGGTTGATTGTGTATGTAGCATTGTTGATGCTAACTTTTTGTTTTTGTATGCCTGTATTGGTGGTGATTCATCTTAAGGCATCTGGTAAGGTGTTTAATTTGCCTTTTATAATATGCGGCTCGAAATCATATTCACTAAAAACAAATGCCATCTTTTGAATGTGAATGTTATGTTCAGCCATGGTTCACAATTATCTAAGGCTGGCATGATCCGTCTTTATGATGAAGTGGCGGCCATACAAGTATTGCCGAAAATGATTACACGATAACGAATAGACCCAAGTTCTCTCTCCGTTGCATTCCAGCACGATTCGTTAAGACATAATTTTTAGAAGCAACTGCAATGATAGTGCACTGTTTTGTGTCGGGATCCTCCTGCATAAGCGCTCCGCCTACCGCGTCGTTACTGGCATCACAGGCTAAGATAATGTTTTTCTGCTTATCAAATTTTTGTAACACGGGCACTGCTAAAATCGCTTTCTTAAGTTTTTCAAGTGCCTGTTGGTGGAGATCTTCTCATTTGTAGGGTGTGTTGTGTTTGGTTAAATCAATGAGTGGCTGAGCTATAGTAGCATAATTCATGATATACCGTCGAAGGTACGACGTCATGCCCAAAAATATGTGTAGTTGTTTAAGATTAGTTGGTGAAGCCATGTGTTCAATAGCGCGCACTTTATCAGGATCAGTGGTAATGCCCTGTGGAGTAATGATGTGTCCTAATACCTTAACAGATTGTTTGGCAAAGGTGCACTTTTAGTATTTATTTTGACATTAAACATGCACATTCATTCAAACATTTTCTCAATATTGGGGATGTGTTCTTCAAAAGAGTTGCCTAATATAAATATATCATCAATATACGCTATGGCTGCCGTCCATCGAAGAGGTCCTAACAGTGAATTTTAAACATCTTAAAATATTGTGGCAATGTTGGAATAAGCCAACTCCATCGATGTTAAATGCTAATTTATAACAATCTTTTTGTCTGACAGGGATACTGTAAAAGCCTGAAAATAAATCTAAACTCCTAATGTAGTGTGAGTTTTGTAACGCATTGAGAATGTCTTCGGTACGGGGTAATGGATACTGAACTCTGGTTAAGTATTGATTAAATTTTCTGAATTTAGTTAAAAATCTTAAACTGCAGTTTTTCTTTTAAGAACTAATCTCAGTGCCGAATAAGTTGAAGTCAGCTTCCTCTATAATTCCCGTCTGTACCATATCTGTGATTTGCATCAATAATTCATCACAAATTTTAGGGCTTATATGGTATGCCTTGGTAACTATAGGTTTGTCTGTAGTTAGTTCTAATTTTATTTCAAAATTTTTGGCTTCAGTTAATTCTAAGATGCTATTAGCAAACCTACCTTTATATTTATCTATAATACTAGTAATGGCTGCAGTTTGTTTGCTATTTAAATTTTTGTTGATCTGGGGCAGTGTGTGCTGTTCGGTTTCTAAACTATCTAATTCATCGAAGTAATATTCAATAGAATCAGCATTTTCATGTGTGGTCATAGCAGAGTATATCTGTACCTGTAATAATTTATGAGAGTCATGAGCATGAATGAAAAGAATATTGTGTTTCAAAATGGGAACATCATACTTTTTAATAAAATTGACTCCTAGTATTATATCTTGTTTCAAGTTATCCACAACTAAGAAGTCCTGAAGGTAAGTGTGACCCGATATACACAAGTTAATAGTATTAAACTTGGGTGTTGTCAGTGCTGAGGTTGCTCCAACTAATGTTATATTCTCTCTTAATGGTTGAAGTTGCTGTGTAGAAATCAAAGTGCTAGCCACACTACTGCAGGAGCACCCGATGTCAAGCAATGCGTAGTATTTTCTACCTTCTTTTTTTACAAGAACACGTGGTTTCGAAGTGCGGAGGCTGGTGTGCTGACATTCCAATTTAGTCGTGGGGTGCGAATGTTGACATGTTCTAGATTGAGGTGCAGGCCTGCTCAGAATGCTACTAAACATTGGCTCGTCATCACGGGCCTGGCGATTCATGTTATGACAACAATTGGTACTGTCTACGGTGCTGTTTCGTGCTTAGTGTTCCAGAAAAACTGTTTTCGGTGTCAGTCCGATTTTGTTTTTAAAATTCTTAAAACGGTCGCCGATGTGTGTCGCAAATTCAAAATTCTGCACTGGGAACAGTGTCCAAAACAGCTTCTGTGACCTGTATAAAAGCACAGGGCGCATGTGTCTTGAGCAAGGCTGCGGGGCCCAGCGACTTTTCCTGTCCGCTCGGCAGTTTGCGGTGATGTGGCAACTTCACGTTGCTCGGCGTGCTGCAGCGGTTTGGCAACACTGACCTCATTCATGTGGTGGGGTGGTGTGACGTGTGTGCTTTTCTGCTGCTGAGGCGAAAGTTTACATGACCTGACCATGTTCGCTGTCTTTGCCGGCGGCATCAAATCTATTGTTGACACAGTGCATTGTTCAATATTGTGACTTATTGGGCGCACATTTCTCTGTAGAGAGGCCGGTGTGCTCGTTACTGTTAGGTTGCTACAATAATTAAATTTATTGTTTTCTGCATATGATGTATTTCTCTGTAATTTAGCCCACGTTCTTCTTTTTTCATACAGTCATAACGTTCATTTTGTGCTCTGAAGGGGCCTGCCTGAGTTTCTCTTGTCTATCTGTAATGGCTTTGGTTCAATTGTTTTCTGTAGTGATCCCTACTCTGTTCTCTTTCGAATGCCTTGGGCCACTCGAACCTGATCTGAATGCCTGTGACTTTTTGTGCGAGGTTTCTGAATTTATGTTGAAATTAATGCTTTTTAATGTAACTCTCTTGTACTGGGGGTTGTGTGGTATTTTTGTGCATGTTTATTTTCTGTAAATCCTCTTTCTACATAGTGATCTCCTCTTGGAGTTTGACTTGGTTAGAACTTGGGGAGTGAGGTGTAATTATCTGGTTGTACCAGTATATCCCTAGTTAAATTGTTTCAGGTTGTGTAGGAGTTGGTGTAGTGTATCGTTGTGTAAGGGTATAAGCTTATCGGCAATGGATGGTAAGAGAGATTTCCTTATGATTTGAATGAACTCGTTCTTGGGCAACTGTGGGTCACATTTGTTCATATAGAATGTTAAATCTTCTATGTGAGCCTGACAACTGTCACCTGGTTGTTGTTTCTTTGAGTGTAGCAGATGCCTGTAATGGTCTTTGGAGTTACGTTTTATTAATGTGTGTAATAGGTTGTCTTTAATATGTTGGCAAGAAATGTGTTCCCCATTGGCATAATATACATTTTCATAAACCCTTTTGGTTGTGCCTTGCAGATAAAACTTTAATCGCCTTCGTTTTTCAAGTTCAATCCAGTCATTATGTTCGCTTGCGGCGTTGAAAATGTCCAAAAATTCCTCTACATGTTCATTACTTCCCCCTGTGAAAGTGGGGATGGGTTGTAGGTGTTTTAAAATAACGTGAGTGGGATTTGGAATGTTGGATGGTTGGGGGATGTGTACTGTGTTGTTTGTGGCATTTATAGACTGGTGTTCTGTGGTGTTATTTATGTTTGTGTACTTGTGTTCCATAATGTCAGTATTCATGCTAGGAATGGAAATTAAAAGTGGATCTGTTGTCTGAAGTGTGCGGAGTGTGCGTGGTCTTAGATATCCACTTGTATCAGCCTTTTTAAATATTGGTTGGTGTGGGTCTGTTAAAGAATATTCAAGTGGTGTTATCTGTAGTATGGGTGAGGTGGATTCTACGTTTAGTAAGTCTGTATTTTCACTGGTTAACTGGTTCTTTAACTCTTTGTCCTATTCTACTGTGCTTTTAGCGTTGCTTAAGTCAAATAACAGTGTTTTAACCAATTTCGTCATCGTTTTTATAGTAGATTTTTGTTCCGTACTCATTTCGACATGTCAGAATAAAATTGTATGGTTATTGTGTATTGTGATGGTGTGTTATCTTGTTGTAAACGCGCACTGTGTAACTTATGATTAATTCTAACTACAAAGAAGGGAAGACTGTGGAAAGATCTCCAAAACACACAAAACAAGTGGAGACTTTCTCACTTACAGGGTATCAGATGTCCCAACATGCAGGATGAAGCCATAAGCATGCATTACAGTAAGAAAAGCAATATGAAGCGATTGTAATGTGCTGGAGGTCGGCAGTATGACGTTAAAAGTGCTAAGTGGCAAGGCCGATGTTGTGACATCGCAGACTGCTGACAGATGCATGTGGCGTTCTAACCTTGCACACTATCGCTTACAGCGCTTGCCCTGACCGCTTGGAATTTAATAGCTGGTACCTCCACTGGTGCTAATAATTACCTTAAGTTTTTTTGGGAATTTTAAGGCATACTATGACAGTAAAATGTACAATGTTACTTATAGCTACTACTGAATTTATTTCACATGAATATACTCACATAGAAAAAAAATAAATTTACAAATTGGATATGGCTGAATTACTATGCCTAAGCACGCTGTAGTTTGAGTGAAGTGCAGCCATGTGTGATTCTGTATCGGTTGCTTGCAACGGGATAGCGTAAAGCGCAAACTATGAAATGAAATTCTAATTAAAAGCCTACTCGCATAAACGCGAGGTGGGATGAGAGGCGTCTCCACCAGTGTAGCATCTCCCATCAGCCAGTCAACTCACTCCTATATTTTCTCTGTTACTACAACTCTGTATTTAAGGGTTTCAAAGGTGTTAGCATTAATATAGTTAGAAGGAAAACACTCAGGGGGTAACATAGCCTGATGGCAAATGAGTACAAGCAACCCGGAAATTCTTTAATTACAAAACACATTTACTAACAAACCTTACAGGAAAGAAACAATAAAAATAGTTACAAAATACTGTTACAATTTCTCTCTCTAGAAATTACATGGGCTATACCAAGTTCGTTAAGGGATGGAGGGCTTAATCAAATAAAGGAATTTATTATAATTTCCTTATTTTATTTACAATAACTACAGTAAAATTCTCTGAACTCAAATGCTCACAATAAATTGAAATCACTTACTGTTCACAATTTACACCAATTAATAAAATTTATAATTATGACAAAGAAATCAGTGAAATTAAATTATTAATGGTCAGTCCCAATGGACAGTGTATCAACCTATGGAATTATTTTATAATTTATGCATCCATATTTGACAGTTTGAATATTTACAATAAATTCAGTATTACAATTCCATTCAGTTCCACCTCAGTTCAGTCCATGTCCCACCAGTTGTAAAATTCTAGAGTCCTCCAAACGCCCTCACGCACAGTAGGCTTCACTCGTCGGTTTCACGCCCTCTCATCCATTCAAGCTACGAACACCTCACTCGCTGTCATCCCGCAATCTCCAGTCGTCCTCCACACTTCACTTCACTCGTGTACACTCGCCAGGCAGCCTCCGTCAAAGACTGCTGGTCGCTGGGTTGCGGCAGTATATATAGTGTCTTAGGCCACCATGTAGAATCTTCCCCAACTCGCGTGATACGTCGCGGAGGGCTGAGGCACCAGCCAGTCTCACCAGAACATTCTTGTGTCGTCACTAAACGTATCAAACTCTAGCAGGCGAGAGGAGGTCTGTGACGCCAGCAAGTCCCGCCACTGTCGGCATACACGGGATTCTCAGAAGGGGGGTAGACAGCCACGAGTGCATCAGTCCAGGAAGAGGGGAGGGCAAGGTGGGTCTCTGATTACGGCGCGGGAAATTGAGTCGGCACCAGCTGCAGCACGTAACAATACTCTAATCCTTAAGCGAATGAAGTTGGTATTCTTTAAACAGTGACCTGCCTATCCTTGCCAGTGGGTAATTAATCTACAGATTAATTCTGAGCAACGGGATCTCGGTAAGTAGCCTTACGCCCTCCTGCCAAGCCAGATTATGCTCACCATAGAAGTCTTAGACGTAGTTGGCTTGAGCTACTCAAGAGGCCTGTATAAGAGGGATACCTTCATCTTCAGCCTCACCGAACCTCTGTGTTGTCGGCTCCGACAACTACACGTAGTATTACTTTGAACATCTGGTCGCCCCTTGGGGGGTGGGGGGGATGGCGCATCAAACACTCCAGTTATACCCGTCGGCTGACTGGGTCTATCATCTTGTTTATTAACTAAGGCGGGTGGCCCGACTCTGGCCACCGCACTCCACTGTATTTGTAATATCTGTGTGCCGCTCAACTCTGGCCGCTACAGAGCGCAATATTTAATGTCTATTTCAACTCTTATTAACATCCTTCTCAATTTCTCTGTTTGGTTAGAGCAAATTAACTCATACTAATCATTAACACATGTTCAGTCTGTCTGTTGCCATAATTTTTAATGCCTTTCACTCCTGCATCCATTCAAATAGTCCAGCCTGCCAGTCGCACTCTTCATTGCTCTGATTTTCGCAGTCACAGATTTTCCTCCTGCTGGTCACTTCCAGTGCTACTCATTGCTCTTCTAGCTTGTCTCACAACTACCCAGACTCCCACTCTCATAAACTCTCCTACCCTGATGCCTGATGTGCTTTTATAGTCACTGGCCTTGACCTAGAAAGTTTGCCGCACCTGCTGAAAGAAGCTAGGTCAGTAAACCACTAGAAATTTATTCAAATAAATGCAGAAATTGAATCTGGTGAAGGTCAGTAGTGCGCGAATCACCAAAGGTTTATCACGGCACCAGGTGGAAGAATGAGTCAGCTTGCTTGCGTGGGACAGGCCAAGGTCAACGCAGACCAGCAACATGTAACAATATTAAATAATAAATTAAGAATTAATAATTCTGCTGATGGAGTCACCTATGGTAGTTGTTGTGTGAGGGGATACCCCAATCATAGCTTTTGTGCTAGTTTTCATTTACTAGCAGGATGTCCAGGTGGCAACATTCACAGCATGTAGATGATGTTATTGATATTTTGTTCGAAGAATTTCACTTTTCACAGCTTACAACAGGTATTGCAAGAGACCAAAATTATTATATGATTTTCCTGTTGTGGAACTAGTTCTTGGTATGGCATGGTCCAGCATGATGTACCAAAAGTTTCTCCAACCTTATGTTTCTAGGGGGATAAGCTTTTGTCAATCATTCACACCAGCAGTTGAAAATGCGTCCCTGGATTGACCAAGGTACAGGAATACTAATTTGTTGGTATAGTTATCACTCTGTGACCACGGAAATGGTTGTACAAGGGAGACAAGTTTCAAGTATTTGTAATGATGGGAGGGGAGGTGCAGATGTTTTTGCTACCCTTAACAATAAGATCTTGATAGCAGACGAAGGTGAAATGTAGTGAATATGAAGAAGTGCTGGAATGCAAGGTTGGGGGAAAGGGGAGATCCCAAAGAAAACCCATGAACCAGCAGCATTGTCTAACACAATTAAAACGCGTGAAAATCCAAGAGTGGCCCTGCTTAAAATTGAACCTGGTTTGACTTGGTGGGAAGTCAGTGCTCTAGCGGCTACATCAACCTCAGTCCCCTGTCATAATGAGATTTTGTCAAATGGACTCTGTCCCCACTCTACTTTAATTTGTGTATTCACTCTCCATGAATGTGTCTCCTGAACGAGGAAGGTGTTTTGTAATTAATATACACACTTTGCCAGATAATGAACAATTGAAAGATCATCACTAGCAAATTTACTCCGATGCTATCTTGAGTTCCAGTAATCTTCAGGAGGGGCAAGCACTGCTTCCAGAAGCCACGTTTTCATCCGTCCACTCACATGGTTCATTGGCAGATGCCTACATAACAGTTTATTTACCAAAGTATTGAAAAATACCACTTGCTGAGACAGACTGGTGTTTCCAAGAATTTAGTCACAATGCACTTACATGTACAATAATTACAAGTCACAGGTGATGAAACACTACTGAGCAGGCAGACAGTACAGCTTGTGTACAGGTCTGTGCAGATGTCCCTTCTGCATGCGTAAATCCACCACTCTAGTAATGCCATCCGTTCTAGATGACCCTCGCAAAGCATCAGCCCAGGGGTGGTACATGTTCTCCAACCAGAACTAGCTCTCATACAGTTCTGGTTGGTGGATTTATCACTTTCCCTGGAGTTGCAGTTGCTGTAAGTGTTCTTAATACCACCACCTCCAAAATTTGTTGGTTCGCACATGTATTATTTTCTATCTTCTGGAAAAACAGATAATATGTCATTAACATCTTCATATGGTTTGGGTACAGCAACAAGAGTCCTTCGGATTAGGAAATGCCCAAGCATGAGTGCTATCATGTCACATGGATCAAAAGAGACTGGCATCAGAAGCCGTGAATTGAGTGATATCCTCAACTCAAGTGGTAAGAGTCATCAGTTTCTCAAGTGTCAACTTGAGTGCCAGTTGTTCTCCTGAGATGGTATTTGGTTGATTTAATTGCAGCTTACCACAATCCTCCTTGTGAGGAGCTGCAGGAGGCAGGAAATTAAATCTAATTTCATTAGCCAAGGAGAAGTTTTCTAGGAGCAAATATTTTGAGTAACTGCTTAATGGTCTGATAAAGTTGGCTTGAATCACCAATAAATTTGGTCCACAATCAGAATACAGTCTAGTACATAAACCTCTTCTTGAAAAATCAAGTATGATAGCAATGAAACTTTCTGTAATCAGGTCAGTTATAACTTTAGTGTGGATAGCTGTAATGGCAAAACAGATGAAAATAGATAGGTATGCCTTTTGTGTAGCATGACACAGCTTATTGACTCAGATGGAGATCGGTCCAGCATAGTCTGCTCCACTCACAATCCCCAGCAGGTGTGACTCATTCAGTGTGTAAATTAGCTATTGGTGGAGGACTGTTGACAGACCGGCACTGGAAGCAACATGCACACTTGAAGACTCTAAACAGGATCAATGATCAAAAAAACAAAGCCTGAAATTGTTGTCTTACAAGAGACTGCAATAGTTGTGGTGGATCATGTAAGTACTTTAAGTGATCATAGTCTACCAGGTCTTGAACAGCAGTATGGTCTTTTGGCAGTATGATAGATTGTTTTGTGGAGTACTCAACATTTGCATTTGATGAACCACTGCTCAGTCTGAGCACACCTCGCTGATCCAAAGAAGGTGTTGAATTTTGTAATATCGTTAAACTTTACATAACATAACCCATGACCCAAAGAAGTTTTGACTAAGACAAGAATTTCTGTTACAGTGAAAGTTCTTCTGGAGGGTCATGTGTGCTCTCAAGAACTACCTGGGATAACTTCGGTTCTGGGATATCTAATGTCTCATGCACTAGGGACAGTGGCCATTGCTCTCGGGTGGGTTCATTAATCATTGAGATCCATTCCAACTGAAGGCATGAAAACTTAAGTTCATGGGGAAGCAGCCTACGAGAAACACAATCGCAGAATTGTCTCTGGAAATGACATGTTTCCAACACTGAAAAGGAATCCAATCCTGGATTTGAGCACCCCAATTTGTAACAGAAGTTTGTAACAGGTAGGGCTGAGTCTTGATCCAGGTGAGACAGTTCAGGCTGATGCCGGCTAACAGCCAGCGGCGCTAGAACCCATGACGGCACTCACGTGTCGTGTGTCCCGCATGTGCGCAAGGAGGTGGATAATTTTGAACTTTCCTATAAGTGTTAATTTCAGGGTTAAATGTGTTATATTGTCTTTACAGTGTTTTATATGTCTTAAAATGTTTTAAAGTGTTTGTACATATTTTAATTGTTTGGTTATGAATATTCAAAGTGCCTGCGGCACCCAGAGTAAGAACACTTTATATTCTGGCATGAACGCCATCACAAAGAGACATTAAAATAATATTGAAATAAAAAACCAAATTATAGAAATGTAAAATAATATCTAATTTAATTAGTGCTGTTTTATTTTCAATATAAAATATTTCACTCAGAGTGCATAGCACTTCCGCTTATGTGAACCCCGTAGGCGGCCATGATAGGTCCGTGCGACGCTTGTTTCTGGACAGTCTGTTGAGGAGAACTGGCGAGGTAAGACACTGTCATGTGCGTACTACAACTTGTTCACTGATGTGGGTTTCCATAGTCAATTTAGTTTACCGGTTAATCTTTGCTTGCTTACGTTTTTGCCAGACATTTTCCCCAGCATTATGCTTCTGCTTTACTAATTCTTACGCCCTTGTGGCATTTTTAACTTAATCGAGGAGGAGGAGAAAGATGTCGGAGAAGTCATGTGACCCATGCATTTTGAATCAGGCGCCATCGACCTATGTTTATGGCATTTCAGTGTAACTTCTGCATAATTGCTACACGCAATTTTAAGAGCTTTATTTTTACGTATTTATTTAAGGGTAATTTTCGTGTTTGAATATTTTACGGCAACATCACGTATAACCACGTGGCCGATTGAAGCCAAGTCAATGTCTACGCCATCATTGCGTTTTAAGAGCTTAATTATATAACATTGTATGTGCAATCATTTATTTCAGGGTTCTATGTCAGTTTTATTCAGAGTTCAAAGTATTTTTCACGGAAATTGATGCTTTCACCGCTATCAGGCATGTTACAAGCCCGTAACGACTTTTATTGCGAATAGAACCACGTGCTTGACACAAATAATATTTTATTTGAATTTAGTTAGTCATTTCCACGCAGAAATATTGCATTTTCACCTGCACCACGTGGTTCGCTACGAACTTCATCCAGCAGCATCCACGCCACCTAAGCTTGTTTTCACACATGTGTGTGTTTATTGTGAATATTCATCTCGTGTTCCATCTTATTTCATGTCTCATTCAAGGGTCTATGTAAATATGTAATTATTGTATGGTGGAATTACTCCTGTCCTAGCCGGCTCTGTGTATAGGCTGTCACCACGCTAACCACGTGCTGGAGGGTGAGTCCCGACGAGTTTGCTTTAGTGATGCCGAGTAATCACTCATGTTAATGTGTATTAAGGGTATTCATTTGTAATTCACCGTGTCCTGTCTTCAGGGAAAAACCGTTAGTCCACCCAATCAGCTGTCGGCCCTCTTCCCTTGTGAAGGCTGTGCTTTCACGCACCTCTGTAAGATCATCCATTTAGGCATGCGCTAGATTAATTACGGGTTGGGAAGCACCCAAGCGTAATTGGCTAATCATGACCGAGATAACCATTTCATTGGCTTGTTGATGTGTGTAAACAATATCAATAAAAACAAGTCTACAGTGAACTCAATTTTTTATTCAGTAGTGACAGTGTCCTAGTCACATATGTTTTATCTATTGTTTATTTCAGTGATTTTATTAAAAGTTTAGTATTGCCAACGTGTTTGTAAATACGCACGGGTGAGATGGACACACAGAACCCACAACATCCCTGAGAACCCTGAGTCATAATAGTGCGGTGATTGGGAAGCACCGCTGCCACCCAAATTACCAGTAAGTATTTGTGTCATTGTTTGTCTTGTGTCTCACCCGATGGCGTCAAGGTATAACTGGAATTGACTGTTCAATGTTGGGTGAGAAAGGCGTAAAGAATAGTGCATCAATTTTGCCAAGAAATGAGCACCACACAGCTCAAGTAGTAGAAGTGAAATTTGTTTTACTGGAGCTACCTGAGGTGTGGCCAGTAGGAAATGCATGTTCACATTCCCTTGAGCATCAATACTTATCAATTACAAGACAGTTGTGTAGGCTCGCTCAGATGCATCTGCGAAGTCATGTAGCTCTACAACAACTGCATTATGACAACAAAATGTGGTAAACTAAAGGGCTCAAGATGGACAATTCCCTTAGTAAACTGAATCTACAACAACTGCTTCAAAATTTTTGCCCATTTTACCACTGGAGATGATCAACTCATGGGATCATAAACATGCACTATCTATGACAAAAACAAGCATTTGGTTGGAGTGCCACTACTGATATTTAAATGATAAGAGAAAACGTCTGTCTCTGGACTCCACTGAAGAACCAGAATATTCACTACAGGCTCAAATGAGAAGTCAAGCACATTCAGGTTCTCACAATGAGGTATTGGCATGTCATCCAACAACTAAGTTCATATCAACCCCATCGCAAGAGTTCATACAATTGATCCTTTAGCACAAGTGCTAAAATCTACAAAATTATGACCCTGAAGAGCATTTTATGCCAGGGGTTAATGGAGACCCTCATCAATGACCAACTGGTGCAAGGTACAAATTGTCAGAAAGGGAGATGGTGTGAGTCCATATGTTACAGTATTAATTTTGAACATTAGAAGAGGGAAATATGGGTCTTCATACCACAGAATAAACTGATTGGTCAGTTATTGTCATTGATCAGAATCTGCAGATACATTTGCTTTATGTCACAAGAGAAAACAACATTACAGAGCTTGATTCTAAAATCTACTTCACATATCTCATTCTGAAGCTTTGGTCCAGAGAGAAGAGTACAGAGGAATATATCAGTTAGAGTTCTGGTGCTGCCATCAAAAAACCACCCTCAATTTAATAATTGAACTAGCCATTTTATACACACCATGGTACGGGATAAAGTATTCAGAGGTTTCTCAACTTTCTACCTGTTAGGCAGATACAATGGAGGATTCCATATGACCTGAAGTAGTATAATCAGCCATGAAGTCCTTATACGCTGTTTTTGTGTTGGGTTGAGATGCGAGTTTTTGTGCTCCGGAGCATACTATCTGTTTTCAGCATTTACATACGAATTTCCGATTGACTGTCCCTCAGGTTTGATGGGAGACGAACCTTGCATGTGCCAGATTCATCTCGAGTGTAAGTGGTCATGAAGTGAATCTCACAGAAAAGTCAGCATCTGGTTGTTTTGAATCTACATGAGGGGTTTCTTCAGTTTCCCAAAACTGTTTGAAAATCAAGCGTAGTGAATCTTCAGTTCCTACAAACATGGAAATCAGCTCAATCAGAACTGACACTCAGTTCAGGGTACTCTAAGGAGCAGCCATACAAATTTAGACTCTAGAACAACATACATATGTTGACATAGTTCATGTCATTTATTCATACAAACTCATGCATAAACATCAGCATCCAGCAAAATGTCAACAGCCCCAGGTTTGTCAAATTGATGATCAGCTAATGGAAGGGCCCCAAGTTGGGTACGAACACATGGATGCATAGTTGCCCATGGTAAATTACTGGTGATTTTAATGACCATGAACAGACAGAGTGAAGAAATACTGTGATATAACAGAGGATTGGATCTTCTAAGTGACAGCTTCCTTCAAATTGAGGATACCAAGTGCGAGACAAAAACCCTATCCTTGATGTTTTGAAAAGGTAAAAACAGAGCTTTTGCGGCTGCTTCTGTCATGAAGCATGACTGAGATGCATTGTCTAGTAAGCAGTGCATCTCGTGTGGTTTGTCAGCATCATATACAGTTAAAGGTTGTTTACAGGTAATGTGAGCACTTTTGAAAACCCTGATAAATTTCTGCTTTAACCCCATTGGTTGTGCAGCTTTCCATATACGTATCGAAATAAACACTGCCATGTGACTTTCACTTCACGGGGTGTTTATATCAGCTGGCTCGTATATCCACTGCATACTCATTTAAATGAAAAACAAATAGTAATAAATCAGCACTGTAAACATGCACACATTCATTTCAGGAAATAATAGGCCAATTGGTTTGTGAATATTGATAATGTTCACAGACATTTTTCTGTTTAGACGTAAATTAAATGCCTTTAACTGTGGTCAACACCTTCTAGGACATAAGAAAAATGTTTGATTTTGGTTGTCAACAGAATAGCTGGAGATTTAAACATTCTCTTTCTTACTATAAAAATAACGCCAAGACGTTTTGAACGTTTAACTTTAAAAAGTGTTACAGCTGAAACGTTCCCACCCATTAAAGCAAGGCATGCTTTCAGATATTTATTCCTTCATACCGAAGACAACATGCTTCAATCAGCGTTAAATGACCTAAGAATTATGTGTAACCACATGTATGAGTAGAATTATATTGCATAAATACTTAATAAATCCATATTTTAATACAAGACTATACATAAACAAATGGCGGATGTTGCAATTACATTATGAGTACCGTAATGAAAACAATTGTCATGGTACTCAATGGCTGAACAGAATTGATCCAAATTTTTACAGCATACTTCCACAGTAATATTTGTCATTCAATATAATTTTGTGAAAATTTGTTCAGCTCCACAATTTTAAAGAACATATCACTAACATTTATAAAGACCACTCGCTTTGCTTACAAAAAAAAAACCACTATTTGCTTATAAAATTAAAATGCCTCACTCATATGAACGTAACTTCACAACAAAACTAAAAACACAATACCTAGCCATTGACAATGTATTTGATGAAACTACTTCTACACACTTATTACAGAGTCTAATTTTTCCCCAAATTACTTACCTTGAGGAAGTAGTGGAAATTTGTATTTACTGTTTGATATATCGGATCATAGAAATTAAACCATTTGAAGAGACATTATAATACTGTTTAAACATATTCCGAAAACTAAAGAAATAATTCAAATGATTCACATGCAGTATAAAACATTTTTATGCCACTAATTTTTGAAGGAGACTAACATACGTACCAAGGGGTTAACTCTACAATTGTAAGTTCAGAATTGCCTAAATAGTAATTAACACACACTCATGTTTATTCAAGCTTTCAGAATTGCAACATATATCAGAAATATAACAAAACACACTTATCTGATGTTTCTTCAGGTTCACGTGAGGTTTAAAATTTTTACAGACTTCAATTGCATGAAGCACCACATTTTCGAGGTAGGCATATTATGTGAACTTCCAAGAATTTCTGGGACAAGAAACTAAGTGGATACACAGCAGACAGCAATAACAAACAAGGCCACTTCACTCAGAACATGTATAAAATGTTTTATTTAATGTGTACTTTATTTCAGAGATTACAAACAAACATTTAAAATCATGTTAGTCATAAACTGCTGTTTTTTAACACTTGAGCATGGACCAGAAAAAAAAAACAGAACAATGAACCAGCTAACTTGAAAGTTGCGTTAATGAGGTGATGGTATGACAAAGTTAAGACACATAAATGTGTTACAATCACTGCAAATTTTATTCTTTTTTGCATACAACAAAAGAAACTTAACTGCACTAGACAAAAATTTTTAACTTTATAACTAGTAAGACTTTTTAAACATGGAATCAGTTCTCGTAGTTCACGGCCAACTTAAACTGTGAGTATTGTGGTCATTGTTTTCACATTTAAATATATGCAGTTACACGGACAGTGATTTTTTCATTGGTTGATTTCAAAAGTGCTCATTTTATCGTCAACACTTATACCAGGGCAGTGGACAGTAACACTGAAATGTGATCATCAGCTAAATAGACACCCACACATTGTTCAGTCTCAACATCAGCATTTTAAATATCATTTGCAACAGGAAAAGTCAGAGAATATCCATCAACATGATGCCTTTTTTTTTTTGCATCAAAAACAGGTATGGGAGTATGTGATGATGAACAGGATGCTATAGTAAGGGTTACTCCCAGGCAGTTGAAGCAGAGTTTCTTACTGTTTTGCTGGTGGTGACACATTAACAAATTCTGAACGTTTATTCACAGAATGAGTGGCGTGCTGACAGGAAATATATAGTTCTGACTGGTTGGGCTCAGAATTGGTCACAAATACTGTTTTGGGTGGTTGTGTTACATTACTGATATTTGCGGAGATTACCTTGTTGGATACTTGATTGGTGCTTAGTATGACTCCTATATCAATGGCATGTTTCATAGTAGTGACCTCTGTATGCAGAAAATCTATAAGTTCGGAAACAGTAGGCATATTATCAGTTTGCTTTGCACGTAAACTTTCAAACTGAGTGCGTAGTTTCATGTCCAACTTTCTTATCAAGATTGATGACAATGGGATTTTCATCAGTTAGACTACAACCTTATCCCTCAAGGGCCTGTGCAGTTTCATAGTAACATCCTGTCAAAATGCCTGACAGGTTTGTGATTTGTGGTGTTAACAGAATGCAAATTGAGAATTCAGTTTATATACAATGTTTTAAACTTTCTCAGATGTTTGTACTGATATGTAAGAAGTTTCCATGTCACAGGATTATTCTCAGAAGAAGAAATTGGGAGATTTTTCACTAATTATGAAGCTTCTCCTGTGAGGCAACCCATTAAACCTTGGAACTTTTCAACGTCAGCCAGGGAATGATTGCTGTGATTGGTGGCCTGGTAAAGCTGTGAACATATTGGTCAGTCTTCCCACTGACCAGTGAAAGTAGGCATATTAATTTTGGGAAGCCTTACATTTGAAGATGGACCAGCAACAGGTGAATTTGTTTCAATCTGAACAACATACTCACCCAAAAACGAAGCCACAATATGAGTGTCGGGCAGTAAAGTAAATATCTCATTATGTTACGAGGTCAAAATCTTTTCATCTAAGCATTTAGAAGGTTGGTCTGATTGTAGCATGTTGTCACATACAGAATTGACAGTACTATAATTCGCATCAAGTTGTATGTCAAATGCATTTGTCTCATCTACAACTTCCACAGTAACAAGTGGTGCCTTTGTTAATGCCTGTATTTACTCATTGATGTGTCGTGATTTAGTTTCCGGAAGTTTCAGTTTTAGTAAAAATGCCTTAAATCCCATGTAGATTATTACCATGAATTAAGAAAGCAAGAATTAATAGCAGTACAGAGATTACAAAATCATAAGATATTGTGTTACAGCACGAAGCAAGGTTGTGTAGATCTGGGTCAGCAGCAGAAGTTGAAAACCAAAGGCTAAAACTTTGTATGTTGAAACACTACTTGGGCTTATCTGAGCTAATTACAGGATGTACAAAGCAATAAATACAACAGAGAAAAAACAATGGGTAAATTACTTACCTACATGGTGAAAATAACATGAGACTGAGTGGATAACATCATAAAAAAAATTAACACAGCAAAATCAGTATTTTGTTGTAGCAATCACAGAGATGTGAAATCCATTGTAAATGATGAGATGAGTCAGTGACCTTGTTTCTTTACATAACGTCTGAATAGCGAGTGGATTTCTGTGGTGACATCAGTAATTTAATCATATGCGTAGGAGATTACAATAATGTTGCACACATAATAAAATGATGAAACAACTCATAACTTCTGATCAGTTTCACATGTAATGCAACCAAGCTTGGAGGACCAAAAATTCTTTGTAAAAATTATATATAAACTTTACCAAATAACCAACAATTGAGATATGGTTACTACAGTGGACTCCATAACCACAGTTTTTGAAGGGATAGTCAAAACATTGTCATACATGTGGGATTTCAGTTGACACATGACGTATCCTGTGCTTAGAGGAAGTGCACTAAACATGTACGACTTCACCCCATCTTCAGTGCAATCGCTGATCGGTAATGGAGGCAGTACATGTGGTCCACTTAAAGTTGACAGAGCCTCAACACCACCATTAACCATGTGATCCTTGCCTTTACTGTTCACCTAGACTCTACAAGAAGCCGACACATCAACGCCCCTCCCTGGAGAAGCAGCCTTTTTCACTCTACCGCTACTGCTAAGAAAGCCCACAAATTTTGAACTTCACTTCGCTGAAGGGAAGCAAGCCGCCCAGCAGAAAGTCACGGCCCCTACAAGCGCATGAGGGCAAGATATGTCATTGCCTCACACCAAGCGCAGCTCCAGATAAGGATCCGGGAACCCATGTGTGACGATACAAGCCCCACCCCCGACAGGTGGGGTTAATTCCCTTGTACCCGTCTGAGTGCCTATGAACTGGGAAATTCAGTATATAGTTGATTTATGGTAACTTTGGCCTTTCTGAAGCCCTGCTGAATTTCTACTTGCAGGATATTCCTCCGCTTTGTGCAAACTACACTTAACTACGGGTGGAAAATTACACAAAGGACAACTCACAGCTTTCCTGCGCACTCAGTTGTAATATTATTTTACATGATAACTATTTGTTACTACAGCGCTACCAACACACATTTTTCTCACTGTTTTTATTCATATTTATTATAAAAGAAATATTATAATGCATAAATAAAATATAAGTAAATCTTCAATATAACAAAAAATATGATACGTTGTAGCATTGCATATATATTATATATATATATATAATATATATATATATATATATATATATATATATATATATACTATATATATTTATTCATCTCTCTCTCTCTCTCTCTCTCCTCTCTCTCTCTCTCTCCTCTCTCTCTCTCTCTCTCTCTCTCTCTCTCTCTCTCTCTCTCTCTCTCTCTCTCTCTCTCTCTCTCCCCTCTCTCTCTCTCTCTCTCTCCTCTCTCTCTCTCTCTCTCTCTCTCTCTCTCTCTCTCTCTCTCTCTCTCTCTCTCTCTCTCTCTCTCTCTCCCTCTCTCATATATATTATATATATATATATATATATATATATATATATATAATATAAAATTTGTATATTCGGGAAGTATTTCAATTGTCTCCATATTTCAGTGTAGGATAGTAATTCATGTAATATTTGAAAGGTCGTGGCAATGAGAACTTGTTTGTATTTCATATATTTTTGTGTTTCCAAATTTTTTATTCTTCTTTCCCCATTTCATCAGTAGTAAAGTAGTAAGTAGATATCGACTGGGTTAGTAAACTAAAAGCATCACCACCGCATGGCACAACATGGTGAAACTGGTGAAATGAGGAAAATAACTGAGGTCACCTTTGGCTGACGTGACCGACTGCTTGAAAACAATATGTTTTCAATGAGGAAACTTTCTACCAATATATAAGGAAGCACGACCTTTCTCGGGTATCACAACAGTCGACGAGTGCATCACATCACAACAGTTTGTCGCAGCACGATTGTTTGTCAGCTGTCAGTCTGACAGCCTGCAGCGTGTGATCACGTGACTCGCACCGACCAGCGCCCGCAACTTTAACCTTCTTTTGTATTTCAGACATTTCTTATATCAATTAAATTTATTTTCCGTCGGCGCGAGGAGTCAATAGGGCCTCGGGAGAGAAAAGTAACAATTCTCTCTCGTCTTCGTAACTCTCGAAGTGAGAAGTTTTGTTTTGTAAAGGCTGCAAATCTGTCATTTTTTTTGTTTGTCAGCTGCGAGTGTCAATTGTTTTGTTGAGACGACAATAAATCTCCAGTATACATTAAATTTCTTCTTTTATTTATTGGCAATCCTGGTATCTACAAACTTTCATTATTACGTAGTCGAAATCTCCAACTCACGCTGAGCTAGTCCGTTGGTCTTTACCGAGACGAGAGAACAGGACAGTAACCTGTTACAAGGTACGTCTGTGTTTACAGAAGTAATAAATGCTTGATACATGGCATATTTAGGAAATAACTAAACATATCATACATAAGGTGATTTTTCGAAGGTTTTATTCAAAAAGGCAGAAGAAACCGTGAATGGACTATAAAAGGAATCCTAGAGCAGGCCTCAGGAGTGATTCTGCTGCACCTTCTGAAGGCCTTCAACTCCTTCAGCCGCTTCTAGGAACCCCCGGAGGGCCGCAGCCACCCAGAGGCCTTTCACCTCTTCTGTCTCCACCAGCAGCATCTAGAGTCGTCGACGGCTACCAGAGGGCCCAGCAGGTGTTGTCCCTACTATATTCCTCCACTTCTTCCTTCCTCTCTACCTTCCAGGTATTGAAGGTCATGGCAAAGACGTCCCCTCTTGACTTCCCTTAAGTCCCTAGCCCGGCCATGTCTTCTCCACTTGGGTGAAGAACCTCTTTATTTACTTCACATTTTAGGTCCCTTCAGGAAAAAACCCCCTTTATTTCATTTAGGGAAATTTTTATTATTATTGGGTTATTGTTATTGAAGTATTTTTGCACTTTCAAATACCCACACTACTTAATGTCATCCAGGTTGCCTCCACCTGGCTTTTAACGTAATTAAACTTCCACACTATCAATATTATATTTTATTGTGGTTAGGGAAGTGTGCTTCCATGTTATCAATTATTATTCTTTAAATACGTCTGTAATGAAACATATTTTATTGCAGTCAATGTTAATGTTTCCTTTTTTAGCAATTATTGAACGCCCCTTTGTTGGCTTATAAGACTTTGGTGTAATTGAACTATTTATTCTAATTTTATTTGCTCACGTTAGGTAAAGCCGGCTACGCAACTATCACCAAACGGCAAGTACACACACCAGTTTAGAGGCAAACCGAGATCTGCCAAGGTAATGCAAATTATATTACAGTGGCCAATCTTCGGATGCGCCCATTAGCTAGGATCTCCTTTTCCATTGTAGAATTGAGTGATTCAGATAATTTCCTATTCTGTTGACTGGAGAATGGCTTGTTCAAAGGGGAGTATCGTTGATCCACTTGACCCTGGGTGGAAAAATCACCTAAGAGCCACGAGTGTCTACGTGAAGATCCTGGCCTTATAATTTTGTCCTTTGGCTGGAGAACGGCTGGATTGGAGTTATAGGGTGGGTCGCACTGGATAGAGCCATGCTCTTAGAATTACACTATAGGACTGCTACTTTGCCCGGCATCGCCTTATGCCTTTTATTTCTTTATCAGTTTATTAATTCTGCCTTAAACCATGCTCATAGTGAAGTGGGCACAAGCGGAGATTGAAACAGGCCCAAAGAATTCTACAGGCCAAGATTAACAATATGTACACTCCTGAAGTAAGAGAGAGTAACCCCCTCTATACAACATCTACTAGACTACTAGAGCAGCTAGAATACCTTTGGAACAACTTCTGGTAACACATTTCTATATTGCTATCCTGGGACTTGATCCCACACTATTGCCAGACTCCTATGCTGCAATTCCTCTATACCTACCCCAGGAACCTACGAGCAACATAAGCACCACTCCGCTGCAGCCATTGCCGGACGCTGTACAGCTGCTGACCACACCCCAGAGTCAACCGGAGAAGAGGAGGGTGCCGCCACCTCGTGAACAGCAGGTAAAGAGACAGAGGGTTTTACTGCCTGTGTCACTTGACTTCGTTCCGACATGCAAGCCAACCAGACCCACACTGTACACAGTCATTCTGCCTAAGCGTGATACACTTCAGGTATGATCACTGCGACCCTGGCATCACTCCATTAAATCCACCACCATCACAAAAACACGTGCTATGTACCACAGAACTTTAAACTTAAAATTTATGATAGGGTGCAACCCCCAAGCTCCTGTCTAATCAAATCCCTCACAAGGATTACAGTTCGAAACCCTGTTCATTCAATGTGGGGAACATGGCCTGTGTGTGATCCTTGTCGGCCTCAAAGTTTGCCATTGTGACACTTTTTTTTTTTAAGTTTTGTGATGCTCCTATTGCATTGGATATTGAGGTTCGAAGTCTCCAAATCCACCCATACTGGAGTTGACTTTATGCTCATCCCTTTTTGTGCATTGGATATCACGTCAGTGCATGAGATGGCTTAAAATGCTTCTAACTAAATAATGGTTCTGACATGTACATCAATAAAATACAATTTCTGACCTTGTTAGACTCTATTTTGAGTATAATTAGAGCTGTGCATATGTGTGACTAAAGTTTACCTAAGAAACACAATAAAAAGGGAATTAAAAATAGTATCACCGCATCAGTACTACTGTAAGTTATTTATTAAAAAATATTTTACCTTAACTCATTTGAATATAGAATATACCATCTCAAATTATTGAATATAATTAATTGTAATCCAACACCAAATGCAAGTCAACCTCAAACTTTCAAACCCTCTGAAAATGAAAATACTATGACACCGAATTCAATTCAGATTTTTAATAACTCATGTACACTCGATCAGCTGAGAGTGCGCGGAGAGATTATCGATCGGGCAGTGTATTCACTGCAGTCAGATAGAGAAGGGGAAGTGGCAGGAGGTGTGAACAATGTACCCCTCCATGCCGCTACGTGGCAACACCTTGCACACGTGGCAAATGTCTGTCTTTTAAAGTAATTAATTATATTTCACTGCAAAATAACTTGTAATTCTGTGACAGAAATGAATATATAAGATGATTAAAATTAATATCTTCACAGTCTTTAATAATTAATTGTTCCAAACCACGTCCTCTTCTTTTCCCATACATACACCTTTCGTGAGTAATGCTGCACTCATTCTCAGTGTCTATCCATTATTAGATGATTAAATGTCTCAAACAGGCCCTTACAGGAAATCAGGTTATTCAAAAGATGTGTGTCTATTCAAATAAATTTATATAAATTCTACAATTTCCCCACAGGAAGTTACTGAAAATGAACTTTAATACAAGTCGCTCAGTGTTCAGACAATTTTTGGCGACAAGAGAAGTCCAGTATATGGTTTTGGATATATCGTTTTATTCCCTAAGATGCTTTCCATTGATTAAAATTAATTTTCCTTTTAAAATCAGGTTGATTTTACGTCAGATACAATTAAACACTAACTTAACTGCAAAAAAACTATCTTTATTCTCAGAAGAAAACATCTTTGCAAATAATAATTCCCAGTTAAACTGTATTGCGTTACATTTTCAGACAAATCTATTTACGTTGAAATACTACTGATGATAGGCGCAACTATTTTGAGCGACAGATAATCTTTATAAATTTTTTAAATCGCTAGGTGCACTTGTTCTGCAGCCAGGCGTGTAAGGGGTAGCAGCAGAGAAAGAGGATGCACTGTTTTTTTTTTCTAGACAACAGCTTTCCCTCCTGAAGACATGTAAGGGGAGGAAGAAAGGCGCATGGCTGAGGGAAACAGATAGAGGGGGGAGAGAGAGAGAGGATTCTAGGATGCCATGCTGGTTGCTAGGTAACTGCTTCCCTTCTCATGCGTGTAACGTGAGGGAGCAAACCAGACTCACACTGCGCTGCAGAGCAGTTATAATGGGGGGCATGCGTGACATATATTTGATTTCCAATTTCGAGACGTTTGCATAAACAACCTGGTTAAATGTGATTGTTGCAGGAAATCTTAGGTTACGGGATCAAAATATATTTTCATTGATGCAATATCCAATAAACAATACTAGTGGGTAGCTCTATCATTTGATGTTTGACTCTTTTCTGACAATACCTAAATACGACTTTGCCTTATCACAGCATGCCTCCTCTACAGCCCAGGTGGGGTTTTAACCTGAACAGCTAGCTATCTGAGTGCCTACCAGATATACCCCTTGTCACAGGGACTCCTATGGACACGTCAGCTTGTTTTGTTCACCCATTGTCAGGATTCATGTCCCCAAAATGTGAATGAGCCACCAGCCAAGTGACCGAAACCGCATTCCGTAGAGCTGCATAGTTCCAAAGAACGCTGAGGGATAATGTTGCTACTCAGCTCTGCCCAGAGGCACAGCTCATTACCGACCACATCTCCGTAGCCCAGATGAGGGCGGGTCGGCAGAAGATATGCCCGTGCACAGCCAAGAAATGCCAGTAGATCTCTTCCATGTGTCATCAATTGCAATGATGTGGTTCAGCATTTCATTACCTTCACTGTGAAAGCATTCCAGATTGAGTTCTCCTCCAGCAGCTTGCTTCACCACCTAGTGTGCTCGGACACTGTGCTGACTACCAATGTCTACCAGACCTTGCAGAAGTTCTTCACCAGCAACCCCTGAAGAAGTCTTCAACACCCCCTTGCCTTGCCTACCCTTTTGGTAATGGCAACTACACTGCCCTTCTGGTAGTGGCACCTGCAAGTCCTTTCTGGACAACTGTATTTGAGTTAGTTAGTGTCAGTTGTAATATCTTCCTAGCCACATCTGCCTTGTTCAAGTTAGACCTATGTCTCCTTCACCTGGTTTTACGTATGTTACTTCTGGTCAACTCTTGGATAGTTAGGAGGTAGTACGGGCCACCATTTTATTCCTCATGGTATAAATATGTGTTTCTCTCAAACCTCTGCATATAAATGTCTAAGGGTGACTGTTTTGTTCCTCTGTAAACATCATCCCATGAGAGTGAAGCAGGAGACTGCTGACTTTACTAAATCATTTCAGAATCTTGCATAGGATTGCAGGCTCCCTTAACTGGGTGCACGTACCTCAGAAACACACACAGTCGACGGCCGCCCATACTGTGCACCTGGTGTACAGTAAGGTAGAGCCACAACCACTAGAAAGACAATCCACAAGGCAACTAGTCAGCCAGCCCAGCCTATACTCTGTCCACCGCCTTGAACAGTTGCTGGAGGGAGTACTAGTCTGGTCCTGGAGATATGAGCACCTTTGGACCCACACCCGCTGTTGTTTTCGGATGCCTCAGAGTAAATCCACCTCTCTGATCACCGTGCTGCTGTGTTGCCAGTTGGAGTAAATGGGTATTACTCTGTGTCAGCTCAACCTGGACTGTGGCATTACATCCAACTAGGGACTATTGTAGCCTGCTTTCCTTTTACGAAACCAGTATTTGTTCCTGCCCTATGCCCTACACCCAGAGGAGTGGTACTAAGTGGCAAGAAAGGAAGGCAGCCACCGTCTCCAAAGCCAACGGGATCTGCACCGCAGCCCCACCTGCACTCTATAGCACTACCCATTAGGAACGAGCTCAAGCAGCCCACCAGCTGGAGAGGCCTCATTTTCCAGCTCCCTCCCCTTTTTATTTGCAGTCCCAATCAAGACTTCCAGACATCCACACCTGATTGCATCAGCACTCCGCAGGGATCAGTACGTGCATAGCCAACCACTGGTTCCAGGGCCACTGAAGCAGCAGCCCATCCAGGGCTCACCACAGCACCACTAGCTGCAGCACCGCCGGCGCACCAGGTCAAGGCTTCAGTTTCAACCGCCACCAGCTGTCGCAGCAGCTGGGTCAGTAGCCATCCCGGGCCACCTCCAAGAAAGGTAAATCCGTGGCTGTGTGCCAACCTACATGGCGAGCAGTGATGCCTGTATTTGACCGTGTACCTTGCAGACAGGCCATGTGCCCGGTTCTGTATACCGGCCAGGGCCCAGTCAGTCAGTAGAGAGGACATCCAAAGTTAACCCCGTGTTCCTTACAGACACAACTGAAACCTTGCTCGACCGTGACGTCTTCCTCAACCACCCGAGTATTCATGCACCCACTTGTGGTCCAATAGTGCATGTGTACAGAACAGTTTATGTACAGAACAGTTTATTTATTTAAGTACTGAGCATAAACCATTAGTTAAAGCATGTCAGAAAGTGGGAAGAGGATTTTCATTACCAGTGGAAGTGAAGTGATTTGGAAAGCCAGTAGTAATGGAATTCAGTTGTGGAAATGTGAGAGTAGTCACAAGAAAACTCACCAGTTAATGCAACATGCTCTATTTTTTCAACAGGCTAAAGTCTGGGATTGGCCATGCTGGGAATTGAACCTAGTTTAACTGTGATGTGAAAGTTGGTTTTTGATTAGGGATCAGTCAAATAAAACATCTTGCTGAACAAAACACAACCAATTGTAAAATACTGGTAAATGTCACAGGTAATGGTAGTGTTTCTGCAAGTATGGCTGATAGCAGAAAAGAAGTGGTGAAATTGGTGAGTATTATAGGTAGCAGTGAAAGGAATGTTGATCAACAGTTCAATGATAACATGTTGGAAGTTAGGACCCAGGCAGCGAAGTTTGTTATGTATCTGGTTTAAGAATATCATGTTCACATAAGCTTGAAGGAATATTTAAACTTCCAGTCTTTTACGTAATGTACAGTTACTCTTACTTCTGCATATTTTAAATCTACTTAATACTGTAGTACTGTAAATCATAGTTTAAGGTGGTTTATAGGAAATACATGTCTTGTCTGTAATTTTGTAACTGACTGTGTTGCATAGAATACAGTGTGGGAATGGCTGTTCCAAATGAAATGGAACTTTACAAGATTGTTGAAGAGCTGGAGGAGTGGAAGGAGAAACAACAAGAGATTTTCAAAGTAGAGGTATGATGCTAATTATTGTAGTTAGTCCTTTTTGGTAATTTAGAATACTAGAAATAACAGCAGCAGTAAAAGGAGCACAATTCAATTTTTACTTGGAGGGAATACACTTCAGGATAAGTAGGTTTGAGATGCCAGTAATGTGAACATAGCTTTTCTCTCACCTCTGTCTTCAGAATTGCCATACATTGCTACACTAAAACTATTTACTGTGGATTCTTGATTATTCATTTTTCAGTGGACCAACAAAGAAAAATCTAAGCATGCGGGGAAATGACGGATGCGGACTTAGATTTTAGACCTGAGAAATATCGTACAAAACCTTAATATGCATTTTTGTTTAAACCACCAACCTAAAGAAGTTATTAAAACAACTTATTCAAGTCAATTTATGATAAAATATTCACTTTAAATTAGATACAACATTTTTTGAAATTGAGCTAAACTTAATATTTATATTTATATTTATATTTTCGTTCAGTGCGTCGGCCGAACCATGCTCAATTGCTCTGTTAAAATGATAATTGATTTATTTGCATTGATTTTTGCAAATAATTACTTGCCATGTCCTTTTCAAACCTTTACAATTCTAACCAAACACACAGCCCATTATAATACTGACATGGCTCTAACCTAATTCCTAGTTCCGTTTACAGTAACAGGCCATAGATAGTTGAATACAGTATCAGAAATTGTGTGATTAATTCTCTTTGCCACCAACCTACGAATGCAGTAAATACATAAGAAGAAGATGGGTAGTTGTCTATAGAACACGTAAAACTGTTGCTGGAATGTAAGCAGTACTATAGAAAGCTATAGTTGTCGACTATCCGTTTTGTTTTTCATTTACATAGCATTCAAAAACGAATGTCGCGTACAATCTTTGGCGAATGTACCGATGAGAAAGAGAAATACGACAAAACTATTTTTTGGGTTTGGCTTTGGGATTTGCTGTTGGTTGCGTTACAAAAATGTAAATAACTGGAACAAATCATTGAAAATCTACTGTATTTCATAGCTAAATGATTGTTCCAAATATATTTTGGCTTTTGGGCAGAATATCTGATAGATGTTTGCGGGAAATTTATGTTTTAAGATTGAGTCGTAGCATGCAGTTTTTTTTAACATAGTTTATATAGAATAGTTGTTCAGACCATCCAAAAAAAAAGAAGACTGATAGGGGAAAACTGAATAAATGGGATCGCAATAACAAGGTTTCACTGTACATAATGTTATACTATGTATGGGGAGTTCTCGATAAAGTGAGCACTCGTAAATAGTGCTAGGCCGTTACCAGATTTTGCAGATATCTTTAATACCGACACTTTGTTTAGATACCACAGATACCAGATACCCATTACAATACCTACTGTGGAAGAATCCAAAGTCACTATTTATAAATAAAGCAATTTACTTACTAAGTGTACAAACATAAAATTTTCTGTATGTCTACTTAAATTTGCTATTTTTTTTTAGATTTGGACTGTTTAAATACACAGTTAAAGCACATACAAAAAATGGATTTATCACATAAATCAATTTTCCTACAAAAATACAAGTAAAAATAAAACATAGTTATTTGTGACATTTTAACTTTTAGAGAGAAAATAACACATTATGTGTAATGAACTGAAAGACTTCTACTAGCACTAAAAGTATTTTGAAAAGCTGATGGAAATCTGTGTTTAAGTCAGTGTCACACTATCTGTATTTTACTATTACGTAAACATACAAAACACTAGGTAAATTAATTTCACATCAATTCTTCAAAATCTGAGAATAAAAGCAGCACTCAAAGAATACTTTAGTAATATATTTTAATCTTAGGTCAGGGAAACTTTAACAATTTAGGTTTTAAGCTTATCAGTAGAAATTATTAAATATACAAGGTTATGTACCACATTTCTCAGTATAATTCAACCTTATTTATATTCAGAAAATTAAAAATTATTAATATGTGTAGTTTTTAAAATCAGCACACTTATTTTACTGAGAGTAAAATTGAAACACTGCCAGTTATCAGGTAATTAATGTCAGATTTCATACTGCTTTTAAAAGATTTTAAATATTGAAATGACAGGGTTGAGCAACATTATCTTATCTGCCACAACTGTAGGTCTGTAAGAGTCAAAATTAAACAACGCCTATTACTTATGTGACGATGCTCATTACAGCATCTGTAATAAATGTCTCGTCTGCTATATATGGTGGCTTCCACCACTAGCTGTACTGTACTGGGCCGCCTAGATGCCGTTCACTACTATCAAAATGTAACATGGTGGAGCATAACTCAGAATGAATGGGAACACACATCTTGGCTTGCTTGAGGGTACCTTGAATCTTTGAAGACGAGGGAGAAGATGCAATGCAGTGTTATTTGATAAAGAGCATTATATAAAATTAAATAAAAAAACTAGAAAAACATTCTTATAATCCAATAGAATTTAAATCAATAAAACAAGAATTTAATTAAGTACCAGATATAGGGGGAAACTTATCTACTATGAAATAAAAGAGGAAAAATTTCAATAATGGTGATTTTACTATAATAATTCAAAAATAAATTCTGTTACAATAAGTAAACGTGTATGAAATTGTAATATCAAAATTTAAATCACAAAAATTAGTATTTTGGTATAACAAAATAGATAAATTCAAAAAGTCTTGTGGATTTTGAACTGAAAAGAAGTATAACATTTATGTCTTTAAAAGGTTTGTTTAGTTCCAAAATAGAAATACAATATCTGTGATGACTAAATAAAAATTAGTAAATTCCTGTTTCATTTCCAAATACTTTTTCTCAAATGACCTCAAAATTAAATTTAATACATTATAGCTTTCATTTAACTGAATTCTTAAAATCAGATTATTTTACATTTATTACAATCTTTATGATCCAACAAAACCTTTGTCTAAATAGAAAAAAAAAAACGGGTCCACAAATGTGACAACTGGGAAAGTGGCCAATGGTCCTAATCGGCAAACTGGTTAACTTGCAAAACTACCTTCATTACTAAGGTCAGAAAATCCCTAACAAAACTTGCAACTTCCCTAGCGTCAAATAGGACTGACACTAACGACTGGCTTTCGTAACCACTAAACACATTTACGACACACTATTGGCATTTTTCTACAAAAAGGATTTAACTAACCCAATTTTTGACTTCAGTGTAGTCTGGAACCAAATCTACAGAAATTTTACACGGCTAGCACAGTTGATACTTAGCTTTACTAGCATTCTACATGTTGTCAGTACTTCGAGACTCCTCCAGCCTCTGCCCCGAACCTCTCACTCCACGCTGCTTGACGTTGGCCCAACCGCATGCGTCAAGATCTCTATGCAGACTCCCTCTCTCAACAATAATGCAGACAGTTCACAAAAGAGATTATCAAAATCTTTAGTGACGTGGCGGCAAAAGAAAAACATGCACAGCTGTAGCCGGCGCACAGGAAGTGCGGCAGCTGAGCTCAGCTCGGAAAGATAACAAATATGTCCAACGTTGACTCTCTAGACTTCTCGGCAGCTCACCTCAGGAAAATCCCTGGAAGACAAAGTAAATGACCTAACAATCTTATAACCAAATCCTTTTTAAATTAATTTAAAGCCACCCTGAACAAAATGAATTTATAAAACCTGAGCCCTTCACAAATACTAAAAGGAATAAAAATGAATTATAAATAACTTCCAATACAAAAAAAATTAATGACTCTGTATAGAAAATTAAATACACAACAAATTAAAATTTCAAACAGGTACTACAAGTTAAAATCCAAACAAACTACGACTATTATGTTAACGGCAAAAGACCCTAACACCAAAACTGAAGCAAAACGGCTTTCCAAATTATAACCAAAATCCCGAATTAATAATAAAATTATTGAAACACTACCAAATCACCAAAAGGAAGGATTCACATCCGAACAAATAAAAAGAGGGGCAAACCTAACCCCAAAATGACAACAACCAACTGAACCATGCCTAAGATTGATGTGATCACACAAAAGAAATAATAATCCTAACCAGAACAACATAATACAAAACCCCAAAACTCACCAATAAATAATAAAATAACCTAATGTATGGGATCCTAACCAATAAATAACCTTGGAAAAATGACCACAACTACTATTTACTATCACTCTAGCAAAATCTGCACTCTGAAGAATTGGTCAAATAGAATTTGGGGTACCTAATCAGTTTTTGTAACCTGCCAGTAGCTCTTTAAATATTTCACTATAGTTTTATATTTTTGTTAATGATGAGATTAAACTTTTATTCTCCTTTCTGGAGATGTGAATAATTCTTATAATGTGTGCACAAAGTGTCACAGACTGGGTCAAGTTGCAGGTTTTATGGGAGAAAGGGGATTGGAGAGGGAACTGATATCATGCACCACCTTTGTTAAAATACAGTAATTTTTACTTAATATAAATGCTAATTTGAAATGCTGTTTTTTTTAAAATTACTTATAACTAGAGACCTGAAAAAGTAGGTGTCATTTTTTTCAAAAATATGTGTTATTTTTTTGAAAACAAGGTATTATTTTTGTAAAAATTAGCTGTTATTTTCTTGCTACAAAAATGTAGGTTTCTGCATGAGAATTGCACCAATTTTTAATGTGCTCTTTATAAAGACATACATAATTTGAGATATGTGACTTTATTCATAAAACCTGAAATTGGCAATGTTATTCCTATTGATAAGCTGTGTTTTTTTATGAATTGTTATTCCTGTGCAAAAATTCCTAACTCTCAGAGAAATATACAGTTACGGTCTTAATACAGACAACGGTTTATTGACAGACAACATTGGAAACAAGTTCAGATTTTACTTAAGATTTTGTATTCTGCCTGTCTCCAGGAACAACAAACAGTCGCAATGCACTGGCCAGGGCATACTGTTTCATCAAAATAATAATGTAAACAATTTATACACAACTATAAAAGAACTGTTAAAAAATAATAATAAAAGTGTCTTGTACGAACAGAAAAAAAATTAGAGAAATCTGCTTATACGTTTTTGAACTATCAAAACTTTCAACAACAGATTTTTTCGATAGGCCCATAGACAAAACTTTCATTTCTTCAAAAGTCTCATTTTTACAGCATATATTTACAGAGAATGTGTATGATAAAAAATACAATTTACTGGACGAATAAAAGTTTAAAATACATGATGAATTGATTTACAAATATATTCTATGTAAGTAAATGCATATAAACACGTTTTCACCGCAGCATTGCTCGCATTGTACAAAATAAAGAATTGTTGGTTAAAACATGACGATGCTATGATACGAATGTAAACAAGCAAAGTTGGCTTGAATTCCATAGATAACATGGTAGACGTGAACACTACAATGGCGTGTTTTCCTAATGAACAAACTTTTGCAGGGCTGTGAGTAGAATGTTCACTCAAAGTGATGCATAATCACTTGCGCTCATGTTATCGATGGTCATAAATACACTTGATGGAAAGTAAACATGTTTTAGTTTAAGGTGATAAATCAATGAAATCTACTACCCAACTTATGCATGCATTCGTATTCGAATATCCAAAAACATATAAAATATGTGTTAAGAAGCAATTATGTGACGTAAAACAATAATTCGCGAAAATACTACAGGATTTTGTACAATTCGTGAATTACAGCTGAAATTCTCAAAAATCACAATTTTTTGTTTTATATGTCAAAATTCACGTTATTTTTTGCTTTATCACATTTGTTAATTTTTCAGGTCTCTACTTATAACTACTAAATCTTGAATTTTGAAAAGTTTTTATAGTGAAAATAATGTTTGTTGTGTTAGTGCATCTTTTATTAGTAACAGTTGCCTACTAGAATTGCCTACCAGGATTGCACTGTCTGTGTTATATTTATAGCAATAGTGAAATCCAGCATCTTATTCAATATTTTGACTGTTTGCAGATTCGGGAGAAGGAAAAAGCACATTTAGCTCTTTTGATGGATGAGTGGTGTCTGAAAAAATCAGAGATGGAATCTGTTTTAAAAATAGATTTTAATAAATGTAGTAAAATGAAAGAGGAACTGGAGAATGCCGAAGAGGATCTGAGACTTGAAATAGAGAAGATTACTGAACGAGAAAAACAGGTATGTTGTTAACAGTGTGATTGCACATATAACTCTTTTGTTAGTGAGTAGCAGTGTCACAAATTTTAATAAATAAAATTCACAAATAATCCTAAATATGTAAGGTAAACTTTTTTTAAAGAGATTCGTACAAATTACGTTGCAGAAATTTTTTCATTCTAGGTTTTTACGCCACGTACAGAATGTAAACAACATTGATACCATTGGCAATTCCAGAGATAGTAATAACGAGATCATGAAACTTCACGTTACTGCAAATTTGAATAGTGTGTGCAGTGATCAGAACCGCGACCAGAGCACAAAAATGATTAGACGATATATGGGAATAATAATCTAATATTACTGCCACTGTGAGCACTAGTGGTATATGTTGGTGTATTCATAATGTTTAATGTGTTGTGAGTTCTGTGTAAATAACCTTTAGCATTGTAAACAAAATGTCTTCGTAAATCGTGTTTAGCTTGAAGAGTTTTAGTTTTTTATTAAATAAAGTTTGTTTAGCGTAATGGTGAAAAATAATGACAGACACCCTGACGAGTTGGTGGGAAATTGCATTGATGTGGCATAAGAACTATAAATTCCCATCAGCATGCTTAATAGTTGCAAATAATGCGGCACAATGTGAACAGGAAGCTGAAGCATTATAAGTCACCTTATGCAATTATAGGATATCAATTGCATGTGAAAGGGTTAGACACAAGACTAATTCCAGTATGGGTGGAATTTGATGGTTGAACCTCAATACCCAATGCATTTGCGACATCACAAAATTTAATATGAGTCGCAATGGCAAGCCCCAATGTCGACAGGAATTGCACGCAAGACCTTTAGCTAGCTCTGCTACGGGCCGGGTTTCCTACGTTGAGATAACAGGGTTACTGATTAGGAGACTTGTGTGTGCTCTGATTGGTTGGTGGTTTGGAGACTGCAACCCCTATTATCAAAGTTCAGCGGTGTGCAGATTGTGCTGTAGTTTCAGAGGTGACATTTTAATAATTTGATACCAGTGTCGCGGTGAACATACCCAAGGGGGGCCTACTCTGGCTTAGACAGGGTGCCTGAATATAGGGTAAGCCTGGTTAGCTTTTGAGTGGGAACAAAATCAAGAGACACAGGCATTGTCACCCTCCGACGCTTTACCTGCAGTTCGTGAGGCGGTGGCACCCTCCTCTCCGGCCGGCAGTGGTACAGCGGCTGAGACTGGCTGCGGAAAAATGGTGCTCGTATGTTCCAGGGGTATGTGTGGAGGAATTGCAGTGTAGGAGTCTGGTAAAAGGGTGGGATCGATTCCCAGGACGACAATGTCGAAGTGAATTACCAGTAAATGTTCCAATGTTATTCTACTTGCTACTCTGATAGGAGGTGTGAATGGTGGGTTATTCTCTGTTATTTCTGGAATGTGTGTGTTAGATACCTCTGCCTCCAATTTATTTAAAGCCTTTTTGAGTTTAAGCTTCTGCCCACTTTTGTGTGAATGTATCATAAGGCAGAATTAGAAAGTAATAAAAAAATAATAAATCTTAAGGCAAAGCTGGGTAAAAGCTGCAGCCCTATAATGTACTTCTAAGAGTACTGGCATTATCATGCAAGATCCATCCTGTAGCTCCACGTCCAGCTGTTCTCCAACTATGCATGGAACTACAAGGCGTTGGATCCTTACGTTGATAGCCAGTGACTCTTAGGTGTTTTATACTGATTGTCAAGTAGATCAAATAGTTCTCTCACCCTGGCCTGCCCGTTCTCCAGATGGCAGAGTAGGAAGCTAGCCAAAATACCTGACTCCACGAATGGAAAAGGAGTACTTAGTGCATTCGGGTGCTCCCAAAGATTTACCAGAGAGATACACAGTATTTCACCGGCAGATCTTGGTTTACCTCCTAAAGATGTGTGTAATTGCAGTATGGTGGTAATTCACGTAGCTGGCTTTACCTTACGTGAGCAATGCAAACTGCCTTTACATAAAATCTTTATAAATGTCAACAAGGTGTTTCTATTAAAAGCTAAGAAAGGAAACATTAACTTTAGATTGAAATATAATATGTTTATTAGAATAATTAATTAAAAATATTGTCAAAGTTGGGTCCACACACACCTAAATGAAATAAATTAAAAAAAATAATGATATGTACTTATTCAATATAATTTAGAGGAATCTTGTTATGTTAACTCCAGGTGAAGGCTACCTGGGTAACAAAATTAAAGTGGCGTGTAGTGAGATGTTGAAAACGTGAAATTAATTCAACAAATAAAACAGCTAGTTATAATTCCTAATTGAATTACGGAGGTTCCTGAATGGACCTACCTGTTTAATTTGCCAAAGGGAGTTCTTCACCCAAGTGGTGAAGATGTACCCGGGCCAGGACCTTAAGGGGATTCCATAGGGGATGTCATTGCTGTTACCTACAATACCTGGATGGTTAAGTGGAAGGAAGAAATTGAGAAAGTTTGGGGGGAGGGGGGCGTCGGCTGGGCCCTCTTGTAGCTGTTGATGACTTCTAGAGCTGCAGGCAGAGGCCGAAGAAGTGGAAGCCTCTGGATGGCGGCGGTCCTCTAGGGGTTGCTGAAGGTGGCTGAGAGGTTGAAGGCATTCTGGTAGGCAGTGGGGCTCTGGAGTTGGTTGGCGTCGCCAACGGCCTCTGGTTCTTCCGCGGTCACCTGCACAGGTAAGTGACTCTGCTCTGTGCTAGCACCCTCGGCCTTCTCAGCCAAGTAGTGCAGCAGAATCACTCCTGAGGCCTGCGCTGGGATTCGTTTTATACTGATTTCCCCAGCTCATAGTTCTCAGAGGGGTGTGGGGGAATTAACCCTGCCCATTGGGGTGAAGCTTCTGACGTCATACATGGGTTCCTGGATTATTATCTGTAGCAGCGCTCAGCACGAGGCGATGACATATCTTGCTTTCATGCGCTCGTGGAGGCAGTGACTTTCTGCTGGGTGGCCCACTACCCTTCAGTTGCATAAAGTTTGAACCTTGCTGGCTTTCTTAGCGGGAGCAGCAAAGTGGAAATGTTCGCTTCTTCAGGGAGGTGCATTGACTTGACGGCTTCTTGTAGAGACGTGGTGAACGGTAAAAGCTGAGATCACATTGTAGCGGCTAGGAAGGGCCGCCCACGATTTATGACCACCTAATCTTCAACGACCTTATGGAAATTATCAGTTAAGCTACAACGGAATATAGATTGAGAAGGTTTTGTAAGCATGCGATGCTGACCTATGGGGCTCGGCGTATAAAATGGCCTTAGATGCTACCCCCTCCCTCCAGTGACTTGACGACGCTTGAGGTACCACAATGTTAGTTGCCGGAGCGGGCAATCTGAGCATCACGACACAAAGGCCTTGAGGAGCTCTGAGGTCCTCTTCTGTGTTAAGTAGTGAGCATAGCTCAAACAAGCAGTTTGGGTGTAATGTCATCCTTCGAGACCCCATTGTCCCCTAACATAAATTAATAATAACTGGCAAGGCTAGGGAATTGAATGTAGCTGTATTGTAACGTAACGGCACCGAGCCGCTTCTGAGTATTTGATATCTGAGTATTGTTCTTAATTAATTATTTGTGAAGTGTTGTATCAATCTCCTATTTATTATATATACTTTATGTTCACTAACAACTCAGGATTCATAACAACACTACTATATTGAACTAGTAGAGTTACACTCCAGAACATGTACGTCTACCCCGACCTAGTCTTGATAGCAGAGTACTTCACATATTATTGGTTCAGTGGCTAGAATAGGAGTTAGGAAGGTGAGACATAACAACATGGTTAGTGGTTATGTTGAGGCTTTGTCAACTTTGGTGGTCGAGGTGACCTGCTTCCATTAGAGCTTTTATTTGGAGGTTACTTGCCCGTCAGGTGATATGCAACTTAAGATGGGACAAAGTCAGTCAGATAGTGTGCGCTTCCCAGAAGTGCAGGGATGCTTAATGCGTCAATCCCCCCCTTTATCCGACGAAGACCCATCTTGGCAAGCTAGGTGCGTGAAAGCGACGCTTGTTATTAGCTGGTGTGAGATTTCACTTCCTAGTGTGATGGGGTCATGTGCCTTCTTTCATTTCATCGGGTCAGTTCACAAACATTTGCAAGAGGATTTTTTTCCTTTTACAATATTTGTATTAATATTCCTGAAAAGGGAAGAAAGTGTTAAAGTACAAGCTGATCCAACTCAACACTATTGATGCAAAGTGTCCCCCTTGTACAAAAGGGACGGAAGAAAAAAAAAATATTTACAGGGGGGGGGGGGGGGGGGGGAAGTTAAAAGTTACGTCTGAACTTGTATTTCACGGCAAACGTGGAGTGGTGTGTGTGGCCTTCTGCTGCTTACACTTAAATCTGATCTTCCCATAAAAGAAAAATGTATGAATCTGAATATAATTTACATTAAACTCCTTTACGACTCTCTACAAGGTGTGTGGAGAACCATTAATCATTACAGTTCATTGGACATACATATATTTCATTTTGCACTCAACATTTTTGAATAATAATTGAATAAAATCATATAGTTAAATATTTGATTATGAATAGGCATTTATTGGTGGTTATAATGGTACCAAATAATTTTAAGCTTTAAGTACGCTTGAATTATTTAACAGCATATGTTATGTAAGTGGTAAAGGTACCGTGAATATATACTTTCAGTTTACATGCCATCTTTAGTTCTACACATTGTTTGAACAACACAGAACACATGAACAAATTTTTTTTTCTTACAACATAAACCCATGTACACAATTAATTAAATCTCGCTCAAATTAAAAAGGTAGTGAGCGAATGACATCCTAACCCTAACATTTTACCAATAGTAAATACAAGTTTCAAATCTCAATAAGTCCTACTAATTTCCTAATCCTAAAACAAGCTTACCCTAATACAAGTTATTTTCCTCAATTTACATGCTAAAGACTTCTGTTACAAAGAATGAAATGAAGTTAAGATGGTAGGACTCAACTCCAGGCACCAACTAACATTTTCGTATTTAACAACAGCATAAAAACCTTACATTAAAAAAAAAACAAAATGTACGGCAATTTCTGACCTAGCATGGATCGATCCTCATATCCTAACTAAAGTACACGGGGAGAGCTGTGTAGGACTGAAAAACTATGTTAATGTTTATACAGTGGAACCTCGTTAGTAAAAGTTTGATTATGGCAAAGAACTCGATTTTGTGGTCCCTTGAACCTGTGGTATGCAATTCCAAGGTGTAAAAGCGGTTTAAAACAAAATATGGATCATACATATAAATAAGTATTTTTTATGTCCCATGTAATTATTAGCCTCAAATTCTGTATGTTTAATTCAAATACATTAAAGCAACACATTAACCAACTTTGGTTCTGGTAACAGTTCAGTACAATTAACGTCCACATTTAACAATACATTTCTAGTAGTGACAATTCTTCACTCTTCGGGAAACCAATTTAAATAATCACGTTAATTTTTTTTTTTACAGCAAAAAAATATGCATTTGGGTACATGAACTTCAGACAGGTTACCTTCCCCCCTCCCCCCCCCCCCCCCAGGAAATAAGCTTTTGCTACAGTAACAACAGTTTTTCTTGATCTATCAGATAGTTCAATTAAATAGCTTGACAGTGTCAAGATGAATTTTATGTTCATCATAGATACAATGGAAGCACTGCACCATGTTACACGTTAGAAACTAATGCTGTGTGCGAGACTGTGATCACAACTGTATGTGCTCAGTTACAATGTGACGCATGCCAGCAGAAAGCTGCGCAGTGTGACTGCGTGTTCTATGGACGAATTTTTCCCATCTACAAGCCACGTGCGCTCCAGGGCGGAATATGTAAGCAGCAATCAAAATTAAATGTATCGCGCAAAGAAGCACACAAGTCTGGGTGGCCGATCACATCATGTATGTGCGTAACTGCAATACCCATTGCCCGTCAAGAATTATACATGCAAAAGGTACCCCAGTGATTGTAATTATATTTATTGTGAATTTGGCTACTTGTGTGTGGCCCCTGGAAGAAGTTCCTGCAATCATGAGTGATGGTAGCACCCCTGTGACCTTGTGATGTCAGAACTGCCCCGCCTCAGAGACAGAGGTTTTAATTTGTAGTCGCCTCCACCTGGGGTAATAAGAAACCTGCAGTTTGTCTGCAACCCCTGATAAACCTGCCCCCGTGGTTGTAGGCTACGCTACCTCCCCGCACCCTGAAGAACTGCTGACCAGAGAGATTTTAATATAAATACAACCAACGCAGTTAACACCAGCGAGTGTCACCAGGCTCGGCAACCGCATAGGACGCAAGCCCAACCTCCAGTCTACTGAAGACTCTCCTCAGTCCGAGAGGGCTCATCCTCCTTAATCTGGAACAGGACTCATCCTCTTCAGCTCGCAAGGGCTTACCTTCTTCCAGTCCGCAAGGATTCTGCAGCTCACTACCCACTCGCCTATACCCAGCTTGCAGAAAGCTCTCCTTTGGGCTGGACCAAGAGCTACTCTATCTCCTACCGCCAACCCACCCTTCTTGACCCACACCTTAACCTGCATCAAGAAGCTCTCTCTCTCTCTCTCGACCTGCACGTCATCAGGGACCTGCACATGAGTCAGCCAACAGCTAAAGGTATACCCAACCATAACCCGGTAAATCCTACCTAAGTCAACTTCCCGTGACTCCGCTGTAGTAAGCAATTGCGTTGTGTGTCAACTACGTGTTTAGTTTCCACTCTTAATTAATCTTGCTGCTGTAAATTGTGTTGCTTTAGTTTTCATTAATCTAGCCGCTGTAAATTGCATTGCTATAGATTTCATTAAAGGACCCCTTCTAAGTTGGAGAGCTATTAGTTGCTTCCTCAGGCTCACCTTCGCCTGACCCCCATTTTCGCCACGTAATACTCGTGTAACAATTTTTATTGTTTGTAAAACAATTTACTTATATTGTGTATTTTTGTATTAGTAATTATCTTTGTGCTTACTCCCCTGGGAACGAAATCCCACAATGAACAACTACGTAACTTATATATCTGTGTACCATTACTATAGTAGTGGAGCCCTACTCCCTCAGTGTAATTTTGTTTTGTGTGATTGTTTTGATCAGATTTACAATAAGAAAGGTGGTGCCCCCAGTAAGCAAAGACGTAGGAAACGTCGTGCCCTTGCTCGAGCCAATGCCCAACCTAGGCCTATAGACGAACCATTGTCTCAGCAACCTGATCTAACACCACGAGCCATTTTCCCTCTTATTTCGGTAGATATTTCTTCTCCCTTTATCGCCTACTTGATGGTAACTGGCCGGGGTACCCCACTACGGATTATGAGATCCGGGAGCAATTGCTGAACCAGGAAAACGGGACTATTCCCCAGGAAAACTCTGCTAGCCTACCAGAGAAAACCGTTAACAATGTTAAGCTGATATCTGGACAGTGATTCAGAGTCATACATCCCGCAGGTACAGTCCTATCTAAATTTTGTACCATCAAGCTAGCAATGGGGAAATTAATCCGAGTTCGACTCCGGCACAACCTGACTCCCGTGTCCGTATGGCAAGCCCCTCTAATGTTTACGTCCCAACACTTAAACCAACCCACCCAGCAAAAGTCTCGTTAGTCAGGTTACATACCTCCATCATCACTTTAGAATAAACTCCTCCCCCTTACATCCAGTCAGGATGTCATCCTGCGTATATTGGCAGCCCTAATAGTGAGGCAGATCACATTTCCGGGCCGGGAAGCCACTTCTATTCGGCTCACTCTGGGGTGTTTGACTCCACTCTGACCCGTGGGAAACCTGCCCCCAAGCCGCTGAATACTGTATTAAAATCCCTAAAGCCTCCAAAGCCTAATTGATGGTATAGTATTCGTCGTGGTAGGCTAAGCTTGGCTTGGCTTGGCTTGGCTACTACCTTCTGTGATAGTCCACCTCTATAGAACACGCATCAAATGTGACCAACTTGTGAGCACTGATATTGATAGTGTTTGGCTCTCTTGTGACGGTACTCTTTATACATACATTGGATGAAAACATCTGATGTAGTTAACCTTTGGAAACACCCTGATTGTTTGTGTGCATAGAAAACATTAATGTGTTATGCTGACTTGAATTTTAAGTTTATATAATCTAATTATTCTTGCATTTCTGCAGTTTATTTTTAAGGATTTTATCAATTGTAGGTATTCTATTGTCAAGTGCTTCTATAGTGCAAAAACAGTTCAAACCGAAATATTAAATTTCTTAGAACAAAAAACCCTAGTATTCAATGACAGCAGAAAATTTGTAATAGTAAAAAATGTTTTGAGAATATTTCTGGTTCTCTATCTAATAGTAGGGTTGATTTTATTGAAGACTTAATATGATATTTAATGATTCTTTAAGTAAATTTTTTCCAGAGTAAAGTTAAAATGAAAGCAGCTACTTTTGTTACTAAAGGAAAATTTTGTATATATATTCAGAATTTTTATGTTTTGGGCTTGTACCAACATAAAAAAAGTCTGCAGTTTCGACCGAACAGACCTCATTATAACAAATCTCGTTATTACAAAGTGGCCAGATTTTGGTCCCTTCAGGTTTGTATTAATGAGATTCCATCGTATTTTCATTTGCGAATGCCATTGCCAAACCGGTACGGAAGACAAGGAGCTGTGAGCTTTACCTCAAATTCCACGAACCACTCTTTCTCCACCCTCAGGCTACAACTATCTTCTGTTGATGTCAACATTCCTCCCTCTCTATGGCTCTTTCATGCCTTGTCACCGAAGGTGTAGAGAAGGAAGGAGGTGTTATGTTGGTAAGTAAAGTGGTCTTTGCTTGGGCAGTGGCATATCTGGGCATAAAGTGTGGGTTTGAGGATGTGGGAATAGTTAAGGCTTTTATTTTGTATAGGTGATGAGACTTGAGAGGCTCAAAGTCTAGTGGATATTATTTTGACATAGTTTATTATTGAGTTACAGTTTTTATATTATTTTCTTTCTGTTTCATAAAATGGTAAAGCTCAGTAGCTATCCAGCAGATAAATTTTAAACAGTAATTGTTTGGTGGGTCAATTATTTTCTTTTTATTAAAATATTTTATATTTGAGTGATTTGCTTACGTTAGATTTTATTCAGTAAACTTTCATCACATGAAAAATATTTCCATTAAAAAATGTTACTGCAGTGTGAGTATTGCATATCAAGTGCAACTAGTGCCTGCCTGCCAAAGTCGCTCACTGCTGGCTGCCTCCACATCAGGTATTCAACTAGAAACGAAATGCTATCTAAAATAGTGTGAGAGGGTGGCTTGGTGCCATTGTGTCTGTCTGCCTCTTGCTGCCTCTCACTCAGCCTGCTTCCAGTGAATCTATCTTCCTCTTGTTACCTCTCGCTCATTACATTTCTGCTTCAGCCAGCAGTTGTATTTTAATACAAAACTAAGTGACTCTGCTTTCTTTATGTTATCCCGGCTCACATGAGTAGATAGATAATGTCGGTTCTGGGGCAAGGGCTTGTGGCTGAGGTGCTGAGGGCGTTGCCGCCATCTTGTTTCCAGCTGTCATCTTGTTTCCACCATTTTGTGTCCAGCGGCTATCATGTTTCTGGCCACCACAATGTTTTTGCACTTCACGCTTTATCATTCTATCTTGATTTTTCCTGCTTTATTATTCCATCTTGTTTTCCTACCCTATCATACCATCTTGTTTTTTCCTGCTCTATCATTCCATCTTGTTTTTCCTGCCCTCAAATTCAGTAATGCCTCTCTCTCATTCCGTCTTGCCTCTTTCTATCTTTCCTTTCTTTCTTTCTCTCATGTCACCTTCTTCACCCATCATTTACGTAGTTCGGTGGCCGTCACCAGATTTTGTCTGCAGAAGTTAGTTCATCGCCTGCTAGGGACACTTGTGTTTTCACCATGTTGGTTCCTTCATCGCCTGGTAGTAGGTGCTGGTGTTCACCCGCCATATTGTTTACAGTAGTTTAAGTCATTGAGTGACAACCAGGGGCACTGTTATTTCAGAGCTCAAAAAATCTTGTGGAGGCGTGCAGGATCAAACTGCCGGACCTTGTGATTGCCAGCATGGTCAACACCCTAGCCAACTGAGCTATTGGGACATGTATTGGAGGAGCAACAGTTTAAATGAAGTATATGTGAATACATGTTTATGTGGGGAAAAGTTACAAAAACTTTTTTAATGTTTTTATATTTAATTTATATGTATTTTTAAAAGAAACACTGCATCTCCCATTGCATTAAGCAAAATGATTAGATGTAAACATATTTACTCATAAAAGTAAGATCAAATATTTAAAAAAAATCCTGCCTTTGTCTATAACAAAACACATTAAAGTTATGAATTTGGTATTTTAATTGATTTTTAATCAGTTTTATTGAACTTGTAAATTTTAGAGAAATAAATGTGTCAAGCAGCATGTCTATGCACTTGTATTTATGAGGACAATTAGATTATGATGTCACAGCCATCAATTAGGGAAAATGATATTTTACAAATAAAAGTTATGTATTTAATTAATATTTTTAATTTAACTTCTTAAAATTTCAGGCATACGCGTATCGAGCGATGTGTCTACGAACTCGTATTTTCAAGAAGAATTTGATTATAGGATCACAGCAGCCAAATATTCAAAGCATAATTTTATAAAATAAATGTTATGTATTTCATTTCATACACAGTATTTAAATTAACATTTATAAACAAGTGTATTGAGTGACATGTCTACAGTTTCGTGTATTTTAGGCAAATAAGAATATGTTGTCAGAAAATATGATTATGTGACTATGACCAACGCCACATTGGATTTTATAAGTATATAAATGTATTAGTAAATATACCAAGTGTTATATATTTTCAGACTTGTGTTTTCAAATTGAATGCTAAAGCAACATTATGAACTTTGATTATTCACACTTTTTCGTCGCCATATTGAATTTACTAGGCATAGGAGCAATTTTTTAACAATACAGCAGTTGCCTTACCACAGGTCATGTTTTAAGTGTATTATGTCTATATCTGATTCCCACAAACTTATAAGCATAGTGATCCATTATTTCTGAACTGTTGAAGTTATAGTCACCACATTGTGACTATAGGTACTGCTTGTAGCACTGATCAATGGGATATCGCTCATTATACCTTAAGCTCTTTTATAAATATAGTTAGTCATAATTTGTGAGCCTTTGAAGCTATAGCCATCAAATTGATATCATAGACATAGTTTCCAATGTCAATCAGAGTGATAGGGTCAATTATGTCTTAAGCCCTTTTATAAGCATAGTTAATCATAATTTCCAAACTGCTGAAGTTATCGTCATATAAATAATTTCATAGGTATAGTCCCTGATGTCAATCAGGGTGGTAGGGTCAATTATACCTTAATCCTTTTTATAATCATAGTTAGTCAAAATTTCTGAACGATTGAAGCTACTATAGTCATCAAATTTATATCATAGGCATCTTCTTCAGTGCCAATCAAGGTGGTAGAGTCAATTATGTCTAAGCCCTTTTATACGTATAGTTCGTAAGAACATCCGAACTATTGAAGCTATAGTCAACAAGTTCATTCCATGGGAATCGCCTCTGATATCAATGATGGTGGTTGGGTCAATTATGCCTTTGGTTCTTTTATAAGCTAAGTTGACTGTAATTTCTGAACCATTATAGTCGTCAAATAGATTAACAATGGCATCACCTCCGCCAACGAAAAGGACTGCAGGTTCAGGTATGCCCTAAGCACACTTATATGCATAGTTGGTTGTATTTTCATAGGCATCACCTCTGATGACAAAGAGGGTGGAAGGGACAAGTACATTTTAAGCCATCTTATAAGCACAATTGCCCTTCATTTCCCACCTACCTAAGCTACGACCACCGAATTCATATCACAGTCATCACTTCCGACTAAAATCAAAGAGATAAGGACAAGTAGGCCTTAAGTCATGTTATATATACATAGTTGGTCAGCATTCCCAAACCTTCGAAGTTTGGGTACATGTAACAGCCATCCATGCATGTAAAGAAAATAAAGATATACATACATGTGCATTGCAAAGTTACCATTGCATGTAAGAGTGTAGGGTCTGAAAGAGCACACACAAACACACACATCAGTCTGCATGAATTCGACATTTGCCTACCGCTGCCCTTGTCGTCTGCTACTGCAGGTGTCTACCAACTCGAAATTCTCTCTGTGACAGCTAGCCTCCCTTTGTCCGCCGACATTCAGGTCACATTTATAGATGTGAAAATGTACACATAAATAAATGTTAGCATGCGTAATATACAACCAATAACTTTATGTGAAAAAAAAAGATACATGCAAATGTGCTGCGTACATGAAGTATGTAGTTATGGCTATTGGTAAAATATATAGTAATATAATCAAACAGCATCAGTCCAACTCAAGGACTGGCTGTCCGAGTCATCGTTAGCCTGGGTAACCCTTAACAACATGTCATATATTGAAAAATAAAGCAATATACATTTTCACTGATAACAAAACATACATAGTTTGCAGGTTACACTAAAACATGTACACGTTAATATAAATAGTGTCAGCCTAACACAATGGTCGGGGAAACAGAGTGTAAAAAGATATGAAACAATCCTGTACATGAAAGATCAGTCACGTAACAAATATAAAGGATTGGCATATATGCAAGTACATTACGAGCATGGTATCATAATGAGCAAAAATTTTGTGTTGCTATCATGACAAGAAGTTTAGTAAATGCTAGAATGCAAGCCCAGATGAGAAAGAACGAATGTTCGCAAGCGTCAACTGCAAAAATGACTACAATGCATCAAGTGCAATACACATTACATGACTTGTAAAGACTGTGTTCCTTTGCTTGTGAGATGCCATCTACCTCGTGGGGTGTCAGGAATATCCAATTTGCTTCACTTGCTCAACAAATCAATACAAATCTGTGCATCCTCGCGGGTCAGAAAGCAATCTCGTCTTAAGGTTTTCCAAGTACCGTGGACCAATAACCTCTTATTACTACTACTACACTCTAAATAAGTTAACGTAAAATTATCTGCACATCAATTATATATGTCATTACAGGTGATATTCAAATAATGTTCTCCAAGACCAAGATCTGTGGTACTCATGCTTTTAATATGCTCGCAGCAAAAAACACTGAGTTTACATATGAGGGTTTCACTATTACACCCAAATTTTTAAAACTCATTAAAATATGGCTACCATAATAATATATTTAGGACATATAATTATTATTCCCATGAAAAAATATTTAATGCTAAGAGCAAAGCCAGTAAACTCTCTCGCACACAATTGTTAAATAATCAATACCACAAACATGACGCAGTCGGGTGAGATACGAGACGAACGATGACACAAATACTTATTGGTAATTTGGGCATCAGCGGTGCTTCCCAATCACCGCACTATTGATACTCGGGGTTCTCAGGGATGTTGTGGGTTCTGTGTGTCCATCTCACCCATGCGTATTTACAAACACGTTGCCAATACTAAACTTTTAATAAAATCACAGAAATAAACAATTTATAAAACACATGTGGCTAGGACACTGTCACTACTGAATAAAAAATTGAGTTCACTGTAGACTTGTTTTAATTGATATTGTTTATACACATCAACATGCCAATGAAATGATTATCTCGGTCATGACTAGCCAATTCCACTTGGGTGCTCCCCAACCCATAATTAATCTAGCGCATGCCAAAATGGATGATCTCACCGAGGTGCGTGAAAGCCCAGTCTTCACAAGAGAAGAGTGCCGACAGCCGCTAGGGTGGACTGACGGTTTTTCCCTGAAGACAGGACACGGTGAATTACAAATGAATACCCTTAATACACATTAACACGAGTGATTACTCAGCATCACTAACGCAAACTCATCAGGGTTCGCCCTCCAGCACGTGGTTAGTGTGGTGATGGCCTATACACAGAGCCGGCTAGTACGGGAATAATTGCACCGTACACTAATTACACAATTACATGAACCCTTGAATCATACATGAAATAAGATGGAACACGAGATGAATATTCACAATAAACACACACATGTGTGAAAACAAGCTTAGGTGGCGCAGATGCTGCTGGATGAAGTTCGTATCAGACCATGTGGTGCAGGTGATATTGCAATATTTCTGCGAGGAAACTGCAAACTAAATTCAAATAAAATATTCATGTTTGGCAAATGGTTCTCTTTACGATTAGCGTTGTTACAGGTTTGTAACATGCCTGATGGCGGTAAAATTAAACATTACTGTGACCACGTGCTCAAGTACAAAAGCATCAATTTACATGAAAAATACATTAAACCCTGAATGAAGAAAACATAGAACCCTGAAGTAAAAAATTGCACATACAATGATATATAAATAAACTCTTAAAACGCAATGATGGCATACACAAAGACTTGGCTCAAGTCGGCCACGTGGTTATATGTAATTTTGCCGTAAAATATTCAAACACGAAAATTACGCTTAACTACATAGAGAAAAATAAAGCTCTTAAAATTGTGTGTAGCAATTATGCAGAAGTTACAATGAAATGCCATAAACATAGGCAGATGGCGTCTGATTCAAATTTGCAGGTCGCGTAACCTCTCCGACATCTTTCTCCTCCCTCTCCTCGATTAAATTAAAAATGCCACAAGGGCGTAAGAATTTAGTAAAGCGGGAGCATAATGCTGGGGAAAATGTCTGGCAAAAATGTACGTAAGCAAAGATTAACCGGTAAATTACATGGACTATGGAAACCTACATCAGTGAACATAAGTTGTAGTGCGCACGTGACAGTGTCTTACCTTGCCAGCTCTCCTCAACAGACTGTCCAGATACAAGCTTCGCACGGACCTATCATGGCCGCCTACAGGATTCACATAAGCGGAAGTGCTATGCACGCCGAGTGAAATATTTTATAGTGAAAATAAAATGGCACAAATTAAATTAGACATTGTTTCACAATTCTATAATTTTGTTGTCAATTTCAATATTATTTTAATGTCTCTTTGTGATGGCGTTCATGCCAGAATATTAAGTGTTCTGAATCTCAGCGCCACAGGTACTTTGAATGTTCATAACCAAAAAATTAAAATTAGTACAAGCACTTTAAAACATTTTAAGACATATTAAACACTGTAAAGACAATATAAAACTATTTACCCTGAAATTAACATTTATAGGAAAGTTCAAAATTGTTGGCCTCTTTGCGCACGTGCGGTACACATGACACATGAGCGCCGTCATGGGCTCTAGCCCCGCTGGCTGTTAGCTGGCATCAAACTATATTAACGATTATTAAAAGTCTGGCCAAAAAAACTATTTATACAATTTAATTAAATAACGGAGTTGCTCCCGGACTTACCACTAGCAGAGTTGAAAGTTTTTCTACCAAAACTTCCACACAATTTCGCCTAGATCGCCAAACCAGAGGATGAAGCCTCTAAATACGTCGCTACCATACCTTGGCAGTGGCACGTCTCGTACATGCCCACAGGAAGATATAGCAGTAGAAAAAGTGTTGTAGCTTTACAATCATCAAGCCAGCCGAGACGTTTCACATACTGTTTGTACAGCTGTTCACTGTAGATGCAGAGTTACAGCTACATGCCACTGCATATAAAAGCTGGCATCCAGGGAATGGTCGCCGATGCCGATACAAACTCGCACCTGTAATATTTTGTGTACTCATATTAAAGTGCATAGATTACATTAACTACAGTAACTATTCTCCTCACAGCCTTACAATTTTGCAGAACGCGTTATTTGCCTATGCGTTAATTACCTAAGTACATGTTGATGCCGGATAATAGCCAGCTACGTTAAGACCATGATGGCGCTCATCACTCACGTGACACGTGGGCACGCATGTGCTCAAAGAGGCCATAACCTGAACTTTCCCATCACAGGAATATTATGTTTTCAAGTGTTAAACATGTCTATCTTTTATTTCAGGGTTCAGTGTTATTACATGTAAAAATTTGTATGTTCATAAAAATGTTGCACCATGTTTGGTTTTAAATTCAAAATGTGCACCGCGCGAAGTCTTAGAACATTTTTATTCCGGCATGAACGCCACCATAAAAGACATTTAAAGAATACAGAAGATTCATAATTTAAATCTCAAATGTAAATCAATATTTAAATTATTTTTGTGCCTTTTAATTATAAAGATAAATATTTTACTCGGAGTCATAGCACTTCCGCTTGTGTGAACCCCGTAGGCGGCCATGGTAGGTCCGCACGACACTTACCTTTGGGCAGTCTGTCGGGGATAGCTTGTCATGTAAGACGCTGTCACGTACGCACCTCAAACTTTTTGCGCTGATGTAGATTACAGTAGTTTCACTTTAGTATACCGGTAAACCTTTGCTTTGCGTACATTTTGCCAGACATTCCCCAGCATTATGCTTCCGCTTAACTTACTAATTTGTGCCCCTGTGGTTTTTTGAATGCAAACTAGGAGGAGGAGAAAGATGTCTGAGAGGCCACGTGACCTGCACAACTTTGAATCAGGCATCATCCGCCAATATTAAAGGCGTTTCAGTGTAATTTCTGTATAATTGCTGCGTGCAATTTTAAGGGCTTTATTTTTATGTGTGTATTTCAGGGTAATTTTCATGGTTAACTGTTTTACAGCCACATAATTTGCGACCACAAGGCTAACCGCAGTCAAGTCAATGCTTGCACCATCCATGCACTTTGAGGGTTTATTTGTGTGGTATCATGAGCGCCATAATTTATTTCAGGGTTCTATGTATTTTTCATTCAGTGTTCCGTGAAAATTTCACGTAATTGATGCTTTGTATGTATGACCACGTAGTCTTGTTCAAGATTGATTTTCCCACCATCAGGCATGCTGCAAGCCTATATCTGTTTAAATTGTCAGGAGAATATTTTCCCCAACATCAATAATAACTTGGCTGACAGTGATTTGGTCTTTTACGGAGAAATATTGCAATTTCACCTGCACCACATGATCCTCTACGAACTTTATCCAGCGGCATCCGTGCCATATGAGTATGTTTTCACGCCCCTGCGTGTTTATTGTGACCATTCATCTCGTGCCCCATGCTGTTTGGTATGTATTTGTGTAATTTGTATGGTGATATTATTTCCATCTTAGCATGCTATGTGTAAAGACAGTCACCACACTCTTGGGAGGTGAGTCCAGATGAGTCCGCTTTAGTGATGCCAAATAATCTCACGTGTTCATGTTCAGATTAATTTTGTAATTCTCCGTGCTCTGTCTTCAGGAAAAACCTACAGTCCACCCTAGTGGCTGTAGACCCCTTTCCTTGTGAAGGCTGCGTTATCTAACACCACGGTAGAAGTCATCCATCTAGGAGTGCGCTTGACAAATTGTGTGCTAGGGGAGCACCCAATGGATTTAGCTAAACACGTCCGAGTTTCAGCACGTAAAATTCATCCTGGCTCATTTTTGTATGAGTGGTAAAATATACACAATATTATCAGTGCATAAAGTCGTTCCTTGTCTTAACAGTAACCTTGCCTCATTTTCAGTGTAAAAGTTTAGTAAAAACTTTAGTATTGCACAGTCTTTTGTATGTATGCTCGGGTGGGACGGACACACAGAACCCACAGCATCCCTGAGAACCCTGAGTCTCACAGTGCGGTGACTGGTAAACACCGCTGGCACCCATCTAATATAAGTTTATTGTATCACCGTTCGTCTCATGTCTCACCCAACAGCATCAATGTTCATAGCAAACCGACAATATTCAGAAGTCTAAATGCGTAGTTACTTTCAATTAGTATATACACACTCCCAGAATATTAACCACTTTAGCAAAGCAAAGTAACACGTTTGGGCGCACAACAAAATGCAGTTTATAAATGTTTATTTTAGTTTCGCCCGTTATTTTTTTATATCAGTTTGCTTCAACACGTTGCAGTGAGGTCTCTCTTATGCGACTAATGGTTTAAATGTATTTTTTTTTTTGCAAGCATGGGAACACAGTCTTTACAAGTCATGTAATGTGTATCACACTTGATGCATTATAGTAATTTTGCGATTGACCCTGGTGATTATTTGTTCTTTCTAATATTGGCCTGCATTCTAGCTTTTACTAAACTTCTTGGCATGATAGCAACACTGATATTGTTATTATGGACTGTGGCTCCATCTGGTTTTTTTTAAATATATTGTGACTCATTATGACATCACGCTTGTGGTATACTTGCATATGTGTCGGTTCTTTATTGTTTGTCATGTGACTGAATTTTTATGTACAGGTTGGTTTCATATCTTTTTACACTCTGTTTCCCAGACGCTTGCGTTAGGCTGACACTATTTATATTAATGTGTACATGTTTTAGTGTAACCTGCATCTTTGTATATCTTGTTATCAGTGCAATTGTATACTGCTTTATTTTTCAATTTATGACTGGTTGTTAAGAGTTACCCAAGCTAACGATGATTCGGGCTGCTGGTCCTTGTGTTGGACTGACTGTTTTTCTTTATATTACTATATATTTTGCTGTTAGCCACAGTCATGTACATCATGAATGAAAACTCATTTGTATGTTTTGTTTTGTTTTTTTTTCCACATAAAATTGTTGGTTGTATGTTATCCATACTAACGTTTATTTATGTCTATATTTTCACATTTATGTATGTGGTGTGAATGTTGGTGGACGAAGGGAGGCTATCTGTCATTGAGGGACATCTGAGTTGGTAGACACCTGCAGTAGCAGACAACAAGGGCGGCGGTAGGGATTGTTGAATGTATGCAGACAGGCGAGTATGTGTTTATGTGTGTGCTTTTTCATACCCTACACTCCTACATGCAACGATAACTTTGCAATGCACATGTATGTATATCTTTATTTTCTTTACATGCATGGATGGCTGTTACATGTACTCGAACTTCGAAGGTTTGGGAATGCTGACCAACTATGTATATACAACAGGACTTATGGCCTACTTGTCCTTATCTCCTTGATTGTAGTTGGAAGTGAAGACTATGATATGAATTTGGTGGTTGTAGCTTAGATAGGTTAGAAATGAAGGGCAATTGTGTTTATAAGAGGGCTTAAAGTGTACTTCTCCCTACCACCCTCTTTGTCACCGGAAGTGATGTCTACTAAATGAATTTGATGACTATATGATAAACAGTTCATAAAATACAACACAACTATGCTTATAAGTGTGCTTAGGGCATACCTGACACTGAAGTGCTTTTCGTTGTCGGGGGTGATGCCCATGTTATGAATTTGATGACTATACGTTAAATGGTTTGGAAGCTACAATCAACTATGCTTATAAAAGGGTCAAAGGCATAATTGACCCTACCATCATCATTGACATCAGGGGCTACGGCTATGATATGAATTAGATGACTACAGCTTCAACAGTTTGAAGTTAGAACTAACTATGGTTTTAAAAGGGCATAAGACATAATTGATCCCATCACCTTGTTTAACATTGGGGGTAAGGCACATTATATGAATCTGATAAGTATAGTTTCAACAGTTCGGAAAATACGACTGACTATGCAAACAAAAGGGCTTAAGTCATAATTGATTTTACCACTCATAATGATTGGAGGCGATGTCTGTATCAGTTTGTTGACTATTGCTTCAACATTTCGAAAATTATGTATGATTAACTATGTTTATAAAAGGGCCTAAGGGATAATTGCCACTACCACCGTTATTGACATCAGGGGCAATGCATATGATATGAATTTGATATCTATAGCTTCAACAATGTGGATATTCTCACCAACTATACGTATAAAAGAACTTAAGACTTAATTGACCCTACCACCCTGATTTACATCAGGTGTGATGCCTATGATATGAATTTTATGTCCATAGCTTCAACAGTTCGAAAATTATGACTAACTATGCTTATAAAAGGGTTTCAGGCATAATTGACCCAATCATCGTGGTTGACATTGGGGACATATTTATGATATAAATTTGATGACTATAACTTCAGCAGCTCGGAAATTATGACTAACTATGCTTATGAAATGTCTTAAGGCATAATGAGCCATATCATATTGATCAGTACTACAAGCAGTTCCTATAGTCAGAATTTGTTGAGTATAACTTCAACAGTTCGGAAAGGATGGTCAGCTTTGCTTGTAAGTTTGTGAAGGGTCAGATATAGACATAATACACTTTAAACATGACCTGTGGTAACGTAACTGCTGCATTGTACTTGATGCTCGGACTGGTTACATAATTAATTTAACAACTATAAAAACTGCTCCTATGCGTATTAAATTCAATATGATGATGAAAAAGTGTGAATAATCACAGTTCATAATGTTACTTTAGCATTTAATTTGAAAACACAAGTATAATAATATATAACACTTGTCATTGTCACAATCATATTTTCTGACGACATATTCTTATTTCCCTAAAATATACTAAACTATAGACACATCTTTGAATAGACTTGTTTGTAAAAGTTAAATAAAAATATATGAAATAGAAATACATTACTTTTATTTTATAATATTTATGCTTTAAATATTCGGCTGTTGTGATCCCATAATTAAATTCTTCTGGAAAATACAAGTTTGTAGACACATTGCTCAAAACACTTATGTCTGAAAATTTTAGAAGTTAAATTTAAAAAAAATTTCAAGTTGTGTGTGTGTGTGTGTGTGTGTGTGGTATATACACACACACACACACACAATATATATATATATATATATATATATATATATATATATATATATATATATATATATATATAACTTTTATTTGTAAAACTACACCTTACCTGATTGATGGTTGTGATATCATATAATATTTATCCTCAAAAATACGAGTTCGTAGATATGCTGCTTGATACCTTTATAAATGTAAATTTTACAAGTTAAATAAAATAAATTAAACATTTTTTAAAATTCCATATCCATAACTTTATTGTCCTTCGTTTAAGTCATGGGTAAGAATTTTTAAAAGAATTTTATCTTATTTTTATGAGTATATACATATAAGTGTTTTGCTTTATGCAATGGGAGATGGAGGTTTTTCAAATAAAAAATACATTTAAATTAAATACAGAAATGTATCAAAATGTTTTTAATTTTCTTTCATCAATAAAAAAGTTTTCACATATACTTAATTTAAACACTTGCTCCAAGACATGTTCCGATAGCTCATTTGGCTAAGGTGTTGACTATGCTGGCGATCACAAGGTCCGGCAGTTTGACCCCGCACCCCTTCATAAGATTTTTGAGCTCTGAAATAACAGCGCTCATAGTTGTCGCTCGATGACTTAAACTACTCTAAACAAGATTGTGGTCTCACACCAGTTCCTCCTAGCAGGCAATAAAGGAACCAATATGGCGGACACACCAGTGCCCCCAGCTGACAATGATTGAACTACTGCAAATAAGATGGCAAACCAGCACCCCTCAATCGGGCCACCGCTGAACACCGTAAACGGCTGGTGAAGAAGGCGACAGAAGAGAAATAGATAAAGAGGCAAGATGGATTGATAGTGTGGCAAGATGGAATGATATAGCTGGAAAAAATGAGATGGAATGATACTTCAGGAAAAGTCAACATGGAATTGTAGAGCGTGAAGTGTAAAAACTATGGCAGAAGGAAACAAAATGTCGGTCGGAAACAATATGGTCACCGGACACAAAATGGTGGAAACAAGGTGTCTGCCAGAAACAAGATGGCATATCCAAGATGGCGGCAGAACCTGGGCTACGAGCCATTTCCCCAGAACCAACATTATCTATCTACTCACATGGTAATTATGTTTCTTTTTAAAATAGTTGTCGTTAATATAATTGTAAACTTAATAAGATGTAAAAAATTTGTACAAATAGTTACAGTGCATATTTTACACACTACATCTTTTGAACCCAATAAATGGAAATAACAGGTGCACAAAATATTTGCGTAAATATGGTATTTTATGCATATGTGCTTGTACAGACTTACATTCTTAATTTCACATCCGGTATTCAGAAAAACATATGTAAACATACAGTGGAAATGCATGTTACATACACACCTCAAAAAAAGTTTTGCACCACCTTGCAGCGATAACCTGGCATCGCTACACCTCATAAGATCGTGCGGAGTGTAGCTGTTGGCCAAGTGCAGCGGTTTCGCAAACATATTGAGGCTATTTACATGTGAGTGAGATTGCAGGCCAAAGACGAAGGAAGCAGATGACCCTAGACCACAGAGGAGCTCTGAGGCTAGCGAGTACTACGAGATTGGGTGAGCATAAACGTGTTTGCGGTAGGGAGTCATTCTGGTACCGAGTCATCGTCCCTTTCCCCCTTTGTAATAATTACGGCAAGGTTAAGGCATAGCTGCAATATATTTGTCAATCCTGTTAAACTATTGTTTGAGTATAATTTATAACGTAATTGAAATCTCGTTCTATAGCATAACTGTATGCCTTTGTTGTAACATAACTGTATTGTGTTTCTTACTTGAAGTTAGTAATTTTAAATAATATATTTTATAATCCATCTACCTTATTTAGTCACCATCATGAGCACCCCCTGTACACCCCTTACCACCCTTGCAGTGATCTAGAGTTTGATGTTGGTGCGAGTTAGAGTGTTGGATATCAGAGATAATTAGTAGTCTGGAGGAAAGGAAGTCTACAACCTGGAGTGCTGAGATACTAGGTTGCTTACGACCCAAGTGACAGTATGGGATGAAAATACATACTCTCTTAAAAGAATAACAGACTGATTTGAAGAAAACACGAAGGGATAAGAAAAACAAACAATATTCTTTGTCAACGTGCATCCGCCGATCAAACATGGAACTGAGACTCTGCTTCTCAGTATGGTATTACGCCACCCAGTGTGGTGAAGCATGATCTGACCCTTCGTGGCATGCTGTCCACAAGGCAATTTGAGGCTGTCCTGCTCTATCCTGTCCCACTCTTCGACAGCAGCTCTCCGGACGTTGGCCAGGGTGAGAGGTGGGTTCCTATGTCATCGCATTGCCTGTTTCACCTGGTCCCAGAGTTGTTCAATTGGATTCATGTCCGCAGACACCGTAGGTGATTCCATCTGATTGATTTGGGCCTCCCTGAAGAAGTTGCTAACAAGATGGGCGCAGTGCAGGCGCACATTGTCATCTTTCAGAATGAATCTGTCGCCGATATGTTGTCTGTATGGCCGAACAATGGGCCAGAGAATTCTGTCCTGGTATTGTACAGCTGTCCTATTGCCCTCGACAATGAATGAGTGGTGTCTGACGTCCATACTAAATGCTGCCCCAAAACATGACGGATCCGCCTTCCTGCTGAACCTGTGGAATGTTGTATAGGACTCGTCTGGCATTACCTCGCTCCCTCCAAACTCTCATCCGACAATTATCAGGCTTCAGACACATTCCACACTCATCAGTGAAGAGGACCTGATGCCATTCTGCCAGGGTCCAGTTGAAGTGCTCCTTTGCCCATCTGCACCTGGTGCCACCGTGTTGGGGTGTACGTGCAGGTGCTTGCCAAGGATCGCTTGCATGTAGGTTATCCCTTTAAGGACAATTTCAGATTGTCTGATTAGAGACAGCCCTCCCAGTTGCCTGCAGGAGGGAATTACGCAGTTCATTGTGGTGTCTTCTTGGTTCCTGCGAACCAGGATTCGCACGTAATGGTCACCAGCTTCTGTTATTGACAGCAGACGACCACTGTGAGGACGATCTGCATCATTGTGTGTAACATGCTAGCGACTGTATGTGCGAACGTCACTATGGTGTACACTGACAAGGCGGCCAATTTCCCTCACGGAGAGGCCTCGTTGACCCAACATCACTTTGTGCATACAATCAAATGCGGGAATAACCCGTTTATGTTTCATACAGCTGAACAGGACACATATTGATTTTGCATGTTGTGTCCAAAGGTTACAGAAACAGCTAACTCTTCCGGACTCTACTGAGACTGCGTGTATTGAGTCCATGTACACATAACAGGATTTGTTATATTTCATTCAGATGTTGTTTTGCAATGAAATAACACTCAAAGTGAGCATCCTCCAAGAGTGAACAAAATTCAGGTGGTGCAAAACATTTTTTCATGTGTGTATTTGGGTGGGAGGGGGGGGGGGGGATGATTTTTTTGGGTGCAGCACAATAATTATATTTGAACAAATGTGTCCAAAATGGCCAAATCAGTGACTGTGTTGTGAATTTTTACAGTTCGAACTACTGAAGGAGAAGTTGGAGTCTGAGTGGACACAAAAGATACAGGAACTGGAAGAGATTAGAACAAAAATGGAACATGATGTTGATGAGGTGCGTTGTTGTTGGGTGCTATAATTTTCTTGTGCCTAGGCTATTTTCTTTTGACTGTATGATGATTGGAAAATGTTGGTTTCCATAGTATCTATTTTCTTTATTCAGAATCAAACTTTGTCTACATTGTAGAAATAGGCTTAGTGCAAATGTCAACGTGCTGTCAGTGATGTGTATCTAAGTTTGTAATAATTACAGGTGATACACGTGCTATGTGTAATTAAGTGTAACTCCTGAGTTCATTTTATTTAGCACTGGTCAAAAAGTAGTAATTACCAAAGGTAATACGCCAGACAGAAGAATATGTAAATATATGCATATTAAAATATATTAGTGAAGGCATAATATCTCAATGCTGAAATATGAATGAGTTATTGTGTAATTTTGTGTTTTTTTTTTACCAGTCTCTACATTTTCATATCCACTATTTGTTATTGACACTGGTTTGTTGCATGATCTGTGGGGCATGGTTCTACATATTGGGCTTTAGGTTGTTGGGTTTGAATTGACTGGGTATGTTAAATATAATTCCCAGTTTGGAAAAATAGGTTTTAACAGAAATTGCTTTACAAGTACCAGTATTAGAGGTTTTATACCATGATTCCAGTATCGCGAAGAACATGGGGTAAGGCAAGGACCTTAATGCCTTGTAGGTACTTTGCTGTGTTTAAGACTGGCCTGGTAGGTTGTCTGGTGGGGACAAAATCCACAGCGGTGGTTACAACCCTTCTTTCAGCCTGGCACTTTACCTTGAGGTGGTAGGGAAGAGGTTGATTCCTTCTCTGCGGCTGGCTCAGCGACTCAACAGGAGGTGGGGTTGTAGAGAGTTCTGGTTGGCTGTGATGCTATGGAGTACTCTGAATCTGTGGGAAGTTGTTGGGGTTCTTAAGAGGGAGGCCTGGATTAGACAACCAAGGGTAGTCTTAGACCTAATGGTGTCTCCTCTCCTCACCTGAAGGGCTGGGGATGAGGAGTGCCTTCTATTCTTTCTGGCAGGAAAACAATGTGGTAGGTATTGCACAGACATTAATGCTAGTTCATAAAGAACGGGTTTTACTCTTGGGGGCATGTATAGCCTTCTTAATCTCCTCAATTCTCTTCCTTTCTGGGAGCATGGCGTAACTGAAGATCAAAAAGGGTCTCACAGAGAACGAGCTGGTGACTCCTACCCTACTGTGTTCTGTCGAATATTCGGACTTGCAATGAATGGCACCCAAGGTTGTCCTTTTTGTCCGGCCCTGAAGGAGGCTGTGTACAGAATGTGGACATTGTTCAAGCTGCTTCCTGTGAGGGCGCCACAGAGGAGTTGATCAGACTAGGCAATTCCAGCTCTGTTCCTAAAGAAGTGGTGGTGGAGTATGGAACTACGGTTGACTCTCAATGTATCGTTATTCAGGGGACTGCAAATAATTTTCCATACAAGCGGGATTTCAGTAGATGAGGTTTCTGACATATATATCAATAAAATACAACTTCTAACCTTATATAACTTTATGTTTAGTGTAGTGAGAGCTGTACATTACACAATAAAAATGGGAATTTTAGAAAAAGTATTTCTGTAAATAATACATTAAATAAACATTTCACCTAAACTCATTTAAATAAAAAAAGTCTCAAAATACAGTATATAATTTATTGTAATCCAACTACAAATGCAAGCTGACCTAAATCTTTCAAACCCTCTGAAAATGAAAATAATATGACACCGAATGCAAGTCCAATTTTGAATGTACCACGTGCACTCGATCAGCTGAGAGCACATGGAGAAGTCATCAATCGGGCAGTGTGTATATGGCAACCAGTGAAGGAGGAGTGGCGGCGGGAGGATTACCCCTCTATGCCGCTACATGTTGCTGACACCTTGCGCCCGTGGCAAATGTCTGTCTTTTAAAGTAATTAATTATGTTTTACTGAAGAAAACTTGTAATTTTGAGATAGAAATAAATAAATAAGACAATTATAATTTATTTCTTTACTGTCTTTAATAATTTACCATTCAAAACCACGTCCTATGATTTTCCCTGTCGTGAATTACACTGCAATCGGCTTGTTGCTTACCTACCATTATTAGATGGCAAAAAGTGTCGAATAGGCCCTTACATTTTATCAGTTTATTGAACAGACTCGTGTCTATTGAAATAAATCAATATAAATTCTCAGAATTCCCTACAAGAAGTTACTGAAAATGAACTTTACACTTATAATACTAGTCGCTCGATGTTCAAACAATTTTTGGTAACAAGGGGAGGTCAACTATATGCTTCTGGGAGCATAATTTTATTCGCGAAGATACTGCCCCTTGAGTTAAATAAATATTACATTTTAAAATCATGTTAATTTTACACCAGATGCAATAAAACACCAACCTAACAGGAAAAAACGACCTTTAATCACAAAAGAAAACATCTTTGCAAATAATAATTCCTCATTAAAATGTTCTGCATAACATTTACAGGTGAAACCATTTGCTTTGAAATAAAAGTGATGATTGGTGTAACTATTTTGAGCTACGGATAATCTTGATAAAATTTCTATGTTCGCCAGGTACGGTTTATTTACTCTGTGGTCTGTGTGTAAATAAAAAACACAAGCTCATGGAGCCGAGGGACTTGGTTTCTTCTTTTGTTAAATGACTACTTCCCCTCTTGAAAGGCATGTGAGGGGATGAAGGAAAGTGCACGGCTGAGGGAGAGAGAAAGAAGGGTGAGAAAGATGGCACTAGGTTGGCACGCTGGTACCTAGTAACTGCGTTCCCTCTCGACGGAGTGTAAGGAGAAGTGGGAAGGCAGCCAACGCACTGCAGAGCTGTGATAAACGGCAGCGTGCATGACATATTTTACATCCAGTTACTAGACGACTACCCTTGCGTTGGGCAGGCTTGGAGACACGCTGTCTAGCAGGTGCTTCAGGGGAGGCTGATGTGTTTTGCAACCACTTGGAACAAAGCTTGTTTCATGTGCTAGGATCGCCCGCTAGGGTTGGAGTAATCCTGTGCGCACTTGTGAATAACATGCTGGATTTGACCCTTCCTTGGGACACATAGATACTACAAGAGTAGTGAGTGAAAGTTGGGTCTTGTACATCAGGAAAATACAGCGTGTTTGTAACTGCTCCTGCACGGGAACAATCCTGTAGCCATCTATGGTTGTGGTTCCTGGTAGATGTAACTTGTTAGGATGAGTCGTATTCGTGTTTAATGTATCTCATGTAAGCGGCACGCATCAGCTTTATTTATGAATATTATACATAATAAGATTTTTCTTACACTCCCTTGCAAAAACAAAAAGAAACTTATTAGATATTCCTATAAAATCAGTACGTATTACTGCACCTTTACAATGTCTTGTGAGTGGGAAAGAAGTACTTTCTTCTCTACACTCTGCTGTTGTTTGGTGAATTATCACTTCCTTCCCTTTTATGCATGGTGAGAGGGGAAGTTGTTACCTAGTAACGAGCGTGGCATCCTTGTGTCCTCCCTCTCACGGCCATGTGGTGGCAGATGGATACTCTTCATGCAGTGACAAATTCCACCCTTTGTAAGGGTAGATAAGGACACTTTGGTTGTCCGTGACTACCTTACTCAGCTGCAGCTTATCTTGGCCTGAACTGCTTTGTCTCATCCCCTCTACACTTAGTGAATGGAGGCTAGGGGTGCTGACGGCATCACCCTCCTCAGGAATTTGTCTAGGAGCATCTGGAGCAGGGTGCATCCCTGCATTTTCTTACTTGGCTGCTGTACTGAAAAATAAAAAAATAAAAATTCTTTTTACTCTTTTCAGCACTTAAAAATTATGGTTTAACAATTATGCAGTTGTGACTATTTGCGATGAAATGGAGTACATTTACAAAAATACTTTATTCCTTCTTCTCTCGCCCTACCTTAACTCTCTTAGCTGCTACAGTTTCTTCATATATGGAGCTTTAAAAAATTCGTAAGTTCTGTTTCAAACCAAATTAAACCCAGATTAAAAAAAAATCTTAATTTGGACCTTTGGCTGAAATCAATAATATTAATGTGTCTGTGTACAATAATGATTGTGTCCTCATTTTGGTACACGGTATCAACTGGTAGTATCACGTAAAATTATTAAACCATCTAGCTACAACTGAAGTTTGTCATTACAGCAGGGTGCCGAAATGGGAGAGTAGATTGATGTTTGTAAAGTGCCGGCTTGCCATGTTTGCTGTTGCGCATACCCAGATATTGCATGCAAAATTTTTAGTAGACTAATGTAGTAAAGTACTTAAACACACAAATAATTACTGTGCATTTTATGCTTCATATATGAATGCTCTTATGCAAAGTTACCAAAGCTTGTTTAAAAAAATGAGCTGTTGATAAAGTTTTTTTTTCACTGGCTGTGATTGATAGATATCTTGATGGGCATGTACATAATATTCTATGAACTTTTAATGGTAATGTTAAGTTCATGTAATGTAGCTCTTTGAATTGTTGTATCAATAGTCATGGTTGTTGGGTTGTTATTGTGTTCAGGTATTGCAGTGGAAGGAAGAGAAGGCAGAGTTGAAACAGACTGTGGTCACGTTGCAGCAGGAATTGAAGCTTTGGAAGGATACTGTGAAACTGAGAGATACAGAATTGGAAGAGGTGAAGAAGTGTTACCTGACCAAGGACAGAGCCACACTCCTCTTTCAAGAGATGGTGAGTACAATTGACAATTTAAATTTACGGTATGCTTTTGAGTATGTCAGAATATATATCTTGGGAATAAAAAAAAATATTTTTGTATGTATAACTTATATAATATGCAGAGTGATCTAATATGTGTGGCCACCTGTTCTGCCCAATTGTGTATCAAATAAAAAAAAAATTTTATTGTGTGTTTACTACAGTAGACTCCTTGTCTACCGTTTTTTAGGGAAAAATGTTCCATACATGCGGGGTTTCAGTTAATGAGGGTTCTGACATGTACATCAATAAAATACAATTTCTGACATTATTATACTTAATTTTCAGTATGAGAGCTGTTCATTATCTGTGAATAAAGTTTAGCTAATTAACACAATAAAAATGGCAATTTTTGAAAAAAAAGTATCACTGTATTAGTATTACTGTAAATAGTACATTAAAAATAATTTCACCTCAAATAGTTTAAATAAAGAATATAACATCTCAAAATACTGCAAATAATGATTGTAATTTGACATCAAATGCAAGTCTACCTAAAACTTTCAAACCCTCTGAAAATGAAAATAATATTGTAAAGGGGGGGGGGGGGGGGTGATCCACCACCGGATTATTCAAGAAAAATTTGGGCTATCCGGAAGACTTGAAAAAAAATAAAACAAAACTAGCTGACTTGTAGCTCAGATTCAAAAATAACCCTAAATTTACTTAATAGAATAATGTAGGAATTCACTGAAAGACACTACGGGGTAGAGCACTATTATCTTCGCAAAATCAAGAGGTGTACACTGGAAACTTTTCAAGTCAGTTAAGTCAGTGGCGTGGTGTGTTCAGAGTGTAGGAGATTACTCTATGAACTAGTTTTACCATGGGGTCTACTGTTGTAGCCTATCACAGAAGGGAGAGGTTCCTACTAAATTGTGCTTTAGTATGATGCAAATGTAGGAATAATTTATCAAAATTAAATAATTGAAATACCAGAAGTTTAAATTAACACTGAATATTTATTCAGAATTAAAGCAAAGCTAATAACAGTGCCGCTAAAGAATTTCAAGAACAAAAAAAAAAAATAGTTAAGCTCTTATAGACAACGATGTTCAACATGTTAAATGAAGCAATGCAAATAGTTAACTCTTACACGCATGTGTTGCGTAGAGAAAAATGATTGTTTTATCAAAGTATTGCATATTTTAGCAATTCAGCATAATTGAAAACAAACCAGGTATTTTACAGTATAAGGCATTAAAACTGGAAATGCAAGTTACACTTAGCTTACACAGCTTACTGCTGCCAGGAAATTTCCACCAGCACAAATATAAATATTAGTAAACCAGAATATTCAACACTAACACAAAAATTAAGTAAAGAATTAACAATATGGAGAAATATTGAGTATTAATGCACATTAGGTCAATGCCAGTTACAAAAAAAACTATATAAAAAAATATTAATGTAGCTGTCTTGAGTATTACCATCTTTACTGGTCTTGCTAACATAAGGTATGCATAACCTCAAAAGTTAAATATTCAATATCTGAACAGAATCTAGAGGTTAGAGTATTACGTGAAGACAAATTCCATTTATCTATGCCAGGTTCATGTGATTAACCTCTTAGAACTACGAGAATGAGTATTCTCCAGGTAACACAATAATAAACAATTGTAACTGAACTAATAATAAAACAGCAATTAAAAAAATTTATAATAATTAAGGGTAGACTATATCAAAATTAATAAAGAGCCTTCTGAGTCTCTCATCTGAGTCACAGTCTCTCATCAAAAATTAATATAGTAGTGCAATCAGACCTAATTCCAAAATGCATACCAATAAGGATTTATAATAATTTGCCTGTTATTTCTGTTAAAACATCTGAATGTACAGCCTCACAGTTTTAAAGGTTAGAAATCTAAGTTACAATTCTTAAATACTCTTTCTGTGCTAAGTGAGCTTGTATGAAAAACCATGGGATCTCTTTTGCCTGAAAACTATGTGTCATAAGCTACAACATACATCGGGCAAGGAGCAGCTTAAACGAAATATACCTCCTTTATTCAACTGGGTGAAATAGTTTTGAAACTAACCAGTTATAGGAGTGGCATGTCTTACGAAACAATAAAAATAATAACTTTAGTTGGTGCTAGAATGGAACTTATACCAGAATATATTGTATTTCTAAAATAAAAATTATGAAATCAAATTGTTTACAAACAGACTATAAAAGGGTAAAACATGCAAAACGCCTCATTCTAGCCAACCTACCGATGTACGTCTTTGTCTATCTCATATCAGCACCATAAATTTCTTTCATATGTCATGTTTTATTATTTGTCCCTTACACATTTAATTTTGACATAAAAAAAATTGGACAATAAAACTTTTGCATTGGAAGCTATCTCAGGTCGTAACTATTTACAAGCCTACAGGCCTCCATACCTCTACAGTTCCACTCTCCCTCTCTGTGGTCTTACGTCTATGGACTATCCCATTCTACTTCTTTTCTCTACTCTACTAAAACAAGTATTTAAAACTTCTAGGCTGGAACATTTTTCCTGCCAGGCAAAGAAAAATTCCTCGACCCAGCAGAATTTCCTACAGTTTACAGTTTACTTAGCTGCTTATCCCATGGAGCTGGAATCTCCCAGTCTCCTCCGGACCAATGTTCAGTGCATGTCTGGTCTCAACGGCAGCTCGGCTACAACCTCTCGCAGCACACCTGCCTACTTTTGACGTCACCTCGACCGCGCCACTGTGCCGGTCAATCAGCGTCTGCCACTCTGGCGTGGTGGCTGTTTGCATGACCCAGCTGTTCCCGCTAACATTCCCCCTCTTCCCTGCAGATACCTACTTTTTGTCGAGCTGTGCAACTCATTTCCACTCCCTGTCCCCTGAAAGAGCCTAAAAGCTTAGAGTTTACCGCACCCACTCCAAGAAGTATTGGGCCCATGCGCACGGCACTACAGAAAAAAAAGTGCTGAATTTGGCCCAACCTAGCAGCGCCGCAGGGCAAACACAAATATCTGTGCCTGACCAGTGCAGGAAGAACTGCTGAGTTTAGGACGGGCTAAACAGCGAAAACACGGCCCGTTTCGGCAGATGCAAGCCATCAGAGAAAGAAAAATAACGGGTGTGGCTGTAACTTGGAACAAAGTGAATGAACTTGAGTTAAAGTAAGAAGAATTTAAAGTTAACCTGAACTGAAAAATTTTGAAGTGTACAAAACCAGAATCCCGGAAGCAATAAAAACTACCGTACCACCGAAAAGTAATAAAAACATAGGCAAGTGTCAAAGTGTTAAAAAAATTGGAAAAGAATGAAAGATAAATAAAATAATCCAAACAAACAATCTAACCTGTATACATGCTTTCCTAAATAGACAACAAACTAACCTAGCGAAATTCAGTCGGCTGTGTAAAATAGATCCTCCAACAACAATTTATGGTGAACTGTATGTAACACTATATATACATGTCTTTCGTATTTCCAAAAATCCTATTTTGGTCAACAACAGCAACAAGAGGCATCCAGTTTAAACCTCCATTGAATAATGGGACTGTCTATGCTGACTAGCCTTAAGTTTAAGTGGCATCCTAACAAAAATGGACATCAACAACATTACAAAATAAGAGGTTAATAAAACTTGCTCCAAAAACAAAAATTATGGGCTGTTTTCAACAGCAAAACTATGTAAAGTTAACAGGGGAGGGAGGAGAATCAACTTTAACTTTATATCTTAACAAAAAAAGGATGGATTACCTAGAGGTAAAGAGAAAAAAGCAAAAATCTTGATTAAAAAAATTAAGGTCATTTTCCAGGGTCGTAACACTACTCCCTGCGCAACAATTTGTGGACTCTCACAAATGCATCCCTCAATATTACTCCTTTGTGTTTTTCAAGTATACACCTTTTTGAAAATAAAAGTATTGTTACAAGACAATATTGCCCTGTGAGAGTCTACAAATTCAGTTTTTCTCCACAAGTATATTTTATGCCACTCATCTGTAATGGTTTCATTTCTTAAATTCGAGATCCCATAGTTTTCCTATTCTCAATAATTGCAATATACCTTGTTTATACTTACGTAGCTATTTCATTACAATGTCAACAGTGAGAAACGAGAGTAACTGCTCTTTTGTCTAGCAGTTCAGATAACCTTATGGGTGAACAATTTAAAAAGGGGTCACTTAGTTCTGTACTATACTATATAAAGACATAAGGTACATTTTTTTCATATGGTTGTTGTGGTGCAGGCAAGCTTGAAGGGTATGGCAGCTGGAGCTTCAACACTCTTCCAGGATAACCAATTCCTCACTGGTCCTGGAGCCTCCAGATCTGCAATGCCTTCCCAGCCTCCGCACGACAAACATCTCATCCCACAACTCCCACAACACTGGAAACATAGGGGCCAGGCATCAGGCACGACATCAACTGCACATCTATACACATGTTATCTCACATTTTAAAGAGGATTTGGTTCATCCCCCTAATCCTCACAAAGTAAGCATTTGTATATTTCTCCTCTTTGCCATTCAGAAACAAGTAAAATTACGTATACAATACTTAGTCCAAAAGAGAACTAAGGTGCCTTCAGAGATAAAACAAATAGGTTAACTTGAACCCACTCTAGTTAAAACAACTCTAAACTAATAGTTTCACAATTCATAGTTCAGGTAATATACACACACACACAAAAAAAGTCTTCAACTGGGTCATAAATGGTCCATTAGCCGGCATCTGGATAGTCCATAATGACCACAGTTCAGTTTTGCACAACACCATCTTGCAGCTTGTTGAGTGCAAAGAAATATGGGACCATTTTCTTCTGTTGCTTAGTTGCAAAGGCTTCCCTCTTCTTGAGTGGCGTGGGTTTCTCCAATAAGGGGGGGGGGGGGGGGGTGGTCAAGAAAAACAAAAAGGTCCATCAAATCCTTCGAGTCACAAGTTCCAGCCTCAAAACCCCAACACTGAGCCCTACATTCGCCACTGAAGTCTATTGCATTGTCACTGTCCTTGCGTAGGGGGCTGAGCTAAAAGAAACAAAAGGGGGGGGGGGGGTAGAAAAGTTCTGCCACCAGGGTGGAGTGTTGGAGATCTCTTCCAGGCTTGTTGCAAAGTTTATAGTCCACTTAGTTCATACACCAGGTTATCTCCTACGCACTCACACACCCTAATCCCCAACAACAGTCTCTGTACAGCAGTGTCCCAATAGGTCCCATAAAAAAATTCTATGCTTGTTGAGTTTTGTGACACAGGCACCTGTTTTCATTTCTTTTGGAGGGTAACACAGTTTATAGTTCTGTCATAGAAACACAGTGATGGCAACAATCTTGAGGCTTCTGGCACCGGATTTGTCCCACCCACTTAATCTCTTTACTGTTGCCCTAAAAAAAAAAACAACTTAAACAGTTAACAAACAAAAATGGGAAAATTGACCTAACCTTACCCCCATAACAACATTATAAGGCAGACCCATTTGTCTTGGTCTCAATTAAGCATTTCTTTATTACAAATCTTCAAGTATATTGGGGTTTTTTTTTTTTTTTTAAGATAGAAGTTATTATCGTAGAAATGAAGATATGAGCTGTGCTAGTATGATACGTCCTATGTAACAAAAGGAACAAATATTTAAGGTGCCTAAATCACTAAATCCACCTATATACATATTAATGTCAATATATCAAACAACACAAAAAAAATCTTTTATCCTAACCTACTTAACTTTATTGCTTTTTTTTCTCCCTTGATTTCTTAAGGATACTCCCTGGGATTCATACATTAATTTTTTTACTGAGCTAGTCCCTCATCATATATTTTTCTCTGACATCATCTCTACACAGATGTCACACCTTCTCTCATCTCTATTTAAAACTGGCTATCTTTTTTTTTTTTTTTTGAGCTCCCTAATATAAAACCCAAAAGTTAGCCCCTAGCATCCCTATACTGGCTTACAATAAGTACTTACAAAAAAAGCATCTGTTTACACTTTGTCTCCTTGGTTTTTCTCTTACTATTCCAATCTCAACTACAAGATGTGCTTACGATCTTCATCTTTAATAGTAACCTGGACACTGCCACTGCTGCTCACAAGCTCCAAAATGGACCCCTCAGTGGTGCCACTTGGCTCCTCAACTTTAGGAGTGTCTTTTCTTTTTAGATTTCTATATCTATACAGTGTCCATCAAATATATTTTACAAACATTATGGTTAAGAGAACAATCAAAACTGTAGAACTGATTTCCAGTGCCCAGACTGTATCCACTTTGATTGCCTCCACTCTAGGCAACATACCAATTCCAATCAAATAAGGATTTTTGTAAATTTGTATTACATAATAAAAACAATGATAACTAATCCTAAAGAAATGCTTTGGAAGTTTCTCACCCAGAAATTTTCAAAACCTAAAGGCATATCCAACATGAAGGGTGGAGTTCTTCCAAAACTAGTATCAAGAGAAATGTTTATGTGAGGCACTGAGGAAGGCCAATTAACGTCAAGACAATAATTGAAGGATGGAAAAACAGTTTGAGTGGAAGATTGTTGAGCAGGAAAGTGTAGAGTTTTGAATTTTGACCAGGATGCTGAAATCACATTAATTATATCAAATTGAGTCTTGGTATTGTAATCACAAGGATACATATAGTTTATCCTTAGCTTAATATCCAAATACAATTGGCAATCACATGGTACTGCCATATCAATAGTACCAGGGTGCTCATTGGTACCCAAATTTTTAGTTACTTTCTTATTCATTGAGCACCTCAACTCCACCTGCCCTTTTGCATTGGTTAGGAAATACCTTTCTGATCCCACTTTAGTAATAATTAAATGATTAGAGCTCAACTGACAACTAAAGGCACACACTTCACCTAACTGCTCAGCAGTGGTACCATGGAACACAGCCTTTGGGCACAGAGCCCCAGTTATTTCATCACCAGAATGTCTAGGTACATAATACAAGTGTTCCTGAAAAGGCTGGCAGTCCTGCAATGCACAACCTCGAATAGTAGTAAATTATTAAATTTGGATTGAGCTTTGCCAAATAGTTCTGCGACTGTCTCATTCATAACTGAAACTTGATTAGTCAGATTATCCAGATCTACATGATTCAAAAGAACTTGGTTATTCATAGATTCCATATGTTTCACCAATTCTTTCAAATTTTTGAAAAGGCTATCTATCTGATTCTCTGTGGCAATGTCACAGTACCAATTGGCCAGCTCACCCAAAAATGTGAGTCCCCTTTTGGATCTAACTAGATCATTCATCACTAAATTTTCCCCAGCAGCCTGATTTAAATGGTTCAATGAAGTTTTTGGAAGTATTAAATAGTGTCTTTTCTCCTTGTGGAATAAGCATAAATCTTTCTACCCTTCACCGCACAAGGAAAATTTTTGGCCCCTTCAGTTTCTCGACTTTCTGACTTTTCTGGCCAAGCAGACTGAAAGTGCAAGGGTACAGAGGATGAATATACGGTCACCTTGTTAAAGGGCTGAAAGTGAGCTCCAGCCATGATGCCAAAAGCTATTTGCTCTTCTGCAGCCAAGGTAGTTCCACGCAGGAGTAACATCAGACATCCAACCAGGCTGGTGACCTCCATTATCATTGTGTTGAATAGTCTCATGTTGGCAGGCTTACACAATGCTGTTTACAGCTAGGGAAATAGTAGCTTTGTCTAAAACCCACATTTACAAAGTATCAGATCACTTATTTTAACACAAAAACAAAACAAAAAAAAACTTTTCTGACTCAAAAAAAAGACAAAAAGCTTTACTTTCCACCTGTAACTTTAATGTATACCCTATACCATAAAAGAGTAGCTTAAACTGCTTTTCCTTGCCTTTCTATAACTTTTTCTCAAGATTTCTGTATTTTTATAAGCTGTATGATACGGCTTCTTCGCTCAACATTTGTAACCTCCACTTTAGTTGCCCCTTTTCAGGACTTTTTGAGAGCATACAAATACGAAGATAGTTGATTCACTACTACAGCTGGTCCATTCCACATATGCGTGAGCTTAGGAATAAGCCCTTTTTTTCGTACTGGAGTGTACACCAATACCTCCTGTTCGGGTTTATACTCCAATTACCTTCTTTATAGGACATAGCGCTGCTCAGCCTTTAACTGTTGCTTTTTGATGTTCTCCACGGCTTGTTTCTGTAGCAACTTCCATTTTCGTTTCAATTGTTTACTCTCTGCCTCATCGACCCTCTGATTTAGGCAAGCTTCTGATGGTAGGATTGGTTCTCGGCTGTAGACTAACAGAAAAGGGCTAAACCCTGTACTTTCCTGTCTGCTAATATTGTAAGTAAATATAACTAGAGGTAAATTCACATCCCAGTTCCTCTGGTTTGATGACACATAATGTGACATTATGGTGGTCAAAGTGGCATGGAGTCTTTCTACTACCCCATTGCATTGTGGATGATAACCTGAAGTCATGGTGCCTTGCACGTCCATCATTCTTACCAATTCTCGCACTACAGTTGAGCTAAAAACTTGGCCTCTGTCACTTAAAATAGAACCAGGGGAGGATTGCCTACAGATTACCTCCTCTAGCAGAAATTGAGCTGCTTCCTGAGCCGTTACAGCAGGTATGGCTCTAGTCTCTGCCCACTTTGTACCATAGTCTATGCACGTTATCACAAACTTGTTCCCCTTTAGAGTCTTGGGAAATGGTCCCAAGAAGTCAATTCCTACCCGGTCAAAAGGTTCACCCACTGGTATATGCTGCAATAAGCCAGCGGGTTTAGTGTGAGGTCCCTTCTTCATCTGACAGTCTTTACATGTCCTTACATAAGCCTCCACATCTTTATTTAGTCCAGACCAATAATACCTCCTTATTTTATCTAATGTTCAGGGCACTCCTAAATGTCCACCTATGAACGGGTTATCATGACATTCACTTAAAATTTAAGGTTTCAATTTTTGAGGGATCACCAACAATTTTCCTCTACTCTCCGGTCTAGTGTTAATTTTATATAATACACCCTCTTTTAGACAAAAATTCTTAGCCAACCTACTTAGTTTTGTCTCAACCTGGGAGGGTGTTTTTATTTCCTGTATCAATGAAACTAAAGAGGGTTCACCTCGTTGAGATTTTGCAAGGTCTAATCCTGGTAATGATAACACGGGTAATTCTAAAGCCTGATCTTCATATGTGTGGTCACCTATAGCCACTGGATTCCAGCTCAGACTGTCTATATGGGCATGTTTTTTTCCACTGGAATACTTGATATCAAAAGTGTATTCTAGAATTTTCAATGCCCACCTTGTTATCATTCCTGAACTGTGAGCATTAATTTTCAACTTATCTAAATAACACAGGCTATGATGGTCAGAAAATGGCTTTAGGTAAATGTAAGGCCTAAACTGGTCTAACGTGTAGATCAAAGCCAAACAATCCAAATGAGTGCTAAGGTACCTCGACTCTGCAGGTGTCAGTGTACGACTTGCGTAGGCTACCGGATGAAGTTTTCCTTCCTGTTTCTGCATTAACATAGCCCCAATACTCAATGAACACGCGTCTGTATGTATTTCAATGGGATCACCCTCTTGGAAATGAACTAGGACAGGGGATGAAACCAATTTCAATTTTAATTCTCGAAAAGCTTTCTCCTGTGGTTCACCTCACTCGAACTTCTGATCCTTCTTTAGTAAGCTAGAGAGTGGCTTAGCAATCAAAGAAAAATTCTTGACAAATTTTCAATAAAAAGAAGCTAACCCCAAAAAGCGTCTTACCCCTCTAGGGTCCACTAGTCTCGGGAACTCTTTGACTGCCCTCGATTTATTAGGATGTGTACTAGTACCCTTGCGGCTATGTGGCCTAACACTTCGGTTTCTTCATACCCAAAGGATCATTTTGCTGGTTGTATGGTAAAATTAGTTTCTTTAAACCTTTGCTACACCTGTTCCAGCCTAGCTAAGTGTTGTTCAAAGCTAGGTCCTGCTATGAGAATATCATCCAGATATACCAAACGTGATCCCCATTTCAATCCTGCTGACACTTTATCCATATATCTCTGGAATATAGAAGGGGCTGTTTTTATACCAAAAGGCAAGGTTTGGAAACAAAAGGTCCCTTCTGGGGTTACAAAAGAAGTCTTTTCTTGATCTTTCTCTGCCAGTCGCAGCTGATGGTATCCCGCATTCATATCTAAATGACTGAAATACTTCGCTCCCATGAGATAACTTAAAAATCATCTATTCTAAGTAAAGGATACTTGTCGCCCTTTATAACAGCATTTGCGCGATGATAGTCTATGCATATTCGGAATCCTCCATCTTTTTTTCTTACCAAGACAACCAGAGAACACCAACTGGTGCTAACCGGCCTAACAATACCGTTTTTAGTGTTCTTCTACAATATCTCTTATTACTTCCCTTTCTCCAGGAGACACACAATATGGAGCTGAAACAATAGGGGGACTGTCCCCAGTGTCCAAGGTCACCACCTCCTCAGTTCTGCCAATCTGATCTGGGTTCCAGCTGAAACATAGCTTATACTTTTACAACAAATTACGCAACTCTTGTCTCTGTTCTGGTAACAAATTAGGGTTAATGTCTAATTAATTTTCATCAAAATCGTCGGCACCAACCTTTTCATATACTGAAATTATATTAACTGAGTTCTTTTTCACCTCCTCAAAATTACTTAGAGTATCTAACTTCATTCCCTCAGGCAGTGTAACCTCACTACTGGAAGTATTTGTTACACATAATCTTGTCGCATTTTACTTTTTCAAAACGTTATATGGTACTAGAACAGATTGTTTTTCATATACATAATCCAAAGGTTCAAGAAGAATTTCCTCAGGCAAGCCAGGAGAATTTAATTCACATTCTATCAACTGATGCATACAGGGTTCCAATCTGACATGGTCCCTAACAATGACTCATTCTAACCATAATGTGTTGTCATGTTCACCCTCATCACCTACATCAATGTACATAGGAGTGGTTTCCTGCATTTCCTAGCACTTATGAGCAATAGTTCTAACTCCTATTGTATAGGCATAGAAACTTATGGTTTACCTTGACTAGGATAATTCAGTAACATAGTGTGACACCCCTTTTCATTACACAGTAGTTGAGCTTGGTACCTGGGCAAAAAGTCACACCCCAGAATAATACAATTTATAGGGGAGAGCATAATCCCTACTAGGTGAAGACACCTAGTTTTCCCAAGCCTAAATTTAAGATGAAGCATGTGAGAAATTGATTCCTGTTGTCCAGATACACCTGAAAACATTCTAGGTTCTGCTTCTCACCAATACTGGTTAGGAACTAGTTTCCCATCTATCAATGAAATGGCTACTCCACTGTCAATATACACTACTGTAGACTGTCCAAACACTGTAATTTTAAGTCTCAATACACCTGACATAATAGAGAGGGGTACCTTAATCTGTGGACGATGACTGCCCAACGAACCGTTTCCCTCAACATGATTCGTCTTTATTTGTTTTCTGTCATAGTACTATTGTTCTTAGAAGGCCAAGGATTTGTTCTACAAGTCTGCCTCAAATGACCGGCCTTCCCACAGCTAAAACAAATAGGTCTTCCATTGGCTGTTCATCTCGGTCTGGCTATTCCCACCCTTCCTTGTCCTCCATTTGCTGAGTTATTCTGCCCACTAGTTGACTTAGAGAAATGCCCCTGATTTGCTGTATGACCTCTACTTCCTGAACGATCCTCATTGCCCTCCTTTTTCAACTGCTTTACCTGCCCCACCATCTCTCGCATCTGTTTTCCTAATAGCTCAACAGTTTTCTGTAACTGCGCTACCTCACTTTCGCTATCCACCCTTTGTGAGCCCGAAAAATACGCTACCTTTTGACTGCTCTGGTTTTTTTTCCTCAGACCGGTCTGGAACTACTGCTTGTGTATTTTTAGCATAGTAGTAACCAGCCTCAATATTTAATAAATTCTGAATAAGTTGTACTGTTTCATGTCATTTATTTTCCAATATAAAAGTTTTACTCGGCATGCATAGCACTTCCGCTTATATGAACCCTGTACGCAGCCATGGTAGGTTTGTGAGACGCTAGCCTCGGCGCAGTCATTGTAGGAGGTCTGGCGTGGTAAGATACTATCACATACGCACCTGAAACTTGTTGCACTGATGTAGATTATCATAGTTCATTCTTAGTATACCGGTTAACCTTTGCTCGCGTACGTTTTGCCAGATATTTTCCCCAGCATTATGCTTCTGCTTTACTTAATAATTAGTGCCCATTGCGGCTTTTTGAAATATAAATGAGGAGAAGGCAGGAAAGATGTAGGAGAGGCCATGCGGCCCGTACAACTTGAATCATTTGCCATCTGCCTATGCTAAAGGTGTTTCATTGTAATTTCGGTATGATTGCTGCGTGCAATTTTAAGGGCTTTAATTCTGTATATGTATTTAAGGGTATTTTTCATGTTTAATTGTTTTACTGCCACATCACTTACGACCACATGGTTCGTAGCCGCCAAGTCAATGTCCACGCCATTCATGTGCTTTGAGAGTTTAGTTGTGTAATATCATGTGCGCCATCATTTATTTCAGGGTTCTATGTAATTTGTATTTAGGGTTCCGTGTAATTTTATGTAATTGATGCTTTGTATGTTTACCACGCTGTCATATCAATGTCTGATTTTCTTGCCATGCAGTTTGTTACAAGTCCAAAATCAATTTAATATGCAAAAGAATAATTTTCTCAATGGAAATAACATTTTGTCTGACCGGAATTTGCTGTTTTTACAGAGGAATACTGAAATTGCACCTGCACCACATGCTCCATTGCAACTGTTATCCAGCGGCATCCGCGCCATCTAATCTTGTTTTCACGCGCTTGCGTGTTTATTGTGACCATTCATGTTGTTCCCTATTATCTTTCAAGTGTATTTGTATCATTCTGTGTAATTTGTACAGTGACATTATTTCCATTCTAGCCAGCTATGTGTATAGGCTAGGCTGTCAGCTCACTAACCACATGTGGCAAGTTGAGCCCCGACGAGTTCGCGTTAGTGATGCCAAATAATTACTTTTGCTTGTTCAGCATTGTTCATTTTGTTCATCTTGTAATTCTTTGCGCCCTATCTTCAGGGAAAATCATCAGTCCACCCTAGTGACTGTCGACCCCTTCCCTTGTGAAGATTGTGTTTTCTAACACCACAGAGAAGTCATCCATCTAGGAATGCGCTAGATTAATTGCGGGCTGGGGAGCACCCAAATGGAGTTAACTAGACATGTCCGAGTGTAATTCATAAAATAAATTCCTGGCATGTTTCTTTTATGAGTGGTACAATAAAAGCAAATAGTACAGTGCATCAAGTGTCTCTTTGTAATGACAACTACCTCTTGCCATTGTTTTATAAAAGTTTAGTAATGCTGTTTAGTAATGCAAAGTGATTCGTAAGTACGCTCGGATGAGACAGACACACAGAACCCACAGCATCGCTGAGAACTCTTGAGTCTCAACAATGCAGTGACTGGGAAAACACTGCTGGCACCCACCTACTATAAGTTATTGTGTCACCGTTTGTCTCGTGTGTCACCCGATGGCATCAGTGTATATATACATATGTATTTATATATTTATGTATTATGTGAAATATATTTCTTAAGGAAGCTAATCCAACCCGTTGCTAATTTTATAAGGTTACTTGCAGTTAGAATAACTTAATATTTCGCTGATACATAAAAATAAATGTTTTAAAAGAATTAACTACATCACAACTATTATAATTACATCACAAATTTTAGTTATATAACAACTATTATTACAACAAATAATAAAATAAAGAATCTGATAAATTCTTTTTATTTATTATTTATGGATTAAACATTTCAACATGTCCAAGTGAATGCATGTTACCAGTAATACCAACAAACTTCCGATAAAGCCAAATTAGATGACCAATCTCGAACTTTATCTTCTTCCGAGAAAAGAGCACGTGTGTAGAGTACATACTCATTACAGTATTATTATTAGCAACACCTTAATGTAGAGAAATACTGTTCCAAAAAATTATGTGTTGTGGCTCCACTTCAGACAAATCCATAACTATAGGATCTTTTGCATAATGAGCCTTACGAAAGAAACATTGCAAAAAAGAAACAAGAATATAACTCTCTTCTACACTCGATACTTTAACACACCATGAATCAACAACAGACGATGATGTAATGTCTGTTTTTAGAATCTGAAATTCACTGAAGTCAAGGCTCTTATAGGTAACTTTTGATGCTATAATAATTTGTGATCTAAGCAATATACTTGTTATATACGTATTACGCCATGCATTTGTAACATAATGGCATTTGAATCTTGTACATCTGTTAACTATGATTATTTTAAGTTTAGAGATGGGTGACATAACCTCAAAGTGTAAAGGAAGCAGCGGCGTGGCGTCCTAATATTACAGATGCTGGGTGCGAACATATGGGGCCGCCAACCGGATGTTAGACTTTTCAAAGTTATAGACTTAGAATTTTGTTCTGTAGTAATCTTACTGTACATGTTTGTCTTATTGAATGTATGTATTACTCTTTGGAATTCGTTTGTTATATAAGTTCAGCGCTATTGTATCAGAATTCACTTAAGCAGGGCTGACCGGGGTGACTTGGCAAGTCTTAAAGACAGCTGCGAGCTTAGTTCATGCGTACAATTTTATGGGTGCGGTGGGGTGAGGAGGTTAGCTTTTCTTTACCCGCTGCAATGAAATGAAAGACAACTGGGTTGACAAGAGGCCCCCCCCCCCCCCCTTTTCCCTCCCAGGGGCTTGTACAACCCACACTCTGAGGAGCTTGCTCCAATGACGATGAGCAGCGGCAAAATTCACTTCCATCTGTGTCATTAGAGAAGACACACTACATAATACTGCGAAGGCAATACCGTGTTTCTAGGTATTATTATCAAAAGGTTTGCCATTATATTTTGACGGTAAATGTTGATGTTAATAAAGAAGATGATTCATGGTGTGTTAAAGTGTTGAGTGTAGAAGAGAGTTATATTCTTGTTTCTTTTTTTTTGTACCTTGGTTACTAACAGACTATTTATTTATAGGTTAAAATCACATTTATTTGGTTACCTTAAACACCCTCATCAACAAAAAAATAAGAATATTTATGTAGGTACACTGGGGAAAAAGTACTAACACAAAATTTATTTTGTGTAACAGCTAAAGAATGCTCTTTCTTACCTTTGCAACAGAATTCGTATCACTCGTCTTAATTTTGATGGTTTTATTTTTTGTAATTAATTGGCACAATACATCTTTTTCTTCTGTGGTAAAATACTTTTTACTGGAAGTCATTATTTATAGATGAAGATGGCCAAAGAAAATAAACAAAACTTCTTCTTCTTTACCTTTTAGTGCCATCATGATTAGAATTATTTTGTGATTTCAAGGTGGTGCAACAGAAGAATTTTTTTTCCCACCATGTGTGTGGTACCACTTCAACATAAGTTTTTTCTCACTAAAGAAATCTTTAATTCAGAACTGTGCAGCACCGAAGACAAATCTTAGATTTTTCTTAAATAATATCTTACCTTTATCTTTCTTTAAAGATTTTTCGCATGGAACTGTGCAATTGACCCTAAGAATGATCCCTGGACTCACTGCCCGTGGCTCGGCGTGTGCAGCTGTTCCCCCTCCAGAAAACAAATCTAAAAATACACATTTGGCCGGTGCTTGCGACCTTCTATTGGCTGAACATTACATCACAGCGTTGCTCGAAACTACAGAACTGCTGATGGCATTGGAAACATGAAAAAACTTAATCTCAAAAGTTGCGTCACCTAGCTCTGAAGCCTGAGAATTCGAAAGAGCCTCGTAATACAGATTGCACTTGAATTACAGCCTCACTTTAAGCCCTTACTTCTAAACCTTGGCTTGAAAGAAAAATTTGGACAATTACAGTCACTGACAAATGAAACTGGGGAATTGAACAAAAAGTGAAATTGAAAAAAAATTATAAACTGCAACGCTACACACTGTAGACTGCTTTCAGAAACATCATGTTTTGCAAGCTCTATTTTGATTAAATTAATTTTAATTGGGACATTTCTCTGGAAAATATTGAAATTTTCCACCTTTTTTTAACTGGAAACTTCAAACACTCTGGGACATCTAATCATGACATTCTGTAGCAATCCTGAATGTTTTGCATGATGAGGAATGACTGTTAAAGGCTGTTTGCGATAAAGTGAGCACTTTTGAAATCAATCTTAGAAAAGAGTTATTGCCTCTATCTGCATATATTTTAACTGGTGTCCTGAATGACATGCCCCCAGTAAAGTTGGTAACGATAGATGGGAAGTAGTTCCTTATCTTAACTTTGAATAAAATCTGTTAGGTAACCATTTATGATAAGATTTAAATAATTTTTTTAGCTTTCTGTTCTTTGTGTGCATCTAAGTATAAAAATTCTCATGTTTTTGTAAAATATTTACATTTCTAATAATTTCACATTTTCACTTGACCGATGCAAGAATAAAGTGATGAGACCCATGGCAATGTTAATCTTACATAAAGCGGAAGAAAATAAAAGTATACACGTAGGTCTTAAGCAGGGCTTTCAGAAGTGCTAATTTTACCGTGAATAGCATTTATGAATTCACTCTTCATGATTTGTTATGCAAATCCTGTTTGCTCAGAAAATAAATATCCTCTTTGTGTATGGTGCATGTAGACCAACACTTTCACATCGTTTCTTCCAGTAGCATGGTCACTGTGATTCTCCATTAATTTTTAACTCTGCTGCAAATGCTTAAAGCTACTACGGTACTTATGTAAGCAGCTGACAGTGTGCTGAGTTTAGTATGCATGTGTGTTGGCACTTACTTGCTGCCTGCAACCACCCCAATACATCAGTGTGTAAAGCTGTGCCTGTTCACAAAATTATGCCAATGTGCTGAATCACCAATATGCAAATTCTGTAATCATATTCACCTACGTGCTGCTGATGTATGCAAAAAGCTTTTTGCTTGTATTCAAGTTGAACTTAGGTTACTTAGTGAAGTGAAGCATAATTAAAAGCAATTTCAAAACTTATTTCAGTTTATAATGTCCAAAAAGTAAACAGAGGAGCAGAGTTATACAACAAACCATGCGAGTTCAAGTAAGATAAAAAATGTTAATCTATTTATAAAAATACTTATTTGTGAACACAGAAAACAGCAAGCATGCATAAGATGGTTTAAATGTTTTGTTGCTGTTGATAAACAAACTATATAATTGAAACAAAAAGAGTGGATTGTTTTTAAATATGCATTGGTTTTGCAATAAACAGGATTAATATTACTTGCAAAATGTGGACTCTTAAACCTAATTCTTTAAAAAAAAAAATGTCTAATTTTTTATTTGTGCTTGGGTGCTTTGCTACTCATTTGGGTTGGTATAAAAATATTTGTTAATGAACAGGAAAATTTAAAATTAAGACCTGTGATAGAATTAATTTTTAAGGCCTCGTCAAACCCAAAAAATTGTCACTCTTTCACATCCTTTTTGTGCTGATATAGTATGTTAAAGGGTTTTGAAATAATGTCTCCCACCACTCCTCTGGTCTTTATGTTGTTGAAAAGAAATTTTTGTGCATTTGTTTTTGTTAGGAAACCCTTAATTTTTCTGAGACGCATTCTGTTTTGTATTATGATCTGTTAGGTAATCTGAGTAATTTTCGTAGGATTTTAGGGATTTTGAATTATAGCGTTCTGGTTTGGAGTATTTTTATTTTTATTTTTATTTTTTTCAGATTGATCCTAGGCATAGTTCAATTTGTTCTCATTTTGAGGTTAGGTTTTACCTTCGTTTTATTTGTTCAGATGCAAGCCCTTGTGTTTGGTTTTTTGGCAACAATTTTAATAATTTTAACTCTAATTTGGATTTTGGGTTTTCATTTTTTGATAGTCGTTTTGCTTCTGTTTTGATTTTCATGCAGTTCAGTACATTTATCCTTAACATAGTAGTCTTAGTTTGTTGGATTTTGATTTGTAATACCTTTATAAATTCTTGTTAATTATTTTTAATTTTCCATACAGGGGCCTTAACTTGTTTTTATTGGGAGTCATTTACAATTTATTTTATTCTTTTTAATTTTTGTGAAAGGTTCGGTTTTATAATTTTATCATGTTCAGGATGGGATTTAATTACTATTTTTAAAATGGTTTGGGTTGTCAAAATAGTTACATTATATACTTTGTCATCTCGGGAATCTTCCTTAGCATTGCAATAGATGGTTTGAGAGTGGCTACAGGAATTATTTACCATTAGTGTTGAGCTGAAATCAGCCTCAGTGCTCTTGGTATCACAGCTGTGTTTCCCGTCTTGTTTCCATCACTGTCATCAATTATTACAAAGTGTTTTATGGTGCAAGTGCGCGGAAAGTTCCTGGATCTATTAGCTGACGTTGAAGTTTTGAGTTAACAGCTGTGTGTTTGTGGCCGCCGCACGTGTTTGAAGAGAACAGTAATTGGCTGAAGGCCAGGTGATGCAAGTGTGGAAATCAGGCACTGTTTTGCTGTTGGAAGTCAGTGGTGGTGGGAGGCATTTTTTTTTTTAAGAGCCGTAGTGTGGTATTTGGAGGGTTAGGCTCAAGAGATACACATGGGAAGATACGGAAGAGCCAAGTCGTAGCTGACAGACTTGGAGGAGCCTGAGGTGGTTGATCAACATGTAGACAGTTATAAAGATAAGTAAATCTTAGTTATGTAGTTGTAGCTTTATTGTAGGGGCTCCAGTAGGCTGCATCATGTTAACAGTAAAAATTAAGTTTAAGACTGTAGATTGTAAGATAACTTCGGAGAGGAAGACTTAAGATGTTTTTGTTGGAGTATATGATCTTTTTTTGGTTACTACCGACTTAAAGTTGAGTTTTATGGAGTCGGTAGTTCAGGGCCTCTAATTGTCGAAGCAAGAGCAAAACTGCATCAATACTTATCTTATTTGTGTAGACAGACATATTCCTCATGTCGTTAAAAGTGCTCCAGTTACCATTAATGTCAATGGTTAAGATAAAAAGAAGTTTGTGAAGTATCACAATGCTGACACACTGAAAGTAATTGTTTTTATTAATTTTATCACTTGATTGGTGTAACAGACCTATATTATGGGAAAATCAGGTGTTTTATTTATTTGTTATTTAATTCGATTTGTGGAATAACAATTTTAGTTTAATCTCAAGTTAATGTATTTTTGAGGGTTTTGTTTTGATAAATGAAACAATTTCCTACTAATTATGTTGTATTTCATACAAGTTAAAATTTGAATAACACATTTATTTATATATTAAATTCATTATTTTAAAAAGTGAAGAATTTGTGTAAGAAACAAGAATTATTTACTTGTGGACAAAGACCCTAAATGTGATTTCTGTATCTTTAATTTTTGTATTACACTTTATGCTAAGTTCTGAAAACAAAAAGTATTTTAATGTCTTAACGATTACTTCCACTAAAAAAAAAGTATTTTTTTTATTCTTGTCCTTTTTATATTTTTTATATAAATTATATTTATTTGATTTTGAATAAAATGTAAAATTTAATTTTTATTTCTAAATGAATAATCCCCCCCCCCCCCCCCCCCCCCCCCCCCCCCCCCTTTTCCCACCCTTTTTAAATGAATCTGGTGATTTCAGCATTTCTTAAATACTTCAATTTTAAATGAAATCCATTTTAATGGATTTATTTATTTTATGAAATTATTTATTTTAATTACCAAATTTCTAATTACATTTGTCACCTACGTAAAAGTTCACGTACTATCTCTTGCAGACAACGCCAAGTGTTACAGTGTTATTGCTCTACCAAAATTGAAATTATGAATTTAGTTTTGAAAGTTTTGGGGCTTCAGGGCTGCTCCCAATAAACAAGAGCTTGTGGTAAACCCTCCCCTTATCAACAATACTTGTATTTGAGAAGTTTAGGTCGGAGATGTAGGATGGTAACATTTTATTTTTTGTTTTACACAGTGTTTTTTTTTTTTTATTTATTTATTTTTTTTTTTTTTTTTTTGTAGGAGATTATGTGCAGCTAAAGAGGAGCTGTGGGGTACTGGTTTTGTGTGAAGTTGAGAGCGAGTGTCTCAACCAAATTAAGAGGTGTGCCCTTGGATAGTGAGTTAGGGGTTTATTTATTTAGTTAGTGAGTATTCAACAGTTTTCCCATACATCTCCCTCCTCTCCACATCGAGTTTTGAGTTTTCAGTTTAGGATTTGAAAGTGACAGGATTATAAACGAAAAGCTCCCCCGTCTATTCCTCTTTTCTTTCTTTCCCCTTTTTCATTCCTTCTTGCACCCCCTTCGTATTTCTTTTCATCTATTCCTCTTTCTTACCCCCCTCCCCCTGTATCCATCCCTTTTATCCTTCCCATTTTTCCCTTCCCATTTTCCCTCATTTGTCACAATATAATCTGTAGGACATGGTAGAAGTGCTCGATTTTGAGAAGGCAGTGGGACAGAAAGGCTGTGACACTCCGGTGTCTGATAGTGCTTTATGATATGCGCGTGGATGAGATACTCCTCTCGTATCCATCTGCCCTGTCAGCTTTTCTTCCACAGCAGTGTTGCCATGTCATATTTTCACTCATCTGCCCTGTCAGCAGCTGGCCGCATGCGGCAAGATGCCATGCCGGTGTGCCTGCGCAAATATTTGCACACATGTGCTTTCACACTAGTCCATCTACATTACTGCCCTTTCTTATTACATGTTTTTTTTTTTAAAGTATCTTAATGTACTTAAATAATATTTGTGCTGGATCAATGCCGATGCAGAAACCACAGTATCTGCCGATATTTATAGTATCAATATCGTAAGTATCTGACAAAATAAATTCAGATACTCTGCGTCAATACCGCAGTTTACCTATACTTGACCATAACACAAGAAGATAAGAAATAGGGTGGTGATTTTGCAGTAAGACACGCTCAATTGCTGCTGTTTTGAGGCAGCAGTTGCCGTTCTTATTCTAAGAATCAAACTGACAGACTATCACTTTAACATCCGGGAAGAGCGGGTGGGAAAAGTTACCCTACTGAGAGATAGTCATCTACAGGAAGGGTTAGGGAGAGTGAGATGCCGCTCCCATCCCACTGTGGCCTGCTATGGCAGGTCGCCGAATTACCAGCTTTGCAGGGGTCACACTGCAGCTCAACCTTGTCATTTCAATATTTAAAATCTTCTAAAAGCAGTATGAAGTTTGACATTAATTCCTTGACAACTTGCAGTGCTTTAAATTTACTGTCAGTAAAATAAGAGTGTGCTAAATTTAAATACTATAGATATTAATAATTTTTCATTTTCAGAATATAAACAATGTTGAATTATGCTGAGAAATGTGGTACACTACCTTGTAGATTTAATATTTTCAATTTGATAAGTTTAAAACATAAATTAGTTAAGGTTGCAATTAGGCTGCTAGGGTACCAAAATTATATAAAAAGATAGGAATTTGAGTATTCACAGTCTAGTACTCGTCGACAGGAACACACACACAAAGTAGGACAACCTATTTTCACTTGGTTGCGCGATCGCAACATTTCGTTGGCTAAGCCAGCTTCATCAGGTGACAAGTTGTAGAACACTGCAGTGTGGTGGATCGGTGCTGTTAGTGGTAAACCTTGCGCCCAGGTGGCAAACTAGGGTGCGGCGGGAAAATTGAAAAAAAATTTTAGGCATAGCTGATGAGTGTGGTAGGAGCTGTGATTATTTTATGATGACGCTTGGCAGCTGCCTGGGTTTTGTTATAAATTGGTAAGCTAATTCCCAGTGTCTTGAGTTCTGAGCTATTGCTTGAAGGTGTTAGGGCTCTCACAACTCTGGTGCTGTAGCAGGAATCAAAATCTTTGTTGTGTGATGCTTCATGTGTTGCAACTGGTTAGTCCTGTAGGTTATTGATGTGACCAGCTGTGGTTTGTTTGGTATATGCTCTGTGGCCATTAATTCTCTACCTGAGTGTATTGGTGGTGAGGCCGATGTATTCTCAATTGCAGTGTTGGCACTGTAGCTGATAAATCAGATTTTGTGTTACACAGATGTTGTTGCCTTGGATGGGGTATGTACGGATAGTGAGTCTGCTATTGACACAAGTTGAGGGTTGGTGGATGGCATGGGTGTCACAGCGTGAGCTATTGCAGGGGTGAGATCCTTTTGGGGTGCTAAATTGGTTGGCATTTGTGGTGAACTGCAGCTTTGGGCGAAGCAGTTTGTTGTGGAGGTTAGGTGGCCTTTTGAAGACCAATATTTGTGGTTTGGAGAGCAGGTCTTTGTTTGTGGTGAGGAAGCCAGAATTTTGTATCCAGAGTGGAGAATGTTTCTGAGTTTACTAAGGCCTTAATGATATGGGACCATCAGGGGTATATCAGAGTTGTTGACCTTGGTTTGTATTCTGGTATTTTAGATGGCTTGCTGATTCTGTTTGTGGACGGGGTGCCTGGGGTAGCCCCTGTCGCAGAATGCTTTAGCTATTTGTCCATACTGTTTGTTGAGATCACTGTTGGTGGAGCAGATACGTTTAGCTCTTTTGGCGAGACTGTAGAGTAGAGATTTTTTGGCATGATATGGGTGGTAGCTGTCAAAATGTAAGTACTGGAGGTTGTTGGTGGGTTTGGTGTGTACAGCAGTTTGAATTGTGCTATTGTGGAGACAGAGTTCAACATTGAGGAATATGGCGTGTGTTTTGGAGTAGAGTATTGTTTAAGTTGCCCTGACGTAAGATTAAAAATATGTTACTATAGTATTCTTTGAGTGCTGCTTTTATTCTCCGATTTCGAAGAATTTATGTGAAATTATTTTACCTATTGTTTTGCATGTTTACTTAAACCATCAAATAGTACATACAGGTAGTGTGACACGGACTTAAACACAGATTTCCATCAGCTTTCCAAAATACTTTTAGTGCTAGTAGAAGTCTTTCAGTTCATTACTCGTAATATCTAATTTTTTCTCTTAAAGTTAAAATGTCACAAATAACTAGTATTTATATTTTATTTATATTTTATTTTTTTAAGAAAATAGTTTTATGTGAAAAATCCATCCTTTTGTATGCATTCTTTAATTGTGCATCTTTGTTTTGATAAAAACTGTTCAAACCTAAAAAAACATCACAACTATAAGTAGACCTACAGTAAATTTTATGTTTGTACACTTAGTAAGAAAATTGCTTTATTTATAAATGGCAACTTCAGTTTGGATACTTCCACAATAGGTATTGTATCTGTGGTATCTGCAACAAAGTATTGGTATCGAGGATATCTGCAAAATCTGATATCGGCTCAGCACTAATTAATATGTTTATTTGTTACTATAAATTTAGGCAAAATAAGAGTATCATGGAAAATCACTTTTATTTTTATATATAAAGTAATTTTCCTTAGGAACTAAAATTATAGTTATGAAATTAGAAATGGTCAATTGTAGGAGTTGGAGGAATAAGAATTTGCATACAGCGTGAAAATTGTATCAATTATCAAACTTCAATCTTAAAAAGAAAAAATTTTCATAACTTAAAAAAAATAAGCCATGATGAGTAACTTGACGTATGAGGTATTTTCAACCTAATTAAATTGACTTCACCTCATCAGTGTGAATCTTCCAGATGCTAAGAAATTTAACTGTTTACCCAAAGATAAAATATTCATGCTCATATTCCGAAGAATAAATGAGCCACCGGTCAAGCCGCCAAGATGACAATTCAAGGCCACCTAGTACTATAGTGCACTAAGGGATGGCACTAGTAGTACCAATCGCCAACTTATGCAGCAGCTGGAACTTCAGCTGGCCGGTGATGTCACACCCTCTGAGAATGTCACATTACCACCCCTCTCCACTTGGACAACGACGAGCTGAAAGAGTATAAAAACAGCGGATGGCCCTTTCAACACAGTCTATGCTCCTTCAGCGCACTCCTGGTGCTGAAGGAACCATCTGCCACCCAGATCTTCACCCAAGCCTTCGTAGACGTCTCTGTACTTCGCATACAACCTTCAGAAACTCCCTTCGTTTAAGTCATCAAACACTTAACATTTTTGTTGCATTCAGAAAATCCAGGTATCTTCAGGACAACACGTAACGTTAGTTGAGTTGAATTGTCATACTAACCTCTTAGTCTTCCTACCTTACCAGTTGAGAACCAGGTCATCTTTTCATGTTTACCATAGCTAGCTTCTGTTCAACTCTTGTTTGATAGGAGGTAGTACAAATCACTGTGTTTTTTTTTCATGCAGAAATAAATACTTTTTTACCCAATATTAGGATATTATTCTCAGTATTGCTTGTACTCTTCCTAGTAAACATTGGGTCCGCCAAGGGCCAGCAGGAGACCGCAGAATATTTTCTAAACCCAGTTTTCTGAACCTAGTGCAGGACGGCGAATTCCCCTTCAGGGATATTCGTACATCAGAGCACACACATTAGACGGCCACCCGTTCTATAAATCCCATTGTATAGAAATGTAGAGCCACAACCACTAGAAATTCAAACCTTTCGGCGACTAGACAATCAGTCCTGGTTTTACTCCATCCACCATGCTTCTGGTGCTGAAGGGAGTATCTGCCTGGGTCTGAGGGCCTGACCCCCTGGGAACTACACTCATGTATTGTGATCGTCAACCATTTTGTAACCCGATGCTCAGTGTCCACCGCACTTCTGGTGCCGGACACAGGGATAGGGGGCAGCCTTTGGTCTGTCAATTATGACATGTAGAAGTACACCTAGATAGGGATGAATTTCACCTGCTCTACCTTCGCGGGGCTGATAATAAAAATCTTTATCCTCATGTCATACTCCCATTTGAGTGGTATTCAGAGAAGCGATAAAAAGGTTGTTATCGCTTCTAAGTACAAACAAGGGTTTAACTCCAACCCAACTTTAGTTGACAGTAAGTCTTCAGGAACGAGCTCAAGCCACCCATCGCCTGGAGAGGCTAATCTCTCCAGCTCCTATTCCGGCTTTGTTTGAACCCCCTACCAAGACCGACGGAGAGATCCACCCCATCATCCAGGCCTTCCTCAGGGGTAAGGAAGACCCCTATGATATCGCCAAGCCCTAGTCTCCAAACCAGTCAGGACGACCAGCAGTGCCAGCCCCAGCCAACCTGTCAGCCCACCATGTCCCAGTGTCAGTGCCAGCTCATCATCACTAGTGCCGCAGCTGGATCAGTAGCCTCCACAGACCACCAATCAACCAGGTATAAAAGTGGGAGTGGTCTCATTCAGGCATAAGATTGTAATGGCCATCCCCGACTTTGTGCCAAGCCGGAAAGCCACACGGCCAGTCCTCTACATTGGTTGGGCTCCTGCACCACACTAAGTAATTAATGCCAAACTATCCGTGGTGTGTCTACCCTCACACCCACCAAAACCACTTAGGCCGTGACCAGTCTCCTTTGCTAAAAGGACGTCACATGTCAAACTAAGGAACAAATTTATAAATACTAAAAAATAAGTCAAAATTAATTTGTGTATAACATTATAACCGAAGCAATATGATATACGTACATTGTTAAACCAAACTTGCTTGTTACACGACTTCTAAAGAAGGTGATTTTCACGTATGGAGCCTGTTGCCGTGTGTCAGCAAAGGTACACTACCACAGTGTAAGGATTTGAGGGTCAGGGAGTTCCGACGTTACCGTGGAAATTGTGCATGACAGTCCTAAGGTCAATATGTGGTGTATTTCATGACCATGTGGTTGGTACAGTTTTCTTTACAGAAACCTTATTAACATCAGTTGTTTACCTGAACATGTAACAACCTTATATATGGCTTGAGCAGGATGGTGCTCCACTTCACTGAGTCTTGAGCATTATAACCAATCTGAACAAAAGTTTTCCTAATCGTTGGATTGGCAAAGTTGGAGGTTTGTGAAAGATGTAGGAAACACCAGTGAGGGACATTCAGGAATTTCATACTTGGATAACTCCTATAATTGCACAAGTTGATGTGGGTGTGTTGGATCAAGTGTAGCAGGAACTGGAGTACTGGCTTGATATTCTCAGAGCTACGGTATTGAATGGTTTCAAGTACCTAAATAAAATGCAGGTGTGACTTTGTGCAATGAACCCCTTCTTTCACTTATTTGCAGTTTCCATAATATATGAGGTCAAAGTTGTAAATATATTTTTGGAAGTTCCTTTACTTATTGAGTGGTCTTTTATCAGGGGCTCTGTGGACTTGGGGTGAGCGTAGGCAGTGGAATCATGTAGGGAGTACCAGTGGTAGGCAGTACATATTGATGCAGACCTATCTCACATCCCATGATGTGATAACTTGAGGCCTGACTCAAAGTAGACCGGGTTCTCTCACTGATCTGTGATATTCCTTTTCCTTCTGAAGTCGCTGTAGCTGTAGATGTATGTGTGAAGGACACAACCTCTGAAGAGGAAATACAGAGTGTGTGTTCTTACTTATTCCACATCTCACCTGTTCAATCTCCTCCATACCTATAATGAAGATGATTCAGGTCAGGAGGGTAATGAGGAGTTCAGGTCCTTGACCCCTTACAGGAACCACCTGTGATGCCTGAGCAGTCTAGGGCTGAGCACAACCACTCAAAAAGATATAAATTAAGTCAATTTAACACCTTTAATAAAATTAAACACTGAAATGTCTACACTGACAATAACACATCAACTTACTTAATGATGAAGAGAAAGTTGACTTGGGACATGTTATTATAAAACAAAATAAAATCATGACTGGAAGCAAACTCATAATAGAGCCATGGTGATGAAGGAGTCGGAGTCTCAGCGCAGCTCAGGAGAGTCGCCCCAGGCGGTGATGTGTAGTCTCTGGCGTCCTCTGAAGTTCGGCGTCCTCGGGCCGTGCATGGCATAATAAAGCAACATGGATGTAGTGGGGAGAAGTCTCCCTTCACCAAGATGTCAGCGCATGAGCAGTCTCCTTCCAATTAGAAGTCAGGGGGTGGAAAGTCGTCAGCCACTAATAGAGAAAGGTTAGGACGTCAGCCAGTGAGCTGAAACTTTGCACATTGCCCTAAAGTGTGATATTGAAATCATGTGACAGGAAAATAATGCGTGACACAGCACATGATTCAGGAGTCATAGGACTGAAATATAGTGAAAAACAGGACTTTTCCCCGTTAAAAAGTGGTTAGTATCACGATTGCGCGGTACTGAAATCGCCGAAGGCAGTATTAGAGTAGATACAGCTTCCTGCTGCAGGCACCGCAGAACTTTATAAGTTGCGAAAAATACTTCATTAAAATGTTCTCTCTCTGAAGTGGAAAGCCAGCGGAGTGCCCGCGGCACTACACACCACAAAGACCAGTTGCAACATAGGTGACTGCTAGTGTTGGAACCAGTGCCTTATGTACCTAGACTCCATCAACCACACAGACTCAGCTGTATTTGTTGCCCTGTCAAATGTCAACAACAGCTCCTGGAGGAGGCTTCACCCTGATGACACTGGTTCACTGTTAGACCTTGGCTAGGTTTCTCCTAAGGGAGAGTTGGGGACAGGTCCTCTGTGAATAAGCTGCATGACTAGGCAATGCCTTACAACAACGGTTTAGTAAACAAAGTTTCTGTATTTTTTTCTTCAAATATCACACATGTATATTATTGTTTCAAGAAAATAGCTACTGTGTAATGTAAATGGTACCTGGCGTGTCGACTGATAATCAGTGTAATACAGCAGTGATAATCATTAGTAATTCTAAAGAACTTGGCAACTGTAAAACCCTGAAATTTTAATGTTTTTTTTTTTTTTTTCATGTAGTCTGTGCATTAGTAATTTTTAATTAAATTTTTTTAAATGACTCTACTTACTGTGTGACTTACCATGGTTTCAACCAGAAAATGATTGAAGAGAAGCTGGAAGCTGCATTGAAGTTAAAATCTTTCTACAAAGAACAGTGGGCTCGTATAATGAGAGAAGTGCTTCACAACCAAGATGGTCTTCAGATCAGCATTAGAAGAAATGAGAGAGATCAGTTGAAGAATCAAGGGTAAGTAAGAGTGTATTGTTTATGTTGCAAAGCCAGTGAGAATTTTTATACTTGTTAATAAACTGCTATGGAAGTCATACATAAATGGTAGAGTCTAGCAGAAATTTTTTCTATCAAGAGTGATTTTAAAATTTAATTTTAGCATAATTTAATTCTTGTCTGCCTATTTTTGTCATATTTTGAAACCATGTTTTTTAGAATTGGTTATTTTAAAAAAATGTTTTATTCTCACTACTACAGTCGACTCTCGATCTATCGTTATTCAGGAGGCTGCCAAAAATGTCCATACATGTCGGATTTCAGTAGATGAGGGTTCTGACATGTACATCAATAAAATACAACTTCTAACCTTATAAAACTTTATGTTGAGTATAGTAAGAGCTGTACATTATCTGTGAATACAGTTTAGCTAATAAACACTATAGAATTGGGATTTTAGAAAAAAATATTATTATAAATAATTAATTTAAAAAACATTTCACCTAAACTCGTTAAAATAAAGAAAATAATGTCTCAAATACACTATATAATTGATTGTAATCTGACACCAAATGCAAGCTGACCTAAAACTTTCAAACCCTCTGAAAATGTAAATAACATGATACAGAATGCAAGTCAAATTTTGAATGTCCAGCGCATACCGTACAAACTACATATTTATCACATTTTCTTTAGGTGAGGTTAGAACTTGACAGGTTATATAATACTAATTTGAATGTTTCTTTCATATGAGCAAATTTTCGACTCATCCATTTAAACAATATGTAATTAAAGATGATACAGTCCTGTAAGAAGAGCTGCAAAAAATGCAGTCTCAGGAAAGACGTTAAACTAAAGTCTCTCCCAACCCCATCGAATCCACTGGCAATAAAATGAATGGAAGCCCAGCAGTATAACATTGCCATAACAAAAATAAGGTAGGTTGGAATGGTAACCTATGTTGATCATAGCATTTGTTTGTTTACACTCATTGCTTTATTCATAGACAGAGCAGCTATGGGGTAAGGATACATTGCGGCCGCGCTACATCTCTATAACTGTCAAAATTGAGTAAACTTATGTTCTGTATTCTGAATGCAAGTACTTTTTTTTTCTACGTGCCATTTGTGTTTACAATCGGTATTTCATATTTATTTTACGTGTTTTGTGTGTGCACAATCTGTGAAAACCACCAATGTAAAACAACAGAATAATAAATTTATCTTACTTCCGGTAGTGGAAGAATTGCTACTGTTTTTCATTCGGCGATAAACAATTCCCCCATTTCCTCTATCTGACTTAATCGAGAAAAAAATTTAATGCTTGTTTTCTAAATAAAAAGTATTAAGATTTCTTAGTTTGAAAATTGACACACCTGATATGTTTTTTTAGTATCATATAAATATTTATAATTTTTTAACACTTGACAGGCGTACTGCTAAGTTATATACGTTTCAAATTGGTTTCCATTATCTGTAATATTATCTTGCGTGATTTTCCTTTGATTTTAAACTTGATCATAAATTTGGTTGAGAACAATGAAAAGGTAGTTTACAAAAATTTAATTGCGTTATTGAAATTTTTTTACTCAAAAGTATCGACTATTGTAAGTATCGAGGTTATCGAGCTGAAAACTGTATTGAGTATCGAGTATTGAAAACATGGTATCGTCCCACCCCAAAGAGAGAGTCAATTTCCTTAATCAGAGTGGTTCATAGAAAGGTCAGGTAGATTGGACAAATTGAAGAATGAGAGTTTGGAAAATGGTCTAGGAATATGAATAGTAAGTAAAGAAAATTTAGATGCAGGTTGGGAAAGACAAAACTGAAATATTTAAAGAATGGACTCATAATGTCGCAACGAGATGCATTGCTAATATATCCACTGCCAGATCAAAAAAGAGTAAGAGGTGGGAGAGACTAACAGTAGACCTACATAAGAAATTTACATCTTCAAGGAATTTAGTTGTAAAAATGCCAAAGAGATTTTGTTGTCTTAAAAAAAGGCAAATCTAAATTACAAGAGATTTCTCACAAACATCAAAATAGGTAAATCGAGAATGGCGTATGGTAATGCCATGTTTCTTGCAATCGAAAAACAGTTTATCATTAACCATGGCAAAATGGTTCTAATCAAGACTAACGATTGAAAACTCAGAAACCTTCAATATCAGAAAATTGTTTATTTGGAAAAACAACAGGGAATGAAAATATCCAATAACTTCGAAACAGACTATTTTTTATTTGCAAAAGGTACATTTACTACCACAGTTAATGAAGTGTCAAAAACTAGAACGTGTACAGTACTGAAATCGTAGTATATGTAAACATTTTCCAAGCTCACTGGTGCAATCATATACAAAGGCAAGTACAATGTGTACAGTACTGAAATCGTAGTATATGCAAATATTTCCAAGCTCACAGATGCAATCATATACAAAGTCGAGGTTATCAAATGTGGGATTTTGTCCAAGACGTCAATGAAAGAATCAAGACATTAAGGTGGAACATAATTTACCAAAAACACTTTGTTTTAACAGCGTGTCTCAAATAAAATAACTCCAACCTAGCACTAGACAAGTCTTCACTAACATGCAACAACATGGTATGTAAATCTAGCCTTAAACTGATTATAATTTTGTCCCATATATCATGAGTGGTTTGACTAAACACTGCATACAGAGCAATGTAATGTTCCAAATAGTGAGAAGCTAAAAGCTGACTGCTTCCAGGTGTAGATAAAACTCAACCATCAAGATTTTTAAGAAGGCTAACATGGTTGGCTGAATCCATTGATATGTTGTCTTGTGTATTAGACAGAGAATTCAGTCTTTCACCTAAGGCTTCTAAATCATCATTTTCCAATGTTCTAAACACAGTTTTTAATATTTTACCACCAAAATTGAAAAGTGCTTATTTTCTCGCTGTGGATATCGGGTAAACAAAGAAGTGAGGGTTAACTTTTCTGTCTTGAAGGCTGCCAGATTTTCTTTAAGTTTGGTGAGAGCAAATTCAAAATTCTTATCAATCAAAGTATTTTCACTATTTGTTCCAAAACTTTTATTGTGTGCAGTGATCACAGTTGTTAACATCACATCCAACTGACAAAATTCTTAATGCAACGACCTAAGATAATACTCAGTACAATTGATGGTAATAGTCGGAGAATACAATTCACAATATCTTCATATTTCTCAAACAGCAGACCAGAATTTAGATTAGTTACAGTTACTGAAGACACAAGAGTCCATATGGCAATAGCCAGGCAACTAAGTAAAACAGCAAACATGATGAGAGTTCAGAAAGGTCACAAAACAAAATCAACACAAGCGATTAGTGGTTTAAAACAGACGAACAAAGTAACCTAAAAAAAGTGATGAATGAAATGGTTTAGAGAGTACGAATACCCTAATATTTAAAAATTAATCACAATACTGACGTGACCCTCACTGCCCTGCTCGGGAGGCAGACCAATGCTGCTCACTGTGCATCAGCCACACACGGCTGTGCATGTGGTGTACGGTTCACCTTGCCGTTCACCCAGAAATGTCTCCATGACCCATTTAGTGATCCAAATGACATGCTCGCCAAGAGAGATCTCGTGTGCCTATGATTAAATTTGATGAGTGTTGTGATCCCCTGAAAGCGGAGCCTAAAGTAAATACAGGGTATTGTTATCTCTCGTTTGCTTCCCCTCAGTACTCCATATATAATTAAATAGTGTCCGACCGCTTAGTTAACATAGTGAAAGAGACCTACAATTGGAAACACTCTAAATTTAATACTGAATTTTTGAGAGCTGGCGATATGTTTCTTTTGTTCAAAAGGGCGTCGATTATGTTTTCAGTTTTATTAACATATACAGTAAGTTGAACTTGGTAGTTCTGGCAGCCGCCATGCCAAGTTCCCAAACTTAAATTCCTGGCACTTTCACTAAATTAATACTTTAATTTAATAAAACATTTTAAAAGGGTTTTCTGAATGTAATATATAGTGTGTAATTTTTATGTAATTTTCTATTTGTTTTGCAAGCCCATCCAGGCTTTTCAAGTGTTGTTAATTTTCTCAGACACGCATGGCAACAAGTACACTGGACATTTAAAAGAAATAATTACGTGTCAGATTTTATGCTTTAATTCCTCCAAGTGTTTTGTTGCATCTTGTTCTGTTTTACATGTACTTGTTTGTGAGTTATGTGTGATGGCTTTTCCCCTCACGGAGCTGGTGGGAGATCTCTGCTTGGTAATGGCATCTCCACACCATCCTCCTAAGTCTAGATTGGCAGGACCAGGAGAGTGCATGTGTTTGTGTCGCGGGAGAATATCATTGTCTTTGTTTGATCAGTAACTTCCATAGTCAGTGAAATTTTATTCTGAACATTTAATTTATTTCTTTTCCTCCTCCGCGTCACACTTTCATCTCCGTAGACTCGTGGCCCCGGATATTTTAAACCGCTTAAGTTCTTATGCACTAGAAAGTGCTTTTTGCAGTTTCGGCCGTTGGCGGGCCTTGTGCGCCATGCCTCCTTTATTCTATGGATTCAGTATCGAGTGTTTGTCTGGTTCTCCTGCTTCAGTTAATATACGTATTTTAGTGATCGTCTTAGTTCATTTTAACGTTAAATTATCTTGGGTCCTGGCCCACTCCAGAGTGTTAAGTCCACGTGCTCATTTATGTTATGTAAAGGCATCAGTGAATTTATGTACTTTATTCGTAAACGTGAGCTGCGAGAGGGATATGTGACGTGGTTGTCGACCAATTACCACCCTGAGAACCAGAGTCCTTGTGCTTACCCGTGATATAGATGAGCTATTAGGCATACACCCAGGTTTTTATGAAATCAGGCATCCCTCGCCCCTCGCAAGCTGCAGAGGCACGTTAATACAAAAGCAGACTGTGTTATTTTATATATTACTTTGTTTCTCAACAATTATTAAAGTCGAAAAAATAAATATTTACCCAAAATTTTCCAATAGATAGTGTAAAGAGTAAAATAAAATTAAATATTTTATGCTACAGATCCTGCCTATAGTAAACATTGTGTTTGTTCATGTTTACAGGGCAGCCCTCAAAACTTTGCTATTTAAAACAGTCCCCTTCTTAAGGGTTATGTGCATCTGTAAAAAAAATTTATTTCTCTACCATTAGTCAGATTTGAAATTTATTAATATGCTATTTTCAGTTCAAATAGGAGGTAAAATGAAATGCAAACTGCACCTTTAACGTCATGTATATATCTGATTTATTTCTTAAATCTATTATTATGCTAGGAGTGAAATAATATTATGTGATTTGATGTATTGAATTCTCTGTGTGACTTGTTGGTATGTACAAAGTTTGTTAAGAAAGGATTCATTCTTCATTTTGTTTTTCAGAAAAGTCTGATTGTAAAAACTAACTGTTCATAAAATTGTATATTATTACTAGTCAGACCTACTTTTAGAGTAATGACATTTACTGTAGAAATGTGTAGAGCAAGTAATTGTAACTAGGCTGAAGAGGCCTTCACAGCTCTGTATGGGATTTGTGTGATTTAAAGTCTAACTGCAAGAAAGTTTGTAATCCCACAGGAGAAAATTGCAAAACTATATTATAATGAAATGCTGGTAGTATCAAAGAGTTGTTTGCAGAATAGAGAGTAATCGTTCCATAAAAATTAAATAGTATTTTTTTTAATGGCCCAGAAGATACGTGATTTTTTTTTAGGATCTCAGAAGCTGGGGATTATTATTGAGAGTGCTTTCCAAAGCTAAGGAGTATGATCTAATTTTCTGGATCATGGAAAATTTCAGAAGATTTACAATTACCATTTATTGACTGACCCAAAATATATACGGTGGTTCTCAATTGCAAATACACTAGATGGGAATTTCAATTTTTTTTTCTTCTTTGTTTTATCTTGTGATTCTAAGAACATAGTAATTAAGAAATAATATCTATAAGGTATTGTGTGAAGTATTTGACATTTTCTATTGAAATTAGAACATTACACTGTTACTTAGTAAAATGCATGACTTCTTCTATTACCATCAAGTTTTGTCCTATATGTAGTGTAGAAGCCATCTTGGTAATATGATGCATGATTCAAATGGAATGTAGTCATCTGTCAATTTGTTAAATATCCGCCATGTGTAATAATTGTTGTTGCGCCAGAATTGCTCTTATTTCATGCCTCTCCAAGTTCACAAAATACATACATAATCTTCTGTCATAAAACCACCCTACTCGGATACTGTAAAGTGTGATAACCTAAAGCAAAGGTTTAATTTATCCCTTATAGTATTATTTGGGCCCCAACTGTAGGGCTGTAAAAACGTTGTGCTCAAGAGGTAAATCTTTATAATATATAAATTTGGCGCACAACGTTTTGGCCCTGTTTGTGAATCATATTTATGACGATAGGAAGATTGTGTATGTAAATGAGCTGTGGTCGAGGACCTTGTTTCCTTCACAGTACAATGTATGAACAAGTGTACCCTGAACACCACCATAAGTTGTCAGAAGATTCAAACACTGTAAGTCTCTCTACTAACCCAACTTACACACTGGAAGCTAGTCTAACAGAAGTTGGAAATATGGGTATTAAAGAAAATTTAACCATTAACACACAGATTGAAACTACCACAGAAAAACCAGAGAATGTCACAGCTACACCTCCAGTATATATTTCCCATATTGAATCAAGTGAGCTGATAACCTTAGCATCCATTACCATTATCCAATTCTTAAAAAACAATGGATGCTAATACTCGTGAATTAAAAGCAGAATTCACCACTAAGTTGGAAAATTTAGAAGCTAGTTCATGCAGCGTAGAATATAAAATGGAAACCAATTCTCGTGAATTGAAATCTGATTTGGCAGAGTTGAGAGTAAGCCATTTTAATTTCAAAACTGAATTATCCAAGATGATGGGGAATTTTGAGGTTAATATCAATAACCTTCAATTATTACAAAAACTGAAACATGATTTAGAATCCCAAGGAAGTAGAGTGCTGTAATACATCAAAACAGGGAAAATCTAAATTGTAGCATGTATACACTCAAAACGGAATTACAAACTGAAATGCAGGGTTTGAATAAAGTTTTCACTGCCAAGCAGAGTGCAGTAGCTAATTCAGAACCAAACTTTGCCTTTACAGTCAACACCAGCCACACACCAATGGCACAAGTAGAGTACGCATCTGAAAAGCTGCACACCTAGTAGGTTCTGGCTAATACAGAAAGTTGTATCTCTGGGGAAACTATTACCCAAGTAACTCAATCGGTAGGGGCTCACAACACAATTACTGTTACTGACCACATGTCAACACAAAAAAACACGCTTACTATAACACCTAATCAGAGGAAGGAGAAGCCTGGGAGGGTAGGTAAAAGGTGCATGCAAGGTGAACAAAGCAGAACAGTTTGTGCATAAAGTATTGCATTGGGGGGTTTGTCTGGGAGATGTCTGGGGGTTTGTTTCATTGGTAGTTGAATGATAGATGGAATTCTAAAAATATATATTTAATAAAACAACAATTACTTAAACACAAGTTACAACAGTTACTGATACACAAAGGGACAACAATTACTTAGGACTCACAATATGCTTACTTAGTCTTGAACAGCAAGCTAAATTACACTACTCAAACAATATGGTAAATTCTGATATTCAATCACGCAGCTAATACCGGTCCTTGCCAATGATTATTAATACAATAGGGGAATGGAGACGATGTGATACTATCATTGGTCCCTACCACTACGTGATTTATGCTCACCCTTGTCTTCTTCTCAGTTGGCCTTGGAACCTCTCTGCCCAGGGTTAGGTAGATGCTCCCGTCTGCAGCCTCAATCACACACTACTCGGCTGCCAGGCCTTTTATATAGCCAGGCGAACTGGGGCATGTTTGTAAAAAAAATCTCGCCCGGCCATAACTATAGTGCACAATACCTACCTAAGGTGGTGTAGCGCCACCATATGATGCTACACTACCCCCCTCCCCCCCATCGAATAAGCAGCCATCCTCGGCTGGAAGAGAAGAAGTAGTGAGCCTCCAGAGCGGCCATGTTACAGGAGTGTGTGAAAGGCACACGTTTCAAAACATCAGTGGTGTGGTAGGCCTGGGGCATAGGGCGACGTAACTGTATGGTGGGGTGGCAACCCGGGAGACTTACTGCAGTATCGAGGGATGAATGACAAGTAGGAAACACCGTCCAAGAAGAAAATTTTTTTTTTATGTTACAATCAGTTGAATCAAAGTTAACATTTGTTAAGGGGCAAAATGCAAGGTGGGTTAAAGATTTAAAAAATATATACAAGGTTTATACTTAAAGAAAAGGCTAGTCGATATTTAGGGCCACTGTACACGTCGTAAGCGTCACTGAGGGAGGGTAGGATGGGGTGTGTCCACGGCCACATTTAATATTTAAGAACATAAAATGTTGAACCCACCAAGACTAGGCCATGGGCACAGGGAAGGGAGAGGAGTGGTTTGTTGTGACCACAAATAGTGAGCGCTTGACAACCTGCTAGCGGGATTATGTGGAAAATTTAACAGAGTAAAAGGCACTGCCATCCGGCTAAGAGTAATAATAAAAAAAATTTTGTTTAAGTTAAAGTACTATGTGACATTGTTAACATTCTAGAGATTAATGGAAAGACTTGAATAGGGAAATACAATGCAAAATATGATATTTGCCCTATGGTTGGCGATGCGCGTGGTGCTTAAACATTATTTGACATTCTGCAGTTGGCTGTGCATCGCACATGCTTAACTGTCACTAATGAGTAGTGATGTTTTGTTATACTTTTGTGTTAAAGTGCAATAAAAGTGGGGTTTTTATGATGTTGGGCATTCTTTAAACGTATAAGTTATTGGACTACCTATTTCTACATCAAAAGATAAGAAACAGTTATTTTTAACATTTGTTACCCAGCTAAGTTAGTTGAACATTTACAGTTATACTACACGTATGCGTGAGCTATGTGTATGCACTGAGAGGAAAATTATTGCTTTAAGTTATTTGGTTTACGTACTAGGTTACATGAATTAGTGATAGATTGAAAGAAAACAGAGAAAATACAAGATTAAAATTGCCATACTTAAGTAAAGTTAACATTCTGAATTTGGTAGCCATGGTATAAGCATTGATTATTTGTTTTTGACACGTGCACCATACACCATATAAGTTTGTGGAGTAGAATTCATGTTTTAAGGAAAGTTTGTCCACACTTATAAATTTTTATTGAAGCACTTTGATGTTCAGTTCATGAGTCTTTATATTTATATGGTCGGCAAGTCTTTTCACCACTGATATCACTGAATTCTACAACACAACGCCACGTGCACTTATTCGGCTTACCACTTTTAAGTTTGTTTGTATTTCATATTTTGTAACATACTTACACGTTTTTTGTGGTTAAAATACAGTAGTGTGCTCGAAGGCAAAATTAAATATGGCATCAAAATAATTTATGACTGAATAAACATGGTGCTTGAAAACAGAGAAACTTAACTAATACTGTATTTCTGTATCTTATTACAGTAATTCTTACATGCTAGTGGAAGGTTTTCACAATATATTTTTTATTATTTGTTTGTGTCCAACAAAATACATACAATTCACACAATATCTTCAGATGAGGAAAGGAAAATAAATACGGGTACCCCTTATCCTACTTAAAATTAACACACTGGTCACAATTTGTGACAAAATTCAGGTAATAATAAAGTAAGTTCAATATACTCTTACAGGGTAAAATATGTTTAACTTAATCAAAACATGCCGGTAGGCCTAAAATATGAGATTATTGATTATTTGCCCTCAGGCCTAAGCAAAAATATTGAACCATGATAGCAGCAAAACATACAAACAAAAATACTCCACTGGGAGAGAATAAGAAATGCTATGTAACTCAGTAAGAGTGAATGTGCATGGCACTACTTATAAAATATTAAAGTATTAAAATCCTAAGCTTAAGGGTACAGTAATAACATGTGTGTATTGGTGCTGCCTTCCCTCCTTTATTTTTTTTTTTGCTTTTTGTGTTTTTGAACTTAAGAGAGGAAGACACATAGGCAAGTAACTTGATAATTAATTGTAGGTCCTTAGTATAAAATGACATAGTTGCTGCCATAGCAACTGATTATCTGAGCAACAACACTTAGAAATATAACTGATACTGATTTGATTTGAGTAGATAACCTAATTGCTATGTAGGCCTAAGTGCCAAGCACTAAACAAGGTGAATTATGCCTTGTATAAGGGCATATAGCAATTCAAAGTCAGTATCAAGCTTGGAGCGTAATAAGCACTGCCCTGTAGGCAGGTAGATATGAGATTCTTTTCAAAATACAGATGTAATTGAATTATTTCATTTATGCCGTAGCACATGAAAGAGTATACACAAGGTATGCAAAGCGTTGAGCTGAGTACTAAGTATATACACATAGGCGACAGTAAAAATATCAAATTGTTGAAGTGATAAGTCCTTGAGGTATATGCAATGACCTAATGCATGTATGTTAACTCACAACAAATATAATGGAAGCCACCTGTGGCGGAGTCAAAATATTGATAAAATAATACATCAAGTCCTCTGGAGGAAGTAATCTTGGTAACACGACCCTCAGTTATGGAGAGGCACTTGACTAAAAGTAGTGTACATTAATTAAATACTGTTCGGAAGCATGAAGAGTATGTCAAAACCTGAGGTTCATTAGTTGTACACAGAAAATCGTAATACTGTAAGCCTGCTGGCTGAAACCTGATATTCCCTAGGCCTATAATTGTAACATAAATATCCACAAAAGTACCTGAGACCACTGAGGTTGAAATATGTAGCAGCAAAACTTGCAGTACACAATTAATATCAATAAACAAAGACCCAACATGAGGCGTGTAATACTCTTTAAACCTATGCTGTGTAGGAGCACCCACAAGCAAGAGCTTGTATCTGAAATGTCACCAGATTATCCACTAATTTTCCTGGAATAGGGGCAATAACGTAGTGTGTTGACTGCATTGAGGCTGTTATGTAATTGGAGAGCTGCACTGAATGTAGAATATATATATATATAGTATGGGAAATCCTTAAGGTGAAGGTGAAATACTGACTTAGCAACATAATTCGACACTGGCTGTGAAGTTATACGTAGTGTGAAACGGTAATTAAAGGGAAATACATTTAACCACAATTATAGAAAATCATATACAGGGGAGTATACATAGAAAAGGGGAACACAGGGAATAAAATGCAATAACTTAAATTGTTTGCAAGAGACAAAATACAAAATTATTAAACTGGGGTATACGGTAGTAGTTAAAATAGCTTACATATACATTGATAAGAAATTTGGGGGGGGGGGGGGGGGGGGGTCAGTAACCATGTTATGACGAAATGAGAAATGAAGGTATTGTGATGAAAACACAAGAGCACAATTAGATTCAGTTTCAATTTGCTTTTATTCAGTTTTCCATTTACTCTGTTCACAGCTTTTACCAAATTTTATTAATATTCATTTAAAAAGGCAACCCTGGCACCAAATGGCCGTCAAAGCAGGAACTATAAAAGAAAGTTTCGTCAGATGGGACACAATAGTCTTTCCAAAGTCCATCTGAAGTAAAAACAATATGTACACACAACATTTAAAAAACACAATTATAACTCCTTAAAGCAGTTCTAGCACCAATGATTCCAAATGTAAAGGCACTCACTGATGGGTAATTAATTATTTAAAGCTTTCAACTTAGCACAAGTCAATGCGGTCCCAATTCAATGCCATGAAATTTTCAGGCGACAAGCAGCTAGGAATTTACATTACTTCAACAAGTAGACCATTTTAAAGCAAAGGAACGATGGGCACCACATACTACGAGTTACTCCAAACTTAATTTGAAAAAAATAAAAAAACCAAGGAAATGCCAAACAGAATTTAGTATGCAAGTAAAAGCGCTCACAAAACCCTAACTCGATTTACCATCAATTCACTACAAGTCATGAACCCACCTCATTGTGTGACTCATCTTGCACTGCAGCAGACATTTCAGCTTGCTCAATACTAGTGAGGTTTAGGCTTTTGAACAGAGTCCATGGTGGACCGACGAGCAGAAGTACCAGAGAGGTATTCTCGCTGAGCTGACCTGAGTAGAAGTTGATGAGCTTTGCTCGAAAAGCAAGCCTCGTCCAGCCAAAAAATACACCAACCAATCGCATCACTGTTGCTTGCGCATGTGCAGGAGGGGTAGGGGTAGCTAAGAGGTAGGCGGGAAAACGGGAGGGGAGAGTTAGCCAAGGCAATCGCAGGTAGAGCAGCAGTTAAAAATCTTTACACCAGATCAGCACACACTATAATGCTGGCGGCGCAAGCACAACCTGCACAGTATTATGAACAACAGTACGCACTAGGAGTGGTATAGTGAACTTCAAACTAAAATGTATGGCTCAATGAACTGTATGGTATAATACAAGGATACAACAAGGCTCATTAATATGTAAGGAATTGAATGTTGCGACAAGAATTTACAACGTTAAGTTTGAAAATTAAAAATTTTACACGAATAATAAGTAAGGTCAAACCATATAATTTAAAGGGGATGGGCATATAACCTAAGCCATGATATGTGACAGATGTGGAATGGATACTGGCAGCAGGGACACAAAATTCTGAAGGTGTGTACATAGTGGTGAAATGGATGAGGTTCTCACTGCGGCATGTGGAGGCGCGTGAGGAGGGTGGAAATTTTAATGAGCTTTGTATAAAATGGTGTGACCAAGCACAACAGGAGAAGCATAACCGGTGGGGTAAAATAGTTGAAATGCACAAGGTCAACAAGAGAGAATAATTTAGGGGACGTGGAAGAACTACTTCCTGTGGTAGGAACAACATCCTCAATGATAGGAAATCCATGTGATTGATGTGCCAGTCCGTATTTATGGCATCAGAAATGTTGAAGTGGAATACCCTCAGACAGGGATAGCTGGGGGAGGTGAAAAGACTGCTCAGAGAGCCAATGTACGGGTATGACAGTCTGGTGCAAAGGGATGATAGGGGCCCGTACATCACAAAGGTGGGTCACGTGAATAATGATGACAGAGGGTGTGGCGACTTTACAGCCACACGGGACGTGGAGCTCGAGAGCTCCGACAGGGTGAGTAGGAATAACAGAATTAAGAGAGGAGTTTACACACGTGACAGCAGTGTGGGGAGGACAGTTAGTGAGCATGAAGCGATGGGGGTAAATGGTAGTGATCGTGAAGGGGGTGGAAGAAGTGCAGTGGTACGTACAAGAGTGAAACAAGGAAGTGACATCATTAAGCAATATCGCAGACCTTGTGCATTTGGCATCATCGCCAGTAAGGGATTCAGCTTGGGTGAATATAACATCCTGGTATAGGTGGATGGATGGTGAAACAATTTCGACATCGCCTGAGTCAAGGTCGATTGCAATGACGGGTGCAGGGGAATGGATAGTATATGAGTGATTATTGTATAGGTAGGGGACAGATTCCAAATGATACACACGCCATTGAGAATTGACATTAAGGAGGGGCACCTGCAGTTTGATTACCAATTGTTGGTCTGAAAATTAACATTCTGCCAGTTCAAGGGAATAATACTTATGAATGTCATGAGGGATGATACTGAGGGCGAGGTTCAATTTCCGTAGCTCCAGTTGCAAGGCCGAGAGGTCGTGCGTAAGTTGAGAGGAATTTACCATCCCTAACGGCAGCATACGTAATTGGCAAGAGTGAATGAACGTTTCTATGGAATGATCAATGAACATAGTATTTAATAACTGCAACACCACTCGTGATGAGTAAATAGGTTTGAGTTTCCAATGAGCATGCCACAGTGAATGCCGAAGTGTAAGATTTTAAAACCTCGGTAATACCGTTAATGAATGTGGAAAGAGAGTTGACTTTCAATTCCACTTTATGGGTAATAATATTAATGATGCTAAAAGATAAATTAAGGGCCTTGTGCGTACTGTGAACGTTTGCGGCAATTTCATGGATGAATTGGTCGAGGCTGGCGTTGTTCTTAAGGAGGGTGCAGAGGTGTGTATTTGTAAGAAAATCACAACACCAGTTCCCAGTGTCACCAATAACTTGAATACCGTGCGTGGCACTGAAAGAGGTGCTGATATTGGTATGGAAATCTTGGATTACATTAATTTCCATCACCGTCATGTAATTGTAGAGTATTTTAGAATTTGCACAAGTTGTTGTATTTTTGTCTGCACAAGCAATGTGGATAAATTGGTCAAGGGCTTCTGGAGGGGAGGGAAATTGTAATTGAATTCTGTACACCAGCGGAAGACTGGTCGTAATAAACACATAATAAACCGCCCGCATGCATTCTGAAGGTTGGTTGTGAAATACTGCCAGCTGTGAAATGAGAATAAAAATACATTTACAAGGTTAGGGTGGCCAAGCAGGCGGTGATATTCCCTCACCCCTGCAGACTGGCGGAGTGTAGGCGGCTCGTTGCCCCAGCTATGATCGCCTCTGGCGCGGTGAGGCCATGCTCACAGGTAGTACTGCCAACCTGGATGGCCGGCATGGTGAGCGTTGCCGCAGGCATGTTAATAGCGAAAAGCAGTGAAGTGAAGTGGCACCCCTGGAGTGCATATGGTGGCAGCTGGCATGAGGCAGTTGAGCGTTTGGAGAGGGGAAGGCAGGCATGGCAGGCTGTAGGCTGTGCTGGGCTGCAGGGAATGCGTGCTGAGTGGGAGATGTGTTAGCAACGCCTCGTTGCCGTCCCCTTACGAACGGGCCGACAATGACGGGGAACACATACAGTGTGGGAGCTTGCAGCAGAAAGCATGAAGTACACTGTAACACACTTTCAACTTTCAAAGGAGTATAAGACATAGAACACATAATAAAATTACATTGACACACATATCACTTTAACGAGAGTATGCGGGCTTAGTATGTCTGACTGAGACAGTATCATATTTAGGGACCCCGGATTTGTTAAATTGAATTTGAATAGTAGATTCCCCAAGGATATCGGACACATGGTAAGATCTGTGGTAGCGGTGGGTGAGGGCCTTGTGTCAGTCGTGATTACGTACCCACACATACTCATTTATCTTTAACATTTTTTTCCTGTGGGTTTTATCGAAGGAGGATTTTTGGAGGCTCTGAGCCGGGAGTAAATTTGGTCTAGCCACTTTGCATACGGCAAGAAGTTCCTCAGACCAATCGTGACCGTCTTCAGAAAACTTGGTAGCGACAACTTGAGCGGGGAAGACAGCTTCCACACTATGGAGGAGATAAAATGGCGTCAATTTTGTTGAACTATTAATGCTGGTTTTTATGTTGAATTGGATGAACGGGACATAAAGGTTCCAGTTGAGGGGGTCAGCACTGGCACACACCGTAAGTTGCTCGCTGATGGCGCTGTTATTTTGTTTGACCAACCCATTACAGCGGGGATTGTAAGCGGTGGTGGTGAGCTTTTGGATACCTAGGGATTTAAGGAGGTTACTTATAAGCTCATGTTGAAAACTCGTTCCTCTGTCCGTGAGTATTTGTTGAGGGCAGCCAAATTGTAAAATCACATCTTTAATAAATTCGGCACATGTGGCTGCATCTATAGCTTGAACAGGTTGGGTGATGACGTAATGTGTGGCATACTCAGTTATGACTAAAATATATTTGTTATGATGTGCCGTAGGGGGTAAATGACCTTTAGCATCCAGAACCCACGTGTGGAGGAGGGGGGTGAGGTGTGAAAGGAGTGAGTTGACCCATGGATTGAGATGTAATCGCCTTAATTTTTTGACATACAGGGCATGATTGTACATACTTTTTGACATCAGCCATAGATTCCCAAAAATAAGACTGTTTGATCTTATGGAGTATCTTAAGGACCCCAAAATGACCACCACCAAAGATGGCGTCATGGTGTGCCTGAATGACTTCCGGGACATAAAACATGGGAACAAGTGTCAACTTAGTCGGTCCCTGGGGTGTGTTGACTTTCAGAAATATCTTGTCTTTGCTTGCATTACCGTAACGACAACTTAAGCACCGATAATGAGTGTCAGCCTGTTCTGGGTGTGACAATGCTTGTTTAAGTTTGGAAACATGGGGGGCATTATCATGTTCACCAATGAATGGGGAGTGAGGAACTGTAGTGAGACATAAATTTAATTCAGAGTCGTCATGAATGTGGACGTATTCCTGCTCATGTGTGTGCATTGGGAGAAAATGTATAATATCGGTGAAGCGGGTTACAAGAATAGTACAATTGAGGATGGGATCGATACAAGTTAACATGATAGTGTTAGTGAATCGTTCGCGAATGACATGAATGTTGACATGGTATAGAGCAGACACAATTTTCATGATTAAGGGTAATGGGTAAATGTCTTCATCTTGAATAGCCTTAACAAGTCAGTCTTTGTCCGCTGGCGACGAATATGAAATGAAATAATGTTTAAATTCATCAAAATGCATCCTAAAATATTTAGCAACATTAGTAGCTATTTCCATCGCCTTGTGTGTGTTTTAAAAAATAGCCTCCGCTAAGGTTGTGAAAAGTGACTGACATGACATTAGAGGAAGTTTTATACCATAAGATTTTCCATTAACAGTTATCGACTGGGTAGGGATCTAAGGTGCAGTGGTCAGGTAATGCATTGAATGTTCCCTTAACAATGTGTGTTTGGAAATAGAATTCACTTAATACTCTAGCCATTTTCAGAATATGAGCATTATGGTCTGCCATCATGCGCAAATACTTTAAACTTGCGTGGTTCATTTCAATAACAAACTTACGCCCATAGAGGTATTGACGAAAGGGGGAACACAGGTATTTAATGGCATATAGCTCTCTCTCTGTCATGGACCATCGTTCCTCTTGAGCAGAAAATTTCTTAGATGTGAAGACCATGATGTAACGTTGTTTAGTTTTGGGACTAATCTGGATGAACGCCCCTCCGACAGCCGTATCACTGGCGTCACGAGCAAGAATAATGTCGTGGCCTTCGTGAAATTTTTGTAAAATTGCTGCCTGAAGAATGGCTAGTTTTAACTGCAAAAAGGAATTCTGTTGATCTGGGCCCCATTTGAAAGAAGTGGTGTGTTTAGTGAGATCGTTCAATGGCTGGGCGATAGAAGCATAATGTGTACCTATGTAGGTACAAGGTCATTCCAAAAAAAGAGCGAAGTTATTTTACAGTAGTAGGAGGGTTATTTTTTCAATAGCTGCAACCTTATCGAGGTCGGTGGACATGCTGTGGGGGGGTAAAATATATGGCCTAATACCTTAACTGTCTGTTGGGCATATAAACATTTATTGGTGTTGACCTTCACATTGAAAAGACGTAGTCTCTGAACAACTTTGCAAATATTGGTGATATGTTCTTCAAATGTAGAACCTAAAATAACAATATCATCAATATATGCGATAGCTGCAGTTCACCTGAGGGGACCTAAGAGTTTATTTATGAACATTTGGAAGTACTGTAGACTGGTACTTAGGCCCATTGGCATTTGACAATATTCAAATAAACCGATGCCAATGATTGTAAAAGCCAATTTATGATGATCCTGGGGGCGAACAGGTATACTTTAAACCCAGAGAACAAATCTATGCTAGTACTTAAGGTGGAATGTTGAAGGGCATTCAAAATGTCCTTAGTATGGGGAAGGGGCTATTGGACTCTAGTTAAATGTTGGTTAAGTTTACAAAAATCAGTAAGAAATGAAGACCACCACTCTTCTTTGAAATTACTAAACTAGGGGTAGAATAGGGAGAGTCAGCCTCACAAATAATTCCAGTGTTGACCATGTCTTTGATTTGGACCAAAAGTTCATCCCTTACTTTGGGACTAATTCGGTAGGGGCATGTGGCAACAGGATTATCTGTATATAATTCTAATTTAATTTCAAAATTTTTGGCCTCCGTGAGCTTATGAATGGACGTGGAAAAATGGTCGCTATATTCGGCAATGACGTCTTGTATGGTTTGCTTCTGAGGGGGTGTAAGGGTTTCATTGATGTTAGGGGCAAGAGGGGTTGGCTGTTCAAAACCTTCAAGAGTGTTGCATAAGTGCTCTAGTGATGGAAAGTCTGTTACTTCTGAGTAATTAGATACAAGTGGGATTTCAGTTATCTTATTCTAGTCGTGTGCATGCATAAAGAGAAGGTTGTATTTGAGTACTGGGATGTCATATTTCCTAATAAAATTGACACCAAATATTAGGTCTTGTTGAAGGTTGTCGATGACTAAGAATGTCTGGGGGTAAATGTGACCCTAAATGTGCAAATCGATAGTAGTTTCGAATTGTGGTGGCGATAGCACAAATGTAGCTGCAACTAATGTGATGGGCTCTTTCAAGGGAGAAAGGGGTTGAGTAGATAAAACGGTACTGGCAACATAACTACATGAGCTTCTCGTATCTAATAGTGTGTGGTAGTGCCTGCCGTTAATAGTAATGATGATATGCTGCATAGCTGAGCTGACGTGGGCTCAGTGAGGAGAGGAAGGAGGCGCAACGCGCGCCTGTTTATCTATGCCGTTTGCCACGGCTCCACTCAGTTTGCTGGTCTCCTCATCGCGGGCCTTGGTGGTATTGTTAAGAAAACATTTGACACACACTGCATCAGGAGTGGGAGTGGAGCGGGTGACAAAAAATGGTCTGCTGACTCAGCCAGAATTTGTTTTTAAAACATCTGAATCTATCAGCTACGTGTGTAGAGAATTGAAAATCTTGTTTAGGAAATGGGGGACACTGTATACTTTTATGCCCGACATAAAGGCATAATGCACAAGTGTCGCTAGCCAAGCTGTGCGGGCCTTGAACTGTAAGCTGCACATTTGGTGTACGTTGCGAAGTGGCAACATTGCAGTTTTGCACACTGGGCGTGGGAGGTGTGGTTACCGCGACCTGCTGTCCGCGAGTGGGAGGAGTTCTGTGCTTGCATGGGCCGCTGAAACGAGGTTGCATATGCGGTGTCACGATTACTAATACTAGTTGTGACCATAATAATGGCAAAGACTTGGATGTATGTTTTCGTGTTGGTTGGAAAACTGGGGCGCTTATCGAGTGAGCAGAAAAGTGTGCTCTATTGGGTTGTGCAAAATGTATGTGTGAGCGGTGTCGATTCTCGACATCACAGCTAAAAAAAATGGTACGATTGTATGGAAACTGGTGGACTGGAATATGTTGAAAAATTCTCCCCTTTAGAGTTAAATTTGGCTAGCTCTGCATAAGATCTGTGGGGTGTCACTTTGTTAAACAAGGCATTGCACGCGGCCCGTACCTGGGCACTTTTGTCGTCAGGGGTGGCATGTGTTACCCCCTCGTAGGGAAGTTTTTTGATGGATATTTGGGCTGTTGAGCGGCATTGTACAGGCGTGGCTGTGGCGGAAATGAATTGTCACAGTAGTAGTGTGGGACATTATTCATTGGAGAATGAAAACAGGGAGTATTTGGCCTGCCTGAGAAATAGTTCTGTGAATAACGTGGCTGTTGGTGAACATATCTATACCCCAAGTAGTGAGGAGTGTTGGGGTAGGAATTGGAGGGGTTGAAATGGCCAGGTTGATAAGGTTGTCTGGGATAGTATGACGGATACTGAACCCACTGTTGGGGTTGCTAGGGGCGCCTATTCTCTTGTGTGTTGGTACAAGGTTCATTCTGTCGAAGGGAGAGGTGTGCAATTTCCTGCTTTAATTTAGTGATCTCCGCTTCTAGCCTAGCAGAATCTGGGTGAGAGCTGGTGTGCATTACTCTCTGTTGATATTGGAAAATGCCAGTTTCAATGTATTGCAAATTTTCAAGCAAATTGTCCAGTGTGTCGTTTTTCAATCCAATTAACTTGTCCGCAATAGATGGCGAGACACTCTTCCAAATAACATGAACAAAATCATTGTCAGTCATAGTAGGATTGTACTTAGCCCTGTAATTCATTAGTATTTCGAGATGGTGCATATTATCCTCGTCAATGGTCTGCTTTTTGTTTGTACATTAAATGTTTAAATCATTCAGTGTCAGCGGGGCTTGTGAATACTTTAGTCAACCCAGTTTTGATCTGTTGCCAAGTGATAGGTTGTTCTCAGTGATGTGTCAAGTTTTCTAATGTGTGTCTGGCGGTATCAGTGAGGGAGAATTTAAGGTGTTTACATTTATCAACATCAGTCCACCCATTAAGTTCGGCGACTTCATCAAAGGCTTGTAAAAATTTGTCAATGTTTTCCCTGTGTTTCCCTGAAAATGACAGGGGTTCTCTGGTTGCGTAAACGTCACATTAACGGAGGAGAGTTGTTATCCATGTTATGTGGTGAGTGTTGTTGAATGTTAATGTATATGTGTGCAGCAGGTGGGGGTTGGAATGCACGTGAAGGGAGGAGTGAGTTGCCAATTTCCTCATGCAGAGGAAATCCAAAGTAGTTGGCAAGGGGTGTAGGAGATTGTGCGGGTGTGGTAGGAAGGGAGTGTGTGGGGGGTGGTGTATCAAGTGGGTACTCCTGTTCTGTGCTAGGAAATTATGTATCTAATGAGGCATTTTTGGTGTGGCTAGGGGTAGTTGTAACTGTAGTGGGGTGTTATATGCGTTGTCTGTCACGTTCATCTAACGAACATTCAAAGTCTCTTGTGTTGATCAAAACTGTTTTAATAAACTGAGAGAGTTTAGATTGTTTGGTCTGGCTACGCGTTTCCATGTACCGGTGGACGAGTGTGAAGTGGTGTGCAGTGTACTTGGTGTCACACACTTAATGTACATTTAAAGTAAAGCAAACTACAGAAAACTAAGAGAACACACTCCAATAGCACACACAAAATAGGACTGGTGAAGCAGGTAAGCAAACAGTAAGTTCACTATGCATTAAAAGCACTACATATATACTAACTACAACAATGAAGCATTCTAAACGGGACGTGGGTGGGCGGCGGAGAACAGTAAGGCGGCAAGGCTGCTGTACAAGTGCTGCATAGGACACGTGGCACTGACCTAGACAAGGCTTGTTTACTGCATGGAATGAAACAGCTGCCAGCGTGGGTGGACGGGGGGGGGGGGGGGGTCTGGAAGAGACGGAGGACGGACGTTTTCTTGTACAAGTTCTTACGTTTGCTTCTACAATAATGACATACAATATTAAATTAGTATTACTCGCTTGGCGTGCAGAAAGGGGAAAGACCGGTGCTTCCGCCAGTGTAACAACTCCCGTTCCTTCTGGATACGAAATAGCTCTAAACTTTGTATCCTTCCTTACTCTGGCTCTCAATACTCATTTCACCTTAAGTGGTGGTAAGGGGTGTCTGGAGGTTTGTCTCACTGGTAGCTGAATGATAGATGGAATTATAATAATATATATTTAATGAATGAACAATCACTTGAACACAAGTTATAACAGTTACTGGTACACAAAGGGACAACAATTACTTAGGACTCACAATATGCTTACTTAGTCTTGAACAGCAAGCTAAATTACACTACTCAAACAATATGGTAAGTTCTGATATTCAACCACGCAGCTAATCCCGGTCCTTGCCAATGATAATTAATACAATAGGGGATTGGGGACAATGTCACGATACAAGCATTGGTCCCTACTGCTACGCGATTTATGCTCACCCTTGTCTTCTTCTCATTTGGCCTCGGAACCCCTCTGCCCAAGGGTAGGTAGATGCTCCCGTCTTCAGCCTCAATCACACACTACTCTCGTCAAAGGATTGCAGTCAGCCGGGGGAGGGAGCGCCAGCCTCCAGGCCTTTTATATAGCCGGGCGAACTGGGGCATGTTTGTAAAACAATCCTGCCCGGCCATAAATTGTAGTGCGCTCTATCTAAGGTGGTGTAGCGCCGCCATATGATGCTACACTACCAAAGAAATTCTGCTGTGAAAATTTAAAATGTCTTAACTTTAAATATCTTAGAAAATAATCTAAAGGCCATTTTACGTTTTTAAAGAAATCAGTAATTATATAGGTCATTAAGAGATATTTGTTGATATGATATTAATGTTAGTATGAGTATGGCCGTAGTGTTTGAGTACAATTTTTTTGTTGTTTTATTTACCCACACGCTGATACTTGATATTATTATTAAATTTATTTTGGCCTTGCTATAGTAGTATTCAGAATTTTTCAACACAATTGTTTCAAATTCTCAATACTAGGGAGGGCTGTCTGTTAAAAGTAAAATAAAATAAATTTATTTAATTTTGCTACATACCCTATCCATAGTAAACATTGTATTTATTCATGTTTACATGGCAGCCCTAAAAACTTTGCTATTTAAATTTGTCCCAGATTTAAGGGTTATGTGTATCTTTAAAAAAAAATTTATTTCTCTACCTTTAGTCTGATTTAAAATTTATTAATAGACTATTTTCAGTTCAAATAATGAGGTAGAGTGAAATGCAAACTGCACTCTTAACTTCGTGTATCTGATTTAGTTCTTTAATGCATTGTTATGCTAGGAGTAAAATAATAATATGTGATTTTAATGTATTGAATAACTCTGTGTGACTTGTTGCTATGTTCAAAGTTTGTAAGAAGGAAAGACTCATTCTTTATTTTTTTTTTATTTTTTTTAGAAACTGTTCATAAAATTGTATATTATTATTATTATTATTATTATTATTATTATTATTATTATTATTATTATTATTATTCAGAACTTCTTTTAGAAGTACCATAATGACATTTACTGTAGAAATGTCCAGAGTGAGTAATTATAATTGGACTGTCAGAAGAGGCCTTCATAGCTCTGTATAAGATTTGTGTGATTTAAAGGCTTACTGCAAGAAATTTTGCAACATAGCCTCTGTCAATAACTTAGCTCGCATAAGGGCTGTACATTGCAACATAGCATCAACTCACTATGCTACAAACAGAAGTTACACTCTGCATACACTTCCATTGGATTCTGGATAGTCTTAGTCACGTTGAGCACACATTTGGTTGGTACACATGGTTGAAATATAAATAAGAACAGAAAATGCCCATGTCAGATTCTACTCGATAAATTCTTTGAAGGTTGAAAACAATAAAATTATGACAGTCTGACGTCATCCGACACTCCTACCTACATCCAGTAGTAGTCGCTACATGGTGCCTTGATAGTTGAAACAATTATTAGGAAAAACTACTCCGACCCAGCCAACCTGTTCACTTGATGGTAGAAACAATTAGACTGGTGGGTCACTCCGACCCGACCGACATGTTGACTCGGTGGTAGTACTATTAAACTAAGAACAATTATGAATGATCACTAGGCTCGCTGCCCGCCGACTCGGCGTGTGCAGCTGCCTCCCCTCTGCAATACAAATCTAAAAATACACATTTAGCTGGGGCTCGCTGCCTCCTATTGGCTGAACGTTACCATCATGGCGCGCTCGAAACTGCAGAAATGCTGATGGCATAAGAATCATGAAAAAAAATCTCAAAAGTTGCGTCTTCTGGCTTTGAAGCCTGAGAATTTGAAAGAGCCAAGTAGTACAGATAACACTGGTAATACAGCCTCACATTTAAACTGATAAAGTCCTCACTGTCAAACCATGGCATGAAAGGAAAAATTTGGACAATTACACTCACTGACAAATGAAACTGGGGAATTTGACAAAAAGTGAACCCGAAAAACAATAAAAAAAAAAGCAATTAAAATGTGTATAAACACAATGCTACATTATCCTCCTTGATTTGGGGAAAATTTTGAAGAGATCTTTACCAAATCAAAACCTAACTTAAAAGTGTAGAAGCAGTAGATTACTGTAACCTTGTTCCTAAAAACACAACATACAAACACCCTGTAAAACACCAACACCCTCACACAACAATACAAAAGTCAAATTTACCTTTCACTGAAGAAGACATAATTTCAATGGAGCAGCTACAAAACAACAATTCATCAGTCACTTATTTACGATAGCCTGAAGTATAAACATTCCTCAATATACATATCAACAAAATTTAACTCGTCATTCATGTATACAAACCACAGAAATCTCAACAATCATACAAAGGTAACTAAACATTTTTCAGTTATACTCAATGTGTTACAGAAAACCTTTGGGTTTAGAAAAACATTATGTCACCAGTATTTTACATCTATCATAAATGATAAAATTCAAGTTATCAACAATTCACTTCAAAGTGTATATGGTGTGAAACAAGAAAAAGTGTAAACAATTGTGTGGACAACCAATAATGGAAACCGGTGTAATTGACCTAGCACCTACACATAACCCTCATAATTATCTCGAAACTTTCAATACAGGACAACAAATGCAGTGGCATGTAGTAAGTTTTTGTTCTGGGTAAGCAGTATAATAGCCCCACATATTGTGTGTTTTAGATAACGTTTGCTAGTGTCGGATTCCATTTTCGATTTCTACTAACAAACGCAACTTCCAACTTTGCTAACCCTCAACATGTATTCACCATTTTATAATACCTAACATTAGTTATAAAAATGGAAACAAAATTAATGTAATATTAATTAAACTGAATATTATTTCGAGAGCATATTACAAATATAATCTAACTCTTGTTATCCCGAACACTTTCATTCACTTCCCAAGGAAAATGAGGACTAGAGGACGCAAACACGACTGATTACCCTGCCGAAGGAATGTGGTAGGTAACTCATCTGCAAGTTCGATTTATCGCTAGTCGCTCCCGTTTGTGGAAATAGATACTAGATAGCAGCACAATGCATGTAGAGTACGGGAGTTTTGAAAACTATTGTTTCTCTAATCGGAAACAGAAAACTTAGAATTAACTTAAATCTGTTTAAATTTAATGTAAAGGCGAAAACTATAAACAGTCAAACATTTCCATTATGTATAGGGTAAGCATTGCTTACCTTGCGTCTATGGAATAAACGTAACTGCAAAAATGGCATATACAAAAACCCTAAAACACTCCAAACATATTCCGATATCATAAAAAGAAAACCCTTCTTGCAGATAAGCATCAACTTTACACCACCATTACAGAAGAAAATATCTGCAATCATTTTGATAAACAGTAACCCTTTCAAAAAAACAACAAAATTATTATGCCCTGTAATGTCCTCCATACCTCACAAAATTTGGTTATCACATATTATGTTTCAACAAAAACAATTTAAACAAAACCCTGTAAATTTGTTCATCCAGCTAAGTGAGTGTCTTAAAAAAAATCTCCTTCTAGGTTAGATGTCTCGGTATAGTTGCCCATATTTACGTTACACAATCACTGAGCTGGCCTCACATTTAACCAGAGCAGGATCTAGTTCTGCCCCAAACATTGTACAAAACCACTGTTGTATTTACATTTAACACAAAAATCTAGGTCAGTGTACACTCAAAAAAGGACACAAGCCTATACCACCCCAACACATATTATCAGAGTGAAGACCCAATGACACACACTGGAGCAATTCCTCAACCTTACACCTCCAACATCAACAACACTTAACACAACACCTCAACTTACAACCCTGTCCAAACAGTACAAAATATAAAAAAATTTCCAGGTAATGTTTTAGCTCATTTCAAAATTATATTGGTTGAATTTTTTCTTTTTATTTTCTTTTAATTTTAATTTTTGAATTTTCAAAACACTTTTGATAATCATCTACATGTCAACTTTTGAAAAACAAGTGATTACTCATCTATATACATTTTGAAAACAGATTGCAAATACACTGCTTATATTTAAAATTTGCACAAGACAACTTCTAGAATATTCTTATTTGTGACATAGAAGTCACTAACTGATTTAAGCACATATAACAGCACACGTACCTTCATATTCAGTTGTACAGCACATGTACTCTGCAATACATTTACTTAAGCACCTAACCCTTCATCCAAGTCAACAATACATTTTCAAACCACACAAACAAAGTTGCAGTAATAACAGAAAATTCAACGAAATTATACATTGTGTAAACAAGAGTTCTTAACCTAATAAAAGTGTAAGCACTAACCTTAGATACATACTCTTATACCCTCGACATATTCAGTCTCTGCTTTGCACACATAACACTCAATATACTTCATGTCATAACATGTCTCACAATTCTTTTATTAAAAATCTTCGTTACGTTTACTGTTGTTTTGTATTCACCCTCCAACTCTCTCTCCAAACTTGCATAGCCCACACACCTGAACATTGGCAACCACACTTGCCTCAAATATTAATTCCCTTAATGTGAGGTTGACCCTCAAATTACCAGTATGGTCACCAGTGGCATGTACCCACAAGTTCTAAAGTGCTGTTCAACAGCAATAATCATAACAAATAGTTAACATATTCAGGACTACAATCATCCTCTAACACTGCTTTAAATGCAGTGCAAGATACCAGCAGCTGCAAACTACATTATTCATTATGGATTATCGAGTAAATAATTTTTATGTACCTTTATGTACCAACTGTAACACCTTCAAGACTCTCAAACAATAAATTCACAAGATTACTCTTACCCTACAATCAAAGAAAACTGTGTATTAATTATTACCTGACACTTATTCGCACTAGACATTCCCTTAGTTACAGACTTACTGAAAAATGGTGTTTCTTTACTGAAAAATCTGACACACGTGTATCTCAATTAAAACAAAATGTTAAAAGTTATTCGTCATACATTAAAATATTTTAATAACATTTTACCATGACCTTGTTTACCAATCCTACTCTTCACTACTTAAAGTGTTGAATGTTGTTCATTTCGTCTCATATTTAAATATCACGTCATTTTCACATTCCAAACTCATGTATTTTCATAATAACATAACCTCACTTCTGGGTTTCACTTGTAAATAGTGTTCCAACCTAACCTACATAAATTACACTTTTAAAGACCTCCTAATCCCTTGCATTAACACACACAAATATAAACAAAGGCAAAAGAAACATCTTAAAATTTAACATGACATATACACTAACAATAACGAACTTACATCTTACATTAACCTATATGGCAGACAGTCTGCCTTGCTGCACCCTTCTTTTTCCTTCTCCTCCACAACACTCCCCTTCTCTCTCACCTTAATTTTCCTCTTTTCCTTACTGCCTTCCTTCCATTACCTGTTACAATTCTCCTCTTTCGTACAGATTCACAATTACCCCCCATTTTCCTCACTCGTTTTTGCCGTGTAAGATCTGTCAATTGTTTACATTTGGTAAATACACTTTCATCCTGTACTGTCATGCACTATTTTCACCAAACACTATGCAGTTTCACTACTGGGTACCCCCCAGACTCACAGTACTCACTTCGTGTACATTTGGCAACATCACCTCTGATGATGTCAACCAAATTTCTGAATTTTCCAATCTAATCTCTGCCTCAAGTTTCTGTGTCAGTTTCATTGAAATGTATCTATTTACCCCGCACATCTGGAATTGACAAACTTTTTACTTTATTTAATCTGACTCTGCAATCGGTGTAACATTGCATTGATAAATCTGTACAATTATTATTACGTCTCAGCGATGTACTCTCATTTCTCACTCGTACCAATTCACTTACAACTTCAACAACTTCAGTCTCCACTTCCTTTAAAATCTCTACATTTTCAAAATTTATTATTACTGACTCATTCTCACACTCAGCACTCAACTCTACAATTTTACAAATATTAACCTCATCAGTTACATTTATGCACTCATCAGTTACTCTCAATTTGCTATCAGATTTATCTAATAGATCAAGTTTCACCTCCTGAGATTTACTTTCCTGTTTTTCCTCTTTATTTTGGCCTAACATTTGTTGAAAATACCTTTTCCAATGCCTTCTCCTTTCATCCATTGGTTCTCCCATTTCTTTAGGGTTTTTTCGCAAATAGGTCTGTTATTAGTTTAAAGAGCATATTATTGTTTAAGTCACCCTTACTTATTGCATTCTGAACCATACTGAATTTTTGTTAACAGAAATCCTTAAAATTATACAAAACAAAATACGAGGTCAGATTACAATTCATACACAATCTTGATGACGGTCGTGATGTGTTGTTCCAGAACATACCTGGTTGTTGAAGATGATGATGGCTGTAGAAATGTTACTTACATATTTATATCTTTCTTATGGAATGGAAACAGCAGTACCACTGGATGGATATACCACTACACTCGTATAGTTTTGATGATGTTGGTGCTGTTGTGCAACGTCGTTACCACACCATGGTGCTACATCTCAGAGTTGTTGGACAGCGCAATGTTGCCGCTACCTTTGCAATGTGTTTTTGGGTTGTTTCAAAATTCCAGCCACCACACATTGAGCAGCCATTTTGCAGCATAGCTTCTGTAGATAACTTAGCCCGCATAAGGATTGTACGTTGCAACATAGCATCAACTCGCTATGCTACAAACAGAAGTTACACTCTAAGTTGGGTTTGGGCTAGTCTCAGCCACATGGAGCACACATTTGATTTTACACTTGGTTGAAATAGAAATACGAACATAAAATGTCCATGTCGGATTCTACTCAGTTTATTTTTTGAAGGTCAAAAACAATACAATTATGTCAGTCTGACATCACCCGACACTCCTTCCTACATTCAGTACTCACACATATACAGCATCACAGTAGCAGTCTCTACATGGTGCCTTGATAGTTGAAACAATTATTCAGAGAAACTGCCCCGACCCGACTGAGCTGTTTGCTTGATGGTAGAAACAATTAGACTGGTGGGCACTCCGACCCGACCGACATGTTGACTCGGTGGTAGTACTATTAAACTGGGAACAATTATGAATGATCACTGGGCTCGCTGCCTGCGACTCGGTGCATGTAGCTGTTTCCCCTCCACAATACAAGTCTAAAAATACACATTTGGCTGGGGCTCGCAACCTCCTATTGGCAGAACATTACATCTTGGCACGCTCAAAATGACAAAAATGCTGATGGCATGGCAATCGTGAAAAAAACTTCATCTGAACAGTTGTGTCACCTCGCTCTGAAGCCTGAGACTTCAAAAGAGCCACATAGTACAAATAACACATGTAATACAGCCTCACATTTAAACTGATAAAGTCCTTATTTCTAAACCGTGGTATGAAAGAAAAAATTTGTACAATTACACTCACTGACAAATGAAACTGGGGAATTTAACAAAAAGTGAACCTGAAAAACAATTAAAAAAGTGGTTGAAATGTGTATAAATGCAACACTACAAGTTTTTAATCCCACAGGTGAATATGGCAAAACTTAATTATAATGATATGCTGGTAATATCAAATTATGCCTATGCTTCTAAAGAGCTGGCCCATAGGATATCCAATTTCTTTTTAAGATCTCAGAACATTTACTGTTACCATTTTTTGATTGAACCAAAATAAATACGGTGGTTCTCATTTGCAAATGCACTTGAGGGGATTTTAAATATAGTTATTGTTCTTTATTTTGTCTTGTGATTCTAGAAGAATAATTAGGAAATAATATGTCTATTTTGTTAAGTGTTTGTCTTTTTGTATTGAAGTTAGAACATTTCACTATTAGTTAAACGCATTACTTCGTGTATTACCATCAAGTTTTGTCCTCTATGTAATGTAGAATCCATCTTGGTACTACAATACATGGTTCAAATGGAATATAGTTATCTGTCAATTTATTAAATATCCGCCATGTGTAATAATTGTTGTTGCCCCAGAGTTGCTCTTATTTCATGCCCATCCATGTTCATAAAATACACACATAATCTTCCATCTTCCATCACAAAACCGCCCTACTCAGATACTATAAAGTGTTATAACCTAAAGAAAGGTTTAATTTACCCCTTATAGTATTATTTGGCGCTCAACTGCAGGGCCGTAAAATCATTGTGCTAAAGATGAAAACCTTTACAGTATTATAGAGGATACCTTACTCACAAAATAACCCAAAAACAAGTAATTACACATTTGAACTAATGAGATTACTAGAAATAAATATCAAAATGACCAAATAAAAAACAAACACACTAACCCAGCACTGCCACCAACCCTGAAGATGAAATCCTGGTTCCTGTATATAAAAATCCTGTAAAATCCTGGAATCATTGGGTCACATCCTGTAAAATCCTTGGAATTAAAAAAAATTGCAAATTACAGAAAAAAGTGGATTTTATGAAAGACATTTACATATTTAATGTAGTTGTTTTGGTTTGGAATGTAAAAACCGTGGTAATTATTTTTCTCTACTCACACTTATACTTTTGTTTGTATAACGACATTATCACCAATAATTTTTGTTTCCTCACCATTGTAATATCAATGCGAAGCGCAAAACACAGTCACCAAATTTGGATTGTATGCGTAAAAATGGCAATTCACGGCAAATGTTCTTTTCAATAATGGCCTTGACCTTTCCATGTGATTATACAGCCAGGAGCAGAAATAGGTAGGTAACTGTATGCCTGCGCCAGTGAATAATTAAGCAAAATATTTTGGCACCTCCATTCTTTCAAACAAATCCATCAGTGAAACTGAAACGTATCACTGTGGGCGCTAGTGTTGCATGTTCACAACAGGAGCCACGTTGAGCAAAGTGCTTAGTAGAAAAAAAGTTGGGATTTTTCTAGAGTTTTAAAATCCTTAAAAACTGACAAAATCCGTTAAAACTGACAAAATCGGTTAAAATGGCAGGCCTGCACTAACCTATTATCAGTAGTTTTTTGAGATACCAAGAATGGATCCTAAATGCAACAGTCAATAATTCATCAGGCCACCGGAAAGACCAGATAGAACCACAGCAAAATGGGTTGGCTAACCAACACAAATAAGACATAGTTAGGTTCTGCAGCACCATAATTTTACTCTCAGGAGATTGAGAGTAAAATTTTTTCAGATGTGAAACATGCGCTTTAGTGAGGTAAGTGCCTGTTTTCAGATCAGTTAATGTAGCTGTGGCAGGCATACGAAAATGCTATACCTGGTGAGGACCAGTCCAACAGTATGCAAGTTTCACCATCTTCTTGTTGAAAGTTTGGTGTAAGGGATGAGATATGCACAGTACAGGGTCACCAACTTTAAAAGGATTATCTGTCCTGTTTTGATTATACTTAATACAAACTCTTTCGTGCAATCTTTTGAGATTTTTGAGGACTGCTGCCTAAATTTCATAAACATTTTTAGTATCATCTGGAAGACAATTGTTTAGAGACCACAAATTAGAAATGGATTATTGGGCTTAAAGGTGAACATGAGCTTAAAAGGTGAGTTCTTATGGGACTCATGTTGTGCATAATTAAAAGTCATCTGTAACCAGGGTAAGTTGTTAAAGTCCATTCACAGTTTCTTCTGCCTTTTTGAATCAAACCTTTGAATAATCTCCCCATGTATGACGTGCTTAGATGTTTCCAACATATGCCATATATCACATGCGTTTTATATTTGTCTTCATAAAAGTTCCTTTTTTTCTGTTAAATTGAAATGTTATTAATATTTTATCTATAAATTATAATGCTTCATTTATATACAATTTGAATAAAAACAGTGAGAAAACATGTGTGTTGGTATCGCCTAGTAAGAAATAGTTATTATACAAAATACTGTTACAACAGAGTGTACACGAATCCGGTGCGTTGTCCCTTTGGTGTAATCTTCCAGACTTAGTTAAGCTTAGTTTGCACGAGGCGGAGGATTATCCTGGAAGTAGAACTTTAGTGGAGCTTCAGAAAAGGCAGAAGATACTGTGAATCAACTATATCTCATTTAGAGTTGTCCTTTATATGAAATACTATTTGAACAGAATGAAGGTTCCGATTGAATCTCTCCGCGGATAGTACAGCAATAAGCAATAAGGTGACACATTCGATTGCATAAGTAAAACACTTGTTCTTGAAAAGTTTGAAATGAACTGAGGTCCATTGTTGAGCAGTGGTAGAAGGAATTGAAGGATATCAGGTATTTAAGAGCCTGCACAGTAGAATTAGCATCTGTTATTCTCAAGGGAATAAGCAAAGAAATTTAGAGAAAGCACCAATGCATACGAACAACATATGTCCAAATTGACTGCAAGGTAATGAGCCCACAAAGTCAATGAACAGTTTCTTCATGGGTTTTTCAACCGCTTTGGAAGCAAGGAGTCCTAAATGTGTGTATTGTGCAGGTTTAGTAAGAGCATACAACTTATAGTTGATTCACTATAACTTCGGTCTTTTCTGAAGCCCTGCTAAATTTATACTTTTGGTTACTAATTACGTGTCCTTCCGCTACACGTAAACATAAACACTGCCATGCGACTTCTACTTTTATAACTGTCAAATGTGTTGGTTGCTGTTTACAGCTGTTTAAAGAATTATGTCGTACTGCAGAAACCATTTCCTACGAATGTTCACAATTTAGGCCTATAACAATATTTAGGTCAGCTTTATAACTATTTGTTACACACGATATAGCACGTTAACCATAATACACATTAATATTTTGCCACGACGGTGTTTGTTACAACTGTGGCGGAAACAACAATAGTGTTTAACCTGTTGTTATTAATATGTGTTTGGAATAAAAATTAAAATGAAGGGACGACCAGTCTAACGAAACTACACAGTAAATTCAAGCACGCAACTCGTGTCGCTTATTTAATGTACATCGACAAACGTGAAAGATAGTGGTGAACATGCAAACACATAGGCTTACCATAACATTTATTCCGCTAATATTTACATGCATTGGTACTTACTGGTTTATAGGTTTCTTTTATTATTTATTTTATTTCATCTGTGTGGGCTTAGTATTTTGTTGGGATTGTTGCTGACATTCAAATCACAGAAACGTAAGCTGGTTACACAACTGTTTTTCAAACCATAGCGGCGAAAGTATAACGTTGTGATAAACAGACGTAAATATAAATAATTGACTTTGTCATAACATCAGTTCATGGTTAAAACGTATAAACTTTGCACACATTTGAAATCCACACACACCTAGCCGGTGTAACGATTACAATGTAGACACAGCGCTCGTTTACAGCGATCACAACACATTTAACCCTGCCGTGGAAACACATATTTATCACAACATTGTAACTTGACTAGGATGTTTCAAAAACACGAGTACGAACTTGATGCTTCGTTCAGAAATACGCCGTATCATTAACATGTTGCCACACCACTGCCAGTTGTAAGGCACAATAAAAACTGGGAATAATCGCCCGTCATGTTGGGACAGACACGAGGCTAAGGGAAAGCTAATCAAATTCTAGATTCTCCTTTTCACACCACGTTTGCCAACCTGCTGGATTTGTAAGCGTCGTGGATTTGTAAGCGCTTTGGTATCGCATCTAAATAACATATAATAGGTATTTAAACAATACAATCTCGTTTCAGTTGTAAAGTACAATTCCAAACATCATTATTGTGGCTGTAATTAGTATGAAATGTGCTGAAATTAGAAATAACAAGATTTATACCTTCCTGCTAGACAGGTGGTATAAACTTTCCGAGAGAGAGAAGAGAGAAAGAGAGAGAACAAGATTCGCTCCGCTTATTTACTTTTATTCCGGATGGAAAAAAAAACCAGCGTGTCACTATAGCAAGCCTACGCACTGTAATTTCCACTGATATTTTTAACTGCAGCAGTGAAATGTGTTTCCGTCAGTGCTGCCTAACAATACAAATATATCAATTCGTAATGTTTAATTTACAAATAGTATACATAAAAACGAGGTTAAACTATATTGTAACTGCAAACTATTTCTTACCGGCCGTTGCCAACACGTCGCTGCTCTCGCTGTTGTTCATTCGTATTAATACAAAATGAATATTACAAGGTATAGAAGATACTGAGTAGATTATTAATTTATTCAAGAACACAGTACTGTAACGTTAATCACAGGGTTATATAATCGTGGACTACAAGTGATTGAACACAATAGGTTGACATGTTCCGCCTAGGGTGATTTTTCGAAGGTTCCATTTCAAAAGGCAGAAGAAAGCGTGAATAGACTATACAAACGTTGACCATCTCAGCAATTTCTGACTCCATACCCTTCCAAATAAATTTACTTCGCACAGTCTGAATTGTCTTAAATGTTCCCAAATAACCTGCCAAAGATAATAAGTGGAAATATTCTAAGACCATGGGCTTCAAGTGAGTAGGCAACATAATATGCTTTTGACCATCATGAGATTTACAGAAAAGGATACTCTTTTCCAAAAGGTAAGGTTTGTGTTTCATGCCTGAACTTAAATTTTGGATAATGCTACTTAGCTCACAACTCTGTGTTTAATACTTTGTGATGTCCATAAAAGCCAAAGGGAAATCATCTAAAAGATTACATTACATTTTGGGAATGTCACTAGATTTGTACCCTCAAAATGTATGCAATTGTGTTGAACTTTAAATTTCAAAGAAGAAATTTTCACTACCCAATGACCAATTTTCCCCATTGGGAGGGGCTGACCCAATAATCAGGGTAATGGCTGATTGTTTGTTTCTAAGAGTAGGCCTAATTCAGCATGCTCTAAATACTGGTGGAATTTGTCAATACTAAAAACTTCTGCCAAAAATTCTGGTTCATAGACAGTTGAAAATTTATTTTCCTGTGGGGTGAGAGAGTAGGAAGCGAAGGTAATAGGCTGTTTAATGCCACCAGTCTTCTGGACCAACACTGCACCAAAAGCAGAACTAGGTGTGTCCATTTGCAGGATGAAGGTCGTAGAAAAATTGGCCATGTGAAGTACAGATGGATGCATATTATCAAGTTTTAAGGTCTCAAAATCCTTCTGTTGTTCCGCCCCCACTCAAATTTAGCATTCTTTTTACATAGTCTTAATTAATGGAGCTGCCTTTTCAGCCAAGTAAGGAATAAACTCCCCAAAGAACTGGATTATACTGATGAAACAAGCAATACCTGTGGAAACAAACTCCTAATGGCATTTCCACACTCTGGATTAATGAAGATACCTTTTGTAGAAATCTTATGCCCCAAAAAGGATATTTCTTTGACTGCAAATTTAATATTAGATGGGTTAGCAGTGAGACCAGCCTTTTCCAACCTAGATAGAAAAAACATCCTTCAGATAGCCCTAATGTTGTTTAGAATCTTGAGAGTAAATTACGGGATCATCTAAATAGTTGTACACAAATTTAAATGTTATGTCATGGACGATGCAATTCAACAAACACATCAGCATCCTGGCACCAGTTGCCAATCCTAATGGGACATGGTAAACTGGGAAAGATTTCAGGGCATGCAAAAGCTAGTAATAGATTTAGATTTTTTTGCCAAGGAAATTTGGTGGTAGGCCGAATTAAGGGCCATGATAGTGTAAAAATTAGCTTTGCCGAACCAGTGGAAAACGGAGTGTAAATCAGGCAAGGGGACAGATTCAATTAGGATCTTTTGGTTGACCTTATGATAATCCATTACCATCCTGTGTTTCCGTTTGGTTTTGGAACTAAAAAGCAGTGCTGGCATATTGTGAAGTAGATTGTTCAATTACATATTTGTTCAGCAATTCCTGCTCTTGTCTCAAAATTTCCATTTAAGAGGGGGGGGGGGCAGGGGCATATGGTAAGGATTACTCTTGATGCATTTATGCTGGAGAAATTTTGTTAAATGTCTTTAATGGCATTATGCTTATTGTGATCCAAATGCTACAGTGGTTCAGCAAAAGACTGGTCTGAGAGTTAGTTTCCAGGGATAGGTTATGTAATGAGAAGGAACCCACAAGGTGTATTTTATAAACAGAAACAAACTTAAAATATAATTTGTTTAGACTGCAGATCCAATGTAAATCCTCTTGGTATCATCTAATCAGCACCGAGAAGAAAATCTAAACTTATGGTTGGATACCAAACACTGGTGTAGCCATGCAAGATGTACTGTTTTTATCTTAATAGTAGCACAGCAAGAAATAGGAAAAAGATCTTTAGAAGCAGTGTAAATTGGTGCTGACTTGGGGGTATGGTTTTTACTAAGTTTTAATTTTTGGAGTTTTTCATAATTATTAGCTGAAATAATAGTTTGTGCAGAGCCAGAATCAACCAAAGCATTAACAGTAAGAGACCCCAAACTTGCTTCAATACGCGGGGGTACCAGGACATTGTTTTCCCCAAAACATTGGGGAGACCTACGTGACAAGCCTCAGGTTCATTATTTCCTGCATGAGACTGACAAGGACCAAAATGAGTCTGAAAATGCAGGCAATAACCAAGAGAGATAAAAAAATATGTGAAAGGACAGTAATTCAAGTAAATACTCACAGTCTAGTACTTGTCGACAGGCACATACAAAAAGAAGGACAAAACATTTTTCAAGTGGTTGTGCAATCACAATGTTTTGTAGGCTAGGCCTAGCCTATCAACAAGTACTGGACTGTGAGTAATAGAAATCCTATCCTTTTATATATTCTTGGTAGCCTGGTGGCCTACTTGTAGCTTAACTCACAAGGGATATAAAAATGTGAGCACTGTATTCCAAGTCTTGAAAATGTATTTCGCACAAGGGGGATCACTCACTTCTCTCCCTTGTTGTGCTTGTTTTTTTTTGCTGCTAACAGTTTGTGGGAATATGACCAAGTTTGTTACACACACAGCATGCAGGGAATTTGTTTTTAGCATTGAGATCTGTTCGTCAGAGGTAGTGGAACTAGCTCCTTGTGTTAGGTCAGCATCTGAGTCAATTGTCAGAGTGGTAACACTAAAGTCTGAGATTTGGGGCCATTTGATTTCATACGAGTGGTGTAGCAATTGGTTGGATTGCCATGTTTAGCATCAGCATACCTATTGTTTTGTGAATGAATACACACTTTATCTAGATTGGCAAAGGTGCATAGCTTTGCTACAAATACCAAGCGAAAATGTTCCTGTAATGCTAAGTCTTCTAAAATAGTGTCCACCACTTCACTTTCAGGAAATGGAAGTTTCAGAAGAGCAGCTGCTTCTCGTATGCTGTTGACATAGACAGACAAAGATTTGTTGTGGTCCTCCAATCTACTGAAAATTTTCAGCTGAAGTTGGCTGCACAACCTAGATGGGCTAAAGATATTAAAAATATCATGGTAGGCATCCAAATTGGTCTGATGGGCAATAGCTGCTTGAGTCCTGACTAGGGAATAGTTCCACTTTGTTTCAACTTTAAAATTACTTTAAAGAAGTCCAAAAAGTGACGGAAATTGAGTCCATCAGTAGTTGGGCAATTCCTTAAGAGTGCAATGAAAAATAATGGCACACCTCTTTTCTCTGTATTTGCCAAGATGGCTCTCTATCTTGGCACAACACTGTCTCCAAGGATGGCAAGGCAGGTTCTTGTTACCAAGATTCTTGGACGATGTGGTTGAGCTGGCAATCTCAGGAGCGTGTTTTTACCACAGAGATGGGATACAGAGGTTGAACATCAGGATTCGGCGTTTCATTACTGGAGGTTCTAGGACTCCCTGGGCTCGATGGCAGCATGGCTAACAATACAGTGGAAGTTGTAAAACAGAGTATAGGCTAGATGGGGGCGTGTTTTTTCGTGGGGTCTGTCTCATCCCTTAAAGTCTGGTGATTCCCTTTCCATTGGGGGCAAGGGATTTTCTGATGACCCTGTTGGTGGTCCTACTTGCAGGTTGTCTCTCGCTACACTTGGGAGCATGACTTCAGTTGTAACCACTGTTCCTCCACTGCTGGGAAGGCACTGTTCTATTTCTGGGTAATCTGACATACATGATAGGCCAGGTAGCTCGTCACTATGGGCCTACTTCTTACATTGGTTTCGAGGCATTCTGATCAGGGGCCACCGTGGTATTTTTCTTGAGGTAAGGGGCTATGGTCAGACTTCCAATTCTATGGCTGACCGTATCACACTATGATGCATTTTCAAAGTGGTGGTAGATGTGTGGTAAACCCAGTATATGTTGCCTTCTTTCCATCGGACTTCATAGGTTTCCTCCCAACAGGGCACGAAACCGGCACAGAACTTTTTCATAGTATTGGATGATAGGTGGGTCTTAACATAGATGTGGGATCCTACTTCTCAGCCTATTTATTTTCACTTCCTCAATCTTGGGGAGGTGTTAATGGTGCCCCTTTTCACATTAATTTTCTGGTACCTAATACTTTTTAGAGGTTTGGTATAATATATTGGCCATCTGAATTTTTAATCCTGACTGCTATTTAAGTTAACCATCTACTGCTGATGGTATTATTAATAATTGCTATAGCTGCTGAGGTTCTTAAAAATGATTTTTTGGAAGCTTTATATCACTACTTTTGCTGCATGGTTTGTATCTAAATAGTTCACAACTTTTTCTTAAGAGGGCATCCTAATTCTCATATGGGTCTCATTGTAGGTAGTTGTGTCTAATAAAAAAAAAAAACTATGGAATATTTTAATATAAATCTTTTTTAGGACATAAATGAAAGTCAATATTTGGTTACCCATTCATAAATTTTATTATTGAAATGTAAATGTGGTAGTTGAAGAGTGACAAAGTCAGTAGAAATTGTTGTAAGTAGCACTCTATTTATAATATTTAGTGATGGTAAAACAGTGTTTTAAGCTATAGCGAAAGTGCTATACCTTTTCTGAACTGATTGCGGTATTAATTTTCTATAGTCACCGCTTAAAATTCTGAGGAAACAAGACACCCATGAAGCTTCTTTATGCTAGTTTCCATCGCTGTCACAATGCTTCCATTTGCCTGGATGTGACTTTGAGGCATTTAATATTGTATACTAGGAAGGGCCTTTATTAGTATTAGTGTAATGTGCACGTTAAACGTACATACTTATTTTTAAGGTAATTTATTGTTTTTTTCCCAGAGCAGCGAAAATTCTTCATGAAACTGAAGCTGCAAAGAAAGAAGACCAAAATATTTTGAAGCTGATCAAAGAAAAAGCAAAGCAATCTTGGTTGAACCTACCCAACCATCTGGAGTCAAGTGATGCTACAAGAGGTTCGCAGAGTGAGTCCTGTATTATGTCAACTACACCAAGGCCAGTTGATTACAAGATGGCAACAGAAAAGGTGAATTCTTTATACAAACACAGTGCGTGGTAGTATTCTGAGTCATTATAGTTGCTAGTTGCAATCTCATTAATCCGTATTCAGCTGTTTCTTAAATAAGTACAAATTGTTTGTGTTGGCATATGTTGGATTTTTAATAGATTGGCAGTATTTTTCAATGTATGTTTGTTGATAAATATTTTTGTCAGCATTGCTGTTATCCACTACCATATTTGTGCATGAAACAACAGCCTTTGCAAGTTTAAAGTCATATTCATACAAACCCTCCCAAGAATACTAGAATTAATTATCAGTGGAAGCAAAAGTGTGCACAGTAACATGCAGGTGTCTAACAAGTGTCATGCTCTGATGAAATTACAGTGGAACACTGTTATACCATCCCCTGTTAGTACATTTTCCTGCTTAATAAGCTACCTTTTCTTGGTCCACAAACATGTCTTTTAATAAAAAATTACTATCTTATAAAATTTTCCCTTGTATAAGGTTGGTTTCTCTTAGGGACCTTCAAAACTGTGACTGAATGTGGTGGTGTGGAAATGGGTTAGACAGAATTTCGAAGGCGGTGAAGTGTGAGGTCTGTAGAATGTTGGAATTACCCGAGTAGGTGCCAGGCGTCGTCAAGGTGATGCAATGATGGTGGATGATGCTGTAGCGTGTTGACTCTCTGTGACCTCAGGATTACAGGCTGCACCCCCGAACGAAAACTCCCGTTGAATTGTTGACCTCTGCCTTTCCACAGTTAAGGCTGTAGTGATGCTATTGTTTGGTGTTTACTAAACTGTAATCCATGGGTTGATTACATGCCGTACTGCTGCAGTGACGTTTCGGTGACAAATTGCTAATTACTGTTACATCTCGCAATGTGGATTATCAGGGCTACCCACAAGCCCATACTGATACGGTACAATTACACTGACACATGCTTACATTGAGTCCTGCTGAAAACACTTGCAGCTGAATGCGGGTATTGCTAAGGCTCATTTCCTTAAACATCTTGCGGCGACCGAAATAACTTTCTTGCTGATTAGTTCTCAAGGTATTTATTCGGCTTAAATGAAGTCTCCTCTCAGGGAGACACTGGCCACATGCTGAGATGACATAAACTGGTCATTGCGGTAACACTGTTAAAACTGACATGCACCACGCAGAAAGACTTACGGAAAAACTGAAACTTCCCCAGGCAATGCAAATCATGGGGAAGTGAGGGTGGTGTACCGGGCGGCTGAAAATGAAACGGTTCTGAAGAATTAAACTATGGCAGCAAAATGATAGGTTCCAAAAATGCATGCTGCCCAGTGCACGGGAAAAGGCTGAGCTCGCTTACACACCCAACCACCCTCGTGGACATCAGACACTTGCTAACTTCCCACCCCGGCGCGAAGGCTGGCTTGCGCGCCAAGGCGGGGACTACTTCCTGCATGGCTAGCTAACTCCTGCTTTACCTGTTGAAAACTTAATGCTGCACGATACATGAATTTGCATATTAACACTGGATGATACACATACACACAGGACTGGTGAAATGAGCACGAAAAAAGCGTAACAAATGAAAGTGAAAATACGCATTTACAGACAAACACAATACAACACTAGCAGAACAAAAAGGACAACAAAATGTACTCTTTATTGACATAACAGGTAAGCCCTTAACTCAGTGTGCTGTATGGTTCTCTTTTCCATATTACTCCGCCTTGCGGGGTCCTGCTACTTTCTTGGGCAGGTGCCGTTTATGCTGCCCCAGCATGCCTTAGGTTAACCTTGCACTTGTCATGCATTATGAACACTCAGTGCTCTCTGCATGTCTACAGAGTGCACATCCTGGCTGCGGTGGTGGTGTCGTGCTCAGTCGGACAAACGGTCTTAGGGAAGGGGAATGCTGCACACTTCAAATGATAACTGGGTTCTACTGTAATGTACCTAAGTCAGATGGATAGGTTAATAACTTACAATAAATAACACATTTGCAACTATTAATAGGAGAGGCAAAGATATACCTAGGCCAGATAGACAGAATAATAACTTACAATTAAATAACATAATTGCAACTATGAATAGGAAAGGCAAAGATCAGGAGCAGTAACAAAATATTATGTAGAGTTCAAATAGAATAAAACTTAAAATATCATCACCAGTTACAGTGAAAGAACAGTAAGGGGCTAAATGAACTTAAAGAAACACCTGTTAAATATGACACTCATCACTTAGTACATGACTATCCAGCGTGTAGGTTTGAGATCTGGTGAACAACAGGTTTGGGTACATGGTTTCCTTCCTTTTCACATGAAGCCACAGCTGTGGTACTTTTCTCTGTGTTCAATGTTCATCAAGGTGCGGCGTGTTCAGTGGTTGTTGTGCATACTCCTGATGCCGTTGTAGAACTCCCGTTGCCAAGGATTTGAGGATAGAAAATGAGGGGTAGCAGGTAGCGTGATCATGCATCCTTGTCCTGGATAATTTCCACATCCTCGGGAGGTGGCATGGATGGAACAAAACCTGGGGGCAGTGGGTACACTGCCTCATCCAGTTCAAGTTCCGGCCGACCACTTGAACTTCACCCCGGCATTTCAAATACTGATAAGAGCTCTCCCAGGTTATTTCATTTTAAATGTGGTGCACGACAGTAATTTTAATGTCTATACCGTGCCGCTAACTTTCAACCTACAGCAAATGTGACAAGTCAGTAACCTTGAAAAGTAAAAACACAACATAGTCTCAAAAAATGAACCGAATTTTATCAAACAAACTGTTACAACCTCACACACACTTCAGCAGCACAATAATGACAAAAAAAATGGAAATTTGCACAACAAACCAATTGTTATAACAACCACAAATAAAACCTAATATAGAATGCAAGATCCTGTATATTGGATCTGAAATCAAAATGAACAATTGCAACCGTAACAAACTACAAGGGTGTATTCTTCCTAATGAGTTCCCTTCACGAACTGTAATTTCACTGTCAAATGTCACACACTTATATGTGAACCACGGTATTTCAGTATTTGGTGCAAGGCGATGGGCAGGCATCTGTATGAAGCAGGTATTCGTAATTATATCAGCAATATATTATAACAACCCCTTAACATCAAAGACAAAATACTTGCCTCATTCATAATAACACAAGAGCAAAAAATAATTAAACATATAAATATAATATAATTAATAGAATGTTACAACATAAAAAAAATAAAAACACATAACCGCTTGTTACGGAAAAATAAAATTTATTATGGATTGAATGCAACTTCTACCTGACCAAGTATATGCATGTTACCAGTAGTACCAATCAACTTTCGATACAACCAAATCTGATCACCAGTCTCCAACTTCATCTTTTTCTGAGAATACAGAAGAGCATTACAGAAAATACTAATTATGTACAGCAGTATTATTCACAACACCTTTATGAACAGAAAAGTCTTCCAACAAATGATATTACGAACATCAGTGTCATTCAAATCCTTGAGTTCATTAGGATCCTTAGCATTATACAGTTTCCTAAAGAAACACAACTCCAAAAGACTACTGTCAGCCTTTGCAGTTATACCTTGTAAACCAAAACGAAACAAAAATGAAAGCAGCATTATCTGTATCTTTCTGATCAGTTGTTTATCATTGTGTAATATTTTTGTACCTGTCATTTTGCTAAGATATGTAGTTGTCAAGTTGTGACCTGCTTCAGCGGCAGAATCACGTCTCTAGGTACAGTAGAGTTTCACTATAACAAACCTCAAGGGACCAAAAATATGACTAGTTTGTTATAGTGAAGTTCTTTATAGTGAAGCGCACAAAAAAAATTTCTTGAGGTAAAATTTGATGCGGTGAAATGTTACTGAAGTGAAGTTAGCTTCGAATCTTTATTGCCAACCTCTGGCCAAGGAAGTAACTGTGACTCACGCCGCATACGGGAGGGTAACAGGTTGCGTTCAATGGAAGAACATGGTTGCATCGGGAATACTCACAGGGGTGCTCGAAAGTAGCATATTCAGAAACTTATAAAATGAAAACTAAGCATAATAACTTAATAAAACATACCACACGTAGGTCACAAGTGCCTTTAGTGTTAAGATATGCAGAAAAGTCCGGGTTCTGAGATTTAATTTTTATGCTGCGAGCCTTTGAATTTTGCAATTTGAACACACATCTCGAACAAAGTGCCAAGTTCATAGGCAAATATTTAAAAATCCAGCCACTGTAGGTAATACAGACCATATGCATGTTGCTCATAAGTGCATTTAGTATCAAGGTATGCAAAAAAGTCCAGGTTCCGAGATGTCAATTTTATTCTACGAGCCTTTGAAGTTCACAATTTGAACACACACCTAGAACAAAGTGCCGAATTCAGAGGCGAATATATAAAAATCAAGCTGCTTAAGGTAATACAAACAATAAACATGTTGCTATCACGTGCCTATGGTATAAAGATATCCAGATAAGTCCGGGTTCCGAAGCCTCATTTTTCCACTATGAGCCTTTAAATTTCGCACTTTGTTCGAGGTGTGTGTTCAAATTGCAAAATTCAGATGCTCGCAACATAAAAATCAAAATCTCTTAACCCAGACATTTCTGCATATCTTGATACTAAAGGCACTTGTGAGCAAACTGCATATGGTAAGTTTCACCTACAGTGGCAGAATTTTTAAATATTTGCCTATGAACTTGTCATTTGGAGTGTGTCACATTTTCGGTCGGGTGATAAAAAATATATTTGATCTATTTCAGAACATTGACCTATTATCGTTGACAATGTAGATTTCGCTATGCCGAATTCCATGGCAATTTCTTTTTTTTTTTTTTCCTTCCATTATCTACAGCTTTAATTATAGCAAATAATCATGAACGAACTTGTTAAAAGATGGTAAAATTTATTTGCAATTCAGTGAAAAAACGTTTAGTAAGGTAACCTCATTTGCAATTCACAGTAAAACATGCAGATGCGAGAACAGGCCAGAGATATAGCGACAGCATTTTGTTACTTCTTATCTGTGCCTACACAATGATGTAGCACATTAGTTGCAGTGATAAACATTAGTAGCACTGCGCTTTATAATTTTGGTCTTGTATTGCCACACCAATGTATTGTATCATCTATGACTCAGTTATGCACAAAAAAAAAGTTGCGGTTTGTTTGTTTGTTTTTGGCATTGAGAAATTATAAAATTTAATGTAATTTTGCCGGTTTTTACATTTTATTCCGATTACAAAGTGTTCGTTAACGTGAGTTTTGAATAAACCTCCTAAAAAATTTTACCGAAATTTTGTATAACTGAAAGTTATTTGCATATAAATGTATGGTCTTTTGCTAGGACCAAATAATAAGTTCATTATGGTGAAGTGTTCACTAACTTGAAGTTCGTTAAAGTGGTGCTCTACTATATTATCCTAAAAAGATATATTGTAATATTTTGCCTGTGAGTTATGATATTGATAAAGAAGATAACGTTTGGTGTTTCAAAGTTCTAGCCACTGAAGAGTTTTACATACTGCTCGACACAAACCAGACACATAATGAATATATCACACTTCACACGCAACTAAGTAAAAATGTAATTAAATATTAACCAAGCACAGTGGCATTGTATAACCCTACTCTCAAATATACTAATCACATGCAATGTTTGAACTACGAAGCATAATTCCAAAATATAAATTAAACACGCAAATAGTCAGTCGACTGTTCTGTCCAAGAATATACATGTAACAACCATGTAGTAAAATCGAAACCCAAAGCGAGATGAACATGATGTACCGTGATGCCGTATTGTAGGATTCTTAATGCACGGTAATGGTTGTTTACAGTATATAATAAATGTCCTCCACCATTGTTTGTACTGTGGAAACAGCAGCTTACCATACATGCATGTAAGGCTTATTGCCTACGTATGAGACGCTGTATCGCTGCAGCAGAATCTTTGTGTGTGCATTTTAAACGAAAATGGTGGGTCCTAGGCAGTTGCAACAAGGGGACCATTTTTGTTTTGTATGTCATACTGCCCAATAAACCAGTATCAAAAATTCATAATTCCCGATGGCAACGAAGTTTTCCAGCAATAAGAGGGTGACTACCACTGTTACTTTCAGAACGAAGTGTGTTATTAATCTGAATTTGCTCTTAGGTTGAAGATCCCGATAACATAAAACAATGTTCCGCGAATTGTACATTCATCTCACCTGGTTTCCGATATTTTGCAAAAATTAATTCCAAAATTTCCATTTTCAGGGTCTAATTTTGCCCTTAATATTTAGTTTAGGTACAAAGTGTCCTATATATGTGCCACTTGATTTTGCATAACGAATCACCTCATAAAGTTTGTTGGTCAAATTCAGCCTCACTTTTTATAATGTAATTAAAGACGGTAAGTACATTGTACTAACATAGATCAATCAAAATACTGTCAACCACTCTCCTTAGTTGTTTTTCTGTCTCTTTTTTTTTACACAAGAAGGAATTTTAATTTAGAGCTTCAATTCCCCTCCATAATGGTATTGCCTTTTTCACCCTCTCTCTGCTTTGGTTGGCTAATGTATTCTTCCTGAGTTAAGTTGCATTCATGAAAACAAGGAGTGATGGAGGAAACTACTGTCTGATTTGTGGTCAGGAGAGGGGAGGTAGCAAACTATAAAAAATGAGCCCATACAAGAGAGCTGGAGAGTTGGTTCCATGTTGCAAGCTTTCATAATAGAATACACATTTGGAATGAGGTGAGAATGTAGTAGTGCCAGAATGCTAGACCGGGGTAAATGTGAGATCCCTGAGAAAACCCGCCGACCAGTCGCACCGTCTGGCATGATTCCTGCTTGCGAAAATTTGGGAGTGACCCGGCCGGAGATTGAACCTGGTTTGCCTAACCGCTCAGTCACCTCGGCACCTGTAAATTATTAAAAAATGACACAGAACAGTTGAAATTTGGCATCTGTATTATTCAAATGGTTCAAACAACTACAGTGTTTATTTTCAGTCTTCAGTGTGTGTTTTAAAGGCAAGGGTTGGTTTGTTGACATGAACTGTATTGGTTGTAACATTGGCTTATACTGGCTTGTATGAGCACTTTCTTTTGTCATAATTGTTTTTAAGTGATGCTTGTTTACAAAGGCACAATGCCAGGTTTACTCTGTGATACAAGTTCTACAAGCAAATGTGAGTGCTTGGTGGCTCTTCATTGTGACATTAAGAACTTTTATAATATGTAATGAAATCTTGTCATCAATTTTCAGAAAGCAAAATTAATTTTTTTTTATCAACGACCTTATGGAAAAATTACAGCATATATTATCACAAATTGGCATGTTTTCAAATCATAATTAGTAGTAGTAAATTTATACCGGTAAAGCAAATTGCCATATTAGTGTATTAATTTAAAATTGTTACATAGGTTTGGCTATTATCAATAGGCAGTGATAGAATATGCTCCATGTTGTTCAGTCAGTGCTGAGCCATAAAAATACCGTTATTATCTCATAGATTCAGTAATTCTTGACTAAAGTTATATACTATATAAAAACTTTGTATCTGCACAATGTGGCATACTTGCATATGTATAATTGTATGTAATTAACTATATACATTTTTGTACAGTATGTTGTCATTTGAGGGTTCTGTTAGATAGATGAATAAGTACCTCCCTATACAAGTCATCACTGTTGTTTAATCATGTTAAATATTTGCAGTCATCATGGAGGGACATGGAGCAAGTGCTTCATGGAATGATTGTGGAGAGAGATGGTCTGCTGCGCACTGGCATCTACAGTATGGATGACCCAATCATTGCAAAACTCAACCAAGACATGCGTTTGCTCCTGGCCCAGTTGAAAACTTATTAAATCTTTTAACATGTGAAGATAACTTCGTAATTAAATTCTGGTGACTACCACAGTGTAATTTACGTTTCAATTAGAATGTTAGCATATTTTTTAAAAATATTTATGGTGTAAAATGTTAATAAGTGTATTACTATTTTTGATATAAATTTTTTTATAAGTGCTGTTTGTTACTATGGACTCTTTTCATGCCAGAAATGTAATAAAAATAAAGTTACGTACAAAATGTAAAATTGAAATGAATTCTCTCTGATTTGTTAATAAAACTGGAAAATTTGTATTGGTAGTTTTGCATGTGTGTGTGTGTGTATGTATGTGTGTGAGTTTGTTTCGTGCCCTTTCTGAGGACTTGCGTGAGACCTCTCACCACCACTTTGCGCTCTGTCCGAGCACTTGGCTAAGCAGGCTATCTTACACACACGTGGAAGTCATGAGGACATATCTTTGACGTAACTGAGGACTACAAAACACATCAGTGAATGTGTATTCTGTTATGGCCCGGCACTGGTGTGAAATCACAGTTAATGTGACACTCATGCTTAATCCACAACTGTAATTGGCCAATTTATTTTTTCAGTACACTATACACAAATAGGCCTGTTATGTGTTAGGTTTATTTTATTTGTTGATCAAGCGTGTAGTACTCAGTATAATTAAATTGTTGCTATGTTCTTCAAATTTTTTTAACAATTTTAGTCTACACATACGTGCCGATGCTAAATATTTAATTAGTAAGCAAAATGTAGCTATGAACTTATTATATTAATTTTAACAGTTTCATCTGCAGAAACTAATTGCGACAGTTGTCAAAAAACTTTATGTGGATGTACAGAAATCTTTTGGTAAATTACCATTTCACAATGATCCCTCTATCACCGCTTGAATTACAGTATGTCTACTTGAGTTGTTCATTGAAATATTTCTTAAGATATGATTTCATTTTTGTTTTAAAGCCATGTTTTTGGGGTCTACAGTGGTAATAATAAATCTTTGTTAGTGACTGGAATAATTGTTCTATGGGTGGCTAGACTATTTAATTGTGATTTGTCTAAGAGCGCAAGTTCTTAGGTAATTTTGTTGCTTGCCAGAATTTGTCTCCCAGGCGCAACCATTTTTCCCATTGTTCACCACTCCTCACGTAACACATATTTGGCGCTCTACCGTGAGACTAGTCTGGTAATGTTATGGGATAGAAATCACAGCAAGGTCTGTATAAAACCTGTAGCGCATATAGGCTGTTCGTGGTTAATGTAGCATTTTTGGAACGAACCTGTAAAAAATCCCCTGTCCATAAATGCATTCATTTTAAAGTGCACGCTGGTTTACATCCCAGTGAATTGGCAGCAATAGAGGGAAAGTATATCTATGTCTTATTGTTACATTAAAAATGTTACCATCCTCAATTGTGTCCACTGGAAATATTAATTTTGGTTGTTGTTTATTTTGTGCACATAAGGGTATCGATTGTGATAACGCTACGACATTTATGTCTCTAACTGTTTCACTTAATTGGCATATGGAGACTTGTCAGTGGATCTGTGGCAACGTTAATCTTAGTGTATAGCGAAAAGAAAAGAAACTGGCCAGGAAATAGGTTCTAAGCAGGGCTTTCGAAAATGCTAAGTTTACCATGGATAATCTCTAGTATTAAAGCTATCGGAATTCACATACTCCAAAAAAATCCTGAAACAACTGCTTGTGTGACAAAGTGACAGTAAAAAGGTCAGTAGTACTGACACGGTCTATAAATTACAAACAAAGGAGAACAATAAGGCTGCGAAAGAGATTCTGTACGAATTTACGATGTACACTTTTCTCAACAGGATTAAACAAATGCTGTCAGGTTAATTTACATTGGTCATTTTTAAGTTCACAACAAATTCGTGATTCAAATGAAATAAAACGTCTGCCTATGTTTATTTGGATCTTATTAATATGCATTAATTTAATTCCTACGCTCTTACTTTATACTGAAATTTATGGACATGGATCAGAACATAATAAAGGGCCTGGTCGTCTTAGACATCGTGAGCAGGGATGGGGTTTACATGTTGTAGGCCTACATTTAAATAGTTCTCGGTGACAGTTCACAGTATCGCTTAAAAAACAAAAGCCACATTGTGCGCTTCAAATATGGAAACAGTGTCACATGTAAAAACGAAGGAATAATGCTGGGTTTATATTTTTGGGTGTTTGTGAGTGAGAATATTGTTATTTGTCAGAGTTTGGATGGTATCAAAAATTCTGCCAAAAATAAACGTATCACCGTGGTCTGTACTTAGATTCACATGAAGGTCTGTGTTAACATCTGTTGAGACTATAAATAATTGTAAATAGCCCGTTTTAAAGTGTTGTGAGGGCCTGAGTCTAACTTTGTGCATGCTTAATATTTTTCTAGTTATATATTTCATTTGATGTGCGTATTTGTGTTTCATTCGTAATTTGTTATGTGTGGTTCGTAGTTGTGTCGTGAAATAAAATGGTAAATCGTCTGGTTGTGTGTAATTGGGTTTCATTTTTACTTTGTTGCTTGTGGTTGTTTTTGATAAGTTGCATTATGTTGTCTGTGCATCATAGGTGTTTCGTGTAATTGTATTTAAAAGTAAGTTGTTTTTATGTTTTATTTGTTGCTTTTGGTTTGTATTTGTTTCGTGTAATTAGAAGGTAAGTTGTGTTTGGGATTAATTTTGTTGTCATGTGATTAATAATTATTTAATGTTTCGGTGGTATTAGTTCATTCAAGCAATATATTTAGTTATTTTAATGGACATCACAGCCGCTAAGGCGGCTGCTCCCGCTTCCCCTCCCTCCGCTCATCCCAGCCACCGACTTAATTTCATACTATACCATATTTACTCGTTTATAGCATGCCCTTTGTTCCCAAAATAAAGAAAAGATTTCTGGGGTGCACGCTATACACGGAAAAAGAAAGAGGAAGGGAAAGTGGTAGCCATAAATTGTCCGGGGATGTTGAGGGATGTGGTAGGACTGTCTGTTGTCTCATCTTTCGCTCTTACTTTACTCCTCTTCCTTCTCTCTGAACGACCCTTCAGTTATGTGTAGGTCAAACCCCGATCCCCTCCACCAACTAATGGCATCCTGTCATGCTTTAAACCAGAGCTGCCTTGTGTTTACAGCCCCCCACCCCCATGTAATAACATCCAGATGTTGCTGGTCGATTATTTCGCCATCCCTCTTTTTTTGTGCAGAGGCTAGCAGCCATGTTTGTGTAAGGTGGGAGGGGGGCGAGGAGACCCCCCCTTTTTTCTTCTTCAGAGTAGTGTGATATCCTAGCACAGAAAAAAAAAAAGAGCTGATCACTGCTGAAAGGAGAAAAAAGAAAAACGAAGCTGGAAATGTTGAGTAGTAGGAGCATGAGGGTTCCAGAAATTTTTTATTTTGGGTTTTTGCACCCATGTTATTTAATTAAATTATTTTCCAAACATATCACATTCATATAACCCTTTCAACACCAATATCAATTAACCCTTTCAAACTAAAAAATACAATTAAAGAATAGCCCTTTTAGCCTACACACTTACCCCTTTACGTGGGATTATCAGTAATTATCCAGGTAATTTAATCCAGGTGTGATAATCCATTCAGTTAATCTAAATCCATCATATTATCCCAATTAATCACTTCCCAATCCAAGACAGCCTTGCTCCCACTACTGCTGTGGCTGTTAATAATGTTGAATGTTTGTTTCTAAAAAAAAAAAAAAACTCATTGTTTGGCGAGTTTATTGTATTTTATATTAGTTGATATTTTAGTATGATAGAATTATTTGTTGCGTGATGCTCATGAATTCGCACAGACATGTTACATGCACATACTGCAATGTGTTTATCTGGATAGACAATTTCACAAGCTATGACTTTGAAATAAATTCTGGAAAATTAAAGCATAGTATTTCTTAAATTATGATACACTTTCTGTAAGTAAACATATTGTACAAGTACCCAATACAATATGTGTATTAATTTTGTTGGCTTAAAAGAATATTGATAATGCAGATAAAATTGTCCAATGACTTTTTTTTTTTCCTTATACTCATTGTATTGTAACAAAATCAAGTAATGCTGAAACATAATTCCTTATTTACCTACATTGTTCCAGTGTTGTGGTGAAGATGTGTTCTTAAATCCCTACTGTCACAGACAGACTCCAACTTATTGCGCTAAAACAAGCTCAACATGGGAGCCATAAGGGTGACACTAGCATGCATATGTAATGTTTCATCGGCTCCTAGCTCTTCACACCGGACGGGAGTCAATTCCTTTTTGTCCTTGTGAACGTTACTTCGGATATCAAGCAGTGACCTTATCGTTATATTTGCAGAAAGACTTATAGCAAAGTACCATACAATTTTCAATCAATGTTTCTCTCGTATCGAGCTATCTGGAAAAGTAGGGTGGTGGTGTGCGTGCACGTGTGTGTGGGTTTTTTTTTTTTTTTTTTTTTTTTTTTTTTTTTTTTTTTTTTTTTTTTTTTTGCAGCATGTGTGAAGTCTCGAAAATACCATTTTGTTTGGCGTGTGTTTTCCTTATGAAAGTAAATGCACTCAGAATATGTTTAATAGTTTTGACAAAAAAAATGTACATTTCAAAAAATGATGCTATGGAATCGCTTTCAATGCAGAAACATTTGGCATTTTTTAACCTCTTTTGAATAGTTTCTTAAATGTATGAAGGTTCCGGAATAGTGAGAAAGGGTTTACGATACTTCAAATGAAGAAATTAATTTACTGAGGCTATGTACTTCTTGATACAAACCATCTAATGTTATACGAATTGCATCGTTAATTCGGCTATATCATAACAGTTTAGTTTTTACTGCAACATGCTCAAAATGTGATCATTGAAGATGGCAACTTGCTTTCACAGTCTGTGGACTTGAATACAACGTTAATACAATATATAAAGAATCAAATATGCATTTAAAATTGGGGCCCTTGCTTAGCCCTTCAGGTAAGAACCAAGCAAGGATATTCTTTCTCCTGAAACAAACCAACGACCAAGTTGTTTACAAAGAATATAAAATTCGTAAGGGTTAATGGCTTAAAAAGGTTGAACAGTCTAACTACCATGAGTTCTGAAAAGTTCTATATTGCAACATTTTACCACATGGTTCTACAAGGTGCACAATACAAAATACCTGTACATTTCCAACCCAACAAGGGAATTTCCTGGTGTACAATCAATTTATATATATATATATATATATATATATATATATATATATATATATATATATATATATATATATATATATATATATATATATATATATATATATATATATATATATATATATACACACACGCACACACACGCACGCAATTCCCAATATTGACAATCTTGTAACAGACTAAAAACAGAATTATAAAATGCCTGCAAACACAATACCTAAATATTTTGTAGACTATTAATAACTCCGTATAGCAGCCTTATAAAAAATTCTCTTTGATATTCAAAGTACATATTATTTTAACTGGGAATAACTTTCCCTTTTTAAAGCTTTAAACTCTCTCTTTTTTGTACTGGCAAGGGTATTTATTTATGCATGGTAAATGCAAGAATACTTCTGAAAATTTATGAAATTAATCAAATATTTTACAAAATTTATGTATATATATTTTATATTTTCAGCAAAATACTACATAGAAGTAAATACTTTCAACATCATTTAAACCATGAAAGTCTTTAACTGATTATGCATTAACACATGCAGAATTCTTTTCCTTGATGCATTACAATTTTTGAGATGACAAAATTTCCTTTTGGATTTTACATTGAGTATTTTATAAGTTCTTAATAAGTTCAGATATCATCAGAAAATTCTAAGTGTCAACCAATTTACAGGATTACAACACCCATTAGCCACTCATTCAATTACATTTTACTTCCGGCGAACACAGCACCACTTTTATCAAAATTACACCTCAAGACTAATCTTAACTAGTATAAAATATTCTGGTGATCACACTGTTTCCAGCACAGTAGCATTACACATGTTGCTTACAACTGCTGGCCGTCCAATGCTACTAACGCCCCAGGTGGGCAGGCCAGTAAACACACAAATGCCTAGCGCTGGCCATTTTGCAGTCCTGCTTTGGTGCGCGAACCAAGTAGTTGTGTCCGGGCGTCGGGAATGTCGCTGCAGCAACATGTATCATTCACGTTTCGGCATCAGCACACATTTCTTCAAAAGGTAGTGTCTCTTCAATTATAATTAAGTAATAAACATATTTTAAGGAGTATTAAAGTGAAGGCAATTCCATAATATTGATTAACAAAAGCTGGGCAGGTAATTGGCCGACAAGAGACAATCAGCAGACAAGATGGGCAGATTCGTAGCGGGGTGAGTTGATGGTAAAATTGGAGTAGTACGCAGGCAAAAATTTCCAAGTCATGAGACTCCTTGTCTCAAAATTTTTTAAATATACATGTCTATTAAGTGTCACGCGTATTATACTTTACATAAAAACCCAACCACTTTTTAAGCGTGCACAGCCAATTAATTAACTACCCCCATTCCTCGTTTTCATTAATCAATTACAGTATATGAACACACAATGTTAAAAAAAAAAACGGACAGTACTTACTGCATAATTTGTGCTTGGTTATCCTGGTATACGAAAACTGATTTTTTTTTAATGGAAAGAAAATTGTGAATTTGTCTATTTGACTTTCTTTATTCTTATAGCCACGTAATACATATCTAATGCAGAAAAACCCTTATATGTCTCCATGCATCAAGGTCCTATCTCTTGACTTCTCGGGGATGCCTGAACAATGCCGAGCCCACTAGAGCTCTATTGCCCACCTGTACATGGTGCTGCAGCCACTTCATTTTACTGTCTAACATACACAGGCCTCAACCATATCAAACTACGCTACTAAGTTACATCTTAGTTATGTTGGAGGGTAAGCAGTGGTTCAGTATATTGTCAGCTTGCTCAGACGCGTTAGCATGTTGCTTGACTATCAGTTTGAGAGAAGCGAGTATTCGCCCAGAGCTGGCAGAAGGGGGAAATCTCGATGACCCTACCCCTATTGTTGTGTTTGTTCTTGAAGAGGGGAAATGGCGGACAGTGGTTTGCCCTTGTACTGTGCTGACAGCAGGCAGTACGAGTGGTAGGCAACACAGATCACGACCCGCAATTTGGAACAACACAGCTGATCTGGAACGCCATTGACGGTGATGGCCAGTCTATGTGACAACTTAGGGGGGGAAAAAAAACAGCCAGGAATAGCCCACTGGATTAGGGAACCCTTTCATGATGTTTGGTTATGTCGGGCTCCCCGGAGCTACTAAAGGAATGTATACAATAAAGAAACTTAAGCAGAAAGCAGTAGTATTGCCAACATTTTCAGAATCCTGCTACTCATATCGAAATTTGAAATTGCATTAAAGCTGCGGAAAACATACATACAATATCTTAAATTAAGAAGTTAATGTGTCACGTAGGTCTTCCATTTTTCACCGCTTTGTTTCACTGAGTTTTAAATTTTGGTTTGACTATCAGAAATTTTATGCTGCAGGTTAATCCTAGGGGACAAACAAGCAGAAAGGGGATCAGGGATAGAATCAAGGATAGGATACCAAGGTCCTCAAGTGGATTCTCATTGCTATCTGCACTCGAAGGAAGCTCGCTGATCAGATGCTAATGCACTCCGCCATGTAGGACAGCAGTCGAAGCAACGACAGTCAATTCCAACCTCTACGGAGTCGCTGCAAAGAAAGTTGCAGCTTGTAGAACTTATGACCACGATAGCAGACATCTGATAGACTGAGCTAGGTTCTCTACCCTATTGCTTAGTGTGGGGTGGCTGACGAGAGGAAGCAACTTTTGTACACACAAAGCAGCGATTAGCTGGGGAATAACACTTGCCATGTTCTGTAAAACAGTATAATAACTTTAACGAAAATTACTATAAAACTAGTTAGCTATTCACTTTCTCTTCCAGCAATGTACTGATGGTGAAGTTATTTTCCACGCATGAATGGTAGCCATACACTTGCAAAGGAATCAATCAAATGCATAGTTAAATAACCAAATTTGTATGGTGCCTTTGCAAACTATTTGTAAACTTGAAATAAAATATTCCCGGATGGAGTTCTGACTTACTAAGATGGAATATGATTTCGTCAGAAATTGTTCTTACCGCACAAATGAAACTCAATAAAAATTACAAACATTTTTTAACTGGTAAATCTGTCTTCGGATTATGACAAATAGCTACAATTGTTCACTCTTAATATGCATGTTATTATATATTTCTTATCAATGTTTCAAAAGCAAATGATCTTTACCTTGCCGGTAGATCATCTTTCTTTACTCGTATAACCTGAAACAAATTTTCGATAAATGCACCGCATACAAAACACACATACTAAATGTTAGTTAAGATTGCAAATAGGGCGCTAGGCTACTAAAAATATATAAAGGACTGGAATCTAAGTACTCACAGTCTAGTACTTGTCAATAGGCACACACACACACAAAGTAGGACGATGACAGTTTTTTCATGCGATCGTGATGATTCGCTGGCTAAGCCAGCTTCATCAGGCGGCGAGCTGTAGGACACTGCAGTATGGTGGAAGGGCGCTGTTAGTAGTAAACCTAGTGGCCGGGTGGCGAACTAGGATGGGGCGGGAAAATTGATGCATCTGAGTTCTGAGCTATTGCTTGAAGGTGGTAGGGCATAATGCTTTACAGTAATGAAATTCCAACATTTCAAATCTCTGTTTAGCCTGTACAATCTTTGTAAAAGTATTAAAATATATATTTGCTTGCTATACAGAACAAACCAGTGTTCAGCTATATGCATTCCTGGTAGCCAACTCGTTGGATGAATAGAGACTTTTTATATAGAGATAAGGCAAAAAAAGACACTGGATTAAATTCTTGCTTTTCGTAATTAGCCTTCTGATCTGGACCATGAAATTTTTTTACTCCGTTGCTCATTCAACTTGATTATATTTGCCACTTTGGCAATATTGGTTTTTTTTTTATTTTCTTCCTTCATGTATTTCAGTGCTCCTTCTATGTAATTCTGTTTGAATACGGTTGATTTTTGGAAATTTGTTTGCCAACAGTGACACTTGGGTGATCATAAATGTCATGTTTGTTTTTGAGTTGTGTCACTCTACTTGAGCGACTTTTAAAAAGTACAGCGATCACTCATTAAAAGTGTACTTGAATTGTACCAGCTCAAATATTCTTTACCATAATCGCAATTTTTAAATTGGAAAATAAATTTTTTAATTCATATTTTCTTGCATACATAGTTTGGAAAATAATAGCCAAAAAATGAAAACTGATACTTTCGTTCTTATTCGGAAAGTAAAATTTGGCAGTGTATGTGGGCACGTGCAAGCTAAAATTACCAATTGCATACAAGCATGCACATAAATGGCTAATGAGGTGTCCAAGCTTAAAGCTCCTCCTACCAGAAGTTTGTGTCGTAGCAAACTATGCCATGCAAACCATCACAGTGCTGTAAAAGCCGTTGTAATATTCCTTGATGAAGTCCCAATATTGATCGAATGTAGAACTTCTACTAAATATATGAAAAACATTTAGTACATTTTTGAGGAATTTGTTATAAGTTTTTTTTTTTTGTTTAATATACATACATGCATTTATTTACATTTTTACAGGAAAAGAATTTAATACAACAGTAAAAATTTGTTTAAAAAATGTTTGTACAGATGAAGTCAACATCAGAGTATATTGTGGTGGTGGTGTCAGTACTAGCTTAACTTCTGCTGGAGTGTATAAGTAGTGGTTCACAGACAATTGTCATTTACAAACATACCTGCTTATATATTTTTTTATAGTCTCACATCTGTTTAGTCAGGAGGTTTGGTGGTAAAAACTTGGCTTCACTGACATTTCTGCCTGCAAATAGGGCAGAGTTCGTTGACACACACCCTAGTTTGCAGATCAGTCCAGGATGGTTCATGGTTGACAGCACTACAGGTAATAAAGCAGCATGGTACTGGAACAAAGCTGAAAAAGCCATCTTCTTCATTCATACTGACCCAATTTTCAATTCCGTTGCAGGCTTGTACTTTCCCGTGAAGCCTGCTGACTTCAGATGGGGCACAATAGCCTTTCCAAAGTCCATCTGAACTAAAAACAATACGTACACACAACATTTAAGACTTAAAGCAGTTCTAGCACCGATGATTCCAAATGTAAAGGCACTCACAGATGGGTTATTGATTATTTAGAGCTTTCAAAATAGCGCAAGTTGATGTCCCAATTGAATGCCATGAAGTTTTCAGGCAACAAGCAGCTAGTAATTTACATTACTTCAACAAGTAGACCATATTAAAGCAAAGGAAATATGGGCATCACATACTACAAGTTACTCCAAACTTAATTTTGAAAAAAACACCAAGGAAATGCCAAACAGAATTTAGTATGCAAATAAAATAGCGCTCATAAAACCCTAACTCGATTTACCATCAATTCGATACAACATATCACGAACCCACCTCTTCGTGCACTGCAGCAGACATTTCAGCATGCTGTGTACTAGCGAGGTTTAGACTTTTGAACAGAGTTCATAGTGGGCCGACGAGCAGAAATACCAGAGAAGTATTCTCGCTGAACTGAGCTGAGTAGAAGTGGATGAGCTTTGCTCAAAAACAAGCCTCGCAAAAAAAAAAAAAAACCATCACTGTTACCAGGCAATGCGCAGAAGGGGTAGTGGTAGGGGTAGCGAAGAGGTAGGTGAGAAAACGGGAGGGGAGAGGAAACCAAGGCAATTGCAGGTGGAGCAGCAGTTCAAAATCTTTACACCAGAATAGCGCACTCTATAACTCTGGCGGTACAAGCACAAACTACGCACTGTATTACGGTGTCGTGCTGAGGTCGTCATATTACCCCATCCAGAGGGGTGCTATATCTTGTGGACACTTAGCTGATACTAAGTTTGCCTGGAACACTTTCATAGTGTCTTAGGAACTAATAACACAAGTTTGTTTTACATACAGCCCTTTAGTTACTATTGTAACCATTCTATTCTATAATAACTTATAATAACTCCTGGTGATGATGTGTGGCTCGGTTACTTATTATAACAAGTGGCTCTGAATTAATATAGTATTTCATTGAGATGCAAATAATATAAAATGCATTCTTTTATTAATGTAGTTGTATAACTAAGTTCTTTCTATTAAAGCTATCCATATTTTTACTAGGGATGTAAAATGTAAGCTAGATTATATTAACTGGAGTGTTCAATATACGTGTATACAAAATATGACTTGGTAGGCCCTACTGTTCTTTCTTTCATAATTTTGACGCCATCAGATGAGACATGAGATGAACAATGACACAAATACTTACTGGTAATTTGGGCACCAGTGGTGCTTCCCAATCACAGCACTATTGAGACTCAGGGTTCTCAGGGATGCTGTGGGATCTGTGTGTCCATCTCACCCGTGCGTACTTACAAACACGTAGGCAATACTAAACTTTTTACTAAACATCACTGGAAATAAACGCTTAATAAATCATATGTGGCTAGGACAATGTCACTACTGAATAAAAGATTTAAGTTCACTTTAGACTTGATTTTATTGTTATTATGCATACACATCAACATGCCAATGAAATGATTATCTCGGTCATGACTAGCCAATTCCGCTTGGGTGCTCCCCAGCCCCCAATTACTCTAGCACACGTCTAAATGGATGATCTCACCGAGGTGCGTGAAAGCACAGCCTTCACAAGGGAAAAGGGCAGACAGCCGCTAGAATGGACTGACAGTTTTGCATGAAGACAGGACACGGTGAATTACAAATGAAACCCTTAATACATATTAACACGCGCGATTACTCTGCATCACTAACGCAAACTTGGGGCTCGCCCTCCAGCACGTGGGTAGTGTGGTGACGGCCTATACACAGAACTGGCTAGGGTGGGAATAATTGCACTGTCCACTAATTACAAAATTATATAAACTCTTAAATGATACATGAAACAAGATGGGACACGAGATGAATATTCATAATAAACACACACATGTGTGAAAACAAGCTTAGGTGGCGCGGATGCCTCTGAATGAAGTTTGAAGCAAACCAAGTGGTGCAGGTGAAATTGCAATATTTCTGCGTGGAAACGGCAACTTGTCAGACAAAAAATTATTCTTGCTGAGAAAATTATTCTGTTTACAATTGCAGTGGTTACAGTCTTGTAACATGCCTGATGGCGGTAAAATTAAACATTAACATGACAGCGTAGTCATGTGCAAAAAGCATCAATTTACATGAAAAATACATTGAACCCTGAATAAAATTGATATAGAATCCTAAAATAAATTATTGCACATACGATGTTACATAAATAAGCACTCAAACGTGATGCTCTCAAATGCAATGATGGTGTATACAAAGACTTGGCGTCGGTCGGCCACATGGTTACACGTGATGTTGCTGTAAAATATTCAAACACAAAAATTACCCTCAAATACATACATAAAAATAAAGCTCTTAAAATTTTGTGTAGTAATAACGCAGAAGTTACAATGAAATGCCATAAACATAGGCGGATGGCACCTGATTCAAATTACACGGGCTGCGTAACCTCTCCGACATCTTTCTCCTTCTTCTCCTCGATTAAGTTAAAAATGACACAAGGGCAAAATAAATTAATACAGTGGAAGCATATTGCTGGGGAAAATGTCTGGCAAAGCGTACACAAGCAAAGGTTAACCAGTAAACTAAATTGACTACGGAAACCTAAATCAGTAAACAAAAGTTGTAGTGTGTACATGACAGTGTCTTACCTCGCCAGCTCTCCTCGACAGACTGTCCAGATACAAGCGTCGCATGAACCTAGCATGGTCGCCTGCGGGTTTCACATAAGCGGAAGTGCTATGCACACCGAGCAAAATATTCTATTAGTGAAAAAAGAATGGCACAAATTAAATAAAATATTGTTTTACATTTCTATTATGTTGTTATGAATTTGAATATTATTTTAGTGTCTCTTTACGACGGCGTTCATGCCGGAATATTAAGTGTCACAGGCACTTTTAATTTTATAACCAAAAAATTTAAAAATAGTAACAAACATGTGAACACATTTCAAGACATATTAAACACTGCAAATACAATCGAACACATTTTACACTGAAAATAACATTTATATGAAATTTAAAAATTATTGGCCTGTTTGCGCATGTGCGAGGTGAGCACTGTCATGGACTTTTGTGCCGCTGGCTGTTAGTCTGCGTTAATTTATATAAAATTTCACATAATTATTACACTTAGTTATAAACTAGTAACTGCCTTTCTGTAGTGTATGTTATTCTAACGGGATTGATTCTAAATTATTATGCATAGGTTTTTCATTTATACTTAGATTCCCACATAATATGACAACAGCATTGTGAGCTAAGTAATCGCACACCCAAGCACGTGTTTGTAAAACAATGTGATTTGAACACACAATGTGATGATGCCAATTCTCTGCGATGCATTTCTCGGTCGGTGTGGCCCCAAATCTTGCAAAATATTGACTTGTAAAGAGGGGAGGGAGGACGGGGTGATGGTGGCATGAAGAATATGTTTTATCAAGATGGAATGAGGTCATAATGCTGGCCGCAACTATGGCACGTACCTGCGCACCTTTTTGGCTCACAATTCTACTTAAACTTGAATGATTCCGTACCTCCTATATAATACTTAATTATTCTACAATATTCTGATACTCAATACTTATAGTATTCTTATTTCATATCTGCTTAATGATAAAATCTTAACTAAATTCATTCTATTATTTAATTTGTTAAATTGAATTTAAATTAATCTCTGGGCTTTCATGCCATTAATTGAGGATTTTACATGTCATAAAACCTTTGCTGTACTGAGCCACCACTTATAAAATTTACCCATATAGCTGCCTGTATTTAAAATTGGTTTATTAGTATGACACCTTGTGAAATTTATTTAATTTCCTGTTTTTGATAACTTATTATTGATATTTGGTGATGTACTGTGCTAACTTCAAGAATTTGTGGTTCTCTTGATTGTACTGTTTCTTGTATACTTTGTATGAGAGTTTCTTCGAACTGTGTAAAATGTCAAGATATTTTTTCGTTCCTCCTCCTGCTTCTTCAATGAACTGCCTGTACAGTAATACCTCGTTAATTCGAAGTGCTCGGGACCTAATTTTTCAAACTTTGAATTACATAGTATCAAATTCTCGAATTAAAAAAAAGTTTGTTTATGTGTCTTAAAGAAATCCACATATTCCCTTTCTAAAGTGAACACAACTACGGCCTCGGGAATAACTACCCTCTCGAAGTTACAACCCTGTTTTGGGGAACCATCAAATATTTGGTTTAAAAATGGCAAAAATTTGAAGGACATAGCCCAAAAATAAGCTTGTTGCATTTATCTTGGTCATAAATTATATGTTCATGTGCAGTAAAATATAAGTGTTTGTAATTGTTGCCTTTAATTGCTATGTCAAAATATAAAAATAAAAAATGGTAAAGTTTGGTTAAAAACTCTAGCCGTGATTGCCAGTACCCTCTCGCTCCCGCTACTATGAATGCACTTCCGGCGAATGTTGATAAAGTTGAAAGCTGGATGCTATGTGCTTGCCTGCCTGCCAGAATTTTTTTTCAAGCATGGTGACTGGAAAGGGGGGACCAGCTAGGGAGCCCTGCAAGGTGGTGGATATTTTTTATGGGTTTAGAGGTGACAGCGCTGTGCATCTTTTGTGTCAAACAGCACCCCTCACTTAGCTAGGTCTGGCCTCTGAAAAGGTCGCTCCACTGTCTTTGCTACTCTACTCTGATTTCCATCCTACCCATTAGTCATGCCGCACACACCACTTTGCTTCGCTCCCTTTCTCCTACCATCCTCCAGCCATGCCCACACAGCTACCCTCCTTTCTTCTCTTCATCATCAAGCCACGCCCACACCGCAACAAGCTTCCTTCCTCCCTCTAGACCACCTTTTCTCGCCGGGTCAACACAGTTGAGCTCTCTTCCACACCCCTACTCACTCTTTCATCTCTTTTTATTCTCCCTTCCCGCTTTGTATGTCTTCCTATCTACATTCCTATCCTCTTGCTCCAAACACCACTCTCCACCTTCTAAACTTTATTAAAGGCAAGTGTCGCAACAGGCAGCCAGGAATTTTCTTTGTCCTACTCTCCCTAACTTGACACGTCAGATATTTTCACCTCTTGAGTGGGTGGAAGAGGCAACGAAAATCAGTCAACAGGCAGGATCAATGGCATCACTGTGGCAGGCGGCAGCAGTAGCTGCGTCAGCTGATTGCCGCACCACCACCCATTGTTTTGTTTACGTTTGTGCACCTGCAACAGTGAATGCAATGCATGTTTATTATAATTATTATAGCTTTGCTTAATTTATCTGAACTTCACATACACTTTTGGATGAAATACAACTTCAAATTACATAAAAGGGGAATTTAGAATTAACTCACACTTAAAAGCATATAAAATCCTATTCTTCCATTTGAGGGCAAATAAACACTTTGAATTATACATGATTTCGAATTAATCGACTTTAAATTAAAGAGGTTTTACATGGAACTGTGTTGTTTTCGCCTTGTGTATATTACAGACTGATTCGACTGACTTTGGAAGTTTGAAGACCCCTTTTTTTTGGGGGGGGGGGGGAAGATTGCGCAGAGTGCGCTGTTGGCAGTGCCTGTGCTTCGTTATTGTGCCATCGCTCCGTAGGTCCAAACTCTTGTGCCGTCTTCCCCGCTCCTCCCTTGTGCATGTGCACTGGCCGGACTCCCACCTGGATAATTACCTGTGACTAACTCTTGACTTTTCATTGACTTATTCTTCCTCCAGCCTTAGCAGAGATGACTTGGTTCTGTTCGACGACTGTGGACAATGCCTTCGGCGTTGTTGGTCGTCATGTTTCAGCGACTCAAAGGTGAGTTTGGCAGCTGACAGCGATTTAAATTAATAATGGTGCAGAATGTTGAGAAGTAATTGCAATTCTGAGCTTAGAGTTTAAGAGTTCACGTGCTTTTTAAATATTTGGAATCTAGGAATCTAGTATTGATTAATCTTGTTGGCAGTGAACGTTTTAATTCTAATTTTAGGATTGTTCTTTGAAGTGGAATTTGTCAATAGTTTTCAGATTGTATAGCCCATTGATATTTGGTCAGGTAAAGGGTCTCCTGGTTTAGCATTGCCGGTGTGAGCCGACAAGTGATGTAGGACTATCATGAGCGCATTCAACCTTGACTCGCTAATAGTTTTTACTCAGTTGCACCACCCAGCCCATCTCCAGGTATTGAAATAAGGGTTATCTTTTTAGTTAGTTTTAAAATGTTTGGTCCATTGGTAATTGTCTAAAATTTAATGTAATATTTGGGTATGAATTTAATGTGGTCACGTTTTAGTGAAATATTAAGTTTTCAATAGGGATGGGCTGATACTGATACTGATTAACTGGCCGATACCATGACCTTCAGCATCGGTGGCATCTGAACATTATTTGCAGATTATTAATCACTGATTAATAGCACTAATTTATTTAACACAATGTTAAATAAACCGGCATACTAAATCCCGTAAAGCATTAATTTACCGCATCCATCAACCAGATATTCTGTCCAAAACCCAAAATATATTCTGAACAATTATTTTTCGATCATATGTCCCAGTTGTTTACGTTTTACCGTATTTTTTGTTGGTGCATTCGCCAAAACTTGTGCGCATCAGTAGTTTTTGGACACTATGTGAATACAAAACAACACAGATAAATGATAACTGCTGCTTATAGTATTGATTACATTCTGCAAGAATTTTTTGTTTTCTATTTTCTTCTTACGTTTTTACTACATTCGTAGATTGGTGACAATGAGAAAGCAACAAGTATTCTTATTCTTCTTATGCATTATTGCATCCATAAGCGAATCACATACTTTGACACTGTATTCAACATATTTGTGGTATTTTTATTGTAGATGGAAAGTTAAATGTTTGATACTGTCGGGTGAGAGACAAGACGAACGAAGACACTAATTACTTACTGGTGGGTGGGCGCCAATGATGCTTCCGAGACACCGCACTTCAAGACTCAGGGTTCTCAGGGATGCTCTGGGTTCTGTGTGTTTGTCTCACCTGAGCGTCTTTACAAAGTACTTGTCAATACTAAACAGTTATGAAAAACACTGTATGAAGTAGGAGTTTGCTGCGCTCTGACGCTACAGGAAAACATATTTTATGCACTGAGAATTACGTTTATTGTTCCACTCTTACAAATTGTGCTAAATCGGGGGTTACTCTTTATCTCGGGCGTGACTAGCTAACTCCGGTGGGTGATTCCCCCAGCTCCTGATTGAACTAGCGCACTCCATGATGGATGATTCCTCCGTGGTGCGTGAGAGCACAATCTCTACAGGGTAAGGGGTCTACAGCCACTGTGATGGACTGAAGATTTCACCCGGAGATGGGACACTAAGTACAAACATGAATACTAAACACGTGTGATTACCTACATCACTAACACATACTCGTCGATACAATTTTCCTAACCATGTGATGTGTGGCGACTGTCTGTACACTTAGCAGACTAGGACGAAAATAATGTCACCATACATATTACACAAATATTCATTACAAAGCATGGGGCATGAAATGAATAGGCACAATAAACACCCAGGAGCATTAAAGCATTCTTAAATGACACGGGTGCCATTGGATGAATTTCTTAGCGGACCACGTGGTGCATGTAAAATTGCAATATTTTCTGTAAGAATCATTGGAATCCTGTCAGACAAAATTATGTTGATCTTCAGAAAATTATTCTGGTTATATGTTAAGCATACAAACGCATCCGAGGCACCTGATGGCAGTAAATCAAACATGTGCAAAGAGAGTGTGGTTGTTTACAAAAAGCATCAATCATGGAAAAATTACAAGAACCCATAAATGAAACACTACATAAACCCTGAGAAAATACAGCGCACATAACAATTACAAACAAGAACACTACGCGCAAGGCTGGTGCAGATACGGACTTGGCAGCTGTTAACCACGTGGTCGCAAATGATGTGACCTTAAAACAATTTAACATGACAAAAACACTAAAATACAAACATTGACGTGTACTGCTTCTACATCTAAACTAATACGATTATGACTCATTGCCTAGAACACCTCTTCCATCTCTATAGACGTGAGCAACACATTGCCTACCCTACAGGCAACATGAAATTGCAAGCAATACCTTCTCGCCTGGAAGATACGTAACCCAGTAGCCACGCAGCCCCCCCCCCCCCCTTCTACAAGCGCACGAAGCCTACTACAAGCTGCTCATACCTCAGACAAGGCCGAGCGGCTCCATGAGACACAAAGCAGAATCGCTGACAGGAGAATTCTCACGCCACCCAGGGCTGGAAGACGTCACACCTCCCCGGCACTCCACACCGGCAGCCTACAAGCTTCCACTATATAAGTCTAGATGCTGCCAGCCTCTGCAGTCATTATTTCACATCTCTAGCAACCTCCCACAGCACTTCTAGTGCTCAAGATCTTTAGAGAAGTTTGTTACCTTACAAGTACGCCCCCTTCGGCTACTTTTACGTACGTCGACGACAAGTCAACCCGACAACATACGAACACGAACATTTTCTCTTAAATTCTCTTTGTCTTCTCTAGACACCTTTTATCAGCAGTTTAACTAAAACTCATTTATATTCGTCTAGAACCAAATTTTCCCTCTTACTTACAACCAGGTCACCTGTACCTGGAACCACGCAGTTACCGTCAGCTATCCTCGTCTTGGTTGGAGGTAGTACAGGTTACGTGATTATTGAACTTTCAATAAACAGACATTGCTCTCTACCTTTCTGCTTTTATTTCCAGGGTATTTATTTGTATCCACAGTTGAAGGTAGACTATGCTGTGCACTGTCAACAGAAAATGGGAATTTTATTAAACTGAATTAAGACATACATATTAGATGGCTACTTGTTTCTTCCCAGCAACACATCAGCACTTTTAGTACTCATGGGGGTTAAACAGTGACGCCACAACCACTAGCAAAACATTCACACCAGGAGGCACGAAAGACTCAGGTTGCTTCTCACCATCTGCACTAGTTAGAGCGCGGTGACTGGCCTGTAGTTTTGCCACACATCCTAGTGTGAACGCACAACCAGTAGAGGCTTGACGGTCCACACGGCTCCACGTCCCTGAACAGCCCTCCTACGATGGGGGATCAGTAGGGGGACTTATCAAGCTCGAGCCGACAAGTCACTATTGGTTTACTTTAATACTCTTTCTGTCTAAGGTGCACTACATAAGCTAGAGAAATGTTAACCTATGCCTCACGAGAAGAGGAGTGGTAGAAAACGCAGGGAACAGCACCTGGCTCACCCCGTTCTCAGGCCAAGGATAGCATTACCCCATCCTATGCAGAATAGACAGGAGGAACGGGACCGTGCCGGTGAACTATGATGACAAGCAGGTGTGCCAGCTCCAGTTCTAGTAATTGACTTTCCACCATGTGTCCGCATCCATACCACATGTCACTCGGTTGTCAACAGACTCCTGACCGGAACTGAAGTGCACCTAGGCTGAGACAATCTCATCTTCTGGTCTAAAGAAGCTCATCTGTGGAACATCCGTTTCGGCATCGACCAAATTAGTCCCACCTAAAGCCATACCTACCTCGACTATAACATCCAGGAGCAGGATCACTCCTGCTCCTGGATGTTATAGTAAGTTGTAGCCAACACCCCTCATTTTACCCCAGCTGTCTAGAGCCAGTTAATCCGCTTTTGGTCTAGTGGTCAAAATCCTCAACTAACGTGTCAAGTCTGTCTAATGGGGCAGGTGTCTCGAGAGATTTTCTGGTGCCCAGCGTGGAGCGTCAGACGAATAGCTGTGCACAGTAAAAAGGCACGAATTTGACCAACCATACCCCGAGAACTAAGGGTCAATACAATCAGACAAGCGGACTTCAGGGAAGTCCTTGAAACACCCCGTGACGCACCTAACCACGACCATGTCAGACGCCGAGGTCAATGCCATCGCCGGCAAGAACTCTGACAACGAACCCGACGTATCTAATGTACAGTGTAGCCATGCCGACTGGCCAGACCATGGCACTCTAAGGGTAGAATGCACCTACTGCACAAAATTTTCCATAATGCCTGCATAGGCTGGCCCGAAGATACCAGAGTTACAGACGATTTTAGAGTACCGCTGTACTGCCGTAAACAGCCAACGAGTTTCTGTAACAAAGTTATGTGCCCTAGGCGAGACATAAACCTCATTAGGTGCATGACGTGCAGTGAACCCTATCACCATCTATGCATAAGGTGGCCCGACGAACGCGTATCTATGTCCGGGATGGCGTACCAGTGTGAGAGATGTAGAAGAAAACACATCTGTCACTGCCGCAGGTCCAGGCCTTCCTGAATATATATCCAACCTGGAATGGAACCTGGCCATCCCGCTATGGGTATAGACGACAATATACAAGCCTTAGCAGGTCGCCCACACAAAGACCCCGTCGAATTCATGAAGGAATGCGAGAATGAATTTAAAGAAACAAACCTTCCACCGAAACAATGGGTTGATACGGCTCAACTACATTTAAAGGACCTCACCCTCACATGGAGGGAAAGATACGGAGAATTTTTAACGGACTAGAAGCAGTTCGGTAACTGTGTAGCGGCGGAATCCACGGGCGAGGAGGTGTTGGCTAGGTTAACAACACAATTCTATAGCCAGAACCAAGTACCCAACAAGGAAGCAGAAATGAAGTTACCGCCATTCGCCAAATGTTACTGCCAAATCTCCGGGTCGTACTCTTGACAGCAAGACCCATGACCTTGAATGAATTAGTCTATCAAGCTCGAAAAGCTGAGCACAACTTTGACGCCCAGGCGAGCCTCAAAAAACCAGTCTCCACCAAGGCCCTTGAGGTGCGAATGCCACCACAACCCTTCGCAAGGCCTTTGTACCCAAATGATGGTTCTGTCCAGGGAATCATTTGAACAAGGACTATCTGCAGAAACCAGAAGGTGCTGTCATTGCACCAAACTGTGTTGGCAACGCACCAGCAAATAACCCACATCGACCAGCTGAAAACCCAACGCCGATGCTGGGGTACGATGCGGGCCACCCCCCCTCCCCCCAATTTACAAGGGACCATCCTTCAGGGATTAAGTGAGGAATCACCGGTTCCCGTAGCCCCACACATAGAAGTGGAGGTGAACAACATCAAACCAGCTCTCCGAACTACGACCACAAAACAAAGTGGTAAGAATGGCAGAACCGAATGCCACCCTGGAAGTAACCGGCCAAATTACCTTGAATATAAAAATTCAAAACATTGATACCACAACAGAATTTATTGTTTCACCAACTATGTCCGAATATGTAATACTAGGATGCCCATGGCTTATCCGCTATCAATGAATTCTCGGATCACGGACAACATACAGCCTACTTGGGGGAAACCAACCGTATTACTGTAAACAGAAATCAAAATCCAGATATCCCGCCAATGCCAATTGATCCAATGAGCTTTAATCATGAACTCTAAGAACAAGATTTCTGCCAGTTTAAAGTCATACTCGATGAGCACGCCCGCTGCTTCAGACAAGGAGGGCTATTAAGACAAACACAGTCTATACAACATGAAATATAGCCTACGACTGTTGTACTAGTATACAACCGTCCGTACAGTGTGTCAGCCCATCGCCTTGACCTCATCATGGAACAGGTCAATAAATGGAATCATCAAATTTTTCATATAACTCGAACGTGGATGGGAAATTGCGATTTTGCATAAATTACTAATCGCTAAATGAAGTCATCCACCCAATTGCTCCTCCAGCTATAGCCTTTTTTCATACACTACGAGATTTTGGCAAGGCTGAAATATTCAGTACTCTTGACATAGCGTCTGGATAGTGGCAGATTGCAGTCCACCTTGACAGTCGAAAGTATACAGCCTTTACGACACCAGAGGGTGAAACCCTACAATTTAGAGTCATGCCTTTTGGCTTGAAAAACGCCCCCGCAACATTCCAACGAATAATGTTGGAAGTACTAGCAAGTTACTCTGCGAGTTCTGCATCAATTATCTTGACGATGTAATAATATATTCTAAAAGTTGGGAGGAACATCGACGGCATCTGCAACGAGTATTAGAAAGGTTAGAATTACATGGGATGACTTGTAAGCTGTCGAAAAGCTTCTTCGGCAAGATATCAATTGATTATCTGGGACACGTCATATTGCCCATGGGGAACTTCTCACAACACAGTTCAATATGTGCAATTGAAGAGGCAGAAGAACCCTTAAACTAGTGGCAATTACGATGGTACCAGGGTCTGTGTAATTGGCTATGAGACTTTGTTCCAAACATTGCGAAATGCATGGCACCACTACACCCACTACTCAAGAAAGACACCCGTTGACGATGGGGGCCTGGAACAACAACGAACGTTTTCCAACTTGAAAAACAGCTTCAAGAATATTCATCAAATCCATCGGCCGCAAGGAGATAAACCATTAATACTGCAAACGGACGCATGTCAGAATGGCCTGGGCGCAGTATTATACCAGCAAGATAAAGGAGGACAACCCAATGTGATACGGTATGCATCAACCTGCTTAAATGAAACCGAGCAGCGCTACCACATTAATGAGCAGGAGTGTTTGGCTGTTATCTGGGCCATGAAGAAATATCGGTATTATCTCAAAGGGCAACACTTCATTCTGCGAACCAACTGTAAAGACCTCCAATGGCTACACGAATCCCGGAATTCGAAGGCCAAGTTCGGTTGGTGGGACATGTTCCTTACTGAGTTCGACTTCAAGGTTCAATATTGCCCAGGGAAGTTAAATGACCTGCCAGACGCTGTTTCTCGTTCCCCGACGTTGGAGGAAAAAGCTGAGGAGGAAGAGTAACAAAAATGTCTACTCCCCCTCAGATTGAGAGAAGTGCGGAAGAGTAAATCCGGCTCCTTCAGCTACAAATAACCCATCAACAAATTACGTTAAGTCAACAGGAGGACCCTGATATCCGACGCCTACTACAGGAACAGCCCCAACGATACGCACTATGCGATGATGTCGTATGGAGAAGCAGCGGGCAACCCAATACACCATGGAAGATCTGGGTTCCACCACAACTACGAGCGGATATATGCAGGCACCATTATGACCATACCCAAGCTGGTCACCTGGGTACGAGGGAAACCATATTGAACATTAAAACCAGTTACAATTGGGATGGAATAAGCCGCGATGTCCGGCAATAGGTTAGCAACTGTGTCATGTGCTGCCACGGCAAAGCCTACCCGGTTCCCTCTCCTACCCCATGACGACGGAGACCCAAGATGGCCTGGACTGACATCGCAGTCGATCTGATGGGTCCGTATCCATGTAGCACAAAACGAAATCGCTTCCTCCTTGTAGTGACCGATAAATTTTCCAGGTGGGTAGAGGCATTTCCTCTACGTAGCCAAGAAACCACCCCAATCGTGTGGAAAATGGAAGCGGAGATTATTGCACGATGGAGCTATCTGAAAGCCATACTGAGAGAAAGTAGCACCCTGTTTACTAGCCGTCAATGGCAAACCGCCTGTGTGGGGAACAGAAACCTGGACTACCCCTCCTTACCATCCACAAGCCAACCCCACTGAACGGAGGAACCAGATCAAGAAGTGCCTCTGTATCAGTGTGGGTAATGAACAGAGACATTGGGATAAGCACATCTCCACTGTACTATTTGCCCTTCGACGTTGTACGAACGAGGCTGTCGACACCAGTCTGCGTGTCTTACTCCTGGAACAACCCTCGTACCGACAAGGCCATTGGCACTGGGAAAGCAAGCCCACTGACCTGCCTCAGCCCAAGGAAATCTGGCTAGCAGTGCTAGCACGAAACACTCATGCCCAGAGAGCCTAGAATACTTATATTTTGAAGCAATATCCCCAACCGAAGACAGGCGTAAGAGAATTCAACTTGGGGGAAGCCATCCTCCTGTGAAGTCACCCACTCAGCAAAGCCAGCAAACCAATTCAGCACTGGCCTCGCTGACAAATGGGATGGACCCTACCGTATAGTAGGCAAGCAAGATGTTTACTGGGCCGAGGATATACGCGGATGGATTCATAAGGCCACCAGAGGTCAGATACAACCATACTCCGGAGACATGCCAATACTTGGGGACGACGATGCTGAAGGAGACACACCTGGCCAATCCGAGGTTGAAGATTAACCCCCCACCTAAAAGGGTAGAACCTGATAAAGAGCCAGCACCTTCAACGAGACACGAACCAACGCCCATCATGGTTGACAGGGTGCCTATTTGCATCACACCATGGAAACTGTATGTAGAAAAACGTCAAGGTCCCGTGAGATCAATGCCCTTGACGCCACGAAGCTACACCTATAAGATAGCAGCCAAAACGAGATCTAGCTGCTCTGAGTTATCCTAGCAGAGTCCCCACGACAGAGAACCCAGTCAAAGACCCAGCCAATGAAGCTGCATCAGTGAGCGATCGGAAGTACCTTCGGTGAGAGGGTTAGGAATCAGATAAGCATCTACCTCTCCACCTGGTACAACTATGGAACCAGAAGTCAAAGCCATCCCAACTTCAGCAAGGTCGTACCCAGACGAAGAAGTACAGGATGCGACTAGACCACCGGAACCCAGGACGTCGAGCTCAAACGAGAGTGTTCTGCTTCAACCACCTGCCACGCAGGTAGACCTGCTTATTGGGGGACATTGAACTGCCACGCTGGAAGTGCTTCACCTCAAGATCTTGCCACACAGGAACTCCTGCCCGCTGGGATGTCGAGCTCAAATGAGAGTGCTCTGCCTCAACCACCTGCCACGCAGGTGAGACCCGCTTATCGGGATGTCAAGCTACCATGCCAGAAGTGCTCCGCCTCAAGATCCTACCATGCAGGCACACCAGCCAGCTTGGACGTCGAACTCGAACAAGAGTATTCCGTCGCAGCCTCCTGTTACACAAAAAACTCTGCTACCCGGGGCGTCGAGCTGCAACAGACGTGCTCCGCCAACACGCTGAGCTGCCACGCAGGAAGTGCTCCGCCTCAAGATCCTGCCATGCACGCACTCCAGCCAGCTTGGACGTCGAGCTCGAACAAGAGTACTCCATCCCAGCCTCCTGTTACACAAGAAACTCTGCTACCCAGGGCGTCAAGCTGCAACAGACGTGCTCCATCCCCAGGTCCTGCAACGCAGGAAAACCACAGACCCAGTCGTCGAGCTGCCACATTGGAAGTGCTCCGCCCTACCATCTTGCTAGGAGAGAGGTTGCTCCCTTCGAGAACATTGATGTTATCCACTACCCCTCAACAGGCACATCATCCGCAGTGGAATCAATGTGAATCTCCCTTCCAGTGCCTCGTCCCAGGACCTGGCCACCGAGACCGTCAATGCCAACCACGACGAGCTGTGCTGCCTGCAGTCGGGGTGTAGATTTTTTTTTTCCCTGCACTGCCCTGTCAGAGAAACATCTTGCCCTACGGGCAAGATGTTAGTGTAGTCGGGGTGGAAGAGTTCACCCTCGCTCGCACTGCCTCAACGTCCCTTGAACGAGTGCCCTCCTATTTTGTTGCGGCAGAAGCAGACGCCACAACACCCCAGGCTGCTCCAAGACGCGTGATGCCCCAGCATACCACCAAGGCCACCCACACCCCTGGCCGGTACCAGGAATCAACATGGAGACTCACAACAAGGTATAGGCCGGCCAGATACCCTATACACGTGGCTTCCTAACCCAGTAATCTTTGCACACAGGGGAATACAAATTATCGCTGCATCAGCAAAGTCCGATAACCAAAGCGAGGGGCAGAGAAGGACGCACGCCCGCCACCCGCAAGAAAAAGAGAAAGAATCAAGGTCGCCAGTCGGCCGACACTACTCCACATCTCACACGTTTCGCTTCGCCGGCTGGGCGCCTTCAGTGCACAGAACATGCATTGCTGCAGCGGTCAAGCACCCTTACCTTAAGGGTCCCGCCTACCTGTCTACAAAAATTTTCTTTGTGTTACCTACCTCAGCACGTCTACCCAGACCTTCTAGAGACCTTCCAGAGAGGGGACCTAAACCTTTCTCCACCACCTTTTCCACGATGAGATTGGGGGGGGGGGGGGGGGGGGGGAATTGACATGTGTTGCTTCTACATCTAATCCAATACGATTAGTACTATTCGCCTAAAACACCTCTTCCATATCTATAGATGTGAGCAACATGTTGCCTACCCTACAGGCAACATGAACTTACAAGCAATACCTTCCCACCTAGAAGATACGCTTCCCGTGGGGCATGCGGCCCCCTCTGCCTCACACTCAAAGCCTACACGCTGCCCAGACCTTGGGCAAGGCTGAGCAGCACCGACGAGACACAAAGCAGAATCGCTGACAGGAGGATTCTCACGCCACCCAGGGCTGGAAGACGTCACGCCTCCCCCACACCCTGCGCTGGTAGCCGACAAGCTTCCACTATACAAGTCCGGACTCTGCCAGCCTCAGCAATCATTCTTTCACATCTCTAGCAACCTTCCACAGCACTTCTAGTACTTGGAATATTTGGAGAAGTTTGTTACCTTACAAGTACGCCCCCGCTGCTACTTATTACGTATGTCGACGACCAGTCAACCCGACAATATACAAACATTTTCTCTTAACTTCACTTTGTATCCTCTAGACACAATTTATTAGCAGTTTAACTTTAATTCATTTATATTCATCTAGAACCAGCTATTCCCTTTTACTTAAAACCAGGTCACCTACACCTAGAAACACGCAGTTACCGTCAGCTATCCTCGACTTGGTAGGAGGTAGCACAGGTCATGTGTTTATTGAACGTTCGATAAACACATATTGCTCTCTACTTTCCTGCTTTTATATCCAGGGTATTTATTTGTATCCACAGTTGAAGGTAGACTACGCTGTGCACTGTCGACAGAAACCGGAAATTTTATTAAACTGAATTAAGACATACATATTAGATGGCTACTTGTTTCTTCCCAGCAACACATCAGCACTTTTAGTACTCATGGGGGTTAAACAGTGATGCCACAACCACTAGCAAAACATTCACACCAGGAGGCACGAAAGACTCAGGTTGCTTCTCACCATCTGCACTAGTTAGAGCGCGGTGACTGGCCTGTAGTTTTGCCACACATCCTAGTGTGAACGCACAACCAGTAGAGGCTTGACGGTCCACACGGCTCCTTGTCCCTGATCAGCCCTCCTACGGTGGGAGATCAGTGGGAACTCTTATCGAGCTTGAGCCGGCAAGTCACTATTGGGTTACATTGATACTCTTGCACTACGTAAGCTAGAGAACTGTTAACCTATGCCTCATGAGAGGAGTGGTAGAAAACGCAGGGAACTACACCTGGCTCACCCCGTTCTCAGGCCAAGGATAGCATTACCCCATCCTACGCAGGATAAACAGGTGGAACGGGACCATGCCGCCGAACTGAGAAGACAAGCAGTTGTGCCTGCTCCGGTTCTAATAACTGACTTTCCACCGTGTGTCTGCATCTATACCATGTGTCACCTGGTTTTCAATGGACTCCTGACTGATATTGAAGTGCACCTAGGATGGGACAATCTCATCCTTTGGTCTAAGGAAGCTCGTCTGTAAAACATCCGTGAGCAGGTGTAAGTTCTAGCCAACACCCCTCGTCTCACCCCAGCTATCTAAAGCCAGTTAATCTGCTTTTGGTCTAGCGGCAAAAATCCTCAAGTAACGTGCCAAATCAGTTTAATCGGGCACGCCTCACAGCGTTGGTCTGCCTCCTGAGCAGGGCAGCTAGGGCGTTGTCAAATACCCCCCCTCCAGGGAGACCAATCATGCACTGTGAAGACCTCTTGAAGCGGTGGTCATGCTGGAGAGCAGAAAATGGCGTGGCAGCACAAATGGTGCCGCTTGATGCTGTAGCTGGGTGTGGAGAGGTAGCACCTCCCTCACATGTTGGTGAAGTCGCAGAGTTTTTGAGGTTAGAGCTCAACGGTGATGTCAAGCGGACAGAATCTTAACCAAATGTATACAACGAGCAACAAAAAAAAATTTCACACAAACACGTTGCAGAACGATAAAGAAACAGGGACACAAACAACATGGTATTGTGCAGTATGAATATTAATGGCAATAATAGATGTAAACAAACACAAGTGTTTCCGTGCTGTAAAGGGACATGTGAAGAATTGGGCGTAAATGTGAGCGATGAGGCACAAGCGAATGTAACAGCTGAACAGGAGTGAGCGCTGAGAAGTGGCATGTCAACAAAGCCTGGCGACGAGATGTAAAGAAACAAGTAGACAACACTATAAACAAGTGGACAACTGACGAATCTACACAGTGCAGAATACTGGTAAACAACCCAGCACAGGGGATGCAGGCAACAGTTAAACAGGAGTGAGCACTGAACACTGGCAGGTAAACAAACCCTGGTGACGAAAATGTAAACAAACTGGACAGTAAGGACAAGTAAACATATGTAAACAAGATAGATGCATATAAACAACAAGGCACAGGAGATTGCAAACAACAGTTGAACAGGGAAACACTGGCATGTCGACAAATCCTGGCAACGAGACATAAACAGCACAAGTAGACACAATAAACAAATAGACAATGCACTGGAGAGGTTACATGGTGCGGTGTATAGATAAAACATGTAGACACATGTAAACGAGGCACAGGCGAATGTAAACAGCTGAACAGGAGTGAGCATTGAGCAGTGGCATGTAAACAAACCCTCTTGGCAAAAATATAAACAATTGGTAGACAAGTAAACAGCAAACATCACAGTGTTCTGTTAGGCAGTGAAAGTCACCGCATTGTACCCTGGCGAGGATAGCAGACCCTACCGACCACAGGTAGACGTGGGGGTTGGTAACACTGACATGAAAACACTGGCAATGGTATAACGTAAACAAACAAGAACTAGCAAGCAAGTAGTACACATATCAGCATGGCGAGGATGTAAACATGAAGCTGCACCTTTAGGATGGCAAAAACATACTAACTAGGGGTGTGCGAATCTCAACTGGCCAACGCTTGCATATTTTATCTGTACATCGTAGCGATGAAGAAAATGATGTTGGCTGCAGAGGAGAGCTGGCTATGCCCACAGATTATCTCTCAGAAACCCACTTCACGTGAGGAGAGGGGACTGTCAACCTGCCCATTATCTCTATGCACATGGTGATGATAAGGGTGACAGGAGCAAAGAGGGGTTGCCAACCAACCGATTAGCTCTCGATTCCCGATCCTGTATGAATGAGCAAACAATATAAAAATATTTACAATGTGATGTCGGGCACAGCGAGGGGTCGTGCCCACCTACTAACTCTCGTACTCTAATTAATGAATGCCGGACATGTAGCACTTGCAAAGTTGCATGGCAGGAGTACAATGATTACAAGACACACTGATGCATGGTTGGCACTAGCTGTGGGAACAAATGAACTGGCAAGTGAATGTACACAATTTGAGCATGTACAAAACTTGGTACAAAACAATAACACAAAACATGGCGGACTCCGAATGAGTACACAAAAAATGTGAAGATACTGCTCAATACATAAACAGCAAAACAAGTATATATGACACTGGAAATGTGTGACACAGATGACTGAACGACGTGAACAAGAAACAATGTAACATTGGACAATGTTGCAAGCGAGATGACATGTTGACTAGATACTGGCACACTGAACGAACTGTGACTAACATTTGTGCTTCAGTATAGTTGTTGTCGTAGCACAAAATTCGTGGACAGATGTAACCTTGCTGGTTGGAGACAGTTGGCAGGCAGACAGCACATGTCCCCTTGTTGTTCGGCAGCAGCGGTAGATGGCTGCTCACAGGTTGCAGGATGCGCAGGAGTCCAGTGAAGCAGTTGTTGAACACACATCTTGGCAGCATCATAGGAGACTCCACGATCATGGGTGTTTGTAGCCAGTGCTCGGCCAGTCCGGACCACACACACACACACACACACACGGCAGGCGTGCAGTGATGTCATTGTTGGAAACTCCATGAAGCACGGTGACATCATAGGTACTTCGACGCTCTCCGTACAAAGCGTTGGTATGCGCACAAAATAGTGGCAATTTTCACAGTTCCACGTGGGTTTTCCACACAATGGCAACTTCCGGAACACAAAATTTTAACCATGTGCTTGTTTTGTGGTGCCATAAACGAGATGAAATGTTCGTTGCACTACACTTTCTGTCCGAAATTACCACACAACATATTATGCCAGTTATATGTTAGTTTTGCCACAGGCTGGGCCAGCCATATGTGGGTTGGCAGCTTGCAAGAGGCGAGGGATGCCTGGTTTGAAAGAATCCTAGACGCATGGCTATTTATTACAGAATAGTCATAAGTGCTAGTAGGGCATCAGCTCATCTATATCATGGGTGAGCATGTGGACTCTGGTTCTCAGGGCGGTAGTTGGTTGACAGCCACGTGGCCTATCCCTCTTGCAGCTCACGTTTATGAATAAAGTACATAAAAAGTCACTGATGCCTTTACATTACATAAATGAGCACGTGAACTTACACTTTGGAGTGGGCCAGGACCTGAGGTGAAATTAACGTTAAAATGAATTAAGACAAAAAACACTGCAATTACTTATATTTATTGAAAGAGAGAACACATATACAATCAATTATACGAGGTCCCTTGAATAAATTGGGCATGGCATACAAGGCCCGCCGTTGGCCAACACTGTAAAAAGCACTGGTTAGCGCATGAACAGATTAAAGCTGTAAAATCTCTGGGGCCGCAAGTCTATGGAGGTGAGAGTGTGTGCGCAGGGTGAGAAAGGAGAAAAGAAATTAATTGTTCCTGTTAAAAGACACTTACTATTTCAACTACAGATCTAACAAAGACTATGATGTTCCCCACGACATAGAACGCATGCACTCTCCTAGGCATGCCAAACTAGATTGAGGAGGATGGCCTGGATATCCCGTTACCAAGCGAAGATCTTCCGCCAGCTCCATCAGGGAAAAAGCCATTACAAGTATCTTACAAACAAGTACACGTAAAACAAAATATAAAGCAGCAAAACACTCAGAGGAATTAGGATAGTAATTCCGAAACATTATTTCTTTTAAATGTTCACTGTCTTTGTTGCTATGCGTGTCTGGGAAATCATAAATACATAGAAAAAGCCTGAATGGACTTGCAAAACAAATGGAAAATCATATAAAAATTACACAAGACATTTGGCACAGTCAAAACCTTTAACTTACACTTCAAGAAAATAATACAGTCCTAGGCTCGACTTGGAGGTTGCGAGGCCGTCCAATAAAACATTAATTTTGTGAAAAATTTAAGAATTTGAGTTTGGACGCTTGGCATGGTGGCTGCCGGAACTACCAAGATCATTTACTGCTTACGTTACTGAAAATTGAAAACACAAATACGCCCTTTTAAATAAAAATAAACATAGCATCAACTCTCAAATATTACACTTTGAATTTAGTGTGTCTTCAAATGTAGGTCTGTTTTACTACGTAGGCCACGTGGCCAGGCACTCTTTAATTAATTACGGAGCACTGAGGGGAAGTAAATGGGAGATAATGGTACTCCATGTTTACTCTACACTCTGCTTTTAGGGGATCTCAACACTCGACCATATAAACCACAGACACACTGGTTCTCTCTTGGCGAGGTGGGTTATTTGGATCACTAAATAGGTCACTTGACCCATTCTGCATGAACGGCATACAGAACCGTGCACAACATGCAAGGCCATACATGGCTGATGCACAGCAAGCAGCATTGGTCTGCCTCCCGAGCAGGGCAGCGAGGGCAACGTCAAGTGCTGTGTATGAATTTTGAAAACTGCCCAAAATAAAGGCGGTAAGAACGTAAGAGCCATATAAGTAGATATATTAAATAAATGTTCAAAATCCTATGAGTTGGGAAAGGTTAATAAAGGTTATTGTCAATGAAAGTTGATTGTCTTCTTTGGAATATTTGAATGGCCTACCTATGCTATTCTACTTGGTAATGAAAACCAAATATGTTGAAGGGCTTGAAAGAAAGGTTGTATATAATTGATTCCCTTTTTTAATTTTCACTGTACCAGTGAAGAGTTTTATAATAAAGTTACTGATTTTCGAACTGTTGTGTTCTTGGTAGAGATGGGATGATTGTTTTTTTCTCAATTATTACTCTTAAGAAGCTAATTCTCGATTTTTTGATTTTTGATTATTTTAGTTCCATGAAAAATTGTACAATTCCAAAGTGCACAACAATAAAAAAAAAAATTGACAATGAAAAAAAGCAGGACCTCTGCAGTTCTAATGTAATACTCAACATTTCTTGGTATTCCTTAAAAATTGAATGGGTTTTGCATTTTCTAGCCAAGAATTCTTTTAAAACCATTAAGTCACAACCTATTAATTACTTTACAATGACTGTAATGGGAATTTTTCTTTTTACATCACAAATACAGTCTTTTGAAAAAAATTAAATTGGAATTATAAAATGTTTTAATACTTCCCAGTACATACACTGAAAAGCATCCAAGTGCAAATTGTATTTATGTAGTCCTTTTCATGGAATAAGTGTTTTGTACTGTGAAATGTTATTGAATACTTCACAAAAATTGACTGCAAATGCTTTAACTACTGGGAATATGAATACCGTATTTACCCGAAAGGAAGATGACCATGAATCTAAGATGACCCGCCTAGGTTTTGAATTGAAAACGATTCCCGAATTATAAATGATCCCACATTTTTTATATTCCTTTTCTGTCAAAAAACTTTGTCTTCCTTTCCAGTAAATACTTTACGTTATGTTCTTTTGCATCCAAAACTACTGTTTCTAAATATCAACATTCACACTTTAAAAAAATAGAATATTCGAAAATTCGAAGTATTTATATTCGAAAATTCAAAGTGAATTATATTTGAAAATTCAAAGTATTTATATTCGAAAATTCAAAGTATTCATATTCAACATTGAATCGAATATGAATATTTAATTATTCAAAATGGTATTCGAAAATTCGCACAGGCCTTATTATTAAACTATAAACTAATATTTTGCAATAATAATTGAAATAATCGAAAATTAATAAATTCATACTTCTTCTCGATTCTTGATTATGTCGATTACAGCAAAAATCGAGGTAATCGTGGAATCGAATTTCCCACCCCTAGTTCATGGTATAATACTTTTGTGGCGTGAGTCCACTACATATGTAGATAATAGAGTTATTTTTGTTTGAGAGTAAAATTGTATCTTATATAATAATTAAAACAATTAATTAAACCAGCAAGATGGAATTATTTTGTAGCAAAATATTTATCTTCTGAAATATCAAAAATTTTTATAACTAACACATTATGTTGGTTTTTGTTACTCAGTAATTGTATTTGAAACAAAGTGCTGATGTAAAAATAAATAACAGAAGTCTGGGGCTTGTAGTCAGAATTTCCATTTTTGGAATATCTTGTAGTTGCTAAGGGTGTAGCATTATAAGTTGCCCAGAAGTGTGGTGTTCTCTTGAAAAATATTTTATAATTACATTATAAATGTTTTTATAGTGTTTGCTGTATGTAAACTTTCGGCAACAAACATGTGCAAATTTTAGTGAGCAACAGTCACATTTTCCCCGTTATGTTTCGTCGCACATTACACATTTACTGAAGCATAGTGATGAGCAATACGCTACTATGAGCCAGTGTTTCGTCTGGGAAAATTTGTGGACAAGGTACAGAAGCGTAACCAGAGCAAACAATGGCTTTCTTTGTTATATATTGCTGCATGTAACACCAGCAAACATTCAGGGAGCTTGACACACTCTCTCTCTCTAAAGAAACATTAAAATAAACAAAGAGTTTTATAATTTTTTACACCATAAACATGTATTCTGCCAAAATTCACAAACATTTTCATTGCTAAAATATAGACAACATGTAATTTCCTCAGCAAAAATTTACAGAGCAATAAATACCAGAATTTAAGAGGGAAATTTCTTGTGAATTATTTAGTCTCTTAACTCCGCCAACAGACCACAAATGTCTCGATTTAGTTTTTCAATGATGGCATCATCCACACTGTAGTTCCCTGTGGGCAGCACTGCATCTCTCTCTGCTGTCACTGAGTGAAGTTCATATTCTAGCTCCTTCTTTAACTGGGCACTCTGGACACAAAAAAACCAATGTTACGGTAACAAATATGGTGGTTAGAAAGTTGACAGTTACAATTATGTATGCCATAAGAATATAAATGTAACCCTTTACTGCTTTCCTTGGGCTTCAAACCCCCTAATCTGTGGGCTCTTATACTGTTTACCCTGATGAAGGGAGGGAGAGGGGTAGCAGAAAGAAGAGCTGATAGTGTTGCACAAAACTTTTTTTTCCTGCCACTATTTTGCTCAAGGAACTACCCATCAGAAACTACCTCACCCTTCTTCTGCCTAAATAGAGATTCTCTGTCAGCTCTTAAAGTTGGGAGCCAACTTTTGCAAGCACGGGTTCCACGCATCAACAGGTTCTCAGTTTATGTTCTCATCTATCGTGAGCATGCCAGCAGCTGAAATACCGAGCTACCAGAAAAGAGCAACATACTCTGTCACTGCCTACAATACAACTTGGGTAGAGAATGAAGGAAAACAGTTTTAACTATATAGATGCTAATAAATGGCACAACGTGTTTTATAGCTACAAATCGCTATATCCTCCACAAGCTGTGACTTTACATGAAAAAGCAATTCTCATAATAATTTGACAGTTTATTTTGGTTAATTTCAGTAAATCTGGACCTCAGATGCCCTGTTTTAATACATAAGCAATAGACACATTACTTCCTAAATAATGTTTCTTAAAAGATGCATTTTATGGCTATGGAAAATAAACCCAAGTAACAAAATGTTACCATAATTCCTAAAGAGTCTACTTTCCTCTACATGGATGTAAATAGTTTTAATGAATTTCTTAAAAGGGAAATTGTAGGTAGGACTTGACATTTTGTTGACAAAGATACCACTAGAGATGGAACATATGCAATACTAGTGAGAGAATTTTGTATACACGAGTGCATTAACCACGACACTAAACCAGAAAATGTAAGTCGGCATGCAACCGACTACAGATGTGTGATTACGAGTATCAACTTCAATTGTAATCAATAAAGAGTGTGTTTATTGACCTGAAATATTTAGAGACCAGTCATTTTTAAATCAAGTATGTGAGTAACTAAATACATGGAAATTTATATGAGCCTCTCTACTTATGATGAAAATTTGGTGAGAATTGGTTTATTGGTCCCGAGATATGGCAAAAAAGTCACATTTTCTCATATGGTACTATCTTCATAAATGGTAAACAAATAATATTGATGTTTGTCAAAGATACTGCTAGCATATAAAATTTGTGTAAAATTATTTGAAACATACAGCATACAAACCTAAAATATTTACACGGCTGTTGTATTATAATATGTGACTGCTCTCTTTAGTCACAGAAATATAGTTAGACAGCAAAAGCTGACATGACATAAAAATTTTATTATTTCATGTGGCGCCATTTTACGTAATTGTGGAGACAAGCGGCTCTCTATGGACATATATGAATGTCTTAATAGATAAAATACCAGGTTTTAAGTTGAAATTTGTTGTATGGTTTCATACATATAGGATACTACGCCATATACAACTTTATCACATATTTGTAACTCGTGAAAATAGTTTAAAACACAACTTATATAGTATTTATAACAATGTGAGCAGGACTGGTTTTCCCACGCAGCCTGCATGATGCAAATCAGCGTAGCAGGACAGCGCGATCGGATTTTCGACTCCGCCGACCCGTGAGGACCTTGATACCAACCGTGCAGCCATGTCAACATCTGCAAGTTGAACTGCGTAGGGTGAGGCCAATGCAAGGGGCGCCCTCCCTCTGCATGCCAACATTGCAAAGGGCAACAGTTTCATTGGCATAGTAACTGCCCACAACACAGTGCAAAAGACGACACACCCCCAGATGGTGAAGCACTGTAGATGGTGGGAAAGCAATGGTTGAGACAACCATGTGTGGAAACCACCACCATGGCTTTGTGTCAGCTGAGCTGCGTGAAGATGCCATACTAGGTATTCCCTGGCTCGCAAAACAGAATACAATTGTCGAACCAGCAGCATGTAGAATACATGTTGGGCAAAAAGAGAGGCGAACTGTTTACGACCTCGAACCCCGAATCACAAGTTGTGCACCAGATGTCCAGATGAATGAGCTAGATCACGTGGTACTGCTGGAGTTTCGTGACAATGTGCATAGGCTACTTCATGAGCGGAGTGACATATTTGTGGCTGACCCACTATGTCACACGTCAGTGACAGAGCACGATAGATCACTTGAACACAAGTGTTCTATCAACGCTCCTCCGCGCAATTATCAACCACACCAATATGTGATCATCACAGAACAAATTAATGAAATGGTTGCTGAGGGCGTGATTGAAATCACCCACAGTGCAATAACCAAGTTCCAAAAAAAAAAAAAAAAAAAAAAAAACAGTACGTGGTGTTTCTGCATCTATTTTAGGCCAATCAACCTAATCACCAAAAGCGCAATTTCGCCATACATAAGCATCATAGAATGCCTTGCATACACTTGTCCGAGCCAAAATCATGATGTCATTGGGCCTCCACAGCAGGTACTGGCAGGTGCAAATCAAGCCAGAGGACAGGGCCAAAACAGCCTTTACCACACAAGATGGGCAGAGATTTCAGTTCTGTGCAATGCCTTTTGAGCTTATGTGTGCGCCATCAACGTTCCAGGCCATGATGGTTTGAGTATTCGACAGGTACATAGGTAACTTTGCCTATGTGTATTTAGACGACGTAGTGGTGTGGTTGGAGATGTGGGAGGACCACATAAACACGTGTCATTGGTCTTAAGAGTGGCTAGCAATTAACAAACTGACATACGCCAACCGAAAGTGCCACGTAGGAAAGCCATGCATTCAATTTCTGGGCCATATGGTGGGCAAAAAAGGCAGCCAACCCACACATGAACAACTAGTAATCATCAATAATTACGTGGTGCCAAGCACACGTAAACAATTGAGGACATTTTTCGGCCTGGTAAACTGGCTAAGGGAGTACAGCAGCGACTTTGCCATAGTAACAGTGCCACTAACAGATTTGTTATCCTCCAACCGGGAATACCAGTGGAAAGCAGAACATGACACGTGCTTTATGGAACTGAAAGAAGATTCCGACAGTGCACTACACTAGCCTGCCATGACCAGATAAAACACATACCTCCAAACAGTCGCAAATGAGAAGGGTTCAGGAGCCATCGTGTTACAGCTTAGGGACAATCAAGAACAGCTGATAATAGCAGTGAAAAATTCGGACTGATGGAATGTAGATATGACATGAACGAGTGCGGGTGCCTCACTGTAGTGTGACCCTTTAAGAGGTACCGAGCCTACCTCTAGTACCAGCGCTTCACACTCTGGATGGATAACCGCTGGCTAGTGTGGTTACACTTCATGAAAGAATCATGCATCACACTGGCACAATGGGCATTACTTCTCCAATCCTATGAATTTGAGGTACAACATGTTCCTGGAACCGAAAACCAGTTAACCGATGAACACATACACACGCACACACGAGGACAAGTGAGATGACCTACTGCTCCCTACAGCAGCCACCCACCAAACACCTAGCAAGGGCGTAGCTAGCTGTAACATCATTGAGTGCCAATGGGAATCGAACCCATGCTGATTGAACACCAGACCCAACTGATAACTGCACAATAAAAGTGTCCAGACACACAGCACCATCTAGTGGTACTGACACAAAATAGTGAAGAATGGTGGCGAATAGAAGGTCCATGTGTAGAAACTTGGCAATACCAACCAGAATTGCCATGGCACCCCTACGTGCCCAAGGACACAAGACAATAGGTGCATGCACGTGTCAGCCAATTTCCAGGTCACCCAGAAGCACTACAAACAACGCGCAATGTGCAGGCCCACTTTCACTGGCCAGGAGCAATCATGATGTGCGCAAATACATACATAAGTGCATGATGTGTAATCAGTTCAAAAGCCGCCGTGCTGATGGAGTGACAGAACAACAACCATGAGTGCCTACACATACGTTTGAAAGTCTCGCTAGACATTATGGGTCCTTACCACCGCACAACAGCCAGAAAGTGCTTTATTCTAGTTGTGAGATATTCATTTTCCAGGTAGACAGAGGCATAACCAGTTTCCAATACACGAGCATGTAATATGGCACATGTACTGAAGAATGAGTTTTACCCCTGCTGGGGTTATCCCAAAAAACTGTTAACTGATAACGGCACACAGTTCAACACATAGAGAAGAAACATGAGAGATTTCTAGTTACAGTTCTACATCACTGAAGCTACATGAAACCGGTGAGATGATTCTCCATCGCAACAAAAGATTGATGCATAACACGTATGGGTGACTATTTCTTGTTTTGTTGACTGCACATCATCCATACAGAGACATACCCCAGAGAGATGTGAACCACAACCAGCCATTTCCACGCCAGTTGACAGCTTCCATGGACACGTCAGATACAAGGAGAGCTGCATATAGTAATTAACCCCAGTGCCTAGTAATTACCGATGAGACAACACACCAAGCGAAGCAACACACGTGAGTAGCCCCTAACCGGGTATCAGACACTGCCTGCCACACAAGGAAAATTACCGTCCAGCATTTCACAATCATGGGGTCAGTGTATCCAGGCCACGCTGACCAGAAATAGAGAGCGGGTAGCACCTGAAGCCAGCCTCGACTGCTGATGGGACCCTAAGCACCCCAACCACCAGTACTAAAGACAGTGCATCCCCAAGGAATGCCAGTTGATCTAAGCAGTTTGCTTCTCCACAAGATGTTGCACTGAAGCTCTCTGCTGACCCTCCTCTCGAGGAGCCATAATTGTGATACAACAAACTGCCAGCTACTAGCAAACAGCCATCTTCTAGCACCAGTAACAAGTGTAGAACACCTGTGGTTTTGATTACTGATTGCAGCCCTTATGAGTCAACGAATGCCCTCTTGACATTTGACATCTACCCCAGCACTTACCACAGTTACACAGCAGTGGTACCCGGAGTCCCTTCAGTAGTATGCTGTGTGCCTTCAGAATTTAACTTATTTCTTTCCTTTTAGTTTCACATTCTTTAATAATTTTGTATATCTTTAGAACTTCAGACGGGCCTCTTCACCTGTCCTTTCATTCACTTCCGTAGGTTGCCTAGAGATTTGGCAAAGTGCAGGAGTTAATACCGGTCGCTGTGGTTATTCTCTAGAGAATAAACACGTTTTCAGTCCAACCTCTGAGCATCAATTCTAGGGCGAACTTGTACCCCCACTCTTTTCACAACATATAGACCCACCGGATGGAGTGAAAGGTCTGACAAGGAGTGAGCTAACCATCTTTGAGTAAACCTTAGATAGGGAACTGTCACCTGGCTCTTCATTGCTGAGGTAAACAGTTGCACTTTCCCATCCATGCTGTTCACCCACGGAAGAGGTATAAAATAGAATAACCAAAGGACAGCTGCTGCCCTTGCCGCTGGCTAACCACTAGGTAACCCACCTACACCAGCCTTCAGCTGTTTTAGTCCCTGAGAGCAAGCTCAAGCCACAGGACTTGAGGCCTCAGCTCGCCAACCTCTTTGGTTCACCAATCAAGACTACCGGAGCAGCACACCCGGTCATCGTCCGCATACGGCTCGGCCTGCCTTTGGCGATAGGGTCATCCTGGCACCTTCTACCAGCCCACAGCATCCAGCTGCCAGTGCGAGGACATCAGCCATCGCCTACCCAGGCACCAAGATCCTACTACCGCAGATGGACATCCTGTGAACATCCCTATAGCCTGTTGCCCCAGTACGAAATACAGCCCAGTTGCAGCAGATACCAGCCAATTGTCTACCGCGGGTGAAGCTCGAGGAAGGTAAGCAAGCAACTGCCCTTACCCCAGTCACCCGGAAGGCTCCCCTTGCACAGCCAGATTACGTACCCAGCAGATGGTCTACCCATCTGAATGTATTCAGGGAAATCATTAAGGCTAAGCTCCAAATACCACAAACTCTGCCTCAGTAGGACTTGTCTCGAACCCTGACCTGAAGCACAGTAAAAACCTTGCTCCCATATGATATGCATCAAAGTAATGTTCTGGGAATACAATTTTTTCCCAGGAAAGATAAGCTATTATCTGCAGCCAACTTTTTATTTTATTCCTATAAAATATATTCAAATAGAAGAATATAGTGAAAACTGCTAAAACCAGCCTTTTTAAGGCTTTTCTGCGAAGTTTCGTAACAGATAGGAGAAAAGTACGAAGTGGCACCTGCAGTATAATACATTTTCTTCATCACATGTAATGATATCCTACTGTCACAGATCTGATTTGCAAGAAATTCAGCCACCCAAGAATGCATAATGCAGCCTCGGGAGGGGCTGTCACAGTGTTTCCTTACAACCAGGTGTGAATTAAGGTGCACAAAATTATTTGTGGGATTCCCCATAAATGGAAAAATTCTTAAGAGGGTTTCATTGTACATTAATCTTGCTTGTAAGCTGATTGTCAGAAGCCTTTGGTGCCAATGACATGATGCTGGACTCGCTCTGGGCACATTTGGTTGTAGGATTATATGATTCTTGGTGGTTGGGGAGAGTCGAACATAACTTGTCAATATTTTCTTTAGCATCCTTGAAGACATTTTGACCACATTTCTTTGCAGACTCAGTTTTCTGAAGAGAGGTTTTCAGTCTCGACAAAAAAAAATATCTTATAAAGTGTGAATCACTCTAAATTACACTACTTTTTAAATAAGTAGACAAATGCAGTACACAAAATAAATTAACCCTGCACTATCATTAACAATATTTTCTATTATGGAAAGCCACTGGATGCAACAAATTGTATTGCATCGTAGTATCATGATTCTTTAATGTTCAGACCAAAGATTATTACTGTTACAAGCATTAATTGAAAGTGGTTATGACATTACTATAAAAGAAGAACAAAAACTGATCCCTGAATAATACTGATGGTTCATAACAGTTCAAAATGCAAAATAATGGAAAATAACATAGTGTGTCTGGGAAACCATATAAAGACAGCTGTGCAAAGAAAGTAATTTTTGTCTCTAATGTACTGCTAAGTCCTTGATGTTGTTTGGGATGCTGAAATAGTCAAGGAATCACAGATGCAGCAGAGTTGTGTTAATTTGTGGTACACTCAGGTAAACAATGCAGAGCCATCAGTCCAAAGGCAGGAAGATTCTAACAAAAAAAATTATTGTAATCAGTGAAATGTAACAGGTAATGGATTATCTCTTTGTGACACGAGATGAGATTATTATTGTACATGATGGGATGTACTTAACAAATTATTATTTTATTTGGTCTATGGTAACTGAAATTTGCCAAACAGTGTCAAACCATAAAATAATTTCAATCTGTTTTATTTATTAAAATAAAATTGTTATTCAATCACAATCAAGATTGTGTGTAGAACTAACATTAACAATGAAGCAAAATTTGTAGAAGTAGTATAAAGCATGGGTACTTAATGTTTGAAACAAGTTTCTGAATGTGTAAAATGATGATATGTTTAGAGTTTTAAGCATAGAAATATATAAATTCCTGCATTTATTTTGATATAGTAATAATGTTTGTAGTGACTTATGGACGTGTCCTTGACAAAGAGTTAAAGACATCTTCCATATGGTTGTCCAGAACCTTACCATCAATGTGCCCATAGCAAACAGGATTACAAACTTGGATACAGTGTGATAGGTGTTCGAAGCGCTAGCCAACAGGCTGCACTGAAGCCAGCTACTCCTAACACTACAAGCATCTACCAGAAGAATTCAGTGATTTTTGTGTTTGTACTAATAAAATATTTATATCAAAGACAAGATTTATGGATGTATTTACAACTACAGTACAGCTGCAATTTTAAAGTGTGTCTCAGTTACTGAATATGACTTTGCGAAATCAGGGTGGACAGAATTTGACCATCCAAAACCCAAAAATTGAGGGAAAAGTATTTCTTTGGATAAAGTCTATGTTTTACTCTCTGTGGTGCAAAAATAATGTGTCCTAAAAATAATTGGTTTTATTCCATGACCAGATGTTTTCCAAAATAAATGGTATATACGACTCCCCTTATTAAACAAAAGAAAATTAAACCTAGAGCACAATGTATCTTTCAGTGACCACAAAAGTCCATTTTCAATTGCTTCTGGTAGGAAAATTGGAGGCTTTATTTAAAATATATATTGTATTTACCCATGTACAACCAGCACTTTTTTCCTCAGAAACAATTTTGAAAAGGAGTGTGGATCATACATGGGGACTAAGTTTCGGAGATAAATACAGGACTGAAAATAGTAGGGTTCATAATAGCATGGAATGCTTTTTCCTCCTGTCGACGAGTGCGTGGCTGCAGCAAGGATGGTGTAGGCCAAGTGAAGATAGAAACAAAGCAGATATTTCTTATGGAAGGTGGAGTGTGAGCATTGCTTTCAGGCCAGTCTGCAAGGATGCAACTGGTTCGAGTTGTTGATGTTTTCCATAGACAAGTTAACATTTAATATAGTAATTTCAATGAAAAAATTAATGTAGTGTTCGCCATTTTTATGTATACGTACACTGAAGATGCCTTAAGGTAAGTGATCTCTTTTGTTTAAATATCTCAACTATTTGTGTTCACTCAGACTGTACCTGTAGATGAACAGTTTCCAGGTCATGTTTGTTATTGATCGTCCAGCCTGCTACCCAGCTGACAGGTAGCAGCAGAAGAATAAAGCATGGGTACTTAATGTTGTCCTAACCCATTGTGCAATAATGTCTGGAAAATCTTGTGCTTTGTTTTTCACACACACACTCACCATCTTTGGTAGGGAAGCGGAAGGATCCTGGTATATTGCCACCCTTTATGATGGGTCGACTCCACGTTCAAGTGATGGAGATGATAGAATGGAGCATAGGGTGGGCTCCTGTTAAATTTGTGTTTGTATGTCGCAAGGTGTTGCATATCCCAAGAAGGTTATTGTGATGTAATGTCAGGGTGACTTATATCTGGTATGGCTCAGACAGAGAGCCAAAGTAAATTGCAAAGTCAGGTAGACTTGCAAAAAGGTAAGGCTCCAGAGATAAGCTAAGTTTATTGGTTATCTACGAAAATAATACATTTATTTTGGACCCAGAGGAAGGTATTCTAGTTACTACACATTACTTCTTGAATAACTTACCACACTATTCCTAGGCGTATAACTTAACTATTCCAAGTGTTGTTGAATAAAACAGCTATTGCCCTACTGTTTCATTCTGTCCTGGATGACAAAGGAATCTCTAAATTGATAATACCTCAGCCGTCTAAGGCTAAAGCTATTATTTAGGAAGGGAGCTGTCAGATGGCCACCAAACACAGCGTAAAATTTCTGTCATTTTGAGCTGTTAGGAGATCCCTTGTTAAAAGAACTACTTATGTCAATTCATTGTTTGAGTCTCAATATAAAGAGATATAAATGATGAGCAATGACTCGCCTTCTTATTTTGCTGCTTATTTAGTAATGTTAGTAAAATTCTGCACTTCTGTTACCTTCTGATTGTTCTAAAAGATATTTAATGTGGATATTAAATCAGGCAACATGCTCTTTTCTGTCACGCGGCTACCCTTTATATGGATATCTGATTACATTAATGTATTTTAGTATTATCTATTTTGTAAAATGGCAGGCAGCCTCGTGAGAAGAATGACCTGATCGAACGCTCTTAAGGGAAATGGAGGCATGGTGGTTCTTTGATTAGACCACACACGTGATGCTACAGAGTGCCGAAGGAGAAGGGAGCGGGGGCACAAGAGCGCTGGATATAGGCGATTGGAGGTAACGAAAGGGGACTACCTTGAACCTTCACGTATAGAGCACATTGTGTGCTCTTGTTTTCTCTTGTTTTCAGGACATGGTGAATTACAAACGAAAACCCTTAATACACATTAACATGCGTGATTACTCAGCATCACTAACGCAAACTCATCAGGGCTCGCCCACCAGCGCATGGTTAGTGTGGTGATGGCCTATACACGGAGCCGGCTAGGACGGGAATAATTGTACCTTACACTAATTACACAATTACATAGACCCTTGAATGATACATGAAATAAGATGGGACACGAGATGAATATTCGCAATAAACATACACATGTATGAAAACAAGCATAGATGGTGCGGATTCCGCTGGATGAAGTTCGTAGCGGATCACGTGGTGCATGTGAAATTGCAATATTTCTGCGTGGAAACGGCAAACTAAATTCAGATAAAATATTATTCGCATTGAGCAAGTGATTCTCTTTACGAGTAGCGTTGTTAAAGGCTTGTACCCTTCTTGATGGCGGTGAAATCAAACATTACTGTGACTGCGTGGTCAAGTAGAAAAAACATAAATTTATGTGAAAAATACATTAAAACCCAGAATGAAACTGACATAGAAGCCTGAAATAAATGATTGCACATACTATGTTATTGAAATAAGCTCTTAAAATGCAATGATGGCGTATACAAAGACTTGGCGTCTGTTGGCCACGTGGTTATACGTGATGTTGCCGTAAAATATTCAAACACGAAAATTACCCTTAAATACATACATAAAAGTAAAACTCTAAAAATTGTGTGTAGCACTTATGCAAAAGTTACACTGAAATGCCATAAACATAGGCAGATGGTGTCTGATTCAAAATGTGCAGGTCGCGTGACCTCTCCGACATCTTTCTCCTCCTTCTCGATTAAGTAAAAATGCCACAAGGGCGTAAGAATTAGTAAAGTGGATGCATAATGCTGGGGGAATTGTCTGGCAAAAACGTACGCAAGCAAAGATTAACCGGTAAACTACATTGACTATGGAAACCTAAATCAGTGAACAAAAGTTGTAGTGCGCACGTGACAGTGTCTTACCTCGCCAGCTCTCCTCGACAGACTGTTCAGATACAAGCGTCGCGCAGACCAACCATGGCCGCCTACAGGGTTCACATAAGCAGAAGTGCTATGCACGCCAAGTGAAATATTTTAAAGTGAAAATAAAATGGCACAAATTAAAATAAATATTGTTTTACATTTCTATAATTTTGTTACGAATTTCAATATTATTTTAATGTCTCTTTGTGATGGCGTTCATGCCAGAATATTAAGTGTTCTTAATCTCGGCGCCGCAGGCACTTTGAATATTCATAACCAAACAATTAAAATTAGTACAAGCACTTTAAAACATTTAAAGACATATTAAACACTGTAAAGACAATATAACACATTTTACCCTGAAATCAACATTTATAGGAAAGTTCAAATTTGCGCACGTGCGGAACACATGACATGTGAGCATTGTCATGGGTTCTAGTGCTGCTGACTGTTAGCCGGCGTCAGTTCATTGGCTGGCATCTCTTGTGAGAGGAGGTTGCCGCTGAGCTGGGGTGGCATAACTTTTCTGGCGTGACCTCACCGGTGCCATCTAGTGGTGGTGAACAGTATAAGCTGCAGGCTGGAATGTCCATTCTTGCCGTAGTCAAGAGTACAAAATCTTGCGTCTCATTGCCAACGGTAATGTAAACTCCGTAGGAATCAAATACAAGGCATACTATGCTGATGAGCAGAGTTATCCAATTACCATTGATGAAAATTATCATGCATCAAGCCTTAGTGAAAATTTAATGAATATTTTGCAAATAGGGGCAGTGGTGGGTCAGAATCAGCCCAAATCTAAACAACTCCTCAAAACTAACGACCATTTTCTGGGAACCGAGAAAGGTCATAATTTTGAATTTTAACTGGATAATGATAGCCAAAATGCAAACATCTACTTTGTGTATGAACCAATTTTAATAAGCGACAGTTTGTATTCCATAAAGTTATGAGCCCAAGTAATGTTTCAGTAGCTGTTAAATATGATTTAACATGTAGGGTGAGATATAGTTATGTTTCTGCACTATTTACTGAATGCTAACTCAATAACGTTTGATGAACATGGGTATACCATACAGGAACAACATTGAAAAAGAATACAAAGAAGTTTAAGTATCTGTGGAGATGGTGGAGGCAGCAGTAGTATAGATATTTGTAGGGATGGTGGCACGAAGCAAGGGTGGGAGTGGTGGGAGCATAGGTGAGTGCAAGGACTATGGCAACAGTGATAATGACAACAGTGGTAATGACTATGATGATCCAGATCCAAACTACATCCTTTTCAGCCATGGAACCTAATGCTTATCCAGTCTGTTATTTGTTATCACATCCATGTAAAAGAGGCGACAAAAAGAGTGTTTAACCATATGGGAAATATTTCTGAACTTTGTCTCCCTTGAATGAGTAAAGTTCACAGATGTGTTTTAACCCCATTAAACACCAGCTGATTATATTGCACACCTCTGAGAGTTACCAAGCAGGACGTTCTGTCCTTACCAACACCAAAAGTTATCAAACACATTACAACCACCTACAGAATACACACACACACTGGTATTTTCTGCTTTAGTTTTTGTCACCCTAGACGAATACACATAAATATAAGCTATTCATAGTCAACTGAGCGCTATTGAAAGCCCTGCTGCACCCTTAGAATAAACTTTTCTTCTCATTTTGTACTGTCCTGCCAACTGTAAAATTAAATTTTCCATAGGCCTAAATCACTTTATACATGCACCATCAAAGTGAAACCATGGAATTATTATGTATGTAAATATGTTACTAATATGCACATTTGTACTTTAGTTTGTAGGAAACACACACTGTCATTAGTAGCCATTAATTCTAACATCATACTCATAAACCATGCCAAGTCAGACAACTGCTTTTATTGATTTACTGCCAACTGAAGTGGAAGCCAGCATGCCAGTGTGTACATATTGTAACCATATCAGCAGTTATCTGCAGTGATTGTTATTTTTTCAAAGTTGATTTCAAAAGTGCTTAATTTAACATGAACTGCCCATAAATGCACTACATGCATCAGTATTTACACAAACATTAATGTATACATTTTAAATACAAAAAAATATGCTCATACTAACCCCAGGTTCTTTATTTGATTTCTCTCGATCTTTCTGATATTGATATGCAGAGCATCTCGGTTCTGTTTTTTAATGTGAAGAATCTCCTTTACTGCACGTGTCCATTGTTCCTTGAAGAATGACTTAACTTTCAGTGCTGCCTGCAGCTTTTGTTCAATCAATTTCTAATCCAGAACAAAATACATATACCACTTAATTCAATTAATGACTGTAAGAATACACAACAATAATTATACTGCTAACAGACACAAAATGATCTAACTTGTAAGTTAATACCTCACATGCATTTGAATGGCCATTTAGTAGTTCCAGAATCTGGGTGAGATTAAAACGGAAAAGATTCCACATTTTCGTCAAAATGAGCTAAGACAGCTAGGTTGTAGTCCATATGTAGCTGAATCTAATAATGATGTAATGAAAGAAAGGGTTCCATTAATCCTCGCACAGCTATAAAACTTTGAAATTTGAAATGAGCTGTAAAAGGAAAACATTCCTGAAATGTTCCCCTTCTTAACCTAAGCGTTGTGACTTGTTTGGCTAGTCACCACCAGAGATGCTGCAATAGTGTTTGTTTTGTTTATGCTGTCCATGATGTTTGGAGGTTAAAACAGTAATGTTATAGTTGTCTTTCTAGTCTGTATTTCATTGTATTAACACCAACTGATGTATAAAAATATCAAAATATCTGCTGCACATGAAAGTGAAAATCAAATGCTTGTAAAGAAGAAGAGAGAGAGGGAAAACATAACTAAAATAATTAAAGAAGTATGGCTGCAAGGAGAGGAGTTTGTTACTAAGGCAGGTTAGTGGAACAGAAACAGACTGAACCTGTTTGTAACTGTAAGAACATGTGTTACATGACATTCAACAATGACCAAAATGAGCATAATATTCACACTATACAGTGATAAGCCAAAAACAAACAAGATACATATTTAACTTGTTTACTCGAACATCACAATGTCCAATGCCATAGGCATACTACTCAGGCAACCAAGTAGTTTCAAACCACCTTTAAGTACTTTGCAATAAAGGAGGCCAATCATGTTGAGGTTTGTCACAATTATTTTCTCAGCTTATATAAAATATCGAGTAACGTTGCTTTTAGACTAACATCACTATTAGCACAAGGTGCTCAGGTAATTGTCATGTAAGGTAAACATGGTAGCCTCTATAAAATACCACAAGAGGCTTTAATAAAAATTTATGATCACATTGAGTCTTTTCCAAAGAAAACCTCCCATTATTCTCAGACTCCTGTGACCTATCTAGAAGCTGGTCTGACTTGGTAAACAATGCATGATATGCTGATTGAAAAGCACCCTGAACCACAGACAGTCATACAATATGAGTATTTTGTGAACTATTTCAAAAGAAACAATGGGTATCGATTTGGTCGACCTCAAGTCAACGTTTGTTCAACTTGCAAAGACTTGAATACAAAAATTAAATCAAAAACACTAAATGACAGTGCAAAGTGTACTGCAGCAGCTGAACTAAAAGTTCATTAAAGGAGGGTGTGTAAATTTCACAAAGAGATTCAAGTTACAGAGATGTGCAGTAACAGAAATAATGTAGCTTGAATAGTGTTTGATTACATTACATGCAAAACCTTCAATTACCAACCATACCAGTACAAGAGGTGTTCCATTTACAGAAGTATTGGCATTGTGTTTTGTGTACACAATGCAGATGCCCAAAAACCACCATTTTACACATACCATGCAGGGGTGGCAAAAAGAAAAGGGCCCTGATAAGGTTTGCACAACATTGAACCACTACACTAATACCCATATTTCAGCTAAGTCAAAGAACTTCACATGTTTTGTGATTATTGTTATGGACAAAACAGGAACCATACAGTGATAAGGTTTATTTTGTGTTTCACTATTACAAAACAATTAAATGTAATAAATGCATATTCCCCTATTGCAATTATGACTTTGTAGTCTTAAAAAGAGTAGTTCGATGGCGTGACATAATTGACTCTCCTGACGAATATAATGGTATAATAAAAGGGGCTAAAAAGAACAGCAGTTTGTTTGCGGTTTATTCCATAGAGAATAAAGAAATCAAAGACTTCAAAAATGAGTGGCCTATTTGTTTTAAGAAGACTTCCAAGAGCTTGGCATCAGGCCCGGGGGCAAAACATTCATTTTAATTGAGTCAATACAAGCATTTAATTTTCAAACAGAAGGAGAGGGGACATGCAACAGCTCATGAGTTTATTGATGAGTTGGTACCCCATGCATTCAAACTGTTAAAGACAGGGAATGTTAACCTTCTTTGCCTACACACCTACAATGGTAATATTCCCATCAAGATCAAGAGAAAAAATTTGAAGACCTTTCAAAATTGATACATTAAGTTCCTGATCAGTACAAACTGTTTTATGATGACATTTTGACCTGGCCCTGGGTGAAGATGATAGTAAGTAGTTTGAAGATGATGCACTCAACGTGTAGACATGATACAGTAAAAGATATTGCTTATTCCTGTACTTAATAGCACCTGTGTTATGAATAAAACATTTTTTTTTGTTTTAAATTATTGTTTTATTATTTGATCTAGTTTCCATGTACCCTCAACTCATTGAGATTAAAAATGAAAACATTCCTTCAATTTTCATTGCATACAACTTCGCATACATAACAGGTATTTATTTACTTGTTCATGTTATATTACGTTTCCTTAAAAAATAATAAAATCAATTTGTGATTGTAAATTTTTTCATTCAACCTACAGATTGGTTACAAAACAATTGTTATATTATTTCCAAAAGTTGGAAGAAGTGAACACTCTTCTTTTTCAATCTCGCCCATACATATACTGCCATTATTTAAGTCTAAATAATACTAGCTGACTAATCAACTTATTAAAACTGACTGAAAAGAACAATGTTAAGGAGAATGGTGCATTAACACTTCATATTGATCAACTTGTTTTTGCAACTAGTTTATCAGATTGTGTATCATAAGTTTTAGCACATTTATATCTAAATAATAGTCTCCTAAACATGTTTACATTGTTAGAAACTGACTACAATTATTATTCTCCAACTATTGATGGAACATAATTAAGAATATCTTATTTATTATACATATGATGCATTCTGCACTTCCAGCAAGCGCACTCTACTAAACGACTTCGTCCTATTTTGGAATGCAAATATCCTTATGGGGCAAGCCACTCCAATTAAACAGTAATGGAGACAGGACACTTGCTTACAGGGTAATTTGGCATGGCCCAACTGATGCTACAGACACATGCTTCTAGTTCTTACTGTTAACCGAAACTTGCCCAGAAGTCATACCGTCAACACCTACTCAGAAGATAGTTTTATCTACCAAGCCATCGACATGCTCCAGGAAGGTCACGATCACAGCATGCTGCTGGAGGGCAGCACATTCCAGTGGAGCATCACAGCCTCCACAAGCGCGCCAAAGTTTGAAATATGTCATCATCTATGCGCCAAGCAGATAGAGGATGAAGGCACCATGTGTGATGTCAGAACTTCCAACCCCCTAGAAGCGGGGATAGCTTCCCCTGCACCCTTCTGCAATCCAACAAGCTGGAATTTTTCGTATTAATAGAACTTCCAGAACAGGCAACAGTGCAGTTTGCTGCACCTCTCTGCTTAGAAGGCCTGAAGTGTCAGCCCAGGGAAAGTGCAGTCATACCCTTTCTCCACCACTAAGAAGGCCAGGAGAATGTCTGCAAGAGTGTGCCTGCACTAGACACCATCTTGCGCCAGTGACTGTAGTTAACCAGTTGCCGTTGACATTGTCAGCAGCTCCGGAGGACCACCGCCTTCCAGAGGGTCTTCCACCTCTTAAACTACCTCCAGTAGTCACTCTAGCAACTCTTGAGGACCGTGGAAGCCAACCAGAGGGTCCTGCCGACATCGTCCCCCTCCCCGTATCACAACCTCTTCCTTCCTGGTAACATACCCAGGTAACGACAGGTCACGGCAATGACATCCCTTCTTAGACGACTCCTAAGGCTCTAGCCGGGCTATTATCTTCACAATTCTGATGTAGACCCCCTTATTGTACAATTAGGTCTCTTCAGGTCAAGCCCTTGATAATTCAATTAGGATTTAATTAATTTGTCTAACTAATTAATCTCATCTTTAGCCAGTCATATTTTCACACCAGACCAATGTCAATTCTTTTATCCAGGTTGCCTTCAAATGGCATTTAACATAGAATCAACTTCCGTTAAACTCTTATAGTAATTTCAGTATTATTCCAGGAGAGTCTGGATTCACTTGTTTCAAAATATGTATTAATAAACGTATTTTATTTTATTTAAACATAATTCACATATGCTTTTTTTGTTGTCTTAGCTTTGAGAACCCCTTTAGACCTTTAAGGTATTAGAGTTTGCATTGATGTTGCATTAAGGTAAGACCGGCTGCCATGTACTAATGCTGCAAAGGCAAATACATACACCTTAAGAGGCAAACCAAGATCTGCTAGCGGTAGATCTTTAGAAGCGCCCAAAATACCATAGGAACTTCTCCACTTGTGGAATCAAGCATCTCTGATAGTCTTTTACTCTGCTATCATTAGTGAACGGCCAGATTGGACAGCGAGTTATTTTTGCCACTTGATCCACAGTAGAACCACACCTAGGTGCCACTGCTGGGTAACGGTCGGACAAGGAACAACAGAACATGATATAACTTTATAAACCAGTATGTCTAGAAGTACACAGTAGGACAGCTGTCAATAACCGGCTTTCTCTTAAGCAATGAGTTTTATTGTCCTCATGCCTTACATGAGAAAAGGCGGGAACAAACAGAAATTCAAAATAATTTTGAAAGAGTTAGAACTTAATTTAGCAAATTTAACTACCCCTGAGATAGAGGAAAAAATCCTTTACTCTTGCCACTCACCAGAGCATCCAACCGCTCACATCTAGAATACCTTTTAATCATTCATTTCGGAGACACTCTTCTAGGATTCAATCAGCAGTTACTCATTAACTCCCAAACAGCAAACCTTCCCGTTACACCCCAGGAATTCCTTAGCAGCACCCGCACAACTTCACCGCAACCAGGGTCTGCTGCTGTACTGCTGCTGACTACCTCAATGAGCCAGCCAGCGAGGAATAGTGTGCCACTGCCTCGCTTCCAACAGATAAAGTCTCGGAGACGTGTGGTCCCAGTGACGTCTGATTTTGTGCCCATACACAAACCCACTCGACCTACCCTTTACACTGGGGTTTTGCCTAAGCATTCATAAAATTCCTGGTTATGCTTCTCGCGACACTGGCCTCGCAAATGCTGAAGTCCATCTCACTAATTAAAACTAGATTGTCCTACCGCAGAACTGTGAACATTATATTAGTAGTAGGGTTTAAAATCCCCAGTTCCCAGGACTGGAAGGACACTCACAAGTTCCCTACCCTGTAAATTATTCCCAACGGAGAACCCCACCTTAGCTGATGCTTATTACCATATTTACCTAAAAGGAAGACGACCCTGAATCTAAGACGATCCATTCCTAAAAAAATATTTTGAGGGAAAAATATTTAAACCTGAATTCAAGACTACCCCTGTGAAATGCTGAAAAAGTTATTTAGGCTGAAAGTATTTTTGCATGAATTTATGACTAACCCTTCAAGAAGAAATGCTATTATATGAATAATATGATATATTTTATTTACTTTTGAAGTAAAGCTAATCAAATAAAATAGGTGTGTCTAACCTGGCTGTATAGTAGCAGCATCTTTCTTATACTGTAAAACTTTTGTGGGTGTTATATATTCGTGACTTGAGCCATTTTGCATCCCAGAAAAGTGATTCCCAGCAAAGGGCTTCCTCTTTGCCTGCTGGCTGGGGGACATCAGATAAGGTGACCCTTGTCAAAGTTGACAGATACAGTCTCAGCACTACAAAAATATGTACAACCATAGAACACATGGTATTTAAGCATGAAAAGCCTTTGCCAAAATCCTCTGTCTCATAGCATGCCAATTTTGGACTAACTGCTCCCTGAGTAAAAATTATGAATAGAAACCCGTAGTAATTTTGGCATGTAACACAAACTTAAATACTGAACTAACAGTGTCGCATATTTATAGTATTGCCTAGGTTTTGAATTGAAGACGACCCCGAATTGTAGACCACCCCTTATTTTTTCTATTTCTTTTCTGTCAGAAAATCTAGTCTTCCTTTCAGGTAAATATGGTAAGTAAGGGCTTGTGTTTGACCTCCAGCAGCAGGGATAGGGTTTCTGCTCGCTACTACCTCCTCTCTTAAAATGATCTAGGATTGTGAGGTTTCATTCCTCATCTACCTCACATCACTGAGCCAGTAGTGCCCGGTGAGTAGTTAACTAGTGATACTGATATGGGGTGCATTCACCACCCCAGTACCAAACCTTATAATTATAACTGTATTAGAATAACCCGAGTGAACACATCTCAATTTTGCGGCATTTTACATGGGGCCTTTTGACCTCACCAATGCCATTAAAGAATAATCAATCGGATTATTAAACCCAGAGGATCAGGCTTCAACTTGTGGTGCCCAACGTGGGATGCTAGCTGCAAGTAGTTCAGCCTTGGAAGCTTCGGACTAAGCCAGCTCTGCCCTTTTAACCCAATCAAAGTGTTAATGCCCTCATCAGTCATGTAAGTGTGGCACAATCTCCCTTAGTTGACCTTATAGTTCAACTACGCCAGCTACATCCCACAGTACACAAACACATTGTAACCAGTGAAGCATGCAATTCATTCAAGTGATATTACTCAGTTCATAACCATTATGGTCAGTCCTATAAACTTCACGGTTAGAGTAGATTTAGGTATTGCTGGAACTCCACAACCTCTCAGCTCTCTAGTATTTAGCCAGACGTGACTCTCAAATTGTGCAGCCTATATGAAGTTATTTCCAATCTGTCACCTTAGAGCTTGGTACGGACTAAGGGGATGAGTACACAGCAGACCCCCATGAGTATATCTTACGTGAAATGGGTCTCGTACCCTTATCCGAAATTCAGGGAGTCCACAGCAATAAACACCCTGTGGAGTGTAACATCCACTAAAACATATATCATGTCAGACTCATATAAGAGCGTGCATGATGTTCCCATGGCTCCAACGCCCGGACACAGTGGTCTCGATGCAGTCGAGAAATGTGACATGGATTCTTATCTTGGTATGGGTATTAATTGGATCCACTGCACACATTGCTCAAAATGCTTCCATTACACCTGCATCAGGTGGGAAGACATTTCCAGATACACAGACAGGTTAGAATACAGCTGTGAATCATGTAGAGACTGTCAAGCAGCTAGGTGCGGCTGTCTTGAGTATGATAGGCAGGGTACATTAACTGTCAAATGCATTACCTGTGCATCTGAATACCATCTGGCATGTATAGGCTGGCCAGACGAGCAGATAACTCGCCCCGGCCAGGTATACCATCGTGATGCTGCCAACGTTACGTATCCCATAGACCAACAAATCCTGGATCACGACCTAGCCTAGCGCTATCCCATACTCTCGCCGAGTTCCAACTACCGGAATTCAATGGGAGACCACACTTGAACTTTGTCAAATTTTTGCAGGATTGCAAGAAGGAACTCCGTGAGCATGGCATACCACACAAACAATGGGTCCAGAAAACCCATCGCCAACTCCATGGTAAAACAAAGGAATGATGGACTAAGTACAATGAGTTTGTCACTGAATGGGAACAGCTGAGCCACTGCCTCACTTCACAGTTCACTGAGGAGGAGGTTTTGGCTCAGCTCATTTCAGACTTCCATATGAGGGTCCAGGGTTTGGAGGAGGAAGCTGAACTTTACATCCGCATGAAGATGCAGGTATATAGATGCATTTACCTGGCAGAGAATGAGGAGAGTTACATTCGTAATACCCATTCAGATAAACAATAAAATTGCAGTGGCTGTGCTGGACAAAGCCACCATCAGTAATTTTATACAGAGCAGCCTACTAACACTCAGACAATGAGCAAGCCTAACCCCCGTGGGAAGGATTGTTTTGTTGGCATAACCTAACCTCCACTGCAAAATAGTGGGGGCGATAACACTCACAATAACAGTCTACAACAGAACCACCCGAGTCACCTTCCTGGTAACACCTAACCTAGGGGAACAGATAATTTTGGTGGAAGGGTCAACACTGCATGACAGACTGTGGGCAACGTCAAACCTTCCTGTGGCAGGACAGAAGTTTGATGGTTGATTGGGAGGGTAAACTGATTACAACTACCTATCCCCTTGCCCCAGTCTGCCTCAGCCAGCTCCGGGTGGAGAACATTCCTTAAGCCCCAAAATCAACTGTCACCCCAAACCTCCGCCTAAACCACCACTCCCCAAGAAAATCTGCAGTCAGGCCCAACGAGCCCGACACCATCGGGCCCAACAATAACAGCCGAGAACTGCCCACTTCCTCCACCCCCTGCCCCAAGTCCAAGCTTCCCATGTCAAGGGAGCCCAAACCTCCAATGGATAATATACAGATGAATCATTCCCCTACCTATAAGGAGGACACCCCACTACGACCGGTGTGTCAGAGCAGCATGTCCACTCGGACACTGCCCTCGATACCCTGTCCTCTGCCCTTGACACTATCTCCATCAAACGCCTAGTCTAATCCGAGATCGGCAAACCTTAGCTGGCCACTGAGGCAGAGTTTTGCAAAAATCCCTGCCCTTGGCTAACCGTTTTGTCGGTCGCTGACATCTGCAAGGATTTGGCCGATGGGGGGAAACAACATTGGAGGTTGCACTCAACAGAAAGCCTACCCTCAACATCCAGGGTTACCGACTTTTAAGCCTACCAACAATCAGCACGCAACCAGTAAATGTTGTCGGCGTCGCAGGGGCCGCAACAGCTGAACCAGCACTAGACATCTTAACGACGATGCCTTCTCCTGAGGAAGACATCTCCTGCAGCTTCCAGGTGCAAGACGACCTCACCACAGCCCCTGCCAGGGTATCAACTACAGAATCCAGTGCCCGGAGAAAAGAATTGCCGGCACGTACCAGCCGGACATCAGTAGGCCCATGTCTAAAGACTGAACCCGACCTCTGTTGAATGGTATAAAAAAAAAGTATTATAATCAATATTAGTACTGTAAGAGAATTCTTAAATGCAAGTAAGGTAAACGGTAACAGAGTATAGCGAAAATAGGGCAAACTAAAAACCATTAGTTAGTAGACCAAATGATTAAGGTGTAAATAATGTGTCAGCCAGGGTAATATGTCATGTTAAATCTGAAGAAGGCCGGCATCGTTGCTTTAAAAACCACAAGAGTTGCTTCTTTTGCGCTGAACCCATAAAACAATTCTTGGGTTCGCATAAGGGCGTATGGTACACTCGTTGGGGAAATGAAAAAAATTAATTTTGCTAAAAGCATGAAGTAACGAGGCCTCAAAGAAATGGTAAGTGAGGATTTCTAATAGTCATATGAGTGAATTCCTGTTATAAACAGTTTGTAAATATTGTCTTATCTTTAAATAGCTTAGATTTAAAACATTGAGAAGGTGTGAGAATATTACCTCAGGGCAATTTTAAAGAACAGCTATAATCAAGGAACATAAATTCCGAAACCTCTCCCAATGTGCCATAGGTTAAGCATAAACGGATTGATCCATTGTATCAGTTAAGGTCTGCCTGTTAGTACAGTGATTCACACGCTGTATTGTTAGAGTGGAAAGAATGTAAAATTAGAGTGAGATGTAGCAATCTGCAAAGTAAATTTAATTCTCTTTTAGCAACTGTAGTACAGTAAAACACCTCCATTACGACCCCATTTATTATGACCACCTCTCTATTACAACACAATCCTGAGAAACTGTGAAAAGTTTGGGTCGAAAAAGTCTAAAATTTGAGGCACATCTAAAAATAGATACAGTAATCCCTCGCCAACTGTGGTATCTTGAACCGTGGTTTCAGTCATGCACGGATTTGTTTTGAAGACCTTTTCTCCAACAGCGGTACTAGTTTTTATTATCCACGGTTTTGAGTCTATTGAAAACTAGCCCTTACTGATGTTAGTGGTAGCGTATTTCTCAAGCTATAGGTTGTTCACGGTAAAGTGAGTACTTTTAACAACCTGGTTACTTTTTCTCTTCAGCCATTTTTTATCCGTTAAACATCTTTTTAAATAAATATTACCATGTAAGTAATAAACACAGTGTGTATATTCCACCGCACTCAGAATTTAACGTCTAAGGCTAAAGTAAAACATACTTATTGACTATTATTCCAAATGAGAGAGCTTAAAAGTGCTCACTTTATCATGAATGGTCTTTACCATCATAGACTTTGACATTGGTTGTCCCAAGCAGCATGAAGCAATAAATTACTTAATACCAGAAGGGGACACTGGTGTATTGTCTGTGGAAGCGTGTGTGTGTGTGTGGGGGGGGGGGGGGGGCAGGTCAGTAAGGATTCTTTGTCCTAGTCACATGCTGCTGCCTCTGCCTTACCCTTATTCTTTTGCTGTAAAAACTGTGGCACATTACACAGACCAGTTTCTTAATCTCTGTATGTATGATAACTTCAAATTTAATTCAAGGCCCGTATTTTAATTATTATTTTTAAGTTTGTGTGTGCTCCTGCTTATGTAATATGCTAATTTTTTATGCTGGGCAATTGTTTTTTTCTTGTGAAGTCAATTTTATGTCTAAAGTGAATAAAGTTAAGTGTGTGCAAATTAAATGTGTTCTTATGTTACCGGTACCATATTATAGAGAGTGAGGCTATATGCGTGTATAGGCAATGTCGAAAGTTTTTGATAAAAAATTCGGTATAGTTAAAAATTCAAGTAGACCATACTAAATATTCATATTCCCGTAACTTAAACATTGCAGCGCCTTATCGTGCCAGTGCAAAGGGCAACATACCACCTACATTTCGTATAAATTCAACACATTGATGTGAATTGCATCTATCAGCATGTTTTTCCAATGCCAGGCCGCTGTTAGGAAGTGAACAAACCCTGTAACAACAGCAGTGGTGGCGGGCATGCGGGCGGCCACTGCCCGCCATCTTGTAGCGAACAACTGACAGATGCCCAGCCCGAGGATCTAGGGCCGAGCTTCAGCAGCAAACCGCCATGCCCGCATATGCTGCAGAGGATCTAGGCGCTCACCCAGCTATGTACATGCCCATGGTCAGATCAAAGCCAAATCATGGCGCGCACACACACACACACACACGTGTTGCGCAATGCCACCTAAACCTTTGATGGCTACGTGCCTCATAGCAATGTATGACCCACGAGACCTGCATAATAGATCTTTAATAATAACTTTATATTTTAATAATACATAGTCTAATCTTTTCACACACTTTCAATGGCCTTCTTTTTTAAGACAAGGGGTGGTCCAATATGCCTTTCTTGGGTGTCAAATTAATCAAGAGGTGGTCCAATATGCCTTTCTTGGGTATCAAATCAATCAGGAGACGTCCAGATATAAAATATACGTGTTTATATTTAATTTAATTTAAAAGGTAGTTTTTTATGTGCTAGAAACGATTGAACATACTTCATGCCAAAAATGGCAAGTTTGGGGGCATAGGGGTTAGGGGTGGGGTCAAAATTGGCCAAAAATTTTCCAAATTTTTTATTACGACCCTATTCTCAGGAACCATGAGGGGTCATAATAGAGAGATTCTACTGTATATTAACATGTTTAATTTGAGAGATTTGGGATTAAAATTAACTGTATTACGTTAGAAGTGTTATGAGAATTCAAATTATACAAGGTACTTGATAAAGGATAAACATTAATAAGATAAAGTGTAATGTACAATGATTCAATCTGTATGTTTATTATAATAAATAGATTCATAATTATTGTATAGCTGTAGGAAATATTAAGGGTAGGTAGTTATGACATGTAAATTAGCCAACGTACCTCACGTAACCATTTATATTGTTAATATTTGAGCTATTAAAAATTATAATCAACCAGAACAAGTATATAAAGTAAGTAAATAATTAAAAGGCACGTGTTTCAACTAGTGATGGATTGAGTCAAGTTTTTTCAATTCCGGTGCCGACACCGATTCTTTGGTCGATTCTCGATACCGATTCTTGTTTTTATGTATTTAATTTTTCAAATAAGGTCCAATCAACTTAGTAGATCTATCAAAAACAAGCATATATGCTTTCTAAATAAATATTAGAAATTTTATAATGTAACATAAAACACGATAAATTTGCTTTAATCCGTTATGTGCTTTGTACCAACTTGTCTCAAATATTATTACAAATGTAAAGAAAATATTACAAAATAGGCCTAAGTAGATATGTTTTGTCAGTTTCTAGCATCATAAAAAATATTCATTACACAACATTTAGAACACCTGCTTATATACTAACCGAAAGCCTTACCCTAACATCAACACAAATAAAAATGAATAACCCAGATCTAAATGCTCCCACTACTAAGAACATGTAAAATATTCATGTCAAATTGAATATGGGAATGCCAGTTCTGCAGCAATGCTCCGTAGCGTTAAGCGTTGCTGCGGAACTGGCATTCCCAATGTTAAATTTGATGCAATTTTATTATAAGTTTTTAGTAGTGGGAGTGTTTAGATCCTGGTTTTTTTTTTTTTTGCATTATGACCACCGATCCCGATTCCATTTCACTTACAGAAAATAATCGATTTTGATCCCGGTACTAAGAATTGCTGATTCTTAAGGATCAAAGAATCGACTCGAATCATCACTAGTTTCAAATTATGTGATGATGTTAATATTTTCAGAAGTATTGCGTGTTCCAAACATGTACCAAATATAAAACAGGTATTTCATGGTCCACCACATGCATTAATAGGTTACCTGTAAAGTAACTTCGAAAATTTACTATTGAACTTATATCTAGAATTGAAGGTTTGGTTAGAATAACAGTAGGCAATGGAAGGCCTACGTTCATAAACAATGCTTAAATTTCAGTTTACCATGTACCTCACACAGGTTCAGATGAAGACTTTCTAAGACTTTAAATTGCTCATGGTAAACTTAGGCCGGTACTCCAGAACGTTCAGTTTGGCATTACGTATGTGCTACCATCTCGGGCAATAGGAAAGCCAAGACTAATCCCTAACTCGTGGAACGTATTTCTGAACGTGTCTTATCTATTTCCTGAGATAGTAACGGATGTGCCACGGTTTATTATTCGCCGCCTCATGCGAGGCCATAAACAAATGAAAGCAACACAGAAGTGTTAATTTACAATTGCTTTTGCAAAAATTAATACCTGCACAGTTTATTTATTACTGTTAGCTGAAGCACTGGCAGTTATTACAGACTTGGAATAAAATTGCATAGAGTAATAAAATCTAATAATAATAATTATTGTCTGATGTGATATATATATTTTGTTCTTTATTGCGTGACAACTTATGGAACATTATATTGTAGGCCTATATTTCGTGTTTGCGATGGGGAAATTATATACGTATATTTTGAATAGTGTACATGCATTTTAACAGCAATATTGCAACTTTTATATTTACATGTTTATGCTAATAAATAAATCTATGATATTTTGTGGTCCTGCAAATCAGACCTGTATTGTATTCAATTGTATAGGTGAAGCAGGAGTCAAGGGATAAAATTGCACGTCGATGAAGCTCATAATCCCAAATGTGAAAATACTGAATTCTGTGCTGTGTGTAGCACTGTAACTGAATACTAAACCTTATTTTAGGTCCCAGTAATAAAAATTTGTTACCCGCCCCTGTGTTTCACGAAAATGTCTGTACTGATATTTAATATTCTCAGAAATACACATTTCAAACACTTGGTATTGCATTTTTCAGTTTTATTGTAGTATTATTTCATGAGCTTACTGATTGGAATTCAGCATTTTTGAAAATTGTAGAGTCGTGGCAAATGTTCAAATCACAGACAAGACAAGGCAAATTAATTCATTGTGTTTCAAACCTGTTAGAAAATGTTACAAAGTTGTGATATACACATACATAAATTACGTTTAAAAAATGACTACAGTCGAAACAGCTGTTCACGGATGTAAACGTTGTTACTGCAGTTTTCGCTGTGACGTATGAAACCAAAGGCTACTCCATGGGCCAATGATTTTTTTGTATGCATGCCCATCTCTTTTGCAATCAACATGACACATGCTGAACTAAGCCTCCACAGAAACATCGAACGCAACTTTCAAACTCATGAAAATAGTTTAAAACACAACGTATACTATATTTATAAAGTAATTTTGAGTTTTACATAGAGTAAAAGGTACTCCTTACAGCCAACATCAACGGTCAACAAGCCATGTCATCAGTCATACTGACGTCACAGCATAATTCGTCCTGCCACTGAGGTGTAGCTCACAAAAAATTTGCACACATGTTATAATATTTTCTTTTGCCTTGTAAGGTCTTCAAATAAAGAGACAGAAATGCAAAATGCCTTTCAAACGTGACTTGTGGGTTTTGTTGAATAAGTTCTGAGAGATGGAATTATTACCAATAAAAAACCCTATTGTCAAATAATCACAATTATATAGTACTATTAATCCATTGTAAAGTATTTCACACTTAGCACAGTTATTTAAATTAATAGAACTTAGTCAACTTAAAACCTATGAAAATATGATATTTCTAGTTAATTTTAAAAACTAAAAAAAGTTTGCACCGACCGAGATTTGAACCCACAACTTCTGCTACGTATTCAGACATGCTACAATTTGCACCTACAACACCACACACACATTGTTTGGCTGAATAAACAGGACATATATTTTACCGATTACGTGTTTAATTTGTTTGTAATGGTAGAAGTTTTTAAAACATGTTGCATGTATTACACAGTATTCTTGCCGAATTTAACTTTTATTTGCAAAATAACTTGAACATGTAGGTTGCCTTAGTTTTAGATAAATAATTATACAAAAGCATATAACGGTCTGGCCATATCATATAGTCTATGAACGTTTGTCATGGTACCGGCTCCGGCAAAATTATATGTGTTCTGCGTATGCATAGTTTAGTTTGCGCCTAGAATAAATCAGCAAAATTGGAGACCTAAAATTAAGGCTTCCGCCATGGCTTATTTAGACCCTTAGCTGGTGTTATACCATTCTGGAATACTGATAAGGTCTGGGTATAGCTTGAGCTGTACCAAAACCCTTATAAAAATGTTCTGGAATACTGGTCTTAATGTTACCTAAAAAAATTATTTCCCTTTTCCTTTTTGTACAAGGAGGACATCTTGCATTTCTATAAGTGTATGAGCCATGCTAGCTTGTCAAGTTAACTTCTTTTTTTTCTTTTCAGGAAAATATTGTATGAGCCATGCCAGCTTGTCAAGTTTACGTCTTTTTTTCTTTTCAGGAAAATATTTTCAATTTAAATATTGTAAGTAAAACATGCATTTTGCAAAAATTGTGAACTGGCACAGTGCAAATGAAAGAAGGTACACAATTCCTCACCCGCTAAGGAGTTTTAAAACACACAGCTTAAATTTCACGCGCCGGGACCTCGCTTCTTTTCCTTACCCCAACTCAGCCCTCCTTCTTGCAGTGAGAAAGCAATGGACCCCAGTAAGTCAGCTGATACCAAGACACCACCTGCCGCTCCAAGATGCAGATGAGGAGAAGCAAGGACAAAGTGAAGAGGAGAAGGAAAGTGCCCAATAGAGACAAATGAGGATACACCGCCAGGCAGCAGATAATAACAGACACCCTCTCTGCCAAAGCGTTCAGACGTAAGAGTAAGTCACATCGTACTCCAGAACCGCTAGTGGCCAGAGCAGGCACAATATCAGAAGCAAAACCAACCTATAATTCACTGTGCCTGACCCATATCACCTACCCAGAAAATCAACGTGTCTACCCTCCAAGAAGTTTCTTCGTCGAAACAGAGGGGGGGAGAGCAATTAATGTATGATGTACATAGCAAGTCTGTGTACGTAGCAAGTGCACTCTAAGAAACAACTTTGCCCCATCTTGGAAAGCAATTATCTCCTTATCGGGCAAGTCACTCCAATTAAACAGTAATGGAGGAGGGACGTGTGCCTACAGGGTACTTTGGCATGGCCTAACTGATGCTACAGACACGTGCTACTAGCTTTACTGCTCACCGAACCTCGCCCAGAAGTCTTCACATTGACCCCTCCTCCGAAGATTGTTTTATCTACCAAGCCATCGACACCCTCCAGGAAGATCACGATCACAGCATGCCGCTGGAGGGCAGTACATTCCAGTGGAGCATCACAGCCTCCACGAGCGCGCCGAAGTTTGAAATATGTCATCACCTATGCGCCAAGCAGATAAGGGATCAAGGCACCATGTGTGACGTCAGAATATCCAACCCCCTAGAAGCGAGGATAGCTTCCCCTGCACCCTTCTGCAAATCCAACAAGCTGGAACTTTTTGTATAAATAGAACTTCCAGAGCAGGCCTCAGGGCAGTTTGCTGCACCTCTCTGCTTAGAAGGTATGAGGTGTCAGCCCAGGGCAAGTACCCTGCTACCCTTTCTTCACTGCTAAGAAGACTAGAAGAATGTCTGAAATGGTGTGCCTGCACTAGACCACATCCTGCGCCAGTGAACATGGTTAACTAGTGGCCGTCGACGTCGTCAGCAGCTCCGGTGTTTTACATGGGGCCTTTTGACCTCATCAATCCCATTACATAATAATTGATCAGATTATTAAATCCAGAGGAGCAGGTTTGAATTATCTTCCATCAGTAGTCGGAGATTATGACAGTGAATATATTACACAATGTAAAACTGTGTAGGAAAACTATTATTTAGATCTCAACATGCCAAAAATGTTGAACACACACTGAAAAACTAGTTACAGTGACAAGTTCACAAATATAAAATGTCAGTGCACCATTCCCCGTATTTACAAACAATTACATGAAACAGCCCAAAATAATGAATACAGTGTACACTGAAATATAGTAGACCCTCACTGTTGCAAACCCTTTTATTAAGAACATTTCTCTTTAAAGACCCATTTTTGAGGAACGATAAAAAATTCTGTAAAAAAAAAATGGAAATCAGATAAATAAGTCGATATACAATGTGTTTCTCTTGACAAACACTGTACTCAGTGCATATCTAAAAATAGATTCCACCCCCATTTTGATGTACAGGGATCAAGGTGGGTCAAAATCTGTCAAATTTTCCAACACTCAAGTAAGACCATCCCTGACCCTTAACTAATAACTACTATATTCCTGGAAACTGTGCCGGTTCTTAATAATGGGAATCTACCCAGTACACATTTACTTTTCACATAGCCTTCTCAGTGCAAACTACAGAAAGTGTAATGGCAGCACTGTGTGAGGTGTACTCACCAGCTCTTGGCAAAGATATTTGATATGTTCATCACTAGTCACTCTATTCTTCTTCACCTCCTCCAGCTCTGTCACCCTCAGTTTCACATTCTCTTTCCACTGCTCCACTTCCTGCTGCAATGTGTTCACTGTCTGCTCCAACACTGCCTTCTCTGCCCGCCACTGTGATTCCTGCGCAGCAATGTTTAACACATTCTATGCTGTAGCTTAGAGCTGAAATTGTATTTATGTAAAAACTTGATGTTGGTATTCCGTAATTACTTAATACTAAATACTTATAACATTTCTGAACACACAGAGTGCTAGATACAAAAGCATGATGCACAACGGCTATGTGACTGTGGTGCATGTCGTACGGGAGCAAGGTTTCATGACATATCAGGTCAGGGACAATGGGTTCGAGACAAGCTCTAGTGGTGCAGTACTTGTCGCTTGGCCTTAATGAGTACCCCGAACAGGGTTGGATGGGTAGGCCGTCTGCTAGGTACAAAGTTGGGCTGTGCAAGGTGAGGTCTCTTTATGGTTAAGGTGATTGCTGTCGCTGGCTTACATTTTCCGAGCCTTATCCAAGCTTGACGAGTGTTTGATGTCTGCAGTCGTTGAGACGATTCTTGTGAAGGGGCAGCTGGCTGCAGGGATGTGCAGAAGAGGTTCTGCAGTGGCAGCAGGTTCTGGACAGCTGGGCAGGTGACCGGCAGTGTCTAGGCACTGGAGACTAGAGGCCAAGGGCTGGTAGACGGTGATGGGGCAATCTCCAGAACAAGGGTAGGCCCTGCCGTATACAGACAATGATTGGGTGCGCTGCTTCTGGTGTCTTGATCAGTGGTCCAAAGTACATGACGGGGTGGACTGTGAGGTGAGACCTTAACAGCTGTCTAGCAGTCTGTGCTCACTCTCAAGGGGTTAAAATACTAAAGGTTTAAATAGGTTGGTTATTCAGATGCTGACCAGCCACAAGGACAGCAGCTGTCCTACAGTCACTACACCGTATACCTCTTCTGCAGGTGAACGACATGAATGGGAATGTGCTAAGGATCTCATCCAATATGAAGAGGCAGCTAACGGTTCACTAGCTAAGGTGTACCGAGAGGAAGTTAGGTCACTTCTTGTCAGGCCTATCATTCAACCCGATGGGTCTACACACGGTGGATGGAGTGGGTTAACTGACTCGGGTTACCTAATTGCTTTGTCGTGTAGTCTTACTAGTAGGAGGCTCTACCATAATGCACACCAGGTACCTCTCAGCACTCTGTCCACAGTATAGGTGGCCTATGTATATGCATGTCTTACTGATGCATGAGCTGTTCTCGGTTATGGAACGGTCCATGATTCTACTCAAGAGTTTTAAAGTCCTAATCAATGCAGTGGTCCTCTGCCGCTCCCTTAAGGGATGCCACTTACCTGAATTGAAAAGAAGTACAAGTTCACACTAGAATTGATACTCAAAGGTTAGACGGCAATAGGTTTATTCTTGACGAAACAACATGGTGACCCGTACTATTTCCTGCACTTGCCAGTCTCTAGGCAACCTATGAAAATGAACTAAGGACAGGTGAAGGTGCCTGTCAGAATAAAAGAGCAATAAAGAAAATGAAGCTAACAGAAAGAACTACCTTAAAATCTGAGGCATACTGTATAGTCCTGAAGGGACTTGGGTGTACTACTTACTGTATAAATGTGTTAAAGAGAAATTGATGTCAAATGTCACAAGGGTACTCTTAAACTCTTCGGGTCAGTGATCAGAACAACAAGGGTTCTGTGCTGGTCACTGGTGCTAGAAAGCAGTTATTCACTGGTCGCTAGTAGTCAGTCGCTTCGTAGTTAGGGCTCCTAGAGAAGAGGGTGAGCAGAGAGCCACAGCACAACTTGTGCTGAAGAGAATTGCTAAAGTGAACTTTTATACACTAGCTGGGGGTGCTTCAGGTCCCGATGTCTACCGGAAGTGGTTTGGGGTAGAGTCCCTCTCTTTCGGCATGGCCTGTATGTGCGCGGGTCAGATGACTGCGAAAGGCTGAAGGGTAGTTTTCGTTGTATTGCAAAAAGGTATCTGACATTCACTTAGGGGCAACTCACTTACGTTACTTTGCTTGGCATCTCTTCTCATGGGAAATTGCTAGGCAGGGGCAGTTGGGTTGGTTAGCATTTGAGTAATCAATTCAGCACGCCTTGTATCTGACGAGTCCAGGGAGTCTGTCAGCTGGTCTGTAAGTGGCCGGTCGTGGTTCACATCTCTCTGCGTTATGTGGTGCCGCATGTGATGATGCACAGTCAGAATAAAGAAATTATCACTCATACAGGTACCCATCAAACACTTACAAAAGTCAGATGCACTGGGTTCATATGATAATGCCTACATACTGTCTAACATTTATATACATCACCAGCAGTGAATAAGTTAATGTCAACATCTTCATTATGTATGTGTTATTCATTAAGGCCATCTATATTAAGTGTGATATTGACTGTTTTGCAACAGTGGCATTCAAAATTAACAGTCGATGAGGCCAACATACCATTACTTACTAGCATGTTTTTGTACACATTTCATTCCATACACTTGTAAATAACCATTAAGAAAATGGTCTGTAATGTGTAATGTAAGCTGTATATTAAAATATTTTCATAGGCAATTTCAGTTTTGATTTATTTTAAGACAGTATTTTCCAGTGCTGAACATAAATAGTGTGACTGACCATACAATAATACTTTGATTTAAACCAGTAAATGTAGACATTTTTTATTAAATATAATCTCCATGGCTGACAAATGATTCCTATAATTTTATGAAAAAACATAAATTCACAAATCTACAAGCAACCAGATGCTTGTTTGGCCCAATGTTTTTGATGTGCATTGTATTTTGTCAGAGAGAGAGAAGCCATATCAGATAGGTTTTTTGTTGTTGTGCTGCAACGTTCCAGTGTTTAAGATGGCATGACGTTGATTAAAGGGTGCTTGTATTTGTGTGTTAATTTTGTAATGGCCATTCTTTAGTGTAGGCCTAATGCAATTCCGCAACCACATTTTAATTCACAGAAAATTTTGGTCCTCCAGGTTGTTGATATGTGTAATCAGTGGTGATGGTTTATCTGTGAAAGTCCTCAGGAATAGTGTTTGTATTGTACCAGTTGTCTGCAGTATGCACAAGTTGTGAACAAAATGGAAGCTCTTCTAGCCAAGAAAAAGATTTTCAAAGCAAATGTTACTTGAGCAGATAACGTAGTTGAGAAGATTACTGTTGGTGATGCGGGTGCAATTGTGTTACATAGAAAAAGGATTGAATTATTGATAGGCGAGACAGACAAATTGTTAGTGAATATTTTGCCTAGAGGCAAAAAAAAAGACGAAGAATATGATATGCACGAGACAGATTTGGGTGAAGCTAAAGAGTGTGACACACTGCTTCTCATGAAATTAGCAGATTTGGACATAAGGAAAAATGTTTGCGATGAAGAGGCAGGTAATAGCAGACAGAGAAGTGAGGTTATGTTACCAAAACTGCAGTTAACGCCTTTTGGCACAAATCTTCAGAAGTGGTTATTGTTTGAAGATTTATTTGAAGCTGCCATTTATAATAACAAAAATTTGACTGGCACACAAAAATTACAGTATTTAAAGAGCTTGTTGCAAGGTGAAGCACCAGCACTCTTGAAATCCATTCCAGTAAGTAGTGCTAATTTAAGTGAGGTATGGGCTATACAGAATACTAGATACGAAAATAAACATGAGATATTTGGCTCAACCTTGAACCAACTGTTTTTGCAGCCAGTGGTGCTGTCAGAATCTGTTTTAATATTGTGAAGATTACTGGACAATGTTTTGGAGGGTACCAGATTATTAAAGGTTCTTGGACAGCCAGTTGAACATAAGGATTCGCTACTTGTCTTTCTGATGGCAGAAAAACTTGACAGTTACTCAAAAAGACAGTGTCAGTTGTCACTATGAACGGATGAATTACCCACATTTGCACAGCTAATACAGTTTTTGGAGCACCAGATGCATGCCTTATCTGCAGTTGGGGTAGTGAAGAATAACAATCACGTCACAACTACCTCTATGATCGTACCGCATAGGAGTACATCAACACTTCACAATGCTACTCAGACAGATATAGTTGTGTAAAATGCAAGGACAAATATTTTCTGCATAAATGTCCTGGATTTCTTTGTGCATCAGGGGAAGACACCCATTTGTAAGGGAAAGTGGGTTGTGTTTAAATTGCCTTGAAAGTGGACATGAAGTTAAATGGTGCAAAATTTACTACACTTACTACACCACACCTTACTACATTTTAGTGAGGACAAACGAGGCACATCACAAGATAGTGTTGAAACACATGTGGTAACTCATCATGCTGAGTAAGCAATGGTTTCAGTAGCAATCTTAGCATTGGCCGTTGTGAACATTACTTACAACAAAGGTATGAAAATTTCAGTTTGGTCATTACTTGACTCTGGTTCTGAAGAAAGTTTTGTTCAGAAGTTGTGCTTGCACAAGAAAGGCTCTTGGACTATAGTCTCTGGTTTATCCTCACAACCAATTGGTCAGTGTATTAGTGAGGTTCATCTGAACTTACTTCCAACCATCATATGCAATCAGGGCATAGGTCCTTCCAAAACTAAAAAGGATTACTTTCCAGGGAGCTAATAAGATCTAGGAATCAGTGGCTACATCTTGGATTGAAACTGGCAGACCCTGCGTTTGACTCACCAGGAAGAATTTATTTGCCACTAGGGGCTGACATTTACCCATATTTACTTCAATCAGGGTTCCACACTGGGCCAGCAGGATCTCTAGCGAAAATTGAGACTATGTTTGGATAGGTGCTGTCTCGACCAGTAGACACAAGACAGATATCCATTGCAACTGTCCTTCATGCACAGACAGATATGAATGAAACATTACAGAGCTTTCAGGAATTGGAAGAGATAAAACCAATGGATATGTTAAATGATGCGGAAAATTTGTGTAAGCTATACATTTTAACACAACCCATGAAAGGGATGAGACAGGGAAATATGTAGTGAGGTTACCATTTCGAGATGATCACAGTGAGCTTGGAGAATCATGCAGCTTGGCTGTTTTAAGGTTATAGAGACAGGAGAGACAGCTAAGGCACTAGCCTGACAAATACTAATTGTATCGTGATTTTACGGATAATTATCTCTCATCGTGTCATATGCAGCAGATTCCAGCGGATGAGCCAGAAGTACCAGTCAATGGGTTGTATTACAGATCACATATGGCAGTAATGAAGGAGAGTAACAGTACCACAAAACTCAGAATGGTATTTGATGTACCAGCAAAAAATCATCAGGAGTATCCTGGAATGATAAGTTACTGGTTGGTCCCAAACAGCAGGATGACATATTTTTATTGCTGATATAGTTCAGGGAGCATACAGTTCCCTTGGTAGCAGATTTTTATGAAGTGATCAGGCCTTAGCTGAACAGCTTACCTGATCACACTTTCAAACATTTAACCAGGACACGAGCTTGATTGCAGTAATACCTTGCGAAAGGTAGTTGCAGAAACCCCCTCCACTGGCCAGTAAATAGGGCCGACAACATTAAACAACACGACCAATATAGGCCAGCATAACACTGGGCCATTGGAACAAGAAGACAACTGAAGATGCGTATGTCCGGCTGTTGTTAACCACCTCCTAGAATCAGCCTCCAGCAACATGAACAAGATGGGACTTTACAAATTAGATTGTAATAGTAGTCGTGTGTGGTAATAAAACTTAACAAAATTAATTAGCATTGTGGTATTCCATTTAAGCTCCCCCGATCAATAGTCACATTAATAGTTATTGTATAATCTTTATGTTCAATAAAACTTATCTTATACTGTTGTGCTCTACCTAATCATGATTCATTATTTAGCTATGCCCATAGACCCTTTTAGGTATGAATTGGCCCGAAAATCAATTCACAACAAGATATTGCTAAAATGTATCACCAGGTTGCAGTCCATGATACAGATACCAGTTTTCAACTAATTGTTTGGAGACCATCACCAGAAGAACCCATCCAAGATTACAAGCTTCTTACAGTTACATATGGAGAAAGTTATGTACCATACCTTGCCATCAGAAATCTAAGGCAACTAGCAATAGACGAACAAGAGAGTCTTTTCCTATCATCTGTTGTGCTTAGGAACTTCTACGTTGATGACCTTTTGTGAGGGGCAGACAGTGTAACTGAAGCAACTGAGTTACAGAGGGATCTTATCAAGTTGTAGAAGAAAGGAGGCTATGAGCTTTGACTGTGGATATTGAGTGCTCAGATTACGGATACAGTGTCATCTTCCTGGAGGCACACAGTGGTACAGTTGAAGTTTGATGAATCTTCAGTCAAGGCATTGGGAGTTGAATGACATCCCTCTAATGACAAGTTTGTAGTGTCAGTAAGTCCAGCTACTCAGCAACTATGACTAAATGGACTGTGCTTTCAGAAATTGCTAAATTGTTGACCCACTACAATGGCTGTCACCTGTAACAATACAAAGAAAACTGCATTATCAGTCCCTCTGGTAATTGCATTTTCAGTGGGATTATCCACTTCCCAAGTCTGTGTGTGACACATGGGAGCAATATAACAAGGAACTGTCTGTTCTGAAAAGTGTTAAAATAGAGGTGGATAATTTTGTCAAAGCCAGTTTCAATGGAACGTTGAGTTTTGTGATGCGTCTGAAGCAGCCTATTGAAAAGGTGATTGAGTTTCCACTGACACTGGTACCCCTGTCTTTAACACAAATTGGAGGGTCCATGAATAAAACAGATACGAGCAAACTAATGCATACATTAGAGGAATATCAAACGTCACATAAAGAGAATCCACTGCAAGTTGATGCTGTCATATATGATGCAATGTTTATGATCCACTGCTTGACGTTTCCTAAAACTTATGCAGAAGTTGCATACAAACTACTGGAAAACATTTATAGCACATATCTCAAAAACGTTCACCTAGTTTACGATGTGTATGATACTACAAGCATAAAGGATGTTAAACATGACCGTCGTTGCAGAACATCATTTTCGGGTCACATAATAATGACAGGACCAGAACAGAAAACTCCAGACACCACAGGAGTCCTTGAAAGACAGTTCAGTCCGGTCCTTTCCCCTTGATTTCACTTGCAATAAATGGAAAAAAGAATGAATATCAATGTCTTTTGGGCAAGAATACTTATGTTGGAACTGAAGATACATGCTATCAATATAGAGCACAAAATAATGTTGTGACATGCATACAAATTCCTGACCTGATGTGTCATCATCAAGAAGCTGACACACAGGTAGTTTGACACATCCAGTACATAGCACAATATAGCTCAAAAAGAAACATTGTTGTTGAAGCCAATGACACAGACTTGTTTTGATAGTGTATCACCAAAGACACTTTCAGAACTGTAACATATGCATGGAAAGTCAACTGGCCCCAAATAACCTAAGATGGTTAATAGATATTACAAATATTGCAGAAAAACATGTTGAAGGTATCGCTACGGCTCTACCTGGCTTCCACACATTTACTGGATCTGACTTTTCAGCAGCTTTCGCAAGACAAGGAAATGTTAAACCATTCAGGATAATGTCTAATAATGCTGCACATGAGAAGTTTATTGCAAATTTGGAAGAGACAGTGGATCTCAAAAATGGCTCATTTACTAGTGCTGAGCAATATGTTAGTTCTCTGTATGGACAATCTATCTTCTCATCAGTCACACAAGTAAGATAAAATATATTCAAAATAAAATGTGCTCCTAAAAAAGGGCAAACAACACTTTGACGCTGTCGAGTGAGACACGAGACGAACAATAACACAAACACTTACTGGTAATATGAGTGACAGCGGTGTTTCCCAATCACCGCACTACTGAGACTAAGGGTTCTCAGGGATGCTGGAAGTTCTGTGTATCCGTCTCACCTGTGCGTACTTACAAACAAGTAGGCAATACTAAACTTTTACAAAACATCTCGTTGAAATAAAAACTTAATAATATACATGTGGCTACGACACTGTCACTACTGAATAAAAGAAGGTAAGTTCACTGTAGACTTGCTTTCATTGTTACTATGCGTACACATCAACGTGCCAATCAAATTATGGTTATCTCTGTCATGACTAGCCAATTCCGCTTGGGTGCTTCCCAGCCCATAATTAATCTAGCGCACACCTAGATGGATGATCACACAGAGGTGCATGAAAACACAGCCTTCACAAGGGAAGACGGCCGACAGCCGCTAGGGTGGACTGACAAGTTTCCCTGAAGACAGGACACAGTGAATTACAAATGAAAACACTTGATGAAGCATACTAACACATGTGATTACTCAGCATCACTAAAACAAACTTGCCGATGCTCGCCCTCCAGCACATGGGTAGTGTTGTGATAGCCTATACACAGAGCAGGCTAGGACGGGAGTGATTGCACTGTACACAATTTACAAAATTACATAAGCCCGCAAAAGATACATGAAACAAGATGGGACGCAAGATGAGTAATCACAATAAACACACACATGTATGAGAACAAGTTTAGATGGCGTGGGTGCCACTGGATGACGTTCGTAGCGGACCATAAGGTACAGGTGGAATTGCAATATTCCTTTGTGAAAACGGCAAATTAAATTCAGACAAAATATTATTCGGAGCGAGAAAATTATTCTCTTTACAATTTAAGTGATTGCAGGTGTGTCGCATTCCTGATGGCGGTAAATTCAAATGTGAAAGTGACAGCATGGTCAGACATAAAAAGCATCAATTTACGTGAAAATTACATGGAACCCTGACACAATTGAACATAGAAAACTGAACAAAATATTGCACATACTATATTACATAAATAAGCTCTCAAAATGCAATGATGGTGTATACAAATACTTGGTGTTGGTCAGCAATGTGGTTGTACGTGATTTCGTAAAATATTCAAACATGGAAAATGCCCTCAAATACATACATGAAAACAAAGCCCTTAAATTTGCATGTAGCAATAATGCAGAAATTACAATGAAATGCCACTAACATAGACTGATGGCACTTGATTCAAGTTGGCCAGGTCAAGTGACATCTCCGACATCTTTGTCCTCCTTCTCCTCAATTAAGTTAAAAATGCCACAAGGGCGAAATAAATTAGTAAAGCTGAAGCATAATGCTGCGGAAAATGTCTGGTAAAATGTACGCAAGTAAATGTTGACCGCTAAACTAAATTGACTATTGAAACCTACATCAGTGAACAAGAGTTGTAGTGCGTACATGACAGTGTCTTACCTCGCCAGCTCTCCTCGACAGACTGTCCAGAGACAAGCATTGCATGGACCTACCATGACCACCTACGGGGTTCACATAAACAGAAGTGATATGTACGCCGAGTAAAATATTTTATTGTAGAAACTAAAATGGCACAAATTAAATTAAATACTGTTTTACATTTTATAATTTTCTTGCGAATATTTCATATTATTTCAGCATCTCTTTATGACAGCTTTCAACCGGAACATTTGTGTTCTTAATCTTTGAATTTTATAACCAAACAATTAAAAAATAATAACAAACTCTTTAAAACATTTTAAGACATATTAAACCCTGCAAATAAAAATACAAAACACATTTTACACTGAAAAATAGTATTTATGTGAAAGTTCAAAATATTGGCCTCCTTGCGCATGTGCAGGACACATGACACGTGCGTGGTGAGCGCCGTCATGGGCTCGAGCGCTGCTGGCTGTTAGCCGGCATCACTTTAAAGAAGATACAAAGTATTGACCATACACTTCTACCACCATCAAGAGCTGCTATTCATGAAAAGTTAAAGAGAAGCAATACTGTTGTACTGATATGGAAGAAAGTTATCGGCAAAACCCACACGAGGTATCGACCCCTTAAGTTATGGATGGTGTTCAGGTAATGGACATTGCAGGGTTCAGTGGTTTTAAGGACCTACGTACCCTGAATATCATTGAAGTAGAAAATTAAGACACAGAAAATGAAGAAGAGGACACATACAGTGGTAACAGTGATGAAAGTGATGTCTGACAGTAGACAATCAGATATTTATTAATTTTTTAGTGGAATTGAGTGGTACGCATGGGGGAAAAATTTATTATTGAAGTTCTATGTAAAAAATTGCAAAACTTACAAGTTACATAAAAATTTTTCACAGTTAACTTTTTTATCATTAAATTTTCTTGAAATAAAAAAAATAACTCTTTAACATTAGGCCTAATATGTACCAAGTTACAGCAGTTGTAATGCCTCTATGTAAATGTGGCACGGTGGCCATATTGATGATGACATACTTCATGCCCTCACTACTGCACAATAGATAGGCTTTCCAAAAATCACAACTATGTTTTTGGCATTTCTAGGGTAAATATATATGGTATAGCTCTTGAACTATTTCTTTAAATGCCATTTACCACATACACAATGCAGAAATTTTGGGATTTTCCCAATGGTCATCAAAATGTGTTTGGGAGATTCTGCTCCTGTACATGGTATTATTTACATCAATCAAATTGATGCGTGCCTCCTTTATCATACTGCTAAATACGATTATGAGTCATCTCACATCACACCAAATATATCTACTTCAACCAACGTGAGAGTCCAACCCTGTCAACCTGTACACGGATGTTGCGGACCGCCACAATCCTAGAGGGCATCCGAACACGTGGATACAAAGGTTGCGCAAGCCAGCGGACATGTCGCACTCCCCTCCCCCGCGTTGAAAGTCAACAAGTCGTCAGCCGCCTCAGGGCGTGGTCAAGTGCCACCGAACATTCACGAAGCAGAGAGATGACTAGAGGGTTGCTACCCCCACTCCAGCCTCGCACCAGAAAGACATCAAATGACCCCCCGCCCCGTGCATCATGCCGTCGCATCTGTCCTTCGGACTGTATAAGTCCGTGCATGGCAGGGCTTGCGAGTTATTTCTTGCAGTTCCTTGCGCTCGCTCCACCACTTCTAGTGCTGGGACCTCCAGCGACCTCCAAGTCTTCAGCAGCATACCAGAGGCTGCTCCCATTGTCGACAACAGTCTTCAGCCACCACCAGTGGCTTCTACAATTGCCATCACCAGAGACTTCAGTGACGCCAATAACTACCACTACCAGAAGATTCTTCTGCAACCATCTTGAACATTAACACTCCCTGCTACTAGAGTAGTGGACATTAACTTCTTTGTCTCTTCTAACCATCCCGTGAATTAGTTGGTATCGCCAACTACCTGCACGTAAACCCACAGTGGGGAAAAAGGTAGTTACTGACAACTTCATGCCAACCCGTAAACCGACGCATCCTGTTATGATCTCTATCCATAAATGTTACCTGGATTCGAAAACCCCTACGACAGTGCACTTGGTCTAGCGCAGTCAAAGCCTCTGGCATCCTACAAGGGACGTCACACTGATTAACTGTACTCAGAGGAAAGCAGAACAAGACCAACCCGACCCAGAGACCTAAGGGTCAGGCTGGGAAAGCAAAGTGGACTTTGGGGAGTCCGATAAACACCCCTGTGGTGACAATAGCCATAGTCATGTCAGATTCAGAGCTCAACGCCACCAATGGCGTGAACTATTACTCTGAACACAACATAACAATAAAGAAGTGTAGCCATGCTGACTGTTCCAGTACTGGCTCACTCCTTATTGACTGCAACTACTGCGGCAACACATTTCACCACATATGCTTAGGCTGGCCCGATGAAGCCTGTAACACAGAAGGTCTGGAATACTAATGAGAAACCTGCCGCATACAGCCAACCACATTCTGTAACGAGATCATGTGCTCTGGCCGAGGTATTAACAAGATACGTTGCATGACGTGTAGCGAACCTGATCATCCCCTATGTATAGGTTGGCCAGACGAGCGAGTCATGATGCCGGACATATCCTATCAATACGAAAGGTGTAGGAGAAAACACACCTCCCACTCCTGCCAGTCAAAATCGTCTCGTATTTACATGCAGCCTGGAACGGCACTGGGACACCCAGTGACCAGATGAGTCAACGATATTCAGATAACGGACTTCGCGGGCAGGCCGCATGAGGAACCAGTAACATTCACACAGGAATGCGAGAAAGGATTTCGAGACCTTCCACCAAAGCAGTGGGTAAGCAGGGCACAGCTACAGTTAAAGGGCCTTGCATTAACGTGGTGGGAATGATACAATGAATCTCTCACTGAGTGGAAACAGTTCAGCAACCGAATGGCTACAGAATTTACTGGTGGTGTCGGCAAACCTGACCATGCAGTTCTACAGCCAAACTCAGGTACCCGAAGACGAGGCAGAGATATTCATTCGTCGTCAGGAGTAAATGTTTCAGCGAGTATTTCCTGGGGTTAATGAAGCGGCGTCCGTCCGATAGATCAGCCGAATGCTGTTACCTAGCTTGACGAACATCCTCCTCACAGCTACACAGACTATCATTGAGAAACTAGTAGAACATGCATGAGAGGCAGAACAGAACTTTCTGGCGCAAGTGACATTCGAGAAACCGCAACCAGTAAAAACCCCTGGGTGATGAGCGCCACCTGTGGAGACGCCAAAGAATGCACCCGCCCCCACGCCATGAATGGCGTTCATGCATAAGTGCTGGTTCTGTCCGGGGAGCCACTGGAACAAGCACTGCCCACGCAAACATGCTGGATCAACAATGCCAGTAAATAAATTTGGTTGGACGGAAACTCCGAAACAGTCTAATACAACAAAGAAACCTGCCCCTGCTACGAAGGCAGGAAACGACGTCGCCGGGGTGCAAAGCAGGCCGCCACCACCAGAAGGCCCGATCAACCATTAAGGGATTAAACGATGAACCGTTACTCCCCCATAGCCCCGCATATCGAGAGAGAAATAAATGAAAACAGAGAACTCGCATTGCTTGACTCAGCTTCAACTGGAAACTTTATCCGTAGTAACCTGTTAACTGCGGAACAGTTATCGACTACGCAACCTCTAACAAAAACTGTTTGAATGGCACAACACGATACTACCCTGCAAGTTGACGGCCAAATCACCCTAATGGTAAACCTACACCGTATCTTGGAACCAACTGAATTTGTGGTGTCACCCATACTTTCTGAAGCAGTGATACTTGGCTCTCCATGGCTCAGAGAACAGCAGTGTATTATTGACCATGGGCAATACTGTGTGTACTTGGGCGATAAATAGAGAGCAACTGTGAATTGGGACCACAACCCTGAAGACATCGCACTAACACCCATACATCTCACTTGAATAAACCATGAACTAAGGGAAACCAAATTTAACCGCCTGAAACAAGTATTGGATGAACATGCTAGTGCATTTGGCCAAGGGGGGTTGTTACATCAGACTCGTTCGATTCAACATGAGATCTGGATGATGACCGAAGCCCCTGTATACAACTGTCCATATAGGGTATCAGCGCGCCATCACAATCTAATAATGAAACACGTAAATGACACAAAAGACCAGGGGATGGAAGATCCTTCTAATTCTCCTTACAACTCCCACATGATCCTAGTTTAAAAAAAAAGATGGCAAACTCAGGTATTGCGTAAATTACAAAGCCTTGAATGAAGTGACGCACCCTAGCGCTCTCCCTGCTATCGATTTGACTCATACCCTACGAGACATTGGCGAGGCAAAACATTTTAGTACCCTGGATATGAAGTCCGGATACTGGCAAATTGCAGTACATCCAGACAGCCAGAAGTACATGGCATTCACGATATCCGAGGGCAAAACCCTACAATTCACGGTAGTGCCTTTCAGGTTGAAAAATGCCCCTGCCACATTCCAACGCCTAATGTCAGCAGAGGTATTGACGGGATGCATAGGAGAATTCTGCTTTTCATATCTCAATGACGTAATCATTTATTCCAATACCTGGGAGGAGCACCTCGGGCACTTACAGCGAATTCTCGAAAGACTGGACTACATGGAATGACCTGCAAGCTATCAAAGAGCTATTTCGGCAAGTTGTCGATTGATTAGTTAGGCCATGTGGTTTACCCTGAGGGAAATTTTCCTCAACAAAGCTCGATACGAGCGATAAAAGAGAACGAAGAACCCACTAACAAAAAACAGCTACAACGGTACCTGGGTTTGTGTAACTGGCTAAGAGACTTCGTACCAAACATAGCACACCACATGGCACCACTTCACCCACTCATCGAGAAAGAGACCTGTTGGCGATGGGTCCGGAACAACAACAGGCATTCCAAAATCTGAAGAACAGCTTCAGTAACATACAAAAACTCCATCAACCTCAAGGAGAGCAAACTCTGATTCTACAAACCAACGGATGTCAGAATGGACTAACAGCCGTACTACACCAACAAGACACAGACAGCCATCCACATGTGATAGCGTACGCCTCGACTCGGTTGAATGAAACCGAGCAGCATTATCACATCAATGAACAGGAGTGTCTGGCAGTTATCTGGGCGGTAAGGAAATATCAATATTACCTCAAAGGGCAACACTTCATCCTGCGTACCGACTAAAAGCCTTTCAGTGGTTACACAAGTCAAGGAATGCCAAGGCCAAACTCGGATGGTGGGATATGTTCCTTACCAAATTCAACTTTGAGGTACAACATTGCCCAGGCAAGATGAACAACCTGCCAGACACCCTGCCTTGCTTCCCCACACTAGAAGAGGACGAGAAAGCCGAAGAGGAAGAAAGAGAAAAGATGTCCCCTCCCCCTCAGGTAGTACGAAGTCCAGAAGAACAAATCTGCCTCCTCCAGCTACAAATAATATGTCAACAAATCATGATGAACCAGCAGGAGGACGCTGACATCCGCTGCCTTCGAGAGCAACTGCAAAGGTTCGAGTTAAGAGATGACTTTGTGTGGACTCGTAGTGGACAACTCACCTCCCGGTGGAAAATATGGGTCCCGCAACAACTACGTGCCGATATATGCAGACACCACCACAATCATCCTCAAGCTGGACACCAAGGTACACGAGAGACCCTGATGGACATCCGTATCCATTATAACTGGGACAGAATAAGCCTCGACGTCCGACAGTACGTAAGCAATTGCGTCACGTGCTGTCACTGCAAAGCGTATGCATTTACTCCACCTACGGCACGACCAAGGAGACCCGAGACGGCGTGGACTCATGTAGCAGCCGGAGAATGAAGGGGAACCGCTACTTACTAGTAGTTACAGACCAATTTTCCAGGTAGGTAGAAACCTTCCCCCTACCCAGCCAGGAAACTGCAGCGATCGTGCAGAAAATGGAAACAGAGATATTCGCACAATAGGGATACCCGAAGGTCATACCAACTGACATTGGCACTCAGTTCACGAGTCGCCAGTGGCAGTCAGATTATCAAGGATGGGGAGTAGAGACGTGGACTACCTCACCGTACCACCCACAGGCCAACCCCACTGAGCGGAGGAACCAGGAGATAAAGAAGTGCCTCCACCTCAGTGTGGGGAATGACCACCGCCATTGGGATAAGCATATCCCCACCATCTTGTTTGCCCTTCGACGTCGGACAAACGAGGCGATGGATACAAGTCCAAGTATACTTCTCCTGGGACAAACATTACGCCGACCAGGTGACTGGCAGTGGGACAGCGAGCCAACGGATATGCCGCAACCCGAGGACATCTGACAGGCTGCGCTATCTCCCACTACTACCGCCCCGAAGGCCCAGAATGCCTACATCCGATGGAAGTACCCTCAACCAAAGGCGTGCATGAATTCAATCTAGGAGAAGCTGTTCTGCTTAAAACACATCCCCTCAGCAAGGCCTGCAATCAGTTTAGTGCCGGTCTCGCTGACAAATGGGACAGACCATACCACGTAGTAGGCAAGCGAGATATCTACTGGGCTGAAGACTTGCGAGGACAGATCCAGAAGGCTACCCGAGGCCAAAACTGTCCAGTTCAAGGTGACATGCCTCAAAACGAAGACGTGACAACATATATGTAACACCCGTGCATTCCGATGACGAGGACTACCCAACGCCAATTATGGCACCTCCCGACATCGAGCCAAGGCCAACAAAGAGGCCAGAGGCACGAACAATAGAAGCCAATAGGGAGCCCAGTTACATTGCACCATGGAGAGCAGACTTAGGCCAGCGCAGAGGAGCAGCTTCCGTAAGATCACTGCCCTCTGTGCCCTGCAGCTACGCAGAGAAGTCGCAGCCAGATGTGACAAGGCGACCCCTAGCTACTCCGAAGTGTCATGGCGCAGCCCCCAAGACTGAGAGTACCGCCAGACACCCTGCCAATCAAGCCGAATCAGTGAACAATTGAAACCACCATCGGTGAGGGGGGTAGAAACCACCCAAGCATTTACCCCTCCACCTAGTACAACTCCTAAGCCAGAGATCAAGGCCATTTCAGCTTCCACGATGTTGATCTCTGACTCTGAGAAAGTGGTACTACCCACCACGGACCCAATACCAACTGCTGTATTGGAATAAACGCCCGGAACAGTGGTCAAGGTCGTTCCAGCTTCCACGAAGCTGACCACTGCTCCTGCCAGCGAAGAATGAAGACTGCAGGGGGCATCAAGCACTGTCGATGGCAACGCTCCGCCCCAACCTCCTGCTACGCAGGAAACTTCACATGTTGACGCCATCGAGGACGAGAGGCCCGTTCTGCCTACCACTCAATAGACCACCGATGAACAAGGTGTCGAAACCATCGATGCCTCCCACTACCCCACGTCTGGTGCAACATGCAATTGAGGTTGAGTCACTTCCTCACACTGCCTCGACGAAGGACCTGGACATTGAGACCATTGATACCTCCAACTACCTGGACCTTCGACGAGATGCACTGTCAGCAGCTAAGGTGGAGAGTGGTCATCCACAACTCCGTTGCACTGCCACTTCAGGCATCAAGACCGGTGATGCCTCTCACTAACCCTGACCTGGTGCAACAGCCTCTCCAAAGGACCTGGACGTCGCGATCGTCAATGCCTCTAACTACCCAGACCTTGGGCGAGCTGCATCAGCAGTCGAAGTGGAGGGCGGTCGACCACCACTCCCTCGCACTCCAATACCACAGAAACATCATGCCCTACGGGTAGGAGCCTGTGCAGTCGGGGTGCAGGACCTTCCTGTGTCACTCCCCCGCACTGCCTCAATGTCCCTTGTTCCTGTGCCCTCCCCATCAGTTGCTGCAGAAGCAGATGCCACCGCACCACATGCTGAACCATGACACCTGATGCCCTGTGTGCTGCCAAGGCCGATTCGATGGTTGGCTGGTACCGGAAATCGCAGTGCAGACCCAGTCAAGGTTTACGTGGTCGTATCCAGCACATGCTGCACACAGGCCGCGAGGAAGACCGGCCAAAAGCAAACCAACAGAACACAAGTTAAGTGCAGTGTCAGCAATGTATAAACAAAACCAGTAGTTATAAACAGCTACTTTATACTAGTGAAACAGGACTAGTTACAGACCTGTAACCAGTAACAAATTAACTACCAGCCCAGTTAGCAAAGACAGTGAGACCTAGACAAAGACACTCACAATTAGGCTAGTTTAATAACGTGCAACAACAACAGTAAAGCCTACCCAGCTGTTATCAAGTGAGGGAAGTGTAGGAACCGGTGAACATGTGTTAATTAATGTTTAGACACTCGACTAAGTGCTAACATTGGAACTTGTAATAACAGCAGTCATTACGCTGTAAGAAATTAATCCCGTAAAAACAGACATTTTATACCTCACCAATGATAGAGTTCCACGAAATGGTGACTGGCAGCCCACATAAACAGATAGTATTACTTAGACACTCTCCATAGAACCGGTATATACTATACAAGTATCATATCACTGATAGACGCTCACCACAGTGTCAGTGTATACATGAAGGCAGAGACTTCACCGATTGTACATATTAGAGTTAGTTCTACGTATAAGATGAACTCCCGTAAGGGAATTAACTAATTTAGATTTTTGTATATATGACTTGATGAGTAGGTACCCTAGTAAATATGCCTTTGAGTTTTCATAGTGCCTTGTGAACATCCAACAAGAAGAATGCCGTCTTGTCTTTATGCTATGTTTTTTCATGTTTTTCTAATGTACTTATAAATATCCTCTGCACCAAATAAGAGTCGAACCAGAACTCTGAGCCACAGAGCTCCCATGCACGCGCTATGATGAAACCAGGTGCAAGACATAGTAACTTCAATTTATTACCATGGTATGTATGTTAGTTTGTAGTGACCTCCATGTGCCAATTATATGCATACTAACTTCATTTCTTTGTGTACTCACATAGTTCGTTTAATCGGTCAAACCACGTGATGAAAGGCCTGAGGTTGCCGAACTCTAACCTGTTAAATCTAACTGTTTTGCTTGCTGTGAGACCCACAGGCTACCCCAGAAAGACTGTTACTTTTCTTTCATAAATTACCACAGCAAGCTCCATGACAGTAACATTTCACCGCCTTCCGCAAGTAAGGTTTGAACATACCTTTTATTCGCCTTCGTATTTGTCATGTCATTGTTTTTATTCCAAGTTTTTGTTGTACATTCTCTTGCAAATAACCACAGTGCAAAGCCGAGTGTTTGTCAGCGACATGCATAAATCAAGTAGGCTGGTGGGACACCCAATACACTGCGTCACTCCTGACACTAAGATTCCCCACAGGGGGGAAAACCCATTAGCAGCATGCAGCACTCTGCTTCACCTGGTAAAGGGGGGAGAGGGAGCCCGTCCGAAGAGAGAGAGAGACAGAACCATGGCCAGCGTGCCACACGCCAAGAGTTCTCCAGCTGGCCCCAGAGCACAGAGCGAGTGGAATTAGAGCAGTCAAGCAGCCCAATATTAAGGGTCCCGCCTACCTATTTGAAAATTTTTTTTCTTTGCTTCTCCTGCCTACAACTTTCAGATGAGGGACCTACATCTTTCTCCACTGAACTTTCACAATGAGTCTTCATCACAACAAAGGGGAGGCAAATACGAATACAACCCATCTCACATCACGCCAAGTATATCTACTTCAACCCACATGAGCGTTGAACCCCGCCAACCTTTACACGGACATTGCGGGCCGCCACAATCCTGGAGGGCGCCCAAACATGTGGATACGAAGGTTGCGCAAGCCAGCGGACACGTCTCCCTCCCCTCTACTGCACTGAGTGCCAATAAGCCATCAGCCACCTCAGGGCACAGTCGAACGCCACCAAACATTCACGAAACCTAGAGATGATAAGAGGGTTGCTATCCCCACTCCGGCCTCACACCGGAGGGACATCACATGCCCTACACCCCCAGCCCGCTGTCGCACCTGTCCTTCGGAATATATAAGTCCATGCATGGCAGGGCTCACAAGTTATTTCTTGCAGCTCCTCGAGCTCGCTCCACCACTTCTAGTGCTGGGGCCTCCAGTGACCTCCACGTCTTCAGCAACCTACCAGAGGCTGCTCCCATTGTCGACAACAGTCTTCAGCCACCACCAGTGGCTTCTACCATTGCCATCACCAGAGGCTTCAGTGACAACAATAACTACCATTACCAGAAGCTGCTTCTGCAACCATCTTGAACATTAACACTCCCTGCTACTAGAGCAGTGGACATGAACTTCTTTGTCTCTTCTAGACATCCCGTGAATTACTTAGCATTGTTAAGTATTTTATTTAAACAGTCATTACTTAGCATCATTAAGTATTTTATTTAAAGTCATTACTTAGCATCGTTAAGTATTATATTTAAACAGTCAACTAGATAACTTCCAGCATAGCCTAGAACCAGGTCACCTACGCCTGTCCAGCATAGCTTACTCCCAGCATACAGTCTGCTTGGAAGGAGATAGCATGTGTCACTGTGTTTGTTGAGCCCTCAATAAATACAGTTTTGATCTTTTAGCCACAAGTATTATTTATACTGTGATTCTTACTATGCCTGCTAAGAACGATATGTGCTGTGCACTGCCGACAGAAACCACGTGTTTTTAATACGAACTAGACTACGACTGGAGATCCCCTACTGGAATCCACCAGTCCCAGGACATACACCATTCGACTGCCGCCTGTTCTAGACCTCCAGTCCGAGGATAAAACAGCAGAGCCACAACCACTAGAAATTCCTCCAACCAGAGAGAGACAGTATGCTTGTGTTGTATCCCTACAGGAGCACCTAGGTGCTGGCAGCGGTATTTGGCTCAAGTACTACAGCCTGGCCTTGGTTGATATACCACACCCAGTAATAGCAGGAAGGCGGCCCATGGCTCAACACTTCTGATCTGCCTGCCAGTGGTAGGGGGTCTTCTGGAGCACCGAGCTTGTGCCAGCAGCTGCTACTGGAAGTAAACTATTCTAGGGGAATTGTTTTGCGTCTAGTGCACGACTTTTATCATTCAGCGTGGACCACACTCTATGCCTTTCAAGGTAAGGCACGACTTACGGAGAGAAAAGCAAAGGACAGCTCACCTTGCTGCCAAGAAGCAGTCTATATTGGCTCCTCTGACAAAGGACAGACAGGCAGAACTGGACAGCGCTGCCTTAGTACGGCTTTTGGAGAAACCAACCTCTCCCGTATTTCAGTATATCGCCTTTCTGCCGCACCTCTATACTCATCAAGATTACCACCCCGTCCTACATGGTCTTTTACGAAGTACTGAGGTACGGTACGGGATTGCCAAACCTAGGATCTGGGGGAAAGGAGTAGCTTGGAACATGTGGTACTATGTTGGCTGACACTGTATCTGCAACCCACAGCCTGCAGACAGCTCTACTTGTGCCAGCCAGCGACCAGCAACAATGAGACAACCAGCCGAAGTACAGACACGTAAGCCAGGTAAACCCAACACCTCCTGCCAACTACCTGCACGTAAACCCACAGTGGGGAAGAAGGTAGTTACCGACAACTTTGTGCCAACCCGTAAACCGACGCATCCTGTTAAGATCTCTATCCATAAACGTTAATTGGATTTGAAAATCCCTACTACAGTGCACTTGGTCTAGCACAGTCAAAACCATAGCGACCGTGCCACACATTCAGTAATCCGGGCACACGTCAAAACATTGTTCTGTATTCAGGATGATCTTGAACTTCAGGTACAAACTTTGTCAGATGATTTATGAAAAATGATGTAGAAAACATAAAACAACTTATGAGTTAATGTCTTTGTTAAGGAAGAGAGACACAACATTGAAAATTGGGAATTAAAATTAATTAATTACAACACGTCACTAACTACATGAGATAAAACAAGAAATTTGTGAATACTGTTAGCCTGATTTTAAGTCTGTAAACATTTGGCCACAAATAAAAGTACACAATACAATATGATTCAATTGTATATTTTAAAAAGCAAAGCACCCAAAAGGTACATTACATGACATTAAAAGTTAACACATAGATTTTCAACAAACCATGAAGTTACTCGTCGCATCTCAAATTTGTTAACACTTAATAACAGCAGGCGTACACCAAGAATCATTAAAAGAGCCATTCAAAGCAAACAAACCATTACTATTACAATTTATCTCAGCTCACAGCTGAACCTTAATTCAATTTCTTAATAGGCTCTTGCAAAATCTACTAAAAATGACCTCACACATAATATAAAGAGCTTGGCTAAAAACAACAGCACAATCAACACTAAATTCAGTAAACCGTATACAAGTAAATAAAGTTAGCTTTCTTAAAGCCTGCACGTAATACTGACCAAGTAATTGATTAACAATTTCTAACATTTATTAAAGCGCATACAAATGAATAAATTCAGCTTTCTTAAAACCTACATGTAATACTGATATGGCAATTAAATAGTATTTATGCAGGAACAAATTAACATTATACAAACTGTGCAACGCTAAAGGGCAGCCTGGCGCGGCCCATTAAAGCCTTGCTCGAATAAAAGATACAAATAAAACTTTATTAAAATGTAATTTAAAATGTCACTAACAGGGTGGCAGTTCAGAACGAACACTACCATAGCACCCAATTCTAAAATCATTGATGACACATTAATAAAAAGCATGAACATGAGAAAGTTGATGCGTGCCACTTATTCTAATAATAAACTATGATTTTGACTCATCGCTCTTTACGTGAAGTATACCCGTACTTCAACCTATGTAAGAGTTGTTACTGCAAACCAATACACAGTGTTGCATGCTGCTTAAATCTGTCAGGCAGCTGAACACGTAGCTACAAGGTTACACCACCAGCGAGTATGCTGCTTCCACCTCCCCCCAAACCCCCGTGCAACCCTCGCAGAGTGCCTACAAGCTGTCAGCCACTTTAGGTGCGGCTGAGCGCCGCCAAAAATCCATGAACCAAGAATGCTGATGAGAGGGTTCCCACCTCCCATGCTAGTCTCACGGCAGAAGGATGTCACACGCCTTCCCCGCACCCCACCACGGCAGCCCAGACTTCTGACTATATAAGTCAGTGTGCTGCGGGACTCCAGGAGTAATTTGAATTTCTTCTCTTAAGTTAACCCCGAGCACTCCTTAGTGCTGGGGCCTCCAGCGAAACCTCAAGTCTTCAGTAGCCATTACTGCTACCCTCTGCGACAACAACAGTCTTCGACACCCATCAAACACAAATATACCTTACTACTTTAACTTTAACTCTTTTGTCTCTTCCAGACACCCTAATTAGACAGCTTTAGTTGAGTAGTTAAATATTCACTTTTCTAGTTCACTTTCACTCCAGCCTAGGACCAGGTCGCCTACACCTGGCTAACGTAGTTTTCCTTCAGTACTCCGTCTGCTTGGTAGGAGATAGCACAAGTCACTATATTTATTGAATTCTCAATAAATACAGCTTTGTTCTCTATCCTAACGCTTTTATTTCTAGACGTCTACTTCGCCCACTAGGAATAAGTTACACTGTGCACTACCGATAGAATTTGGATTAATTTGTAAATCTGAACTAGCTTGACTGAGACCACCAGTCTAGTACACACCCATTAGATGGAAGCCTGTTGCATCCTACTACCCCGAGCACCCAGGTGCTGGAGGGAAAGAACAGAGGATCCACGACCACTAGCAATACCTTCCACCAAGGAGAGACAGCAAGCCTAGGTTATATCACCTACTAGAGCACCTAGGTGCTGGGGCGGTATTGGGCTGGGTATTGCGGCCTAGCCTTGGCTGGATATCACATCCAGTAGTAGTATTGGTGGTCTACATAGCTCAACATCTATGATCTACCCGCCGACGTGGGGAGTCAGTGGAGACTCTTAGTGAGCTTGTGCTACGAATCAGCTACTGGACCTACACTATTATCGGGAATAGTTTCTAGTCCGGAGTGCGCAATGTATCTTGTTCAGCAGCAGACCAAACTCTATGACTTACAAGATAAGGCACGGCCGAAGGCGTAGGAACAAAAGATTGCTCATTAAGTTACCAAGCAGCAGAATACCTTAGCCCCTACCACACAGGAAAGACTGGCGGAACGGGACAGCGCCGCCTCACTGAGATTACGGGCAATCTCGACTGTCCACATGGTGCGATATATCCATTTTCCACTACTCGTCCAAACCAGTCCCGACTACCACCCAGTGTTGAGGAGTCTAGTCCACCAGACTGAATCTAGGTATGGACTAGCCAATCCTAACTTCTGGAGTCAAGAGTCAGTGGCCTGAAATTTGGAGTACAAGGTAATCTAATCCAAGGACTGTAGCACCAGCTTTGCTCAGTCAGAAAATCCACGTTACCAACCAACCGAAGACCATCAGAGTAAGTCAGGTTTCTAACACCTCCCGTCAACTACCGATAATTGGTTTGGCGCAATAAATCTTGATGATCGGCCCTACAGTCCATAGCTGGGCGCGCGTCAAACTCATGGATGAAGATATGCTGGAAAATTACCATGCTGGACAAGCCAAATGGGGCTGCAGACAAACACGATACTACACATTAAAAATACACAAACGATACACACAGCAACTTGGTTTAGTTAATGCCAAACATAAATTTAGAAAGTGCAAAGAAACTGAATTTAGAAAAACTCTATAATTACAGCATGACCCACAAACACTAGCACATACTACAAAAGTATGTAGTACATAGTACTAAAAACACTAAACCGCCCAAAATACAGTAAAATTCACCCACGACTCACAGTTTAAACACTGCCTTCTCAACTGGCTGCTCGGCCACAAATCACTTACAACATTATGAAAAACTTAACATTATTCGACAATTACAGAGAAAATACACTTGTGTGTTGTACCTTACACAAACAGAGATCAGCTGTAGAGATCCATCCAAAGCATAGCTTCGACATGCCTTCTGTCAGAAATGCAGGGAGACTAGAAGGAGGAGAGGGTGTGCAAGTAAATTTACTAACACCGAACATAAAAAAAAACTGTTGATGCACTAGGAAGAGTATAATAGATAGCAGTTTGTGGGGAGGAAGGAGGAGAGGATGCCAAGTACTACCAAGGAAGTCACTTAGCGCTGAAGTCGAGGCATTTGTTAATGAAACTAGGTGATGGCAGCTGCACCACCGTCGCAAAATCACTACCTGTCATTAGGAAATTAGGAACAGGGTTAAACTGGTTAGTCAATAGATAGAAGTAGTAAAGTGGTTGTAGTGTGCCCAGGGTGCCAAAACGGGGTTTTTGCACACAGCCATATGGTGAGCACAAACTCTATATCTCAGGTCATAGAATAGTCATGTGGCTTGCATAAACACTGACACATAACTCTTCAGCTCCATTGTTGGCCCCGCAGCACGCCAGATGCAAGGAAGACTACTTAAATTTAGCATATGAGCGACCACGTGCACATTAGATCCAGAGCCATCCAGCGTTTATTTCATGGTACAAAGACATTAAACTGCGCAGGGCACTACACAAACTCAAAAGCAAATTAATAAGTATTGTACATTATTTAACACAGCAGCATAATGAAAACACATGCACGAGACCTCGCCTGAACCAGCATGTTGTTACACTCAGTTACATAAAAGACAAAAAGCCAGTAGGCTAAATTAATTAATCACAGGTCATTTGAATCAACGGAAGAGCCAAGGCCAGTTGTGTGGGTAAGATAAAGAGGTTTGAATACAATTAAAAACATAGAATGACTTTACCAGTAAAACCAAATATGAGGCTCTCATAGGCCTAGTGACATGCATCTGTTAGGATTAAGCTCCAATGAGAGCCTACCAAATGGCCGTTGGAAGCGGGGACACTAGCCTTTACCAGAAGTGCAGGCCCTCTCAGACCATGTACATGGATAAGAAGCATGATGATAGCAACTATAGGTACAAAAAAGGTAAACAGGAGTGTACAGCAAAATTAATACAGCAATGCTTACTCACTAAAACATGCACAGCAGTACACAGCAAACAAACACAAGACTTCTTGCACATTAAGAAAACCCTTTGCTGGTGGCTTCAGCCACTGTTAACACAAGACGTGCATGGGAGTACAACCATTACAAACTAATTATAGAATGTGCACAGCAAAACACTTACATAAACCCTTAATGAAAACATTAACCCAAGAAAAATACTTATCTTTTTTGACCATAGCCCACCTTCGGCGCACTTAGCAAACACCATCACACAGCCCTGCAACTCGTGCGTGCATGACCCATGTCAGGCTTATTTCGGCAGACAGATGAGGTCAGATGTAAACACAAGGTATGTATCTGGAGTTCAGAATAACCCTGCATATGTATTTATATGAAGTTCTGTAGGCCTTGTAACAACTATTGTTGTAAGCACTGTTACCGGCATCAACTGATAATAAGTGAGAATGTTTAAACATTAAATACCTGGGGCACCAGGCTGTGAATATGCGCATGACCACACGGTAGGTAAAAACTCTACAGGCCAGGACGCCGCCACATGGCTACTTATATGATGCCGGAACATACTTACCCTCGCTCTTCTGTTCTACTGTTGGCCGCAGAACATGCCTCACACTGTAACATTACTGGGAGGGTGCTAAACTACAGAGATGGAGTCGAGCACATACTCATTAGAATCTGGTGCCATCCGGCATGTAATTGACAAAAAAAGTTGTATATTAACACTCCAGGAGATACAGAAAACCCATACAAAATAGTTACATAGTGAAATAGCCAAGCGGCTGCACTCAAATTAAGGTAAAGTCTCCTTCAGCCCGGGTACGCATTACAAGTACATCAAGTTTAAAAGCCTCGCAGCAGAAATAATTCAGTTACAAGCCCCTTGAAAGGGAGGTGGACCAAAAGCTGGATGTGTAGGCGAAAACGAAAAGGTTAAAAATTAATTAAGCATCCAGAATTACAATGATCAGTGAAAGCAAAGCTGAAGCCACTGCAGGTCAAGCAGCACGCATCCGTCCGGCATCAGCTCAGAGAAGAGACTCACCAATGGCCGTCCGAAGCAGAGCACATGCGCACTGCCAGAAGTGGTGGACCATAGCAAAGATGTAATACGATCATTGATGAAAATGGTATGGAACAATATAATCATACAAAAATACTTAAATTTAACACACCTCTTAAATCACAAATACATGCTTTGGAGTATACGGCAAAAGACATACAAAGTATACCATACTTAAATATAACACAACCTTCACATCATAAAAATGTGCCAAGGAGTATACTGCAAAAAGTACATATAAAGAATACTTAAAATTAACACAACCCTTAATCACAAAATGTGCATAGGAGTGCATAGCAAGATGATATTACAAAAGAAAATACTGAAAATTAGCACATGCAGGCATGTCCCTCGAAAGCGCTTTGGGGCTTCGGCCAGATGCAACACAAGCACCAACTGCATCACATGCCTAGGAATTAAGCGTGAGCGGCCTTACGGGGGCCGAAGAACGAGGTGGGGTGACAGATATCGCCCTCCCCCCCTCATGCTTCGCCAGCATGGGGGCACAAACGCATGAGACCAAAATACACATGTTCTGATGAAAAGGGGTTTGGCTACCCCAGCTGAGATTAACTTTTGGGTAATGTGTGTGAGGGCAGGGTGGGGTTCGAAGCAACTATACGCTCGCCAGCGTCAATTTGTCCACAGATTATAGCGTCTTGGCGTAGTATCAGTTGGAGTGCATGTGCGTGTCTCCTCCCTGCCTGGAGCCCGTGATCCTGTACCTCTACTCTGTCTGCAGGGGATGGAGGTGTGTCTCCTGACGGGGTGCCCCTTGCTTGAGCTCTCCTTTGCCTTTGGCGCCCCACTGTCGGGGTGGTCTGTGATTGCAGAGTCTCGCAACCCACCTATCAGTGGATGGGACCGTGGCTCGTCGTCCGCTTACACGAATAAGCAACAAAAAGTGCAGTCGCACAGCAAGATGTCATGCAGCCACTGTACCCAAATACTCTCAGGGGTCTCCGGTTGCGACAGAGGAAACTTGACAGTGGGTGGAGGTTCCTGGGGTGAAAACCTTGCCAATCCATCAGGTATGATGGGCGAGCAGCATACGTCATCAGATGTCCCCTCCTGCGTAAAGGCATTGGTCCCAGCTCCCCCAGGTGTCGTACTACCACCCGGGAATCCCACGAACCCCGTGTGTGAGATGGGTATTGTGACCAAGTTCGCGTCTGCCCCATGATCGTGCGGTTGACAGGGGTCGTCATCCTCTCCCTCCATGGGCTCACCTGTCCGAGTGTTTGCAGTATGCAGGTCATCACGGTAGATCTTTTTAGGCCTGCTGCCACCTACGCACATGAGGTACGACATCAGTCCAGCACTTCCCAATCGTACCTGGTCCCATCCAGCGGGACGCCACCCCCGCGCAAAACTGTCTCTGGTTGACCAATAAGGGGTGCGCATGTGTATAGACCAGTCGGCTCAGCCTCAATTCAGAGAGTGGGCATGTGGTGGAGACAACGCATCCTGCAACGTACTCAGCCTAGTGGTTGCAAGCCCTCTGTCCCTTGTGTTTCAGCCTTTACCCCCTCTGTACAGGGGTCCTCTGCCGGTTCCTCCTGAACCTGCATCCCCAACTGTCCAGGCCAGGTAGGTCCTGCCCTTGCACTAATTGCACTAGAGAAACTCTTCTTGCAGCATTGATGTGCTTCCTCAGGCAAATGAGTGTCCCTATCCACGTGAGTCTCGATATGGATTCACAACTGGGCCTTCACCTTGTCGGGAAACAGCACTCTTCATCTTGAAATTAATAAATTGTCTCATGTTATAATAGAAATATTTAGTAATTCATTCCTACCAGAAGTCTGTGGAATGAAGTTAAAACCCCTGTTTAATCTAACGTTTTATGGTATACAGTTGAAAAAGTTAAATTTGTTCATCAGTTCTATGTAACTGATTTTATTACTGGTCAAATGATTATGAGATCTTTGTTCTAGTCATAATGTAATTCAGGCAATTAATGTTAAAATTTGTGTGGAACATTTATCAAATTGTTAAAAGTCTCAAAGTTGTCCCAGTAATGGTACCTGATGGGAATTGTATAATTATTGTAAAACTGTTAAGCTATTTTAGATCTGAGGACAACTTCGAGAAGCTTCTAGCATGGTCAAACCCTCTTCATAGTTCTGGGATGCAGGTGTTATTTTAATTGGCTGGCGCACGCCACCCTGTTGAATAGGAGGGGGGGGGGGGGCAAGAAAGCAGTGCGTGCAGTGGAGGAGCACAGTGGAGTGGAGCTTGATTGTATATTAGCCGCGCTGGCGGAGGGATCTAGGACTGTTTCCTGCGCTGTTGACGGAGACATATCGCATGCTCCAGGTAGCGCCCACTAAGAGCGCCGACATAACTTTGTTTCAGTGTTAACGGGCTTCACCTAAATATATTTATATTAGAGTTCAGCTGGAGTGACAAGTGATGTCGTGGTAGAATTGAAATATCTCTTACTGACAACCTAAATTATAAAGAAGACTTCAACTGATCCTGGGATATGCATGAATTCTGTGCCTGAGGTATGAATAGCTGTATAACAATGTTGCTTTAAGGATAGATCAAACGAAACAGTAGGGATAATGGAGAGTTAAGTAATGTGATAATATGTCTCGTTTGATGGACGCCCTGAAGCTAAGAGAAGACATTTTGTATCCTCACCAATATACTGCTCTCTTGGCATGCTAATTACAGCAATCCAGCATAGGAAGTTTAATGTGTAGGCTAAAATGAATAATTTAAGGTAAGTTATGGAATAATAGAATCAAATACTTTGAATTCCTAAAGGCTCTCATATAATAGCTTGAAATGTTTTTGATTTGATTACTGTTAGTGTGTGTACCTGGCTTGAAAATTTACAGTGTTAAGAATCATAACTAATCTTTAATAAACGTTGTTCTGATAACATAGGTCTTGTATCTTAAGTTCCCCAGACTCATTTAGATTTTGTTATTGTAGGAGGTAATCATGGAGGCAGCTCCTGGGCAGAGTTTGTGCAGTACCAAGGACCACAAGACAAGAATATTCAATTAAACACATACATCAGCATAACAGATAATTTATTTGTTTCTTCCATCTTGCAATGTTCATACAGGATCATAATATTCGTAAACACAATGCACTTCCAATTATTCAAAACGCTTAACATCTGCATTTGCAAAGCATAAACAATTCAATCATTTAAGGATATCAAGACTAGAATTCATTGCATGTTCATAATCAGGTACTTCATTTTGTAACATTTAACCAGAAAAGACATTAAAAATACACAATATACTCTCATCACCTATGGATACAATAAAATTAATTAAAAGGTTACACTTTTATATAGATTCTTGGGTACTGAACCTTATCAAAATTTTATTGTGCGTTACCGTCTTAAGATGAATCACACTCATATAGAGACTTTGAAACTCTACGCTATCCTCTGCCTTATTACTTAATATCTTTGCGTGGCCAGCCACAATTCATTATAATTCATAGACAAAAGTGTGGACAGTAGACCAATGTTTTCAAAAACGAACCCTAAGCATCAACAATAGTATTACGCACTCTGAATCAATCATAATTTAGGCCACGCCTCACAATGCATGACTCTAAGATTACCCAACTAATAAAACATACAATATAAAAAGGAAGCGCTCCAGCGCATAAAACTCTCGTTCAACTTTATGCACAATACCATGCGCATCACCAGTGCTAATATATTATTTAATAAATAATCATATAACTGTGTATGAATATATTTTTAAAGGTGCGCACATGTGCGTAAAATATCTTCCCACTAAACACAGAGATTTAAACCATCCCGTAAAATTCAAAATTCCAAGGCCCACATTACCATACAGTTCATATTCACATTGACCGACTATTCATAATTTCAACGGCCTTCTGAATCAATAGTTTGTGACACATCACTAGGTGTCTTGTCACCTAACAAACATATTATTCAGCATTCAATTAACAGGGGATTAAAATTCCAATGACATTTAGCAATTTTTAGAGAGCTTACACAAGTGCTTAGACATTGCTTAACGCACGTGGTATCAATTTATTTCCAACCCTGCGGGGAACGAGAATGACATAGCAGCGTCAAATGTACCAAACAAACTGTGAAGTGGTGGCACAAGAAATGTATACTGTCGGTATCAAAGTTAAACTGGAACATGTGGTCTCCGGCTGGCAAAATTTAGTTACTGAACTCTCAATCATGACTTTTATATTATGTCCAAAAAATATCTACTATACATGACTCCAAACAGTCACGCTGAAAACTCAAGTTTTATGGAGCTGGGCAACATCTAGTGCCCTTCCATAGCCAGCTCTGAACAAAACTGGAATTCCTCCAGTAATAAATGCTATACAAAGCAAGAATATAAGTTTCGTTAAGGCTGAAAAGTAACAAAGCATAACACTTACAACATGCTACCCGCAAACTAAACACGTGTCCACGAGCAATCTCGCCAATTGCCGAGCATTTTCTCTGACATTTTACTGAATGCCCGCAAAATTGACAACTCAAGCAGACTTGAAGTAAATACTCACTGATCACTTTTATCAAGGTTGTGCCACACAAGGCACATCCTGAACCCGGGTGTCAATTGAAAAGGCATCACCATGCCGAAAACCGGAACTCACCAAAAAATATAGCTCACCCGAAAACTCACAATTCACAACACTGGTGGATTAATCGCTGCAATTCACCATCAATTGCAGATGACAACACAGAGCCGTGTATTCCCCAGGTTGATCATCAAGAGTAGACTGGTAGGTGAAGGCACCATGGTAGAAGTATCCCAAACGGTCAGTTAACTTTCTCCTGCATCATCGCACAATTCAACTGGTAATGAAGTAAACTGAAGTAAACCTATCTGTCGGAGTAGGAAGGAGTAAGAATGAAGGGAGGGGAAGTGCACGGGCTTAAGTAAACAACCTAAGGTGGAGAAAGGAGGGGAAGGTCGGGAGTAGGGAGCAGAGGGAGAACTCGGGAGGGAGAAGTTGTTGGCCAAGAAGCGCGCATCTGGCCACAGAGTCAATATAAATGTCTGGCGACGAGCGCTAGTGTCATGGGCTACTGGCGCTAGCATCGCAAGTTCATATGAAACTGTGAAATACTTAGGATACCTAACTAAGGCATTCTGCCCGAAATGTAGGAAGAAGGCCAACAGTATTAATATCTTACACCACACCTACAAAGGCACCAAACAAGAAATAATCATTAGGGGACAATGCCTCTATTGTGCCATCTATTTCTCTGTAAAACAGTTCAGAATACTACCTCCCCAGTTGGAGTAAGATTGTGCAGAGGGTGGACTGGCCTGTTTATATTGCAGTTAGGTTATTGTGAGGGCTTATACTTTATATCACGTCAAAAAATTATTGATTTAAACTCTGCTTATTATAGTGTGGCATTCAAGTGGACTGAGTCGTGTGTGTAAGGGACCCACTAAGGGTGACTATGTAATTAAGGATATAACTGATTAGAAGTTAAGGGTGTTTTGTATGTGTCCGGGCAGACCTGAGATGGTAGTGGAGTTGATATAAGACATTGGACAAACATTAGTTTACACATTAGAAGGCTCTTTTCCTTTATATTAAGAAAGTTGCAGTAGTATAGAATCTGAATCGAGCAAAAGTGTTTTCCTTATTCAGAAATATTTATGGGCTATACCTAACAAATACTGCCCCTATTGCAAGCACTGAATTCATGTAAAGGACCATCTTTTTCAGATCACCAGGGTAACTGCATGTCCTTGTAAATTTTGTGTACGGATCATAGTTGTCCAAGGCCACTGTCGAAGGTGTAACATGTCTCATGCTATAATTATGGTACCAGCATACAATAACTTTCGGAATGTGTATGATACTTTCAAAAAGCATTCCATAATTTAATCTACATTCAACATTTATTTCTCATGCCATAATTATGGCCTGTGTGTACCATAACTTTTAGAATGTGTACAATACTTTGAAAAAGTGTACCATAGTTTAAAGTGCATCCTTCGGGCATTCCAACACACCCATAAATCTTGACCTAGGTCCAACAGTTCGCAAGATATCAACAGCAACTTTTTAATTCGTACCACAATTATCTCAGCTGTCAGTGAGCATTCCAAAGCTTCCCACAAGCATTCCAAAAAGCCTTCACGGGTCAAGATCGGACGAACTGTTAACATATGATTAAATTTTGAAAGTACAATTGTACCATAATATACCATATTTAATTCATAGCATAGTACTGAAACAGTTGCAAGCACTTTAAAGTGTTGTTGGCAACCCGTACATAACACAGGTATGATTTTTGACAACATTTACTTTTATAGTACATAATTGAGGTACAATAAAAATGGGTCAAGAGTTATGAGCGAGTGCTGATAGGTGTGAGTGAGCAACTTGAGTAGTTATTGTACACCCAATACATACCACAATTATATGCTGCACCAAAATTAGTCATCTAATTAATTTTTATCCATGAATCACTTTTATAGTATATATTTCAGGAACAATAAAAACAGGTAGAGAGTTGCGAGCGCATGCCTATAGGCATGAGCAAGCAAACTGAGTAGTTATTGTACATCCCACACATGCTATAATTATCTGATGCAACTTATGCTGTTTTGAATATTTCTCTCTATATTAACATATGTTTATAAATATGACAATAAGTTTTTAAAGTATGTCCCAACAATTTTCTTTAATACAACAAGATTATTTTTTAATATGTCACTGTATTTTATTTTATATATGTTTCTTTTATTTTTGAAATATGCATCACTGCCAATTTTAAATATTTTGATCAGTTACTGCTATAACGAGTATTATAATTGTCTCTGTCTCTTCTATTTAATTTTAATTAAATTACTGTCAATATTCAAGTTAATTGACTACATTCTGAGTATTTTATCAAATGTCTCGTTACATTTATTATTTTTATTATGGTGGTAAATGACACCTTTATTCTCATTTTGAATTATATATAAGTTATTTGATTATTAATTAAAATCTATTTCCACAATACTAATTAATTAATGTCAGTTTTCATTTTAGTAATAGTATTACATTTGTTAATCTGGCTAATGGCTATATAATTGAATTCGTTTACTTATTTCAAACTATTTTATAATTGTTTACTAACATGTTTTATCATTGAAAGCATTTTCTCCTAAGTTTCATTTCCAATGCTGTTCAAGTTAGTACTTTCAAAGCTACGTTTCATCTTGTTGGAAGGCTACAAACTCGCGCCTCTCACTTTTGTTTTTCTTTTTGAACGGATGTGCTGTGCAGCATAGCACATTCCTTTAGTCACGCCAGCCATAGCTCATCTCCACTCGCTGTTTTCTACAGTAGCTACTTCTGCATTTTTCTTGCTGTCACCACGAGGTTGCTGCGTGACTTTCTATAAAAAAAACTCTGTATTATCATGTGATCACTACCATATACTAAATTTTCACTGCTTTTGTAACCCTGATGCCATCTGTCTGTACCTTTCCACTGCCTTTGTACACCACCGAGCGGTTTGGCAGCTTACTCTTACCTTTGACTTGTTGTCGACATGGAATGTTTGCGGAGTATGGCAAAAGGGATGGTGTTTTTCCTTTTGCACATACGTGCCCTTTTTTAAAATCTTCCTCGAAAACCATCACGTAGAGTAGTAGTCAAGATATAGTGGTTTGTAGTGTTGTGATTTTTATTTATTTATTTTCTTTTGGTGTTTCGGTACTCCACTTCAATATGTAAGTATATTTTGTTCTACCTTCTTTGATGAGTACCTTTCCTATCTCTTTTCACTTCGTCATGTACTTTGGTAATTTTTTAAACTCACTATTTCCGTACCTTCTGTATATTATAGTGAGGGTTCGCATCTGCATGATTCCCATCTGCACGGAGTGACCTACCTTGTACGGGCTTAACCTCAGTTTTGTGACGTGCGCGAACTGCGTACGTTCCTTGAGATCTTCTGATTTGTACGTGTTTATTAACTTTCTCAAGCGACTTTATTTCTCCTTCGAGTTCTCTGAGCTCAGCCTGCCGCTTATACCACATGCTGTTTTGGTCAACATAGTTTATTCTATGCATTACCATACCTTGAAGCTAAGTGCCTATGAACATATATTGCTCAACTTATTGTGACTGTAGTAATTACCAATTTTCTAGACACCATGACACTATTATTTGCAACAAGTTATTTCATTTTACATTATTTTATTTTATTATTGTGTTACAAGTAATTTTTTGTAGTAATACTCATTACATTTTAATATATACGGATGCATTCAGGTATTTTCAAGACATATTGTTCACTTCATAGTTTTATCTTATTATATTGCCTCTTTTACGTAAATAATTTGTGAGGTTGTTGCTGGATTATTGATATGCTTATCCAGATGGATAATGATTTAATTTATTTGGAGTATCAAATAAAATTTTAGAAGTTTTATGGTAAACAGAAAAGAATGAACTCTATAACAGAATATTGGTGTTTCTAGTTTCTTATTCAACAATGAGCTAAAGCATTTTATATTATCCTTGTTTCTATAGAACAACAATTTAAAGCATTTGAAATTTTTCTTGATACTATCTTATGTCATCACGACATTATTCTAAACAAAGTACATTTTCTTGGTTCGTTATATTTGTATTTTGGATCATTTAAATAATTAATAAATTACGAAAAAAAAAAACTGTTAGTGCGTAACTCCAATGAGTTTGACTGGCAGTGTGAATAGTTCTGGTATGGGTGCTGGTGAGGCTGGCTTCTCTAGATGGCTGATTACTTGAGCTCTCTCGCATGGACTGAGGTTGTCAAGGACAGTAGGGTTGAAACTAAGCTCTTTTTGGTATTTAGAGATAGAGACAGACCTTTTAACACTGTTACGGATACCACTTTGACGGGAGTAGGGTATGAGGAATAGACTCTCAAATACCAGTCCCATGAGGTGCAGCAGGTGAAGTTTATAATACTACAAGAATGATATCCTAAGGAGGATAAAGTGTGCTTATTTCTGTACAGAAATAAGAAAGGTGTTGTGTACTATCTCCTTATCAATAAGAGATTAACGGAAGCTGGCTATGCTAGACTAGTGAAGGGTCCTGTTTCTAAGCTAACAGGGTAGGTAGGCAAAGTGGCTATGAAAATAAGTCAACTTTAACTAATGCTACGGTGTTTGTCCTGAAGGGATCGAACTGTGTTTAAGTGTTCAACGACTTAAACTGCTAGCGGATGTCTTTGAAGGCAAAGTTAGGGATCTCAAGTCATGGGTTTCGGTACCAAGAGCGTGGTGAAGAACAGGCAAGAGCTGATCGTTCCTTTGGCACCAAGAGTGCAGTGAAGGGACAGAACAGACTCCTTTAACACCGTGAGCGCAGTGAAGGAGCTGGACAGGTTGGTGTTCCAAAGGCCATGCCCTGGTATTTATACTCTTCCTGGCTTGCCCTTAGTTAGGTGGAGAGGGGTGGTGGTGTTATATCCTCTGGGCGTGTGACGTCACCGGCTGGCCGAAATTGCAGCTTATGCACGTCTCTGCAATTCATACTAGTAGTGCCATCCCTCGGTGCGCTATAGTACTAGGTGACCTTGAATCATCATCTCGATGACTTGGCCGGTGAACAGTACAATTTATTTGGCTGAATGAGTGTACATCTTTTTTCTGTTCAGTAAACAGTACAAGTTGCTGGTTTCTGGTAGATTGTACTGCCAATCACACTCCACTGGGGTGTGTGGCTGAGCGGTTCGCAATGATGAGTAGAAGTCGATTTAAATATGTAAGTACAAAAGATGTCACGTGTAACTTTCAAATAATTAAATTTGTCTAAAAAATAGATAATGGTTAAAACGTATAAATTTTACACGTCCAATATTTGCAATCTCACACACACACATGCACTCTCTTGCACACACACACACCCATGCACCCACATGCACATGTGTGCATCCACATGCACACACAAACATGCACACACACATACGTTCACGCGCACACACACTGGTGCACATGCACACAGAGGTCCAACTAACATAATAGCAACAATACTCTTTCACACACACACACACACAGCGGTCACGACGCATTTTCCACTATGTTTATTTCTGCAGTGGAAAAACAGATTTATCACATCATAACTTCCCTACGTCTGTTTAAAAAACACAATGAGTACTAACTTGATGCTTTGTTCAGAAACACGCCATGTCATGTCAACGTTATCAGTTGCCACTTCTGCCAACTTTGTACTTGTAACCATCCTGCTATCACATCTAACTATACTATAATAATAATAAGTATTCAAACAATAAAATTGAATTTCAGTTATAAATTACAAATTCAAAAATAAATATTTGCTGTAATAAGTATGAAATGTGCTAAAATTGAAAACATGTATAATATTTCTGCTACTACAGGTGGTGCGAAACTTTCCGAGAGAGAGAAAAAGATAGAGCGAAAGAGAGAGAGTGACACAAGCTAAGGTCCTCCTATTGAATTTTCTTCCTCTGAGAAATAAAAAACACCATGTCACTAGGGCCTACGCACAGTAATTTGCGCTGATATTTTTAACTATAACAATGAAATATGTTTCCTTCAGTGCTACCTAAAAATTCAAATATATCAATAGGCAACATTTAATTTACAAAAAGCATTCCAAAAACCTAGGTTAAAACCATATTTTAACTGTGAATTATTTCTTGCTAACTGTTGCTAACACATCGTTGCTCTCACTGTTTTTAATTTGTATTTAATACAAAATAAATATTACAAGTTATAGAAGATACTAAGTTAAAGTTTCATTTATTTAAGAATACAGTACTTTGAAGTTAATCAGAGTGTTATATATTTGTAGTAGGTACCATATACATTGATAGGACAGGTTGACATGTTACGCCTAGGGTGATTTTCCAAAGGTTCGTTTCAAAACATCTGAATAGACTGTGAATGGACTATATCACAGTTCAGTAACATTATATCACCAATGCAGGTAAAATTATACTCTACCGTTCCAATACCTCATTGAAATTTTCAAAGCATTTATACAACTGTGATTTGTTTAGCCAGGTATCAATCAGCTGTGTTCCTGTGTTAACTGAACATCATGAAATGATCATTAGTAGATAGTTTACAGTGCATCAATTATGTGTAAGTTATTTGTAGTTGGCACTTAGCATAATAATAATACAGTAGAAACAAATATTTTTTTCTGTGCTAGTATTTTTGGCATGAAATGCAAATATGATTCCCAAATTCATGCCAATTACATCTTTAAAACCCTGTACCACACGTAACAAACCAAGTGCTCAAGCCTTACCCTTAAGATATACTTATACTCATTTTAAAGTGTAACCTGCTTCCTTCTTACCAATAGAAACAAACAATATACCTTGTCTACATCGTACTCCGTCTGTGCACAGAGTTCTTCCAGTTCTTGTAATTTCTGTGCCCACTCAATCTGCAACTTCTCCTTCATGAGCCACAACTGCAAACAGCCATTCAGCACAAACTAATTTAACCACTTGTAAACATAATCACACAAAAGTCATCTAAACATCAAAATTCATAAACAAAACATATTATTGTTGCTGAACTACAAAAAATACATTCACTGATGTCACACTTTACCTTACATGGGCCATTGTGTAGGCAATGTATTCCATCATTTCATTGCACTATTAATCATAAAAACACATAAAAAAACAATTTTTTAAAAGAAATTTTACTATAAGTGCTAATGACACCCATTGATAAAATGATAAAATTGTAGCATATTAAAACTGGTGTCTTCAAACAGTTAACGAAATACAAGTAGAATGTATATTTGATTTATTCACTCACATTAAAACTGACATTCAAGAGTGAAGAGTAATTAATTTGTTTTAAAAACCACATGTCTGTATACACAGGCTAAAAGCAAATAACACTGGCATATTGTAGCTGCAGCTTCATTAACAAAACATAAATAGCCTACACACATGACTCATAATCTAATGTAATTCAGAAAAGAGAAGCTAAAATGTAATATAAGTGTAATGGACAATAAGTATTTAAGATGCAACAATGAGTATCTGGAAAAAGTCTGCAACCACTGCAAAACATGTCATAATTACCATATTGTTTCAAGGAAATAATTATACTTGTCATTCTCATTTTACATCAATTTTGTGAAACAGAAGCAAAATACATTTCCTGATAGACTGTTAATCAGGATGCCAGTTCACATTTGTGTTATTCCCAAACCCCACAATTTTTCAGTGTTCTTACGCACAAGTTTATTAAATATGATATTGTACAGTAGACTTCTTATCTACCATTTTTCACAGGACTGTCAAAAAATTTCCATACATTTGGGATTTTCAGTAGATGAGGGTTCTGATGTGTACATCTTTAAAATACCACTTCTAACGTTATTAGACTTCTTGTTGAGTACAATGAGAACTGTACATTATCTGTGAACTAAGTTTAACTAATAAACCAAATAAAAATTGGAATGTTTAAAAAAAGTATTTATGTATTAGCATTACTGTAAATAACACATTAAAAACATTTCACCTAAACTCGTTTCAACAAGAATGTAACGTCACAAAATAATGTATATAGTTTATTGTAATTCGACACCAAATACAAGGCGATCTTAAACTTTCAAATCCTCTGAAAATGATATGACACTGAATGCAAGCCAAATTTTGAATTTCCCACATGTGCTTTATCAACTGATAGTGCGCCAAGAGGTTGACGAATGGCAGTGTGTTCAAGGTGAGCGAGACAGAGCAGGAGAAGCATCAGTGGCAGGAGACAAAAAATGAACCCTTCCACTTCCAAACCAGTCAGCACCTCAAGAGAGGGTGCAAGAACGCCATGCGACTAACTCCCACCCCGCCAGCCATGTAAGACGAGGAAACAAGCTCTGCCGAGTATCACAGAGAATGGCCAAAGATTATGCAATCCAGGCCACATATCAACAATACAGTAATCTATACTTCATTGGCAATGCCGTGCTTGCAGGGCAAATGTAAAGTACAAGTAATAAACTTATTTCACTTCAAAGAAACTAGTAATTCTGAGACAGAGACAAATATATAAGATGATTCAAATTTATTTCTTTTCTGTATTCAATAATTAATCATTCAAAACCACATCCTCTGATTTTTCGTACACTTATGCCTGTCGCTAGTTAAGCTACAATCAAACTCCATACTTAAGCATTAATAGATGACAAAAGGTGTCAAATAGGCGCTTACAGGATATCAGTTTATTCAACACATGTGTGGCTATTAAAATAAATTAATATAAATCCTCAGATACCCCTGCAAAAAGTAACTGATAATGAACTTTCATCATAGTAATACAAGTCACTCAATCTTTAAACAATTTTTGGTGACTTACGGAGGTCAAGTATACGCTTCTGGGAATATTTTATTTGTGATGATGATGTCTATTGTGTTAAATTATTATGTTGTTTTAAATCATGTTTATTTTAGCCAGATACAATTTAAACACCAACTTTATGGTAAAAAACTACCTTTAATCATAAAAGAAACCATCAGCAGTAAGGTTATGACTAGAGATGGGCCATTTGATACTTTGATACCTAGATACCCCTTGATACTAGGTAGTTTTGAAAGTATTGAGTATCATAATGTGCATATTGATACTTTTTACAGACATGTGTATATGGCAGATGGCTTGGTCCACCATTTTCCCTATTGTCAGGAAGGGACACTGTTGGCATTTATTTTCTTTCTACAGTTTACTAGTTTCGGAAAGTCTGTGAAGTGTCATATTTATTCCATGATTCAACCAATTATTTTGTATCGTTGGCAGAGAAACTTGTAGTAAGGATTGTAATAGAACAACATGTATTCAGGAGTTTCAAACAGTAACTACGAACAGAAGTCAGTGTGTATTGTAAATAACGTTTTTTGAAAGTGTGTATTGTAAATAACATATCATATAATGGTTATTAGAATGTTTTAAACGTATGTAGCCTAAAAAATGACCATTTCTGCTCTGTTTTACAACGTAAAAATAAAACTTCTATTGTATGGAAAATAAACACCGCCAAAAATATTTACATCCCGAATGTGCTTAGTATTCTAATTACAGTAGAACTAGATATTTATCACATTTTCTTTCGGTGAGGTTAAAACTAGACAGGTTATATAATAATTTGAATGTATCTTTCATACGAGCCAATTTTTGACTCGTCCACTAAAACAATATTTAATTAAAAGATGATACAGTCTAATGAAAGATGTTAAACTAAAGTCTCTCCCAACCCCATCCAATCCATTGGCAATAAAATTAATGGAGGCCCAGCAGTATGAACTTAACCATAACAAAAATAAGGTACGTTGGAATGGTAACCTACACTGATCATAGCATTTGTTTGTTTACACTCATTGCTTTATTCACAGACAGAGCAGCTGTGGCACAAGGATACATTATGGCTGTGCTAAATTTTTAGAACTGTCAAAATTTAGAGAGCTTATGTTTGGTATTCTGAATCAAGTACATTTTTTTTTCTACGTGTCATTTGTGTTTACAACTGGTAGTTCCTATTTATTTTACGTGTTCTGTGTGTGCACAATCTGTGAAAAAGACTAATGCAAAACAACAAATGGAATAATATATTTATTTTACTTCCAGTAGCAGAAGAATTGCTATTGTTTTTATCTGGTAATAAACAATTCCCACATTTCCTGTATCTGACTTAATCCAGAAAAAAATATAATGCTTGTTTTTGTAAATAAAAATTATTAAACTTTCTTTGTTCGAAAATTGATGTGCCTGATGTGTTTAATTAGTATAATATAAATATTTATAATTTTTTAACACTTGACAGGCCTACCGCTAAGTTATATAAATTCCAAATTTATTTCCAGCAACTGTAGTAGGTATTATCTTGCATGATTTTTCATTGATATTAAACTTTATCATAAATTTGGTTGAGAACAATGAAAATGTAGTTCACAAAAATTTGGTTACATTATTAAAATTTTTTTACTCAAAGTACTGAGTATCAAAAGTATCGAGCTGAAAATTGTATTGAGTATCGAGTATCAAAACCATGGTATCGTCCCACCCCTAGTTATGACAGTTGAGGCATAAGGACACAAGGCGCAGGAGCCAGGTGCCGGCCACCATGTTGTGACATCACTGTCTGCATTTCGTTTTTTTTTCTTCCAAAATTGACTAAATTTCTCTAAAATTGCCAACTTTTCCCGAAAAATGTCTCATTTTCCATAAAACTTTCCCCAAAAAATTCCAGTTTTTCCCCAGAGCTGGAGAGGCAGATCTGTGACCCTGGGTCAGACAGGTGAGATGGATTAGCAACCCAGGTAACCTTGGGTCAGGGCAAGCAGACCAGTCAGGACCCTTGACCTTTGACCTTTATCATAAAATTTGTTAAAATTCTGAAAAAAAAAAAAAAATAATTTAAAAATTTATTATTAAAAAATTAAGCAATTTATTACAAAAAATTACATTTCCTGAGGTTCAACCCTTACCCCCCTCATCTAAAAATTAGTCAGCAGGCCTCCTCCACCATAGCTAATACCCAGTCAGCCATCTTGGTGCTGCCAGCAACCATAGCATATATATTAGATGCAGATGATCTTGAACTTGACCCCACAACCTTGAATGACCTTGAAAACGATTTCAGAAAAAATACATGAAAGGCAGCAAGTATATTAGGTTACTGACAACTACCGCCATATTGGATGCACTTGACCTTGGTCCCATGACCTGGAAAACCAAAAACTCAAAGCAAAGTGGTGTACTTTTAAGGTTAGGAGTTGGGGTAGGAAATTTATCATAGTTTCTCACCAAACCTTCCACTGACAGATTGTGGGCGCCAGGTATTGCAGGAGCAATACTAACTAGTTGCAGTACAGCCGACTCCTCTTCTCCAGGTCGTATGCCGACGGCCGATGGATGGTGTCCTCCCGGTGCTCTGTCCGTCATAATAACAGAAAATACGTACCTGTACTATGGTTTCTACGCAGTGAGGTCTCAGGAAGACTCACACACCCATATTTAGTTACACGAAGATAAAAATACTCTGAAATACATTGGAAACACTTGCATAGTACACTCAATAAAAAGGGCGGGAAAGGTGGGGCCCACGCCCCTATAGTCCGTAAGCAACTCGAATGAAGATGCAGACACTTCATGTTAATTCACTGGGTTTTATTTAACCGTTCCTCTAGGAAACAACTTAAAAAGCACTTTCCGGACTTAACCCGCCAGTACGGTTACACTGAGAAAACACGTGACCACTAAATGTTACTGTGCAAAATTAAGCCTTCCCTGGCAATGTTTTTCCATGGGAAGGGAGGAGCAGGGAAGACTTGAGCGGCTAAAACACACGAGGTTCCGGTAATCTAAGGTCTATTACAGTGAAAGTGGTTGGTTACAAAATGTTGATGTGCCGCCCAAGCGCGCGAAATACGACCCTGTCTGTCCGAACGTCCGACTCCTCAAGACACTGTGGTACAACTAACTCTCTCGCAGGGGCGCGCTAGCCAGTTTGGGCAGGCCAGCAGGCCGTGCGAACTACTTTCTTACACACACAAATCCTGCAGAAACATACACACATTTCTTAAAAACAAACAACTCTTGCATTATTAAAAAAACGGAAATGACAGAAGAATAGTAACATGTACACTTAAGTCCGTAGGGCGCTTCAATTATGTTAGGGCTCCATGCAGACTTGTTGTGTGGACATCTGTCATTGTGTTTTGTAATTAGCTGCTAATTAACACTAACCTGATTTCACAGGTTCTACTTTTAGAACACATGCGCACGTGTTTGCACTACACTGCTCTGCACCTTGCGCCTTCTGCATGAGCGCTTCGGTGACCACTGTTCGCCGCACTCATGGAATAGCAATTTCCGTGTAGCCGATGTGGGACACTTCCTAACCAGTGAGCATCAGCGTCTGGTAGAGCGCTGCTCCCTGCAGCAGCCACCGGCAACGGCGGGCAAACGGGCTTGGAGGAAGCAACTGATGTCAAAACATATTACATTACTGACTGCCACCACCATATGGGATGCAGGTGACCTTACCCTTGACCCCATGACATTGAATGACCTTGAAAACAAAAATCTTGATAATATGTTTATGAAAGTCTGCAAGAATATTACTTTAAATACTGCTACCACCATATTGGATGTAGGTAACCTCAACCTTGACCTCATGACCTTGAAATACAAAACTAGGTAAAAATTGATATAAGTCAGCAAGCATATAATGTTACTGACTACTACCAAACTATTGGTTTCAGGTAACCTTGACCCCATAACATAAAATGACCTTGAACCAAAATAATCCCGTAAAATGTCCTTTCTACCTTAATAAATTCCAAAAATTTAAAAAAAAATTGAAAACATTTATTAAATTTTTTTTTTTTTAAACTTACAAATCCAAAGGTTTCCCACGGCACCATACCCAGCAGACGACTCGCCAATTGCTATTGGCGGTTTAGTCAGCAGGCCTCCATCACCTCACCCCCACTCCCCTTACATATACACATTGTATTGTATGCTGCCATCTTGGCTTTTTTCATTTGTCATTTGTTTTGGAGTTTGTCTCCCACCTTCGTTTGACTACCATCTGGAACATTTCAAATGTTTTCATCACCTAGGTGGCACTAGTGTAGTAATTCACCCATCAGGCAGCAGCCATACTTTTTTTTTTATGTATAAGGTTGCGCTGTCTGCACCCTCCATATTAGATTCCATTATCAACATATACGTGGTGCCAATTTCTCAATTCAGTCATCAGGTGAGCTGTCAACACTTATATTTACAGGCCTTGAAAAAGCTGTAATTTACGAATCAACAATATACCTACATGCATCATTTATTTGATATTTATTTTTTATCAAAAACTTAATGTTGTACAAATGTAAAAAGTCTTTTTTATTTAATTATATAATTGTACATATAGGACATTGGTATTTTATACAGTGCTTTACAATTAAAGTTATTTTATTTCTGCAACTTTAAAATTCTAATTATATTCTGGCAAATAAAGTAAACATGTCATAAGACACACTTTATTTTTCACACTTTTTTTTAGAATTAATTTATTACAGTCCTTCGTGCTTTTGAAAAAAAATTACAATATTCTTCAATATATATATGCATCTCAATTTATGCAACTTTGTTGTAGGTTACAGTCTTTCATGCATCTTGCTATTCACACATGTGTGGTCCTTGTGCCAAAATATTATCATATTTATTACAATGACACACTGTGCAGGACATGCTATATAGGTAACTACACTTTTGAGGACATATACCAAAGTCACAAGAGACCAGCTTGCAGCAAACCAGGTACCAAAGTACTGATGAGAAATACACTTTGCCTTTGCAGGTCTTTGCATGTCTTAAGTAAATTGTCGCTACAAGTGAACTGCTTACCGCGCCTGTCACACAAATTCTGCCCACATTCAAGGTCATCAGGGCGATCAATGTCGTCAAATTTGGAAATGCTCCCATGATTCATGGTCGCATTAGTAGAATAAACTAATTGAACTCGCACTTGTTTCTGCCTTTATGTAGGGGCCAGACATTAACGATCGTCAAAAATCCGTATTTCTCTTCCCAGCACAATGCACACATATCATCTGTTTGGGTATCCTCGAATAAGTCTGACCAAGATACACACAGTCCACATACGCATGTCGTCTCATGCATAAGTATTCTTGAATGCACATTTGTTTCTCACAGGCAATGTTATCGAAGACAAATATTAAGTTTGTTAGTGGTCCGCTTGGAGGCATGACGGCTTCATTATCGCTGCACGGGAAATAACCAATACCTTCCATGGCCTGCAGTACTCGTAACAATCACCGGTATTTTGGTTGCTGGAGCAATTTTAAATATAGGTACATGTTCTTGAACCTAAGGCCATTCTCTTCTTCCAGCAGGCTCAGTAGGACTCATTGTGGCGGACGCTAGGGGGCAGCACACGACAAGCTAAGGTAGCATGCACTATAGATTCCTTGTGAGCCCCCTGTTTGTACAACAAACTTTGATTGACACACTGCCACCTGCCTATAAAAGGTTAGCGCACAGTACCCCTACGCCCCCAGACTTGAGTGAGTGATCAAGAAGCAACAACGTGTAGTGCTGGAGCGGCACAAAGATGAGGGCAACTTGGTACCAGAGTCTGGAGGATCTCTGGGCAGCACTGCAACCTACCTTACTACAGTTTATGGTGAGTATAACTTTGGCTATGCGGTTAGGTGACATCCTAGATCTTGAGACCCCCGTTAGCAATCTATAAAAGGATTAATATTCTGGCAATGTTAGGGATTAACTTCATCTTGTGCTAATCATTGTAAGTGACTGAGTATACTGAAGTAAAGTAATTGATGTTTATTGTTCAGTATAAAGTTAAATGTATTGTTCTGTTCAAGTATAGTGATTGTTATAATAAAAGTGTTTTGTATAAAGGATTCTTAATTATTGGTCTAACCATCGATAGCTACTTCCCCCAACGGCCTCCCAATCCTAAAGCGGTAGAGAATAAGGTATTGAAAATAACTGGAATCAGTAAGGACTGAGCTGCGGAGATACAGTAGAAGTAATATATTAGGAGTTAGGGAAAGGGAGAATGCTACACTGGTGGAGTGCCTCACGATCCACCTCACACTTAGGCGAGTAGGCTCATTTTATTTAGAAATTTCACTTGCACTTCGTTTAGAGAATTTTACGCAGCTGGAACGATACGTGGCCGCGCTTCAAGCCAACCACGACGTGCGTAGACATAATAATTCACTACTGACTAACATCTTCCCGTCTTGCTCTACTGTTTTCTTGTGCTTTCAGTTTAATATTAAGTCCACATTACAGTGTATTTTAATATCAGTCATGTTGGTCAGTTACGTGTAAAACAAAGCAAACCAGCATGAGCACATAACAGCTGTTAGACCTTGCAGACAGAGTGTGCACAACAAGCGATAGTGTGGCAGGTCAGTATGCTGTGTGCGTGCATCAGGATTACGCACACGTAGGTGACCTTGTTAGCCCAGCACCAACATCACTGCGCCTGTCCCGCTAGTTTAGAACCGCTTTACTGCTTCCTTACTTTAATGCTTGTACACAGCTTGTTTTTGCATGTGGGACAACCTGCTCCCCTTTAAGCAGGAAATTCTCCATTTATATTGTGTGTTCTTCGGAGAATTTCTTACAATCTTTCTACTACTATTTATAAGTAAAATCCTACACCACAATGCGTGCTATTTCCAACATACACTGACACTCACCATAATTCACAGTACATGGAAACTAGGATCAAACGCAAACAGTCTTCAGTAAGCATAGTCATTAAGAGTTTGATCCTCTATACTTCTGAGAGCTGGTTGGGCAAATGCGACAAACAAGGGGCATTACTACACAATACACAAACTAACACTACTTGAAACATACACAACTAAAACTTGGAATTCTCAAACACTCCCACAACCACGACCGAACCCCGAATCTGAGAGATTGGAATCTGAAATACTTAAGCTCAAACAAGAACTATTGCACAGTTGACCCTACAACAACAGAAAATCACAGTCACTCAAAACGCACTTACATAACAACCACGTCAAAATCAGTAGTTTCAACACAAAACACGACGTGGACACACTGTATCATATCGGGGGTACTACAATGTCTAAAACTACATGTCTAATACCGATTTACTGAATTACTGAGGTGATTACATTGACAATGACACTGAATAAAGGTAATGAATAATTTGGTGGGCTATACGGGTCCCGTTTCCTGACACGCCCGAAGGCTCTGCAAAGAATAACACACGTGGTTTCTTCACAAATGTATTTTTACTTGCGGAAAACACCCCATTTCACTCTACGTGAACACTTTACATTGCTTGCTGACCTTGGACTGCAGGCTGGACAATGCTGTTGAAAAGGTGCGAAGTGTATGAAAACTTACATGAACATTATGCTTTCCCAGGCAATTTAAACCCTGGGGAAGTAGGCATGGTATCTCCGGGCGGCAAAAGAAACAAGCTTTCGAGAAGATTACACTACTGCAATCTCTCACCTGTACAGGAAGAGAATGACGATTTGGAATCTAAGCTAGACGTGATGCTGTACCCACTTCCACCTGGCTCAGTTCCCTCCACGCCACCTCCAGAAGGTGTGGAAATCCACGTAATAACAGAAGGTAACCCTCACGAGAAAACAGCTTTTCCTTTTCTCCCTGTAGAGACGCGGATGACCCACAATGTCAAGGCAACTGTAGGGCAGACGGGCAGTATCAGCGACATACAAATAATTCTCCCCCAAGCAGAGAAACTGACATGCTCTGGTATCAAGGCAGCGGTAAAACAGAAAAGGGAAACAAGCGACCTGTTACCACTCCCACCTTCCTCTGCAGAATCTTGGAAGTTAGACAATGCCAGAACAACTGCCCGGCTAGGAATCATGTCTGTGGCTGCAGGTTCCAAAGTTCCTAGCCTCAAGACACTCCAAAAGGCCAAAATGGGGACGTCACACAACACCATGGTCTTATAGACTGAGATACATCTGGTACCCCCGGCCCAGGCCATCATCCCTAGCCACCTAGGGGTAATCATTGCACCAACACAACTTCCAGCCAGGGAGCTGATTGAGATTGAACATGCCATCGAGGTGAGGGATCCCACCGGTACCCCACCTGTCAACGTCATCACACCAGTCCTGGCAGTCTTGAAGGACCCAGATGGGATGCGGATCCTGCTGCTGCAGGGTCCAGAGGATGCCGCCACCCCGCTGACCAGAGACGTGGATCACCATCCGATCAACGGGGTGGGGAATTCCCAAGTGTCTCCAGACGAGATGACGCAGAATCAAGAAGAAGGCATCAGCTGAGAAACCCCAGTGGATGTGGGTTATACATCCACCCCCACCCGGGACTCGAACGAGGACCTCAGCAACCGGAGAAGGGAGCTGCCGGCATGTGCACGCCGCACCCCCTTCTTGGCTAGCCATTATCATGAACCACCATGGAGGCCTGCCCGGAGGTACTGGTGGCCAACATCAACCCACCGAACCCCTGCGAAGCAAGGCCACCCAGCCAAAATTTGACCCAGCAAGAAACCTCGCAACCTGTAAACACGGCAAGAGTGAGTACAATATTGCAGTATTCAGATATGTAATACTTGTAAGGAAATACTGTGGTGTGATATCAGTTTAAAAAGGAGAATTTCTGTCCTCTTAGAAGTCAGTGTAAACATGTCACACTACCACTAAATCCTTAAAATAATGTGCAGTGCTTCAAGTCAGTGATTAGTGAACACTCACTTTGTGAGCGAGCATAGTGTAAATACCCAAAGTGTAATAACATGTAGTAGAAGAGAAATTTTATTAGCGAGTAAGCCATTGTAAAATGTGTAGTTTGAATGTAGCGATAATTGATAAGAGGTTTGGCATGAATAGTTCACACCTTAGGAGGAAGCATTAAGCTGAATATTAATGTGAACCGAGGTACAAATTGGTATTGCATGTCACAGTGTCAGAACTAGGAAGTTTAAATTTCTAAGCACGCTGCGTGGGGGAACGGCAGAGCAAGGTTATAAAATCACCAGCTCCTAACAATGATACCTTCAGTGCAACAATTTAGCTTGAGTCATTTTTCTTTCTCTAATTAATATTAATAGTATTAGGAAGCTTTCTTTAACTTTTGCATTTGTTACTGTACACAAACTGCAAGGAGCAGTAAATTTAAAACATTTCAGAAGTTTTAAGAATAGTGCTTTCCATTGTAAATATGGTAGAGTTAAACATAGAAGTAAACATTAGTTATTTGAGAGAGAAAGCACGAGGTAAGCAACTTAAGAGTAAACATAATGTATGCCGCAGATCTGCTGGTCCGATTAAGTGTCTTCAAAGTTCTACCAGTGTGACTTAGATATAAGAGCATTTGATGTGTTGCAACTGTCAGGGATGAAGGTTGGGATTAACTAGGGGGATGTTAAGCTTACATTCCATTGCCTTACCATGTGTACATCATCACATGTATATAAAAATTACAAAATGTGTAATTAGATACAGAATAATATACATAAGAAATTGTACATAAGGGTTTAACATGTGTAATCATTAAGTATATCAATAGCAGCAATGTATATATTTACTCACTTGCAGCTGCAAAGTACAAAAATAATCCAGTACTCAATTGAAATCTATGAGAATGTGTATTATATCACAAGCAATGCTAATTCCTTTATCAATAACTCTGATTTGAGTAAAGTGAGCCAAACGGGACACAAAGACAATTACATTCAAAGACTAACCAATGCATATAATTGAGTAGTCAATTTGAATTAATTAGTGTGCGCATGTAATATTGCAAGTCATGAGGATTGTGCCATGCTATGGTATTCTCTCTCCTAACTAATTTTTTCCCCCTTTTTCTTACATTGTCTTTGTAGCAATTCACCTTCTCTCGCAAAGGCATTTATACTCTTTCCTTACTTCTTTTGAAGATAAGATTTTTTAAATTTTTTGCAAGTATGTTTATACTGATTTTGTGTCACGTAAATGTAAAATATTAATATTATATTGAGTTAATAGTGTGTTTCTGTAATGTCTGTAATGTTGTGATTTGTAAATGCAATAACACCAGTAATATTATATTTTATTGATTTATTTTCTTGGTTCGTTGCTCAAAGTCTCTTGATAGGGTCTAATGTATTTCTGTTTGTAGTTCATGTTTTCCCCGATAGATGTCATACAAGGCATTGTTATCATGTAATTCCTGTTTTGTTCTAGTGTAATATTTTATATTTAATTTTTTCATTTGTATGTTTACATTATTAATTTTGTATTTTAGTTAAACTATTTTGAAAATTTCAATGAAACAGAAGAGTGAATTTATACATACATTCATTACGAAGTCCTAGTAACCGCGACATGGTTTTTCAATATACATTGATTGGTCATGTTGCGTGTGTAGGAAGTACATAAGATTAATCCTTGCAGCAGAGAAAAGTGCTACTCTGTCCTTTTGCCCTAAACCTGCCATGTAGTAAAGTTCTATTGTTTTCTCACTGTGGAGTTTTCTTACTTCATGCTGTTATAGTTTTTGTTTGAGCATCGGCGGGGAGTAAATTTGACAGAGTTTTTGTCCTTGTCTTTCAATTAATGTTTGTGTGAATGTTTATCACCCCTTATTATTTATTTCTTATATTGTGTATGTGTACAGAGCGGTCGTAGTTTTGGCGAAGGACTGCCGTGCTGACTATGTGAGCCCATCTGTTTAGCTGAGTGGCTGCTCTGTGCTTGGATACTGTAAGGAACTGTTAATCGAAAAAAAAAAAAAAAAAAAAAAAAACCCTTTCCATTTTTAAAGGAAGAGAACAATATTAATTGTAAAGCCTACTAACATGAAATTCTGTTTATCAGTAAGACAAAAGAGTGTTTTTTTTGGGTACAGTATAAATATTTAAAAAAAAATCAATGTATTTAAGGTATTGCAGGTGCATCCAGCGTTTCATTAATTTTTCAAATATACTCTGAAACACTCAAGTTTTGTTTTAAAATACAGATGTGAAGGTAAAGAGCCCTTTGCTATGTATTTTTTATATTTGTACCTTCCTCTTGAGGCGTTCTGGTCTCCTGACCATATCTGAAAAATATATATATATAAGTAAACAAAAAAAATATTGGTATCACTTTTATATTATCATTATATGTGCCACTTAGAAGCCAAACAGACTAACTCCATACAATACGAAACTGAGAAAATTGATGTTAAAGTTAACTTACAAATGAAAATTCTGCATTATATTATTATATGTGTTACAACATTTAAAATTTGATTATTTTATTATTTATATCATGATTTAGGTGGAGTTAATCACATTGTCAACTGAAAAGAACACATAGTTTTACTTGTGGAGATAATTAGATTGTCAACTGAAAAACGAAACAATTCTTCCTGCTTAAGTTAACCACTATGATGGTACTACTCATCATTGTAAATAATATGATCACTATCGTCATTTACAATGTTCACTTCTTGAGAGGCTACTAGTTTTCTGTAGTAAGTGTGTTTTACTAGAGGGATATACTTCAGAAGAGACATCATATCAGCCCGTTTTGCTTTTGTTATTCGGCGGATATTTGGATACAGTGGACACTGCTCAACATTAGCTAACACTGAAGGGGGACCCACAGATGATTTTGTTAAATGTACTTCCATGAAAGGAAATTCTTCAGAAAATGTGGTCTTGAACTGAATTTTCTGTGGATGATGTCTTTCGAGTCAAATCCATCTTATTTCAAGCCAATTAACGGGTATTCCATCAACTGTCTTTTTGCGATTTGTAATGGAATCTTCAAGAGTCTTTGTAGACAAGAAATCATCACGTTTCATTTCGACCACAACAAAAGGGTTTCTTGATTTACATTGTCGAATCACATCATATTAATCGTCTGGAGAGAATATGTTCTGTTTTTTTTTTTTTTTGTGCTTTACACTCTATAACTCCAAAATCAGTCATTTGGTAGGTAGCTGTGGTCAGATACCAAAAATTTTAAATCTATTACATCTGCTTTGAACCAACTTCCTCATACTCACAACTGTTTTGGTGTTTCTGTTCTGCCCAGTGCATGAATCTGAATAAGTTATAATGTGCTTATGGTTGCAGGCATTCGACATTATGTGTTTCTTGAGACATGTTGCTACCTCTTGAGATCCTCTAGATCCCTCTGATTCAGGCCACACATACATGAATCCGTTTCCATGATTGAAACTGTGATATCCAAAATTATAAACATACAAATTTCTCTTAATATATGCAATGGATGTCGATAATTTTGGAAACAGAAAAGCTTTCTGGAGATCAAAAGTACACACATAAGTGTCTTCATCTGCTTGCATTTGGTCAGCTTTCATTGAATCCCTTACCTTCTGCACCTTTCTATGGCGAAGTTCCTTGTCTATCTCAAGCTGCTGCTTCTCTTATAGTGTAGTATTCATAATCTTAATTTGGAGATCATCACAAACTTGACACATATCTTTGGCTGGTGTTTTGAAATTATGGTTGAATTTAGTTGAGAAAACGTGGTAGTACATCTTTTCTTTGACTGGTTTCTTATTTTCGGCACTGCACTGAGACACATACAGTTCATACATTTTTTTAATAGTTAAATCAGAATCCAAATATTTACGATTTGGATTATGGGCTATGGTGTAGTGACTGGTATAGGCAAGGAATGATCAAATGTGTATCTCAACATCAGATATATCTATTTTGTTGCCAGGTATTTTGCGACCTCGTCCATCCAGCACAGCACTGATTTCATCCTTGGAAAACACATTGTGTATACATCCATTACTCACCTGCAATGTATCTCTAAAATGTTTCTTGCACACCCTTATATTGTCTTTTCCACAGCTCAGAACCTAATGGAAGCTTACAGTTCTGGGAACTTTCGAGTTGTTGACTGGACGTCGTCAATTGATTGCACTAGCCTGTACACTACCCCTTATAAAAATATTCTGCTTACTTTGGTCAGGAACTGAATAGAAGGATTTCAAAGCACAGCCACATATTACATCATGAAACCGTTTCTCGTCAATACATTTTCCACGTCTGTTAACATAAGCATGGTCTGACAGCCTCTTCTTTGTCTTCCTCTTCCTAGTCCATTCTCCTGGATTACGAGCACGTTTACATCCCCTTTCAACAACTGCAGTACTATTTGGAGCACTGGGTTGTGCAACTGCTGCATGTCGAGATACACTCGGTTGGGAAAACGCTGTATCTCCGTTTACAATATATTGGATCAATGCATCATCTCCTGGTACATTATGTCGGAAAACTGTTGTATCTCTAGAGCCACTGAGTTGGGAACATGCTGAATCTTCTTGCAATGTGGATTGGGAAAGTGTTGTGTCTTTTGAAGTACTGGGTTGGGAAACTACTGTACACACTGGCAGACTGTAACGATCATCAGATTCTGTATCTGGAACTGTGAAGTCAAGATCTTTATCATTGTCATCAAATTCTGAACACGTGTCTGTTTCACTATCACTCATGTTCACCAGTTGTCAAGATTCAAACCTGAAAACAATGTAAGATTTTATCTATTACAGTACTGCATTGCTAAAATACAAACTGCAAATATTAAATTTAATTTACCTTTATTAGGACCTACATATTATGTAGAGCCTACTCACATAAAAATATGTACGAAATTCGTAACAGTAAAACTTTGTGTTTCATATGCATGTCATATATTTGTAAAGTTGTGTGTATGTGTCTTGTTCATGATTAAGTTTCCAGGTTAGATTAGCAAGAAATTTAATTCACCAATATTGTGTAGAAAGCAGTGTTAAACAAAGGCTAGATTTTTTAACCAATTGAATGTGTTAAGATATTAAAAATAGCATACACAACTTTAATACAGAGTTCCGAATTTAAATTAACAACAGAAATAACCTTTGCAAGTAAAATAAGCAAGGTATCAACAACACACAGGCAACACTCTTTACAACAAAACAAACCACAGACAAAATATGACATATGGAGTTAGTCACTTTGCCCTCTAAAGTTAGCTCATTTTTCTACGTGGCCAACTAAAATGCAGCCACCTTTAGAATAATAATGAACTTCTGAGTTAGTCATGTTGGCCACTGAAAAGAGAAGGCTTCTTACGTTGCTTGGCAACAATTTCACAAAAAAAAAAAAATGGACTTAGTTTGGCTTCTGAGTGGCTCATAATATATGTATTTTACTTCACCATTCACTAAAATTGTGCTTGTGAAGAAATATTTTTCTTTTTAACCTTAGTGCTTTTGTGCAACACATAAAAAAGAATCATAATTTATAAAATCGTACCTTTTATATCGAAATAATGCACAACACATTGGACATGTTGTTGCACATGACAATTTATATAATTTTGTTAGTAGCCACTAGTTTAAAACAAGGTTATATTTCCTCATGTGGCCAATGCATAGGCAATGGTGTCTGAAAGCTGCCAAGGTAAGACGATTAATAGGCTTGGTCTCTATGTTTTAAGAATATTTTGTGTTGGGCCTGAAGAATCATGCTAGTAGTGGTTGGCGTTCCATAGTTCTCCTATGGGGCACCTTGGTACTTAGATTGGAGACCTTCAGGTGGGAAATCTCCCTTCTGGAAATTTCTCTACTTTTTCTTTCTTTGGGGTTTCCAGTCTTGAGTGCCAAGGAGTGGCTCGGATTCTGTTATCATTGACTTTGATTTGAGTGAAGTGAGCCAAATGGGCCACATAAAGACATTTGCATTCAAGGTTAGTCAGAGCGTAATAGGAAACCGAAAGGGTTATCCTTAACAGTGAGACTGTTTCATGTCTAAGCATGCTCAAACAGCGCAAACTTCAAATGTAATAATTGTATGTAACAAAATTATTGACAAACTGTACTTTCAAATGAATGATATATGTGCATAATGATCTTGGCTAACTAAATGTTTTAATTAGGGGTGGGATGATACCATGTTTTTGATACTCGATACTCAACACAGTTTTCATTTCGATACCCTCGGTACTGTAGATAATTTTGATACTCTTGAGTAAAAAATCTCAATAATGCAATCAAATTTTTGTAAACTAAATTCTCATTGTTATCAACCAAATTTATGACAACATTTAAAATCAAAGAAAAATCAGGCAAGATAATATTACAGATGATGGAAACAAATTTGAAATTCATAAAACTTTGCATCTATGGTACACCTTTCAAGTGTTAAAAAATTATAAATATTTATTTAATACTAAAACACACATCAGGAATGTCAATTTTCGAACTAAGAAAGCTTAAAAAATTTTATTTAGAAAAACAAGCATAACATTTTTTTCTGGATTAAGTCAGATAAAGGAAATGTGGTAATTGTTTATCGCTGGATAAAAAACAACAATAACAATTCTTCCGCTAACGGAAGTAAGATTAATTAATTATTCAATTTGTTGTTATGCAGTGGTTGTTTTCACAGACTGTGCACACACAAAACAAGTAAAGCAAATATGAAATACCAGTTGTAAACACAAATGGCATGTAAAAAATCAAAATATGTACTTGCATTCAGAATACTGAACATAAGTTCACTAAATGTTGACAGTTATAGAAACGTAGCACTGTCACAATGTATCCTTGCGCCACAGCTGCTCTGTGCCTCTATCTATGAGTAAAACAATGAGTGTGAACAAATGCTATGATCAATGTAGGTTACCATTTCAAACTACCTTAATTTTGTTATGGCAAAGTCATACTGCTGGGGCACCATTAATTTTATTGCCAGTGGATTGGATAAGAGTGAGAGATACTTTAGTTTCACTTCTTTCATGAGACTGCGTTTCTTGCACCTCTTCTTATGAGACAGTGTAATTTTTAATTTTTAGGAGGGCGGAGCCCTCCTACAAATACATCCCCAAACTAAGGAACAACACATCATTGCATTTGCATCAAAGAAATTTTCCCCTCAAAAAGGAAATTGGAGTACAACCGAACGAGAACTTGGGGCTATCCTTTATTTATGTACCCACTTCCGAGAATATTTATACGGACGCCATTTTACCATAGAGACTGACCACGCTAGTTTACGGTACCTCTGATCTATGGCCGAGCACAACGTACGTATACAAAAGGTAGCCATTACTCTCAGTGAATATGACTTTGATGCCAGAATATAAAAGGTAAATTAAACACTCTTCTGGATGCTTTTAGTCAAATGACCACCGCACACCCCGTTCCCATCCACCATATTGTTCTTAATGATGAGGTATACCAAGTTAAAGAAACAATGCTCAACTGCACTTCATTATTTAAAGCATTTGCTGAAGCCATCTTGCAGAATCCTGATAAGTCACAAGAAATCCAAACCACAGTAGTGAAGTATGTTAAAAACCATTGAGATAAAATCAAGGCTAATTTTATAAACACTACACAAAAGAAAGGAATAGAATTGGCTCTGAAATAACTCAAGAATACCGTTTTCCTATGGCAGTCATTTCCAAAATTATTACCTCCCTATATAAAGTTAATGTTCAAATTGTTCAACATTCTGAAACCCCTTTAGAAAGTATTTGTATTGATCCTGTCTTAAAATATATCATACTTATTGTTTTACATTCTGATACATTACATTACCTCCCAGTCTACACCCACGCACAATTGTTTTACGTTCTGATACATTACATTACCTCCCAGTCTATACCCACACACAAGAGTACATAAAAATAGACGATGATGCCATATTTTTGTTATGCCCCTTTCAATGGCGATATGATCGTGACCCCCATATTGCTAAACTCAAATAGGCCCTACGAAACCCCGATCAAGCAGACACCAAATACTGCTGCCTCAGCCGCTGTTATGAGCCCACAGCCAACATACAAATATTTTTCAAAATTAACACATCCCAAGGCCCATCAGAATTAACTTTTATCCCACAGATTTATGTAAACGAAATTATACAAGCCCACCATGACACCACTTTTGGAGGCGATCATTTCGGCACACTAAAAACCCTTGCAAAAATCTAACATAATATGGCCGACGTCAAAAATTATGTCAAATCTTGTCCCATGTGTCAGAAAACCAAGGTCAGTAATTCCCAACCCCCTGGGCAGTTGATGTCGGTCTCCCTCCCCCCCCCCAGCCACTCCTCAAAACTTGGGCTCTTGATGTGAAAGGTCCCCTCCCCTCTAACCCCTGCAAGAACAAATTCATTCTTGTGATGACAGAGTACGCAACTCATTACATTGTCGCTAAACCTGTACACTCCATAGACGTGGCCATGTGAGCCGATTTTATCAAAGAAGTGATTCTGCAATTTGGTTGTCAGCAACAAATACTTACAGATAGGGGAACGAGCTTCCAAAACGAATTGGTCAGTCGCTTGTTACAATCCCTTAACATCAAAAAACTCACCACTACGGCATACAATTAACGATGCAATGGCTTTGTGAAATCTTCGAATAAAATTCTTGGTGACCAGCTGACCGCCAGTGCCAATGCTGATCAGATAAACTGGAACCTCTACGTCCAATTCATTTGTTTCAATTTTAATACCAGTATAAACACTACAACAAAATTCACTCCTTTTTACCTTATGCACTGCGTAGAGGCTGCCCTCCCTTCTCAGGTGGTCAGCAAACAACATTCCTCCAAGGCACACAATTGGTGCGAAACTCTTAAAAACATAATCGGGAAATCGCCCGTTTAAATTTAATACATGCACAAGAACATCAAACCAAGTTGTTTAAAAAACCCATAAGAAGAGCACCATAAAAGTCAATGATCTTGTCTGGGTAAGAACCAGGGGACATCACAAAGTGCTTACGCATTGGTATCGTGGACCCTACAAGTCATTGAAGTCCTGGGTCAATCCACGATAAGAATACAGACCAATAAAATGGGCCTGATAACAACGGATGTTATTTGTACACGCCGTACAAAGCTCGCTTATATTCACTCCAATTGCCTAAGTGTTACATATGTTAGTTTTAAGATTTTATTTCTAGTTAATAATGTTCATTGAAAGTGTGTTCCAGGAACACTGTAATACTGAGTCAACTTGTAAACGACACACGCCCGCTGCTTGGAAATTGCTGAGTCCTGCTGTGTCCAGCAATGAGTGTGTCAGTGATCGATACGAGTCGCAGCCAGCCTTCATGCCACTGCATGCTCCACGCCAGCGGCAGGGAATCGACCCAAGTGCGACAACGCTGCTGCCCACCTCACAACTCATCCACACTGCCGCTTAACGCGACGTGCAGCTGCTGGAGCAGCCCACTACAGTTGGCACCATGTCAAGCTCTTCGCGCACTGACTTGTGCACGAGCGCGCTGGTCGTCATGGCAACGGAGGATGGAGACAGCCCACACAGCAGGAAAGGAGAGGGGAGGACTCGCCAATCCCCTGGCGGTCACAACTGTGGCGGCCATGTGCGCAATCTTTGCGCCAGTTTTGTTTGCACAGCCGGCCACATACAGAGTCAACGCCAGTATTTACTGGTGACCCACGCCGATCAACTTCTATTATTATGACAGTTTACCCATAATTAACACGATCCCACTCACCATGCCTCAACCACCTGACACTGCAGCATAATACCTACACATGACATGTTCAAATAAGACGTCCACATTCTGTGAAAAACGCAAAGTTATTGTCTGCTTACTTGCAGGAGATCAAGAACGGCATAATACAGGACTTCCTGGACAAAGTTTTTACCCACACCTGCAGAAAGCGGGGCATCCAGCTGCTTGGTGACGCAGCAAATTGGTGTTGCAACATGCTCACCAATAGGCACCTGAGAGTACTCATCGACAACGACGCTGGTCTGAACGCCCAGATCAGTGAACTAACAGACAACATCAGGGTCACTAACGAGGCCCTCAATGTCACTGTCGAAGTGATTAACTAGGTGGAACACCAAATCACCAACAAAGTTAACACCTTGTCACAAACAATCAATGAAATGTCTGACATAACAAACACAAATCAACATAAACACAAATATTGAAAGCCAGTGTAGTGCTGCGGGCACTCTGCAAGCATTCCAGTTCAGAGAGAGAACATTTTAGTGAAGTATTTTTGCAACTTATCAGGTTCTGCGGTGCCTGCAACAGGAAGCTGTATCCGCTCTAGTACTGCCTGCGGTGATTTCAGCACCGCGTGACTACGATTGCTAACCACGTTTGACGGGAAATACATCCTGTTATTCATTGTATTTTCGTCCCATGACTCCTGGAATCACGTGCTGCATCACGCGCTGTTTCACGCTCTATTTTCCCATCATATGATTTCAATACCACACTTTGGGGCAGTGTGCAAAGTTCCAATTCATTGGTTGATGCCCTAACCTTACTCTCTCATTGGTGAGAGACTGCTCATGCGCGACTTCTTGGTGGAGGGAGACTTCTCCCCACTACACTCATGTTGCTTTATTATGCCATGCATGGCCTGAAGAAGAGAGACTTCAGCAGAGGACACCAGAGACTGCACATCACCGCCTGGGACGACTCGCCTGAGCTGCGCTGAGACTCCACTCTCCTTCACCACCGTTTCCATATCATGTTATTGCTTCTATCATTATTTTATTTTATATTAGCAATTCCCATGTCGCCTTCCGCCACATCGCCAAGTAAGTAGATGTATAATTAAAAGTGTAACCATTTCAGTGTTTGATTTAATTAAAAGTGTTAAATTGACAGATTATTTCTTATTGAGACCGCTCGGGCACCACACCAGTTTACATTCTTGTCCACCGTCATCTTGCAAGTAATAAACAACATAGTCAACGAACAAGTAATACAAACATATGTGCAGTCTTGCCAACTTAATCAACTGCCCCTTAGTGCAGTCAATAAGACCCAGTTGACAAACAACTTGCTCAATTGGAATTTGGAATTAAATAAATTAGGTCTTATGCTTGCCATTCCCACCAAAATCATACTCAAATACTACACAACCAAATTAACAGAGTGCAGATTTTCCACGTCCCAAATAGTGATTAAAATACAGATACCAGTTGTGTGTGCCAGCGCCAACTGAAAAATATACAACATCATTCCCGTGCCGTATTGATTTCAAAATCATACATGTTCCAGCCAAATCCTGCCAAATCTTGTTGCAATTGACCCTGACATGGGCATTGTTAAAGCATTAACACAGTCATCTGATAGTGCACCGGATGTTTTAGCCATCCCGAAGCAATCCCTCACGTCCGAGAATGCGCAATGCATTAAACAAGCCATTCTCCTATCTGACCCAGCCGAACTTTTCTCACAATGTAAGTTTCAATGTTCACCCGTGAATACATTTTCAATCCACCCCAGCTTGCCTCATAAATACGCCCTCACAAACCCCCCAGAAAGCACCCTGTTAAGATGCCTTAACAGATCACAGAACACCAATATACAAGACCACAAACTAGGTACCACTGAAATACATGTCCCTTGTGGATGTTACACACACACCCACACACACACACACAAATGCACGCACACACATGCACTCATGCACCCACGCATTTGCACATGCCTATGCCCATGCACACATGCACATGCGCATGCACACGTGCACATGTTATTTTTTTATAATTATCACAAACACCTGTTCATTACACATTACAAACTGTAAAAATCAAGTTCTTTTGATATTTATACTAAAGAGGTTTCACTACTAACCAATTTGAATGCTACAAATATTCAACAGAAAATCTTTCAATAATTTAGAAATATTTTAGAAATACATAAACTTCACAGACAATGAAAATTATACATACAAATTTTTTTGGTCATGTGATGGCTTATCTTTGTTAATAAAAATACTGGATTAACCTCTTCACTGATGCATTCTTTTTCTTTTCCTTGTTTAAATACTTGTCTAATGCAACATCCCATATTGGTGGATACTGTTAAATTTAGTAAATAAAGGCTTCTATCAAGTTCCACTATTGTAAAGAGGCCACTCCTAATGTTTCACAACAAAATGAAAGGGAAAAAAATTGACAGGATGATGCCACCTTTAGGACAGACACTAAGTCATGGAGGGCTAACTGTTGCTCACAATTTGGTCGTAGCACTACCCCACTGCTGATAACAACAATAATAAACAAGCGTATTTTGTTATCTATGTTCAAGGTTAACTGAGCAGTTCTGAAATCAACCTTTCAAAAATGTTACTGTCCTTACCTGTATGTATTGTAACAGGAAAACTGAATGGCATGCGCCTATTAAAGTTGGTGATGACAAAGGCAAAGTAGTTAGTTCCTTGTCTTAGTACAAAATTAAAAGTGTTGAGTAAACATACGCAACTACTGAAATTATTTATTTTTCTTTTTGTGTTTTTTATGCACACAAGTGTGAGAATAAGCATATTTGTAAAATATTTTCCTTTTATAATAATTTCACAGTTTCACTTGACCAATGCATGAATAAAGTGATCAGACCCATGACAATGTTAATTTTACTTACGGTGGAAGAATATATAATGTGCATACAAACAAATCCTAAGTAGAGCTTTCAAAAATGCTCAGTTTATCATAAACAATCCATACCTAAATTTTTTAATATATGGATTCTTCAATTGTAAAAGCTTACCTCTTCTTGTTGTTCCAAAATCTTCTCCCTACTCAATTGCAGATCATCTCGGGCATTACCCAGAACGTCTGCCATATTAGAACATTTATCTGCTTTATCTTTAAAAGCAGCTTCGAATTCTGCTTTCTTAGTAGTATTCCACTCTTCAGTCAAATGTGCTAGATGTGCTGTCTCCTTTTCAAGCAACTGCAAAAATGGGAGTTTCAAATTACATATTGTAAACATTGTGTTGCAGACACTGTTTCCAGCTACATAAATCTTTCCATGACCTCTTTATTATGCTTCTGCAGCAAAGGCCAGACATTTAAACTAATGCACTCTGTTGCAGACAGATAACAGAGAAACTGTACACTAACACAATCTAAATTATAATTCATGCACCTGTTGGCATCATCACTTGAGAGGATAAATAATCTCCAGTAACTAACTGGACCAAGGGGAGGCAGTAAATCAAAATGATATATTCATATTTTCCATGCTATTTTATCTCAGTTATTTTAAGGGGTACTATTCTACATAGGAAAATAATTTTTAACTTGATTAATTTAAAGACATGTATTTATTCACTTCTTTACTTAACATGCTGATGGCTGATGTATTTCCATATCTTTGATGCACACTCTACAAAAGAATTCGCCCCATATTCAGAGCAATGGGCAGGTTAATTATTCCTCAACAGTTCTGAAGATGCGGGAAACATGCCTACAGGGTACGATGTCGCAATGTCAGAAGAGCCTATAGTATATTTCATAAGTAGGGTAAAATCTGACAGACAATGTGACTAACCTACACACAATGTAAACAGTAAAAGCTCTCGTTTGTAAAGTATTGTATCAGCTGAAGAATTTCTGCGCGATCCATTTTGTTAAATTGGTGATTTTGATGATGGCTTTGGAAGAAAATAGTACTCAGAACTAAAACTTGTAATAAAAAATATTAATTATAACTACAACATTTATGGTTTAAATTATGGTTTTAAAGCAATATTAAATTTCCTTGACTATTAGTGACTGGACTTTAAAAGCATGTTTAGAAATTATGACAGAGTATGTCAACATGTATGAACAGTAAATGCTTACAGCCAATGGCTAGCCATGCTTATGTTTCCAGTTTCCAGCCCGGTAAACGCCGTTGTAAGTGTGCCTTTTTCTCATTGTGTTTATTATACAAATATCTTGTTGGTGTTGGAGAAATATATGATTGGTAGATAATTTTTTTATTTGATTTTTTCAAGAATAGTTGGTTGTAGATACCGTGCATAGTGCATTTTCTTGAATGAAATTTAGTATTAATCACCACATGTTTACCGCGTTGTAAGATTGCTCCTTCCTCCATTTTCCTTACCACCGTCTGCAATGAAATGACACAAATATAATTAGCGTATCTAAGTTTAATTTTGTTGGATTCAGGAAACGTGCACAGTATTGATATTACTGAATATTCTATAAATTAATTATTTAATGCTAGTGAGGGACAAATATGATTTCAATGAAGTAAACTTGCAAGGATTGCAATAGAAAAACACATGATCAAAGTTGCTAATTTCAAACAAAATTTGCAGTTTTGTAATTGTTTATAACATTATAAAATCTGAAAGCGATGGATAAAAGTTCCACTTTAACACTTTTGATGAGATGAAATCGAGTAACAGTATGATGATAATAATTCTCTATTACGACCCCTCATGGTTCCCGAGAATAGGATCGTAATGGGGGGGGGGGGGGGGCATAATTAAAAATTGGGAAAATTTTGGGCTGATTATGACTTACCCCTAACCTCTATGCCAGCAAACTTGCCATATTTTGCATGAAGTTCATGTTCAATCATCTCTAGTGCATAAAAATCACTTTTTTATATTAAATATAAACACATATATATATTTTAATAGCTGGATCTCTTCTGATTAATTTGATACCCAAGAAAGGCATGATGGACCACCCCTTGTTGTAAAAAGAAGGCCTAAACACATTATGACATGGCCATTGAAAGTGTGTGAAAAGATTAGGCTATGTATTATTAAAATATAAAGTTACTATTAAAGATCTATTACGCAGGTCTCGTAGGTCATACATTACTATGAGGCATGTAACGATCAAAAAGTTTAGGTGGCATTGCACAATATGTGTGTGCGTGCCGTGCTCTCGCTTTGGTCTGGCCATTTTATTGCTAGAAAATTGGACGTATTACGCATAAAGCAGTAACTAAAAACACTGTTGGAGATTCCTTATGTTTGAAGTAAAACAGTGCACTTTATTTATTGATAATAGATATGAAGAAACATTATTTAGCTTAAATCACTTGTGTGCTGTGGCTAGCAGCGAATACATTGTCATGAATACGTAGCTGGGTGAGCGCCTAGATCCTCTGAAGCACGGCCGGGCAAAGTCCCTTCACGACCTCCCCTTACCCACCGGAGAGTCATGGCATTGTTGACACTACCCCACTGGTAGCTGTCCCCCCTTCTTGTTCCTTCAGAACAAACCACCTGTGAGTTAGGAAAGAGTTGTAAAATACTTAATTTTCCAACAGTAGCTATAGTCTATTTCAGTTAGATTAATTACCAGGTCACCTTCGAATGGATTGCTTAGGTTTAAACTTCTGTGTCAAAGAAATCTAGTGTAGGAGGTAATACAGTGGCACCATGTTTTATAACTACATTAACATAACACGAGAATCATTCATAATTATTACGAGTGTACAGACTTCTTTGAGTAAAACACAGTAGTTATCCTACATAAAGTAAAACCCCTCCATTATGACCCCATTTACTAATACCACCTCTCTATTACGATGACCCAATCCTGAGGAACTGTGAAAAGTTTGAGTCGAAAAGTTGAAAATTTGAGGCATGTCTAAAAATAGATACAGTAATCCCTCGCCAACCACGGTATCATGAACCACGGTTTCTGTTATGCACGGATTTGTTTTGTAGACGTTATCTACAACTGCGGTACTAGTTTCTATCATCCTCGGTTTTCAGTCTATGGAAAACTAGCCCTTACTGATGATAGTGGTCGCGCATTTCTCAAGCTATAGACTGTTCACTATAAAGTGAGCACTTTTGACATCCTGGTTACTTTTTCCTTTCAGCCATTTTTTATCCTTTAAATACAAATAGATATTGCTATGTAAGTAATAAACACAGTGTGTATATTCCACCACACTCAGAAGTTAATGTCTAAGGCTAAAGTAAAGCATATTTATTAATTATTATTCTAAATGAGAGGGCTTTCAAAAGTGCTCACTTTACAATGAATGGCCTTTACCATCATATACTTTGACATTGATTGTCCCAAGCAGGGTGAAGCAATAAATTACTTAATGCCAGAAGGGGACACTGGTGTATTGTCCGTGGAAGCTTGTAAGGAGGGCATGGGAGGAGTTGCAGGCTGGGGCCGGGTCAGTAAGGATTCTTTGTCCTAGTCACATGTTGCTGCTTGCGCCTTACCCTCCCTGTCTTTTTTCGCTTCCATTATCCCTCCTCTTTTGCTGTAAAAACAGTGGCACATTACACAGACTAGTTTATTTATCAGTGTATGTATGATAACTTCAAATTTAATTCAATAACCTTTTTTTTATTTATTATTTTTAAGTTTATGTGCGCCCATGCCTACGTAATATGCTAATTTTTTATGGAGGGCACTTGATTTTTTTTTGTGAAGACAATTTTATATATAAAGTGAATAAAGATAAGTGTGTGCAAATGAAATGTGTTCTTATGTTACCGAGACCATATCAAGGTGAGTGAGGCCGTGTGCATGTACAGGAAACGTCAAAAGTTTTTGATGAAAAATTCAGGATAATTAATAATTCAAGTAGACCGCACTAAATATTTATATTCCCGTAAACATTGCCACGCCTCATTGTGCCAGTGCAGAGGCCAACATGCCACCTACATTTCGTATAAATTCAACACCGGGCTGCTGTTAGGAAGTGAACCGGCCCTCTAACGGCGGCGGGCGGGTGGCTGCCGCCAGCCATATTGTAGCGACTGACTGACAGCTGCCCAGCCTGAGGATCTAGGGCCAAACTTCAGCAGCAAATCACCACGCCCGCACCTGGCTACATACTTGCCCACAGCCAGACCAAAGCGAGAGCATGGCGCGTACACACGTATTGCCCAACGCCACCTAAACTTTTTGATCACTACGTGCCTCATAGTAATGTATGACCCACGAGACATAATAGATATTTAATATAACTTTATATTTTAATAATACATAGTCTAATTTTTTCGCACACTTTCAATGGCCTTCCTTTTTACAAGGGATGGTCCAATATGCCTTTCTCGGGTGTAAAATTAATCACGAGACGTCCAGCTATTAAAATATACATATTTATATTTAATTTAAAAAGTGGTTTTTATGCCCTAGAGAAGATTGAACATACTTCATGCCAAAAATGGTAAGTTTGGGGGCATAGGGGTGGGTCAAAATCAGCCAAAAATTTTCCAAATTTTTTATTATGACCCCCCCCCCCCCCCTGCCCTTTCTATTACGACCCTATTTTCAGTAACCATGAGGGGTCGTAATAGAGAGGTTCTACTGTAGTTCAGTCCTCTAAAGTGAAGCTAACGACACAACCAGGCACTAAACCAAATACTGACGTATTAAGTGGCCACCCAAGAACTGCCACTTGGTAGACTTCATTAAAGCCTATACCACTAGGAACTCCTCCGCTAGGCGAATCTGTGACTCAGGTTATTACATACTCTGCCACCACTCTTTATGGCGCCGGAAAGGAGCTGGAATTAACCGTGACCATCTGACCTCCTGCAGATACCACACCTGGGTATTCTGGTCGAACAACTTGAGCACAACCTGCCGCTCTGTCCACCACTCCACAAGGGGCCGGGCATAAGGAGTAATAAGTAGTGCTGAGCAGATACCGATACCCAATGTCAAAAATCTGCTGATATTAGTAATATCAGCCCGCCTGAAACAATTTTATTTTTAGCCGATATTAAGACCCAATATTTTCCGTTAAACCAGTGGATGATAGGGTGGCAATGTTGGTGTAAGAGCAGCTCAAATACTGCTGTTTATAGTCAGCAATTGCTGTTGATATTCCAAGCACTAAATTGAAAGATAGTCACTCCAGGACAGCAAAGGGAGGTAGGGACATGCATCCCTGCTGTGAGATAATCATCTACAGGAATAAGAAAAATAGTGAGGAAGAAAGAGAGAAATGCTGCTCCCACTCCACTGTGACCGCCTGCCGTGACAGGCACTTTAGGAGCTAATCATATACAGCTTATATCGTGGGTCAGCCGAATTACCAGCTTTGCAGGGGTCACACAACTGCTCCTCCTTGTCATATCAGTATTTAAAATCTTTAAAAGCAATGCTTGTAACATTCATAACCCAGGAACTGACAGTGCTTCAATTTTACTCTCAGTAAAATAAGGGAGTGCTGAATTTAAACACTAAACATATTAATAATTTTTAATTTTCTGAATATGAACAAAGTTGAATTATGCTGAGAATTGTGATACACTATCTTGTAGATTGAATATTTTAAACTTATTTGTTTAAAACATTAATTGCTTAAATTGCCATGACCTAAATTTAAAAATAAATTACTCAAGTATATTTTGAGTACTGCTTTTAATTTCTGATTTGGAAAAATTAATATGAAATTAATTTTCCTAAGGTTTGAAACATCTAATAGTATATTGTGTGAAAATGACTTTAACACAGATTTTCATCACATTCCCAACAGATTCCCAAAATATTTTTAGTGCTAGTAGAAGTCTTTCAGTCCATTATTCATATGTTCATTGTATCGGTATCTGATATTGGTTGTATCTGCAGGAAGTATCGGTTCGTAACGGTATCGGTAAAAACCTGTATCGGCTCAGCACTAGTAACAAGGTACAGTTCTTGGCTGGGAGACTGTGAACTACTCAGAAGTACCCTATAGGGAATTGCAGGCACCAGCTTTACTTTTGTGTGGTTTCAGTTGTACCATTAATCTCCCATGCCTTACACCCGGAAGGGAGGTAAACAGAGAAGGTTAAGCAGGGCAGTTACTGCCCCTGAAACTAGAGTGCTTTGCGACCCTCAGTTGCACTTTGCACTTCCACCAAGCGGGGCCAAGTTCATACCGCTCGCGCTACAGAGAAGTCTCACCCTCCTTATTGCAGACACCTTTATTTCCTCTTTGATTAAACTTGAAGGCCTACCTCATACCATATTAGACACCTTCTTAAGAGGTCCTATTGGTATCATAAACCCTTGGTTGTGTGGTCCCATTCATACAGTCTACCACAGAGCCAGAATACTTCACCATCCACGAGTCATCAAGGTGACCACCAGCCCTCGCCACACCAGGGTAAGTGTCTCCAACCAGCAGCACTACTATTCGTGAAGAGCAACAAAAACCCCCCATAACTGTGTGAACAAGGGTCAGCTGACTTGTAAGGCCGTGACAGTGGTTCTAGATTTTGTGTCCCTGAGACAGGCCACCAGACCTGTTCTATACACTGGCCTTGCACCAGTCAAAAATTATAGCACTCAATATTGTGATTGTGGTATCATGTTAAGGTGACTAAGACTTCCCCTTCCACACTTAAATATTGCGTGATGCAAGTCACCGTAACTTGTAACATCAAAAGTCTAAGTCATTATTTGATGCGTCCAGCCCTTCTAAGTAATTGCTGTTTCAATTATCTTCCCCCCTTGGGCATGTGTCAAATTTATTTTCGTATCGCCCAATGAGGGGCGTTAACTGCAATAGTTCAGACTAGGCAGTTTGGACCAAGCCAGCCACACCTCCTGTTAGTGTCTTGGCTGCACGGCTAAGCTGCTAACTCCTCCATATGCCTAGCTTGTGATATCTCAAAGTTATTTAATGCTTGACGCAGCCTAAGTAACTTCCCACCTAGTAGACACTGTCGACTAGTGAACACAAGCCGAGTGTCAAACCCTCAAGGACTTCAGGGAGTCCAAACTAAACACCCTGTGGCACTCCATCCAGAGTCAGTCATGACTGACTCTGGATGGAGTCTACCTGATACTCCAAGGCCGCAATGGTTGCTCATAACCTTCTAGATGTACGCAAGAAGTACTCTATGGACATATGCCCTAGAAAGTGGATTCATGTGATTCATTGCACACACTGCTCCCATTGCTACCACTAGCAATGTTTGGGGTGGGTAGACGAACCCAGGTGCACAGGTGGTCCGGAGGACCGCTGTGTCGACTGGTACCAACGCCAAGCAGCTCACTGCATATGGCTTGAATGCACCAGACAGGGCATTTACATGGTAAGGTGCATAGTCTGTGCGCAAGAATTCCTCCACGAGTAAATAGTCTAGCCTGACGAGCGAGTCACTTGTCACGGCCTGGTGTACCAATGTGAAGTATGTAGGCGTAACCAAGACTATCATGTACTGAACCCAGGTCCTAGCTAAAGTCCTATCACTGCCCTTGTTTCATTCAAATTTCAGTTACTTGAATTCCAAGAGTGACCAAATGAAGATCCGATAACTTTCAAAGAAGAGAGTGAAAGGGAACTTCATGAAAACAATACACTGCCAACGTCCCAGGCTCACGACCATCCGCTGACAGACCATACGCCTACCTGACCGCGCACTTTCCCCTTATTTATTTATTCAGGGCGGGGGACAATAAAGTGCTCCGCTGTATAACCGAATCTGCGGTATAACGGACTACAGTATTACAGACTTCCACTGTAGTTGAATACTTATTTTCTCTAACAACAATTATAGCCTTTCCCGTTAGATTAATTGCCAGGTCACGTTCACCTAGATTGCCTAGGTAACTTCTATAAAAAAGTAATTTAGCATAGGAGCTGGCACAGTGTCACCATGTTTTATTACTCACTTAATAAAATACGCGAGACTCACCTGTTCTTTGTATACTGAATTTCTTTGTGTAAAACGTCATAGTTTCCTATGTAGTTCAGACCTCTAAAGTGAAGCCAGCAACGCAATCAGGCGACAAACCAGATACCCACACAATAAGAGGCTACCCAAGCTCTGCCAAAACTGGTAGAATTCAATAGAGCCCAAAGCACTAGAAACTCCTCCGCCAGGTGAATTAGTGACTCAGGGTGTTTCATACTCTGCCACTGCTCTCCAGTAGGACCGGAAAGGGACTGGACCACCACTGACAAACTGACCTCCTGCGGATACCACACCTGCGTATTCTGGTCAGGAAGTAACTTGAGCTATCCAATATCCTGTCCAGTGCTCTCCTGCAGGGCCGGGCGAAAGGAACACAGGATGCAGTCTCTCGTTACAAGACTGGTTACTCAGAAGTGCACAATAGGAAATCATAAGCACCGGCTTGTGCTTGACCACTTTCATTGGTCGCAGTTGTACCCTTAATATCCTCATGCCTTACACTCAGAAGGGTGGTAGACAGAGAAGGTTGAAGCGGGCTACTGCTGCCCTTGAAACTAGACTGCTTTGTGATCCTCAGTCAGAAGTTGCACTTTGCACTTCCACAAAGGAGCCTCACTCCTCATCACTGCAGACACAGTTATTTCCACCTTTGATTACGCTTTAAGACCTCCTCATCCCACACTAGAACCTTTCTTAAGGGGTGAAAAGCCTCCCATCGGCATCGCCAACCCTTGCTTGTGCGGTCCGAATCATCCATATCAACTGCTGTCTGCAAAGTACCAGAACCAGAGTATGTCACCGCCTGCGAGTCATCTAAGCGACCACCAGTCTGCACCACAACTGGGTAATAAGTCTCCAGCCGGCAGCACCTCTACCTCAGCAGAGCAACAAGCTTCCAGGTGAATGTGTTAACAAGTGTCAGCCAACTCGTAGGGCTGTGACAGTGGCTTTGGATATTGTATCCCTGAGACAGGCCACTAGAACTGTTCTTTACACTGGCCAACTACCAGCCCATCATTAAGGAGCTCAACTTCATGATTCTGGTGTCACGTAATAAAACTGGTAAAGTGACTAAGATTTCTTCAGTATCATCTACATGTTATATGACAAACGTTACAATAAGTTAGAATAACTTTTAACCCCAAAGGTCTTAGATTATTATTTGATGTGGCTAGCCCCTCCAAGTAATTGTTGTTTTAATTATCATCCTTTTTCCCACCTCCCCTGCCCAGGGCATGCATCAAGTTCTTCATGTATTGAAATTTGAATGGAGCTAAAATATTTTACTCAATGTGGAAAATTTTACAGTTCAGAACCAGGATGATCAGCACTATAATTGTGTGTTTAGGGATATAATCTCAACTTTAGTTGTGATTTGCTTATTAAAAGAAAGCGTGAAGGCTTGAATGTCAGCCTGAAAAATGTTGACTGAGCACAATAATAAGTTTAAAAAAAAATCATAGTAGTAAATGCTTAGTTCACCCCCTCCTGACCTGTTAATATGCTGCACTATGCAGTAACCAGGGTTGGGTGCCTAGCTGAGTAGGTGACCTGGTGGTACAACATGGGTACTGATATTGCAGGAGTATGTTCTGTGCCTGTTGGACTAGTTTCCCTCTGCAGCATCCTTGAATCTCTCTACTGAGCCTGTCAAGATGCTATATAACCATAGATGCAAGACAGCTTGTCAGTAGTGGTATGTTTGGGCAGTCACCCACTTATTCTCTTGAGAGCAAGAGTGTTATGATAAATAAAGCAGCTTCCTGTGTAGGATATCTTGTGTTGTAGGGCTAAGCTAGAGTTTTCTACAAAGATGCATCAGATAAAAAAGGACTAGTTGGCAGCTGCTGACTTTTTTTAGTTATTTGCTGGATGATTATGGAAAGCCTGGATATTCAACACAGTTAGTTAAACATCGGCTATGACCAAATTACATTATTCTCCCTTGCAGTATACCTCTGCTTTGAAAATTTCTTGTTGCTTCTTCTTCCACTCCTCTAGTTCTTCAAATGTCTTGAAAACTGCCATTTCATTTGAAGTCATCATTTCCATATTGTTTTCTGTCAAACATAGTCATTCAGCGTCAGTACAACACGATTACACCTACTTCCTAATAACATTTCATTATGTACAGCAATTACAAACAAACACATTTGAGAAATAACTATACACATAATTAACACCCCCCCCCCCCCCCAATTACGCCCGTCTTTCTATAATGACTAGTTTTTGAGGGACCATAAAAAATTTTAGGAAAATTGGTAAAAAAAAGTGAGTTGCATTTTTTTTGGTTGCTCATTGTTGCATTTCACTTAGTGAGTGTTGTACTACACGTAGCACATATATAAAAGTGGATACCACCCTCCTAAGCCTTAAGGAAAAGTTTACTCAGTCTTAACATGCAGTACCAGCTGCTCCCAAGCTTACCCTTGGTCTTACAGATGGATGTCAGCTAAGTTCGTCTACGAACTATGTTGAAGATGCCTGAGTGAGAGAAGAAAGTAATATCAATATGCCAACACCCTGCTGTCCAAGACAGAGAGGAGGTATGATTCGAATGAGTTGGAATGCTTATGAAATGCGTAGCCATGATATAGATGCTCAAGAAATTTAGCTACTGAGTGCTAATCTGGTTACGTATATCCAGCACCAAAAAGTCGAAATTGAGATGCAGGGCTCATCCAGCATTGTCCAGGTAAGCTGAATGAATCAACACACACCCACTGTCGAGCCCCATATGGCGGCAAAGATACCCACAGCCTGGAAGACTAAGAGAGAATATTCCCTCCAGAGTCCTTGCCTTCACAGACGCAGGCAAGTACATGCAACTGATAAAGATACAACCCAGACTGGTAATATTCACCGAACAGCAGCAAGCAGATCCAGAAATCCATATGGCCAAACAACCCTACTAGTTCAAGGAAGAGCAAGACTATGCATGAATCTGACCCCACACAAAGTCGGAAACTGTGGGTGCCACACCTGCAGGTGAACCAATGCCACTATCACCACAAGAACCCCCATGCAGATCGCCCTGGGGTGATCACCCTGGGCACAGTGCCAGCAGTGCAAATGGGACTTATATTTGCAATGCATAGGGCCTGATGAATATGTAACATTCCACGATGGTGTCATAAACTGTGTTGAGTACCGTAAGATGAACTGTACTGAGATCGCGGTACCGAAAACACCAGAGGTGAAACCCACGCTGCCAGTAGTCATTACGTACACACCACAGGGTTTGACGGGACCTGACAGAAACTTTCTCTTACCAACTTTTGCAGGACACGACTCAGAAGACCCGGGTACGTTCCTTGCAGTGTGCAAAGAAAAATTACATAGGCATCGCGTGCATAGAGATGATTGGACTGAGGTAACTGCCAACAGATTAAGGGGAACCTCTGCCACATGGTGGAACTTGGTCAGGGACAATCAAATCACATGGGAAGAGTTCTGTGAAAGATTGCTAGGTCAATTCAACACAGATGGAGATGCTATCCAGGCACAATCGTGACAGTATCACGAGCAGCAGAGAGAATGTAAGGGAATTGAGAAATTCATTAAGCGCAAGTTAGGCTTGTATAAGCGCTTACACCCAGGACAGGCAACTCGTGGAGTGTTAGAAATAATCGTGGCATAGTCAACACCTGACATTAGGCCATTGTTGTGCGGAGCCAGCCGGGAGAGCGTGGAACTGTTTACCTGGGAGGCACGTGCCTACGAACGAGATAAGTAGGTGGAACGAAGAGACAGACGGACACCGTGAACCCCCGCCGCCTGTACCCCCGCACCTGTTATTGATGTCACGCGACCGCCACCTCCTGTCAGGCAGATCACACAGTCGCCGTCGCAGCACAAAAACCCACCCGCTACACACGCACATGTGTTGCAAGTGACTGACAGTACCGTAAAAGTACTGAGAGTCTATGTAAAACGTAAGAGGAAAAATGTCACAGCCGTAATTGACACTGCCATTAGTCACAATTTTGTGCATGAGGGTTTGATACAAGCAATAACAACTGGAGTGTTATAGAGATGTCTGCAATTTGCTACCACACACCAACAAGGAGAAGCGAAAAGTGTCATGCACTGGTAGGAATCAGAGAGCTGCGTACCAAGTGCGATGTTTACATTGTGCTGGACTTGTGCAAAGAAGTGATTTTGGGACTGCCATGGCTTGTTGACAATCATGCCATGATAGAACCGCACCTGAATCGTCTGCATGTGGGGACACGTGGCCGATGGACTGTTTACACCGTGGGAGCAACACCACCAACAACAACTGCTGTGCCGCTTGCTGACTTCGAGCACGAGGTGCCCGCCACAAATCAGCAACCTCTGCAACATCTGCTGGACCAGTATGCCAGTGTGTTTCACACTGAGGGGAAGCTGCAGCGCACTAACATCACGGAACAGGCGATTGTCACAACGTACAAGGACCCGGTGTACTCCAAGCCACGAGACCCAGGTATTTTCTTTCGCCGTGTCATCAACCAGCAGGTATGTGAGAAGCTCAATGATAATTTTATTGAACCTACACAAAGTCTCTATAATTCAGATACTACCCTTGCTCCAAAGAAAGATGGTGAATGGCGATTCTGTGTCGATTTTCGACCCCTTAATAAGGTAACAGTAAACATGATGCCACCAGTCAAACATAAGACACTTTGTCAACATTAGGACCAGCAACCATTTTCACATCACTTGATTTAAATTCGGATATTGGCATATACCTATCCACCCACAGGACAGAAAGAAAACAGCTTTTGCAACACCAGATGGACATAGATTTCAATTTGTAGCCATGCCATTTGGTTTAAAGTGTGCCCCTGCAACATTTCAAAACTTAATGGTTAATGTATTGGATTGATTCATTGCAGACTTTACGATGGCGTATTTGGATGATGTGCTTGTTTGGTCTAACAGCTAGGAAGAGCACTTGCACCATTTGAGCCTTGTGTTTGAACGGCTCGAACGTAATAAACTTACATGCAAAGTGGAAAAGTGTAAGTTGGGTATGAGAAGAATGGAGTTTCTAGGACACTATGTAATAGCAAATGGACACGAACCAGAACAAAAACACATACAGGAGATTCAAAACAAACCCACACCCAGATCACATAAACAAGTCAGGAAGTTCTTTGACATAATTAATTGGTTAAGGGAATTTGTCCCGAACTTTTTCCGTAATCACTGCACCATTAAATGCTTTGTTGTGTAAGAAATGTATATTTGTCTGGACACCTCAACCAGATCAAGCATTTAAAGACATCAAAAGTGCATTTCAGAACTGTAATTCGCTATCTAGGTTCAACCCAGAGTAACCCATTGTTGCACAAACAGATGCCAGTCAAGAAGGCACTGGGGCTGTGTTGTATCAGGGGGAACACACAGGGAAAAACATATCATCAGTTACCACACTGCAAAGTACGGGGACGCAGAACGTAAATATCACGTTAATGAACAACAATGTTTAGCCATTGTACATGCATTGCAGAAGTACTCACTGTACTTGCTAGCAAGGCAATTTAAGCTCAAAAATGACAACCGATGACTCGTATGGTTAGAGGGAATGCATAACGGGGAAAAGCAAACTTGCCCGCTGGGCGCTGTTACTGCAGGAATATGGTTTCAAGGTAGAACACGTGGCGGGGAAAACCAACGTTCTTGCGGACGCCTTGTCCAGGAACCCTTGTCCGAATCTAAAGGAGTAGGAAGAGATGCTACCACCTTGCTGTGCAGTGCCAACTGCAGAAATTCAAACCCTCGCTGTACAAAACATTGTTGCCACACCACCCAGCGAACTTGTTTCATTGAATGTACATGACGTATTCAGAGAAGTACACACTGCACAAGAAAATTCCGCAGATGCCGCGCAATGCTGACAACACTGTGCCACACATTACACAGAACACTGGAGGTTAGTGGACAGAGAAATACCAACCAAACCACCTGGTAACTGTGCACGATGGTGGACGTATGTACCAAAAGAGAAACGGGAACTTGTGTTAAAGTATGCACACAACAGTTTGGGGCATGGACACCCGGGATCCGAGCAAACACGAAGAAACGTGCAGAAATTGTTTCACTGGCCAGGGATTCAGGGAGATGTATGGAAACATGTACAGAGCTGTATCATGTGTAACACCCGTAAGCCGTGGAGAGCAGACGGCAACGCTCCACATTAGCCAAGGCTGCCAACGAAGCCATTCAAAACAGTAGTCATCGACATCATGGGCCCGTACCCGCATACGGAAATTGGTAAAAGATTACTTGTTGTTGCCACAGATTTGTTCACCTATTTGACCGAGGCGTTTCCTGTCAGCAATGTTCGTGCGCACACAGTTGCACAGGTAATGGAGAACGAGTTTTTTCAGAGGTAGGGACAGCCGGAGTATTTGTTGCCGGACAATGGTACACAATTTGTAGGTCGAAAGTGGAGAGTGTACTGTACCAGGTGGGAAACAGAACACCGTACCACCCCAGCATACCATCCCAGGGCTAACCCAACCGAGAGACGTAACCAAGACGTAAAAATCCAATTACGTGTCCGGTTAGGCGAAGATCACACTAGGTGGGCCGAATTAATCCCAGAGGTAATGTTTTGCCTACGAAATAGAGTGAATGTGGTGACTGGGAAACATCTGCCGAGATGGTACGAGGTTGCGAACTTTGTGCCCCCGGAGCACCCTGCGAATACCCGCCCAGACCACCTGAACAAATTGTCGAACACCAGGCGCAAATACATGAGGAAGCCAGGATGAACCACGTCAGCTATTGTAATGTGTGGGTACCAGAGAGCAAGAGGCCGCCACCAGAACTTATACCCGGAATGTACGTGTATGTAAGAGAAAACACGTTATCGGCCGGGGTGAAAAAGTACTGTGCTGGACTGGCACCTAGATGGACACGGCCAGTGAGAGTGGTGGAAAAGATGGGACATTCGACGTATCAATTGAAATTCGGACCAAAACATGTCACGAAATGGCACCTTGACGAAGTGCTTATAGCCCGACCTTCTGTAGGGAAGAGGCAAGGAGACAACATTATGCACAGTAGCGCAGCGAGTTTGGAGAATTTCACCAGGGAGTACAAAGGGAAATGTCAACACGTACACTGCGGAAAACAACACTGACACGGGAAAACCCAGCCAAGGGAATTAAATGTCATTTAGGAGTTTTGCACAGACAGAACACTCAATACCTTGTAGTGAGGAGGTAGAAGCAAGTAGCACCGGAACACCATTTCTGGCTTTTTCTGTTAATGCCTGTAATGACACAAGAATCAGAGTGATTTTAAGGGGTTTCCAAGTGTACACGAAGAAAGTGGTAACATAAGTGCACACATAAATGTTAACACAACCAGTGCCAGTGCATTGGCTTTAAGGGGTTTCCCCAAGGCACAAGTGAATCCGGTTGTAACAGAAGTGTAAATGTAAATTTTGATACCACTTGTGAAGGCGAGACACCTTTCAGAGGATTTCCAGTTCCCGCAGGGGAGAGCCTAGTAGGGCAAATGAGTTTGAAAGGGTTCAGGGAAAATAGTAGGGCAGTGAGTGTGATGTCAAGTGTCAACAAAGCCCAACACAGCACTTGTAAGAGGCGAGCCAAGTCACCACCATCACCATGTCCCTAAATTGTTGTTCTTGCTTACACCCCACCGCCTGCAAACGCCGAAAAAACTGACGACCTTCCGAGGCAATGTTTTCTTTGCCCTCAATCGGCAATCAGCCGGGCTGAGCCCACCAGAGCAATGTTGCATTGTTTGCACCGTCTTGGCCTTCAAGGGAGGGGTCGTATGATACCGGCTAACAGCCAGTGGCGCTAGAACCCATGACGGCGCTCACCACGCATGTGTCACGTGTCCGCATGTGCGCAAAGAGGCCAATAATTTTGAACTCCCACATAAATATTATTTTTCATTATAAAATGGGTTTTATCTTTGTATTTGCAGGGTTTAATATGTCCTAAAATGTGTTAAAGTGTTCATTGCTATTTTTAAATTCTTTGGTTATGAAATTCAAAGTGTCCATGACACAGAGATTAAGATTACTAATATTCCGGCATGAACACAGTCATAAAGAGACACTAAATTAATATAAAAATTCATAAGAAAATTATAAAAAAGTAAAACAGTATTTTATTTAATTTGTGCCATTTTATTTTCACTAATAAAATATTTTACTCTGCGTGCACAGCACTTCCGCTTATGTGAACCCTGTAGGCGGCATGGTAGGTTCATGCGATGCTTGTCTCTGAACAGTCTGTCGAGGAGAGCTGGGGAGATAAGACAATGCCATGTATGCACTACAACATTTTGTTCACAAATGTAGATTTCCATAGTTAATTTAGTTTACCGGTCAACCTTGGCTTATATACGTTTTTGCCAGACATTTCTCCAGCGTTATGCTGCCACTTTTCTAATTTATTTCGCCTTGTGGATTTTAAATTTAATCAAGGAGAAGGAGTAGAAAGATGTCGGAGAGATCACGCGACCCGCGCAATTTGAATCATGCGCCATCCTCCTATGTTAGTGGTGTTTCATTGTAATTTCTGCACTACTGCTAAGCGCAATTTCAAGGGCTTTCTTTTTATGTATGTATTTGAGGTATTTTCCATGTTTGAATATTTTACTGCAACATCACGCATAACCACATGGCTGACAGACGCCAAGACTTTGTATATGCCTTCATTACATTTTGAGAGCTTATTTATGTAACATCGTATGTGCTATATTTTATTCAGGGTTCTATGTTAAATTTTTGTCAGGGTTCCGTGCAATTTCACGTAAGTTGATGCTTTTTGTACTTGACCAAGCTGTCATGTTAATGTTTGATTTTACCGCCATCAGGCATGTTACAAGCCTGTAAGTAAATTGTAAAGAGAATAATTTTCTCAACAAGAATAATATTTTGTCTGAATTTAATTACCCATTTCTACAAAGAAATATTGCAATTTGCAATTTCACCTGCACCACATGGTCCGCTACGAACTTCATCCAGTGATATCCATGCCATCTAAACTTGTTTCACATGTGTGTGTTTATTGTGCATATTCATCTTGTGTCCCATCTTGTCTCATGTGTCTTTTGAGGGTTCATGTAATTTTGTAATTTGTGTATGGTGCAATTATTGCCGTACTAGCTGGCTCTGTGTACAGGCCGTCACCACACTACCCACGTGCTGGAGGGCAAGCCCCGACGAGTTTGCGTTAGTGATGCTGAGTAATCAGATGTGTTAATGTATCATCAGGGTTTCATTTTGTAATTCACTGTGTCCTATCTTCAGGGAAAAATCGTTAGTCCACCCTAGCAGCTGTCGAATCTCTTCCATTGTGAAGATTGTGTTTTCATACACCGCTGTAAGATCGTCCATCTAGGCGTGCGCTACATTAATTGCGGGCTGGGTAGCACCCAAGCGGAGTTAGCTAGACACGACCGAGTGTATCATTAATTTCATGGCACGTTGATTTGTACGCATAGTATCAATAAAAACAAGTCTACAGTGAACTTACCTCTTTCATTTGTACTGGCAGTGTCCTAGCCACATGTGTTTTTCGAGTGACAAATACGTTTAGTAAAAGTTTAGTATTGCATATGTGTTTGTAAGTATGCACGGGTGAGAGGGACACACAGAACCCACAGCATCCCTGAGAACCCTGAGTCTCAATAGTGCGGTGATTAGGAAGCACCACTGGCACTCAAATTACCAGTAAGTTTTTATGTCATAGTTCGTCTCGTGTCTCACCTGACGGCGTCAGCGTATGCTATGTAAACACCCGAAAAATTACTTTTTCCTACTTGATTAGAATACATCACCATTTTTCTACTATCCTTACTTTAAATATCAATGTATTATAAACCTAAACTTTCCTCATGAAATTCTATAAATTATGGTGAAAATCGCATCCAAATCCATCAAGTAGTTTAGAAACCTTATCCAAATACACAAGACACATGCTACCAGGCGACTTTATTTTATATTATGTATAGATTACAGACTACTACCGCCATCTTGTATCCAGATGACCTTGACCTTTGACCTTGACCACTGTGATCTTTAACTTGAACCAAAAAATTTGTAAAATATCCCAAACATTTTCTGAGAATTTATAAAAAAAATTAATAAAAATTATTATCAGAAATTATTTTTAAAAACTTACACATCTGGAGGTTTCCCACAGCACCAAGCATGGCAGACAACTGACCCCCTCCACTCAATCACATTGTATTAACATTCCTCTCCCCTACCCACTCACGTTTTTTCATTGTCAAATGCACTCTATCCACCATATTGGTTTCTCGATTGTCATTTGTTTACATTTTCAACACCTAAGTGCCACTGATGACTCCGACCAACATGTTAGATATGGATGTACTTCACCTTGACCTCACATTTGTGACCTTGACCGCATGATCTTGAAATCATGCCCATGTCCTTGAATAACCTTGCACTCAAAAATAAATTCAAAAAACTTTTATAATATCCCAAAATTCAAAAAGAAAAAAAAATCTTAATTTTAAAATTAATTACATACTTGTTTTTTTAAATCAATCTTTCAATCAATCTCACAATCTTACCATAAATCAGCACTGCAATCAGCACTGAAACCAGCAATCTAAAACCAGTCTATGCATCAATCAACACATCCACTCACTGATCCACACTAATTCACATACCAATCCACACCAATCCTTATAAATCTGCTCCACAATCCGCTCTGCAATCCTTTGCAATCCACAACAACTTATGCCTATCCTTCGATCAATCCCAATCCTTAGCAATACTCTTCCACAATCCACAGCAATCCATGTCAATCCTTTAATCAACTTATATCCTTCAATCAATCCCAATATTTTGATCAATCCCAATCCTTTGACAATCCCAATCCTTCAATTGATCCTTCGATCAATCTTTTGGTTTGTCCGCCACCCATATATTTAGAAATTAAATTCTTTTGCCAACTGTCTCCAAAATTATACATGTCGATAGGGTAATGTTTTATATGCAGTCAACTATCCATGCATTTTTATACTAAAGTCTTTATTATCATTTTATATGATTCTACATGCAGATCTTTCCATTAATAGTCGAGTGCTCATAGCACCACTTTAAAGTTGTGAGGGAAAAAAGGGTATGACGCACCAAAATAAAGAAAAACCAATTATTTTATAATAATAATTTATTACTATTTTGTAATTACAATTTCAGATGAAAGCAGTTAATCACATCATGCAATATAACCCCTCCCCTTCAGTTCTCTAATGATTTAAGATATTTCAACAATGTGTGACAGATCTCCCGAGGTTTTGAAGCATTTTTAGCAGTGTTCGTACATTAATTTCTAACTGTTAGGTATTTATGCAGAGCTGATACAAAAGTTTTAAGCAATTTACAAATGTGATGCACGGCTTATGGCCCTGAGTTCAAAGCCTGAATTTATATATATATATATATATATATATATATATATATATATATATATACATGTGTGCGCACACACATGCACATGCATGCACGCACACTCACACACATTAATATTATTTTGGGGACTTAGTAACAATCTGAAGGTTTTATCTGGGTGATGGGAGAAAGTATATATAGAGCGCTAATACACACCGATACCTTAGATGATGTTCAGACGTCGAGAACACTCACACACATTAATATTATTTTGGGGACTTAGTAACAATCTGAAGGTTTTATCTGGGTGATGGGAGAAAGTATATATAGAGTGCTAATACACACCGATACCTTAGATGATATTCAGACGTCAAGAAGTTAACATAGATTTGCATCATCGCTGCCTGATTTCCAACTGTGCAGATTCTGCGATCGAGTTCGCCTATGGTCAAAATGTTTGTCAGCATGAGAGAACGGCCTATACAAAGAGTCCTTTTTGCACTATGAAGCATTACGACATTGGTCCCATGCAGTTTATGCAAGGCGATGCATTGAAAGAACATACCGATATCTACAAGGATTCGTATACTGAGCGTCAGCAAGTGATGCTGCCATCTCTTGCTGCATTGATCGGTACAAGGCTAAAGGTAACTGGGGTCAAGGTCACCTGGATTCAAGAAGGTGTTAGTAGTTAGTAATGTCATGTGTTTCCTGACTTTTATGAATTTATTCATTTTTTGCCCTTTTTCTCGAGTTTTTGTTTTCAAACTCATCCAAAGTCACAGTTATAGGGTCAAGATTACCTGGGTACAACATGGCGGTTGGGCAAAGTCATAATATGGTGGGTGGTCAGTTCCAGTCCCTCGTCCCCTCTAAGCCCAAAAATGTAATTTTATATTTTTTTAAATATACTTTTTAATAATTTTTAATAAATATTTAGTGATTTTTGGGGCAATTTCAGGTTTAAACTCAAAGGTCACTAAGTTCAAGGTCAAATGTCAAGGTCACCAACATCCAACATAGCGGTTAAGATGGCTGACAGAACCAAGATGACTGACAGTTTGCTCCGGCTCCAATCCTGGGTCTCGTGTAACGATTTGGCATACCCTATAACTATAAATTAACCAATATGGCCACCAATCCTCTGCCCTCAAGAAGCAATCCTCCCAAATCCTCCCAATGGATCAGAAAAAACCTTTCTGTGGCTATTTTTGCAGTTGGGCAATTAGTGCTGTTTTGAGGGGAAATGGGAAATTTTTAAGGGGAAAAAGGGGAAGCCGTAATGAAAAAAAGGAATTTTCAATTAATAAAGGTGGAAATTTTGAGAAAAATGGTCAATTTTAAGGGGGGGGGGGGGGGGGGGGAAGAATGACAGAACTTGAACAACTCCGATGCTCCAATCCATCCCTTGGCCCCAAACGCAGATAATTATACTACCGTAGTGCCATGTCGATCAACGGTATTTTATCATAATTGACCGCAAGTACACTCATTTGGAAAAAATGTTTATCAACCTGTAGATGCCATCGCAGGGGCACATAACATGGGTACATGCACTGGACATGGCTGTATGCATACAGAAAACATCAAAATATTCTATCAAACCAAGAATGTACGGCTCTCAAAACCTCGCTGTTAAGAGCCACCCAAATCACTCAACTCAACCAAGCATGTATTGCATGGAACCAACACTTTCAGGATGACATAAGTATGGTGTTGGACAATCTGTACCATGGCTACAGGTGATGATAATGTCGGGCATGGAGTCATACTGATGTCAGATGTCCTCCTGAGGAGCACCATGCCACAGCTGGTGCAACAGACCGTCCAAATCGACAATAGTTGACACTGGCTGAAGCTACCATTCAATCTGGTCCAAAATATTCTTGATGGAGGAGAGGTGTGGGGACCTTACTGGCCAAAGAAGCATGTTTACATCACGAAAGTAGGCCAGAGATATCCATGCTGTGTGAAGCCAATCATTATCCTGCTCAAAAATGGGGTTATCAAGCTGCACAAGAAAGGGGAGCACATGTCGTCCTGCGCTGTCAGTGTTCCTTCAATCACCACCAGTGGGGTGTAGGAATTATAGGAAATAGCACACCGTACCAGGACAGCTCTCGTTGGGCCAGTGTGCCACTCTACAATGAATTGTGGATCACAGTACTGGCCAGGATATCCCCAGACTCAAATATGGCAGTCATCTATCCAAAGAAAATCGTGATTTGTCGCTGAAAACTGCTCATCGCCAATCTGCAAGCTCCCATGCTGTCTGTTCTTGGCAGAAGATCACATGTGTTTGGCAATGCTCAGGTCGTATTGGCAGATGTCATAAAGGATGACTCGACAACAGATCCTGCTCTGCTAGCCACCTGGATATGGTACTGATGGACATAGGTATATCCCAGCTGCAATGACATGTCCTTGGATGGTGTGCAGTGATGCCCATTGAGTGCTTACAGCCAGTCGCAGAATGAAACGATCCTCTCTGCTTGTGGTCTGCCAGAGTCAACCTGAGTCTTCTCAAGAGATGTGAGTACCTTCCTGATTGCACTCCATCTAGCATAGACTCACAGTGTAAGTAGAATAGTTCAAGTGGACAGCAATGAGCTGAAACATCCAACCTCCTCTTTTAGGCTGACGATACTGCCTTTCTCAAACTCATCCAGCTGGCAAAAAGCTTGTAGAATGCACCATTGGGGCGTGCTGCATGTTGTTCACTGAACTTGGCTCTGTGGCTCACACTGCTACTAAGGACTTATTCTGTGTTCTGCAACTATAAATGCTGGAGGGACACATGCTCCTTAGTAGCACATCCATGCAAGCAAACCACATTATATGTAAATGAGCCACATGTCGGGCTTTGACAATACTGTGTGTCAACCTTCGTTCTACTTGCACTATTCGTTAATGGTGATCAATTTTTGTTTTACAAATGAGTGTAGGTTTTGTACATGCTGTAGAGTAGAATAGGAGCGTTCGGCTGGATATTTGGTAAATGAGGCATTGAGTATTATTCTGAGTGGTATGCTTACATTTGGATACATAAAAAAAAATCCTTCTTGGTGTAGAAATTTGAACATTTTTGTCATGTTACCATTTTCTTCTTCAAATGCTCTCTAAGGTGCAGTGACTCATACTATGGATAGCTCAAGGTTATTCTCGTAATAAGAAGCTATAATATGTACACTGTAAGTGTACTGATAATTTAATTATATATAGCAATATTAAAATTATATGGTCATGTCTCAGGAATTAATTCTCCATTCATACTCTAGCTAAACCTTAAGAGTGAACTTTTCCCCTCCCCTCATCAAATTTGCATATTTATAAGCTACTGATGAACTTGTAAGGCATTCATAATAGACAAAATACTTGTTTCTTTTAAATTTGCAAAAGAAAGTCATACAGAAAGCGGTTGTTAATAACAAATTGTCCTAGATCCATGTTTACTAAATGTAGTTTTGTGCTAACAGTATTGAATATGTGATTTTCAAGTTTCTTACACTTCCTCTGAAATTTTTTAAGTGATGAAGGTAAATTTAAATACGATAAATATTTTTGAAATATAAAAGCATGGCTGTGTTGATGAGATAGCGGTACTCAACAGCTGTCTTTAGCACTAGTGAGGGTAAAGTGAGGTTCAGGTGGAGGAGAGATGGAATGTAACAGTGGGAGAAACATGAGTGCCCTGAGAGCCAACCAACTAACAGCAACTTCCGCCATTTTTCCCACATACAAGATCTAGGATTGACCCTATCTTACTTATCCTCTGAATTTTTGTAATAATAAATTTAAACCAACTTCATGTCAACATTCTACCACATAATTTGGAAAGTACTATATGCAAACTATGTTGGGGACATGCTCAGGCAAGTAAAAGTCAATCTACTCATAACACCCCTTCATTCTGTGAAGACCACTTTTCTCTGTCATTACAATCAACATCTATTTGGACAATGGGTAACTGCAAGTGAGAGCATTTTTTAAAAATATTTTCACCAGTACCAATATTTTAATTAGTATCTCTATATTTCATGTCATGAACATTTTTCTTTAAGTGGAATACTGTGTTTTAAGATAAGTAAGTAATTATATGTTTTTACGACAGTAAACAGATTTTTGTTTCAGCTGCAATAAAATTTATCTCCGTTCTTTTTATAATTGTAATATTTATAGCTCTCATTGGTAATACAATTATTATGTTCTAAATTATTTGTGCTAATTTACTAATAAGTAAAGTTTTTTTCCATTTTAATATCTGGCCACACACCGCAATCAATGTCTAGCATCAGTAAAACACTTTAATCATAAGTCACAAACACTGTGACTTTATTCGTGTTGCAATAAATAAAAATTTTGTTAGAACTGAAAACAAACAACTATCACTCATCAGCTACTAGTGCAGCAAAACTTAAAATTCCAAAACTCTTAACAAAGATCTACTAGAAAGTCTTAGCTCCATCTATACCAGTTTCAGTGCTCTGATAAATATAAACTGGAAGCTGGCATTGGCAGGTATGGGGCAACAAGGATTTTCAATAGTGTCATAAAACAATTGACTCCTGAAAACTTACCAATCACATTAATTTTATTTATTCTAGAATTTATAAACCATTTCTTCTAGCATGTAGATATAAAAAAACACTGAAACATATATATCTTTTTTTTTTTTTTTTTTGCCTTTTCTGTCATGCTGGGGAGGGGAGGGGAAAAGTGCAGTTCTAGGCACGGGCCTAGTCAGCCTAATGGGAAATCCAGCCCTGCTCTACAAAAACATACAGGCCCTCTCCTTGTTGCAGAACAAAACAGTACACGGAGCAAGCTTTTAGCAAGCACCAGCTACATTTTCACTGGTCTCTTGCGGAAAAATCAGTTAATTTATTATTTAAACGTTAACTTATTATCACAGATCCATCACCTGGTCCTCTGCAGGATTTATGCACACTCAACATAAGGGCGATGGAAGTTAGATGTGCTAGTACAGTTATAATTAGCATGGCACCTTTGCTGTCATTCTGAAAAAAAACTGTCGGCTGGCTTGCCCTCCCTCCAACGACAAAGAGAGCTGCGTGCACACCCGACCCAATCGATACCATGTTCTGTATCGCCAGTCACCACACCACGCTTACTGGCTTAGGTTTCCATGTTTAATCCACTCACTTCTCGATCTATGTACACATAAACTGCATGTAGGCTTGTAGTGACAAGAGCAGAGCATGAACTGTTTCTCTTGTAAATGATCTTGTTTCTGGTACTGCCTAAAAAACATTACCAGCAGTTATTAGATATTTTTATATTTACTTTCGTTAAGTTGTGATCTGGACACTGGTGAAGAGTGAGATGTACCAGATTTCAGGTAAACCTTGGCTCATGGCTGAAAAGTTTAGAAAATAAGTGAAAAGTTCCAATAGGGTGGCAGTAGAATAAGAGATATGTTGAAAGTCACACAGTCAATACACTTATGCACGTGGTTCCCTTGAGTGGGCCAGGTTCCAAATTTACTAACGTACAAAAAGAATTAACAAGACGAGTCATCAAGAAATATACTGGTAAAAGTGGCGGTACACTCGTTACACAACAAATAAACTCTAATCTGAAACGGGCATGGCAACAGGGCCTGCCATCGGCCGAAGCGGCAAAAGTACACTTAAGCACGTGGTACAAAATTACAATACTGAAAATCTCAGGAGCCACGAGTCTGACGGAGATGAGAGTACGAGAGAGAGAGGAGCAAACAAACAAGAGGTTTCTGTACTTACATACTTATATTATTGCAGCTACAAGATCAAACAAAGGTTGAAGGCTCCCGCAATGTGGTATGCATGCACTCCCTAGGCCCGCAGGAATCCGATTACAGATGGTGGCTGAGACTCCTGCAGGACTTGGAGAAGTCATCAATTCCTCCACCCCATTCCGATTACCCCTGGCAACGGCTATCCCACCACCCTCCAGGAAGTGTATCCACTAAGTCCCTTCAGGACACGGCACAGAGTAGATAGGGAAAATTAATAGCTATCTAGTCGAAACTGCTACCCATTAGTTTAGAACAAGATCCCCTTCACCTGGAATTCTGCGTAGTTTAAACTTCTGGTCAGCTCAAGGTAGTTAAGAGGTAGTAAGGGCCACCGTATTTATTCCTCCCTTGAATAAAACACGTTTCTCACCTACTTTGATTTTCATTTCCTTACGTGACTATGAGATCCCACTTAAACACCACGCCCGGCAGAGTGGAGCACAATGACTGGGTTTTCAACCGCCTGATTTTACCGCCTAGTGTAGGACTGCTGCATCCCCCTCAGGGTATCCTACATCAGAACCCCACACACGTTTGATGGCCATCCATTCAGTACACCCCGGTGTACCGAACGGCAGAGCCTCAACTACTAGTCATACAACCCCCAAGGAAGCAAGACAACCAGACCACTTTGCACTCCGCCCACCGCACAGTTTGAGTTGCCGGAGGGAATGTTTGACCAGTACTGGGAAGCCTGACCAACTTTGGGCCTACACGCATGGTTGTTGTCGGATGATTCAGAGAAAGCCCGCTCTACAACCAACGCACCGATTGTGTTGCCAGTTGGAGTAAAGGTATGGCTCTTCGTTAGCCCAACCACAGCGACTTCAAAACACTGTTAGGTCGCCTGCTCCCCTCTCGTGAAGGAGGCCGTAGCACTCCTCCAAGCCTTACACCAAATGGGGTGGTAAGGTTCTGTAGGAGAGAAAGGTTATAGCCACTTACAACGCAATCTGAAGCTGCACCGCCTACGATAAGGCATTCTTCCACAATAACCTCCAGGACCGAGCTCTAGCCGCCCGACAGCAGGTGGGGTTTAACCGCCCTGCTCCCTCGCCTTCTCTCTTTTCAGCCCCCCAGAAGACACCAAGGACACCACACCCCTTGGTTTCTACATTTTGTCATGGGAAAGAAGTTCTACTGGGCCTAGCTTGCCCATGATTCCACGGAGGCCGCAGCTCCAGCCCAGCTTGGACGTCCTTTGGCAGATCCAGTTGCACCAGCACCTGGGGATCCACCAGCTCCTCCAGTGCTTCTAGAAACCATTAACAGCCTGCTCCACCAACGTCACTGCAGAGTCACTCAAACAGCAAAGCAGGTAACCAGGTGACCTCTAGTCACACCACCCAGCACATAGCCAAGCCAGGAATTGATTTCGTACCTAGCCGCCAGGCGACTCGTCCCACACTGTACACTGGTTGGGCTCCTGTTGGCAAGTGAACTTGAACTAACGAGTTTAACCCCTTGTGTGACAGGCCTGCACAATAAAAACTAGCTTGCAGTGATGTAGTTTCAGACTGTTCCTGAGAGCGTCACGTAACAAGAAGCTCAAGTTCCACCTGCAAACACCAAAGACGAGCCAGACGTCAAGAACTAACCCATTACCAGACTTCAGGGAGTCCAGAATAACCACGTGGGTTCCCAAATACCCCTGTTAATATGGCAGACGGAGAGTCAAGCCAGTTAGACCTGCAAAAAACCACTATGGCCGAGGCCAGCCCTAATAGGTGCTATATAGCCACTTGCCCTGGCACAGGTGTCACTTCTATTATATGCGCACACTGTCAGAATGTGTTCCACTATCAATGTCTAGGGTGGGCAGACGAACGCTTCATGGGCGGACTGGAATTTAAATGTAATAATTGCTGCACCTGCCAGTCTGCCAGTCTGCCTACTGCAGCTGGATCACCAGCACAGGCTGTGGAATCAACTTAGTGCATTGTATCCTGTATACACAGCCATTCCACCACACGTGCATAGACTGGCCAGAAGAGCGAGTAACACAACCTGGGTTAGTCTGTCACTGCGAAGTATGCCGGCGCACCACAGAATATCAGCCAAGTAACCCAGGGCATAGGATTAGCCAGACAACTATGTACCTGCAGCCCCAGTGAGCCACAGTTACTCGAGTTCGCCAGGTATCCACATTAAGACCCGATCGCTGTCACCCTTGAATGCGAAAGAGAGTTCAAACAGTATGAGGTACTCAATAAACAGTGGGTGGCACAAGTCCACAAACAATTGCATGGAGCTCTAGTGTGATTGAACAAATACTGGGACTTTGTAACAGAACAGGGCCAGTTATGTTCGCTTCTTTCTACACAATTTTCTAGGGAAGAAGTTGTCACCCACCTCACTATGGAGTTTTACGGTTCAATCCAGCATGCCGATGAGGAGGCAGAGATATTTATCAGGTGCAAAGTACAGATGTACCGTAGAACATTCACACTAGAAACCGAGGAGAGTTGCATGCGTAATATTGCCCACATGCTTCTACCAAGATTACAGTATCTCCTTCAAATCCCAAAGCCACAAACCATTAAGAGCAACTGAAATGAGCCCAGGAAATTGAAAGGAATTTTAAACAGCAGGCAGAGCTCGACAAACCACGTGAAAGAAGGCCAGCTGAGCCTGAAAAGAATGTCGAAAGAAAGAGAAACCCTCCTCCTCTGCCACCTCCTCCACTATCTTACGTAAGTGCTGGTACTGCCCGGAACAGCATTTCAACCAGGACTGCTCTGTCAGGCAAGCAGGCCAGGGACGGGCGAGGGAGAGACACACAGCAGGGGTTCCAGCCCCCCCCCCCCCCCCCCCCCCTTGGCTCCATGAGAATAACAAGCAAACTAACCAGAGACGGGAAACACCATAACCAGAGTGAGGAGCAGACTGCCACCCCCAGGACAGAAGGACCTATCCTCCAGAGACTAAAGGAATAAAACAAACCCTCAGAAGTGCCACATAGAGGAGGAAATCGGCAGCATATTCTTGCACTATTAGTTTCCGCCATGACAGGCAACTTTGTGTGTGATTTTCTGACCACACAACAAAGGGCATCACTGCGACCACAAAAACATATAGTGTGAATGGCCCACATGATGATACACTAAGAGTAGAGGGTCATACCACGCTCGTGATAAATCTATACAAACACACCAACTCTGCAGAATTTGTAGTCTCGCCAGACATTACAGAAGCTGTTATTTTAGGCCACCCTTGGGTATGCCAGCAGCAATGCATCCTACATCACAGGCAAGGAAAAGCCTGGGAGACAAGAATAGGGTCACCGTGAACTGGGACCGCAGTCCTACAGCGGTTGCCCCACCGCCCATTAACCCAGAAGAAATGAATCACCAACTGGAAGAGCCCAAGTTTGTCCAGTTAAAACAGATCTTAGACGAACACGCCGGCATGTTTGGCCAAGTCGGGTAATTGCGCCAAACCTGGAGCATTTAACCCAAGATCTGGACCACCACCAAAGCCCCAATACATAACCGTCCGCACAGTGTGTCCACCATGAGGCAACATTTAATAATCAAGGAACAGAATAATAGAACTGTCTGATTCTCCATATAATTCGCTAGTAGCCCTGGTACCGATAAAAGATGGCCAACTGCGCTTCAGTGTGAACTATAAAGATTTGAATGACATCACTCAACCCATCACCCTGCCCACAATAAACTTAGCATACACCTAGACATGCAGTCTGGGTACTGACAAATTGTGGTCCACCCAGACAGCCGCAAATACACTGCATCTACCACCCCTGAGAGCGAAACCCTGCAATTTAGAGTAATGCCTTTTGGACTGAAAAATGTACCCGTCACATCCCAGAGACTCATGTCAGCCAAAGTACTCACAGGCTATATCGGGCAATTTTGTTTTGCTTATCTGAACTATGTGACAGATTATTCCAAGACCTGGGAAGAGCACTGCAGGTATCTTCAGAGAATCCTGAAGCACTTGGTACTACATGGTCTAACTTGCAAACGGTCAAAAAGTCACTTTGGCAAGACATCAGTTGACTATTTGGTGCACGTCGTATCACCCGAAGGAAACTACCTACAAGCTTTGTCAATACTTGCTATTGAAGAGGCCATAGAACCGACCATGAAGAGACAGTTGCGTCGTTTTCTGGGATTATGCCACTGGCTACGCGACTTCGTGCCTGACATTGCCAGCCACAAGACCCCCCCCCCCCCCTTCTCCCGTTCCTTGCAAAAGAAGCCCGTTGGAAGTAGGGATCCCAATGCAATGCTGTTCAGAGTCTGAAGGAAAGCTTTTGAAACATCACGCTGTTGCACCACCATAAAGAGACAGCCCATTAATACTCCAGACAGCCGCCTGTCAGAACGGTCTTGGGGCCGTTTTATACCAAAAGGCCGAAGGCCACCCTATAGTATGTAATTGCATATGCCAGCACCCGCTTGAACGCCATGGAACAGGGATTTCACATAAATAAGCATGAGTGCCTACCAGTCATACGGGCAATGAGAAAATATTGTTACTACCTAGAATGCAAAAAATTAATCTTCCACACAGACAGTAAAGCACTGCAGTAGATCTGGGAGTCCCAGAATTCGAAGGTCAAGCTCGAACGGTGGGAGATGTTTCTCACAGCATTTTACTTTGAAGTTCAGCACTGCCCGGGGAAAACAAACGACCTGTCCAACGTCCTATCATGCCAGTCGGAACTCAATAGAGAGGATAAAGAAGAGGAGGAGTGGAAGAGAATGGCCTCACCCCTGGTACCTGACCGCAGCCTCAATGAACACATCCGACTACTGCAACTCCAGCTGAGTAAATAATATCAAATTTCCTACCAACAGCAGCAAGACCCTGACATCCAGATGCTCCTCCAGGAAAGCCCTCAGCACATTAAACTCAGAGATGATGATGATGTTTCGTCCCAGAGTGTACAACCTGGGGTAGACTGGCAGATCTGGATACCAAAGCACCTGAGAGCAGATCTCTTCTGCCATTACCACGATAAACCTCAAATTGCACACCCAGGGATTAAGGAAAGCCTACACCCAGGGATTAAGGAAAGCCTATGAGGCTTGGGAACTCACTACATATGGGACAGGGTGAGCCGCAACATCTGGCAGTATGTCAACAGCTGTGAGACGTGCTGTCGCAGCAAGGCCTACCTCGCGCGCCTGCAAGACCTGAAGCCCCGTGGACCACACACCATCAGAATGCAGCTGGTGGCCGACCTGATGGGGCCCTTCCCCAGAAGCACCCAACGGGATAACCAATACTTACTGGTCATCACTGACCTCTTCTCACGTTTGGTTGAGACCTTCCAACTCCCCAGTCAAGAATCCGTAAACATCATACGCAAGTTTGAAAGGGAGATTTTCCCCCATGGGGGGTACCTGCAACCTATATTAACCGACAACGGCAGTCAATTCACCAGCCAGTGCTAGCAGTGAAGGCATGCAACGCATGGGGAGTCGAAACCTGGACTACTCCTCCATAACACCCGCAAGCTAACCCCACTGAGCGGAGGAACCAGGAACTCAAGAAGAGCCTTCAACTCTGTGTGAGAAATAATCATTGCCACTGGGACCAGCACATCTCGATGATCCTCTTCATCCTCTGCCGAAGGTCTAACGAGGCTGTCCACGTCAGCCCTAGCCAGTTCATCTCGGGCCAGACTCTCCACCGCCCAGGAGACTGGCAATAGGAGCAACGACCCAGAGAGCTACCCCAGCCAGAAGAGGTGGACCGGATGGACCAAGCTTGAAAAGCTCAGGATCGTTACATAGAGAAGTTCCCGCAATCACGCACAAGGGTACGAGTTTCAATATGGACGAGGCCGTCCTACTCCGGAATCACCCCTTGAGTAAGGGCAGCCAGTTCAGTGCCGGACTGGCTGAGAAATGGGAGGGTCCCTATAAAATAGTAGGCAGGCAGAAAAATGTCTACTGGACAGAAGACGTGAGTGGACTTAAAAGGCACGAGGGAGCGTATCAGGAAAGCCACAAGGGGGCTGATACATCCCTTCCCAGGTGAAGCACCCAAAAATGAAGCCTGAAACCAGGAGTCTGAGGTCAACAACCAGGAGGAACGAGAAGACGACCCAGACCCCACGCCCGCAGCAGCCGAGTCGTCTCCACCCCAGAGATAGGAGGATAGCTATGAACACTGCCTGGTGATCCTGCAAGCCACCACAGTACAGATTGAGTTTCCAGCGGTTCGAGAAGCAGCATCAGTAATAACTCTGCCCTCAACGCCCACCACCTTCCTGCGTTGTGCTGCTACCCAGCATCCCCAGATGTCGCCGGCAGTGGCGGAGATATCGTGGTATACCCCGAATCGAGAGCCTCACCGTCAGCAGCCGCCACCAATCCAATTAAGAAACAAAAGGAAGCACTCCGGGCCGACGAGGTAGAGAAGCATCAAGAGCATCTACCTCGAGCAGCCATCCGAAGCCTACCAGCCCCGGAGGGCTCAGCCAGCCTGTAGACTGCCATGCTGGACAACGCAGCAATCACAGCAGAGATGCCATATCCCAGTCAGGAGAGCGACATGCCAGCCCCACAAAGAGGGCAGAGAAGCCTGAAGAGCCTCTGTCTCTGATGGCCACTCCAGGTCTAACATCGGATGAAGCTGAAACTCACGTCCAAACGCTGTCTTCAGAGGGAGGAGCCCAGCAGAGGTGCTGACGAGGTTGGCGCATCCCTGGAGCCACCGCCTCAGCTTACACCACCGGCCACATCCAGCCTGGACAACGCTGCCGACCACCAAGTCTTCACGCCTAGAGGCACCAAGGCCAACCCAGTGGTTCAACACACAGAATGAGAGGATAAACCCAGCAGTGCCAGTCGCGCCGAGGGGACAGAGGAGCCCAAGAACTTCTGGCTCCACTGGCCAACCTGGGTCTGACATGGGATGATGCCTGGACCCATGCCCAGCCAACTCCTTCCAAGAGGGAGGAGCCCATTTAGAGGTGCCGATGGGGTGGGGACGTCCCTGGAGTCCCTGCCTTAGCTTGCACCACCAGCCATGTCCAACCTGGATGATGCGGCCGACCACCAGGTCTTGGCACCCGGAGGCGCCAAGGCCAGCCCAGCTGTTCAATTCCTAGAACGAGAGGATCAACCCAGCAGTACCAACTGCACTGAGGGGGGAAGAGCAGCCCAACGAGCCTCTGCCTCTGACAGCCACCCCGGGTCCAAAGTCGATGATGCCGGGACCCACGCCCAGACGACTCCTTCCAAGGGAGGAGCCCATCAGGGGTGCCGATGGGGTTGGGGCATCCCCGTAGCCCCTGCCTCAGCTTGCACTACCGGCCGTGTCAGCCTGGATGATGCGGCTGACCGCCAAGTCTTGGCACCCGGAGGTGCCGAGGTCAGCCCAGCAGTTCAACTCCAGGAATGAGAGGTCGAGCACAGCAGCCAAGCCGGAGAGGCAGCAGGGCATTCCATGCCTCAGACTCTGCCGGCTGCCCAGATGCCACCCCTCCAGGGGAGGAGAGAGCCGAAGGTACCCCCTCCCAAGCTTGGAGGTGTGTGTGTGTGTGTGTGGACGCACAGGTGTGTGCATGTGTGCACGTGTGTGTCTATATATATATTTATATCCCCCTTGACCTTAATGACCTTGCCGTAAAGGTCAGAGAAGCCATAAAAAATTGCAGTTAAAGAAATTAGTGTTTCTTGCGTGCAGGTTGTAAGATTTTACAAAGTTTCTTAGTGGTAGGTGATTCTACTTTTTAGTTCCCATTAGAATAAAATCACCCGTTTTGTTTCAGCACTTACTCACATTTTCTGCACAGTGTTTCGGACAACAAATAAGAGAATCTACGTTTATAAGTTTAGATTTAGAGCTACAATAGCTCTCACGTGTCCGTAGAGAACTCTAGCAAAGTGTTTTGAAGCTGACAGAATAGAGCTGATATATGTCTCCAATCGGACCTGGAATACTCTTAAAATTTTATGTAACTGACTCAGGACCGTTTACATTGGGGAACACAGTTTAGGAAAAGAGAAGGTGTCAGTAGAGTTTATTTATAGAAAATCGGAGGCCACAATTAGTTGATGCTATGATGGAATCACATTCTAGCAGTACAAATTTTTCATGTGGTGAAAGATACAGAGCAGGGATACTGAGCAGTATTCATTAACTGTCAATTTTACTTCCGGGGTCACTCCCGGATTTTCGCATGTAGAAATCGTGCCTGGACGATGCAGTAGGCCGACGGGTTTTCTCGGAGATCTTCGGTTTCCCCTCTTCCGCGTCAGTGCATTCCAAGGCGCTTCTCCAGATCCACCTCATTAATCTCTCATTGGCTCTAAAGACCTTAGCTTAGATGATAAGAGCCGTCCAAACCTCATTAACTTATTCTGTAATATTAACGTTATTATTCATGATACCAGCGACTGATTTGCAAAGTCAGAATTTAATATGATCAAGTTTTATTTAATAACATAAGAGTTATAATAGTCTAGAGGGGGGGGGGGGTGTAACGTCATAAAATTGTGTTCAACATGGAACAATGTTTTGTTAAAGTCATGTGACAGATTCCGAACACACAATTTGCTCCCTGGAGCGTGATGTCACGAAAGTGTGTCCAACAAGTTCACCATTGCGCAATCTTCCTAAAGTCACATGACCCATCTTGGACACACCTTTTCTTTCAGTCTCTTATAGCAGTCTCTATGGGTATAATAGACCTCAATGATTATATAACATATTGTGAAGTCGGTGTTATATGCTTTAACATTTATATGCTTTAACATTTACATGTTTATGAGAATCATTTTCTTTGGGTTTGTAGCTAACAAAGGAAAAATTAAATAAAGTTTAGGAACAGCCCATGGTTATAGGAGATTTCGAGATCGCTGCGACCCAAATTTTCATATTAGAATTCGTCACTTATATATTAGGATGGTGAAGACATGTATTTGTGTACAAATTACCCTGAGCACAGTCTAGGAAGAGACCCTAAAATATTATCACTGAAATGGCGTGTTAAATATAAATAATCTTGTTTTCGATAGCAACATTTGTAGGGGCAGATAATGCAAATTGTAAAATAATGACTTTTCATTTGATTAGACCCCCGAATAACCAAGATATCCAGAAGTCAACATATCTAAACAAAATTTAGAGATGTAAGAAATAGTTTAGTAACATTTTTGGCACCCAAGTCATAGTTTGGGACAGCAACTATACAGTAACTGTAGCATAAAGTTTCTCATGCATCTGAAGCTGGCCGCGCTGAAAAAATATTATTTTGAAACTCATTTTAAGGCTTTTGAACTATAATTAATTATTATTTTAATTTACTGACTTTTACGATACGTCTAAAAATATTTTCAATGGCAGAATTAACATTTTCAAGTACATTAATCACGTTATCGTGTCTTACAACTATGTGTTTTCAAGTTTATTCTATTCGAATGCGAGTTAAAATTATTGAGTTTCTGAATATCTGAGTCAATATTACAATATATAATATAATAATATATTATTATATTAAATAAGATACAGGAAATAAGTTTTCATCAATTTATTTTTTGGAGTTAGACATTTTTCTTGAATGATATTTGTTAACATCAAGTGTACTACATATGAAAGAACAGAAAATTCTACATTCCAAATAATTTCAAATATTGAGATCAATGATCTTACTCATCTTTTCGTACTTTTATTCATCATTATTTTATGCACAACTCACACAATTGCGCCAAAAAGAAACTACTAAAAAACAAGACGCACATGAAAATACACCATAACCTATAAGTTAATTCAGTTTGGATGAAAACAATTTGATTATACTAGTGATATATACATAAAACCTATTTCTTAGCACACACCACAGCATAGCGTTTATTATGTGAGGACAATATCTGCATGTCTAATATACCTAGTCAGAATTAATTAATAAACTACGGAAGCATATCGTAAACGTGTTTGCCTGCCTAATACCACTTCTCCCTCATACACTTCCTATTATAAATGTTTTGAATAATAGTTTCTTAAATTACAATTATCATGATCATAGTGCATGACTGTGAAAAAAGTATGCATCACTTGCATAATTAATTACAATTTGGGATATTCTGTAAAATCAGCGTTATCTTCCATTTATTATCATCTGCAATCTACTCTACATTAATTATTAAATATAATCTGGCTAACGTATAAAATGTAGCTTCTCGCCAGGACTGAACACGGAATATTAATGTTCTAATCTAATCCACCATTATTTTTTATTCAGTAACTTATAATAGTATGTCCGTTAGGTAAGTAATCCTTGGAGAGTATTGAGCCAACATTACATAACATGAACTAAAAGAAACTATACAGTACAATTCACTAACCTGAATAAATAACATTAATTTGAATAGGTGGTTCACAAATATGTCAGCACTTAAAAAATGACATTGACAATTTTAAGTATAAAATATTGAGTAACTTAATTTTTCACCAAGATGGGATTACGTAAAAAAATTACTTTAATTTAATGATAATCAGTTATTTTGCCCTCGTAACCGTATCTAATTATTGTTTCCTGACCAGTCATTTATATCACATCTAACTTTCCACCAGCCACAATTTCAGGAAACCATAGAAAACCCTAATTAGGATAGCCGGACCGAGATTTAAGGCCAGGTCCTCCCGAAAGTGAGTTCGGTGTTTTACACCTGCGCCACCTTGTTCAGTCCAGTTGTACAGTAGGTAGAAATAAGTTTGTCCAAAAAGTGTCCTGAACATGTTTATAGAAATAGATATTAATGCTGTTTATTAGCAGTGTAACAGAAAAACCTTTCCACATTTATTAATGTATGACAATGCAGTTTTGGGGAAACCTATTAAATATATCTACCTAGTTGTTAAAGAGTTTTAAATGTAAATGCCTTAAAATGTTATACGTTAAATTGGCAAAAGAGTTAAACGAATACGTGGTAGTTTAAAAATTTCACAGAAGGAGCAGGCATTTTCTTTGAAGTAGCATATAATATACTGTTTAATCAGACACAGATGCAAAGTGTTTACAGTTATATGAGTATCTAAAAGCGCAATGCTCAAAATATGTATTTTAAGGCCATCCAGTATTTATTTTTATACTATTGATCAATATTAAAGACCCAGAGAAAGCCTACTAGTTAACAGCAACATCCTCCTCGTTTAAAAAAATGCAAAAAATTCGGATTTGACTTTGCGTGGATTTGAACCTGTGCGAGCACTGTTAGCCGCTACACCACCGCAGAACTTCCTGGATGAATAAAACTCGAATTGCTAGTAGGGTATAAATAGATTACTTTACATAGAAACCAGCACATTTACAGGCTAACTGACATTAGTTGCCATTGATAGAGCAGTTCTACCATTGGTTGGCTCAGTTGTATAAATGTTAGCTGCTCTTGCAAAGCCATTCTCTGACTCACATCACAAGCATTCCACCTGCCTACAGATATCCTTATCTGCCTATCATGTTTCTCCACTCTTATCCCCCTTCTGCCTCTCACAACAAACCTCGTACGCATTGTGTTGCTAGTGCAAGGTAGCTCCGCTTAGATCACGCTGCGTACGTTGTAGCCGTATGTGGCGCTACCCTACGAGGAACTAAAAACCCACACCAACAGCCCGTGTATGGTACAATTTTTCTCCCACGCACTCTTAAGTAAATGAGGCATCTCAATTTCAAATGTAAATATTTACTAAAACTAGAGTTGTATTGGCTGATACTTCGCCTTTTCCCGATGTATCTGTATCCGGTATGATATCGAGCCGATACTTTAACATTGTTTGTAGACAATAAAGTCAGGTTATTACTTTCTTTATACACAAAAATTGCAGTATTTCAGTGTGTATACGCTGTACATTAAAAAAAAAAAAGAACAAATAAATCAAATTCACCAACAATTTTTGTGGTCCCGGCAAAATTCCTATTTAAACAATATTAACTTAACCTTTTATCATTTATCGCATATTGCGCTGATCTAAGTATATTTCGGGACCCGTCACCTAAGATTTCCCACAACTATTGTTTTCAAGCTGATTGTTTATGCAAACAGCTAGTAACTGGATGTGAAATACATCACGTCCACCGCCGTTTATAACTGCTCTGCGGCACGTTGGTTAATGTCTTGTCTCCTCAACATATCTGTCGACACTGCAGCCGTGCAGCGTGGTGGAAGACTAACTTTCTACTTCCCCTCGCTCTAACATTTATTTCTGTCTCTCTCAGCTGCACAGCTTCCTTCCTCCCCTCATATGCCAGCACACCACTGAGAGGGTAAGTTTTTGTCGAACAAAAGAATAAGCAAGTCCTCTCGCTCTCGGCCATGCCTGCTTGGCTTGCCTTCCACACACTGCCCACTGGCAGCAGAGCACATAAAGTGCATCTGGCGAACGTAATTTTATCAAGTTTATGCATCTGTCCAAATAGTTGCACCCAACATCACTTGTATTTCAAAACAAATGGTTTCAGCTGAAAATGTTATGCAAAACATTTTAACGAGGAATTATTATTTCAAAAGATGTTTTCTTTTGTGTTTAAAGGTCGTTTTATCTCGTAAGGTTGGTGTTTCATTGTATCTGACATAAAATTAACAATGACTTTAAAACTCAAAATTTATTTAAGTCAAAGAGCAGCATCTATGCGAATAAAATTATATGCCTAAAATCATATACTCTACCACTTGTCAGCAAAAAATTGTTTGCACATCGAGCAACTTGTATTATATTGTTAATTTTCAGTAACTTCTTGCAGGAAAATGGGAGGATTTATATTAATTTATTTAAATAGACAAGAGTCTTTGAATAAACTGATAACATGCAAGTGTCTATTTGACACTTTTTGGCGTCTAATAATGGGGCTAGTGCAGTGTAGCTCACAGGGAAAGTCGGAGGACATGGTTTTGATTGATTGATTATATTATTAAAGACAGTTAGGAAATCAGTTATAATCACCTCATTTGTGTCTCAAAATTACAAGTTTTCTTTGCGGTAAAATATTATTAATCTCTTTAAAAGACAGACATTTGCCACGTGTGCAAAGTGTCGCCAACAAGCAACAGCATGTAGGGGTCATCTTCCTGCTGCGCCCCCCTAATAAACCTACAGACGTTACACTGCCCGATCGAAAACTTCATGCGCTTAGCTGATAGTGTGCGGGACATTTAAAATTTGACTTGCATATGGTGTCATATTATTTGCATTTTCAGGGGGTTTGATAGTTTTAGGTCAGCTTGTTTTTGTGCCGGATTGCAATAAATTATCTATGGTATTTTAAGACGTTATTTTCTTTATTTAAACGAGTCTAGGAGAAATTATTTTAATGTATTATTAACAGTAATACATTTTATAAAATTCAGTGTGAAGGGCATTGGTATCTATTTTTAGTATTGGGATATCAGCAGTGGTATCGGGAAATCAATATTAGTATTGGAAAACATGGTACCGGAACAACTCTAATTAAAAAAAACCTTGATTCAATTTTTTTTGGTTTTATTTACTTTACTTAGTTATATGATTAACATATAACATGCTCCATGTCATTAGTTGGAAAACATTAAAGCAATGCCCCACTTACATTATTATTGCAGAATATTTCCACACATGCATATTTTCATTACTCAACCAATAAGAGCAAATCAAACCTGCCAGTTTTCTTCTAATGTGGTCACCTGTTGTGAGCTGCATCTCTACATCTTCAAGCACCAATGACACCTTCACAATGGCAACTTGCTGACCAGTTGAAATGCTCCGCAAGATTTTCCAGTAACGGCACTCTCTCTGTTGTAATAAACAATAAAACATTCTACATGCCATATATTATTTATTTATTTACTCTGGGGGAGAGGGGTGTTTGTATTTTTGTTGATGTCACAAACTAGCATTATTACATATTAAAAACCCAGAAAGTGGTTCAAATAATTTTTTTTAGGAAAGTCCACAGTTAAGAAATTAATAAAATACAATTATTATACCTACTTCTACATAAAATATTTGTAGCACAATTTATTCAATAGCTACCTTAAATTTATTTGTAAGTAAAGCCAACAGCATACTTTAGAATAAAAGTTACACAGGTTATTCACATGTATCTGCAGCCTCAACAAAAGTTTTTGTGTCAATGGCACCTTAATAAATCATCATCTTGTTTATGCATCACTGTTTCTTAAATATTGTGTCAACTTGTGAGAATTACTGCAAACACCCTTTTCCAAGTGGTATGGTAATATTGCAATTCCTTTGATACCCTTTCTTTCTACAATGCTGAACAATAAAGATAATGCACACACAAGCATGCATCAGATGGTACTGATATAGAGCTAGTGCTACAGATGAGCAATACACATGATCGCAAAAACAGGGCAGTAGAACAATTACATAAGAATCTGTGGTATGCTGTTGGGTCATCTTCAATAGTGTCACACCCTCTCGCACTGCGATACATGCTGCAACACGGTCTCATGTAGTCCAGCAAATGCTGGATGTTGTCCTCAGGTGACAGACTCACAATTGTTGGATGCTATGTACTGTGACACAGCAGCAGCTGGTGTTTCAACTAAACTAGTCCCACACATGCTAGATTGGGACACATCAGAGGAACAGGCAGGCAACGATAGTGTTTGGACATAATGGAGGCAGCCCTGGGCAACCCATGCAGTGTGTAATCTGGAATTATCTTACTGGAATATCGCACCTGGAATCCTGGTTAGAAGTGGGAGCAGATGTGGGTGAAGGAACTCATCCACATTCCGCCAGGCCATCAATGTTTCAAGTAACACGATAAGAGTGGATTGGCTCCCCAGACCATAATACCTGCTGTGGGGAAAATGAGCTGCTCTATATCAAAGTTGGGATTGTGGCATTCGCCAGGGGCCCTCCACATCTGGGTACAATGATCATCGGTCCCCATAACGAAGCGGCATGCATCACTAAACTACACACATTGCCAGTCTGTGACTTTCCACATTGCTATGGTCAGAAACGACTGCAAACGGAGCCGCAGCTGTTGCAAAGTTAATGGCAGCATATGTAATGGGTGCTGGGATCGTAGAATAGACTTTGCAAGGTGTTGAGAAATGGTTTGTGGGTACACAGAAGCCCCAACACTGGCCAGTATTTCGGACCAGGTCACCATGGGGTCCCTCTGTGTCTGGCATACAATCCGTCGATCCTCTGAGCTGATAGTCGACCTTATCCACCTTGAGCCAGTCCTCAATGTGTGGGTGCCTTCATGTATCCACTGCTGCCAACAGCATCAGACAGTATGGTTCAAACAATCCACATGGTGGGCTATAAGCAATATGACTACCTTGCGGTTTTTAGCCAGCTTACGAGTTCTCTTTTTAAGTCCATCAATTGTATAAAGCAACGTCTTTGGCATCTTCCTGACATTCTTCTTCACTTTACCTTGTGTGGTGTTTCTCACATTAATATAGCTTTGACATGCCAGTGTCTCTATGACTGCTGGTCCGTGCTTGTAGTGCCACTGTCAGGTATGCGATCAAATACAAATGCACCAATATGGAGTCATGTGCATACCAGCCCCCATACTCTTGCTATTTACATCACTTCACAGTTGTTGCATGATTTCTTTATGAGGCACTATTTTCACTGAACAGTGTTGGAAACAAAGAATTACAATCAGTTATGATGCGGGGGGCTGTGGTGGTGTAGTAGTCAAACTGCTCGCCTCATAACAAGGCTAACAGATGTTAGATTCCTGAAGGGTTCATGTGGATCTTCGCAATTGGGGAAACATGATGGACATTGCCGTTGGTTGGTGTGTTTTCTTGGGGGTACTCCTGTTCCCCTGCCTTTGCATTCTGCAGCTGCTCCATCTTCACCTCCTTCCACCTTCAGGGGTGTTCAAGCCTCAATGCTAAGTGCAGATCAAAACCTCTCAACTCAACCATCACAAGTTTTTGTGGTAGCCTAATATCAGTTCCGAAATCAATGATGATAATGACAAAAACTAAGCCAGAGAGGAATGTCCTTCATGACCTTATCTGTGCTCAATAATGGAGCAGAGTCAAGCGCAGTCGATGCCAACACAAGTGTCTCCTCGCCCGTTGTTCGGCTGCACATGCTGATTCTTGGTGGTGACATCAGCAGCAAGTGGCTGATCTGACTTGGTGTTGAGCGGATACAAAGTCTACAAGAGACATTCTCAAGTGGTACTTCCTCTCCAGCACAGCAGACCAGCACTTCAGTGAGCCTGGCACATACCACCTCTGCATTTGGCTGATAGAACCTGCAGCAGTTATAAGTTAATAAATTATTGAAACCTCTGACCATACAACACTGTGGACTAATAAGAGTGACACATGAAACTAGAACTATATATTAGTTTTTTTGCTTCACTATGTATAAATACTTCAATTATGCCACAAATCACATTTAAATGTACCATTTCATTGAGCAGCAAGAACTGATTTTTGCCTTATTCAGAAAAAGAACTTATTGTTTTAACATGTATAGTATAAAATAATAAAATTAATTCTTCATGACTGCTATTAACTAGTTAGAACTATACATTCACTTCATAACTTAAGTTAATTTTTCTGATGTAACCTAATGTCTGTTGTGTTTAAGTGATAGTTTTTTGTTATTAAATTATGTGATGTGGAAAAATAACGGGTGTGATAAAAAGGTTATATGGGATCTACTGGAGTTTAAAAAAAGTGGTGTGATGAAGAGCTTAGCCCAAAAAAATGTAGGCATTACATTATTTGTGTTAGGTACCTACTGCTGATATCAGAATCATGAAAATTAACTCTCAACTTTAGAAGAAGCTCTGTGTTTTATAGGCATTTTAGAAAGGACATATTACATTCAAGCTAGGGTTAGTATGCAGGGCACTCATGTTGCAACTGCAGTCTTTGGGTTTTGATGATCATAAGCTATCCAAATGCTTATTTTGCATAGTTTTCTATACGAATGGCTAAATAGCCCACATACACAAAAAAATATGAAAAAAAAAAAAATTCAGATTCATTTTTTTTCTACTATAGCATAAAATGATAGGATGTAAAATTTGGTATGACTTTTAACAACTTTTGGGGTTTGTCTGGTTCATTATGAATAATCTTAGCCATGTAGCTATTAAATCATTACAACAAATTGTAGCTCTTGGTACAGTTTTTAACATGAACTGTTCTAACTTTTTTTTGTCTCTGTCTTCAGTGTGTTTAGCATATGTACACATAAAATATAGTAGACCCATAATTTTGTGACTGTCCACAGTTCTCGAGAATACTGTTGCAAAAAAATTAACATTAAAGTTGCAAAGTCGAAAGTAACCAATTCTGACTCCTAAAAATTTCAAAATGTTCAAAGTACATTTTATGCGTTAAATTTGTGTTTAATCATTTTTGGTCTTAAACAGTGTTTTTTCAATGAAATATTGATTTAATTTAATAAACTGACATCATACAAATTAAACTGTAGCAAGAAAGCATATATTCAATCTCCCATTTTCAACACAAGAAAAACCATATTTAGAGGTAAAATCGGTTACTTTGAAATATTAAATTGTTTTTGTAACGGATTCGGTCCACGGTGGTTGCATTCTATTTTGCGGTTTTGTAGTAAATTTAAAAAAAAAACTATGAATTAAAGTCGTATGATGTAGAACATTTATTTAAGTATTCGTGTGTTAGTGGTGACACAGGTTATATAAGGAGAAATAAGAAAATATTACAAAATGACTGAGAGAAAAATTTGATCATTAAATGGTAATATTCCAGAGTTCAGGTACGGAAAGCGAATCCTGTTGACTGCAGCTCTTGTGGATGGATTAGAGGATACTCTGTCACTTTTCTGCGCTATGAACTTCAATACTGTTATTATAAAGAATTGCCTAAGCTCATACAAATTAAATAATAAAACAGCCAGAGCTGTTAAAGATTTATGTAGAGATAGTCAGTTGACTGTTAAGTTTCCAGTGAAGTAATAAAAATTTCTGCGGCTTGACGTGTCCTGAGAGCAAAAAATATATACCCACCAGTGAAATTTTACCAAGTGTTTTAAAGTCCAACAAGATTTTTTGATGAAATATTCATTTAATTCTATAGCCAGATGGCTTCCAACAAAATGATGCCTCAGACATGTGTACCTGACATTTTCTTATTGTCAAAAATGTTTGAATATTGCACTGCTGTAAGTTTTACCAAATGCCAAGTCCATTTTTCACTGACTTCTTGCGAGAAAAAGCTTAGGATTTGTAACTGAAATAAGTACAAATTTATTTCAGAAGACATGTCTGATGAATAAACTTGTAACAGACTACTGTCCTGTCCTATCAATGTAGTTCTCAGTAAACGCCAACGAACTAGCTCAGCATGAGTTGGAGACTTTAACTACATAACAATGAAAGTTTGTTGATACCAGGATTGCCAATAAATAAAAGAAGAAGTTAAATGTTTACTGGAGATTTATTGTCATCTCGGCAAAATAAACTATTGAAACTCACAGATGACGAACACACAAAAAAAAAACAAGACAGAATGGCAGCCTTCATAAAACAAAACTTCTCACTTCAAGAGTTATGAAGACGAGAGAGAATCGTTACTTTTCTTTCCTGGAGCCCTATTAACTCTTCGCACCGACGGAAAATAAATTTAATAGACATTTGAACTGAAATGTCCGAAATACAAAAGAATGTTAAAGTCGCGGGCACTGGTCGATGCAAGTAACGTGATCACTCGTTGCAGGCTGTCCGACTGACAGCTGACAAATGATCGTGCTGCAACGAACTGTTGTGATATCCGAGAAAGGTTGTGCTTCTCTATATAGTGATCAAAAGTTTCCTCATTGAAAATATGTTGTTTTCGTGCAGTCGGTCACGTCAGCTAAAGGTGACCTCTGTTATGTTCCTTGTTTTACCATGTTGTGCAATGAGGAGTCGACATGTTTAGTTTATCAACCCAGTGAAAAGGAAAAGATGCGCTATCGTCCTATAACGTCTGTTGTTGACATCTTTTACTACTGATGAAATGAAGAAAGAAAAAATAATCAATTTGGAAAAACAAAAATATATAAAATACAAACAAGTTGTAATTGCCGCGCCCTTTCAAATATTACATGAATTACTATCCATGACTGAAATATAGACAATTGAAATACTTTCCGAATATATCAATTATATATATATCTAGCTGCAATGCTACAAACTGATCTTAGAAGGATATATACACTAATATGCAAAAAAAACAATTGATCACCCTGAAGGTGTCATCACAGGGGCACGTAAATGGGTACAGTCACAGGACATGATGCATGTATAAAGAAAATGTCAAAATATTGTATCACACCAAGCATGTATTACAAGGGACCAACACTTGCAGGATGCACTTAGTATGGTGTTGGACCACCTGTGTACCACAGAGACAGGTGGTGATATGGTCAGGCGTAGACGCATATAGACGTAGGATGTTCTGAAGAAGATCCTGCCACAGCTTGTGCAACTGACTCTCCAAATCCCCCATAGTTGCTGCTGTCCGAAGTTTCCATCCAACTTGGTCTCCAACAATCTCAGTGGGCGAAAGGTCCAAGGAAGAATGTTAACATTATGAAGGCAGGACAGAGATATGATGCTGTATGAGGCCGAGCATTATCATGTTTGAAAATGGACTCGTCAAGCTGCACCAGGAATACGAGCATACATGGTTGTATAATTTTGTGGATGTATCGCCACACCATCAAGGTTCCTTCAAGCACCACCAGTGGGATGCACATATGATGGTACGTTGTGATGCTTGTGGAGTGCTTACAGCCTGTTGCACGATGAAACAATCCTCCCTGCTGGTGGTCCACCAGCATCAACCAGAGCCTTCCTAACAGCTGTGAGTATGCTCCTATTTCCACTGCGTCCAACACAGACTCACAGTGTAGGCAAGACAATCGAAGTGGCAAGCAATGCGCCAAAACGTCCAATCTGCCTCTCGGAGGCTGGCAATGCAGTCTCTCTGAAACTCATCCAGCTGGGCAAAGACTTGTCGAATGTACCATCAGAGCATGCAACATGTTCACTGACCTTGGCTCTGTTGCTCACCCTGCTACTATGGTCTTATTCAGTGTCTTGTGCCTATGAATGATGGAGGGACATGTATGCCCCTAGTGGCATAACTAGGCAAGCAAACTGCATTAAACACAAATAGAACACATGTCGGGCTATGACCATACTGTGTGGCCACCTCTGTTCTACTTCCGCTATTCATTCATGGTGATTAGTTAGGGTGCAGCAGCAGTGGAAATGGCAGTAGTGGAAGCACTAGTAGGTACCATTAGTAGTGGAAATGATGATTATAATGATGATAATTAATGTTTACTGATGATGGATGGATAATGATGATATTCATGACTCATATTTGATAAGATGATGATGATTACATATTTAAATCCTTTTGAAACAAAGAGGATAGCAAGGATCTTAATCCAAAAGTTGTGCTTTATTGTGGCTTTATAAAATTCATACTTAAAAAAGTCATCTTAACCTTAGTCTTCGTCATTGTTGCCATCCTTGTCACCATATTCATGATTATTACTACTAGATGTAATTCAGGATGCTTGTGCTGTGATCAGAGATTGGGTGTGTGTGTTGACAAGAGTAGTGTGAGGTCTAAGTAATGTGCTTATCTTGACTGTAGCTGAAGATTCTGGCCAAAATCCACATACAATCAGCAAATGATATATATTTAGCAAATGACACAACACTGTATCAAAAAAACACAAAAATAAAGAACTGTAGACAGAGATAAACTTTAAAAAGTAAATTAAATGACAAAATTTGCTGCATATAGAGAAAGTATCTTATAACCAACTGTCAAAATACTGTTAACAAGGTGGCAACTGTACTACAGAACCTTGTATTTGAGTTCCTTAAAATTTACTGAAAGAATAATGGTCATTTCATAACACAATGCCCATCTTTTGAAATTATTCCTTATTTTGCTTTAACTTCTGCAACCTAATAATAATACTTCAAATTTAATTTGGATGACTTGTAAATCAAATTTTTGAAATAGGAAATAAAACCTGTGTAACCAAAAAAATAAATTAATAATTATTTATTTATTTATTTATTAAGACTTAGAATGCCATCCAACAGTAGATAACCAAACATACAGAAAATGACAACACAAAACAATGGACAACAAAACGAGGACATTGACTAAGACACAACCGATAGAAAAATATTCAATCAGGACACATACAACAAAAACTACACATTAATATAAGAAAAAATTTAAAAGAATAGTGAATTGAACCTGAAATGAAGTGTTGAACTGGATATATAATATATCAAAATAATAATATTTAAAACATTTACTGCTATAAATATGTACAGATCATTGAAAGTTATTTTTCTTCCCAAGAATGGATCAAATTCCGAGAAATACTTATTAAAATGGGATACACATCTGTTAATTAAATTTTTTAAATATTTAATGTAGAGAAAGTATGTAATGATCTATGGGTGTAAGCAGGAATTTTTAAGCCTACTTTCCTATAAACTACTGTACAAGAAATATATCCTAAAACTGAGTTAATTAAGAGCAGGGTATCATTGATGTGTCTACGTAATTTTAAAGGTAATGTTTTGAATATAGAAAGCTCGTTAATATACTTAAATTCTAATTGTGAAGGAAATATAAAAGCAATTAGTTTAAATATCTTTTTTTTTGAGATTTTCAAATATATTGGCATCAGTCAATGTGTTGTAATTCCATATTACTGAGGAGTATTACAGTTTGGAACGTACTAAAGAATAATATAAACATAATAGTGAATCTGGGGAAGAGGAAAAATAAGTAATAAATTTAATTAACCTTATCATAGACTAACATTATTAATTAAATTATCAATGTGCACATGAAAATATAATTTAGAATCTAAAATTACTCCGAGATCATGCACGTAAACTACTCCATTTATTAAGACATCATTAACATAGTATTTGTGTGTAATTAAGTAAGTTTTATGGGAAAAAGAAATACAAAGGGTCTTATCACTGTTAAGTTACATAGCATTAGCTTTACATCAATTATTAATGGATAAAATATCGTTTTGCAACATTACATAATCACCATTGTATTTAATGTTTCTATAAATCTTTAGATCATCAGCAAAGAGAAGAGCACTAGTGACTTATCCCACCGACGATATCGTTCATAAAAACATTAAATAGCAGTGGTGCTAAGGTGCTTCCTTGTGGAACACCAGACGATACAAGATGTGATGACGATAATGAATTTTCAATTTTGACTAAGAATGTCCGACCAGAAAAATAGTTAGAAAAACACTTGATGTAAGCAAGGTTAAGACCATTCAATTGTAATTTTTGCAAAATCATTTCATGTTGACAGGTGTCAAATGCTCTTTGAAGATCAAAAGAAATAGTGTCAACTTGGTTAAGAGAAGTAACTTCAGAATAAAGGTTATTAACAAAGGTAAATTAATTGGAAGACGTAGTTTCCGCTATTTGAAATCCATGTTGAGAATCAGAAATGACATTTTTTGTAAAGAAAGATAAATGTCTGAAAATCACTTTTTTCAAAAACTTGTAATAAACTACATAATAAAAATATTGGTCTGTAATTGTTTACATCATATTTATTGCCCTTTTTAAATACAGGAATTACAACTGCTCATTTCCAAAGGTTTGGGTATATACCACTTGTTAAACTGAGGTTGAAAATGTGAGTTAATATTGGGGTAAGAATATCGGCACAGCCTTTAATTATAAAGTTGGGAATTTCGTCACAACCTGTAGCCTTACTACTTTTAAGCTTTCTAAAAGTACCCATAACAGAGCCTTGTGTAATATTAGTGATATTAATGTCCAGATTATTTTTATAGAAAACAGGTTGAAAATTTTGATAAGAAAGTTACTGTACATATCCTTTGACAAAATGGTTAGCAAAAATATTTACAAGTAATTCAGGATCTTGGGTCTAAATGTTAAAGTATAATGTTCTTTATAACCATTTTTCATGATTTTAACTGATTTCCAGAAACTATTGGGGTTACTTTTATGGTTATTATTGATGTCTGTTTGCCAAATTTTCTTTGCATTTTTTATTTTTTCTTTAACCTGTTTCCTAAGTTCGGAAAAATGGGAAGAATGATAAACGCAGTTAGTTTTTTTATATAACCTATAGAAATGTTCGTTCATTTTTATAAGATCAATCACATCTTTTGAGAACCATATTGGATAATTGTTTTCTATTACTTTTGACTTGGGTATAAAACAGTTAAGTAATAATTGTAGATAACAAGTAAGAAATTCTACCATTGAATTTACATCTTCCATTTGATAAATCGGAAGCCAATAATAATTTTTTATTGATAAATATAAATATAAATAATCACCCTTTGGATAACTTCTAAAGATACTATGATTGCTAATTTTTTGTTTTTCAATTTCTATAGTACTCTGACAACATAGCGCAGGATGAAATTCATCTTCCTCCATTAAACAACTAAAATATTTCACAACATTAGTATAGAAATTAGCAAAAACTAGATCGAGTAATTCAGTCAGGTTTGGAAAAATTTAATTGGTCAAGAGAGAGAGAGAGAGAGAGCTAACAGTTTGTAATAGAGATTGACCTTTTAATGTATTATAATAATAATGGATATTTTGAGTATGGAGGATATTCCAATCAATACCTGGAATATTAAAGTTGCCCAATATTAGTATTTTATGAGAATAATTCCCAAGTTTAGCTTCCAGAAAAAATCAATAGCTATTAAATTCTTCCACAGAAACTTGTGGAGGAAGATAAATGTTTCCTATTAAAATTGTGTAAACATTGTTACACGTTATCTCGACCCAGATGGAATCTATTTTTTCATTGAGAAGTTCAGATTTTTGCTCAAAGTGAGTGAAGCGAAGCAATGTTTATTTACTGCTATAAGGACCCCAGCTCCTCTATTAAAGTTAGAAATTTTTGCATCATGATCCTTACAAAAAATGGCATAACGTTCCGGGAAGTAATGTGCGTTAATAGTTAGGTGATTAAACCAAGTTTTGGTTAAACACATGACAGGAAAATTGGTACTATTAATATTTTGTGAAAAAAAAAAAAAGGGATTTTGTTCTTAACCCCCTGATATTTTGATAATATACCTTAAAATCTCTGTACGACATAAACCACATTGAATGCTAGCACCTCCGAATGCCTAATGAGTATTTAAGAATTTCCTGCCTTAGCTCCTCCGGCCGCAGCATTCAGTTGTTCCCTATTTGAAGCATTATCATAGATAAAAAGTTGATCACTCTACAACCTGCCATAAAAAAGGCTTATGAGACATCCCACGGGCCAAAAAACTGTGTTAAAGATACAATAAAAGTTGGTCTCTGCCACAGAAACTTGGAAAAAAGAGTAAGAATTGTAACGTGTTTTCAGTTTAGTCACTTTTATGTCGGAAACTTTGATATCTTGAAATATGTAAGTTAAAATATAATTTTCTTCAACCTGAAGGGCGAAATGAATAACACCTTCATTCGCGGTCTTGTGGTTTTTGGGACTAGCTTAATGGTCATGTTATACCGCACGCCTAGCTGAATCTGTTTTCTACCAGATGTAGATCAAGTCGCTGATGCCCCACTTTCAGTCAAAGCCTTTGTGCCTCTTTGGGTGACTAACACATATCCTTCATCGTCAGAAGTTGACAAGGTATCCCTCTCCGACAGAAAAACATCCTTACTGTTCGCCCGATTAGCTGAAGTTGCAGAAACTACGCCTGGCTGTGCCATACTAGATGCCGTATCAGTTGAAGGAAGAGAAGTTAAAACCTTTTTTCACACTATATCACTATAGGAGTTCGGGATGGGAAGCTTCAGAACCAACACACAATGTGGCTCAAGAGTTACATAGCTTTTTATCATTTGCCAATTGGAAACTTTTGAATAGCGCATGTAGGAGGGTTTTGTCCTCCTTAAGGTCCTTGACCTCTTTTGAAAGATCGTCGATCTTACACAAAACTTCGAACATGGAATGCGATTTTTGAAGATAAGTCGTCCTGTGATAAAGTAGAATACTCGTCGTTGTCACCAATTTCTACAGTAAGCGTTAATTAATTATTGTTCACTGAGGATTTATTGTTCAAATTGGCTTGCTTTATATTTTGGAGAGAAACCAAACATATTTCTTACCTCCTTACAGTTCACACAGAGGTATTCATCTTCATTAGTAGTTCCTGTGTACTGGCTATGAAGGTAAGTCCCGCATGAACCAACACACTTAACGAACTTTTGTTTTCCAAAAAACGGTTTCCCACACAATGAACATAAATCCAAACTCGGGGGGGGGGGGGGGGGGTTGTAAAAACCCTTAAAGTCCTCGCGTTCAGGTGATTCAGACACTTTACTCACTTATTTCCTAGAGAGATAAGACAATATCACTGGAGCGAAGACAAGACACACATTCTTCTCTCATGAGCGCTCGGATTATAAAAATAGTAATTATTATTATATTTATTTATTTTTATTTATTTATTTATTGACACACATATTAAAGTGTCCACGGACAGCTGAAAGCCTTGGTAGGGAAGCACTTATACATAAACATACAACAATTATATAACAAATAACAAAAAATACAAAACAAATAACATTTAAAACAAACCACCACCAAATAAACACAAAACACAGACAATACATAACAAAGATAATACGGAAATTTAAAAAAAGTAGAAATTACTACTGACTAAAATTAGTATTACTAAAGTACATATTTCACATTAAATAGATATGAAAAATTAATTTATAGATTTATGATATAAAAATTGTTTGATAGAAATTTTTGACGCTTTCGCTCTGTGTTTCACTCAGGGGGCAGATCGATAGTGCTCGCTGCTGCATCAACCACACAACGTACAACAGGCCGTTTTGTGTAGCATGCCGTTCATGCACGAATGGGCCAGTGAACCGTTCAGTGTCCAAAAGACCCACTTACCAAGAGTAACCAGCAACCTGCATGCTTATTTTTGCATTTAAGTATGATCCCCTTAAAGCAGAGTCTAATGCATGCCCAAAGTAGTGTTATCTCCTCCTTGCGTCCCTGCCTTAAAACGTAATTAAATATTGAGTGCCCACCCACCTGGTTCACTATGTTCACACAGACACAATTTGGAATGCTCATAACAATTTTTGTAATTTTTCAAGTTTTTGTATTGTATTGTTTTGTTTGAAAAGAACAGATTAAGATTTCACTTTTAAAAAAATATAGAGTTGAAGACGCTAGTAGTATGGCCGCCACATTGCCAAGCTCACTGAGCAAATTTCTAACAGTTTGAATATTAAATTTTACTTTATTTAGTACCATTGTTCTTTAAGGGTTTTTATGTGTAATTTGTTTTCGTTATTTAATCTGAAGTGTATTAATATCTTTTGCTTGCCTGTTTCTGCATTTAAAAGAGAAACTCATAATTGAAAGACTCTTAGCAACTGCTATAAAAGACTTTCCCAAAGAGTTTTGATAGTCAAGAATTACATAAATTAATTCTCTAATTATTTTCCTGCCTGCAACTGATCTTGTTTATAAAGTGTTTGCTTTTTGCATTTTGTGAACATTTCCCTCAAGATGCTGGCGGGAAGGTGTCTGTTGCTAACGGTACCTACGTGCCACCATCTTTAGTCAGATCTAGTGGGTCATCGAGGGTGGATGGCCACTCCGTGCCGAGCACCACGGGAGCATCATAAAGTGTTACTGATCATGTAGGATATCAATAGTTTAAATTGTAAAATACAGAAACTGTCTCTTTTGCTCTCCCGTGTGCCGACCCTCCTCTCCAACGACTTGTGAGCCCGGAGAGTTTTATTGTCGTAAATTCTTTGTTCTGTTCAGCCATTTTTGCCGCATAGGCCGCTGGCAGGCCTTGTGTGCCAGGCCCGCTTCAGATACGGGAGGTGTATATTGCCATGTGTAGTCCTTTCTGGTAATATATCTCACTTCATTGGAACTCGTATCTTTTTAATTATTTTATCTAATTTACACCTCAGGAACTGGCCCTCTCCAGTGAGTGTACCACGTGGTCGCCGACCACGTGTTGAACTGTGTTTAAGTTAAAGCCATGACTTTCTAGCTAACTCTTAATAGACGTGTTCTGCAAGGGGATACCGCCACAGGCTGTCGACCTGAAAACGACCCTGTGAACAAGATCTCGTGCTCCTCCGAGCCTGTAGAGGAGCTTGCACCCTGGGAAATTCAACATCTGTATCTGCATCCATTGACGATTTGGAAAGTCTGTAAGGTAATGTGGCATTGTTCGCCCCTCGCAAGCCCCAGTCACGTAATTTCGTTATTTATAAATGGGTCTACATGTACTAAACATTTGTTTACATTGTCAAGACATTGTTTAATTAAATCATAAGATCTATAAGTAGGTATAAATAAAGAAGGAGATCTTTGATGATAATGTGGGACTTTCTCATTGCCCTTAAAAATATATTTATTAAAAATATACCAAAATGCTTTTTGTTGAATTTTCTATTAGGATCTGTATTTGTAATAGAAATCCAAAAAACTGAACAATATTCTAACTTGGATCTAACTAAAGTATAATATAAACAAAGAAATGAATCATAATTGGATGCAAAGTAATTTAAATATTTAATCAATCAAACAGTTCTATTTGTTGTGGTTAATAGATTGTCAATATGATGATGAAAATATAATTTATAATCAAGTAATAAACCTAAATCCCTTATACATTGCGTTCTTTGAAGAACTGTTTTGTTGACAAAATAATAATTTATATTTTATAAGTCTTATGGGAAAATGTAATAATTTGTATTTTATTTTCATTCAGTTTCATTCCATTCTGATTGCACCAATGAGTAACAGAATTAACATCCTTTTGTAACAAACTACAATCAGTTATTGAATTAATGGTACAATATAGTTTTATATCATCAGCGTACAAAAACACCTGAGAATATTGTAAAACTTCACATGTGTAATTTATAAAAATACTAAATAGAAGCGGAGACAATGTTCCACCTTCAGGTATACTACAGGGAGCATTATATTCTAAAGAGTTAATGTTATTAATTCTAGTAGAAAACTTTCTATCCAATTAACATACTTTATATCTGAACCTATCATTTCAAGCTTATATAACATTAATGAATGGTTACAGGTATCGAAAGCTTTACTCAGATCAAAATAAATTGTATCTACCTGTTTATGTGAGATTATTTCATTAAAAATAGAATTCACACATTCAAATAAATTTGTTGCGTTAGATATACCTACAATAAAACCATGCTGTGAAGTATTAATAAAAGCCTTAATATGAAATGAAATATGTCTATATATAATTTTTTTTAAGATTTTAGAAAAACTACACGTAACAAAATAGGCCTATAGTCATTAAGATCATATTTGCTAACGTTTTTGTGAAATGGTACTACAACCGCACGCTTCCACATGCTAGGAAAAGTTATTTTTTCTATACTATGATTAAAAATATACTATACTAAAATAGGTGCTAAAATAAACATAAAGCCTTTGATAATGAAATCAGGCATACTATCTAAACCTATTCATTTTGATGCCTTGAGTGGCTTTATAGACCACAAAACAATATCAATGGTGATTATAGGTGGCAATATATTGATTCCAAGTATAGTGTGCTTAACTTATTTGCAAGTAATATTCTCATTATTGTATACCTTCGCGAAATGATTAGCAAAAGTGTTTCCTAATTCTTTATTATTGCTAATGAGCCTGTTATTAACTAAAATTTGTGGAGCTTGCTGACAACCATTTTTCACTATTTTCACATAGTACCAGAATTTAATGGGATTTGATTTAACCTGATTATTTATTCTATTAAGCCAAATACTATTATATTTCTTAATTGTACGCTTAACCAGATGCCGGTAATTTGAAAATTGTTCATAATCATGTTTATAATTTTTATTTATACATGTATTCTAAAAAAAATGATCTTTACATGGTGACATAGATTTTTGGAGAACCAATGTGAGTTTTTTTTTTTTATTTGGTTCTAGTTACTATTGGAATAAATTTGTTAATGGCATAATTTAAAGAATCGGTTAGAACTTCAACATTTTTGTCTACTTCTGACACTTCATAAAGGTTTTCCCAGTTCGTATCTTTTAAATACTGGTATACTAGTAGATAGTCACTATGGCTATAATCTCTATAACTAACAGTATCAAGAGTAATATCAGATGTATGTATGGTTTTGAATTCAATGAACAATGTTAGATGTGCTGAATTTTCACTAACCAGAGAATCGGAGTGTCTATCAACATTGATGCAGTTCATATTTGAAAAAAACTAGATCTAATAAATTTTTACTTAAAACTGTATGATTCAATTATAAATAATTTAAAGCATTAGATTTTTGTAGGAGATATTGACCTTTAATTTTACTGCAACAATGTGTGGTGTCCTGAGTATGTTTTAGCTTCCAATCAATACCTGCATTATAATCACCTGTTAAAATTACCGGGTGAGAATAAGTTAATAATTTTGAATCCAGAAAATGGAAAATATGTTTCAAAATCTTGAACACTAATATTAGGAGTAAGATAAATATGTCCAATAAGATATCTAGTACGTATATTTTTACCTACTTCTACCCATACTGCATCAACATTAGGCAGAAAATTCATGTTTTTGAAAAGCATTAGGAAAACTTAATTGATTGATTGATTGCTATTAATACATTGCCTCCTTTAGACATTGGGGTTATATTATAATCACAATCTTTTCTAAATATATAATATTGTTCAGGAAAGTATTGGGAATTAACAGAAAGATCATTAAACCCTGTTTCAGTTAAACAGATTATTGAAAAATTGTTTATTAAAACATTTTCAGAAAGCACTACGGATTTAGTACGTAGGCCTCTGACATTCTGATAGTAAAGGTGCCACACATCCATTTTTTGCACCATCAAAGCTTAAAATATTAACTTATTCCTCTGATCACATCATTTGTATTTTTATCTGCTGAAGAGTCAAGTAATACTTCTTTTTCATTTATTTCGTCAGTCGACATTGTTTAGGAGTCAAGTCTGAGTTCTGTTTCATGAAAATTTGATTGTAGTGAAGTCTACCATAAAAGAGACTAATTAAGCAAGCAGAAGACCAGAACACATTATTAAAAATACACTCATAGTCAGACTCAGCAACTGCAATATAAAATAATGAATATGTATTATATTTTGTTTTCAACTTAACTACTTTTAGGTTTTCAATTTAGTTTCATTATTAATGTAAGATACAATGTCGTCTTCTTCTACAACAGGATCAAATCTTGGAACAAAAACTGCTTTCATTTTAGGGCATATCTGTTTTGAAACCACTTTAATGTTTACGTTATTGCAGATGCTCACTTGAACTTGTTTGCGGCTGTCTGTGTTCACTTTTTGTTCTGTTGACCCAATATCTACTTTTTTCTTGTAGCCACACACTTCCTGGAAACTGTCAGCTTCAGCTGTCAACACGTTGGAAGATGGCTGCTCACGTGGTGTTTCTATGTGCTTGCCGCTACCATATGAAACATGTGTTACTGAATTTGGAAGATTTTGTGTGGATCTTGAAGTATTCGGTTTGGATGTCACATGCTACTGACCATTTTCCACAACTTGACTATATGTTTTGCCTGCTTGTGTGATCATGTTAGTTGATTGCAGCTGCGAGCACCGATCACCTTTGTTAGCATCCCCATGAGAGGTTTGCAGACTTTCAATGAGAGCCTTAAGCAAAATATTTTCTTCTTTTAGAGAGCTCATTTGACTTGTCAAACTGTCAATTTTTTTTAGTCAGAGTAATTAAAGCAGACAATATTTGTTCTCCTTTGTTAGCTTGTGTACCTGACATGTCCGTACGTGTCATAGCCATATATTGTCGCTGTATCTCCAGTAAATAGCTGTTTTTGTTTTTCAATTGATCAGATGGCTTATTATGTGACTACGGAGATCCAAAACTGAACACAGCCAGGATCCGTTCTTACACTGTGCACTTAAATTGTTTGCATCATCACTGTCTTGTGGAATACATTGTAAATGAACACATTTTCCACATACGCTGATACATTTTACAAACTTCTGCCTCCCATAAAAAGACTCACCATATTTTTCACACAGATCCACATGGGGGGCATATAAAACCCTAAAATCCAGAAGTTCACGACCTCTTGACACTTTAAACTATTCAAAAACTGAAATCAAACTGGAGCAGAGGGAGCATACATCCTTCTCAATGAAACTCTCTCAACATTATTATATAATTTTCCTAGTAAATTATATATGAACTATTTTATTTAAATTTAAAGTCATAGCATTAACATTACACCATTCAAAGATTGCTGTAATATCTTCTTGAAGATGAACACAATCATGAAGATCTTTAATATTTTTGTATATTTTAATATCATCAGCAAACAACAGAGGATTAGAATAACCTAATACATCATTAATAAAAATATTAAAAATTTTGCATTTTGAAGGTCAAAGTAAATAACATCAATTTAATTTCTGGTAGTAACCTTATCATAGAGGTCATTGACAAAATTAAAAAGATTAGTTGTAGTGGTTTTGCCTAATTTAAAACCATGCTGGTAGTTAGTGATTACATTTTTTTGTGTAAAAATTAAGATATCTATGGATTATTTCATCAGAAATTTTGAAAAAACTACATGAAAGGGATATAGGTCTATAGTTGTTTACATCCTGTTTATCACCTTTTTTTATGTATTAGGAACAACTATAGCTTGTTTCCATAATCTGGGATACCTATTGCTAGAGAGACTTAAATTAAGAAAATTTATTAAAACAGGAATAATAGCTTTAGCACAACCTTTGATTATAAAATTTGGAATCATATCCATTCTGGTGGCTTTACTGCTTTTAAGCTTCTTTATTGTCCATAAAACCAAACTTTGTGTTATAATGGGAGGTACTATATGTAAGTTATTATTTAAATAACTTCTTTGTGACTTTATACATTTATTAGTTTGAACATAAACTTCAGAAAATTGCTTGGCAAACATACTAGCAAGTATTACAGGATCTTGAACTACACCATTTTTTGATGATAATATAATTTTTTCCTCCCTATAGCCTTTTTTCATTACTTTAACGTAGTTTCAGAATTTTGTAGGATTAAATTCCAAATTATTTTTAATGTCAGCTTGCCACTTTGACTTATCTATTTTAATTTCTTCCATAACACATTTCCTATATTGAGAAAAACGGACATAATTATATTCTGTTTATTTATATTCTTAATAAAGATGCTCTTTCATTTTTAGTAGTCTTATCAGATATTTTGTAAACCATACTGGATATTTACTTTTGATAATTTTTTCCATTGGTACATACTTATTGATTAATATTTTAGAATTTTATTTAAAAAGTCAACCATTTGATCAACATCATCCATATAAAACACTGGACTCCAATCAAAGGCGTTAAATGCATTGTACAAAGACAAGTACTCACCAAGAAAAATTGCTACTGCCTTTGTTATACTCAAGATTTAACTTACATTCAAAAATTAATGCATGATAGTAGTTGTCTTCCTCGACCAAAGGATCAATAAATTTACCTATTTCGATACCATGTTTTCTGATACAGATACCCCGATACCATTGCTGATACCCCGATCCTAATGCTAATACTAATTTGCTGTGCAATGAATTTTTGAATTCCTGTAAATATTGTTATGTCGTGATTCCATACAAGGTTATTTTGTTTATGAACGTGAATTAACAAATTATTGCACAAGTGAAAAGCTATTTATTTGTTCCTTATTTATCTTTTTTTTTTGTAATAATGTGCAGTCTATACAAGCCAAAGTGCGGTAATTTTTGTATTTAAAGAAAGTAATAATATGATTTCATTGTCTATAACAAATACTTATGTATCAGCCCGATACCATATCCGATACTGATACTTCAAAAATGGGTCAAGTATCTGCAGATACCGATACTTAGAGAATCAGTATCGGAACTCTACTTTTTGTTTAATATAAAAGCGAGTATTATTCTGTGTATAATTTGAATTCCAATCAATACCAGGAATATTAAAGTCACCTACTATTATTATTATCAGGATAGATAGCCAACTTAGATTCCAAAAATTTAAAATAATCTTAAAACTTTAACTACAGATAAATAAGGGGGTAGAATAAAATTTCCTAATAAATCTTTTTTTAACACTAGTTATTTCTATCCAAATTGAGTTAATATTTTCTTTTAGAAGATCATATTTTTTGACTAAATGTGGAAAGCTGTTGATTGTTACTAACCAAACATGTTTTTCATATTTTGAAGAAAGAAAGAAAGAAAGAAAGAAAGGAAAAAAAAAACTAGATCTTGTTTATAAAAATATCAATGATATAAAATATTATAATATCAATAAATTACTAATTGGAAATATGTATCTTCCTCCACAGACATTAATGAAGGATTTACAAAATTTTTTTTCGTTTTTAGAATCAAATTTATCAAACTATCCACATCACATAATAATTGTAGGAGATTTTAATACTCCCGAGATCGATTGGAATACTTTACAGACCCAAAATATTATGCATTATTATATCAAACTTAAAGGACAGTCGTTATTAAAATATATTAACTCTCTTAATCTGGAGCAATTTAATATAATGAAACCACCTGCCGAATTATTAGATTTAATATTTGGAAATATTTATACTAAAGTTGAGAAATCTACTGATCCACTGGCGGAGGAAGATAAATATCACACAGCCTTACACTGTCAGATTTTGTTTACTTCTGAAAAATGTAAATTTAAGAATCAAGAACACCATAGAAACTATCAGAAAGGTGATTACATATCTTTATATGTTGCTCTTAATAGTTTCGACTAGGCTCCGATTTACCAGATGCAAGATGTTGATTCTATAGTGGAATTTTTAACTACCAATCTTCAATCAATAATTAGTACTTTTATACCTATAGCCAAAGCCAGAAAACCTAAATACCCAGTTTGGTTTACAAGAGACTTAATTAATTTAATAAATAAGAAAGAACATTGTCACAGACTTTACAAAAAAAAACTAAATCTGAAATCAACTATGCACGTTTTGCTGAGTTAAGAAAAATTGTTAAAGAGCAAATAAAACTATCCAAAATAACCTAGGAAACAAAAATTAATAATTTAAAAATTGACCCAAATAGATTCTGGAACTATGTTAAAATGATGAAAAATGGCTATAAAGAACCCCTTACTCTTACCGTTGATGAGAATATGATTCAAGATCCTTCTCTACTAGCTAACGTCTTTGCTAAACATTTTGCTAAAGATTATGAACAAACAAGTATTAATTCCTCGGTACATAATAAATTCATAAACCATCAAAATATTGACACACCTACAATCATTCAAGGACTAGTTCTCTGGGCAATCAAAAGTCTAAAAAGTAGCAAGGCAATTGGTTTAGATGATATCCCCAATTTTATAATTAAGGGCTGTGCAAACATCCTTACTCCAATACTTTCTCATATTTTTAACTTCAGTCTAATAAGTAGCAAGTATCCCAATGCCTGGAAACATGGGGTGGTAGTCCCTATAATCCAAAATGGGAATAAGTTTGATGTAAATAACTATAGACCCACTACTTTATAAAGTAGCCTATTAAAGGTCTTTGTAAAATTATATTTAAGCACTTATAGATAGTAACAAAAAACTCTTTTTCGGATTTTCAACATCGTTTTCTGATGGGCAAAACGACGGCTACTAATTTGTTTAATTTTCTCAACGAACTTTGTACTGAAATCACAACAAGAAAACAAATGGATGTAGTATATTTCGACCTTAAAAAAGCTTTTAACACAGGTCTACATCAAATTATTATTCAGAAATTACAACAGTTTGGTTTAAACAACTCATATACTAATTAGTTTACAAATTATTTTCTTGGTCGGTCCTTTGTAGTAAAAATTGAAAAATCTCTATCAAGTTTTCATCCTGTATCCTCTGGGGTTCCGCAAGGAAGTACGCTGGCACCACTACTTTTCAATTTATTTATAAGGTCGGCGTAATAAGGCACTCTAGTGCACTTCTTTACGTCAACGATCTAAAGATTTATAAATGAATTACGGATAGTGATGACTGCGTAATGCTACAAAAAGATATCTTAGCTATACATATGTCGCGTTAAGAAAATGCTATGCAGTTTACTATCAATAAGACTCTTGTATTTCATTTTCAAGGAAAACTAATTCCATATACTACAAATACCAACTGTATAAGGAGGTAATCAAAAGAACTGACTATGTACGAGAACTAGGGATATTATTAGATGCAAAACTTTATTTTCATATATTGATGCCCTCGGGTGAGACACGAGACGAACGCTGACATAAATACTTACTTGTAATTTGGGCGCAAGCAGTGCTTCCCAATCACCGCACTATTGAGACTCACCGTTCTCAGGGATGTTGCGGATTCTGTGTGTCCGTCTCACCCGGGCGTACTTACAAACACGTTGGCAAATACTAAACTTTTAATAAAATCACTGAAATAAATAATTGATAAAACATATGTGGCTAAGACACTGTCACTACTGAATAAAAAATTTAGTTCATTGTAGACTTGTTTTATTGATATTGTTTATACACATCAACGTGCCAATGAAATGGTTATCTCGGGCATGACAAGCCAATTCTGCTTTGGTGCTCCCCAACCCATAACTAATCTAGCACAAGCCTAAATAGATGATCTCACCGAGGTGCGTGAAAGCACAGCCTTCACAAGGAAAGAGGGCCGACAGCCGCTAGGGTGGACTGATGGTTTTTCCCTGAAGACAGGACATGGTAAACTATAAATGAATACCCTTAATGCACATTAACACGAGTGATTACTCAGCATCACCAACGCAAACTCATCGGGGCTCGCCTACCAACACGTGGTTAGTGTGGTGATGGCCTATACACAGAGCCAGCTAGGACGGGAGTAATTGCACCGTACACTAATTACACAATTACATAGACCCTTGAATGAGACATGAAATAAGATGGGACACGAGCTCAATATTCACAATAAACACACACATGTATAAAAATACGCTTAGGTGACGCAGATTCCGCTGGATGAAATTCATAGCAGACCACGTGGTGCAGGTTAAATTACAATATGCTGCGTGGAAACTGCAAACTAAATTCAGATAAAATATTATTCGTGTTGAGCACGTGGTTGCCTTTGCGATTAGAGTTGTTACAGGCTTGTAACATGCCTGATGGCGGTGGAATCAAACATTAACTGTGACCGCGTGGTCAAGTACAAAAAGCATCAATTTATATGAAAAATACATTGAACCCTGAATAAAACTGACATAGAACCCTGAAATAAATGACTGCACATACAATGTTATATAAATAAGCTCTTAAACGCAATGACGGTGTAAACAAAGACTAGGTTCAGTCGGCCATGTTGTTGTACGTGATGTTGCCGTAAAATATTCAAACATGAAAATTACCCTTAAATACATACATAAAAATAAAGCTCTTAAAATTGTGTGTAGCAATTATGCAGAAGTTACACTGAAACGCCATAAACATAGGCAGATGGCGTCTGATTCAAAATGCGTGGGTCGCGTGAAATCTCCGACATCTTTCCCCTCCTCCTCGATTAAGTTAAATATGCCACAAGGGCGTAAGAATTCATAAAGGGGAAACATAATGCTGGGGAAAATGTCTGGCAAAAACGTACGCAACCAAAGATTAACTGGTAAACTAAATTGACTATGGAAACCTAAATCAGCGAACAAAAGTTTTAGTGCGTACATGACATTGTCTTACCTCGCCAGTTCTCGACAGACTGTCCTGATACAAGCATCACACGGACCTATCATGGTCATCTACGGGCTTCACATAAGCGGAAGTGCTATGCACGCCGAGTGAAATACTTTATATTGAAAATAAAATGGCACAAATTAATTAGATATTGTTTTACATTTCTAAAATTTTGTTACGGAATTTCAATATTATTTTAATGTCTCTTTGTGATGGCGTTCATGCCAGAATATCAAGTGTTCTTAATCTTGGCGCCGCAGGCACTTTGAATATTCATAACCAAACAATTAAAATTAGTACAAGCACTTTAAAATATTTTAAGACATATTGATCACTGTAAAGACAACATAACAAATTTTACCCTGAAATGATCACTTATAGGAAAGTTCAAAATTATTGGATCATTGCGCACGTGCAGGACACGTGACACGTGAGCACCATCATGGGCTCTAGCGCTGCTGGCTGTCAGCCGGCATCTTTATATATATATATATATATATATATATATATATATATATATATAAAACTTAATAAATGAAATTAGTTGTACTCTACGCTTTATAAAATTCATCACATTTTCAGCCACCTCTCATGATTCTCTATTATGTCTTTATAATGCTTTAATTAGATATAGATTAGAATATTGTACTATGATCTGGAATTATGTAACAGAATCGTATCGATTAGATTAAAAAACATACAAAGGAATGTATTTAAATTAATATTTAATAGATTCTAATTAGGTGTAGATTTTTATTATAATATAGACCCAGTGAGATTGAAAACTTTGTCTTTGAAAACTAGACGTGAAATTCTAGATACTTTATTTTTAATTAATCCATTTCTAAATTATACATCATGTATTATAGTTAATAAAAAAAATATGTTTAAAAGTACCTTCTTACACACATAAAACACTTCATATTTTTTCAGTATTAAAATGTCAGAAAAATTTAGTCAATGTGTTAATAATTAAATACATATTTTTGTAACTTTGAACCTTTTATAAGGAAAAAGTCTTTATTTAGTGACTTGTTCAAACATTACAGTTGTTTATAATATTAAATATATCTTTGTCATAGTTAAAAACTATTCTTTTCCCAAACTTGGTAAATTCAATTTTGTTTTTGTAGTAGTTAGTAATTTTCATGTTGTATGCCCTGAACATGTCTTTTTTTTTTAATTTAATCATTTCTGTGTATATATATTATTTTTATTTGTGGTGTGTGTCATATGCTGTATGTTCACATGCCTCCCTGTCATTGTTCTTGTACTGTTGGGTGGCACATTAAGCTTTGCAATAAATTATATATATATATATATATATAATTATTATATGGTGTCGGCGCTCATTATATGGTGTCGGCATTTGTCTGAGAAGGTTGTGCAGTGATTTCGCTCCAGTGATTTCCTGTGTTTCTTTGAAAATTATGTAAGTAAAGTGTCAGAAACACAGTTACAATTGGACTTAAGGGGTTTTTACATGCCCCCCAGACCAGAATTATGTTCAATATGCAGTGAACCGTTTTTTGGTAGACAAAATTTGTTAAGTAAACGAGCCCGTGCGGGATAAGATATTACTGCAATTGTACCAGCACAAGCAACGAAGAATTTTTTTTTGTAGGTAATGCACTAAATGTAAGGACAACAGTACATTCAGTTTATCACCAAAAAAACAGGGAAACAGTGGTGTAAATAAAAGCAACTATGCTGAATTAACAATTACATTAGGGTACAAAGACTCTTCAACTCCACTGGAATCTGACATTTCTAATAATATGTCTACAAAGATAGCAGAATCAATGGATTCCACAATCTTTTCTATGTTCAAAACCTTGTGTTGCAAGATAGACAAATTATCTAAAAAGGTCAAAGAACACAAAGAGGACAACTCATTATTACAAGCAATGTTTGAAAGCCTTCAAATGGGAAATAATAAGAGGTTTGAAACTTATGGTGATATTTCTGAATTAAATAAAGCACTTGTGACATCCCAGAACACTGTTCAGAAAAAATCCTACAGTGAAGTGATACGTAAGAAGGCTGACTATAGGCAGTGGCAAGAAGAACAGCAGATCCCAGCAGGGAATAGTTCAGTTGACAGCACGGGCAAACAACAAGGACTCCCATTGTGTGGATCAGCCTGACCCACAAAAGCCAACTGCTGACAATGACGGGTTCGTCGTCATCAACAGGCCTCAACGGCAAGTATATCATCTATTCTTAGAACAGTGGATCCCAGGAAACAAGTCCAGCTGGGCATCTGCAATAATGTGAAAATTAAAACAGTTCGAAAGGTGGCTCAATCACGAATGAAAGCTGTTTGTGTCGTGTTTCACACCTGAAGTGCAAGACGACGACATAATTGCTCATATAAACAAAGAAATTAAAGTGGCAAATCTAAGGGTAGCTAAGTTAAAAATTCTTATTCCTCTTTCTACGTCATATACGTTACCATCAGAAATACGGATACCTATACACAATCATGATACGTATACTTCGCCATCGAAATCGACTTTGAGGTTCAATGGGACAATCAAAAAGACAACTTTATATTTTTCACTGGGGTTAATGAAAAGTCTATAATCGTCAATGTGATTCCATCTAGATATAGTGTATGCATTAATAATGTTTATACTTAGTGAGAGGTAATTCGTTATTTTGGATGTGATACCCATATCTCTAGTTTGGTCAATTTCAACACCATTTAATAAGAATGCAATTCTGTGCATTAAAGCATTAAATGCATTATACCGTTCCAAACTATTCCTAGTGGGTGGACTGATAAGGCAGCCAGATGGCCAGAATACGGTGTTAAAACTCAGCTCAAGATCCTCTTCTGCTACTGCTACGTTAGGTTGGTTTTAGGTATAAAACACTGAAGAAATATTATCTTGGATAATTGTTTTTTCTGAAACATAATGGAGCTAGAAAGATACAGGAGCAGGATATGGAGATGAAGTGAAGAGTGAGTGATGAGATTTGGGCGGCTCTTAACATCAAGGTCTTGAGAGTCTATGAGAGTGAAGCAAGGTGAGTATGGAGCAGAGCCAGGATGGAAGAGCAGGGGAAACAGGACATCCCCAAGGAAACCCAACAAACAACGGCAGCAACCAGCATGATTCCCACATGCAAAAATCCGGGGGCGACCTTGCCAGGAATCAAACTTGGTTCACCTTGGTGGGAGTAGTCTAATCACTACCTCCACGGGGTGGTTCCTACGCTCATTCTACTTGTTTTTGGCCTGGCTACCACGGGCCAAGAGCTGATTCACCATTTATAATCCACCCTGTATATGAAGCGCATAATATAAATATAATATATAATATATATATATATATATATATATATATATATATATATATATTATATATATATATATATATATTATTTATTTATTTATTTATTTATTATATATTTATATATAGGTTCACATTCAGTCATAAATAATATCTCATACTAAATGCATCACAAATGGCAGAGGGGTTTTAAACAGACTGATTAATAATTTTCCATTTGAATTGCATCTACCAAAATATAATTTTTGTGGTCCAGGAACCAAGCTTACGAAGCATTTGGCACGTAACGGTCACGGAAGAAATGTGTTAAATAACGCCTGCAAAAAGCATGATATCACTTATATCCAAACAAACGATTTAAAACAGCGACACATTGCAGATACGATTTTAACTGAGAAAGACGAGAATATTAAAAAGAGTTGCAGTGCCTCAACAGGGGAGAAACGCAGCACTTGGGTGACTAGAAAAATGATGCGAACAAAGGTGAAAAGAAGGATGGGTCTTCACAGAGGAAAGAAGGTGGTGGCAAGCAAAGGGAAAAAGAAAGATGGCCCATTGCAGTATATTTTCGCCGGGCTAAGCTCTTCAGGAGCTTTAATGGGTGGAACGTCAGTCATTAGTAGAATAGTTAAGCGCACTAGGAAAGGTATGTTTCATCACCCACACACAATCGGAAAGGGAATGTGGGAAAAAAAAAAAACTCAAGGAGTGCGAAAAGATGGGGAAAGTCTTAACTGACCTCCCACGTTGGCCACTCACCAACAAAGATATTCTTGTATACTCCAAGAAACTTAAGATTCTATACTTTAGTGGTGCATTTATGAGGGACGATTTATCGCGTAAACTACATGTTAAGGAATGTATGATTGTTAATTTAGAATCAAAACAAAATGACGGTACACATTAGGAAGCGTTAATTAAAAACTGACATAATTCCATTTACAACTAGAGTTTTCATGATTTACATCCTCCATAAAAAATACATAATTATTTAATGAACATACAAACCAAATACAATTAAGAAACAAACAATTACCAAATACAAATAAATGCGATAATTTATGTTTGCGATTCCCGACTATAAGACACACACTTCTTAAAACCTAACAGTAAAATGTCAATTATGCTTATCTTAAGTGGAAACTCATTCCAACTGCGTTCAGTTTATTTTGCAGCTTTGAAATTAGATGGCAACTTGCAAATATGTTTGATTGAATTTGTAACTTACAACAGTATTCCCAATGTAGACATTGTAACATCTGGTAATTTGTAAATATTTCTGTATATTTGTTTTGTTAATTTCTTTGTTTTCAAAGTTATTATAGCAGGGGGTGTGAAAATTATAATCAGGATGGTCGCTATATGCTAGCGAAACTGTTGTGCTTCCCATATTAATTGTTGTTGATACAGGAACGTTTGCTTTCACCTCTACGAACTTGAAAATATATTGCAAATGTAAAGAGGTGACACTTCTTATGACAAGTTTTGTTTTTGTTCTGCTTTTGTTTTGTTTTGTTAGGAATATTATTATTTGTATTCAGAAAAGCAAAAAGAATGTTAAGGAGTCTGCCAAATTGATATGGAAAGTTAATAAAATAATTTTTTTTTTTTTTTTTTTTCTTCTGCTGTCCAGCCCTAATTTATAGAAGTGATGGTTATAATATAATTTGTCGATGTTAAAATTGGACAGTATAAGAATAAATGAAGGAGTGTGAAGACATGACTTCACTCCAGGAACTGATGATAACCAGAGGAAGGACGATGGTATGCCACAGCTAGGCGTCCATCACTGCCTCTGGAATGTAACGGTCTGCCAACACTTTGAACCATCACGGAAGTCCAGGGACTGATGTTCGAGCAGAGAGCTTGAGTGATCAAAGCATACCAAAGGAGGATCATTGTCATCTCAGTCTGTATTCCGTACAAACTTATACATGTCCGTATATCTAATTAAAGATCAATTGAAAGTTAATTTATAATTTTAAAAATAAATTAATATTTTTTCTTTCTTCTCACTATGTTACATAAATTATTATTTTAACCTAATTTGCAACAAGTAGTGTCGTCTCTTAATTAATTTTTTTTGTAAAAAAGTTGCTTTTGAATGTGGCTCGGATTGTGAAAATATGCCACTTTATTGATATGAAGATGTGAGAAAGAGAACACACTAATTTATTTTTTTTGATAAGTCATTAAAACCTTCTAACAATTTCACTTCACTCTAGTCCTTGTAATTGATAATTTTAAGCAGTATTATTAATTATGTCATTATTTTTGCATGTTTGTTGTATATTGGTATCTTTTGTCCTATTGACTATCTCCATGTCTAGTTTATATGGTGTAATGTAACCAACACTTGAATGAGGGATTGATTTTCTCACTATTGAAATTTTCTGAAGCTAGCAGTGTAATATATAGTAAAATTATAGTAAATATAAAATATATAAAATATAGTAAATATAAAGTAAAATTAAATTAGTGACGTTTAGGGAAGTGAAAGTTAAAATTCTCCCTTCTCCGTTACAGAAAAAGTGTTGCCAAATACGTGGGGCTACGAGAGGAATATACCCACACAAAGGAACTAAAAGTGAGAAATAAATAATCTATTCTTGTCTAGGTCAGTTTGTATGGTCATAGACATATTAGTCCATCAGAATTACAAAACCTTAGGAATGAGTACAGAAAGTCATAGAGGAAAGAGGTAGTTAATGCCCAGAGAAAATAGGACCCCGTATAATTTAAGGAACACTCCTGACATAGATCATCGCCGACTAGAATATAAGGTACCGTTCACAAAGGATACCAACACAGAGTTGACGAAGGATAGTACTAATGAGGCAGTAAATGAAGTTGACAACACTAACGTAGTTGTAGTCAACGAACGGTCAAAAACACAGGAGACTTTCTCAATGAGTCAAAACACTGTGGAACAGAATATAATGTTGCATCAGGTCGCCGCCATAATGTCACAGCAAATGAGTAAATTTAATGAGTAACAGGAAACCAAATTGGAACCGCAATTGCGTAGAATGGAGGAGCGTATAGTGCATGGAAAAAATTAACAATTGGAGCGTATAGTAACCAAATTCGAGAGTCAGATGAAAGCAATGCAAGAATACGTCAGTCTACAATACTCAGTTAAGCTAAACTATTACCAGACAAGTAAATCAGGTTAGAATTGAGGTGGAAAGTGTAAGATGTTGACGCCGGCTAACAGCCAGCGGCACTAGAGCCCATGATGGCACTCACATGTCATGTGTTCCGCACGTGCGCAAACTTTCTTATAAATGTTAATTTCATGGTAGAATGTGTTATATTGTGTTTACAGTGTTTAATATGTATTAAAATGTTTTAAAGTGTTTATACTAATATTAATTGTTTGGTTATGAAAATTCAAAGTGCCCGCGGCACCGAGATTAAGAACACTTAATGTTCTGGCATGAATGCCATAACAAAGAGACATTAAAATAATATTGAAATTCATAAGAAAGTTATAGAAATGTAAAACAATATCTAATTTAATTTGTGCCATTTTATTTTCAATATAAAATATTTCACTCGGCATGTGTAGCACTTCCGCTTATGTGAACCCCATAGGCAGCCATGGTAGGACTGTGCGACGCTTGTATCTGTCGAGGAGAGCTGGCGAGGTAAAACACTGTCACGTATGCACTACAACATTTGTTCACTGATATAGGTTTCCATAGTCAATTTAGTTTACCAGTTAATCTTTGCTTGCGTACGTTTTTGCCAGATATTTTCCCCAGCATTTGCTTTCGCTTCATTAATTCTTACGTCCTTGTGGCATTTTTAACTTAAACGAGGAGAAGGAGGAGAAAGATGTCAGAGATGTCACGCGACCCGCACATTTTGAATCAGGCGCCATCTGCCTATGTTTATGGCATTTCATTGTAACTTCTGCATAATTGCTATACACAGTTTTAAAAGCTTTATTTTTATGTATGTATTTTAGGGTAATTTTCATATTTGAATATTTTACGGCAATATCACATATAACCACGTGGCCGACCGAAGCCAAGTCTTTGTATACACCATCATTGAGTTTTAAGAGCTTATTTATATAACACTGTATGTGCAATCATTTATTTCAGGGTTCTATGTCAGTTTTACTTCAGGGTTCCATGTATTTTTCATATAAATTGATGCTTTTGTACTTGACCACGCAATCACAGTAACGTTTGATTTCACCCCCATCAGGCATGTTACAAGCCTGTAACAACGCTAATCGTAAAGAGAATCACTTGCTCAACATGAATAACATTTTATCTGAATTTAGTTTGCAGTTTCCACACAGAAATATTGCAATTTCACCTGCACCACGTGATCCGTTACGAACATCATCGAGCGGAATCTGCTCCACCTAAGCTTGTTTTCACACATGTGTGTGCTTATTGTGAATATTCATCTCGTGTCCCATCATATTTTATGTATCATTCAAGGGTCTATGTAATTTTGTAATTAGTGTACGGTGCAATTATTCCCATCCTAACCGGCTCTGTGTATAGACTGTCACCACACTACCCATGTGCTGGAGGGCGAGCCCTGACAAGTTTGTGTTAGTGATGCCGAGTAATCACTCGTGTTAATGTGTATTAAGGGTTTTCATTTGTAATTCACCGTGTCCTGTCTTCAGGAAAAAACCGTCAGTCCACCCTAGCGGCTGTCGGCCCTCTTCCCTTGTGAAGGCTGTGCTTTCACGCACCTCTGAGAGATCATCCATTTAGGCTTGTGCTAGATTAGTTATCGGTTGGGGAGCACCAAAGCAGAATTGGCTTGTCATGACCGAGATAATCATTTCATTGGCACGTTGATGTGTATGAACAATATCAATAAAAACAAGTCTACAGTGAACTCAATTCTTTTATTCAGTAGTAACAGTGTCCTAGCCACATATGTTTTATGAATTGTTTATTTCAGTGATGTTTATTAAAAGTTTAGTATTGCCAACGAGTTTTTAAGTACGCACGGGTGAGACGGACACACAGAACTCACAACATCCCTAAGATCTCTGAGTCTCAGTAGTGCAGTGATTGGGAAGCACCGCTGGCCCCCAAATTACCAGTAAGTATTTGTGTTATTGTTCGTCTCGTGTCTCACCGGACGGCATCAGTATAATTTAATGAGTACTGCATCCGAGTTGAGGGAAAATATGGAAAAAAATGAGAAGCGTTTAACTAATTTAGAGCAAAATCCTGAAATCAACAGCAGAAGTAATGAGGCAGAAACATAAACAAGTATTGAGTACATGTTTGATGGTAAGAACCAAAAAGCTTACACAGTTTGGGGAGTGACTGAAAATATGACTACAGAATTTGTGCTCGGAGGCAGCACGAGGCATGACTCTGTTGTGGATTGGTGTGGTGTGAACATTCTCACGCGAGAGTAGCTCACTTAAGCTATTCTATTCACTGTAGAGGTAGACCGAAATACGTGACAGGAAACCTCTAGGCGTATTTTGAAGACAGATTGATACCTGGCGAGTTGTTCTCGCATGTTGCAGACTTCATTACACGACTGCTTGTTACAGACATTCGCAGACAACCATGGAAATGGATGAAGATAAATATAATAAGAAGAAAGAGAAAAATGAAAATGAGAAAGAACAGAAGAAATGAGAAAGGAGAGAAGATAAGGAAAAAAAGGAAAAAGAAGAGAAAAAAGAAAAGGATGAAGATGAAAAAGAAAGTAATTAAAAGAAGGTATCAGAATGAAATGCCATGGGATCCTGGAGGCACCAACAGACCAGATATCAAACACTTTGAACCATGGAACTCTGGAAGTGATGACCAGCCAGCGATCCCATATATTTGAACCAAAGAAATTACCTGCACCACCTAAACCGACAGAAGATCCATTGAAGACACCGGAAGATTGGACGAAAGAACTAGCAGATTTTGCCAGGAAGAAGCTAATTTTTGCCGCAGAAGATCGCCGTAAATATGCTAATAAATCTAGAAAGATCAGTCCAGACATTAGAAAACTAGTAGTAGTAAGAACACATTCCGTAAGCCGATCATGGGATTTTTTAAAGAAGAAACTTATCCCACTGTTTAAAGGTCCATTTCGGATAGTAAGAGTTATAAATACCAATTGTTACAAACTAGCTTCGTTGCACAAGTATGAAATAGTGGGAAGATATAATATAAACGCTCTGAAAGAATACCGGCCACCTCCCAAAGCTGTTTAATGTGGTGGAAATATAGACATGCCAATGCTGATAATGCTGTTTGAAAATTAATTTATTCTATTATACTTGAAGAAAGAAGCAGTGATGTTTACGTCATCATATTATTACTGATATATTTTAAAAGGGGTGAAATGTTATGAATTATTTGTTGAAATATTTAACAGACGTAGCCGATAGCCGCCATGTTAAGATGATGATGATATGTATTGTGTATTTTATTTTTATTTTGCCCCTCTTCCAAAAAGATGACCGATGTTTCTCCTTGTAATCTTTAAGCGAACTTTGAAACTAAGTATACGTAAGGTTCCAGCAAAATTCAGAATGGCATGGGTATGGCTCACATTATGTTGTTGCAGTAAATGAGGTATAAGTCAAAGTAAAGAGCAGCAAAATTTTAACCCTACTAGAATATACAACTTGAAAAGTATTAAGTATAATGTATATCATAAGCAACTGGACTGCCCGAACTATTCAATGGAAGAAGAAGAAAACAAATCTCAAGAGTCAAATGGAAATACTTGCCAAAATCATATTCATAATTTTCAAAATAATACTAAATGTGATCTAGATTAATAATTCTGTGGCTGGAGTCTTCTTGAAATATCCTGGTTAGACATCGTTGTATAGATTTCTTTCTTCATGTGAATTCTAATTATTAAAAAAATGGTAAAGATGTCTTAATCTTGTGTAGTCACTTATCAAAATTTAAAATATTAATTGATGGTTCTGGTTTTGTTATAGGTGCAGTGGTTGGCACCCATGTTAAAGACAGTAAGAAGCATCATGGCGCCTTATATGTATATCCTTTGTATGATTAGTAACACAGATGTTGAAATTAAGATATAACATGGCGCAGTCGACGGGATTAGTTGGTCGGGAAAGATAAGATTCTAAATAAATGTCAGTACTCAGCGGTAAAAGTGTGACAGGCACTTAGGAACAGTGACACTACCGCCGAAGTTGCGAAACGGCGGAGAACATGACGTCGATCGTCGTTTTTCACAATGGCTATGGGTGGAGGTGTTAAGTTGCCACCTGACTTGGATTTACAAAGCAAAAATGCTTACGCAGACTGGAAGTTTTGGGAGTATGAGTTTGAAGACTACCTAGTAAGCACAGGTCAGGACAATGCTGCTGACAAGGTTAAAAGATTTCCCTTTTACGAAATATTATGGGAAGTACATTGTCTCGCATCCTGGCAACTGTCACCATTCCTGAAGAGAATCGAAACAACTAAATCAAAGTCAAGGAAGCAATTGAAAGGTATGTCCACCCTAGAGTTAATGAGATCTTCAAGCGGTATGTCTTTACTCAGCGGTGCCAAGAAGAAAGGGAAAGTTTTGACCATTTTCTTACTTCACTATGCTGGCTGGTCAAAAATTGTAATTACAACCAGAAAGATACTGAGACAGCAGAGGATAACGTTGTTCTTTTTTGTAAAGTTTTGAAAGATAAAACTAACATAAATTATCTAGTGTTTTTCAAATGAAGTTAGGGATTCATGTAGAAATTTCTAGCAAAACCTATACATTGCTTGATGATTGTTCTTTTGATACTTTGATCAAAATTGTAGTTTTACTTATATTTTCTAGAAATGAAAAAATCAGAAACCAATCAAAGAATCTATAATTAAAAATACTTGAAGATAATTCTGTTTTCTTCTTGAATTTGAAGTACATTGTGAGTGTTTACCCAATACAGTCATTCTCTATCTCATTAAAGGGGTTATTCTGAAGTGTTCTCACTTTTAAGGTTTTGTGATATTTTGGGCTGTTTGTTTTCCCCCTTGTTGCATCCTCTGTCATAGAAGGTGCCACAGTTTTATAGTCTGAAACCACATGAGCAATCAAAATATGCTGCTAGAAATGTAAAATATATATGTATTTTAATTGCAATAAACCAGGCCATTGGGCATCAATTTGTAAAGCAGAAAACCAGGTAGCAATCAAGTGTACTATGTTTCAGATAGGTAGAGTACAAATATGTGACAATGAGTATTTCTTGGGCAGCTTTGTGGTTGGTACAATAAGAACCAGTAAGTGAACAACATCTGTTTAAGTTTTAAGTTACTAATTTTTCTGCTAGTATAGAATTTGATGCGTGATGTCTTTTTCATCAATGAATAATTAACTTTTACTCAACAGTGTGCATGATCTTGCTGCTCAATTCTACAGAGTTTGATTGTTACCATGCATTACGAGACGTCATAAATTGTACTATCTAACCACGGCAAAGGGCGGACGCTCCACGCCAGATTGTACTGTTCACTGACCAAGCCACCGAAGCTATACAGTGAGATCATCCAAGTACTATAGCGCACCACCAGATAGCCCTATTAGTACGATTGCAGAGACATGAACCTGGATCCACAGCACCCACCATTGACGTCACATACCAAGAGGATCTATGCCACGTCTACCCTCTCTCCGACTCCAACCAGGGTGTGCCAACCAGAGCAAAAATACTAGGCCACATCCCTTGTAACACCAGTCTATTCTGTTCCTTCACAGCACGCTTGTGCCATCAGCTCCCTGGTCTTCACTGCATCTCAGTGCCGAATATCATCTTCGACTAACTTGTCTTCACCGCATTCTTTGCCGAAGACTCCTACCATCACTTTGCCTGTCTTCACCGCACCCCGGTGCCGAATACTCCTGTCCTCTAACACTAGACACTACTGGCCCCCTCAAAGCAGGCATATAGCGTAGTCAAGTTAAAGTTATTTTTATAGCACTTCATCTACCTATCCCCACTAGCCTAGGTACAGGTTGCCTTAGATAGATTAATCTAAGCGTAGGACAGCTTCCGTAAGCTCCTGCTGAAATTAGGAGGTAGTGAGACACCACCCTCATTATTTCCTTCACTGAAATAAACAGATTTTAATTCACTCAAAGGTATCTTTCCCGTAGAATAGCACCTTAACCTGTAGACAACAGGCTTGTCAGAGGGATAGCAGGTGAACGGGATATGTACTCAAACCGCCACACACTAAGTAGAGTACCACACTCATTCTAGCTGGCCACCCTTTCTGTGCACCCAGTGTACAGAACAGTAGGGCCCATACTAGGTACTCTTTCCCTTGGGGTCAGCTTGTCAGCTTGGTGCCTACTCTCTCCACCGCACTCCTTGTGTTGGAAGGGGTATTTCCTGAGTTGGGAAAACTGGTCCTCAAGAGGAGCTCTCCCCCTGTACTGGGACTGTCCATCAATGACACCTGACTCTCGGTATTTACCGTACTTCTTGCGCCAATTACTATGATAGGGATATCGCGCTCGGTCAGCAGACACGGTACGTGATTGTACACCCGTATCGGACTACAATTCACTTGCTCCACTTTCGCGGGCTTATTAGTAATGATTCAGTCCACATGCTCTACTCGCATTGGAGTGGTATGCGAGAGCGAGTTAAATGGGCAAATGCTGCCTCCAAACCCCAGCTGTAATTTGTCGCCTTTCTCGCCAGGGAAAGGGCTCAAGCATTCCAACACTTGGAAAGACCGACCAAGCCAGTGATACCAACGGACCTCTTTACAGCACCTGTCAGATTCCGCAAGCAGACACACCCCCTGTTTGCCGCATATCTAAGTGGTCAAGACACATCCTTTGGGATCGCCAAACCCACGCTGGTGGGGAATTCAGATAACAGAGCCGACCCCAGTGACTGTATACACTAGCGAACACCTGACCACCAGCCAACCACTCACACTAGCCAGAATCACCACAGGTCAAGCAGCCGCCACAAGTTACACGTTGCTTCAGTATACCTGCAAGAGCCAACCCATCAAAGTGCAAAGTGGTACTCGCCGTACCTAATTTTGTGCCCGGCTGCAGAAGCTACCAGGCCCGTATTATATACTGGGTGTGCTCCAGTAGCACGCAAGGACTAGAGTCTGTTCTAGCACCCACCAAGAACACTTGACGTCGTGACGAACATCCACTAGCCATAGAGCATCACGCGTCAATATTTTGATAGACACAAGGGCAAACATCACCTGTGTACCACCATTGTTCCTGGTGAGTTAATGGAAAACTTGAAATAGTGCACAAAAATCATTTCAAGACCAGATGGGCATAACTTGTCCATCAAGGGTTGTTTGGAACTGTAACGTAAGGTGAAGGGTCAGACATGCACTGCAGAGGGATATATGATAATAGGGCTTTAAACACTCATATTAAGGACAGATTGTTTGAAAAGCTTAAGTATAATCTGTTTTAGGGAAGAGCACTGTACATTATCACAAGTTTCCTGTCCTGATAAAGGATATCACGCACTAGTTCAGGTACCAATGAGTTCCCTAGGTTGTAGTGTTAAAGGAGAAGAAAAACCATTTGTTCAGTCAGTTCCTAGAGTGGTGACTTTACCTCTATTTGGCAAGCTAAAAGCTGAACTTGACAGGTTAATGAAGTTAGATATCATAAAATTAGTGACCCAGCCCACCAATTGGTAGGCCCCTATTGTAGTTGTCCTTAAAAGTGTGCAGTGCACATCTGTGGTGACTGCTCACAGTTAAATATCTATATCAACCACCCTCATTTTCCTATCAGAAGTGTAAAAACTAAATGTGCTTGGCTTAAGGGTACTTGATACTTTTCCAAAATAAATGCAAGATCTGGTTTTTACCATATGGAACAGGAATAAGATAGACAGCTACTTTCCTCTTTCACCACACCCTTTGGGAGGTACTTATTTAAAAAGACAACATTTGAGATTGCTTGTGTACCTGAATATTTCTCTGTAAAATTGTACACATTTTGGAGAAAATCTAGGGTGTAATTTTTCATGTAGATGATATATTAGGTCCCCCCCCCCCCCCCCAGAAACCATCATGAAACATGATAGAATCCTCAGAGAAGTTTTGTATAGATTGGAGGAGAAAGGGTATTACTTACAACGCCTATAAAAGTGTCTTTGGAGTTACAAAGGATCTATGGTTCTGCTGACTGCTAAAAGCTTTAGGATTGACCTAGAGAGAGTTTATGGAGTTATGAACTTTCTGCAACCTAGCACAAAAAGTGAACCCCAGGTTCAGGCTAGGTTTGGTAAATTTTTCATCGCATTTCCTTCCTATGAAACCCAATGTGTTAGAACCTTTGCTTCCACTTCCAAAAATAGTTGATTTTGTGTTGAAGGAAGCTCAGAGTGAAACATTAGAAAAAATTAAAAACATGCTTTCATAAGCACCAACTGTAGCTTTATTTGACCCCAGTTTGCAAATCATCTTAAGTATAGATGCAAGCTCTTTTGGACTAAGGTGATGTATCCTGCAACAGTCTGAGAGTTCAAGACAAGTAGTAGCATGAGAATTTTCAATAATATTTTATTGGTATTATTATTTTGGAAATGGACCACAAGCCTTCGGTACAAATATTGCATACCAAACCTCTAGATGAGTTGTCACCTCATTTAAACCAATTTGGGATTCACCTAATGTGATACTACACCGTGCAGTATGTACCAGGGAGGGAATTAGTAGTGGCAGATTTTCTTTCTCCAGGGTTGCCACCTTTTTTTCATTGGAAAATTCCCAGACATTTCCCTGATTTCCAGACAAAAAGAATCTTTTTTTCCCTGGCCTTTTTCTAACATTTTTTTTCTGTAAGGATTGGTACCTTTGCATTATAACACACTTTAACACCAAAATACTTCTCTGATCTTAGAAAATTGCTCACCACATAGATTGCAAGGAAAAATACCTAAGCAGTGGTGCACACTTGATGAAATAACTGCGAAATATATCATGCATATCACAGAATTCCCTGACATTTAGCTAACTTGTTTGAAATTCCCTGACATTTCCTTGACAGTTTTCAAATTCCCAACATTTCTCTGTTTTCCAGGTTTTCCAGACCTGTGGCAACCCTGTCATAACCTGGGGAGCTGTCAATCCCAGAGCCAGAGGAGGGAAATTAACACAGGACTTGGAAGCTTTTGTATAACAAGTCTTGTCTACGTATCCAAACAAAGATAAGTTTTGTTAGTTATTCAGGATGAACAGGAGCAGGATCCAGTTTATATGAAATTAAAAATATAAACATATATGCCCAGACAGGTTGGCCAGAGAGGGCAGAACTTCCATAGAATTATGACTGTATTACCATTTCAGACTCGAGACCACAGTAGAGGAAGAGCTTATGTTGAATGTTACTTGTGTGATTACACCTCCTCCTACAGCTCCAGTGTCTGCAGGTTATTCACTCAGGACATCAAGGAATTTCAAAGTACTGAAAGAACGAAAATGTGTGTGTGGCAGATTGGGTTGCCAGCACTGTTACAAGATTTAATTAGGGCTGGACCGATACCGATACCAAAACATTGGCCGATCATTCCAAAATCGGTATAGGTAACAATCGGCCATGGTCCAACCAAATCATTTCATCAACCCAAATGTTTCAATCATCATGGAAATTACCACACTTGGTTATCTTGCGGGACATGTTTTCACAAACAAAGAATTTTATTTTTGCAACTGAAAAACTATTTTCTTAATTTTATTTTTATCTTTTATTATCAGGTAATTTAAAATTCAAGGGAAACTGACATGGCTGGCTTTGGTGTTGCTACATATTTAACTCTATATAAGCCATATGTGGTGAAATTCGTAAAATAAAATGTAAGTTAACTTATAATACTGGTATCTGCTACTGAAGTAGTTAAAATTAATTTGTAAAAAAAATGTTTCACCACTATAATATTCATTGTACATTTTGTATCACGTAAATGTCAATTGTAAATTGATCTATTGCTCCCATATTGTACACAATATTTTGTTCCTAGCATAACACAATTCATAAACTGATTACTAGCAAGGTTGAATATTTAACGTTTTATGTACGTGCTGAAATGGCACCCGTTCATGGGTAGAATCATAACTACTTGTATTTTATTTATAAACAAATATCTTTAACCAAAAAGATTGGCGATATGATGAAAGTAAACGGTGCGTATATATAAAGCAGATGAATGTAATTTAAGCACTAAACATGCGCACAGTATTTATAAACACTGCTATCTTTAATCTTATTCTGTGTTTTGTGGTTATGTTCATGACAAATCAGGGCATTTGCAACTATTGGGCAAGGTTGGTGATTGTAGGCAACTGCTTACGTCGCAAAACCAGTTTAAAATGCCAAAAATAGTTACCATCGTGCCCCGGAGTTCGATAAAGTGGAGATTTTTATAATAAACTAACCAAAGTGCTAAACTGCAATGTACATTGAGTGGGCGGGAAAATACTGTGCTTAAATACTGCTGTGTCATATGCACAGTGATTTATAATGTATATAGGTATTGTATAAGTAATTGTATGTACCATTTTTTGAATTTGTTGATATGTTTTTCCACATCCTGGAGACTTTGTGCTCATTTTAAAGTTGCTCAGACACTATATAAAAATTACAAATGAAATGATTTGCATTGGCACTACCTGCGGGATCAGCCACAAAGTATCAATATCTGTAATGTCTGCAAAATGGGGTTTGGAATCAACTCTAAATTTAATTCGTAACTGTTTGCAATGTGTGAAGGAACAGGTTATCCTACGAGAGCCATATTTGCAGTAACAATTTCTATCTCCTATTCTTCTATTTATGTTACTTCAAAATTATAACAATGTCTTCATTAGCAGATAAAACTGTTATCAAGCAAGCATCTGAAGGACATGTCTGCTAGGTTTGGAATTCCAGAAGTTGTGAGAGCAGGTCTCAGTTTCTGTCTGACTGGTTTAAAAAATTAGTTTACAATACAACTTCGGTGTTCTTACATCCTTCCCCCATTAACATTAATCCAACTGCAAAATGGAGGCAGTTGAAAGTCGCTAAACAACTTATAATTATATTTCTTCTGCACTATTGGTATACCATATCACACCTCTGGATAATGGTTTTAGCCCAGGGGAGTCACTCATGAGCCATCACTTACGATCCACCCTCCCGGTACTGCCAGCCACTGTCCCAACAGGTAGATTGTAAGCAGGTATTACAAAATGAAAGTCTCAAACAGGCACAGCAAACTGAAAGATATATAACAAGCATCATAGGATCAGATAATTGGAAGACCTAGAAGTAGGCAAGTATAGGAAAATTGAACATGTCAGTTCTGAGCCAAGGTCATATATAGTAAATATAGACATAACCAATGGTTTTAAATGCCAGCTCCTTACAAAGAGTATAGGACAGCAGTTTATACAGGAGGAGCAATAGGGCCTAACATAGAATTAAGGAAAGATGCAGGATCTAACACAGAATTGAGGGAATAACTTGTGGACGTAGGTAGAGAGGATGAGGAGGATTTCAGAAGATCTGTAGGTGGACTGAAATGCTCAGTCTTCCAAAATCAGTTCGCAAATGTATAAATTAACAAACGAGGGAGTAAAATAATTAGAGATATGGAAATCTAAGAGACAAATGAAACCACTGTCATGGATGAGTGAGCTTGAGTTGTGAGAACGGTACATCCAGAGTAAGGCTAGTGTAATGAGAATTGAAACATTGTTACTTAATATAAAATATAGGCTAGTTGTCTATACTGCGTAACACCATACATTCTCATTGGTGTGGTAATTCATACCTTTCAAAATTCTTAGAATAATGTTAATGTTTGTAAACTGAAGTGCAACTTTGTTTCAATAGATATGATTAAATAAGGAAAACTTGAGAGGAAGGATGTAAAATAATCAGTTGGTATGCTTGTGAGGGACAATAAAACACAAAATGGCATACATGCCAAGTGAATAAATAATTGATGTAAGAGTTTATGCATTCTTTCTAACTCCATCCCTTAACAGTACACCAAGGTTCAAGGTAGATATCAATATCAGCAAAACCCTAACTGCTATTGGTGCCAATGTGCTATCTTAATATCTCTCGGAGTAGTATGACGGACTGGTACAAAAGGGGTGGAAATAGACTGCAGATACTAACCACCAAGAATTAATGCCCTGAAGACAATTTCAATCTTGAGTGCGCGCGCACACACGCGCGCGCACGCACACACACCACACGACACACACACACACACACACACACACACACACACCGCGCGCACACACACACACACACACACACACACACACACAATATATATATATTATATATATATATATATTTATATCTTTATCTATCTCTATCTATATCTCTCTCTACTATATATATATTTATTTATATCTTTATCTATCTCTATCTATCTATCTTTATCTATCTGTGTCTTTATCTATCTACCTATCTATATTTATCTATCTATCTATCTATCTCTCTCATACAGCACACCCCCGCAGACTCTAATAGCTATAACTTGCGATGAAGAGAATGGGTACAGCTACCAAATAAACATACATACCTACTACCCTTCGGGCCAAACCCATCATGTAAAAAAATTCTAAACGGGAACACATACTATCCTCCACAAACTCCAATAAAGAATTTCTGAAAATATAAATGCAATTTGAAAAGCGAAACTAATAAATTCCCAATATATTGTTGTTGGTAATATTAACCTTTATATAATTCACTGGTATGATAAATTAATGCGGAATATTTTGTATTATTATGTTAAAGTAAAGGGTCTGAGCACTGTTAATACTTTCAATTTGGATCAGTACAATTTCACTGTTAAATGGTAGTTTCAATTTGATTTATTTTTTGTCCAGTGAATTTGAAAGCTAGTTTATAAACACAATGACCATCTCATTGCTGAAGATGATTTCTACCCTGCATTGATTGGGAAGGTATTAATTAAGCTAATTTTTTCTCCCAGTTAATATTTAAGTATCTGATTACAAATTAGATTAACATTAACTATTTATTTTTTATATTTGTGTTTAAAATCTGTTTAATTGGACATTAATTTACAATATGACTGACATAAAATATAGATTAATACATACCATACTAGTTAAACACGTAATATTATTCACTAATTTCGACTTAATAAAGCAAGAAACATATCAAAATTAAATTTTCCACTTAGTTTTTGAAAGGTCCTATCAAACTTATTAGAACTACAGAATGGCTCTGCAAAGAGTATTGCTCTCAATTTTTCAATGAGTGAAAATTAGTACAAACCATGATCAATGATAACAGAAAAATGTGGTTTAATGATTAAAAAAACAGTGATCATAAAAAACTTGTGGAAATTTGTAAAAATAATCGGAAAATAGTTATAATAAGCTAGTAAATAGTTTGGGTGATAATAATATTAATTAATACTTAAATTCTTTGATCACTACTTTTTCAGGTATTATTTGTAACACATCACCTCCTATTATATCTGATAGTATACTTCTGTCCATTCAAATAACTACATTATATTTCAATTTGAGCCTGCAGTAGCAGTTGAATACTCACTTGAAAAATGTCTTCATTTCAGGAAACATTCTATTGAACTGTACAGATTCCAAAGTGATGTAGAGATCATAACGGTGCAAAGCATCATTCCAATCTGCCACTGTACTTCTTGCTAGGTGATGCAACGACTGTGGGAGATTTCTGTCTCCACAACCCACATGTTTGTGCACAATTTCTTGAGACCGGCTCTTCATATTTTTCTTCTCTTCATAAGGCATACTCTTTGCTTCTGAGCACATACTTTCTGGTTGGAATTTGTTGTGTTGCAGTATAAAGTATGTCACTGGCACTTCCTGAGAAACAGCCTCCTGATTGTCTTTGACTGGTTTATCTAAGCTACATGACTGGTTGGTTTCATAATGTTCTGTGTGTGAGGATGTACTATGTTTGCTGCTTTGAGGATTATCCATGAACTGAGGGGCAGAAAATGAGTTAGTGCAAAGTGATTGTAGCATCTCACCTTCTTTTTCAGTCTCTCCTGTGCTCTGATGTTTCAACAAAGTATAGGTTATGCTGCCCTCAATTCCGAGCTCCACAGTTGGGACAACCTGCCTTTCAACGAACTTGAAACTGAGTATTACGTCTACACTTGGCTTGGAACCATCTTCCTCAACAGGTACTTGCTGTGTCTTTGCACTAGTGAAGTAGCACTGGCTATTTCGACTCCTGACACCATCATCACATGTGTATTTGGAGCAGAAATCCTCTATGCTGTCTGTCGGGACAAGTGTCTTCAAGTCAACACAGGTGGAAGCAACTTCTTCATCACCTGATATCATCAGAAATGGCATCACAGATTGCTTGTTAAAATACCTCTTTAATACAGATAATGAACTACGAATACGAATTGTAGTTTTTTCTTTGGCTTGGGCAATAGTGTTAAGGTTCTGATCAAAACTGAAGTTTTTGGTATTTATTTCATGCCCACAAATTGTATAGCAGAAGTGAAATACATTTTCCCCATCATCTTGACTGCTTTGATTATATGGTAAAAGCTGTAACATGGAAAACAAGAGTAACTAAGAATAGGAAGTAATAAATTCATAAATGAACCTATAGGATTAGTGAGACGGTGAAGAAGATTGTAAAAACAGTAGAGTTGTTCTGATACCAATACCAAGTATTGGTATCTGCCTATACTTAAACAATTTTTTGTTATAGCTGTATCGGGTATGGTATCGGGCCGATACATTAGTATCGGTTATAGACAGTGAAATTGGGTTATTACTTTCTTTAGACACAAAAATGATATGGTGTGGCTGTATGTTTTACAGTATTGATCATTCGTGCAATAATTAGTTCACTCACGTTCATAAATAATATAACCATCCTGTATGCATAAATTGTAAACACGTTGGAGCTCGGCTATAGAAGCCATACACGCAAAAACAATTATGCTGCTGTACAAGAGAAATATTTCTTACACAGTTCGCATGCCCGCCACAGCACCACAAGTACACATTGCTGCTATACAAGAGAAATATTTCTTACATAGTTTGCACGCCCGCTGCATCACCATAAGTGTACATTGATAGAAGACATTTTGTGTAACATTTTGCTGTGGTTTTGCTTTCTCAAGTCACGTTACCACCTGTGGAATAGTAATTGTGCAATGTAGATTTGTAAACATTTCAACATAATACAAATGTTTTATAAGGGAGAAATTAAGTCGGAATTTATTATGTTTGTACTAGTATGGTCACCATTAGCCAGGGCTGGCAAGCGACACGCGAGAGTCCAGGATGGTGAAACGTCGGTGGGCCAGCTCGGCTGTTTGCAAAACATCCCCCACCAAGGATGGTATTGAGACCGGGCAGAGCACTATATAAGGCTGGGGCGATGGCGGCTCGTGGCCATCTTGATTCCAGAGGATGACGGGACGACATCCAGAGGGGACCACTAAGCCAGTGTTCCTACTTCGATGCCAGCCGCTGCCACTGTCAAGGAGGTCTGCACATTGGCGATGACGAGACATAGCTAGGGTAATTATAATCCCAGTAGGGCACCCTAGGTCGAGCAGAGTTAGGATCTTAGTGTAATCCTTAACACTCCCTCAGAGTCATGAGTACACTAATTATAGTCATTGCAATCGTGCAGTAGAGTCTATTAACTATACTGGATAACTGTAGAGTAGAGATTTAACGTTAATTGTAAAGTAACGTAGAGTGCAAGTTGCCTGTAATATCGTATAGAAGCTGTGAGTTTAATAAACATAGTACCTTGTATATTGAGTGCTCTATTCATCTAGTTACGACTATCCCCCTTCCTTGCGTGGCCTGATTCATCCTCAGGACAGGTCACAGCAGTACTTAATCGTGATTTAACAATATTTACAGGAATACAAACATTTAGTGTGGCCTATACTTGAAATATTAATTATCCCTTATTTTTCATCAAAAACTTCTGGTGCTGGCTATACATGCCAAAATATGTATATCATGGACACAAGTGGAGAATTTTAATCTCGCTGTGCTCTTGGTGGAAATAATATTGGGAAAATCTCTTGCTTTATAATTTTTATTATTTTTCATATTTCTGCACACTAATGGTGAGCTGGAACAACAAACAAAGGAAAGGGTACTGGTATCATCAATGGTATCAGGGTATCGGTATTGGAAAACATGGTATCAGAACAGCTCTAAAAAAAATATTTCATAACTACACAACTTTAGCAGAAACTTACATTGCAGTCAACAAATTAGCTATAGGCTGTTCATGATAAACGGAGCACTTTTGAATGCCCTGATTAAGATCTACTTGTATACACATTGTGTGTCCTTCAACCATATTTAAAATTAACATTGCAGTAGGTCCTGATTGCTTTATTCAAGCATCAGTAAAGATGACTTTGAAATTATTAGAAAAGTATTCTTAGTGCATTCACGTTTACTTCAAACTTTTCTGAAACGCTGCTAAATTTCTACTTCCAGAATATTTCTCCACCTCATGCAAACAAAACCTAACCAAGTCTTGTAAATTACACTTAAGGGGCAGTGCACTGCATTCCTGCACATTCAGTGTAATAATATTTTGCACAAGAACTATTTCTTAGTAGGCATTACCAATATGCCTATTTTCTCTACATTATAATTTGCAATAATTATAAATTATATATTATAATTTATATATAGAATATAAGTAAAAGTTCAATGTCATCAAAAGTAAGGTACTTTTGTCTTATATGGAATATCAAGGTATCAAACAAACATGTAATACGTAAAGGATTGATTCAAAAAGTGTGAAAAAAAAACCATGAATAGACCATTCAAATTTGCTCATTTTTACACTTGTATGCATTAAAAAAAAAAACAGAAAGCACATGAAATCATTTTGGTAATCACAAATGCTTGCCTGACACTTTTGATACTATGTGAAGACATGGAACCATGTTTCCTCCACCATTACCAACTTTAATGGGCATTTGCCTGTCAGTCTGTCCATTAAAATATATGCAGATAGGGGCTGTGACATTTTTCAAAGGTTGATTTTGAAAGTTCTAAATTAACAGTTAACAACCTATACCCACAAATTCAAAACTGGATAAACAAATAAATTTCATAATACAAACAAAGAGCACATATAGAACAATAGTAATGACCCAACAGTTGACCAATTCTGTACACATACCTTCTCAATGTCATGTTTTCATAGCACTGTGGCTTTACTCCCTGCCATAGTACCTACAAGTTAGCTCTGCCAGCAACTATGTACTATTATAATTATTTTTTAAATGGTGTGTATTTATAAATGTCAGAAAAAGATAATACAGAAGTGCAACTATAAACCCTGCACCTTTCACCCCTCAAGTCCCCACCACAGAGATATAGAAATAAAGACCCTGGTTACACTACATCGAAATCTGTAAAGTTTTTTCCTTGTACCAAAAAAAAAATATATATATATAATATATGTATGTGTGTGTGTGTGTGTGTGTGTGTGTGTATGGGTCTACACACACACATTGAGATAGAGAGAGGAGAGAGAGTATATCTATAATCCACACCTATATGTACATGTATGTATATATATGTATATACACACACACACATATACACATACAGGGTAGAACTGAACTCTACAGACTGATGCACGATGCATTTCTGCGCATTCTACTTTACAACTTCAACCCATCTTTGAGTGCAATACTCAAAACGGGGCAGGTCAAGTAAAACAAACAGCTACTACAATCACGTGCGCCTAGATTGTACTGTTCACCCAGATTCGCTAAGAAGCCGTCACATCAACAATACTTTCTGAAGATTACACTGTCTACCGAACCCTCTGCACCCTCCAGCAAAGGTCATGTCAATTCTACAGCGTGCCACTGCAGAGCAGCACACATTCTACTGGAGCATCTCCAGCCTCCAGAGCCTCACACCAAGGAGATAAGAAAGGTTCACACCTCCAGCAAAGGAAATAATAGCGCTGCTTCAGCAGCAAGAATTATCAACTCCAGAAATCAGTATAAAAGGGCTAGCATCCTCTAGCTTAAGGCAGTTCATTGCAGCTTCACCGCTTGCGAAGGCCGGAGGTAGCAGACAGGGGAAAGTGGTCGCAAACCCTCCTCCTCCACTGCTTGCCAAGGCCGGAGAAGTTCATAAGCGTGTGCAAACCACTAGACCTCCAGAGGTCCCACCGCGGGTAAGAGATCTATACACAGCAGAAGACATCACCAGCAGCTCAACACGTCTTCGGCTGCCACCAGCATCCGTCTGCAGCCCCGCAGATCCAGCAGCTCCCAGGAGACGTTGCCAACCAACGGGTCCTGTCGATGTCGTTCTCACCAACCTCCCCTCTCTGGTTAACATCCAGATCCCTCTCTCTGGCTTTCTCCCTCTCACTCTGCATCCTTCACTTTTGCCCCCCCCCCCCCTTTTTTTAGCATGTCTCTACCCGTACTGTCTTTCCCCTCTTCACACTCGCAGCTTCTCCACAAAGTCGCTTGGCGAAAGTTGGAGGGGAAATCCGAGGAAGGGGAAGCATCCACCTTCACCAACACGCACGCACACAAACTCTGGATGGGTGGTCTAGCGGTATTTTTAGAATGGCCTCTTCCTCCTCTCTTCTATCTCTCTCACGCTGTCTTTCTCTCTGGCCAGATGCGACAGCTAAAAGCAGCTGTGTGTGAGATGACGCATGCACCCATGCACCATTGCCAGCCTGGCAACAGCAGGCCAAGATCACCAGCTGACAGCTGGTACATAATTCACGTGCCGTGTTGAGGCATTTGACATATGCAAATAAGTTACATTGTCCTCTGTAAGTTTCATTTACAAAAAAAATAAAAACACATAATTATTTATATACATATTGTATCCCACAGTAAAATTGTTTTTTTTTTTGGGAGTTGCGCCCTATTTCTGGACACACAAAATCTGCATTAAATGTACAACTCAGGTGAACACTGTAATTTTGTGGGGTGTCAATTTATTCAGAAGATGTCTGTCTATTATAATAACTTTGTATTTATTTAATAAATTGTTTGATTTTTCTGCAAGAAGCTACTGGAAATAAACTTTGTGCTCGCTTAAAATAACATGGTGCCCAAAGTTTTCTCTTTTTTGTGACAAGGGATGGTCATATATGCCATTCTGGAGAGTGATTTTATTTGGAACATGTTTGTCTATTGAAATAAATTAATATTTCATTAATAAATTGTTTTATTTTTCTGCAAGAAGCTACTGAAAATTAACTTTGCACTTGCTTAAAGTAACTTGGGGCGCCCAATCTTTCAATTTTTTTGTGACAACGGATGGTTGTATATGCTGTTCTGGGGTACAACTTTATTCAGAATACAACTGTCTATTGAAATAATTTAAGATTTCATTAATAAATTGTTTGATTTTTCTGCAAGAAGCTACTCAAAATGGACTTTGCGCTTGCTTAAAGTAACTAGGCACCCGATGATTACTTTATTTTTATGACACGGGATAGTCATATATACCGATCTGGGATGTAATTTATTTGGGTGATGTGTGTCAATTGAAATAATTCAACATTTAATTTTAGAAATTTGTTATTTTTTGTACCAAAGATCATTAAAAACAGATATGCAAACATGCACATACAATGCACTTTTTGGGTTTTTGGGGGGTTAAAATCTACCTGCAGCGATTTTGCGATTTTACCATTTTCAGGAACCATAGGGCTTTGTAAAATTGGGGTCCAATTGTATATGTATAAAGCAGAGAAGTAAACAACTTCCTTAAACCATATTGAGAACTTCTTAAACATATTTTATTTGTGGAACGGTAGGGGGAGGGAGAGATAATAAGAATATAACATTCAGTTCTGCACCAGTCCTTTGTCTGCTCATCTGTAGCAGCAGATTGTGGAGAAGACAGAGAAAGGGGAAATACATCACCTGAGACAGTTTAGCCACATCTTGCACCTGTGTGCCAGTAAGTTATTTCCCAGTGTTCGCAACAGACTTTACAAGCTTAAAGCATGTTTTTTATCTATATACACCAACAACCTTAGTTTTAGAAACTGATCAATAATGTGTAGTTACATGATAAATTCAAGGGGAGAAATTTTCCTGACCAAGTGATGTTTATGAGCTCATGTTTCATAGAAAAATATCACACTACAAACATGGGTAAAATACTGACATCTACAGTTGAAATCAAACATATTTAATCTACACACATCTATGGCCAATGTTGACACATGCCATTACAAAAAATTTTATACACACACATAATCAGTAACTTATAATTCTAGCAAAGTTTTCAGAGCTGCACAAAGTTCTGAAACTTTATAATACTGTTATAGAAAAAAAAACAAATATCAGATTACTCACCAAATGCAAATGTGAAGCATCACTAACCACAACACTGAGCAGAAAAACATCAGAACCAATACTTGCTGGCCCAATCTGGATGATTCCCTGCTCACTGAACAACTGAGGTGTAATGTCTACACTGTCACCCCTGCATCCCAACTCTCCCTGCTCAGTTGGAGAAGTAACAATTGGAGCCATCTGTATAACAGAAAATATGTCAGACCTTTATACTTTACATTCATGATTCAGACCAAAGTGTGCATTCTGAGCCAAACATAGACAGTAGAGTATATAATAATCTCAACAAATGGTAAGATCACAAGACTGATTTACCACAGAAACACAATTAATGAACACCAATCCCATCTCATTTCACGAACTCTTTTATAGGCTGAACGAGAATGATAAGTCTGTTATTCCAGTAGAGCAGTCAGATATGCTTAGTGTCATCCACATTTGACCATATTTCAGATGAATAAATAATGGATCTCTAATTTCTTTTTATATATTAGTTTGTTTGTGCAAAAAGACAACTATAGCTCTAACTGCCTGTATGACTTTGAGAGAAAAAATAAGAAAGCTTCCAGTAGGTATGTAAAAAGTATAGCAGATCATGTGAAGCCAGAAAACGTAACTTGGCTCTCTTACCCACTCTCCTGTATAAGGTTGTCAGAGACAGCTTCAGTGTGACTCAAATAAGTTACAGAGAAGATACTTTTATATGGTTAACCACTTGGTACTGAGAACCTCTGTTTTTAGTGAGAATGCCATGTAGTAAACTCCTGATTAACCATGTTAATCGAGGCCAGACAAAACGTGAATAAGCAAATTTTTATTTTTAAAAAAACCGGGTTAATCGAATTTACACATTTTTACTATTAATGGAACAGTGATATTAGCGCGTTGGGCGCCTAACCCACGGCTATAGATAAGCAGTACGTAGTTGTATGTGTCGCTTTCTAAACGTATGTTCGTCAAGTGGACCTGTCCTTTAGATGGCAGAGTTAGTTGAAAGTTTAGAATGCAATGCAATAAAGACTAGACTATAATGGGTCTTTAAATGAGGCAACCTGGCATTTAAACAATACAGTACAATCCCCATTTTAAAAAATTACCCTTACAATACAAAAGCTTACTAAACGTTTACTGAATTACAAACACACACAAAAGTTTAAAATCTCCGAAATGTTTAGTTTTTTGAACATTTAAACACTTGATACGAAAAATAAGTAAGAAAAGTTAAACCATGCCTATCTTGATTAAGGCTTCAATTTTATTTTGTTTGGCACCGGAATTGATGTTTTTGTTTGTAACACACCTTGCTCAAATTGTTTTATTATTTCTAACTTTTCCACGATAGTTTAAACTGTTTTTTACGCTTTATTGACATTGCGAAAACGAGTGAACAATGACCAGGTCGGCGATCGAAAAACTGGAAAGACGTGTTTCTTCTCGGTTTTAGAGGGGTTGGGGGGGAGGGGATAACTGAGGCCGTGTCTGAAATTGAAATGGCGAACCGTCTATGAAACAACTGTTGAAATCATTACTGTTGGGTGTGGCTTTAAAACTAACATATCTGTACTCAATTACTTTATTTTGCACTGTAAAATCATGCGATTTTATTTTCCCCTTTAAAAATTTTTGTTCGGCACATTGTACGTCCACATTACTCACCCTTTCCCATTGACACCTGTCCATTTATAATTGCAAATTCTTTGCTGATGCAGTGCTTGTACATTCAGGGTTTCTTTTACACCCATGTACTCACCATTTGATGCGTTGTGCTGTTGAGGGGGGTTTAGAGGAAATTTTTCCCCGTCAGTAAAACTGGTTTTCATCGCACTTTCTTGCTCATTGATCCCACGTGCCTGGTAGCACTTTTGATGTGAAGAAAATTGGCTTGTTGAGTGCGGAGCTATAGATTTTCCCCACAGAAGGGCAACATTTTGACGTAGGGAGGACTTCCCAGGGACGATGATCCTTCGCCCTGCCTCTTACCCAAGGCAGGGGCAAGTTGAGGTGTTGTACCCGGCTCCAAGCTTTCAGTGAGCAGGTGTAATGAGACTCGTGGGCCGACGGCCTAAAGGGATCCCTGGCGTCTCCGTCGATGTTGTCGATGCTGCGATACTGTTGAGTGTACTTAATAACACTGACTCTATTTCAACTGCTTCTACAGTTATGCAAGCGTAAGGATGTAGGCCTCCTTTACACGTCCTTTTAATTACACAGATTTTACTCTGCCTAGGGGACAGGACCTGTAATGCAAACACTTCCTGAAAACACTGATACTATTGCTTTGGTATTCAGGGTACTGTGCCCAAAATTACCCTAAGGTAAATGCAAATAAAAGGCGGAGGAAAAACTCAAGCACTTTGATTTGCTGCGTGAGAATGGTACAAGCACTACATTGCACTCACAAATTTAAGCTGATCCGCATTCAGACTTTCTGGGAGCCGATGCTGGAAAATTAGCTATGAAAATTACGGTACGATACATTCCAATTAACACTGATGGTCGATCCCATTCCGGACAAAGCTGCAACAAGAAACCAGGACTCTATGGTGTAACAACATGAAAGCAGAGTTACACATCGATAAAGTGCAGAATATAGTGATTGACAGCCAGCAAGAATGTGAGTTCAAGCAAAGAAAGAAAGAAGAGCTCTCAATAGCAAATGGTGGTACATGCAAAGAGACAGCATTGAAAGCTGCCCATGACACCCAAATGCTCTGTGGCGAATTTACATGCCAAAAGAGACCCGCAAATAGGTATTGCAATACGCCCACAGCAGCCAGTTCGCAGGACACCCAGGAGCAGCGCAGACTGCAAAAAACCTGTCCCAGTTTTTCCACTGGCCGGAAGCGACGCACTCTGTGAGAAAGCATGTGAAAGAGTGCATACCATGCAATCAGTAAAAAGAGCAGGAGAGCCGATGGCATAACGCAGCAGCAACCTCGAATTCCCAAGGGGCCGTTTGAGACGATTTCCTCGGACTAGATGGGCCCGTATCCACAAACATCCACTGGCAAACGTTTCATCTTAGTGGTAAGTGACACTTTCTCTAGATAGACGGAGGCATATCCGGTTTCCAGCGAACGCACACGCACAATTGCTCAGACTCTGGAAACCGAGTTCTATCCTCACTGGGGATACCCGAAAAACAACTTACCAATAACAGGTCCTAGTTCACCAGTCGTCTGTGGAGAGACCTATGCACCCAGTGGCGAGTGATGCATCTGACTACAACAATCTACCATCCATGAGCCCACCAAGAGGTGCAACCAAGACCTCAAGACTCAGTTGCGTTTCTGGGTAGGTGAAAATCACAAATCATGGGCAGAACATTTACCGGCCGCTCTATCCACAATAAGGCGACGAGTAAATCTAGCAATGGCGAAAAACCAGCAGTCATCTTGCAGGGGCAAGAGTTGCCAGCCCCAGGAGAGTTCGCCAGCAGACAGGTTGAGGGAGTGGAGATGCATGAGGACAGGGTCAAGAGACAGCGGAGAAGGGAAGCCAAACTGGAAGCCGCTCACTGTGTCAAGGAGAGATATATCACTCAATGGGTCCCAGCAAATACCCATGCACCCCGCCGACTAACCGCAGGGCAACTTGTCTGTGTCAAAGAACATTGACTGTCAAACAGTGCCAAACAATTCTGTGCAGGTTTCACACCTAAATGGAGTGGGCCGCATGAGATCATTAAACCCTTGGGGTTTACCACATACCTTATCCGATGAAGCAACAGGCGAAGGGTGGCTATACATCGAGATGACCTTCGCCTGGCAGTTAAAGCTACCAGTATTGCGGTGCCAGATGCCACGATAAGCACACCAAAGAGCAGGCAGAAACAGCAGCCAGCAAAACCCACTACCTTAGGAAGCATGCAGATCTCAGGAAGTGATGGGGGGCACACTCCAATGATTGTTTCCAACCACGATGCCCGGCATTGAAACACCCACCAGGGACATGGAGGAAATAATGTCGGCCAATTGAGTATTACACCCCTCTGAGCAGCAAGATAAAGCAGCAAGCATTCCTGCAGAGAGGGCAGATACCGACTGTGGCATCATGAAGTACACCATCATGACGCCAGGTCCTAAAGTCATTGCAAAAGGCGAGATGGCAGACACACCAGTGAGAGTGATCTCACTGGAATGTCCCATGATTAGCTCAGTCGCAACACCTGGGTAACCACCTCTTACCCCTGCGCCAATATACAGAGTTCAGCAGCAGCAAAGGCAGAGCATCAGGAGCAGCAGGCTGCATCAGCAGATCATCAGAGGCTGCAGGGGCCGCAGCATCAACAACAATAGCAGCAGCGGCAGCAATAGCAGCAGCATCAGCAGGAGTAGTAGAAGCATCAGAATTAGCAGCAGTGTGGATGAGTCCTCAGCGAAAAGGGAGTAGACACCCCACCCCCGCTGATCCACAAGCTGTTACGCCGTTTGGCCAGCACGGCATGTGTTGGTTGCAGTGGGTACACCCCCCGCCCCATGCACGTACATCGGCTCTCGGCATGGGCAGCAGACCCAGCTGGAGAGTGCAGCAGACATCAGAGATGACGTGCAGTGACGTGGGCCTTATTGTCTATGACCTCGCCACCTACTACGAGTACCACAAACCTGCTGTGCCTGACGGCATAGTGTAACATACGGGGGACTGCAGAGTCAAATGGCCACAGAAGAGGGGGATTTTTTATGTGAACAAAGCGTCCACGTGCGTCTCCCTGACCATTTGTACCGCTGCAGTAATCTAATGTACGCCAGGGAAAGTAGAACAGCCCAGAGTACATTAGTGTGGGCCGCCAGGAACAACATCTTTGCTTTTCCCCGGGACCCACATCGCGTATCTCACATTGGCAGTTTCGTTAATTTCCACCAAGAGGTAACTTGGGCGAAATTGACAAGTGGTTTGGCAATGCATAACAGTGAAGCCAGAGCCATCAGGTGATTCAGCCATTGGTGGGAATGAGTGAGCTGCCTGCACAGCAGTGTTATTTGCAACATTCAATTGGCACCAGATCTACGGGTCTGCTGGCCGAATCAAAGTGTTGTGACTCCAAGTGCAGTAATGGTTAGTTAGGGATTACAACACCCAACCTTAGACAGTAATGTCACCCATGTGGCAGTGAGCCTTTAAAACTTCTCTTTGTTACTGAACGAATTGAAGTTGTACTTAGCTTGCTGTTCCACACAAGTGCCCTACATAGTGCATCCAGTAGAGAGTGGATCTTGGAAATTGTGTTTCATTGGAAAAACTCATGATGCAGTTTGAACACCGCGATGAGCAAGTGCAAAGCTGAACATAATCCTGCTTTTCCAGCACAGGAAAATTAATAGGCATTAAGTATTAAATGTTTCAGCCTTTATAAGTTCCATCCATCACGCAATTGTAATCATGCATATAGATTCTTTTATTATCATCCTGCAAATGTGGCGGCATACTTGTGACGTCATGTTCAGTAGTGTTAGTAAGAGTTGTAGTACCATGGGAATGTCGCCAACATGTTTTAAATTGAAGGGCATAATTTAGTATGTATTTTAACCTGCCATATATGTAGGCATAAGCACATTTCTGTTTTCTGTGAAAAGCTCCGTAGAGTTTTCAGAGAACAGCCGCTGCCATCTTATGAGCAGGCTGCTGCATTCTTGCAGTCTGATTTCAGCCATCAGGGTAAGTTGCTGCACGGGAGTAATGCTCCGCACGTTCCCACTCAGCACCATCAACTTTAAGCTGCCTCCACTAGTGTGTCACTAGCGTGTAATTAACTGGAACCTTTTCTTCCTTAAGTGCTGAGGGATCCACTGTCAGTGTTAATTGCAATGTAACGCACAGTAATTTTCATAGCACATGGCACATTTCGCAGCATTGGCTTCCAGCACGTCTGAATGCCGAATCCACTTAAATTTGTGAGTGTAATGTAGTGCTTGTACCATTCAAGCAACAAATAAAAGTGCTTGAGTTTTTCCCTCACCTTTAATTTGCATTTATCTTACGGTAATTTTGGGCAGAGTAAAATATGTGTACTTAAAAGGGTGTGTAAAGGAGGCCCACATCCTTACACTTGCACAACTGCAGAAGCAGTTGTAATAGAGTCAGTGCCAGTAAGTACACACAACAGCATCACAGCATCGAAAACATCAACGGAGATGCCAGGATCCCCTCGGCTGTCAGCCCATGACCCTCATTACATCTGCTCACCGAGAGCTGGCGCCAGGCAAAACACCTCAACTCACCCCTGCCTTGGGTAAGAGGCAGGGTAAAGGATGATCGTCCCTGGGCAATCCTCCCCATGTCACATGAGTATAATACAGGTGCTTCTGCAAGAATTAACAGCGATGTTAGCATTACATTCTTAATTGACTATTGTAACTTTCCAACTATATCACATATATTCTGAAAAGTAAATATAATTGAGTTTAGCTCAATTATTCTGACACAAAAACATTTAAATTAGGTCATGAGCAGCTCTAGCACTTGCCGAGATTTACCCAAGTATAGGCCCTTGTGAGAGCTGGCACTAAACACTACAGTCGACTATTTATTTATCGTTATAGCATGTATCGATAAACTGCATTCACCAACAATTTTTTGTGGTCCCAGCGTAATCCCTATATAAATAACGTTAACATAAACTGCTCGTATTACTTATCACATGGAGCATAGATCAAAGTATATTTTGGGTCCCTTCACAATAGCTTCTGTACACAGCAACATTTGTGTTAATATTCACAATAAGCACATCAGATAATAAAATATTATTCAAACAGACATACGAAATTCAAAATCTAAATTATTAATTTTACATGACAATTTCATCAACAAAATTTGTCAATTCAAACACAGCCATAGACATGTAAATTGTCAACTAACATAAAAAATGTTTGAAACCTATCCTTCTAAAACATTTTTACTGGCTTAGATAGTACTTTATTTTTAATATTGAAACAGTAACCAAATGTGGTCCACAAAAAAAATCTGACATCTTCGAAGTTCAAGTAACTTGGTACCGGTGCATGAAAACCCACGTATCAGACAGGTCCAAATGCCACTGGTGATTGTTGAGTACGAAACAAAATTGCAGTGTATTAAATGGGACATTAGTTTTGTAATCTCATACGTGAACCTAGTAACGCCCAAAAATTTATAACTAGGAAATGGTTGGCCATTTTTATTTCAGAAAAAACTGTAGTCAAAAGAAAGCATGGAATGTACACGAAAACATTTTTTATATTCTTTACATGCCCTGTCATGTTACGTACAATCTAATATAAAACACTACAAAGGATATTAATTTAAGAACAACATCTCTAACTGAAGAAGCTCCATATAAAACAACATTGCACAAACAGCAAAACCAATTGTTGCACGTAAACATTGGAAATATCCACAGCGCAATCACTTTAATGTCCGGCCATAAATAATTACTATCCGGCAATAAATAATTACTCCGCTGTTGAGTCATTTGCAAAATACACGTGCATCATAAATAACACACAGAAAGTCGAGAATAACTCACTATTTAGTTTCCTGTAACACATTGTGCGTCCAGCTTCAAGACACTTTAAAATAACACATGGATCAAACGTGGGTAATCTGCACAAATCATGTCATGAGCATCCATGTTAGCAAAAAGTAATGGGATACAGCAGAAAGTGCAGCTCTCTAGCAAGGCACTAAGAAAACATAAATCAATAGCACACACAGGCGGCAAACAAGGTTAGTATGTAATATTGTCACTATCTTTGTCAGACATCCGACAACACGTCAACCAAAGAAAATGCACAGTTTTAGTAAAATAACAATTACCGTATTTACCTGAAAAGAAGACGACCCCTTCCTAAAAAAATATTTTTGAGGGAAAAATATTTAAACCTGAATTCAAGACTTCCCCTATGAAGTGCTGGAAAGATTATTTAGGTTAAAAGTATTTTTGCATGAATTTATAACATCCTTCAAAGAGAAATTCTATTATATGAATAAGATCATATATATTTTATTTACTTTTAAAGAAAAGCTAATCATAATGAAATATGTGTATGCAACCTGGCTGTATGGTAGCAGCATATTTCTTATACTGTAAAACTTTTGTGGGTGTTATATAATCGTGACTTGAGCCATTTTGCTTCCCCACAAAGTGGTTCCTCTTTACTGCTGCAGCCCTGGGAGATATCAGATAAGGGGACCCTTGTCAAAGTTGACAGGTAGTCATTAGCACTACAAAAATACATACAACTGTTCTAGCAGTGTCACACATTTATGGTATTTGTGCCAAAAAGTTTTTTACTTGAAGACTACCCCGAATTGTAGATGACTCCTTATTTGTTTCTATTCCCTTTCTGCCAAAAAAAAACCTTGTCTTCCTTTCAGGTAAATACGGTAGGAAGTGTTTGGAGATTTTCCCTGACTTTTGACTTTTGGTGATATGATATAGTTTATATTCCCTGACTTTTCCAGACCAATAAAATTCCCTCACTACTCCAGGTTTTCCCGCCCTGTGTTGCCACCCTGGCAAGTGTATGCACAAGGCCAGCATGGCAAACTTCACAGCCTGCCCACATTTCAGACAACCACCTGACAACATTGGGTAACTGTTGGGACATCGAGACCTGTGCTATACCAGTCTGCGTACACAATTCACTGCTGTCAACAGCACATCTAAACATCATCTCAGCTTGTTAGCGCCGAAAGGGGCCAGTGCAATGAGAACACCGAATGTGACACTCAATCCTGAACAGTGACTCATGCATTAAACAGTTTTCCTGACTTGTACATGTGCCCCTCTCCCAGACATACCATGTAAACCTACAATGTGATGTCTGGTAGAATTCGAGCATAGACCACGTAGGAACTCTCATCGCATGCATGACTGTGACGTTTGGAGAGCATAACAACAGATGCTTAAAGGGAAGACTTACCAATGCCATTAAACAGTGGCTCCATGTCATCTCCGTCATTGCTAAGGAGGTCTGTCAACAGCTAGGGAGGAAAAGGAATTGTGAAAATGTCAGACTCCTGACCCCAGGAACTCTAACACAGCCTCTAGCATCTTGATGACAACCAGTCCGCCCCACCTTGTGTCCCTGCTGTCAGATCACTTTCATCCGCCAACCGTCCACAGCCACTGGAGGCTTGCATCTCTTGGATGTTACACCACTACTGGAATCCTATGGTGGAACTCACACGTCTACAGTTCACAACACCCTGATTTCCAACCAACGTGGTTGGCGACACCGCCTTACTCTGAAGTTCCAGGGATTACCACAGCCGGCACATGTGCAAAACCAACACCTGTCCCCGCAAGTGTCAAAGTCAGGTCACATCTTGCAAGAGAATAATCCAGTGTGCTAGTTCCTCTAACTTATGTGAAGAGTATGATACCAGAACTGTTTTCCAACATTATCATGATTCCATTCGTAACACAACATGCCAGCACATGTGTCAACAAAATCATCACATGGACTTTGAGGCGCAACAACACAAGGACTTCATGACAGGTGGCCTTGGGCCGCCCCTCATACACAGTAGCCAACAGCTATGGCTGCAGCAGAACCAAGTCAGCCACAACAACCTAAGACAGCCACTACTGATGGGGCAGACACATGCCATGACATCGCCTTGATCTGGACTTCCCAGGGCCACTTACAGTGGTGGAGAGAGACCAGGGAGGAGAGACACAGAACCAGGTGATCAAGCAATTAGAGGTGACATTGTCACCCGAACATAAACCCCTCCCTAATCCCCAGCCCGGTACTGGTGGCCGCCCAGCAGCATCTCGAGGACACCTGAAGTCATATGTAGCAAGCATGAAGGGGGAAGTGGGCAATGTAAGAAGCCACAGAGGGTAAGAAAGTTGTCAACACAAAAACGTCAACAGAAATGTGACATTACTGAGACTAATAGAGACCCAGCACACAAACCTTGTTTGATGTCACATAATCTCGGATCCTTGAAGCCCTGAGATCACATACTCTGAGCTCATTTTTTCAAAAGTGTAATTGTAATTCCAGATATTTTTTAACAAAAGAGTTTGTGTTTTGTTTTGGAAACACTTTGTGCCAGTGTACAAGCAATATTTAGTTTAATTTCTTGTCACGGTTTTTTGTTTTCTGTATACGGCACAGATGGAAACAGAGGAACATCTCCTTCCAACCGTCATGATGCCACAGTCTTGAGGCAGCAGCAATGAAGAATGACATGCATTATGTGGGGACCTTTGTCTTAGTAAATTACTGAATTTGTAGTTTCTGTTTGCACTCATTTAACTACGGAACATTTTGTGCTAGACCCCATGTGTGCCCACATAATTCACAGACTCACTCATTATGTTTTTTTGGGCCAATCCACAGTGTTTCCAAATGGTCACATGCTAGGCTTGTGGGACCGACAAACTGCGGAAAGGTTTTCAATTCAGGTGCATCCTGGTTGGCAGAAATCACACTTCACTCAGTAGGAGTACATTTACAGATTGGTAGTTTTCTTAACCTTTTTCATTAAGGACAACTTGTATGTGTTATGTGTTATAATTTTAATTGTGCCAAGTGGCAGCATAGGCCAATAAATCTGGCACAAGGGAAAATGTACATACTTGTGTCCTGTATTAAGTAGTAGTACAACTCTATCAGCTATTATAGACATACAGTGTGGCCCCAACAACACATGTTTATGGGAATGTAGCCATGTGTATACATAATTTTTTTGCTCATGCCCACGAGCCACACTGGCTAGACAATCTACATAACCCTGAAAACTCATGTTCACACTCAAGTAAGCTGGTAAAAGCTAACTTAGTGACTGGACATTTTACTTAACAGCTATCCTGATAATGTGGTGAGCACGTATTCAGACCAACCTGAGACCTCCCTCCCAGAAGACAAGTTTTTAAAATATATTAATGTGTTCCAATCAAGGGCAACAACATTAAACATTTATATTTTATTGTTAGTGACATATTTTTTAATAGATTGGTTTCAAATTTTCAGGTTTTTGTCAAGAAATATTTTTTTAAATTTTTTAATTGTTATTTCAGAAAATGACCCATACCCTTAAAATTGGAGATCTACTGTATTTTGTGTGAAAACTGTTATATGACCAACTTAAGTTTCTATCCTAAAACTATTAAAAATTGGGTTATACAAGTATTATTAGTAAGCATGAGTCATGAATGCATGCCTTAGTTAATCACGCTTTATATACCAAGGTTTTGGAAGTCACCTACTCAAACAGGGCAAATACTTACCTCATGGTATGGTATCCAAAAAAAAAATTCAGATCACTCTTGATAAATAAAGTATAGACTGGAAGTGTACTCCATAGGTAAAACTCAAACTACTGGAAATCATCATCTCCACACATGTTGTGATACTTTAATCTGGGTCCAGCTAGTCTGGGCTCCATACCTGTGCCACCATTTGTTACATGGGGGGAATTCAAGAGTCAGCCTTGGAGGTGAATTTCATAGTAAATATTAAAATCTCCAAAACGTTAACATTTTAATAGTTTTACTCAATTTCACAAAATGCATAATTCATTCAAATGCACACATCAATGTCAACAATTTTTAAAATACCAATACTTTGCTGTTCAGAATTTAAACACAAATAAATAAAAATATATATATATAATATACACATACACACACATATATGGTAATGCTTCTGTTTACCAGAACTTTAGTCAGCAGACTTCATATTTATGGGACCAAATATGAAGCCACAGTTATTTTTATCACCGTGTCCACTTGTCACTTGAAGGGCGTGAAAAGCGTTGTTCGGCAGAAAGATATGCGCACATGTGAACAGTTGTGTCACGCAGGGAGGTTGGAAGTTATTTTTAAAATCATGCAATGGCTCGACTGCAGGCATCTACTATAGCTGTGACCATAATTCATGACACACGTAACATTTCCTTGTACCTTGATGTTGGCAAAAATCGATAAACTGTAAGCTAATATTTGCGTGGAAGCAAAAAACAAGTAAGAGTATAATACTCACAAAGAAGAGTTAAGTGATGCTCAAGGGAGAATGACTGCATTGATGATACAATTAGCTGAAATGGGGCAGAAAACGAGAAAGACGAGTGTCACAATGTCCAAGGTGCTGCAAGTGAGGTTATATCACCAAAGTTGGAGCTACCAGTGTTCAGTGGTAATCTCCAGAAGTGGATTTAATTTAAAGGTCTGTTTGAAGTGGTCGTTCACCACAATTCCAATTTAACAGAAGCTCAGAAGCTACAATGTTTGAAGAGATTATTGCAGGGCGGAGCAGTAGCACTTGTAAAATCCATACCAGTAAGTACTGCAAAATATACAGAAGCTTGGAAATTTCTAAATATGAGGTACAAAAACAAGTGTGAGCTGATAGATTCAACACTAAAACAGTTGTTCTCACAGCCAGCAGTTCTACATGAATCTGTTTCAATCTTGAGGAGATTAGTAGACAATGTTGTAGAATGCATAGACTTTTAAAAGTTCTTGGTCAACCGGTTGAACATTGGGACTCGGTGTTAGTGTTTTTAGTGACTGAAAAATTGGAAAGTCATTTTACGTGGTAGTTATCACTACCATTTTCAGTGGTAGTTATCACTAAGAAGGAATGAACTTCCAACATTTTCACAGTTCATCAAATTCCTGGAACATTGTACATGAGGACTGGCTGCAGCAGGAGTCACAAAAAGAAAGAATACAGTAACAAGCATAAAAACTAAGCCTACAAGTTATAGGAATATGGAAACATATCACAACGTGGCAGGAGGAGGTTACTGCTGTGCAAAGTGTGTAGCATTGCAGTTAGATATATATAATTAGTATATTCGGGAAGTATTTCAACTGTCTATATTTCAGTCAAGGATAGTAATTCATGTAATATTTGAAATGTCGTGGCAATGACAACTTGTTTGTATTTCTATATTTTCGTATTTCCAAATTTATTATTTTTCTTTCCTCATTTCATCAGTAGTAACAGACGTCAAAAACAGCTGCCATATAACGATAGCGCATCTTTTCCTTTTCACTGGGCTAGTAAACTAAAAACATCGCCACCGCATTGCATGACATGGTAAAACAAGGAAAATAACAGAGGTCACCTTTAGCTGATGTGCCCGACTGCTGGAAAACAATGTTTTCAATTAGGAAACTTTTGACCAATATATATGGAAGCACAACCTTTCTCTGGTATCACAACAGTTTGTTGCAGCATGATCATTTGTCAGCTGTCAGTCGGACAGCCTGCAACATGTGATCACGTTACTTGCACCGACCAGCACCCGCGACTTTAACATTCTTTTGTATTTAGGACATTTAATTTCAAATATCTATTAAATTTATTTTCCATCGGTGTGAGGAGTCAATAGGGCGCCGGGAGAGAAAAGTAACGATTCTCTCTTGTCTTCAACTTTTGAAGTGAGAAGTTTTGTTTTATGATGGCTGCCATTCTGTCTTTTTTTTTTTTTGTTCGTCAGCTGCGAGTGTCAATAGTTTGTTTTGCAGAGACGACAATAAATCTCCAGTAAACATTTAACTTCTTCTTTTATTGATTGGCAATCCTGGTATCAACAAACATTCATTATTATGTAGTCAAAGTCTCCAACTCATGCTGAGGTAGTTCATTGGTGTTTACTGAGAACTACAAGAGGACAGGACAGTAACCTGTTACAAGTATAACGAAAACCATGCTCTGAACAAGAGTCCGGTCTTTGTAAATGTATCAGTACAAGAGAGAGATACATTTGTGAAGGACACATCATTGTGTTTTAATTGCCTAGGTGCTGGATATAGGGTCAAACAGTGTATGTCCTCAAAATTTAAAACATGCCATGGTTATTAACACATGTTACTACACTTCAGTGAAAATGTAGTAGACAGTCCAGACATGGTGGAAACAACAGAGGTTGTGTATCATCATACAGGTCGGTCAGCCCCATCAAGTGTATTGATATCCTCTTCTATAGTCCCTGTAGAAAGCAGCCATGGTACATTTACTCCATTTAGAGCACTGCTAGATTCAGGATCAGAGGCAAGTTTTGTGACTGAAAACTGTGTTCAACAGTTAGGTTTAAAGAAGCAACTGCCACAAATCACTGTATAGGGGTTGGCAACAAATGCTTTAGGACAGTGTATCAGTATAGTCTAACTGAACATTCAATCAGCTGGCAACAATAAACCAATCTTTAATGTCAAGGCATTGGTACTACCTAAGTTGAAAGGGTGTCTCCCAAGGTAACCATTGAAGTCTAAAGGCTGTTGGTCACACTTTGATGGCTTGAAATTAGCAGAGCCAACCTACAGTACCCCTACATGCTTAGGTGTACTCCTTGTAGCAGACATCTATCCACTGCTGCTTAAATCAGGTCAGTGCTTGGGATCCCGTGGGTCACCCATAGCTACTGAAACAGTGTTGAGGTGAGTGCTGTCTGGTTCCATCGATACAGTGCCTTCCAAATCCACAACAGTGCTTCATATACAATATACAGTATGATATTAATGAAAATGTAAAAAAGTTTTAGGAATTGGAATAAGTCAAACCAATACAGTTGTTGACAAAATAAGAAGTGTCACATGACAGCCATTTTGACATCAGTCATGAAAGAGACAGTGTAGGAAGGTATGTAATAATGTTACCATTTCACAAAGATAATTTATTGTTGGGAGAGTCATGTAATACAACAGTGGCTATGCAAAACAGAATGGCAACTGAAGCATCAACCTGAAAAACAACAGTTAATAGGGACTTCGTGAACAAATACCTTGCATTGGGACACATGAAGCAGATTACACCTGATGAGATAAACAAACCAGTTCTTGATACTTATTACATTCCCCATATGGCAGTGATGAAAGACAGTAGTGATACAACAATATTCAGAGTAGTCTTTGACACATCAATAAAAACTTAATCTGGTGTTTTGTTAGATGATAAATTGATGGTGGGTCCCAAACTTCAGGAACATCTAACATCATTATTAATATTCTTCAGGGAGCATCTGGGCAAATTGACATCAATACAGAGAGGAGTTGTCCATCCTGTAAGACATCAGAATTGACAGATGCATCAGACAGGCAAAACCATGTACAGTCAAACTGGTAGGATTTTGTGATGCATCTGAAGTTGCATATGCAGCAGTGGTGTATTTGCACTCTCACTATGTAGTTGATGCCACACATTGATGCTGAGAAAACATATGTAACACCAATAAAGCAAGTGTCCATACCACAATTAGAGCTTTGTGGGGCTGTGTTGTTGGCAAAGTTTATTGAAGTAGTCAGACAAGCTCTTACTATACAAGTGATAAAAGTAATTGCATTGACAGATTCAACAATTTGTAACATATATTGGTTTTAGGCCTCTATTTGTTATACTTAATATAGAATTATTGTAACTGTAGTCTGGATTATCCTTATGCCTTATGGCCTAAACCTAAACGTACAAGGGAGAGAGACAAACGGTATTAAGAGCTTATTAACAGGAGAGTGTAGCTTGAAGAATACTCTTGTCGTGTCTAATCTCTTTATATAGAATTTTATCATCACAAATCTTACAAAAGGCTTTACTCTAAGCGAAGGAATTGAATATATATAATTGATTCCAATTTCTATCAGCCACGATAATCAATATCTAAAGTGTTTCTGCAGAATTTTATGGAACAATATCACCTGGTGATTGATGCAGAAGGCTGCTTGTAGGCTCTCGATATCGACGGTCCCGGAGCACTCTCGCCTCCATCCTCAAGTGGCAGCTGTCTGGCAGTAGGTTAGCAACAGGCCCTGCTTTAGTCCTCCATGTGTGCTGAACACTCGCACAGTGGTATGTTACAATTATCTGTTTTCATAACATCTCGCTGCTTGTGGCCTCGCCCTGGATACTGTCACAGTTGGAGTGGTTTCTAGCCAAGCGCAGGGAGCCACTTGGCCGCCCGATACACATTGTTGGCATGGCTAGCTTCACCACCCAGGCAGTGGAAGACGTTAGTGGCCAACAGAGATGCAATGATTTAGGAACTCATCAGTGCAAGTAAGTGGCAACATGGTAACAGCAGTGATAATGCAAAAGACTGTACTTCAAGGGAACTGTAACCAACCGAGTCACCTGCTCATTCCTTATGGTGGTCAGGTCCCCTGTGGTTATGTGATCCTGTGTTACCAAGTAATGTGGAAGCCAACCTTGAACAGTTCCTGATAGAACCAGGACAAAAGCAGGTAGTACTAAAACTATGCAAGAATTGCAAATCTCCAGATGTCGACAGGATAAAGTCTGATTCCTAACTGCAGAGGAGTTTTATACAGCTTTATTCAAGTTTGTGATCAGTATGCAAAGTGACAGTTTTACGACAGAAACCTTAAGAATGGCAAGCTATTGACAGAGAAAAGTCACACTGTAAACCTAACACTATTTATAGATGAGTATGGCGTCCTCAAGGTCGGTGATCGCCTTCACAAGGCTGAAAATCCAGAACATCAGAAAAACCCTGTGTTGCTCCCTAACACAGCAAGCTGACTGAACCCGTAATAATACATGAGCATCTCATGAATTTACATGTGGGTTCCCAGTTGGTGCAGGTAGTCATTCAACTTTTGTCAGGTTTGGGATTCTCAGGGGGAGAGACACTATACGAAAGATCAACAGGCAATGTGTGACGTGTCATCACCATCAAGCAGTAGCCACAAATCAATTGATGGGTTCTCTCCCTGTGGCTCAAGGACATCCAGTTTGTCCATTCCTTCAGCATGGAATAAACTATGCAGGTCCTTTTACACTTTGAAACTGCAAGGCAAGGGGCAACATCAAATTCAAGGGTTATGTTGCATTGTTTGTCTGCTTCTCAAAAAAGGCAGTTCATCTAAAGTTAGTGGGTTATTAATCAACTAATTTGCAGCACTTGAATGGATTGTTTCCCGGCGTGGCAGACCCAGTGACATTTACAGTGATTGTGGTATGAATTTCATAGGTGCTACCAAGGAACTTAAAGAGCTGTTAGACATAGTTAAAACCCGAGAACATCAACTGGCAGTTAGAAGATGTCATGCCGAACAAGGAATCACTTGACACTTCGATGCACCAGCAGCCCCACATCAAGGTAAACTGTAGGAAGCAGGGGTACAGAGAATGAAGTATCATTTATGTTGAGTGGTAAGTGGCAGCATTCTTAACTTTGAAGAAATGTATACAGTAATGACCATGGTGGAATCCTGTCTGAATTCATGACCTCTCACAGCATTATCGAATGACCCTAGTGATTTGTCTGTGTTGACTCCAGGACACTTCTTGATAGGAAACTGTCTTCTAGCAATACTACAAGCTGACAAAGAGTCACGTAAGCTCAACCATTTGTCAAGGTGGCGAATGCTGGAATGACTAATTCAGCATTTTTAGTAGAGATGGTCATCTGAATATTTGTCCAGGCTTCAGAATCATCCCAAGTGGTGGTTCAACGAGCCCAATCTTCAGCCAGGTGACATGGTCATTGTCAAGGATGAGAAGTTCCCAAGGTAGCAGTGGAAACTCGGCCGCGTTACGGATACGTTCCCTGGGGAAGATGGAGTAGTGTGTACAATGACAGTAAAAATAGCCACTGGAGAGTTGAAATGGCCAATAACTAAATTAGCTCAGTTACCATTCCAGGCCTAATAATAAAACTAATTTGGACGATTTAGCATTATGTCAATATTGAAGAATTAGTTGTAAGGTTTTCATTGTTCAGGTAAATAACAAAATGAATGTTGTTATCTGATGTTAACAAGGTGGGGAGAATGTTTGGACTGTAGCAAAATGGAAAGGTTAATATTATCGTTGTATTGGGTAATTGTTTTGGAAGCCATGGTTGTTTGTTGTGAATTGTGGCGGGAGTTAGTGTGTTGATGTAGGTGGATGATGTAGGATAAAGTATGGTAGATATACGATTCAAAGTTTCAGAGGTTTTTACTTATATTCCTGCATCCCACAGCATTATTCACGGAGCAGACTCATTCTGAACAACAGTGCATCTAGCCACGTTAATTGTAATGCTTATGTTGCAAGTGTATAAAGCCTACGGAGGGACGTGATAATGGACCTGTGATAATAAGTTATCAAGTAAACAATAAATCCTTCATTTTTCTGTGAGAAGCTAGTGAAAACGTAGTTCGTGCTCTCTAATCTGGTTTGCTCCATGCCCTCCTTCACCTTCATACCACATGAAACAAGTTTGTTTGTTGACAAAACAGTCATAGAAGTTATATGCAGTAAGTAGACAGCTAACATTAGTAAAACACAATGTTAGAAGACAGATGTGGTGTTGACAAAATTTTATGCAAGTCAAATGAGTATACGCTTCTTTCATTACAAGATGCTTCCATGTCAACTTTTTTGACATTGTATGCAGCATCAGTAGCATTGTGATGAGCCAAAGTTTCTGCTTTGATTGTAGGTAACTCATCTTTCTAGCAATCTTCAATATTTTCAGTATGGGTAGTATGGGGTCTAAGTGAGGGTGGCAACCTTGCAGGCGCTTGTCACCACCACCCTGCCCGTATTCCAGAGCCTAGTCTTCACGTCAAATCCAGAGAGTAGAATAAGTGATTCCACATTTTCTTTGTACATGTCGTACATGATTGTGAGATTCAATCAAGGTGTAAGATACATTTTGGATGTATCTCTTCTACTATAATGGGAATTATATGCAAGATATGAACTGATGTGAGGTAGGGGTGGAGAAAGGTAAAGACATCATAGATGCAATGTTATTTGTACAAAGTTCTGGCAGGAAACACTCATCAGAGGCATCTCGTTGTTTGCTTACCAGCTGCTCTGCTGTGGTGGGTCGTGGCCAAATCACCCACGTTGCTAGGCTGTTCTCCCGATACTCTAAGTTTCATTTGAAATATGTTAATTATGGTACATTAGACTGTTAGCCGTGAGTAGTCGCGGTCGGCCAAGTACCGCCACAAGTGCCCATTGTGAGGTGGACAGCTATGCTGGTATGAAGTTGATTAAATGTGGAGTTGTAAGGCCACTCCACATACCAATTAAACACTGATGAAAGTACATTTTACACTCAAAAACACTCAAAAATCCTGAAAAAACTGGTTGGCAGGTCCAGCTTCCTACATGCAGATAAGCAGCGAGGCCTGTAATAACATTTGACTAGGGGTTGCAGTCATTTATTGACGTTTTGATACAGTACATACCATATCAACGATGCTCACATTGTCATTAAGCAGACCTGATGCACTAAGCCCGTTGGGGGCTAATGCAGAAAAAACTGAGCTGGTGCTCTCTGACTTACGTGATGAAGTTAAGCTCCTGGGGCTTCAAGTCTACAGGAGGTGGAGAGGCACTCCTCCTGGACAATGAAGTTACATTACGTTAAATGTTCCAGTTGAGAAAAGTGCAAACTATTGTTCTTGATGGCAGACAAAGTTGTTGAAGTGCCCAGGAGTCGCAAATCGCGCAGCCTACTCTGTTTAATGCCCGCTCAGACTAAACGGCTGCCGGCATCATCCCAGCCACTTGCCATGTGGATGCCAGAAGTTGGAAAAAGTGTGAGCGTAAAGGAAAGTGAAAGTAAGGTTAAACCCTTCATTAACATAAATTGTGATTGAGAAAATTCCCTTAACTAAAGAGTGATTGGACATTGGCCCTAACGAAAAGTTATATATTCTAAAATCTACAAATAATACTTAAATATTCATAATAACACACTTTTGTGTTGTTAGATTTATGTACATGTTGTTCTGAAAACTTATCTATATGAATCTGTAAATGCTGTGACTGCTGAAAACAGGACATATACCCTTCTACATTTACTACATAAAGCAATTAAATAAAACTGACTTGTCCCCGGTCAAGTTATGCCTGTGGGAGCTGAACTTAGGTTGGCACACGTGAAGCCCGTACTCCAAGGAGGAAGTTGTTGCATTTAACTTTAATGTAATTTGAAATTATATTGAAACACACTTTATACTTGTGTATGGGGTAAAATGGTAGTGATTTAGACCCTGCTCTTCTGGGCCACTAATACTTGGAACACTGGATTTTGCATAATGGCGTTGGTTGTTTGTATGCACCCTGACCAGGGGCGCTACAAAACCTGGTGTTGTCTTCATGCATGCTATGCCTTGATGGCACAGTGCTGAGTGTGAGAACACATGCCGATCAGTTGATATCCAAACCACTAGGCTGTCCTGGTGTCGCTCACGTGGTTGGATCAAAGTGAAACCGTCAGCTGACCTGCACGGTGATGGCCGAAGCAGGTGCTTTTCCAAACACAGTCAAGGGAGGTACTGTTGCTGATGGCCACGCCCAATGTTCGTGTCATCTGCATGATGCTCAGGCGGGGCTGCTGTTATACTGTGGCGCAGCAAACAGTCGCGGAGACACATGAGTTCGAGCTCACATCAGAACTAGTGTGTTTCTTAACTTCCTGTTCATCTTCCTCAAAATAATTTTTTGGCTCACATTTGGCCCTTTGGTCTGGACTTTTTGTGCCCAGGAAAAAAATAGTTTTGTCATGCTAATAGTAATGTAAGTAAATATATTAGTTTCGGAAAAAAATTTTCTGAAGCAACGTTTGCAAACTTTGCATCTTGTTCCTTGAACACCAATGTGATACTTCTGAGAAACTGTTCTTTCTTTATTGTAACCTTGTTCTCTTTTTCGTACTGTTTTCCTTCTTCTTTAGTTTACAAGTTCAGATAAGAACATCACACTCTTGTCAGAGAGAGAAATAATTGCATAAACAAATAAAGGAAAAGTGAGTTAAGTCAGCTTATCTCTCTTTTCCCAATTGCAAGAAAGAGTGATAAGTAATAGAGTTATGTCAACTTAACTTTGTCTTTTATAACCAAAGGTTAAGACTAAACTTATTTCATTTTGCAAGAATAACCACTATAATCTGATTTACTTATATAAATTAACTTTTCTAAGTAACATCCATCAATGTCTACCAGTTTTTGGAGATAACTCAAGTTAAAACAGTTTTTGACTTAACTGTCTCTTTTGTAACACCACACACTTATCAAGTCATCATAACTCGCTGAATCAAAGAGTTATGAGATTAGATGATGTTTGCTTATTTTGAAAATTACTCCATGGCATAAAATAAGTTCGATGATATATCATAATGTACATGAGAAAGGGCCAGACCTTCAATTCATCTCTCCACCATCATAGTTCAGAGCCATACATTTGTGTGACATTGTGTCAAGAATGTCCTCTCTGCAATGGCATTGCAGACAGGAAGTGTGCAAAGTATGTGAAGCAGTGTGTGGACGATTTTGTGTATGTCCCTGTCCCAAGCAGTGTTTTAAGAAGTTTGGTACCACAAACTCTTTCAGATTTCCATCTCATGTCCAGTGAAAGATTTCACCTTTCATCTTCATTACTTGAAGATCTTTAGCACCCTCCAAAAAAACCTCGCTGACAAAGGATTGAACTGAATTGTTTGTTTCATTTAAAGTCTTTATTACAAGACAAAAAAATAACAAGAAGTAAAGATATTATCCAGTAGTAGTATGAATACCAGAATCCTGTAACAATCTTCCAGTGATTAACACTGCACTGGATAGTTGCTGTCATGAATCTGTTGCCCAACAATCCTAGGTTTACAAAGCTTAACATTAAGCTTCATTGCAATGTTCTCTACCTGAGCATAAACTTCCCTAAAGTAAACATCAGTATCAGTGCATAGACTTTCTTAATAAATTCTTCCAGAAGCATGTTTAAGGTCAAAGAGTTATTTTTAAGAAGTTTTCTCAAAGGAAGAGTGAATGCCAGCATATTGCTTTCAAGGCAGAATACAGCATATAGAAATTGACAGTCACACAAATCAGCCATCTTGTCACATTAGTGCAGCTATCTAAAGAAATTGAAAATCATAGAATGTAAGAGACTGAAGTTCAATGTTGGGGATCAAATATATTTATATAAAAAATTAACAGGTACTTGTGGGAATATGAAAATACATGGATATGTGGTATTAGTTTATACTCCTTAAGCGGTATTAATGTGTTGTTAAATGTATTTAATGTATATTTTTAATAAATGATTGATTTCATATACTTGGAGTTTTAATGTATATTCCCGTAGTCCCGCTGCCGTCAGGCAGTGGACATAGTACTACGGTCCACTGCCGGGTTAGGCACACCAAGGTCCAGAAAGCAGTTATATAAGGCATGTTTTTTCTTGAACACTTAGAGTTTGCAGCGAAGTGACCTTTGATAAACTTATACAAGTGGAGTTCTTATCTGGTGAACTTTGTACCATGTGTTCTGCAACGTTGCATCTCTTATCAGAGAGTATTTAATTAATGACTTCATTACAACTGGCCAGCGCTATAACAGACATGGGAGACATCATATCTGTGTGTGTAATCTTATAGGTGGGTACAACTTTCTCATATTACATTAGCATCTGGAGTTGTTTAATGGATTGTCTGTTTTACTTGCCCGTAGTACTAGGGCTGATTTCATTATAAATATTTGCAGCATAGTCATGTGGCACAATTAAAATAGTGATTCAATATCTATCCTAGGTTAGTTTAGTAACCCAAAAACTAGGATTGGCTAGTCCGTACCTAACTTCAGACCTGTATACTAAACCTCTCAACACAGGATGGTAGTCTGGGCTGGTATGGAGATGCGGTGGAAAATATATATAATGTACCAAGGGAGCAGTCCAGACTGCATGTAACCTTAGTGAGGCGGCACGGTCCCGTTCTGCCAGTCTTTCCTTCGTAGGAGGGGCTAAGGTATTCCGCTGCTTGGCAGTTAGATGAGCGATCTTTTGTTCCCTATGCCATCGACAATGCCTTATCTTTTAAGCAAGGCACAGAGTTTGGTTCGCCGCTGAACAAAACACGTCATGCACTATGGACAAGAAATTATTTCCTATAATAGTAATGTCCAGTAGCTGTTTGGTAACCGAGCTCGGTGCCTCCGGTGATCCCCCACTCTAGCGGGCAGATCAGAGACATTCAGCAGTGTGGGCCACCAATGCTTCTACTGGATGTGATATCTAGTGAAGGCCACGCCGCAATACCCAAGCTAATACCTCCTCCAGCACCTAGGTGCTCTGGTAGGTGTTATAACCTAGGCTTGCTGTCTCTCCTGACTGAAAGTATTCCTAGTGGTTGTAGCTCCTCCGTTTCATTCCCTCCAGCACCTGGGTGCTCGGGGTAGTAAACAGCAACAGACGGCCGTCTAATGAGTATGTTACCAGACGGGAGGACTCCAGAAGGGGGTCCTCAGTCAAGCTAGTTCGGATTTAAAACGTACCTGGTTTCTGTCGGCAGTGCACAATGCAAATTATTTCTAGCTGCCAAAGTAGATGTTACTCTAGAAATAAAAGCGTATGGATAGAGAACAAAGTTGTATTTATTGAGGACTTAATAAACACAGTGACCCATGCTATCTCCTACCAAACAGATGGAGTACTGAAGGTAACCTACATTAGCCAGGTGTAGGCGACCTGGTCCTAGGCTAGAGGGAAAGATCGAACTATAAAACTGAATATATAACTACTGAACTAAAACTATCTAATTACGGGTGTCTGGAAGAGACAAAAAGGAGTCAAAGTTCCTTTGCTATAGTAGCGAGGTATATTCGTGTTCAATGGTTGTCGAAGACTGTTGTCGTCGCAGGGAGTAGCCGCGAGGGCTACTGAAGACTCGAGGTTCGCTATAGGCCCCAGCACTAAGCAGTGCTTGGGGTTTTCTCTAGAAAAGAAATACGAATGACTGCTGAAGCCCCGTCGTGCACGGACTTATATAGTCAGATATGTAGGCTTACACAGCAGGGTGCGGGAAGGCGTGTGATGTCCTTCTGCCGTGAGACTGGCATGGGAGGTGAGAATCCTCTTGTCAGCACTCTCCTTCATGGATTTTCGGTGGCGCTTGGCCACGCCCCGAAGTGGCTGACAGCTTGTTGGCACTCAGCACTGGAGGGGGGGGGGGGCGGCGTGCTCGCTGGTTGTGCAACCTTGAAGCCACATGTTCAGCCACCCAGTAAATTTAAGCGGCACCTAACATCTGTGTATCAGTTTGCAGTAACAACTCTCACGTAGGGTGAAGTAAGGGTATACTTAACATGAAGATCGATGAGTCATAATCGTATTTAATAGTAGTATAAGCAGCATGCGTCAACACATGCTATACAAGTAGATAGAATCCATACACAATAAACCCATACAACAATAGAGTGGTACAGAGAAATGTAGTTCTTTTTCTTATAGCAACAAAGGTATATATTGCAGTGTGAATACTTTGAATGTGGCCTTGATTGAATGCTATTTACACTGAAATATTCACACCACCCTCGTTCCTCCACAAATTTTGGCCAGTGGATGCCTCGGTTGCCTTCCCTGACATCCTATGCAACGAAAATGTTTTTCCCTCTTCTTTTACCCAATGAAGGTCTATTGTCATTTGCCCATCTCTTCTGCCCTCTCACACCACTAGGTGTTGCCTTTGGGGGCTGCAAAGTTTAATACGCCATTAGACCAGTGGCCACAACACGTTTGAACTCCAACAATGGCACTTTCTGGAAAATGTAGCAGTATACAACGTATGCATTCATGAACATTATGTCAAGCAGGCCCCAAAATATGCCGTGCCACCACTTTTTAGACTTGTGCTCTAGTCCGTACACAGTACACAGTTGATCTGCGTGATCAACTTCCCCATAAAATTGTTGTATTCCTCTATTGCCAAAGGACGTGGGGTTTTCTCTTAGTGCCATTTTTTTTTTTCACCTTGTGACGGTACCCATTTCTGAGCCCTGGTAGGTATTTTGATGCGACCAGAACAACTTTTGTGTCTTTCCACTTGAAAACACTAATCCCCGACTGTGAAATTCTGTAGTCACTTCCCCCCCACTGCAAAGTCTTGTCCTCCTTCAGGGCTGGCAAACCTTTACTGTTTGCTCTAATTGTGCCACAGGCAAGTGCTAGAGATGTGAAATAATTATCAAAAATTATGATACGATTCGTACCCCACTTATGTATTGTAAAATTTAGAACCATTTGTACCCCAAGTCCATAATCTTTTAATTCTTCTTCGAGGTCTTCATCATTCCCTGATATATTCAAAATTTAGAAATATAACCTTTCTGGTCAGCTAGACACCGAATTTTGTAGTCACGTTTTATTGGTTTTTTTGGTGTTATACTGGTTCATGCTACTATGCCCCTTGAACATTATCATTGATTTGTCCATACTCATTTCTTGGGTACCATTGTACAATTCAAGAAAACGTGTGTTCAACATGTCAATCATAGAACGAAGCTTCTAAAGTTTGTCTACGTTGGTGTCTGGAATTTTTGTATTGTCGTTAACGTGCAGATTACTGAGGATCTGATCCATTCCGTTACGACTCATGGTGTCTTTTACTACCTGCACACCTAAGTCACTCTGCTCTGACCAGAAATATTGACAGCTTGGGAGTGTAGAAAATTAATCCCAATTAATGGAATCAGTTTATTTTACAGTAAACTCCTAATTATTCGTGTTAATTGGGACTGCCGTACGCCTGAATAATTGAATTACGGCCAAAAACCTGAATAACCCAAATATATCGCCAGTCCGTGCCCCAAGAATATGGGGAACTCAGAAATCCATGGTGTTTCCAAAGCGATGTGATTTTAAACTGTTTTGACGTGTCATGTTGCGCCGTACCACACATAAGCTGTTTCGAAATTTGTGTTTGCTGTACCGTGCTGCCAGAATGCCGGCCGCCGAACTGTTCTAACCCGGAATGCCCAAGGTCAACTTGACATCAATAGGGCTGGCCAGCTGGCATCATCTCTGCTGTTAGTAAAATGTTTATGGCAAACAGCAAGACGGAGAAAATGTTGATAATCGCCAATGCTCCACACAGCCAAACTTCAAGATTTGGACAATGTATACAATCGGAAGTGCTGCTATATAGGGACCTATGTTAAATGAAAATGAAAGGAGTTCTATGAAAAAATTAAGTTCACAGTGCTGTGTACATTTTAAGACGGTTTGCTAACCAGATTTAAAGACAGGCACGGGATTAGAAAATTAGTTGACTCTGGTGAGCAGAAATCGGCAAAAATAAAAGCTGCTGATAAATTTTGTACGTGTTTGCACAGCTATTAAATAAAAACGATTTGACTTCAGAACCGGTTACCATTTAGTACATTTTTATAACTGTAAAACATAATTTATTATTTTGTAGTGCACTGCAGTTCTGGGCAGTGTGTGCGGAAGAAGCAGTTGTTTCCGTGTCGCCGTCCTCTAACAGTTTACAGGTTGTTTACTTACTCATGGCATGTTGCTGGTGTTCCCGCAATCTTTTTCAAAGGCAGCCATGGTAACAAAACAAAGTTAAATTTCCTTAACACGTTAATGTACAGATCCCAAAATGAAATTTGAGTGTTTAGACCTACAAGTGCAGTGCGGGAAATGGATGCAACAAAGTTTGTTTTCTTACTAGTACGAGGAATGTCTTTTTCGTTTCCCTGTAAGGCTGAGGGTAGCCAACTACTTCCAGGGGGATGAAACAGGAAGAAACGACACTTTTTTTTAGATAACGGTAGCATCACATTCCAGCACTGCAAAAAAAAAGACAGCTTGTCACTGCATAAAAGGAGCAAAAAGAAAAAGAGAACACCTAACGACCCTAGTTTACCCTGCTCCTACAGCACACCACAATGTTTTGGCTTTTAACGTCGTGAAGTTATTTCATTAAAGTATCCAAACATATCACAATCACCATCACACATTAATGTAAAGATAGAATAATTTGTTACATACTTACTAACAAGCCCCACAAATTTTTGTCCACTTTTATTTTTAAAAAGTTTTTCACCAGAACTTGTTGCAAAAATCATGTAAATATGGTAGAAGTGAAGAATGTTTCAGATTAGGCACTAGACAGATGTGAAAATGTCTCAGAGTAGGTGCTACATAGAAGCAAAAATGTCTCAAGAGTAGACATCATACAGAAGTGAAAAACACCAAACAAAAACACAGCAAGTACAAATTTTTTTGTGTGAAATTGTTACTGCTTAATTTTTTATTTTTACTCATAAATAATGTGCACAAATAATTCGAAAACCGAATAATCCGCAACCGAATAATAGGAAGTTTACTGTATTTCAAATTTCGTACTTTATTCTTCTGTGTGGCATACAAATTACTTTCAGATGTAATATGTTCAAAAATATAAGCGGCAACAGTTAAAAAAACATCAGTTGTTGTTGCACAATCCTCAAATCCAGATTTCATAATCCCTGTGTTGTAACTATAAGTTGGTTTTTCTGTTGTTACCCCTCCATTGTGCCATCGCCTTTGAAGTTCAAGAGAATGTCTTTCACGTGTACTTTGTGCTATGTCGTCATGCGGCAAACTGTACTAAACACTATTGTTGACCAGCACATTCTCTCTGCCTGTCAAATAGTGAGATAAATCGTTTTAAGCTTCTTCTTTTTCTTCTGGCAAACAATGCTTCAAAAACATCATCAAAATTGTTTCCACCTCGTAATGGAACCTCGAAATCACAGTCTGATCATCTGGTTCAACATCTGTCTCTTGAGAGTTGTCAAGTGGCAGAATTTACTCATAAATATCATGAATATTAGTAGTCACTACAAAACCACACTTGCAGCTTATTGTTTTATAAGTTTATTTCTAAAATCATCTCATTTGCACAGTTCACAATCAAAACAAAAACTGTGAGGTTATGTTGACCGGGGCGAATTATTGTATATGTAACCCAATGGTGCTTACAAGTCTACTGCAAATAATTACATTTTTTATTATATCACAACACATTTATTTAGAAATTATTACTCACATTTGTAAATAACAGTCCCGAGAAGTCGTTGCACTATAGGTTCTCACTGTAGTTACAATAACTCCAAATAAAACAATTCCACCAATTCACCCTTTCCAATCACCACAGCAACATACACATTGTTATAAAAAATATCACAGATAAATATAACAAACATGACAAAAACCAAAAGCTGTATTCCAGTAATCTGGAAAGTACCAAAAGACTATATGTAGGCACTTCTTGTTTACAGATATTTTTATACAGGTGAAAAGTGGCCGTTACTTGAGAGGACCGTCAGTCAGAAAAGGGTTTTAATTGCACATCAATCTTCTGAAAGTATCACAGAACAACAATTGTAACCAATCGCTACACACTTGAGAGGAAGAAGTTGTAGTGCCTTCATTTTCGATAAAGCTATCTTACCCAGTGATTTTCCAGTAAACCTGAGCTTTTCAGTAACTATCATGATTTCCCCTCAATTGAATCCTTTTTGAATTCATCTTTGAGAGCTACTGCTTCACACATATCACCAAAGGCATTTATGAATGACACAAAATACATATGTTTAATACTAACTGTGTACCAAAAATACATAACAAACACAATTCATAATTGAAATTTATTTTCACTGGTTTCATCAAATATAATGACATAGAAACCAGACATCCTTACTGTGTTTAGAATGGTATTTAAAATATCTAGTCCACAGCCAGCAGTCAAATACTGTATCACATTTTGTGGCCTTAAAAGAAGCAGTCTTTTTGAGCAAGTTTCAAGTTCCTTATCCCTAGCATCCACCCACAAGCAAAGCACTGCTTGAAGATAACAAACATACAGTGATATACACTAGAACAGGGCTGCCACCAGCCCTGAAACTGAAATCCTAGTTCCTGTTTATAAAAATCCTGTAAAATTCTGGACTCATTAGGTTAAATCCTGTAAAATCTTTGGAATTAAAAAAATGGCAAATTACAGAAGGAAAAAAGTGGATATGAAAGACGTTTACATATTTAATGTAGTTGTTTTGGTTTGGAATATACAAACCATGTTAATTCTTTTCACTACTCATACTTCTACTTTTGTTTATACAGCGACTGTATCTGCGATAATTTTTGTTTCCTCACCATTGTGATATCAATGCAAAACGTAAAACACTGTCACCAAATTTGGATTATTTGCGTAAAAACTGCAATTCACAGTAAAGGTTCTTTTCAATAATGGCGTTGGCATTTGCATGTTATCATACAGCCAGGAACAGAAATATGTAGATAACTGTATACCTGCACCAGTGAATAATTAAGCAAAATATTACACAACTGAAGCAATTGCATATGTCCAAAATATTTTGCTTAATTATTCACCTGCGTTGTAAGAATCTTTCAAACAAATGCATCAGTGAAATTGACACACATCACTGTGGGTGCCATTGTCGCATGTACACAGCAGTCACTTTGAGCAAAGTGCAAAAAAAAAAAAAAAAAACTCTAAAGTTTGGGTTGGGATTTTTTCTACTGTGTTAAAAATCCGTAAAACTAACAAAATCCATTGAAACTGAAAGCCTGCACTAGAATCATTTTGACATCTTAAGCTACAATCCCTTATAACTTCATTATACCCTAAAATACACAAACTTTAATTGACTTCAATCTTATGTAAGATTGTGTTATATAAGTTATGTAAGAAAGTAATTAAAATGACACTCACCATATGCTGCACCAACCGTAGCCTCACATCCACCAATAAAATACACAACACCAACACTCCAGCTCTGCATCAGCTCCATACAGCTGCTTGTTTACATCTACTGCATGAAAACTGCAGTGTATATAGCCTCTTGCTTCCTAATGAACCTAGTCCGTGCTGCCAGACCAACTGCTAAAAATTCCATAAAATGTTCTTTGGCTTCGCAAAAACAAAGTATTATTCCAGGATCTTCCTTAATAGTTCTATTATGCTTTAAATAAACAAATTGCATACAACTTAGGAAGCACGGTTGAGCTACTAGGGGTGAAATTTCCACCTTTTCACTCCCCTTGTATCTACCCCTTATTTTTAATCCATTTGGTTAGCATTATATCTGAAACTCCAATCTGTTGAGTATTCCTACTCTTATGGTTACTAAAAGTGCTGAATTTCTAACTGACTCTAACTAACCTAGATGACAATTCACTATCCCTACGCCCAATAATCAAGATGGTTCTGCTGCAAGGGAATTATCACATCACAATTAACTACCAACTCTGAGTCATGGTAGAAATCAATACTGGGGAACGAATCTATGTACTATTTAAGCCAACAGACTATCCCCTCTGGTGTCCTCGTGCTCCATTTTTAATATCAACAAAAGCATCATGACAGAACGATACAAAACAGGAAGATGATGATAACTTATGTTAATAGACAGAACACAGTGCTTTGAAAAATGTGTCTCAAGTGCTGGTGCTGCGTATCACTCAAGCACAGCACACATCTGCTGTCTCGGGTAGCTGCAACATAACACAAGTGGCGTCATGCTGCAGGGGGAAAGAACAGTCAGCACTGGTAAGGTGCAAGCACATAACAATACTAGGTAGTGGGATGTCAAAGAAACAAACTTAGACACACTCCTCATAGGCCAAGTCCATCATACAATAATGTTTATTGAGAAGGACTAACCTGTGGCAGGAATGTAGCACTCCGTATGGAATAACTCAACAACATCTCAGGTCGTGACTTTTTGGACCCATGGAGCTTGTGCCATGCGTCTGTCACCTAGGGCAATAACAAAATTGTTTCTTGTTCTGCTAATACAAATTAAAAATTTGTTATAAGTTTTTGTTTAAATATTTTTTAGCACAGGATAATGACTTATATTTATTTTTGGTGTCAAGCTCAGCTTCAAAGAAAATAAATTTCCTTTATTTTTGTCTTAAAATTAATGGACAGACATGTTAAAAATTATTTAAGTGTTAACGTAAATATCCTACTAAAATTGTATGTCCATATGAGTCCACAAACATCATCTTATTTTTTAAGTTGTTTAATTTTTGGGTAAATTATTGCAATTTTGTAGCTCTAAGAAGAGTGTATAATTGAATTATCAATGTTTAGTAGTTTAAAATGTTTACACCATTAATACTGCAATTAAAGCAATATTAATTATGATTGTTGTACTAACATGGTTGTGGTCCATGATAAGGTTCAGTTAAATTAACGCATCAAAAAAATTAAGTATCAGCTACATAAAAACCGTATCTAACTACACGATCTAACCCCACATTCACAAGTCATAATGATTGGTGTCAGCAGAGCCTCACTGTTACAACCTCATTTATTAAGACCTCTCTCTCTTTAAAGATGCATTTTTTGAGAAACAGTGAATATTCTGTAAAAAAAAAAAAAAAAAGGATTAGAAATTAGAGGGAAATCAGCTGTAAAATAATTCACTGCATTTTGCGTTTAACACTACTCTAAGCAGTGCACATTTAAAAATCGATATTACCCCTATTTTGATGTATATAGGTCGGGGTGGGTCCAACCCTCTATTAAGACCATCCCTCACTAACAACCATATCCCTGGAAACTGTGAGTGTTCTTAACAGTTGGGTTCTACTGTACAAAGAAATGTACCTGTTTTACTATACCTGGGGATGTTTGTCAGTCTGGATCTGTGCAGACTTCAAGCGTAGCATTATAAAACCTACATTTTCTCGCTCATTAGAGCCAACCAGGGTGTAGCAGTTCATTCTTATGTGGCCTGAACTGGTCCGCAACCTACACAGAAAGTTAAATGCATCCAACAATAATTGAGACACAATCAGGCAAACATTATTTTTTTATAATAATGAAGGAATGTATATCCTTCACAACACAGGGACCTAGATTTTGTACTAGAAAAATGTTTATGAGTTAGGGTGCAAAATCAAGGCAAAACAGTACATACATTGTAATAACTTCAAGACATTTACTTGCATAAATACAGATACATTACAACACACAGTGCTCATACAAGAGGGCCATACCAGAACTGCGCTGCCCAGATGTTGAGGCAATCAATATGCTAGTCATGACATATCACACCCCTCCCCTACCCACAAAAAAGAACTATTGCAGCATAATGAGAACAGAAGAGCATTGCGTGTGAACTACTGATTTTATAATTCCATCACTCTCTTGAGGATCCTAATTCATTTAGGGTACCTAGGTTCATTGGTGTCAGCTACCATACAAGGTAACACCTTGAAACCTTCTTCAGCATCACTACTCCAAATTCTTCGTTCCTTTTGATTGCTGCCTGCTGAGCTACCAGCAGCATTCACCTTTGGCTCATCTTCTGTGGGTGTCAGTCTGTGGAGGAACTGGGAAAGTTTAGTCACAAAGTGGCAGCCATGCCCCTCCACTTCTGACCTGCATGTTGCTGACTGTTTCTGCCTCCTTCTTCGGCAGTAATGGAATGAACGTAGCTAATTTGGGTAGTGATGAAACGTGTCCCCACTAGCTCCTTGCATCCTGTATGTAAGGGAGCCCAACTTGGCAATGCAATCACCCTTCTCCCCCCCCCCCCCTTCTGCCCATGTATATACACTGTGAACCTAGCACAATCATCTACATCAAAAGTCCTTGTTCTGTGGGTGGGATTGGAGACAACTAGACCCATTTGGCAAGCGCCAACATTAGCAGACACTGATGGAGAAAGTACTGACAACCGATTACGAACCACCCTACCAAACATTAAACTACTGGGAGATTACCCTGTGATAGCATGCGGTGTTGTGCAGTAGCTCGATCATAAATAGGGTAAAGCTGTGTTAAGTTAGAACTTGGGACTGAACCAAAGACTTACGTTTATTTTTTTATTTTTGACAATATTCTCTGCAAGACCAGTTGTGGATGGGTGATACGGTGCTGAAAATATGAGCTTAATTGCATTGTGCTTACAAAAACTGCTTAACTCCCCCGATAAGAACTGAACACCACTACCTGAAACATGTTGTTCTGGTAGACCGTATACAGCAAACCACCAATGCATCTGTGTTATGAATGCATTTGAGGTGGTGCTGGTAAGCACAAAAACTTCTGGCCATTTTTATTTACTGTTGACAAGCACTATCACATGCCTCCCCCCCCCCCCCCCCGAATGGACCTACGTCAACATGCACTCTCTGCCATGGTTGATCAGACCATGCCCACGGTAAGATGGACTTGCCTGGCAAAGATTTATTCTGTAAGCACAAGGTACAGGCTGACACCACCTCTTCCAAATTTGATGCCACCATACAAACAATTGTGACAAGGCTTTCATTTTGCATATACCAACGTGGCTAGTGTGCGGTTCCTGTAAGATATGATCTTGTAAGGCAGGTGGTAACAATGAACCTGTTGCCCCACAACACATACCCCTCCTCTAGTGCAAGTTTGTTTCTCCGTACTTAGAATGGTTTGAGTGGGTACGTCGGTTGCGCAGGCAATCCATTTTGCTAACACAGGATCACCTTACTTAATACTGCATCCCTTTCAGATGCCCAACGCATGTCCTGTGGGGTCACAGACAAAAAATTGGATGCTCCAACATGTAAATCTGAGAACTGACCTGAGGTGAGGTCGACACTTGGGAATGGCAACCTGGAGAGTCCATCTGCATTAGAGTTGGTGTGACCCTTAGCATACTGAATCATATAATCAAACCCCTGAAGAAGAACCACCCAATGCTGCAGCCTGTTTGCAGGAAGCTGCGGAATACCACAATGTCTACCTAGAGCATGTGTTAACGTTGATGATCAGTGACGAGAATGAAATTGCGGCAGTATAAATAATGGAAGAACTTTTTCGCACTACATATGATGGCAAAAGCTCTCTACCAAGATGAGAATACTTTATCTCTGTAACCAACAAAGTGCGTAAATTAAACACAATTGGTTTTTCCTCCCCATCTAGTGATATGTAACTTAGTAATGCTCCAATGCCATATGGAGATGCACCACATGTCAGCCTAATCGGCAAATCACGGTTGTAATGGATACATCTCTGTGACTACGACAACTCATGACCTCTTTTCAAGAGTTAATGTAATGGTGCTAAAATAGTGGCTAGGTTGGGTAGAAACAGTACGTAATAATTAATTAAACCAAACCAAATTCCTGACTAACACTATGGGGTTGAGGCATCCACTACTGCCTTAACATTGTCATCACATGTATGCAACCCACCCTTACCACTATGTACCCAAGAAAAGACAACAACGAGCAGAATAACCCACATTTTTCTTCCTGCTCCCCTTGAAACTGTAGTCTTGTAACCACTGCAACAACCCATGTAGATTTCTCCAATGCAGCCCCTTGGTGGCACCTGTTACCAAAATATAATCTTGGAATCATTACCACCCCTTCTAACTCTTCAAAGACCTGCACCAGTGTTCACTGGAAGACGGCAGGGCAAGAAATGATTTGAAACGAGAGTCTACAGAACCTAAATAATCACCTATGTATAGATGGTACAGAGCTCTTGCAATTTCCCATCAATCTGAAACAGCTGGAATGCCTGGGGCAAATCAATTTTGGAAAATTTTATCCCACCCTATAGCTTGGAAAACAATTCAACCCTTGGGAAATGAAAATGTTCCACCACCAGCTTGGGATTGACCACAATCTTAAAGCCTGCACAAATACAGACAGTGACATCATGTTTAGCAACAGGAACAATGGGAATAGCCCACTCACTGAATGAAACAGAGTACAATACACTTAACTTTAAAAATCTGTCCAATTTCTTATTAACCATACTTTTAAGCAAATGTTACGAGTTCTGGCAAATAAAATCTGGTGGGATATCTTCACACACATGTAATGAAACCTTTTCTCCTGTAAATGTTCCCAGACCCTCATCAAACAAAGTAGGGTACTTTTCCATGACAATGCTCAGCACTGACTTATCTTCATCTGAAGAGGCACTTAAATGGTTGAGATTTGGTCTTAGCAACACCACGGCATTATAACAATTTCAGCCCAGAAGTGATGAACCGCCATTTGGAACCACAAACAAATCCAGCTCCTTCAGCTCGTTTGCTTTCACTTACACGAGAACACTATATCACATGGGTGTAAGACACCATTAGTATATGACCTCAGGCGAACACATGTTGGTGGCAGCGGATACTTTGACAACAGATTCCTATACAGCCTCTCTGGTATGGCCGATATGGATGCATTACTGTCAATTTCCATGTCCAGCACAACGCCCCCCACAGAAACCGGTATTGCCCACGGTCGCTGCCTTGTTACAGGCCCACACAACTGGAAAACTAAGGCGAACTCTTCCTCTGAAGCAACAGCACTTTGATTATCTGGGCTCTCACACACAACTTAATTGTGACACATAGGGCCCTTTAGTCCAGCTGACTGCAAATTGTGGCAAGTTCTTTTTAGGTGTCCCAGTTTTTTACAATTGTTACATCTATACTTACCAAATTTGCAGTCCCTTACAAAATGGCTGGCATTGCTACAGCATAAACAAACTGGCTGGCTAAGGGTTACGGTGCTGCCTATACGAGGTGCACTTTCACCATGTTTACACTTACTGATTCTTCCACTGGAGCTGATGAACACTGGAAATTTTCAGCCTTAGAAACTCTTGTTGTGTGAAGCTGCGCATTTCCTACAGCTGCCTCATAAAGAACAGATAAACTTACCGCCTTTTTAAAGGTAAATTTGTCTGACTCTAAATAAAGCCTCTGTGTAATGTTTTTATCCCTTAACCCTACCAAAAATTGATCTTGTAATGCCACGTCTAAGAAGGTTCGAAAGATACAAGAGTGAGTTAACATACGCAAACTTACTACAAAATCAGAAACAGTTTCATGTTCTTGTTGAAAATACTTATGAAAGTTATGATGTTCTGGAAATTACAGATAGTTTTGGGGAAAAAATTCTTGTCAACAATGCCACTAGCTTGTTGTAGAGACATTCAGAAGGCTTCTTAGGTTCACACAAATTACGTAGCACTTTGTACATTTCTTTTCCCATAGACAATATAAGAATGGCACAACACTTAATTTGATCTTCCATTTTGTCTCCCACACTATTGGAGATAAAAAAATTGCTCACGCCTTTCAATATACAAGTTCTATGTGTCCTCGCCTGGCATAAACTTTTCAACCTTTAAATCCGACATTTTTTAAGTACTATGCAGACCATAGCAAACGCACATAGGCCTATCCCATCCTTGTCACCAATGTAACAACTTCAAGACATTTACTTGCATAAATACAGATGCATTACAACACATTGTGGTGTCAGGAGTCACAGCAACCAAGCTGTTGGTCGTGATATACCGCATACATAATATGGTATTATTGTATTAGTATGTACTTAATAATGATTCCAAATATAAAATTAAATTTTATTCCAGTATTTACTTTAAAATACTATGACTGCCATATTTTTGCCAACAAAATCTGAAGATGTTAATTTTACTTAAGCAGTAGTACTGCACAATCACCAACATTTTAAAAGCACATATTCATTTTATAACAATAAAAAATAGTTAAGAAATCCTCTTAAGAGTTAAAACGGAAGGGGAGAGAAATGGAGAGGATAGCATTGATGAGGCTGCAGGGGTGGAGATAGGAGGTAAGCAATGTAGGATGGTAAAGCAGAGTACTAGTATAAAGATAATGGTGGTGAACTGTAGGAGCGTGTACAACAAGCTGGAGGGCTTCTGGGGAAAGGTTGAAGGATATGGGGTGAATATAGTGGTAGCTGTGGAGACTTGGTTGACTGAGGAAGTACTGGACATAGAGTGTAGGCAGGATGAGTTCACCATCTTCAGAAGAGACAGGGATGGGAGAGGAGGAGGAATAATGGTGTGTGTAACGAAAGGGCTAAAAGGGGCGGAAGAATGGGTTAGTGAGGATGTCAAGGTAATGGAAATTAAATTGAGTGGTAGTAGTAATAGGAGTATTACTTTGCTGGCAGCGTATAGACCACCAGGACAGGGATGGCAGGCAATTGAGATGATCAAGGAGAGGGTCGATAGACTAAAGGACAGGCAGTGGGTTGTTGTAGCAGGGAATTTGAATATGCCAGGGGTGAAATGGGTAGAGGGTGCAGCAGGAATGGGTAGCATAATGCAGAGAATGGCAGTACAGTTAGTCAACAGAGGATTAGTCCAGATAGTAGAAACACCTACGAGATGGAAAGAGGAGGGTGTTGGGTCAGTACTGGATGTGGTGTTGGTCAGACCTAGGAATGCTGTAGTTGGTGCAATAGTATTGGATGGTATAAGCGACCATAATATTCAGGTTGTAGAAATTGGGATTGTCAGGATGAGAGAAGTGTAAATGGCAGAAAGGTTGGTGTGGCAGTATGGGAGAGGAGACAAGAAGGGGACAGAAATCTTCCTGAGAGACAGTTTTAAAAAAATGGTCTATGGAGGAGGGTGTAGAGGGATTGTGGAGGGAGTTTAGAGGATTAATGGAGATTATGTTGGAGAAATTTGTGTCATTTAAAAGGTTACGGACTGGGGGAGATCCCCCATATTATGGACAGGAGATTTTGAAAATGAAGAACAAGTGCAGAAAATTACATGCCAAGTGGAGAAATGAAATGATGATGAGATCTAAAGAACTGATGAAACAAATGGGTACGGAGCTTGAAAGGAAGATCAAACAGGCAAAGAATGCATTTCTGGCGAACATGGTGGAAGAAGGAAAAGGCAAGGAATGGGGGAAATTGTTTAGGTATGTTAGGCGGTTAAGGAGAGGAAAGAATCCCTCTGCTAACAGGAAGGGATGGTAGGCATGCGACAAATGACCAAGAAAAATCGGAGATGCTGCAAGGACAGTATTTGTCAGTGTTTGAGGCAAAGGAGGATTGGAATAGAGGGGCAAACAGTGTTCGGGGGGTGTTTTGTAAGTTTAAAATGAGGGAGTGGGAGATAGAAAAGGTAATTAGGGTTTTGAAGAGCAGTAAGGCAGGGGGTCCAGATGGGATAGGAAATGCAGCACTAAAGTTTGGTGGCAGAGAGTTGGTGAAATATTTAGAAGTGCTGTTTAAAAAGTCCTTAGGAGAGGATAACTTACCACAAGATTGGAAGGCTGCTATGGTGGTACCTATAAACAAACAGAGAGAGGATAGGGGGAGGCCTGGCAGTTACAGACCTGTGAGTCTCACATCATGTACAGGAAAAGTAATGGAGAGGCTGGTGGTGCAGTATGTGGTTAGGGTTATGAACAATAGAAATTGGTTGGATGAGTCCTAGCATGGTTTCAGGAGGGGGTACTCATGTGAGACTCAGCTGGCTGGGTTATTAGAGGATCTGGTGCAGGTAGTTGATGAGGGGAAGCAGGTAGATGCCTGCTTCATAGATTTAAAAAAGGCATTAGATAAGGTGCCCCATGGAACACTGATGAGGACAGTGGAGGCGCTGAAACCAGACAGGAGGGTAGTGAAATGGATAGGGGACTTCCTTAGGAGGCGAAGGCAGAGGGTGAAAGTGGGGGAGGCAATATCGGAGGAAGAGGAGGTTATGTCAGGAGTACCACAGGGAAGTGTGCTGGGTCCTTTGTTATTTACCATAATGGTAAATGACATGGGTTTGGGGATTAGAGGAAAAATCAGATTGTTTGCAGATGATTGTGTTGTATATGCTGAGGTGGAAGAGGGGGGTGGAAATTTGCAGGCGGACATTGATAAGATATGGTTGTGGACCAGAAAAAATAAAATGAAGATAAATGTAAGAAAAACTAAGGTAGTGAGGTTCACAAGGAATAAGATGATAAGCAGGGACATGTACAGATGGGAGGGACAAGAGATAGAAGAAGCAGCAGAATATAAGTATCTAGGGATTGTACAGCAGGGAGACCTCAGGTGGAAAAAACAGGTAGAGAGGGTGGTAGCAAAGGGAAGAAGGGCTCTGGGTATGCTGGGAAGGGTGCTGAATGGAGTCAGCTGTGAGGTGAAGGAGAAGGCGTATGGCACAATGGTATGGCCAATGTTAGAATATGCTGCAGCAGTATGGGACCCGGAGGTGGAGGTGCAAGAACTGGAAAAGGTGCAGAGAAAGGCAGCAAGATGGGTGAAGGGTAGGTGGAGAAGGCAAGGGCAGGATGATGAGGAAGAAGGGAACTATAGGCCATCAGTGATGATGAAAGAAATGGGGTGGAGCTCATTGAAGTACAGGAGGAAAGTTGAACGGTTAGTCAGGATGTACAGGGTGGTGAATGAAGAGGGAGGATGGGGAGGGCTACACTGCAAGCTAAGTAAGGGGGTGTTTAGGGGAAGAGGAAACAACAGTGAGAAGCTTCAGAGGGTGTGGAGGAGAACGGAGCGGGGTAGGCAGTCCATGCTTGTGAGGTCTGTGAGGGAGTGGAATGTGTTGAGGGAAGAATTGGTATCTGTGAGAGGGGTTGGTAAATTCAGGAAGGGAGTTGAAAAGGAGTTGGTTGGGTGAAGGAGAGTTGAGAGAGCTCGCCACCGGGTGGTAGCCTAATTGCGAGTGTATGTATGTACGTATGTATGTATGTATGTATGTATGTATGTATGTATGTATGTATGTATGTATGTATGTATGTATGTATGTATTAAATAAAATAATATGGCTTAAAATCAGAAACAGCCAAGAAAGTATGACACTCCTTTAGTATTTAAGTGTTAGTTGTGGTATGTTCTATAGAATTAACATTTGCATACAATATTGCCACAAGTTTATTGCTCCATTAAAAAAGTTTTTCAATGTTTTTTTTATTTCTGGTATAAATAACCATATATGCCAAATATATTATTTTAAAAAATCAAGATAAAAATCTTAACTGCAATAATGTGCAAATAATTTGTAGGAAAATGATATATTCTTATAGACCAAACATGGGAAAACTAAAGCCCATGAGCCATTCATGACCCACAAGTTTGGTTTGAGTGGCCCTTAACTTTACACTGAAAATGGCCTATGAACACAACATGAGCAGCTTCCAGTGGCCCATGACACAAATGTGTGTACGAATCACAAACATTTTACTGAGCAGAAACTTTTAATAGAGACACTGCAATTTAATAATTTATTTATAGCTATTTGTGTTATAGTCTTTTTGAATCAAGCTTTTGAAAAATCATGCCATGAATGACGTGTTTGGTTGTTTCGTAAATACATTATGTATCACAAGCCTTTATGCTTCTGTTAACATTTAAGTATCTTACTTTTGGTTAAATTTATTTTCTACATATGTTTAATACAGAGGATGTTGCAAAATTGCATGTCAATACTTTGGCGGAACATTCCTCACATCAAAAGGATGAAAAAATGTTATATGAACATTGGTCCGAAAACGCTTTGTTTCTTTACTACAGCTTATAATACATAAAGAACAGTAAATGGCCCATGGGCTGGATCATGTAATGTGGAATGCCATCACAGCATTCGTTTGCAAGATACACAACACCTCACACCACGACACTACACCTAGAACAGTAGGAACCATACAGGAATTAGTTACACATTTGTGAAAGCTTATCATCAGCACTAAAATATATGTTCAAAATGCTTTTTATCAACAGAAACACATGCATTAAATCACCATTGCATGGACTCCCTGCACCACAATATGGTTATGAAGGGTGTCCACATCATCAACTCTCGTTGTATACACAAGTGCCTTTGAATGTCCCCACACATAAAAGTCTAGTGGATTCAAATCAGGGCTCCTCTGGGGCTGGTATGGAGCTGCCAATTACAGCTGTGATGGCATTCCACAGTCACATGATCCAGCCCGCGGGCCATACACTGTACGTTATGTATTACGAGCTGTAGAAAAGAAACAAAGCGTTTGCTGACCAATGTTCACACAACATTTTTTCATCCTCCAGATGTGAGGAATGTTCCCCCAAAGTACTGACATGCAATACTGCAACATCCTGTCTGTATAAGTTATATTTCATTTATAAATAATATGAATATAAGAGGGAGAAAATATAGGTGTATTGGTAATACCTAGTAAGAAATAGTTCTCGTGCAAAATAATATTAAACCGAGTGTGCACAAATGTTGTGCGTTGTCTGTTTGGTATGATTTTCTAATCTTGGTTAAGCTTTGTCTGCATGAGGCAGAGGAATAGTCTGAAAGTAGAACTTTGGCAGGGCTTCAGAGAAGTTGGAAGTAATAGTGAATGGACTATATTAATTGATTTTAATAGACCTCTAAATCATATGCTATGTAAGGACATAAAGGTGGGCCGTAAACAGTTGTCCCAGAGCAGGAGTATCTTGGACCCGGTAACTCGCTAAACAATAAAACTTGATAGTGTGGGCCGCAGTACAAACTTGAGAACTGTATTTGGCTCCCAAACAAAAAATTTTCCGAGCCCTGTAATAGACAAAAAAGTACATGTAAAGGTAGTATAATTTTTGAGGTTTGAAGCTCGGCCAACTTTGCCTTCCTAGGCTGTAGGTGGGCCTGACACTGGGTGGCCTAGCTGTATATCTAGATAGCTGAATCTTCCTGTACGAAATGGCAAGTAACTGAGATGAGCCACAAATACTTGAAATTGTCAGGGTCTCGTCACTAGCCACACAAGTTCAATAAATGGCAGTGGTGAAATAAGCACGTCTGACTTACCATAATCAGGATGGCTGGGGACAGTTTAAAACAGTTCCTGCAGGAGCTGTTTTACATTGTGACTCCTGAGCTTTGGCTCCTATGGTTTTTTGAGTGCCGTGATAGGCGACACTGGCGAAGGTGGCATAATGTGCTCAATGTACCTGCAGATTTTTCCAAGCTTGATGGGGCACACTGGTTGGCTGGGTGTCTGAGTGTTCTGTACAGAATCCCTGGCGAATTGCTCCAATGTGATGGAAGGTGCTGCGCAGTTTTTACTGTTAGTAAATAATTTTGGGATGTGTCTCCGTCGTGAAGCGGCATGCTGGCGGGTAGACTGTTCCTTCTCCCTTGGCCGTTTATGTAGAGCTAACACGTGGGGAGGAGGGGAAGTAGACATGCAGACACAAATTTCTCAGTTCCAGTGGTTTATTGCTGTCACTCACTGTTTGGTACACTGGTACGATACACTAAACACAGTAAACTTTGTGTAAGATTACGTGGGCACTCGAAGTGCAGTGAATACTTGAAACTGACTGGTGCATGAGGTGCATCATGCCATGAAGCCTAAAAACTGTTTTCAGTTTATTAAATTGAAACAATCTTAAAGATACTCAACGTGTATGCACAGTGAGTTTTAGAACACCCTATTTCGGATTCACGCACAATACATTTGTTAAAATTTAAGAGAGAGAGAGAGAGCTCTAAGACTATGTACGGTGTGGACCACGCAGTGTTTGCATGCTGAAGTTACCAGAAAACAGATATGATGTGTGCAACATCTTGGTTCCATTTCCTGGAGCATGGAGCGGTTTCCCAACGTCCGCATGCCTACGCATCATGGTGGTTGGGTCAAGAAAGAGAGAGCCTCAGAAGTCGAGCATATTTCAGCCCTCTGTTCCTGCTGGGGGATGGGTTTTTAGGCTACCAGGCAAATGAGCATATTTTGGCCCTACTTGGTTCCATGTTCTCGATTTTGTCCTGTCAGAATTCAAATATAAATTTGTTTCTAATTACATTGATGTGACGCCCACTAACAGCTAGCCATGTTAAGACCAAGACAGCGCTCACCATTTAGATGACACGTGAGCATGCACATGCGCAAGGAGTCTATAACCTTAACTTTTCCATAGCGGAATATTAATTTGAAGTGTAAATTATGTCTCTTGTTTTATTTTCAGGTTTTAAATGTTTCGGTGTCTAAAAATGTATGTTTAATAATATTGCACAATGTTTGGTTATGAATTCAAAATGCACGTTGCACGAAGTTTAAGAACATCATCATTTCGGAGTGAACACAGTCATAAAAGACATTTAATGAAAACAGAAAATTCACAATTATATATTAAATGAAAATTCATATTTAAATTATTTATGTGCGTGTATAGCACTTCAGCTTGTGTGAACCCTGTAGGCAGCAATGGTAGGTTTGCGAGACCCCTGCCTCTGGGCAGTCCGTCGATGAGAGCTGGCGAGGTAAGATGCTGTCACGTACGCACCCCAAACTTTTTGCACTGATGTAGATTACAATAGTTCACTTTTAGTATACCGGTTAACCTTTGCTTGCGTACATTTTGCCAGACATTCCCCAGCATTATACTTCCGTTTAACTTAATAATTTGCACCCTTGTGGCCTTTCCAATGTAATCGAGGAGATAGGAAGGAAGATGTCGGAGAGGCCATGCGGCCCACGCAACTTTGAATCAGGCACCATTCGCCTATGCTAAAGGCATTTCAGTGTAATTTCTGTTTAATTGCTGCGTGCAATTTTGAGGGCTTTGTTTTTATGTATATATTTAAGGGTAAATTCCATGTTTAATTGTTTTCCGGCCACATCACTTGTGACCACATGGTTAACAGCTGCCAAGTCAATATCGGCCCCATCCATACGCTTTGAGGGCTTATTTGTGTGATATCATGTGCGCCATAATTTATTTCAGGGTTCTATGAAATATTTCATTTAGGGTTCCGTGTATTTTTCATGTAACTGATGCTTTGTATGCATGACTACGTGGTCTTGTTCAAGTCTGATTTTCCCGCCATCAGGCATACCACGAGCCTAGAAAAGTTTCAAGCTGCAGAGGAATGTTTTTCCCATCAATAATAACAACTTGTCTGACCACACTTTGCCGTTTCTATGGAGAAATACTGAAATTTCACCTGCACCACGTGATCTGCTACAAATCTTATCCAGCGGCATACACACCATCTAAGCTTGCTTGCATGCATCTGCATGTTTATTTTGACCATCCATGTCGTGTCCCATCTTATTTCATATGTATTTGTGCCATTTATGTCATATGTACGGTGATATTATTTCCATCCTACCCAGATATGTGTATAGGCCGTCACCACACTAACCACGTGCTGGGAGGCGTGCCCCAAGGATTCTGCATTAGTGATGCCAAATTATCACATGTGTTCGCTGTTCATTTCACCATTCTCTGCACCCTATCTTCAGGAAAAATCAGAAGTCCACCCTAGCGGCTGTCGATCCCTTTCCTTGTGAAGATTGTGTTTTCTAACACCACAGAGAAGTCATCCATCTAGGAGTGCTCTAGATTAATTGCAGGCTGGGGAGCACCCAAACGGAGTTAGCTAGACACGTCTAAGTTCATGCATAAAGATAATATTGGTACAATTTTGTACGAGTGAAGTAATAAAAACAAGTCTCACAGTGCTTAAAATCTTTCTTTGTAGTGACAGCAACCTCTCGCCATTTTGAGTGATAAAATGTTTGGTAATGAAAAGTGTTTTGTAAGTACACTCGGGTGAGACGGACACACAGAACCCACAGCATCCGCATCCCTGAGAACCCTGAGTCTCAACAGTGCGGTAACTGGGAAACACCGCTGACGCCCATCTACCGTAAGTTTATTGTGTCACAGGTCATCTTGTGTCTCACCCGACGGTGTAAGATGATATAATTGTTTACAATGATGACCTTGAGTCACACTTGATACACTTGCGACACTTTTTTACCAGGATGCATGAGGTAGGAATTACTGTCAACCCGGAGAAATGACGCTGCGGTCACATATAGTTAAATTTCTGGGTTACCTGCTTTGTGATGGCAAATTGCTTATTGACCCTGAGCGCGTGGTTCCTATTTTAGGTTTCCAGCATTCCCGGACTCTTAAAGGGGTTAAAAAATTCCTGGGTATTATGCGCGTTTCATAGATCACTACTCTGAGCTTGCTGCCCCTCTCAATTTGCTAGAAAAGAAAGGAGTTTCTTTCACTTGGGGTGCCAAGCAGGAATCTGCTTTTGTAGCTCTTAAGAAAATTTTGTCATCCCCTCTGGCTTTGCATCTACCGGATTTCTTGAAGAGATTTGTTGTTCAGGTCGACGCATCATACTTGGCCTTAGACGCAATCCTAAGCCTGCGTATTGAGAAAGGTTTAGCGCCTATAGCCTTTGCTAGCCGAAGTTTGTCCGAGACCGAGCGCAAACTTGATATTTACGAGAAGGAGATCCTAGCATGTATCTGCAGGCTGGAAAAATTCACTTCATACATTGAACATGATGAATGCGACATATTCACTAACAAACATTCACAGCAGTTAAGAAAACTGGGCCGCTGGGTTCTCCGATTAACCATATTTTGTTTTAAGGTTTTTCACGTCCATGGCGCTGAAAATCAGGTCACAGATGATTTGTCTCGAATGTTTGATCCGGACGACTTTGAGTCGAGACAGGAGGAAACCCCGGAGGCTTCAATAAACCTTATACAGGATTTTCCTGAGTTTGAGTAAAACTGTGACAGGCTAAGAAAATTGATTCATTTTGTTCCCAGCTGGTGAGGGATTTGCAGTCGGGTGTGACGCATCCCTATGTTTTGGATAAGGGCATTTTGTATTATACTGGGAAGAATGGTAGGGCCTGCAAAATTGTAGTTCCCGAGTCCTTACGACAAATTGTACTGCCATATGTTCACGATTCCGTGTTTGGAGGGCACTTAGGAATCGGAAGGACCTTCCAAAAATTGCTACTCATTTTGCCTGGCCTTCTCTTAAGAGTGATGTAGCTGAATAAGTGAGATCTTGCGATACTTGCCAAAAATCCAAGCAGGTGCATCAGAGCAATGTCAGGCAGAATGTAGTATAGAGCTCAGAGGCCCCCTGGAAAATATTTAATCTGGATCTTTTTGACCCTTAGTCCGCTCCAAAAAGGGGAATGTGTGTAGCTTAATATTATTGGATTCTTTTTCAAAATTTGTAATTCTCTTACCACTCCGAAACATGAAATCGACTACCATTGTTTGAACATTGTGTGAGCAGGTGTTAAAAATGTTTAGTGCCCTGGTGGAAATTTTTACAGAGAATGCTAGATACTTTACCTCTTCGGTTTTCAAGGATATGAGCTTCAAGTGGGCCATGAAGCACTTCACTTCAAGTCCTTATTTTCCTAAGGGGAACCAGGCAGAATGGTTTAACATCTGAAAGCCTGTCTCACAATTTTTTATAATCATGATCACACACTTTGGGACCAGGATTTGGACCTCTTAAATGTGGGGTTCAATAGTGTGATGCATAGTTTAACAGGCACTGCTCCACTATTGCCCTTCCTTGGTTGTCCCCTTAGTCCCCACATTTTAAAGGTATTGAATATTCCCCCCTTTTCCTCTCCTCTTTCTAACCATGACCATGACCAGCTGCTGGCGGAAGTGCACCAGCGGTTGAGTGTGACGAAACAGACTCTTAATGATAGAATGAATAAAAATTGGGTTCCCTCTCAATTTAAGGTTGTCGACCAGGTCCTCTGTCGAAACTTTGCACTGGCAGATTTTGCTAAGGATATCAGTGGCAAGCTACTTCCAAAATTTCAAGGGCCTTTTAAAATTAAAAAGTTTTTGGACCCTAACATAATCTCGCTTGTTTCTCCTTCTTCTGGCAAATTGTTTAGGAAGGCTCACTTGAGCCAACTATAGGTGTAACATTCTAGGACTTAAGTTTTAATTGTCTCCCTGGAACTAGTAGTATTTTGCCTGTAATTGTATTGTATTCATTGCATTGTAAATAACGTGCCGTACCTTTCCTTCTCATTTCCTTGTATCCTTATTTCTAAACCCCTTCTTTTTCTCTTGTCTGCCTGACCGCTCAAGTGGCTCTCGGAGTCTGGTTGCGCCAGAGGCTGAAGACTTTGAGGCTCCTTCCTGCAGTTGAAGATGGATGGATTCTTGGATGCAGTCCTGTACACCCCCCATGTCACTCTAGAAGATTAAGCCCTGTATGCTGACTTCTATCTGTTTCATCAACGTTCTTCATCATCATCTCCAGAGATGAACTTTTTCACACTTCACTTCAAGAGCAGAAGAATGTGTCTGTATTTCTTGATATTTGTACTGTACTTTCTTGGGGAGTATTTCCCCTTCTACACTATGAGTTACTACCTTCTTTGAATTCTGAATTTCTTCTATATTTGTGATGTTGAACGTACTGTGTTATGTTTTTGGGCTACCAGAATGGCAATGTTATGAACTTGTGATGTATTAGGCATGAGGAACTTTAGTGGTGGGGGTTGAAACAGCTGAGGTGCTGTTCCTTAACTCCGGCCTTTACCGTTGAATGCAGTGCTGACCTGCCATCTCTTTGGGAGCTGCTTCGATTCCCCCTCCTATCTCCTGTGCATTCTCCTCTCCTATCCCTTCTGTCGTCACACGATCACATGTGGTAGGGAGCGGTGCCTTACTGGGTGCCACAATCAAATTGTCTTGGTCACTTTTTCTCTTCACCAGCTAGCATTCAGACCAGCTTGTCTGTATGACATTGCAGTCCATTTTCTACGGCCATGGTCATGACACTTCGATAAGGTGTAACTGCATCAGGGGATCCTACATTGTGTGTGAAATATTATATTTTGAAATGGGTTTTCAGCGGTCTGCTAGAAGAAGGTTATACACGGTGAGTTGTGGGTGAGTGTGAACCTTTTTAAAGAATATGGGCTCTAGTTTGCGTTGTTAGAGCCTTTTGCCCTAGTTGAAGTTCATAGTAGCGTATTTTCTTTTAGTCTTGGGCATTTCATTTTGCTAGGTGTTTAGAATGTTTGTCCTGGATTGCCGGTGTGACTTTGATATATGATATTTAGGATTGGAAGTTCCTTCAGAGTGCTGGTTAATATTTCTCTACTTCCCAATTTGGCTCATGTTGATTTTGCTGTTGCAAGCCTAATTGTCGCCAAGACTCACCGTCTGGGAAATTTAATATCTTTTTGCTGGTTTTTAATAAACTTTAATCGCAAATCACTTTGCTTGGGCCTCAAATTCTCTTCATTTAGTAATTTTTGTTTTGTTAGGTCACCGAACTGAAAATATATTTTGATGCAGATTTTTTAATTACCTTTTATTTCAGTCGTGCTTTAATGGCTCTACTTGATCGCCATATCTGTTAGTGTCAAAATTTTCTACAAATTTTATTACGTTTCTTGCTAACCTAGGTTTAAGTATTTTCTTGCTCAAGTATTTAATCATGTTTAGGAAAGGGAGTAGCTATTTATAATGTCTCAAGGTTTACTTATTGAAAGGAATTATGACAATATTTGGTTATAAATGCCCACAAAATAAATGCAGGTACTATATACTCCGAAAGTCAATGACATAATCTAACTTGTGTGAGTGCATTTGAACAGAGATATCAATTTCTTAAGTGAGCGGGAATTATTTTATCCATTGTGGATAGTGAATGTTTTTATCAATATTATGGTCAAGGATATTAACACTATTCAAGGTTTTTTATTCTACAAAGTATTTAATTTCTTTACACAGAAAGGTGTGGAATGCTAGTAGGTTTTGTTGCCTTCGTCAATAATTGCTTGTGATCACAATTAAGGTCTCTTCAGACAGGAACTTTATATTTGACATGCAAATATTATATTTGTTTACGCCCCACTTAAGGGGCACAAAAGTGAGATAACACTTTTCCTTCTGAATTTTAGACTCTGCTTTATGGGGCACTGATCAGAATCATACTGCACGAGCATAGGACTGAGTTTACTCTTGGTAACAAGGGGTCTGGTGGGTCGTGACCCGGTTCAATGACCCGTTCCTACACGAACTATGACGGTGACCCGTACACGAGGTGCACAGACATGCATGCCTGGTGCACAAGCGGAGCAGCAATGGGCTGCCTCCCGAACGGGACAGCGAGGGTGATGTCATCCTCTTGTTGAAAATGTGCTCAGATGTATGATATTTACCTGCAAGTGAGTTTACTATTAAGAGTTGCCAAGTTTGATAGCAAGTTTTCAATTATAATCCCTATAATTTTCCAACTATCAGAACTTTCTGTATAATGTAGTGTAAGCTGCAAACAAAAAAATGTAAATTTGTGTACTTTTACAAAGTAAATTATGTTTTAATATTACATGCAAATAAAACATTGCACTAAAATCTTTTGAGTTACCTAAACTGAGTAATTGTGTGCACATAATTGAGACAATACAGTTGGTGAACAAAATCTTATAAATACACTGACAGTGTATGGGTGGGCAACACATATAGCATAATTTATTACTGAAGAGGTTGAAAAACAATATTGTGCTAATAAGGAAAATAGCTATTAGGGTAAATGTGCAATCATACATGATAATGCTGCAGGCAACTGGATATCAAATGGACAGTGACCATGTGACTTTTGCTGTATTCATATTCACTATGCTGTATGTGGCCAACACATCAATCATGGCTAAATAAAACTGTTATACATCACTGCAATTTTTTTTTATTCTTGTGATACTTGAAAAACATGACGCAAAGGTTACACATTAGTGGCGATTATATTAACTATTGGTTATGTGTATGTAGTAAATGATCTCGAATCTCAATTTCATTGTCAAAATCAATTTAGTTTTGATCAATTTCAAGATACAAACTTTTTTTAATTCCTTGTCAAGACTGAGTTTAATAAAAAGTCCCACCTAGCAGTAAAACCTGCAAGTACACCATAATGCCCCAATTTAAATAACCTTAAACAAATCTGATCCCATTCTGCTGATGTAGTTATTTCTGTTATACCTATATCAGTTACTGATTAGACATGTGTATTTTGTGTTATATTTTTGTTCTTCCAGATTTATAATTTTATTTGAATCATTCACAGTAGTAGCAGATGTCATAGGATGACAATGCACATTTTCATTGTGTTAGTAAACTTGACACATAGCCATCGTGTTGTGATACATGATGAAATAAGGAAAGTACACGAGATCACATTTGGCTGACATGACCCGTCACATAAATGTAATACTATAGTGGTGCAAGACAAAACAACATGCACAAGACCCCAGTGTCAGCGGACAGTCACGTGACAAGCACTTGCAGAAGTGGGGGGGGGGGGGGGGGGATTAGTCACTCAGCAGTTGGCGGCTCTGCCCGGCACTATTGTTGGGCGACTTATCTCCATGGCATCTACGTCATAAATTAAGTTTGATACAACACTGTGGGGCATTAGAAGAGAGACAATGGGAAAATGCGGTTCCGAACCCTCATTGGAGTTGTAAGGATCCCCACTGGAATCACAATGAACCCCATGGACCCCGATCACACTTATACCAAAATTCCATATTTGTTGTTACTTTTGGACCATCTCATAAAGTAACAGTTCCGTTCAGTTTATTCTTTTACTTCACTATCGGATATATTTTAAGGCAGGCATTTGGGGTGTGGCAAGCATCACAATAAATAGGAAAGTATGAGTATACTATGGAAAGTTAAAAACATTTTCCTGTCTATCAATACAATCACAAAAAAGGTGCTAGCATACAACTAATAGGTTTATTATTTTTAATTAAGAGTAATACCCCTTATTAAATTTTATTTGGCAAGAATAATATAATACTTTGTTAAATTTCTAGGTTCACCTAAAAATAACAGTTTGATTAAAACTGGTTAACAACGTGTTTATACAGCGGTCATGTGCCTAGTGCTTGAAATCCATTGTAGTGTATTTGAAAAATGTGTATTTTGACAAAACTATTAAACATGCCCCCAGTAGGTTTACCTACAAAAAGAAGGCACAATCCAAACTGTGACAGAATGATACAACCAAGACATCACACACATTCGAAAGATTATTTTAATGCCCTCCAAAATAGCTAAAAACTGCTGATCCAGACTGCTGTATATCACAGTATACGAACTGGATACATGGGAAGCTACGACAGAGGAATGTATTGAACTCTGCTACAGAGGGGCATCCAATATAATTACAGGGTCCCCGTTTAAATTTCTGAAGTTCTACAATCACGATGAAACCACTCTGTGCTAGTTCACGGGCATACATGTAGAGGCAATAAAGTTCAACTTAATCAGCATTTATAGGATTTATCTAAATAAACAGTGGTCTCACATTATTTCTTAACCAGTAAAATTATATTGTATACCAACAAATAAATTTAATACACCAGAAATGAATGCTCGACCACCAAGGCCTTCTCTTTCTAATGGTCGTGGGCATAGAAACAGAGTTACTGTGGTAACAAGAAACATCTTTCAAAGACGAACCCTTAAAGGCTGTTCGTGATAAAGTAAACACTTTTGAAATCAACCTTTGAAAATTTTTTGTATTGTAAAGGGCTTTTTAACCAACAGGCTGCGATTTGTCTCTTCCTTGTTTTTCTTACTGGTATGAGTGATGTTTCTATATGCCGACATTGTAGAAGAAATGGCAATAAATCCTCAGTGAACAGTTTACAGCCTTATCATTTATTTATTTACTATTGGCGCTCTTTTTACTAACAAACCTTCTTTCAGTTCAATGTATCATTCTTTCAAACTGAACTAGTTTAATCTAACGTTTATTGCAAACCCTATTTGAGTATTTGCACAAAAAACATTACATCTGGCACCCTCCAGTGTGGCACGAATTTCGACATGCCCTGTGCCATTGTGAAGCTTGCCGGCATGCGGCTTATCAATTATTCACACACGTGAAGGTCAACCCAGTGGTTGCCTGTGTGCCAGAGTTCATCACAAAGAGCTTCCAACTGCAGTTACAATTCCAGACAAGGACATCTCAATCCAGTTACCACACTGCCTGTTCCAGTCAACTAGCAACTGCACACCACGATAAAAATATACTTCTTTGCTGAAAAAAAAATTGCAAGTGTGAACGATGTTGTAAATTTGTTGTTGTCATATGTTGTCTTTTTATTGGATTTAAAAATTTTCTACGTAAAATAGTGCAGTGATACAGGTTAGGTATTTGTCAACTTTGACACTATGGCTGGTAATACAAACAGGGAAACTCAGAGAAAAGAGACACCAGAAATAAGTGACCAAATAAGCCTGCTCGTAAGGTTAGTTACAGAACAAAAGGCAGAGTTTCAGGAATTTATGACAGAACAAAAAACAATTTCAACAGTTAGCAGGAAAATTTTATGGGTTCAAAACAGATTTAGAGGAAAATTTTGACAAGCAATGAACTGAAATTGACAGGTATTACGGAAGAATGTACAACCAACATAAATAATGTGGAAACAGGGTTGTAGAATTGCAAAATAATGTCTCTAGGAGTGAAAATGAAATTGTAAAATGTCAAAGTAAAGTAGAAACTGCAGCACAAAATTGTCAAGATGCAAACTGATGTAAACAAAATTCAGACAGCACAGCAAAAGGTTTGTGGGGGTTAAACCACAAAAGACTCTTGATGAATTAAAGCTGCGGCTAGTATCAGCTGTTGTACAACAGCCAAGGTTAGCTCTGACGCAAACCGCTTATATGAGTTATATTAAATACGACTACGACTCATCTTAACGTGTTACATCTACCAGGAACCACAGCCATAGATGGCTACAGGATTGTTCCTGTGCAGGGACAGTTACAGACCCGTGGTATTTTCCTGAGGTACCAGACCCTACATCCTCTCACTACTCACGTAGTATTTACATATCCCGAGGAAGCATCAAACCCAGCACGTTATTCATGAATGCGGACAGGATCGCTCCAACCCTAGTGGGTGATCATAGTATGTGAAACAAGCATTGTTCCAAGCGGCCGGGGAACACGTCAGCCTCCCCAAAGCACCTGCTAGACAGAGTGTCACCAAGCCTTTCGAAGATGGCCGAGCGCCGCTGAGCACACAAGGCTATATAGCAGAGCGCAAGGATAGTTCTCCCACCCCGCTTGCTCCAGACAAACGTCACACCTCCCACTCCAGCCCAGGCATGGGCCGGCTGAGCGCAAGGCAATGCCTGGCCGAAGACGCGAGTTATCATCTCCAGTAACTCGCCTAGACATTTCTGTACTGGGGCTCTCTACTGCATCTTAGACCCTCACGGTCCTCTCCAAAAACTTCCAGTTCTTCAGTGGCCACCAGTGGCTGCTGCCACCAACAACCAGAGACTTCTACCACTTCCTACCAGAAGCTCCACAAGACTTCAAGCACCAGCAGCTTCCAGAAGATCTTCAGCACCAGAAACCTGCTCAACAACACTCCACACTTCCGCTGTTGACCCTCCTGGCTACTACAACCACTGCCCTTCTTTTCTGGTAGTGGCACCATTGTAAGATCTCTTCTAAACACCCCCAGGTTAAAGTAACTGCATCAGAGTTTTTTTCATAGCCCTCGAGTTCATTCTGTATTTGAGTAGTCTAAGAGCATGTCACTTCCATTTGTTACAGAGTAGCTTATTTCTGTATGCACTCTGCTTAGTAGCACATACGAGTCACCAGTATTTATTATTCATAATAAATATAATTTTTATCCTCTCCAGAGAGTAAGTTTGTTTAAAAGAATAGCCTGTCCGATACTAGGAGCTCTACTTCTAGACAGAGCAAGCAAGCAACTGGGTGTAATAACATTACGAACCATAGTGTAGGACTACAGAGCCCCTTCAGGTATCTGTACGTCAATAATACACATCACCTTCGACGGCCACCCATTCTGTGCACCCAAGTGTACAGAAAGGTAGAGCCCTAACCACTAGGTACATCTCCATCAGGAGCAGGACAGCCACCTCAGGTTGTATCGCTGACCGGAGCGCCACGGGTGCTGGCAGGGGTATTTTGCCTGAGACTGGAGGCCCGAATGTTGCTGGACCACACCCTGACAGTAGTAGGAAGACTTACCGCTCTAGGTTTGTGCACCAAGGTGCAGAACCGTAGGAGCACATGGTTCGATCCGTCAACTGCTGTTGGGTTCTACACCTAGTTAGGGTTCTGTATATATGCTTGCGCCGACTGAAAGTACATTAAGTGTCAATACTGCTCCTATGCCCTTTGGGGAAAGGCACTGTGCTTAAAGGGATGATAAAAAGGAGGAATTCTTTACTGCTAAGCGAGTGTGCATTAATAACCCTCATACTTGGTGGAGAAACCCCAAGGGAACGTGCTCAGACAGCCCGTCACCTGGCAAGTCAGTCCTCTTCAGTCAGCACCCCAGTTTATTTTCCCTCACACACCACACTTAGCGTTGAGAGACATCCTATGTACAAGCACTAGTCACTGAACATGACACGAGGTTGGGTATTGCCTACTCGTTTTGTGGAAGCAGTGCAGCCATCACCTGGAGCCAGAGATCCCTGACCTCTCCATACGGCACCTCATCAACTAGCACCACCCAGGCAACTGCTGGCCCCAGCAGGCCTACCTCTACATCGGAACCCAGGAGATTGGTGAGTGAGTACCCTGGTAAGTCAACCCTGCCTCAACGGGCTAAGGTGGTAGTAAGAAATATTACGGTACTGCCCACGGCAGACTTCGTACCAAGCCGCCATCCTACCAGACCAACATGAGTCTCTAGTAGAAAGCAGACTCTGTTACAGTAATTGAGTACCCAAACGCGCCTGACCTAGCGCTCACCAAAAGTAACATTGACTAGTCTAAGTGACACGCGTCAGCTCCAAACATTTATATTTATTGTGATATTGTTGAAGTTACTATAAAACATGTACAAAGTTATTCTGAAAGTGGGGGGGGTTCCCCAGGGGGGGGGGGGTCCCCAAAATGGAGAGACATGGTTATGATTTATGTAAACCGAATAGGGACAAATGTTACACAGAATGTGAGAATTCATAAAAAAAAGTGACGGATCTTTCACTGTTCATGAGTTGTTCAGGAGAAAAGCTGTAGTAAGGCGAAATTAAAGAAATACTAAATACAGGGCAAGGAAGATAGTGAGAAGAAGTAAAAGACAAAAGAGATGTAGATTCATGAGGCTTAGGAATATGATAGGAGTAAGATATACTGTAAGAAAGTTTGTTAGGAAAAAGAGAAAAATGTGTAGAGTGAGATTGACATGAAAGAAGAGGAAAAAGAAACGCAGAACAATTTGTGATTTTTATAATTGGATGTAAGTAATGTTCATTCATATTATTTAATTTTCAGAAATTATTACTGTCATGTAATTTAAGTGGAGAAAGATATGTTGATTTTTATAAGTAAATTTTGTCGCATAAAGCAATATCAATATGGAATATAGTTTTATTAGGCCTAATTGAAGCTATTCTGCTGAATCAAACTATTTTAAAAAGTAGTTACATAAATTAAACATATTGCAAATTTTTACGAACGATAAACTTAAAGGAATGATGCTGTGTTTTATAATATTACTAGCTGACCAATGATCCATTAATTTTTTATTTTAAATATTAATATTTCTTCTTTCAGGTTTAAAGGAGTTATTAAATTACACCCTGCCATTGCTTCACACATGTTTTATGTTAGCATAATATTTAGGACATTGCATTGATCTGGTCACTTTTTTTTATTGGGTTCTCTAGCCACTGAGCTACTGCGGCCCCACTATTGGGTGCTCTAGCCCCTGACCAGCTGCAGCTCCACTATTAGGTTCTCTATCCACTGAACTACTGTGGACCCACTATTTGGTGCTCTAGCCCCTGACCAGCTGCGGCCCCACTGTTGGATGTGCTACCCACTGAGCTACTGTAGCCCCACTATTGGGTGTTCTAGACCCTTGACCAGCTGTGGCCCCTACTATTGGGTGCTCTAGCCCAAGTGGGCTACTGCAGCCCCACTATTGGGTTCTCTACCCAATAAGCTACTGCAGCCCCACTATTGGGTGATCTAGCCACTAGGCTACTGCGGCCCCACTATTGGGTTATCTACCCACTGAGTTTCTGCGGCTCCATTATTGGGTTCTCTACCCACTGAGCTACTGCAGCCTCACTATTAGGTGCTCAAGCCCCTGACCAGCTGCAGCTCCACTATTGGGTTCTCTAGCCACTGAGCTATTGCGGACCCACTATTTGGTGCTCTAGCCGCTGACCAGCTGCAGCCCCACTATTGGGTGCTCTACCCACTGAGCTACTGCAGCCCCACTATTGGGTGCTCTAGCCCCTGACCAGCTGCGGCCCTACTATTGGTTTCTCTAGCCCCTGAGCTTCTGCGGCACCCTTATTGGGTTCTCTAGCAACTGAGTTTCTGCGGCTCCCTTAATGGGTGCTCTAGCCACTGAGCTACTATGGTCCCACTAGATACATATCTATCCACTGTGTCACTGCAGCCCCACTTGGAATAATTCTAGCCACTGGGCCTCTACTGCTTTTTGGAAGGAAAGATTTACAGCCCATAGACAAAAAATAAAGGAGAAATGACGGAAATTTTTTTTAACAATGCTTTTTTTATGCAGTAATCCTAAGAAAAGCTTAATCCAGTACCTATTTACATTCTCAATCATTTTTTCCGGAACCGTTTGAGATATCTCAATGAAACAAAGACTAAGTTGGTCCTGGGGTTAATATCTATCCACTGTATAAATTTGATGTCAATACTTTAAGTGGTTTTTGAATTAAATCCATCCAGAGGGACAGACAGACACGAGAAAAATTATCATTAGATATGGCTTAGTTATCAATTATACTGTATGAAAAAATAATTAAAAGTGAAGAATTCGAAAATCACAGACAGACATTTCTATTTTATTTAGTAGTATAGATTATGATTGAAAGTGATAGTATATAGTAATTTGTTTTTGTGCCATAATTGAAACAGATTATGTTGTGTATGAATAGAGTTAAATTGTGCAAGGGGACACCTCGTAATTGTATTCTGAATCCATTCTTGTATAATAATATAAAAAATGTTTCTTATGTGTTAATGTATGTTACATATTAAATTTGAAAAAGAAAAGCAATAAGACATACGTTGAGTTTGTACATGATTGTAATGTTGAAGTGTGAGCTTATGTAATATCGGTTTACCATTGTGTTTCTCCCTTTATGATGGTGTCCTTGGATCCATAACACCAAGAGTTATTAATTTTGTTGGGACCGGTCTGAGGCCTCATTTATGGTTTTTTAGCACTAAACTAATGTGTAAGACAGTAGCTTTTTCGTATTTTGGCCAGAGCTTGGGTCCCCTTTTTATATATTGAGTGTTGGTTCAAAATCATCTTAGCCACTAATGAAACTAGATAACATATACTGAATGTAAATGTAACATTGTAATTACCGTATTTGGAAGGAGACATGTAATATGTACTATTTTATTGAAACATCTTCTGATTAATTTACTTTGTGTGATAATGTAATGTGATATACTTAACTGTAACACATACTTTGTACATGAATGTATAACCATGGAAACAAATAATTTTTCTTGCAAGAGATGGAATTGCACTATAGCCATCATAGAGTCGCCATTCAGGTAGGTTTCGATTTAGGACAGGTTTCCTCTTAATCTTTCCCAAACCGAGTGGGGTAATGTAATGTTGCAGTATATAATAATTGGTATATTTGAGAAATATTTTAATTTTTCTATATCTCTGTAAAGGATAGTAACTCATTTAATATTTAGAATATCGTGGCAATAATAATTTGTTTGTATTTTATATATTTTCATTTTTCCAAATTTACAATTTTATTTGGGTAATTTTCCAGTAGTAGCAGACATCATAGGATGACAATGCACCTTTTCATTGGGTTAGTAAGTTTTACACATAGCCATTGTATTGCAATACATTATGAAATAAGGAAAGTACCGGAGGTCACATTTGGCTGACAAGACCCGCCTAACGAATGTAATAGTATATTTCCAGAACCACGTCCGCGTTTGTGTGCTAATTTTAGACATTACCGCACGACACAATGCCACGTTTGGGCAGTGTTCAGATGACAAAACTTTTAATCTATATATAGAGCAGGCACGACCCTTACTGGATAACACAGTAAACCAGTAACACAGTAACAGAAGTCAAGAGAAGTAACAGACGTCGAGGAGAACTCCTGTAGAGAGGAGCAGCGAGTAACAACAGACTGCGATTCTGTCTCTTTCTTGTTTTTCTGACTGCTGTAAGTGATTAATGTTTTTATATGTCAGAATTGTAGAAGAAACAGCAAAGAAACAGCAATAAATCTTCAGCAAACAGTTTACAGTCTCATCTTTTATTTATTTACTATTGGTGCTCTTTAATATTTTTCTCAGTTCAGAGTATCATGCTTTCAAACTGAGGTAGTTTGAACTAATGTTTATTGCGAACTCCATTTGAGTCTTCGCACAAGGAACATTACAAAACTTCCAAATTTGTTCTTCCTGCCCACACGTTGTGGATGCCATCTTGTCCACCATATTGACTAAGCAAACAAATGAACAACAAAGCGTTAGTTGTGCGCATTATGGCATCGGCACATTTTGTTTTGTTGTGCACAATTATTTAAATATTGTCGTAATTAACTATATATTACATACAGTCCATTCTCGTCGTCCCGTGCCGTGACATTTAGTCCCGGACCAGATCATAAACATTTCATGTTTCTGTATGTCTTTTTGCTGCCAGTTACTTTAATTTTATCATTCAAGCATGGCGCACAGTTGCATTGTGGCTTGATGATCAGCATTTATTTCAGCCTATGACCTAGCACGCCAGCTGATATTCACGTGATTTTGAAAGTGTTGTTGAAGGTCACAGTGGATTGTGTTCACACGTATGTAAACTTTGCACATGTTAAGAGGTCAGGTTTATTTATTGTTGGAAACTACGGTGATATTTACAATTAAAATTAGAAGTGTTGCCTTTGCAAGAGTGATCATACCATCCACAGATGCTCTGAGTTTGTGCAAAAGGACCCTCAGGCACATTTTTCAATGACAAAGGACAAACAATTATATATAAATTGCTGCCAAACTGCCTTCAAGCCACTCACTAAGTGAAGAGTTGCCCATCGACCAAATTTTGTCAATTTTGTAATACTCGTCATAACATGATGCTGCATTTCCCATTAGATAAACCTACCATCACAGTGGTACAGTCAGCACAGGATGAAGTCCCTGTTAATAAAATTTCAAATGAGGACAGCACCCTTAGTATTCTGTCTTCCTTTTCCAAAGATTCATAGCCAGCTGATGTGATGTTATCCACAGCTGTTACTTATGTTCAGGATGTTTGTGGAGAAACTGCTAGACTATGGCAGCCAAGCCAATTTCATTACTGAATCATGCCAGTTATGATTAGGTATCAAGCATCAAAAACTATCAATCCCACTTAATGGACTTGCCCACAACCTGCTTACAAGTGCTAAAGGTGTTGCCTCATGTATCATAACACCAAGCGGAAGGAGCCAAGTCTGCCCATTGAGACCCTAGTTTCTATATTCCTTCCTTCAACATTCTTAAGTCAGATACTTGGGAACACAGCAGACAACTGCAACTAACTGATCCCACCTTTGCAAAACGAGGAGAAATTTATATTTTGCTGGGTGCAGAAATATTTCCTCAGTTTCTGACAGAGAAGAAAGTTACTGGCCTCCCAGGAATGCCAACTGCCATTAATACATTAATATGTTGCTGGATGGGGTGCTAATAGGACGTATCCGGATTATCACACATTTGCGGCCAGGTATCTTGTCCTTCTTCATCTCGAATGTACAGCAGTCCACCTTGGATGAAGTATTGAAGATTTTTTGGGAAATTGAAGAAATGTCTGCAGTCACATTACCACCAGCCCTAAAAGATGTGTTATGTGAAAAAATGAAGGCTGCACTTGAACTGACACAGGTAGGTACAGTGTAGCCCTACCATTTGAATCTCCTGAGCCAATATTGTGAGATTCAGCCACTTCTGCTCTGTGCCATTTTCACTCTGTACAGTGCAGGTTGAGAAAACCTGAAGTGAAGGCAGATTACGTTGCCTTCATGCAAGACTGCCTGGCAGCCCGACACATGAGCCATGTAAAAGAAGGTGATCTGTGATGTGTGAACGCATACTATATTCCACACCACTACATACAAAGGCCAGACCACACTACCATCAAGCTATACGTAGTGTTTGAAACTTTGTTAAAAACAGATCTGGATGTCTCTCTTAATGATGTCCTTTTAACTGGTCCAAAGTTGCAGACAGGCAATGTTACTATTTTGCTTGATTTCAGAATTGAGACAGCTGGCACAAGATGAGATGACCAACTTTCCACATTCTTCTTAAACACTTCTATGAGCACGTATGTTGATGATGTTACTGGCGCTAAAGACCTAACCACTACCCTCAAGCTTAGACAAGACCTTCTGCAACTGCTGGATTGTGGGGATTTTCAGCTTTGAAAATTTGCAATTAATTGTCCAGCTTTGCTTGATGACTTGCCACCATTATTTTGCAGAAACATATTCTTTTAGCGAAAATTCCTGCATTAAGGTATTAGGCTTACGCTGGAGCCCCTACACTGATGCCTTTCCATACAACTTGCAACCCATCCGCTTGTGTACACAAAACACATTATTTTATCAGACATTGCCAGAATTTTAATCCCATTGGGATGGCTTCCATAATTGACATTATTTGCAAAACACCTTATTCAGTTACTGTAGCTTGCTCAAGTAGAATGGGATTCCTCCGTGCCGCCTGATATAATTGCCAAATGGACATTTATAACAGAGTTGCCTCATTTTTCTTGCCATCTCTATTCAGCATTCCATCACCCACAACCTATTAGACACCAATTTTGAATTGCATGGATTCGCTGACAGTTCGGAAGAAAGCTACGCTGCTGTTGTGTATAGGCTATGCAATGTAAAGTGAGCACTTTTGAAAACCCTCCTTTGGAATAATAGTCAATAAATATATTTTATTTTCGCCTCAGGCGTTAATTTCCAAGTGTGATGGAATACACACACCATGTTAATTACTTACATGGCAATATTTACTTAAAAAGGTGGTTAAAGAATAAAAATGACTGAAAGGAAAAAGTAACTAGGGCCTCAAAAGTGTTCACTTTACCATGAACAACCCATACATTCGAGCTGCATCTTACTCTGGTACAATTCCCACTTATTTACTATTGGCTAAAACTAAGGTAGCACCACTAAAGCGAGTTACTCTTCCCAGGTTGGAGTTGTATTCTGCTGTTTTGCTTTCTTTGCTGCCTGACACTCTTACAGTTGTCTTACAGTTAGACCGTAAATATGCATGATCTGATTTGTAAGTTGCACTCTCCTGGATAAGGACATCCCCTCATGTTTGGAAGACCTTTGTTGCAAACTGGGTGACTCAGATACAAGAATACACCTTGGTGGACTGGTGGCATCATGTGGCAAGTGAAGATAATCCTGCTGATTGTGCATCTTGAGGCCTTACACCTGAACAGCTAGCAGACCATCCACTTTGGTAGTATGGACCACCATAACTGCAACAACCAAAGAGTAAATGGCCACAGAGCAATCATGTCATTAACAGACCAACTGTTAATGATGAATGCAGAACTCTTGTCCTGTCAGCAAACTTAGAAAATTCGTACCTTTTGGAATGATTTGAATGTTTCTCCAAGTTAAAAAAGGTTCAACAAATTGTTGTTATTTGTGTTAGTTACAAACAATTTTCATCCTAGGCTAAACTCAGTTTACGGCCCAGTCTTGCCTGATGAAATGCAGCATGCATTAATACTCCTTATCAAGGCTATACACAACCAGGCATTTGCAGATGAAATGCAAAGATTGGCTGACCAGCAACTATACTCACTTGCCATACGAAAATTATCCTCTCCCTTTGTTAATGCAGAAGGAATCCTGAGTGTAGGTGGCAGAATTCATCATTGAGACTTAGCGTATGATGACAAACATCCTATTCCTATTATCCTTCCAAAGTGCAGTTGTCTTGCAGAACTTCGAAATAATCAGCTGCATGAAGATTTCCTTCATCCTGGGCCCAGTACAATTCTGTCATTACTTCAACAGGAATTTTGGTTTCTGGGTATACTAAATGTGATTCGAGGGCCTAGTACAATTCGGTCAATTACTTCAACGTGAATTTTGGTTACTGGGTGCACTAAATTTGATTCAAGGCAATCTTTGTAAGTGTATTAATTGCTTTTATGCTCATCTGACAAGTCACAATCCTGCAATGGCAAGCCTTCCAGCCAGTAGAGTATGTCAAGCTAAGCCCTTTCTCACCTCTGGTGTTGATTATGCTGGGCCAATCGCAATACTACAGTGTGAACAAGAAAACCTCGCATACTGCAGGCATACACATGTCTCTTTGTATGCTCTGTCACAAAGGCAGTGCATTTAGAGCTTGCTTCTGATTTATTGTCTGAAATCTTTCTTACTGCATTCAGACGTTTCACTGCACATCGTGGGCAGTGTACTCATTTGCATTGTGACTGCAGTAAAAAACTTTGTAGGGGCTAGTCGTCACTACTAAAAGCTGCAAGAGTAGAAGTGGGTCCAAACTCCATTTTACCAATATTACCAATACTGATACTTCGTGGCCGATCCTGCAGATACAAATCATTTCTTAGTAACTTTAAAATACCCCCAAACTTAACCTTTTGTGTTTCCTTTATCCATGAATCCTGATATATGAGCACAAAATCTCCAGTCAATAAATACAAAAAAGTTATATACAATTCCTTATACAACATATACATTATAAATCATTGTGAATATGACACGGTAGTATTTGAGCATGTGTATTTTCCCACCCACTCAGTGTTTACATTGCAGTTTAGTACTTTGGTCAGTTTATAAAAAAAAACTTCACTTTAACAAACTTCGGGGCACAAGCTAAAACAGTGACTATTTTTGGCATTCTTAACCAGTTTTGCGATGTAACCAGCATGCTACAATCACCAACCTCGCCCAATAGTTGAACCTAACCATAAAACACATAAGATGAGTAAAGACAGCAATGTTTATAAATACTGCATGCATGTTCAGTGTGTAAATTGCATTCATCTACTTTATATACATATACCATCGACTCTCGATTAGCCATGATAATAGAGGGGGTGATTGCCACGGATAACCCAAAATCACGGATAATCCGCATACTAATAGAAAAATACAGTTTTTCCAACACTAAGTTTCGTATGGTCGTAACTGAATACTGGGTGTTTCAGTGTGAAATCTAGCCTATCCTTGACATACTACTGTATTTACCCGCATATTTTACGGTCTCGCATAATTTCCGTACCCTATTATTTATTAAGAAACCAAGAAATTTAAAAAATGTGTAATTTATGCACCCCTGATTTCTAACCTAAAATACTGGAATATAAAGTGTGTAAAATAAGCGGGTAATCACAGTAGTTCTCTCACAAACATTACAAAAAGTGTGCAGCTACAGTTAATACAAACAACGCAGTGGGATGCGTGTGGTGTTTATCGCCGAGTGATACTGAAATCTGAAGTTGCGTAAGAGGGAAGGCAGGCTGATGTCACTTGGTTGCTAGGTAACAGGCAACCTCCCCCCACCCCTCCGTCCAGAGGGGAGAAACAAAGTGGTGCAAAGCGAACTGCATGTCGTCCGTATCACACACACACCTCCCAGACTGTCCAGTGCATGCACCATTCAGCCGGCTGTTTTAGCACGTGGAAAACAGTGTTTAATGTAGGAAACAAGTTTTGCCTTCCAATCCCAGTTCTTCAAAAAAATATAGGGCTTGTTTCACACACACTATGCCCGACACTAGTGTTCCCACGGCACGTTTCTGATTAAACCACTCCAGCATAGCATTACCTAGTTCCGCGTACGTCGAGTTTCATCGTTTTCCTATTCACCAATCCACTTGTCGAGTCCACACTGCTTGCAAACTCAATAAGTTTGGACTTATTGTTTTGTATATCCCGAATTGTTGTTTCTCCCATTCCAGGTGGCAGCTAGGCTAGCGAGTTGTGCAGTGTAGTCAGCTCGCTGTCTTGCGAAGTAATTAAGCTCATCGCACCATCGGTAACATATTTTCACGTGCATTTGCATCAATAAACAAACATATTTCATTCCACAGTTATTTTCAGACAGTACCTGTACCGAATTTCATTAGTTAAGACAGGCATTTTATTAAATAACTTCGTTCTGGCAGTGTTTGAGTTAATTTCCATAATCTATTTTTATCTCTCTGAATATGCCGCGGTTAAGCCGCAAAGTGGGCGGTAATCAAGAGTCTACTATATATATTTCTCTCTCTGTGTGTGTGTATATATATATATTACGTATTGACGCCGTCGGGTGAGACACGAGACGAACGATGACACAAATACTTACTGGTAATTTGGGCGCCAGCGTTACTTCCCAATCACCGCACTATTGAGACACAGGGTTCTCAGGGATGTTGTGGATTCTGTGTGTCCATCTCACCCATGTGTACTTACAAACACGTTAGCAATACTAAACTTTTAATAAAATCACTGAACTAAACAATAGATAAAACATAAGTGGCTAGGACACTGTCAGTACTGAATAAAAAATTGAGTTCACTGTAGACTTGTTTTTTATTGATATTGTTTATACACATCAACATGCCAATGAAATGGTTATCTCGGTCATGAATAGCCAATTCTGCTTGGGTGCTAAACAACCCGTAATTAATCTAGCGCACGCCTAAATGGATGATCTCACCGAGGTATGTGAAAGCACAGCCTTCACAAGGGAAGAGGGCCGACAGCCGCTAGGGTGGACTGACTGTTTTTCCCTGAAGACAGGACACTGTGAATTAAAAATGAATACCCTTAATACACATTAACACAAGTGATTACTCGGCATCACTAACGCAAACTCGTCGGGGCTCGCCCTCCAGCACGTGGTTAGTGTGGTGACGGCTTATACACAGAGCCGGCTAGGACGGAAGTAATTGCACCGTACACTAATTACACAATTACATAGACCCTTGAATGAGACATGAAATAAGAAGGTACACCAGATGAATATTCACAATAAACACACACGTGTGAAAACAAGCTTATGTGGTGCGGATGCTGCTGGATGAAGTTTGTAGCAGACCACGTGGTGCAGGTGAAATAGCAATATTTCTGCATGGAAACATCAAACTAAACTCAGATAAAATTTTATTTGTGTTTGGCTAATGGTTCTGTTTACCATTAGCGTTTTTACAGGTTTGTAACATGCCTGATGGCGGTAAATTCAAACATTACTGTGACCGGGTGGTCAAGTACAAAATGCATCAGTTTACATGAAAAATACATTAAATACCTTAATGAATAATACATAGAACACTGAAATAAATGATTGCACATACAAAGTTATATAAATAAGCTCTTAAAACGCAATGATGGCATGTACAATGACTTGGCTTCAGTCGGCCACGTGGTTATATGTGATGTTGCCGTAAAATATTCAAACACGAAAATGACCCTTACATACATTATAATTTTTGCTTGATTGCCATGTGAAATATTAAGGGTATATTTCTATATATGTATTTAAGAGTATTTTTCATATTTAATTGTGTTACGGCCACATCGCCCATGACCACGTGGTTGGATATCGTCAAGTCCGTATCTGAGCCATCCACGCACTTTAAGGGTATATTTGTGTATCATCATGTGCGTTATAGTTAATGTCAGGGGTCTATGTAATATTTTATCCAGGGTTACATGTATTCACATGATTGATGCTTTTGTATGTATGACCACGCTGTATTTTTCATGTTCGATTTTCCAGCCATCAGGCGTGCTACAAGTGCCTAAATGTTTAAATCTCCAGCGTATTACTTTTCCCAATACCGCTACCATTATGTCTAGTGATTATTTACAGTTTTTACAGAAAACTATTACAATTCCACCTGCACCATGTGGTCTGCTACGATTGTATCCAGCGGCATCCACGCCACCCAAGTACACTTTCATGCATCTGCGTGTTTATTGTGACCATTCATGCCGTGTCCCATCTTGTATTATCCTTATTTGTGTAATTTGTACTGTGACATAATATCTGACCTAGCCGTCTATGTGTAAAGACCGTCACCACTCTCACCACGTGCTGGGAGACGCATCCCGATGAGTCCGCGTTAGCGATGCCAAATAATCACACATGTTTAATGCTCATTTTGTAATTCTCAGTGTCCTGTCTCCAGGAAAAATCTACAGTCTATTCTAGCGGCTGTAGACCTCTTTACTTGTGGGGGCTGTGTTTTCAAACGCCCCGGAGAAGTCATCCATCTAGGAGTGTGCTAGAGTAATCACGAGCTGGAGGTAAGAGGCCAATGGGATTCGCTAGACATGTCTGAGTTTTCAGTCATTAACTCATTTTCTGGCACAAACTTTGTAACTGGCAAACATTAAATGGTATGTGACTCAATAAAACAGGTGCGTTTACTTGTAGCGTCAGAACAGCAAAACCTCCCACCTAATTTTCAGTGATAACATATGTAGTACTGATCAGTGTTTTGTAAAGATGCTCCGGTGAGACGGACACACAGAACCCACAGCATCCCTGAGAACCCTGAGTCTTGAAGTGCGATGTCTGGGCAGCACTGCTGGCGCCCACCTACCGTAAGTAACTTGTGTCACTGTTCATCTCATGTATCACCCGATGGCGTCAATTGGCGCCCAATGTGTGACCAGTGTGTTCATCCGCGTCGTCTCATCCACATCAACCGCGTTGAAATGGCGAATACCACGTCTGATCATCCACGAGAAGGCTTCAAGACAACCGCGTCAGTAACCGCGAACGCAAACAACCTGGATATACCGATTGAACGATGCATGCATTGTGAAGGTTAAGTGAAGTCAACCTGTTCAGTGAAAATCTATGAGATCAACCGCTATGCCAATGCATGTCCAATACTTTGTCAATGATGTCAGAACCACACCTGTGCATGCGCAAGGGATGTGATGGGGCGGAAATCAAGTGGGCGCAGTGCCAGAAATGCAAATGGGACTTACATTTGCTATGCATAGGGCCAGACGAATATGTAACCTTTTGAGATGGTGTTATAAACTGTGCCGAGTGCTGTAAGACAAATTGTGCTGAGATCGCATCTCCGACAACACCAGAGGTGAAGCACACGCCGCCACCGGTAGTCGTTAGGTATATACCACAGGGCTTAACAGGTCCCGATAGATATGTATTGTTGCCAACTTGTGCAGGGCACGATTTGGAAGAGTCAAGTACTTCTCTCGTGGTTTGTGAAAAAAAAACTGAACAGACATTGAGTGCATAGGGAAGGTTGGACCAAGGTCATTGCCAACTGACGGAGAGGAACAGCTGTCATGTGGTGGAACTTGGTAAGAGACTATCGGATAACAATGGAAGAGTTCTGTGACAGGATACTGGGCAGGTTTGATATGGATGGCAACGCCATCCAGGCCCAAGCGCGATTGTACCACGAACAACAGCAGCACGAACGTGAAGGGATTGAAGAGTGCAAACTAGGTCTGTACAAACACCTAAACCCAGGACAACATACTCACGGAGTGTTAGAGATAATTGTAGCCCTGTCAACACCGGACATTAGGCCCTACCTGCGACGAGCAACACACGTGAGTGTAGAGCTGTTCACGCGGAAGGAGTGCCTCTATGAGCAAGATGTACGCGCAGGACAAGAATACGAATCCCCTGGGCAGAGCTACCGTACATCAACATCTACAATGATGCCAGATGTTATGTGATCACCGCTGCCGTTTACACCAGTGAGATCAAACCGTGGACAGAGAAACTTTCACCACAACAACCGGGAATATTACTATCACGGTAATCGGTCGGGAAGTAGGGAGGTTGCCGAAACAGCACCTGCAACAATCTCACTACCAGATCGTAGGAATCTGCCTAATGAAGGTGCCACAGTGTTTCAGGTTAGTAACAGCACCGTATGGGCGTTAAGGGTCTCTGTAGAACTTGAGAGGAAGAATGTGATCGCTGTGATAGACACTGCTGCAAGCCACAATTTTGTACGTGAAGGGTTAATACAGGCAATAACAACTAGAGTGCTGCCACACCATCTGCAATTCGCCACTACCAATCAACAAGGTGAGGCAAAAAGCGTAATGCACGTGACAGTAGGAGTATGTGAACTCCGTACAAAATGCGATGTTTACATTGTGCCAGACGTGTGTAAAGATATTATTTTGGGGTTACCATGGTTAATCGACAATCAAACAGTAATTGAGCCACATCTTGACCGTCTTCACACGGGGCCATGTGGGAGATGAACACTGTATGCAGTAGGAGCAATGCTGCCGACAACAACCGCTGCTGTGCAACTTGCCAAGTTCGTGCATGATGTGCCTGAACAACATCAGGAGAAGCTACAACATCTGCTGGACCAGTATGCCAGTGTGTTTCACACTGACGGGAAGCTACAGTGTACTGACGTCACCGAGCACGCCATCATCATGACACATGAGGACCCGGTGTACTCCCAGCCACGAGACCCAGGTATTTTCTTCTGGCATGTAACCAATCAGCAGGTATGTGAGATGCTCAATGATAATATAATGGAACCTATGCAGAGTCTCTATAATTCAGGCATTCCACTACCCCCTAAAAAGGACGGTGAATGTGTAGACTTTCGTTTTCGTCCTCTCAACAAAGTAACTGTAAACATGCCACCTTCAGTAATTAACATCAAGGACACTTTGTCAACACTAGGGCCAGCTACTGTGTTTACTTAGCTCGACCTTAAATCAGGGTATTGGCAAGTACCTATCTGCCCACAGGATCGTAAAAAGACTGCCTTTACCACACCAGATGGGCATAGATTCCAGTTCATTGCAATGCCATATGGCTTTAAATGTGCCCCCGCTACTTTTCAAAACCAAATGGTAAATGTGTTAGATGGTTACATAGGAGAGTTTGTGATGGCATATCTTGACGATGTACTTGTATGGTCAAACAGTTGGGAGGAACATCAACACCACCTGAGCCTTGTGTTCGAGAGGCTCGAACGCAACAAACTCACATGTAAGGTCGACAAGTGTAAGTTGGGGATGAGTAAGAGGGAGTTTTTGGGACACTATGTAACAGGGAACCAACATGAACTGGAATAACAACATGTACAAGAGATACAGGAGAAACCTACACCCAGGTCACGTAAACAAGTTCGCAAATTTTTTGGTTTGATAAATTGGTTGAGGGAATTTGTTCCAAATTTTTCTGTAATAACTGCGCCATTAACTGAATTGTTATGTGAGAAACGTAAATTTGTATGCACAACTTAAGTCGATCAAGCATTCAAAGACATTAAACTTGCTTTTCAAAATTGTAAACTGCTAGCCAGGTTTAGCCCAGAGTTGCCTGTTGTAGTTCAGACAGATGCGAGCCAAGAAGGCATTGGAGCAGCGCAGGTGGGAGAACAAGGGGAAAAACGGATTATCAACTACCACAACATAAAGTTTGGCGATGCAAAACGTAAATATCATGTAATCGAACAAGAGTTTTTGGCAGTTGTACATGCACTGAGGAAGAACTGGCCGTATCTGTTAGGGAGGCCGTTTACACTGAAAACTGATAACCGTTGTTTAGTTTGGTTGGAAGGCATGCATAATGGAAAGAGTAAACTTGCCCCCTGGGCTTTACTGTTGCAAGAGTTCGACTTCAAGGTAGAACATGTGGAAGGAAAAACCAACAAACTCGTGGATGCACTGTCCAGAAAACCCTGTACAAACATAGTAGTAACAGATAATGCTGAGTGGGAAGAGGCACTATCACCTTGCAGTGCCCCACAAGCAACAGACACACCACCGTTTTTTGCAGAACATTGTTGCCACACCACCCGGAGAACTTGTCACGTTGAATGTCCACGATGTGTTAAGAGAGGTGCACACAGCAAAGGAAAATTCCCCGGATGCAGCACAACGCGGCGTGAAGTATTCAGAACTCTGGAGAGTAGTAGACCGGGAAATCCAAGTACCCCCCCCCCCCGTAATTGCACAAAATGGCGAACGTACATCCATAAGGAAAAACGCGAACTTGTGCTGACATACATGCATGACAGCTTAGAGCATGGTCACCCGGGTTCCGAACAGACATGTAGGAACGTACCAAAATTTTTCCATTGGCCCGGAGTACAAGGGGACGTACATAAACACTTACAGAGTTGTGCTACATGTAGCATCTGGAAGCCGCGGAGAACAAACGGCGATGCTCTACAACAACCAAGGCTGCCAACAGAGCCATTCGAAACAGTCACACTTGACATAATGGGCCCGTACCCGCGCACGAAGGGTGGGAAACGTTTTCTCGTTAACGCTACTGATATGTTTACAAGGTGGACTAAGGCATTTCCAATCAATAATGTAATATAAAATGAGTTCTTTCCCAGGTGGGGTTACCCAGAATACCTACTGACAGATAATGGCACCCGGTTTGTACGGAGGAAATATTGTACCTCATGGGTACTGAACACCATACCACCCCAGACTACCACCCCAGGGCGAACCCGACCGAACGTTGTAATCAGGATGTAAAACTTCAGTTGTGAGTCAGGTTAGGAACAGACCACACGAGATGGGCGGAATTGATTCCAGAAATCATGTTTTGTTTACGGAATCGAGTCAATGCCGCCACAGGAAAAACACCGGCGGAGATGGTGCAGGGTCGCAAACTACATACGCCCGGAGAACCCCGTAAAAGCCCGCCAGTACTGCCTGAGGAAATTGTCGCCCACCAACTCCAGATCCACGAACAGGCAAGGGAAAATCAGGAGAATAATTGTAACACTTGAGTATCGGAGAGCAGAAGGCCGCCGTCAGAGTTAGTGCCCAGCATGTATGTTTATGTAAGGGAAAACCCATTGTCAGCGGGAGTCAAGAACCGTTGTGCAGGACTGGCACCCACGTGGATTGGGCTGGTAAGAGTAACAGCAAAGGTGGGGAAATCCACATTTATTGTGAAACTGTGTCTGCGACAAGTCACGAAATGTCAACGCGATGACCTGTGTATAGCCCGCACACCTGTTGGGAAGAGGGGCAAGGAGAAGCTGGAAAGCCCAGTACCTCAGAGAACGCGAAGTTGCATACCAGGTGGTACAAGGAATGACAGTAGCAGCATGTGCCAAAACAACACCAGTCCCATGACCACACACCCGGAAAATGTAAACCACAACATTGTAAACACTATGTCATTTGGGGGTTTTGCGCCATCCGAACACGCCAAACCAAACAGGGAGGAAGAAGGCGATGAAAGTGTGAACACGCAAGTGAATGAAATGAGTAGTAGTGAATCACCATTTCTGGGCTTTCGTGTAAGAGCAAGCAACAGCCTAATAAATCAAAATAATTTCAAAGTGTTTGCTTGTGTACAGGAGAAAAATGTGGTAATAACAGTGTACACGTAAACTGCAACACAACCAGTGCCAATGAATGCTTTTTTAGGTTTTGCTGTACCCACAAGGGACAGCCTCACAAGGCAGCAAAGTTTTAAGGGGTTTCCCAAGGCACAAGTCAACATGGTTGTAACATAAGTGAAAACATAAATAGTAATACCACAAGTGTAAGTGTAATGCCTTTGAGAGGTTTTTCGGCACCCGTAGGGGACAGCCTAGTAGGGCAAGAAAGTTTCAAAGCATATGGGGAGACTATTAGGAAAGTGAATGAGATATTGAATGTCAACAAACTACATCACGGCACTTGCAAGAGTTGAGGCGAATCACCATTCTGTCCCAAAAACATGGTTCCAGCCTTCACCCCCACCCCCTGCCTAGGCCGCAGAGTAAGAAGACTTCCGAGGCCATACTTCCTTTGCCCGCGATCGGTGGTCTCGGTTTACATCCAGGCAGAGCCCACCAGAGCAAAGTTGAGTTGCTAGCACCATCTTGGCCTTCGAGGGAAGGGTCGCTTGACGCCAGCTAACAGCCAGCAGCCTTAAGACCATGGTGGCGGTCACCACTCATGTGACACGTGGGTACGCATGTGCACAAAGAGGCCATGACCTGAAATTTCCCGTAATGGCATATTTATTTAAAGTGTAAACCAAGTCTTTTGTTTTATTTCAGGGTTCAAGTGTTTAAAAATGTTAAAATTGTATGTTCCAAAAGTGTTGCACAATGTTTGGTTAAAATTTCAAAATGTGCGCTGCGCGAAGAATGACATTATTATTCCGGCGTAAATGCCTCCATAAAGAACAATCAATGAACACAGAAAATTCACAATTTGACAGCTTAATGTGATCATGTATGCAAATTAATTATGTGCCATTTCTTTTCGATATTAAAAGTTTTACTAGGCATGCATAGCACTTCTGCTTGTGTGAACCCCGTAGGCAGCCACGGTAGGTCCGTGCAACCCCTGCATCTGGGCAGTCCGTCGAGGAGAGCTGGCAAGGTAAGACGCTGTCACATACTCACTTCAACTTTTCTTTGCACTAAGTTAGATTTCCATAGCACTTTTAGTATACCGGTTAACCTTTTCTGGCGTATGTTTTGCCAGACATTCCCCAACATTATGCTTCCGCTTCACTTAATATTTTGCAGCCCTTGCTGCTTTTAAGAACTTTAACAGGAGAAGGAGGAGAAAATGTCGGAGAGGCCACGCGGCCTGCGCAACTTGTAAATGAGGCACCATCCGCCTACAGCAAAGGCTTTTCATTGTAATTTCTGCTTAATTGCTGTGTGTAATATTAAGGGCTATATTTCTATGTATGTATTTAAGGGTATTTTTCATGTTTAATTGTGTTACGACCACATCGCCCATGGCCACATGGTCGGATATCGTCAAGTCCATATCTAAGCCATCCATGCACTTTAAGGGTATATTTGTGTAACATCATGTGCGTTATAGTTAATGTCAGGGGTCTATGTAATATTTTATCCAGGGTTATGTGTATTTCACGTGATTGATGCTTTTGTATGTATGACCACGCTGTATTTTTCATGTTTGATTTTCCCGCCTTCAGGCGTGCTACAAGTGCGTAAATGCTTAAATCTCCAGCGGAATACTTTTCCCAATACCGCTACCATTTTGTCCAGTGATTATTTACAGTTTTTACAGAAAACTATTGCAATTCCACCTGCACCACGTGGTCTGCTACGCATTTTATCCAGGGCATCAACGCCACCCAAGTACACTTTCACGCATCTGCGTGTTTATTGTGCCCATTCATGTCATGTCCCATCTTGTATCATCCTTATTTGTGTAATTTGTATGGTGACATTATATCTGTCCTAGCTGGCTATGTGTAAAGACCGTCACCACACTCACCACATGATGGGAGATGCGTCCAGACGAGTCCGCATTAGCGATGCCAAATAATCACACATGTTTAATGCTCATTTTGTAATTCTCAGTGTCCTGTCTCCAGGAAAAATCTAGTCCATCCTAGCGGCTGTAGATCTCTTTCCTTGTGGGGGCTGTGTTTTCAAACACCCAGGAGAAATCATCCATCTAGGATTGCGCTAGAGTAATTACAAACTGGAGGTAAGAGGCCAACGGAATTTGCTAAACACGTCCGAGTTTTCAGTCATTAACTAATTTTCTGGCATGACCTTTGTAATTGGCAAACAATAAATGGTATGTGACTCAGCGAAACAGGTGCGTTTACTTGAGCGTCAGAACAGCAAAACATCCCGCCTATTTTTCAGTGATAATATGTTTTGTATTGATCAGTGTTTTGTAAAGACGCGCAGGTGAGACGGACACACACAACCCACAGCATCCCTGAGTCTCGAAGTATGGCGTCTGGGAAGCACCACTGGCGCCCACCTACCGTAAGTAACTTGTGTCATTGTTCGTCTCGTGTCTCACCCAAAGGCGTCAAGTCAATTAGTTCCTATATACAATGCTAATCAAATACCTTATCAGAATTAATGTGTTTGCTTTATAAAAGCTGAAATTATTATTATACATTCCTAATGAATCCAGTATTAATTGCAGTGTAGTTTTTTTTAGCCACTCTCCCTTTGCATTATGCTCAAAGGCACTTTAGTTTGGTGTTTTGAAGAGCCTTTAAAAATGTTAAACTAAGGTTTAATAATGACTCAGTAAATCGTAAATTGTTGCATTGAACAGCTCTTTTAAAGAATTTCGGTGTAAGCCTGTTAATATTATTTGGCTGTTAATGTTGGCGATTAATCAGGAACTTAGTTGTTGCAAATGTTTAATGAAAATTTATGTGAATGTTTATAATATCATCTTTAATTCTGGCGCTTTATAATATATATACTTGAAACCTTGTTGTGTCTTAAAATTTATTAGTGGCTGAATGCCACAAAACTTTCATCCCTCCTCCATTGGTGAATAGGACACATCACCAAGATACTACCCACGCCAAATGGCAGTGTGCAGGTTGCCCAAGTCCTGACTCAACAGTGCGTGCTGACTCCTCCTGCAGTCAAGTTGTATCCACTAAAAGTTAAATAGTTGGCTCACTTCGAGATTTACAGGATGTTTAGACATGTGTACATATTTTGTGTGGTGTGCATTGTAGACAAACTTTTAGATTTGTTTTTCCCACCCACACTTTGTGGACACCATCTTCTCCGCCATACTGACTAAAAAGACAAATAAACACCAAAGTGATAGTTGTGCGCAATATTGCATCAGCGCATTTTATTTTGTTGTGCACGATTGTTGTGCAATAATGTCGTAATTAACACATATTGTTATATGTACACACACACACACACACACACACACACAATATAATATTAAATATACAGTTCGTTCTCATCATTCCGTGCCCAGAATAATGCTTTACACATTTGGCTACAGTCTGTCTTGTGACAGTGGCGCGTCACAGAACGTTACAATGCGTCAATCTTCTGGCTAGGCGGACAGCTCCTTGGCCAACTCGTTCCCCCTCCCCTGTTCACCTTTCATTGCCTCTCCTGATCACCTTCCTTTCCACCCCTACCCAGGTCAATAAAAGCCTGTGTTTGCCCCCACCCTACCTTCTTACTGCTCCAACCTTCTTACTGCTCCAACCTTCTTAGACCTCCGGCCTTCATAGTGTTACGACCTTCTTAAGTTGCTTAATTAATTAGCCTTCAGCTAAAATGCCTACTGTTTAAATGTGAATTTTAATTGTGTGCTGGTGATGACGCAACAAGTGACGGCCTGATCGATAGGGCGGCCATAGAGTTGACGACGGCTCATGTGGGTTTAACATGAGCGTGATGTACGGCAGCAATTTCTCATCTTCGTGAAGGGCTGACAAAATATACAGTGACAAGTTATGGCAGATGGACAAAGTTAAGTTTTGTGGAATTTCACTGGGAAAGTATTTGTAAAGGATGCAGTTTGATATAGGCTGTTCATGTTAAAGTGAGCACTTTTGAACCCTAGTTACTTTTTACTTTTAGCCATATTTTAACCATCAAAAATATTTTAAAATAAATATTGCCATGTAGGTAACAAACACAGTGTGTATGTTCCACCGCTCTCTGAAGTTAACGTCTAAGGCTAAATAAAATATATTTATTGGACATGAAATGGCTTTCAAGTGCTCACTTTACAGTGAACGGCTTATAGCAGCAGTTTGGTACCACCTAAATGGTTTGTTAGTGCATTTAACTAATTGTTTTTTCCCAGTGTCCACTTGCAGTTTATTGTTTTGGTCTATTTAATGTCATTCAAGGTTTGCATAATGATCAGGAACATTTGACTGCCATAGCTACTCTTGCAGAGCGGTGGTGAGTGAGCTAGAGAAAATAAACAGTGTTTTGAAATTAAATAATTTTGAAATAGTGTGTTGGTTACTTATCATATTGGTATGTACAGTTTTTTCTGACCTACAAAAATTCCAGATCGGTGAGCTAGTGGCTTTGATTGGGCATTGTATGTTACCCGTGGACCCGAGCTAGAATTTTCAATGCCCGCATTTTAATGGAAGTGTGGGATTTTCACCTAAAATAAATTTAAATAGTTCATGCTTGTTTTCTCTGCTCAGTAAACTTTGTTTAATTGTCTTAAAACACCTGTGCTTGGGTTCGTTCCCAATCTTTTACGTGCCCAAGCTCAAACACGATCGCTTTTGCTTCATACACACTCAGTGCTTATGCAAAGATTGACATTTATTCACAGTCTATTTTAAAATATGGAGGTTACTTTTTCTCCACCTTAGTCCTTGTGGCATTGAGTGGTCCAGTGAGACCAGTTGCCTGAAGAGTAAATTGTAATATTTAATGTTAAAATATTGTAATTTCATTATACTTGAGAATTTGGCTCGTTTTTCTGTGTGGGAAACCTCTTTGATAAAATGCACGAAACTGCATCTCTTTCTGTAAGAGGAATTTTTATTAAGGAGGTATGATAACGTAAATAAATTCAGCGACTTTGAAAGCTGAAGAGTACGTACATTTGGTATTGACAACCTTTGTAACAATGTTTAGTGAGTTATATATTTTGAAATATATAAGTGTCCAGAGTCTTTTAAAAGCGCCATGTGGGTGTGTATATTTTAATGGTAATTATTTTTGATGAGGTTTTTAAAAGCCTTAAGCGAGCATCAGCCTGAGTGCAAATTCAATAAAAATTTTAAAGAATAGCAGAAGCATAAACATATTGGCTATTTCAAAATTTGTTATATTCACCACGAGTGAAAATTAAATAATATTTTTTGTACGCACTCATTTACGATCCTGAGTGGATTTATTGATATTTTGTACTATTTTTTATTGCAAATTCAAGCTCTGGTATTGTAAGCCTGTTTTACCTTGGTTGATTTATTATTTTGGACAGTGTGATAAATTTTCTGGATTTCATCTTGTATGTCCATGCATGTGAAGAACTCAGAGCTTCTTTTTCCAATGTTAAACAGTGTGTTTTTGAAAATTGGTGTATGTTCTTCTAAATCACCTCCTTGTGTGCTAAAGTATGGCATAGTCTTAACTTATTTACATTATTTGAAACAATCATAACTTACTAATTAACTTACCTCCTCAATCTCTTCTTGTCTATGAACCATGTTAATTCTTCCATAACTTTTGGCTCAGTACAGGGACCAACCACATTTGTGTTCAAATAGACACCATCCAGTGAAGCTTCTATATACATTGGATGTTCAACAGAGTCAAAGCCACGACCTAAACACATACAAATTACATCTAAATTAATACATTTAGGCAGAAGCACATATTGAATACTTGGATTTTTTATTATAAGATAGTGAGACTGAGAAATAATTTTTTACAATTTTCTTCTTGAAATATATAAAAAAACTATAAAGATTCCATGTTTGTTGTAGTGTTGTAGGATAGTGTACAGCTAGACGAGTGGCAGGCCTGCAGAGTAGCAATGATATTAGGCAGTGTGCATCATAGTGAGGCGAGAGCATGGCTGCTGTTTAGGTTATATGTATGATCATTACATGGTATCAGGTGTAAAATAATTAAGTATAATATAGCATTTACCACGCAACTGACTGCCGTGCATGATTGTTTACTGTTTCAGCATCCTGTAACCATGCAATAGTGAGTATAAATGTTTATATAGTGGTCCAACATTCGGAAGTATAGGGACAATACATGGTCATAAGTACAATGGCAGGTGCGGTGCAGTTTCGCATTGTACCCCCTGACAAGTTTTAATTTTTGCACGCAGTCTGAGTAGCCCAAGTGGATCAAGAGATTCTAACAATTTGAGATTGCAGCAGATTTGCAAAGTACAAGTAAACTGCAAGACATGGAAGTGAACATGTTATTGTATTGCATAGAGCCAGAGGCGGACAAGATGATGGTAACTTTCACCATGAAGACCAAGGGCAAATTATGATGCAGGAAAAAGTTGATTTTATAAGTTCTTTCTAGTATGCAAAAATGTCATCTACGAACAAGCCAAATTCATTAAGCGAAGACAACAAGACAGTGAACCAGCCACCGCATTCATAAACAATGTATTTCAACTTGCTATAACGTGAGACTTGCAGAGCTTAAAAGATGAGCTTATCACTAGTGTTAAGTTATCAGGGTAGCTGATAAGCTATCTGAAATACTGCAAATGTACAGCAAATTGACTACAGAACAAGCTGTTATACGTGTTATACGCATACAACAAGCAGAGACTGTGCGACAACAAGCAATAAGGCAGTCAGAGATAACCATTGATGCTGAGCACGGTCCAACAAGAAACTACCAGCCCCTCCCCCAGGCAGACACGAGTGTCTGAGCCTTCAAGTCTATGAAAAAATACAAACAGCATCTGCTGCCACAAGCAGGTGCTCCAAATGTGGTGTCAGTCCTTCACAACCACAGTTTTAGTGCCAAGCTAATAAGATCAAGTGTTATAAATATACAAAAGTACAAAACCAAGACACTATACAAAATGTAGAAATGTAGAGGTCCAAGAGTTGAATGCAACAGAAATAAACAAAACTAAATGCAAATGTAGTTATTAATGTATGGAGTAGATTGAGGCTATGGACATGAGTTCAGACCTCTGGTTTATCGATGTACAAGTGAGTAAATTGCTGGTCAAATTCAAAGTCGATACACGTGCGGATGTAACTGTGACTGGAGAGAAACTAAGTGACAGGTTAAACATGGTGCTGAAACAAAAAAAAAAGTAAAAACTGTTTGGTGCAGGTAGTCAAGCAGTAGATGTTGTAGATGTGGTGCGAGCATGCTTGTCTGTTCCCAATTGGTGTAATGAACAAGAGACCTTTGTTTTCGCAGGTCAGCACATACCACTATTAGGCAAACCAGCCCTAAGAACGTTTAATCTTACTGAGATAGGTATTTGAGAGGTTTTGGAAGAAGTTAAGGGGAAAAAAAGGACACACAGATATTTCTTAATAAGTTTCCAGACGTATTTACTGGATTTTGAAAATCTTAAGAGAGACTATAAAATAATGCTGGAAAATGACAGCAAGCTGCTTGCAATTTCCACACAGCGAAGGGTGGCACTATCTCTTCAAGATGGTGTATGAAGTGAGCTACACAGAATGGTCCAAGATGGTATGATCTTACCAATCAGATCACCAACAGAGTGGTGTGCTTCAATAGTAGTAGGGCCTAAAAAGGATGGGATCATAATAATATGTATTGATTACATAGAGTTAAACAGATATGAGTACCAAGAACACCTCCAACTAACATCTGTGGATGAGTCTCACATCTTGGGGAAACCAAAGTGTTTACGAAACTCCATGCCTCTAATGTATTTTGACAGGTTCCTTTGGACAAACACAATGCAACACTAACCACCTTTTTAACCCCATTTAGACAGTTGTATTTTTGAAAACTTGTCCTTTGGAATATGCTCTGGCACAGAGCATTATTAACAAAGGATGCAGGAGATACTGGAAATGATGATAGGGGTAGTGAATCAAGCACATGACATCATTATCTATGGGGCAACACCTTAAGAACATAGTGAAAGGGTAGATCTAGTATTGAAAAAGTTGAAAGAAGAGGGGGTCACACTCACTAAGTGTCAATTTCAAGGGACAACAGTAAAATTCTTAGGGTATGTTGTAAGCAAGTGAAAAATACTACCTGACTTGGAAAAAACAGAGCTAAAAAGTAAGTCCCAGAACTTACAAATGTACACTAGCTATGAGTATTCCTGGGTATGGCAAACTACTTGATGAAATTAATCCCACATTTTTCAAGTAAGATAAAACCACTGAAAACACTGCTTATTTAAGAAATTAATGAGTCTGGGGTGAAGCACAGAAGGAAGCTATGCAAACAATAAAGGAAGAGCTTACACAGCAACTTACCCTGGCATGGTATAGAAGAGGTGCTGAGATTAGAATTTTAGCAGATGCATCATCATATGGCTTGAGAGCAGTCCTAGAACAGTGACAAGGTAACAAATGGAAACCAGTTGTTCATGCATCCAGGAGTCTAAGTGAGACAGAAACAAGGTACATGCAAATATAAAGGGAGCACTGGCAATCACATGGGCCTGCGAGAAATTTCACGAGTACATCATAGGCAAAAATGTACACATCCTCACAGATCATAAACCAATGTTGACACTGTTAGGATACAAACCTGTTGCAGACATAATAGCAAGAATGCAAAGACTGTGAATGCATATGATGTGCTTCAGATACACCATTAAATGTGTGCCAGGAAAAGACTTTCATGAGCTGGATGTATTGTCACAAGCACAAACAGAAATGTCACTTGTCAAGGTCAGGGCATTTATGAAGAAGAATTGCACATACATAATGCTCATGTCTTATCAAAGAGTTACGACAGCACTTCAGTGACCTCCAACCAGATAGTGGCTCTCATTATTGTGAACAAAAGCCATATCTTCAAAGACCTAGCATCAACAACAGAAGTTTTAATCCATTGTGAGGTGCCAAAGGGATGACTCAGCCTCTTTATGAAGTGCTGTGTCGGACATCTAAGACTGCAACCCTCCACATGAATGACAGACAAGTTACAGTCTCTATTGAATGCCTCAAGCCGGCAAACACCACAAATGAAGATCTGCCCGACGATCTTGCCACACCCATCCCAACCACCGAACTGGGGACATCTACATCTCCCCAGGTCACCGACAGCACACCTCTGCCTCTTCCATCAGCTACACGGTGTGGTCGATGAGTCCACTTTCCTGGCCGCCTTCAGGGTGGTTTTTCGTGATATGGATCCATCACTGGCAAGGAGGTGATGTGGTGGCATACCACCACGCCACTAGGTAAATGAGTGTAAACTGTTGGCGCAGCATAGATTGCTAATGTACTGTGGTGAGAGCACTAATGGACTGTTTCAACCACAGGGGAGTGTGTGCGTGAGCGCACACAAGCACCGTTAAGCCAATGAGGTATTTCCTGGCTCAAGGCCCTTCATGATCAAGAGAGAGACTGGCAGTTCCTAGCCGCCACTCGAGCATAACAGTTGTGCTTGTGTACAGTTTGGAAGTTCTAAATAAAATCTGTACACACACAAACCGTACTATGTTTTCATTGTCTCCCTTGCTTGCCCTTGCACTAGAGTAGCTCGGTAGCTACAGTCTGCCATATAGATAGGGGTGAAAGTGTGAAATTGTCTTCACCATGGCCAGAAGCTCCCTGCATGTAACACAGTAATTTCTCTCAGGTTTATGCAATAACTTACTGACGTATTCTAGTGGTCTTTCCTTACCTTCCAAAACCTGACATAACACAGCTCCAATGCCTGCATCACTAGCATCGACAGCCAAAATGAATGTGCCCTAAATTTTTGGGAATCCAAGGACTGGATAAGATATCAGAATTTCCTTTAGCTTAATAACAAGCATCTTCACACTCAGTGGTCCAATGAAATTTTCTTTTTGTTTCAGTTAGTTCATTTAGTGGCTTGGTGATCATGGTGAACACAGGTACAAATAGACAATAATAGGCATATAATCGCAGAAAACTCCGCACTTCAGTTTTGTCAGTTGGTGTTGGCCGATTTCTTATTGCTTTGGTCTTCTCAGGGTCTGTTTAAATTCCATGGGACATTACATGTCCCAAGAAATTAATTTTCTTTTGGAACAAGTGACACTTCTTAGGGACCAGTTTTAAGTTGGCTGCATCAACTTTTTGGAATAAAGAGTCCAAGGGTGATAGGTGCTCTTCAAATGCCCTTCCTGTTACAACAATGTTATCCATATAAACCCGACAGATATCTAAAGGCAGGACTTTTTCCATCAAGCGTCCGAAGGTGGCAGGGGCATTACACAGCCAAAAAGGCATAACTTTGAACTGCTAGGTTCCTTTCCCTTGGACAAAAATGCAGACCACTCTTAATGTCAAAGTAGAAAACCATTGTGAACCTGCTAAGCTGTTCAATGTGTCATCGTTCACACTACTAATTTTGCTACCAATGCAATTAACAGTTGCACTCACCTTAACCATTTCTCTACCTATCCCCATAAATAATGCTAGGAGTACTTCCAGTTCTGTAGACAATTTTCAAGTTAGCATTCACTGCGATGATTGTACAAAACAGTCTTAAATATTTTCACCTACAGCTATTGCAATTAATTAAATTTGTTTTAAAATAACTAATTACTGTTCTAATGCCAAACTTAATTTAAAATTGCCTCCATCCCACTTCTGACACCAGTGTTACATGATGCCTGAGGGCATATCTGAATTCGTAAGGGATGGAGTTTTTAATAAAATTAAAAGAACTAAATTTGATGTTTTTAATTTATTCACACATCTATTATTTACAGCATTAAGATATCTATCTCCACTATTACGCTTTTTATTTCTCAGTGAACACAATATTTAATGTCCATTTCAACTCTAATTAACATACTACCTTATGTCTCTGTTTGGTGATAGTAAATTAACTCCTTAACACATGATCAGTCTGTCTGGTGCCACCATTTGGAATGTCTTTCACTCAGCATCCAGTCCAATAGTTCAGCCTACCAGTCACACTATTCACTGTGCCAATGCTCATCATCGCAGATTTGTTTCTCTTCTTGCTAATCTTCTATCGCTAAAACTCCAGCCACTCATCTACTCATTGCTTGGAGGCCCAAAGCGCTTCTACACTATCGCTGGCCTTGATCTGGAAGGTTCAATGCATCCAGAGTTATGCTGAGAGAAACTAGGGCAGTAAACCACTTGAAAATTCTTCAGATAAATGGGAGAAATTCCATCTGCTGAAGATCAGGAGTGTGCAACATTGTAACGTTATCATAGTGGCATGCACAGACTTCCCATCATGACTCGTCAGCCATACTGCATAACCATTCTGACCTTGACACACAGTTTCCTCGCTCCACTGGATAGGAGAAGAAAGCGATGCAAAGCACCAACATACAACAATATTTTATAAAATACATTCTTATAATAGGTATGCAATGTTTGTAAAATTTTTCAAACTATCAGAGTTTCGTTATATTACCTACCTTCTTGTTAACAGATAGCTATATCGAATTGTACAACTGAGCTGTATTGAATTCTTTATTTTCATGACTTAATGCCTGTTGGCTGGGTGGTGTTGGGTGAAATGGAATTATGAGGGGCAGTTCAAAAATTGTTAGGTGGATTTTCTAAAAGGATACTCGAATAGGCGCCAGACACCGTCTGCAGGCAGTGTCGGTGATTGCCAATAATGATGATGATGCTGATCTCAGAGTATGACGAGCCATTTGCCCGGATTTATGCAGTCCCACAGTGATTTGTTGAATAAGTCCCTCAGGCCAGATGAATCAGACATTCCTCACGCCTGATGTATTGTGGGCCTATTCTGGCTGACGCACACACCTTTAACTTGAAAAGCTCTGAGTTGAGCATACTGACTGTTAAAGTGACTTACGTGGAATTAGGTGAAAGCAGGTTGTAGGGGATCCATACCCCGAAACTGCAAAAGGTAGCGACATTCCTGCTGTGGTGCTGCCCCATTGCATCACCTCCTCGCTGGCGGTGGACACCTCTGGAAGCCATCCTGAGCCATCGACAGTGTGGCAGGTCCCACCCAGGGTGTCACATGTAGTGAACGAGGTGAGGGGAATGGAAGCCCCCATAGAGGTGGGCGCTGCGACGTGGGCAGACCATGTTGCTGCTTCCTCTTGCTGGTGGTATGCGAGGAATGGGACTGGTGCAGGGAACGTGATGCCACACTGTCCACGATGATGGAGCTTCCGCCTCAATGATCCCTGGCAGGTGCCGGACGCCCGGCATCATTGGGCTTGCAGATGCTTGTTGATGCTCTTCAAAGGGAGGTGCTGACGCACCTTCCTCCTGCGTGGGTGGTCGGCGAACCTCACCATCAAGGCCGCCATCATAGGGCACCTTGGCACCTGGTCGGCATTGCTGACAACGTCACCTGGTGTTAGGCGCAAGTCATCCCGGTGTCCCTTGACACACTTTCTGCCAAGTCGGACCAGGTAGGTGGTGGGTCTGATGGCTCGTGCGATCATGTGTGGTCTGCTCCACTTTGCTGTAAATTCTGCGCAGAAGTCCCTGCGAGCTGCAGACTGTGGATGTGCACTGATGTAGACGTGCTATCTGGGTCATAGGCTGGATGATGGTCGCATGGTGATCGGCAACCACTGCAGATGTAGCCTCACTATTAAGTGCATACCTCTTGGTATTCCCTGTAACGCCATTCACCTCAGGCATCACTGCTGACTGGGTCATCATTGTCTTCTGCCCACAGGCAGTCAAACTCACCAAGCAGTGTGAGGTTGTGGCCCAGCAGGATGTTCGCAGGTGTCTTGCCAGTGGTGGTGTTGACACGCTGACGGAGGGTGAAGAGGACGGCAAGCAGATGGTTGGCCCAGGTGGTGTGCTAATCATCCAAACGGAGCTGCAGCTGGGTCTTGATCTCCTGGTTGTCACGCTCTGTGGGATTTGCACGAGGGTGGTAGAATGCCACCTTCAGGTGGCACATTCACCAATGGTTACACAACCTGCGCCACTTCCTGCCTGTGAAATGTGTGCCATTATCGGTAAGTAGGTTCAGTGGATATCCCCACCTGGGAAAGAAGGCTGTCTGCAGGACCTTGGTAACACTCACGGCTCATGCGCTGCTAACGGGATATGCCTCGACCCACCTGGAGAAGTTGTTGGCGACCACTATGATTAACCTCTCTTCCCACGGATGATCTGGGGTAGGACTCCATGAGATCGAGGGACACCATCTCAAAGGGCTTTGTGAGCAGTCGGGGCTACTGCTACCCTGTCAGGTTGCCGTGCTTTGAATTGGTTACACTAGACACATTGTTGCACGTATCTACATGCATGCTTGGTTAGTACAGACCAAAAGAAATGTTCACGAATGTTGCAAATTGTTTTCTCCATCACCGGGTGTCCTGCCACATTGCTGTTGTGTGTATGTCTCAGTACCTGCTCTCTGACACTGGAGGGAACGAATAGTCTCCACACATCATAGTTACTATGTGAACACGTTTCTAAATGGTAATTTATTACGTGCCAACACTCGATGGCTTTCTGGGCGCAATGGTCATTCCGCTCGCGGGTGAGTGCACACACTAGCAGCACTTGCACTAAGTCTTGGTAAAGGTCTCGCACACTGAGGACATTTTTGGTGGCATTTATCTGGTGAAGGTTTACCTCACTCAGTGGCTCCCATGTTGTTGGCGGTAGAATCTCCTCTCACTGTGCGTCGTCCTGCACGACGTCGGCGCATGGTGACCTGGACAGTGTGTTTGCTAGAAGGTTCTCGCTGCCTACGACATGCTCCACAACAAAATCATACGCTTGAAGAAGCAATGTCCACCGGGTCAGCTTGCTGCATACCTTGCACACGGTGTGGAGCCAGACTAAGCAGCGGTTGTCAGTGTGAAGCGTGAAGCGCTTGTACTCAAGTACACTCGGTACTTGTTGATTGGCCATACCACTGCTAAGCATTCACGTTCATTGATGTACCTCCGCTCAGTTGATCCGAACCTGGCACTAGTGAAGTTGATGATGTGATGTTCAGCATTGTCACTGCACTGGTAGAACACTGTATAGAGTCCTTCTTAGCTGACATCGGTCTGCAAGTAGAGGTGTTTTGTGGTGTCGTATCTCGCCAAGGTCAAGCATACACTGAAACATGACTTGATATTATGGACGGTGTCGTCAGCGGCACTGTCCCATTGAAACCACCACTGGGTTAATAGCAGGTTGGTGAGTGGTGCAGTGATGACAGCAAAGCCCTGGATGTGCTCCCAGAGCCAATTTATTAGCCCAAAGTACTTCCGGAGCTGCCTGCGTGTGCATGATGATAGGTACTCGTCAATCTACAGCAGTTGTTCGGGGTTGGGTTTGTTGCCTTCCTCGTCGACGACATGCCCCAGAAAGTTGACGCTGGTCTTTCCGAGGTGGCATTTTGCAGTTTCGCATGTGAGATTGTTGATGGCCTACCTCGAGAACAAATGTCAGGTGGTGTAAATGCTCCTTCCAACTTGCTGACCATATCACCACATCTTCCAGGTAGGTGAGTGTGAATTCACTGATGAGACTGTCCAGTACTCGTACCATCATTGCCTGGAAGGTGGCCAGTGCACACTTCAGTCCGAATAGCATGGCGCAGAACTGGAAACACCTGTCATTGGGGGCCGTGAAAGCTGTCTTGCCACAGTCTTCAAGCTTGACGGGCACTTATCAAAAGCCATTCTTGAGGTCAAGGGATGACATGAACTTGGTTTGCCCTAAGGAAATGAGGGCATCTTTGATGCTGATGTATGATGGCAATGCACTGTGTGTCACTTGGTTCACTGGTCGAAAGTCTACACAAAACCTCCACGTGCCGTCTTTTCATGGTGTCAGTATTATAGCAGAGTTGAAGTCACTGTTTGTTGGTTCAATAACACCATCATTCAACATTTCTTGAACTTGCTGGTTAATCATTTTTTGCTTGATGCATTAAATATCTGCGTGGTGAGGTATATATAGGCTTGTCTTGCACTAACAGTATGGCATGCTAAGCTACTGTGGTTTGCCGAAGGGCGTTGTGCACTGCAAAAATTCTTCAAGTCTTCCCCCATTGTAGGCATGTCAAGTTCAGGCAGAATATCTTGTAAGAAATTACCCAAGCACTGACTAGTGAGGATTTCAATTGGGGCGAAACCTGTAGATCGGTGTAACGTGTGATTCATTACAAATTCAACCTGACCAATCTTGTCTCACCAGTTTTGCTGACTATTATGGCAGTACATTTAGAGCAAGGTCCCTAACATCTTCATGCTTTGTTCAACCGGACTGCTCTGGAGGTGTCGATCAGAAATAGTAGTAGGCACAACATCCAACTGCCTTAGTCCTATCGGCCAGAAATCTTAAACTGACTGAATGCAAGCTAGTTATCCCCTTCACTGATAAATTATTTTAATTTCTGGTGCAAAGTTTTAGCATACGCCAGCACCAAAGGATACAATTTAGCATATTTAGAAAACAAATCCAACAAAAATGTATTTTACCCCTTCCTCTGGATAAAGAACCAGAAATGTCAAATTATGCTAATTGCAATGGTTCTTGAGGCAGAATAGCTTGTACGTTCCCCTTATGGGTTTTCTGTAGACTATTTTGCTTTCTGGTAAAGTTCACACGATGTGGTAAATTCTCTACTAGTTTGCACCATGTTAGGTAAATATATAAAACTTTTAAACTGCCATACAATTTATTTACAACTACATGACACAGCATAGTACGCATTTCATAAGCAACCTGCTGGTTAGTGCAGAGTGGAATTACAGGTTTCCAAAATTGATCAAAATTATTAGCATTATAACTCTTATAGAACAAAATATTTTCTTCTGACAGATAGAAAATTTGATGAAACTTGTATTCAGGCGGCAGAGCTTCTAACTTAGTTTTAATCTTCTGGCAATACTCATTCTGCTCTTGCAGGCAAGCGGTTTCATTAGTACTTTTAGTTATATTTTACGTTCACAGGAATGTGTTGCTTGTTAAGTGTTAAGACAGTTGGTCTGTCACCAATTTAATGAACACATTTTGCTGGCTATGCGGCGAGCTCCTCGGCCAACTCGTTCCCCTTCCCCAGTTATCCTTTCATTGCTTCTCCTGATCTCCTCCTTTTCCTCCCCTACCAAGGTCTATATAAACCCGTGCATTCCCCCTCCCTTTCTTCTTCAGCTCTGTCTCTCCACCTAATCAAGTAGTACTGCTGTCACTTTGAGGAGGAAGCGATGCGACGCCTAAGGAGTTTCCAGATGGTGAGGCCACTAAGTTGAAACTGAGTAATTGTGCGTTTATTCCACCATGTTACGTGGCATTGAGTTTCTGCATGATGACCTGTGATTCTACGATTTAAATTACTGGTGAGTCATGGCAGATGGATGAGCGCAGAATTATATGGGCCTTTCGCTAGGGAATTAATTGTAAAAAGGTGTTCTACTTTTCTAACATTTGCAGCAGCTGGGTTCTGCTTAATAGTTCCGTGTCTTAATGGTCTTGACTTAATTGTTTTCCTTGGTGTCCATTTTTCACATTTTTTATAATGTAGAGACGCGATTTGTGTTTGACAACTGGGGTCCCATTTAACAATAATAAATTGGTTTCCTTCCACGCTGCTATTATACACCTCCTTCCTCGCTGCTCCTCTATAAACACACCCATTACTTTACATTGGTTTGATTCCGTCACGCTTCACCTCTTTGCTCACCACACCACTCTCCTCTCTGCTCGCCGTTCCACTATAAATGCACCCTTATAATAAAATTGTGACTTCTGTATATGTTCAGGATACTGCTAAAAAATTTCAGAACTTTCCCTACCAGTTTCATAGTGTATTATTAAATTAATTCTGGGATTGTTGTTTTGAAAACTATTGGGTGGGTTACCAGTATTAGATGGTTGTCTAGAATTTCGACCTTGATACAGAGTTGGTGTCCATGTTCGCATTGGCCTGTCAAATTCACGAAACTGTGCTGACTTTTAACTCTCTATTTGATAAATTTTAAGGATTTTATGGCAGAATTCCAATAAATTTGTGAATGGCCTATATGCCCATTTATGCAAAACTATTAGGCCTACCTCAGAAAATTCTTTATCACCCATAGGAGCATATAGGTGTCCCGTTCGACCAAAAATTTGGCTAAAATGATGCTCTAGCATTTTGCCATGCTCTGGTTCATATTTCTCCAGATGAAGCCTTGCCCTCAGAATTTCCTGGATACGAGCACTGCGGTATTCGTCCATAAAACTGTGTTTGAACTGGTTGAAAGTGTGTACATGGTCATTTTCAAGTTCCCACCAAAAAATAGCAGTTGACTTAAGGCTTATACCCAAACACAAAAGTAATTCCTTTTCATTTAAGCCAAACAATTTAGAATTCTACTCTATTTCCAAAAATATATTACAGGGTTCAAAACTGCAGCCAGAAAATGTAGGTATCTCCTCGGACCATTGCTTTACTGGATGTTGTAATACAGCAGCTATAGGATTAAGGAAAGAACTAACAGGCTATGGCAGATTTTCCTGCATGACTGTCGAAGTGTCAAATGTTGAAGCAGTTTCCCTGGACTCTTGTGAAATGGAAACTATTGTTTCCACAAAATGGAAACTAGTGCTAACAGAACTTTCAAATTCACGTTGCCTCTTATTTGCTTCCAGTAATTTTTCATGTAGATCTTTACTCTGTTTCTCAAAATTCTGTTTGGCAGAATGATAAGTAGCTTCTGTTTGATGTAACCTACCATCAATGTGTTGTTCAAAATTTTGTTGAGACATCTGCCTAGACAATAGCTGAGGGTACCTGAGGAATATCATTATAACATTAGACCTATTTTTGACCTGTGTTATACTAGTTTATAAGCCAATCATTTGTACTTCTAACGAAATGAAAATTCTTTCCAAATTGGTGTGTAATCTTTTTGGAACAAACTCAACTAAATTTTGCAACTTACGTACACTTGTTTTTACAGCTGTAGTCTGTTCACTAATCTCTAGGTCTAAATTTTCTTGCAGAGTGTAAATTTTGCTAGCCTGACCCGTGCTATTGGTGGCTAATTCTTTAACACAAAATTGTAATTCACCAACTGTGGCTTGTATATTAACTTACTTTGCCTGCAAATGGTGAACATTGGTCGCAATTTCCATTTTTGATTTGGCAACATTAGTATTTACAGCCTCTCAATATGCCTTTCGCAAATCCAATTTCCTTTCAAGGTAAGCCTTATGTGAATCTAATTTATTGTAAATACTCTGTTCTTGTAAGTATAACTTGTTTAGCAATGCTTGAATAACATTTTACATGTACTGCATAAACAACTCAAGAATTAGTGGCATGCTATTACTGGGTAGGCCTACCTACAGATGTAATATTTTCGTTACCTGTCACATGGGCAATAATGTTTTCAAAAAAATAATATTTTGCACATACATTTCTGTGCTAATTTTATTCCTCAGGTGAACAATTAATTTCATCATTGTAGGTGGAAGGGGGTGGGGGGGTTCCAGGCATGCTTATTGTGGCTGAATCATTGCCCACCATCTTGTTGCAATCAACATCATGTAAGCCATGAAGTAGGTTGCATAGAAAATATGGTTCACACACCGGGAAATTGTTCATTATAATAAAATACTACTATTAAACCTTTGTTTGGACCACACACTGTACAACTCTCTAAAGATTATGAGTTTGCTGCCCTCGCCAAGAGTGAACCCAGTGCCCACGTGGTTATTGTGGTCGAGTGTTGTGATCCCCCTAAAGCAGAGTCTAAAGTAAACATGGGCTATTATTATCTCCAATTTGCTGTCCTTGTGTGAAGTGTAGTTAATTAAAGAGTGCCCAGCCACGTGGCCTGCATAGTGAAATGAACCTACAATTGGTGATGCTCTAAAATCACTACCTAAATTTTAAGTGTATTTGCTGTAATTCTTTTAGTGTTAAAAGGGCGTATTTGTATTTTCAGTTTTATGTGAAGTAAAAACGTAATTGATCTTGGTAGTTCCGGCAGCTGCCATGCCAAGCACCCAAAATTGAATTCCTACACGATTCACTAAATTAATGTTTTAATTTAATGAAGTGTAATTGAAGGGTTGCTCTCTATGTCCAGTGTCTTGTATAGTTTTGTAATAATTTGTTATTTCTTTTGCAAGCCCGTTCAGACTTTTTCTGGTAATCTCAATTTCCCCAACATGCATCGCAACAGAGACAAAACTTTTAAATTAAATAATTACATGTCGGAATTAATGCCAGAATTCCTCAGAGTGTTTTGCTGTGCTTGTTTCTGTTTTTGAACCTGTATTAAGTGTATATGTATAAATTTGGTTTTGCCCCACGGAGTTGGAGGGAGATCACCGTTAGGTAACGGCATCTCCACGCCATCCTCCTCAGTCTAGTTTGGTGGGCCTAGAGGGTGCACACGTTCACATCGCGGCTGAACATCATCATGCATGGTCAAGTAGATGCAATAGTAAATTTATATTTCTACCGGAACATTTAATTCTTTTCTTTTCTACCCCGTGTTCGCACTCTCATCTCCATGGACTCATGGCCCCGGAGATTTTAACACTTTTAATTTCCACACACTAACCAGTGCTTTTATCCATGTTGACTGATGGCGAGCCTTATACGCCATACACACAGTATTCGAGGGATTTTGTATCAGTGATTGTATGTGTGATCTCACTCAGTCAATATACGTAATTGCATTGTTCCTCGTCTTATTTTATTTTAATGTTAATTTCACCTCGGGTCCCGGGCCACTCCAGAGTGTAAGTCCACGTGCTCATTTATGAATGTAAAGGCATTGAGTACAACAACAGTCTTCTGACTGTTGTTGTACTTCATTCGTAAAACGTGAGCTGCGATAAGGATACGCCAAGTGGCTGTCGACCAACTATCACCCTGAGAACCAGAGTATACGTGCTAACCTGTGTCATAGATGAGCTGGCTCCCTACCGCAATTTCCAACTGTTCAGTAATATTTAGCCATGCATCTGGGTTTCTCTCAAATCCGGCATCTCTCGCCCCTTGCAAGCTACCAAGCCCCGATATATGGCTTGCCTGAGCATAGGGCAAGTTTTGATCAGTGTTACAAACTCTTGCATAACTTATAACTCACGTTACAGTATATATTGCTTGCATGAAAATTTCATAATATATTTATAATATGTGCGACTGAATGAGTGTTAGAGAATTTTTGTGTTATGTTTAGGGCCCAGGTAAAAATGAGTGCAATTTATACGCAAATCTCTGTCTGGCGCTACTGTACTTTCTCTTTGTAAAAAAATTGGATAGTGCCTTTTTTTTAATGATGGCACAAACAAACCCCATCAATTCAGAACACTTTATGTGAACTGCTAATTGATCAAATTTAAAAAGTAGGTACTTCAATGTTTAAAAACTGACATAGAAAACAATACTTGTAAAAATATTACGGGATAGTTTAAAAATTTGAATAAAATTAATTAAATTTAATTTGCCAGTATGCAAAACAATTATGAATGGCGTTGTCAAAAAAAATTACTTTATTAGTTTTCAATTATAATAAATTGAACAAACTAATCACCTCTCGTTAGTAAAGCTACAACATCTGCAGAATGGCCTGAGTTAAGGCAGTTGAACAGAAACATTTTGTTTTCGTTTCTACCCCCTTGATTCATAATGTACCACCCAACACAACTAACCGTCGGTGTAACAAATTTACTATTTGTAATTGGTTTGCACCCTTTTTGTACATGGTGATGATTATTCAGCATGCGACGCCATATTACAGACAGTATGTGTTTACCTCTGGGTGAATGACATGCTGCCTACCCACCAGGTCATAGTATTGCTACAATTGAAACCTTTGTGTGTGTTTTACACGAAAACTGTGGGTCATTGAGAGTTGCAACAAGAGTACCTTTATGGCTAATTACAATGGACTGCTAAACACAATGGCATCAAACACCACTTTTAACTCAAGGTAACAAAGTTGTATGCAATAACAGGGTGGAAACTGATATTATTTACATGAATGGGATGAGTACGATGTACCATACCTTCATTTTATCAAATATCATAGTTTAAATAACTTGTATACCAAATTTTGTTCCTCTAATGCAAGTACTTTTCATAATATCCCACATTAAATGGCACAGTTTGATCACTCCTCTCTCCTCTCTCATTTCTCATCTCTCTCCCCTAACCGCCCCCATCCATCCATCCCTTCCACCCTCCCACTCTCTCTCTCTCTCTCTCTCACATGTCATTACAACCAAACATGAATGGCTTTAAAATTAAATTCCTTACAATGAAATTATATTTGTGTGTTCCTGTGTGTATTTTGAAGGTTTGAATAATAAGGTGATTATTTGGTAATTTAGTAAAAATTATTTATAAATGTTTTGTTGCATACTAAAAACTAACCTACCAAGTACCAAACATGTCCTCATTTTGGTAGTCTACACTATAATGTGTATCATAAACTTCAGTAAACTTCAAGGCCCATCCTACAATGTGTGGATACATACAAACGCGGACTCTGAAGACGTACATGGAATGAGCGGGTGACTTGGGATGAATTTTAACTATTCTACAATACGAAGAAACATAGTCTTGCAACTCACAAAAGCAAAAACACTTAGACGATTGCAAATTATTAATATAGGTTTAATAATGCACACATCTCATTTTGTATAATTTTACAGTTTTTAACACAGCATAAATATTACTTACTGCCAAAATATGTGCACTTATTCCTAAAACAAAAATGATACTAACCACTGCAAATTCATGCATTTATTGCTCTATATACTACAATGGCAACAAAAACAAATAACAAAGAATTAACAAAACACTCTCTTCCTATTGGCTAAACGGATTCATGGACATGGAAGAGTTGGGACTGGGGCCTGCCCAACTCTTACATGTAAGTGTAACAATGTTATCCGCGTCCCCACGAGTCTCATTGTACATTGAAACTGTGTTACATGCTCTGTTACTGTGATCCATATCCTCATCCATGTAACTGCAGAACATACCTAAGCTAAGTTTAAAAATGAGAAAATTAATAACTATACATTAACTACAGTTCTTGGACACGGAACTGCGTCTTCTGGACTTACGATTCACAAATAACACAATATTTTAGTCCGATGGACTGTGACGTAGGTTACACTGATATAGATAGAGGCTCTTGAGAAATATCCTGGTAAATTTAACTGGGTTAACTCGGTCCCGTAACCAGGTTTAGCAGATCACTTGCGGTTAATCAGGTTGCTTTAAACGCTTAGAGTAACTCTAGTGTTTTGAGATAGTGGGAAATCAAAGTAAAATTAAGCCTGAATATTTAGTGCAGTTATTAAATGCCATGCTAGATGATGATTATAATGACGACGACAATTTAGTTTTTGTTAAATTATGTAATGAACAAAATTCAAAAAGGCACTCCAGTGTAAATCAGTAACAAGCATCAAATAATTGTTACATGCCTCTGTTGACAGCAATACGTTCTTCTTCGGTCATGGCTATTTGAAACACGCCTCCTATAACAAAATTACAATATTCATTCTCGATCTTTTTTTTTTTTTTTTTTCTTTTCTGAAATCCGCTCGTTTTAGGTTAACCCTGACCTATATACATATACTTGTTCGTTAACGTTCTAGCAGTGTTTACAAAATTTCGCGCAATTTCACGTTTGTCGTCTGCACATCAATACTGCCAAACGTTCGGTATTAAGTTTTTCTACGAAAGGTGAACAATTATCTCCTTTTTCTAATCACTTTATAGTAACATTGGCATACACAAGACCTGCTTGGAAGAAGCAAAAATTTAATTAATAAGTAAAAATTACATAATTATTTGTACGCAAAGTAGCAAACATGATATTTACAGTAGTTGAAAAAGTATTAAGTCACACAATTAAAAATGTGGTAGCCAATGGTCTGCTGAAGTAGCACAAAGTGCTACATAATGGTCGTATTCCACTTGGCACCGAAAGAGCTGGCCAGTACTGACGAGCGTTCCTTTAGAAACTGATTCTGCTGATCAGAAACGGAGGGATGGTGTTGTGGTGTCTGGGTTGGAGACTATACTTCCGGCTGAAACTACTGACGTGCAGAAGGTCTGGCAGTATCAGGCTACATTCTACTTGGTACTGAAAGCACTGACCAGTAGCATGCCAAAAGGAATAGCAACAGCAAAAATTCCCACTCCAGTAGCCCTCAGTACTAGAACCAGGTTGAATACTAGTCAGCAGTTTTCTGCAAATCAGTACTTTCAGCCGGAAGTATAGTCTCCAACCCAGATGCCACAACACCATTCCTCCGATACCGATCAGGAGAATGAGTGCCTAAAGGAACACTTGTTAGTACTGGTCAGCTCTTTCAGTGCCAAGTGGTAAGCGGCCTCAGTAAAACCAGACGACGCAATATGGCAGCACTGTATAAAGAGCAAGGTACGTTGTTATATGCAAAAGATGAAGGTGGGAAATATATCTTCACATTCTTTGATCTCATCACCAATTGATGGGTCTGAATCAGACGAAAATTAAAAGAAAAAATCCATCTCTGTTTACAACATGTTTAAGGCTATCATTGCTTAATTGTCATTATTCCTGCTGTAAACTGCTGACGAGTGTTTCGCCTGGTTCAAGTACTGAGCACTACTGAGTGCGAATTTTTACTAATGGTGTTCCTTTTGGCAGGCATGCTACTGGTCAGTGCTTTCAGTACCAAGTGGAATGATCTCTAAGCCCAATGTAGAACTATGTTTGCAACACAAAATTTGCACTTGTGTTGCACCAAAATTGAATTAAATATGAACAAACAGAGGTTCAAGCAGTTGCATACGGATGCAAAAAGCAGAGCAATCAGTGCCCAGGCAGATACCTCGGCACAAGTGCAATTGCTCTCGCTGGACATGTACAGTCAAAACATATAGCTAACTAGCAACATGGCTATTATTTGGTCATTGCCAACAAATATGCTTTGGTCAATTGTTGTCGGGGGTAAATTGTGTAAATTACTAAATTAGAGTGATTTCAACAACTGAAGTTTGAAAAAAAATGGCATTCGTGTTTGGGTAATTAGATTTTGAGGGGGAGCATGCTTCATTATTAGATGTACAGCAGTATCCAATTATTAGGATATTATTTCAGCTACATGCTTTATAAATTAAACTTTTTTTGCATGAATATGAGAGAAACTGTTTACGACACGTCAATATTCTGGCTTTGTTTTGATGCCACTCACAAATCCCAGGCAGTTTCTTATTTCAATAATATCGCACAATAACTTGAATAACAGGTAGAATGGAGAATTAATGTTTTCTGAGGGTGCTTCTAGCTTTACTTTTCACATCTAAAAACAGTCCAAAAATAAATTTTTATTGAAGTACTTAACATTTTTTGCTTCATATTTTGGAGGGTGATTTGTTATGGAACACATAAGTCTTATTTCATTAACTGTCGAAGGGTGTGGCAACGATTGGTGATACAAATGCTTATAGCACGACATTCAACACGAATATCATTAGAAGACTGTGAATGTAACATAAACTACAAACACCTAATGTAAACCTAAATATTCAACTTGAGAACTGCACCGATGCAGAATAAAATATCAGCCCTATGGAAATTCGTGCTCAACTGAAAAAAAAAAATGCCATGAAGAATAGCGTATTAACGCTCATAATATACAATATCGCGTCTCTTCTTTAACTGAAATAACATCAAACAAACAATCTCAAGAGTATCTGATTATGTTGCATCATTAGCATTTTAATTTCTTGTCTGCTAAAAATATGTAGTTGTCCACATATTAATCACCAATCATCACACTTCATCAGTTCAGTTCAGTCATTTCTGGCCTCAGTTTCCCATCCAGCCATAGGTTAAATCTGTTTCATACCCGTGTTAGTAGAGATGAGATGGAATTACCCAACCGATGATTCAGGGAACACAGGCTTGGTCCTTGACGAAGCGAGACATATGCAATATGCATCGATGAGAACTAATACAACACTTGCGTTAATTACATTGGAGTACTTAAAAATTTCACATGTTGAGACGAGAATATAGTCACACCATTTTACCCATTTCGCATCCTTGTTGCCATGCCAGACCGAGACAGACAACCTTCCTCAGCATATATTAGAATGGCACAGATGTTATGACGTTGTGACACTTGATAAATATACATGTGGAGACAGGCAACAGAGCATGCAAAATTATAATCCTTTGATCGAAGAAGCGATGAGTACATACATAAAGCATTCTCTGGTCTCGGACATAAAATACAGCTGTGTTGAGCACTGCAACGAATGCCAAACAAATTAATTGGGAGGTCGTAAACGAAAATTATTTTTCGCATAAAACTCAAAGAGAGCATCATACACTTTTTTTCTGATAAGGGTATAGTACACACTCTCTATCAAAAGGCAGAATCATTTGTATAAATTATCACGAGCCCGCTTTTGCGACACTGAAAGATGACGTGTTCCAAATGTCCCTATATTCCTTGTGACAGTTTGTACCACCACAGATACATCAACCACATCAGTAACACCCGACCGATCGATATTAGGTCTCTGTCCCGATCAGTTCAGGTCGACAAGAACGATGTGTCTACATTTTTCTTACTGCTCTGCAACCTGTGGGTCGAGGGCCACCATATTTTTAATTTATCACAAAAGGTAACTCTCATAATAAATTGATACATAACGTAAAATAATGTTTCTTGTGATGTCAAGACAGTCAACTTAGGCTGATTTCATTCAAGACAATAGTATAATGTAAAACAGGAACCTTTTCATCTTATATTCAGCCGAGGAGAGGTCCGACTTGCTCCTGGGGTAATATTCCAGGACTTCATGTGTGCAACTGCGCATCTTTCACGTAAGCATCCTTAAAGCCCTCGCCTTACTTCACACCAACAGCCACCGGAAAGCCACAAGTGCTGGATCTGCATTATTCAGGATATGCATTATAACGCAGAGTGACAATATTCTGTATCCTAAGAGTCAACAAATATGTCAAATATTCAATAGGCGACTTTTATTGATTAATACTCTCCTTAGTATCATTAGGCACTGTGCCCTAATGCAGTTTTATTCATCAGTGTATTTTCAGAGTTAAAGTATTGCTTTTGCAGTGTCTGCATCCCACAAGCGGAGTAACATCTGTGTTTGAAATGGCGTGTGAAGTGACCGAAAAGTTCGTCCCTTAGAAAATGGTTTTACAGAATTTTCGTAATAATTAAACAGCAAACTAGACTCTCCTCAAATAGACCACAGATTCACAGATCGCTATAAGCTGTCGGCCATACGACCCCCAACATCATCACTCTCTACCGAACGTGGTGCCTGACACAATCAACAGTTCCTCCCCTACTCCTTTCATACCAGGCGGGACACGAACACAGCTCATCATCTCTGGGGACGTGCCACATTATTATGGCTTGTCCAACTGGGGCGAAACGAATATCGAGGTGCAGAGGAAAGCATCTACTACACGTCAGTAACCTGTTCAACAAACCATATGGTCAACATGCTACACAGCAAACTATAACATTGGTAGAAGTGCAACAAAATAGTGCACCGCGATGAACAAGAGCATTCAGATACGTTAATTGGTGAGTAATCTGAGATCAACAGACACCTATCAAACAAGTCACGTCAGGGAACATGTCAGCAAAATACATTTTAATAATCGCATCACAAGATGCTCAGAATGCTGTAACATCATTTCATCTGTTAAATTTCAGTGCATTTTGTATTATTATTGTTCATTGAAAAATATTTTAAATAATAACACAACTTGTCAGCTTTGTTTACACTACAATCAGAAGTCAAAGTGTTTTGTTTGTGTGTCACATCAAGGGACATACAGTGGCCCGAGTGGATATTGAAACACATCAACAGAAGTACCGTCCGAGTTTGCATTTGTACAAGCAACCCACAGAGACGGACTGTTTTATTGCAACATCAAATGACTTTTAAAGTTTACTAAAACACACTTGTTAGACATGGCAACATGTATTACCAACTTAGTAGAACTGTGGTCTAAAAACAAATGCAAACCAGACACAACCACTCGGCACTGAAAGTGTAACAAGGGCAATGTATGTATTCTGAGTGTACATATATTCAGTGTTGCATGTCAAAAAATCAGACGTGCCAACATAAGTGCAAAACTAAATCGTAAACACGATCACATGTCATTTTCAATAATTATGCAACCAGTAAGTATAGCATGTGCCACAAATTGCCCATCAGGCTTAATAAATAAATTAACAGCAGTATGTTCAAGCAATACCAGTCAGCTCCATTAATTTTTCCACAACTCATTTAAATTCATTTAATTTTCCGAAACTTTTTCAGAAACTAAATAAAACTCTTCACAGCAATTTCCAGAAATATTTTTCAAAGATTAAAAAAAAATTAACAATAAACTTTTACAGCATGCATTCAAGGACATTTTAGAACTTTCGCAGCCTTAGTACCGGAAAACACGAGCACCAAGCGGTCAGCTGGAGTAATGCGATAACAGACAGGACAACCAGGTGCCAGTCAGAACAATAAATATCCCCCTCCACCACCACATCATGTGCAGAGGTCTGGCCGCGTACCATACGAGTCTGCTACCGCATCATCAGAATGTTTGACCCTGAAGCCCATGCTCCACAACACGTGGCTGTGTGAGACAGTGAAGGGACACATCTGAACTGGTGCACAAGTGTAGAGAAAAAAACCATTATGCCTAATGTGTATGCAACCCACGGTTGGAACCAATCCTTTTGTGGAAATAACATGTCTGTGCAGTGCAGTAAACACATTAAAACTTCGTAGGGAACAGATCACACAAGCAAACAGAACATGCATGGCCCAAGCATGTAGTTCCGCGTTAGATGGTACATCCGCACTTTTGTGTGCCTACTTTGGCAAATGTTACCATATCAAAACCAGAAGGAAATGCCCAGATAGCTTGTTTGCGCATGAAATCCGACACAATTAATAGATTTACATACACCAGTAAACATCATAACCGACTGGTAGAATGGCAGGCAGCAGAAAGGGAACCGTTATGTTTAAGCCAGACAGAAAAGACGACAGTGGACCAGCGCGACCATATCTTATGCAAAGCATGCGAACGCGATCTTTTCAGACCCAAGCAGAAATCAGAGGTTTTGTTAATGGGAAATTATCAAACACTGCCGTGTTGTCATCAGGATATTTGTTGGCCAAGATTACAAGAGACCGTGGGGTGTGAGACATGCGGGTACAAGACCCATTGGCAATGCATGACCAGGCAGGACATGGCAAACCAAGCTGCCGGAAGGTTTAGGTGTGGACAATGTACTTTTCGATCGCCATGGTCAACAGCAGCAAAATCAGTAGTAGGTGCGCAATTGTCTGGTGCACATTACTATGCATCCGATAATTCAAAATCAGCCAGTGTGCACCAAACCCCGCTGACTCATTCAACGTAACTACTCGGGAGAATAGAAGCACAACAAGAGGATATGTCATAACCCATGCATTTTACATGGCCCCTGCCACCCGACAATACACCGGAAATGTTGACAGCAATCACAAGGGCCATCGTAGCTGGCACGACTCCTGCACATTTTCGGCGCCTACCTACATTTACAAGATTGCCCAGTGAGGATTCTCAGGCCTTCCTTAATGACTACACAGCCCATATGGAGAGGTATAGGGTGTGCCAGCAGGTGTGGCTAAACTGCATAGGAAATCAGCTTGCAGGCGAAGCAAGGAATTGGTGGCTATAGGTCAGTCACTGCGGTATAGAGTGGGTGGAATTTCTGAGCATTTTCCAGAGCCGATTTGTCAATACACATTCCTCACTGCAAGCACAAAGCAGTGCCGTGCTAGAAGTATAAGAACAAAGAGCAATACTGATGGCATTTGCAATGCAGAAATTCGGGTAAATTAAGGATTTCCATCCCAACATAAGCGAGCATTAAATACTCGAAGTAGTCGCTTCAATGGTACAAGTGGAGAACTGGCTAGTAATGGCCTTGCTTATCCATAGTAGCTCCGAGGATTTTGTGTGCTCTACCGCTTTACTGGACCAAACTAGCCGAGACAGAGAACCATTGCTAGGGAAGTAGAAGGGTACCATTCGCGCCAAAGGAAGGAAGCAGAGCAGAGGAAGCGATCAGAAGCGCTGCCAGCTGGCAGCAGAGTAGTAGGAGCAAGGTATACTCGGTCATGAACAAATCCAGAACCAAGAATAGCAGGGGGACAGAGGCAACCTCGAGCATGGTGAGAGTTCAAGGAGAATTGCCTTTTGCATGCAGCTATTGCAAAGGGAAGGAAAAGATTCATTGGCTTAATCAATGTCCGAAACAGAACACACTAACAGGTGACAACTATCCACTGATGGAAAACGGACCATCGGGATAGGCGAGCCAGACACTCACTACCTGAGGGCAAACAGCGCCAATGCGACACTGCCTCCTCAACAAGTCGGACAGGCAGAAAATACACCCCATCATGCTATCATACAGCAAATCAATAGAAACAGAACAGGATGATAAGAATAGCAGTTCACATCAATCAACAACCATGTTATGCATTAATTGACACCGCCACTAACCACAACTTTGTGCGCACCGGGTTCATGGACACTTACAACATCACATTCAATACACAGGTACTACAACTCGCAATGAAGCAGAACATGGTGGAATCAGTGGGAGAGACACTAAAAATGGTCCGAATTAGAGATGTGGACACCATCACCATCACCCTTGTGTCTGCAGACCTGTGGGAGGATGTCATCTTGGGTATCACTTGGCTCATTGAACAAAATACCATTGTTGTACCAGCTGCCTATAGGATCCACTTCTGCAAGAAGGAAAGGCGAACCACGTACGACAACGAATCCCGATCCACTAGTTGTGCACTGAGAGTACAGTTAGATGAACTTGATCATGTGGTTCCTCTGTGGTATCGGTATATTGTGCGAAACATACTGGATGAACGACTAGCTGTATATGTGGCAGGAGCCCCACTCTGTCGAACAACAGTGGCCGAGCAAGAGGTCAGGCCATCAGAGTCAGTACAGGGCAACAGCATAGCAGGCATTGCAGCGCGAAGTGAATCAGTCTTGAGCATCCCAACACCCAGTGTCGAGGCAATGACTTCAGAAGGCAACACCCAGAGCGAGTCAGTGGAGGCAACTGGGGGCCCAATCAGCCCACAGGGAAGCTTCCCAAAGGACTATGCCACAATGCCTAAGGAGGCATTTGAACCAGTTGACCTCGTGTTGGAGGACCTCACATGCCAGGGGAAAAAGCATCAGGATCAACAAGTCTACACCTGGGTAACCTACCTTCCCCCTCGCCAGAATAGCATTCATCAAGAGGTCCAAACAGCAGTGGCAGCATCAGCATCATCGGCAATGAATCGGCAGAAAAGAAGATCTTAACCCCTCCCCGCCGCTCCAAGCGTCAGCATCACCTGCATCGGCCGGCATGCACTGCTTGCGACGGGGCCAACCCTCTTCGCCGAGCATGTGCCAAATCACTTCTTCATCATCATCCGTAGGGCCACTGTCCCGGAGCATCAAAAGCCAGTGCAGCAGAGCATCATCGGGGGCCTTATAACTTGAGGTTCCACAACCAGCTGTGACAGCCGGCATCCTGTTGCACCTGGCAGCGTGACATATCCTTGGTGGTCTGCGGGGACCAAACGGTGACCAGAGAGGGGGCTGTTTGATGCATTACAGACGTCCACGTATCGCTTGTGCCCATTCGAACCACCGCAGAAGCATCAACCACAACAGCAACACCTGACCGATCGACATTAGGTCTCTGTCCCGCTCAGTGCAGGTCGACACGAACGGCGTGTCTACATTTTTCTTGATGCTCTGCAACCTGTGGGCCGAGGGCCACGATATTTTTAATTTATTACAAGAAGTAACTCTCATAATAAGATGATATGTGGTCTAAAAGGGTGTTTCCCCTGTAATCACGACTGCTAGGCACAACAGCCATTGGAGGGAACCGGGGGTAAACGACGCTGCTTTATCTTACGCCTTTCCAACGTGTGTGATGTCAGCGGGCCTTGTGGCCGATCCCGGTGCCCTACATAGCCCCAAGAGAGATGAGAATGTGGGGAATAATTTTTACGAAGCAAGTGTAAAGTGGCGAGCGTCTCTCTAATGCCAATAATTAATGAAAGTAGAAACCGTGGATTTTGCTTAGTGTTGTACCTTATTTAACTAGGGAAGCTGTGCGTTATTACATAGGCAGTCGCACGAAACCCAAGAAGACAGGTCAAAGTCACGCCCACAAAGGTAAAATACACCTGATGTTACAGGAAATGAAATACAAACTCATAATCCCTTCATTCGTGATATATCACTTTTACAGCATATATATATATATATTATATATATATATATATATGCTAGTTTTAAGAGGACAAATGTATTCATCTTTCGATAATCAGCCATGCAAGGCCTCATTTCATAAAATTTCATCCTTCAAGTGTGGTGACATATTTGTAATATCACATTATTAGACATGTCAGGGGCTCCGATGTTAATGGGTATGTCATCATTGTGTTTATACTCAGTAATAATAATCATGTGCATAGTTCAGTCCTGTAATCATGTTATTTTTAAAGTTTCGTTTTTTCATGTTTTACATTTGGCGGGAGCCTCGCCCACTACACCGAGGCTGTGGCCATTTTAAATATGCTTTCGAGACTTCCTACAGAACGGGCAGTCAGATCCCATTTTACCCCCCTCGGCAATTCAATTTAGGCTGATTTCATTCAAGACAATAGTAAAATTTAAAAGAGGAAAATTTTCATATTATATTCAGCCGAGGGTAGGCCCGACTTGCTCCTGAGATAATATTCCAGGAAATAATGCAGCGAAGCCTGCATGAAGTAACATTGAAAAATTACGACTCGGTCGTGAACACAACAGTCCGAGCTGTGGGGCGGCACTCGCTCTGTGGCGGAAATAAAATAAAAAGTTTTTGGTAATCTAAAATTGAACACACTGAAACTACACAATTAGTACAAAAGTTGAAGGCTTTGCAGCGGGCGATCATACACGACCTTCCCCCACTGGCTACGATGACACTACTGCTTAACGTGAGCGTGGGAGCAGGCCGCCTCAGTGTGAGCTTCCATTGTGATGTCACAAGGCCCGTTAATAGGGAACAATTATAGCAATGAAATGTGATATTGGGTGAAAATGAGACATGAATGATCAGACATTGCATAAAACACTGGAAACACTTATATAAAAATATTCTGAAAGAAATTAAATTATTACATTAAGCACTGTTTTGTTATCCTACTACTTAGCGTTATACTTGGCCATTAACCTACAAATACATATACTTCTCACAGTGCATGTGCCTCTGATACTGTATACTTCTTGCCAAATTCATTTGTGTGTATATCATTAATTTTATTCTTTATGTTAATTAATATTATTTGTAACAAAACACCAGAATAGGAAATATGTATTGTTTGGCACTCTTTGCTTAAGGCTAATGACAAAGTATGCGTACGTTTAATTTTGACTGTGACCTCTGCCAATTAGTTCAGTTGGCCAGCATTTAGGTTATGTTGTCATAGATAAGACCTTTTTTGAAACTAAACAAACTAAGTACAATTTAAAATACCAGAACCCTTATTGAATATTTCCTGTGTGGGAATCTTAATATAGGTACCCTGGTGTGGTACATTGCATGCTAGTGTACGAAAGATAAAGGTTTGTTAACAAACACATAACCATCAGTACAACACAATAAAACAGTATCGCCCTCTTAGGTCTAATTCTCGTGTACACAAATTGTGTACACATCACTTACCTTAACACATAACATATTAGCTCTCTAATAACGCAACATTAAAATACAAACATTACATGGGGAACAGTGCACTATCAAAACATAAACAAACATACACGTGGTAACGAGGGTGCTATTGCAGACACGTTAAAGACACACTGTTACATGCTGAAGATATATTAAATTTAGAAAGACAATTTTAAAAATAAACACAATAATATTACACTTTAAATATTACACTTCATTGCACTGAAGCACTTCAAATATGTGCTCTGGACACAGGCTAGTGCACTGATAACTCACGTGTCGTGCGATATTTTGGCAGTTGTGCTGTCGGCAGGATGAACGGGCTGGCACTGACCGGTTCACATAAATTTTCTAGTAAACATCACAGCCTTCATTTTATGAACTGGTTGTGTCAGGTGTCGAGGTGGTGGAGAGCATTTTTCATAATCGTTTCCGCATCACCAACACTGGAGGATGAATAAAGCAGTTCAACATCGTCAGCATAACTGAGATTACGAGCATATGGTCAAGATGGAAGATAAGGTCTTGAGCGTACAAAAGGTACTAGAGGGGACTAAGGACACCACCTTGTGAAGTACCTTGATAAACAAGTCTGCCAGCAAATATAGAATTGTCCATTTTTAGATAAGTGGTTCTGGTCTGAAGTAGTGCCTTGAAGATGTTGAAAAGACACATTGGTATCCAAATGAGAGTGACTTTGTGTAAAAGCCCAGGTATGTACACCACATCAAATGTAGAATGAATATTAAGAAAACAAGTACACAAAATTCCCTTAGTATTAAGTGCTTCTTTTGCCCATCTGATCAATATAGTAATAGCATCTAAGGTGGTCCTGGCGTTACGAAATCAAAATTGTTCCTGGCGCAAGAGATGATTAGTCTCCAGCCACCATTCCATTCTCTTCTTTAATATCTGTTCAAAGAATTTATTAACACAAAAAAATTATAGTGATTGGTCTGTATGATGTAGGTAATGTAACATCTGTACCTTTCTTGAGAACAGGCATAATAATATGTTCCAGCCATTGGACAGGTATTACCTGATGTAGTAGGATTCCGTTAAAGATTCGAAGCACAAGTGACGGCCTTCCTGAGGAAATTCCCATATATGTTAGTAAGTAATCCCATCTGGTCCTCGCGATCACCAACCGTTCCAAAGAGAGTGACGATATTCTGCAATGGTGACATCAGACGTCAAGATATCAGTATTTGTAGTGGGCCATCTTGTTTTATTAGGGGTAGGTGCAGGACGAGAAAAAGGAGATACTTCATAGTTCAGTACATGGTCAGGAGATAAACATTTATGCATAGCAATCAGAGTGGAGTAATACAAACTTCCAGACCGAGGAGAAGGTGTACGATTTTGCAGATAATGAATGCCCTTCCAGACTTCATGTGCAGGTGTAGCTGAAAAAAGCTGTCGACAATAGGAGCACCAATGATCCTTCTTTGAAGTCTTAACAATCAACATAAAATGGGCTTGTACCACAGATAGTGTAGATAATGTTCCTTTTTACGATGCTGTTTATATATTTGAAAGGCCAGGCGTCTTTCCGTGTTAAGAAACATATAACCAGAGGTCCACCATTTGCAAAATGGTTTAAGGAGACCAGACCAAGAAATTTTACGTAGAGTAACTGCTCGTACGGACGAGTTGACCTAATCCTGGAAGTGATACTACATTGTTTGCACATCAGAACCCAATATTGAAGTGGTGTTTATATTTCATGATATATAATATGCCTATCATGAAGTGCACTGATAATTATAACAGGAATACCATAAATATTTGAGATCAAGATGAGTAGTGTGAGAAGTTGTGAACACCTCCTGATTAAACATTTCAATTGTAAAATGATCACTGCCCTTAGGATCATTTAGCATGGCCCAAGTGAGGTCTAAGGCAAGTCTGGGAGTACACAGAGTAATATCAATAGCAATACTGCGTTTATTATATATTCCCACATAGGTAGGACTGCCATCATTCAGTAACACATATGATGAGGAATCAATGTACTCTGCTAGATTCTTCCCAGCCACATCACACCTTAGATCACCCCATAACGAATGATGAGCATTAAAATCGCCTCTTATGATGGTGCCATTAATGTAGGCTCCAAGTAGACTGCCCCATGCAGAGGCACTTGTGGAATGCTGGAGTGGAGCATAAATGGCGAGAAAAGTCAATATGACATCATGGAAGTAAACTTTGGCAGCAACTGCCTCAATAGTAGCATATAGCCTCAATAGTAGTGACACCTGCATTTCTTTCAACAGAGTAGATGGCTTTGTTGACAAGGATAGCAACACCATGAATATTTGGTCCATTGTTATGGCACATTGTGTACCCAGAAAAGAGACGTTGTTGGGTAGCTGTGATGTAATAATGTGTTTCTTGTAGCAGAATAACATCAGCAGGAGTAGTATGGAGATATTTCTGGAGAAGTTCATGTTGAAGCGATAAAGACCCACAATTCCACTGTAGTATTCTCATAAAATGGAATTTCGAAAAAATGGAAGGAAGTTATAAACTGCTTGCTTCATCATTAATAAAACTCTTCACCTCGGTGATAACATTCATCAAACAAGATTACTATGCATCGCTGATACATCCATTAATGTGATTAATTTCAGGACCATTTCACAGAGAGTATTATATCGTAAGGACGATGAGCTATCATGTAATGAGTGCATAAAAACCTGTTGGGCTGTACAGATTGGTCTTAACGATGTTGGAAGGCCATGCCATTACCAGTTTGGCCACCAATAGGATTACATTGGGAAAAATTCCGAGACACTGATGTCGATTTATAAGGTTGTTGAATAGGAAAGAGACGACGAGTAACATGCATTTTTGTTGGGCCTTGTATGACCTTTGTAGAGAATCTGCCATTTTCTTCTGTTTTTGGCAGAAGTTTTAACACAATCAACAAAAATCACAGATGTGGGAAGAGCAATTTGAGGGGGTTGATAAGATACATCCAAATCTCCAGTACGAGCATTGCCGTGGATTGGCATATTGTCAGGAAAGGTGGTATGGTATTCTTTATTCACTGGACACGTAGATTGGTATGATGCACCATGTGTATCATGGGTAGGTGTCGGCTCATCGAGGATCTTTTTCTTAGTAGCAGAATAACCTAAGTTGTGTGTTGCCATTACATGTTTAACTTTGTGTTCAAGTATCCAATGTGAGCACTTCTCGTTATCTGTAACCAGATGGCAACCATGGAAATTGGGGCAAATAGGAGTTTTCTCCTAGCAGTCTGCAAGCTGATGATCACTTGCACATGCAGGGCAACATGTTTCAGTACTTCTGCAATTATTATCAGTGTGTACAAAACGATGACACTTGGAGTATATAATGACCGACTGTATCTTTGGTGTAATAGTATAAAGGCGATTATATTCTAACACTTTGTCAGGTAACAGTTGTCCCGAAAAGGTAAGAGTGATGAGTTTGGTAGGTCGATAAACAGTTTCATTGTTTTCATGAAAGCATTTCGACATTCGTTCGACTTTAAGTAGATGAAATGGTGTTTCAATACCAGCAAAAATTTCCTGATATGCAAGTTCTAATTGTATCCCATATAAAAGTCATTGCTTTTGCAGAAGTGAGCGTGGGATAGTTCCTTTCAAATTATGTTGGCTAAAATGATAATGATTAATAAGATCATTGGTAGTTTGTGCTGTTTTAATTGTCTGTTTTAGGCGATTTGGTCCAACCTGTTGAATTTCTATAATGTCCTGGTATAAACCATGCAATTTCTTTCCTGCCGACACGGGATGAAGACTGCCCTACTATACAGTGGCACATTCGATTTGTTTTGTTCTGAAGGGGATTTATCATCCAGCAAAGTAGAAGTGATAGCTGGAGGGATATGAGCAGGTTGGTCCTTTCCAACCTCGGGAAACAGTTGTGTATTCTTGGACTTGTAATCTGCAGGACAAGTAATAGTTGCACTCACCTCAGTTTCCATATTGTCGATAGTATCCCCCATTAGAATGGTAGAATGTTGACTTACTGCTATTGAGGATATTGTAGTTGCCCCATTTTCAATGTAGATTCTCGAATATTACAGAAATATATTTGAACAGTAGTATTTAGCTATCAGTAGAAAGTAGGAACCAGGTTTCGTAAAAACCAATCGCGAAGCTCCTTCCTTAAGAAAATGCTAAGAAAACTACCTAAACTGAACAACTAGAGAGTTAGTCAGCGAATCAATCAATCGGTCAAATAAGCAGCTCTCCACGTCAAAACATCGCAGTATAAACATAACACCCATCAGTTGTTGTTTAGGTTATAACTGCTACAAAAAATCAACAACTATTCAGCACGATAAACATATTATTCACAGCCTCTTAAAAACAAAGTAGTGCATGTAAAATCCTTTTCAACTTATGTATCAATGAGGCCGTGATGACATTGTAACAAATTATTTCATTATCCACTGCAGTTCGGGTAGTGGCAGTGAAATTGTGTGGCCAAGTGCAACAGAGTTTTATTTGTATTGCAATGCACCAGTGCAGACATTATGTACTTATATTTAATCGACCCCCGGAATAAAAAAATATGCTTATGTACCAGATAAGTACTTAAATTAAACACTTCCTCTTAAGTCAAATAATGCTTACGGTGTGATTTCAAAGCGACAGTTGTGGTTTTTTACAGTGCTCCTTCCCCACCTATTAGTGCTTGCAGCCGATGACAGTTAAAATATGATGCTGCATGGATGGATGAAGAGGTATTGAGGTTGGGTATCAAGGGCAGTGAAAGCTTTTAGGTGAGGAACTGATATGGTTTCCCGACTAGGCGTCAGACATCACTCAAGGGCAGCGTCGATGATGGTGGAAGTGAAGAATGGAGATTCTGGTGCTCTGGGGGTGCTGTAGGCCGATTCACCCAGGCATAATCTTCAGTCATTGGTCACTGTTGCATCTCTTAGTATTCCAGATGTGCTGAATTTACTGTTTCCTAAATGATGGTCTATCTGTGCTGAGCACGCATCCATATAGCTGATGCATGATACAGTAACACAAACGATGAAATATTCATAGAAACTCTTATGTGCGTTTTACCCAGTGGACTATTGAGTGCTGGCCACGAGCCCAAATAATGATATACAATGAAAAACTAATCACACAATAAATGTATGCCGAAACATGAAAAATACAATTGAGAAAATTGGCAGGAAATAAAGAGGGCCTTTGCCTTAAATGCTTTGCATACATTTAAAAAAAAAAAACCCGTGGACCAGTTCATTGTTGTATTTACTCAGTATCCAAATTATACACTTCCTGCCAAAGTAACTTTCCATGTGTGTCGGGCTTGACCTGCAGGCGAAGGTAACACTAAAAAAAGGCACTGAGGCCATGAATTAATTAAAGTGCTTCTTTAACTTCCCCAGACGATGCTCGCACTGGGAAGGTGAGGGGCAGTGTCTCAGGAGGCAATGCAATAACGGTTCCCATATAATTAAACTTTTGCAGATTTACATGATCGATGAAATTAAGAAGAGTGCCACCCGGGCGCAGGAAAATGGGAGGTGGGGTAACACAACCGACCCCTCCCGTTGCTTGACTAACTAATTTTTCAACGTGGTGCGTGAGCCGGTGTTTTTGCAGCCTGGCGGGCCACATGGATCTACGTTGTGACACACTTTGTACAAAACTTTGCTTGCCTGCTTTGAAGTTGCAAAATAACATAATATAATCTTAACAACATGCCAACAGGTGATTGGGTCTTAAGTAGATGACAGTGCCTTGGAGGGCCATAAGTTTGTAGTTTAGAAATTGATGTATATTTATTTGGACATCAGACACCATCCAAGGACTGGTGGTGCTGAGATTTCTGGTAGAGCTGACTCTGTCGAACTCCAACCCGTGGGCTGTTTATCCGGTCCCAAATCCTTCCAGTTGAAGTGGTTCTCCCCTCAATAATTATATTCCTATTATTTAATATTTCTCAAACTTTGTGACATTTATGGCGGATTCACACACCATAACTGCAATAATCTTAATATGTAATGGTTGCTAACCAGTTGCCTATCGGCTGATAACACTCCTCAGATACTGGCGTGATTAAGTAATTACATGTAGAAACAGCATGATTTATAACACTTCATTAGACATAGCACTGCAATGGGTAATTTGAGAGTCAGTGCCCTTACACACCTTTTAGTTAACATGTAAATAATATGCATATATAACTTCGCATGTATATTCCATAATTTATTAAACATCCCAGTTGGAATAACTTACATGGTTACCAGTCACAGCCCACCAGTAAGCTTTCACTATAAAATTACCAGGAGGCCAGACAATGTATTTTGGTAAGTAATGTTCCCTGGTGCAATGCACCGGGGAGAGGGGCAGGCAAACAAAGGTGGTTCTGGTTAATTTACGACTATTAAAGTGAATTGATTAGAGCAAAGTTGTAAGCTGCTGAAGCATGCAAGAATGCAGCATTGCCCTCGCGAGTCCTCAGATGCTACTAGCAAGGCTGGATTGGCACCTTACCAGCCCTGGTGGGGTGAGAGTACCAGGCACGCACTATTTACTTGGAACCTTGCAAAAAGTAATTTATGTGTGCAAACCCTAGCTTGCTGAATGAAAACTGAACATACAAAATTACTTTTGCAATAAAATGTGCGCTATAAAAATACAAAACACTACAATGGAATGGCGCGAGGGCGAATACATATGAAATTAAACAGTACACTGCAATAACAACTCTAAACACTACTTTGCTTATCAGACTGCATTAAAGGGTGTCCTATTATACTAGTTGAGTTTAAGGGTTTGTACTCCGTCTGCTATTACACCCTCTTATCATGTAGTACTATTTGCGTCCCCTTTCCTGACACACCAGAGCACCGCACTTGCCCTAGGGTGCACGAGCATTCTTTATCATACTCTTTGCACATTCACACTGATAGCACAGGGCGCACGGGCCCATCACTTAGTATATACAAGTAGAGTGGGTTTCCTAGAAGTGCATGGCGTGGCAAAAGGTCTGGAAGGCGAGGGATGCAAGCCCACATCAAACGCTCCCAATCCCCTCTTAGGCCGTTTGCAGGCTGAGTTCTGCTAATGGCAGCAGGTGTGTTGCCTTGCCTGCTTCCTCGGTCACAGCACGTATGGACACTCCCTTGAAGCAGCTCATGGATGTGGTGACCTGCATCGTTATTGTGGCCGACGACTCGCTGCTGTGCAGGGTGCCGTCATGCCCTTGCATGTGCTGCATGCTGGTGGCGGCAGTCTCCGCCGACTAGTGCGGCAAGGGCAGAACGAGCCGGCCGACTCACTGCTGCTACCCCCATCGTTACTGCTTGCATCCTCTACTCTGTCTGGTGTACATTGCTCACATTGTCGCCAAGTGCAACGTGGGGGAGAGGCAGTAACAATAGGTTGATAGTCATCTGTTTGTGATACCCTAGTATGAGACGGCCTTCTTGCTGCTTCCCTGCCTGAGACGACTACTCCTTCATTAGCGGTACCCAGGCTCGTGGGTCACCCTGACACTGTCGAAATGGTGGTAGGGAGACCGGAGTTGTCACCTGGTGCAGATGACATCAGTGTAGTTGTTATCTCTGCTGGTAGTTGTGCCATGACAACATGTGTCATGGTGGTGGTAGGTGGTTCCACTACCAGAAGTGCTCGCATCTTTTTGGGCGCTGGTATTGGCATGGGGCACTTGTCGGCACTGCACCATAAAAACACGTGGGTCGGTCATCGCGAACTCTCTGTAAGGCAATTGTGTGCTGTGAACACTACCATAGCTGGCAGTGTGCTTTCTTGAGGTACTGTTGCTGTTTCCACCCCGCCCCACCCTGGACTTGCTTGTCGGGGCTGCCCTCGACCAGGCTCACCAGGTGTGATTCTCCTCCCTTATTGCGGAGTTGCAGGACTTTTAGAGACTCCCCTGTGGGAGGTGCCACGGCACTTGGTTCTTGTCTAGCTGCATGTGGGAGCTCGACATCGCTGTTCTCATTGTGGGTACCTGGGGCATTGGGCTCAACTTCATCGGTGACAACATCCGGCGCGAGCCGGATTTCGCCCCAATACACCCATACCCTCCTTCTAAAAATCCAGACCATGTATGTGGTGAGTCTGTAGTTTCCTAGGACTTTGTGTGGCCCATTCCATTTAGTTGCAAAATTGGCACAAAAATCTTTGTGGGCCTTGGACTGCAGGTGAGACCGCATGTTAACCTGTAGGTAAAGATGGTGTTGACCATGTAGTTGTTGGCAGTAATTTTTATGCATATTGTTTTTGGTGTTGATGGATATCCGTAGTGGTTGACGCTATCACCGTCATGATGCCTCTCTACCGGATGAATGCTACTTGTTTCCTCTCTTTGGCACTATTCTTCACACTGCATTTGTAGTCTTTACATGGCGGCAGAAGATATATAGGGCATCTGGCAGGTGTTCGGCCCATGTAGTCTGGCAGTCTCCCACATGGAGGCGTAACTGGACTTTTAAGACCTGATTATGGCACTCTGTGGGGTTGGCCCTCAGGTGATAATTTGCAATCTAGAGGTGTTTCACCCTTCAGTGCATACACAAATCGGTCCACTTTCTGCCAGTGAATTGTGTCCCATTGTCGATTAGCAAGTTCCTGGAATTTCGCCACCTGAGGAAAAATTCCTTGTTCCACACTTTCGGAATATTTGATGGCTGTACACAGCTCAGTGTATACATCTTCTCCCAACTTGAGAAACTCTATGTTATAGCTACTATGAAACACTTCCATTTTGCACTTATAGGGTAAGGGCCCATGAGGTCAAGACATATGGTCTCAAATTGCTTTTAGTTATATCGTGGCTGCTGTTTTTGCATGCCATCTGTACTCCTTGCTTTAAAAGTGTTACATGTGACACATTTTTTATATACTGACGTGCGTCCCTAATTAATCCAGGCAAGAAAAAATATTTGTACACATTCTTGATAGTCTGGTCACATCCAGAGTATCCTGCTGTGTTTCCTTTATGCACAAAATGAGTTCTTGTTCCTGCACACACTTGGAGACATACAGCCACAATTTTGTAATGCCAGTGGGAGAACAAGTTTCTAATCTCCCTTCGATGAGGCACCAGTTATCTACACCTCTCTACGTGCACATGTATATTTTCTCTTGACTGAGTCTGTATCCTATGAGCACTTGCTATATGGTGTGGTATAGCTGATTTATAGGAATACTATCGCTTCCTGGGCTAATTTGTTGTACACTGATATCCTGTAACAATTCTTGCATGGAAGGGAGTAGAAATTCATCCCATTCCACTTTGTCCCTGACAATGACGTCACTAGTCGGAGCACATGAGAGCGCCTCCACAAACTCATCTTCTTTATTGGGCACATGTTGTACCTCAAAGTTGTTTGCTTGCAGCAATAGTGCCGATTACATCAACTTGTTATGGGCCGTGCACATTCTATGGAGCCAAACGAAACACCTGTTTTCCGTCTGAAGGGTGAATCGCTGATATTCTAAATACACACAACATTTTTTTTACAGCCCAAACATCTGCTAGGAATTCTCGCTCATTCACATCATACCCGCGTTCAGTAGGCCCGAGCTTTGTACTAGCGAAATCGATGACCAGCCTATTCTCTTTATTGTCATACTGGTACAGGACAGCTCCTATGCCTTCTTAGGTTGTATTTGTTTGTAAAAACAAATGTCTACTTGCATCATAGCGTGCAAGTGTAGGACAATTCTGAAACTTCTCCGTAATTTCCTTGAACAACTGCTTAGCATCGTTTGTCCATTGAAACCTGCACTACAGTGATAGTAACGCCATTAGCAGGTGCCATAATATCTGCCAACCTTCCATGTGCTGATGTAGTCAATTAGTCAAACCCAAGAATTTGCGAATATGTTTCCGGGTGTGCAGTGATGCATACTCCGCTAGTACTCTAAGTTTCTCCCGATTTGGCTTGTTACCTGTCTCGCTCACAACATGCACTAGGATATCGAGAGATGATTTTCCCACGTGACATTTGTCTGTCACACAAGTCAGCCCATTTATTGCCAGTCTTTCAAACACAACAGATAAGTGTGTCACGTGTTCTTGCCAGCTTGACGATCATACAATTACATCATCAACGTATACCAGGATGTACTCCCCAATGAGGTAATCTAGAATATGCATCATCATTGATTGGAAGGTCGCAGTGTCATGCTTAAGCACAAACTGTATTGCACAAAATTGGAACCTATGTCTGCCAGAAGCAATAAAAGCGGTCTTTTCACTGTCATACTGGCATTTGCCAGTACCCTCTTTTAAGATCCAATGATCTGAAGATCTTTGCTTGGCTGAGCGAGCTTAAGGCATCCTTGGTGCTAATGTAGAGAGGAAGTGCACTGCATATTGCTTGGTTCAGCGAGCAGTTGTATTGGCTAGTGGTTGGTTGTATTGCAACATCTGCATGCATTTCCTGTATTTATTGATGGATAACTTTTGCCTGATGTTGTAGATAATTTTTCGACTGCGTGCAGAAATGTCCATGTTTTTCCAATTGAATCTCGTGTTCGGCCTCCGTGGTTAGGCACAGGGCGTCATGTGTGGCGTATACATCTCGATGCTCTTCCAGCAAGCATTGTAAGGCGGCCTGGTGTTCGGGTTAAATATCTGGTTTAATTCCTAGAGTAAAATTATAGGTGCACTATCTAGAGGGCATCTGTTTAAATTATAAACAGTATAAAGATCCTTCATGCTAAAGTTCACATTTAAAACATATAAATAGTGCTAATCAAATATTTGAAATCACGCACATACAGGGCCAGCATATTGACCACGATTCAAAAAGGCATGCCATTTCACAGACGCAATGATTAACGAAACACACATCACAGTATAATTATTACTGCAGTGGAAACATTAATTTATCACAACATCGTAACTTGTATATGTAGGTTTACAAAACACAACGTCTATAAACGTGATGTTTTAATTTGAAGTATTTTTCGGAGTATGTATTATTTACTTTTCGTATGACAAAAAGCAACATGCCATGTCATGGCTCGCCATGTCTGGTAACTTCACTTGTCAACTGCACCGCCATCATATCTAAATATATAAAAATAAGTATTCAAACATTAAAATCTCTTTTCAGTTGTAAATAACAAATTCAAAAATCATTATTTTACTGTAATAAGTATGAAATAAGCTACAATTAAAAACAGGTATAATATTAATGGATACCAGCTAAGTGAAATTTCCCGAGTGCGAAAGAGACGAAGAACGAGAAAGATTGCAATAAGCCTAGCCAGCAGACAGTTTTTCAATTGTTTTTTGCTCGATAAAACAATGGTGTACAATTATAGCCTATTCAAGTTATATTACGCTGTCATTTTAAACTGTAAAAATGAGATATATTGACATCGGGGCTACTCAAATATTTAAATATTTCGATAGGCACTGTTTCACGAACTAATAGTATACTAAAAAACGATGAATATATAGAAAAATTTTAACTGTGAACTATTTCTTACCAGTCGTTGCCAACACGTGGTTTAACTCGCTGATTTTAATTAATATTTAAAAAATTAATAAATATTACAAGTTATAGAATATATTAAGGTAAAGGATCGTTTATTGAACAATAAAGTACTCTAAAGTTAACCACGTTGTTATATATTTGTGGAACACAGGTTATCGATATGTTATGCCTAGAGTGTTTATTCAATGGTTGATTATCATAAAATGTTTCCAATTGGGAATGGATTATATAATTGCATCTTCGCAATAGAGGAATAGGGAATAGAGCAAAGATGTAAGGTGCCGGAGCACGCACAAAACGCAGCTTTGCCCCCACGAGTTCTCACATGCTACTGATGTGGCCGGCTTGGTGCCTTACCTGCCCTCATGGGGGTGAACATGCCAAGCAGGAACAATTTACTTGGAACCTTGCCAAAAGTAATTAATGTATACAAACCCTTGAAATAAAAAGTACACAATAAAAAAAACACTCTAATGGAATAATGTCAGGCTGAATAAAAGTGAAGTTAAACAATACACTGCAATAATAACTCTTAACACCACTTTGCCTATCAGACTTTATTAAAGAGTGTCCTATTATGCTACTTGGGATTAAGACTTGGTATGGGATCTGCCACTATGCTCTTTTTACATGTATGACTATTTGCGGCCCCTTTCCTGACATTGTCATGCACCACCCTGCCTTGTGGTGCACAAGTTTTCTCTACTCTTACTCTTTGCACTTTCACACTCATAGCACAGAGGGCATGGGCATATCACTTAGCACATGCAAGTCGAGTTGGTTTCTTAGCTGCACTGTCTTGGTGACAGTTTGTGCAAAAAGTTTGGGAGGCGAGGGACACGTCCCCTTGTCAAATATTCCCCTGCACTCCTCAGTAGTCTGTTTGCTGGCCACACACTGCTAGTGGCCACAAATATAGTGCTTCACATGCTTCCTTGGTCGCAGTGTACAGACACTCCCTTAGAGCCGCACATGGCTGTGTCGACCTGCATCCCAGTTGTGGCTGACGACTCAATGTTGGGCAGGGCGCCATCGCACTCCTGCACGTGCTGTATGCTCTTGGCGGCAGTCTCCACCAACGAGTGCAACGGGGTCAGAGCGAGCCGGCCGACTCACTGCTCCTACTCCCGCCATCACTACTTGCACTTGCTTCACTGCTGCTTCTTCCACCCTGCTGCCTCCAGGTGCAATCAGGTGAAACATAGACCAGGGGGCGACCACCAGGTGGTGCCCCATTGGTTAGTGACATGTCCCTTGCTGTGGTCTTGTGGTGCGTTTTCACTTCCTTGCCAGTGGTTAACATACCTGGAAACTGCTCCAACGCTGTCCACTTTGCTTCCAGGATCTCCAAAACGCCACCTGATGCTGGCGAAATTCTGGAAGTCAGTTTTGCTGACACTGATGACGTCGCAAAATCGGACATTGTGACATCAGCAGGTTGTTGTTTCACTCGAAGTGCTGGTACCGGCGTGGGAGCTGGTGAGGCAACCGTTAGGCTAGTAGTCACTTCTCCACCGTTGTGACTTTGGTTGGCAATCTGATGCTCCCTGAGAGGCACGGGTGAAATGGGTAACAACCAGGTCATTTGCCCCAGCTCGTGGTACTCCTTCTCGAGGTACTGCCATACCTCCCTGCCCGATAACCCCTTGGGGAGCTTGATAGCAGTGTCGTAATCGAGTGGCGCCCCATGTGACGCTTCCTTGTCTTCCTGTTGTGGTAGATCCTGTTTGGCACCATCTGTTGGAGCCTCTAGTGAACTTCCCTCCTCACCTGTTGCTCGTGGGAGCTCACCACCACCATCACCGCCATGGTGTAAAGAGTCATTGGGATCGACCTCGTCGTCTACGGCATTTGGCGTGAGTCGGATGTCGTTCTTATGTACTCTCATCCTCCTTATACCAAATCGGACAGTGCAGGTGGTGGGTCCGTGACTTCTATTTATCCAGTGTAGACCACTCCATCTTGCTGTAAATCCCATGCAAAAACATTTGCTAGCAGCAGATTTCAGGTTTGTACTTACGTAGACCTGTTGGCCAACTTTCAAGATCGGTGGTAGTTTCGTGCTAATCGGCAGCCATATTGCCTTATTCTTGCTGTAGACACACTTCCACATCACCTGATAATATTGTCTGTGTTAAACATCACTACTGGGCATCACATGGTTTTCTTCCACTCGTGAGCAGCTGGACTCTCCCGGCAGGCAAAGGTTATGTCCCAGTAGGAATTCAGTGGGTAAATTGTCAGAAGCGGCTTTAACATGCCAGCAGAGCACATGCAAGGCACAGGACATATGTTCCGCCCATGTGGCGTACTGGTCTTGCACACAGAGCCATAAGTACCTTCGGTTTTTTATTATGGCACTCTCTGGGGTTCACCTTGGGATGATAGTTCGCTATTTTCATGAGGTAGACCCCCCCCCCCCCCGCCTTTGTGGGTTCTCTACTCGCTCCACTTTTACCTTATGAACTGCATCCTAATTTTAGTTAGGAGATTTTTGGGAAAACCCCACCACAAAATGTCCCTATTTAATATGCTTGTGATATTTGGGGTAAGCGCGCCTCTTGCCGGATATGCTTCCACCCACTTCATAAAGTTGTCAGTCACTACAATGACGAAATGTTTTCCCTCATAGTCCTGGGGTATAGTCCCATAATGTCTAGACACCAGTTTAGAAGGGTTTTCTTGTAACATGTAGCTTTTGTTTTTTAATGTCGGTGTGGCATGATATGCAAAGGTTGCACTTAGTGCACTTTTACACATATTGGCACACTTGTTTATCCGGGTCTGTCCAGAAAAAGTGCTCACGTATATTAAATACTGTCTGCTCCATACCGGTGCACACATTGGGACAAACACTCGATTTCCCAGGCTTTTGCAGTGAACATGTTTCCAGTCATCCATTTATAACATACCACCATTCTACTTCCTATTGTTTGCACTTGTTGAAGGCTTGTGTGTTTGGTGGAACATTTGGGGGGAGGAGGTTGTGTGGATATAAACATAGTTTTTATTGTTAACCAGATTGGGCTCCAGCTCTCACCTGATAGCATGAGTTGTGGATACCTTTGAGTCGTGTAGTCGTAGACCCACATGGCTATCCTTCAGAAGTTCTGCTGTCTCCTAAGAGAGCACAAGTGCTGATGATGATTATTTAATTACAATCCTGTTTGCTTGGTCTAGTGAGGACTGTATTCTGCCCCCAAATGCATTGCCCTCTCCCGGAGGGTGTTATGGTCCCCCTTGCACCCGTAATGATTCAAGTGAAAATATGTCACCATTAAATCAAGTAGAATGAACCGTGAAGAGGTTTATGAATAAAGACGAGTACGGCATTCTTTCAATGTAGCAATTTATTCAATAACCCTAATCTGATGCACTTACATGGTTATGTCTCCGTTATAGCGGGAGAAAACTAGCATGGTAAATTTAGCGCGAAGCCTACATGATGTTAATATGAGAAATTATGGTCCGACCATGTTAAATATGGACCTGACAACTTAGACGTACTGTTAATAATCTAACCTCAATCTAGAGGTTAGGGCATCTGGGCATTATGTTATTACTGTTGACAGGTTAGTGAATATAATTTGGTATGTTCATGTTTTAACATATGGCATTTTTAATACACACTTATAAAACTAACACATTTAAGCCATTCATATAAATATAACAATAGTGTGGTTAGGCTGACGTCGACAGCGTTTCGGCCTCAGACCATTCGCCACACAGTGCCATCTAGAACGTCACAAATTCAATACAGTGTGCACCATGGAGATGAACCTGTGTCTTCAAACCAGTGTGTTGTGTGTTTCAGTGTTAATGCAGTGTTCGTGTAGATAGTGTATTTATTACCTTTTTAATGTGTTAGGTGTGAGTGATTGTTTATTTTTGTGTCAAGTGTATTTTTGTCCTGCAATGTCCCCTTGTTAGTGTTATATATTGTGTTCTTTAGTTTAATATATATTTAAAAGTCATTCAAGTGAAGTGATCCATATCGCTCATTAGTGCGCATGTCACAATATTTAATGTTCATATAAATACAGGTACATACTTTTCAACCTGCAAATGTCACATATGTCAAAGCTGATGGTCATGTGCCAATGTCTATGTTTACAATATTACATTTTTAGGGTTATGTTTATGTTGCCAAGTGATAAGTCAAATTTGTTGTTTTATTGTTCCCATGTCACCTTGTATTGCATGTAAATGCAAGACAAATATACTCCCTTTTGTTTATATTATTATTTAGTGAATTTCTTAATTCATGTAGTGTTGTATTTCTTTCTTAACGTGTTAACAGTTTTGGCACAGAAGACAATTTCTTGTGTAGTTATTGAAATGGCCACACACAAGGCCACTGAGGCAAGTGATCTGTTCAGTAATATTATTTATAGTCAATCAAGTCAGTTTTAATGCATATTAAGGGTTCTTAGATATTTTCATTTATTTAAATATTGTTTGTCCAGTAAAGACAGTACTGCCAGTATTGAAATACTGCCCAATAAGGTTATGTTTCGCAACCTTGCACCAAGGTGGACCAGTGTGCAAAGTTATGTCGTAAAAATGTCGCTAAAAAATGTGTATCTTTTTAACATTGTTTATGGTCAACTAAAGGTGAACTCATGGACTTTAACAGGAATGAAATACATGTAGGCAAAATTAACTTTATTAGGAGGAGGATCGATAAAGACAATTTTACATGTTTACCAGTAAAGCATGTGAGGTTATGTTGTCATGGCAATGCATTGAGGTTTAATCAGTATTTTTATTGTTATATTTTTATTGTGTGGAATTTTGCTTTGTTAATTAGGGTTTGTTTTAATGTTCATCCCATTGGCATTGTAGGATTCATCTCATCTCCTTCAATTTAATTCATTTTGTGTAAATTATATCATGTGTTCACTTGTGTGGGAGTTCTAAAAATGCGCAGACTCCACACCAATGAGGAGAGTAGTAGTGTCCTAGACCTCGTGAGAAGACCACTGGGTCGCAGTGCTCTGGGCTTTGCAACTTTGTTCTTTCAATCATCATGTAATTTTGTATATTTAACGTAGCTTACTGGTACCTTTTCTCATTTAATGCTTAATATTGGCAAATGCATCTTGGGCTTCCACTGTCCATTTAAAACGAAGTTGTGGTGAAAACAAGTCGGTGAGCGGTATGGTTATTATTGCAAAATGTTCAGTGTGCTCTCTTAACCAATGTATTAAGCCAAAGAATTTCATCAATGGCTTTTGTGTGTGTGGTTATGGATAGATGTCAATCAACCTAAGCTATTCCATGTTTCGCTTGTTCCCCTCCTCATCTACCATGTGAGCAAGAAAGTCAATACTAGTTTTTCCCACGTGGCTTATCTCTGTAGCGCAGGTCAGACTATTAATGGCAAAGCACTCTAAAACTACTGACACGTGGAACAGGTGTTCTTCCCAGTTGGTTGACCAGACTATTACATCATCCCATTTGCCAGTTTATATTCGCCAATGAAGCTGCCCAGCACACGGACCATTAGCGATTGAAATGTGGTGGGGACACACTTGAGGCCTAACGACATGGCACAAAATTGTAAACATCTTCCATCGAGAGCTGTGAATTGTGTTTTTTTCGGTCCTCCAATTTCACAGTATTTGCCAATAACTGCTCTATAAATCCAAGGAGGTTAGGATTATCGCCTGGTCAAGTGAAACAAATGCATCCTTAACATTTCGGTGGTAGCATGCTGCACATGACTTGGCTAATGGGCAGAATATCAATACAAAATCTCCTATGCCTATATTTCTTAGGTGCCAGTGTGAATTCCGTGTTCTAGAGGCTATCTGACGGCTCTATTATTCCATCATTAAGCATTTCCTGGATCTAGTGATTGTTTATATGTACCTAATTCGGCAGATTCCTTCGAGGAGTGGTACAAATTGGTCTTTCGTACAAATTAGGCTTCGTGTTTTGCAAGAACGTCCCTGCGTTCATTGAACAGGCATTGGAAAGCAGCCTGGTGTTCTAATGGAATTTCACTATCAATTTCCCTTAGTAGAATATCAGGTAGGCTACTCATTGGGCAGCGGTTTAGGTTGTACATGGTGCGTCATTCTTTTGCACAAAAATGTATGCTGCATTACACAGGTTTCACAATAGTATTCTGCTCAGATAGCCACAGAACTCTTAGCATAGCAATTCCTTGATTTCTTGCATAATAATAACCATAGTTATTGTCTCTATGTCTTGTACTTATACTGTCACTGTGGCTTGCTCTAGCGCAGTACTGTAATGATAATTAGTAGCGAGCCGAATCACATTGTAACACTCTCCTTCCTCCTGAATACTAATTACTCTTAATCTCTCTGGACTCCACTCGATCCAATGTTAACTCTGGTATACTGCAATAGTTGGTCAGGGGTGTACATGGGTGGGGGGGGGGAGTAGTCGAGAGGGTGGTTAAATTAGTAATATCATATTAGAAAATATATATCTTTACTACAACACTAATTCTGAATAAGAAGAACAATACATTTATGTTACAGGACAACAATAGAATAACATATTACATTACTGACAATAAGGATACAATTACGTTATTACACAATGGTTTACAGTTACAATACAGCTCAACTATGAGTTTACAGTTACATTTTAAATTTTATTCATTCAGTGATTACTTTATTCTCAATATCCGCAAGCTATGCCCTACCCTTGCCACAATTACTTTACAAGGGGAATGTGGACGATGGCTCGTAATAGGAATGGCTCCCTTCCACAAACACGTTTATGCTCACTCGATATATCTGAAGTTCTGGTAGGCCTCAGAGCTCACTGGGTCTTAAATGTCTGCTTCCTCTTCAGCCTGCAATCTCACTCACAAGTATAAAGCCTCACATCATGGTGCCATCTTTGTGGGGGGAGGGCGAGCAGCTTCGTGCGTCACTTTTATAGCAGGGCCTATTAGGGCAAGATTGCGACATCACAGCGCCCAGTCATAGCTATATCCCGCACGACCTACAGTGGTGTAGCCCCGCCATATGACGCTTTAACATGGTTCGTGGGTGTGATGTCATGTTCATCCACAAAGTGAGGGCGCAAGAAATTATGTGACACGTGGTATCTATCAGTGTGTGGCTCCGTTGCTGTTCAATGTGACAAGAATACAGATGAACTCTGATTGGCTAGTACTGACTTGATTGATGAGTGCCTGCTTTGGCATCAGATACAGTGATGTTTTTAGTTGGAGCAAGGTGTGTGGAGCATCCAGCTCCCTTTCTCCTGTATTCCATTTACCTGCTTCTGTTTACTTGCTGCCTCCTTTGCGCGATCCAGATGCGGGTTGTATGAGCATTGGTTATGCCAATGATATAATTCCGTTGGACGATAACGAAACAGATGCTTGGGCAGTTGATTCGCATTCCACAATTGACCTTGGTTTCCGCACTGTTCGTTGCACTTTTCTCCTTCGGCTTTTGATCACTTGAACTTTGTGGGTTTGTGGGTCCAGAAATTTTGTTATATATTTTCCCGTTGTGTTGTCCGAAAGTTAGATAATTTTTCTGGTTTGGGTTTTCACTGTATCCATTACCATTTCTATCCTTGTGCTCGTAATGTCATCGCATTGTGCTCGAATCGTGACACTGTTGGTCAAAGTTGCATTCCAGGATAATTGTGACATGCATGAGGTCTTCAAGTGCACCATTTAATACAGGTATTAAAGCGCCATGAAACTCTGGTCGCGCTGTCTCTTCGACAACATCCAGTGTATCTCTCTCTCTCTCTCTCTCTCTCTCTCTCTCTCTCCTCTCTCTCTCTCTGACTCTTGCGGAAGAAAGCAGTGAACCAGGTGGGATGAGGGAATGTGGTCAGTGACTCATTTGTTTGCTGCTCTTCCAAAGTCAACTTGCTCTGTGCCTGAAGTGGGGTGAACACACCCTTGAACTGGCACTGGAACGAAACTCCTCCCAATATAGCCCATAACGGTTTAGCGAGTGCCACCAAGAGCACATCGTACCTAGTCAACAGGGGTGTACAGTCTTCTAGGAAGGTGGATGAGTCTACTGCTGGCATACCGGCGAAATTCGGTAAAATGTGGAATTTGTCTAGTGTCTTAGCTGGTGTTGGTCTTGGCAGGCTTGTGTTGTGGTTTAGCTCAATGGTTCTGCCTTCCATTGCATTCTCCAGTGTCTGTTGCATAAATGGTGTCACCCCAAAGTGACTGGGTTGACATGGTGCCATGTACTGGAAGGATTGGTAGGGTGTTGTTATATGCGACAGTAGTGGTTGAAAGATGGAAGTGGAGTACAGACCTGGTATATGTGGATAATAGGTAGTGGGCAGTTGAAACGGAAGAGGTGTTGTGGTTAGGGGAGGTTGCTGCAATGTTGACTGAATCAACGGTGGTGTTGTGTTGACATTTTCCATGTGTGCTTTGTGGGCATGTCGCAGCTGTGTGCTGTATTTGTTTACTGCTGTACACTCGTGAAACTTCAGTCCTTAGGCCTGTGTGGCTGTCCTCTCAGCGCTATTTCTATCCCATGCAGTTATCACAACTGAACAGTTACATCATGGGGTAATATTGCCCTCTCCGCCCTGACAGTTTGTTAAATTGGTAACACTTACTTGCGGTTCACATTCTGTTAACAACTCCAATAAATTGTGTGTGTTTTGTTCCTTTTCTTTCGCACTGCATTCCAAACATGTGAACGATACTCCTACTACGGGGTTAAGTTCTATTTCATTTAGATACTCGCGATGATAACTCGCCTGGCACAAGTTCATTTTAACTATTGCACCCTGGCCAGTGCACAACAAGTTGCTGCAACAATTTCGTAAACTGTAATTTGGGAAAACAGGTGCTTCTAATTTTGGTGGGGTCTGAACATGCACTGTTTGTTTAGGAATGTAATTCCCCACTGTTTTCTCCTGGGATGTTTCCTCATGGCTGGCCTCTGTGCGGTCGTATGAGAAGCTGGGCTTCCAGCTTCAGCTGCAGTATTGTGTGCAAAGTTCATACTTTGCGACCACATCTTTCGGAATTGGTCGCAGACATTGAAAACGCAGTAGCGCCAGTGCACATACCTGCCTTTTGCAGCCATGTGTGTGAACAAAGATCCACATGCTCGCAGCACGGCTGCACACTCATGAAAACATGTCGCAGCAGGTTAGTGGAGGTGGTGCCTTCCCCTCACACAGCTGGCTTCTCTGTGCGCCGAATAGGGTAATGACCGGCCGGCAGTGAGCAGGCCACTCACGTGACCCACTGCCATCGGTCGATTTTTCCTCCCAGCTGGCCTGGCATGTATTGGGGAGAGGGTGCTGGTGCGTGCTCTTCCCATCATGCTTTGAGGAAGTGATGGGTGTGAGGCTGATGTCACACTGCTGCCTCAAGATTGCCGCCATCCTGCAAGTGTCTGTCTTCGCCGAAGTAATGGTGGATGCTCTGATTTCTGGGGCGCTTCTGTCTCTCGACCATGTGGTGCACTTCCTGGCACCCTGGAGGAATTTGGAAGGCGACAAACACCGCAGTAAACATTGGCCACGTGTGTGGGTCGGACATGCGAACAGGAGGGCCATAGACTCCATGAAAATCTTTGTGCTGCCATGCAATTATGCTGTCTAACTGCATAACCGTGTACATGAACATGTTTGCAATGTAGTATTGGCGCACAATGGCATGTATAAATGATAGAAAAGTGAAGGATAGTGACCCTTTTTTCAAAGTACAAGCCAATTGCAAACATGCGCAGAAGCCTTCCAGGACACACTTCAACAGCATCTACGCCAATACATGCATTAAATCAGATGGACATTCGTATGCAGTAACCAACAACTGATCGCGACATGAAGAACCAGAGAAGGATCTGACGTCCTGTACGTATTGCTGGAACCAATAATTGCTGAGAACACTCAACACTGCAGACAGAATCAGTGTGCATACAGGACAGTTTGTGTGTAACCTGTGCTGCTTTTCTCAAGGGTGGACTCATAGTAATCGATCAACACGAGTGAACTATGCTGTCATGAGGGACTGAACAGTGGAAGGTATGTGTGATGCAAGTATGCATGGACAAGCCATTGGGGATGCAGACACCTGTCACGACAGCCACAACAAATGCCACGTTCCGCACACCACAAAGTCTTGTGAGTGGAGAAAACTCCTGAAATAACCTCCCCAGTGTCGGACCTGTACAAGACAACATACTGGACTGAGTGGCATAACCGCACAACCACCAGTGGAAACTGCAACGATGCATGAAGTCGTCGAGCCAACCAGACAAGCACATTCGATACCCTTACCACTAGCCATGCCTAATGTGTTACACCTACCTATACAGCAACGTACCTCTGCATCCTTGCCATTTATATGATGCCTTTCTCCAGTTCCCTATGCCATCAGATTAATGACACCAGTGAGATTCCAAACCCTCTTAAACTTTGCGGGACAGGGCTCGGAAAACTCACTGGTATTTATCGAAGAGTGTGTGCAACGACTGCAGAGATACAGAGCTCTTGTAGAAAAAATCTTAGAGTCATTGTGCTCAAATGACAGGTGAAGCACGAGTATAGTGGAGGACCATTACCGAATATCAAATGACTAAGGAACAGTTCATCACAAAGATTTCCACATGATATACTAGCACATTGGCTGCAATACAAACACAATCTAGCATCTTCACAGAGCATCAATGCCCACACAAGGAACCGGGAATGTTCATCAGGATAAATTTAGTCTCCAGATTCTACCCTCACATTGCTACTATATGTGTTAAAATCAGTGATAAAGGCAGTGCTACCAGAGTTCAGAGCTGCTTTGCAACTGGCCATCCACCACTGCTTTGAAAACTTTGTACAGACAGCTGCTGGGATTTAACGTAACACAGCTGAGTTCCATCAACTAGGAGCACTGCCACATGGTCTGGCGAGTGTAAACATTGCCATGCCTCCCCCCCCCTCTTGGACTGCCAAAACAATACCAGCACTGTGCCTAGTGGTCCACCACCCGCATACCATGTGAGCGGGGCAGCAGTGCATACACCAGTGGAGAGTTCAAGAGCAAGCAGTCCTCCATGGCAAAACAACACACTGCCTGCACCACATGAGAATGACAGGTCGGACCGACAATCGCCCCACCTGTAAATATATTGCCCCAGAGAGCAAAAACACTGATACTGAGACTTCCCGACGTGCAGAGCAAATGAGAGTTCGAAATCGAGAAACGGAGTGTAGGGTAGGGGACACACCACCTATCTCTGGAAATGGAACAACGAACCTGAAGGAATCAGTTTACCTCGGACAAATTTTCAAGACTACAACAGTTTGCTACGCATTCCTGTTAACATAAATATAATTTCAACAGTGCGACTCATACACAGCAGCATTGCATAATTTTACTAACGAAAAATTCGTAAATTCGGAATAGTGCAACCAACATAAACAAACTGTCCAACTCCCCATATGCGATGTTAACGGACATGCTAACAGCACCGCAAAAGTTAATTAAATATCCAAGATGAAACAATGCATGTTCCTGTACTTTTCTTACAAGTCCTCAGGTAAGATATCATCCTGGGAGTGTCATGGCTCAATGACCAAGACAAGCAAGTAAGTCACGGATAAAAACCTTATACCACCTGGGATACCATCAGCCTACCATATTATAAGTTGTCAACCTTCATGACTTCGACCATACAGTGCTGGAAAAGTTTCAAAGTGCAGTGCAAACCATCTTAAATGAGCGAAAGTATGTGTTTTCATGTGGGGACCTGCTACATCGCACTAGCATTGTGGAGCAACCTATATACCGACCAGTAACAAGGACCCACTGAAACCACCGCCCAGAAACTACATGCCGTATCACTGCAACATCATTGACATTCAGATCAGTGAGATATTAAGGGATAGTGGTATTGAGTCCTCCGAGAGTAACTATGATTCAGCAATAACTTTGTCCCCTAAGAAAGATGGGACATTGAGGTTTTGTGTTGATTTTTGCCCCGTTAACCTAATAACAAATACTTCAGCACCAACAGTGATCAATGTCAACCATGCTCTCAACTTGCTCGGACCCGCAAAAATCATATCTTCTTTTGATTTGCTTTCAGGCTACTGACAAGTACCAGTCACCCCCAGTGATCGCCATAAAACTGCATTCGCTACACCAGATTGCAGACATTTTCAGTTTTTCGTCATGCCTTTTGGCCTGAAATGTGCTCTAACTACTTTTCAAGCTATGATGGTACACGTGCTAGACGGTTATATTGGCAAGTTCGTCACTGCTTACCTAGATGACATAGTTGTTTGGTTAAACTGATGGGAGGAGCATTTGGAACATCACCAGACTAAATATACTCACCACTCATGCTGTTTAAGAGAATCCAAGTATACCTTAGTACACATCCACTAAAATATATCAAAAATAGTAATTCCAACACGTCTGTCATATCATCATTACCATCAGACACTAGCCAAATATCATACCACCCATCAAATAAACCACCTGACTATACCAATAAAGTGTTGACCACCACACCTCTGACATACAAAACACAGTATGAGTAACAATGCTGAACAAGAGTACTGGGTTTTATACCAACCATAACCATAGATACTTCAGTCATGCAACAAACATCACATTGCAGCTATACAATGCAACATAACAACTACTCATTTCATACTGCCCCACACCATCCATTAACCCGCCCAACCATAAAATACTATGTGACAACCCTCCAGCATACCAGACATTAATATAAATCATTCTATCGACTAAAAAACTAGTTAATTATGCCCACCATCCATACTAATAGCTGCTCTTACGAAACCTACCAGGTGACATACCTCCAGCATACTTAACAATCATATCGATAACCTAATCGTACTGAGTACCAAAACAGATATAAAAACTTTCACCATGGAATTTGCGTGCCTCAGCTATGCAATGTCGAAAACCAAACAACCCAGCATTCCAGCATACTATACTATCTGAATATAGCAAAAAAGTAAAACCTCAGATAGCCATACCAACCAAAATGTACAGCCCAAACCATATAATTCGCTCTAACCCAAGCATACGTCAGTTATGTTATTAAAAATACACACCATATCAACCACCACACCTTATACTTAATGTTCAATCATAACAGTCAACTACATTGACTACAATTTCAGATAATCTAACTTCACCAGTTACACAGGTAAACAAGCTGTACCAGCAGCCAAGCCAATCAAATATTCCAATCATAAGGTCCAAAAATTGTATCATGAGATCAAAACTATTAATTTAACCATCTATGACACTCATAGTCTTAATTCCCAGATACCATATCATACCATCCCATTATACTAACCAACCGTACCAGCTGAGCATTCTGCGTCTCTCATACTACCTAAACATCCTATCAAACAATTCTGCTCTTAGAAACTAATTACATAATTAAACCACTCTCCCCACACCATCGAGCTACAATTTTGTCATACTGCCAAAACAACTGTCTACTGTTCGATAGTTCTAACCTCGCGAGAGATTTGCTCGAGATGTGAGTGCGGTCTCTCTTGTTTTTTTTTTTAAACTATTCTATATGATGACCTGGGTATATTCAATGGTTGACTGGTTTGGAGGTGTGTCTAGCTTGTATGACCTATTAGTACGATAGTAGTAATGTCTGAAATATGTGTTTGGGTCATTGTAGTAGTTTGGATTGATGGAAGGGGGGGAGTTTGTTTTGATGGAATAGCTTTGTCTCTGAATGTGACATGCATGTATAGCTGTTAAACAGGAAGGCAGGAGGTATGATGACAGGTGTGAAGGTTACTATAGAAGTTCGAAATGTATGGTTTGAATATTATGTTGATCAGTCTGATAATATGATTTCTATGTAGGCTCATCATTGGTAGAGGTACTTTAGAATGTTTGTACTGTATGGTCTCTCTGCATGGTTGCCAGTCGTAGCTTGTTTTGGTAATATGTTTGGTTGGTATGCCTGACTAGTATGTTTTGGTTGCTATGGTCTCTGGACATGTCTTCATGATTGGTTATGTCTTGGAATGGTTGAGATGTATGGAGTAACATGATGGTATTGTGTGCTGGTGTGGGCTGCCTTTATGGTATTTTATTGCTGGTACATACTGATGGTATAACCTATCGGTATGACTTAGTTGTACAGTTAGTTTGGTTGTACGGTTGGTATAGTCATTATGTTGATTGGTATTACCTGATCACATTTTCGGTTGTTTTGGCAGTAGGAAAAAAGTGTTTCTTCGATGGTGTGTGGAGAATTGTTCAATTGTGTAATTAGTTTGTAAGAACAGAATGGTTTCAAGGGATGTTTAGTTAACATGAGAGAGGCAGAATTCTTACCTGGTATGGTTGGTTGATATGATTGAATGGTATGATATAGTACCAGGTAATTAAGACATTATGGGTGTCATAGATGCTTAAATTAATAGTATTTATTTTATGATAGCTTATGATTGGAATATTTTATTGACTCGGCTGCTGATATGGTTTTATTATATGTGTAAGTGACGAAGTTAGAGGGGCTTAAGTGGTAGTCAATATAGTTTACAGTTATTATTGATCAGTATGTCTGAGGTATGGTGGTTGATATAGTCTGTATTGTTAATAGTATGACTGAGGTATGTTTGGGTTAGAGCGAAAGTAATGGTTTGAGGTGTATGTTTTGGTTGGTATGGCTATCTGCTGTGCTGGTTCGTTGATATATTCAGATAGTATAGTATGTTGGTATGCTGGGTTGTATGGCTTTCGAAATTGCATGTCTGAGGCAAGCTAATATCATGGTGAAAGTTATTATATTGGTTTTGGTACTCAATAAGATTAGGTTATCGATATGATTGTTAAGTATGCTGGAGGTATTTTGCCTGGTAGGTCTCATAAGAGTAGCTATTAGTATAGATGTCTGCCATAATTAACTGGTTTGTAGGTTGATAGGCTGATTTATATTAATGTCCGGTATGCTGGAGGGTTGTTACGGTTTGTGGGGTTAATGGATGGTGTGGGGCAGTATGAAAAGAGTAGTTGTTATAGTGCATTCTATAAGAACAATGTGATCTGTGTGGCATGGCGGAAGTATGCTGGTGTTATGGTTGGTATAGTACCCAATACTCCTGGTCAGAAGGGTTACTCATTTTTTTGTTTTTTATGTATAAGGTAAAGCAGTCAGCATTGTATTGGTATGGATGGTTGGTACAATAAGGTGGTTTATTTGATGGGTGGTATTATATTTGACTGGTGTCTTATGGTATTGATGTTATGACTGACATGTTGGAGTTACAATTTTTGGTATATTTTAGTGTGCGTGGGCTAAGGTATCCTTGATTCTATTAAACGGTATGAATGTTGAGTATATTTAGTCTTGTGATGGTTGGTAGAGCAGATGGTATGGGTAGCAGAAAGATTTTGGTAAGGCTTGTTTTGGCTGAATCGTTGATGTATGCCTGAATTATATTTTGTGGTTCATGTGGGCCATTTTGGGGGTAATTTTGGAGTCATTATGGGTGGTGGTGTTTAGTGCTAACAGAGGTATCTGTGGTGCTAACTGCTGTACCTGACATGCAAACAGTGATGCCTACAGTGCTAACTTTGGCGCCTGTGGTGCTAACTGCAATACCTGAGGTGCTATTTGTAGTGCGTGCAGTGCTAACTGTGGTGCCTGCAGAACTGCAGTGCTAACTGTGGTGCATGTGGTGCCGATTGTGGTGGTTAATGATATGGCTGAATTGAGTTTTTCTTTGTTTATAGGTGATGTTATGGTGGTTTTGTCTGGTATCAGTCAGTAATGATGGTTTGAAAGATCGGGATTAGTTAAATATAAGTACCTAACATTTTCACCGGCGCAGCGCAACACAAATAAAACTCCACTGAAATACACCGAATGCAAGTGGGCGGGGCTCTTTTGGCCACACATTTTCACCCCCACTTAAGCTGCAAAAGATTTTACACGCACTACTGTGTTTTTAAGCGGCTGTGAATAATATTTTTATTCCAGTGCTTAAAATAGTTGATAATAGTTTACAAATGACAACTAGCGGGTGTTATGTTTATACTGCGATGATTGTACGAGGAGAGCCGCTTATTTCACTACTTGATGGACAAGTGGACAATATTCTTAGCAGATAAGAAATTAAAATTTTATTGGTGCGCTTGAGATTGTGTGTTTGAGGTTATTTACATTAAAGAAGATACAGGATATTTTATATTATATTATAAGCGTTAATGTGATTTGTGACTGTGTTCAAAGTGTAACCGACCTAATATTGTGTTTACTTATTTTTTGATTAGAAAACATGCTATTCCTTATGACATTTTTTTATCAGTTCATTACGAATTCCCATATGGTAGATATTTTCTCCGCAAATTCAATCGGTGCAGTGCTCAAGTTGTATATTTATCATTGTGATTACATTGTAATGGGGTTTTGCGAGAAAGGTTACTTTCGTAGTATTTCGTGTTGAACAAAGAGGATGATAAATAAATTTGCAGACTCCTAATGATATTCGTGTTGCATGTGGCTTAAGTATTTTTATCGTCAATCATCGCCGCAACCTTCGACAGTTAATGAACCAAGACTCTTTTGTGTTCCATAACAAATACCCCTCCAAGATATGAAGCCAAAAATTTTGAGCACTTTAATAAAAATTTATTTTTGGTCTATTTTGATGTAAATTAAACAGTTTTATCTTATGTGAAAAGTTAAACCTGAAGCGCCCTCAGAAAACATTCTGCCCACTTCAATTTGTTGTTGAAATCACCCTAGTTTAGTAATTTACACAATTTGCCCCCTACGACATTTAACCTAAATATATTTTTTGACAATTACTAAATGATAGCCATGTTGCTCGTTAGCTACATGTGTCGACTGCGCATACACAGCGAGTGCAAATGAACTTGCGCCGAAGTATTTGCCTGGATGCAGATTGCTCTGCATTTTGCATCTGTACGCAACTTTTTGCAACTTGCTTTTTCATATTTAATTCCATTTTAGTGCAACACAAGTGCTAATTTTGCAATGCACCATTGGAAACGTATATTTAATCGGCCCCGTGGTAAGAATGTTTTTGTTGCGGGTTGGTTTAGAGTATAAATTTGCTTGGTATGCTTGAGTTAACATGGCTGGTATGTTGGGTGATATGTTTTCTACATTTTTCTACATTTTTTCAAATAATAAACGAAATAAATTGAAATAAAATAATGCTAACTAATTTTAAATTACCAATTTCTAGGAGCTTGATTGATAAGGTCTTACAGCAGCTGGCATGCGACAGCAGTCATTGGCCCCCACCCTTTCACCACATGGTGCCTACTGACATCACTGCAATCTTCACAAGTCTCGACAGTGCCTAACTCATGGGCCTGTCGGTATGTGCGTACGCAATTACAAGGCTAGGCGGCTTAATTTTAGTATACCAGAAAATACAAATTGAATAAAGTAAATAATGAGAAAAAATAATGATTTTTGAAAAATAAAATATTCAAGTTCGCGTACTTTGCAAAAAATTTCTATACCACCTTATGTATGGAAAATTACATCTTTAAATTCTTTAATAAATATACACACTAATGATTCGCGAAATGTAATAAAAGAAATTGGAAGTCTGGGATAGTAAAAAACTTAATAATCAATTATACCAATGTAAAAAAAAATCCTACTGCATAAAAATAAGTCTGGGATCGTAAAAAAAAATTAACAATATGCATATGTAAAAATTTTATTATATGTAAATAAAACACTTTAAAAATTGTATTATTTAAATGCGAATAAGTTGAAAAATCCGAAATATAAAAAATTTACTGAAAATAAATACTTAAAAAGAAACACTTAAAAAAATATTTAATTTAAACACTTATAAAATATTATATTTAAACAAAAAATACATAAATTTTTATACTTAAAAATAAATTAAGTTAAAAATCTTATTAATAAAAAGTACTTAATAATGCAATGTCTTTAATGAGATGCAAAATATTTATTCATCTCTAAGCTATATAGTTCTTATAAACTTCTGTCCCAGTGCATATCGTGATAGCCGAGTGGCCTAAGGTGTTAGTTTGGTGACCCAGGGCCCGGCAGTTCGATCCTGCACTACTCCAGATGGTATTTTGATTTCTAAAAAAAAACCAGTGCCCCTAGCAGCCAACTCCAGAAGAAATTCGAACGAGAGCGACACCAGCACTCCTAGCAGCAGTCACTGTAAACAAATACCAGTGTTCCTAGCAGCCAATGCCAGAACCAAGGTGGCGACTAATCGGACAAGAGCGACACAAGTGCTCCTAGCAGCAGATGGCAGTCGAGGAAGAAAAATAAAGAAAGAATTCAAGAGAGAGAAAATGTGAGCACTCTGAGAAAACCCTTGGATTGATAGACATTGAAAAATAGCATTAAAACAACCTCGAAAGGTAGAGCATGAAAAAATGACACAATGGCTACCAAACTGTCAGTCCAACATGGCTAAAAATACTGATTTAAATATGGTGTCGTACTGACTATAAAAATGGCAGCATACTGGCTAACAATCGAACATGATGGATGCATGGCCAGATTGACAGAGTGGGAAGTCCAGGAATCGAACATGATGGATGCATCAGATTGACAGAGTTGGAAGTCCAGGAATCCAACAAGATGGCGGCTGAATGCCCGCGATCCACCCATCCACAGCCTGCAGCCTTTGTCCCCGAAAGGGGACTACTACTTATATTCAAGCCTACTACTTATATTCAAAAATTATAGGGGCGATGTCCTGAAAATTATAATACTGTGTAATTAATTGCAAAACTGCAAAAAAAAAAAAAAATTAAAAATCTTGTTATGCAGATAAATATACATTCAGATGTGAAAATAAAAAATATTAAAACAATCTGTACTGTTTAAAATAAATCTGTACTGTTACAAAAGTAATATACAAAGACTTATACAGAATCATACAGGTAATAAGATATTATCCCAGTCACAGTGTGCCTTTAGGAGAAATTTGTCTATTAATGATGCAGTACATAAACTTACGTCTGTAGCCATAGAAGCTCAAAGTGAAATATAAGGTAATTGTTCCGAGTGTAATATAAAGTATCCATTCAAATTGTTTACTTTGCAGTTCAGTGCCGTATCACATATCCGGTCAAGTTCCGTATAGCGTATCCAAATTCGGCGCCGATTGTTCCGTATCGCTTATCCAAGCAATTATTTTCCTCAAAAAATGTACAATTTCCTCTCGCGAATCGCACGATGGAGTGCGCGTGATGTAAAATCACAATGTTGAACGCCATGCAAGTTATTCATTCCTCGCAGGACATAAACACGTTTCTCATCGAGCACGGCATTCTTAAGTCAGCGATACGGTGTGAATAATGTGGGGAAGGCGAAGCGAAACTAGTGGACAACAGGGGCTTGTTGTACTGGTGCCGACGTCGAATGGAGGACGGAACAAAATGCAACTTTAAAGTATCGGCGAGGCAGTGCCTTTTGTGGGAGATTAAAACTTGTCTCCCAGCAAGATTGTCGAGTTGTGTTTACTGTGGTGCCTGGTCAAATACCCTCAACAGCAGACTATAGTTAACGATCTTTTCTGCTCGGGGAAGACGGGCGTCGCCTGGTCGAGTTTCTGCTGCCAAATGTGCATAGGCTGGGTGCTGACGTACAGGAAACACATCGGTGGGTCGGGCAAAGTGTCGAGATCGACGAGTCGAAGATGGGCAAGCGCAAGAACCACAAAGGACGCAATGTTCATGGCCAGTGGGTTTTCGGGGGAGTGCAGTGGGATAACTCGACGAAATTCTTCCTGGTGCCGGTGAAAAAGAGGAATACGGCGAGTGGATCGCTCCGGGCACGACTGTAATTTCAGACGATTGGCGAGGGTACAGCAACTTGGATATTCACGGTTACCGTCACATGCAGGTGAATCACAGGAGAGGATTTGTGTGCAGTCAAAAGAGCGGAATGGTAAACAATGGAAACACGCTAAAGATGAAGAGAGGCGAGACATTGAGGGAACTACTGCACTCTTTGCTGATTCAGCCACTGACATGCACCATCGTAATCGGCGCAGAGGAGATGGTGGCGAAGTCTATTCAACTTTCGACAGGTATTTGTGTTTTTTTTTTCATTATTGTGATTTCAATTTACAGGCACGACCGAGATCGAGTTGCTGTCTTTGTTGCCATTTAAAATCAAAGTTTGAATGGAATGCTGTTTGTTTCAGTTTAAAATTGTGTGATTGGCATGTTGTTTGTTTCAGTTTGAAATTAAATTGTGATTGACATGCAATTTATTTCAGTATAAAATGAAAGTTTGAATGGTATGTTGTTTATTTCAGTTTAAAATTAAAGTTTGAATGGCATGTTTTTTGTGGAAGTTTAAAATTTAAGTTTGAATGACATGCTGTGTGTTCCAGTTTGCAGGTGCCAGTAAGACTGGATAGCTGTTTGTTTCAGATTTCTTGTAAAAAGGGTATGTGTGATATGTCTGTTACGGTTAAAAATAAAACATTCATTCGCGATCCGGAGAGGGCATAGTGGGGTTGTGTTGGTCATGATAGGCCAGGCCAGCGGCGGCGACGATGGACGCAATTACATCCACTTTTGCTTTCATGGACTTTGAACCTGCTAGTTTCGAGTGTTGAGGTAAATTACAAAAAAATAAGCAATGGCATATATAAAACAGTAAATTCTAATTTGTTGTGTATATATATGTGTGTATATATATATATATATATAGAAATATTGGATTTTAAATGGTTCACAGTTCACAGTTTTGGGTATACACGAAATATCAAAACCGAATTAGTTAAATGTATAAAAAAAATCGAATTTTGAAAGGTTCACAGTTTTGGGTTCCATCCTTTAGTGATGGTGTACATCCAAAACATTAAAACCTAATTGGTTAAATTTATGAAAAAATTGAATTTTAAAATATCCACAGTTTCTGTGTACCCTTTAGTGGTGGCATATATGATATTAAAATCTAAATGGTTAAATTTATTTAAAAAAATAATTTTAAAAGGCTCACAGTTTTGAGTACATTCTTTAGTGATGGTGCATATACGAAATACTGTATATTAAATAGTTAGATTTATAAGAAAAATTGAATTTTTAATGGTTTACAGTTTTGGGTACAACTTTTAGCGAGGGAGTACATACGAAACATTAAATGCTAAATGGTTTTTAAATAAATTAATAATTATAAATATTCTCCTTAACAGTAAAAAATAATGCATCACGAATAGCATGTTTTCGAACAGGAACAAAAGAAAGGGCATAAAATTAAATTTTTTGATACACTATAGGGAATTCTTAGCAATAGTTTACTTTCGGCCTCTGGATACACCATGGGAAACAAATAAGGTATTTTGCCATATATTCTGTTTTTGGCTTGAATACGCCATAGAAAATAATTGGACATATGTCGAAATTTTTCCTCGACTCGGTTGGATACGCAAGTCGGTACAAGTGAGGTGTGGCACCAATTCCCCCCTTCCCGCTTGGATATGTAAGTCGTCCTTTTCGGTCCTGTGCGTTTTGTCACCTGGATACGCAAAGGGAAACTTTTGGTAAAAACCAGCTTTTGCAAGGTGGGTTTGATATGCAGGGGAAACTTGTATTTTATTTCAAGGTATTAGTTGAATATGTAATTGGTGGTGTTTTGGGTCGACTTCTAAGTATCATTGGATACGCAATACAGTGGTTTTTGAGCAATTTAGATACGCAAAACGGAACAATCATAAAAAAAAGTGTGTTGCTGGCATTTATAGTGATCTAGCAGATGCCTTTGATTACGCGAATTATATAATTCCACTCGGTAATTTCAACCATTATGGCATTAGGAAATAATTTCTGAAATTACTGCGAACTTATGTTAACTCAAGTGATCAAAGTGTTCTAATTAATAGGTAATGCTACGTAAAAAAAAATGATAGTCAAATGCAGGAATAATTTTACATGGGCCCTCTTTGGTTTTTAATTGATATAAATGATCTTCCTTACCATGTAAAAAAAATGGTTACAACGATTTTATTGACTTATGACACAAGCATATAAACATCTCCCATACCTACCGGTAGGCCTATATCATGAAGCACTACAAATTCCTATTAATAAACTAATGTGTATGCTAGGTAAGAGGTTCACAACGAATATATTGACACTTGATTTAGAAGAAAACTAGTATTATTCATTTTCAGACAAATAATCTGCAAAGTGACTTTAACAAATACTATTATAAAAGTATTATTAAACAGGTACCTAATAAAAAAATTTCATTGATTGTACATAGATAAATAATTGAATTAGAAAAAACACATCCATAATTTAATATCTAGGCTTAACTCAGCCTGTTTCGCATTCAGGTGTTTGCAGAAAGTCTAGTAAAGATGTATTGAAATTAATATATTATGGTATTTTCCATTCACTTATGACATATGGTATTGTGTACTGGGGTTGTTTTACAAATGTAGACAATTTTTTTTTGCTACAGAAAACACGATTGCAATTATAAGTGGCACACTCCCTAATTAAATTTACCATTAAAAATAGGCATTGATAAGTTTCAAAGAAATGCTGACATTCGCTCTTACTACACAAGCACATAATACTCTGTAGTGCCGAAGCAATTAGTTCAAGAAATTTCAGTAAGGTTCATTCTACTTAGCTGTACATATTTATATGAAACTCAATCAGTTAAATAAATCCATGCCGTCAATGATAACATATATTTAAAAACACTGTAAACCTTTCTTAAAATTCACGATTTTATTCTGTTGCTTTCATCAAATTTCAGAAAGAAATTGTATACTTCAAATTTCCTTCTCTCATATAATGTACTATTAATGCAATTTTATAGTTGGGCTGTTTTGTATTTTTTTGTTATTATTTATGAATTTTGGATTAAATTAGTATTTCAATATAAAAAAAAGAAATAACTTATATCCATGTACTGGTGCCTATATTATTATTTCATGTAGGCCCTATGCAGGTACTGTTGCATAAGTATTTACTTACATGCATACTATTGCTTATTTATTTGTTGTGTGTGGTCTACTGCTTAGGGATATATGTTATATTACCTATGTAGTTATGAATCTTCTATAGCCGATACAATTATGTTACTTTTAAATGTATGTTATATTGTTATGAATGTATGTACAATTAACTTTGTATTCATGTATGTGTGTAACATAGTCTATGTAAGTATTTGTATTATATACTATGACCTATCTATCTATGTAGGTGAATATACCTATGCATTTATGCTATGCAAGGTTTATTATATATGATATATTTACTATCGCATATGTTATTTATAAACTACCTATTGCCCATGTATTTTTTATGTATGTTTAAACTATGATCTATGTTATTTTTTAATATATATGTGTGTGTATATATATGTTCTTGACATTTTACAACAAGCAGATAACTCGTAAAATATAATTTTTTTTAAATCATACATTGTCATGACTCCGAAATTATGACGCAAAAAAATGGGAAAAACCGAGCCTTAAGGAATTTTATCCCAACATAACATTTTATAATCATATTGCTGGGACACTTGTCGGAAGCAGGCATTTTCGGGAGCAAGCTGCGTATGTGTTAGTATCTCCCAGGATCTACAAAAACTTATTTGTACTAATCATCATGGACAATATAATTTTTTCTTAATTGAGACATTTAAGTAACTTAATTAGCTCAGGAGGATCGCTCCCCCACTACTGTAGAATCCTAAACCATGGGAGCTTAATTTTCTTTAATATTTGCTGAAGAGAACATTGTCATTTCCCTGTGTAAGCCGGCGACAAGCTTAAAGCATCGGGTACACTTCAATACTGTTCTTATAGAATTTGTGCATAGTGTAAACAGTCTAATAAAGCGAATAAAAACAGTTCAACCTTACGTGTGTAGCATTATTGATAAACCTTTAGCAGCACTTGGGGTTGCTAGCCCCACCAACCAGCTTATTCAGGGTTTAAGTGCTTTTTTCAAAGATAATTAATGTACCATTTATTTTGTGTCAATTGGTGTGTGGAGCAGTTTTACAGTTCCACAGAGTTAATTTAGTATCCATGTTTACAATGTCTACGTCACAATGGTTCACCACGGCAGTTTTCGACCAGCCGTGTATCACCCATAGTATGAAACAATTCGTAATGCAACAGCAATATCTTCGTCAAAAACATGGATGATATGGGGATCAACCACGATCCACAACATCTAAGCAACTAATAAAGCATTATCTGCATAACATCTTTCGACTAGTGTTTTCCCCACCAGAAAGATGCGTGAAATACTGTGCACCTACGATTGCATCTGATACTCCCATCTGCTTACTCCGCACCACGTTAGTTGGATGATGTTTCTTTGATGTTATAACATTCCAACTTTCTTTGTTTATAGCAATTTGATAGCCAAATTTGACAGTTTGGCAGGTGGAAATAGTATTGAAGAACACAAATGTTCAGAATTTAAGTCGTATTAAATGTACACAGGAGGCTTTAAAATAAATAAATAAAGTATTTGAGTGCCCATAAGACAGCACCCATGACAACCAGAGTTGCAAATAAACTAGTCCAGAATATATTAATTCTTTAGGAAATAGCAACAACATGCAAGCAAATTGGTATTAACAATTTACTCACCTTCCTTTATAACCAATGCGATTTGAAGTTCCTGCCCAATAATATCATCCATCCTTCGCGAAATTTGAGAAAAATAAAAATGTATTGTATATAAATTATTTTTGAAAATATTGTAACTTATGGAAATAAATATGTACTTCTAAATATTCCTAACAAATAGAAGCCAAGGAGCATACAAGGAAGAAGTAGACTTTCAGCTATCAGTTGTCAAGTAAACAACATTTTACCGACTGTAGCCTGCCAAAACTACTTAAAATTTGGAATTAAATTTGTTCGTATATAAACGATAACAGTTTATAAAGGGAGGATGGACAACACCCACTTGACAAATTTTGCCAAATGTGGCGTGATTTATTTATGAATAAGGAAGAAATTCATGTATTTGCAAATCACATAGAGAAAACAAAGAACCAGCTGAGTCTGTAACATGTTACCAGCACTTCTGCTTTTCTGATTTCCTGCAAATCTAAGCATGGTTTAGTTTTGCCAGTCTACTTATAAGAAGTACGTTTCGTTTTCGTTCTATAAAATGTTATTTTTTTATAATTAAAATGCTTAGATTCCCTGTGCTATTTTTACATTCCTGTAGATTTTTTCATGTGCAACTCACAAAGAATTCCTTTAAATGTTTTATAATTCTCAACCTAAAAACATTGTTCAATTGTAGCCGATGTAATTGCAATGGCTCCAGCTAGCACACTGTGGGTAACACCGATGTATGTGTGGAAAAAGTTGAAGTTGGTCCAACATTTACTCTACATGTGACACAGAAAATGCTTGAAAACTCTGGCTTGCTATATATAAGTATAAGAAGGGTAGATTCGAACAGATGTATTCACTGACCTACTCTTTTTCGTCTTTGGCCAAAACTAACGTACAAGTCACGAGAGTGGTACAGTATGGAACATGCCAAGTACATCTGTCAGCATCCACGAACCGGCATCAAACAAACATCTGCTATAACCACTTGCAGTGCAACATTTAAAAAAAGTGTCCAGAGTTTAATAAAACCAAGTCAAACCTTAATGCTATTCAATCAGTGCTGTGTCAGTGTCCTGGTAATCAAACCCAGTATGTGTTTACTTAACATGTTACATCAAGTGCAAAACTGCTGTTGGCAGCTGACGTGGTGTCATGGAGTTTTCAAGGGTAGAGGCAGGTTTTGAGAAGCAGTAAAAATTATTGGTTTAGATTTGGCGTTTTGGAATGGAAATATTACCCGGGCGTCAGGTATCATCCAGATGCTGGTGGTACCATGAAGTTATGGCAGAGTTGACTTATTCCAGGGGGTCGTGTAGGCCGACGACCAAGGCAGTAATCCTACTGGTGGGAAAATAATGATTCCTCATAAATATGTTATTACTCCCTCGCTTGACATTCTGCAGTCTATCCAGGCTGACCACTCACCCTTAAAATGCTTTTATATACACATTGTAGTTAGTTATGATCACGTATGCATGATTACACACTTGCAAAAAGAACTATGTATTTTGGCGTGAATTGGGGGGGGGAGGGGGGGCACACCCCTAAGTGCCCGAAGTTATCTCGAATAAAAACATTTGACTTCCATCAAAGTAACTTTTAATGATTTATTACTTTACATGCTTCTCAAGGAAACAACTTACATTCACCTTCCGGACTTTACCAGCCGGCTAAATTACACTGCGACAATGCAAGAATGCCGTACAACGGTTAAAATGAAAACTTAAGTTTCCCCAGGCAATGAAAACACTGGGGAAGATGAGAGGCGGAATCCAGTGCGGCAAAACGAAACAGTTCCGTCTAAATTTCACTATTGCATTGATATGATTTGAAAAGGCTGTTCATGGTAAAATGAGCACTTTTGAAACCCTGCTTAAGATCTACTTGTATGCACATTGTGTATTCTTTTGCGTTATGTAAAACTAATATTGCAATGAGCTTCATCACTTTATTCATACATTGGTCAAGTGAAACTGTGAAATTATTATAAAACTAAGTATTATAAAATCTGTTCTTTTTTACACTTTGGTGTTTTCAATACAACAGCAAGCGAATGAAATTATTTAACTTATCACAAATGTTTACCTAATACTTTTTATTCCATGATAAGATATGGAACTACTTTCCCTCAATCAATACCAACTTTACTGGGCGCATGAAACTCAATGCGCCCATTAATATATATGTTAGCAGAGGTAGAGCAATTTTTCTAATGTTGATTTCAAAAGTGCTTGCTTTATCATGAACTGTCTTTAACAAGAAGTGATGGCCGCCCAGATGTGCGAAACCACGAGACACAGTGTTACACTACAGCCTCTAAGAACTCTCAGCGATGACTAAAGTGGGGGACGTGGCATGCGTAGCATGCTGGTCGGGTTGCCAGCATGCGAGCCACGTCGGGACTACTTGCTATAGACATCATGCATAAAAATTTCTCTGACTTACCGTTCATGTGGGCCAACACATTAATAAATCACTCTAATAGCATAACAAAAGATATACTGCAAACAAGGGATGAAATTATATGGAAATGATAGTATGTGAAAATGGTACATTACAGAAAACACTCACTGATACACTTGCAAACCTCTAGCCTATTATTGGACTTCTTAATAGGGCGTCTCTGGTGTCCACATTCCTTTGTGTGACACAATAAGCCCTACTTTCAGCGCATTTATTAATGCGCACCACGGAGAGCGTGGCCACTCGGCCAGAGCGACACTTATTGTACTACTCTTTACAAAGGTTCGATTCCTGCACTGTTTTGCACATTCACTAGGCATTCTGTGTGATACACCACACGCACTCATGTACTACTGCACGAGTGTAGCTGATGATGGCGCTGTCGAATGCAGTGCTGCAGGTAAACGGACTGGGAAGGAGGTAATGTTGCATGAATCAAAAGCCCCCCCCCCCCCCAAATTCGCAACAGTTTGCAGCCGCACAGCATCACATGTGGCAGAGGCATTTCCTAGTGCTCCTCTTCGTGGGATGCAGGGTGCAAGGGCTTCCTGCTAGCCCCCCACGTACCTTATGTGTTAGCTGCTTCCCCTTCGCTCTTGCTGGTCTTGCTCCTTGTGGGATGCTGGGGCAACCCCACAAGTAATGCATGTCGCAGGTAGAGGCTTCTGCTGTCTAGACTGCAGAGAACAAAATGAACCAGTCGACACGCTTCCCTCGCTTTCGCTTCTGCTGCTGACCTCCCATGCGATGTCGTGTCTTCACTGGGAACGACCCAGGCAGGTGGCAACTGCTGGCAAGAGGGTTGATTACGCTGCAGTGATAACCCAGGCAGTGCTGACACACTTGCTGCTCTCATACTGCTGTTTTCCTGGCCAACTTGTGACACCACGACGACAGGCGTCGTAATGTCTGTTGGTGGACCCATCCCCAGGAGTTCTGGTGCCAGTTTCGATGCTGGCACTTCATTGACGATTCTTTGTGATCCTGGGCAGGCCAGTCCATTGTACAGCAAGGCCCATGGAGAAGTTTTGGTGGGCGGCAGACTGGGGGTGTGCCCTCAGGTAAACCTGTTGTCCGGGCTGCAGGGCTGAAGGTGGTCTCGTACTTGCTGAGACCTACCTCACTGTGTACTTGCATTGATGCTGCCTCTGCTCATGATTTCTGTCATTCTGCGCTATCTCCCATGCTACTGCTGTCTTTATCCTGCAAGCTCTTAGCCATTACGCCTTACTATACTTCGACCTCCTAATAGGTGGGGAAGAGAAATCACGTCGTATCACCACAAGGGAACCAGGATTAATGTGACCATTAGCCAGATCCTAAGCCCAAAGCTGGAACGTATGCATATCCTTGCCCACTCTACCACAGACTCTCTGAGATCCTCGCACTCAGAAACCAAATGTATGGTCTGGCCAGGATTATATCAATACACCCCGTGCCTCTCCAGGACACAACCGGAGTGGGTTGCCGCTCACCACCCGGTGATTCAACGAGATTGGGAATATCTCCAGGCCTCCTGCAGCCTACAGGGTTGAGTCCCAGCAAGATGTCGGCAGGTGTTCAGCCTGTTACTGCATTTACATACCGACAGAGTGTCAAGAGAGCGGCGAGCAGATGTCCAGCCCAGCTGAGTGTGCAGGTCTCCCACACAGAGCAGCAGTTGCGCCTTCAATTATTAGTTGCGATGCTCTGTGGGATTCGCCCTCGGATATAATATTGCCGTCTTGAGGCGGTACACTACCCAACAATTGCACATTTCCTGTCATTTTCTGCCGGCAAACTGAGTAGTGTTAGCAGTAAGTTACTGTTACGGGTAACCCCAGCATATGAAATATTCCTTTTCGAACACTTTCACAAGGCTTGCTATTTTTGCGCTACTCATGGAGTAGCTACTGATGGTCACCATCAGTACCAATCTTTTGCCCCCTAGATATTCACAGATACGACATCATCAGGTCGAGACTCACTGTCTCGAATGGCCGTTTGACATGTGTGGCTGCTGCTGTTGTACACCGTCTGTCCTCCTTTATTTAAATGTTTCACAATTCACACAACTTTGCATGTATTTTCGCACGTCATGCGGCAGGCCTGCCAAAAGATATGCTCTGTAAAGTTCCTAATGGTTTACTCAATGCCTGGGTGCCCTGCCATGTGGCTTACATTCGCATACACAAATCCACATGCTCACGACATGCAGGAGGTACTAACAGGCGTCATTTTGTTAGATCTGTGACTGAACAGATTTCCAGGTGGTCATTCACTACACACCACTAGGCTATTGCATGTGTCGCACACTGTTTCTGTTTTTCCTGAGGAAAAATGCAGCTGGTCTTTGCGTGCTCTACTTCTTTATACAAATCACTCACAAGAACATCCTTCTTAACAAAATGCACTTGGTTAAGGCTAGTTTCATGGAACAGTTCTTGTGTGTTTGGCAGAAGGATATTGTCCCACTAGGCATCGTCTGTTATGATGACATGCACATTCGGTGCTCATGATAAGATGTCTGCCCGCTGATTCTTTTACCTGGGGACGTGCTCCACAGCAAAGTCGTAGGCTTGTAGTAACAATGCCCACCGGGTAAGTTTACTGCATGCTTTCTTCATGGCATGTAACCAGACGAGGTATCTGTTATCAGTTCTGAGCATGAACCACTAGTATTCTTAATATGTCCTGTATTTCTTCACTGCCCATATAACGGCGAGACATTCACACTCATTAACGTCTTACCTCCTTTACGTCTGGCCTAATCTAGCGCTTGCAAAATCTATCACTCGCCTTGCTCTGTGTTCCACGCATTGATACATTACTGAGCTCAGTCCCTCCTGGCTGGCATCATTCTGTAAGTACAGATACTTGCTGGGGTCGTATCGAGCGAGGTTCGAGCATGACTGGAAAGTAGATCTGTAAGTGGTGTAGTCATTATTGCAAAGCCCTCAATAAATTTCCTGAGCCAGTTGACAAGGCCGATAATTTCTTTGTAATTATTTACGAGTGCGTGGCAGCGGACAGCTGTCAAACAACTGTAACTATTCGCGGTTTGGTGGTTTCATCCACCACGTGCACTATGAAATCTAACTTGCTATTGCCAATATGACACTTAATAGCCACACGTGTTAATCGATTTATTGCGAGTCTCTTGAGTACTATTTACAAGTTGTGCACATTGTCTTCCCAGCTGCAGACCAGACCACAATATTTGTCCAAATATGCTAATGTAAACTCGCCAATGAGCCAGTCCAGGACTCGAACCATCATCTACTGGTTGTGCCAATGAAATACCTTCGGTGGCCTGCAATATTGGCAGGCATTTTGTGGCGGTTTGGTCTTGTCCCACTTGACATACACTTTCCCGGCATTCTTGTTGACACTGTCACTTTTCACATGGTTATCACTACGAGGTGCACTTTTCTCACCATTACTGTCACTTGCGAAAAGTTTATTTGGTTTGGGTCCGAAAAGCTGTTTTTGAGAGCTGTCAATTTTGTCCCACGATTTGCGGCTGTCATCATTGTGCGACCCGTGTTGCCATCGTGTAGCACTATCTCACGACGCGATGCAACGAACATGTGTTCCATTCAAGGATGATGGTGGCTTTTGAGAGTTCCTCTAAATTACTGTAACGAAAGGGGATCAGTGCGGGCTGATACTCCAGCAGGACAATCTCTGCTATGATTTCCAAGATTTTTCTCACTGTCAACTGTGGTGCATTCACTTGACCAAATGTGCTTACTGTGTGATGAATGTAGGCAGTTGGTCCCCTGGCTGTTGTTATTGCAACATCAATTTATTCTGCACATGGAGTGAAGTAAATGTGCTGCCATATCTGCATTGAAATGAGTTTACAAACTCTTCCTGCCAACACCATAATGATTAAATGCAATTCACCTCTTTCCTGCATCGCCATGCAACTGATTGCCTATGCAACTCATCCACTCATCTTCGCACACACCATATCATTGTCGGCGGGATGTGCACTCTTTCAGGAAGGCTGAATGGTCCTTGCTTGCCATTCTTTGGAGGTTGGCAAGTTTTGAAAATGAGTCTGGGTGTGTTTCAGGCTGTTGTCCACATTCGGTGGGTTTCTTGCTGTGTGCTGTTTTCTCTGCTGATTCTCTTGCGGCCAACTATGAGTTGTGTTTTGTCCGTACTGTGGATTGACAAAGTTACCACCATTGTTGGAGCAGAAGAAAGGGTTTTTACTACTGCTTGAATTGTTTGTGGAAATAATTGGGATGGGTAGTAAACAGATAATTTCGGCAGGTATTGTATCATTGATTTGAGTGGAAAATATATCAAAGTTAGGGTTGACAATAGTTTCATAGACTGTGTTGTTGGCGCTGGTATGCTGTCAGTGATAATGTGTGCTTTGTGAGCATGTGACGTCTGGTCATTGTTGTTTACCTTGGCTGTGCAGCCATTACAATTGAGTTATGCTCCATGCTGGTCCAGTTCTTCACTCGGTGGTTGACACTGTTCCGATACCATTGTGCTGCAATCACTGTGCTGCTCACTCCCATTACTCACTTCCCCTTGCAGTCCGCTGGTCATGCTGTTTGAGTTCTGGATATAGATCACCCAAATTTTGTGTAGTGTTCATTGGTTTCAAAATTTCACTGCAACTGTCACATGCGAAATGAAGTCCCGTAACGGTTTCGGTTTCGTTCCCACTTAGGCACTCATTGTGGTACTGGATGTTGCACTGTATGCAGTTAATAAATAATGTATTTTGGCCAAAGTGCAAAAAATTTATGCACTTACCTGGTTGTTAGTAAATTAGAAAAATGCTTGCACTATTGTACAAATTTTTAACTGTCTGTTTTCCATCGCTTGTGTCCTGTGATTGAATGCAACATGGTTGGTTGATAAGCTGGACTTCCGACTACCTGGTGCCTAACTCATACTTGTCCACTATATCATTGTGAATAATGTGCAAACAGTGCAGACACAAGTGTGCCATTGCACGAGATTGCATATGGCCAACCATGGGCTGTTTACCAACAAACCCCCATGTGAGGCATCCATGACAGTGTCACAGAAGCACAGCATGGTATTGAAGGGGAGGAAGCGCCTTCCCCTCTTGCAGGGTATCCCCTTAGCATGCGCTATTAGGGAGTAATAACCAACATGGCGCAGAAGCAGGGAGCGGGGTGACAGAGTGCCACCTGCTCTCGGTTATCGATCAAAGCTCAGCTGTTCTTGCATTGAGTGGTGGATTGGGTAGTGCTGGCAGGCATGCCCTCCGATCCTTTGTCCGCTACATTTGAAAGATGAAGCGGGCACATGTTATGCACATCCCAGAATGGCCACTTTATGCTCGCACTCCTTCCTCGCCACCACAATAGCAGTGGTCAGCTGTTCTTCGCATGCTTTCATTCCCAGACTATATGGTGCCTTCCTAGCATCTCGGATGTGTTTAAGAGGCATTGTGGTGCTGCTGTTGTCTTTGCTGGTCACCCATGTTGCTCCCTTATTGTGGGTAGTGAAGAAAAATTGGCAGGAAAATTTCTTGCAAGAAAAATTGCGGGAAGAATTTTGGAATTTTTTATGTTGAGTATTTTGAAGTTTTCAAGGTTTTTAGGTTGGGATGCAGTAGGATTACGCCACAAAGGTGGGCGTCATTCTGATGTGGTATCATGGAGCCTCAGAGGGTAGAGGTGGGTTTTTGAGCAGCAGGTAAAAATTATTAGGTTAGGTTTGGTGTTTTCGAATGGTAATATTACACGGCGCTAGATATCATCCAGGTGCTAGTGATACCATAAAGTTGGTAGAGCTGACTCTTCTTCCAGGGTCGTGCAGGTCGACGACCAAGGTAGTAATCCTACTAACAGGAAAATGAAGATTCCTCATAAATATGTCATAACTCCCTCACTTGACATGCTGCAGTCTATCCAGGCTGACCACATGCCCTTAAAATGCTTTGATATGCACATTGCAGTTAATTATGAACACTTATGCATGGCTAGACAGATACAAAAATAATTTACTGTGCATTTGGAAGGGAATGGTGGGGACCCGCCCCCCTAAGTGCCCGCAGTCAACCCGAATAAAAAACACGGGAGTTCTGTCAACATAGCTTTAACTGAGTTATTACTCTAAATGTTCCTCTAAAAAACAACTTACATGTACTTTCTGGACCTTACCCACCAGCTAGTTTACATTGCGAAAAGGCGCGAAGGCCGTACAATTATTAAGATGAAAACTTAAGCTTCCGCAGGCAATGCAAGCACTGGGTAATGTGAGAGTCGGAATTCCGGGCGGCAAGACGAAATGGTCCCATTTAAATTATGCTATTGCATTGAAATGATTGGTATCAATTACTGATAGCCTGGGCGCCCAACACTGCGAGACATTGTGTTACATGGTCGAGTCTCTCAGAAATGTCAGCAAGGACTAACGTGGGGGCAGGGCATGCCGGTCGGGTGATGGCAAGCAAGCCATGTCTAAACTACTTGATATACACATCCATGCAGAAAACACTCTCTTAGAGTACGTGCAGGTTAATGTATTGTTATAAGGTAATCACGGTAATGTGAACACTTTTGAAAGTCTTCCCTTTTCACATGGAAGTCAATAAATTTATTTTATTTTAGCTTTAGACGTTAACTTTTGAGTGCAGTGGAATGATAAATTATGGCTGAAAAAAAAAGGAAATAGGGTCTCAAAAGTGCTTGCTTTACCATGACCACTCTACACATCACCCTTCATAGTATAACAAAATGCATTGCAATCAAGAGACGTAATTATGTGGAAATTATAATATGTGAAAATGGTACATAACATAAAACACTTACTGATACACTTGTAAACCTGTAGGGTATTATTGAACTTCTAATGGTGCATCTCTGGTGTTCACGCACCTTTACATGACACGAAATTACCTCCACCCCTTTTGACATAATAAGTAAGTATTAATATGCACCATGGAGTTAATGACCACTCAGTCAGCACGACCTTTATTGCCCTGCACTTTACACATGTTCGATTCTTGCACTCTTTTGCGCCTGCACAAGGCATTACATGCGATACACCATGCGCACTGATGCAGTGCTGCATGTATGTAGTTGATGACAGCGGTGTCGAATGTGGTGTTGTGTACAAACAGACTGGGAAGGGAGTTACACGACATGCGTCACAGCATAAGATCTGTAAATTGAAAATATAATTTCTAGACTGAAAATAAAGTGAGTTGCATATTTTATTTTACAATATTTTGTCTTATGGTGTTGGGACACTGTGCCGATACAAGCATTAATGGTTGTTACGATAGGCACCCGTTGTTCCCGGCAGTGAGTAAGCCTACATTTTAATATATGTGATGTTAACAGAGTTTTCTTGTCGAGAATATTCATGTTAATAGTTTTTAAAAATTTTCGGATTATTACAATAGCACAGCATGCATAACATAGCATGCATTACATAACATAGATTAAATTCAGATGTAATTACATCATAATACTTATAATGGCCTTCTCATAGTGATCCAAAAGTTAAAAAGTTAATTGTATGTTACTTAAATTTTTGATTTTATACCAGAGTTTTTCTGTCTCGCTTTTTTTAAGTGGTGCATCTTTGACTGTTAATAACCTGTGTGTATGGTACTTGCTACGGGACTCGTGGCCCTATCCTCAATCTGTTACAGACCGCACTCGAGAGAGGGTGCGGGTGTAAACACAAGCGACTTTATGCTTAGCGATTTTCTATAAAAATTTAAAGTTATCTCTCATGCTTTCCTCAGTTCACCTCTTATGCAGTTAGTATCAGAAAGTTAATGTTTAATGCTTACAGGACAGTGGCTAACTCCACTACCCAGCTTGTTATTACTTGCAATGTGCACTCAGCACACAATGTAAATTCTGTATCAAATGTTACACTTATTTTATAAAAAATGATCAACCTGAAGTTACCAGCACAGTAGCATATAAGAGAGTACAGGCACAGAACATGGTAGTATGTATACAGTAAACATCAATACCAACACTTGCAGGGTGCACGTAGTGGGGTGTTTGACAACCTTTAGCATGGACACAGGTGGCGATATATAGAGGCATGGCGGCCTACAGAGGTAGGATGGTCTCCTGAGGATGATCCTACCACATCTGGAGCAACCGACCCTCCAAATATGTTGTAGTTGCACTGACCGTATTTTCCATTCAATCTGGTCCCAAATTTTCTTAATGGGTGAGACGCCTGGAAAACTTGTGTATCACGAAAGCCTCTGGACATCGGCAGGCCAGAGATATTTGTGCATTAATTGTGAGGCCAGGCATTATCCTACTGGAAAAAGGGGTTTTTAAGCTGCACCAGAAAGGGGAGCACATGTGTTCGCAGAAATTTTTGCATGTATCGCCATGCCATGAGTGTTCCTTCAATTACCACCTGTGGGTATGGGAATCGTAGGAAATCTCAACACACGCCATACTACCTTTCGTTGGGATGGTGTTGTTCTTTGAAATTAAGTGTGGATCGTAGTGCTGGCCAAGAATTCTCCACACTCGAATTTGGTAATTGTCTGTATCCAGACAGAGTCATAATTAGTAGCTGAACAACACTTGTCGTCAATCCATAAGTTACCATGTTGCCCATTCCCATATGAAGGTTACACATGCTCGATGATGCTTAGGTCGTAATGGTAAACACTGTAAGGGCTACCACGACGACAGATCGCCTTACACCACCTGCTTGGAAATGGTATCGGTGGAAATAGGTGTATCCCCAGCAGTTATGACATGTCCCTGCACTATGTGCACAAACACCTGTGGAGTGCTTATAGCTTGTCGCACTATAAAATGATCGTCCGTGCTGGTGGTCTGCCATGGTCGACCTGAGCTTTCTCGATATGTGTGTACCACCTTTTCCCACTGACTCCAACACCGACTCACAGTGTAGACTGAATGGATCAAATGGCTAGTTGGCGCCATTCGCTTCCCCCTAGCTCGTTTGCCCGCAATTGCCTGTATCTGCAACAGGTACCAGCACTCTACCGTGCACTCGTGCGCAGCGGTTGGGGAGTGCACTACAGCGGTCGAGCCACCAAGATCTACATTATGAGTGCGACCACAGGGGCCGAAGAGAGTGCTCGTGACATGAGGTGGAGTAGGGAAGCGTAAGTTCCGAACAAGCTCACGTGTTTTAAAAGAAGACCCTGCAAAATTAGGTGTAAGTAAAAGGAGCTTTAAGTAAGGAACGCTCAAGGACACCCATCCATGCAACTCTAAGTTAAGGAGCCCTATAGTTATTGATGCCCCAGTGGGCTTTAAGTACAGTATTTTCTATTTTCTATTATTTGCCATTTTCAGGTGTTTCTTCCTCATTTAATTTCGCAGAGTGTAACATGTCTATTAAAGGGTTTCCATGCTAAGAGTAATTGTTTTTTGTCAAAGTTATAATGTATGTGTTTTCAGAGGCTTTTCTTTGTGTAAGAAAATAGTCCACAGAGTTGGCCTTCCTGCCAAACCTCGGCCGGCACACCGCGCAGAACAGTAATTAAGACCTGGACATCTCGAGTAATGGGACGTGCTGACCGACGGGGTCACGTTTCGTGCCCTTAGGTGGCACTTCATCTTTGTTCGCCAATCATTTCACAGCAATATACATTAATTAACCAGGACCTTAGTATATTCGTAGCTGCCCTGGAATTACCACTCCTCTCTTCCGTGGAATAGCACGGGCCAGAAAGGTTTAATTTTTCATATAAAGTGTTTGTCGCCTTTGGGCCTTTCGTACATTTTCACCGTGTAGGCTGGTTAAGTGTGTAAATTTCTTCCTAGAGGAACCTTAACAAAACCCAATGATCTAATGAAAATTGTGTGCATTCTCATTTGGGTTGCCTACGGGCCATAGGGGCACAGGCGCCCACCTTTTCTCGCAATTAAGTAAGGGATATGTATCAGCATGTATATACTTTTTCAGTGTACTTTTTCTACGTACAGCTAAATATGGACGTGTGAGCCGCACTAAGATCTCACTGTGCAGGTTTTCAGTATTGCAATTGTTTCTGTATCAACCACGATGGTAGGAGCACTAGGAGGACATCACCCGTAAGTCGTCGGTGTACGACCCCGTGAGACGAAGAATCGGGCTCTGCCGAGTTAGCTTGTATTTCGCTTCAAAATACCGGCTCCTATCATCTACAAGCCGAAGAGTTGGTGAGAACCTATGGAACATTTACCAGTCCCGCTCCGAACCTTTAATGAACGCCACTTTGCTCCACTATCTTGCCGTCAGAGTAATGAGCCGAAACGTCTAATATACCTCTCGGAATGTGTTCTGTCATAAGTCAAATGACTGCAACAAGATGGAACACAGCATTAGCATCTCATGCCATCTCTGCTAACTGTCCAGCCTGGTTATTGTCTTTGATTAATGTGAACTGCCTACCCTAAAAATCTGGCCAATATGCTGTTCCCATATTATTGCTATATATCCGCACTCACTATTGAGGTAATTCTTTCCTGTATCGCCCAACTTAGCACTACTGTATCACACAAACAGTTTATTGCAGTTCTCTCTCTGCTGGTACAGAATTTTGCCTGTGCCTTATCCACTAGAATTAGTTTGAACATACTCTCTAAATATCGGATTTAGCTACAACAATATATGACACTGATTGAGCTGCACTCTCATTTCTTTGTAAGCCTGTAGTGCTACCTGCACCTTCCAATATTTAAAATTGGTATAGATCAAATCGGTGAAGGGGGCTGCTATTAGTACTTTGGGTATTTATGTGGCACCCTACTTGTGAAATCGTCGAGTGATGCTGGTTTGCTTACCTAAGGTCTGGTAGCATCTGAGGCATGTACAGTCTTGCGTTCTCCATTGCAGAGATATATTAAGTGTGTGGCTACTGACAGTTTCCTGCTCTTTCAGCCATGATTTTCTGCCGATAACTTCCTCTCGCAGCTCATCGACCACCATGGCATCCATCCAGGACTGCTGGTTTCAAAGCTGGCTCAGATGTCGGTGGTGCCTGTGCAGTCATTGTGACTAGGTGGAGCATGTTGGGTTCCCATTAAATTTTCTCTGGTGTGATGAGGGAAGGATAGATGAACATGTAGTTAAAGGCTGTTCGCAATAAAGTGAGCACTTTTTACATCGATCTTTGAAAAACGTAACTGCCCCTACTTGCATGTATTTTAATAGGCGCACTAAGTGTCATGTGGCTAGTAAAGTGAGTAACGATGGAGGTTAGTATAGTTCAATATCCTAATGCCCAATAAAAAGTATTAGGTAACTATTTGTTTTAACTATAATATTATTTTTCTCGCTTTCTCTTTTTTTAATGCATCGAAGAGTAAAAATTAACAGATTTAAAATATCTGCTTTCTTAATAGTTTCACATTTTCACTTGACCGACGCATGAATAAAGTGATGAGGTCCATGGCAATGTTAATTGTACATAAGGCGGAAGAACACACAATGTGTAAACAAGTAGATCTTTACCAGGGCTTTCAAGATTGCTCATTTTACCACGAACAGCCAATATCAGTAGTATCCACCACAGCTGTACCCAGCCCGCCAGATATTTCCATTGAGATACACAGCAGGTGGCTTGTGTCTCCAATCATGCCATTTTTGGGTGTAAGCTGTGTGCATTTTATAATTGTATTGGCAGTGGCGACTGCAGGGAGGCCAGTATCCTGCAGATATCCTCCTAGTTCTGGTTTTCTGGCAGTTGCACATTTTTCACAAAGCATTCGCTAAACCAGTAAAAATTTGGAATATGGCAGGTGTGAGACTAAAGTGGTCATTTATCCCCTCTTCGTCTGCCCATGTTCTGTGTTAAACTGGTGTCTGCAGTCGCTTGAATAGCCTGCAGTGTGGTCATTGGGATGTATTTCCCAAACTGCAAATTTCACCGATTTTTCTGTTGCCACTGTCGTGGTCGCACATGGTTTCCTGCTGTACCCATTAGGCATAGCCCATTTCTCCATATGCACAATTAGAGCACAAAAAAAATAGTTTCAAGCCGTGCTCTGATACAAAGCCTTTCATGCTCTCACTGGTTGGAGGTGCCATTTAGGTCTGGAGCATCTCGTGCACTCGGTTAAAGTTGATTCACTCTATATTTGGCCTTTTCTGAAGCCCTGCTAACATACTACTTCCAGGATATTCCTCCGCCTCGTGCAAACTAAGCTTAACTAAGTCTGGAAGATTACACCAGAGGGACAATGCACCGGATATGTGTGCACTCTGTTGTAACAGTATTTTGTATAAGAACTGTTTCTTACTAGGCACTAGCAACACACATTATATCTCACTGTTTTTTATTCGCATTCTTTATAAATGAAGCATTATAATTTATAGATAAATGGTGAATTAACAATTCAATTAAACAGGAAAAAAAGTAACTTTAACATGGTGTATGTTGGAAACAACCAAGCACGTCACACATGGGGTGATTTTTCAAATGTTTGATTCAAAAAGGTAGAAGAAACCGTGAATGGATATTGTCACATCCATTAGGGTAGTGTCTTGGCTAGGGGTGGATTGATAGATGCTGGGACAGTTGGGATTGCGCATGATTAACCATTACACAGATTAGACTTCCTATTGTTTCTCACCATAGATCTGTGTATGGCAGTCAGTGAATGAATCCACCACTGAAAAACATTCATGTAGCCTGTCCACAAATTCATTCTAAGTAGATTCTGTATGTTCAAATCGTCCACAATTTGTGTGTTGACTTATAGAGTTGTGCTTCTTTGTGTTTGGTCCACTCTTTTCGGGGTGCTTGGTACTGCTTCAACCCTTCCATACACCATATTAGGAAAGTCTCCCCATCCCCTGTAACAATACAATTGAGTTCTGGCAATGAAATGAACAGCATGGAGTTGAAATGGCATGTCATTGCGTGTTCAAGAGTGGACTGTAAGGGAGAAAATGGGAGTGTGAGCAACACATGCCAGAGCTGCAACATCACAATACATGAGTGGTGCCAAACTTCAAATGAGATACTGTTGGCACAGGGAGTGCAATTTTTGTGATATGACTACACAGTAAGGGACAGCATGGACCAACTGTCATATCCCAGCAGCACACATTTGGCAGCTGTCAACACACATATGCAAGGTGCCCAGACATCAAAATAGATGCCAACCCTAACTACATAACCTCTCCCACTCATACCGCCTACACCGTTCCTACCACACCTACTGGCCTACTAACTCACACCAATTTTTCTGCACAGTATTCAAACAGTAATACCACTAATTGCATTTACTTTTCCCACCGCAACACTGATGATACCATTCCTAGGTAATCATGTAGGAGTAGCAACAGAGAACTGCTTGAACAACAATAGTGTCAATCACCCACAAAGGCAATCAAACTCTACCATGCAACAACAAGATGGCAAGAAAAAATGCACACAGAAGCATTTTCAAACTTTACCAACCTTTGCCAGAACAAATTACTAAGACCCCCACGGCATTCCTCTAAGATTGCAAGGACCAACTGCAGAGGTATGGAGTCTGTGAAGAGGAATGGGCGATGTGTGGGCAGTCATTTACAGGATGATGGAAAATTTTGGTGGAAGTCTCTCAATCACTATGGACTAGCATGTGCGAAGTTTGTACACAAATGCCAATGCAGATTCGGGGATGCATTCACATCCTTACATGCACAGGGCAAGCTAACACTTCTAGAACAACAAGCAGGAGAAGCACTCACAGCCTTTATAACAGGCAAGGCACATTTGGTGAGGCACTTTCACCCGCAGCTTCCAGAGAGAGAAGTTTTAAGTCATTGCATAGTATCTTGAGAGGCTGGACATGTGTAACCATATTCTGCTGTTCACGCGCCTGGATGGCAAACACCTTATGTTACAATCATTTAGTTACAATTTAGCAGCTTCACCGTGGCCGGCAGGTTTCAACCAGGCACCCATGTAGCTTTTTTCCTAGATAAGTGTGTAATTTTGAAGTACCAAGTGAATACAGGATTGAAAGTTTCGAATATTTTCATTCTGGTCGGCCGCAAGGCATGTCAGGGCATGGGCCCTCACCTTCCTGCCAAAAGTGTCAATATCTACGAGTGTTCTTATTTTCAGTTTCTTCAAGGTGTTAAAATGTTTTGCATCGTTATTACGTAATTTCTGGCGTGTGCTCAGCCCTAATAGTCCACCACGTAGCACTTGTATAATTAATATATTTTTATGAGGAGTATTGGAGCAATGCACTTAGAAGGATTGTCGCCTTTGTTCGTCTGCTGCACGTCCCTGAGATGGAGAGTCAGCTCTACAAGAACTTCACTGCATTATTGTTTGAGTTATGCCCGATACCCCGGGGAGCGAAACCTATTCCAAAAATTTTCCTCCCTCCAGATTTCACCGCTTCTCCTAAAAATGTATATGTAGCAAATTTACATTTTCCATCTAGAAGTTGTTCTCTAGTACAGGATCAACGGAGACAAATATTAAATATAATAAAATTAACGAACCAACACAATGGTTACATACTCGGTTACATGAATGTGGCAAATTTATGTTATCAGCCATGGTCTGTGATCTCAATGGTGAAATTTCAGTCATTATAATTTTCAGTAGAGGATTTACATTGATTTTAATTGTTATGTTGGCTTCACGAAGATAAATGTCTCAAAAAACCTTTCTGATATTCATTTTACATATAAACTTTAGCATACACACGTCTCTAACTTTCACAAAATTCACTTTAAAATTATATTTGTTGATTTTTAAACCTTTTTTTTTTTCTCCTTTTTTGGTGGAGTCTCGGTTTTTTTAATGGTTTTGAAGAATGCCATTTGCATTATTGGAAAGAGGTTTATGGTGGGTTTTTGGGAGTAGTTTGTGTTTTTTGGCACCTCTGTTCTGTTGCTATCTGCGGCGGGATGACAGATATTCTATCGTGCACATGCAGGTAAAAATTCACATCAGCGTTGGCAACATTGCAGCTGGTCGCATTCGTGCAGAGACTGGAACATTGCCCATGGGGTAGCAAAAGGAACGTGGTCGTTTACTGTGAACTCATGTTAAGTTGATATCTTTTTGACTGACTTCAAAGTCTAACCTAGTATAAGAAACTTGACGTGTTATTAATGTAATGTAATTAAAAGAATTTCAAAGCAGAGTTATGTGAAACGAAAGCAATTGTAATAATGCCAGGACATTTGTTTACTTATTTTTAGTGAAATTATTTCAAAATAACTGGAAAAATGGGGCAAGGGAAGAGTCAGTTTAGCGAAGAAGAACTTCAGGATTATCAGGTTTGTAACTACAAAAGCAATATTTGTTTGTTAAGCTGTGCAAAAATTTCCAACAATAATCGTACCCTGTAAAAGGGATTAGTGTACAACCCGATATAATGTGTTTACACACGTTAAGACGTCACTAAAATGACGGACGTCAATGTCTATGGTTTATCCTATTGCTCCATCATCCCTTTCCTCTCGTAATTTAACGAGTAATCTACGATAAGGCCCGTTCTACAATGCACGGATACATAAAGCAGGTTTTACAACTACCCGTTACGTTCATCTGTCCGTCAATCACGTGACCAACAGCCAATCAGAAATAGGAATTAATTCCGTCCGTCCGTCCGTCCAAACCTTGGCAAGCTTTAACTTTCGACGGACGAACGGATGAAATTACAGCCTTCTAAACCTGATCATTTTGTTACTCGCTCAACCCGAGTTCTTTACAAGGCTGTGTAGTGTGTGCAGTGTTTTGTTTTTGCTGTCTTTTGTGTTCATATGTTTGTTTATGTAACTATAAAATAAAATTTAGTTACTTTTTTCCTTAAGAATAATTGATAATTACGTTCGGAAACACTAGTTCCTTTTTTGTAATAGTAAAAATAAAATTACGCTGCTAGCAAAAAAAAAAATTTACACTAATTAATTTCCCCTACGTATGTGTGTGGTTGTTTTTGGTACTTAGAAACAATACCCCAAAAGATTTTCACTTTTTTTGTGGAGAATTTTTTCCTATTTGTAAACAGTTTTGTTTTTATTAGTTTGCAGCTATGAACTTTCGACGAACGTACGAAGTTTGATTGTAAATCGCTCGGCTGGGAGACAGATGGACGCGATGGGCTTTTGTAAATCCTGCTTAAGAAAATGGATGCAGAAACCCAAGTGGACCAAGCAGACGACTTGGGATGAACTTTAACTGGTTATTCTTAAGAACAGGTGCTTTTCTTTAAAAAAAAATCTTTGAAAGTGGTATAATTCCGTTCTACTAATTACACAGAACATGAATTTACTAGGAGCATCAACATTTGACCAATAGAAACCCCAAAAACTGTATTGGAGAGGGTTATGAAGATGAGGGGCTTATGCTAATTTTCGAAATCTCTCTTAACGAATAAAATCTTCAAGATACCCAATCTGGTATTCTAAGTCATGATTTGTTACATCCTTCCAGATGCCACAGATACTTCGGCGTAGTTCATGTTTGTGTTAGCGAATGCAGGGTGGCAACACTATGCACATGATCTTTAACTGTTATATGAGACTTTGTTTGTAAATTATGAATAGTTAAGATTGAAAACGTTAATAAACCAAAGTACAAAAGGACGTGAAATATTTTGTTTGCTTCTGGTGTGTTTTAAATATTAGTATTAAATACATAATGCGTTATAGGAAAAAGGTATATTTTGTTTTCTTTCAGGTGTATCAAATTTGCTGATGACATTGTACTATTTTGTAACTCAGCTGGATGTGTTATGTATTACACATAAATATACTTTAATTTTGTATGTTTTGAGTAGAAATGGACTCCCATGTGGGCTACACAGATAAGAGAGAGCAGACAGAACTTTGGTTGTTACATGCCCGAAGATTTTTCTCAATGACCATTTTGCTGTTTGGCTGCAAGCTATGTACGAACAAGCATTTTCCTGTGTTATTTATAATATCAATATTATAAAATAAGTGATGGACAACAAACTAGACGCTGTCGTGTTTCTTGTGGATTGTATTAATGTCAGCATATGAATTTTCACCCAATTATTTCCAAGAGAAAGTATTTGGGTTGTAAAACACCAAGAATTATTTACAGTTTAGCACTACCTCTCTTGTGATTTACAAACTACATTGTTCAAAATACTTTTACGAACAAACCCAGTGTTTATGATCTCTTATTTCATTATAAACAACTGTAATAATCTAATAAATTCCTCTCAATAGCCATCCTACACTGCTGCTTTCATAGTTCACAAATTAAAACAGAAAGTTTGATTATTGCTTTTAAACTTTTTTTATATGTTTTTATGTTCCTGAAATGCGTGAAGGCACTTTACATCACGGCTCTCTTATTTGACAGCCCCAAAAAAAAAAATCAGTTTCACACACCAACCAAGTTTTTATAATAAAACTCTATAACGAAGACCCAAAGGGCTTCGTTTTTGTTAAGAGTTTCTTAACGAACATAGTGATGTCAAACGAACACTAGAATGTGCTTAGAATAGCTCCTTTCATTAGTAAACAAAAATTTGAGTAACAACTAATGTTTTCGTCAAGAGGAAACTAAAAACTTAGAGTAAGCCCCCAGGGAAATTGTTGGGTAAAATGAATGAAAAATATGTACATAATGTAATATTTATTCATGAAAATACATAAAATTGCAAAAAAAAAACTTAACCGAACATTACCTAAATTGACAATGCTACCAATACATGCTATAAATACAATAGTGGGGAGGGCTATGAAGATCAGGGAAAATTTGGAGAGAAAAGAATAAAAAATAGGTATGTTTTCATCATAAAATTTTCCTCCAGTTCATAGCCCACCCCACTATATACATACATACACACACTCGCAATTAGGCTACCGCCCGGTGGCTAGCTCTCTCAACTCTCCTTCACCCAACCAACTCCTTTTCCACTCCCTTCCTGAATTTACCAACCCTTCTCACAGATACCAATTCCTCCTTCAACACATTCCACTCCCTCACAGACCTCACAAGCATGGACTGCCTACCCCGCTCCGTTCTCCTCCACACCCTCTGAAGCTTCTCACTGTTGTTTCCTCTTCCTCTAAACACCCCCTTACTTAGCTTGCAGTGTATCCCTCCCCATTCTCCCTCTTCATTCACTACCCTGTACATTCTGACTAACCGTTCAACTTTCCTCCTGTCCTTCAATTGCGCTCCAACCCATTTCTTTCATCATCACTGAATGTCCATAGTTCCCTTCTTCCTCATCATCCTGCCCTTGCCTTCTCCACCTACCCTTCACCAATCATGCTGCCTTTCTCTGCATCTTTTCCAGTTCTCTCACCTCCACCTCCACATACGGGTCCTATACTGCTGCAGCATATTCTAACATTGGCCGTACCATTGTGCCATACGCCTTCTCCTTCACCTCACAGCTAACTCCATTCAGCACCCTTCCCAGCATACCCAGAGTCCTTCTTCCCTTTGCTACCACCCTTTCTACCTGTTTTTTCCACCTGAGGTCTCCCTGCAGTACAATCCCTAGATACTTATATTCTGCTGCTTCTTCTATCTCTTGTCCCTCCCATCTGTACATGTCCCTGCTTATCATCTTCTTCCTTGTGAACCTCACTACCTTAGTTTTTCTTACATTTATCTTCATTTTATTTTATCTGGTCCACAACCATATCTTATCAATGTCCGCCTGCAAATTTCCACCCCCCTCTCCGACCTGAGCATATACAACACAATTGTCTGCAAACAATCTGATTTTTCCTTTAATTCCCAAACCCATGTCATTTACCATTATGGTAAATAACAAAGGACCCAGCACGCTTCCCTGTGGTACCCCTGACGTAACCTCCCCTTCCTCCGATATTGCCTCCCCCACTTTCACCCTCTGCCTTCGCCCCCTGAGAAAGTCCCCTATCCATTCCACTACCCTCCTGTCTGATATCAGCGCCTCCACTTTCCTCATCAATGTTCCATGGGACATCTTTTCGAATGCCTTCTCAAAATCTATGAAGCAGGCATCCACCTGCTTCCCCTCATCAACTACCTGCACCAGATCCTCTAATAACCCAGCCAGCTGAGTCTCACATGAGTAACCCCTCCTGAAACCATGCTGGGACTCCTCCAACCAATTCCTATTGTTTATTACCCTCACCACATACTGCACCACCAGACTCTCCATTACTTTTCCTGTACTTGATGTGAGTCTCACCGGTCTGTAGCTGCCAGGCCTCCCCCTATCCTCTCCCTGCTTGTGTATAGGTACCACCATAGCATCCTTCCAATCTTGTGGTAGCTTACCCTCTCCTAAGGACTATTTAAACAGCACTACTAAATATTTTGCCAACTCCTTGCCACCAAACTTTAGTGCTGCGTTTCCTATCCCATCTGGTCCCCCTGCCTTACTGCTCTCCAAACCCAATTACCTTTTCTATCTCCCACTCCCTCATTTTAAACTTACAAAACACCCCCCGAACACTGTTTGCCCCTCTATTCCAATCCTCCTTTGCCTCAAACACTGACAAATACTGTCCTTGCAGCATCTCCGATTTTTCTTGGTCATTTGTCGCATGCCTACCATCCCTTCCTGTTAGCAGAGGGATTCTTTCCTCTCCTTAACCGCCTAACATACCTAAACAATTTCCCCCATTCCTTGCCTTTTCCTTCTTCCACCATGTTCGCCAGAAATGCATTCTTTGCCTGTTTGATCTTCCTTTCAAGCTCCGTACCCATTTGTTTCATCAGTTCTTTAGATCTCATCATCATTTCATTTCTCCACTTGGCATGTAATTTTCTGCACTTGTTCTTCATTTTCAAAATCTCCTGTCCATAATATGGGGGATCTCCCCCAGTCCGTAACCTTTTAAATGACACAAATTTCTCCAACATAATCTCCATTAATCCTCTAAACTCCCTCCACAATCCCTCTACACCCTCCTCCATAGACCATTTTTTTAAAACTGTCTCTCAGGAAGATTTCTGTCCCCTTCTTGTCTCCTCTCCCATACTGCCACACCAACCTTTCTGCCATTTACACTTCTCTCATCCTGACAATCCCAATTTCTACAACCTGAATATTATGGTCGCTTATACCATCCAATACTATTGCACCAACTACAGCATTCCTAGGTCTGACCAACACCACATCCAGCACTGACCCAACATCCTCCTCATTCCATCTCGTAGGTGTTTCTACTATCTGGACTAATCCTCTGTTGACTAACTGTGCTGCCATTCTCTGCATTATGCTACCCATTCCTTCTGCACCCTCTACCCATTTCACCCCTGGCATATTCAAATGCCCTGCTACAACAACCCACTGCCTGTCCTTTAGTCTATCGACCCTCTCCTTGATCATCTCAATTGCCTGCCATCCCTGTCCTGGTGGTCTATACGCTGCCAGCAAAGTAATACTCCTATTACTACTACCATTCAATTTAATTTCTATTACCTCATTATCCTCACTAACCCATTCTACCGCCCCTTTTAGCCCTTTCCTTACAAACACCATCTTATTTCTAAATTGTATTTGTAACATTGTCAGATTAAGTAATGTTCAGTTAGATATTTTTGCAATTAAACATGTTTTCATAAAACCATATTACGCCCTACAATAATATTACAAAAAGCACAGAAATATGTTAAATTGCAAAACACACAAGCATTATTTTCCAGTGCAAATGGGCTACGCATGAAAATCATTTGTGGGGAAACTCCAAGCTTCGCTGATGCGTGATGCTTCGTGTCACCACTAAAAAATGCAGGTGCGCCTAGAATCACTGTTTTGTTGATTTACTCCCCTGCCGCTGCTGGGACTCTGGCTCAGTGCATAATGTTTGCTACACTTGTACAATATTTTTGCAATTTAACATATATTCGTGAATAAATATTATATTATGTACATGTTTCAATTGTTTTACCCCATAATTTCCCTGACCTTCATAGCCCTTCCAATATAGTTTTTGGGGTTTCTATTAGTCATTTGTTGATGTCGTTAGTAAATTTGCGTATTGTGTAATTAGTAGAATGGAAATACCGGTCACTTTCGAAGACTTTTTTATTTTCGCAAAAGCCCCTATTCTCAAGAATTACCAAAATATTTATGGTACTCAGCCAATTTATAAACAGTGTCCAAAATGGCTGTGAGACCTAAATAATTTTGCCCAGACCCACCACATGGTCTATTTCATTCACATGTTATAGAATTTGAAAAGCACACATACAGGCATAACTGATTAAAATTTCAAAACTTTCGTGGGGTTTGTAGATCTGCTATGTCCATTGTAGAACTCTTTTCTTCCAAAAAATGGTATCAACCTTGTATATTTTCTCTGTATAAAATATTCTGATCTACCTCTCGCCCAAACTTTCGATTTACATGGTTACACTATGAGTAAATGACACATATTTTAAATTACAAATAAATTAAAGATAAACCGAAACAATGTTACACATTTGTACATGATATTTTCCCCGTTTAAAAATTTTGCTTTCATTCTGATATACTGGAAAGAAATAGATGATAAATTGCAAAAGAATTCCCCATCTTGGTACAAATAAAACTTTGTCTCTGTATGTTGCGAACAAATACCATAGCAACCCTCATCTCATTGCACCCGATAAAACCTGATAAAAAATTTGTTCAAAGATATTTCAAGAAATTATTGTAAAAAAAACCCATTAGGCAACTTGAATGTATTTTCCTGGTGGCTGTTTTTGAACCATAATTTTTCCAATATTGTACATGCTAAGTCCTGTGGCTGATAAATTATTCTGAAAAGAAGAAAAGAAGTTATGTCCAAACAAAAGTATAACTATTTAAATGTGCCTCACCATGCGCCTCGTGCACCTAATCCCGTCACACTTACACATACACAACGTAGGTACTGTATTTAACGTAGGTACTGTATTTGTAATGTAATACTAACAGTGATAGTTCTGAAGTTCGTTGACCTCCAGTGCTACTGTTCTGATGTTCACTAGGAAGGGGGGAAGGTATGAAAGCACATATAAATGGCATGGGCAGGAGATAGGAAAAGCTTCAGATTATAAGTATCTGGGGGTTTGGATTCAGCGTGATCTTAGGTGTAAAATGCAAGTACAGAGAGTAGTATCAAAGGGAGGAAGGGCTGTGGGGGTGCTGGGAAGGGCTTTGAAGAGGATTAGTCAGGAGGTGAAGGAGAAGGTTTTCTAAAGCTATGTTTAGGCCGATAATAGAACATTAGCTGCAGTCTGGAACCCATATATGGAAGAGGAGATATGGGAGTTGGAGAAGTTGCAAAGTAGGGCAGCGAGGTGAGTTAAGGGTAAATGGGGAAGGCAGAGGTGAGAAGGTGAGAATGAAAGGAGTTTTAGGCCATCCTTAATGATAAAGTTGGGGTGGAGCTCCCTAAGGGACAGGCTGGTTAGGATGTACAGGATGATGATTGGAGTGGGAGGATAGAGTAAGTTAAGTAGACATTTAGCCAAGGAGCTGTACTCGGAGGTTATGGAGGTGGATGGAAAGAGGAAGGCAGGCAGTCGTATGGTGGTGAGAACAATGATGGAGTGGAATGTATTGCTGGAGGAGTTGGTTATTGTGAAGGGTGTAAAGTAAAATAGGTAGCTCATAGTGTGTATGTAGATTGTGGCATTTCGGTATTAATCAAATTCTGCTGTTAGTTCATGTGAGGCGTGGCATGGCGGTTACCCTAAGTAGATTAGTTGGTTGGGTTCTTAGATGCATAAAATTATAATTGCAAACAACTGCTTGCCAGAATCACTCTTAACAATCAGTGAACAGAGATTTAAACTGACTTACTTCTTCGACAACAGCCTAGACCAACATGGTACTCACATCCACTGTCGTTAATGTATGTGGGGCAATGAGTTTAACTTTAATATATTCTTCAGTTGAGGGGTACATGCAACTATCAACCAACATATTCAAAATCGTATAGTGCAATGTGTAGACCAAGAGTAGGGAAATTCAATAATAAATGTTTATGTGTGTGTGATATACCCATGTAGAAATCACTCATGCACCCAGTGCTAGTCTGGGCCAAACAGGGAATACTCCTTCAATGCTGGACACCTGTACAACAGATACACTTTGATGCACACCTTTTTTGTGCACAGGAACACTCGACACAAGTTTCAGAATAATGAAAAATTAACATAAAATCACTGAAATTAAGGACATAGGAAAAAATAACTCACCTGGCATAGCTACCGAGCGAAGTGGCGCAGTGGTAACTCACTGGACTCGCATTCAGGAGGACCGGGGTTCAATTCCCGGTCCGGCCATCCTGATTTCGGTTTTCCATGGTTTCCCGAAATCACTCCAGGCGAATACTGGGATGGGTCTCTAACAGAGGCCATGGTCAATTCCTGTCCATTCCTTCCTCAATCCTTTTTCCCTGTGCAACTTGCACCATTTCAATGACCTCACTGTCAACGAGACGTTAAGTTCAATTGCCTTACCTGGCATAGCTAATTTTACCATTAATATATTATTCATATTTTTTCCAACTTTTTTAAACTGGTGTTTAAAGGAACTGAATAATAACAACACACTGCTATTGCAGCTGAAAAGTTAGCCATCCCTAGAATAGCTTATACCTAAGTTTACGTATTATATCTTGCCAGGGGCAATTTAATGTTTACTAACAAAAAAATTAAATAAAATGTTACTGTTTCTCTGATTGTTAAAATATTTCGCTGCACTTATTTAGAGTTCTAAAGTACTGTGTCTAGATCAGTGAAACACAAGTAATCTATCTCTGGTTTCCCGTGTGCAAAGTTTAATGCTGAGGCGAACAGTACTTATGTCTTTCAATATGACTGCGTAAGCTTGCCGGAATGAGCGTTGATTTTACGTCCCAAACTGGGTACTGACTTGACCACCTGATTTGCAGTGTAGTGTCGATGCTCTCGCGGCGGGGTTCATATTTATTACGTAGGACAGGACATGTAGGTTGCTCTCGATGCGTTGTAGGGTATGGTAGAGTGCTTAATGACGTGAATTTTCCAATCTGAATATACCACGTCGCCCTATAAATCATCTACCTCCTAACTCAACAACCTAATTGAAGGGCAATTCTATCACTCTTTACTATGCTGGTAAACAAAATATCTTGTGACTGGAGTTGAGGGAAGTCTAAAAACACCCTAATAAGCTAATTAAAACCCTACCCGTCGCCTACGTGCAGGTGAGGGTCCTACTGCTACGTCTGTCTAGTATGGCTGCTGATGGAAGAGAAAGCGTTAAGCATGACTGAATGAAGCTAGTTTAAGGGGCCTGTCATTCCAGCCAATCACAAACCAGGGTTTAAACCTGTGGGCCAATAATAAACTACAATAATTCAAACTCTCCCTCATGAGCCACTTTCAGTGGCCTAACTTTTTAAATATCCTAGAGTATACGGTCTCAAAACGGATACAAAAATTTAATAAAATCATAAATATTCACAAAACGATACCAAGAAATAAAATTATATTAATTACATATAAGAAAAATACAAGACTGTAAACTAAATAACCTACTCAAGTTAAACAATATATGATTGACATTGTACAACTAAAACAAAAATTTAAATTGTGAAAATAAAAAGAAAAATTAAATACATTAAATAATAATAAATAAATAACATTAAGGATGTGTATAACAATATTTGCATGAGTTCGTACAGAAAATATTATGGAAAATGGAAAATGTGAAAAATAAATAATAAAATTACATGTTAATAATGTAGTCAAAACTATGTACATTTTAAAAGGTGTTACAAGGGGGTTGGGCGATTTAAGAAGGGACTGGAGATTGAAAGAGGATGAGGGAAGGAAGCTCTTGCCACTGGGCGATACCCCAATTGCAAGTTAAAATGGTTGTTTTGTGGTTGTCATTATCATCATCATCATCATTAATATTATTGATATTTATGTCCTCTGTGAAAGTGTCTTCTGCTGTGTGTACTGCTTTCGCTTTGGTAGATACTGTCGTATTTATACACAAATGAATTTCCACTTAGTTCTTCTGAAATTTTGTGATGCTCAGAAATTCTGTGTATTTTTTTAATAAATATGCCAATAATACACAACAAATAAAATTGCTACAACAATTTGAATGGATAATAATATTTAATATGTGGTAATGTACTTTAACATTTATGGAAAAAGATTTGGAAGATAGTATTTTTGGGGTTTCTGTATTATTCCCAAAGGCACAACTTTGATCTCAGCCCACATCCAAAAAAAACTATGTTAATGAGTAGTGACCTGAAGAATTTCCTGATTCATTTTGGGACAAGCTAGAATTCAAAACGTGTGTGTGTGTGTGTGTGTGTGCGTGTGTGTGTGTGTGGCGCGCGTGTGTGTGTGTGTGTGGTGTGTGTGCGCGCGTGTGTGTATGACTTAAGCAATTGGTTCACACTGTGTTTGACCAAATGCTGGAGAAAACTGGTCCAATTGTCGTATTCTACTGTGACAGTAGACAACCAACAGCAATATCTGCATATTTGTACAGACTGTAGAGTGTAGTCTGCTGGTCATTGAACTCACAAATTTTTCAGGTGTCTTAGTAATGGGGACTACAAAAAAAAAAAAATTAAAATTAGGAAAAATTTACAAAACATTTTAGTGCAGAGCAAAATTGCTTAGGAGAGTCATAAAGAGGAAAACAAGTGTTTGAGGAAAAACAGTACCATTTTCTGTAAACTCTCCAAGAAATAGCTGAAACATGATAAAAGGCATTTCATCAATCCATTAATTCTACAAAACATTATTTTATAGCACAATTTTATAACATTATATCTTAACACAATAGAACCATGTAAACTAATTTAAGAACAATAGATCTATCATTGTTTTTCCAATTAAAAATTACCAAAGAATGTTAGTAAATAAATGTTTTCATTGTTGTTTTAATTTGAGCAAAAAATGATGTAATTACACCTTTTCCAAGTACAAAACTTTTATCATTTAAAAATATGTGTAGGAAAATGACTTGTAACCAATTATTAAAAACAGTTGTCAAGCAGAAAAAAGTTGGCAATATTCTGAGCTATGTGTGGGATTATCTATGCCATGGTACATCAAAGTATCATCCTTCCAAAAGTTGAAAAGTCAACAACTTTACCATTAAATATTTTAAATTAGTCATCATCAGAAATATCGACACAGAAATGCTGCATGCTACAGCAGCATCAAATGACGTAATTTTTTAAGGTGTTTGAGATGTCTGAGATATCTGTTCGGTTATGTAGCATCAGTCATTGAAATACATTATCAAATAATAAAAGTGCAAATTATCATTGTGCGTTTGAGAGGAGTAATTTATATTTTGGGACTAATATTCTCTGTAGTATAATAAAAATTATTGATATCATAATTGTTAATGTTTGGTTTTGATTGCAGGACCTTACATACTTCACCAAGAAGGAAGTCCTTTAGTAAGTGTACAGTTATGTTTTATTTTCTGGTGGGAATACATATAAAATGAATCAAAATTAAACATGATTTAATGCTACTTTCATTGTTTGGGATTTAGTGATAATTTCTTTATTTCAGTGCTTTATTGTAAGCAATTATTACTGAAATTTAAAATTGTACAATTTTAGTGCCCATCAGAAGTTCAAGTTCTTGGCACCAGAAAAGGTGGGCCATAACAAAAATGTGAAGCTACCAATGACAAAAATCTTGCAATACCCTGAACTACGAGTGAACCCATTTGGAGATCGCATCTGCAGAATATTCAGTTCTAGTCACGATGGTGACTGCACTTTTGAAGATTTTCTGGACATGATGTCTGTATTTAGTGATGGAGCACCAAAAGCTGTGAAAGCTGAACATGCATTTAGGATATTTGGTATGTAATGCATCAGTACTTTTCAGCTTCAAAATTCTATGTCTTTTTTTTCCATGCTGTTAAATATAACTATGATGAACATGTCTTTTGTGCAGCATTCTCCTCCTGTTAGCTTCCCCCTCCTATCCACTGTACAAGGGGGCCGTAGTAGTGTAGTAGAAGGACTGCTCACTTCCCACCAAAGTGAACTTGGTTCTATTCTTGGTAGGTTCACCTAGATTTGCACATGTGGGAGACATGGTGGACGTTGCTGTAGGCCAGCAGATTTTTAGAACACTACAGTTTCTCTTGCTCTTGCATTCCATTGCTGCCCCATCTTCCTCTCATTTCACCCTCACCAGTGTTCAAGACCCCACTGTTAAGGGCCAATGAAAACCTCTGAAATCAACTGTACCCTACACAACGCACCCAAATTCAGCACTGAAATTCGTTAGTGTAGTAGCTGGTTCATGATTAATTCTGCATGCTTTTGTCATTCCTTAAAATGGTATGAGAGAAATAACTACTCAAACCTGTCATGTTACTTATATGTGTGCATGCATATGAAGAAAAGTGCCACTTTTGTAATAAACTTTAGTAGTGTTGGGTTATTGAAATGTATAAGTTAATGTGGGGCTAGAGTGTAAGAATACATAAAAAGTTTAAGCAAGTTACTCCAGTGGGAGTCATTTTGCCAGTTTATTAAAGTTTTGTTGAGTACGGTGTTTTACAATAAAGTCAAAAGAGACTCAACATAGCCGCACTTCTGAACTCAGTCTTTGAAAAATATCCCTTCCCTGAACTGTAGGTAACTAAAAGTAAATATTAAATTGCTTAGGTAATTCTAAATTTTAGAGGATGCATCTGACTGCAGGAGAATCAACATGATTTTAGAGCAGGTTACTCATGTGAGACGCAAGGCGAACAGAGTTCAATCCCTGGCCGGGTCACTCCCGGTTTTTTGCAAGTGGGAATTGTGCTAAACAATGCAGCTGGTCCGCAGGTTTTTTCGGGTGCTCCTGTTTCCCCCTGCCCTTGCATTCCGGCACATTTCCATTCTCACCTCATTTCACCCACATTTGCTCTCAAGACCTGGTTGTTAAGAGCCGCCCAAATCTCACAACTCAACTTATTTGGGACATAACTGGCTGGACTGCTGGAGAATTTGGTGCAGGTGGTTGATGAGAAGCAGTTGGATGCCTCCTTCATAGACTTTGAGAAGGCTTTGATAAGGTGCCTCACATGATTTTGATGCAAAAAGTGGATGAGCTACTGGATAAGTGGGTAGTGGATTAGATAGGGGACTTTCTGAGTGGAAGAAAACAGAGGGTGAAAGTGGGGGAAACCTTGTCGGAGGAAGGTGGGGTACATCAGGGTTTTTGCAGAGTCCATTGTTGTTCACCAGTACGGTTAATGATGTGGAGATAATGGTGGGTAGCAAAATGAGGCTGTTTGCAGATTTTTGTGTGCTGTATGCAGAGGTGGGTGGGGGAGAATAAGTTACAGGAGGACATAAACCAAATTAGGAAATGAACAGAAAGAAATAAAATTAAGATTAATGTACAAAAAACAAACATTGTAAGGTTCACTAGAAAGAGAACAAGTTATGAAAGGCATTTATAAATGACAAGGGCAGGAGATAGGAGAAGCTTAAGAGTATAAGTATCTTAGGGTGGTGATTCAGAGGAATTTTAGGTAGGAATATCAATTACAGAAAGTGGTATTAAAAGGAAGAAGGACTTTGGGAATGCTGTGATTGATCTTGAAGTGGGTTAGTGATGAGGTAAAGGAGAAGGCTTATTAAACTATAATCAGGTTAATAATAGAATATTGAGCCACAGTCTGGGACTGATACATGGAATAGAAGGTATGGAAGCTGAAGAAGGTGTAAAGAAGTGCAGTGAAGTGGATTAACGGTAAATTATAATCTTAATCCAACGTGACAAGTCGTAATCTCTTTTGTCGATCTTCACTCTCAAAAAGAATTAAGCTGTTATTCCTAAGGTATCTGTATTGTATTACATAACAATATTACAAGGTCAATGAAACAAAAATAAATGCATAGTAAAATACAGAGTTATGTATTTCTCCATGACATCTCCAGCAAAGTATGTAGGGTTGTCAATTAACTAAATTTGTCACCTTATGCTGTCTGCCACTAATGATTTTGTTTGGAGGATTATTATATTTACTCCTTTGATTCAGCAGAATTGAAAATTTTTGTTGTACTGAACATTATTGCAATTCATGTCACAATTTAATTTGGCAAGAAGTTGTTTTCAGTAAATTCCACTTAATGTCTGTTAAAGGAACATGGAGCTATTTTCAAAAGTAGGGACATTTCTGACAAATTTGGGACATTTGGCACTCGTGTTTGTAAGTGGTTGTATGGTCATATTTCAGGGTAAAGATTGTGTATGTCTGTTGCATATAATTTGCTATGCTAGTCGTTTGACAGTAGATGCTGGTACATTAGAACCTCACTAAAATTACTCCTCACAGTTTCCAGAAATAAGGTCGTTATGACATGTTGGTCACTATACATAGATATTTTAGGGAATTTGACCAATTTTGACCCATCCCTGACTCCTGTACATCAAAATTTGCAATTTTTTTTGTATGAAGTCAGTGTTTAATCATCTCTAGTGCAAAAATTACAAATTTTCATTTTTAATTAAATATTAATTAATTTTAATCAGAAGAGATGTTATAAAAATGATGCCCGAATGACTTTAACTTAGCCTCCCCTTGTCTCTCGAAATATTAAACATGTCAAGTGCCATGAGGATTTACAGAGCATCGTAAGTCCATGTTCAGTCATCTCATGTATAATATCAACATGATTTTTTCTTGGAATATTAATTTAATACAATAGTCGAACACCTTGCAAATACAATGATACCACAGAAAGGTATATGCAACCTCATTTGTCTGCCATCAATTTCAAAAAGTTAACATTGGACACTGCCTATGTTTTTCCGAGCAGAAATACAATCTTTTTGGCTTCTTGTAAAAAAGTCTTTTCAATTAAGTACTTACTGCTTTTAATAAAAATATGTCTTCTAAATAAAATGATATTACAGAAGTGTATCTGTAACTACCTTTGTCGCCATTCAATTGCAAAATCGTTAACATTGGTCACAGCCTACATTTTTTCGAGCGAGAATTCAAATTTTGGCGGCCTCTAGTAAAAGAATCTAACTGTATTTCAATGGAATATTAATAAACAGACAACTTCCGAATAAAATTATGTTGCAGAAGGGTAATTGCTACCTTCTTTGTCTCCACAAATTACAAAAATGTTAACATTGGACACTGTCCATCTTCTGGATAAAATTATGCCACAGAAGTGTATCCGCAACCTTCCTTATAACCAATTACAAAATTGTAGTATACTTTTTTGCACCATATTTACAAATGAAACCAAAGTTTTGTTATTTATACTGCACGCGAACGTTAGTTTCTGAAACTCAGGTTACTGAAATTCTGGTTTTGACTTACGGTCAAATGCACCGAAGGTCACATGTGTCTGTTATGTCTAATGAAACCCAAGAGGTGAACCCAGTAAAAGGGTGGACAATGCTTGGGGGTGGGGGGAGAAGGCTCGAAGAGAGCTGGGGAATATGTATATGGCTCTTGTCAAGTGTAATGGACTGGGGGAGAGGTGGAGGCCACAGTGGGAGAAAGACTTGCAATCACAGTCCAGAGCTGTATTTGTAGGCTTCCATGTGGCTGATGGCATGTTTAAAAAAACTAAGTGTCATAAGTAGTCATCAAACACTAATCAAAACTGTGAAAATTATAGTGTATATTAAAAAAAATACAACTTGTGTGTGAATTTATTTTTGTGATTTTTAGAGTGAGAGTTGATAACTTTTTATTCATTGACAACAATTATATTAATGCATAAGAACACAAAACAAAGGCTATACAGTAGTTCTCTACTGTTTACAACTAACTTAAAAGACTGCACTATTGTTCATACGGACAATAAAGGAACTACAACACTTTCCCTCATTAAATATTTGTTGAACAGAACACTCCTACACTGCATTAAGTCCCATTCTTAAGCACAGCTGTTGAAACCTTGGCTTTGGAATGGGCTTCTTAAGGTCTGCAAGTTGGAACTTGGTTGACACCTTGTTAACATCCAACTCCCCTTCTGTCACAAGTTCCCTCGCATAGAAGTGCCAATTTTTTGTGTGTTTCGTTCTTCTATGGTATTCTGGGTCCTGGGCCAATATGGTCGCTGCTTCATTATTCCAGTGAGGTAAGTGATTTCCTGGAAGAACCACTTCAGCCAGACCAGCTCCCTTCTTGCCTCACTGGCAGCTACCACCTCCGCTTACGTTGTGGACAAGGCTACAGAAGTGTGTCTGTGGCTCAGTCATGAGACGGCTCCACCTCTGTACATACTCATCACTCTTGTGGTAAATCTTCTTGTTACCTGATCCTCTGCTAAATCAGCATCACTGAATCCCGTGAGGGATCCTTTCTTAGTGTTTGGCTTATAATCAAGCCCGTAGTCTAGGGTTCTCTTGATATATCTAAAGAAAGACAAAGTTGACATCTTTCCTACATGGGTTTTCCAAGGCCCTAGATGCTACTTCCACAGCATAAGCAATGTCCAGTCTAGTCCCTGTAATGATGTACATCAAGGCCCCAACCGCCTGCCTGTATGGAAACGTTATCTCATCACTTCCTTCTTCTTCAATAGCTTTCCCTGGATCGAGTTTCTCTTTGATGATGGGAGTTGCTACTCCCCTGCATTCTAACATTACAAATCTATCCAGTATTTTATTTGCAAACCACTCTGGCTAACCTGTATTGTCCCATCCTCTTTTCTATTTATTTCCAATCCTAAAAAGTAAGTAGCAGGTGTTTCTCTGATTTTGAATTCTCTCCTCGTGGCTCTCGTGAAATTAGTTGATTCCTGAGTGTCATTGGCAGTGACCAACCCATCGTCCACATACAGAGCCAACAATATTTTCTTATTTCATTTTATACTTGGAATAAACAGGAAACTGCATTACTTGCTTTGAAGCCTTGATTAGTCAAAAACTTTCCAAACCTTTGGTTCCAACAGCGAGGTGCCTGCTTAAGGCCATATAGGCTTTGTTTGAGTTGGCAAACCCGACCCGATCCATCATCAAATCCCTCTGGTTGCTGTATGTAGATCTCTTCTGTTAGATTACTGTACAAAAATGCTCAAGAGACATCAAACTACTGCAGTGTCAAACATTTACTAGTGGTGACACTCAAAAGATATCTAATTGTTTCTACTTTAGCTACCGGACTGAATGTCTGAGAATAATCAATTCCTTTTTGCTGTGAATAACCCTTTACCATTAACCTTGCTTTATACCTTTCTACAGTTCCATCAGCCTTAGTTTTAATTTTATACACTCACTTACAAGGAATTGTTTTTCATTCCAGACTGCAATTTTTCTAAGGTCCAGGTCTCATTCTCCATAGCTCCTATCCAATCTTTTCTTCTCGGACTAGAAGCTGTTTCTTCTAAGGTTATGGGTTCTTCTAGCTGATTGACATCCGAAATGGCTGACATGATGTAGTCGTCAAACCTCTGCGAGTGCCTGCTCTCAGCTCAATTTCATAATTCTCTTTCATGCTGTGCATTATCTTCTTCTTGTTCTTCAATGAGCTACTCCTCCTCCTCATATCCTCTCAGCTCATGTTGCACAGAATCATGATCTTCATTGTTCTTTTCTTCTTCCTCATTAGTTTTATATTGAGAGTTAATTTTCCATTCTAATTCTTCTGCATTCCCTTGACTTGATTGGTCTTCAACATTCTCATTCAAATTGTGTTTAACTGTATGAGAATTGAATAGTGATTCTTCATTAAATGTGACATCTTTCAACCTTATTACCCGATTATCCTGTCCACACCAAATTCTGTGTTCATCATCTCCGTCATATCCAATTAGAACTTATTTCTCCGCTTTCTTATCCATATTTCTTCTCTGCCGCTTCAGGATGTGTGAATAGCTAGTAAAGCAGATAATTCTGAAATTTTTGATGCTTGTTTTCTTACTTAGCCATAATTCATAAGGGGATTTCCCATCTACACTTGAGGGTCCTGTTCGGTTCAAGATGTAAGAAGCCGTATTCAGCATTTCTACCCAGAGAATCAGAAGTATATTTCTATGGGCATGCATAATCGATCAAGCTGGTTCAACCAAGGTCATGTTTTCTCTTTCACTGCAGCCATTCTGCTCAGGAGTGTAAGGCATCATCAGTCTTTGCTTTATTACATTTTCTTTTAATATTTCTCTAACTGCACAGCTGTCAAACTCCCCTCCATTATCACTTACAAATTCTTTTATCACATATCCTGTAACTTGTCTCTTTCCAAAATTGTCTCAACTTTTCTGGTACCTCAGACTTCTGCCTCATGTAATAGACAGGGCAAAACCTGCTGAAATCTTCCATAAATAGTACAAAATACCGGTAATTTGAGAGGGAATGGAAACGGGCCACAAACATCCGAATGAATCAGTTCACCTGGGCTCGTTACTCTTTCACTTTGGCCAAACTTTAGTCTATGTGTTTTCCCATATATTACAGCCTTTACAAAGATCACTATCCAACTGCAATTTTATACCAAAATTCTTTTAGTATCTTTCTTTTCACATACCTTTTATTTTGATGTCCTAATCTCTTATGATATAACTAAATTGAGTTTACATGTGTCAAAGAAGCAATGTCTTTTAATTTGACATTTCTAATTAAATTTTGTATAGACCTCCGTGCCTTCTTCAAGTACCTTCCCATTTCAGTTTTCCTTCCACTTTAAAATAACATTTACTCATGCGTGAAGAAAACTCCCTTCCAGGTGTTTTTGTCTTCAGCAGCCAAGACCAAAAACAGGTTTCTGCTGAGCTGTGAGACATAGGGTCATACCAAACATCGCAACGCTGTAGCTGTATCCACCACCCACCAACTTGAACTTCAACCATAACTGATCCCTTTACCTACTGTTTGAATTACTTCATCATTTGCTGTCTTTACTGAATGAGTTACACTAAATTTTTCAAATGTTGTAAAATATCCCTCTGATTTGTTACATGGTTTGTAGCCCTGTTGACTATGTACCAACCGTGATCATCATCATCAGATGCTACAGATGTAGAAGCAGCAGCCATGAAGCCCTCAACTGCTACAACTGACTCCTCTAACTGCCAGACTTCACACTTCATCCTCTGAAGCGGTGGTTTACCATCGTCTACCCATTTTCTGCAGTTTCTGACAATGTGAGCCGGTTTCTTACAGTAATAACAAAGAAATGTTGACTTACTGGTGACGTGTTTTGCCTCTTTGCCTATTATCATCTTATCCAATCCCTTCCTTTATGTTGTGGTTAACGCTTCCTGCCCTAAGCCAGCAGTCCTACTCTTTATGGTCTTTTCAAATGCGCAAAGTTGGTTTGTGAGATTTTCTATTGTTCTTTCAGATTTAATCATCAGCAACCATCTAGACTTAAACATAAAATATTCATCTGACAGTATACCTAAAATCTTACATATTAGTAACAAATTAGGTAGTTCACAACTACATTTTTTATCCTAGATGGTTATTTTTGAGAGTATGCTCCATTCGGTTTTCAGTTTTGACATGTGTACCAATATCGTCATTAATGTCCTTTATAAAACTGAAAATTCCATACACACTTCATAAACTTTATCCTCGCTTCCCCTGTCAAACAGTATGTGAAGTTCCATCCACACTTCATGGGCTGTTAAGAATCTAATGATCTTCTCCAATGTGTCTTCAGTCATGTTTGTAGTCAGGATAAGCAGTGCATTGCTTTCAGCCTTCACAAACCTTTCTACATTTGAATTATATAATGTTACCTCTGCTGGAGTAGCATCTTTTTTTAATGCTTTTCTGGCTCTTGTAAAGTTTTTTTCAAAATTGTCCATGCAACCAGACACTCCACGCAAGAGAGCACTCGCTTTGTACTTCCATGTTCTCCAGTTAGACTGGCCTTCCAAAAGACCTACAGTAAAACCCCTCTATTACGACCATCTCTCTATTACAACCCTATCCCGAGGAACCATGAAAAGTTTGGGTTGAAAAAGTCGAAAATTCGAGGCATGTCTAAAAATAGATATAGTAATCTCTCTCCAACCACAGTTTCAGATATGTGCGGATTTGTTTTTGTAGACCTTTTCTCCAACTGCAGTACTAGTTTCTATTATCCACTGTTTTCAGTCTATGGAAAACTAGCTCTTACTGATGTTAGTGGCCGCACATTTCTCAAGCTACCATCATAGACTTTAACATTTGTTGTCCCAAGCAGCGTGAAGCAATAAATTACTTAATGCCAGAAGGGACACTGGTGTATTGTCCTGGAAGCAGGGGGGAGGGGGCAGGAGTTGCAGGCTGGGTTAGTAAGGATTCTTTGTCCTAGCCACATGCCGCTGCCTCTGCCTTACCCTCCCTGTCTTTTTTCGCTTCCATCATCCCTCCTCTTTTGCTGTAAAAACAGCGGCACATTACACAGACTAGTTTATTAAACAGTGTATGTGTGATAATTTCCAATTTAATTCAATGCCCTTTTTTTATTAATGATTATTTTTAAGTTTATGTGCGTCCACACCTACGTAATATGCAAATTTTTTATGGTGGGCAATTGTTTTTTTTCTTGTGAAGTCAATTTTATGTGTAAAGTGAATAAAGATAAGTGTGTGCAAATAAAATGTGTTCTTATGTTACCGGTACCATATTATGGCGAGTGAGGCCATGTGTGTGTATAGGCAACATCAAAAGTTTTTGATGAAAAATTCGGGATAGTTAATATTTCAAGTAGACCGCACTAAATATTTATATCCCCATAAACATTGCTGGGCCTCATCGTGCCAGTATAGAGGTGAACATGCCACCTACATTTTGTATAAATTCAACACATTGACGTGAATTGCATCTATCAGTATGTTTTCCCAACGCCGGACCGCTGTTATGAAGTGAACCTGCCCTGTAACAATGGCAGTGGCGGCGGGCGGGAGGCCGTCACCCGCCATCTGTTAGTGACCGACTGACAAGCGACAGCTGCCCAGCCTGAGGATCTAGGGCCGAACTTTAGCAGCAAACCGCCATACCCGTGCCCGGCCACACTACAGAGGATCTAGGCGCTCGGCCAGCTACGTATACGCGGCAGCCAGCAATGTATTCGCTGCAACCCCGACAAGGGGTGGTCCAATATGCCTTTGTTGGGTATCAAATTAATCAGGTGACGTCCAGCTTATTAAAATGTACATATTTATATTTAATTTAAATAATGGTTTTTTTTATGCGCTAGAGATGATTGAACATGAACTTCATGCATAAAATTGCAAGTTTGGGGTCATAGGGGTTAGGGCCCAATATTTCCAAATTTATTATTATGACCCCCCCCCCCGGTTCTACTGTATTTGGAATATCTTATGCCTTCCATAATTAAAAATCTTTGTCTTATCTAGGTCTTCACAGAGTTCGCAAACTAGGAAACTTACTGGAACTCATAACCTGATAACTTCTTATTCATAGACAACAAATGCACAAGAACACAAAAGGCTATAAACTAGTTCTCTACTGTTTAAACTATTTTGAAAGACAAAAGACTGCACTATTGTTTATACTTACAATAAGGGTACTACAACACAAGTTTCAATTAACAATGTTAGTGTGAACATGAGATGAACAGGAACAGTAATATTTGCAGTTGCAATAAAATAAGCAATCATAAGTACACATAGCACTTCACAAGGTAAAACACAGATAAAATTACTATTGGCTTCTGTAACTACCAGAGAAATAAAAGAAATACTAATTTTACTTGGATTTATTTACTGCAATTTTACTATAGAAAAACATTTTATAATGACTGAAATTAACATGCTGCCTTTCTATTAGAAAACTGAAAATGGAAATAAATTAAAAATTCTCATAGCTGATTAAGGAGTGTTATAACTTCAGATAACCACCATCCTTACAATAAGTGTTAAGATACTGAAATTATGAAAATTAAATATTTACGAATACTGCTGCCTAACTATCCAAAGAAATAAAATAAATTATTATATAACTGCTGAATTCAAAATTACTTCATTGTCTCACGTAACTGGAAGACGAAAGTTAAGTTCTATTGCTCCAAAAATTTTAATAACTTCATAAATCACCGAAGAATAATGTTAAAATGTGGCAGATGCACCAAACATTTGTTTTAATGTAATGTAAAGATAGTGTGACGGACTCTGTGTATGATTATGTATTCTTTATACTATGAACTCTTTGGTAGAGGTAATAAAAAGTAGTCTGGCTGAAAAAGTTGTTACGAATACATCCAATTTAACAGGTTATGGTCCCAGGTAAGCTAAAGGCATCTGCATTTGAGATTTATTATTGTTAAGAAGAAGTGTGGTGACGGTAAAGTCAACATAAATGAAAGTGATTTGGGTGTAGCTTGGTTTTTTTCTTAATTCGATGGTAAAGTCAAGCCTACACACCTCAATGAACATTTAAAAAATGGATGGTTTGATTGGTGGTCAAGTCGACATAAAATTATCAGTGAGGCAGATTAGGCAACATGGAAATTCAAGTTGACTGTATTGCTCAGGGCAGCTAACCTACTTGGCATTACCGATGGCACCACCCCGCCTCCTGTAAAGGAAATGAGTAAGCAAGATTATGAGAAATGGGCAGAAAAGGATGCCAAAGCTCAAAGTGTAATTGTAACATGCATTGAAGATTGTGTTCAAGAAATTATATTGTGTAAAACAGCCTGTGATATCTGGAATAAACTTCATACAGTTTATGGACAAAAAAGTGAATTGTTTGTACATTTAGCCCAACATAAATTTTTTGAAGTAAAATACAAGAAAAAAGAAGTAATATCCGAGTACCTCGGGAGAGTTGATGCAATCTTGGACAACCTAAAGTCTCTTGGTGCTGATGTCGACGAGAGCATGGCGATCACAAAAATCATCTTGAGTCTTCCAGGGCAGTATCAGCATTTCATATCGGCTTGGGAGTCCATGCCAGCGAGCGGATCAAAGAGTTCCACAGCATTCCAGATGGTAAAGGCAGGAAGAAAGTGCTTTACTTGTGGTAAAGTTGGACACTACAAATGAGAATGTAAGTCTAATATAAAGAAAAGTGAAAATAATAATAACAATAAATTCCAAAGTAGGGTTAATACTGTCTACAGCGCAAAAAGTCAGGTCATAATTTAAATGAATGTTGGTTTAGAAATAAATCGAGTAGGCCTATCATTAGTCATGCATTTCAGGTCTATGTAATGCCTGCAATAAACAGTGAGTATGCCAGTGATGAATGGGTAATGGATAGTGGTGCATCAGAGCACATGTCACATGATAAACATATCTTTATTAATTATAAGAAATTTAAATGGTCAAAAGAGATCATATTGGGTGATGGAAAAGTTATTCAAGCTGTTGGTATTGGTGACCTAAAGTTACAAGCCCATAATGGGCATGAATGGTTAGATTCTACTTTGTACAATGTTTTGTATGTGCCAAATATAAAAATAAATCTTTTCTCAGTTAGCAGTGCCACAGATAAAGGTTACCAGATACAAATTAATAGCGAGTCATATAGGTTCCTAAAACAAGGAAGCAGTCTGATTTATGCTACTGCTTATCGCAGAGATAAACTATATATAATGAACTTTAAGTATACAAATACCCATGCTTGTGTTGGTAAAGTAAATACAAATTTAATTGAGTGGCATGAAAAGTTGGGACATCAGAACATAGAGCAAGTAAAGTCGATTCTAAAAAGAAGTCAAATAGAATATACACTAGGTGGTGAACAGTCAACATGTGTTCCTTGTGTGAAAGGGAATTTGCACAAACAGCCATTTCCCTTAAGTGAAGCAAGGGGTGAAAAACCAGGTCAAGTATTACATATGGATTTGTGTGGCCCAATGGAGATCAATTCCTTAGGAGGCGCTCGTTATTACTTAACAAATTAAAGATGACTACACATGTCTTAAAACAGTTTTTTTTTTTAAGAATAAAGCTGAGACTGTAAACAAAGTACAGATTTTTCTGAACTATGCTATTAAAAATTTGGGTCATAAAATGCAAATTATTAGGGCAGACAATGGGACTGAATTTACCAACAAAGAGTTTCAGTTACTAACGGATAGTTTGGGAATAATACACCAGAAAAGTGTAGCATGCACACCGGAACAGAACGGTATAGCTGAATGAGAAATACATACCATTAATGAGTCAGCTAGAACAATGTTACTGTCCAGCAGTTTAGATAAGAATTTGTGGGCTGAAGTGGTTAATACTGCAGTTTATGTCTTAAATAGGACAGGTACAAGTAGCAGTGAAAATATAATACCATTTGAATTTTGGGAAAATGAAGGGCTATTTGACATAAATCAGGTTGAAAATTTTTTGGATCAAAAGTAATGGTTCATATTCCTGACCAAAAAAGGCAGAAATGGGGTGCAAAGTCAGAAACAGGTTACTTTGTGGATTATGGTGAAAACACTAAGGGATATCGTGTTTATTTTCCTGACTTAAATTATGTCTTGATCAAAAGAGAAACAATATTCATTAAGGAAAGTGGAAATGAAATCAAAGAAAAATTTGATGCTGGGGCGCAAGAAGGATTTCCAGTTGGAAATACAAATGTGAATATGGGATATCCAGAACAGGATGTCGGAGAAGAAAAAACAGATGAAGAAATGGAAGATGATAAAACCAGAGAGAACCAGGTGCATCCAGAAACTAAAAACCATAACAAAATGGAAATACCTCAGGGAAGAAGTAGTTAGATACATTGGAAGAGAATAATACCTGGGTAGAAGTTACTGAGGTCCGAGGAGTTAATATTATTTCTAGTAACTGGGTTTTTTAAATAAAAGAAACTGAAGGTAAATAGTTGCACAAAGCATGTTTCGTGGCTAGAGGTTTTGAACAAAATGAGTGTAATTTGTCAGAAGTATATTCTCCAGTTGCAAAGTTAGCTCCATTTAGAATCTTCATGGCAATTGCAAATAACAAAAATAGGCCAGTTCATCAAATGGATGTAGTAGGAGCATTTTTACGTGGTGACATTACAGAAGTAGTTTACTTAAAATCTCTTGGCAATGATGAAAAAATATATAAATTAACTAAATCTTTACATGGTTTGAAAAGTTCCCCCAAACACTGGAATCAGAAGTTTGATAAATTTATGGCAAATGAAAGGTTTCAAAAGTAAAAAAATTATTAGGGAACAAAATTATAACTTTTTGTATGTTTTGTTGTATGTGGATGATATTTTGTGTTTTGGGTCACAAAATGAACAAGTTCAGGAATTTAAGGCACAGTTACACAAAAACTTTAAGATGAAAGACTTAGGAATAGGTCGAGAATATTTGGGTATTAGTATTGAACAAGAAAAAGGAAAAACAGTGTTAAGTCAAAAAATTTATCTGAGGTCTTAGAAAAATTTGGAATGTCTAATTGCAAACCAATAGCTACCCCTTTGGATCAGAACTTTAATTTTAAATTACTTCAGAGAGAGGTCAGAAAATAATGAAATTGAAAGAAAGTGTAGACAGTTAATAGGCTGTTTAATGTACGCAGTCTGTGGTACTAGGCCTGATTTATGTGTTCCTGTCACTTTTCTGTCCAGGTATCAACATTGTGCCAGTGACATGTTCTATAGGTCACTTAAAAGAATTTTACACTATATAAAAGGAACTCTAAATTTAAGTCTTGAGTATGTAAGTATAGAATATTATCTACAGGGGTATGTAGATGCAGACTGGGCAAGTTGTTTTGAAGACAGGAAGTAGACTTCAAGTTATGTTTTCAAGATATTTGATTGTGTAATCACTTGGTGTAGCAAAAAAACAGTCTTGTGTTTCATTGTCTTCAACTGAGGCTGAATATATAGCCTTGAGTATAGCAGTTTCCGAAGCATGTTGGTTGAGTAACATAGTTTGTGATTTGGGTGTAACCAACCATCAAGTGATTATGTTTGAAGATAGTCAGTCATTAAATTAGCTTATAATAATGAAAACAATAAAAGATTAAAACAAGTGGACACAAGGTATCACTTCAAGATTGATAAAGTGAATAGTGGTTTAATACATTTAGAATATGTTCAGAGTGGAAATAATGTTGCAGTCATGTTCACGAAACCACTAGGGAAAACAATGTTTGAAAATTTCAGAAGTCTCATATTGAAAGAGAGTTGTTAAATTTTACATAGGTACAAGAAAACATTGTAAAAAAAAAATATTTGTTGAAAAGGGGTGTTAAAATGTGGTGGATCCAACAAACATTGGTTTTAATGTTATATAAAGATAGAGCCATGGACTCTGTGTGTGATGTGTTCTTTACACTGTGTACTCTTTGGTAAAGGTAATAAAAAGTAGTCTGGTTGAAAAAGTTGTAACGAATACATCCAATTTAACAAATAAAAAGCTAAATTTCTTCTCTCACTAATCAAATTCATTTAAAAATAACTTTAATTACATAGAAAAGTTACTTCGGTTTAACCAAAGTTATTGCTTGAGCACTAGCTAAAGCATTTAGAAAAAACAGGCTACTGAAGCATAGAACACGTATCTTGTCCGTAAAAAAAATAAAAATAACTTAAATGTTTGAGAAAAGGTTGTAATTGTTTAAATCAAATACCAATTATATGCATATGTGCTCCTCTGGCATCAATATAGGGATGGCGTTACTTTCACGATGTATAGCATCATACCCATCCTCAATGGTGCCAGATGCTAAGTGACGCTTCAACAAAGGCGGCATCTGGAACAAGAAGGAAGAATAATTTTCTGCACACCCACACCCTCTTCTTTTAAATGGTGTGGCATCCTGTTCCTAAACTCACTTCTGGGACTATGCTAGTGAACCTGTCTTATGGTGGTTCCTGGGATTAAACAGATTTTAATCCCAGCGGTAATTAATATGTCCACCTTATTTGAAGATCCCACCAGAAGCATCACTTTCACAAATTCACGCCTATGCAGCACTATAAAATAAAACCACTATTGAAAAAACTAAAAATAAAAATAAAAAACCTTCAATGGAAAGTATTAACTAAAATAAAATTGAAACAAAACTGGAAAAGAATTAATTACAGTACAAAAATTATTAAAATAAATTAACAACATAAAAATGTCTTTGAAAAATAATATTTAAATATTTAGGTCAAAATTACATTCTTAGTAAAATGGTTAGGTGGTGTAAGATTATCATTAAAATTACGTTGACAGAAAACAAAAAATAATTAACTAGGGATTATTAAAAATTTCTTGAAAATATAAACATTACATGAAAACTTAAACAAAAACAAAATAATAAATAAATATTTACTGTAAACATAGCTTTCTTTTAATATTCTATAATGAGGGCTGTCTTAAAACCCAAGATAATTGTTATAACACAAGGAAAGCGAGAAGGCAAGGGAGTGCCGGCATAACAGGGCAGCTGCAGCACACACTGAAACCTTCAGCCACCCTGATAAACCTACCCCTGCGCTGAAATTCTACTCTACCCCGCACCCCCGGAAGATCGCTGATCAAGGGAATTTTCAGTATATAAGGAAGTCCGCTAGCACCTCCAGGTAGACATGCCGGGCTCACCTGACGTGTAGGTCAATGAGCACTCCCTGGTCTGCAGAAGGCCTCGCTCTCCTCTTCTCAGCCTGCAACATGGCTACAACCACCTCTGCAGACAGAAGACTGCACCATTCCTGCAGCTTGAAGAAGGCTCATCCACAACTGCACCAGCCGACCACAAGGACGGCTCGACTCCAGAGGAAACCCAACTTCCTGTATCCTGGACCCCTTTACCCCAGTCAACTTCCATGTGTGTGTGGTAGTAGGTCATCGCGACGTAATTCACCCTTCTGGATCAACTCCATAATTCAAAGACACTGTAGAGAGCATGTTCTTACGTAGATTTTGCATTTCCGTTTGAATAATACATTTTACTAGGTTCACCTTTGCCTAAATTAATCTCCTTACGTCAAATGGTACTAGTTAACTAATCTTGTATGTTTTAGCCAGGACTTTCCCCTTTCCTCTATTCGTAATAAATATTACGTAACCTGAATTCTTGGACTACCATAATTTTTAGATGAGATCCCTATTCACGTATCTTAATTTCTTAATAGTTGTGTCAGTGGAACTTGGTTTCCAGGTGTAATAAAGAACCCGCTGAAGACTAGCAGTGAGGTGCACCGAACTCCACAGGAGACAGAGCTTGCAGAAAGCCTTAGTCTGGACAAGACACGCTGCTGCTCCTGGGTTTCCGGTGTTCCCGCACCTACCTTTGGTGAGTCATTATACCAGACTGCAAGTCTATACATCAGGGCCTTGGGTGTGACTGAGCAAGTGACGCCCCCAGGACTGCACGTCTGCGGAAGGGTCAGAGGATAAAGCAAATGCACCATTAGAAGGGTGGAACTGAGTGTCACATACGACACAGAGAACGTTGTGCTTTACAGAGAGCTTTAAATTCTAACCCCAATATCGAAGTCATGAGCGAGGTTTGAACCTCTGCCTACAGAACCTGAATTCATACCTAGACTGATGTCACAGTTCGTCCCTCTCGATCATTGGTTGCAGTTAAATGCATATTTAGGTGCATGTTGGCCGGACTATGACCCAGAACTGCCACGTCCTACCCAACAGGAGACTCCACTGCCGACAGTAAGCGTTACCCCGCCCAAGGTAGTCCCGCCGAAGGACGAGCAGAATATGTGTTTGGTCATGTTAGCTTCAGGGAAGACGGTCCGGGTTTGACTCCCGCCAAAGGTAGTCCCCAAGCCTCGCGTAGTTTCTTCCCCTGTGAACTACATTCCCGCACGTCGGCCTACGTGACCACTGCGAATGGTCCCAATCTCTCCATTCAGATCACCCACCCCCACCAACCCCCGTCACCTCTCATACACCCCGGGACAACCGGCACCCTGCCTATTGGCAATCTTATTAATGAGGAAGATTGAATTCCCTGGGAGGGGAAACAATCGCGATTTGCCTGACTCTGGAGTTTGATTCCCCTCTCTTCTGACTGTACCCTCCCACAAAGTGGCCCCCCACAGAATTTACCACGACTCACCGAGCAAGTACAATTGCTAACACGCCACTGTAGGTTTACCTGATGAACTAGGGGGGGTGATCAGCACCATAACTACTATCACCGTAGATAGGAGTGCGCATCATAATATACAAATATTTAGTCTGTAAGTTTGTGTTTGTTGAATTCTGATTGAATGCTGTAATAGTGTGGTATTACTAATTTGCATTACTAATATGCATGGCCTGCACATTTGTGTAATGTTAAATGGCATACTTAAGAATAGAAAATTCTCTATTGAACCAGGTCTACATGTAAATCAAATTTGAAAAATGGAAGAATAGAATCCGTCAAAATATTGGTCAAAGACATAAATACTGGAGAATAATACATGTAACATACCTGACTCACATTATAGAATATTGCACTAAATTGATATGTTGTAAAATTGCAAATATACTACCAGAAGTCAAACACATGTTCCATAAGACAAAACATTTAATTCAAAACATAGGGAAATTAGATGTGTATTGATGTGAGGAGCAATTTAATGCTGATGCTTTCTTTAATAGTGTGTTGAATGGAAATTATAAGGTATTACTGGTAAAAGAAAAATAGGTTATTTATTGAAGCTTTCTACCTTCCTTGTCGGAAGGAACAATATTGTGTAAAGGCTGTTCACTGTAAAGTGAGAATTTTTTTAATCAACCTTGAAAAAATTCACTGGCCTTTACTGTACATTATTCAACATTATCACTAGTTGCTCACTTTGTGTAAAGTTGGCAGTGAATTAGGAAAAGTAGTTCTGAATATTAACCTACCTACAGCAACTGGGAAGGAGTAAATAAATATTAGTAGGCGTATTTGAATTGTGACATAAAGAAAGGATTGTAGTGTATAATCTTTAAACTTAAAAAGAAAATACACTAGAAACTTAAGCAAGAAGTGACTCAATACTCTAGTAAAATGAGAGCTTGTTTCTGGTGCCTTCAGATTTTGATGGTGACGACATGCTAGGTGTGTCAGACTTGCGGCAAGTAGTGGACAGACTAACAGGCCAGCAGAGGCTCAGTGAGCAAGACATGCAGCATCTCATACAGAACATCTTGGATGAAGCAGATCTGGATGATGATGGAGCACTTTCCTTTGCAGAGTTTGAGCACATCATATCAAAGTCATCCGATTTTGCCAAGTGAGTTGCTGTATATTGTATTACATTTATTGTAGATGGGTTGTGCAAAATAGAGGTTGTCAATTTCCTCTCACCCCCCCCCCCCCCCTACACCAAATGTTGGCATCAAGAATAGTAGTTTTAACAGTTTGAAGCTTTCAATTTGAAGAAGTAATCCATTACGAATCCTTTTGTCGCCATGTGGTTTCTACCTGGCCGTCAAAACATGTTGCCAAGCTGCTCACTCACAGATCATTAAAAAAAGTAGTTTTTTTTATTGTAGAAATTTTTTATCACTGCAATAGAGAGAGGTTGTTCAAGACCAATTGTTTATTCTTGTAAAAATATATTACGTGACAAATTGCAATTTTTTGTTTACCAGGTACGTATAATACTCATGGTGAATTATGTACAATACAATTTTAGTTTGATTTCTTGTGACTATATGTTTGTGATTTTTCTCATTTTTTCAACGCAATACATTTATAGGGGTCCACAACAATCTGTTAGCGTGGTGGGATTTATATTAATCAAGTGTCCGCCATCCATTTACTGGGCCGCAGAATATTACCTTGCACATTATTCAGCAACTCAACTGTAATAATAGCAGCATTTAGTTTTGTCATCGTGTTTGCAGTGACATATACTAGGTTTATAGGACCGCTGTGACAAACAGTACAGTTTTCACTTCTCTACGCAACTCCAATGTTACAACCCACCATTGTTTTACACTTTGTGTATGTCATGTTATGAAGCATCTCTCTCCTATTCGTTACACAAGATGCCTGTGAAGCAGTTGTGCCCCATGTTGTGTGCCCTTTTGAAGCCTGCTTACAGCGGGATGCATTAGGGAAAAAACAAAAGTAAGTAAGGGGATCACACACGCTATCCTATCAGCAGGCACTGTATCTTACAAGTGATGGGAGGAAGGGTGCTCCTCCTCGTTGACCGGTTCACGCGGTGGGTGAACGGTTGAACAGTGGCTGGCTCTGGTTGAAGTGCAGTGGTGCAGATGTCCTCGTCTGAGCGGGCAGGAAGAGGGGTACCCTGCAATCTTATCCCTAACCCTGGGGCAGGCAAGACCTAATGGAACTTCTTCCTCTCGAGCGATTGCCTTACGATGGGGTGCAGTTTTCCGGGTAATTTGATTAGGGGAGGAAATAACTGTGTAGTTAGGTGCGAGGGGTAGGGCGTATTAACGTCACTTATGACAGTTTCAGCAGAAGCTAAATTAACTGTTTCACTCACTGTGGCACATAAGGCCCATTTTAACCACTTTCGTGTTCCTCCCTGCCGGGAGTATGGCATTTGGCCACAGAACAAATCAATCCACAGAGGATAAGCCGGTACGTTAAGGAGCCTAGTGTGTACTTCCAGTGCTCAGACTTGAGGCATGCAGTAACACTCAGCGTTCCTTTCGTCCGGCCTTTTGCAAGCAATCAACAGAACTTTTGAGCAGCATACGTCACTTCCTTGCTGAGACCTGGATGTAGCACCAACCAGAGGTTGATTATGCCTAAGTGGTTCCAACTCCTAGCTGGCATTTGAAAGTAGTGGCGGAGTATGGAACACTTGGTCTGGTCGATTCTCGTAGTGGATTAGAGTACCTAGTGATTTTGGGCACATCTGATGGTCTACCGATTGCCAGGGCTCTGTTTGCCTCTTATTCTTAAGGAACCTAAGAACTGCAACTACCAAAGGGGTAGGTGATGTAGCCGCACCGTCCGGTGGGCTGCAGAGGTCCAGAAGGGACGTAGACGCAAATTGCTACCAAATGGGTTGCTGGTGGTTATCAGATGGTGGTAGGCGAGGAGCAATGTCTTTGGGAGCCTCTGGACTGGTGGAGTCTGCCAGAAGCTCGGAATCTGTGGTGGCTGCAGAGGTGAGTCAGTGGCTGCTGAAGTGTTGAGCTTCTGGTCGGCTGGTGTTTTCTGACTGGTAGAGATCTCAGGCCCTTACAAGTGGTGGGATCTCTGAAGTACCAGTGGTCGTGCACCCTGATGGCTCCTCCGGCCCTTGCAAGTGCTGGAGGAGCAGAGACTCTAAGAGCTAAGGGATGCTCTCTCTTTTATACTAATTTCTGGAGCTTGTAGGATCTTAGAGCTTTCAGCAGAATTGTGAATGTCCTGCATGCACTCAATCAGCTGAGAGCATATGGAGAGGTTATCATTCGGACACTGTGTTTATGGCAGATGAGATGGAGAAGGGGAGGATTCAATGGCAGGAGTGTCTACTCATCCCCAGAGTGTCTACCCATCTCCGTCCAAACCACTTGGTACCCAGAGGAAAGGTGCAAGGACACCATGCTGGTTTCTAGGCAACTAATTCCTGCCCTGCCGGCCATGTTGAGTGAAGGAAAACAAGCTCTGCTGTGTATCGCCGAGGGCAGCCGAAAGCTTACTCAATCCAGACTGCAAATTTACACTTGCGTTGGTAACACCATGCACGTGTAGCAAATGTTTACCTTTTAAAGTAATTAATTATATTTTTACTTTGAAAAAAGTGTGTTTTTGACAAAAATAATCAAATAAAGGGATTAAAATTAATTTATTTACTGTCTTCAATAATTAATTATTCAAAACCATGCCCTCTGATTTTCCTATACAGTTATGCCTGTTGAGAGTTTTGCTGCGCTAGGGATCGATTGGTGGCAAAAGCTGTTGAATAGGTCCAGAATATCTGTTTATTCAGAAGACGTGTCTCTATTGAAATACTTAATATAAATAGTCAGATGTTCCCACAAGAAGCCACTGAAAATGAACTTCATGCTTGGTAATACAAGTTGCTCTATCTTCACACAATTTGTGGCGACAAGAGGTGGTGGTCAATTATATGCTTCTGGGGGGAGGGGGGGATCTTTTTTTTTTTGGGAGATGTTCCCTATTTTGTTGATTTAATATTTTGTGTAAAAATCATGTTGATTTTATGCCAGATACAATTAAACACCATCTTTATGGGGAAAAAACAACCCTTAAATCCAAAAGAGAACATTGTTGCAATAAATAACTGTTGGTTAAAATTTTTGTGTGACATTTTCAGGCGAAACCATTTGCTTTTAAATACGAAAGCGATGATAGAAGCAAGTTTTGAGTATCGGATAATGTTGGTAAAATTTCTGCAACCTTCAAGTTTTAAACATGGTGTAATAACAGTACAATATTATTGTAGATAACCATTGCATACTCATGACTGCAGTAAACTTATTAGAGGTCAGACTTGGTGAGCAATTGGCTGCTCTGTGGTGCGGTGTATTTGACAGGTTAACAGCATGTCGTTAAGCTGAGATCACATGATTAGTTTTATTTTATGCTTCATAAACTATGCCGATTTCCCTCTTACCAGGCATGAAAAGGGGAGGAAGCAACCACATGCAGCCTTGAGAGAGGGAAGGGGGTGCAGCTTATTTTGCTAGGTACAGTTTTCCCTCTCACTGGTATGTAAGGGAGGAAGAAAGGTGCATGGCTGAGACACACCACGCTGGTTGCTAGGTAATTGCTTCCCCTTTCGTCAAGCGTATAAGGGGAGAGAGCAAGGTCGTACCTGACTGCCAACTGCCAAATTTATCGACTCTTTATCAGCTAAACTTGAAAGCACCATGCTCCAGTGATGATAAATTTGATGCATTTCACACCCAGTTATTAGACATTTGCATAAACAACCAGCTTAAAAACTATTGTAGCACAAAATCTTGCAGAACCAAAAGAATTTTTTATTGAAGCAGTATCCAATACACTGTAAAACCAGATAATTTTATATTATTTATATAGGAATTTTCTTGAGACCACTGAAAATTTTCATTGGATACAGTTTTTCAGGACATGGAGTCCACTGTACTGAACTTGAATTTGTAACTCATATCTGCTCAATGGATGGCACTAGCAACTAGAATCTGGTAGCTAGGTGTGCATTCTTCACAAGTATAGCACAAAAATTTAGAGCAATATTATTAATGAAAAATTTGGTATATGGTCTATGAGACTATAATTGTTGTTCTTATAATGGAATAGCAGTTATTCTCCATTTCATAATAACTTCAGTAAATTTTGATAGTCCTCGAAAAGAAGTGCAATCACAACGTATCCCTCTGCCACAGCTGTTCTGTCGGTGAAGAAAACAATCTTTGTAAACAAACTCTATGAATCCAACTTCGGTTCCGTACTTAGGCTGATATAGCTACTTACCATTCCCACCTGTTCTATTTTTGTAATGACCACGTAATATACTAGTTACAGTTTTATTTATTTTATTGGTCAGGTGGGGAAAACTAGTTTGTCATCTTTTGTGAGATGTGATTTTTTTTGCCATTATTCTTATGAGTGTGTGGCAATTTGAACTTGCATTGTTTTGATGATGCAGTGGTAAATGTTGTTCGCTCAGAAATAATATTGAAATTACTTAAACTCAAAAGTTGTAACTTTATCATAAGAACTAAATGTGATAAACATCATTGTTCATACTGATGCAAGAAATACTGAACATTTTTAGTGAAGTTAAACTAGCTCATAAAAATTGCTCAATTTTTTAATGCAATGAAATACACTAAAAGGGCATATATTTAGGCCACATACATTTCAAAACTTCGAGAAAGAACAAAATGAGATAAATACTTCACTGTTAATACCGACGTGCGAAGTGCACAATGTAAATATTTTCAGTAAATTTTTCACAATTAAATTAGGATAAATACAAGGATTTCTTTAAAGACCAGAAACATTTCAAATATTGCGAAAAACGTTATTTACTGAACACACAAACTTACTGTTCACTTTGTAATCCCAAAACATGTGGCGAGCCTTAGATGATTACTTCACTAAAATCACTTTTGTCTGCTACAGATACAAAATTATTTATTTGCTGACTTACTCAATTAATAAAACACTTCGGCTGTTTCTTGAAACCAACAAATGTAACTGTTGCAACGTAAATACTTTGTCACTCATGCTTCATGGTCAACAAAAATGGCAGACCAAAGCACACAACAAACCCTTTTACAAAGCAGCAGACAAGTGTCAATATTTTATTTCACTGAGAAGACTGTTCTAAAAAAGGCACCTACAATGAACTACATTGATGTAATATGCAAATACAAAAATAATTGACTGTATATATACAGTAACATTCTGACACCACAAGCACGGAATTGTCGCTAATAGGTAAATTATGATGGAAGAGAGCTCAAAGGAATTGGCATTCACCAGGCGGGTGGAAACGTTTTACATAACCCTAATGTTCACATGCTCAACCACAATTTTTCTAAATGTTTCTAAAGCCCTTGCTCTATAACTTGGAAAAATTGTACATTATTCCAAGAGTATAATTTAAGCAATAAATGTAGTATTTATTATTTGATTTCTAAATTATATTTTTTAATGTAGAGTACTATTTTATTCTGTAAATATGGCAAAGATCACCAGCATAATACACATCCTGATTTTTACACAAAATATTAAGTCGACAAAATAAGCACATATTTCAAAAACAAATTATACCCCACCCCCTCCTCACTGAAGCATACACTTGACCAACCCCTTGTTGCAAAGAATTGTTTCAACATCAAGCAGTTTGCATTACCAAGCATGAAGTTCATTTTCGGTGGCTTTTTGTGGGGAGATCGGAGGATTTATATTAATTTATTTCAATAGACACACATCTTCTGAATAATCTGATATCCTGGAAGAGCCTATTCAACAGTTTTTGTCACCAAATAATGCATAAGCACTGAGCTCAAGCTTCCCCTTCTCCAGCTCACTCGCCATGAACATAGTGCCTGATCTGTAACCTCTCCGTATGCTCTCAGCTGATTGTGTGCAGGATATTCAAAATTCTGCTTACATGTGTCATATTTTTTTTCTCTAGAGGGCTAGGAGTAGAAACTGGGGCGGATCCAGGCTTGATGTTTGGGGGGGGGGGGGGGCATAAATTATAAACATAGAAAATATTGTAAAAATTACTATTCTACATGTTACAATATTTTAATTGACTTATGATACACGTGGCTAAATAATTCAGTTACAATACAAATTCAAGGTGCCAAACTTTCTCTTTCTGGCAAATCTATCTATAACTTTTTCAGGGTCAATTTTCAAGTCCCTATGTACATTTAACAGGCAAAGACCATTCAACCACTCCTCTGTCATTCTTCATTTAACCCAAGTTTTGACTCGCCGGAGAGTAAAAAGAGTGTTCAGCTGTAGCAACACTGACTGGAATAGTACACACAATTTACAGTAGCACACTAATTGTAAGGAATATGTCAGCATCACAGTCATCCAATACTTCAAGCGCTGTCTATGGTATTTACTTGGTCTTTTGGTCTCTTCGCCATTTGGCTTCTCATAGTTTAAATTCCCCAAGAAGATACTGTTGATGCAGTATTTTTTTTGCAAGTGACTTCATTTCTTGCTCCATACGTTCATTTGATGTATTTTGTTTTAAAATACTACTTGACATTAGAAGTCTTAAGTTTAAAGACTGTAGAAATGTTTCTTAAAATCTAGTTGAAAGATCAGACAATGGAAACACAAACACCTGCAGCTACCGACACTTTTAAAATGACTAATCACTGTTACTGTTACTCTTGAAAGATTGTTGTAAACAATATCGGTAAAGGTCATAAGGAGAAGGGTGTTGAACAGGTGCTAAGTGTACCCAAATACAGTAGAGTTCTGTGCTGTATTTAGTGTAACTATGTGACGCCGGAATGAGAAAGGGAAAGAAGAGAAGGTCGTAGGGATTTAGGTTGAAGGAGGAAAGTGAGCAGGTACACAAGTGCAACTGTGTGATGCGGGGAATGGAAAGAACGTGGAGGGGAGGAGTTAACTTTCTGTGCCATGCGAACTTCACCATCAGAGCTAATTTTGCAACACAAAACAGAGTAACTCTGTGTGTGTGTGCATGCATGCATTATTTTTATTATTATTATTATTATTATTATTATTATTATTATTTAAAAAGCACTAGGTATGGTAAAGTGTGAATTTCAAGTATATGCTATTTTTCGATTTTTACTTTGCATTTATTTTTTTTAGAGCAGTCTCGGGAGGGGCCACAGCCCTCACTCTGGATCCGCCTCTGGCTAGAAAGTTTGGTGTCTGCTTGCATTTGGTGTCGGATTACAGTCAGTCATATACCGTACTTTGCGATGTTATGTTTCTTATTTAGGCGTGTTGAGGTGAAATATTTTTTAATGTCTATGTTTATTGGTCAAGCGCTAAATAATGTTTGTAAATAAAACAGAAAAACATTTCAATTGGGAACTTATTAGACTGGGTTTTAATTTAATCTGTTCCACAAACACAAAAATATTGCTAATACTACTTAACCACAAAATTTGATACAAACTTGTGTTCCTACTTATTAAATTTTCAGCTAATATGAGGCCTGCTTAATTTGTTTTGCATTTTGCTTACACTAAGAGTTATAGTTGGTATCTGATTACACAAATCACAAATTCTCACATTCTGTAAGAATACACATTCTTTATGCATACTTCTCTCTTGAAACCATCAATTGCTTTTATGACCTATGTAGCAAATATTGTTATGCTGCCCATTTGACTCTTTTTAAGAACTTTCCACAGAAACATTTATTGCAGCAGAAACATTAAGAAATGTTCTTTTAAGGGAAAAAATCTGAATAGTTTTGTTGCTCACTGATGTCTTAAATTCAGTTCAATTTTTCTTAACCACACTAAGTATCAGTTTGCACTCAACCCGGCATTACTGTGCGGCAGCAAAAAGATTTGCCAAGATGACCTTTATAGATTCATTGACCTGGTTTGTTGTAAAGAACCACATGATTTATTAAAACAAAATTCTGCCAAGCTATATACACTTCAACACTTGCAGTAAAATACTGCGTTTAGCCACGTACGACCCGCACATTTTATTCCAAAAATTAGGTTCTCATGAACAGGGTGCAGATGGTATCATGGTCAGATGCCACTTGAGATGTTTTTGCACACAGGCAGTATGTGAGTCTGTTTTCATGGTGGTATATGCCGGCTTATGTTTGCCGGCAACCATTTGCTTACACAATATGTATATACACAATTTATTATGCTCCTGAGTATGCAAACATTATAGCACTTAACCATTCTCTGTGTAATAATTTTTCAATGAAAGTCTACTAAAGAAATCTGTACGTGCAAAAGACTTTCTTTATGTGGCTACCGGTAATCATTATGGTTGGCAACATTCCTGTAGATTGTAGCAATACCAAACACGTGATACAGCGATGGAAATAAACAAATAATATTTTAGTGTTGGAAATTTAAGGTTTGCCTTTGTATGTAGCTGGTACCCATTTATTTTCACGAGACGGGTAGCAGAAAAAAGTAATGTGGCTGAGGTAAGTACTGTTTAGTAGTTATCCATTGGAATATAAGCTGAAAACAAAGATAGTGTTCGCATCAACCAATTTAATTTACCAAATGGTGTTGTGATACATTTTAGTTTGTTAAAGTGTGATATTATTTAAGTTGAAATGTACTAAAACTGTAAACTAAACCACTGCCTCGAACAAGGTCAAATTCCTTGTGTGTGAGAAAGCAGAAGAGACGTGTAAACAGCCAGTTGGCTGCCTGGCCAAGGTCATAGTCACCCTTCAGGATTTTAACTGCTACGTTGTGAAGTTGCGTGCACTGTCCCACTCGTAAGCTACCTATGTTCGTGTCTTTGTCAGTTATGCTTTTAGAAACAATGTTATGGCCAAATATTTCAAGTTCTTGAAGATAAATTTGGGGCACAGTTGTATAATAAATATATAGTACTTTGGTTGGGTGCATTTTTCTTTAAAAAAAAAAATACTTTTTTCCCAACAGTCTACATCCAACGTTAGAGATATGTATGAAAAAGGTGGACTGCCAATAATAGAAATTTCGCTGAAATATTTGCAGTGTGCATCCTCTCGTGGTATTGCAAAATTTCTGACTTTGAAACAATTGTCTAATTATGTAAGTCAATAAATAAAAGTGTTATTTGTTTTTTTTAAAGAACTTACCAATTTTGCATGCTCCTTGGGGATTTTCGATTTTTAAGTGTTCCACTGTCAGCTGTTTTTGGTCTTGTGGTACAACCACACTTTTAAAACATAGATCCAACAACATTCCAGAGAAGCACGGTTCTTTTTGTTCGTACACAGGAAATCTTGCATTAATGGAAAGTAAAAGTAGTTTGGCAAACTCAACATCTGAAGCAGGCAATTTGGAATGGTTAACAATGTACCTCTCCAGTGAAGACTTCAGTAAAAACAGTACTGGGATAACCATTGAAATTGTTGGTGTTTTGTCACCATACAACTCTGTTGTAGCTTTATGCATGGGTTGTAAAATATTAATGTATGCTTCAACTAGTTGAAATTCTGAAACTGTCAAATTATCAATTTTGTTTTGGAGAGAAATATGACGAGATATTAAATCCTTGCAAGCAAGTAGTCGTTCAAGCATAATGTATTCTGAATTCCACCGAGTTTCACAGTCTTGAATGAGTTGAAACACCGGTTGGCCTAAGATTCTTGGATCTTGTGCAACTCCCCAGAAGCTTTTGCACTATGCTTATAGTGTCCTATAAAGGAATGAACCTTTTTTAAACATTGGCGCCATAGCAGAAGTATTTTGCTTTGCATCATTTAGTGCAAGTTGCAGTGTATGCAAAAAACAAGGCAACTGTTCAAACTTTATAGCACACAAGGATACTCCGAGTAAAATGTTCCTCCCATTATCATTGACAGCATAAAATGGAATAGATAAATTATTTAGATTCCACTCTTGTAATATATCGTTTATCCTTTCCTTTCTCCAATTGCAGCTCCATTGTGGCCACTAGGAAAGTGGTACCCACCTAAGCAATATTTCTTCAGGGAAAATGACTCGTCAATAAAATGACAAATGCTCTACATGTAGGCAGCATTGCTGCCTGATGTCCACATATCAAAGGTGAATGACATCGACAAAACAGAATCACATGTGGAAAGTGCTTATGGCATTGCTTCACTTAGTTTGCTTTTAGTATTATTGTACAAATCGTGGATCACTTTACGAGAGAAGGTGGTACGTGAAGGTACTTTGTACAGAGGCTGAGCAGTACCCATAACATTCTTAAACTTTCGGTTTTCCACTACACCGTACAACAAAAATCATTCTGCAATCCATTCACCAATAGCATTTGTGAGTTTGACAGCATGTGGGTGATCAGAAAGCCATTTGGTAGTTTCTTGTATTGGTAGTTGTTTAATGCTGCTGCCAGCTTTCGTCCCCAACTCTGCTGTTGTCACTTTTGCAATGGAAGCCTTTACTTCATCAAAATCTTTTTTCTTAATGCAGGATGTTGGTTCAAGTGTCTCAACACCCCAGACGTGCTCCCATGCTCCCATTTTAACCACTTCTTGTAAGATACACATAGGGGTGTGTGAATATTCGAAAATGTGAATATTTGTGCGAATAAATTAAATTTGATTCATATTCAAAACAAAACTAAGTATTCAAATATTCTAATTTTTTCAACTACCGTTTACTGTCACAGAGGGAAGAAATTGCACTTCCCTAAAAGCAACTTAGTGGCTGGTAATATTATGTACATTATTCTTAGCACGCATAAGAAAGCTCATAAAACTATAAAGATGTTTAGGTTAGGATGCCATCAACATACTTCTAACAACACAGAAATGCAAACAAATTGTAAGTTCGGGATGTAGGCACATCAGAAATTACGTTTTAACAGAATTGCATGCATTTATTTTAATTAAAAGACTAAAATTAGCCACATAAAGTTCAACTATGGTAGCAACACCATAGTGCGATATGCAGAAACAAAACCAGTAAATACCGAAAGTAATTGATAGCTCACATACATATATATGTGAAGACTACTTTTTCGTTGCATATTTTAAATGTAGCAGAATATCAGTTAAATTATAATCTTATGTTACACCTAATAAGGAAGAATTTAAAACTGTGAGGATGTTTAAGTTAGGATGCAATCAATATGCTGTCAACAACACTGTATTGTAAACATTTGTTCGGGATGCAGGCACATCAGATTTCACACATCTTTACCTGGTAGTGAAGTTTGTACAGTATTAGGTGTATTTATTTTCTTTGTAAAACACAACCACATAAAGCTGAACTGTGCAGTTTACTACGTATACTAAAACAGTTATGTACTCATAGCAGTGTTGCCAACCCAGTTGATGAAGAAATCTGTAGACATTGCTTTAGTCTAAAAATAGTAAATAAAAAAGCATGAAAATATTTACTGAGTCAACAAGTATCATTCAATAGGTTATTCTAAAGAACCCTCTGCAAGTGCTTGGAGCAGACAACAGTGCTAACGACTTTACAAAGTGGGGATCGCTCAGGACAAAGATGTTGATTCAGTATTCTTCTGGTGCTGCAATACCAAATGCAAATAAGGCATTGTCATATTACAAAGAGGAATAAACCTTAAAAAGGTGCATACTTACGACAGCCTTCTCATACCAATTTAGCATTATAGTTTACATGCTACATTCTTCGTAGAAAAAGTCCAACAATGCACAGGACTTTTCACTCAGTATGTCTAACATATTTGACTAACCAAAATGTAAATATTGTATTAATGGCATTTATTTGAAGATTGTATTCAATTTTGACGAGAACAAAACTAATTTATTTAGCATTGTATGTATTAAATGTGTGTGTAAATGATTTGATAAAGTGGAGAATGCCTTCATGTTTTTTTATCACTTATATGATCATTCATTGATGTTAAATTAGCAATCATAATACTGACTTTCGGTTAGCACGATCTTACATAGCATGCGTGTGAACAAAAAAAGTTACGTAAAGTTTATAATAATATATAAACCAAAAGACAGAAAACAAATAGCTACATTAATGGTGTTTACATAAATGTGCAAACAATTTACAATGAAGATTTATCAGAAAAAATGTAAATCTACAATTAGGTAAATAATGAGTTTATAAGATAGTAATGCAACAGAAAAACTAATTTAAAGTGTCGGAGAATACACACAAGAATTTGTTTAAGCTTGACAGGAAGAGAAATATTGTTTTTTCTGCTCATAGGAAACAACATTAGGAATGAACACCGTTTTTCCCAAAAAATTTTGGGAGCCAGCTCATTCTTGCCTGGCATTTCGGAAAAGCCATTTTCCCAACTTTTTTCCCGAAGAATCGGGATCCTGCACAGTCCTACCTAATACACCACCGCAAGTAAGTGAATAGTTAGTTGCCTTCCGCGAGTAAGACATTGTGCAGATATTTTATTCCCATCATTTTAATTAATGTGTCATTCTTTTGTGTACATATTTTTCCACAAGTAGTGTTGTAATTATTTTATATTGAGTAACCACAGTGTCTATGCTGAGCGTGTAAACATCACGTATAATAAGGGGGGTCGTTGGACACCCAGTACACCATGTCAACCTTGACAATAAGCCCACACCACAGGGGGGTAAACACATTAGCAGAGCAGAGACACAGACCGGACGGGCGAAGGAGAGAGATAAACAGCACGCCAGAGTGAGACAGAACTAAGGCTGCTGCTCGGCAGGCACGACGTGATTACGAGAAACCCAGCACACCAAAGGATCGCAAAGATAGATCCAGAACCAATTGATCCAGAGTTAAGGGCCACCTACCTAACCTGAAAATTTTTTTTCAAGGCTCCATCATACTTGGACCTTCCAGGTCTTCCAGAGAGGGGGAATTAGTTCTGCTGTCCCCTGCTCCACCTTTCACCACAATGAATGAACCTCCATCGCACCGAGGGGGGTGGGGGGCGAATTTATGTGTGCTGCTTATATGAGTTATATTAACACGACTATGACTCATCCTAACGTATTACATCTACCAGAAACCACAACCATAGATGGCTACAGGATTGTTCCCATGCAGGGACAGTTGCAGACATGTGGTATTTTGCTGATGTACCAAACCCAACTTCCTCTCAGTACTCCTGTAGTATCTACGTATCCCGAGAAATAGTCAAACCCAGCACATTATTCACGAGTGTGCACAGGATCGCTCCAACCCTAGCGGGCGATCCTAGCACGTGAAACAAGCATTGTTCCAAGCGACCGCAGAACACGTCAGCCTCCCCAAAACACCTGCTAGACAGAGTGTTGCCTAGCTCTCCAAAGATGGCTGAGCACCTGAGGCCATATAATCGAGCGCAAGGGTAATTCTCCCATGCCGCTTGCACCAAGGCAGACGTCATGCCTCCCACTCCTAGCATGTGAAACAAGCATTGTTCCAAGTGGCCGCGGAACACGCCAGCCTGTCCTAAGCACCTGTTAGACAGTGTGTCAACTAGCTCTCCAAAGATGGCTGAGCCCCTGAGGCCATATAATTGAGCGCAAAGGTAGTTCTCCCATGCCGCTCGCACTAAGGCAGACATCACAGAGCGACATCACGCCTCCTACTCCAGACCAGGCATGGGCCGACCAAGCACACAATATAAGGCAGTGCACGGCTGAAGCTGCCAGTTGTGTTCTCCAGTAGCTTGCCTCAACACTTCGGTGTTGGGGGCTCTCTACTGATCTAGGTCCTCACGGTCCTCTTCAAGAGCTTCCAGTTCTTCAGCAACCACCAGTGGTTGCTGCCACCGATAACCAGGAGTTCTAGAGACTTCTACAACTTACAGCAGAAGCTCCAACCACCACCAGCTACCAGAAGCTCAACATTTCCAGAAGTAGACATCTGCGAAGCTTCGAAAATTACGAATACAGATTTAATATTTAAAAATTTGCTTCGAAGTATCGAATTGAATCAACATTGGAAAAAATCGAAACAGTAAAATTTGGAGGTTGTCTGCAAAATACCTAGCAGCTTTTTAAATTACATGTATCACTTCCTAACACAGGTATTCAATAAATATCTAGTCAAACAATGTTAATTTTTACATATACTGACAGATTGGGTGGGAAAAACACACTTATGGTATTGCAAATTTGTAATTATCTGTGAAAATAAATTGTAAATCACGTTTGCACATAAATTCTGACTTAATTTCTACTATTACAAAATATTTGCGATAGAAAATTTTTATTAGGTTGCAATGTTTACAATCATACATTACACAATTACTATTTCACAGATTGTATGTAACTTGAGAAAGCAAAACCACGGCAACATATTACACAAAATGGCATCATCCAAAGTGCTCTTGTGGTGTGGTGTCAGAGATGCAAACTACGTAATATAACTTTCTCTTGTACAGCAACAAATTTGTCTCATATGACAGAGCTCCAGCATGTTTACATTTTACGTCTGTGAGATTAAGGGTGAAGAAATTACTGTACGAGTGAAATGCTTTTCATTTGTTATTATTTTTTAACTTCCTTAGAAACCAAGTTAAAACATGAAGAGCACTGTATGTTGACAAATTTGTAAACATGTTTTGAGGGTAAATTTTTTGTTAATGCCAATATCTCGTAAATAAGCTGAACTCCACTTTTTGTAGTTTTTTTTTTTTTTGTAAAAATGTGTGGCCTATACACGTCAAAATATGTATACCGTACGACACACCCCATGGCGCGATCGCTAAAAAAGTTTTGTTTTATACTGACCCGTAATAACACTGGATCATAGTAACACTCACTAGCAATCTGCCAGCACCGTATTTCTGACTAAGTCTCGTCCATTGTAGATGATAATATCTAGTATCTCATTTTCCTGTGCCGTGAATCCCAAAATTATTAAAATTAGGTACACTTTATTACAGTAGTTTTTTTTTTTTGTGACACTATTAAAGTGAAGGAAAAGTTGTGCTGTACGTTATTTATATATATATATATATATATATTTTATATAGGTATATATGACACCATACATTTTGTGTTATGATCTTTTTTAAATAGCTGGGAAAATCTTAAAATAGTGTTTGTGACTAATGCAATATGTGAAGATTTCCTCCCCCCAACCCCTTTTCACTTAAGGGGCTGTGGAACAAAATAAGATTTCTTTAAAAAATTGCCACATTTATTTTCAAGGGTAGTTAATGTCAGTATCAAGCATGCTAAATAGGGGCATTTGTGAATGGCTAATATATTTGATTTCTGCCCACATTCTACACTGTAATCATTTTGAATATTTCCACAATTAATTTTTTCAATCCCTTTCCTCCTATTTCAGGGATCACTTCTACATTGAAGAATCATCTGTCCCACCATCGCACAGTTCAGTACGAGGAGTATTTAAAACTTAATGCAGATATTTACGACAGAAATTATAAAGTTGGCCAAGGCCCATCCTCTGGTTGTAGTTTGTAAAGAACGACATACATTAATTGACACCTTCAAGAAAAAAAAGAGAAATTGTTATCACAATGAAAAGTCATTTACCATATAGATTTGTTGAAGAAAAATGTTGCAGAGATCCTATGTATCACTTGAAGCCGAATTATTGTGTACCCAGTAGTACAACTTTTTCATGGAATGTCATTCCTGAACTCTATATGGAAGAGAGAAGAAAGATACAAGAGATGCTGAAGGAAGATGTGCTTGATTTGCATGAACAAGGATTAAGTTTATCACTCACAACTGATAACTGAACAAGTAGAGCTAGAGATGGATACATGTCATTAACATGCCACTACTTGTCAAATTTTTGCTACAAATCAATAACTCTAGGTCACATCAATATTGAAATTTCCCATTCTGGTGAGAATTTGAGAAAAGTACTTCCATCACCTGCAGAAGTGAGTCCCATAAAAATATTTGTGGTTACAGACAATGCTGCAAACCTAAGAGCTGCTATTGAAGGAACACAGTGGAGTCAAACGTGTTGCTTAGCTCACACACTGCAGCTTGCAATGAGTGATGAAAAAAAGGAGACATCTAATGTTAACCAACTACTTTCCAAATGTAGAACCATTGTTGCACACTACAACAGAAGTAGTGTTGCCCAAGATAGGCTGCTGAAGGTACAACAAAACATGGAACCACAACTCAAATTAATTCAGGACATGGAAACTCGTTGGTCCACTGAATATGCAATTTTGGACAGATTGGTTTCCTTAAGAGAAGCTGTAGCTGCTGAGTTGAGCTCATCAGATGTTGACTCACTTTCACCATCAGAATGGAAACTAACTTCTGGCTTAGTAGAAGTAATGAAACCATTCACAGATGCAACGAAAGAATGCTGTGGCAATAACTACCCAACTGCATCAATGGTTATTCCTACAATTCACCGCCTTGAAGTTGCAACAACCAATCACATAAGAAAAAATGAGTTTGGAACAGGTGTTCTATTTGCACGTAATCTACTAAAAGCTTTGAGCAGTAGGTTCCCCATGTACAAGATGGATGATATAAATGTACTCTGTACCATGCTTGATCCAAGATACAAAGTTATAGTTTTTAATGATTATGAGACACAACATGCTGTCAATTTATTGAAAAAGGAAATTAAAGTAAACAGCACTGAAGTTGCCAAAACTCCTACAAAACACAACACACCCTCAAATTTGGGGTCATTATGGGATGTAATATAGGCTGTTAAAGTGAGCACTTTTGAGGCCCTAGTTACTTTTTCCTTTCAGCTTTTTTTTTATCCTTCAGCCACATTTTAAAATAAATATTGCTATGTCAGTAATAAACAGAGTGTATATATTTCACCTGTTACGAAAGTTAACATCTAAGGCCACAATACAATACATTTATAGACTATTATTCCAATTAAGAGGGCTTCATACAGTGCTCACTTTACTGTGAACCACCTATAGATAACATGCCCTTGCAATTGCTTGAAGTAAATGATACCAGTGACCAGAAAACAAAATCCATTGAAAGTGCTCAAAATGAAGTGCTCACTTTACTGTGAACCACCTATAGATAACATGCCCTTGCAATTGCTTGAAGTAAATGATACCAGTGACCAGAAAACAAAATCCATTGAAAGTGCTCAAAATTCTTATGTTAAATGTACTGTTTTTTTTTTACCCTGAATCTTTAACAAACAATATACTTAAATATGATATAGTACTTATTCAAGACTTGTGAAGAAAGATTAAAATATCAGTAAACTTTTGTCACAATATTAATTATATGGAACAACAAATGACTGTCACATGCAGGAACTAAATTTTGCAGGTAATGTCTTACTTTACTTTCGTATTGCGATAACCAGTAGTCTATACCTACCACCTCGGAAAAAAAGTATATTTAGATTTCATTTTATTTGTATAACTCTTGCAAGAAACAGGAGTAAAATATCTGAAAATTATATACTGAAATGCCACATTAATTGTACATAATTATGTGATAAGGGAGGTTAATATCACTTGATATAGTAATGCTGTTCACCCACTTTGGGATGTGGTATAAAAAATTTGATTCAATAAAAATTTGAAATTCACAAATAATTTAAATTTTGTTTCGAGCTGAAAATCATTGATTCGCAGATGCCTATCCAGAAGCCTGCTCGACTTCACTCCACACTTCCACTGTTGATCCTCCTGGTTCAACAGCCGCCGCTACTTGCTGGTAAGTGACAACTACACCCGCTGCCCTTTCGGTAGCGGCCCCGTTGTAAGATCTCGTCTAGACAACCCCTGGTTACAGTAACTGTGTCAGAGTTGTTTTCATAGCCATCAAGTTCATTCTATACTTGAGTAGTCTAGGACCAGGTCATCTCCACCTGTTAAAGCGTAACTTACTTCCGTACACACTCTGTTTAATAGTAGGTATTTATTATTTATAATACATACCATTCTAACCTTTCCTGAGAGTAAATTTGTTTAGAGGTAAATCCGTCCGGATACTAGGAACTCTGCTTCTAGACGGAGCAAGCAAGTAACCAGGTGTGATAATATTACGAACCATAGTGTAGGACTATAGATCCCGTTCTGTGTATCCCGGTGCACAGAAAGTCAGAGCCCCAACCACTAGGTACACCTCCATCAGGAGCAGGAGAACCACCTCAGGTTATTTCACTGACCACAGCACCTAGGGTGCCGGCAGAGGTATTTTCCTGGGACTGGAGGCCTGACTGTTGCTGGACTTCACCCTGACAGTAGTAGGAAGGCAGCCCATATGACCTACCGCTCTAGGTTTGTGCGCCAAGGTGCAGAACCGTAGGAGCACAAGGTTCGTACAAACAACTGCTGTTGGGCTCCACACTCAGGGTTCTGTCTATCTACTTGTGCCGACTGGAAGTACATTAAATGTTAATACTGCCCCTGTGCCCTTCAGGAAAAGGCACGGTACTCGAACAGAGGAGAAAAGAAGGAGTTTTTTACTGCTAAGCGAGTGTGTACCAACAACCCCTCTACACTTGGTGGAGAAACCCCTTGGGAACGTGCTCAGTCTGTCCGTTTACCTGGAGAGGCAGTCCTCTTCAGACAGCACCGCCGTTTATTTTCCCTTGCACCCTAGACTTGGCATCGAGCTACATCCTACAGTACGAGCACTATTCACTGGACGTGACACAAGGTTGGGTATTGCCAACTCGTTTTGTGGAAGCAGTGCAGCCGTCACCTGGAGCCAAAGATACCTGACCTCTCCGTAGCATCTCAACTAGCACCACCCGTGCAACTGCTGGCCCCAGCCAGCCTATCTCTACACCGGAACCCAGTAGATCGGTGAGTGAGTATCCTGGTAAGTCAGCCCTGCCTCAACGGGCTAAGGTGGTAGTAAGAAATATTGTGGTACTGCCCACGCCAGACTTCATATCAAGCCGCCAGTCTACTCAACCAGTGCTAGTCTCTAGTAGGAAGCAGACTCAGTCGCAGTAATTGAGTACCCGAGTGTGCCTGATCTAGCACTCACCAAAAGTAACATTGTCTAGTCTAAACGACATGTGTCAGTAGTTGAGTTGCATTATGCATCATCTAAGTAGAACAGAAATGTCTGCACAGTGGTACTTTTAATAAAGGTGATTGTTTCCAAGATTGAAAAGCATGTATTCTACAAGTTTATTATTTACATTTTAAAGTTATGTTGCTCTTGCTTTTGTGTTATTGAATTTGTGAACCTATATTGTAATCTCTGGCCTGGAATTCTGAAGTTTAACCATGTTCAATTTTAAACATTTATAGACAAATGTTCATTTTTTTTGCAGTGCATTTAGGATACGACTGTAATACAGTGGGCAGTCACAGCACCAAGATATTTGGCTGCATGTTTTTGTTGACCTCATAAGAAGACACCTTGATATAATACTCAGTTTGAACTTCACACCTACAGTATGATCACAAGTGATATTTGTTACCAAAGACTATTCTACTCAACACAATAAATTACAGTTTTGATATTATATGCATGTGAATGTTTTGTTTTTGTTTTGATATTGTTTTTGTTTTGATGTAGATCCCAAATAAAATACATGTATTGTAATTTATGGCAATGTGTCTATCATTGTGTGCAAGTGTGTAACATTAAATTATTGAATGTTAACATTCAACCAGTATTGCTCTAATGAGATATATTTTAAAATAAAATATTATTTGACATACAAAATTAGTAGTTAATAAATGTGTTGTACCAGTTAAAAGTCACTCTAAAAATAGTTGGAATACAGTAAAACCTGCTTGAGATGTTCCTGTGTAAAACATTTTCCTGGATAAAAATGTACAGTCCCGGCATTTTGTCCAAAAGACGTGTTAATATTTCTCTGTAGTGTAAAATCTTGTTATAACATAAATCATTAAACCTTCAACTTTTATACATAATAATGAAAGTACTGTGTACTGAAAGTCTTATTTTTATACACTCTACAAAATGGGCTCCATGAAATTATGTCACAATAAATTATTTCAGTAAAGAAAATTGATATGCAATTACAAATATTTTTTTAAAAAGTGAGGATAAAATTGTGCTTTTTATAATATAAAAATGTACAAATTACATCCTGCAAATACAAAAATGTGTGGTTTACAAATATGGTTGAAACCTGATTTGAGGCCTCACTGTACCTGAGAATGGCCTCTTAAATATCATGCTTGAATGAGTCTTCTGTCAATCAAAAGTACAAGATAGAAATCTGAAAACATAAATAAAATCGTAATCCAATTAATACACTGTAAGCAGGCCGTCAATTCCAAAAGCAAGCAAACTGTAAAACCAAAAAGAAAAGGTAAATCAAAATCAAATTGCAATATCATAAAAACATATCTGCTAGCTGCAAACACCGCATGCGCAATACTGTATAAACACCCATGTACCATTTTTTCTAAGAAAATTATAATAAAAATTTAAGGAAAAAAATTTTTTCTGTGATTTTTCCAAGACTAGCACTGCTTGTGCTGTGTTGCATTTGGTACTTGTGTACTTTTAAATGGCCAACTAAAATTTGGAACCGATTTTTTCTAGCTTCTTGCAGTTATCTGGGTTATGCTTCACTATATCACACAATGGATTCAAATTTAACTTCATACTTGCTACATCTAGCAAATGTTTACAAGTTGCTACTTTAACTCTATTATGCCGTCTTGAAATCTATTGTCTAGTTCCTGTGCACAGTAGTCAATAATCCTCATGTAAAGGCTTCGTATTTGAGATTCACTTTCACTTATACCTTCAAAATTAACACCACTATCAACTACACTGTCAGAGCTTTTGAGGAAGTTAAAAAAAAAAACTTTTGGGGGTAATATTGCTGCTGTAGATTCGCATGTTTTCTTGGCTGCTTTAAACATTGTGTAAAAAAATCATCATCTATCGTGCATTGCTTCAATATCTTGGTTTTTCTGCTGGAGCAGAGCTGTTATGGGCTTTAGATAACCTAGTATTTTTAGCATAACTTCGGTGGGAAAGGTAACTATAGATCCAGTAATTTGAGTGAGAAATCCTATCTGTTCGGTTTTCAAGTGACCAAATTCTTTTTCTTAATGTATAACCTGTATTGAATCCAGGTGCCCAGTCCATCATTGAACCAGTAAGCGTTAACGAATTTCCCTCATGTTTGAGCAATATGACCTTTCTTAAAGAATACATATAACTGTCAGCACAAGTCAAAAATTCCTTCACCTCAGGTATTGCTTCAATTGCATTAACTACAATCAAATGGACTTGGTGATTAAAGCGATGGAGAAACAAAATGTCTCGCTTAAGTTCCTTTGAGATCAATGCCTGAACACCCCAATGCAGATCTCTATCATGTGATTGCACAATAAATTTGTTAAAATTAAAATGTAAAAATTTTAATGTTGACAGAATTTCAGATGTTATATTTTGCACATTTTGAGAGTTAAGTTCTAGGACAATAATTCAAGTAATCACAGTGTAGTACTCGTTGACAGGCACGCGCACGCACACACACAAATTAGGACGACACATTTTCCACGCGGTTGTGCAATCACGACGTTTTTCTGGCTAAGTGAGCTTCATCAGATGGCGAGTAGTAGAACACTGCAGTATGGTGGAAGGGTACTGTTAATGATGAACTTAGCAGCTGGGTGGTGAACTAGGGTGCGTTGGGAAAATCAAAGAGCAATTGCTAAATCTTTTTTTATTACTTGACTGTCTCTAGTTTCATCAGCCAGCAAAGAAATACAGTGGATTCTCTATCCATTGTTTCTCAGGGAACTGACAAAAAATTTAAATACACGTGGACTTTCAATGCATGTGGTATTTAAATGCAGATAAATAAAAAAATGGGATCACATAGTATGTTCCATGGATGCGGGATTTTAATAAATCCACATTCAATACATAGAGGTTCCACATAAGAACTCCCACTCACCTGTGTCATAATTTTATCTACAACAGTTTATGTCATAATATGAATTTTTATGTTTTGGATTTCAGAACTGGTGTATTTTTCACAGATTTTACTGTGTTGCAGTTTTTCATCTTTCTTCAATGAAAATTCAAATAACTGCAAGACAAGCCTATTTGCATCTGCTCTCATCTCCCCTGATTCACCTCTGAAAGGCAATTGATCAACTACTAAATACTAGACAAATACTGCAATACACTTTACATAGTATCAGTTCTTTTTTGTAATACCTTCACACAGCTTTTGCTGAATAATTTGACGTATGTTGCCCTAGAGAATTACAGACACGGTCAATGTGTGCTAGGTCAGGCGCGCTCTGGTTATAACTGGAGTTACGCTTTTGGGTTAGGTTTTTGCCTTGATATTAGTACTGTTTGTGTCGGTTGGCGACTGGGTACAAAGTTAACCACAGCTGGAACTATAGTACATCTAGTTGGGACACTGATTCGCCTTGGTATTCCTGCATTACCAGGGACTGCTTCTGTCACTACAGTGGAAGCTGTTGCTGGCTACTCTTGGAGAGGGGTGGTGTGCGGTTGTACTTTGCTAGCAACACAGTACCATGGGTTCCACTTTGCTGCTTCTTGGCTCCAGAACAAGGGGTTGGCTACCTCGTATCTGACTTCTGTGCCTGCTAACAGAGCATGGACAATGGGATAGTAATCGTTTCTAGGCAAATGTGTGCAGGGAAATAAACGTAAGCACTGAAGACGAAGGCCTCTCCAGTTGACGGGCGGCCTGACCTCTCACCTCGGCTTGTCTGCCAACTGCAGAGGGGTCTGATATACACTTGGCGGTGGCATTGGCTGCCTTTTGCTCCTCCCTCTGTGAGCCATGCCTTTTCCCAAAAAGGCATAGAGGTCTCATCGACACGTAAGTACACTCTCAATCAATTTAAACGAGATAGATTCCTAGCCAAGCGTCAAGCCAATAATGGTTGACGATGCAAGTTCAATACCCCAATCAGTTCCACACCACTGGCCCACAAACCTAGGGCAGTGAGCCGTGTAGCCCGTCTTCCTACCACTACTAGGTGAGGTTGCAACAGGAGTTAGGCCTTCAGGCCAAGGAAAATACTCCTGCCAGCACCATAAGCGCTCCGGTAGCAGTACAACCTGAGCTGACTGTCTCGCCCCTCTTGGATGTCTAGCTAGTGGTTGGGGCTCTACCTTTCTATCCACCGAAGTGTCTAAAACAAGTGGCTGTTGAATGGTTGGTGTGTGTGTGTGTATGATGTACAGCTTCCTGAAGGGAATCTGGAGTCCTACTCTATGGTTCGTACTTGTGTAACACCACCTGGTCTCGGTTGACGTACGGTAATATATTTTCTAGTGATCATAGGAAATACCTCTAGAACAGAAACCTTCAGTGATGGGAACAAAATGTTATTAGGAATAATAAATACAGTGATGTGTGCTACCTCCTAACCAAATAGTCTGATATGGAAGTAACCCACAATAAACAGGTATAGGCGACCTGCTCCTAGACTAACCAAAATGGTGAATGACTGACGGCTATGAAAATAACTCGGTTGCAGCTACTCTAACCAAGGGATGTCTAGAAGAGACTTTACAAAAAGGGGGCCACTACTTTTAAGGGCAGTGGGTGTAGCTGCCTCTATCTGGAAGCAGAGGCGGCTGCTTAACCAGAAGGAACTGCAACAGGAGGTGTGGTGGTGTCTGCAGGCTTTATTGAAGGAGAGCACCTGGAAGGTGCAGATGATGGAAGATGTCAATGGAGCTTCTGGGAGCTAGTAATAGAGGCTGCAGAAGCCTCTGGTAACTGGAAGTGGCTGCTGAAGATCTAGAAGACCTGGTAGTCAGTAGAGAGCCCCAGCACACAAAGTGTTGAGACAAGCTACTGGAAAAGGAAATAACTATATACCTCAGGCATGCATGGCCTTATGTAGTGCTCTCTGCCTCAGACTAATGACGTCTGCGGGAGCGGGGGGTAAAACTACTGTGCTCTGCTCCCCTTATTCTGAGCGTCTCGTGACAGTTGCAGGATGCTTTGGCAGATGTGGTGACTCGTGAGAGGGTGGGGCGCTTCGTGATAGTTTGTCCTGGTGACTCATCACACTTCGGGGAGGCTGGCATGAATGAAAGGTGTGACGTCACTTCACAAGTTGCAGCTTGGTAGTTCTCAGCGCGGGGAGGGGATGCTTTTCGATGGCTTATATTTATATGTTTAGAATCGCCTTCCAAGGTACTGGTGATCTAAGGACACCTGTGTAACACGGAGTTGACAACGCAGAGGTCCCAGCGAGGCTGAGACGACAACGAAAGCTACACACTTGATCAGGCCTTGAGGAGTTCATAGACAACTACATCTACAGCTTCTTTGGTGAGCATAATGCATAATTCGGTTTGGCGGTAGGGCATCTCTCGAGACTTCGTTAGGCGGTAATAAACTGTAATCACTTAGTTTCTGGCAAGGATAGGCAGGTCGCAGTTTACTCTATTGTAAATGTTCAGAATTGTCTCAAATAATGTAAAGGATTGTGTTAGTAAATGTGTATTGTATTTTAGAGAATTCCCGAGTTGCTTGTTCTTATTTACCATAGAGCTACTAACCTCAAAGAGTACGTTTTTGCCTTGTGCTGCATTAACTTAAGTGACAATAGAATAATTTCTACAAACAGAGTTAAATTAGTTGAGATACGGGAAGTGATCAGGCAGGAGGGAGATGCTACAACATGATGATTCAATAGGATTTACGCCACTTACAGGGTTTATTCTAGGGATGTAATGGTTCCATTTTTCCTTGATTCTTGATCTCGATGCCGATACCACTCTCGGTTCTCGATTCCAAAACTTGCAATTCCTTTAGTTGCAGACACTTACTTTACAGAACTAATTAATATATAGGAGGGTGTGAAATTTAATTATTTAAACTAGGCCTACACTAGTAGTAGGCCTATTACTAACATAAATAACATAACACTTGAACAGTGGAAGCATATTCATGTGAAATTCCCAAAATTTCAAAAGAGGCATATGAGAGAGAGAGAGGGGGGGGAGAGAGAGAGAGAGTGTGTGTGCGCGTATATATATATATATATATATATATATATATATATATATATATATATATATATATAAAAATTTATTTCGTCCACATAGTTTATTCGAAAAGATTTCGGAAAGTCACTTGCCATGATAAAAAATATTCACCAACATAATACATTATAATAATGTTTGCAAGACTGGCACTTATTGAAAAGCAATTGTAGTTTAAAAAATGTTAAAGCAGTAATTACTTAAAAGGCTCCAATTTTAAAATACAGTATCATTTTGGTAAATTCACAAACAATTTTTCTGGAAATGCAAAGAAGTTTAAAAAAATATATTATTTACACGAGTCAATTTTATTGCAAAGGAATTATGAGATACGTACATAAACAAGGCAAGCAGTAGCCACGTAATATCATATCATCTGTATTATTTGGGGGGGGGGGGGGGGGGGGAGTCCTCAGACCAGTTCAGGTCTGTATTTGTATTAATTTCTTGCACACTTTACGCCCATCTTTGCACTTTTATCTTTACATAAAATGTCCAAATTATAGACATTATACTGTTGTTTACATTGGCTGCAGCATCTTCCATAATTTATGGGACTAGATATTTTATGAAACATTCCATTTAATGTGTTAATTTAGATACCACACATTCATTTCAGGGGGGTCCGTTCCGGCTGCTCGCGCACCATTGGCTGGTACTTCGTGACATCACAGAGGACAACTGAGGCAGGAGCGTGGCAGCTGCATGCGCTGTGTCGTGCATAACTCAATTAAACTAATGTTCTAAACTAGGCCTACACAATGTATGCATATGCACAATCAAATAGGCTACTAACAGCATGCAATAACATTGCCATTCACAACACAACCTTTTAGCACACTTGTTTTTAATATAAATGCACTCGGAGTAGGTTACTTTAGTCGCCTTTTGAAAAGTTTCAGTCCACTTTGTAAACATCCATTTGATTTGACTTTCCTTTATTTTTTTCTGCACAGGTAGTGTAGGTGTATCTTCTTTAAAAACCTAACAGAGATTACGAAATTAAGTTATATCTGTTATTACAGACAATTAAAATAATTTATTGTTTGTGTATCTAGTTTAAGTTTGCGCACGTGTCACTTACTAGTTCAAATAAAAGTATTAGGTCTACTTACTACCAGCATTGTTCTTACATTATTAATTGCTAATATTAACATGTTTATGCAATAAAAAATGTAGTGGTGAATACGAATTTTCCATACACTGTGCAAAAGGAGTACAAAAACAGTATGCTTGCAACTGACTGTTGTACTACTGTTTTACTGAACAAGATGCTAACCACATGCAATTTTTTTTCATTGCAGAGATTTTCATTTTGTAGTTGAGGTGTCTTATGCAGATAAATGTTCTTGTTCTTACATAGATGCGTAAAATTTTTTTGTTTACCTCTCTAAACTTTTCATGTAACAATCTTGTCATTGTCTCAATCACTTTGGTAGATTTAGAAATTCCTGTCCCATGAAATGCAGCAAACTCAATCTCAAACTTTCTCACTTTATCCAGCCATTAGGACGATAGTGTCGTAAGTCCTCCTCTGGATATTAAGACGACTCAATATTTTTGCATTTAAATGACACGTAGCCAGCGACATACTTCAGAGCGTTGAGTGTGATGTCGGTATCAGGAGTACTTTCAAGTAAATCTATGTTACCTTCGTGATGTAATAACTCCACTACTTCTTTTTCTTCATTTGTTGGCTCCTGACGTCTCGAAACACACTCTGTAATCTTAATACACAGTTCACTTGAAACAAACTCTGTAAATTGGTCTTCTGTGTCAAAACTGCATTGTGCAGAGGAACCATCATTTTTTTTCTTCCTGGTCTGACAAACCAGGATTTCGCTCACACTTCCTGTCAGTACTAGCAGACGGATTCTGTTCCACACCTCAAAAAGAGTAGGGTGGTTGTAAAACACTCCAAAGCCGCGAAGTCTCTAAAAAAAATTAGCAAGATAATCCTGATTTAAACAGGAAGTCAGAATGTATGTTACATTCCTCTATCAAATCTTCATAATGTCCCATGAGCAATTTCATGGAAATGATGAAACCCTTTAGGAATGGCAGTAGACTGTTTCGTTTCCCAAAACATAAAACTGGGCACACTTCCAAAAACCTCTTCAATGTATTCTCTTGGCTACGATGGTGGAATCCATAGCCATAGCAATAGCCACTTCGCAGAGGCATTTTTTCGTCAGTCGGTAACCTTGAATTTAAAACATAATTAATTAATTCAGCAAAAAAGCACTCGTGTTTCTTCCCTAACAAATAATTCAAAGCCTGAGCTATACAGCATGAGACCTGTGGTGCTAACCTAACATTCTGACATGCACGTCCTGTAACATTCAGGTGAGTTTCCAAAATGTGGTGGGTTATGGAGGTCTCCTTTCTGATACTTCAGGAGTTCTCTGATACTTTCCTTCGTTAAAACAGTACCATCAGGTAAAGTTACGCTATTGTCAATGAAATGGTTTCTGAAAAGTTTCAGTAAATGTGGTATATCGTAAAAGATCCATATTTTCCTATCGCTGCAAACAGAAGTTCTTTCCACACTTTAGAATTTTTTCCACCCATATCACAGCAACTACAGTTATTCTGCATGCTTCAACTTGAATAATGATGTTTTTCAGTAACTCACTCGTCATTATGACATCAAAGCTATAAAAAATAGGCTGTTTCCATCCTACAAAAAGCCCACGAATCATCACTACCTGAAAATTTTGGTGTGGCTCCATTATTACATCATCCGACAAATCATAGCATATGCGACCATCTATATTCATCTCGTCGAACATTAAAACTGCAACTTTTCCCATTTCACTGAAAGTTGCTGACTTTGCACTCAAAAGGCACAATACTTCATTCAAAATCCCAGGCCTACGTTTGAAATCTTCTGTCCATTTTTTAAGAGTATAGCAGCAACAATGGAGTGTATCACGCTTCCTCAAATAAACGTGCGACTTTTTTGAAAGCGCTCGTAATGTCAGAGCACTTGCTATGTCTTCAGAGTCTCATCTAACTCTTTTATTTCCATGCAGCAAGCACCGAATCTGACCTCGAGTAAAACATTTCGCTAGTGTTTTCTCTACTTCCCTGCAAGTTGCTTCCCTTATAAATCGTGATGTCGCTACTGTAGTTTTAGGATTTACATGCCTTACAGTTATTGCTTTCTTCAGGACTGCTGCACGCTTTCTCAATGAGGTTTCAAGAAAATCTATTATTTTTTTCAAAATTTCTATTTCTTTCTGTAGTTTTTTATATCTTCGTCTTTACTGGTGGAAGTAGAATTACCAACAAGAAAAGATTCCTCCGTGGCTGTTCCTATGTCTATTTTTCTTTTCTTTGGAGAAAGAGTTTTCAAATTTTCAAGCTCTCTTTTTCTTATCAATCTTTTCTGGCAGTGTTCTTCATGGTCACAATCCACCTGAAATAAACATCCACAGCTTCAATTTAAGCGTAGGCAAATGAAACTGCTAGGTTTTATCATTCTGAATTTCTCACTGTCATAAAATTTAGGAGTGTGCACTACAATAATTAATAAATTTCTTATTAATGCAGTGGATATTAATATGTGTATTAATTCGCGCCAAGTTAAGGACGCCTCCTACCTGCAGCTCTTTAGCTCATTTCAGGCACACAGAAGCAAAGCAGTGATAACACATTAAAAAAAAAAAAGTGATACTTTTACAAAGAAAATAATCGTAAACCCAGTTTCCAAAATGATCCTTTCTAGAAATACAAATTTTTTCTTTTGAAAATACAATGACTTCTTAAGTAAAATTACAAGGTAGGCCTATCTCTTTGTAAAATTACAGCCAAGCTTGTATTTCAACTACATTGGTAAGCAGCGAATATAAAATTATGTATGGTTTTAATGTGCTATCAAAAACCAATTAATTTGTGAAAACATTGTTATACAAAAATTGTCCTTCATATTAAAATTTTAGAGAAAAAAAAAACAGCATGGCAGGGATTCGAACTCGGGATATCTTCAACTTACAGCGGAAGACTTATCCACTACACCAAATTATGAGTGACCAAGGTGCTATAAATATAGACTTACTGAAAATATAATATTTAACTGCTAAGCAGGATTGCACAATTGCACCTCTTTTTGTTTTACAATTACAGAAAAAAATTGTAGGCGTTTTATGTTGGCTATAAAACATCTTTGAGGTTTATTACAAAGATGGGCTTTGTATTTTCCTAAGAAAGACATATTACTAGGAATATCTGTGTACATTTACAACTTCCTTGAGTTTTATTATAAAGATGGGTTTCGTAATTTTACAAACAAGAGATTTGTAACAGAGCAAAGATTTTCTTTGTAAAATTTACAAACTTTTCTAGAGTGAAAAGCAACACATCTGCAACTCTGGCCCTATAATTTTGCTGGTTGTGACTCTATAGCAAAGTCCATTGCAGGGGCCTATAATAAATTTTAAGTTTCCAGTCATATATTTAAAAAATAAACTGCAGTGTCAAAAGGCCGTTTTAGTCATGTCTGAGGGCTCGGGATCAGTGATTTTTTGTGTGTGTGATGTCTTGAAACTATAAATCGCCCCTAGTTGAAAGTATTTTTGTAGATCAGTTACTATGAATTTTTCCCCTAGCTTGTATCTTTGCCTAACAGGTACCTTTTACCGGTTTGTAACGTAACTTCTGCCGGTTGCTTGAGAATCACAAAAGCCTACTACGAGTTAGTACAGCTCGTGTTTACTATCATGAGAATAAATATGTTCGAGTCTATCCACCATGTCCTGATTTCAAGGGTGGTTTGTTACCGCTCTGCTACCTGGAAAAAGCTATCCTTTAAGGGAGAGGCAGGTGACCGCTTCTTGCCAACCTGTTTCCGACCTTATGGTAGGACTGCTGACTCTCTTGGCTGGGTAACACGTACATCATCAAAACACCATACATTCATGAGCCACCCCTTCTGTGTGTCCAGTGTGCAAAGGCACTTGGCGCAAACGTACGGTAGAGTCCCCTACTAGGTACACACTGCACCGAAGAGATCGGACCACCAGAGTCAGCTAACTCACTCCATCCACCACGTGAAATTCGCAGTTGGAGTGCTAAGCCTGACGAGGCGTGGCCCAGTCCCATATAAGCGGCTCATGACAAGTTGGCTAACCCACTCCATCAATCGTGTGAAATTCGCCAATCGGAGTAACAGAACTGATGTGGTGTGATGCCACTGCCTCTGGGTACTACTAGCTAGGGAATTCTGTCACCTGCCTCTATTTTGTTGCATTGGTCCTTGGAACCGCCCTCCATGCCTTTCACCTGACGAGGAGGGACCAAGTGGGTAGACAAGAATGCAGCTACAGCTCCTACAGTCAATTAGTTGTCAAGCACCCACCCCAGTCAGCCTTCAGCTATTCCTGCAGGGGCCTAACCCCTCGGTCACTCCTCAGCATTTATTTGTGCCAGCAGGACACCACATCCCATCGTAGTCTGCCTACATCTGGGACTGCCCGTGGGCCTGGGCATCGCTGATGCCATCCGGAGCCAGACAGCCCCAGGACCAGCCAAATCCACCTCGACCACCAGTTGCCCCCGGAAGGGGCCCCAAACATCACCCGCAGTCTCTTGCTACCCATCAGCCCCTACACCGGCCTACAGGAAGTAAAACAGCATCAGCATCTTTCCTAGTCACCACAGAGAACTACATAGCGTGCCAACACTATACACGGGGCTGCTCAAAGGCAGGGGTGAACAAGTTTAGAGCCAGTCAGTAAGGTTAAGTGTACTCTGACCAAACACACTAGAACTCCTTGGGTCAGGTGATGTGTTAAGCAGCCCAACCATCACGCATTAATATTTTGTTCTTTTTTATTCTTTAGACATTAATTAAAATATAGGCATCAGGTGTGTGTGTGACAACAGCTTCTAAACAACCAATAATGCCAACAGAATCTTACTAGTTTTGTCCAGAATTTACCTTATGGCAGACTGTAAACAACTTACAGGCTACAACATTGACATTCTTCATGTGCTAATCACTTAAGACATCTCCTTTGATGTTCACATTTAAGACAGTAATTATAGCAGCATCTGGCTGTCGCCAGCCAACAGAAGGTGTGCCACATCTTCAAATGGTTTCCTGTGGACTTGATGGCTCAGATATGAAACAACACCGAAGGAAAACAAATACAAAGACACATATGAGTATTGTTTAGAGTAAACGCTTACTGGTACAATTTCTTGCACATCGTAGTGTTATGGGCTTTTCACAAGAAATTAAAATAATTTATTAAATTAAATTTTAGGAAGGGCCAAAAAAATATTATGGGCTGGGGAGAGAGCAGCTCCCTCTACCCACCTCTTGGCTACAGGCCTGGTCATGACATAATTTAAGTTCGTGGGAGAGCAGGCTACTAAATCAATGTGGAATGAAATAGCATGAAAGAAAGGTGGTCTGGTGACTAAATCAAGAAGCAGTGTGGAATCCAAGATGGTGGTTTGAGGGGGGTAAATAGCAGGCAACTAAATCGAGGAAGTATGTCATAGCATAAATAATTAGTGGACAAATTGGCAGTCAAGCAGAAGTGAAAAATTAGGCACATAATAGCTGTCATAAACAAACATGGCGGAAAACAGTGGTGCGCACGAGCAGATGACAAGCAAACCAACATGATGGCCAAGCAACAAAAATAATGGTGCCTCTAGAAGGCAGCAGTTGAACAAAGGTCACTGGGATGACATCCAAGATGGCAGATGACAGTGGACACATTAGCAGCAATAATCAATATTACTGACACTGGTTGTGCACTTTAGCGGATGACAAGAGAACCACAACAGACATCATCAGAGATCATGGGGTCAAACGAAGGTGAGTAATTGGGAAACAACATGGTGGTCGAAGTCATCAATGTAATTTTTTTCCCATTTTTTTCTTCTATTTTTCTTGATTTTTATAATTGGTGGTAGTTGGTGAGGGGTAGGGGGTGTTGTGGAAAAGCATGTGGAGAGTGCTGTAATGTTTTATGTTCTTTGATATTTAGAATTTTTTCAATTTTTTTCTTGATTTTAATTTTTATGGTTATTGGGGTTAAGGTAAAAGTCGTTTAACATCTAATATGTTGCCCTGAGTCATCAATTGTACTTTTTTCCTCAATTTAAAAAAAATTTTCTTTTATTCCACTTAAGGGTACCTTTCCTGTAGCACTAGACCCCCACCTCGTAGACATCAGTCTCGTCGGAGGGACAGCAGGTGACCGGGGAATTTATTCAAACTACCAAACTCTCCAATAGACACCCATACATATACTGGACGGCCAACCTTTCTGTGCACCTATGTGTACAGAACGGTAGAGCCCAGACACTAAGTACTCATCCTCTGGGGTTTCGTTTTCCACAGCGATTCTGGTGCCGGAAGGAGTACTTCTCCGGGTCTGAGGAGACTGATCCTTCTGGGAAACTCACCCATGTACTGGTAGTGATCCGTGACTCTACGTATCCACTGCACTCCAGGTGCTGGGTACTGAGATAGCGAGACAGCATTGAGTTGACAAAGACGGTACGTGGAAGAACACCCGAGTAGGACTACCAAGTTACCTGCTCCACTTCCACGAGCCTGATTTAGTAACGCTTTCCTTATACCCTTCTCCTGTCGAAGTTGTATCCATAAGAGGACTAAAAAGGCAGATACTCTCTCTGAGTACCAGTAGCTTATCCACCTCCCCGCTGAACTCGTGGACCTCAGTCCCCAGGAGAGAACACCCTACACACACCAGAACCTGCTCCAGAACTCTTCACACCACCCATCAAACTCGACAGAGTAGCTCACCCAGTATAAGTAGCATACCTTAGTGGTCAAGAAACTTCCTACGGAATAGCTAATCCATGGTTTTGTGGGATTCCGATCACCGAACCTACTCCAGTGACAGCCAGCACCAGCCCACCAAGTTCTAACACATGCCCTAGTGCACCAACCTTCAAATCACCGCAGGTCCAGCAGCCTCTGCAGGTCACGCATTGCCCAGGCATCCCTGTGAGAGTGGTCCCGTCTAAACGAAAGATCATAGCATCTGTTCCAGATTTCGTGCCCTGCCGGAAAGTCAGACGGCTAGTCCTGAATAGTGGTCAGACTCCAGTTCCATGCAGCAACTAGAGATCTAATCTCACCCCAGGTGCATCTGCCCTCGGACCTACCAGGGGCAGTGACGTTCCTCTGCTCACAGGACGTCACGTGTAAAAGTAGTGGTTTGCAGCAGCGTAAAAAGTTAAATGTGGTGTAAGTGCCTCCCTGTCAATTAAATGGTTTTGAATTACACAGATGACTGGTTTGGCAAGAACTCAAAGGAGACACAGTCAGTCTTAAATTGTATAACTTAATGCCATTCTACAACAAAAACAAAACTTCACATTGTCTTTAAACGAAGGCATTGTTATAGTGAAGCTGCACAGGTGATGAAAGGTCCTGTCTTCCATTTGTGTAGGGGTTACTTTATAATAATATGGACATTAAACTTGGTCATTACAGCTTTTGTTAGATAGGCCAAGTCTATAATGTACGGGGGGCACTTTGGTGCGATGTCAGCTGTGCTGGAAGAGAAAAGATCATTATATACAGTATTTACTCAGTCTAAGATGCTATCGATTCTAAGATGCACCCAAACTGTAGTGTTTAAAAAAAAAAAAGTTTATATGCGAATATAAGATGCACTTTAATTTAATTCAACCACCAACATGTAAGGCCTGTGCCCCTCCTTTTCTCAAAGCAAGTAACCGTGTCTGGTCTTGACCTTGTGAACAACTGCTACTGGTGGGCCATGGTGGTTAAGTGGTTAGACTGCTTGCCTCCCACCAACCCGAACCGGGTTCACTCTCCAGCCAGGTCACACCATGACCCGGATTTTTGCAAGTGGAAATTGTGCTGGACGATGCAGCTGGTTGGTAGATCTTCTCAGGGATCTCCAGTTTGCCTCACCCTTGCATTCCGGCACTGCTCCATTCTCACCTCATTTCTCCCTCATCTGCTCTCAAAATCTCGTTAAGAGATGCCAAAATCTCTCAACTCAACTCAGTTGCTGCTGATCAACCAACATATAAAGCTGGGTTTACAATTAAAAAATAATGTTTTGCGAATTATGCAGTAACTGCAGTACTCGTACACGGAACTATGTCTTCTGGATTTACGATTCACAATTAACCTGATAATTCTTAAGTACAGGTAATGAAAACTTGCAACAAACCTACTTAACCTCGCATAACACAACCATATTCAAGCATATCATACTTCAAAGCAGACATTTTCTAGCATAGAAGCTCAATTTTGTGCTTACTGTATAAATAACAGGTATCTACCACCAACTCCAATTACTCTGTATTGATTCGTCGCACACACATATTTTTACTAAAGATAATACTCGATGAAATTCCAACATCACACATGACCTGCTAAGTTCAGTTGGAAACAAACACATAAGGTAACACACTTTCAGTTCTTCTGTAATAAGATAACTAAAGACCTGGCAAATTCGTGACTAAAAAAAAAAAGTTTTGAAAAGTAAGCAACAGCTTTTTAGGCAAGTTAAATTTCATTTAAGGTGTTTTGACTCACAAATGTATTAATTGCATTTATTTGCAAATTTGTTTAGGTTTTCAAGAATATTAACAAATTTCCAGATACATTACATAACATTAAAAAAAAATCATGGTATGCACAGATGCTGGGTGGTAGTTTACACTTCACTCATGCGAGCGAGACAGCAATTCAGTCATGCGTGGACAGTTGCGAGTTGCAGAGATACAATATAAATTGATGCATAATGCTGCCAAAAATAAACATTGATGAAAAAGCAAAGCAATTTTCTCAAGACAGTATGGTTAAATCTGGAGATATCATGGTATGCCATTTTTGCAACAGTTGCAGTTTTCCAGGCGTTATATTTAACTTTGGTTCTAGATATTATATTTGTCTATTACAGTGTGTTTGCTTAGGGTGACAATTCATTTAATATAATTTTCAAATAATCTTTATTATATGACTTTAACAAAGTGCAGGATAATCTTTGGTTATTTTACTAGTTAGTGACATAGAGATCATTTGTAAGTTATATTTAATTTGTTTTCAGAGGATATTCAGTATTCCAAATTTTATTGTTATTGTTTATTTATTCCCTAGAGGATATTACGCATTGGATGTTATAAAACACGTGAAAGAAAGAAAATTATGGTTGACACCTGTATCGCCATTGCTGGTTGAAGGAGAGATGCGATGTGGTCAGACGACAGCCAATCAAGGGAGCAGGTAACAACTGAAGTAAAATTGAATTTCATTGCTGTAACATGTTTGAAAATGAATGATTTTTTTTTTTTTTTGAGAAGATGATTTTTCTATAATTTGGTTGAGAATACGAACGACTGATACATATTTGTATAATTTGTCGAACAAGGACAAAGAATTATAAATTTGAGAAGCTGTAAATTTTGACCTGATTTAACTGAAATGTTACACAGTTGCATGGAAAACTTCAGATAGCATCAAGAAACACATTTCAAGTAAATGTCACATTGAGGCCATGGAAGGAGCTAAGAAAACGAAGGTATGTATGACATGCTTATCTCATAAAAATCACATTTTTTAAATTCATTGCTCCATTGCTTTGGAATACACATATTTTTAACTAAAGAAACAGGCATCTTACTGAAGAATTTTAGGGCATGCTATTCAAGAAATTCCAGTGTCTCTAATCATAACACATTATTTTTCTATTGTAATCCTAGCTCAAGTCTTCTGACAGCGACAGTTGTAAACTCTTAACTCTTCTGTCGATACAAAGGTATCTTGTGTAAGTAACTTTATTTTGTTTCTGAATGTTTGTACAAAGTAAATTTATCTCGCATCCCATTTCTTGTTTAGTGTAATTTTTTTAAATTATTCTTATTCTCGTAGAACTTACAGTTGCTATGTTTGTACTTATTTTACATAGCCTCTGCAAACATCATCACTAGGGTCTAGAAATTTTCGCGAACTGGGAAATACTGAGAAATTATGTTTATTCACGAAGTTCTGTAATAATTAGTGTATTTGCAAAACATTGATGAAATTGCTTGTGTAAGTATATCTAAAACTTTAATGAGAGCTGCTTTAACCATGAAAACTCGTACAAACGTTAAGTTTGTCGTATGCTGCGTACCTCTTGGCTGGGTGAATGGTAAATTAAGCACAGCACAATACACTTCACTCATAAACTAAGGTATTGACGCAGGTCGGAGTTCAGACACAAGCCCGTGGATTACTCTACGTGAGTTTAGTTGGTTCACTGGCTGGGTGTGGAGTTTGCCATGTTGTGACAGAAGCTTCGTAGTATGAACTTGCTAATCTCTGCTCTCGGATTTGAACCCTGGACTTTCAGCGTCAAAGTAAATTGATAATGAGAGGTAGATTTGCAAGTCACTTTTTTTTAGCCGAGGAAAATGCAGACCATCGTGATGTCAGCGTCGCGAAGGACATTTATAAAATGTCAAAATTACAACTGGGAATTATTAACGTGGTGGGGCTTTGCCTGTGTATAGCCGTGGCTTTGTGGGTATTCTGGTCGGCACAAAATCTGGGGTGGTTAACACAATACGATTCCGACACCATACTTTAGTAAATCCTGGCAGTGCAATCTGGCTGCTTGCATAGGGAGGCAGCTGAACAGCGACTGACGTTGGTTGCAGTGGGGTGAAGTTGAAATCTTCATCGTTACAGGAGGATAACTGACTGGAATGGTATTTAGATAGTGTCGGGACTAATCCTAGGAAAGCTTCCTGATACTTAATAACTGTTAAATATATTGGGTGCGGTCCTTTAGGTAACCTTGGTGGTTCAAATAGAGGAATAGGTGTGCCTACTTTAATACCACTGATTCAATTAATTCATTTAGAAGATTTTGCACACCTAGTTTTCTTCTGTATTTAACTCCACCTTTCCTTATATACGGCATGAGTCTGTCGAATGCAAACTGAAGTTGGAAGTAGCTGGTATGTCGCATACTCTGCTGTGTACAACTGTACGCTTTACTTTTCCACTGGGTTCGCACACACAGATATACTGGGTGGAATATGCACGGTGTAGGTGTCACTGTGGTGTAGCAGTGGCCAGGTAACATTTCACTGTGGGTCCAGTGGTCAGTGCACTCCTCTCTCCTATCCCACCCTTTTACAGCAGTGGGCGGAGTAGGGAGGTACTCTGGTCGCTCTGTACCACTGGTGAAAGGTGTACGTCTGCCTAAAGGACTGCGTACATGAGGGGCCTGCTATTCCTTAATATCAAAGAATTATTTATAGCCATAAGGGTGTGTATTTAAAATAAGTGCAATAATATAAAAGTCATAAGAATGTGCAGATATTAAGGTACAACTCTACCAATGTGAATAAAAGTAATTTATAAAATATGTTTGCTTTTATTAAAAAGCTTAAAGAACAACTGGGTCCCACTCTCTCCCCTTGTAATAATTGAATAAACAATATTAATTAACAATTGGAAAATCAAAAGGTGTTTTCATTTTAAATCAGGCAAAGGCATCTTGATAGCAAATGAATAAAATGTGATTGTAAATCATGGTTAGTAAATTAATAAGATTAAATGAAGCCACAAGTTAAGAATGAAGAGTCCCTAAGGGGAAAAGTGTTCTGAAAGAACCTAACTGTTTTGGGGGCTCAGTACCAGAAAGCTGCTGAAGAGTTGGCGTGGCTAGCGCCCAGAGGGAACGTCGTCATCTTGGCCCAAGGTAGGCATCGAGGATGGTTTACCAAGGAAGGATAGGTTACACGATGGCGGCGTTGGCAGGTTCCTCTGGTGATGCAAGTGCCGAAGAGGTGGAGACACACTGGTAGCCGGCAGATTTCCGGAGCTGATGGAGGCTGTTGGTTACCGACGTTGTGTGGAGGGTTCTAGCACTTGGCTTGCCCTTGTTAGTATCTCTTTGCCATTACAGCAGGAGTCAGGGGGCTAGTGCTTACCCTTTGGTGGTCTGATACCTTCCGCTGCCTTTACAGTGGTAAAGGTGCAGCAGACTACTCTGAGGCCTTGTTCTGGAAGTCCTTTTATAATAATCTTCCCATCTTGGTGGCACTCAGTAGAGTGAAGGGACAAGCTGTCCCTACCTTCTGGGGGTGGGTCTGTGTGACTCGTGCACAGGTAACGGGATTAATATCTGTGCGAAGCTCGCTGCCTGGTGGGAAGGTGTTTACATATCCTTGCCTTTGCATGCGCTCGTGGAGGCTGTGATGCTCCAGCCGGCAGTGTGTTGCTCTCCAGCGGTGAGATTGTGATACACTGCTGCCATCCTGGAGAAGCGGGCGATTCAAACTTCCGAGAGGGGTGTCGACATGATGGCTTCTTGACATGTTGTAGTAATATCTAGTATCACGTGTTTGGAGCCTTATTTGAGGTCTGAACCAAGGTGCTCTGTAGACACATGTCCTGTCTCAATTACTTATTTGATAATGGTTGTGACTGGCCCATAAGGAGTAGTGCTTTCCAAGATGGGACACAGTTGTAAGTAGAGCTTGCTTCCTAAAAGCGCCAGAATGCATCACGTGTCAAGTTTTATAATCTTCCATTCGTTATATAGCATTATCTCTCATTTACTTCACATGCATGTTTATCATGTTGACTAAAAACGTAAACAAAATTTTATGCTATGAGAACAGTCATAAATAGATTGGTTACAAGGTCAAAAGATTATCTTTGCACGTACAGTTCAATATAGAGAATATCAAATAATTCGCAGGTACGGATTGCACCACACGAATCTGTGATCAAAACTAAGTAGAAAATACTCTTTGGAAATAATGCACAAAACCCTCTGTTTACGGGGGGGAAAAAAAAAAAAAAAAAAAAAAAAGCAGCAAACGTGTAACATTCCAATCAGATAAAGGTGAGGTGATGTGGCAATGCTGCAACTAGTGTGCCAGTTGTAAAGAATATGGTAAAGGAAAGAGCCAAGCTTAGTAGTGCCAAAGAGAATATGGAGTTCACATGCAGCGAGTACTGGGATATAGCAATAGCCATGGGTGCATGTCGGCCAAGCTCCATGTATGGTGCATGCATCCAATGTGCAAAAAAAGTGCATTGTTATGGGCATAATAAACTTTGAACACTTGTTATGACGTTTCAACATTTTGTATGCTGTTTCTGTATGCTGTGCTTAAGAGTGAGCAGTACATAAAATGTGAGCCATAAGAAGCAATGTTAATTTTAACTGGACTTTTTCAAGATTTCTAAATGTACAAATTTAACGAGTTACATTATTTTGTCGCATTTGATGCAGAGAAAAGAACTATGTTGTCTAAATATAAATATTAATGTTACATAAATTTGATGATTGCCGATTACTGTGACATGATATAAGAAATCGTGCTCAGCTGCCTCTTGTAGTAAGTGTATTAGCAAGTGTATTTTTTTAATGTGTCATTAAGAACACACTCAGTGGATTTTTTTTGTGATGTATCACAAATTGGTACTATTAACAGTTTCCCCAAAATTATCTAATTAATAATATTACCATTAGCTATTTCAGTAGCTTCTGGAGATAATGTGTTTTCGAACAAAGATGGGGCATCTTACCTGCAGACGTTATCTATTGTTCCCATCATACCACAATAAGCCGAGATGGGGAAGGGGTGATAAAGCTTTCAAGGGGAAGCTTACTGTCCCAGAAATCTCTCTCATAACTGTTTACTAACATGTGTTCGTTTCTTTCTGAAAACTGCAACTCTCAAGAACTTCTGTATTTGTTCCATGATAAAGTTTTACCGCATTAGCAACCCAATGACTCAATTTAGGGGGGGGGATAATGATTAAGGAAATATGTTCCAAATAATTCACAGAATTTTAATTGCATAATTTTATCTCACACAGGCTCTTCATTACAACTACCTCTGTTTCTCTCTCTACATGTTTGACGTAGCAGACTTCTAATTATTTTGAATGTGATCGAATTCAGGGTACGCCAATACTTCAAATTTAAGCAAATATATTCCATAGTCTTATCATTAACACTGGAACGAAATGCAGTATAAAAAAAACCGAACAAGCATTATGGCTTAATGTTTACTATGTTATAATACATAAAGAACATTTTGAATCAACTAAATTTTAAAATTTACACTCTTCTTTCGTTTGTAGTGTAACAATGTAGAAGATGCATACATCTTAAAAACAGCTGACTGTGTGTAACCCAAACATATCAATGTGAATTTAAAAGTATGGTAACTTGGCTGTTCATTATAAAATCCGTCGGATTAAGTTAGTGGGATAACAATTATTTGTCTCTCATCAAAAATGGGATAACAGTTTAGGTTTTGCAAGATAAGTTTTTGACAACGTTGGAAGAAATTCATTTCACTTTCTTTTTTTGTTGTATTCTCTGTGCCTCAACAATATAATCCGGGTCTCGAATTGGCATGGACCTGACATGCCTGTGGTCAACAAGTTCAGGTAAGACGCAGTGATTGTAAAATTTCATCAACTTCGGGAGCATTTCAATCCTCCAAAATTCGTCAATACCTAACAAATTCAAAAACAAACTTTTGCTAAATGAAAATCAATTTTCAAATGGTTATAAAAACATAAATCTCCTAATGTAAATAATTATTAACAGACCACCACAATTTTTTATGTTAATTTGTCTATAAATAGAATTTAGTAGTAATTTATTCAGCTCTTTAATATTAGATGATATTTTATTCCCAATTTTTTTTATACAAAAGTAACAACTCAATTGGGTTTGTTTTATTATAATAGGTATCCTCAAAATTAATACCAAAAAGGTTTTTTATTGCAAAAAACAATCTAACATCAAAACAAACACATAATTTTCTCTACCACCAGTGATTTTAAGCTTTTTTTTTTTTTAAGGTCGTGGCTGCAAACAAAATAAATCTCACTAATGCCATGGCTGGATCTAAGTTTTCTTTCGCCCGGAGCAGAAATTATGGTGATTTGTGTTCCCCCCCCCCCCCCCCCTCTTTCCATTTTTTCTCGCCAACAATAAACGTATCTTGCATAATTAGTTTTGCCTTCATGTGCATTTCAATGTAAAATTTTAATTTGAAATTTATGCAACCAGTAATTACACACTGTATTTATAACAATAGTATGGTGTTTCACACTCATGATTCCTCTAGTCTAGCGACTGGGGCATCCTGCGTCTCCTTTTCAAACCCGGATCCGGCCTTAGCCATTTGTAATTTTTTAAGAACACGCATGAAAAATTAATGTGCATACGTGTGCTATTAAGTACATACCACTCCAAACCATGCAGTGTAGTTGGTTCCGTCGGAACAGAACGTTTGGACCAGCAATCGCCACAACCACCATTATTGTTGGAATGCCCTCAGAATCAACTTCTCCTTTTTTCCTTTGCAAGCCTAGCCTCTTCAAGAGCAGCAGTCTACATTTCTTCCAAAACTGTCCCTTCCCAAGTATCACACACAATATTGTGATATTTATGGAAAGCCTTACTTGATAAGACAGGTACATCCATTGCTGAGAACACTCCTTCAAACTGTGCGTGTCCGCCACCCGAAGAAATAGTTCCACTCATTGCAGATGTATTCACGTCCATTTTCTCTGAATCTTTTCACTCCACAGCGGCATTTCGACATTGCACATACGACATTTAAAAATAAAACAACTCCACAAACCACACCATTTTTCGCGGACAACGTCCATATCTTTCAGAGTGCACCCCATTTGACTGTGACTATCAAATCTTTTGAGGAAGACATAAAAAAATGTATCTCCACTATTCGTCTTCCTTGCAGTTTTTGTTGATGACTGTCAAACACAGAAATATTGTGTTTTTGTGCATCAACTGAAGTAGTCACTTCAACACACAGTGAATCCGATTTCTTCCTGTGGAAGATAAAAATATTACAAACAACTCTTAAGAACAATTGTCTGAAATAAAAAATGAAAATAACATGAAATATCTGTCAGCTGTATATTGCTAGGAGTGCCCAATAAAGTGGTTAATTTGTAATTTGTAGTATTCCTTAATATCATTTCATTTTATTCGACAAGTGGTGGTAATTCATCAGTGCTGGCTAAGAGAGTAATCGCTAATCGCTGAAAGGTATTGGTGCAAAAAAAAAAAATAAACTGCAAAAAGTGGCTGGTACAGGGGCTAGTTAAAACATTTGTTTTCTGCCAATACGCAAAAAAAAAAAAACCCAAAAACTCCTAAATGTTAAATTTTCAAATTCACAAATGGGATATAAATGCAGTTTGTTCATTAAAACTTTTAATGACTGGCATTTTTATATTTTTTGTTGTGAACTGGTAATCAATCGTGCATGGCAAACAAAAATAATGTATAGTGTTTTTACCTTACACTCCATAGTTCTCGATAAATTGATCCATATTCTTATCTATCGAATCAAATAATTTGGCACATAACAATGCATTTCTCGAAAACGGTGGCACGTAGTGTATAAACGCAAGACAGATTTTTTGTTCACAGTGTACGGTAGAATACTAATCTGCAGAAAACAACCAAAAATATAGGACAATTGCGTTATGCTTTAATGGGATTCCAATACGTCCATTTTCATGTGATGGGTTCACACCCAAACCGAGATTTGGCATGGTTTTTACTTAATCGTTTAAAATTGCAGTATCAATAAACTTAGACCTTTATGTTTATTCTGGCAGTATTACTAGCAAAACTCCTCTGCTGCAACTACACTTTCAAGGGTGGTTACAACCTTTAGGAACAGACTTAGCCTATAAGTCGTGCATATTTTTTGACCTCCTTTTTAAGAGGAATCACCTGCCGAAGATTGTCAATAGAGTTCGTTACCACCCTACATAGTGTGTTCCGAGAATAGACATCCAAACAGAGGCAGCTGGTAGTAGGGTTGAAAACCAACAAAAAAAAATTTTAAGACCTACTCTACACTACACTATGTATTTAAAAATTGTGACAAAGCAAATTGTTCCTGTAAAATGAAATTGGAACACATGACAGATGATTAGTGTAGCCACATTACCAAACACCATTCATGTCATTGGGGGTACAGCATGTGAAAAATAAATAGGTTTGAAGAAGTTGGCACAACCGGTCCAGAAAATAAGGCACTAGTTTACACGAGTTTCAAAAATAATAATGTACACCACAAACGAATGCCTACCGCTGGAAAAACTACCCCATTGCATGACTAATTAATTAGTAATAATCATAATTGGACATTAACAGACGCCAATGTAGAAAAGGTGAAAAAAAAAAAAGTGACCCACAAGTTCCCCACAGAATGGGCTTTGAGCAATACTACATGTATAAAAAGGTAAATGAAATAAGATAATGTAACATATTTTATTAAATATAATTTGATTAAAAATGTTTTCATGTTATGAATTGAAATAATTAGCCCCACATTTAATTTATAAACGTTATTTTATTAATTTTATGCATGTAATTCAATTTAATATTTCTTTTTAGAAAAAAAAAAATTTCATGGTTATTGAAAATAATAAATTTCATGTAATTATTTAGAAAAAGTAATAAATAATAGTAGACCTCTAAACTTAACAGAGTAAATGAAAAAACACAGCATTATTACTTAGCCTTGGTTCCCCTGTGGGGAAACTCCCGAATATTAGCAATAGAGAATTGTGCCGGACAATGCCGCTGGTTGGCAGTTTTTCTCAGGAGTCTCAAGTTTTCTCAACTTTTCCCATTTCAGCGCTGCTCCAAACTCACTTTTTTTTTTATATCGGCTCTTAAGACCTTATATGTCTCAACTCAATTTAGCTTTGGTTCAATCGTGTCAAAAGACTGACGGATTTATGTACAATAAAATGCAAGTAAATAGATTAAATTAATTTAAGAACATAATTACAAAAGTGTTTACATATTGTCCTCTATGTACACACGTCGACCTTCATACAAAATTACCTCATCATAACTGGTAAGCATGAATATTTAGTTTTAATTATATTTATAGCTTGTGAGTGTTTGTGCCTCCGGTACATACGTAATATAAAATACGGCATTGCCTATTGTAGTTGAGATAAGAATATTCGCAGTGGCTCGAAAATGTATTACACGTGAAAAATAACCAGATTAACATAAGGGCGTATAAAGATTACATATTAATGTCATCTCGCTTCATACCTTCATAAGCCAGTAACTGATAACATGATATGTGGCAGCAGTCCAACGGCTAGAATGTTTGCCTCCCACCAAAGCGATCTGGGCTTGATTCCTAGCGGGGTCACTCGGATTTTGGCATGTGGGAATCTTACTCGGACGATGCTGTTGGTTGCCAGATTTTCTCAGGGATCCCCATTTCTTCCCACTCTTTATTCTAGGTGCCGCTCCATATCCACTTCATGTGTCCCTTTATCTGTTAATATCTGCCCAACTATCTCTACTCCACCATCCCTCAATTGGAAAACTTTGAAATAGGGCCTATATATAAAATAAAAATGTTATGTATTACACACAGCCTAACTATATTGTATAATGTGGACAATAAAATGTAATACTATGCTTAGATGATGCAAGATTAGTATGAAATACATGGAACGTACCTTTTTCTGGCAAAGTAGTCCTGTAGATGTCTAAGCTTCCGTTTCTTCAGTTTGCAGCTCAATAGAAGACCACGTCCATTTCCTTTACGTGAGTGTCGTCAGCACATATTGGGCAACTTTTTAACAGCACAAACTACTATTTCAATCAGATTTGCAAATAAACTTAAATTTCTGATGAGAAAAAGATGCCACTTCAAGATATCACCAGTCCCGAATGAAAACAGGTCATTCCGGTGGTTCTCTCCCGTACCCCGCCCCCCATCCCACCCTTTCCCGAACACAATTTTTCCTTTCGCCAGTGGTAAAAGGTCAGAGATGCTAATCCTGTGTCGTCAACAAAGGGGTACTTAGTGCAACATTGTATTGTCTACATTTCTATCCTTTTATTTTCCACAGGTAGAATCGCGGAATTTTAGCTGACTCCCGCTCACTCTTAATGTGAATTAAAACCATTTTATCTACTTTACCAATATTTTTCTCGTAAACGAAGTGCCTTACGCTGTTTTAACAAAGAATATTTCCTACTTTGTTTTGATAACAAATTCGTGTTGTGCAGTCCGTATCCGCAAGTTACCCAACGCCTGTATATAGACCCAAATCACTGTGATGCCTGTTCATGAGCAGAATTACACCCAAAATGTATTTTATTTATAATCCAACATCTCTAACAAAAAATGTTGGTGATGTGTTAAAAGTAAATAGTACGTATATGATATAGCTAACACATTAATAATTTATTTTTATTGAATGTAACAATTACGCAATAAACATTTGTGCTGTATTTGTAAACACTGCTGACTTTACTCATCTTCTGTGCTTTGTGGTCAGGTTCTTGACAATGAGCAAATACTGCATTTGTGACTATTCGAGTGAGGATGGTGATCGTAGCTGGCTGCTAACATTGCAAAACCAGTTAAGAATGCCAAAAATAGTCACTGTTTTACATTGTGCCTGTGAGTTGGCAAGTGAAAGTTTTGTGTGTTTGAAACTGATCAAAGTGCAAATATTACAATGTAAACATTGAGTGGGCACAAAAAGACATGTTCAAATACTGCAGTGCCGTATGCACAGTGATTTAGTGATAGTGGACGACATTAAAAATAAAAATTCAACTGCACAGGAAGCAAATGTGTACTTATATTGCCAAGGGGGAAAAAAAACAGGTTTCTGCCACTCCGTAGAAAATTTTTTCCACGTTAAGTACAGTGAACTCTCGATTAACAGTGTTAATCTCACTCACTCACACACTTAAAACTTGGGAGATGTTGAGTTATTTTGTAAATATTTAAGCACTTTATATGAAAAAAATGCAAGAAAAGTTAAACCCTACTTTTATTGAAAAAGTCTTCAATTTTTTTCCCTTGGCACCAGGACAGTTTATGTTGATAACACACCACGTTCAAAATTTTTTAACTTCTCTGCGATAGTTAAAATGCCCTTTTACGCTTTGTCAACGAGATAACAACATTACAGAGTGAACAATGACCCAGGCCAGCGGTCAATAAACTGGCAAGACGTGTTGTACAAATTATTTGAAGAGATAATAGAGGGAGGGGGTGGGGTAGCATGTCCAAAATGACAAACTTGTTATTTCGCAAGTTTCATTTCTGGCGTCGTCGACAGTCTCTTGTTTAGAACTCGCGGCAACACTTTCTTGCTTTTTAAAACATGTCTAGCGTATTTTATGAGCAATTATTTGTTTTAAAAACATTTTATTTGCACATTCGCGCATGTGCTTTAAAGGTAAAAAATGTGGCGCTTTGTCACTTTGTATTTTTGCTAATGCCCGCAAGATACAAAATATAAAATACCAAATTACAGAATACGCTACCATTTTTGTATACAAAATTGGTCACGTGATCATTTTGTCAACAAAATCTGCCATTCCGGACACAGCCTCCAGGTCGGATATGCGCTTCACAACGGGCGGAAATTGACGAAACGTGTAGATCTCTGTGACAGGCTGACAGTTTAAAGAGATAAACATCAGCTCACGCGGCACAACGATGGATGATATAATACCGCGTCTTGTTAAACGACACAAGTTACAGTAGACTGAGAAAAGTCAAAAAGCCGCACGGATAAGCCGAAAGCCGGTTAAGCGAAGCACGAATAAGCGGGAGTGTACTGTAGTATTTTTGTTATATTAATAATACAATACAGTGAAATTTGATGTTGCTATCCCAGTCTTTTTTTTGTACGGTCCTGACAACGATCCCATATAAACAATGTTAAAAAAAAAAAACTGCATGCTACGACTCTTAAAACATAAATTTCCCCACATCCATCGATCAGATATTCTGCCCGAAAGCCAAAGTATATTAGGAACAATCTTTCAGCTATAAAATACAGTGTATTTTCGATTATTTGTTACAGTTATTTACATTTTACAGTATTTCTCATTAGTACATTCACCAAAGATTGCACGCATCATTTGCAGAGCTGCCAAACACCACGCACACCCATCCGTAATCATCACAGTTGTACCCAAAAAAAATTATGTGTAAATCAAGAGCGATAAAATTTATCTCCAAAATATAGATATACCCACAAAATTAAATACACATACACAACACACATGCATTAAATTATTAAATATGTGCACATGGATGAATCAGAATATCAAGATATGTAAAAACATAAATATGATACAACCATACCATGTATTCATACCGGTGTAGAAATATACACACACACTTTGACCAAAGTTAACCTTACACTCAAATTTACGATATAGACAAAACCAAATATTATTCATGCACTACAAATGTGTGGCATTTTCAGGCCACATGCATTTCAATAATTACAGTAAGTGTTTACAAATACATTATTTACAAAACTAACAGTTTGTAAAATTCGCAACCTCTTGAACACCTGTTTTTAAATGGTAATCCTTGCAAGTTTACTTCACTAAAATCCAGTGGCGACAAGTGCTATAATTTCATGGGCCTACTGTGTGCAGGGGGCAGTAGTGGTGTTGATCTCCCCAATAAAGAAGGACATTTTTTCGTACCTAAATACACTTCTTGTAACAATATTAATATTTTTTAACATAAAATTTACCAGAGTGAAAAATATTACAAAGATACCTTCATCAAACCCTGAACCTTGTCCACTCAAAATCAATATTATTTTAATACCAGTCAACAGTGAAGTATATACATACAGAGCAATCACATACATCCCACAGGCTGCATCACTAAATAGCTACATGAAAATGTGTCATGAAAAGCCGCCTTGTGCTTTCGGAACATGTGGTATTGATACATTCAAACATGTACATAGTTTAATTGTACTTATAGGGCAAATATTTACATCAGCCTTGAAATGTGCATGTAAACTAATGCTTACATGTGTTTTTCCAGTACCGTTCACCTTCTGAATCAACATTGTAGGAATACATATCATAATAGCACAAATGTACTGCCGCCCCAACAATCGGTCGACACTTATCAATCATGTGGGAGTAATTTATTGTTCATCTCACTACCGGAATGCCAAAATCGTCAACGTTAGTCTTCAATTGTCGTTTCGCTACATGTTTGTGCGAGGTAGAAAAAGACTTTAATGTACCATCCTTAAACCCTACTTCCTGTTTTTATCTGATCTAGCAATGCTACCCGCTTAGAAGAGTGCATCCAAAAAAAAAAAAAAAAATCAGACAGACGAGAAAGGGTACTGAAAAACACTCTACATTTACTAATGTTATTTATGGACTGGGTTGACAAGGTTCAAAACATGTGCTGCGCAATGTACAAACAATGCACAGAAAAATTTGTCACAGACCAGTTTCTGTACATCATTTAAATCTCCCGTCATTACTGCAGCTCCACCATAAGACTGTGCGACAAGTATACTGCCAGAGTTAGTTATCGTAACAAATTCAATTGCACGACTTGATATGGCTCCCGCAGACTTATCACAGCTAACATCAGTGAATCCATAAAACTGTTAATTGATCTCGCCATCACTCATTACAAATCTAAAAACAGTGGGCAACTGAGAAAGTTTGACAGTCTGACGTTCCGTCAAATAAAATTTAAACAAAAAAAACTGATTTTTCTATTACATTTTTAATTTCAGCTAACATACTATTTTGAATGGATTCTATTAGGTTGTTCTGGATATTGCATGAGGGGCCAGAAAATACTGTGGACGTCTCAAGGTGCTGCGGCAATACTGTATCATAAGTTGCAATTAAATCAAGTACCTCAACATAATTACCACGGTTTTCAGATTCTTTTGTGTCATCATGACCACAGAAAGGCTGTTCCTGTACACCCATGAAACAAACATATATAAAACACTTCAAAATTTCTCCGTTTCTTTTAACTTTTTCATTATGTCATTGTGTGCTTAATTGTTTGGATCTATCTAGATCAAAATCAACTATTTTTACTTAACTCTTTAATAGACAAACAAATTTATGTGAACTTCAGAATGCTCGTGTTTTTGAACAGCATTCCACAGATTGTCACAATACCCAGTTGCAGTCCATGTGTTAACATCCTTTGAAAACAATAAACATGGCCAGCAAAACAATTTGTTTAGGCTGTTACATACAGCTAACCACAAGTGTTTATGATAAACATTTTTTTGGAAATGACGTACAAAATTACCTTTCTTGCATGTTGTGATCGTAAGTTCAGGTATCGGCCTACCCTCTTTTGTCACATCTTTCCTGAAAAGTGAAAGCACTGCTGGAAAAATGCTTTACTCGCAATCCACACACACACACCACACTTACATCCACATATTTCTGTTGCACTCATTCTATCTACTCGGTTCTTAGTCTCACATGGTAATTTTATAATTTTTATGTAGGGTAGACATCACGCACGAATATGTATATCATTCTCAGCACCAAAACTAAATTAAATAAAAACAATACAATTTGACTTGTGCACATGAACTTGCCACGCCATCAATCTAGTTACTGTTAACTACACCACGCCAACTGCCTGCGGCTAGGCCAGTTTCAGCTATGTCCGCTTCAGTTCGGTGAAGAAAGCACTAACATAGTAGCTTCTAACACAGCCATAAGCCCCCGCTCCTCCCCGGGTGGTCTTCTACCCTACCACCCCTGTGTCGGCCAGGAAACCATTGCGACTGCCTACCTGCTGAAAGCATTACTTACAATGCTTCCAAACATCTTGGTTTTGCTAGCCGAGTTGTTTTCTTATAATGTACAGCATTGTTTCCAGAGTAGAATGTGTACCGCATGAGTGAAAAGTTACCTTAAAGTAAATATAAGTTAGAATTTAATATTTATTTTTAATATGCCACTGTCAGCAAACTGTCTGGGCAAGCATTGCTTACCCTAACGAGACGCCACTGCTAAAATCATGTCTGTTCATCACTAGCATTAAATAATTTATTTGCATTCAGTAAAATCAACACTGTGCACATTTCCTGAAAGCAACAAACTTAAACTTACATATGGATAATACACGACGACCACAGATACACAATGGCAACACCACATCACTACTCTCAACAGTGCTCAAATTCTCTTTCCAGCATTGCCACAATCTTTACTAATGATACCGAATTTATCGCACTGTTTACAAAGAATACCGAAATTGTCAACTCGCATGCAAGCATCTGGTAAAAGTACAAAATTTACCTTACAGCAGACAATACTTCGTACAGTAAATATGTATTGCGTTGTTTGCAGAGAATATCGAAATTGTCGTCTCGCATGCAAGCTTCTGGTAAGAGCGCAATATTTACCGTACGGCAGACAGTACATTGTACCGTAAATATATAAGAACTAAAAATAATATGAAAAAATTCAGACGCATTGTCAAAGCGATCAGTTTCCGTAATAAACAAGCCAGCCTCCATAATTCCGTAACTGGACATTAAAATCAGTAATAATTACAGAAAATCTGTTATACTTGGTAGTACTGCATTTGTTTTTTAATGCTATGTGAATGAAAAACAACGAATAATCAACAACTGGTGCTATACATAGTTTACATTCCACAGCAGTTTTTTTGTGTTCTATAGACTATTCCTGTTCTTCCTACATATTTACTGCAGCCGTATTGTTGGTAACAATGAGAAACCATCTCGTACTCTTATTCTTCTTACACGGTTTTTGCACTCATAGGTTGGCTACGAGAATGAATCACACAATCTCTGACACTGTATTTTGACGGGCGTAATTATTATTTTTTTAAACTATCAGCCATGTGTTTGGTTAGAATTATAAATGATTGAAAAAGACTTGGCAAGTATTGATCGCAAAAATTATTGCAAATAAATCAGTTGTGGTAATTTTTACAGAGAGATTGAACATGGCTCGGCCAACGAAGAAACACTGAACAAAAATTTTAATATAAATAAAAATTAAATTTTGCTCAATTTCAAAAATTTTAGTTTTTAATTTAAAGTGAATATTTTATTACAAATTGACTTGAATGACTTGTTTTGACAACATTTTCAGGCTGTTGGTTTAAACAAAAATGCATTTTGAGGTTACGTATAATGTTTCTCACGTCCAAAATCCAAGTCCGCATCCATCGGGTTCCCGCATGCTTGGTTTTTTATCGTTGGTCCACTGAAAAACGAATAACCAAGAATCCACTGTATTTACTAGTATTTTGTAGTAAGGATGTGGTGGATTTGTGTTTGGGTAGTACTGAACTGGGTTTAATTAAAATATTGTCATGCATACTTGAACAAAATCTATATGTGGGTGATGTAAAAATCTTGTATAACTCAAATGCTAAGTGAGTGTTCTTGGGCAGTAATAAATGTCTTGACAAAGTACAAGATTTATTGCACAGAAATTACTGTAACGTGACAATGTGTGTTGCATAACAAGTGCGCTCGTAAGGTTTTACTTCCATCCTTACTGTTAAATATTTTTATGTTTTCCACTTAAAAATGTAGTGATTAAAATGAATGAATAACAAAGTCCATTTAGTTTGGTTGAAACAGTTACAAAACAACAGATTCATGTTATAGTAATAATAACAATACATGCATTCTTTCTTGATGAAATAGTAAAATTTTAATGACAAAATCAGCTGAGTTTATTTACCCTAAAGTGAGTTCCTAATTATCACAGATTAACTGGTAACGTTATCAGTTATCACTTCCTAAAGTGTGGTGTAATAAAATGTCATATTAATAGTACACATTCAAAGCCTTGTGGAAATAAAACTTAAAATTTTTTATACTGAAATTTGTAGAATATGCTGGTGAATGTCGGATATCTCTCTATTGTAAGAGAGTCCATTTTCAGGTCTCAAAAAAATTGCAAAAAAAAGTGCATCTTAGAAGCGAGTACATCCAGTATGTGAACTGTTATTCCTGCCTCCTCTCACAACATGAAAATATTTTCATCTGAAAGATAATGGCGTTAAATGTGCAGACTACTATCAGTGTTACCTTTGCAATATAAAAATCAGGACACCATTAAACTAGCATTGTGTTTTTGTGCCTTACATGTAATATTACACATGCCATTAAGTGTTACGATTAGTTTCCTGAATGGTGCACCAATAGATTGTCCATTTACAAGCATTAAAATTTGCACTGCTAAAATTATCCAAACAACAGGTTCTCTCTTTCCCTTTCCTGGTGTCCAAGGCCTGTTTTCATATTCTCTGACCGACAATTCTACAATGCAGAGTGCTTGTCCATTGAAGAGGCTGGAACAAATAAAGTTTCTAGGGCATGTTTCGAAAAGTGCTTAACCTTGATTTTTTGAATATTTAACAGTAGTTTTGACTTATACTTTAAATAAAAATCAGATTGCAAACAATACTGGTGAAAATCCATTTATTAATTCCCCGTTACTTTATAAAAGTAAGAACACTTTAAGAGCAAAACATATCTGCTTGTTTTTCTCGATGTCCATAATGCAGTCTTTCCACTAGGATTGCAGGTAACCTCTGAAACACATCCAACAACACCCTGGTTAATCAGCAGGAAGCATATACACATTCTATACCTTAATCATAAATGACTAACAATATATACTTGGCAATCAGAACAGATGTGCAAAATTCTGATAAATTAAAGCTGAAGTTGAATTAGGTATTAAACATTTGACTGCTAAATTTGCAGATAACTACACTACGCTAAATAACTTCATCATGTAAATTAGTCTAGTATTTTAATATTGCAGCACGAAAATAATGTAATGTTTTATGCTTTTAGTCAGACAGTTGATGTAACCTTGAATGATAGTGTGTTACATTTCTATAGGGACCAATTATTTTACTATTTGCATTAACAAAAGGGTCATTCCATGTCAATTCCATGTCAATTCAAATAAAAATAAAAATTTTGAAACCCACATTTTCAAATCTTGGTAGAACCTTTTCCAGCTAAACTCATCATGAAGGCGAGTTAATTCCCAAATTTTTTTTGGTCTAGCCCGTTTAGTTTTACAGCTCTTGAAACTTTCAATGAATTGCAATGCCTCAGTTTCCAAGGTCGTCTTTACAAGCTGCATTCTGTTACAAAAATTGACACATTTTCTTACAGAGCATCCAATTTCTCTGAAATTTTACAGCCTTATTGATTAAAGCATGAAGATTTCAGAAAATACTATAAAACTTCCATAAAAGGCTGTTTCAAGTCATAAAAAATTCAGTAAAATAAATTTGGTATATTTTTTTGCAAAAAAAAAGAAACCAAGACTTTCCGAAAACTTAATTATTACAGCAATTATGCCTAGTCCACAACACCTGGTCCACGGACGCCTAACTGCTGATTGGGGCACGTGATCGACATCATAGCTCGCTGTCTCAATGTCCCATGTCCACGGACATTTTCCAAATTGTTTTTGTTTATATTTTATCGTGCACAAACTGTAAAAGTAAATTGTGGGTGTGTTAGTTATTATTATTAAAATTCACTATTTGTTCAAGGCAATAACCTTCAATCCCGTAACTGCGAAAACAAAACTTAATTAAGTAAAAATTCAAAAATTCACAGACTAGAAAAAAAAAAACAATATACAAATGAGGTTAAAGTAAAATCAAAATGTACTCATTCACAAAACTCAAATTATAAAACAAAATAAAATATGCTAGAAAGATCAATATTTATGAGTAATAGCATACAATTTATTGACGTGCCAATTGGGGTGCACTCTAAGTTACCATGTTCGAAAGCTTAGCTTCGGACATAATTATTTTAGACATGCAAGTTGGAACACGCAACGCATCTGCGAACGAAGTAGGTCCGTGGACCAGCTATTATGGACTACGTCTTGATGACTTTTCAATTTCTTCAGTTAAAATTATTATCGTTCACTTAAGAATTTTTTCAAAATTCCTACTTGAGTAATTCCTAAGTTGTCATGTAAACTTATTTGAAAAATTTTATAAACACAAATTTTTATTTGGTTGGTTTTTGAAAAGTGACTTGAGAATCCTATTTAAAATATGTGCAACTGAATACACATAAAAGTTAATAAATAGTATACAGATACAGTACATACGAAAATTCTTGCCTTATAAGCCAGGTACAGTTTTTGTTTGTGAAGCACACAAACTTCAATTTCCTCTTCGTTGCATAGCATCCATAAGTGCCATTTTTCCTTTACTGATCTCGTGCAATCCTTTGAAAAGTGGTAGGTTCTTCAAGATGAAGTTTGAGGGCTATCAACTACAGAAAGCACACGAGGCAGTGGTACTGCACAAGAATCTTTATGTGCCAGCCAATAGAACGATGATGGAGGTCCATTGGGATGTAAAAAATTTGACAACAGCATCACCATCTTTGTTCACTGTTGCCACCATTCCAAAAGACCACAAGTGGTCATATTTGCACATAACATCACATGCAAGGTAAAGATTGTTTGCTATTACAAATAATGTATGACAAATTTTCAGGTTGTATATGAGAGATGAATCCTTGTCGACACTGATTGTTTGAGTTTCAATAGTGCCATCCAAATCAAGGGCTTGAAGTTATAAAAGTTTCTAGTACCAGGAATAAAGTCTACATTTATGAACCGCTTTTCGAGTGCTAAGCATTTTGAATCTAATGTCTCTTTATCAACAAAGCGGAAATTGACATTTTTGATATTTGTTTCACACAATCTGAGGAATTGGTCAATTGTTGGTACTTTCTTTTCAATCTAAACATTTAGTTGTTCCACCAATTTCATCACATTCTGATTTACCACTGCTTGTTGCAAAAACTGACCATTGTGCCTTAATTTGAAAATCCTCTTCCTGTAGACACAGGCTGATGAAATTGTGTTTGTTTTTGTAATTGTGCAGCACATCCATCACTAAAGTATTGTATTTTCCTATGCGAGGGAAATTTTCTTTGACAATACCCACTATTGGTCCTTGAAATTTGTTCACCATGGTGACATCACGCTTCAGGTCATAGGATGTAACACAGCAAGATGAAACAGTTTTTTTTTAATTTTCATTTTTCTACAACATATTACATACTAGAGGATGAATAATGCATGACTCGCACATCCAATGATAGCTCTGGGCCTCATCCTGGATTGTAAAATTCTAGTTCTCGCTGAAGTCGCAGATCTTTCAGGAAAGATGACTGTGACTTTGATATGAAAGAACATGGTACAAGTTTCTCCATCTTGTTGGCTAAATCATCAATGTTGATAAACTTTTTAACATCTGTGACCTGTCAGATGATACCCATTGAGAAAATTCAATGGTGTCTTTACTTCATAATCTTCAAATTTTGACTTAAGTAGCAGACTATATTTTATTAATCAGGGAATTTGCTGCAGCGCCTTAGCATTCGTTCCCTTCTTTGCTTCATCACAGATTAAAAATTTAACAAGATCTTTATAGCAGTCTTCAACTTCTGCAGCATGAAGGAGCAGTTTAACAATTTGGTGCATTGTGCACATGCATACTGAGTGGGTGCCGCCGGCACCAACTACACCACTTTGGCCGTAAATTACACAATTTGGAAAAACCCACTTAAAAATCTAGACATTCCCACTTTAAATGTGAATGTAATTCACAAGGTACCCAGAATCAAACGCTTTTGCATGTAAATTTATTCCCCTGTGCTCACATCTTTCATTAAATGCATTATTCAAGACTGACCATCTCTTTCAGAAAGGTTTCTCACTAAATCAACAATTTCTGGATTCATTTTTTTCCTCTTCTACCATTTGCTTCAGCAAACAAGTCTCTGAGCTTGTTGCACGGCACAGTCTGACACATCCAATGTTTATTGCAGTTTTTAAGTGTCCACATCAGTGAAGCAGGAATGGTTAGTAGCCGAGTTTGCTTTATCTCTGTATTAGATTTCAAGTTATCTTTTATAATCTTTACAAGCTTGTCCATTCAGCTGCTTTCTCTGTTTTGGCATCTTTACATTTAATAATTTCTTCAATTTTGCATTGTATATTAGTCTGAAACTTTTCCAATTCTTTCTTCCCATACAACATTTTCATATGTGACTAAGGGAATGTAATTTTATAGCAGAACAACCTACCTCAGAGATGAATCATGCTTTTCCATTGTGTCTCTCTTCTCAAAATCTATCACATGTAGAGACAAACCAGTATCTTCAGGTTCTTTGGGGCTGTGTGCACTTTCATCATCAGAAGTCCCATCACTTAAAACACAATACCTCTATGCTGAGAGCACAGTTTTTGCCCTGGTTTCACTTTAAAACCTTTCAGCAGTAGCTCTTTAGATTGCTGTAGTCATCACATGTAATCATTTTTTCACACTTTTCTTGTGTTTTTAGAGAGGATCACAAGCATTCATTTTGCAAAAATTCAAACTTTTTCAAGAAAACACTTTTATCGTGCAGACATACAGATTTTAAATCTTCAGTGGCTTCTGTTCTACATTTCAAAAGAAATTTATCCTCTTCAGTTAAATCTGACATTTATAATAATGTCTGTCTTTGAGACATAGCTAAATTAGTGGAAACTGTCAAAATTAGCTGTCCAACACTACCATTTTGTCTCACTCAAATTTAAATCAACCAACTAGTACTTTACCGCTGGACGGAATTGCCTGCCCGCCCCCCCCCCCTCTCTCTCTCTCTCTCTACCAACATGCATGGAAACACACACAAAAAATAAGTCACCATTCTCTCCAAGTTCTCGATGTGCAAGTACAAAATTTAATTAAAATTTTGTCAATGAAATATTCTTCTAAGAACAGGAATGGAAAAGCCTTATTTTTATTTTCTGGTATTTTACATTCCTTTAGGCTAACACAAATATATATATATATATATATATTTATTACGCAGATACATTTCCCCACTGCTATAATTAAGTTTTTGGGAAAGACTTGTTTTTTTTTTCCACAAAAAATGTATCAAAATATATTTTACTGAACTTTTTATCATTTGACACTGCCTTTTATGGAAGTTTCATTTTTTTTCCTGAAATCCTTATACTTTAAAAAATCAGACAAGAAAATTTCTGAGAGATTGCGTGCTTTGTAATCAAGATGCGACAATTTTTTGTAATAGAATGCAGCTTGCAAAGAATACCTTGGAAATAGAGGCACTGCAATTTACTGAAAGTTTGAAAAGTTGTAAAACTATATGGGCTATACCAAAATAAAACCGTAGGAATTTATTCATTTTAAGAAGAGTTTAACTGTACAAAGTTCCATCAAAATCTGTCTGAGAACATGGGTGTCGTGGCTGGGTTCAACTGATGTTGAATAACCCAAAAACAAACTTACTCTGAACATACATCTTTTAAAACACACAATGTGTCGAAAAAGTGCAGTGAATGGTATCCGAAAAGAAATAATACAGAACATACCAACAACGGACCTTTATTGGTCCACAAAGTAATTGCTGGCTCAGAAAATAATTATCTGCTACAACAAACGTTTGGTAACGTTCGTAAAGATTCTGGAAACTGTACACAAAGGTCTTTAGGAATCAATTGCAGGATCGCTTTCACACATCACTAGATCAGGGGAGTACAGTGGGAGGCTGAGAACACGTATGCTGCACTGAGCCAAGAATTAAAAAGCACAGATCACGCAATGCGCAGGCACATTATCGTTCAGCAACATCCATTTTCCAGTCTTGTGGACCTCTGGCCAAACATTGCAGCTGCATTGGAGCAGCCCTTTCAAAACTTGCTTGTAGAATGCAGCATTCACTGTTTGACCCTCAGAAACAAATTGCTTATGGAAGATACCATTGTTGTCGAAGAAAGCAATGTTGTCTTGACTTTGGACTTTTGCAAGCTGATCTTTTTTGGTGGCAAGGATGTTGGTGAAAGCCATTCCATTGATTGCTGCTTTGATTCTGGATGGAACTGATAGCACCAAGTCTCATCCCCTGTGTCTGTGTTTCACAGAAAGGATGGTTCCCGGTCACACATAATGAAATCTTTGGAGTTTACCATCCGGTGCGCTTACTCGTCATCTGTCAGCTTGTGTGGCACAAACTGTTGCTGTTGAGATAGCAGACTATTCACAAAACTTTTCAGACACGCAATGTATGCCAAGAAATTAGTGTGTTACATCTCAACTTTTCATTGTTTGTCACAAAAGGTTTGCTAGTGTTAATATTTTAAATTTTTTTTTGTTGAAGTTGCCAGTGTCTGTAATATTATTTTAAGTGTCGGTACTATTATTTTAAGAACGTTTGATTTAATTTTAGTAAAATTGGATACCCTTTTATAAAGTCTTCTATAACAAGCTTGCTGTATTTAGTCTATTCTATTTTCTTACAAAGAGGTTTTACTGTAGAGAAATATGACATACCTTTTGCACATTTCAAACAGTAACAACAATGGAATAAAAACAAGGCGCATGGAAAATAATTTGCAGCCATAAAAAAATTAATGTAATGTACAAAGAGAATTTTTTTTTAGATCTGTGTGCGTACTGTGAAGAAAATTACTTTTGTAATATTTTACACGTACCAGTAACAGGTCCATACTTTCAATTTGATGGAGGGAGGGGAGGGTTAGGGTCATTTTCCCATTGTGCAGGTGCTAGCCTAGACTTTTGCTACATTGCATAAAAGGAGGGGGGTTTGTGTCTCACCATAATTTTAAGAAATAATATTAAAGTAATTTAATGATTGGTACTTAGGGTTTTTGTTTTCTTCACTTTAGTCGCTCGAAGATCTCGAACTCCAAGATTTAGTAACCTTTTGGTCGACATCGCAGTTGATATGGCTTACTGCTTCATCTTTTCCTTATTGATTCAAACTCTTGCTCTTCCTTTATATTAAACCTTTTCTCTTCCTTTATATCAAATTCTTGCTCTTCCTTTACATGAAACTTTTGTTCTTCCTTTATACATCATCTGTATAACGTAACTGTCCACCTTCATTATCCGTCAAAATTTCCCACTTCCACTTCCTTTTATCAAAACTCGATGTTTTGGCTAAACTGTTGTCATTATCACTATCACTTGTTGATTGCTGTGGTTGCTGCTGGGTTCGAGTTGAAAATATCTCCACTCACCTCTCAAAGAATGTTTTACAGTTTCAGCTTCAAGTTCACCATTCAAAGATGCAGTTTAGGCATCTTGTTGAAATACTTTTAAAACTGATATGATCGAACTTGAGATAACAGAGGGCTTGAAATGTCATCAGGAGGTGAAAACTTGTATTGCAGTAGCGAAGCAAGCGTTCAATAGGAAGAGGAGATTGCTATGTGGAAAACTACATAAAGTACTGAGGAAAAGACTTGGCAAGTGTTTAGTATGTAGTGTGGCACTCTATGGGGCAGAGACATGGACACTGAGAAGTGAAGACGAAAAAAGGCTAGAAGCGTTTGAGATGTGGATATGGAGGAGAACGGAGAGGATAAGCTGGGTGGAAAGAGTAGCAATGAAGAAGTGCTGGAAAGAGTTGATGAGAGGAGAAAACTGCTGAAAATCATAAAGAAAGGAGGAAGAACTGGATGGGACACTCAAGACGGGAGTTCTTGCTAACAGATGCTATGGAAGGAATAGTTTGTGGAAAAAGATTGAAAAGAAGGAGAAGATACAAGTTGATAGATGACATCAAGGGAAGCGGAAAGTATATGAACTTGAAGAGGTTGGCAGAAGACAGGAGAGCATGGAGAGATACCACGTGAAAACCTGCCTCTGGGCAGAACACAAACGATGATGATGGTACTTAAAGAGATAGATATTATTTTATTTCAATTTTAAAACATTTGAAGGACAGTTTCATTTCAATATGGAGATTGGGAGAGAAGGTCATGTCCCCTGTGACACCCGATCCCCTCAATCTGCCCCTGCCAGTAGCAAAAATACAATAACAGCAAGAACATAGAGAATTGTACTTGTAAATTAGATCTTTCAGAGATTTGCATGCCAAAATGTTATGTTAGGCTACAAGAAAAGATTGGAAAGACAGATACTGAACCTATTCAGAGAATGAACTACAAAAATTACAGCATACCTGCCAACTTTGGCAAGTCCAAAACAAAAGAGGGAGATTTTTCCCTTTTTCCTTTTTTTCCCTTCGGGGGCTCTCCCCCAGGAAAATTATGATTTTAAGGTGCAAAATGGTGCTATTTAAGCATTTTTCAAAGTAAAAAAAAAATAAAAAAAAAAAAAAAAAAAAAAAACCCGCTGTTAGAAATGGTAATATTTTAATGAGGAATGAGAATTTCAAAAAGAGGGAGATTTTTTCCATCACCAAATTTAAAAAAAACATACAAATACCAGTTTTCATATAAAGTTATCAAAATAACATAAGCATGGTTACTTACAGGAAGTTTTGATTTGGCTGATAAATTACTTTTTCAAGCTTTCTCTGGTTGCAGACATTTTCTTCAACAATGCAGAGTCAAAGTTTTGTTCATAGCAGTTCCCCTGTTGCCTAAATTTTACCACCATGAACTTGTCCAATGTCTCATTCAACATGGATGACCTAACCTAAGTCCTTGTCTTTCTAACTTGGCTGAATATCCTCTCTGATTCAGCATTGCTGTGGGGAATAGTTAAAATTGCAAGCATAACCCTTGATAAATGTGCATACTTGAAATGTCCACATGCACTTTTGATTTTTGCCACCAAACTTCAATGAACATATATCCTTTCTTCTTTCTTGATTGCTTCATCCAGATGTTCAAGTTGAAACTCAGAAACTCTTGACTGCAAATCATCAATGGTAGAATCTAAAACCTGGCCTTCAACACTAATGATGAATCACAAACATTGTTTATCTGTGCAACTTCAGCATTTATTAGAACATCGCCACTGAATGGAAATTTATGAATCATGTAATCACATGCACGTTCAAAGTACTCCATAACTGATGAGTAGAAAAGAACATTTCTTCAGGTTTAAGGTCACACATTGCCCTAGATGTAGCATTTCCCAACTGTAACATCAGAATCCTCTTTCTGGTTCATTCTCTTGTGGTAATCAACCTTCAACACAGATGAAGAGTTTCTGACAATGGTTGGTTTTACAAATCTTATGACATCTTTGAACAGTTCTATAAGAATAGCCTTTAGCAAGTGAATCTGTGGTTTCTGTGATTGTAAAACCACATTAAACTTTTCAAATACAGGCAATGTATTCTAAAACACTTACTTAACTTGAATGTTAGGAACATAAATACTCTCTCTTCTCTTGAAAGGCTATAGGAACTATTTCCACTTTTTTGTTCAAGGTATGGTTTAAGCGCATTCAATTCTGGCAGTGGCGATTCACAACTTTGTTTTAGACTAGAACTTTCCTCTGAAGTTCTGCTACTATCAAGAGAGACAGCTTAAGACGTCTTTGGTATCCTGTACGAGTCTAGCGTTCCTGATTTCTTCTCATGTGAAGATTTAACCTCAAAATTGAAGTAACTTGCCAGAGGGTCCCACTGTTGCAGCATCATTAACAAACATTTTCCAAGGGACAGCCAGCACGTGCAAACACGTTACAACAGTTCTCTGACTTCAGTGTCATACAATATTTGAAATTCTTTCAACTTATCCTTTGTCTTTGCACTTTTTCTCAAGGTAGTCAAATATAGCCACCAATATTTCATCTATGCTACAAGGAACTGTTGCAGCTGCCTTTTCTGCTGCTAAATTGATTAAATGGCAGGCACAACCCACCACACACAAATTGGAGATTTCTTTCTTCAAGTGAGCTGCCGCCTTGTTTTTCAAGCCTATCATTACAGGAGCATTATCAGTGCTGAAAGACATACACTTTTTGAGAGGAACATTGTGTGACTTCAAGGACTGTGTGACCAATGTTGCAACATTCAAGCCAGTAGAATCTCCAGACAGAACAGGGACACAAAAATAACTGAGCTTTCCACCTTAAGTGTTTCACTGTTGTAATAACTAACAACAGGATATAGTTTTGAATCACTGTTGTTGCTACCGTCTGTGGCCACTGAAAAAGCTACTTTTTTTTAGTGTCTGCACAAGTTTTTCTTCTTCAGTTTTTGCCATCTCAGTTACAATTGCATAAGTTTTTGTGGGTGCACAACCATATTTTTTAGCCATAGCACTGTCTGGGAACAGTTTACGAAACAAAGACCTAGCATGATCTGCACAGCTAATAGGAAGATTGTGTTCTAAGACAAAAGACGTAAACAAGCACTCTGCGTTTGTGACCCTTTCTTCTTCTTTCCTGTTTGCATCACTACAAAATCTTAACTTCATGTTTGTATAAACACATTGTAAATTGTCTTTATGTTTCTTGGTCTGAATGTGTTTCACCACGTCACCTCTCCCAGCACGTGATACAACAAAATCACACCGACATAACGAACAAAAAGCAAAATGTTCTTTTCTGGATGCTATAATACACAGAAACTCATCGCTGTAAGCTTCTCTGTACACAGTCAAATAATTAGTTTCTTTTCCGCCATGTAAATTTAAATTTATTAAAATTACTTGCTATTTTTGCCACGAACGATTAACATACTATAAACAAGTCCTTACAAAGTCAACACTAAGTAGGCCTACAAACACAAAAATGCCACTGAATGCCACCAAACTTAGAGAAAGATGGTTGCCAGTTGCTGATTGGCCACGCCCATGGTCTAAGGAGAGAGGTCTGGATACTCAAGCCAAAAAAATGACACTTTTGTGTCGTCGATAGTACAACGAACTACCACCACATATCATGTTTGCTGCCACAGCACTACTAATCACTTGGTGGCGGTCATAGAGTCTATGTGTGCAGAAGTACTTAGTAGCGTTGCGGCAGTTGGCCGAACTATCAGCGACACAAAGGGGTAATTTTTCTTTGCTTGGCAGAATAGGGAGTGTCAGAACCTCCCCCTCTTAGAACGTTGCCACGTCCATGTATTGCCGATGTCGGCCAAACATTTCCGACCATCAAGCTATGGGACAGCTGCATGCATTACTGCCATGACCTTGACACAAATACCGATCTACCAGTGCTAACGAGACGGGACAAAAAGCAAGAGATTTAAAGGCAAAAGCGAGAGGGCAGGAGAATATGTACAAAAGCGGGAGCCTCCCTCCTAAAGAGGGAGGGTTGGCAGGTATGTTACAGGTTTGTAAGCACAATTACTGTAAATGTTTTTGTAAGCAATACAAAAACAGGTTATGTGGAATTGAGAATTCTCACAAGGGCAACAGCTATTCAATATCAATTACCGTAGTTGGAAATTATACCCAAATATGTGAAACACAAATTATTAAAAACAAAATTTTCATACTCATGTTGTTGTCAACTCTGAAATTCAACGTAATTAGTGCAGATTCTAAAATTTTCAATATGAATAGTGGGTTCAAAAATTTCATCATGCCAAATACTTAACTCTGTACTTCAAGTTTATCAGTGTTAGTGAAATGAAGCCGTAAGAGTCCACATTTGCAGGTTAGGGAAAAATAAATAAAAAATTTGAGTGGTTTGCAGTAGAAAATGGGTATAAATACTGTTTCATTTTGAAACTTTGTATGCTAGCTAGCATTCACAGCCACAAAATAAAAGTTGTTGGCAATGACCTAAATCATATTAAGAATGCATCTGGTGCAAAATAAAGAGATGAAAAAAAGAAAGAAAATAAGGCATAAAAAAAGCAGGGTGGTTGCCAACTAACACAGTAAAGAAAAGGGTAACATGGCTCCATATGCTACCACACTAGCACCATATGGAGGTAATCTCCCGATGTAAGAAGAGCATCACATATTCAATAGCTTCTCCAAGGAGTTTTATTTGCATTATGCACAGCTTATAAGAACTTTGCTTTGTGCATTTCAGTGCAAGATTGGTTTAGATAAGCAGAGCTGTATTACTACTGATACACAGCATATGTTACAATGGGTTATTACATACATATACAGTCCTACCTAGGGATGAATTACATATAGTTATTTCAATAAGATAGTTCTTCCAAAGATACTGGCCAAGGTTAATAACTGATACCAAACATCTAGTTATTCTTTTTGTAACTGTGCATTAATTAGAAAAATCTTTCGGATATAAATTACCGTGAATAATGACAAACAAAAAAGTGTTCATACTCTCTATGCCCTAATGTTTTTTTTTTTTTTTTTAACTATTTGTGTGAAAAACCCTGTAAGAAATTTTTATCATGTCACATTACACATGGCCCAAGAAAATGTTGTACAAAATACCACATACAAGGGGGGCCAAATTGCTCAAGCAACCCCAAAAGAAGAAAAGAAAAGTGAAATTTGAGATATATGATACATACAGAAAACAAGGTCACAAACCACTAAGACTTCAATGACGGTCAAAACAATAATCAAATTGCTTCAAAAGTTAAAAATCCAAAATGTTCACAGTTACTAAAACACAATGGCAATAAAAATGGAAACTAGCTGAATTCTTATGGATTTTAAATTATCTTTAATTCTTACATTGTGCTTTAACACCAGTCAATCAACAACATTACTGATAATATTACTCATACTGAAACATCTGCAGCAAGCATAAATGTAAATTTTAACTTGGCAATGACTTGCACATTTGCATAGAGAAACAGCTACAAGTTCAAAATAGGAGGAGAATAAAAAGGGCACGTACAGCCACGCTACTTACGGCAGTTTCATGCGCATGAAAATCCAGCAAGTTACAAAGGAGACAATAATACACAAAAATCCCACACAGATGAGCAGAATCCTGTTGAGTTTGGGTGTAGATGGGCTGTGCGTTTGGTCAAGGACCACAAATCCCAGACCACCCATGGTGAACAAGAAACTTGAGGCCAGGCCTTCCATAATATATTGGCCGTTCACTCTGTAGGGCATAAATGCCACCTGCAGTAGACAGACAATTAAAAATGCATTGAAAGATACAGTTGGTTGATTCACATTTCAGCACTTTACAAAACCAGAGTTTATCCTTCCACACGTGTGAAAACTCACACTGACATGAATTTAATGGCTACTATCCATATACGTACTGATCATACTGATACTGTAAAGCACTCAGATGCCAATATACATTTTCTTTATGAAAATTCTTACACTAATGTATATTTATAACACAATTAATGCAGTTGCTAAGACATTAAAAATCTTTTTGTTATCTCACTGCTAATATAACTCCAAGTACCCACAACTTTAAGAATTTATGTTAGCAATAAAGTAGCTATAACTGAAATATACAAAGTACTTCACACCTAAAACAAAAGTAAATTCTGTGTGTAGTACGTCTGCATGTCAAGGGTGTATTCAGTTGCATAAAGCTAGTTCACAGTTAATTACTCATTTCTAAACTCAACTGGGGGATGGAGGATATACTGCATGCTTCCAGTAAAGTTGGCAGCAATGTACAGAGTGTAGTTCCATGCATTGCCATCATATTAAAGGCATTATGTTTCAATTTGAGGGCACTGAATTTATCTAATTTATTTTCTGTTCGATGGAGATAAAGCATAAGAAGAAAAACTTACATATTAGTAATGTATTTAAATCAGTCACACATGACTGATGCATGAATAAAGTAATAGCTTCATAGCAATGTTCATTTTACATATGGTGGAAGGATACTAAATGAGTAAAATAGTAAATCCTAAACAGGGCTTTCAAAAGTGTTTAACAGAGACCAGTCTACATGTGTGTGTGTGTGTGTATGCATGAGTCCATGCATATATTCATGTTTATTTCAACTATTCCTCTCTCACAGAATAAAATGTGATTATATAATTCAGGACCATGCCCAGGATTTGAAGATGAGAGAGGCTATGTACGATTCAATAACAATTCACATCACTGTAATAAACTCACTTGCAAAAAAATTGAAAACCTCAAACAAATTGAGCGCAAGTATAATAAAGGTTGCTACACAGTATAGTCATAGGGGGGTAACATAGCTGTAAGACACTGAATAAGGTCACAGCAGCATTGTAAGCCATAGAGCCAATTTCAGTGGACACACAGCATGCCCCGACAGTGCATTCAACAAGCATTTTCCCTGCTCAACGAGTTCGAGAGAGGTCGCATCGTTAGCTTGAATTTGCAAAATTATATTCATTCATTACAATTCTTTCATCAACTTACAGTGTAATTGTTTCAAAAGGGTCACTTTTTTTTAATAGTTACATTTTGTATTATTCAGTATTACTACTTTCATTTAAACTCTTACATCAATATCCATCGTAATTTTCAAAACTTGCAACAAGACTTTCCAAATTATTATTAAATTTAAATATTTTTAAATACTTAATAAGCATTGCCCCTATATATAACACATTTTAACAACAAAAATATACATTTAACAAATCATTCAGCACGACGTTCAGTGTCGTATATACAGAACATCAATATGGCGGGTTAGAACTTCCTGGCAAGTATGCCACCAAATGCTAAGAGACAAGCTGGACTTGCCTAAATTCACAATTTTAATAGAAAAGGGGGCAATATTGAACACAGATTTAAAACTAAGGAATAACTAATAATATCCTGTACTTTTACTGCCAAATTAATTACTATTTGTTTTCAAAAATTTCTAAGGTTATTCATAAAATCCTTGACTTTGACTTTTCCCAGTAGCTACGAAATTATCTGACTTCACGGTTTCTAAGTTTTCCAGGTCGAGTGGCCACCCTGATTCACTCCTAACTAATGACTTGCAATCATTTCGCTCCTGACTAATCTCACACAATCATTTTGCACCTGACCAGCGCTGTCTTTGCTTATTTGCGCATCACACAAATCCAGTATGTTCGTGCATTTTAATGTTATGTTATTCTGTAATAAATGCCAGATGTCTCTGGATCTAACGTGCAAGTGATCATGCTTATTCTATAAGTCGCTATCCTCCCCTGTACTTGCCTTTGCCACAAAAGCATGGCCTATTGGCCTGGGAACACTACTGTGCACCCCTACTTCTATCATCTACCTTACCAACTAACACAGATAACAGTGTTCATCAGTTAAACTATATTCACAGATAATGTACAGCTCACTTTACTCAACATAAAGTTCATAAAGGCTAAAACTTGTATTTTATTGATATACACGTCATACATATACTCATCCATTGAAATTCTGGATGTACGGAAATTTTCTGACAGTCCCATAAAAACAGTTGATAGAGAGTCCACTGTAGTCACAATCATATCTGGTAGTTTACAATTTTCCTCCCCTTGAATAATATTGTGACAAAGTTTAAAACTGTCGTAAATTTTTTGGGGTGTTTTCAATATTTTTAAAAAGTTCTCATTTTTTTTGTTTGGAAACCCTTAATTTCTCTGGGAAGCTCTTTATTTTTTGGTATGATGCATTAGGTTATTTTATTATTTTTCTTTGGGTTTTAGGATTTTAAAGTATTTGGTTTTGGTCAGGTTTATTCCTCTTTTTTTGTTCGGATGAGAGTTTCTTTTTTCTTTTTGTGGTGTTTTGGTAATGATTTTATCATTTTATTTTAATTCGGGTTTTGGTTATGATTTGGAAAGTCATTTCACTTTTGTTTTAGTGTTTGTGTACTTAGGAACTTTTTGACCTCAACACAGAAGTCATATTTTTGTTTGAATTTTATCTCGTAGTGCCTGTTTAAAATTTTTTTATTTTTTTTTCTGTATAAAGACCTTTAATTTTTCTTGGGGGCCTTATTTTTTTTTGGTATTAAGGTCTTTTAAAATTATTCTGTTTGGATGGGTTTTAATTTTTTCATATTGTCTCCCCGTGAATAGTCCTTAGGTTTGCTGCTTTGCAGTGAAGAAATCAAGAGAGCTGGTGCAGGAACTGTTTTTTTTTTTTCCTTGCTGAGCTCAGCCCCAGCACTTCTCTGTGCCGGCTGCAGCTGTGTTTCCACCTCTTGTTTTCACCGCTTCGTAGCGGAAGTCTGCCATCATTGTTTTCATGAAGTGTTTTAGCACTGTGTTGGCTACACACAACTTCTGAGAGTTGTATTAGTGGTGACATTTCGACGTCAGCAGCTGTGCGTTCGTAGGAGCAGCCCGCAACTTCAACATTCTGTATTTTGGACATTTTTCTAGTCTAGTAAATTTATTTTTCCATCGGTGCGAGAAGTCAGTAGAGGGGCCGGGAGAGAAAAATAGTTATTCTCTTCATAATTATAGTGTCTCAAAGTGAGAAGTTTTGTTTTGTGAAGGCGGCCATTCTGTCTCTGAGTTTGTTTATCTGCTGCAAGTGTCAATTGTTTGTATTGCCGATAATTTTGAAGAGACTGCAGTAAACTTTCAGTGAACAGTACAATAAATCTTTTATTTATTTTCTATTTTTAATCAACAAACTTTATACCTTTTTATTTATTCAGAATCTCAAAATTTCACTGAGCTAGTTTCGAGCTAGTGTTTGCTACAGACTCCAATGAGTTACATATAGGAAACACTACAAGGTGCAGGGACAGTTATGAAGAACAGGATAGGTTTCTGTAATGATTTAGTGAGAACGCAGCTGAAGAAAGGGGAATTTTCATTCTGGCTTTCAGAGGAACTGTTCTTTCTAAGGTGGAAGGGTAGACGTGATGTATTCATGCTGTCAATGCTACACAAGAATAGTGCTACTGTGCTTTAGACCAAAGCAAAACCAAACATTGTAGTTGATTACAATATCTATAAATGTGGAGTGGACCATGGCGATCACCTACAGGGTTGTTATCAATTTTATCACTGTACACAAAAATGACAGAAAAAATTATTTTCCATTATTGCTTTCATTTTTCCGACTAAGGACAGTCACAATTTCTCTAGCAGTGAGTGCTACTGCGGAAAGAGAAATTGTATTGCCAGCATCTTTTTGTGCAACAAGACTTGCAACAAAGCACTTCCCTTCAAAGACCCCAGCCACAGAGTAGAAAGAACATTCCACAAGGGTGTGCAAGGTGTGTACTAACACAGGCAAAAACACTGGCAAAAGGGTGCATAAAGAAACGAGATGGCTGGGCTCCCCTTACAATGTTGCATCGTGCCTTCCAAAGTGCTTCAGAAGATTCCATTCCCGGAGAGACTAATCTGCATAAACAATTAGGTTCAGTACCATGTGACAATAATATAATTTTTTTTGACAGATAATATTTTGAGTCTTATAATAAAAATACAAACTGGGACAAATATATTAGGCCTACTACAAAATCATTACATGTTAAAATAGTTTTTTTACTTGAAATTGGACTTGTGTTGAGAACCTTTTACTTATAAGGGTCAGAAAAATTTTATTACAGGGACAAACAACTTTAGGCCTACTACAAACTCATTTTAAGTGTGTTATTTTATGTTGTTTTTTGTTACATTATATGATAATATAATAGTTCTGCTTGGCATTGGACTGATCTGTTGGGAACTTATTACTTACAAAGTTTAGACAAATTCTAAAACAGGGACAAAGAACATTAGGCCAACTACAAAATTGTTTGAAGTTAGGTTATATGATTATAGATATTACCTCTGATTGGACTGATATGTTCAGAATTTTTTTACTTATGCATAAAAAACTTTATAAACCAATTTTATAATTTTTTTACTTTAAAATGATGTACCAACAAGATCTTTATAAAACTTTATTTTTTTTCAAAACATGTTTATTTCATAAAAATTATTTTAACATTATAAAAAATAAATAAAAAAAATTAAAAAAACAGTCTAAATTATTTGTTTAAAATATTTTTGTAAAAAAAAGCTATTTGACTTTTAAAAATGTAGAATACTGGCTATATTGATCAACTATGGGTCTAGATAGTGTGCTATGTGTTAACAAAAATGTACACAAACTGTTACATGAGAAATTAAATAAACATATTATTTAATAAACTTTCTTTACCACAATTAGTATAGTACTGTTACAGAAAAACAACACACGTGGTAAGACTTAGTTACCTATTTTATTGGCCGTAGCCACCATGTAGTAGCACAACATTCAAGTCTGATAAAAATTATGTTACGCTTCAAAACCATGTAACATAATATTTATACTGCCAGTCTATGTAGTGCCCTTCAGAATAAAACAAAAATTAAGTTCTATGCAATCTCCATTGGCCAGGATGCCAACAGACTGAAAACCACAGAGGTGGTCAGCACCGTAGATCTATGAACATGTGAGTGGCACACGGCACCACGGCTTGGGCCAAAAAACTGACTAAAATTACTGTCCAGAGTTTAAAGTCTGACTGCTAGGAGCACACATGTTAAAGTAATACATCTAGCAGGAACTATTTTACATTTTTTTTTAGGTGCATCAGCAATGTTGCTGCAAAAATAACAGTGGTGTACACATTTTAAAAATGTCCATCGCCTCTATATGCAATCAATACAGCCACTTATGTGGCATGCCATTACTGTCAAAGTACAATTCAAACCATACATCAAGTTATATACATTCACTGTTCGCCTATAAAAATAGTATACCATTATTTTTTTTAAAGAGGAATGGCTGCAAAATACATTTGCAATATACCTAGAAGTTTTGAAAAGTGCACTACTATCTATATAATTATTTATTATGGAATAACTTCAGTAAAGGTTCTAAGCCAAAAGAAAATTAGTTGGAACTGGTAGCCATTTAAAGCCTTAAAATTCTATATTTAGAAATTAATAATACTTCTTTTTAAATTACAGTGCAAATCACATGTAGCGTTTATTACGTAGATCTTGTTTATTTTTCATGTATAGCGAATTATTTGATTGTAGTTAAAATATTCTGTATGCTATGGATACAATATAGGACTGTTAGTAATTTTCCATCAATAATAGCAAAAAATATATTTTTTTAAGGGGGGGGGGGAGAACAATTTTAGAAGCAGAGCTAAGAAGAAAGGCCACCCTGCAAAGCCAAATTCCCTGAAAAATATCTGTAATAGTCCAGGGTGGCTACACAGAACATAAAAACTAAATACCACCAGACTTTTTCGGGTCTGTCATATTTTCCCCTGCCCAACTGAATAAAACTAAATTTTTGTAGGCACTTTGTCCAATCAAAGCCGTGTACATAAATAAAAAAAAAACTATGTTAAATTAAATTTTCATAACTATCTATTTTATAAAGTTTTATCGAGTCATGCAATACATATGTGCATAAATGACGCAAAAGTATGCAACTTCTTTCACTCATTTCACTATAGGCTGTTAACTTTAAGTGAGCACTTTAGAAAGCCCTCTCATTTAGAATAATAGTCAATAAATAGACTTTATTTTGCCTTAGGCATTAACTTCCGAGTGCGATAGAATATACACACACTGTTTATTACTTACATGGCCATATTTATTTAAAAGTGGTTAAAGGGTAAGAAATGTTTGACCAGGGCCTCAAAAGTGCTCACTTTACAGTGAACATCCTATATCAGTATATATGCTCTGACTTTTGACATATAAATTAAACATTTGAGTTTGATCATATTTGCATGATACTGTGAACATATGGCTGAAATATGCAACATATTAAAAATATGAACACAGTACAACCACACCTACTACTTTACAGTCCACAAAAAATTTCTATATTTTGCAATTCAGCACTGTCATTGTAGCCCACAAGAAGCCTTTCAAAGATATTTATATACATTAGAGACTGTACTCTGTCCTTGCCTATAATACATTTTGCAATGTTGCAACAAAAACTACTATCTTTCATATTTTGCACTATTTACGACAAAATTTCACTGGAATCTCAAACATGATAACGATCTGCAACTATCACCTACAAAACAGAAGAATTACAAAAGTAAGGATATATATTAAGTAAGACATCACACGCAATTAACTTGTTGCATTTTAGGTTGTGACGTGGCAACAGCTAGTTAATAGTCCCGCTGCAGTTCAGTTCACTTTGGTCTATAGAGCACGAAATAAGGCGCCATTTAAAAAAAATAAAAAGAAATTAATTCCAGTTTGGAATATTTCTCAGATTTATTGGACTTTCCAAAACCAAATCACACGTTTACAATACGAACACAATAGGTTAACTCAATAGATGAACTTAGAACAGTGTCGCAGTAGTAATTAGTTAATGTTCCTTCAACAAAAAACTTGCATCGCGAAAATAATTACGAAGGCAGGGGGCAAAACCTTACCCCCTGACAGCCTCCTACACCTGCGGAAAGAATTTTTTACTACAGAGTTTGTTGTCTGAAAATACTTGAAGTTAAATATTAATAGAAGATACAAGTTCCGGCCGCGGGCGCTTGTGGGTGTGGGTTAAGTTCGTTCTGCCTTGATGTTATGTCTTTAAAGGTTGTTAATTTTTTTCCCGAGCCCACGGCTCTTCACACTCAGTTAGGCGTGCGGCTTACCCCCACTCCTTAACAGTTGCTAATTCAATCATAAACTGCAAATCATCTTACTGTTCATTTTTCATGTGCTTATTGAGTCATTAAATACAATTCTTCAGTCTTTAATCGTAAACCCACCTTTACCACTGATAGTGCTCCTGCACTTAGAGGTTCAAATAATGGCTTCTTGATTCAGTGTCGTACAGATGAAAGCGTTCCAACATTTTTGTAATATCACTGCATCATACATCAGCAATCTCTGTGCATAAAGTTTTTGAACATGAACAAAACCGAGAAAGTAGTAGTGCAGATTGTTAACAAAATACGAGCCCATCCTCTCCAGAGAAGACTATTCAAATATTTGCTGGCTGAATTGCAACTGCAGTATGGCGAGCTACTTCTGCATTGTAAGGTATGTTAGCTAAGTTAAGGGCAAAGTTCTTCAATGGTTCAATCAACTGTTACCTGCCATTACAGCATTTTTGAGAAGGAAAAAAAAAAAACATGGTAAATATTCTTGAAGATACAAGATGGTTTCATAATTTAACTTTCTTAGATGGTCTCAATTTTGAACATAAAATTTAAATGGAAAGATAATTAAATTGTTAAAATTATATCCGAAGTAAATTTTTTCATTAAGAAACTAAATTTGTGGGTGATTTAAGGCACTTCCCTACTTCTTCTTCAATGGAGATGACATTCAACATAGATGGAACAGCTGCAGAACTTAAAATTATCTCATTGAGAAATGACTTTTGTGTGAAAAGTGTTTCAGAACCAAAGAAATATTGGCTTGCCATTCCTCAAGAGAAATACCCAGTGCTGACTGATGTTGCACTTTGGGTGAAAGACTGGTTTGCTTCAACATACCTATAAAAGTCTTTATTTTTGAATATGAACATCATAAAAAAATAAGGACAGAACTAGGCTAACTGATGAACATTTCGTATTGAGCATTTCACTCAGTGTAACCAGTTATGCACCAAAAATCAAAGCTATTGTTAAGGAACGTTGCTGCCAAGTTTCACACTGAATATATGGAGAGTTATTTGTTATTATTGAATTGTAATTTTTAGAGTTTCATCTAAAAATGAATAGGTCTATTTGCAATAGTTTATTTCCATAATTATTTAATTATATAACCCTAACAATTATTTTACTGTCGTGAGAAGTAAAAAAAATACGCACAGAAAAAAAAAAGAGAGGAGAGAGAGAGAGAGAGAGAGAGGAGAGGAGAGGAGAGAGAGAGAGAGAGGGAGAGAGAGAGGAGAGGGGAGAGAGAGAGGGAGAGAGAGGGGAGAGAGAAGGGAGAGGGGGGAGAGAGAAGGGAGAGAGAGAGGGGAGAGAAAAGGGAGAGAAGAGGGAGAGAGAGGGGGAGAGAGAAGGGGGAGGGAGAAGGGAGAGAGAGGGGGGGAGAGAGGGAGGGAGAGGGGAGGGGGGGGGGGAGGAGAGAGAGAGAGAGAGAGACACACACATATATATAGTGGTTATTTCAAAAAGGTAGAACAGTAGATCATTTCAAAATGTGAGCACTTCCTCAGTAGATCACCAAAGTTTCCAAGTTACCTACCCCCGATTTCAAGTAAATTAAAAACAAAATATTACTTATCAAACTACATCACTAGAGGTGTTAAAGAATAACACATATAGCTGACATTTTCATGTTTGTGGTATTTTCACTGTAAGCCATATTAGTTTCTTTCAAAAATTTCTCTAACATATGCATACAAATGCTCACACACATGCCCACACATACTATGTATTCCATGTCATGTCAGGATGAACATATAAAGTTTTCATATTGCATGCTACTTACTGGTCTGGAGTGGCCATGTTCATCTGTTGTGGAGCCCACACTGGGTGGTTCAACTATTACATCATATATAACACCTGCAAACAAACACTTCACTTAATTTACGAGATTTGTGCAAACTGTACAATCAAAAAATGAATTAATTGTCTATTTGAAAAATGGCACACTAACTTCCCAACTTCAACACACTGCCACTTGGTTTCTACCTGACTGTCAAAACATGTTTTTCCTGTAATGATGGATAGCAATGAGACATTTAAGCCTACCTACGTACATCAAAACAAGTCGTCCAGCCACTCACACATAGATGGGAAAATAATTGATTTTGCTGTAGAATATTTTATTGCTGCAACAGACATTACTTGATTAATATCCATAGCTTATTCGATAGAAAATGTTTGAAAATTACTACTTTTTGCCTCGCAAACAGAAATAATATATCATAATGATCACGGAAAATTATCAATATAATAGTCTTAGTTTGATTTGTGAGGGTAGAATGTTCATAATATTACAATTTTTATGTGAAATTCTTGCATATGGTCACAATACTTTCTCTTTGAAACATTATCCATACTGAAATTCAATAGCACAAACACTTGAAATTTTATTTCAATCAAAACACAAATTATATTTGCAACTTACACATACATTTTGCTGAATGCACCTGCAACTAGTCATGTGGCTAGGTGTGAACTTAAAAGCATAACGTAAAACTGTGGAGCATTGTTTGTTACAGATGGTGAATTTGGTTTAACGTCTGTAATAAGATGTTAATTGTGGTTCTCGCGAAATAGTAGTTTGGATGTTACAGCTTATATGTGAATCTTTAAAGTATTTTGTGATTCAAAATGGCGTACGCTGATCAAACAGGTGAGATTGGGTAGTTTACAGTTTGTACACGCAGCGAGGCAATTTATAAATTAACCAAAGTACTAAGTGCACCTGGATATATACATTAACATAAACATTATTTGCCAAAAAAATGATTGTTGCAAAAGGCTGTGTGGTTTTAATAAATAAAATTTATTTTCGCTTTGTTACTATGTTTCTGAATTGAAAGACAACACGAAACACAAAACTGCAAGCTAATCTCAGAAAGATCCGGTGATTAACTTTCACGACAGAATCAAAATTATTAGGAAGCAGAATTGCTGCACACGGAAATATGTTATGTTAAAAAATATGTAGAGCTCACGGAAAATATAAATTTATGGGAATTTGTTCCTATACTTGTATTTAGAAAATGAAACGAGTCATTTCATGGGGTCGTGGCATCTGAAGGGAGCCATGCACGCTGGTTAACATATGGCAACACAGTCACCTACTATGAAGCTGTATTGTAAAAGTTATCTATCATGTCCATTTAAAAGTAAATTTTTCATCTCGTACGGGCTCAAAACAACTTGGGTTTGAAATATGCCCCAAATTGATGTAGAAATATTTGAAAAATACTCTGCGACAGATCTGCAGCCCCTTTAATTAATATGAAGCAAGCATGCTCATGGTGACGTTATCACTAGCTACAAACTAAACTATCACACACAGTTTAAGTACCATTTGGTTTGAAACATGTACACATTATTCTAAAACATAATTTAGTTTCTTACACTAATGATAGCTGTTATATGACAACATAAAATAAAATACACATACATATTGTCTAAGAACTCTTTACTGCCAGTGTATTTCTCCAATGCCTGTCATGCGAAAGCAGGGCTGTCAGAATAGCAAACATGAAATAATTCTGTTTCAATTGTTCACACATCAGCCGATACACAATTTTGTATACGAGATGTTAATTTCTGATATTTTGCCACTCACTGGCTGTCAAAAAATGGAATTCTTATATGAACAGTGTTAGCTAACCTCATGTTACACAGACATTCTTAGTTTTTATAGAGTGAAAAAAAAAAAAATTGGTTTTCACTAGAAATTATTTTTATGAGGCTTGAGAGTGATATTGATAAACATGCAAACAAGTATAAAAAACAATTCCCATACATAAATTTTCCTTCAAATAAATTGAAACTGGAAATGTACTACAAAATCTATCTAAAAAGACACTTTTCTTGTCACAAGTTAGTTTTGCACCGACTCCCATAATGGGCTAAATTCCTTTCTTCTTCTTTTTTTATCAGCAACTACGATTACTAAAAAGTATTCTTTTATTTACTGATGCTGCAGATGAGAAATGTTTTGACATCTATCTGGGTTGGAGTCTATACTTCCTGCTAAGACCATGATGATGTGCAAGACAAACGGTCTCAGTACTAGCAGATGACCGAAAATGCTGGAGGTAACAAATGTTCTAATTCTAACCAAGAAATTGTAACATTCCATTATCTGCAAAGTATGCGAAAATAATAATGGTAGGTTAGTGCTAATGACATGACAAACTCATTTGGCATAACGGATCTCATTTGGCATAACGGATGCCATTTATTCCTACTGCTGGTACAGCTAATGAGTGTTGTCACAGAGACCACTGACTGGCAACTGGCATTCATAAATTGTATCATGCTGATCAGTAACTTTAGTGCTGTCAGTATATAAAGGAATTTAGCTAATAAATATACCAATTTATAATTGGCCGGCAAAGATTGTTGTGTAAATAACAGAAAAATTCCAGACCTCCTTACGCTTCCAGCGCCATAAGCAAGCATACGTTCAACTTTCTCTACTGTTATTCTTTATTATACTGTGATTGTGGTATGAGCCTTTGTGACGGTAGTCAAATAGCCTAATTCTCTGAAAATTAGGTCGGACTACCTGCAAAACATCTATTTCTCCACGTCACTAAGGAAACACTGGCTCACTACCACATTCCCACCTTGCTATTGTATCATCGCACATATCTTTATACTCCTTTATTGACATTTTTATATAGTTTATGTGAAACCATCTCTCACATACTAGAGCAGAGGTTGTTTCCCGTTTTTGGCTCTCCCGTTACACTGGTCACGGATAATGCTACGTATTTCTCAGCCAATGAGAAGAAAGACCTCATGTTTGATTGGAGCATTAAGACGGTTCAGACATCTCATTATCACCCGCAGGCAAATGTGGAGGTAGCGCTAAAAGCCCTGCACTACAACTCGCTATGAAAGTGGGATAAGTTGTTGCCATCCGTATTTGAGTTTATGTTTTAATAATGTACTATTAAAAAGGCTATTCGTATTGGCTTTGACAAAAAAAAACAAACCAAAAATGTAAATGAGAGGTTAACACGAATACTATTCATTCAGAAACCAATAGCTGAAGGTGTATCAATTAATTGAACACAAAAACTGCCTACTGAGGCACTAGCAGCACCGAGCAGATATTAGAATTAAGCTGTTGATTTAGTTTAAAAAACAACATCGACGACTCCCTGGCTTACAGATGCAACTTATATGTAGGCAGTATTCTGTTACCCTCACAATGCGAAATATGTGCAGCAAAGTAGTTATGATCCTTTCTCGCAGGCGTTTGGTGCACCTCCTACGCCAGTCTACTTCCGGCCAATCTCACACATAAACTGCACAAGAAAAAAGCACAAATGCTTCATGCACTGACGAAGTAGCTGGAAAATGCCATAAACGTGCCGGTTAGGAGGTTAGCATCGGAGGCGACCAAAGGGTCAGTTTGTTGGTTTTAGGAAAAAAATTTACAAGTGTTCATTTTACTGAATGATTCTGCAAATAAATTATATAATGCTAGTGACAAACAAATGTGAATTTGGTGAAGTAAACTTGTAAGGACTGCCATACGAAAATAAGTGTTCAAGAGGTTGCGAATTTAACTAACAGTAAGTTTGTGTGTTTTGTAAATAATGTAATTGTTAACTGTTACTGTAATTATTGAAATGCATGTGGCCTAAAAAAGTCACACTTTCAACACTTTTCTAGTGTGCAAATAATATTTGTTTTGTAATACTTGGTATTGCAGACCTCACTCAAGTTGATTACTTCCTCGTTAAATGACGTGTTTATTTTCATGATGGGTATTTGTTTACACTTGGTAACAAAATATTTATGTTTTTGTAATATTTCTTCTGTTTACTAATTCTGTGACCAGATAATAATGTTTATTATTTACAAACAGTATTTTCAAGGTTTTAAAAAAACAGCGTTAGTGATTTTTGTAACTAAAACTGAACAGTGCATGAACATAACATCAATCTGGGTAACATTTATTTTACAGTGTGAAAATAACTATTTCATTTCAATTTGTTCTGTGGATGACTGAGTGCAGTTTTGGAACTCTACCTTGCACTAAGAGTAGGTGCACGAACATATTAAATTTTGCATTTTACTATTGGACCCTACATTTTAATTCAGAGACAGCCAATTAAGAGGGCTGGAGTTACACATTGTTATGAAAGGACATTGTCATCAGGAAACGTGGGTGGAAGGAAAGAAACGCTCTTTCTTATTTGCTGACATCTGCCATGTGAACTGCATGTTCAGGAAGGAGGTCCTGAATCTTGGACTTCCTGAGACCGCGAAGATGGGTCTTACTAGTTCAATTTGGTTGAACTGTGTGAGTTATTCGGGCAGGAGTCCACAGTATTGTTTGAGAAGAGACGCGAAGCTAGGGAACAGTGATAATGGTGCCACATGTGACCTGATGACGCCTAAGCCTACGACTCAAGCGTTCTGACCGGGACTCAAATGAGCAACTTCGAGGTAAAATCAAACTAGTATCATCGCATTAAGATGGATACTACGTCGGAGTTTCTTCAGTGTTCTTTTATGTTTTATGAAGTGACATTTAATCATTAGCATAATTGAACAAACTTTTGATTGAATTTAAAGTGCAGCGATTCACAGTAAATTACAAGAGACTGGTTAAATTAATATTTCAAGTATTCTGCCTCGGTTAACTTCAAGCAAACTTATTAAGAACTAACCTTTTGCCCAGTCTTAGATTTTATTCAGCATAGCTGCAATGAGTCTGATTGATAAATTCTCACACTTAAATTATTGGAATTCAATTTGCAAACTCTTAAAATCACTACACGAACTAAACTAAATAAGATTCTCATACATTCTACTTAATTTTGTGACAAGGTGATAAATTTTGAAGGAAAGAAACTCTGATAATGGAGTAGACGAGAGCTTGTTATAAATTTAACAGGATATTTTGTTCTATTTCAAGTGTTCATGTATATCAAGGGTTTAAGTTATTTTGCCTTATGCAGTGTTATCATGTGTGTTTTCTTGTTTGAATTTTAAGTAAATCTACTTAAATGTTTTATCTGTGTTGTGTGTCCATGATTCTTCTGGTCATGTTTGTTGCATGCCTATTATGAACCTGAATCTAAGAGAACGCTATTTACAATTTTTTCCTTGTTGAAAGTATTGCTGATTTGCAAAACACAATTTTGTCTGTTGATACAGGTGCTGTAGCGTCATGACGCCGTACTTGACCACACTCACTATTACACACTGCTAAGCGCCTGGTGCCTATCAATTGATCTGAATGGTAATTACTTTCTTGCATGTGTATTGATGTGCATTTTTGGACCAACCCAGTAAGACTTCTGTGTTTTTGTATTTTATATAATTCTGGTAAGAGTACTGTGGTGTTGGGTGTGAAAGGTATTCCCTTAAACAAACCTCACGAACCCTGAAATCACTAAAAGGAATATTTTCACAGATGTGTAGAAGCAGGCTGTTACATGAATGACAATACCTACACTATACACAGTACACTAGCCTCATTAAGTGTCAAACACTCCCCAGTAAACTGAAAGAAAGTCAATCCCTTTCTATTTCATTCTCTCATTACAATTTATTTACCTATGTCATGAATTCAACGAGTGCAGGGTTAACTTCGGCCACAGTGAGTGTGTGTGTGTATTATTGCTGCATATGTACAGCGACGTATATCACATTTCGTTTTTTCATTGAAGTTAAAATTATCAAAGTTACAATAATTTGAATGTTATTTCCATATTGCAGAATTTTCAACTACTCCATCAAAACAATATGCAACTCAGAATGCCACACACTCGTAAGAACATCAAAACAATGCTGTCGCACGAAAGATGTTAAACTAAAGGACCCCCCTTAACATTTTCTCCCTTCAAATAAAGTAAAAACAGAACCCAAACAAACTTAACTACGAGAAAATAATGCCAACCTAGCTATAATATCACACATTTTTGTGGAGTATTTATTCTCCAGTGTGTACGACTTTGAGGTTGATGTGTACTATGGCGGCTGTTAAATATTTAATATTAGATTAATTATCATTATGCCCTGTTTACATATACAATTGTAAACTCGTTATCCTGTCAAATCGTATCACATGATCACACGTTTACTATCTTCGTGTATATAAATGTCTTGTCATACGTAAACAAAATGGTCAAATTATGTGCCTAAAACAGAAAAAGAAGTTTTTCCATTCCCCAGCCCAGCATTAAACGCATGGAGTAATGAAACATCTGGCGGCTATGCAACTAGTCGCATCAGTGCAAGGAATGTAACACGGCCGTACTTATGTAAATGTAACATATATTTAAAATTACATTTTGTGTAAATTAGCCATATATTGTTAATTCATGGTAAACTATTTACATTTGACATTGCAACTGCTGCAAACATTTTAACAAATGACATGACTGTGCCATAATGCCCCTGGTCATCTATTTTGCGATATCTGCATCAAAAGAAAAAACAGCACGAATAAGTATACAAGATGTTATCGTGATAAGTCAAACTATGATGGCTGATGGAGAACAAAAGAAGCAGAATGAGATAGGAAATGGTAGGTCGGAAATAGTCTGTCAAAATTTATAGGCGAAAAACATGAAGAGCAAAATTGTAACATCCTGTTACTGGGGTGAGGTGAATGCAAGACTGGCGGTGAAAGGTGGAATGGAAGAAGACAGGGGCCTGTCACCTACGTACATACTCCTGTGTGTGTTTCACAAGTGAACAATTAAGACAGAAATAGGTGAACAGTGTAGACAGAATTAGAGTACATGGTTGAGAAACTTGCAGACATTGTGTTAGTGTAAGGGCAAGCAAATGGAAACAGCAGGGAAGCCGAAAGGTTGTATCGAATTGTACCCACAAAGGTGGAATGCAAGGATGTCCTGTTCCATGGCCAGCACATTCACCTGATCTCACCCCAATATTTTGTTTTTTCCTGTGGGGTCACGTAAAATACCTTGTTTATGAGACACCAGTACTTAATGAAGAACAGCTAGCAAGAATCCTTACTGCCACTGATTCCATCAGAACGTCACCAGCGAATGTGTCTGAACCTCTTGAAACACCATCATGCCTGCGTTGATGCTGAGAGCCACAATTTCGAACAACTCGTGGAGAACTTATTCAGCTTATTGTGATGTCAATAAAAACAGCACAGGATTTTCAAGTAAATTTTTGAGCCATGCGTGTGTTCTGCGGCAGTGTTGTTTTGTGTGCTAAATCTATTGTATAGTCTATCCATAGTTTTTTCACCCTTTTGGAATAAATCCTTTGAAAAATCCCTCCATGTATGAAGTGTTTAGTTATTTCCAACGTATGCCCTGTAGCACAAGCATTTTATACTGGTGTTCGTAAATGTTGGTTATTTTTTGTTAAATTGAAACGTTATTCATATTTTATCTATAAATTATTTGAATAAAAAACAGGGTGATAACATGTGTGTTGGTAATGCCCAGTAAGATATAATTATCGTACAAAATACTGTTACACTACGTACGAATTCGGTACGTTGTGCTCTGGTGTAATTTACCGACTTAGTTAAGCTTAGTTTGCACGAGGCGGAGGAATATCCTGGAACTAGAACTTTAATATGGCTTCAGAAAAATCTGAAATTATCGTGAATGGATTACAGCGCCGTCCATTCTCCAGGTTATACTGCATAGACAAAAAATTGTGGATATGGACTAACTAAAAATATTTCAACATAAATAAAAAAAACAATTAGATTCAAAATGAAGTAAGTCAGTTATGTTAAAATACATTTGTAAACAAATACTAACCTCCAGTTACAAGAAAGTACGACAGCAAAACTAACGCAAACATCACCATAGCCGATGGTTGCTGGAACCATGATGGACGTTTTATTTTCAGGTTTGGAACTTCCAAAACACAAAACGGTATTCTGTACAAAAATTCCATCGTGGAAGCCAGACATAAAAGTCTAACCCCTTCTACAAAAAATCCGACACTTCACACGCGTCAGCCTGTATCCCACAAAACGAATACGTGTACTATTAGTGCTCTAAAACAAAACATGGACAATCATAGATAACACTAATGAGCGTATATGAAAACTTTAGAGAGAAAGAATTTCAGGATAAGAGAAATGAGAATTCTCGATTTCTAGTGGAGACCGCGTGTATGAAAAGTCTTTAGAGATGACTACACAATCGGATGAACCCGGCTGCTTGGAATGAATAATATGCAATTCTACTGACGGATGTCAAATCGTCAGGAAAGGTATTGTATTAGGCCACACGTTCGGGCCAGTAATTTGACGGCTAGGAATGGACTAATAACGGGTCGGATGTGATTTTGGGGGCCGTGAAGGTGAGGTCTGAGATGTGGTTTACCCGGATAGACGCCAGACGCCAACGTGGCGACGTCTGCTGATCTCGGGGTTGCAGGCCGTCCATCTGGACTAAATCTCCTCGCCACTACTGCTGGTAACCTCTGCCCCGTTAATGGTACCTCCATATAACTGATTTTTGTAGATGTTTGCTAAACGGTAGACTGTGGGTCGACTATATGTCATAATGCTTCTCGTGGCAGGAAAGTTCACTACCCATTACACTTGTGTATGTGGATTGTTAGGGTTAACCATGCGCCCATAAGACACAGAACAATAATTACAAATGACACTGGTAAAAACTAATGATATAAGACACGGTGAGAGCAGGTATGTTAGGGCCCGTCCCCTTACGCGCATATAGCGATCGAAATCAATCCTTACCGTTCAGTTCACAGACGTATTTATTCGATGAAAAATTAACCTCCCTCTATGAGAGCACTTACACAATGAAAGGTGGCAAAGACTGGCCACTGTGGTTACACTCATGAAAGTCTTACGACACTATAACTTATGGTAGAAATAAACCTACCCGGGTGATGCAATTCCCACGGGAAAGGAGGATGGTGTGCCGGACGGCTTCATGGTAGAAAGGTTCTGGAATGAATTAAAGTCTATTGTGGTGAAGTGTCCATACCAAAATGTTGAATGTTGCCCAGCACGAGCTGCAAAAGCTGGAGCTCTCGAGGACACGCACCACCCTCGTCCGATGCTACAAGCATTCACGACTGATGCACGGGCAGGCCTCGGTTGACCCACACACCAGAGCGACACTACTTCCTTTTACAAACTGTATTATTCTAAATTGCATCATTCTATCCAATAAAACTCCTTTTAAAATATCCAAAATAACGCAAATTATAATATGTTAACAATACAGAAAAGAAACAAATAAACACAACAAGCAATAACACCTTTAATAAAAAGATAATCAAGTCTCAAGTATTGGTACTGGACTCATAAGTTCAATAATAGGCAGTTCTATTTCCATATTATTACGCCTCGCAGAGTCTCTAATGTTACCCTGACAACCACTGGTTGCTCTGCACTGGCGTTCCCTTGCACTACTCTGCACTGCGCCGATCCTTATCACTATCCGGTGACCGGACGCATGCTGTCAGTTGGTAGAGCGCACAGCCCTGCTGCAGTTGAAAACAAGGTCTCGGCCGGACAAACGGTCTTAGGGGTGAGGGCTCATGGTGCACATCATTACAATACTAAGATACATACAGTCTCACAATTTACAAAGTAAGAAAAACTCAGCTGTTGCAAAAAAAACAACTGATATAGGATTCATAATATGCAAATCTCACTTTGTAATTTTTACAATTTTAAAAAAGACTAAATACTACTGGCGGACATAAGAAGTATCCTGGAAAACTGAAGCAGTCTGCATGAAAGAAGCAGTCGGCTGTTGCCCCAAAGCGAACCAGATGGTACACAGGTTCTTTGTAGAACCTGAGGTATCAGTTTAGTGCTGTCTGAGCTCATTTCAGCAAGTTATTTATTCTCCTAGGCAGAGAGCATAGCATAGGCTCACTCCGGTAGAGAAGGGTGGTCAGTGAAGCTGGTTTAGCGATGTAGAGTGCATTTCTAGAGAAATATGCTAGAAAGGGAGAGGAATTGAGTCTCCTATCACTGCAGCACCATACTAGAGGTGATACAGCGACCATGACAAGTACGAGTGTGCAAGTCCCTTTTCCCCCTCACGCCCTAGTCGAGTAGATGCAGCGAAAAAGAGGGAAATCGCCGAGGTGCACCAAGCCTCGGCCAACACTGCAGCACAAGCTATTGCAGAGCAGTGCCCCAAGTATATGGATATCTGGCCATTCACAGTGATTCACACACCCGAGGTGCCCTACCATGCACTGGCTGCAAAGCTGCTCCAGGTAATTGAGGGAGATATGCGAAATCGCCTCGTCCCCGATGGTGTCGCCTACCAGGCGACAACAATTGAAGATTATCACCTCGCATTACACGTGATATGCGCCTCAGGACTGGGCTACAGTGTGCTGTTGTCCAGAAATGAAATACCACTGCAGGTGGTAATAAAGCCAGTGCCCAAGGACATGGACCTGCAAATGGTTCACGAATAACTGATTAGTCGGGGGTCCAATCCCACGAGTATAATCCCGATGTACTCGAGAAAGAAAATCCGACAAGGATTGGACAGGATTGACTTCACCCCACCCCTTTATCGTGGCATTAACATTTCAACAATGCAGAGACCGCTGCAATACTACAGCTGAATAGAATGTGCAGATTTGTAGTCCGAGTGGAGAAATACCACCGCCCTGAAGGCCCTCCACAATGCACAAAGTGCCAACGTTTCAACCCCAACAGTGCTTGTTGTAAATGCGTCCCGAAATGTCGTTTTTGTGGCAGAGCATACTTGACGACTTCCAGTCTGGAACAATACCAGGACAAAAAGTAGTGTGTCCTATGACAGGGCAAACATGCGGCGAACTACTGCAGCTGTTCAGCTTCCAGAAAAGCAAAGGGACACCGCCTTCCCCAAGACGACTGCAATAACGCAGCAACAGTCCGCAGCCTCTCTACATGTGAATAAATATTACAATACCTCAAGGGCCAACTGAGGGCAAAGACAGCAGCAGTTTATCCCTGTGCCACCCCCTCTGTGAATGTTTGGACGACTGTGAGGAGAAAACCAGGCCCCCACTAAACACATTTGTGCCGGAACACAAGCCAGTTCCGACAAAAAATTATTATAACACACTGCAGTACCAACAAGAGTACGAGATGTGTTTTCCTTCCATGGAAAACCACACCAAGGCGAGGAGCAAACAAAATAAACCAACTCAACCATCTGCTAAAGGGAAAATGGTCCTAGATTCGCAGGAAAACACTTCCAAACAGTCTCAAAACTCCATGCGAACGCCCACCACCCACCACCACAAAGCCGAACGTTCCTTTGTTGCTACCCGCCTCCTTGGATAGGCCAGCAGTTCCGGCCAGTCAGAACATGTCTTGCCAACTCCTTTGGAACAAGGCTTTTCCATGGAAGTTGAGCAAGCAGAAGTCACACAACAAACTCGCGAACATGCAGAGAATTAGTCTGCCGAAATAAAGGCAACGTCGCTAGATGAAATTACATTGATTCTTAAAAATAGTGATGCACTAAAGGATAACCCCCAACTTTAAGGCTTTATTTGAACCTCAGCATCAGCTCATTGTGATCTGGACAGACCTGAGCAACGATTTTTGGCACTAAAGTCACTAACTACAACTGTATGTTTTAATCTGGCAGTGGCTAAATCCATCACCAAAAATTATGCCTAATGCGGCGCCATATACACACGAGCGGTACACTTCAGTAAATAAAGTATAATACTGGAATTCTCGAGGCATTCGTGACAAACAACATGAGCTAATAGATTATTTACACAAGCACCAAATACCCCTCGCAGCTATTAATGAGACCCATTTAAACACCCGAGTAAGGTTTTCAATCACAGGATAAACTTTTTTCGTGCAGATCGGGAAGACAGGCATGAAGGCGGAGTACTTGTTTTAGTACACAATTCTATCAAGTGATATGCTGCCAGGCGATCCCAGCTTGCTACTGTTGAAACAGTAGGGGCTGAATTAAATCTAGGCACACAACTCATAGCCTTCTATGCTGTATACTGTCCGCCATACCGCACTTTAACAGCTGCCGACCTGGACGAACTTACCAACATCGCGCCCACACTCATTGCTGCCGGCGATTTGAATGCGAAACATGCTGTCCTAAATCGTACGTCGCACACAGCAAATGATAATGTGCTTATTAGGCACCAGGACCGTCACAATTATATTGTGCACGCCCCACTGGAGCTGACCTTCGAACTCCCTAATCCGATACATCAACCAGATATTCTGAATATTGTGTAAAAAATAACTACCTTTGAGTTAGTTCTACATGAACTATCACCCTACAATTACCTTTTTAATGCTGAATTTGTGCCACTAGATACTGACACGACCCAGAATGTTACTTTCAGAGACTTTAAACATGCGAGTTGGCGTATTTTCCAGGGGTATTTGGAGGAAGAGCTGACATTGCCCTGCCCTTTAGAGACATCAGAAAAAATGTACACTGCTGTAAACACAATTGCCGAGTGCATACAACGCGATATTGACTATTCTGGCCCCAAAAACAAATTAAGTGGAATAAAAACACACTTCCAGTTTATATATGAGATTTAAATTCTCAAAAAAAAAAAAAAAAAAAAAAAAAACACACTTCGCAGGCATTACTCGTGGACGCTGAAATACACATTGGGCGAGAAGGACACTAGGACAAAACAGAATCCCAACTTAAAATTGCTGACAATAGACTTTGGAAAACTACCAAGAGTTTCATATGATGTAGGTCAAGGTGTCGGAGGCTGGCAACTAGTGCCAAGGTGTTAGTCAATAATGATATTGGTTAGGTGAGGAGCGGACAATATCGTTTTGGAATCTCGGTCGAGATATTTGCCCAGGGCGTCAGCTATTGTTGGGTTCACAATATCATGAAGTCAAAGCGCAGCTGTGGACTCGTTCCTCGGGGTCGTTCGGCCGACGACCACTGCAAATACTCCAAGTACAGTTTTTGTCTCCTTGTAGAATAAAAATTAATACTGTCTGAAAAACTCCTTTACTTGTAGTATTGTGGGATATCTGGGCTCCCCACGCGTCCATACGAAGCACTGTTTCTTATTACGCCGACTCGTGACAATTTCAGACATATTTTCACAGTAAGTTACACTTTGAGAAAATTGGTGGAAGAAGGCCCGTACCTAAATCCCTTTAGGCGATCTCGAAATAACCACACTGCTGCATTTATTCAGTTGCATGATTACGTTCCCATTAAGAAAAGCTTACATTTGGTGCTGCTTATGAACCCATCAGTTCGGGTAATACTGTGCAAAAGATACATGATCACATGAAATAACTTAAGTATAATTTAAGCCTAGCCAGGCGATGCAAGCAATGGGTGGGTGCGAGGGGCGGTGGTGTCTCGGGCAGCTGAAATACGAAAAGTTTCCGGTATACTAAAATTACTATTGCTGTGAAATGATTAGTCTAGCATAGTGATGGCTGCCCGAGCGCGCGAATCACGAGCCCCGAAGTGACGCCGCACACTCCTCGCAAAGACGAACGACTTCTGACGTTTTCCGCATGGCATTCTGGCCTGCTTGGCAGGCTGGCATCTTGTGCAGCACTACTTCAATGCACACAATTTTTGCAAATCGGACACGTACCCTGCATGCCGGTTGTTACATATTGCTCCTAAAACTAACCCTTAAAATACTATTCTTTATATCCAATATTACAGTGCGTGGATGAGATGGAGATGAAAGACATGTAAATGAACATTATAGAAAATTACGGAAAGACACTTTGAAAACACCGAGAGCTTTAGGGCTGCGAAGGCAGGCATATTTATTAGTCACGTCCCCTTGTGGGAAATTACCTTGTCTTTTATTGCACAAATTCAATAAGAGGACTTTCAAAAGGTTCTATTTTCGAATTCCTGCACCATGTGCACTTGGTCACGCTCACTCTGCTCTGTACTTGCATCATTCCTTGCCACACTTCATTGCACTTGCGCTTGTAGAGCGCACACAATCACTGCATTACTGAACTTGGTGTGGCAGGCAAACAGGCTGAGGAGAAGGGGTCAATGTAGGCACACATCAAATCCCCCCACCACTCCATCAAAGCAAGATCATTTGCAGCAGCACATGTCACTGATGAAAGACACATTTCCTTGTGTCTGCCCGTCATGGATGTAGCAAATAGGGGCTTCTTGCTAGCCCTCTATGTTCTGGAACTGCTAGCTGCTGTCGTCATTCCGCATGTTCTTGCCATCGCCGGGGTGCTGCCGTATTTACACACATGCGGCATGCTGCAGGTTGCCGACATCGACGTGCTGAGTGATGAATCTCGTATGAGTCACACGATCCTCCATTGTTGCTGCCACTACTGCTGCCTTCGTGCGTAGCCCAGTTTTACTGCCCGTAACTATGCAGACTAGCGACTTCTTGGGGGTTAGAGTCGCCCTCGGGTGATTCTCCAGCTGGTGTTGGTACCGTTGCATCTTCTGTCGTGCTGTCCACGACGATCAGTGTCCCGTTGATGGGCGTCACGTCATCTCCTAAGGGACCCCTTCCCAGAGGTGTCACCGTTGGTTACAGTTCCTGATCTCTTCGGGTTGCGCTGGTAGCCGCTGCACTGTCGATCTCCATGGAATCGGCAGTCGGATGCGCCCTGACTTGCACCACTGCACCAGGTGACATTGTACCTTGGGTACACAGTGCTGATGGTCCTGGGCCAAATACTGACCCACCTTCTGTGCTTGTTGTTCTCCCCTGGAGCTTGTACTCGATGGGCCTCCAGGTTCCGTGCACCACCTTCGTGCTGTACGTGCATATCCCCTCTTGCTTGCTGTTCGCTGTTTCCAGTGGATGTTGAGGTGGTGTCGACCCTCTGTTCGACGCGCCCTCCATCATCCGAGCATATGTCGTCCTGGCACCTTAGGGGCGTGGCCTCATCTGGCGTCGACGACATGATGTCATCTGGTGGGGGACCTCCTGCGGGAGGTGCTGGTTGCTCATTGAGACCCACCCAGCCGCATACCTTTCCTGCTTCTCTCTGTGTTCTCTGTCTCTATGCCTCCTTTTCTTTTGTCTTGCCATGCTGTTCTCTATACTCTTGCTCGTGCTGTTGCATGAGCAATTCCTTTCGTCGGAAAGTTTGATGTTTTGGCCCAAAAGGACGACCGCAGGTGACCGGTCTATTGCGGTGGTCACATGCCAGCAGATTGTGCAGAGGGCGGCGGGCAGGTGGTCTGCCCAGTTAGTGTGTACCTCACCCAAACAGAGCCACACTTGTACCTTAATGTCCTGGTTGTGGTGCTCCATGGGGTTGGCTCTGGGGTGGTACACCACCATCTGCAAGTGTTGCACCCCCCACCGGGTGCACTTAGCTGCCAATTTCTTCTGGTGAACTCTGTTCCGTTGTCCATTAGCAATTGCTTGGGGTAGCCCAGCAGGGGAAAAATTCTTGCTCCAGTACTTGTCTGATGTTGGTAACTCTTGCAATGCTTGTTGCATAGGCCTCCACCCACCATGAGAAGTTGTTGGTGACGACAAGGATAAATTTTTTCCAGTTGGAGGTACGGGGGTATGGCCCCATTAGGTCCAGGTTTAAGATCTCGAATGCTCATTTCGGTATGATACGTTACTTGTGTGTGCATGTTCCAATATTTTCACCCTACACATTGCTGGTACAGACAGATGCCATTTCGTGTTGTTGTTTGCAGCACATGTTTCCAACCTCTCTTCCATGACATGCCACTGTTCCACAGTCAATCTCGCACACTTTTACTTTCTATCTCTTGTTACGTGCAGCTGCATTGTGCTTCGACTGTTTCCCGGTACAGTGCATCTACAAGGATATAATCGTCTGCAGCTTGTACCTGGCTCACTTGCACCTCATGGAATAAGTCATGCGTGGCGTGGGGGAGCAGAACCTTATCCCATTCTGTGTAGTCTCTAACCACCATGCTTGCATCGGGCGCAGGGGATAATGTGTCTGACAGTTGATTCTACATCCTCAGGATGTGCTCTAACATGTAATCATAAGATTGTAGGAGCAACACCCACCCGGTGATTTCACTGTGTGCCTATTTCATCGTGTGTAGCCAAACGAGGCACCTGTTGTCTGTTTGTAATATGAAATATTTGTATTCCAGTTAGGGCCAGTACTTTTTCACTGCCCACACTGCTGCCAACATTTCCCTCTCGATTACATCATAACTGCACTCTACTTGTCCCAACTTTGCGCTGGCGAAATCGATGACTCGCATTGTGCCGTCCTCTGCACATTGATACAAAATTGTACTCAATCCCTCCTGACTAGCGTCCGTCTGCAAATAAAGGTATTTGCCTAGCTTGTAACATGCTAGTTTGGGGAAAGAACGGAAACTTTTATTGCCTCGAAAGCATTTTCTTCCGTGTCTCACCACACGAACCACTTCTGGGGCGAAAGTAGATCCGTGAGAGGGGCAGTAATTACTGCGAAATCTTTAATGAACTCCCTCAGCCATTTAACTAAGCCAAAAAAACTTGCAGAGCTGTTTTCGTTTGCATGGTGCCGGGTCATCCTCTATTAATTTCAACGATTTTTGGATAAGGTGTGTTTCCATCTTCGTCTACAATGCCCTAAAAATTCCGAATGGTTTTTACCCAAATGGCATTTATTCGCGGCACAGGTAAGTCCATTGATTGCGAGCCTCTATAGTACCATGGAGACGTGATCGATGTGCTCCTCCCAACTGTTTGACTAAGTAATCACATTGTCCAGGTACGCGAGCGTAAAATCGTAGATAAGCCAGTCCACTACACAGACCATCATTGACTGAAAAGTAACAGGTGCTCCTTTGAGTCCAAAAGTCATCGCCAAAAATGGAATAGCTTCCCATCAGGTTTCGTGAATGTGGTTTTTTCTCTGTCTTCCTGTTTGGAGGGAATTAGCCATTATCTGGCCCTGAGCTCTAGTGATGTAATTACCATTGCCTTGCCAAGTGTTATGAGCAAGTATTTTATGCTGATATAAGGTGGCAGATCGTTACATATGACTTGGTCGATCGGACGGAAATCCATGCAGAAATGCCTACTCCCGTCTTTGTTAGGCGCTAATGTGATGGCCGAGTTATATTTATTGTGCGTCGGCTCGATAACCCGATCCGCTATCATCTCTTTAACTTGCTCACGAATTATTTTGGTTTGATGTGCCATGTAACTCTGCTATCCTGCGTATATCGGTCTTTCTTGCATTAACAGAATTTCATGCACAGCTACAGTCGTTCTTCTGAGCATGGCGGTTCTGGAAAACCCTCCCTCCCCTTGCATAGTATATGCAGGAATGACGCCTGATGTTGTTACGGGATTTCATGATCGAATTCCTGTAATGATACCGAGGGTTAATCACTAGCAATTGCCCTATCTACAGTGTACACTATCCGCCACTCTATTGTGCCGAAATAAATTCTCTTAGCCAATGGTTCTACTATGGTAGTCTGTTCCTGTAACCAAGGCACACCTAATATTGTATCTTCCTTCAACTTTGCAGTTACAATTGCACTAGTTATTGACTCTTGGTCCCTGAATTTTACCATTATGGTTGCTTGGCCCAGTGCTCCATTTCTGACTTGGCCAGTAGCGCACATTATTACGTGATTGCTAGATGTTATGTCACTGGGATTCACAAAACGCAGCTGCACAAAGTCGTGTGACACGGCCTAGCGTGTTACAGGATTGACTGTTCATGATCACAAGGATGCCAATAAATTTCTCCTGAACACTCACTCACCTGCTGAATGAGTGCCTGCTGCGGTGTTTTGCCGATTTTTGTTGACATGACCGGACTGAAAGAAATGTCAGACTTCTTCGCCCCTAATGACATTTTACCTTCACTCTTGGTGTGGGCACTTTGTAGGTATCCAGGTGAGGGTTGTTGGGGCATGCACTCTGCCAGTGAAAAACAATTGCTGGCTGACAGTAGCGACACAGGTTCGCGGGGTTGTTGGCTCTTGTCAAACCGCACTCGTGTTTGCCCAGTGTTCCTGCACGTTTTTTCACTTGGCTTATCACTGTGGCATGTAATGTTTTCACTGTTCACATTTGCACTGCACCATTCCAGTTTGCTCACAAACTGTTTCGTGGGACAGTTGGCCCAGTACCATTGCGTAGTGTTATCACTCCCGTTTTTCTTCTTGTTGTAGTTCCCTCTTTGGTTGCCAGCTTGATGCAGGTTGTGGTCCGTAGCTATTGGCGGGAAAAGATGTAAGAGGTGTTAGTGCTGGAAAATATGTGGGGAAATATGTTGGGTATTTGTTGCGGAAACACCAGTGTGGGTTGGTAGACAGACAATTGTTGTAGGGAAGGTGTCATAAGTGGGAATGATAGAGGTAACAGGGGTAGAGTTGGCTGCGGTTGCGAGCACTGTCTATGCCGTGCCATACGATTGGCAGCAGCCACCGGGGATCCCACCAACAGGTGAAATGTGGTTGCAGACATCCTCAACCTTGCAGTGTATTCCCTCGCCCTGCACTCCCTTTTCATATGTTCCTTCCCTCTCGACGTGACATACCATGTTTACCATGATAATGCAATCACCGTCTGTTTACATTGCTTGTATATTGTTTCCCGTGCTGTCTTCTGATTGGCACACAGGAACACTGGTCTGATTGCCCGTTAGAAAGTCGGTTGAAATCTTTGTGGTTATGGTCGGTTTCAAACTGTCCAACACACTCATCGCAAATAAACCGCAACCCGGCTGTGGTGTGTAACTCTGCAGGACACATGCATTCTTTGTGCATGTGTATATGGCACAATACACAAGTGCTCGGCGTGGTTCCCAATCCCGTGCATATCAGTCTTCTGCGCAAATGTAACTGAGGTTAATTTTAGATTTCATTGATACTGTCCGAATGTTCTGTCACTTGCTCTTCTCCGTGGTTCCTCATGACGCGGTTGCTTGTTGGGCTGGTCTTTCGATCGCACTTTCAAAATCGGGTCCCCATTTCGTATCTTTCTACCACATCCAGTGGTTTTTAATGCAGATACAGTGGTGCTGGTGTACCACACTGTATCTGGCCAGCCATGGTGATTTGACAACACTACCATGAGAGTTGCAGAAGCACAGGCATGGAAGTGGGGTATGCAGAAGTGTGATGTGCAGAAGTGCGATAACGCAATTGCACAGTGCAGATCACGAGAGTGCAGCATCCTGCACAGCACAGGCAAGAGTCAATGTACGGCTGGCTCTCAGCTGTTCTGCATGGCGCATGGCAGAGTGCATGGGGGCAAGAGCGGCCAGATGTTCCTCCCTCTTCTCGTTTTTCCTTCTTCCTCCTCGTGGCATGGCACGACACGGGCAGAGAGGTGGGTAGGCGTGCTCGACTCGCCCTTTCCTTTGTCAGGCTGTTGTGACATAATGTCGCTGTCCCAATATGGCATATTGCGCTGAAGTAATGGTGGCGCTAAACTGTTATGGCGTGCTTTCCTCGCCGCCCACGTGCAACCTTCCTGGCGTCGTTGGGGCATCTCGAAGTGTCTTGATGATGCCACGTGTTATGCGGGTTGACTAATTTACCACATTTCCCCTATTTGTGGGTAAATCCAGGGAAAATGCAGGAAACTTGTGCGAAAAATTTTGGAAAAGTTTAGAAAAATTATTTCGGTGTGGGAAAATTGAAGGAACTATTGCTCAGATTATAATATGAGGATTTGCACCAAGGTTGGGCGACATTTGGCGTTGGTCAAGGTGTCGGAGGCTGGCAACTAGTGCCACAATGTTGGTAAATAAGGGTATTGGTTGGGTGAGGAGAGGTGAATATAGTTTTGGAATCTGTGGAGATCATTACCCAGGTCACCAAATATTATTGGGTTTACAATATCGTGAAGTCGGAGAGCAACTGTAGACTCGTTCCTCAGGGTCATTCGGCCGACGACCATGGCAAATACTCCAAGTGCAGTTCTTGTCCCCTCATAGAAAAAAATTAATACTGACTGAATAACTCCCTTACTTATTGCATGTGACCGCAAGCTCCATGTTTCCTGTGCACCGGGCAGCTTGCATTTTTTGCGACTGGCTACATCAATGCAACAGCTTAATTATTCACTAACCATTACATTTTCTCGCTTACAGGACACCACCCTCACTTCCCTGTGCTTAAGTATCAGCCGGGGGATCTTAAGTCTTCCATAAGTTTTCTGCATGACACAAGTCAGTTTCACAGTGTAACCGCGATGGCCGGTCTAAGCCATCAATGCAAGTGTTAAGTGTCTCCTGGCGAGGAGAGATAAATAACTGAATAAATACCATGAGAACTCATCAGTGCGTAAGTTTATTTCTGTCGCTGCAAGGTGCTTAAGGGTAAGGGCCCAATCAATACCTGTATTCAGTGGAAGTGTAATTTCCACAGGACTTAATCTCAACATAAGAATGTATCAGCTTAAGTGTACCATATTAGAATGGGCATGTGGCGAGACATCATAATTAGCATTTTGCTGCTAAAATGATACTACAACATCATTCCATGTAACCAGCCAATGGGTTGCAATTTAGGATTCTCCCAACAATAACACTGCTTCAGCCTTAACTGTGGAAAGGCAAAGTTCAACCATTCTATGGGAGTTTTTTCTGGGTGCACGGCTAGCAATCCTGAAGACATTGAGAGTCATTGTGCTACACAATGATCCACCATCATGGTGTCGCCTTGACGACGACCGGCGCCTAGTCTGGTAATTCCATCATTTCCACAGACCTCACATTCCACCATGTGTGATATCTCCCTCAACCCATTTCCATATCACCACATGCCATCAATTTCCGTGTTTAGGCATGTGATGAAAACTTCCAAAAAATTTCTACCAGAATTTTTCCTGTCAAATAACATTTCTGCAATTTTCCAGCAAAATTCCAAGTACTTAAGTTACTCCTGTCTTATTCGTACCCACTAATGACGAAAGGATGACGGGAACACACCAACTATGGCCACAGCAGCATCGTGACACCTTTAGGGTGCCTTCTATATTGCCAGGAGACATGTCACATGTTCCATGTCAACAATTGGGGAAAGTGCACCATGCCACACCACCTAAGGGAGGAACTGGGAGAAAATGAGGAGAAGGAGAAACAAGGGTCGGTAGGTTCCCCTTCCCCCGAAATCCCCCTGTCAACACACTGTCAGCCAAGCACGGACAGTAACATCGTGAGTGGGGAGGGGGCTCCCTTTCCCCATCCCCATGCTTGCGTGAGTCGGTCACCCATGCCTCACACTTGTCTTTGTTGACAAACAGAGCATGGCTGGCAGGATCGCTGACAGCGCACCAGTGCTGTCGTGCCTGGAATGTTTATACCCTATGTCCAGGGCCTCATAAACAAACATAAGGAAGGCAACAACAACTGCCAATGCCTTAGTCAGTCCAGCCCACCAATCAACCGCGTCACAATCAATGGTGAGAGTGAGAGAGACAGTGACATTTTGCAAAACACAGTGAACTTATTCGTGGAAACAAAAGTCGAGAGGGAAAACTTTCCAAATTGTCACCTCCCGAATTATTGTGATAATTTACTATGCAGTGGTCAAGGCAATGTTACGTTGCAGAGTACGGAATGCAAAAATAATTTTACCATGAATGCCTAAACACAAAGGAACTGAATACTGCAGCGGGACTTAAATTCACCTGTCTGGGGCGTAGCACAACAAATAAACCGCAGGACGTAAACCAAACACAAACCGTATTCGCTGAAGGATGACCGCAAACTAAACTGTAAATTTGCTGGACCAGTGGGATCTCGAGATGCAAATTACTGTTAACAATAATGCTTCAAATGTCAAGATCGCACGGTACGGAAACAATATAGCAGAAACATTCACATCCAGTGCAGGAGAAGGCTGGCAACAGTGTGAAGATGCCATACAGCAAGGAATGGAGCCGCCATGCGCACACTTGACACACACGCCCGAGGTAAACAAATCTGCACCTCCTGCACCAACCATGACAAATGCATAATATCCATTATCTCCAATAAGCCACTATTGCCTATCCATGCCTTATACATTTGCCACAATTGTGCACCACACCATGTGACCATCAACATCAATACCATCTTAAAATTACCTACCAGTGATACAGTACCCCAAAAATTATGTGGGAGTGATTCCACAGTAGGTATCGGTAGGGAATATCGCGCAGAGCGAAAGTACAGAGGTTGAAGCACCAGCACACCACCAAGACTGGCTACAGCAAAGATGCCAGCAAAGTTACAAACACTACAGCAGTTTTAGATGACTGTGTGTCCCGCCTTATGAGGTATGGAGTCAGCAGGGAAGAATGGGCAAGTTGTGTCGGAGTGCAACTTCAAGAAGACGCTTACTCTTGTTGGCTTTCTCTATATCATTATGGGCTCCAGTGGGAGGAATTCCAGTGGTCATTCCAAAGCCGCATCCGAGGGGTATTTACATCTGTGCAGGCCCAGAGTAAGCTGATCTTGGGGGAACAACAACTGAACGAGTCACTCACAGCGTTCATAACCAGGAAAAGTCACCTGATTAAACACTTATATCCGCATTTGCCAGAGCGCGATTGCTGGAGGTGGTGGCCGAAACCAACTGATCGGAATTCAGGGCAGCATTAATACTGCTTCTTAATGGTACCCTGGACGACATAATGTACACAGTCATAATACAGGAGCACACACGCGAGCCACCTCACCGTGACATATATACTGAACGACGGCGACACGAGCAATGGGACGGACCATGCCGCGAACAACAGCAACTTTTCAACGACAGCTGCATTTTCTTAAACATCACACAACAAAAGTGTTCAATGAAGATCAGAAATTTCATGGTGTGCCGAGGTCAAGGGTCAGAAACCACCCAGGAAAAGTGCAATGGAGCGTAATGGCAGTGCAAACAGGATGTGGCATCAGAAACCAACCACCGAAATGGTCGTGCCAGTATTTTCTTGCATCTGGACTGGATCAAGGAGACGGCAAGTACATTGAAGCAGGGAAATGGGTTGCAGGAGTGAAGGGTTTAGATGCCTCTACACCTCACCCATACCACAATAATCAGCATATTTGACTCCACAATAAACACTCATTCAATAAGTCAGTAGTAGCAAACTGCAGATCATACACATTTTGGTTTTCATTAATGGTCAGTGGTACCACGTACTGACAGATACCACAGCATCGCAAATTTTCATATATCCAAATTTTGTAAACGAACGTGATATAACACCCATCACCAATATAATCAGATTAGCCACTAATGAACTTTACAGTACTATCATAGCACAGGAAACAGTATTAGATAAAGCATGGGATAATTAAACTATCACATCAGTCATTCTTATGCCACAGATAAGAGAGGTTGTAATTCTAGGTGTACCCTGGTTTACAGAGCAGAACACAATAGTGGAGCCACAAGCTTGGCGCTTACATTTTGGCTCGAAGGAGAGAATGGCCATATATAACCTAGACAGCTCTCCGACAGGTAACCTACCCGTTTTTTAAATTTGCGTAAATATGTGTTTCGGAAACATGGTGCCTCGAACCGTACCACTTTTGCTGAACACAGAATCCCATTAACTGAAAACTAGTCTGTATTTACCACTCTATCAAACAGATATAATTAAGAGGAAAATTCAGGAAATGTTAAATGAAGGAGTCATAGAGTCATCTGAATAGCCCATATAATTCGGTCATAGCACCAGCTCGAAAAAAGGATGGCCCATTGAGGTTTTGCGTAGACTTCCACCCTCGAACCAAATCACATGTAGTGTGCCTGCACCCATCATTAGTGTCCAAGATGCATTAAATTAATTGGGCAAAGCAAAAGTCTGGACATTTATAGATCTAGAGAGTGAATACTGGCAAGTACCCAAGAAATTTGAGGATCGCAAGAAAACAGCATTCACAGAGCCAGACGGGCGGCGATTTCAATTTTGTGCAATCCCATTCGGGTTGAAATGCAACCCCGCTTCCTTCCAGTCCATGATGACGAGAGTGCTAGATGGTACTATCGCAGAGTATATGCTTGCATACCTTGACGATGTCATGATGTGGTCAAATAGTTCTGGGGAGGTTAGCGATAAACGGTCTGACATGTGCAATAGTAAAATGTTGTGTGGGGAAAACGGGCATCGCCTTTTATGGCCATGTAGTCTATCATGAGGGAATCAAGCCAGACCCTCAACATATAAGCCTTATTGACCATTACCCACAACCTCTCTCGAGGAAAGAGCTCCCCAATTTTTTGGGCTCAAAAATTGGTTGCGCAATAAAACAAATATTTTGCTGTTATTACTGTTCCATTAACAGATCTAGTTTCACCGCAAAGGGGATTCCAATGGACCGTAAAGGCAAGAAAGGCATTTGTTGACATAAAATGTGAATTTCAGGCATTCCCAACACTTGCATGTTATGATGCACAAAATCATTTTTACCTTCAGACTGATGCAAGCCAGGAGTGAATTGGCGCAGAACTGTACCAGATTGACAGCAGTGGGGCGAAATGTGTAACTGATTTTCCTAGTGTCAAGCTTGGACAAACAGAGCATTGCTATGATGTTAACAAGTGAGAATGCTTAGCAGTCATGTGGGCGGTTAAGAGATACAGTGCCTACCTAGAATACCAAAGGTTTACGCTGCGAACTGATAATAAATGTCATGTTTGGTTGCATAGTATGAGGGAGGCGAGGAGCAAGCTAACAAGATGGGCATTGCATTTACAAGCACATGACTTTGTGGTCGAGCACATTCCTGGCAAATAAAACGAGTTAGTAGATGTATTGTCACCTGCACCCAACAATGCGGCAATTGTAAGGAACGAGGAAGAATGGGAAGACGTTTTACCGCCAGACACACGTGACCCCATAACCGAAGTTTACGTTCAACAAACAGATGTATACAATAGCGAGAAACTGATCAGTGACTTGTACAAGATAGTGATGCAACTGCAGAGTAACTGCCCATTCATGCATGCCAAAGCGCAACAATGTGCACAGCAGGTAGTTGAGGGATGGCACATCATTAATGGCGGGTTGGGGACGAGCTCAGTTCAACAGCCAGGGAAATGTAGAGTCCCCACATGTGCGAGGGATCAGATGCTCGCCTATTCGCATAGTGGCAGCATGGTAAGACACGCAGGTGTTGAACCAACCATCCATAATGTATGTGAACATTTTCTTTTGGCCAGGCCTGATCCCAAGCATGAGAGAGTAATTGCAAAAATTCCATAAGTGCAGCTTGTTCAAAACATGCCGATCAGATGGGAGGCAAGAGCAGAGACTGTGTGTACTGCGCAAGCCGTTCGAGATGGTATGTCTTGACTTAATGGGCTCATATCCCAGAACAAATGGAGGCAAGTAATTTCTCATTGTGTCAAGGTCAATTTTTCGAAATGGACAGAGGCATATTCTGCTAGTAGTGCGAAAGCAAGTACATCGCAAGGGAGTAGGAGGAACAATTTTTCCGCGATGGGGATTCCTGAAAAACACCCTCACTGATTATGGGACTCAGTTTACTGAGAGGAAATGGAGGAAGTTGTATACAAGAAGAGGGATGCATCACGTAACTACAGCAATTTACTACCAAAAGAGCGAAGCCCATGGAGCACTGTAACCAAGAGATTAAGGCACAGCTGCATCTCCGTTTTGGGGAGCAACATACCGCATGGGCCAAACACCTGCGTGCCGCCTGTAAACACTCCATAGGAGAGTAAATGCCACGACAGGGAAATCACCTGCAGAAATACTCCTAGGTCGCAACCTGTGATTATTGGGGGATGCATAGTGCTAGCATATTGAGAGAAATAGTAAGCTGCCTAGCAGTGACATACAACAGCAACAACGCAGGAGATGCATACATGAAGTAAGATAGCAGCATAGCAGGTATGCTGAAAAATGGCTACCGGTCAACATAAGACCGCCGCCGTAAATGCGAGCAGGACAGAATATGTATGCCAGGATGTATCCACAATCGGCATCATGGAAAGATATATGTGTCTGTCTTGCTGCAAGGTGAAGTGGTCCGCATCGCATACTTCAGAAGCATTGCCTCACGACATATACAGTTCGCATGGGCAAGAGGAAGGTGAGAGGAGTCCAAAGGGACAACATCTGGATCACTCCGGGTACAGCAGATGACGAGGTAATTCCGGACGTCAATCAGCTCCATAAAGGTGATGGCTGTGCTGAACGGGAGACGGCAACCAGCAAAACAAGAGGTGCCACAGCTGTTCAGGAGTAGAGGCTCGCGTAAGCTCAGCATGTGTTGTAGGTGGAAGGTGACTCACCTGGGGTGACCCTCAATGGCGATGCTGCTGATGAGATCCCTAGAGGAGATGATGAACAGTAAAGTGCATCAGCACTTCAGGAAGGTGCAAGTTTAGCGGAAGAGAGTGCAAACATGTTACCCAGCATAGTTATGCTCAGCAGGGAGCATTTGAAATCTCAATCCGACAGCATGGACAGCGAGGCACCTACAAGCATTCACACATCTATACCAGAGCAGGCAGCCACACAGGTAGCAAGCAGGGAGGAGGCAGTAATGGCAGAATCAGTGACTGATGGCATTGCGCTGGAAGTAGCAGAGTAGGAAGAGGCGATGAAGAGAAAGTGGTAGCAGGAAGAAGGGGAGTAGCAAGGGTTGTTCAGCCGGGTCGAGCCCGGAGGTAACAAGCATTGCATGGGAGCAGGAGCAACTGCATGAGCAAAGATGGTGACAGCGAGGGCAGCGGAGCACAGTGCTAATTTCACACGTGCCGATCACACCGGTGGAAACATCTGCCATGCAGTGCGTTCAGTGCAGGCCAATGCAGTTGCCTGACAGGAGAGGTCCATCTACAGATCAACAAATGCCGCAGCAAGCAGCGATGTAGCAGGGAAGGAGGTAAAACCTGCGGTCATACAGGCAACCATGAGTTTGCAGCTTCTGTCAATAGCATTTGACGGCCAACAAACAATCTTGGGGGGAGGGTGACGCTGGACATATGCCTCATTCTCCTTCCCCTAACACCATTTGTCATACCGAGCACTACACCGACACCGCAGCAGGGATTTGCACTCTGCAAATGTGCAGAGCGCATAGTGTGTTCCAGGTACATGACGAGTGCAAGTGTAACCTATGGCATGCTGGGGGAAGCTTAAATAGTGCCTGCCCAAAAGAGTGTAGCAAGACTCTGCGAGGCAGATTGATATGAAATGAGAACCTTTCAATGTACTGAATAAAGGACTTACGGCTAATGCCATCATTGTTATTACTTGTGTTTAAAAAGAGTTTATTTTGTGATTTTATTTTGTCCTCACAGTGTTGTGTTATGTTATGTTCTCTGCAAGTGTGTATCCTCACCCCCACTGCTACACTATAGCCATATATATTTCATCAATGTTATTTATGTGTATATCAACCAAAGTGATTATGTAATTTAATGCATCACGTAATATTAAGTTTTCAGCATGTACAGCAGGAGATTATGTATCATGCAGATAGTAGTTCCGACCTTAGTGCACAGGCCAGCCCTTGTCTGCTCGCGCACCAAGGGAAGGAGTTAGTAAGCGTCTAACGTCCACAGAGGGTGGTTGCATGTGACGCGAGGTCTGTGTTTCCCGCCCATGTGGCAGGATGCATATTTTGAGAATGATCACTTCACTGCAATAGCTTAATTATTCTGTAACAATTTCGTTTTATCGCCGCCCGGAACAACACCCTCATTCCCAGTGGTTTAGCATCGCCCGTGGGAGCTTAAGTCTTCCATAAGTTTTCTGCATGACACAAGTCTGTTTCACAGTGTAACCGCGATGGCCTGTCTAAGCCATCAGAGCAGTGTTAAATGTCTCCTGAAGATGAGTGTTAAGTAACCGAATAAATACCCTGAGAACTTATCAGTCAGTAATTTTATTTCGGTCGCAACAAAGTGCTTAAGGGGACGGGCCCTAACAATACCCGCATTCAGTGCAAGTATCATTTCTGCAGGAATTATTAACGTAAGCATGTAAGAGTAAGTGTACCATATCAGTATGGGCGTGTGGATAGCCCTGATAATTAACATCGCGAGATGTCATCATAGTTAGAAATTAGCTATTAAAACGTCACTGCAACAGCATAGCATGTAACCAGCCAACGGGTTACCATTTAAGAAACACCCAACAATAGCACTGCTTCAGCCTTAACTGTGGAAAGGCAAAGTTCAACAATTCTATGGGAGATTTGTCCGGGCGTACGGTTTGCAATCCTAAGGTCATCGAGAGTCATCGTGCTACAACATCGTCCGCCATCATTGCATCGCCTTGATGACACCTGTCGCTTAGTGGGGTAATTCCATTGACCTCACATTTCACCACCAGTGAAATCCCTCCCCAATCCCATTTCCATAGCACTGCATACTGACAGTAGGTTATAAAAATATCACAGGTGAACAATAAGCACTTATTTATTAACAAAAATGATAATCACCACGGAAAATATAAGCACATTTTGCCATGTATACCACAATAGCCATGAAAACGAATATTAAGAAAACCAAATAATCCTATTGGCTACACAGATTCACAGACACGAGAGGGTAGGGATATGTTGTAGATTAAATCGGAGTGTGTTATGCAACCACTTTCTTAATCCATTGATTTTTTTGCAGGTTGGTACATCAAGAAACACGGGGTTGGCTGGATGGGAATGGGTTTGTTGAGGTTACCATGATAGAAAGCACCAGCTCAGAGAGAGTGTGAGTGATGTGTGGTTGTGGTGTTGTCCGCCCAGCATGGCCGTCCATTATGTCCTGTGTCTGCTGGTGATGACGATGCTGTTACCTATAATACTCGTACATTATGACCTGTTTAGTGAGGAATGTCAGTTTTTTTCAATGCATACTTCACACCCATGAGAATGTTGTAGGCCATCTCAAAGCCTTATTAAACATTCTGCAAAATCGTGAAGACGGGTAAACAGCCATTATGCGGCTGGCGAAATAAAAAGTGTGCAATTACACAACACTGTTTTTATTTTATTAATAGCTCAGTTAAGGCACTTACATGTTGATCTTCAGTTATGGTGCAGAGAGCACTGAAACAGACAAAATGGTATGAGGCCTACATGGTACTTACTAATGGTTGTTACATTTCACCGATGTAGTAAATAGACCAGGTTGTGGGGGGTAGATTAATGTGAAATATGAATGTCCGGCCATGGAAAAACGGACTAAAGTAAAGTAAATTAAGGTTCCTAATTAAAAGTTGGCGCTATTGAAAAATTTCATGATTGGTGCACAAAGATGATAGGCACAGAGAGGCCACATGGAAGTTTGCTCCACCCGAGTACCATAGGACGACTAAAGAAGGCTGTGCGGGAGCACTGCCGCCAAATGCAGACTTCCCGCAATCTGTGATGAAAAAAAGTAAACAGTGAATCAATAATGAATGTGCGAAATTATGGCATATGAATGTTGATAGGACTACAATAAATACATATTACCCTTTCCTATCAAACTAAAGAATATTAGACACGAAATGCATAAATTAGAGATCATGTTTTATAACCTTACTTATTCCTTAATACTTAATATAAAATTGCATGCTTTGTGGCATGCATGTATGAATGATACACTGTACAATTATGGCTGCATACATCTGTATGTCTGTTGGGATCATGTATCCTTATTTCCCACTATGCCACTTGGCCTAAAAATATGTAGATATAAAATGTAAATATTGCCCCGCTATTTTTGGTTAAGTAAAAAGACTGCTTTGACGTTTTGGCCATGCATTGCCTCTGACCTTGTGTTGGAATAGCCAACAGATTATGTGGCACGACTGACTTATTCTAACATAACATCACAGAAATAATAATAATAAATAAATTCAAGCTGTTATTTACATAGCCCTTATAGGATAAACATTAGTGTACATGATGTGCACTCTGATGTACTGTATGCATGTAACTATTCTGAAATATTTATGATGTGGAATGGTAGTTGCAAAAATAAATGACACCCGTCATAGTAAAACACTCTTAAAGGCTAACATAACCTTGGAGCATTAATATAATGTACACAGTGGTACATTCACTTGCCTTACTATCATATTATACATAAAAAACTATAAGAATAAACACAAGTCTCTATGTCACTTAAATACTAAATGTAAACAATGTATGTGGTTGCACGATCGTTGAGACGAACAAGTGACACACAAAAAGTGCTATAATAAAAAATGGCATGGGAAAATAATATATACACAATTCTATACTGAAAAAAATTGGCATTTCCTTTACTCATGATCACACTGTGTTTAGATGATGCTGAAGAAGTGACTTGGCGAACGGGCTGGGAAGGGGGCCTATATGGTACAGTCCGTAAGTAACAGGTTTTAAAAGGAGGAAGGAGCGACAACCTTATTTTCCTAAAGCCGTTTATGCTCCCCTTCATCTGGCTAAAGACACCTGGACATTAGAGTTTCCTGGAGTATAAAAATCCCTGCTTAATCCTCTGAGTTCTGGTCATGTCTGTGGAATTCCGTAATGAGATTTTTGAGTACCACCGCCCCAGTAAAGTGGGCAGTGTGGCGAGCTCATGGCTGTTCCCATTCCGTAATAAATTCACCATACCGAGTACACCAATCCCTGGCCTTTCCTAGTAGCTGTCAGTGTGTTCGACCAACCCACTGCTTGGTAAGGACGGAGTGCGTGCGAAGCTAATTTTCACATTTTTTAAGAACATGACTGGGTCTTCGTGTGACCTCCCACCAAACGCAAGTAGCTGAAACTCGGTGGCAATGTGTTCCGTGGCAGGGCTCTAGCTTGTTCCAGGGTTTAACAGACCATGTTCGAGGTTGCATCGACACATATTGCATTGGTATATGAGGCCAGGGTGAGTGATTTCCTCTCTGGCCATCCAATACAAACATGTGGAACTCAGAAGTACAGGTTATACACCTGCTGGTGTTTGTGCCCTGTCTGTGGTACTCTATCCAACTACATTGTGTGGCTCGTCTTAGTTGGCAGATAGCTCAGCGGTACTCCAACTTGTCGGTGTACCTTGGGACGTCTTACAATCCTAGGCAGCTGTAATGGAAACATTTGTTCCAATGTGCACAATAGATTACGAGTTCCCCGTACCTGGATACGTGTCTATCACTCACGTCTCGAGCACGTTGAGAGTATTATGTTCGGCCATGGTGGCCTCAATGGCATCGTATTGGTTCAGATTGGAGTCCAGCATGAATGGCATGCTTGCTGTTAAAGAGCGCCACAAGGTATTTTTACCAAGCGATGCTATGAAGTCCCATTTTTTGGAGTTTGTCTAGGTAGATAATGTTATCTAGGCTGATATGGCTCTACAGTAACGTTGTAGTTACAAACTGCTTTGTACATGTATATCACGAGCTGCACATTATATACTATGACCGTGTGGGTTAACCATCCAACTAACACCCTGGTTGTAGAGTGTGTGGACTGCTTGCACTGGCTGCAAAATCAGTCAAAAACCCACTGAAACTGATTAAGGCAAGGCTACTGGACTGTGGCTGACTAGTCCCTTTGCATATTCGACTAATTACTACTATGGCACCACATTAAACACTACTTTGAAGATATAGTTCAGCTTCTGAACTGATGTTTTTAGGCCTCCGACATGGATTTTAACACAGAGGTAGGGTAATCAAGGTATGTCTGGCTCAGTCCTACTTGAACTACTATAGCATTCGCCCCAAATTGAATCACCCACCTCTCTGTTCGTTACTCTATATAATGTCTAAAATGGATAAGCACCTATGGTGCAGAATTAAATATGTCTGGCTAGGGCGAGGGATCTCCACATTGGAGAGAATATTACATTTTAGGTTTCTTTACATTAATAGAAACCAAGGATTAGGGGGGTTTAAACTCTGAAGTGAATTTGATCGAATAAGTTTCATTGTATAAGGATTTCGTTTGGCTCACCTTGAAACACTTCAAATATTGCAAGACTAGTCTTGCGTAAGCAGGCATTCAGAACTAGACCAGGACCTTAGGCTTCTGAGTTGCCCGGCTGGTATACAGTGTCGGCTTGGTAGGCATAAAATCCAGAACAACAGTTACAACCCTATGCCTTGTTGGACATGGTACCTTAGCTTTGATGAGGTGAAGGGTGCTCTTCCTTGGCGCTGAATTCACACTACGGGTGAGCAGTAGTATTGGTGGTGATGTCCGGGTCGAGAAGGGTGACGCCCAGGTCTAGAAGGGTGACTGGAAGCTGAGGCTCTTGCAGAGAAACGCTTATCCAGAGCCAGTCAATAACCAGGAGGGTGTCTCCGTCCTGCCTGATTGCCTCTATGGTGGGGTGTTCCATAGCTGGGACTTTTTATCAAGGATCCAATTAGAGATGTCATTAGAGGCGGGGTGTAGGATGTAATAGTGTCAGTTACGGCTGTTTACGCTGGAGTTAATTTCACTACTTCATTAACTGTGGCCCTAAAGACCTTTCTATGTCTTTTGCTTATACTTCCCTTCTGGGCGCATGGCATTTAAATGTGATTGACACTATTTGTAGAGGAGAAGTTGGCATTTTAATGGCCCTGGCATGTACTTCCAGGTCTCAGACTTGTGACTTGCAGTAACGCCACTAGTTCCTTTCGTCCAGCCTTTGCAAGCTGGGAGGTGCAGTAACTGCCCTGAACCATGAGTCTGCTGGCCCTTTGAAACTAATTATCATAGTTTGTAGGCTCTGAGAGCTGCAGGGTGGCGTGGTTAGCCTCACTTCTCAGGGGTTGTTGATTCTTGCTAAGTGGCAGTGCTTTCCTTTCCTTATGTCCTGTGTCGGAGGCATGAATCTTTTTTATCTCCTTGGTGTGAGGCATCTGCAAGTTCTCCAATGGAATGTGTGCTGGCATCTAGTAGAAAGCTGTGAAACTTGCTCAGTCTTCAATTAAGGGTGCTGGTTGCTTGGTAAAATGTAAAATTCTACGTAGGGGATAAGACAATGGCATGACTGCTTCTTAGCGAGACAAGGGAACAGTAAAGTCTGGGACCACGTGTCTTTAGTCACTCTAATCACACATCAAGGTACCCTGTAGGCACGTGTCCCAAGGTACTATTATGTAGTAATGGCGTGCCTTGTATGAGCAGCATGCTCAAAGATGGGGCAAAGACAGCGAGTAGAGTACGCATTGCAAAGGCAAAGGAATGCATCACTCATTAGATTAGAGGCTCCACTGAAAGCATTAAGAAATTGTTTGAAAATGGTGTTCTTTTGCTCTGTAGAAGTAGAGTATTAATTACTGCATCAATACATGTTGCAACCAGTCTGCATACAAAGAAAAACACAATGCTTAGGGCTAGATGGTTACAGGCAACAGTGGGCAAAATAAATACAAAAACAAACAAGTGCATTCTGAAATGTAATGAAAACAACCCCCACGACCACAAATTTTGGGGATAAAAGAAAGTAAAAATTACATATCAAAATGCACAAGTGGTGACTGATATTACTTAAGTTATTATTCTATTCTGGTTTTATAACCATTCTGGGGTTAGGGCCTAGTTAAATTAGGATAGTTTGTTGAAAGCTAATTTCAACCTTTAAGTTACTTCTTACTTGGCATTTTTTTCTTCAGAATTACACAAAGCTTTTCTAGGATCAGATTACTTTAGGTCTAATTTCTTATTGCTAACTGGAGTATCAAGTTTAAAAACACTACTAGTAAAAAATTTTAAAAACAAAAGAGTAATATAAATTAAATACGATACTAAATGAGATAGTGCATGCCAGTTTTATTGTTTCAAAACTTGTAGTTTGTATTTTGTAAATAAAATGTACTAAAAAAAAATAAAATAAAATAAAATAAATAATGAACAAATCTCCAACACACAAATACATGCCAACAGCAAAAAAAAAAAATGGAAATTGGTATCTAAACATTTTGTTATTAAGCATTAAAGAAAAAAAGCTGCAGTAAAACAATTGTTTACAGCCTAGGCTACAATCACCGTAGCTTTCCCGTAGTAAAATAACAGTGTCATTACTGTGGAAGTATGAAAATAAACTGACTACAACTACAGTAAGAAAACACTTACGAGACTAATGAGAAACGAGCACACAAAAAAAAAGACTGGCTGTACATGTATTACGGATATTTTCAAACAGTGTGTTGGTTAACCTGATATAATTTATTTTTATTAGTCTACTTGTGATAAAATGTGTTTCGCGGGAATCGTGTTTCAGGATATTTGAAGTGTCGTATGCATGTTAATAATTGCGTTGAATATTTAAAGAAACGGAAATCCGAACTGTACCACAAAATGAAGTTATTATTATAAGCTTGTATTGCACTGAACTCGTGGTTGGAAATTTTGTCTCGTGATTGGCTGGCAAAGAACGTGATGTCAGAGAATTGAAAATATTCAATCCTCTTAACACAACACAAGCAGGCTGCCATCTTACGCTGTTATGTTGTGTTGTAGTTGGTTTCATATACAAGCATGGATTCAATTTTTTGTTGTTAATTCTTACGGTGATTGTAGCCAGGACTTAAGAGCTGGAGTAGCAACACCTCCACAAACTGGGAATAATATCTTATTAATTAAAATTAATGTATTGGGCCACACAGACTGCTGCCACATGTCCTCACCCGAGATCGTTGCTCACATACTTCGCATCAGTTTCACCAACCTTGTACTACCATGTGAGCAATGCAAGTGCCTAAGCCAGTGTTTCACATGTGTGTGCATGTAGTGCATTTGTGCATCGCACCAGTGTGTGTTTTCATGTTAGGTTTAGTTTGTTTTCATCGCCATGGTTTGTTTATGTTTTGATATGCCAGGAATTGCATAGGAGATGTATGTTTTATTGATAGTGCCACATGTTATGTTTGTTTACCTTTTGGAATGTTTAGTTGTGTGTTATGTGTTACATGGCCAGCATTATGGGCCACGTGACATTCAGGTTTGTATACTATATTTATTGTTTTCCAGGGCTTGTGTATGCACATTATATATAGATATATATCTATATCCTAATTTTGGAAGTATTATTCACATTCAAAGAGCCCGTTCAGTGTTTGTTTACATTTTGCAGAGTACATAATCTAATGTTCTAGTCGTCATAGGGCCAGTTTCACCAAAACATCTTAACATTTAAGCGCTACTTAAACACTGATTAAGCTTTCCCTAGCGCCTTGTACCATCTCACCAACTTTAAGCTCTTCTTAAAATGGTTTATGCTCCCAAAATCGGATACTTATGTCTTTAAGGCCACAATACTTCATTTCTACAGTTTTTGCTAGCATTAATTTTTTGTACCCAAATGGGAGCCGATATTGTACAATCCTCTCACAATTTAGTTACAAATAGTTTTTATCATGTAGTCTAATTTTACCAACACAAAAAACGTATAATTTAATTAATTATCAAACAAACAATATTCTGGTTAATTAATTAATTGGCCAAAAGTGTACACTTTTTTTGTGTTGGAAAAATTATACTACATAATAAAAGCAATTTGTAACAAAACTGTAAGAGGATTTTACAATATTGGTTCCCGTTTGGGTACTCACAAAAGCTGTAGAAATATAGGATCGTGATTTTAAGCTCTGCTTAAATCATTGTAAACAAATTAAAAGGAAAATGGTTGCCACTGAAAACATGTGTAGATAATCCCAATTGTGCTATAAAGTATTACTTTTACAAATTAAAGTTTATTTATAAATAAAAGTAGGATATTCTTGTGTATCAAAGTTGATATGGGCACAAGTCCCTATTTGCTTAAATAACTTTCGACAATGGTCGAAAACGAAACTCCTGACAGGCATATATTTGTTTATGTACATTTTCCTCGTAACTCAAGAGGCAAATCCAATATATACATAGGGAATTGAGCGTAAAGGCAGGTAACTGATTGATAAACTATGATTTTATTGAGTACTCATAAGATATGGAAGTATCTATTTCAAATAAATGGAAAAAATGTTTGCCTTCACTACACTACATGTATGTACGATATGCAGGCCTAAAAATATATTATTACTTTTATTGAATTTGAGACTGGACATAATATAATGCATTTACACCTACATTTTACTACACATGACAAATTTGCAGTGATGATTGACGAAAGCTACTTAAATATATGTAACGAGTCTAAAACATTACCCGAGTAGATAAAATATAAAACAATTAACATTCTGACAAGTAAAAAACAGCCCACGCCTATAATATAGATCGTAAGTTTTGCTGCGAAAAATTACACTTCTTGGCACTGATAATTAATAAAAACGAGATCATAAACCATCGCAGAATTGCAACACACCACTTACACATTTATTTTTCGTATATGCAGTGACATTTGTTTTAATAAATTCTTATTATTCGTCAAGAAAATGATTAAGCTTTAATTGTTTATTTTAAATATATATTCTATTAAGATTAGTATGATCATAACAAAGGTAAACACATTTCGTATGTTGAATTTTTTTTTGAAGAAGGGGGGGGGGGGGGGGGAGTTTTTTTCTTTTCGTTGAAATAATTCTCATTGGTTCGTTTAGTCACATGACCACAATGAGCCACTACCAATATGAGAATATTTGCAACTTGTTTCTTTAAGCAACGCCCATCTAAGACGTGCTTATAAGACTGAGTTTTATAATGGTGAGATACCTCGACATCCTTAAGAGCCTCTTAAGTTACACTTTGCTGGAACCTAGTTTATCACAGTGTACTATAAAGTTGTTCCAGTCTTTAAGGTAATATGTGTGCGCAAGTTGCGTACCCTAATAATATTATAAGAGTGCGATTGCAGTGTTAGGTTTGAAAGCTGTATTGCGAATATTTATGTACATAATTTCCATCTGACCACATATTATTGTTTTTATAGACATAACCTAGAGGCTGGCCAGCAGGCTCAAGTAGTAGAGGACACGTGTGAACAGCACATCTAAATCAGGGATCACACGATGCAAGAGGCATTTTACGCAAGATTTTGTATGAGAATGCCAACTAAATTGCTTGCGAAACGAATTCACGTGCAGATATATAAGATGAATACTGTCTCGCATCAAAATTAGTTGATAGCCCTGGTGAGTACCAAATAGCCCAGGTATTATGATACAAAGTAATAAGTTGTTTACTCCAAAAAGGTATTTGATTCAAAGCGATCCCTTCGAAATATAATTGTTTTTATTTTATTCTGAGTGAACTTTCTAATATCCAATCCACTTTTCTAAAGTTATTTCCAGAAATGTTTTATTACCCTGTATTCCTCTTCGCACACCTCAGATTATGATTTTCTTTTACTCTATGGCACCGATCTAGGCACATTTCTGACAACACATTGCGACTCGTTCCAGCCGATCCTTTCTCTCTCTCCCTCCCTCCCGGGGTATGGAGTCAGACGGGGGAATGTCTGACTCGGGTAGTCTCGCGCGGATACAGATCACCGAAAGGGACACTGCAATCCAGAAAATGTTCCCGCACCTGGCTGATGCAGTTAAAACGGATCCAGGGAATTGCTTTATTCAATTTCCTGCAAACTCACCACAGGCTCAATTCATACAAAGCATAATGCCCCCCTCCCCCGGACTATCACACAACTACAACAAGAACACATGGACTTGGTATTTAAACAACAAAAAGAAAGGGTAAAACCAATAAACAGGACACTACCGCCCACAAGGAGGACAAACACCTCCGAAATTCGTCGTCTGAGGCAAACAAAATGGAAATACAGATTTAGAATCGATTCGCCCCTTTGAAGGAGGTCACAGACGAGGCCTCAGTACAGCCAACCCCCGGCCCTTCTGGCCAGCCTCTTGTCAACACCAGCTGTCTTCAGCTGAATAACCCAGACGAAACTCAGAATTGTAGTTCCTAACAGCACAACATACTTGTTACTGCAAAAACTCAGGATAATCAGCAAGGTTGGATTCTCACTGCTTCCAATTCGCAATGGAATTCAAATCCATATAACAAATTTTCATCAGTACAAGACTGCTCGGCAAATGCTCTCAGACAACTACATCAACTTCTTTACTTTCAGTAATACTTCCGAGCAGCCACAGAAAGTAGTCTTCGACATCCCATCCTCATCCGACATGAAGGTCATCAAACAGGATATTCAAGGCAGCTGCTATAAGGTCCACCACATATCTCAATTTAGTATTTAAAAAAAAACCCACAACACAGACCCCCGAAATTCACTCTTGAGTCTCATCCTTTTTTATTTGTGTAACAGCCGCGCAGGACCCTAATCTGCCCCCTTTACAGACATTGACAAAATGTAATATGACAATAGTTCATCCAAGGCCCTACCAAAAAAGACCACAAGATGTGGCTCAATGCCGCAAGTGTCACGCCTTGGCACGAAACTTCTGTTTCATGCCAGAGCTCTGCCCACAATGCACTGGCTCACACCCCGAAGGTGCCTGCCCCTCTGCCAATGCTCAACCTAAATGTGCAAATTGCAATGGAGACATTCCACCCTCTCCAAAAACTGTCCTAAATTCCTGGAACTGGTACAGAAGAGAAAACAAACCAGAGAAAGACCAACATCTCAACCCACTCCTGCACCTTCCAGGAATCTGGCATCGAACTCAAGGTCACGAAACCCACAACTTTCGTATGCGCAGGCATTTACTTCCCACCCCCTCACAACAACACACACATATGAAACCCTTGCAGATACAACATCACCACCAACTTCTTCTCGCCCTCTCCCGCAAGATTCTCTGGAGAGATGACAACTGTAATGCGGGAATTCCGTGAATTCATGGCTTTCCTACAAGCTTGCGACTTTCATCGCTCCTGACACACTTCTGCCCATACATCAGCCAGGTTACGAACATAACAGACAAGTAGGAAAGAACCTGGATACTGCTCGAGGCCATGGCGACGTTTACAGCCCCTTAAGCTGGATACACGCCCTAAATTTTTTTTTCCTTCTACCCATGACCAACACTGGAGCAATCGTAACAATATTTACAGCTAAACTACACTTTGCCGAACTACAAACAGGTGCTACCCTGGGAATCCTGTACAGTAATGTTTGCTTTGCAGCATTTAGTATTTTTGTTGGGTGGGGAGGGGGCTATCTACTCTTCACCACCACAATCTAACTGAGAACCGTCTGGGTGGCCAAGGTCCCTCACAAGGGACCGATCCACCCCCGCACTGAGGGAATAGCGTCCCGGTGATGTAAAACTGGCGAATTTGCATCGGCTTGCACGAGAAAAATAGGACCTGGGCAGGGGGGTGGCTATGTCGTATACTGTGCAGTATTTACAAGTGAAGACAGTTTATAGTGCAGAGTTAGACGGTTGTTTTCCGGTTAAAATGTCACGTGACCGACTGTGGTTAAAAACACCAGATAACTATAGTCAATTCCCGATTGGAAGCGACTTACGAAAATTAACCTTTGAAAAAACACTCCAGGCATAACATGTCAACCTGATTTTTCAATAACACGTATTCTACAAATATGTAACACTGTGGTTAACTTTAGAGTACTGTATTATTGAATATTGAAACTTTGCGTTAATATCTTCTATAACTTGTAATATTTATTTATTTTTAAATATGAATTAACAACAGCGAGAGCAATGATGTGTTGGCAACAGGCGGTAAGAAAAGTGTTCACAGTTAAAATATTTTTTTACCTGGTTTATTAGTATACTATTTGTAAATTAAATGGTGCTTATTGAAATATTTAAATATATAGGTAGACCCGATTGCAACATATCTCATTTTTACAGTTTAAAATAACAGCGGAAAATATCGTGAGTAGGCCGTATTGGATAGAAACATTGAAGCAACAGTCTATTGAGTGAGGCATGTCGCTCTCTATCTCTGTCTTTGTCTCTTTCACACTCGGGAAGTTTCACTTCGCTAGTACGCCCAATAATTGTACGTGTTTTCAATTGTATCATATTTCATACTTATTACAGCAAAATAATAATTTTTGAATTTGTAATTTACAACTGAAAAGAGATTTTAATATTTAAATACTTATTTTAATACATTTAGATACGATGGCGGGGCAGAAACAAAGTGAAGTTGGCAGACATGGCAAGCCGTTTGCTGTTTTACCAAACGACGCGTAAATTATACTTCTCCGAAAAATACTTCAAATTACCATATCATGTTTGTAGACGTGTTTATTAAACCTCCCCAGGCAAGTTACGATGTTGTAATAAATTTGTGTTTCCACAGTAGTAATAAATATACTGTGACATTGAGTCTGTGAAATGGCGTGCCTTTGTGCATCGTGGTCGATACGCTGGCCGTGTGTGCGTGGTTTCAAATATTTGATATTAACTATTTATACGTTGTAAATGTGAACTTGTTTTATGGCAAAATTATTTATTTTCATCCACGTCTGTTTATTTATCACTACGTTGTACCTTTGCCCTGATGGGTGTTTGAAACACAGTCGTGTAACGTGATTTACCACCAATTAACAAAATAACCAAGTTCAGCCCCAATAAATTTCAATAAACCTAATACACAGTAAGTAGCAATACATATAAATATGGGAGGAATAAAAGTTACGGTATACTTATTTGTGTGCATGTTCACCGCTATATCATTGAAGTTTGTACGGCAAAAATGAGCGACACAAGCTGCGTGCTTGATTTTAATGTATTTTTCGTTGGACTGATTATTCCTTCGTTATTCGAACTGAGGCCGCACGTTAAAATAAATAACCCAACACACATCAATAACAAAAAGTTAAGTACTATAGTTCATTACCCCGCAGTTGTAACAGTCGCGGCAAAATATTAATGTGCATTACGTGTAATGTGCTATGTCGTGGAAAAGAAATATGTTACTGTAACGTAACCGTAAGAACTATCGTTAATTCAAGCATTTTTAAAACGTTATAAAGCTGACCTAAATAATGTTATAAGCCTAAACTGTGAATATTAGTACGAAATGATTTTTGAAATAGACCTAAGACAGAATTCATTGAAAAGCTGTAAATAGTAAACAACACATTTGACAGGTATAAAAGTAGTAGTCACATTTCAATGTTTGTTTTTAGGTGTAGTGAAAATATACGAACACGTATACACACACAATGGCATATAAACATTTGACAGATGCTTCCTGGCAGTCACATGGCAATATTTGTTTACTTTGGGCGGAAGGATACGAAACGAGCCTGCAAGTAGATATTTAGCACGTCTCCGAGAAAGTCGCTTCCAATGGGGAATGAACTATATATATAAATTTCACCGTTAAATATGTAAAGTTATCAATTATTTACATTTAAATGGAAGTGTTGTATACGGTGTTTTTGTTGATGTGCTTCCTATTCCCTATATATTTGCCTTGAAAATATTCCAGGAAATAATTTTCTGACGATAGGAGCTTTTAAAAGTTATGATAAAACTTTAACCGTACTAAAATCGAATATAATACGTTATTGAAGTCGCATAGGAGTGCGTTAAAAGTGAAGCAGCTAGGCGGGAAAGAGAGAACTTTTGTTTACATTGAAATTGAACAGTATTGCGTTTGAGAAATGTAAATTTGGCACGTAAACACGCCTTAAAACTATAATCTATTAATTATTCGGCGACCAACGAAAACTAATATTAATGCATGAAAATGCGTACGAGCCGGGCCGTGCGATTGCAAAGTTTAGTGTTTTCGTATATACCGTGGATACATTCGTGAAAGATATCGCACAATTATTGTCTCTATGATATTTTTATCTGCGTAATTTTGGAAATTAACAATTGCAATGTGTTTAATTTTCGCAAGTGCGGTTGTAATTACTAACGTGCCCGTGAATTTAAGGCCTAACCTGCAAGTTGCGGACTCGTTAGAGGTAGAGGCACTTTTATAAAACTGCAGATACGTATTTTTCTAAATGCCTATTTGCAATTTCAGTGTAGGAATTAATTTGTTTGTAATGGCAAATCATCTCTTAAACCAATACAAAGCTACACCCTATAAAAACTCCACTCTTACAAAGAAATCAGGTGTTTTATCAATACAAGCATATAGGCCTACAACCAAATCAGTTCTCATATTTTTAATAGCTACCTACTGAATGTAGCATTCATGATTTGCAATTTCTATGGTTTTTCAAACTCACTCCATGCAATTTCTGGGGTGACTCAATAAAGACAATTTGACAAATTCCTTCCTTATATTCCCTTTACTGTGTTCTTGGTTTATCATTCTCTACTGGAACCTGCTGTCAAGATGTTAAGTTAAAGTTTACTTGTGCGTTTAGATGGTTATGTATTTAACGGTAGGCTAATCATTACAGTAAATTACATGTTTATACATTTTATCATTTTGCAAAGGTAGTCAAAATAAAGAAAACTTAGATAAGGCCAATCTTTTCCTATAACTACACCATCTGCAAAATAGAAAAAAAATCACGTGATTTTCTTTACACACTATTTCACCCTTCTTAATGATTTTTCAAATTCAAATTTTGAGGGCAACTAATTGGACATAGCTTATTCTAATATTGATGATGAATCATGGATATTTTGATGAAAATGTTAAATTTTTTAGAAGCCTACTTGTAAATGAAAAATGTGATGTTTACAGAACCACCACGGACATTGCAAAACAACCACAAACAAAATTTTCTACAAGCACCATGAACATTTTCGAAACAACCACGAACACCCTCTCCAGAACAAACATAATTTATACATTAACTGAACCAAACATTGCCTGGAACAGTTTTATTAATACATTTCTTTGTCATTTTAATCATGCCGTTCCACTCAAATCGGTAAAAATGTAGCAGTAGCTTGAAAATAAAATTGATTAGTAAAGGTCTGACAGTCTCAGGACATAGGTTAAAAACAATGCGTAAAATGCTAAGAACCCAGGGGAAAAACAAAAATTATACTGTAAGCAATACAAACAATTATATAACAAGTTATTTGGAGTAGCAAAGCAGAAATACAATGGGGAAAAAATAACCTCCTCCTCAAATAAAACAAAAGCAATGTGGAACATTATTAATAATAATTGAAAACTAGGCAAGGACATGTCAACCTTTCCTTGAAAGTTGATGGTATTAAAATCGAAAATAGTAAGGAAAGATCTAATAGTTTTAATGACTATTTCACAAACATCCCACTAAAATTGCAAAATGAACACAGCGCTACAAATATTAGTACTGCACACATACCCCAAAGACCTAACAATTGGAATGCTAACACGCTGCTTTTCACACCTTTCTCTGAAGAAGACATCATAAATGTAATAAATTCCGAAAGTAAAAGTTCCTGTGGAATAGAAGAGGTACTTAATGACTCTACAAAAAAAAAAAGTGTTCTTATTTAATAAAATTGCCTTTGACTTACATTTTCAATGAATGTCTTGGTCAGGGAATTTTTCCTGATAAGACTCAAATATGCAAAAGTAGTACTTACACAAAAAAAAGTTATAAGGCATTGATGGATAACTATAGGCCTATCGCTCTTCTTACGTCCTTTTCAAAAATTCTAAAGAAATTGATAGCAAATAAAAACAGGTTATTTCATTGCATCAGTATGTCTTTGTAGAGGGCAGATCCACAGAACCAGCTATTTACAGTTTTACTGAAAAAATATTAACTTCTTTTGATAAAAGACAATTCTCAACAGGTATATTCGCAGACCTTTCAAAAGCTCTTGATTGTGTAGACCACAATATTTTATTGAAAAACTTGAACAGTGTGGAATAAGAGACGTAACCAATAATATGTTTAAATCATATCTTGAAGACAGAAAACAAATCACCTCCATAAGATATTAGGACAAAAATCACATTACAAATGTTATGTCCAATACCAGAACTACTCGAGTAGGAGTTCCACAGTCATCAATACTGGGACCAATTTTATTCCTAATATTTATTAATGATTTTCCAGAACAAATAACCAACGGCTCAGCTATAATGTTTGCTGATGACACAAACATTTAGGTAACTAGTTCAAATAACGCTGTTCTTGAAGAAAATATGAAACAGTGACTGAGATGTCCAGTTGGTTCCAGTATAATAAATTAATACCTATTAATATAAACAAATATGTGCTCATGAACTTCATGGAAAGAAATAAACATACGATGCAGGATGAACGATGCACTACAACAGAAGAAGACAGGTTACAGACAGTAAATAGTACTAAATTTCTAGGGCTCATTGTAGACAGTTATTTAACATGGAATGAGCATATTAACAGTGTCTGTAAAAAATTGAGTTCAATGTGTTTTGCGTTACATACCTTAAAAACATATTTGTAATAATAATACAATATTTGCATACTATTTTTCAAATATTCAGTCCATAATCAATTATGGAATCATATTTTGGGGTAAATCGACAAAATGGAAAAAGACTTTTAGATTACAGAAGAAAAAAGTGAGATTAATAAGTAATAAGGAAAAGGAAGCCATTGTAGGCTGCTATTTATACATAACAAAATCCTCTCTCTTCTATGCATGTATATGTACTGTAGTATTCTTTTTTTACATGAAAAACATTAAAATAGTGATATACACCATTACTACACCAGACAAGCTAATCATCTTCACCTATTCTCCTACAGAACCTCAAAATTTACATCAAATCCATACGATGCTGGGACAAAACTAATAAATAACCTTCCCAGTCATTTGGGTAAATTAATAGTGTACAGAAATTAAAAAGAGCTGTTAAATTATACTTTTTAAATAAGGCCTTCTATTCCGTAGTAGAATACTTACATAAAGATACATTTCTATAACGCAGAACAAGACTGATATAACGAGACTTCATGTAATACCTTGTGTTTCTATCTAATGTAGACTCTACATACATCTATCTGTATATGAATTGTAACAACTTGTACTGCAACCAAATGTAGTTTAACATGTTTGTAGAGCTGCTAGAACTAAGAAGTGTGTAAATTATATTATTTATCTGGTGTGCAAATATCCATATTGCATAACAGAAATTTAAATAAATAATAATTATTGACGAATCCTTTCCAAAGTGTATTGGATGTATATGGGATGCAAAAAAAGTGTGCTTTGTGAAACAGCGAATACTCTAGCCGCTACACCACCATGGACTCCATCATCTTAAGACGGGAGGAGTTGAGAGAGGTTTGGTGATTTGTAACAACCATGGTATTGAGAGCCAAAAAGGGTGAAATATGGCAGATATGGAGCAGCACTAAAATGTAAGGGTGGGGGAAAACCGGAAAACCTCAAGAAGGGAGGAGAGGAACCTAATTTCTTCAGCGATAATGCTTTTCTTAGAGGAGTGTTTGTTTGTCAAGTTTCTGCAATGTGGTCCTGAGATATTGAAACTGAATAGTTTTTAATGTATTCAGAGGAGAATTTCACACTAAAAATAATCATTGCACAAGTTGGTAGGTAACAACAAAGATCTTTTGTTACAAGTCTGTCTGTGGACCACTTTAGCAGTGGTTAGTACATGTGTGCTTGTTATTGATATCATTGTGGTACACGTGTCTTTCACTCCTTGTAGTTCAACAATGTATCCTAATCTAATTAAACTATCCAAAGTAACCTAAAATGCTGGCGAGTAAGTTTTCATACATTTTAAACCTAATCATAGGTTGGTTCCTTTATTATCCCTAAAAGTGTATTTACAGAAATAATACCCTATTGTAGTTTTCTCTCCCAATGTAAGATTTTTTAACATGTTGGGCTGAATTAAAATTGTGGCTACTGATTGACTAAAGCCTAGGCTACAATCACCGTAGCGTTCCCGTGACAAAATAACGGTTACGTTGCCATGGAAGTATGAAAATGAACTGGCTACAACCGCAGTAAGAAAACTGTTACGCGACTAATGAGAAACGAGCAAAAAAAAAAAAAAAAAAAAAAAAAAAACCAGACTGTACATGTATCGGAGATATTTTCAAACAGTGTGTTGGCTAACCTGATATTTATTTTTGTTAATCTACTTGTGATGAAAAAAGTTTCACGGGAATCATGTTTTGGGATATTTAAAGTGTGGTATATGTGTTAATAATTGCGTTTGACTATTTAAATAAACGGAAATCTGAACTGTACCGCAAAATTCATTTAATAACTATGTTCTTGTTATAAGCTTTCATTGCACTGACACTCGTGGTTGGAAATGTCTCATAATTGGCCGGCGTACAACTCGGCGTAAAAGAATTGAAAATATTCAATCCTCTTAACGCCGTTACTGCAAGCAGGCCGCCATCTTACACCATTATGTTGTGTTGTAGCTGATGCCATATACAAGCGTGGATTCTATTTTTTTATTGTTTATTCTTACGGCGTTTATAGCCGGGGCTTACGCCCTTTGTACTAAATTGCACTTTTGGAGAAAGATGTAACACAATTTTTGTAGATATGGGGAATAAAAATATCCATAAATATCTCCTGTACCTCCCCCTGTTTTTTCTTCTGAAAAATTTCTAAAATTGATTGTCCGTGCAGACAATTCAGTAAAAATTTTAATTGCTGTGTTTTAATTATGTACCAAGGGTAACTTAACCCTGTCCAACATTGTAGATGCAAGAAACAAAATTGTACCCTACAATAAGGGATAAATAAGTATAAAACTGTATCATAACAGAGAACTAATGTGATGTAAAGAGAGTGAATAACTAAAATGGGATTTAAATTTATTTACCAGAAACCATTTACTATATTGACGTTAAATATGTATAAAGAAGATGAAGTCATATTGGAAACAAACCTCTCGAGTCATTGTCAGTGTTACGAATTTAAATATTAATGCCAGCAAATAATTATTTATTCGTGGCTCAGAAACATGTGAACTTTGCCTTCCATAAATTCAGCTAGACTGCTAGTCGCAGTTTTGTTGCATCCATTACTGATATGCAACCTGCAAAACATTAAACGACAACGGTAGAACATTTGTTATACTTTATGTAATCATCTATTCAAAAAATAGTTTTCCACAAATCCTGTATATCTAAAACACGTGCTTATTGTCGCACATAACTCCACAACCAGCTGGCATCCTTGGCTGTCCAGTCAGCTGTCAGTTTGCCTTGGGCAAGTTTCTTGTTTCCTACAATTTTTTAACAATATAAATTTATTAAATTCAGTAGCACTTCCGACTACTAGCCAAAAACTACAGCCCACTACCCAAAATAACTGATACCTTTAATCTACATCTGCAGTATTATTATACTTAAATTATCTATGTACTTTGTAGTTGCTCTTACTCAAACATGACGTCTAGCAAAGTATCATGTAGCTGCTAATACTCTCCAAATGATGGGCAACTTTACATATACATTCACATTTCTTTATTTATAATGCAATATAAGCATTATGGTAATGTATGATACACAACTGTGTGATCTTAATTAAATTGTATGTAATTTACGTAGGGAAGAATTTTACTGACCAATCCCTGCCACGTAAACTATTTGAATGGCAAAAAACAAACCTGCTGTTCTCTGTAACATTTTATGCTCCATATTATTAGCTGTAGGCATATAAAAATTGCATTAAGTCATGCCACTAACAAAGAAAATAACCTAATTTCGTTGGTATTTCCAACATACGTAGAGGTTAAGTAAGGATAACAAAAGATTTTATTTTCACAATTAATTCTCTGTAAGCATCATAGACGAATGGCACACCACCATATATTCAATTACGTAATCTTATACGAATTCGAGAAGAATAAACTTCTGCTCTTTGGATATTTTGGTAATGTTAGCCATTTACTTATTCAATCGCGTACAATGTAAATAAACAAACGCACGTGATACAAGTCACGCTTCTGATTGGCTGAGTTCCACTAATATTTGACCCGTCTCGCCACAGGTTCACCAACATGACAAAATGTCACTCATATATGCTTGCCTGACACTTCCCTCGCACACTAAAAACGTATGTGAGTTTCAGGAGTTGGAGCTTACAACAATTGTCTCGTATACATTGCGGACTGTGCAAGATGTCTCGTATACTAATTGCACTCAAATGATCTCGATATTAGGCCCCCTGCTCTCTCTCCTCATTTTGTGCAAGATGTGACTTGCACACAAACTTGTGCAAGAAATTCTCGTGCAAGGTAGGCATCTCACGCAACTTTGGCACTCATTTTTCATCGTGTGATCCCTGCTTAAGGACAATGTCCGCAAACAACACCAAGACATGTCCGATTATCGTTTATTTATTGTAGAGTGTTTTAAAACATTTTTACACACTGCATCATAAGGACCAATTTTATAAATGGACGTACAAATAAAGGTAGCCTGAGGGTCAGTGTGCAAAACCCGTACTTTAGGTCAGGACAAGGGCAGAACATTGTAAACAAGCCAATGCCATTCACAATAGTTTTTATTTTGCCAGTGAATATTTATGTATTGTGTTTGCAAGTGTTTTCCGAGATATTTTGTCACCAGCGTACCATCTCCATGTCCATCCTCATCTCGCATATTATAAAATATTCGAATAACGGAATTTTGTGTTGTCATGCGGGAAGCAGGTGGTCAGGAGCCGGCTCCCGCGCGGCCATTTTCCCAGTGGCGTCATTGTCATCAGTGAGGCAGGTCGTGCACGAGGCCCGCTCCGGGGACTTCAACCTTTTTATCAATCATGTAGCTGCAATATTTTCTTTTTAATTTACGGATATTTTAAGCATCTCATAACCCCGGAGCGTGCACCTCCCCACCATTCGGTCCATTTTGTTCATGGCCGAACCGTCAGTTTTCAACTTAAACTTTATTCTGGGTTAATGCCTTTTTCACAGCTTAAGAACTCTCCGAGATTAAGTGGAGATGTGTGTGTATTTGTACCTCGAACGAGGATTAATGAATAAATCATGATGTAAGGAGAAATTACTGCGTACGACTTTGTTTATTGGTCACTCTGATCACATAACCACATGATTGATTTTACCTGAGAAAATGTATAACAAGTGTTTTTATGGTGTTGGGTGGTCACAACCACCCCTATAATTATTAGCAGTGGTTAAGGGAGGCAGACAGCCCTTACTAGACCAGGCTTAAAAGAATTTATAGTGAAACATCGCCATCGTTAGCATCAGCTGCGTGGATACAGCAGATGGTGGTACAGCAGGTGCAGTTACTTTGGGCGATCGGTTGTACAACCGGAGGTTAAGAGTACATCATGTTCACTGCTGAGTGGAGTGGTAAAATTTACATCCAAACGCCAATCCGATCCACATAACCTCACACTCCCTCCTGAACCAGATCGGCACCTCCATCAAATGGCTTGCCCAGCTGTGTGGCTTTCATATCTCGCCGGAATATCCATTAACCATACTATACTTTGTAACCTATTTTCTACGCAAAAATTTTCCCGGTAACATTCCCGCCATTTCCCCCCACAATCCTGCGCAACGTGTACCCACATGCAAACATCTTTTGAGCCTTGCCTCAACATAAATCGCTACTGGTGAACATTCTCAACTTTCCTTCATTACGCCAGGTATTGATGTCAAGAAAACGGCATCAGGAAACAACATGTGGGAAGTTTGGCGCCAAATTCTACAGGAAAACAACAGGACTGAGCAGATTGCCACTTCCAACGAGGAAAAACACAGAGATGCCACGACAGCAGTCATTTTGGAACATTCCAACATCGAGGGGAAGTGCACCTGTTAACCCCCTCCACCCGTGTTGTGTCATGACCGGCAGAACCACCACTACCGTGACGCGACGCAAGGGTGACAGCCACCAGCCAAGGACCACGTGGTCACCAGAAGATAACATGGCATTTCTACAGCAGCTGCGCCATGTAAGCGATAGAGGGAATCTGACTTGGACAACAACGAACTGTGAACAATCGCCCTTGTGTACCAAGTGTTTGCGTCTGACACCTAACCCCAACCCACCATTAATCAACGTATCGGAAGAGGGTACATACAGATGCCACATCGCTTACAGCAAGCATGAAGTTGGAACTTAGCGGTGGAGAAATAGCATGTACAATCTCCAGACGGAATGAGGAGGTATGCACACAGTGTTTACACCCAAGGGAGTTGACGGGTTTCATCAATCTGGTCTGCAGACCAAATTTGTGCATGTGTCTGCCAGTGTCAATACAGAACGAACCAACAAAATCGAAATTCCGGAGGATTTTACGTAAGTACGCACGAACAACCACATGCAAAGGACTGGGTAATGCTACGCTAGTGTGGGGAATTTGCTACACAATCTACCACGAATGCTGTATTACTGAGGAGGAACGTGCTATGAGGAAAGATGAACACTACATCAAGTGCCTTTGTTGCCATGACATCTCATGAATGCGGCAACCTAACCTCACTACACAAAGTGAACAATATGACGATGTGTTTGGTCGGCTGGCGAGACAGCAACAACTGCAACAGTACATTCCGCAGTTTGCTCCACCACCAGCACTGGCTTTGCCTTCTAGCTGACCTGACACCAGTCGCACACTCAACTCCACTACAGCACGAGGAACCAACAGCCAGCTATGCACAAGCGATGAAATGTAGCAACACTCCTGCAACACATTTATGCTGCGAAGACAAGTACCCGTACAACACACCCGCTCGCTTCCAATAGCTACCAACATATGCAGGCATATCAAATGAAGATCTCTTGCCTTTTTGAATGACTGTGCGAGACATCTCCAGAGGTACGGAATTGATCGAGACTGGACGAACTGCATAGGAGAGAGATTCTGTGGTGACGCACATCTGTGGTGGCGTGTCGTAGACCATTATAGCATATCGTGGGAGGAATTTCCAAGGTATCTTCAAGAATAAGTTCGCAAGCATGTTTACGTTGCTACTCTCACGTAGCCAGGTGATCCTAGCCGAACAAGGGGAGGAATCGCTATATCAGTTCGCTATGCAGAAAATTGGACTCATCCACAAACACTACCCAGAACTTTTTGTTACGGGAAATATTGGAAGTAGTCGCACGTTCAGCACAGGCTGAATACTGGGCCGCGTTGGCACACGTCATTCACACCAGTGAGAGTGATTTGATTCAAACTCTGCTACTTTTAGATGCTAGTGTGCCAAATCATCCGCACCACGACTTCGCACAGCCGCGCTGTGATCCCGTGCCAACCAAAACAAGACAGGCGGCCAGTGACGATGCAACCCACAACAGCTGGAATGTCAACAAACGCCATGGGAACTGCCAGGCTAGCCCGTGCCATGCAAGACATGCCAAACCATGCACCATTCCATCAGCTCAGAGGCCACAACAGACTGCCTCTGCCATGTCACAGGTGTGGGGGCCCACACTGGAATAATCAGTGCCCCACATGGGCCGATTTTGAACAATCAACATCACGTGCACCGCCGGCGACAGGAAATGGGCATTGGGGGTAGGGCTACCAGACATCGCCCATCTCAGACCCGCACCAAAACAACCGGATCAGACACCACAGCAGATTTTATGGACACAAATTCATTCGCATTGGTGTGAACGTAAACAACCCGTGTCACGCACTGATTGACACTGCCGCATCGCACAACTTCATCAGATCTCACCTCATCAATGTAGGTCAGATTTGACCAGCGAAGCAGACCATTCAATTAGCCACACATCAACACACCAGAACAGTTGTGGGAAAGGTAAACATCACCTTGAAAATACACAATATTGAGACGTTCATGGCAGCCTTTGTCTCTGATAAGATACGTGAAGATGTCATTCTCGCCACACCATGACTCACGGGACCGAACACAGTAGGAGAACCGACGGCCAATAGAACAAAGTATGATTTCGAAGTTGAACATGTGGCCGGTGAACAAACTCAACTTGCGGATCATCTATCATGCAACCCCTGCTAAATTGTGGCAAAGGATGAAGAGGAATGGGAGACTGTGTTACCACCTCCGCCACCTGTGTCAGCAATGCAATCACAACATATCGAATGTGCGAACATTTCGGTACTACCAACAGTATCCACACTGCCGGATTTACAAGTACTACGTTTCGCACATTCCCATCAAATTGCTGGACATCCAGGGGCAGCACAAACACGGCGCTATGTGTTACGCTACTTCCACTGGCCCGGGATTTCCACAAACGTTCGAAGTTTCGTCTGCAGTTGCATTACCTGCAATCATTACAAAAGTAAGATAACTGACAGAATACAACAAGTTGCATGCCTGCCTTCAGGTCCTTTGGACACAGTTGCTTTGGACTTAATGGGCCCGTACCCGCGTACTCCAACCTGTAAGGGATTCATCCTTGTTGTGACCAATTTGTTCTCGCGATGGGTTGAGGCCTACCTGATATCAAGTGCTCGCGCTGGAACAGTTGGAAAAGTCATGGAAAACAAATTTTTTTCAAGTTGGGGTTATTCACCTACTGTGCTCACAAACGGTACCCAATTTATCAGGTGCATATGGCGTGAATTCTGTAGTAAATGGATTGTACGTCACCACACAACTGCAGTGTACCACCCGAGAGCCAACCCAACAGAACGAAGAAACCAAGAGTTGAAAACACAATTGGGGGAAAACCACCTTCCCAGCTACACGCTGGACGTGTTCGCCAAAACACATCCACAGTCAGCAGAGCAGAGAAACTTTTGCGTAGCATTCATGAAAAAGTGGAAAGGTCCACACCTCATAAAAAATGTAGTGGGAAACAACTGCTACAGCATCCAATTCAGCCCACGTTGCACGGCAGCGTTCCGAACAGTGTTGAAACGCCCAGTGCCAGCAAAGCGCCGCGGGAAGAGAGTCGCAACACTCAGAAATTCCACATCAAAATAAGGCAGTAAAGAGAATGCAACCTGCTACACTTGAAGCTGCAACACCAGACGAAACCGTGCCTACACAAGGGATTCTGCAAGAGAGTAAGTTTTTGCTGCTTCTGAAACTGCCAACATTGTCAACATTCATCCTGACAGTGACATACAAGAAACGCCTTCTTATGACCGGCTGGAATGTGTCAACACACCACAAATGGGATAACATCATTTGTCGATAGAATTAACATCCAGACCACCAACCGCTGTGGAGAAGGGGGCACGTTAGCAACACGTGCCGGGGATGCCCATAACCCTAATCTACATCGCCTGCATCATTTTACCAGCAGCAGCAGTGACGAGTCTGGGGTGGAACGTCTTTCTTCACCACCCCACCGCTCAAAGCGTTCCAGCATCGCTCGGCATGCCACGTGCACCGCATGTGGTCATTCGGCTGCAGCTCAGCCATTGACGCAACCCGCATGACAGCCATGCCCACTTCAGCCGCAGCAGCGCTGCAGATACAACCTTCGACTGCGGGAGAAAATTCATTGACCACGGGAGAAAACTCATCTGCCGGCAGCCTGCTGTATCAATTGAGGGGATTCTTAAGATGTGGGAATGACTTCTGGAAGGGGCGAGCAATTGACGTGTTCCAAGCGTCCTCACCCTAGATCATTGCGCACATCCTTTGCATCAACTTCCACAACCCTGCATCACCACGTGAGCAATGCAAGTGCCCAAGTAAGTGTTCCACATGTGTGCATGTAGTGCGTTTGTGCATCACACCAGTGCGTGTTTTCCTGTTAGATTAAGTTTGCTTTCATCGCCAGGGTTTGCTTATGTTTTGATACATCAGGAAGTGCAGAAGAGATGTTTGTGTATTATATTATTATTATTATTGTTTTCCAGGGCTTGTGTATTCACATAATATTCAGTTCCTAATTTGGGAAGTATTATTCAGAGTCAAAGAGTCCATTCAGTGTTTGTTTACATTTTGCAGAGTATGTCATGTAATGTTCTGGTCGTCATATTGTAATAAAGTTGTTCCATAGCCTTAAAGGTAAGTAGTGTGCACAAGTTGTGTACGCTAATAATATTATAACAGTGTAATTTGCAGTGTTATGTTTGACAGTTTTAGGGCGAATATTTACGTACATAATTTCCAAGAGACGAAGTGGTGATGTTTTGAAAGACATAACCTAGAGACTGGCCAGCAGGGCCAAGTGGCGGAGGCCACGTGTGAACAGCACATCTAGGACAGTGTCCATAGACACCAATTCGTATCCGATTATAGTTTATTTCTTGTATAGTGTTTTTAAGCATTTTTTCACACTGCATCATAAGGCCCAATATTATAAGTGGACGTACAAATAAAGGTAGCCTGAGGGTAAGCGTGCAAGACACAGACACGTGTGCAAAACCCATACTTTACGTTAGGACACGGACAGAATATTGTAAAGAAGCCAATGCCGTTAACAATTAGTTTTTATTTTGCCAGTGAATATTTACGTATTATGTTCACAAGTGTTTTCTGAGCTATTTTGTCATCAGTGTATCATCTCCATGTCCATCCTCATCTCACATAATATAAAATATTCGAATAACTGGATTTTGTGTTGTTACGCGGGAAGCGGGTGGTCAGGTGCCGGCTCCCACGTGGCCATTTTCCCAGTAGTGTCATCGTCACCAGTGGGGCAGGTCATGCGTGAAGCACGCTCTGGGGACTTCAACCTTTTTATCAATCATGTAGCCGCAATATTTTTATTTTAATTTACCAAGACATTTTAAGCATCTTTTAACCCCGGAGCATGCACCTCCCCCACCGTTTGGTCTATTTTGTTCACGGCCGAAATGTCAATTTTCAACTTAACCTTTATTCCGGGTTAATGCCTTTTCACAGCTTAAGAGCTCTCTGAGCTTAAGTGAAGACATGTATATATTTGTGCCTCGAACGAGGATTAATGAATAAATCATGACACAAGAAGAAATTACTGTGTACAACTTTGTTAATTGGTCACTCTGACCATATAACCACTCGATTGATTTTACCTGAGAAAATGTGTAACAAGTGTTTTTATGGCGTTGGGTGGTCATAACCACCCCTACGATTATTAGCGGTGGTTCAGGGAGGCCGACAGCCCTTACTAGACCAGGCTTAAAAGGATTTATAGTGAAACATCGCCATCATCAGCATCAGCTGCATGGATGCAGCAGACGGTGGTATAGGAGGTGCAGCCACTTTGGACGATCGGCCGTACGACCCGAAGTTAAGAGTACATGTTTACTGCTGAACGGATTGGCGTCCACCCTGGTAAAATTTACATCCAAACATCAATCTGATCCACATAACCTCGCACTACCTCCTGGACCAGATCGGCACCCCCGTCAATGCCTATGATGGTAGGCTCCTATTCAGTGTTATATCTTTTAAGGCAAAATTAATTGGCTACAATACTTATTCAGAAAGAGATGCAACTTACCTTACCAAACCCAATTGTAGAGAGAGAGAGAAAGTGAGAGAAAAAAATTATCTAGGCTTTGATTGTTTGAACAATTTTTAGCACAGCAATAGGTTGTACGACATGAATTTTTCTTCTCCATTTTCAGTGAACCATGGAATGAAAAGTCTTCACAAATATTTAACGGAAACCAAACAATCCTTCAACAAGTCAGACATTCTTATGTTATATAGCCACCAAAATGCTCATATAAAACATGTTACTGGCTGTGTAACACAACAACAAATAACGCACTCAAACATGGCATCCACATATGAACTAAGAATCAATGAGTACATCTTCACCAATGTCACATCTGATATTTAGTTATTCTGTGTATAAAGTATAATTTATCTTGGAAGACTTTAAAACAATAAAATTATCTGATATTTTATTGAAACAATTAATGCTCCAGTGAATATGATGCAATTTTTAATTTTTTTTGGTGGTCAAAGTGAATCGAAATAAGTCAATTTGATCTTACAAATGCATAAATCTTACGAGTCAATTCACTAGAAACATTTGACTATATTTAACAAATATATGTAATTTTGCAAGTAAAATGTGCAAATATGGCCTACGTAATATTTTAATGCAATTTTTGCATATAGGGGGCAGAAGTCGGTACAAATTGGTCCAAAATTAAAGGACTCCTCCAAAGTACCACCATTTTCCTGGGAACTGCAAAAAGTTTTAATTTTGAGCTTTGGCGGTATTAATATGCATAAAAGATTTAATAGATTTAATTCTTCCTTTCACTATTAAATAACTATTTTACAACCTGTTTCTGTACAGAACAGTCCGATGTATTTGTTTACTGCTTTTGTCTAAAAAGGTAATTTGGGTGGCCACTGATGCAACCATGCAGAACTATGTAAAACAGTTCCAGTCAGATGTTGCCTGAACTGGATAATACAATTTATTAATTTGTGATATGCTACATGTTTGTTGTTTACTTTGTTGAAACATTCCATTCCAATAATTTGATTTTCACAATCCACCTATTTTTATACGACTACAAACTTGTGCTACATTATACATTGAAATGATCACCCTATTGAGCACAAGAACATAAAAAATTAAAGACAAAATAATGTAGTGGTATTTAAAAATAATATGTGGTCTTGTTTATTTTTGCAGCTTACTCCACTAGTCACCTCCCAACCTAAGCCACAATTCTGTGCATAACATGCACCTTTTAATTTATCAATAATTAATTTAAATGAAAAATGTGGACCATGCATGGCAAACAGATTATACAATCATACCAAACCAGATGGTTTACAAATTACATTTTTAAAATGCCAAATCAAATTTCTTGTTTGTACACACTAAGGTGTAAAAATGATTAGGAACAAAAAATATTTATTTAACTTATAAAAGCAAAATTTTACATTACATTTCTTCATGTCAAATATCAGGCCGTAAAAAATGAAGATGAATACTGAACACATTAACAGTCAAACAATCTAAAACTGTTAATTTTTAATAATTTCTGCAACACAAAGACAATTAAAAATAAAGGTAATGTAACTCCATAAAATACAAATGCAATGAACAGAAAACAATCCTTCTGATGTGAATCAAATATGAAAGCTATTTGCCACAAAAACTATTAGCTGTACATAATAAACTACAAAATGTAAAAATGATGTTAACTTTGTGATAGCACTGTTTACATAGTGGTTTGTCAAAAGAAAAAATACATAAAAAACTATGGTAATTTTATTAAATGTTGCAAAAAGTAACGAACACCTGATGACAAAACTTGTATGAATAATTGTGTAACAATAACTTTTAAAAAGAAACTAACCACCTAAATACAGAGCAAAAATTAAGCAAACAATTCAAATTGAAAGTCTTTAAAATGTCCAGAACTAGTCCATCCTTATTTTACATCAAAGGTAATTTTTCTAGCCATACATGATAATACCCTGTGGTGTCATGCATTGAAATCCGCTATCCTTCACAACATGAACAAACATCATTTATAAAGTCTGGCTGAATGAAACAGTAAAATCAACAACATGCTTTTGCTTGCCCACATGCAAGAAATGAAATGACTAGTTCATAACTAGCAAACTTCTTGAATCATGGTGAAATAAAGAGTATTGCACAACATGTTTGTGAAATTTGCTTTCATATATAAAATATCACAGTTTTTACACCAAAGGGTCTAGAATTGCCTCCACGTCCTTGAAGATCTCTTCTGGACTTCTTTCTGCATTAATCTGAAACACAAAAAATTTTCACTTTCTTCCTGTATTATCACATGTTCCTTTCACAACTTATTAAAGTGTCGTGAATATGCAGTTGTTGGCGAAGTATGTCAACTCAAGGCTTTTCTAAGCTCAGGAAAATATTACCCCATCAGTAGTATAATAAAGATATAAGTACAACGTAGAATTAACAAATAAAACTATACATATACACAGTCAAATCACATTATTATGACCACTTGTTAGTATTCAGAATAACTGCCCTTCGCAGCACGAACAGCAGATAGACAAGCTGGCAGTGACCGAGTCAGGTGCTGATAGGTCTCCACGGGTAACTGGAGCCATGCTGTCTGCAGTGTGTCCCACAACTGTTAAAGGGTGCGTGGCAAAGGACACAGATGTTCAATTGGATTGAGATCGGGGCTGTTTCAGGGCTATGAAGTCTTGATCGTGCTCTTCCAGCAATGTGTGAACACTTCTAACCACGTGGCAAGGCACACTGTTGTGCTGGAAGATCCCATCCACCCGAGGATGGATTCATAACCAAATCGATCAAGAGTGTGTCTTAACTGATGATGGGACCTACAGAATATCACAAGAACATTCCCTAGACCATAACACTGCCCTCAACACCTTCTGTTCATCCACAATGGATGCAGCATGTCAGTTCTCCGTTTCTTGTCGGACATGCTGACGTCCATCCATTCTATGCAGCTGAAACTGTGATTCGTCACAGCAGGTTACTCATCTCCAATCAGCAGCGGTCCAGTTGCCATACTGTTTAGCAAATTCCAGTCCTTTTCGTCAATACACCTGTGTCAGTATGGGTGCAGTCACCTTCTATCTACTCTGAAGCCCCATTCGCAAAATGGTTTACTGAACTTTTGCGGTAGACACGTGTCTGGATGTCTCCTGGTTCATTTGGACGGTGAGCAGTTTCACTGTAGCCTGTTGGTTGGCCTTCTCGCACCGTCGTAACAGACGTTCACCATGGACATTAATAGCACATGGAGCTCTGCAGTTTCAACAACGGTTAACCACAATGGTGCCACTCATCCACTCACGATACACCTTTATCATAGGGCCAAGTGAACAGTTCACAAACATCTCTATTTCAGAAATGCTCTCTCCCTTGGCCTGCAAAGTCAATGATCATCTCTTTTTGCAACTCGGTTAAATTGGTTCCCTTACCAATGATAGCACGAAGTGTACTGTGTACAGCCAGCCTATTGGTCGCATTACATACTCGCTTCACAAGCCCACGTCACGGGTCATATGTCATGGGCTACATGCTGCAGATGGCACTTCTAGCAGGTAGTTATAACAATGTGATTCAACTGTGTACATATACTAGGTTTCTAAAGTGCCAACATGAACATCTTGTACGACAATTCACATTCAAGAAATTCAGTCACAGAGTAAAAGGCTTTCCCTTTAAGTACTTAGAGATCACAGTAGAACCTATCTATAATGAATCCATTCATAGTGACCATCTTTTTACAGTGACTCGTTTTTGATGAACTGTAAGAAATTTGGATGAAAAATGTCAAAAATTTGAGATAAATATGCTGAGAATTCATTTACTGCACTTTTTTATATCATTGCACACATTGCATTTCTCTTGGTGAGCATTGTACTGGATGTAGGGCATGTTTATAAACAGATACCACCCGCCTAGGCTGCCAGCAGCTAACCAATACCTATTGACTCCACCCATCCTCCACCCATTAGGTGGCTGAATGTTTCTGCACATGACATGACTACAGTCACATGTTTCTCCTGCCGCTATGCTCTCTTGCCTTCTCACTTTGCTTGCATGATTACAAATTGGATTTCTCTTGGTTTTTGATATTCTTTGTTGATGCGATATTAAGGTTAATATTTTTTCCCATGCCATTAGTAGCCTATAAATTGACTTGCAAATACAACTGTGGACAGCAGTGACTTTTATCACACGCCATACTTGGTGTGCAGCTATGGCAAGTCTTCCTCCCCTTGTGGCCTTACCCTCTTTGCCAGCCCATCACATAAGATGAGAGCCAGATGCATTCTTGCTTCCTCACTCCCAGCCTTCTCCTCCTCACATTACTTTCCCTTTTATGTGACGACAGAGAGAGACCATCTTCAGTAGGTTTCTACCATCAGTTGAAACCAGAGTTTGGTACCCTGGGTTTTGGAAAGTAGTGTTTGTGTGCACTCCAAATGCTGTTACCTCAAAACCAAGATCTGTATTTTAGGTTTGAAATTTTGCATTGAATGTTAAGTTTTGTATGCTGTATAATGTTTCATTTATAAATACAGAGAAAGCAACTTCACAGCATCCACTGTTAGAGTTTTTGTAGTTGTTTGATGACAAAAGAGATTTTATATACTACCTTTCTGTGGTATTATTTTATTCAGAAGACATTTGTTTATAAATATAAGGGTGTTTAACCTCAAAAAATTAATAATTTTATCATTGTCCAAACATTGTTCAACTTTTACATGTTACAAGTGATGACATGTTTTTGAATAAAAAATTCTGCACTTTATATTTTTTGAATAATTTGATGTCAAATTCAATTATTTTCTGTTTTTATGCAACCATAACAAATACTAACTAAGTTGTACAAATAAAAAAATTTACAAAGTAAACCAGGAGTAATGCCATGGACTACCATGTTGACATATACGTAATCAACCAAATAACATTTCATATATTTAAAAAAAGTTGAAAATATGCAGAAATCTTTGTGTGTTTAACAATTGTTTTCATATATATGGCTTGTTATTTGGTGATGACATATATCTCATGCAACCCATGGCATTAGTTTACTTTGTAAATTTTTTTATAAACTGTTCTATGTGTGTATCCCATTATAGTTTACTGACTAAATGTAACCCAAAAAAATTAACTGCTTGATTTAATTCTTGATCAGTATTACGGTTTTGAATTAAAAAAAAAAGTATATTTTCTAGTTTTACTGTTTGTTAGGCTATGCCCATTTACACAAAACCAAATTTTGGTCTGTTACATAGTTTTTTGTCAATTACTCACTACAGATCTTTGTTGTTACCCATATTTATGAAGGATGTATCATCAGTATACAGAAAAACTGTGCTCAGTTCCTTGCAAAACAGGTCATTTACATAAGTTATAAAAAGCAAAGGTCCGAAAACAGACCCTCGAAAACACCTTTTTTGTATAACATTTACCACTTTTTCGACAGCCAGTTCTGTGGAAATGTCAGGTTTAAAGTCAAATTAGATATTGTAAATTTCTATAATTGTGTTAATGCAAGATTCAATCACTTTGTTAATAATAAGAACAATGACGATGGGTCTAAAACTCGAAGGGAACATTTTATTACCTTTCTTATAGATTGGTATTATTTTATTTTTCTTTAGCCAGATAGGGTAGACACTTTTTAAAACATAATGTTAGTAAGATATATTAGTGCAATGTTTATTGAATTAATATTTTCAATAATGTGATTTGAAAGACTAAGTATGTCTTCTGCGTGAGAAGTATCTATTTCTGAAACCACTTTCCTTACTGTTTGCATATCAATAATTTTCCAATTGACAGTACTTGATACAGTTCGCAGGCTTTTATGGCCGTTGTCTGCAAAATCTAGGCTTCTGAGTAGTAGTCTCGTCACTGCCGTTTTCCTTACTGATGTTCGGAAGACATTGCAGCCTCCATCTTCAGGGAGCCACGGTGGTTGAGTGGTTAGCCTGCTAGCCTTCCACCAAGGCGAACTGGGTTCAATCACCGACTGTCACCGGATTTTTGCACGTGGGAATTGTGCAGGACGATGCCATTGGTTGGCGGATTTTCTCAGGGATCTCCCGTTTCCCCTGCCCTTTCATTCTGGTGCTGCTCCATACTCACCTCAGTCACCCCCATCGGCTCTCAAGAACTCGCTGTTAAGAGCCGTCCAAATCTCTTCATTTCACTTCCATCTTCAGGGCAAAGTAGCAGCAGCAATAACTGTTACCTTCTGTGTCTCGTTTAACTAATTTTTCTATTTTTTTTTTGGTGCCTCAGAAGGGGCACACCCTATGTTAGTATCTAAATATAACTACTAGGAGTTAGAGTGGGAGGGGGATGTAGGTGCGTACCAGGCCTGCGGCCTAAATGATCTAACTACTGCACACAGGCTTAGGTTAGGGAGGAGTGTGGCTCGTTCTGCCGGTGAGGTTCTAAAGCATTAGGCCAACATTTGTGGCCTGACACTTCCCTCAGATTAAAAAGGGATTTCATCCTGATAAGGGTCATGGTAAACCGGTGAGGCCACAGGAAAAAAAAAAAACCCCATGATGACAGTCATGCTGTGTGAGTTCTAAATGTTAGGAATGAAAGGAAAGAACACACGTGTTGTACATACAATAGTAGTTTGTGTAGAAGACAAAAAGACAGATGAGCAGTGGGGTTTGTAATCCAACTGTAAAGGAAATACTTGTCCTCGAGTGGTCAGTTTCCCAACCTTTTTTGAGGGTGGGCTTGTGAGCCTATTGCCCCCTGTATTTTAGCGGTTGACGCAGTCCTGGAGGCTCGTGATTCTTGAGTCTTCAGCCCTTGAGGACGTGCGATGTCGCAGCCTACGTGTGGCTTTGCTTGTGTGGCAGAAAGCGCACAGTCAGCCGACAGGACCATACATACACACATTGCTCCACCACTGCATGGGTGAAAATGGCACGGCCGCCAACAATTTGCTGTGGGCACCAGTGTTTAATGGTGCACCATAAGCCACATCACCAGTCGCCATGGATGAACGAATGTATTTTAGTTCAAGTTTGTTTTCTTGATGTTTGTATATGTATTTCTTCTACTTGCTGACTTCTTTCTCCAGCCTGGAGGATTGAGGGGCATGTCCTTAAGGTGGCTTTTCACATAGGATGTGCTTGGGTCTCTTGTACTTCATGTGCACCTCGTGATCGTAATTTAAGAGTCTGGATACGAGGGGACGTGATCTTGCAGCAAACTTGTAAAAGTTGCTTGTCATGTTTTTTATATGTTCTTCAAGTAGGGGATATTTCAGCTCATTGTGTAATACCGCAAGAGGTATGTATCTTGGAGCTCCAGAAGCCCACCTGAGCGCTTCTGGAGAGGACGCATGTGACACTTTGCAGCATATACCCACAATGGAACTGAATAAATAAATATAAATCTGATTATGACTGTGTACAGTATGACCCCAGGTTTTGTGTTCAGGATATGACCATTGTTTAATAGAGGCTATAGCTGAGCTAGGCGTCCATTTGCCTGTCTGTTTGAGTTTGGCATGTGTGTGTGTGCTTTCCAAGTTAGTTTAGAGTCCAATAGTATTCAAAGATATTTAACTTGGGTGCAGAATTGAATTGGCAAGCTAAATAGGGTAGGTTCTGTTAGGAGAGGGGGAATATGTCGTTTTGCAAAGACGACAGCCTCGGATTTCCCTGCGTTGATTTTTATACGCAGTTTTGTGAACCATGACTCCGTGTCGAGCAGTGCATTTTACACTTTGGCCACTGCGGCCGAGGCTCACCACGAAGTTGAGAGCAAAGCTGTGTTGTCTGCACAGCAGGCAAGTTGTGTTGTCAGAGTGGTAGGTATGTCCATGATATATATGTTGAATAACACAGGGCCTATGAGACAGCCTCGTGGGACTCCTGCATAGGGGTGGGGTTTGACTCAGCACCTGGCTGTGTGACTATGAAACTATGGTTACTCAGGTAGCTGTGAATAAGATGGATGTAACAGTACAGTATTGTACATTTTATACACCAGGCCGGCATGCCAGACTCTGTCAAAGGCCTTTTCTATGTCAAGGAACAGGGTTGCCACATCTTTCCCTTTGGAAAATTCCCTGAATTTCAGACAAAAATTATCTTTCCCTCACCTATTGCCAACATATTTTTTTCTGGAAGGATTGACACCTTTCTATTATAACACACTTTTACATCAAAATATCTGTTTTTACAAAGTTGCTCCATACATAAATTGCTAAGCAAAATGGTTAAGCATTTTGTCCACAATCATCAAAACAATTTTATATGATTCTGGTAATGGTGCACAATTGATAATAGATCTGTCAAATATAGCAGGTATATCACAGAATTCCCTGACATTTAGCCAACTTGTTCAAAATTCCCTGATATTTCCCAGAGTTTTCAAATTCCTTGACATTTCCCTGCTTTCCATGAGGAATACAGCCACAGTATACCTGCAGTTGTTAAATCCTTGGGTAATATGGTGCATGATGTGGACGAGTTGTTGTGGAGTGGCTGTTTCTAAAGCAAAATTGTTCATTTGGTAGGATACTGTTCTGTTGTTTGTGCAATTTTAAGTCGCCTTTGCAGAATGCACTCTGATATTTTATACAGAATGCCAAGAAAACTAATTGGTCTATAGTTCTGTGGGAGTGAATTATCTTTCCCAGGTTTAAGAAACAAGATGACGTGTGTGTTTCCACTGCACAGGAAAGTGGTTGTGCGTAAAATACCATTGATGCATTCTGCCATTGCATCATATGTGGAGTGATGCACATGCTTTAGGACGATGGCTTGAATACCATCATAGCCTGGAGCTTTGAGCGGTGGTAGATGCTGCACAATTCTTTTAACTTCTACGCCATTGGTCAGGACGGGCATCGATCTTGGGACCTTGACCATGAGGGCCATGCTCATTCAATGCGAATGGTGTGGTCGGGGTCGGAGCAGTACTTGATTTGGTTGAAATGCAGTAGTTAGTGTCTGCGAGCAGAGCTGCTTTGTCCTCAGGTGTGTAAACATTACAATCAGGGTCTTTGTGGAGGGGGCAGAGGGGGGATGTGTATTCGTTTGTTTAATAAGCCTCATGTAATTTTCCACAGGCTGTTTTCCTGAGTTTTCAGAGCTGACACTTTCTCTTGCCGCTCTGTGTTTCTGTAGTTTGCAATTTCCATCTTCACCTGGTCCTGCAGGTGCCTTTACTGAGCCCTGGAACACAGAGTACCAGTTCGTTGCTAGTGGCGTCGTGTGGAATTGCGCTGTGTGATTAGATTGTGAATGTGTTGCTGGATTGTTCGCAATTTGGCTGTGTAAGTGTTGCGTAGTATAAACTGTTCAATGCCTGCCTTAATTGTATTTGTGAGTTGTGGTGTGTCAATATGTTCAGGAGTGTCAAGTTTCCTCTCCATGTACTCTTAAAATGTGGCCTAATTCGCCTTAGAGTATTGTAACAAGGCTCCCATTTTATTGGTTGAGATTCTCACCTCCTCGTTAAGAGAAGGACGGGTAATTGGTGCGATGATAGTTCATGTACAGCCTCTAATTCGTAAACAAAGTTTCTGTTTTTGTATATGGCAATGTTCAGTACATCGAGCTGCTGCTTCGTGCCTGTTGCATCTAGATATCACGTGGGAGAGTAGGGCGCATACACCATGTAGTCATGGGGCTGTTGGTGTGTGCATAATTTGGTGCAATTGGGTGTTGCGGCTTGCGAGTTCTAGGAAGTGTATTTTGCATCACCATGACATCCACGACTAATAATGTATCTCGTGAAACTCATTCCAAAGGAATTTCCAACCTGAAGCTGCCTGCAGCATTTGATTTCTCGTCGCCATTGCTATGGAAACAATGGAAACCGCTTTTGTCGGTACACGTCAGTATCTGGTTACAAGGACAAGACTGACAATGAGAAGATTGACATTCTTCTCTACATTTTAGGCAAGAAGGCCAAAGAGTTGTGGAATCATTTTACACCGCATACGGCTGGTTATGAGGAAACACTTCAAGCCTTTGCAAACCATTTTAACCCATGCCAAAACGTGATATTTGAGAGATTTAACTTTAATTCCAGAGTGCATGGTGCAGAAACAGTGGACGAGTTCATAACCTCTCTCCACACTTTACCGGATACGTGTGACTATGGCCCACTAAAACACAAACTTATTAGAGACAGAATAGTGGTAGGTATGAAGGACAAGGAAATTAGTGAAAAATTACAGTTGCGGTCTTCATTGTCATTGGACGAAGCAATTTTAGACGCCAAACAAGTGGAAATGCAAACTCGGCAATCCTGAGTTCTGCAGCAAGGTGGTTCCGAAGTTTTGGAAACTAACAAAACTCAATTTGGAGCAACCCACAGCCGAAATAAGATGCCCAACAGTTCGATGGAAAAGACAGCAGCCATAGGCAGGACAAGTTTTGGCTTAAGCAAGAGCTCACGTTTCCCTAAACCTACACTGCAGGAAGCTACAAACACTGCTGTGCAGTGCTGATTCTGTGGTAAGGGGCAGCACGACCGTTCACAGTGTCCAGCCAGGGGCTCCAAGTGCTTCAGCTACTCCAAGCGGGCATTGGGCAGTGGTTTGTATGGGTGCAAGTACATCCTGAGTTTTTAATATGCAAGATCAGCATGGTGAGTCACAAAGCGATCAAACTCTTTATTACTCCAGGGATCAAGAGTATTTCAATGGTTGCCTTACTTTAAATTCAGTTGTTTTAACAGAGGAAAGGCAAAGTCAGTGGAAAGTTTTGATTAGTGTGGCAGAGTTTGGAAAAAAGGTTTCAGTTTCTTATTGACATGGGTTCAGTTGTTACCTGCATTCTAAGTAGTACGGTGCCCAAAACTCATTGGGAATTTTTTATTCCTTGCAAGGATAAACATAAGGGACCAGATAGTAAGACTTGAGTGTTCTCGGGTTTCTAGAACTGCAACTAAAATACAGGGCAACATCTCATAGGAGTAGAGTGTATGTGATTTGTAATCTTAAGACACCTATATTAGGCAGAGGTCTACTGTCCCAGCAGAAATTGTAAACAAAAGTGACACACAAAGTGTAAACATAACCTCCTTGCAAACATCTTAGATCAATGTGCGGAAGGAATTTCCAGGCCTCTTAAAAAATTGGGGGGAAGTAAAAGGAGAAATTAAAATTGTTTTAAACGATAATTGCACCCCCTATATTCAATCTGTCCCTCATGTTGTTGCCATACCTCTCTTGGGTAAGCTCAAAGCAGAATTAGAACGTTTGAAGAAACTGGAGGTAATGGAACACATTACTGAACCCACAGAATGGGTGGCACCCATTGTAGTTGTGCCAAAGGGGCACACAGTTCGTATTTGTGGTGATTACACTGAATTGAATAGATGTGTTTGTAGACCACACTTTCCCATCAATAACATGGAGGTTATAGGCTATTCATGGTAAAGTGAGCACTTGAGACCCTAGTTACTTTTTCCTTTCATCCATTTCTTATCCTCTAATCACCCTTTAAAATAAATATTGCCATGTAAGGAATAAACACAGAGTGAATATTCTACCGCACTTGGAAGTTAACGTCTAAGGCTAAAATAAAATATATTTACTGACTATATTTCCAAATGAGAGGGCTTTCAAAAGTGTACACTTTACCATGAATGGCCTATACGTTGTAGCAGTTAACTGGGGCTAAATACTTTTCAAAGTTAGATGCAAATTCAGGCTTCTACCAGGCTAAATTGGACAAGCAAAGCCAACTGTTAACATTCATTACTCCGTTTGGGAGATTTTTCTTTAAGAGATTTCCATTCAGCATATCATGTGCTCCAGAATACTTTTCCACTAAAATTGCACAAGTTCTGGATGGTATACAGGATACTACATTCCATGTGGATGGCATTCTGATATTTGCACCCAACATGGCTGAACATGATACAATAGTGAGGAAGGTTCTTCAAAGACTAGAAAATGCACGTATCTCCATTAATGAGAAAAAATTTATCTTTGGGGTCACCCAGTTGAAATATTTGGGGTATGCCCTTAGTGTGGAAGGGATTTCAGTGGACCCAGACAGTATCAAGGCCAACCAGCACTTTCCAGTGCCCACAAGCAAACTTGAAATACAGAGGTCTCTCGGGATTGTGAATTTTTCTTCCAGATTTCTACCTGAAAAATCAGGACTCTTGGAACCTTTGTTTTCTGTGCTTACGACATATGTAGAATTTGTATGGGGTCCACCACAGCAAGTAGCTTTTGGGCAAATTAAATATTTGCTATCTCAAGCTCCCTCATTATATTTCGATCCGAACATGCGAGTCATTGTCAGTGCAGGTGCTAGCTCAAAGGGTTTAGGGGGTTGCCTTATGCAGGAAAAAGATGGGCAGCGTAAACTTGTTGGGTACGCCTCCCGTACACTATCGGACACAGAGAAACAATACTCGCAAATAGAAAAGGAGGCATTAGCTCTCACTTGGTGTGCTGACATGTTCCGCCAATGTATCTAGGGTCTAGAAGTAACACTTGAAACAGATCATAAACCATTAATTCAGATTCTTCAGACTAAATACATAGATGATCTTACACCTCGCCTGCAGAGGTTCCACCTACGACTTATGAAGTACACTTATAGTGTTCAGTATGTTCTTGGTAAGCAGCTAGAGGTAGCGGATTGTTTGTCGCGAGTCCTCTCGAGGAGAGAAAACAGGAGGACAGAGTTCGAACAAGAGATTGAAGCTTTTGTGGGCCAGATTGTTTCTAGTTATCCTATAACAGATAAAATAATGTCATGTATTCAGGCAGAACAAGACAATGATCCAATTTGCAAAAAACTTAAATTGTACTCTTTACTTGGTTGGCCTGACAGAAAGGAGATTCCTGAGTATATTATTCCATATTTGCAATACCAAAATGACATTGCTTATTATAATTAATTTTCGCTTAAAGGTACCAGATTGATCATTCCAGCTTCACTTCAACTGCATTGTTCAAAATGTATTCGTGCTGGTCATATGGGTATTGTGAAATGCAGAAAACGAGCCAAAATGTCAGTTTGGTGGTTTGGGCTGTCTTTGCTCTGGAAAACCTGATTCACAACTGTCCAAATTATATTCATGAAAGACAATATCCCAAAAAAACCGTTTTTACAAGCAGAAAAACCCTCTAGGCCCTGGCAGGTAGTAGCGGTAGATCTATTCAAGTGAGATACATGGTACCTAATAGTCATTGACTATTACTCTAGAGGTTTTTTGAGATATGCCCTCTAACACGCATGTCAGGTGTCACTGTTACTGGCAGGTTAAAAGAAGTTTTTGCACAATTTGGCGTACCAAAAATAGTAAAGGCTGACAATGGATACCAATTTATATCCAGTAACTTCCAGAGTTCTGCTCAGACATATAATTTTCAAGTGGTTACGTCTTCACCACATTATCCTCAATCTAATGGTTGTGTTGAGGCAGTGGTCAAAGTCGCTAAGAGATTGTTAAAAAAGAATGGGGATATTTCCTTGGCATTTCTGTCGTACTGCACTACACCCTTGGACTGTAGATTCAGTCCAGCCGAGATGCTAATGAACCGCAGGTTGAGATCTACACTTCTACTTCTCCCATCTGCATTAGAAGTAGGACAACTTCGGCTGGCACAAAATCGAAAACATCCTCAGAAAGAGAAACAAATGGAAAATTATAACAAAAGACGCAGAGTTTGTCATTTACCTGACTTCCAGGTAGGGGACAAAGTGTGGATTTCTGATTTGAGAAGCAACCATAGATTGGCAGAACAACACAGAGGCACTATATTTATAACAATATGGAGACGTATGTATAGTGATATTTTCAGTTGAGGTGTTTAGTTTGTTTTGCTGTGCAGGTGGGAAAAATGTTAGGTTGCAGATTAATTAGGTTGTTGGCAAGCAGGCCGGGCCAATCAGGAAGTAGGTTGTTCATAAGTGTGGGTGGTCAGCGCCATGTCATGCCCAACAGTGATCATCAATACGTAGTGAGAGAAGGTTGTGTTAGCAGAGACCCGGTGTACAACTTATTTAAGTGCTATGGGCCCGACAACTTAGTCGCACCTAGTTGCTTTGTGTTGTAGTTTACACATTTCAATGGCTAACTAAATAATGGTCCTGTATTCTCTAAATGTATCTTTGAGCATAACTGTTAAGTCACATTACCCTCACAGTGTCTTTCCATAATGGGTGTGTGTATGGCTCTCAGGTAGTGAGTTAGTGTTTGCTCCATGAACAGTGTTCCTAACCACATGACTTCTTACAACTAAGCACTTCTGAAGACTTACTAACAAAGCGAACATAGCGACCTGGATTAAGAACATATCCACTCATCCATAATTCACAACCTTGGCCAAACATACCACATCCTGTTACATTCTGCATAGGTGGCACTTACCACAACTGAGCTTGCCTGTACCACCAATTTCCAAATCAACAATTGTGAGTAGCAGTTAAGAGTACTCTGCACAATATGTATTTCTTACCATACTGTACGTTTTATTTTTAAAATATAGTAGACCTAATTTTGAACTGTACCGGTTCTTGAGAATACTGTCACAAAATATGAATTAAACAATTTCAACCCATAGAAATCTTGAAATTATTTTTCAAGATAATTTTTTGTGTAAAGTTCATATATAATCATTTCTGGTGTAAACCCACCAAGTTTTAAAATGAAACAAAGTAATTTAATAAGCAGACATCTTCCAAACAAATTATTCCTGAGAAGTGAAGTCTGTCTAGAGAATGCCTGGGCTGCTAGCATCTTCTTTTCTCTCTTCTATTCAAGCATGTTTTTTTCCCCTTCAAAATCACAGCCCTCATAATGTCTGCAGAGATCTGTGAATCAGCATTTTTTTTAAATTGAATTGAATTTTGAATAGAATAAAATATTCCTGAATGTCAAAGCTTTAATCTTACATTTTTAGATTTGTTTAATGATGTTATTTATTCACTTTTGTCAAGACAAATAACATTTAATTTTTCAATACAGAATTTCCAAATTTATGGTTTTGTAATATTTAAATTTTAACATATTTTTAACAACATTAATTAAAAACATTTTATACATATTTTTAAGGTCATGTAGCCACAGGCTTACAAAAACACACAAAATTCAAATAGCTTAACAGTATATATGTGATTGTAAGCTGACACAAACTGCAAGCAGAGCGTGAAGTTCTAAACCCTCTCCGAAAAAAATAGACCATATTTTGGCATGTATAGGCCACACATTTGGAAATTTGAGAACATACAGTACATTTTAATGTTTTAACTTAAAGGAAGGAAGGAAGGAAAGAAGAAGAAAAGGAAGAGGAAAAACTTTTCCACTCGAGTTCATAACAAAATAATCCATTTCGCACATGTAAAATGTAAACATGTAGTCACGTTACCATCTGAGGAATAGTAATTGCACGACATATATTTGTAAACATTGCAACATAATACAAATTTTCTGTCTCAAATGTTTTGTAGGAGAGAAATTTAGTTACAATTTATTATGTTTGTACGAAATTGTGACTTAACAATATTTACAGGTATACAAATATTCAATACGGCCTATACTTGAAATATTAATTATCCCTAATTTTCCATCAAAAACTTCAGGTGCGGACTACACACGCCAAAATAAAGCAATATGACACAGAATGCAAGCAAAATGTTGAACGTTCCACACATGCTCGATCAGCTGAGAGTACACAGAGAGGCTGTTAATTGGCAGTACGTTTTCGGCACATGTGGCAGCAGAGGGGAGGTATCAGCATGTTGGAGGTTTGGAAGAGTAAATTAAAAGGCTGCACAAAGGAAAAGTTATGAGTACGTGTGTGTGTATAAGGACACGGTACTGCGCCGGCGGAGAAAGTGAAGTGTGCCACAAAAAGAAAAAAGAAAAGCAGTTCCCGCTGTCTACTGTAATAGCAATACACCAGTTTAAAAAATGACCAAACCACATCTTGCATTACAAGTTATCATCTTAACCACTAAATATACATGTGTTCCATGCTCGCGCACTCACAAACTTGTTTTACGTCAGACTATCTTCCATGCTTTGTGTTTGGAAGCGGTGTGTAGATGTTGAAATTCAATACACTGACACATGACGTCTTTTCAACAATGGTTAAATGACTTCTACTCATCAGTGCTTACGACTTTGCAGCTAGATTCTACGGAGTTTGGTTGTTGCCACACATCACGAGACGTCAAGAATTGTACTGTCTACCCAAGGCAAAGGGTGGATGCTCCACACCAGATTGTATTGTTCACAGGCTGACCCACCGAAGATATGCATCGAGAGTATCCAAGTACTACAGCACGCCACCAGATGGCACCACTAGTACAATCACAGAGTCATGTATTCTGAACCAGCGCTGGCCACTAACGTCACATGCCAAGATATTCTATGCCACGCTTACCCCTCCACAACTCCAGCCAGGGTGCGTTGGCCAGAGTATAAATAGCGGGCCACAACCCTTAAACATCTATCTGTTCTGTTTATTCACCGCACGCTCATGCCGAAGGAACCATCAGCTCCCCTAGCCTTCACCGCACTCCTTGTGCCGAAAATATCTCCAACTACCTTGTCTTCATTACATTCTTTGCCGAAGACTCTTACCAACACCTTGCACATAGTAAACACTGCTGACCCCTTCAGGGCAACATAGTAAACACTGCCGGCCCCTTCAGGGCAACATAGTAAATAAGTCCAGTTTAAGTTAGTATCATAAAACTTTTCTCAGATTTCAGGAAATGGGCAAAGTGTTGATTTTACTGAATGATTATGCAAATAAATTATTTAATATCAGTGATGGACTAACATCATTGTAGTGAAGTGTTCATGCAAGGAATTCCATGCAAAACAAGTGTTCAAGAGGTTGCGAATTGCAAACAGTAAGATAGCATGTTTTGTATATAATGTATTTCAAAACAGTTACTATACTGTTTGAAATGCACATGCCATTTTCGGCAGCACTTTCAACTCTTTTACCTTGTAAAAATAATAGTATTTGTTTACTATGCATGTTCTGTACATCATACAGCATCTGTAGAAACATTATATATAGAGAGAGAGAGAGAGAGGGAGAGGAGCGAGTGCATTTATTACATTGAAATTTAAACTCTTGAAGTTGTAATAATCTGAAAGTTGTTGCTGTATGAGCATATTTTCCACTACTACATCAATACAAAATGCAATTCAAAATTACACTCTTAAGAACCACAAAACAATGCCATCTTTATGGAAGACATAAAACTACCCCCCGCATATTTCTACCAAAATAAAATGAGAGCACCAACAACAAAAATAAAACCTGTTGGAATGTCAATTTAGCTGTAATACCCTACATTGATTACTGGATGGAGGTTTTTTTTTCAGTGCTATAGCTTGTCAAATTTCTTACATTTAAATCTCGTCCGTTTTGTTGAAATGTTAAATACAAATTATACATTTTTGTCATGGCAATTTTAATTTATATATTCAGGTCTGTTGTGGATCTAATTATTCAAATTCAATATTCGTATTTGGGAATATTTTGGTATTTGTATTGCATTCAAAATCAAAAATTTATATTCACACAGGCCTAATAACTATACTTTTACTTACAGTCTTGCACTTTGCAGAAAAGTGTTCTATCACAGGTTGTGTGTGTTTTGCAAATGTCTGCAACCTCTTCTTTATGGTCTCCTCATTATCATCTGCTCGGCCGGATGTCTTGGCACGGTGTAACAGTCTTTCAGTCATCGTCTCTGGCCTCACATCAAAATTCAAGATTATTGTACACTCTCCTACCTGTCAAGAGATAAACAACTTACAATCTGGAAGTGATATAAAACACAAATTTAAAAACTGGTTGTAAATCTTATTATGCTCATTAATATAGCTACACTTACCAATATTTATGTGCAAATGGGGAGACATGAAAACATAAGAAAGCGAAAAACTCAAAAGAAATACATGAAAACATTACACACCAAAATAAACTCTACCAGACTCAATACAGTGGCAATTAGGATGTGCTTGGCCTACCAGTTATTTTGGGCCAATTACCTACAAATAAATTAAGCAATAAAACACCAGTGACTCATTGGACTAGCATGAAGTATGTAACTACGAACAGACACAAGTTTTCAAAGCTGAAATTGTTTTCTTTTGCAGTAGTATTAAATCAAAGACTTGTCGGACGTTTATTATATTTTTCTTGAAATTATAACACATCTATATGGGTGAGAAGCGGTGAAGCACCAAGAGCGCCTAACTAAAAATCAGCCAACAAGAAAGCTTTAAAAATAGTACTGAACCGGTACTGAAATTGATATTGAAAAGTTTGTTTTAAGCCACCGGGTACAGTGATGCTACATCAGTTTACCAAGGAAGGATTATAACTAGGGTTGGACCGATACCGATACATAGGCCGACTTACCCAAAATTGGTAACTGTAAAATCGGCCATGGTTCAACCAATTTGTTTCATCAAACCTAATGATTTAATTATCATATTTATGAATGTGTCAACTCAAAGTCACTAAACTTGGCACACATATATCACTAAGTAAGGACACTTGACTTTAATAGCTTTCGATGTCGGGCACTTATTTTCAAAATGGTGGCCATTTAAAAATTTTGGATATGTTATCTCTGAGAACATTCAAACAATTTAAACCCAATTTTGTATGCTGACAGCACAAAGCGTAAGCATTTAAATCAGTGATGAATATTGTTGTACGTCCGTCATTTTGGAAAATAGCGCCACATGAAGAAATAAAGCTTTTGCATTAAATCTTGACATGTGCGGCTCCCATGTATTTTAATACAAACTATTAAGACTCATCAGACTCTAGTATTCCTACAATACCCGAGAAAAAGTCGAACCCCGACAACCTAGTATATGGACATTTTGGATTGTGAAAACCCTGGACGGCGCTTCCAAACACGTAGAAACGAAAGTTGCGCAAGCCAGTAGCACGCACCCCCCCGCGCTGAGAGCCTACAAGCCGTCAGCCGCCTTGGGGCACAGCCAAGCGCCACCGAATACGCACAAAGCCGAGAGCCAGACAGAGGGTAGCTACCCCCATCCCGGCCTCACGCTAGAGGGACGTCATGAGGCGACATCATACCTCCCACCGCAGCCCAGCGCCGCACCTGTCCTTTGGACTAAAAAAGTCTGTGTGCGACCGGGCTCGTGAATTATTCTTCCCGATTCTCGAACTCGCTCTACCACTTCGTGTACTGAGGCCTTCAACAAGTCAACAAGTCTTCAGCAGCCACCTGAGGCTGCTCCCATTGTCGCCACCAGAAGCTCTTCTGCAGCCGCAATTAGCAAAGGCTTCATTGGCGACGACTACCACCAGCTACCAGAGGCTTCATTGCAGACAGCATTTTTCATCTAACAGAAGATCTTCGACTTCTACCACACAACACCCTCCGCTACGGGACCTTCCTTGAACAGTAGTCACCTCTACTTACTGGTAGGGGCAACTACACTCCCTGCTATTAGAGCAGTGGATCCCTTTTCTTAATTGTCTTGTCTAGACATCCCTAAATATAATTATCTGCGCTAGTAGTTTCAATAGCAGTCTATGCCATTTGCTTTCTTGACTAGCTTAGAAACAGGTCACCTACACCTGTCCAGCGTAGGATGCTTCCATTCTGCTTGGTCAGGAGATGGCACGTGTCACTGTATTTATTACGTGCTTAATAAATACAGCTCTGTTCCTTTACCAGGAGTATTCTTGGGTTTTTCACCTTGATCAAAAGGAACCATACGTGTTGTGCACTGCCAACAGAGACCGGTTGTTGATATTTGTACGATCTAGAATAAGACTGTGGATCCCCATCAGGAATCCACACATTTAAAACACACACCATTCTACGGCCACCCGTTCTAGACATCCAGGGATAGAATGGCAGAACCACCATCACTAGAAACTCATCCAACCAGGGAGAGAGAGTATTCTTGACATGTAGCTCTCCCGGAGCTGGTGGGGGTATTTGCTCAAGGGTTACGGCCTGGCCCTGGTTGCGATCTACACCTAGTAGTGGTAGGAAGGCGGCCCATAGAGCTCAACACTTCTAATTCGCCCGCCAGTGGTCGGGAACTTTCTTGAGCACCGAGCTCGTGCCGGCAGCCACTACTGGAAGTACACTGAAGTAGGAATCTCTCTCGTATCTGTGGTGCACAGCATCTATCGTTCAGTGTTAGTACAACCTCTATGCATCTTCGAAAAAGGCACAGCTCAAGGAGGGCAGCTTGTATCAACACCAAGGAACAGTGTGTATTAGCCCTTCCTACTTTGAGTAGACAAGCTGAACGGGACAGCGCCACCTTAACCCATTTGTTAGAGAGGCCTACCTCTTCTGTGTGTACCTATATTTATTTCCCGGGGCACATACGTATTCCCAGGGAATACCATCTCATTGTATAGGGCTTAATACAGGGTACAGAGGTAAGGTATGGCTTAGCCAAGCCCAGGTTTTGGAGTCCAGCTCTAGGTTTGTGTGCAAAGGTGCAGACCTGAAGGAGCACAGGGTTCACACCGTCAACTGCTGTTGGGTTCTGCACTTACTTAGGGTACAATCAACTGCTTGGACCCGACAAAGAGAAAGTTAAGTGCCAATACTGCCTCTATGCTATTTGGGGAAAGGCACAGTGGTTGAAGGGAGGAGGAAAAGGAGAAGTTCCTTACTGCTAAGCAAGGGTGCACCAATAACCCCTCTGCACTTCTCAGAGACATCCCACGGGAATGAGCTCAAGCCGCCCATCACCTGGAGAGGCCTTCCTCTTCAGCCAGCATCCCTATTTACTTCCCTACACACACTAGGCTTGGCAATGAGAGGCATCCCGCAGTTTTTGCTCTGGTTGCTGGGAGTGACACCAGGTTGGACATTTCCAACTACTACTTTGGAAGCAGTGCAGCCGCCAAGTGGAGCAAGAAATACTGTACCTTTCTGTATGGAAGCTAATCACCCAGCACCACCCAGGCGACTGCTAGTCCCAGTCGATCTGCTTTTACACAAGAGCCCAGGAAACCGGTGTGAGTACCCTGGTAAGTCAGCCCTACCTCAACAGGCTACGGTTGTAGTCAGACATACTGTGGTACCACTCCCAGCTGATTTTGTACCGAGTCGTAATCCAACCAGACCAGTGTTAGTCACTGGCAGAAAGTCCACTCAGAACCAATAATCAGAGCGTACCTGATATGCGCACACCAAAGTTACATTGACTAGTCTAAGGGACATGCATCAAGTGCTGTTCTGTCGCCCAACGTGGGGCCAGCATTAATTACTATTAATCAGTGATTCAGGACCAGGTCATAATGGCCCGAGAGAGCTGAGAACCATCCGGGACCGATGAACCAGATATCAGGGAGTCTTAAAACACCCTGTAGTGCCCAATCCAGTAAAATTTTGGATTCCGACATTAGTCTGACCGAAATGTAGACGCCAACATGGTGGATGTAGCCCCAGATGCACAGGAGCCTCTCTGCCTCTGGCGACCAAAGACAGACCATCACTCCCAAAATCAAGCCTACGCCTACCAGGAGGCCCAAGGCAAGAACACCAGACACAGATAGCGAGGCAAGCTATTCTCAGCCCACGAGAATAGACTTTCCGAAGCGTCGAGAAGCAGTCTCCGTAAGATCCCTGCCTTCAACAAAGACGAGCTACAACTGCAAGGTCACAGACACATGTGACCGGGCCACCCCTGGATTAAGCTAAGTTTCATGGCGCAGCCCTTGGATCAACAATCCTGCCAGAAACTTCCCTGTTTTAGTAGGATCTCAGCATGATCCGAAATACCCCAGGTGAAGGTAGCGGAAGAACCACTTGCACCTTCCCCCCAGCCTGCCGCTACTTCGAAGCCAAGAGTCAAACCCAAGAGGACAACGACAAAGTCGACCTTGAACCCGGAGATTGCAATTCCAATGATAAGTGAGCACCGAGAAACAGAGACACCAACGAGCCACTATTGTGTCTCCTGTACCAGAGGACACAAGACCTGCCTAGTCCCCCAATCAGACATCCTCCGATGTGGTTAATCAGGTAAGCAGCAGCAAAATCAATGGCCACCACACACCTTCTGAAGGTACAGAAGTAAAACCGACTGGTATCCCCGAGAAAGAGGGGTCCGACAGTGCCCCAGCTCAGAAGAGCAGCAAGACATTAGGGATGGCTAGCAGCGGCGATGCCAAAGCCCTATTCGCATCCTCCAGATGAGCAGAAGCACCAATAGGTATCATTGATAACGAGGGGCCCATGAGCGTCCCCGCTCAGGAGATCACCAAAACGATAGGAATGGTAAGCAATAGTGATGCCGACGTCCTACACCCGCCTTCTGAATGAGTCGAGGACACCACGAGAGCCGCCGAGTTTGAAGGACCTCACAGGCCACCGATCCGGACAAGACCTTCAATGTCCAGAAATGCCCTACACTCCAGATAGGAACCAGAGCAGTCAAAGTCGAGGGCTCTATCTTGCCACTCCCTCGCACTGCCTCATCGTCCTTAGTAAGTGATCAGTCCTCCCCAACAGTTGCAGCTGAAGATGATGCCCCAGCACCACATGCTGAACCCAGGAGAGAGATGCCCCCTCATGCCGCCAAAGCAGTAGAAGTTTCAGGCTGGTACAAGGAATCTCCGTGGAGGCCCACATCACGCTTCATGTGGCCGTATTCTGTCCATGCAGAGGCGAAGAACAAGACTGCCAACAAGTAAGTGCTCCATAAAAAGAGGCTTATGTAGGTAGCCATAACTAAGCTACCTACCCACAGTGACTTTTAGGACTCCTTATAGCTCTAAGTAAGAAAGCCTTAACCTAGTGATAGCCACCAGTTAATACAGTGAGAGTAATGCCAGACATTACCGCTTCCAAACACTCACATTAGAGTTAGCCGATATTAGGTTATAAAGGTGTGTAGAAAGTGAAGATAGACTTGTAACGAGGAGCAGTAATTAGGCTCTCATCAAGTTTGAACAGTATCCCGTGATGTATAGGAGCTCATAGACAGCCCTAGGAATGACCAGACAAATTAATAGGCAACAGTCAATAAGTTGCCAGGTAACCCAAGCTGTGTGAGAAATACGTGTAATATACACATTCAGTGCACTTACGAAGTGAAACTACACAGACTTAAACTAGGAATTAGCAGTTATCTAGCTATTCTTAGTAAGCCTGTAAAACATGTCTAGGTATTCTCGCCACATCACGTCAACAAGTGTTAAGTGGCCGACAGCCCACTTCCTAAAACTGTAAAGCTGAGAGACACTCTCCGCAGTGCCAGTAATACAGGATATAACATATAGATGCTCTCCACAGTGCCAGTGATTACATCAAGAAAAGACCACCATTGTACATAGTAGTGACTTAGAAATGGACTCCCTAAACATGGAGATAAGTTAGCTTAGTTTTTTTTTGTAGATATACAAATAAATATAACTGAGTTTTCTAGTGCACTATGTGAAGACATACGATCCTAAGAGATCACAACAAAGACTCGCTAAAAGCACTCAAGAAAATTAATCAATTTTCATTCCCTATATCTTTAATGCAGTGATTGTAGTTTTCATTTTTGAGTGTTTTGCATATGTTTTTAATATTTGTGGCTTTTTATATAAAGAGACTTTCAAATCAAAGACCAAGCCGAGGTGCTTTACAGAACACTCATAAAGCAACCAAAGGTACTACTTAAATATTCCAGGGTTTATTACGTGTTTTTGTGATCATGTTTTAGAATGTAAGGTGACATCCGTACACAAGTGTGTTTTTGTATTAGTTTCATTTCTTAAAATGTACTAGTTTTGAAACTGTGACTAGCTAGCCTAAGGGAACAGAAGGCCTGGGGTTGGCAACCTTCCATTATGTAAAACATAACTGTTGTGCTTGTGGTGAGACCCAAAGGTTGTCTAAAAGAAAATGTAGGGTTTCCTCCAAAATAATACACCACGCAAGCAAAGTGATAGTTCGTTTTTCTCTATCTATGCCTTCCACGAGTAAGGCATTGTAAATATATTTTATTCCCAATTTTTTACATGCGTCGTTCTTTTATGTAAATATTTTTCTACTGGTAGTGTTGTAAATAATGTTTATATTGAGTAATCACAGCATCTATGCTGAGCTTGTAAACGTCACGTATAATAATGGGGGTCAAAAGACACCCAGTACACTGCATCACCCTTGACAGTAACCCCAAACCACAGGGCAGTAAACACATTAGCAGTGCTCCAACACGGATGGCCAGGCGAGGGAAAGAGAGAACGAGAGAACCACCACAACAGCGAGAGACAGAACTACGGCTGGTGCCCCGGCCGGCACGGCATTTCTCCGACAAGCCCAAGCGCACAGAACGAACGCAAAGACAGATACCAACCAACCCACAGTGAAGAAGTTCGCCAACCTGCTGAAATTATTTTTTTCGAGGCTCCAACATGCATAGACCTTCCTGAGAGGGGAGATTACTTCTACTGTCCCCTACTCCACCTTTACAGATGACGGATGAGCCTCCATCACACTGAGGTTCAGAGAGGGGGAGGGTTAGGGGGGCGGGAAATTGATGTGTGCCGCTTATATGAGTTATACCAAACAACTGTGACTCATCCTAAACTGTTAATATTAAATAACGAACCACAACCATAGACGGCTACAGGATTTTTTTCCGTGAAGGAACAGTTACAGACACATGGTAGTATTTCCTGATGTTCCAGACCCTACTTTCCCACACTACTCCGTAGTAGCTACATATCCTGAGGAAGAGTTCAACCCAACATGAGTGCAACGGAATCACTCCCAGCCTAGTGGGCGGTTCTAGCACAGTGAAATAATCATTGTTTCCAAGCAGCCATAGTGACACGTCAGCCTTCCCAACGCACCTGGCAGACAAGAGTGTTGCCACCCCAGAATAGGGTTGAGCATCGCAGAGCACCCGAGGCCATATAGCTGAGCGCAAGGGTAGATTCTCCCACCCCGCTCGCTCCAATCAAACATCACACCTCCCACTCCAGCCCAGGCATGGGCCGACTGAGAGCACTATATAAAGCAGTGCCTGGCTGAAGACGCGAGTTATCATCTCCAGTAACTTGCCTCAACATTTCTGAGCTGGGGCTCTCTACTGAACCTTAGGCACTCACTGTCCTCTCCAAGAACTTCAGAGATCTTCAGCACCACCAACGATCAGAGGCTCCTGAGGCTTTTACCACCTACTACCCGAAGCTCCAGTAACTTCTGCCACCTATTACCAGAAGCCCCAGCAACTTCTACCACCTACAGCTTCATGAAGCTCTTCAACACAAGAAGTCTGCAAGACTTCACTTCACATTTTTGCTGTTGATCCTTCTGGTTCAACAGCTACTTGCTGGTGAGTGGCAACTACACCCACTGCCCTTTTGGTAGTGGCCTCTTTTGTGAAGTCTCGTCTAGATAACCCCAAGGTAGAGTAACAATGTCCGAGTTATTTTCATAGCAGTCAAAGTCATTCTAAACTTGAGTAGCCTAGAAGCAAGTCACCTCCACCTATAAAGTGTAGCTTATTTCTATTGGCAACTTTGCTTAGTAGTAAGAGTACGTGCCACCAGTATTTATTATTAGTAATAAATACATTTAAATCCTATCCTGAGAATGAATCTGTTATAGAGGTAAATCCTTTCAGACTACTAGGTACAAAACCCTTTGACGAAGCAAGCAGGAGACCGGGCTTTTATAACTGTACAAACCAAATTGTAGGACTGCAGATCCCTTACAGGAATCTGTACATCGGCAACACACACCACTTTCGACGGCCACCCACTCTGTGCACCACAGTGTATAGAAAGGTAGAGCCCCAACCAGTAGGTATTCATCCAACAGGAGCAGAACAGCCACCTCACATTGTATCGTTGCTGGAGCGCTGCCATTGCTGGCAGAGGTATTTTGCCTGGGACTGGAGGCGTGAATATTGCTGGACCACACCACGACAGTATTAGGAAAACAGCCCACACGACCCACCGCTCTAAGTTTGTGTGCCAAGGTGCAGAACTGTAGCAGCACAAGGTTCACGCCGTCAACTGCTTGCGTCTGACTGAGAGTAAGTTATAGTCTGTCTCATTTAAGATTTCCCAAATTTGAGAACTACTGCTGCCAATGTATTTATTATAGTGTAATACAGTAGCATTGTATTTAAAATAACGAATGTCAGCTGACCACCATGTGAAGCAATTGTGGTATCCATGAATAACACATATTCTTTCTTATATCTGTGAAAAATAAAATGGCGCACAGTACAAATAAAAAAATAAGTAAGCATTTCGGAATAAAATAAAATAACGTTATAGTATTTTGTATATGGTTATTAAACGTGTTTATAGTTTCAAATTCGTTAACTTGCATAACAGAAATAATGAAAAAGGAAGGTTGTTTATCTTCACCGACGAACGTCTGGACGCCATGTTGTTATTGTGAGATGTGATTTTTGTGTGCGGGCGTATCAGCTTAGTAAGTTCCAAATCAAATTAATGAATGCTGTGTGAATAGTTATTTAAAATGTGACGTAAAAATTCTTCATGCAATCGCCAACGACAGCAAGACATCATACGTGTTGCAAAAGGAGTCGAAGAGATGACACTACTGGGAGAACTCGAAAGTCATTCTGTGCTAGAAACGAGCCACCGATTGCTTGGAATTTCATCAAAAACAGTCGCAAAGTAAATAACGATAAATTATGTACGTGAATATTTGGAGTGTGATGTATTTGGTAGGGAAATGTAAATATCTTAAGCAAACATTTGTTAGTAAACATGTTAAGTTTGTGTGCGGGTTTTTAGCAAACAACATTTAAATGTTCAGCATTAATTTCATTTTTTACAAGGTATGTTACTAATACAGTTGAATTAATTTTTGTTTGGTCAATAATAAACACTGAATAGTATTGACTTCACCAAAACATTGAGGTTACATTGCTCGCCTGCGTATGTAGACCAAAACCACGAATGCAGTTGTAATTAAATACTAATTATTTAGGCCTAATTACATCAAAACTGAGATATATGATTCGTTTGTCCAGAAAGACTATGTGAAGTACATTTTCTTTCTGTGGTAAATTTTTTAGCTATAGTAATAAATACTAATCCTATAGGACAACAAATTGTACTGAAATTTTTTTTGGGCACCGATGGGCATGTATATTAAATACCCACTTTACTGTAATAGTACATTCGGCCATGTGTTTGATGTAATTGCCATTAAGTTTAATTACTTAATAACAGGCCTACCAGTCTTCACCATTTGTGAGGAATGGTTTTTGTACAGCCTTATCTTATTGTAATTGCTACAAATAGGTTCCATAATTATTGATTGTAGAAGACTTTTACATTTCTAATTAACTATTTCTGTGTATGATTTGACAGGCCTAACTCTTATTGTGTTTGTTCACTGCATAAATGTGATTTTTTTTATGGTACTGGTGATAATGCCTTTACACAGAACTCCAGCAGACTTTTGTTTTCTCATAGTTCATTTTACTGCTCAGTTGTGAATTAATTATGTTTTTTTTTCTGATGCTCACATCAGTTAGCTATGTGAGATTCACATTCTTTTTTTAATGAATTCGTTAAATTTTTCAATAGGCGTACAAAAAAAGGCAATTCTGATCATACTTCGGGCCAGGTAAGTTTTTGTATTCTCCATTAAATTGTTTGACACATGTGATCTAATTTTTATTACAGTGTTAATTGTAACCAACATCAATGTCTTTCTATCTTACCTCAAATATTTTCCTGTTGTGAGAGTCGCAAACTTGTAAGTCCAACGAAATTTCTTTATAAATATTTTTTTTTTGTTTGTGTTTGTGATTATTGATTTGATAGTAATAAAAAATGTATGTATAATTAATTGTAAGAATACAAATATATTTTATTGATAGTATTTTCATAACACAATGTAGATGTTACCATCAGAAGTAAAATAAAGATCTGCGTAATCACATATTTTCCTAAATTATAGTTGACATGTTTGAAATGTCAAGTGAAAATTCCCATGATGTTGACATATTTTGACAGTCACATGGAAAGCACATGGTGGTGGAAGGATACATATTCAGTTTGTTTACAAGGTACTACTTTCATACAATCTGTCAAAAATCTGGAAACCTTACACGAGACAGACTAAGTGCCAATACTGCCTCTATGCCATTTGGGGAGAGGTACAGTGCTCGAAGGGAGGAGAAAAAGGAGAAGTTCCTTACCGCTAAGCTATTGTGCACCGATAACCCCTCTGCACTTGGCAGACATCCCACGGGAACGAGCTCAAGCCACCCATCACCTGGAGAGGCCTTCCTCTTCAGCCAGCATCCCTGTTTACTTTCTTACACATACTAGGCTTGGCGTCGAGGCGCATCCTGCAGTTCATCCCCCAGTCACTGGGAGTGACACCAGGTTGCAGTCGCCGAGTGGAGCAAGAAATATTGTACCCCTCTGTATGGAAGCTTGTCACCCAGCATCACCCTAATAACTTCTGGTCCCAGTCGACCTGCCTCTACACCAGAGTCCAGGAAACCAGTGTGTGAGTACCCTGGTAAGTCACCCGTACCTCAATGGGCTAAGGTTGTAGTCAGACATATTGTGGTACCACCCACAGCTGATTTTGTACAGAGTCGTAATCCAACTAGAACAGTGTTAGTCTCTGGCAGAAAGTCCACTCAGAACCAATAATCAGGGCACGTCTGACCTAGAGTATGCCAAAGTTACATTGACTAGTGACACGTCTCACAGCAATACATATATACAAAATTCTTGTTAAGGGGAGAAAAGGGGGTAGAGCAATTAACCCTCCATTGCCTGCACCAGCATGATTCAGGTGGAGACGCGTACAAACTGTGATGATGAAATGTCTATATTTAGAATGTTTGGTTTATGAAATTCATGGTTTTTATATGTGTAACATTAATTTATGATTTAAGTCATAAATTTGGCTTGTATGTATTCTAACATGAATTTGTGACATAATGGTGTTTGAATTTTCAAAATTGGTCTATTGGTTTTAATAGTTATGCATTTTTGAAGTTTTGAGGTGGATGCCATGTTAAGCAGGCTGTCTTACTATTACAGACGGCCTGCGCGATACTTCATTCCCATATATAGCGTTTTTTATGACTAGGTTTTCACGCGTCAAGGTCATACAAGTTTCGAATTTAAGATCTAGACATTTGATACAATAACCTACTTGCCATTAATAGTACAGGACAAACCATAGTTTACGAATTTTGCTTTTTATCCCATAGGTGACGTCTTCTGAACAAAACAAATATTTTACAATTATTCAGTCACTTTCTTCAATAACCTCCCCACTTTCACTACCTGTTTTGTCATCTCATTTGTTTAATTTACCTAATTGTAAATCTCTTTACATGATGACCCATTTCTTCGACTTAAAAAAAAAAAAAAAAAAAAAAAACCACACACACACACACACACACACACACCCCAGGAGTAAATAAACAATGAGTGGCAACTAGTAGCAGTATAGTACAACTCGTCCCCACAATGATACACTCAGCACAGCGTTTGTTGCTACTAACCAGTACAAAAACATTACCCCATAGATGTAACACAATTGTTCATACTACCTGTTCCAAAAACAATTCCTATCAACATTACATAATTAAAAATGAAGTATGCAAAATTAAGACAACCCCTGCTTTTCAGAAATACTAATTTGGCAAAAAATATAGTCTTAGATTAAGGTATATATGGTAAACATTTTTAGGTTTTTTTATTTAGGCCTACTAAACAAATAAATTACTAAATAATTTGTAGAAATGAATACTGTTTGTAAAACGATATATGCATACCTGAAACCTACCCACATTTTGTAAGGTAAGATAAACTTATTTTATTATTTAACTAAGCAATTTTATTTTACTATTATTTTACATATCACAATTTAAAAAACTTGCAAATGTTTTTGAAAATGACGAACTGAAGTTTTAAATTTTACAGGATTTAACACGAATTTTTGTGCTAGTAACAGGATTTTGAAACTGATATTGGTGGCAGGCTTATCTTAACTTAAATTTCAATGCTAGGCGGTGGATTAACATGTACTTGGGTTATTTCAGTTTTATCAATATTTACCATGTAATATAGTCTCTAATTAATTCACCATTACAATAATGTTGAGCTAATCACCTTTTGTTCAAAAATCAGGCCTTGTGACAACTCTCTGGGGTAGCCATCAATCAGGAACCCTTTAGATGTTGACACGTTAGCCATCATAGATTCCTTCAGAAGTTCCAACACATCTTCCTGAAATAACATGAATGAAATAATCTGACTTAGTATTTTACCAATCACACACAATGTAATTTATTGTGTCCAAACTCAATTTAATAATCTACACAAATACATTTTGCACACTTTGAAATTGTAAGTTTTAAGGGAGACACAAGCCTTTGAAAATTGTTAACTTCGTTTTTGTAAAGTATCGGAAACAATGAAATTAAAATACAATTCTCTGAACATTATTTTATGTTATTAGGATGTTCTGCCTAAGAGCGAACTCTCATTACAGTAGATTCTCTATCTACTGTTTTTCAGGGGACTATCAAAAATTTTTCATACATCCAGGATTTCAGCAGAAAATGAACTGTCATGTACATCAGTAAAATACAAATTCTAAATTTATTCAACTTCATGTTTAGTACAATTAGAGGTGCACATTATCTGTGAATAAAGTTTAACTAATATACATAATTAAAAAACTGGAAGTCATATTATTGTAAATAATGTTACGAGTTGGCAACAGTTGTTTTGTGTTGGAATTTTGTTGTCTATGTTTTGAGGGTTGGCCCGACCTTTCATCTGGAATCCTGTTATAAAAAAAAATGGTGGGTTATAATGATGAATGGTGCGGTGTCTCATGTTTTACAAATAAACAAGTAAAGTAAACTTAATTTAATTCATCCATAACTACACAAATTAAATAACAGGTTATAGGTCCAGAATGCGGTATCAAGTAGTGACAACTTTAGGGTAGATAAAATCAGAGTACAGGTTGATGCCGGCTAACAGCCAGCGGTGTTAGAGCCCATGACAGCGCTCATGTGTCATGTGTTCCGCACATGCACAAAGAGGCAGATAATTCTCAACTTTCCTATAAATGTTAATTTCACGGTAGAATGTGTTATAATTGTCTTTACAGTGTTTAATATGTCTTAAAATGTTTGTACTAATTTTAATTGTTTGGTTATGAATAATCAAAGTGCCCGCGGCACCGAGATTAATAACACTTAATATTCCAGCGTGAAGGCCATCATAGAGACATTAAAATAATACTGAAATTCGTAACAAAATTATAGAAGTGTAAAACAATATTTAATTTAATTTGTGACATTTTATTTTCAATATATAATATTTCACTCGGCGTGCATAACATTTCCACTTATGTGAACCCCATAGGCGGCCATGGTAGATCCGTGTGACGCCTGTATCTGGCGAGTCTGTCGAGGAGAGCTGGCCAGGTAAGACACTGTCATGTATGCACTACAACTTTTGTTCACTGATTTAGGTTTCCATAGTCAATTTAGTTTACCGGTTAATATTGCTTGCGTACGTTTTTGCCACACATTTTCCCCAGCATTATGCTTCGGAGAGGTCACGCGACCCGCGCATTTTGAATAAGACTCCATCTGCCCATGTTTATGGCATTTCATTGTAACTTCTAAATAATTGCTACACGCAATTTTAAGACCTTTATTTTTATGTATGCATTTGAGGGTAATTGTCGTGTTTGAATATTTAACGGCAACATCACGTATAACCACATGGCCGACTCAAGCCAAGTCTTTGTATATGAAATCATTGCGTTTTAAGAGCTTATTTATGTAACATTGTATGTGCAATAATTTATTTCAGGGTGCTACGTATTTTTCATTCAGGGTTTAATGTATTTTTCACGTAAATTTATGATTGTTCTACTTGACCACGCTGTCACAGTAATGTTTGATTTTACTGCCATCAGGCATGTTACAAGCCTGTAACAACACTAATCGTAAAGAGAACCATTTGCCAAACACAATAATATTTTATCTGAATTTAGTTTGCAGTTTCCACACAGAAATATTGCAATTTCACCTGCACCACGTGGTCTGCTACGAACTTCATCCAGCAGCATCCGCGCCACCTAAGTTTGTTTTCACACATGTGTGTTTATTGTGAATTTTCGTCTAGTGTACCATCTTATTTCATGTATCATTCAAGGATCTATGTAATTATGTAATTAGTGTACGGTGCAATTACTCCCATCCTAGCCGGCTTTGTGTATAGCCAGTCACCACACTAACTACGTGCTGGACGGCGAGCCTCGATGAGTTTGCGTTAGTGATGCCTAGTAATTACTCATGTTAAAGTGTATTAAGGGTATTCATTTGTAATTCACCAAGTCCTGTCTTCAGGGAAAAACAGTCAGTCCACCCTAGCGGCTGTCGGTCCTCTTCCCTTGTGAAGGCTGTGCTTTCACGCACCTCGGTGAGATCATCCATTTAGGCGTGTGCTAGGTTAATTACGGGTTGAGGAGCACCCAAGAGGAATTGGCTAGTCATGACCGAGATAACCATTTCATTGGCACGTTGATATGTATAAACAATATCAATAAAAACAAGTCTACAGTGAACTCAAATTTTTATTCAGTAGCAACAGTTTAGTATTGCCAACGTGTTTGTAAGTACGCATGGGTAAGACAGGCACACAGAAACCACAACATCCCTGAGAACCCTGAATCTCAATAGTGCGGTGATTGGGAAGCACCGCTGGTGCCCAAATTACCAGTAAGTAATTGTGTCATTGTTCATCTCGTGTCTCATCCGACGGCATCAATTGGTGTTCCCAAATTGGGCCAAGTGTGTTCATCAGCGTCATGTCATCCGCATCAACCGGGAGAAAATGGCGGACACCACGCCTGATTGACAGAGATGCCCTCAAGACATCAGTGTCTGCAACCGCAACACCAACGAATGCGAGCTACTTGGACATTCCGATTGATCAATGCCTGCATTGTGAGAGATTGAGTGAAATTAACTTGTTTGAGGGAAGTATGTGGGAGCAACCATTGTATCAATCCACGTCCGACAATGTCCCTACGCCATTAGAGCAACGCCTGTGCACGCGCACCTGATGTGACGGGGCGGGAATGAAGTGGGCGAAGTGCCAACAGTGTAGGAAAGACTAACATTTACGATGCATAGGGTCTGCGTAGTTTACCACCTACTGCGACAATGTTATAAACTGTGACGAGTGCCGTAAGACGATCTGCGCTGAGATTGCACCACCGCCAACACCAGAGGTGAAACCCACACCACCAGTAGTTGTTACGTACACACCACAGGGCTTAACCGGGCCAGATCGCAATGTATTACTGCCAACTTTCGTGCGACACTACTCAGAAGACCCGGGTACGTTCCTAGCAGTGTGTGAAAAGAAATTGCATAGGCATAGCATACATAGGGATGACTGGACTTAAGTAACTGCCAACAGGTTAAGGGGAACCGCTACCACATGGTTGAACTTGGAAAGGGACTACCAAGTCACATGGGAGGAGTTCTGTGAGAGAGTGCTAGGTCGATTCGACATCGATGGAGATGCTATACAGGCACAAATGTGACTGTAACTTGAACAGCAACGTGAACGTGAAGGTATCGAGTAGTTTATACAATGTAAGTTAGGCTTGTTCAATCGTTTGAACCCAGATCAGCCGACACGCTGCTTTTAGAGAGCATTGTAACATTGTCAAAAACCGGACGTTAGGCCGTTATGCGCGGAGCGAGCCGGGAGAACGTGGAGTTGTTTACAAGGAAGGCACGTGCCTACGAACAAGATAAGCAGGCAGAACGCAGAGAACAAGTGCCGGACCGACAAAGCTGAAACCCGCCGCCTGTATCCCCTGCACTGGTTACTGATGTTACGCGACCGCCGCCTCCTGTCAGACAGATTACACAGACGCTGCAGCAGGAAAACCTGCCCGCTACTCACGCAAGAGTGTCCCAGGTAACTGACAGTACCGTCAAAGCACTACGAGTATGTGTTGAACTTGAAGGGAAAAATGTCACAGCTGTTATTGACATTGCCGCTAGTCAGAACTTTGGGCGTGAGGGTTTAGTACAAGCAATAACGACTATGGTGCCACAGAGATGTCTGCAATTCGCTACCACTCACCACCAGGGAGAAGCGAAAAGAGTGATGCATGAAACGGTAGGCATTAGAGAGCTGCGTACCTAGTGCAATGTCTACATTGTGCCAGACTTATGTGAAGAAGTGATTTTGGGACTGTCATGGCTTGTTGACAACCACGCCATGATAGAACCGCAGCTGAATTATCAGTATGTAGGGACACGTGGCCGATGGACTGTTTACACAGTGGGAGCAACACCACCAATAATAACAACTGCTGTGCCGCTTGCTAACTTCGAGCACGAGGTGCCCACCACACATCATCAGCAATGTCAGCAAAATCTGCTGGACCAGCATGCCAGTGTGTTCCACACTGAGGGGAAGCTGCAGCACATCAACGTCACGGAGCATGCGATTATCACCACACATGAGGATCCGGTGCACTCCAAGCCACAAGAGCCAGGTATTTTCTTTTGCCGTGTCATCAACCAACAGGTATGTGAGATGCTCAACGATAATGTTATTGAACCTACACGAAGTCTCTATAATTCAGGTATTACCTAAGCTCCAAAGAAAGATGGCGAATGGTATTTCTCTGTCGACTTTCGACCCCTAAATAAGATTACCGTAAACATACCGCCACCAGTTATAAACATGAAAGACACTTTGTCAACATTAGGACCCGCCTCAGTATTCACGTCACATGATTTAAAGTCTGGATGTTGGCAAGTGCCTATCTGCCCACAGGACAGAAAGAAAACAGCCTCTACCACCCCAGATAGACGTAGATTTCAGTTTGCAGCCATGTCATTTGGTTTAAAGTGTGCCCCTGCAACATTTCAGAATTTAATGGTTAATTTATTGGATGGATTTACTGTAGACTTTGCGACGGCATATTTGGATGATGTATTTGTTTGGTCTAATAGCTGGGAAGAGCATTTGCACCATTTGAGCCTTGTGTTTGAATGGCTTGAACGTAATAAACTTACATGTAAAGTGGCAAAGTGTAAGTTTGGTATGAGTAAAATGGAGTTTCTACGGCATTATGTAACAGAAAACGGACACGAACCAAAACAACAACACATACGGGACATTCAAAACAAACCCACACCCAGATCACGTAAACAAGTCAGGAAGTTTTTTTGGCTTAAATAATTGGCTAAGGGAATTTGTCTCAAACTTTCCCGTAATCACTGCACCATTAACTGCTTTGTTGTGTGAGAAACATAAATTTGTCTGGACACAGCAAGTCACTTAAGCATTTCAAGACATTAAAATTGCATTTCAGAACTGTAATCCACTGTCTAGATTCAACCCAGAATTATCTATTGTCATACATACAGATGCCAGTCAAGAAGGCATTGGGGACGTGCTGTATCAGGAGGGAACACACGGGGAAAAACATATTGTCAGTTATCACAGTGCAAAGTTCGGAGACACAGAACGTAAATATCACGTTAACGAACAAGAATGTTTGCCATTGTACATGCATTGCGAAGTACCGGTTGTACTTGCTATGATGTCAGTTCATACTCAAAACTGACAACCGAAGCCTTGTATGTTTAGAGGCAATGCATAACAGGAAAAGTAAACTTACCCGCTAGGCGCTGTTACTGCAGGAGTACAATTTCAAGGTAGAACACATTGCGGGAAAACACAACAAGCCCGCGGAAGCCTTGTCCAGGAATCCTTGCCCGAATCTAACGGTAACTGAAGATGCGGAGTGGAAAGAGGCGCTACCACCTTGCTGTGCAATACCAACTGCAGAAATACAAACCCCCTCTGTACAAAACATTGTTCCACACCACCTGGTGAACTTGTCTCCTCAAATGTACGGGACATGTTAAATGAGGCACACACTACACAAGAAAATTCCCCTGATGCCTCACAATGCCGACAACACTGTGCCACACGCTAAACAGAACACTGGAGGGTAATGGACAGGGAAATACAAACCAAACCACCTGGTAATTGTGCGTGATGGCGGACGTATGTACTGAGAGAGAAATGGGAACTTGTGCTAAAATACGCAAATCGACAGTTTGGAACATGGACATCAGGGATCCGAGCAGACACATAAGGAACATGCAGAAATATTTTCACTGGCCAGGGATTCAGGGAGATGTCTGGAAATATGTACAGAGCTGTGTCACGTATAACACCCATAAGCCGCGGAGAGCAGACGGCGACGCTCCACAACAGCCAAGGCTGACAACTGAGCAATTCAAAACTGTTATCAACATCATGGGCCCGTACCTGCATACGAAAACTGGGAAAAGATTTCTTGTTGTTGCCAGGGACTTGTTTACCCATTGGACCGAAGCATTTCCAGTCAGTAATGTTCGTCCACACACTGTGGCACAAATAATGCAGAACAAGTTTTTTCCGAGGTGAGGACACCCTGAATATTTGTTGACAGACAATGGAACACAGCTGTAGAGCAAAAATGGAGGGAGTACTGTACCAGGTGTGAACAGAACACCGTACTACCCCAGCCTACCATCCCAAGGCTAACCAACCGAAAGATGAAACCAGGACGTAAAAATCCAATTACGTGTTCGGTTAGGTGAGGATCATATTAGGTGGGCCGAATTGATACCGGAGAAAATTTTTTGCCTACGGAGTAGAGTGAATGCGGCAAAACACCTGCCAAGATGGTACAATGTCGGGAACTCCGAGCCCCCGTAACACCCCGTGAAAATCCGCCCAGATCATCTGAACAAATCGCTGAACGCCAGGTGCAGGTACATGAAGAAACCATCTCAGCTATTGTAATGTGTGGGTACAGGATAGCAAGAGGCCGCCACCCGAACTTGTACCCAAGATGTAAGTGTATGTAAGAGAAAACCCATTATCGACCAGGGCAAAGAAATACTGTGCTCGACTGGCACCTAGATGGACAAGGCCAGTGAGAGTATTGGAAAAGATGGGAAATTCCACGTATCTAGTGAAGTTGGGACCCAGACGTGTCACGAAACGGCATCGTGATGATCTGCGGATAGCCCGACCGCCTGTAGGGTAGATAGGCAAGGAGACAATGTTACGCCCAGTACTGTAGCGAGTTCGAAGAATTTCACCAGGGAGTTCACAGGAGAATAACACATACACTGCGAACAACACTAACACGGGAACACCCAGCCAAAGTAGTGAACTGCTATTTGAGGATTTTGCACCGACTGAACACTCAACACCTAGTAGTGAGGAGATGGGAACAAGTAAAACCGCAACACCGTTTCTGGGTTTTTCTGTTAATACAGGTAAAAACACAATGAATCAGAGCGAGTTTAAGGGGTTTCCAAGTGTACACGAAGAAAGTGGTAACTTCAGTGCACACTAAATTTCAACACAACCAGTGCCAGTGAGTTGAGTTTTAAGGGGTTTCCCCCAGGGCACAGCTGAATTTGGTTGTAACCAAAGCATAAACGTAAACCTTGATATCACATGTGAAGGCGACGCGCTTTTTAGGGGCTTTCCAGTTCCCGCAGGGGAGAGCCTAGTAGGGCAAGAGAGTTTGAAAGGGTTTGGGGAAAATAGTAGAGCAGTGAGTGTGAAATCAAGTGTCAACAAAACGCAACACAGCACTCGCAAGAGGCGAGCCGAGTCACCACCATGTACCCACATTGTTGTTCCTGCCTACATCCCCACCTCCTGCAAACGTAGAACAAACCGACGACCTCCAAGGCCATGTTTTCTTTGCAGTCAATCTGCAACCAGCCGGGCAGAGCCCGCCAGAGTAGTGTTGCGTTGTTCGCACCGTCTTGGCCTTTGAGGGAGGGATCGTTTGATGCCGGATAACAGCCAGCCGCGCTAGAGCCCATGATGATGCTCACGTGTCACGTGTTCCGCACGTGCGCAAAGAGGCAGATAATTTTGAACTTTCCTATAAATTTTAATATCAGGGTAAAATGTGTTATATTATATTGTCTTTACAGTGTTTAATATGTCTTAAAGAGTTTGTACTAATTTTATTTGTTTGGTTATGAATATTCAAATTGCCCGCGGCACCGAGATTAAGAACACTTAGTATTCCGGCATGAACGCCATCACAAAGAGACATAAAAATTATATTGAAATTCGTAACAAAATTATAGAAATGTAAAACAATATTTAATTTAATTTGTGACATTCTATTTTCAATATAAAATATTTCACTCGGCGTGCATAGCACTTCCGCTTACGTGAACCCCATAGGCGGCCATGGTAGGTCCGTGTGACGCTTGTATGTAGGCAGTCTGTCGAGGGGAGCTGGCGAGGTAAGACACTATCACGTACACACTACAACTTTTGTTCACTGATTTAGGTTTCCATAGTCAATTTAGTTTACCGGTTAATCTTTGCTTCAGTAGGTTTTTGCCAGACATTTTCCCCAGCATTATGCTTCAGCTTAACTAATTCTTATGCCCTTGTGGCATTTTTAACTTAATCAAGGAGAAGGAGGAGAAAGATGTCAGAGGGGTCACGCGACCCGTGCATTTTGAATCAAACGCCATCTGCCCACGTTTATGGCATTTCAGTGTAACTTCTGCATAAATGCTGCACGCAATTTTAAGAGCTTTATTTTTATGTATGTATGAGGGAATTTTCGTGTTTGAATATTTTACAACAACATCACGTATAACCATGTGGCCGACTGAAGCCAAGTCTTTGTATACGCTATCATTGCGTTTTAAGAGCTTATTTATATAACATCATATGTGCAATAATTTATTTCAGTATTCTATGCCAGTTTTCTTCAGGGTTAAATGTATTTTTCACGTAAATTGATGCTTTTTGTACTTGACCACTTGGTCACAGTAGTGTTTGATTTCATTGCCATCAGGCATGTTACAAGCCTGTAACAATGCTAATCGCAAAAAGAATCACTTGCTTAACACGAGTAATATTTTATCTGAATTTAGTTTGCCATTTCCACGCAGAAATGTTGCAATTTCACCTGCACCACGTGGTCCGCTACGAACTTCATCCAGCGGCAACCGCGCCACCTATGCTTGTTTTCACACATGTGTGTGTGGTGTGTATTGTGAATATTCCTCTCGTGTCCCATCTTATTTCATGTCTCATTCAAGGGTCTATGTAATTGTGTAATTAGTGTATGGTGGAATTATTCCCGTCCTAGCCGGCTCTGTGTAAAGGCTGTCACCACACTAACCACGTGCTGGAGGGCGAGTCCCGATGAGTTTGCGTTAGTGATGTCGAGTAATCACACATGTTAATGTGTATTAAGGGTTTTCATTTGTAATTCACAATGTCCTGTCTTCAAGGAAAAATCGCCAGCCCACCCTAGCGGCTGTCTGTCCTATTCCCTTGTGAAGGCTGTGCTTTCACGCACCTCGGTGAGATCATCCATGTAGGCGTGCGCTAGATTAATTATGGGCTGGGGAGCACCCAAGTGGAATTGGCTAGTTATGACCGAGATAATCATTTCATTGGCACGTTGATGTGTATAAATAATATCAATAAAACAAGTCTACAGTGAACTAAATTCTTTTATTCAGTAGTGACAGTGGCCTAGCCACATATGTTTTATCAATTGTTTATTTCAGTGATTTTATTAAAATTTTAGTATTGCCAACGTGTTTGTAAGTACGCACGGGTGAGATGGACACACAGAACCCACAACATCCCTGAGAACCCTGAGTCTCTATAGTGCGGTGATTGGGAAGCACCGCTGGTGCCCAAATTACCAGTAAGTATTAAGTATTTGTGTCATTGTTCGTCTTGTGTCTCACCCGACGGCGTCAAGGTGTTCAATGTTTGGCTGCATTTCCTGATGAATGAAGAAAGGATGCGTTTGAAAGATGACAGCTGAAAGAGATAGTCACATTGTGCCACTCCTTACAGAGTCAAATTACACACATTGGAGTGAACGAGTGAAAGCTGGTTTGGGGCAAAGAAGGATATTGGAGGCTATTACTGAAGATCTTTCGGATGATGAAACTTATTGGACTCGTAAGCGACAAAATAAGAATCATGATGCTCTGTACTTCATTAAAACTGTGGTGGACAATGTGTCTCTTAATGACATCAGATATTGTACAATGGCGAGACAAGTGTGGGAGCTGATTAAGGAGATACATTGAAACATGAGTATGATGCACTTAGTTACAATTCTGGAAGAACTTTGTGTGTATAAGAAGAAAGATATATTAACGAGACAATACGTGGATAAAATTGAAAATTTGTTATCAGTTGGCTGAAGGTGGCATGCCTTCTACTGACAAAACCATTGCTGCTTTTATGTTGTGGAGCTTGCTCAAGGAAAAGTACGAGATTATGGCAAGAAGTTTGGAACAAATTAAGAAGCAATTAAGGTATAGAACGTCAAGAGCAAGTCACTGTCATGGATGTTTGTAGTGGGTAATGCCTCCTCTTAATATTTTTTTTACATCAGATGGGTCTATGCAGATTCTCACTTTCCCATTTTTATGCACCACCACGAGTGATACCGCTGGTGTGGGTTCAGTGATTGGTTCAATTATGTCGTTTTGAACCATACTATCTAACTCCCCTTTAACATTGTATCAAATGGAGTAAGGCACTCTCCTAGGCGGGTAGATATGGAGGTTGGGTTGATCAATAAAGTCAATGTCATACACGAAACCCTTCAAGCATCCAATGCCATCAAACACTTCACCATCAAAAATAGCTGTTTCTATCCGCTAAATGAAACCCAGGTTTTCACACGTCTCCCTCCCTAGGATGCACTGATGTCCCTTGTCAACAATCAAGAAGGTGACTAAGTGTGGTGTGTTTTTGGTTGTAAAAACTTGTACATCCGCTTCGCCCAGTACTGGAACACTGTCTCTGCTAAATGACACCAACGCCTTTATTTTTGAAGGTCTGATTGTCATCAGAGCTCTCTGAGTGATTCAGCTACCGTGTCCAATTTAAAGGAAACTGAATTACCATTCGGAAGGATGAGTTTTTCAATCCAGTCCAACTCATGATGGATATCAATGGATGATACAAAGAAGGTTTCTGAACTATTGGGCCCTGGTGTTTGGCACTGTTGTCCACTGTTAACAGTAAGTACTTGTTTGGACAGACATAATTGTGCAAAATGACCTACCTTGCCACACTTTTTACATTCCTTTCCGACTGCAGGACATGTTCTCTGCGGATGGTTGTAACCGCACTTGGGACACTTGCTTCTCGTTTTGAATTCTGTCTCTTGTGACTCAGACAATATTTACTTGTGGCTGATGTGCATAGCATGCACGCTAGGTAAGGTGTCACTCCTCATTGCAGACACCAGTAGTTTGATAATTTCACTTGCTCTACATATTTTTACCGTTTTGTCAAATGCCAGGTCCTTTTCAGCTAGAAGCTTTTCACGAACTGTGTCACTACAAACCTCTACTACTATCTTATCACGCAGCAAACTGTCGTACAGTTCTCCAAACTCGCATTTCTTTCCTTGGTTGATGACTGAGGTTAGGAATTCGTAGAATGGCTGACCTGCTTGAGTAATCTTGTTAAATAAGTATCTTTCATACGTAATATCCGTTTTTGGTGTAAAATAAGCATCAAACTTATTTTACACCAAAAACGGTGTACCATTTGGATTGCTGTATCCACGATTTCCACACCACTGGCATTCCATTTTCAGACAAGGATATATGCTTTGGAGGTTTCAGGCTAACAGAGTTTTCCGCCATTGTTTACAACTGTAATGTTTACGAACGAGTTTCGGGACCATATAGTATTTATAATATAGACATTGCACACACTTGTACGTAACTACGTTACACACAGTTATTGCTGAAAGCCAGTTACTACTTCGGACTCATACTAGATCACTTCTAGCTGGCCACCATCATAGCCTCCAGTCCACATCAGCAGAACTAGGAAATCAGGGAGCAGGGGACAACAGTAACAAATCAAGAAGCACCTCTCCAGACTTTTGAGGGTTGTCATGACCAGGAACATTGGTCCACTCCTAGAAACACATACGAACACCAAATGGCAAATGTCCCAAGGAAGACGCGAAGTGGGAGGAGTGTGATTCCACCCCAGAAATTGAATTTGTAACTTAAGTGTAAAGAGTGATTGGTTACCAGTGCAGCAGACAAGAATACTACAGGTGGAGTTAAAAGGAGAGATGTCATGGATGTTTGCAATAAACACAGTGCTGAGGTTGGCACCAGCAGTGTGAGACCATGATGGCGGCCAGCTAGAAGTGATCTAGTACAAGTACAAAGTAGTAACTGGCTTTCAGCAATAACTATCTGTAACGTAGTTACGTACGAGTTTGTGCAATATCTAAATTATAAATACTAATGTAAGTAGTTACCAGTAAAGTGTTTTTCATGTGGCAAGCTTGGACATATTTCTGCAAACTGTGAAGAACTAAAATCCTATGAAGCATCAAAGAAAAATGGAGATAAGAAGAATGGAGAAAGGGAATGATAATGGTAAAAGCTGGAAGAACAAATTTAGGAGATGCATTGCAGGTACAACCTTATTTTGCAGATTTGAACCGACAATTTGGGTGTTAAATTCTGGCTCATCAGACCACATGACTCTTTTGCGCTTAGTGTTTGTAACTTTTAAGAAACTAAGAGGAAGCGTTACACTTGGGAAAGGTGAAGTGGCTGTAAAGGGTATTGTTTCTGTAAAGATCAGAATGACAGATGAATGTAGTGGGTGGACTCTAGGGTTGAGTGATGTTCTATATGTACCTGACTTGGAATACAATCTATTAAACGTGAGATGCCGTGCCAACATGGATATCAATATTGAATTTGATAGAAATTGTACTTTGGGTATAGACAATGACACAGAAGAAAGAGCAAGTGTCTATTCTGCGAAGGAAAATGGTGGAATTTAATTACTTAAGACTGTTAACAAGCTCAAATCAAAAAGTGTGGTGGCAGCAAAAGAGCAGCAGTGGAAGCAAGAAGTAACCAACGCAGTCGCACTACGAGCAGATAGTGTGGCACGAGAGTCTTGGTCATCTGCATGAGGCAGCACTTGTAAAAATTCCAGGATTAACTGATCTTAGTACAACTACGGCAGGTGAAGGTATTAAGTGTGGAGTGTGCATCAAGGGTAAGGCGACGAAGGATCCTTTCCAGAGGAAAGGCAGCAGGTTCATGGTAAACCCGCTAGAATAGGTTCACAGTGATTTAATGGGCGAGTTTCGCCCATGTTCGGTTGGAGGTGTACGGTATGTATTAACCTTGCACTACACTATTAACCTTCATAGATGAGTTTTCCAGATTTTTACAGTAAATTTTTTGCACAGAAAGAGTGACACTATGAATGATGCAGTTCTTTTAAGACTTCTGGAAGGACCAACTGTAAACGTGTTTGTTTTCCATCATTACTATCCCAGGTTCTGTAAAGAACACAATTCTTCAATATGAGGGAATTCCATTATGTCCAGCATGATTTGACTGCTGCACTCAAGCTAGATATATCTTCCCATTTTGGACGACAGCCAGCTTATTTCCACTTTAATAATGGCTGCAAAGATGTTGTCATTGGTGGTGTTGCTCCCATGGCGTAAACAGTCCATCAGCCACTTATCCCTACATGCAGACCGTTCAGGTGTGGTTCTATCATGGCGAGGTTGATAACAAGCCATGGCAGTCATAAAATCACTTCTTCACACAAGTCCGGCACAATGTAGACAATGCACTTGGTACGCAGCTCTCTAATGCCTACCGCTACATGCATCACACTTTTAGCTCCTCCCTGGTGGTGGGTGGTAGCGAATTGCAGACATCTCTGTGGCACCCTAGTCGTTATTGCTTGTACTAAACACTCACGCCCAAAGTTGTGACTAGCGGCAGTGTCAATAACAGCTGTGACATTTTTCCCTACAAGTTCAACACATACTTGTAGTGCTTTGACGGTACTGTCAGTTATCTGGAACACTCTTGCATGAGTAGCGGGCAGGTTTTCCTGCTGCGGCGGCTGTGTACTCTGACAGGAGGCAGCAGTCGCGTGACATCGGTAACCAATGCAGGGGGTACAGGCGGCATTCTGCCTGCTTATCTTGTTCGTAGGCATGTACCTACCTTGTAAACTACTCCACGTTCTCCCAGCTGGCTCCGCGCATAACGACCTTATGTCCGGTTTTTGACAATGTTACAATGATCTCTAAAAGCAGCATGTTGGCTGATCTGGGTTCAAACGATTGAATAAGCCTAGCTTACATTGTATAAACTACTCAAAACCTTCAAGTTCACGTTGCTGTTCAAGTTACAGTCACGCTTGTGTCTGTATAGCGTCTCCGTCGGTGTCGAATCGACCTAGCACTCTTTCACAGAACTCCTCCCATGTGACTTGGTACTCCCTTTCCAAGTTCAACCATGTGGCAGCGGTTCCCCTTAACCTGTTGGCAGTTACCTCAGTCCAGTCATCCCTATGTATGCTATGTCTATGCAATTTCTCTTTGCACACTGCTAGGAATGTACCCGGGTCTTCTGAGAAGTGTCGCACGAAAGTTGGCAGTAATACATTGCGATCTAGCCTGGTTAAGCCCTGTGGTGTGTATGTAACAACTACTGGCGGTGTGTGTTTCACCTCTGGTGTTGGCGGTGGTGCAATCTCAGCACAGTTTGTCTTACGGCACTCGTCACAGTTCATAACACTGTCGCAGTAGGTGGTAAACTCCGCAGGCCCTATGCATCGTAAATGTGAGTCTTTCCTACACTGTTGGCACTGCGCCCACTTGGTTCCCGCCCCGTCACATCAGGTACGCGTGCACAGACGTTGCTCTAACAGCGTAGGGACATTGTCGGGCGTGCATTGACACAAGGGTTGCTCCCACATACTTCTCTCAAAAAAGTTAATTTCACTCAATCTCCCACAATGCAGGCATTGATCAATCAGAATGTCCATGTAACCCGCGTTTGCAGGTGTTGCGGTTGCAGACGCGGATGTCTTGAGGGCTTCTCGTGGTCAATCAGGTGTGGTGTCCGCCATCTTCTCGCGGTTGACGTGACGCAGATGAACACCCTTGGCCCCACTTGGTAACGCCAATTGACACCATCAGGTGAGACACAAGACAAACAATTACACAATTAGTTACTGGTAATTTGGGCACCAGCGATGCTTCCCAATCACAGCACTATTGAGATTCAGGGTTCTCAGGGATGTTGTGGGTTCTGTGTGTCAGTCTCACCCGTGCGTACTTACAAACACGTTGAAAATACTAAACTTTTAATAAAATCACTGAAATAAACAATTTATAAAACATATGTGGCTAGGACACTGTCACTACTGAATAAAAGAATTGAATTCACTGTAGACTTGTTTTTATTGATATTGTTCATACACATCAACATGCCAATGAAATGATTATCTCTATCAAGACTAGCCAATTCCGCATGGGTGCTCCCCAGCCCGTAATTAATCTAGCACACGCCTAAATGGATGATCTCACCGAGGTGCGTGAAAGCACAGCCTTCACAAGGGAAGAGGGCTGACAGCCACTAGGGGGGACTGACGGTTTTTCCCTGAAGACAGGACACGGTGAATTACAAATGAAAACCCTTAATACACATTAATAAGTATGATTACTCAGCATCACTAACACAAATTCGTCAGGTCTCACCCTCCAGCACGTGGGTAGTGTGGTGACGGCCTATACAGAGCCGGCTAGGACGGGAATAATTGCATCATACACTAACTATAAATTACATAGACTTTTAGATGATACATGACATAAGATGGGACACAAGATAAATATTCACAATAAACACACACGTGTGAAAACAAGCCTAGGTGGCGCGGATGCCGCTGGATAAAGTTTGTAGCGGACCACGTGGTGCAGGTGAAATTGCAATATTTCTGTGTGGAAACTGCAAACTAAATTCAGATAAAATATTATTCGTGTTGAGCAAGTGATTCTTTTTACGATTAGCGTTGCTACAGGCTTGTAACATGCCTTATGGCGGTGAAATCAAACATTACTGTGACTGCGTGGTCAAGTACAAAAAGCATCAATTTATGTAAAAAATACATTGAACCGTGAATAAAAACTGACATAGAACCCTGAAATAAATGATTGCACATACAATGTTACATAAATAAGCTCTTAAAACGCAACGATGGCATCTACAAAGACTTGGCTGTGGTTGGCCTCGTGGTTATACGTGATGTTGCTGTAAAATATTCAAACACGAAAATTACCCTCAAATACATACATAAAAATAAAGCTCTTAAAATGTTATGTAGCAATAACGCAGAAGTTACAATGAAATACCATAAACATAGGCAGATGGCGCCTGATTCAAAAGGCGCAGGTCGCGTGACCTCACTGACATCTTTCTCCTCCTTCTCGATTAAGTTAAAACTGCCACAAGGGCATAAGAATTAATAAAGCTGAAGCATAATGTTGGGAAAATGTCTGGCAGAAACGTAAGCAAGCAAAGATTAACCGGTAAACTAAATTGACTATGGAAACTTAAATTAGTGAACAAAAGTTGTAGTGCGTATGTGACAAGTGTCTTACCTCGCCAGCTGTCCTCGACAGACTGTCCAGGTACAAGCGTCGCACGGACCTACCATGGCCACCTATGGTGTTCACATAAGCGGAAGTGATATGCACGTCAAGTGAAATATTATATATTGAAAATAAAATAGGACAAATTTAATTAAATATTGCCTTACATTGCTATAATTTTCTTATGAATTTCAATATTAATTTAGTGACTCTCTGTGATGGCGTTCACGCTGGAATATTAAGTGTTCTTAATCTCGGTGCCACGGGCACTTTGAATTTTCATAACCAAACAATTACAATTAGTACAAGCACTTTAAAACATTTTAAGACATATTAAACACTGCAAAGAAAATATAACACATTTTACCCTGAAATTAACATTTATAGGAAAGTTCAAAATTATCAGCCCCTTTGCGCACGTGCGGAACACGTGAGCGCCAGCATGGGATGTAGTGCCCCTGGCTGTTAACCAGCATCGAGGCATCACTTCTTTGGAATAAATTTCAAGTTTGCTGTGGCCACTTTTTGGAATACCGAGTCTAAGCATGATAGACGTTCTTCAAATATCCTTCCTGTAACATCATATAGGTAAACCTAACAGATATCTAAACGGAAAAATTTTTCCATGAGGCATTCACAGGTAGCAGGGGAATTAAAGGCATAACTTTGAACTGCCACATTGCTTTGCCTTGGACATAATATGCAGTCTTCTCTTGGTCCTCTGGAGCCACCTCGTAATGTCAGTACCCACTCTTCATGTCCAAAGTAGAAGACCATTATGAACCTGCTAGACTGTTGAATGTGTAACCTATCCTTGGAAGCGGATAAGATTAAGCTAGCGATAATCTACACAAAACCTCAGTGAGCAATCATTCTTCTTGACAAGTACAATGTGAGACGACCATGGGCTAACTGATTGTTCTGTAACATCTAACTCCTTAATTTCTTTCAGAATTCCCTCAACTGCCTCATGCAAAGCCAGTGGAAATCATCTTGGTGGCTGCTTTACAGCCCTGGCATGGCCTGTATCAATGTGATGGCAGGTCACGTTAGTCCTTCCAAGGTCATTTGGTTTACATGAGAAGGCATCCCCATTTCTTTGGAGTAATTCACAGACAACCTTCTCCGAGTAATTTACAGACAACCTTCCCCTGTCGCCAGTTAGAATTTCCTTTGTTCTTACTAGCAGTTCCTCTAGTACTTCTGGTAACGTACATTCTATTTGCTTTGTACTAGAATCTTCTGAATCATTTGGAAGTACCTGTGTGACCTACTTGCAAACACCTATCACAGCCCCCTCCTCAAGACGAATGGCACTATCGGAAAAATTTATAATTCTGAAAACTGTCAGAATTATAAGAGACCAAAGTTGTCACTACAACAATTTTCTCTACCGGCTTAATTAGACCCAAACATCTGACAAACTATCCTTGCCACCTGCCTGTACTAACAATTTCACTAGAAGTGGGCAGCACGGCGGGTTGACCACATACTACTGGGCAGCTAATTGAGGACAAATCATGCCGTGTTGACACAGCCAACTCTGTACTGCCTACTCATAACACCCCAGCCTACATAGTACATCAAGCCCCAAAAGATATTCACCCTATTCTATTTCTGCTATATAAACATTGTGTTCTATGGTAAGGTCACCAAGCCTCAATATCACTTTTCTCTTGCCGATAACTGGTGTGGTCTCACCTGTTAATGTAGCCAAAAAGCACAATTCCTTGCCATCGATGGGTGATCGCTGGGGAGAAGGCATGAGGATGTCTAGTCTTACTACTGTTATGGTGGACCCAGTGTTGACCACCATCTGGCAAGGAACATAATTCACATCTTTCAGGCTCCCCATCACCAGTAAAGCATCCCAATCCAATTTCACTGACCCTACACGTAAGAAATTGGGGATTCCATTCCAGCAGTCACTGACTTTGCCCCTTAAGATTGGTGTTTACAAGTTTTCTGAACGTGCGGTATTCTCACCTGCCTTTCGCAGCCTTTTTTCCCACTGCTGCTGTTGTGAGCAGTAGGCTCTTAGGTGCCTTAGCTGTCCACATGACCAACACTTCCGCCATTTGGGTGGGGGGCGGCAAGGCTCTGTAGCACAAATTCTTGAAGCAATGTCTCTCATAATAGTCTGCAACTCCTTCAGTAGCTTCATTATTGTCTCCATCAACTTTGATCAGCGTCACTGCTCGTACTGGACGTCGGAAGCGACCCCCTGACTTGCAGACTCCACCTCCAGTGCTCGGGCCAGGGCATCCTGCATGTTGTGGGGTGCTGTCAGACGTACTGCTTGTCGTACCTCTGTGTTGGCGATGGCATAGATAAAGAAGCCGACTGCGGTGATGTCGTGCGCCTCCTCGGGGCAACCTTCTTGAAATAGATGGGAAAGTCACACAACATCTTGCCATAGCTCCTGCAGTGGTTCCCCTGGTCGTGGGGTGTGGTTTCGCAGTTGGGCATGTGGCAGGTATCGGTCACCAAAACGTAGCTCCAATGCCAACATCAGTGTGGGGTACTCCAGTTGATGTCATTTTGGTGCGAGGCCTCCCAGTACAGACATGACGTAGTAAGCCCGTTGCTCGGCTGACCAGCCGTTCAGAGTGGCGAATATTTCAAACTGGTGTTGGTACTCCCGCCAAGAAGTCTGGCCATCATACGGGGTGCGCTTAATTGAGACCCCCTTCTCCACTCCTAGCTGCAGGACACCATACTGCAGAGCTACTGAATATCCTCCAAGGTTGCTTTGTGTTTAGGTCTTGCATTGCTTTACCACTTTTGTCGGCTGCTGGTGTGTCCGTAGTGGAATTTTATTGCTGAAGAAATTCCTCCATCTACTTCATTAATACATTTATTTCATGTTTTACTTCATTCTCGACACTGTCCATCCTTTCATTTACACTGTCAATCTTCTTGTCCACATAGCCAACTCTTTCATTCACTAACTTGCAAATGCTTTCTATTTTCCTGTCAACATTTTCATTTACTGTGTCTTTCCTAGCTATCCTGTCTACACTTTAATTTACAAAGTCTATTCTCCTGTCCACATGGTCATTTACACTATAAATATTCTCGTTCACGCAATTTACAGTTTCATTCAGACTTTATTTTACACAAATCATTTGGTTATCTAGTTCCTCAATCAAAGCTTGCAATGCTTCCAGTTCTACAGAAATATTTCTGCCTTATTTTATTTACAATTAATTAATTAATAATTGCCTCCATCCCACTTCTGACATGTTACGCGGACACCTGGGAATGCGTATCTGAGTTCCTGAGGGATGCAGCAGGTCCTTTTTTTTTTATAAAAAAAAAAAAAAAAAAAAAATTGATTTTTAATTTATTTTCAATGCTACAAAAGTCAAACGTCTGTTATTTACCAGTCTGAGAGTCCTATTGACTCTTATTTCTGCTGAGCACAATATTGAATTACTATCTTCATTTCAAATAAGTCTTTATCATTGTCTTTATTCTTTCCATGTCCCTTAATCTGCTCCAATTATTTCCACACGTTTAGTTAAAAGTGTCTATTTCCATTACCCCGAATGCCTTTTCATTCACGCATCTGGTCCACAGACCTGCAGATCAGTCCCACTCTTCACCGCACACAAGCTCGCCGACACACTCTCGCAGATTGCTGAAGTCGTCCCCTGCCGCTCCGGAATCACCCATCTGTCGCTTAAGGTCGCACAAGACCCCAAACTTTTGGCTCTTAATCACTCCTCCCTCAGAGCTCACGTGGTATTTATACTTGAGGTAGGTGCCATCTGAAATGTCATCTGCAATACAAGTTGTTCTGGGAAAGGAAACGGTGATGCCAAAGACATTCCTGCATGGTAAATGGAGAAATATGACCTCAGGGTTAACAAGGCATGCGCTGTGATAAGTTTATCAGCACGTGCGGCGGCATCCTTTATGATAGACCAATCGCTTCATCTTAACATTACAAATTTCACCTCCAGCTCTTGGCACCTTCCCAAACAAAGAAACACTAGGCCGCAACAAGAATTATCATGTTGGCTCGCTTTCTGTAACAGATACGCGGCCACCGGCCTATCGCACGCTTGTTCATTCAAAACAATCCGTTGCTTGCTGCCATCGCTATCATATAACTGCCATCCTTCACTTCCACTCGCTCATGCGGGATGCAAAGCAGCAAGCACGTAACAATAGAGTTATTTCCAGAGAGAGTTCAAAATGCACAAAATTTTGAAAAAGTAATATGGTGTCTAAGTTAACAGGCAAATGAAAGAGAGATAATATTTAGATTAAGGAACTGTTACTTGGAAAATAAACGTTATGGCATGTTGACCACTATAGTATTCTAACAGATGAGAACCTGTTTAATACTGCACAATAAACAGTGCAACAAAAGAAACCAAACAAAAAATAAAAAATACAAAAGTTCTGATTTTTTAAATATTAAGGATTTCCCTGGTGCATGTAAATTTAATTTGAAAAATATCTTCCATTACGGTAATGGATCCTGTATGCAGCAGATATCATTCTGTATTTCTGCATCTCTCGCCACACTATTACTGTATGAAATCTATGGCTTTCTAAAATAATACTACAAACCTCTTAATATAAAAACTTCTGTACATCTTCTGAGGGCCACTCTATTAATTTTTATTGTTCACGGAGTTACCAGTCCGAGATACTAGTGTCATGGGACAATCATTTACAGAAAGCCTTTACATTTTGACCTTACTGGGCCCACATCTATAATGGAAAGTCATTTTTGAGACTAAGTAACATGCAAACATTTTTTACAGTAAATAAAAAAAAAAAATATTTTGACATTGGTAATATCAAGTCTGAAAAATATTACAGATCACTAGTATCATAAATGATCTACATACACAATACCATTAAATGTACTTGGTTTGCCTCATCAAACCAGTTGTGTTTGCATGCAATTCCCAATGTTGTTATAAGCTGCGACTGGTCATTCAAGTAAATCTCATGGGGCCCTCCCATGGCAACATCTTACGCATGGCTGTCTTAGGGTGTTAGTCCCCTGTACCAAGAAGTGCATTAACTTTTACTCACAATGGGCACAAGCTCTCCTTGCTCCATGATGGCAGTGAGATGCTTGCCGCGCTCCGATCCAGACTGCACCTCGTTCCGCAGCAAGTCACCAGTAGACAGGTGCGTGAAACCATACTTGGCCACTATCTTATCACACTGCGTTCCTTTGCCAGAACCCGGTCCACCTGCAACCGTCATCCATGTGCAGTTATCCTATAGGACCTTGATTACTATGGCATTACAAACCTTAGCCAATCCCCAACATGAAAAACTATACACGTACAGCTGGTTCACAATTAATTGAACTTTTTGGGAATAAGAAGAAAAAGTATATATTTCCAACCATGTAAATAATTGAATGGACACAAAGGCAAGCATGATTCCAGTAAAGTTGGCTACAATGTAACACCGGCTAACAGCCAGCTGCGCTCACATGTGCATTCACATGCACAAAGAGGCTCCAATTTAAACTTTCCTATAATGGAATATTATTTGTAGCCATGGTAGATCCGTGCAATGCTAGCCTCGGTGCAGTCATTGTAGGAGGTCTGGCAAGGTACGACGCTGTCACGTATTCACTTCAAACTTTTTGCACTGATGTAGATTGCCATAGCTCTTTCTTAGTAAACCAGTTAACCTTTGCTTGCGTACGTTTTGACAGATAATTTCCCCAGCATAATGCTTCCGCTTAAATAATAATTTGTGCCCTTGCAGATTTTTGAAAGGGAGGAAAGATGTCGGAGAGGCCATGCGGCCCGCGCAACTTGAATCTGGTGCCAGTTGCCTATGCTAAAGGTACTTCATTGTAATATCTGTATTATTGTAGCATGCAATCTTAAAGGCTTTAACTTCATGTATGTATTCAAGGGTATTTTTCATGTTTAATTATTTGACAGCCACATCTTTTGCGACCACACTGGTTCATAGCTGCCAAGTCGATATCTGCACGATCCATGCAGTTTGAGAGTTTATTTGTGCAATATCATGTGTATCATAAGTTATTTCAGGGTTCTATGTCAATTTTATTCAGAGTTCAATGTATTTTTCGTGTAATTGATGATTTGTATGTCTGACTACGCAGTCATTTTCAACGTCTTATTTTCTTGCCATCCGGCATGGTACACAATCAAAACTGATTCAATCTGCAACGGAATAATTTTCCCAACCAGAATTATATTTTGTTTGACCAGAGTTTGTCGTTTTTGCGGAGAAATACAACATTGTCACCTGCACCACATGCTCCTCTGCAACACTTATTCAGCGGCATCCGCGCCATTTAATACTGCTTCCATGTGCTTGCGTGTTTATTGTGACCACTCATGTCATGGCCCATCATTTTCCAAGGGTATTTATGTGATTGTACGTAATTATTTACAGTGACATTATTTCCGCCCTAGCCAGCTATGTGTATAGGCTGTCACCTCACTAACCACATGCAGCAAAACGAGTCCCGATGAGTCCGCATTTAAGATGTCAAATAATCACACGTGTTTACGTAACTTGTTCATAGTCATCTCAGTTCATTATTCTCTGCGCCCTAACTTCAGTGAAAATTGTCAGTCCAGCCAAGTGGCTGTCCACCCCCTTCCCTTGAGAAGATTGTGTTTTCAAACACCACAGCAAAATCATCCATGTAGGAAGTGCGCTAGAATAATTGCGAGCTGGGGAGCACCCAATCGGAGTTGGCTACACACGACTGAGAGTAATTCACAAAAAAAATTCTGGCACATTTTCTTTGTACGAGTGGTAATAATAAGGAAGTAGTACAGTGCATCAAGAGTTTTCTCTTTGTAATGACAGCTACTTCTTGCAATGGTTTTCTAAAAGTTTAGTAATGATGTTTATTAATGCAAAGTGTATCATAATTCAATGGTTGAATTTATGAGTCGGAGTCCCTGAGGTCATCGAGATTTTCTGAGGCTATAATCTTGCGAATGAACTAAATGAACAATTTATTACATTTTATTTATTTAAAAACCACATCGATACACTAACCATAATACAATCGCCATCTTGTCCACACACTCATGCCAACCTACTAAACACAAAATTCCTGTTAATGCCAACCTACTATACACAAACTTCCTGCCAATGCCAACCTATTATACACAAACTTCCTACATCAGTATAAATATACTAAAAATCCCCCCCCCCGCCCCCGCAGTATTAGGAACAATACAAGCACAATTTAATGCTAAACCTATAGTAAGTCATTATATCTTCTGTTGGTCCCTGCTCCTGCCCACTGGGAACATCGCAGGAACAGAGACGGAGCACCATCACAAGGCAGCTCTTTTAACCTTGACTCAAGTAGCTGTCCCCTTGTGGTTCCCTTCTGCTGCTCTTCCGTAAATGTGTTATATTCTCTGCGTTCCTCCGGGAACCCAAGAAAAGGGCTCTGAACTTTCGTTCTCTCGGCCGTTCCCTCTTCCATTGCAAGAGGACAATCATTGCCAGCATGAACTGCTGGTGGTAGTGGTGGTAGCAGCCTGTGTGGAGGAGGATCCAACTTGCCATCATCCTCACCCCTGTCGCGCAACTGATTCACATGTCGCATTGCTACCACACCATTCTCCTGCAAGATCTTGTAGCACATCTGTCCTGTAGTCAACACTACTGCAGGTTTCCATTTATCACCTGTTAGTCTTTGTTCCCACACATGTTTCTATGGGTGAAACTTCCGGAAAGGCAGCATTTGTTTCAATTTGCATGCCTGATGGTTGGGATGCATACTATCAAATACTGTTCGCAGACATCTTCCAACAAGCAGCTCTGCCATTGATTTTCCTGTGGATAACCTTGGTGTGTTTCTTTGCATTAGCAGATATCTAGGTAATTCACAGTCCACATTCTGGCCTGAGATCTGTCGCAGTGCATTCTTAGCCATTTGGACCCCTCTTTCCGCCCTGCTATTGCTTGCCGGATGGTATGGAGTTGTTCGCACGTGCTGAATACCATTTATTCTTAAGAACGTAGTAAATTCCTATGAAGTAAAACTGGTACCATTATCCGAAACGACACATTCAGGTAATATATGCGTAGCAAAGATATTTCGCAGGATTGATACTATCACTTATGAAGTCATTGATCGGGTTGGAATGATTTTTAACCACTTAGTGTAGACATCCACCAGAATCAGGAAATTTCGTCCTTGCAGCGGTCTGAGATAATATATGTGCAATTGTTGCCATTTATAGGTAGGTCTGGTCCAAAATGAACTATATACGGCTGTGCCTTGTTTACTGGCACAATTGGTATTCGCTTACAACCCACTCAATGTCCTCACCCAGGCCCGGCCACCAAAAATAACATCTTGCTAACTTCATCATTGCCACAATGCCTCTCATAAAAATTCAAAAGCCATAAGAAACTTTCCAATTTAGTTTTGCTCTTCGGCTAAGGTGCCTCATGAATAGCACGGACCTTTTCACAGTCTGGCTGAACTACAGCTTTGTTCACAATAAATCCAAGAAAACGCACTTATGGCACTCTAAATTTACACTTCCATTTATTTAAGGTCATTCCCACTTCAGTCATCCTGTGCAATACTTCCTTTAATCTTTCATCATGTTCCTGGATACTTGACCCTGCAATCACAACGTCATCCAGGAACACTGCGACCCCTTGAAGACCTGACAATAGCTGCTCCATAAAATCCTTTAATATACCAGGTCTGCTAACAGCCTTTGTGGTAACCATCGCATACACATCAGTCCCTTTGATTATCTTAACATCAATATTTCAGCAGTAGCATCGTCTACTGGCAAATGAAAGTAGGTTTTCTTCACATCAAGTTATGAGAACACTTCGCTACATACTAGGTTAACCAACAGTTCCTTCATGGTGGGGACGGGAAACACATTTTGCTGCACACATGTTTTCACTGTATTACTATAATCCGCACATATATGTATGTTTCCGTTATTTTTTTTTTTACACTGGTACAACAGGTGTTGCCCAGAATGAAAATGTTGTGGGTTCCAGTACTCCTTCTTTAACTAGCATGTCCAAAGCTTCATACACACAGTATTGCTACTGATCTAGCTTTCAAAAATTTGGGCTCTGCATCCATCTTCAACTTAATGAAAACAGGTGGTACATTCAAGGGTGGCAATCATTCTATGGAACAACACATTCATATTTCTTCAAGATGCTGCTATCAACTTCAAGACTACGGATTTCTTGTACGGACATTCCTAGGTCTTCGAACCAATTTCTACCTAGGAAGCTTTTTCAGCAGAGTCTGCCACGATTAACTTTTGAACAGAACATTTTCCTTTGAAATTGACCTTAAGAGAAACTTCACCGTACACTCGCATGTGTCTCCACCCCCCCACCTCCCCAAATCATCATCAAAATGTCAAACGAACTTTACTTGGTTAAAACACAGGTCTATTTTTAACATTGGGCCAGAGTTATATAATCACATCATGGTTAACAATAGTTAACGCAACACCTGAATCAACTTCAAATTCATGATATTTCCCATTCAATTGCAGGCTTACCTTGTATCCCTGGACCTGATCGATACTAAGATTGACATTAAATAAGGTACCATAATGGTCTTCATTGACACTCGTGTGCTCTCTTCTAAGCCGCCCAGAATCTGTGCAATACACATCTCATTTCTCTGCCTTAGTGCCCCGAGTACTGCTGCTACTGCGGCATACCCTCTTAATATGTCCTACCTTATGACAATGTGAACAAATAGTATTTCTGTGCCTGTGCGCTTTATGCTCAACCACACTGCACCAGAAATATGTGATAGCCGCATCATTCCTTGTAGCATTTACCTGCCGGTTTGCAGTTTTCGTGCTGCTCACATACCCACACTCTTCTTGCACGTTCTCCAGTTTGCTACAACTTCCTTCGCAAACATGTTTAACCTTGTGCTGTGCAGCTGATATAGTCTCCACATTCCTGTTTGCCGCCTAGAAAGCTGCGGATGTTGGAGTCGCTCATACTTAACCCCACACACAATACGTATTAACAACTGCTTCTCTGGATCTTGAAAGTTACATCCTCCTGACAATCGTTTCAATTCTACCACGAACTCTGCTACAGTATCGGTAGGCTGTTACTTGCGATTTGGAGGGGGGGGGGTAATGGGGGGGGGGGGGGGAGAGAGAGGAGAGAGAGAGAGAGAGAGAGAGAGAGAGAGAGAAAAAAAAGCGATCTCATTCTTCTTAGGATCAAAATGGCTATCCAGCACTCTTCATAACTGACGTCGACCAATTCTTTTGGCGTAATTAACAAAGTCAACAAAGCCAATGCCAGTTCACCAATAACCATGAGAAAAGTTGCCCTTAACTGCTTCACGTCGGTAATCTTGCTTGCTTCCGCAAAAAAAGAAAACCTGACCTTGTATTGTGGCCATCTGTTAGGCTCCGTGATATACAATTCAGAAATCTTCCCGAACGCCATTATGCTGTATCCATATTACCCCTCCGCCGCATGTCTATAGCTATTCACTTCCTCGATAGGCACTCTTGAGTTCAATATCTTATAACCTTACTTCCAGGAATTCTTTCAGAATCCCATCCTCATCGCCAAATATGGTACATCTTATTTAATTAACAACCATCTCAATAACCTCACAATAATGCAATCGCCATCTTGTCCACACACTCCTGTCAACCTACTATACACAAATTCTCTACATCCTTATAAATACACTACAATATTATAAAGTAAAAGGTCAGAAAATATAATGTTAAAAATGATAAACCGATTCACATTTTATATGATGAACCAGTTCAAGAAATCAATGTTATAAAAAAGTCATGACCAAAACATCTGGTAGTAAAAAAAAAAAACTTTCTTTCCTTCACACAAACACAGCTGAATTTGTAGATGCGGTAAATAAAATTTATTTTAGAAAATATTTAAGGTAGGCATTGTATGAACAAGGAATCAGTCCCCTGTGTTTTGAACATCTCCCTTCAGAGTAATATAATTCATTGAAGTTCCAGCACTTCTCATTTGTGAATGATAAGTGCTGACAGCAACGAACACAGTATGTTGTTCACTGGTTACATGTGAAGCATGCTCAACACAGTACAGAAACACCACAATATTGAACAATTACAACACTTGGAGTAGTAAGTTAGGCCTAATTGTTTTAAAGTAATGTAATGCTGGACCCTTGATGTTTATTTACAAAACTAGACTTACAAAAAATAGGCCTATTTATCTTCAAAATATTTAGTTGCAGAGAAAAGTGTTACTGAACATTGTAATCCATATATGCGTACTGCTATTAATGAAACTTACCTAGAACCCAAATGATAGGTACTTTTATACCTGCCAAAGGAGCCATATCAGACGCTGTTCTCTGCACAAGGTTGACCTGAAACAGAAAAATACTTTCTGTATGGTATGTGGTATGGTAATTGTAATGTCAGCCTGCAGTATGAACAACAAAAAAAAAAATTCTTGCCTTAATTAAACCACACCATCTGTCAGAGCTAGCAAAAATTTATAGCAGTTGCCCCCTGTGCAGCACCCTAAGTTTGAATCCTGAAACACACTTAATTTTCTCACAAGACATGACTAAGAATGAGAACATTTTGAGATCCTGAAATCTATGTAAGATATAAAAAAATTGTTCATATTTGACTTGTTAAAAAACACATTTTCATGCTATTCTCTCTATTCACATGCTTGGGTATGTAAAATATCTGACAATGAAGTGTGAACAGCTGACCTGAAGGTTCACACTCATATAAGTAAACCGAGTTGACTTGATTTCCAGCATCCTTTTGAAGATCCCATCTGAAAGGAGCATTGTAATTGTGCCCAATCATCATTGTGACAGCTGCACAGAAAACTGGCTCAACCATATCTCAGCTTGAAATAGTAAAATGTTCGTTTGCAAGTGTGTGATAAGAAAAGACCAGCAATCAGGAAAGTGGACAGTTCAGGCCTAGAGGGGAGAGAGGAGGGCTGGCCAAAGGGAGGGAAACAAGGGTGCTGCAGGACGCCGGAGACAAGGTTAGGCAGGTGGTTGGAAGAGCCACAAAGCAGGAACAGGTTGTAGGGTAGGAGCCAAAGGTAGTTTTCCTAGACAGCTCTATTGTAAAGAGGGTGGAGCTGAGGAATATCAGGAAAGAAATTACATATAAAGCAGCTGGAGGGGGGGCGGGGGACCAGGGATTTGGAGGAAAGGGTTAGTGGTATGAAAGGTAGCGGGGTGGCAAAGGTTATTCTCATTCATGTAGGGGGAAATGACCTGGCTCATAGGGAGATGGGGCAGGAGGTAGAGTGGGACCTCAGGGGATTGCTGAGGAAAGTGTGGGAGAAGTTCCTTGGAGCTAGGGCAGTAGTCAGTGGCGTGCTGGTTAGGAAAGGAGCATCCTATAGGAAATCAGTGGCTGCGAGTGAGGTCAATGAGAGGGTGTGTAGGGATTTGGGGGCTACATTTATAGATAGTAGGAAATGGGTAGACTGGGAAAGTGCAGGGTGGGACCAGTTTCACCTGACAGAACAGGGAAAGAGGATTCTAGGTGATCTGCTAGGTAGAGAAGTAGCTGGCTGCATGGAGAGGGTCAGGACAGAGCAGCAGTTGTTAAAATAGCAATCAATTAGAAGCAAGGAAACGGAAGGGGAGAGAAATGGGGAGAATAGCGTTGATGAGACCGCAGGGGTGGAGATAGGAGGTAAGCAATGTATGATGGAAAAGCAGAGTATTAGTATAAAGATAATGGTGATGAACTGTAGGAGTGTGTACAACAAGATAGAGGGCTTCTGGGGAAAGGTTGAAGGATACGAGGCGGATAAAGTGGTAGCTGTGGAGACTTGGTTGACTGAGGAAGTACTGGACATTGAGTGTAGGCAGGATAAGTTCACCATCTTCAGAAGAGACAGGGATGGGAGAGGAGGAGGAATAATGGTGAATGTAAGGAAAGGGCTAAAAGGGGTGGTAGACTGGGTTAGTGAGGATGTCGAGGTAATGGAAATTAAATTGAGTGGTAGTAATAGGAAAATCACTTTGCTGGCAGCATATAGACCACCAGGACAGGGATGGCAGGCAATTGAGATGATCAAGGAGGGGGTCGATAGACTAAAGGAAAGGCAGTGGGTTGTTGTAGCAGGGCATTTGAATATGCCAGGGGTGAAATGGGTAGAGGGTGCAGAAGGAATGGGTAGCATGATGCAGAGAATGGCAGCACCGTTAGTCAACAGCGGATTAGTCCAGGTAGTAGAAACCCCTATGAGATGGAATGAGGAGGGTGTTGGGTCAGTGCTGGATGTGGTGTTGGTCAGACCTAGGAATGCTGTAGTTGGTGAAATAGTATTGGATGGTATAGGCGACCATCATATACAGGTTGTGGAAATTAGGATTGGCAGGATGAGGAAAGTGCAAATGGCAGAAAGGTTGGTGTGGCAGTATGGGAGCGGAGACAAGAAGGGGGCAGAAATATTCCTGAGAGACAGGTTTAAAAAATGGTCTTTGGAGGAGGATGTAGAGGGGTTGTGGAGGGAGTTTACAGGATTAATGGAGGTTATATGAGAGAAATTTGTGCCAATAAAAAGGTTACGGACTGGGGGAGATCCGCCATATTATGGACAGGAGAAGTCCAGAAAATTACATGCCAAGTGGAGAAATGAAGGGATGATAAGATCTAAAGAAATGATGAAACAAATGGGTAGGGAGCTTGAAAGGAAGATCAAACAGGAAAAGAATATTTTTCTGGGGAACATGGTGGAAGAAGGAAAAGGCAAGGAATGGGGGAAATTGTTTAGGTATGTTTGGAGGTTAAGGGGATGAAACGAAGGGATCCCTCTGCTAACAGGAAGGGATGGTAGGCATGCGAAAAATGACCAAGAAAAATCGGAGATGCTGCAAGGACAGTACTAGTCAGTGTTTGAGGCAAAGGAGGGTTGGAATAGGGGAACAAACAGGGTTCGGGGGGTGTTTAGAGAGTTTAAGAAGAGGGAGTGGGAGAGAGAAAAGGTAATTAGGGGTTTGGAGAGCAGTAAGGCAGGAGGACCAGATGGGATAGGAAACGCAGCACTAAAGTTTGGTGGCAAGGAGTTGGCGAAATACTTAGAAGTGCTGTTTAAAAAGTCCTTAGGAGAGGGTAAGTTACCACAAGATTGGAAGGATGCTATGGTGGTACCTATACACAAGCAGGGAGAGGATAGGGGGAGGCCTGGCAGCTACAGACCGGTGAGTCTCACATCAAGTACAGGAAAAGTAATGGAGAGGATGGTGGTGCAGTATGTGGTGATGGTTATGAACAATAGAAATTGGTTGGAGGAGTCCCAGCATGGTTTCAGGAGGGGTTACTCATGTGAGACACAGCTCGCTGGATTAGAGGATCTGGTGCAGGTCGTTGATGAGGGGAAGCAGGTGGTTGTGTGCTTCATAGATTTTGAGAAGGCATTTGATAAGGTGCCCCATGGGACATTGATGAGGAAAGTGGAGGCGCTGATACCAGACAGGAGGGTAGTGGAATGGCTAGGGCACTTTCTCAGGAGGCGAAAGTAGAGGGTGAAAGTGGGGAGGCAATATTGGAAGAAGAGGTGGTTACGTCAGGGATACAACAGGGAAGTGGTCCTTTGTTATTTACCATAATGGTAAATGACATGGGTTTGGAAATTAGGGGAAAAATCTGATTGTTTGCAGACAATTGTGTTGTATATGCTGAGGTGGGAGTGGGGAGCGGAAATTTGCAGGCGGACATTGATAAGATATGGTTGTGGACCAGAAAAAATAAAATGAAGATAAATGTAAGAAAAACTAACATAGTGAGGTTCACAGGGAAGATGATAAGCAGGGACATGTACAGATGGGAGGGACAAGAGATAGAAGAAGCAGCAGAATATAAGTATCTAGGGATAGTACTGCAGGGAGACCTCAGATGGAAAAAAACAGGTAGAGAGGGTGGTTGCAAAGGCAAAAAGGGCTCTGGGTATGCTGGGAAGAGTGCTAAATGGAGTCAGCTGTGAGGTGAAGGAGAAGGCGTATGGCACAATGGTACGGCCAATGTTAGAATATGCTGCAGCAGTATGGGACCCGTATGTGGAGGTGGAGGTGCGAGAACTGGAAAAGGTGCAGAGAAAGACAGCAAGATGGGTGAAGGGTTGGTGGAGAAGGCAGGGGCAAGATGGTGAGGAAGAAGGGAACTATACACCATCAGTGATGAAAGAAATGGGGTGGAACTCATTGAAGGACAGGAGGAAAGTTAAACGGTTAGTCAGGATGTACAGGGTGGTGAATGAAGAGGGAGGATGGGGAGAGTTACACTGCAAGCTAAGTAAGGGGATGTTTAGAGGAAGAGGAAACAACAGTGAGAAGCTTCAGAGGGTGTGGAGGAGAACGAAGCGGGGTAGGCAGTCCATGCTTGTGAGGTCTGTGAGGGAGTGGAATGTGTTGAGGGAGGAATTGGTATCTGTGAGAGGGGTTGGTAAATTCAGGAAGGGAGTGGAAAAGGAGTTGGTTGGGTGAAGGAGAGTTGAGAGAGCTCGCCACCAGGTGGTAGCCTAATTGCAAGTGTATGTATATATAGAATTTAAGGTCTACCTAGCATAGTAATACACAAAAAGGATACAAATAAATAGACAACCATGATTACACTGAATTGAACTCCAAACTAATACTTGGGTCCTCTGAGTGCTGATACATCTAGTCATGTCAGCAGTTTGGGATCAACCACCGCTGGCCAGGTTTCCTCAGCACATATGCACTTTTACACGAACCACAATTTTCAAACTTCTAACCTTGGTGGAACTATGTGACTATGCTTATACCATGTTTCAGCTGCCAGTTTACATGCTTGCATGTTAGAATAAATGTTAAAGTTGTTAGTTGAACCCACAATTAAAACAGAATTTAAAAACTAGCAATGTTAAGTTTTTTATCACAAAAATAATTTTAATAAGCCAATTTTCTAAGTTTATGTGAATTCCTAAATACCTACTTTCAAGTAGGAAATGTGCTTCTAGTACTTTCTGGATGTGTACCTCTCATCAGAAATAAATTAGAGGTATATTCATAAGCATCTGAATTACATAGCCTACCTGTAAATATGTGTACCTAGCAGTCACATCACCACGTATATATTTAGGAGTATTCAAATTGCAATTTATGTAAAATACAAAAATACCTATGATTATACATCTTGTGTGCACTTGTGGTGGGCATATTATTACTCAGTGATAATTAAGAGCCTGAACCGGTGACTCAGCTAATTAGCAGCAGGGAAGACATCTGTCACAGCCTTTAGTAAGGAAACAATCTTGTCATATGCCAGGACTGATTTTGGAAAACTATGGAAGAGCAAAATTAATATGACTAGACTGGAAATAGACTGCAGGTTCTCCTGACTGTTAGTCCAGCATGGTGTAACCTTTCTCAGACTTAGCAATAAATAAGTGTGTACAGTTCAAAATCCACAATGATGAGATAAGAACAATATCAACCAAAAGCAAAGACAAACTATTATAAAATGGACGTAACAATGAATGTAATATTAACACTGACTGAACCATCAATTTGCATCTATGCTATTAAAAACACTTTGTTATAAGTCACAGAAAACTCACAATATGACATAAAACTTGGACAAACCAAAACATGCAGTATACAGCCAACACGGCTGTTGTCAACAAATATAAAAACAAATGATTCCAAATAATCTAAGTTTTCACGAACATCATTAATTTTTTTTCTCTGTTGGTCACTCATTCTGGTGTTCTTGTGTCATTATTTTGTTCTTGTGATAACTGACTGGATTTCTTCTATGGAAATACTATTTGTATGTTCCTCACATAATTGCTGACAAGTGCCAAAAATTTCTCAATTCAACTTTTATTTTATTGTTTCTAGGTAAGTTACAAGTTTTTATTTCATATTGTGGGATCTTCTGTTGTCAACAATTGATTTCCATTACAAGAATGATTAAAATGTAGTAGACCTAACCAATTGTTTAGCCAGGGAGGCAACTAAAGAACTGACTTTGTCCAACAAAATTGAAATGGAAGAGCTGGTTCAGACCAATGGAAAAAAACTTTACAATAATCTGCCACAGACTCTTATTGCTATTACGATGTTGAAGAATTTTTTTGTACATGAGGTGTCACACTGTTACTATTCTATTTCAAAATATACACAATGTATAAATTTACAGTTGCAATAGTAGTGTGTTTAGTATAATTAGTTGTAATTAGAGTTGCCGCTTGTATTGTGTTTAGTATATTAAGTATAGTGCAAACATTATTTTGTACAATATTATTGTGTATATTTGTATTGTAAACTGACATAACTTGTTCCATATCTCAATTTTGAGATCTCAGGAATGCAAATAAATGAAATGAAAAAAAATTAAATGAAAGTTTGGAAGGCATACCATAGTTTGTTTAATTAGTAATTTTTACTATGTCAATAATGCGAACACAAAAATTTCCTCTAATTTCTCCTTAATTTTAAGAGCAGCTTATTAAATAATTTGCACTGGCTGCCCATTTTAAAAATGACTACACATTTTCATTTAAAACAAAGGCCTAACAGTCCCCCATTTTCATGTATACTTCATGGTTAAAGGCTGTTCATGGTAAAGTGCACGCTTTTGAGACACTAGTTAATTTTTCCTTTCAGCCATTTTTTAACCTTAAACCACCTTTATAAATAAATATTGCAGTAAGTAATAAACAACAGTGTGTATATTCCATTGCACTCGAAAGTTAAAGCTAAAATCAAATATATTTATTGACTATTATTCCAAAGGAGAGGGCTTTCAAAAGTGCTCACTTTACCATGAATAGCTCATACTGTACCAGTTTCATTTAGAAGGATGTTTTTTCTTTTATCTTTAGGTTGAAATGATTTAACACAATTTTGTAACTTTTTTTCAAAAGAACTAATTCAATATAAATAGCTTAACATATAGAACAATTAACAGGAAAACATCAAAGCAACAAGAATAGCAATTGTTACAAGGCTTTCATATGTAACGTTAGTCTGAGAATGGTATTACAATAATAATTTTTTACTCACTGTAATTTTTTTTGCAATGAGAGCACTCGTGCATTTAATTGGCTATAACACAGTTTTAAATTCTTCTTTGCTAAATCTTGTCTACTATTGATTTCTGTAACATCTTGCAGCTTAAACAATTTTCACATGTCCCATTTGAACTTCTAGTCAATAGCCGTGTATCTTAAAATACTAATTTTCCACATGCATTTGTTAGACATTAAAAATTTTATTTCAATAACTAGTTCAATAGTTCAAGAATTAATGGAAGTTGAATTATAGACATTTATATAACCACGTGTCTTCATACTGATATATCCCTCAAAAAAGGCACAGAAAGAAAACACTTCAGTGAGGACAAAAAGCTAGATCTTTGTAATTGTCTTCTCATGTATCATGTTTAAATTTACTTATCCAATGTCTTTGTACACATGTACCAAGTGATCAGAGGGGTGCAATAAACTAAATTAAACTGACAGACTGCTTTTGTGTCCTGTTGAAAATTGCTCCATATAACTGTTTATAGGATGTTCACAGTAAACTGAGCACATTTGAAAGCCCTGCTTACAAAGCCCATTGTGTGTTCCTTAACATATTTAAAATTAACATGGCATTATTTATTTCACTGAGACATCTCTACAGAAAACCAAAATTCCTTTACACTAACTTAAATCAATTCATCTACAATCCTATGTTAATGCAATATTACAATTAAAAATACCCATAGTCTAAACTACAGCAACAATAAAAACTCCTTTGCTAATTCATAAAACTCTGTAAAATTGTATTTTTTACTTTTTGCACATTCACATCCTACTTGTAATTGTAAACTATTACAGGAACTTACTTTTGTTTCAGCTAGCTAACTTAGGAAATACTGCATGTTCCGAAATTGTTGGGCATAATTTTAAGGGGTTGATAAGGCACACTGTGACAAACATTTTGCTATTAAGGAACATGCATCGGGAAACGCCTCCCGTCCAAACTACAGGCACCAAATGATGTGGGCACCATTTTAACTCTGCATGGTACCTGGGCCAATCATGTGCGGGCTGGAGTGGAGCCAGTCTGCAGACAGATAGCAGATGACAGTCTCCAAACCCCACGTGCTACGGCTAACAGCTGCTAGCAGTGCATAAACAAACAAAGAGAGATGAAGCATGGTTCACCTTTATAGGTGTTCAAAGTGACACCAGACATTTGTAGACAGGCATTAACGCGGCCAACCTTATCATTATGAACTCCAAAAATATATTGTGCATGTGTTGAATGCAAAGGCAGGCAGCAAGAATTCTCGCAGTCAAGTCCTCAGTGTGCTTCAACAACTAGCTGGGGTGTTCACGTGAATCACAATGAAACAGTCATGTCCGGGAGAAGGCCGGCTTGGCTCCACCCCATACTTGTGTATTCTGCTCGGCTCGCACAAGAGTGGCCCAGGCAGCACGCCAAATTCAAATGGTGCGCTTATTGTTTGACGCCTGTAGGGGGGGGGGGGGGGAGATAACGATATGGGCATTTCGATACACGTTCTTTATATAATATTTGTCGCTGCATGCCCTACCATCCCTTAAAGTTATGCCCAACAATTTCTGAACACCCAATATATTCTCTTCCCACATTTGTGTACTGTAAATAGGTTTGGCAAATGTCCTGTATTGTACAGGATTTCGTGTATGTGCATTAGACAGGATGACACATCCTGTATCACATTTACATGAAAATAAACTGAATATTAACAGTGTCAGTAATATAGCACGTCTGCAATCACAGGTATATTTAATGCTATAACCCAGTGGTTTTGAAATTGTGGTTCGCGGGGCCACTGCTTGATCCTAGGTGATCAGCAAAATAAATTTCATGACATTTTCTTGTATTACTTAAACTTTTCTACAGTTAAATCATTTATCGTAGCATTTTTATGATGAGAATAACTTTTTATGGTGGTGTTTAATTTTAATGGATAGATAATCCTTATTCCTACATTTTGTTACTAGAACAGAAAAGCTGCCTGTGTTAGGTAGATAGCCTAACCTACATATAGTTTGAGAACTGCTGCAGAGAATGGCCACAAATAGTTGCAACTGATACAGACAGTTGCCTTTTTTTTAACAAATGTGTCCAAGGAAGTAACACTTGCCAATAGTGTAGAGTATATTTTTTGTATAGTGTGTGTTGATATCTGATTTACTGCTGATTAAATCTGAAGTCTAATTCAAATAACACTGAAGTAACTTATGACTATGGCTGTAACTAGGCCTAATATTTTGTTGCAAGGCCTGCGTGTTGTCAAAATGTTCACTATGTAGGCCTATAATAGTAACTTTTGCATATTACAGATAGTATTTGAACCTGTTCTTCCTTATAACGATTTTCCATGATAATTTCATTGGGATCAGATGTGTGTAGAATTGTTGGAAGTCTCTTATGGCAAACCTGAAGTAGAAGATACCGGTAACCCTAACTCTAATTTTTTTTCCTTTCAATTCTTTGCTGTTTGGCAATTAGAAACAAATTAAACATACAAGTTTTTGGATGAAATGAGCATTGACAACACTGGTTATGGCTGTTGTTAAGCTTGATTATAACAAATACCATCGTCCGAAGGTGTTCACACGTACTCTTTGTTACTGATGTGGTTAAAGATATTTTAAATTTAGCATGGCCTTTACTTCAAGTGAGTCATATCAGTGTATGCAATACCCCTTTGATAAACACCAGCAATATAGTATAGGTATAACTTGTTAGGTTAGAAACGCGTTAAAAAATAAAGAGTGATGCAAGTGTTTATTTTTACATTAACTACAGTAAAGCCGAAATCACATAGCCCCAACGTGCACGACACGACGGCCAACAGCCAATGAAATAAAAGATACATCATCATAAGCCCGAACGATTCTGTTGTCCGACCAGCAGTTTTGGATTAGAAATGATTTCTAGTCTTCGCCATGTTGCGAGGCACGACGCACAGTGTACAACCTTTAAAAATGAAATTGTACTGCAATCTTTCCCTACAATGGCAAATAATAATTTTAATTATTATAAATAATAATTTTACCTTTGTATGCATTAACGATACCCTACCAATTTGTCACAATTATGTATTACAAATTTCCCTCTTGTTCACCACCTTCCAAACTAACATAGCCTATCAGCACCTTAGACATAGATTCGTTAAATGCCGAGCGCATGGTGTTGGTTGTGTTGTATATTCAAGTAGTCACATTGAAATGTGTCGTGCTGTGTTGGTAGAGGCTATGTGATTCTGGCATTATACTTCCCCATAATTATTGCTTAGCAGAAAAAAATTTCAGCAATTAGTATTTTAAGCTAATATGTACAAATGCTGTTTTTGTGTTGCTTAAAAATGGGTGCTCCTGAATTTTTTGTCATTATAAGCAATCCTGTTGTATGAAATGCTACACAGTCAGTTAAAATATAAAGTTAAGCTGAATTTTTAAAAAATATTTTGACTGTGTAGCATTTCATACAAGATTACTTATAATGTGACACAAATTCAGGAGCACCCATTTATAAGCAACACAGAAACAGCATTTTTACATAATAGCTTAAAATATTTTATTATATATATATATATATATATATTATATATATATATATATATATATATATATATATATATATATATATAATATATATATATATATATATATATTAGAGAGAGAGAGATTGCTCTACACTTACACAAAAGGGCAAGTCCTTCCCGAAACAGCTTGTTAAATAAACATTTGCATCCGGTATAACTCAATTCCCAAAAGTTTACTAATGTTTTATTTAGCTGCGTGAATACACACAAAAAAGTCCAAATACAAACATTTCATTTTCTGTTTCCCTCAATAGACAAACATTAATTAGTAGCTGAAACAAATTTTTTGATTCTACGTGATAGCGAACGCAAATTTCCACAAAATCTTCAATAAACTATTTCACAAGTTACGTTTCGAGACATGTCCGCAACATTCGTTTTTCTTTAGCGATGAACTCCATGAACCAGTTTCCCGTCAAAGATTAACTAAATATATGTACTCCTCACAGTCTAGGTATGTTCGATTACAATTCGATTAGTACGGCAGTCAATTATTTAGTTGCAGTAAATCGATTTTTTTAAATCAATTACAACCCCTACAGTAATCATTAAAAAAGGGAAGATGACCGCCACAGACGGACTACAGGTTGTGTTGTTCCCTATTTAAGGTTGTTCTGGCTTGTGATTAGTTCTAGCAACAGGTTTAAATATAGGTGGAGGAGTAGTTTGAGGTATAATTAGAGTTAAGATTAGTGTTTTATGTGGTAATTAGTTATAAGGAGGGAGTATTGTCCGATTGTGTGTACGAGGCCGAGGCCTTTGTTATTGTACGAGGGTTAAGGGTGTATGGTGTAAGTTAGGCAAGTTGAGAAAGCGTGTGTATACGTAAGTATTTGGTGTATTTTATAAGGGAGGTAGTTTTAGTTTTAAGTTAGTTAAATTATTTTTTTTTAAGAGAGAGGGTAAAAAAATTGGTAGGGAGGTGTAAGTGTAGGGGCTGTGGAAAGATAGTGGTGTGCAGTGCGACCAGTGTGGCGGCTGGTACCATGTTGGCTGTATAGTGATCAGGGAGGAGGAACTGGAACCACTACAAGAACATGAGTGGAAGTGTGAGGAATGTGCTGAGGGAAAGGGTTTAGTGGCAGTGGTAGGGAACAAATTGAGGGTAGAGAAGGAAACACAAGTAAGTGGAGAAGGTGGAAACTGAACTTGGGATATGCTCAGGGAAAGCTTTGTAGAGGGTGTGCCAGTTCCAATGGAAGTGGCTAAGGAGGAGAGGTGGAAAGGGGAGATGGTAGATTTGATGAGCAGGAAAGAGAGGGAAATGATGCATAGGATTGAGAGGATGGAGGAAAAGATCAGGAATGAGATGGGTAAAAGTAGAGTTTAAATGAGGGTGGATAAGTTGGAAGATGTAAAGGGGTGCTAAGGAAAATGAAAGCCGATCCACAGGAGGAAAAGCTGAGAAGAGAGGAAGAGTTAGGCAGAATGCAAGTAGGGCTGCAGAAGGAACTGCAGGAGGAAAGGCAGAGGAGATGGGAGGCAGAGATAGAGGTGGTAAGATTAAGGAGGAAAGATGAGTTGGAGGCAGTAAAAAACGATAAGGCAGTAGGAGACATAAGACAACAAATAAGGTTAGAGGAGCAAGAAAGAGTAGCAAGGGATAAAGTGATAGTAGTAGGCAAGAAGCATTCAGGAATAGAGGAACGGAAATCAGAAAGCAGGGAACAGGCAGTGGTAGACGGTAGGAAGCAGTATGCGGAGAGGCTTGCAAGTGTGCGATTAGCAAAGACCAGCAAGCAGGAGAAAGAGGACAGTTCAGAGCCAGAGGGGAGAGAGGAGGGCTAGCCAAAGGGAGGGAAACAAGGGTGCGGCAGGATGCCAGAGACAAGGGTAGGCAGGTGGTTGGAAGAGCCACAAAGCAGGAACAGGTTGTAGGGAGGTAGCCAGAGGTAGTTTTTCTAGGCAGCTCTATTGTAAAGGGGGTGTAACTGAGGAATATCAGGAAGGAAATTACATATAAAGCAGCTTTGGGGGGGGGGGAGGGCAAATACCAGGGATTTCGAGGAAAGGGTTAGTGGTATGAAAGGTAGCAGGGTGGCAAAGGTTATTCTCATTCATGTAGGGGGAAATTACCCGGCTCATAGGGAGATGGGACAGGAGGTAGAGTGGGACCTCAGGGGATTGCTGAGGAAAGTGCGGGAGAAGTTCCTTGGAGCTAGGGCAGTAGTCAGTGGCGTGCTGGTTAGGAAAGGAGTATCCTATAGGAAGTCAGTGGCTGCGAGTGAGGTAAATGAGAGGGTGTGTAGAGATTTGGGGGCTACATTTATAGATAGTAGGAAATGGGTAGACTGGGAAAGTGTAGGGAGGGACCAGTTTCACCTGACAGAACAGGGAAAGAGGTTTCTAGGTGATCTGCTAGGTAGAGAAGTAGCTGGCTGCACGGAGAGGGTCAAGACAGAGCAGCAGTTGTTAAAATAGCAATCAATTAGAAGCAAGGAAACGGAAGGGGAGAGAAATGGGGAGGATAGCGTTGATGAGACCGCAGGGGTGGAGATAGGAGGTAAGCAATGTATGATGGAAAAGCAGAGTATTAGTATAAAGATAATGGTGATGAACTGTAGGAGTATGTACAACAAGATAGAGGGCTTCTGGGGAAAGGTTGGAGGATATGGGGCGGATATAGTGGTAGCTGTGGAGACTTGGTTGACTGAGGAAGTACTGGACATTGAGTGTAGACAGGATGATTTCACCATCTTCAGAAGAGACAGGGATGGGAGAGGAGGAGGAATAATGGTGTATGTAAGGAAAGGGCTAAAAGGGGTGGTAGAATGGGTTAGTGAGGATGTCGAAGTAATGGAAATTAAATTGAGTGGTAGTAGTAATAGGAGTATTACTTTGCTGGCAGCATATAGACCACCAGGACAGGGATGGCAGGCAATTGAGATGATCAAGGAGAGGGTCGATAGACTAAAGGACAGGCAGTGGGTTGTTGTAGCAGGGCATTTTAATATGCCAGGGGTGAAATGGGTAGAGGGTGCAGAAGGAATGGGTAGCATGATGCAGAGAATGGCAGCACCGTTAGTCAACAGAGGATTAGTCCAGGTAGTAGAAACCCCTATGAGATGGAATGAGGAGGGTGTTGTGTCAGTGCTGGATGTGGTGTTGGTCAGACCTAGGAATGCTGTAGTTGGTGCAATAGTATTGGATGGTATAAGCGACCATCATATTCTGGTTGTGGAATTTGGGATTGGCAGGATGAGGGAAGTGCAAATGGCAGAAAGGTTGGCGTGGCAGTATGGGAGCGGAGACAAGAAGGGGGCAGAAATATTCCTGAGAGACAGGTTTAAAAAATGTTCTTTGGAGGAGGATGTAGAGGGGTTGTGGAGGGAGTTTACAAGATTAATGGAGGTTATATGAGAGAAATTTGTGCCAATAAAAAGGTTACGGACTGGGGAGATCCGCCATATTATGATCAGGAGATTTTGAAAATGAAGAAGTGCAGAAAATTACATGCCAAGTTGAGAAATGATTGGATGATAAGATCTAAAGAAATGATGAAACAAATGGGTAGGGAGCTTGAAAGGAAGATCAAACAGGAAAAGAATATTTTTCTGGGGAACATGGTGGAAGAAGGAAAAGGCAAGGAATAGGGGAAATTGTTTAGGTATGTTTGGAGGTTAAGGGGATGAAAGGAAGGAATCCCTCTGCTAACAGGAAGGGATGGTAGGCATGCGAAAAATGACCAAGAAAAATCGGAGATGCTGCAAGGACAGTACTTGTCAGTGTTTGAGGCAAAGGAGGGTTGGAATAGGGGGACAAACAAGGTTCGGGGGGTGTTTAGTGAGTTTAAGATGAGGGAGTGGGAGAGAGAAAAGGTAATTAGGGGTTTGGAGAGCAGTAAGGCAGGAGGACCAGATGGGATAGTAAACGCAGCTCTAAATTTTGGTGGCAAGGAGTTGGTGAAATATTTAGAAGTGCTGTTTAAAAAGTCCTTAAGAGAGGGTAAGTTACCACAAGATTGGAAGGATGCTATAGTGGTACCTAAACACAAGTAGGGAGAGGATAGGGGGAGGCCTGGCAGCTACAGACCGGTGAGTCTCACATCAAGTACAGGAAAAGTAATGGAGAGGATGGTGGTGCAGTATGTGGTGATGGTTATGAACAATAGAAATTGGTTGGAGGAATCCCAGCATGGTTTCAGGAGGGCTAACTCATGTGAGACACAGCTCGCTGGATTATTAGAGGATCTGGTGCAGGTAGTTGATGAGGGGTAGCAGGTGGATGCCTGCTTCATAGATTTTGAGAAGGCATTTGATAAAGTGTCCCATGGGACATTGATGAGGAAAGTGAAGGCGCTGATACCAGACAGGAGGGTAGTGGATTGGATAGGGGACTTTCTCAGGGGGCGAAGGCAGAGGATGAAAGTGGGGGAGGTAATATCGGAGGAAGAGGTGGTTACATCAGGGTTACCACAGGGAAGCGCACTGGGTCCTTTGTTATTTACCATAATGGTAAATGACATGGGTTTGGGGATTAGGGGAAAAATCTGATTGTTTGCAGACGATTGTGTTGTATATGCTGAAGTGTTTGAAAGGGGGGGGGAGGGGAAATTTGCAGGCGGACATTGATAAGATATGGTTGTGAACCAGGAAAAATAAAATGAAGATAAATGTAAGAAAAACCAAGTTAGTGAGGTTCACAAGGAAGGAGATGATGATCAGGGACATGTGCAGATGGGAGGGACAAGAGATAGAAGAAGCAGCAGAATATAAGTATATAGGGATTGTACTGCAGGGAGACCTCAGGTGGAAAAAACAGGTAGAGAGGGAGGTTGCAAAGGGAAGAAGGGCTCTGGGTATGCTGGGAAGGGTGCTGAATGGATTCAGCTGTGAGGTGAAGGAGAAGGCGTTTGGCAAAATGGTACGGCCAGTGTTAGAATATGCTGCAGCAGTATGGGACCCGTATGTGGAGGTGGAGGTGCGAGAACTGGAAAAGGTGCAGAGAAAGGTAGAAAGTTGGAAGAAGGGTAGGTGGAGCAGGTAGGGGCAAGATAGTGAGGAAGAAGGATAACTATAGGTCATCAGTGATGATGAAAGAAATGAGGTGGAGCTCATTGAAGGACAGGAGGAAAGTTGAACGGTTGCTCAGGGTGTACCAGGTGGTGAATGAAGAGGGTGGTTGGGGGGGGCTACACTGCAAGCTAAGTAAGGGGGTGTTAAAAGGAAAATTAAACAACAGTGAGAACCTTCAGAGAGTGTGGAGAAGAACAGAGCGGGGTAGGCAGTCCATGCTTGTGAGGTCTGTGAGGGAGTGGAATGTGTTGAGGGAGGAATTGGTTTCTGTGAGAGGGGTTGGTAAATTCAGGAAGGGAGTGGAAAAGGAGTTGGTTGGGTGAAGGAGAGTCGAGAGAGCTCGCCACTGGGCAGTAGCCTAATTGCGAGTGTAGGTAAATGTACATTTAAAAAAATGTAAATTTCACAAGAAAAAAAGGAGTGTCTAGCTTAAGTCGATTACTTTCATTCGATTTTTTTTCGATTAGCCACCATAATTCACAAACTTTGTAAATAGCAGTTTGGAATTTTGTAAAATTATTCAGACATTGCGGTAACAAGAAATGTATGCTGCATTTTCAGTAATGCTTGAATTTCTTCTTTGAAGTGCAATGGTTATGTGAACCCTTCCGATTTAATCGATTAGCTCTTAATCGATTATTTCGTTTCGATGCCCACCTATATGCCGTCACCACAATGCCATAGACTAAAGATGAGACGTAGCGATCTCACTGACTGCACACAACCAGCTTACATGGCTTTTCTGCGAACATGACTAATGCTGGGTAGCATTACCGTGGTTCGAAACTCGATACACGATTGTATCTATGATCGACACAGAAAACTGTTGCACAATTCGAATTCAGAGCTGGACTGGAGATCGAAATGAAGTTAATTTCGAACCACCAAAAGTGGCAGTTCGAAATCTCGATCCGAGATCAGCAGCCATTATTATATGCACCTGAATATTATTCAGGAAAATTTGTACAGCAAAATTAAATTCACTTAAAACTAATAAAACATAGCACATCTAGTTCTATCTATAGTGAGAAATACGCCTACTTCCATGATGTCATATATTACGAACCAATAGCAAAATTTGCCCTATACTTAACATCTATTTCTCACTTTGGAACCTAGCTCGATGAATTGGAAATCCAGAATCGTGCAATTTCGTTGGTGCAACAGTTTTACATTGTAACCAAGATCAAACTGGATCCTGGTTTGGAACTAGGATCATTTGATCTCGGATAGAGAAAGATGTTGGTGCAACTGGGCATAACAAAAACAGTGTCAATTGGATTTGGGGTTAGAGCACTGTTTAGTTTACTTTAGTTTATTTTAGCATTTTTCATACATCCAGGTCAATTTGGATATAGATTTGTAAGATTATATACATTATATTAAATGTAAGCATAGGGGCAGCGGTGGTACAGTGGCCAGGGTGCTCGCCTCCCACCACCGCGATCTGGGTTCGATCTCCGCTAGATGCACTTCCTGATCCTCGCATGTAGAAATCATGCTGGATGATGCCACTTGCCGGCAGGTATTTTTTGAAATGTATGTATGCTTCCTCTAACAAATTTGTAATCCAGTTTGACTAAAATACAAACTGGTATTTGGTATTGCACAGCTAGCGAGACAGCTCTGCTCCGTTTCACACCACTGCAGGTTCGTTCCTTAAAAAAAAAATTAGCCTGTGTATTGTTGTGTAATGGAGCTACACCAGCTTTAGGACAAGCTCCACTTGGTACTGACAGCAGTTGAAATTAGTGACGAGTAATCCTTTATATACTGATTTTGCTGATCAGTAGTAGCATATGGGCTGGTGGCTATAGTTCCGGCTGAAACTACTGACAGATTGGTACTGACAAAGCTGATTAGTAGCATACCAAAAGAAAAACCATCAGTAATATCTGCACTCAGTAGTGTTCAGTAGTGGAACCAGGTGGAACACTCGCCAGCAGAGTTTTCAGTGGGAATAATGGCATCTGCAATGCATGATGAAGCAATGGTATGCCTAAATATGTTGTCAACAGGGATATATATATTTTTATTTTCGTCTGATTCATACTCATCAATTGATGATGAGATCAAAGAATATGAAAATATACTTTCCACCTGCATATTGATGCCTAATGGGGATCGATGTGTGTGAAACCCAAGTACGGGCATGCTGATTCGGCATGATGTGGGTTTGTCACAAGCTTCAAGTGCGAATAACAATGTTTTATGGGCGTGCCCCTAACCTCCGAGGGGAATCCCTATACATTTACTTTTGGTACAGTAAATGTGGAGGAAAGAGATAGTGGGGTAGGTTGGAAGGGTGTAGAGGAAGGTTAGATGGAAGTAATGGTTAGTGATATTTTGCTTAAAGGGGCTAGAGTGATGTGTGCTAGGCTAGAAGAGGACATGGAGAAGATTTATAATCAGGAATTTTTGCAGGAGGTGATTAGGAATGGTAGCTTTGGGTGGACCATTCCTAATGAAGAAGCTGGCAGGACTGGTGTTAGAATTGGTAGAGAAGTTGATTTGGGGGGTTTGAGTGAGTATAAGGAAGTCGGGGTTGATATAGCGGAAGTTGATAGTATACAGGTAGGAAATCAGATAGAGGATAAGAATGTTTTGGTGGAAAAGGAAAGGAGTCTGGTGATTGTAGATGAGAGTAGAAATGATGTGAGTAGTTTATTAGATGAAGGGAGTGTTTGGGAACCAGAAGGAGGAAGTGTGAGGTGATTGGAAGGGAATATTTTTGTTGTAGAAGCTCAGATGGAAAAGGTGATGAGTCAGTTGGTTGGAAATGAGAGTTGTAGAAAATAGGCTATTGCCTGAAGCAGTAGAATCGGTTTTAGTAGGAGTTGATGGGGAGGGAACGAATGATATAGGTTTGAACTTTGGAATAGGAGGAAACTATGTTCCAGTGAATCGATGGTCTTATGAAGGGGAAGACGACCTAAGAGTAAATTTAGGAGAGGTCGAGTTAGATGAAGAAAGAGTCTCTGAAACTGATCAGTTTGGTAAAGGTGGGATGTATATTAGAGATAGAAGAATAAGTAAGATTAGAGATAGGATAGGAAAAATAATTAGAGATAGAAGTAAAGTTAGGATGGGGTTTTATAATGAGAATTTTGGAGATTTGGAAGAGAATGAGGAGGAAGATGATTGTCAGGATGATAGTAATGATGGTGTTAATAAGGAGAAGGCGGAGGAGATAATGAGTTTGAGAGATATTGTAGGAAGTAAAGAAAGAATAGTTGAGGTAGGGAATATAGCTGACGAAAGGGACGATTATGAATTGGATATGGAAGGTAATATTGAAGTGGGGGAATGGTTAATAGCAATAGAGGAGGCCGTAAAAGGGCTTGGCAATCCCTTGGAACCGATATTGGAAAAGAATACAGAAATTGAAATAGTGGGGTTGAGGGAGGAGTTAGTATCAATTAGTGAGTTGGCAGATAGTGAATTGGTAGTGGACAGACTTAATGGTTGGATGGGTAGATTTTGTATGGAAATTGTTAAAAGGACGAAAATAAGAAGGAAGAGAAGGGGAATGTTACAAGGTTTAGAGGTCGTCCAAAAACAAAGGAAGGTAAAGATAAAGCTGCAAAGTTTAGGGAATCACAGAGATTGTTTACGAACTCACCAAGACATTTATTGGGGGAAAAAAAAATTGGAGGATAGTCTTCAGGAAGGAAGGGCAAAGTTAGGAATTCGTAAGGAAGAGGTGAAAGAATTTTATGATGGTATATGGGGGATTAGGAAATTAGTTAGTGAAGAGTAGGATAGTGTAAATAATGAGTGGGATTTTACATAATGTTTAACACCAGTGACAATTGATGAAATTAAAAAAAACTAATGAAATGAATCCCAAGGGTGCACCAAGGCCTCATGGGGTAAGAAGGGCCCTTTTGTATGGGCCAGGAGTGATGGGGATTGTTGCCCTCCTTTTCAATATTTTGATTAGACATCAGATTTTACCTCAAGTTTGGGAAAGTAACAGGATGGTTTTAATGCTGAAAAACAAGGGAGAAAATAAGAAAACTGAAGGTTTTAGGCCAATTACTATTGTCAGCATTTTATGCAGATTTTTTTTGGTGTGTTGTACAAGAGGATTGAGGGTGGTATTGAGATTAGTGATGGGAAAAAAAGGATTTAAACGTGAGGCTGGTTGTTTCAATAATGTCGTTATACTGCAACAATTGATACAGAGAGCAAAGCAGACAAGGGGGATTTTTATTCAAATAGACATAAAGAAAGCTTTAGATATGGTCCCCCACAATATAATTCTAAGAAGATTGAAGAAACAGGATATGCCTGAGGTGTTAATTAGAATAATTAGTAAAATGTATGAAATAGTTGTACTGATATTGATGTAAGGAAAGGGAAAGACTTAATGTTGAATTTGAAAGGGGAGTTAAACAGGGTGACACAGGCTCCCCTTTATTGTTTAATCTATCAATTGACTCACTGCTGAAGCAATTAGAGAATATGAGAGTGATGAAAGTTGGGGATGGATTTGTATCTGTCCTTGCTTTTGCTGATGATTTGGTATTAGTGGCAGATGACACAAGTAAAATTAATGAAATGCTTGTAAGGGTTTATAGTTTCTTGTCGAGTCTCGGGATGAAGCTGTCGATTTCTAAATCTCATGACTAAAAATAAAACTTAAATATTTTTACCTACGATTTTTGGCCTCGGAGGGTCTCGACTGCACACAATGAAAGGAGGGGAACATCTGGAGTACATAGGTATTAAATACAAATTTGATACGGTTAAAGATAATAAATTCTTAAAGGATACTGAGAACGATATAGAAAAGATCGCCGCTTCCCAATTGAAGCCTTTCCAGAAATTGGAAATAGTGCAAACCAATTAGATGCCTATGTTCCTCTACACGCTCATATTGCAGGACGTCAGTAAAAAATGTTTGGATGATTTTGATGGGATTATTAAAAGAGGGATCAAAAGAATTTTGAAGATACCAACTCAGACGTCATATATTTTCTTTACAATAGCAAGGGGGATGGTGGGCTTGGTGTTTTAGGGTATCAGTACTCTGTCTCCTTGTCTAGGGAGAAGCGAAATGTTAAAAATAGAAATAGTAAGGATGAAGTGTTGCAATGGATGTGTAAGGAGATTAATGTAGAATTAATTATTGCTAAGAAGTTGAGTAACTTAGGGTTGATTGAGTGGATGGAGGACCAAATTATTTGAGATATTAAGAAATTTATTGAAATATATAAGATGATGGTCTTAAGAATAGCATGAGAATTCAATGGGAGCAGCAAAAAACTCAGGGAGAGTGCTGCAAGTACCTCAGGGATAAACCAGAATTCAGTGGTTGGATTTATGAGCCGGAGTCCCTGAGGTCATCGAGATTTTCTGAAGCTATAATCTTGCGAACGAACTAAATGAACAATTTTTTACATTTTATTTATTTAAAAACCACAGCGATACACTAACCATAATACAATCGCCATATTGTCCACACACTCATGCCAACCTACTATACACAAAATTCCTGTTAATGCCAACCTACTATACACAAACTTCCTGCCAATGCCAACCTATTATACACAAACTTCCTACATCAGTATAAATGCACAAAAAATTCCCCCCCCCAGTAATAGGAACAATACAAGCACAATTTAATGCTAAACCTATAGTAAGTCATTATATCTTCTGTTGGTCCCTGCTCCTGCCCACTGGGAACATCGCAGGAACAGAGACGGAGCACCATCACAAGGCAGCTCTTTTAACCTTGACTCAAGTAGCTGTCCCCTTGTGGTTCCCTTCTGCTGCTCTTCCGTAAATGTGTTATATTCTCTGCGTTCCTCCGGGAACCCAAGAAAAGGGCTCTGAACCTCGTTCTCTCGGCCGTTCCCTCTTCCATCGCAAGAGGACAATCATTGCCAGCATGAACTGCTGGTGGTAGTGGTGGTAGCAGCCTGTGTGGAGGAGGATCCAACTTGCCATCATCCTCACCCCTGTCGCGCAACTGATTCACATGTCGCATTGCTACCACACCATTCTCCTGCAAGATCTTGTAGCACATCTGTCCTGTAGTCAACACTACTGCAGGTTTCCATTTATCACCTGTTAGTCTTTGTTCCCACACATGTTTCTATGGGTGAAACTTCCGGAAAGGCAGCATTTGTTTCAATTTGCATGCCTGATGGTTGGGATGCATACTATCAAATACTGTTCGCAGACATCTTCCAACAAGCAGCTCTGCCATTGATTTTCCTGTGGATAACCTTGGTGTGTTTCTTTGCATTAGCAGATATCTAGGTAATTCACAGTCCACATTCTGGCCTGAGATCTGTCGCAGTGCATTCTTAGCCATTTGGACCCCTCTTTCCGCCCTGCTATTGCTTGCCGGATGGTATGGAGTTGTTCGCACATGCTGAATACCATTTATTCTTAAGAACGTAGTAAATTCCTATGAAGTAAAACTGGTACCATTATCCGAAACGACACATTCAGGTAATATATGCGTAGCAAAGATATTTCGCAGGATTGATACTATCACTTATGAAGTCATTGATCGGGTCGGAATGATTTTTAACCACTTAGTGTAGACATCCACCAGAATCAGGAAATTTCGTCCTTGCAGCGGTCTGAAATAATATATGTGCAACTGTTGCCATTTATAGGTAGGTCTGGTCCAAAATGAACTATATACGGCTGTGCCTTGTTTACTGGCACAATTGGTATTCGCTTACAACCCACTCAATGTCCTCACCCAGGCCCGGCCACCAAAAATAACATCTTGCTAACTTCATCATTGCCACAATGCCTCTCATAAAAATTCAAAAGCCATAAGAAACTTTCCAATTTAGTTTTGCTCTTCGGCTAAGGTGCCTCATGAATAGCACGGACCTTTTCACAGTCTGGCTGAACTACAGCTTTGTTCACAATAAATCCAAGAAAACGCACTTATGGCACTCTAAATTTACACTTCCATTTATTTAAGGTCATTCCCACTTCAGTCATCCTGTGCAATACTTCCTTTAATCTTTCATCATGTTCCTGGATACTTGACCCTGCAATCACAACGTCATCCAGGAACACTGCGACCCCTTGAAGACCTGACAATAGCTGCTCCATAAAATCCTTTAATATACCAGGTCTGCTAACAGCCTTTGTGGTAACCATCGCATACACATCAGTCCCTTTGATTATCTTAACATCAATATTTCAGCAGTAGCATCGTCTACTGGCAAATGAAAGTAGGTTTTCTTCACATCAAGTTATGAGAACACTTCGCTACATACTAGGTTAACCAACAGTTCCTTCATGGTGGGGACGGGAAACACATTTTGCTGCACACATGTTTTCACTGTATTACTATAATCCTCACATATATGTATGTTTCCGTTATTTTTTTTTACACTGGTACAACAGGTGTTGCCCAGAATGAAAATGTTGTGGGTTCCAGTACTCCTTCTTTAATTAGCATGTCCAAAGCTTCATACACACAGTATTGCTACTGATCTAGCTTTCAAAAATTTGGGCTCTGCATCCATCTTCAACTTAATGAAAACAGGTGGTACATTCAAGGGTGGCAATCATTCTATGGAACAACACATTCATATTTCTTCAAGATGCTGCTATCAACTTCAAGACTACGGATTTCTTGTACGGACATTCCTAGGTCTTCGAACCAATTTCTACCTAGGAAGCTTTTTCAGCAGAGTCTGCCACGATTAACTTTTGAACAGAACATTTTCCTTTGAAATTGACCTTAAGAGAAACTTCACCGTACACTCGCATGTGTCTCCACCCCCCCACCTCCCCAAATCATCATCAAAATGTCAAACGAACTTTACTTGGTTAAAACACAGGTCTATTTTTAACATTGGGCCAGAGTTATATAAACACATCATGGTTAACAATAGTTAACGCAACACCTGAATCAACTTCAAATTCATGATATTTCCCATTCAATTGCAGGCTTACCTTGTATCCCTGGACCTGATCGATACTAAGATTGACATTAAATAAGGTACCATAATGGTCTTCATTGACACTCGTGTGCTCTCTTCTAAGCCGCCCAGAATCTGTGCAATACACATCTCATTTCTCTGCCTTAGTGCCCCGAGTACTGCTGCTACTGCGGCATACCCTCTTAATATGTCCTACCTTATGACAATGTGAACAAATAGTATTTCTGTGCCTGTGCGCTTTATGCTCAACCACACTGCACCAGAAATATGTGATAGCCGCATCATTCCTTGTAGCATTTACCTGCCGGTTTGCAGTTTTCGTGCTGCTCACATACCCACACTCTTCTTGCACGTTCTCCAGTTTGCTACAACTTCCTTCGCAAACATGTTTAACCTTGTGCTGTGCAGCTGATATAGTCTCCACATTCCTGTTTGCCGCCTAGAAAGCTGCGGATGTTGGAGTCGCTCATACTTAACCCCACACACAATACGTATTAACAACTGCTTCTCTGGATCTTGAAAGTTACATCCTCCTGACAATCGTTTCAATTCTACCACGAACTCTGCTACAGTATCGGTAGGCTGTTACTTGCGATTTGGAGGGGGGGGGGGTGATGGGGGGGGGGGGGGGGGGGGTGATGGGGGGGAGGGGGGGGGGTGATGGGGGGAGGGGGGAGAGAGAGAGAGAGAGAGAGAGAGAGAGAGAGAGAGAGAAAAAAAAGCGATCTCATTCTTCTTAGGATCAAAATGGCTATCCAGCACTCTTCATAACTGACGTCGACCAATTCTTTTGGCGTAATTAACAAAGTCAACAAAGCCAATGCCAGTTCACCAATAACCATGAGAAAAGTTGCCCTTAACTGCTTCACGTCGGTAATCTTGCTTGCTTCCGCAAAAAAAGAAAACCTGACCTTGTATTGTGGCCATCTGTTAGGCTCCGTGATATACAATTCAGAAATCTTCCCGAACGCCATTATGCTGTATCCATATTACCCCTCCGCCGCATGTCTATAGCTATTCATTTCCTCTATATCTACTCTGAGTTCAATATCTTATAACCTTAATTCCAGTAATTCTCTAAGAATCGCATACTCTTCGCCTAATATGTTACATATTGTTTATTTAAGAATCGTCTCTATACACTAACAACAATACAATCGCTATCTTATCCAGAAACTCATGCCAACTTACTATACACAAACTTCCTACTAATGCCAACCTCCTATTCACAAACGTCCTACATCCTTATAAATACACTACACAATCATGTAACCTTGACCAGGTATAAGGGTGGTGATATTACCTGCCGCCAATGTAATATGAGTCCAGAAACAATAGGACATATTTTAGGGGCGTGCCCCAGTATGAAAGAGGATAGGACATAGAGGCTCAATGATGTTTGTAAAATCATAGCTCAGGAGTGGATTGAGCAGAAGAAAGGTGCAACAGTTGTTGAGGAACCCAACCTCGAAGTGGCCAGCAAAAATTTTAAACCGGATCTTGTATTGACCAAAGCGAAGGGGTTGTTAGCTGAGATCACCATAAGATATGAAAAGGAGGATAGTTTGGTAAAGACAGCGCAAGAAAAAGTTGAAAAATATAATGTATTGGAGGAAAAAATTGGCCAGATGTATGATGACAAAATAACCCGGGGAGTGGTGCCAGTCATTTAGGGGTTGATGAGTACCGTACCTGTGTAAACCAAGAAAGAGTTAAAGAGGTTATGTTTAGATTCTTATAGACTATTAAAAATGTTATCACTTAATGTTCTTGGAAGCTCTCTTGAGATTTATGCGAGATTTATGGATAGAAGTTGATGTGTACTACATGCTCGCACCTTAGGCCATTACGCACATACAATCACACCATCATCCACAATCCTACACCACCATGCGAGAAATGTCAGTGCAGCAACCAATGTTCCTTATGTGTGCACGAAGTGCGTTCGGGTATGGCACCAGTGCATAGTTTTCATATAGGTTTTGTTGTTTTCTTCATTAGGGTTATGTTGTGGTAGGATGGGAAGTGCAGAGAGGTGAATTTTTATTGCTTCTACCACATACCATATGATCTGTTTGACATTTTCCAAAAGTTTTATTGTGTGTTGACATCACAAGACCAGGGTTCCAGGTCACGTGAGATACAGGTTTGTATAGCAGGGTTAGTATTATTGTTTTCCAGAGTTGATGTGTGGATTTGAGATTCAGTTTTTAAATGAGCAAATATTATTCACAGTGAAACGAAGCCATGCAGTGTTGTTTACCTTTTTTTATGGTACATCATGCCATATCTTGAATGTTCCAAATATAATAAAGCTTCACTTAATCATTAAGGTAAGTAGCATACACCAGTAGGGTACAATAATAGTAATTATAAGGGGGTGATTTGCAGTGCCATGTTTGTTAGTTGTAGAATGTTTATTTTGTGTGTCTTACATGTGAACGCATGTTGTTGTGGTAAAGTAGTGACATAACCTAAAGACTTGCCAGCATAGCCAGGTGGTGGAGGCCACACACAAACCATGTCCGATTACCTTTTATTTATTTTAGAGTATCTTAGTAATTATAATACATTGCATCGCAAAGCCCAGTGTTATAAAGTTGTGTACAAATGAGTGTGGCATAAGGGACAGTACATAAGAGACATGCACAATGTGTGAAAATCATGCCAACCAGGTTAGGACACGGGCAGTCGGACACGTCAATTGTAAACACAATGTCTATGCCCACAACTAGTTTTATTTCTCAGTGTAAATTTTTTACATGATGTTTGAAAGTGTTTGAAGGGTTATTTTGACATATGTAAATCATTGCCATATCCATCCTTATCTCTCATAAGAGAAAATATTTGCATAACGGTATTTGCATGTCTCGCGGAAAGCAGTGGTCAGGCGCCAATTCCTGCGTGGCAATTTTTCCCAGTTGCATTTTCGGCACTCAGCGAGACGGTCGTCATACCTGGCCTCTCCGGGATTACAGCAGTTTTACCGATCATGCAGTATGCAATAGCTAAGTTTTAATTTACTGGAACATTTCTTTATTCTTTCCATGCCCAAAGAGAGCGGCGTATCGCAACCCTGGTGTTTTGTACACACCAGGGACGAAAATTATCATAAGCCATTGTGTAGCCACATGCTAGTTTTTGCAGTTTAAAAGCTCGCAGAGCCGAGTGGCGAACCGAACTTTGTAAGTGCCCTGTGTGGGGAATATTTTTATAAAATAGTGTAGATATGTTTTTCACATATTTATTTATTTTGGCCACTTCTCGGCCTAATAACTTAAAAAAATGCACATCTAAGGTAAGAGTGACATATTTTTCGGGCGTGAGGGGGCTCAAAACACCTGCCGGGAGTGAGTTATACGTCGAGGGAGGCTGACAACCCTTGCTAGCCTAGGTCTCAGTTTTTTTACAACAAAAACTTCACTGTTTATAACATCAGCTGCGTAGATGCAGCTGGTGTCGGCCGTACGTGATCACTCATCATGACGGTCGGGTGACGTAACAACATGGCAGCTCCTCGGCTCCGACTTCGATACTAAGTGCCTGTTACGCATCAATGCTCTATTCTCTACTACTTTATGCAGTATCAACATACAACAGCTTAATAATAACTTGTTCAAATATAAATAAATCAAAATGTTTTACAATAATTAAAAAATGAATAAATTGAGAGGCTGACTTATTGTACTATGGAAACCGTGTCTCAACTCATAGAATACCCTTTCGAGAGAGCACTCTTTCGGACAATCTGGCGAAAGCACTGTTTCATGCTCTCCGATGTTCTCGCTCTGGGAATTGAGACGACCACTATCTCGTTTCTCTCCGACATCAGGCAAACAGCTGATGCCAAAAGGTGGGAAATCATGGTCATTGCTACAGTAAGTAATTTATGTGTGTTCCAAATAATTCACAAATAATTATAGCACTACCAGAATAATCATTAGTGCATAAAACACTATTTTTTTTGTTTTATATTTTACTGTCATGTTGCAGCAAGTGACAAAAAAAGAGACAAGTCAGAAATAGGAATTTGAATTTTTATAAATACATGTAGCATATGTTATTTCACTGTTTAAAACAGTTGAAATTACTCACTTACAGTTAAAATGCAATGTGGTTTTGACTCAGAATGCTACTATAACCTTATCAGTGGCGAAGAAACAAGAGGGGGGGGGCAGGGTGTCATTGCATTGGCCCTCCCTGCTGGCAGTCGGGGGGGGGGGGGGGAGGCAAGGAGGGCCAAGTTAAAAATCGCTAAAACACATGTGTTTATGTTAACTTCCTCTAGAAATATATAAAATCGTTTAAGGCCAAGCTGATTTCAAACTCTTTTATTAAAATATTTTCTATTGAAATCGGAAGATATTTCTACTGACATTCCCTTCACAGCTCTAATCCATGTAACAAACAGGCGATAAAAACAGGGCCGAATCCTATGTTACCAAGTCTGAAAATCAAGTTTCAGATAGCACTAATTATTTGAATCTCATGTCAATTATTGCCAGAACAGAATGATATGCAGACGACACGATCTGACCGGCGTGGCGTACCCGAGTTCGTCCACGCGAGGCGACCGAGAATAGATGTCTGAAATGTGAGGCATGACGGATCTTGCGAGGACAATGTTGATATCTGGTAGTCAATGTAATGGGAAAGGGTAACGAGTACAGTTCACACATACCGGTCTCACGGATTCAGGATTATTTGTGTGGGTTGAGTTTTAGAGAGGAGAGTGGGACGGGGGAGTATATGAACCACCATGGCTGTCACTGTGAAGAGATTTTTTTTTGGGGGGGGGTGAAGGAATGTGTTGTGATGACTGCTCGTCCTTCCACCCCTCCAGCTCCAAGGTCAGACTGCCCTGGTGCCAGTGTGCGTGTGCCACAACTCATTCGGTAACTGTAAGACCGAGCCATCAGTGTTCACGTATGAATTCCTGGTTGTGAATGTGACCTTGTCTGGTTGGAGAGAATGTGTGTTGCGACATGTATAAAAAAGAGATGGCATTAATACCGTGAACTGGAATCGACATGTGGCAGTATGGCGCCCTGCAGTTCGTGCTTCTGCTACCATGGCGAAGCTGAGCACTGGGATCACCCCTCTCCGCAAGGCAGGGTGCGCAGAATGTCGATGCGCCATTCAAACGGTCGATTGTGTGATGTAGTGTCGTCCTTATTTGGATATGTTTGCAGATAAGAACTGTGATTCGTTGTTTATTACTAATATCCCTCTAGATCACATTTTACTTTGATTTTCCCCACTACCAAGTTATAACAATGGCAGTTCCTAATATGGACAAATATACTTTCATTGGTTCCTGTATTTTAAGAGTCAAAATATGAATTTTAATTGGTAATTGAATATGTTCACCCCTCTAATAGTTAATTGAAATATGATTGTATAAATACTTTGTGCTTCTGCTCGTTCGGGGTCAGACGATCGGTCTCGAGGGAGCAACTAACATCAGAAGTTATGTAACTTTAACTTTATATTTCTATCAAACGATAAGCTCTTCAAGCAGTAGGTCATGCCATCACTTTGACACAGGACTAGACGCCCTAAAAGGCTGAAAATTTCTAAGTTCTAACTAAAAAGTCAATGTCTAGCGGTCAATGTCTGTCAAAACAGAAAACATTGAATATTTAGGACATGCAATGAGTGAGCATCAGTTTCGTGCATAAGTAGCAAAATTGAAAATACATTATGAGCAATGGCAGTGTCTTGTGTGAGCAGCAGAGGGTAGCACATGCACTAGCATCCAACAGCCACAACGAGCATCAAAAAAGAATCTCGAATAATTCGAAAGTTTTCGCTTGTCAACAGGCTGGAATGTATCTAGTCGAAACGAGAACCGAATCAGGCCGAACATTGCAGAAGGGCATTCAAGACCCAGAATGTACCAATCTATAATGTGCAAGACATCGAAAAGAGTGTAGATGATATGTGTTGCAAGGAAGAAGAAATGGCGATGAAGGTTTCGGGCTGCACACTCGATTCAGTGTATCATCTGCAGCTGAGAACAAGTGTATACCAACCTCTTACGAAATAATGTGATGTCCTCTTCTTGCCTTCAACAAAATCATTGCAAAGGAATGTTTGTATATACCTATGTAAAATTTTGTAAATAAAAATACATATTAGATATGCTGCATTTTATTTATCATATAAATCCCTTCTGCTTTATATATATATGAAATAAAAACAGTCGCATTTAAGAATAAAACAAAAATTAAATATGACAATTTATATACTTTGCAGGAATTCTCAATGTCACAATTTGGTAATGTCCGATAGCAGGCAACATAATCGAGAAATTAATGGCACCTATGTGTTGAAAATATAATCCAATATGGAGGGTGCTATTAGCACAACCTATACTTTAAATGTCATAAACAAATGGTTGCCACCTGGTGTGTGAATTAATACACTTAAATACCTAGGTGATGAAAACACACGAACTCCAATATGACAGTCTAACGAATGTGAGGGACAAACTCCAGCAATCTATAAACAAATGACAAATGAAAAGACCAAGATTGTGGCCTCCAGCAATGTATAAACAAATGGCAGACCGAAAATCAAAAGGATGGCATACAATAGAATGAGAATAGGTGAGAGGAGTGGGGGTGAGTGAGTCAGTCGTCTGCTGGGTGTAGTGCTGGGGGGGGGGGGGGAACCCCCTCCGGTAGTGCAATTTTTTAAAAAATACACTTCTAATAAAATATTTTTAATAATTTTTAATAATTTTAATAAAATCTTTATAAAATCTTGTGATTTAAAAGTTTTTTTTGGGGGGGGGGGCGGGAAAGGGACATTTTGAGGGGCAAATAGCCACCGGGGTGCTGTAATTTTAAAATAAATGTTAAATAACATTTCATTATTTTTAATAAAGATTTTTTTGATTTTTTTGGAATTTTTTTGGAGTTTTATTGGTTTAATATCAATCAAGGTCATGGAATCAGGGTCAAGGTCGCCTGCATACAATATGACGATATTAGTCGGCAACATAATATGCTTGCTGATTTTTATAAATTTATTCAATTTTTTCTCGAGTTTTGTTTTCAAGGTTAACTTAGGTCATGGGGTCAAAGTCATGGCCAGAGGTCCTGAGTCCAGCTCTTCTGGCTCAGAGTCACGAGTTCACCTCTCTGGATTCACGAGTCCACCTTTCCTGCTCTGGTAAAAACGGGACATTTTTAGGGAAAAAAGGGAAATTGTTAGGGTAAAAAGGGAAATTCCAAATTGGCGGCAAACGGCCCCGGCGCTCCGACGCCCCACGCCCTTGCACTAGAAGGAACTTTACCGTACTACTAATATAATATTACAATATAAAATTAAACACAGCAAAAAATTATCAATTTAATGTTAGTGATAAACAGGAATAACTTAGCAGGGATTCGCAATATGGAGTTATGTCGCTATTGGTTGTAAAATATTATATTTCACTTTGTTACGAGAATTAATCATTTATAAACGACTGTTGTAACGGATCTCTTACATTTAATAGAAAAATTATGTGTTTTCCAGGGAAAGGCCAATGGCCTCCCTCTCCTGTCCATCAAAACTGTCACCGCCTCCAAACGTTTACTGATTTATAAAGAGCTAAGTTGTATAGTGAGTATTGAAGTAAAGTGAAGGCTCGTACGTAGCGATTTATAGCGGAGGGTACCAGAACAATTTCAAGCTAATCGCCGCAGTCCGGTGTTTAAATAAAACTTTCTTTGGTAGTATAGGCCGTTCACGGTAAAGTGAGCACTTTTGAAGCCCTAGTTACTTTTTTCTTTTGACCAATTTATTTCCTTCCGCCACTCGTTAATGTAAACCCTGGCATGTGAGTAATAAACACAGTGTATAAATTCACCACACCCAAAACCAAAAGTCTTAGGCCACAATGAAATGTATTATTGGTTATTATGTCTGATGAAACAGTTTCAAAAAGTGCTCACTTTATCGTGAACGGCCTATATCAACATTGCCAACTTCATATACCAAATATTTGTCATAAAAGAGTGAAATGAACACAATGTAATAGCATTTTTTTTCAATGTTAAGAATTCACGTGTTTAATTTTGGGCAACGTAATTATGTAAATATGCGAACAATCAATTCCTTTAGAAAGGAATTATATTTGCAGGCAGATCCCACAGTGGGTATTATAATTATCCTCCGTTTTCTATGGGAATGGTGGGCCCGCAGTGTAGCAATTGGTATTCTGCACACACAATGAAATAATTTAATATAAAGTCATCAGTGATAATTAACTCTACTATGAACAGTTTTGTAGCCTACTAACAGAGTGAACACAGTATTATTATTATTATTATTATTAATTTACAGCTAACACATGTGATCGTTTTACACAGCTTCAATCGGCTAATGCGATCTTGCAATCAAGAAAAACATATAGCCAAGTAGTGGGGAACGGTCAACAAAACTCTGAAAGCCAGGTTCCATATACCAGCAACAACAACCACAATAGCAGCCATTTTCCAGCACGTTGACAGCTGACGCGGACCGTTTCCAGGAAGTGCGCGCCCGCAAGAAAAAAGTTGAAATGGGGTCAGCAGAATCCAAAGAGAATACGGGCAGCCGTAAACAAGCTCAAGTCGGTGTCCGTAATAATGTAAACATTAAAGTAGTCGCAAAACCCCTTCGACCTAAAATGAAAGCTATTTTTGTGGCACGATTTAACCCAGAAGTTGAAGAAAATGTCCTACATTAATAAGGAAATAAAAATTGCAAACTTGAAAGTAGTAACAAAATGCAATACATACTCTTCCTTTTATATTGCAGTCGCAGAGACTGATTATGAGCGAATCTATAATAATGTATTCTGGCCTTCAAGTTGTTTAGTGAGTCCCTTTTACGGTCGATTACATGATGATAAAATCTTAAAAAAAAAAAAAATAATAAAAATAAAACTACACAGACCTGTCTCCCGTTTAAACTAACGGGCAATGAGAAGTAAATTACTCCTGAATCTTCACCTGAAATAACACATACAAAAATGAGGCGGTTGGAAGAACCAATTGATATCCTATGCACCGATGTTGCATAAAATGGATGTGTGGCATCTTTACTATCAGAATGTTAGAGGACTTCGTACCAAAGCTATAGAATTTTCGAAAAGTGTTTTAGCTATAGAATTTTCGAAAAGTGTTTTTTCAATCATTTGTGTAACAGAATCCTGGTTAAATTATATTTCTGTCAGTTCGCAATATTTTCCTGACTGATATAATATATTTTGAAAACATCATGATTATAAAACTACCACTATGGCTAGAGGAGGTGGTGTATTAATAGCAGTAAAAAATATGTTTTCCCAATGCAATTGAAAAACACTGAATTTGATGCTCCAAATGTTGACGCATTAAACGTTGATTAGGTAATAGTATAAACAATGGATTTCTTATTGAAAACATCTATATTACCCCAAATATTAGTGTTTCGGAGTTTGAAACATATTTTTCATTTATACAATCAAAATTATTAACTTATTCTTACCCGGTAACATTAACATGCGATTTTAATGTTTCAGGAATTGATTAGAAATTAAAACATACACAAGACACGGATTATTACAATAATTTAAAAGGTCACCACCTACTTGAAATTTCAAATACTTTCAATTACTTGAAATTAAATTATACTGTCACAAGTAAAAATCTGCTAGATTTTTTTTTTCTTCCAAATATGAACTGCATTAATGTTGGTAGATGTCCTGACTTTCTGGTTAGTGGATATGCTTTACATCCAGCTTTAGTTATTAAATTAAAAACAGTTTATACATTATCAAACATTAATATTGATCATGTACAATATAGAGATTATGGTCATGGTGATTATCTTTCGTTATACCAGTATTTAAATGCTACAAACTGGGAAAAAATTTACGGAATGTTAGAAGTTGACAAAAAAGTAGAATTTTTAACTGACAGTACAAACAAGGCTATGAATAAATTTATTCCATTTATTACGAGAGCCAAATCCAAATAACCACACTGGTTTTTTAAAAATTTAATGCAGTTGATTAAATGCAAAGATCCCTTTTTTAGTATATATATATAAAAAAGAACAATAGAAATTACTATGAACAATTCTCAAATTTTCGACGTTTGATTAAAATCACAATTAAGAAAAGACGAAAATACTTGGCTTAATAGATTAAATGACAAGGTTAAATCAAATCACAAAAAAATTCTGGAATTATTTTCAAATAATGAAAAATGGTTATCAGCAAGATAACAAATTTTAGAAAATACTATACTTATTAATGGTAGGGAAAAGTTAGCAAACTATTTTGCTGAAGTATGCAATAAACATAATATAACATACAAACAAGCTGATCACAACATACATGAAATCAATATACTACCACCTGTCATCACCAATTATATTGTATTACGGACTATAAATCATTAAAGACCTCTAAATCAATTGGTTCAGATGACATTCCAATTTTTATCATTAAAGTCTGTATGTTCATTTTAGCACCCATGTTAGTACATATTGTTAACTATAGTTTACAAACAATAACTTTCCCTAAAAATGGAAACATGCAGTAGTAGTACCAATTCATAAAAAGGGTAACAAATTTGATGTAAATAACCAGGCCTATTCTGTTACTTTGTAGTTTTTCAAAGACTTTTGAAAAAAATTATACACTAACACATTTCTTTTAATATTAAGTCTTGTATTAGTTCTCCACAACATGATTTTGTTCATGGTAAATCTATGACAACAAATTTACTTGAACGAGTTAATGCTATTTATAATAAAATAATTCCACATAAACAAGTAGATATAATTATTTTTGATATGAACAAAGCTTTCGACACTTGCAGCCACACATTAATTTTGCCTGAGTTTGGAAATATAGGTTTAAATGCAAATTATGTTAATTGGTTAAGGAGTTATCTTAGCAATAGAAGGCTTTCTAAATTAATAATACAAATTCTCAAGAACACAATGCTTCCTCTGGTGTACCACAAGATGGAGCATTTATCTCCACTTTTATTTAAGATTTTTATAAATTATTTTTGTAAAGTTTCGCATTATTCCCACGCATTTCTATATGCAGATGAATTAAATTTATAGCACTATTAATTTAATAACGGATTGTATTTTTTTTACAGAATGATGTTAATTAAGTGAATCATTGGTGCAATCAGAATGGACTGAAATTGAACGAAAACAAATCTTTAATTATTACATTTTCTCGTAAGACTTATAATATAAATTTAAGTACTCAGTCAATAGTACAGTTCTTCAGAGTACACAGTGTGTAAGAGACTTAGGCATATTACTTGATTCAAAAATATATTTTCATCATCCAACTATAGCTAACAGAACTTTAGGACTTATTAAATATCTAACTTACTCTGCTTAAAATTATGGTTGTTTTCTTTGTTTAAATTACACTTTAATTAGATCTAAGTTAAAATAATGTTCAGTTGTTTGGAACTCTATTACAAATACAGACTCAATCAGAATTGAGTGAATTCACCAAAAAACTTTTCGTTTTATGTTTAATAAATTTATATCAAAAGTTAATGAGAAATTTGTATATGACATTCTACTGGAAAAAATTAATACTAATACCAGTGGCGGCTGGTGACTTTTAAAACTGGGAGGGCTGTAACGATCCTAACTCATATAATTACAAATATAATTTTTTAAATATGCACAGTGATAAATATATTCCGTACGACAGGCTTAAGTAAGTGTAACTTATGTAGCTAAATACAAAAAATAAGTGTGGTTGTTTGAAGAAAAATGTATCATCGTCCGATTTGTAATGGTCAACATACTGTGGCCGCTGGTTCAGATCTAATCACTACCACAGGTATGTATTTGTTTTAAGTTTGTTTAGGTTATATGCCTTCCAACCAATACCTACATGATGTGGTACATTACACGAGACGACGAGAGATAACATAATAATACCAATTCTGCCATACTAATAATGATAATAACTTAAATATACTAAAATAAATATTTCTAAAACCTAATACTAATTTACATAGCCTACAGTACATACAAAATTCATGTCAGATTTAAATTAGAGGATGAAAGTGGCATATCTTAATTAAAATATTTGTAAAAAAAAAATCCATTCTCAACCTGTACGCGCTCTCTAACTAGCAATATATATTCACCTTACCAAGCAATGAAAATTTTATGGCATTTTTAATATGTTGTGAATATGATTTATGTCTTTTAACTTTGTCTCCCAAATGTTTTAAATCTTTTACCCCATTAACAGTCCACGCAAGATCATTAGGTTTCATTAGCAAAATTAATTAAACAAAACACATTTCCAACTTCACACCCGCATAGCCAGTCCACAAAATTGTATGTACAAACGTCGAATTTTCTCGTATACGAACCATTTACTACGTTGGCTTTGTTGGTGAATTATATTTAACTGTGGCCTTGCTGGTCCCAGATTCTCTAGCTCTAGTTTATTCTCGTAATTGGAAATCTTTGTCGTAATAAGGTTAGAATATTACTCGCTGAATTAACAATTAGTTACAAGTTTACACAATACGACATTAACAACAATTCAACCCTGCTTCTGACCGATGCTCATAGCTCATCATTAATTAACTACAAAATTATTCAGAGTACTACACACTATATTTGAAGTTCACGCGAGTTTGAACGACATCTATAAATAAAAAATATTCGAAATAAATACAAGCATTGTTAAGAAATGTGTTTAACAACTGCAAAAGAGTGGAGCGCGAAAGTGTGCTTACAAAACATGTAGTTTTGGTAACTTTGTCAAGTTTCAGGAAACCACTTTTTTGTTTGAGCAGGGGCGCGCCCAGCTCTCTCCGATTTACAACATGCGATTGGCTGAGGAGGATCGAGCCCCTGAAGTCTTCCCTCCCTCCGTAGCACCCCTAGTCCTTTTATAGTCATCTCTCTCTACTAGCTCAACCCACTTCGGGGCGAAGAATCTGCCGCCCCACCACTCGACATTTCCAAATTCATTTCTCCCGTGACAAGAGTTTCGCCCATCTCAAAAACATTAGCTGCGAAATAACTTCCGTATTAGTAAGCAGTATTATTTACTGAGTAGCAGATAAGTAGATGTATGCGTTCTGAGATTTTATTAGGAGGGCTGCGCCCCGCAGCCCTACCTCAGCAGCCGCCAATGGCTTTGTTTCAGAAGGAAAGTAATATATACTGTTTTCTTGATGAATTGTAATTATTGGTGATGTAAATAGCTCAAAAATATTACATAGTGTATGTCTGAAAGTCCCACAGTATCATCAAAGATTCCCCCTATTATTTATATCTACTAATAGATATTTTGATTTAAATGAACGATGTCTTGATATGGTAAATAAATGTTTACTAAATATAGATCCTCTTATTAACAACATAATTTCTATCAAAGAAATATTAGATCGCAAATCTAATAATTAATTTTAATGATTAATTTTATTTCTACTACATAATAATTATGTTATTTGAGTAAATTTTCTTGTTTTAGATTTATGTTATGTTCTTGTCATGTCTGAATGTGTTTGTGTTTTTTTTAATGATAGTTTGTTTTATTCGTTATTTGTTATGTAGCTGTTGTGTTTTTTTTATTGGTGATCCCTACAAATACTTTCAGCTGTTCGGGGGCACTTTAATTTTGTGTCAATAAATGAAATAATAATAATAATTAATTATTATTATTATTAAAGTACGTTATGACCCTTAAATATAATTGTTTCCAAAAAAATTCTCTTAATTTTATGAAAAAATGTAAAAATTTGAAATTTTTCTGTGCTGGATCACGAAATGTTGGGAGTATACCTTGCCGTTCCAAGCTCACCCTGGAATCATATATGCACTCGTACAGTAAAAGTGGTTAAATTTCTGACACTCGGGACGTGTAGTAGTGCTTACACTCACCTGTCCGACCAATCAGACGTCCGGTGCACGAAAGCTGCCGGAGGGGGAACGTTAGCGAGTTTCCCGTTGCCGCAGTTCGCCTCGAATACTGGCAAGCCTAGGGCAACTTGTGCGCTGTTGGTCGATCCCTGGAAGGCCGGCGTTAACAAAAGACGAGCTGGCTTGGCAACGACAGGTCTGCTTTGCCGCCGCCGCTAAATATAACGGAGCGAGTCTCGCTCGCTGAGCAGCACGCCACGACACGGGCTAAAAGCGACCAGGCTCGACAGCAGCAGCTCTCCAACTGACTGCGACTATTTGCGAGCGGTAGTGGGTCGTTTAACGAACCGTTGCGCCTGGCCGTCACGTAGTAATGTACAGTCACTACAGCAACATCTATCCACGCAGTGCCGCAGACACTGCCCGCACGGCTGGAAAATGAAACCTCACAAGATAACCAGCACGGCAGGTCGGAACACCTAACTACCGGAGTCTTTATCAGGCAAGCTACCGCGTGCTAAGTTTATGGAACAGTTAAAATCGATGTCGATTTTGGGAGGTACCACTTGCAAGACGAATGCAGCCAGCCAAAGGAATGGTGCCATAGTGGTTGATAAAGGTGATGTTGGGGTTAGGCACAAGGGAGAGCTTAGGTTTTCTTAACAAAAGCTTTTTATTCTTCATTTTATATGTTTTAAACCACCCGGTAACTTGAAATAAGTGGTCAAGCGACCAATCATTTTTTATTGTTTGTACCTATATTTTTTATCCTTAATTGTTTTAGAATGTCAGCCACTAGAACTTAATTTGTAAATGTGCATAAAAACAATTTCACTATTACCCTTGGCCGCCGTCCTTGCAGATAAATGTAAACATTTTGCCTGGAGTAAAGCCATTGATGCGGTTTCAGGAAGTGCGTGATAATTTTTTGTTCTTCTTTTTATTCCACTTAAGTACCAATACGTGATTTACTGCATGTGCGGCCATCGAATCGACATCGTCACCGATTTTCTGTAGTTATTGGTAGACGTTTTTATTACCTAGCTGGTTAATGTTCTTGGATTTTTTAGTTGGTCGAAAACTGGACTTCACATTCATGGTACTCATTATGCGATTGTTTTCTTCGTCACTGAGCTAACCCCTTCTTCAAAACTCTTTTGCCCGACTGACTTGGCTAAGTGAAATTTGGTCTCCCGAGTGAGTGTTGCATGTTGCAATTTCTTTACTACAGTTACACAATGATGTGCGGAGATTTGTATTTAAAATTTAGGTTAAAAGTATTTTACTTTCACCTTGGAATATGGGTGATTGTGCTTTAAACATGCCTGTGAAAATATATTCTGCTTAATATGCAAAAAAATCTATTTCTGCCATTTACTTGTAAAAGAACCTGCATTAATGGAGTGTTCGCTTAACTGATCTGGCCTTGCAAAGTCTGAAAAGCAGCGTCAAACTGAAACTAGGTTCAATAACTTAAACGAAGCATCATAGGTCCTATAACTGTATGGAGACAAGATTATTGACAGAACAGACCTCTGTATTGATAGTCTTGACCATAACAAAAATTTATGCTCTGCATAACTACAGCGGTAAATGAATTTTTTTATTTTATAATCACAACACCAGTAAAATTTACTATCTACACATTCTCGAAAAATGTAGACTTGGTCACTAAAATAACAAGAATTATAATATGTAGTTTCGATTAGAAAGATCCAAACATATTTTATATGCAACAACGGAAATGTATAATTTTAAAAGTGAGTGAAGAAGTAGAAGTGTAGAGATTTGGGGAGGGGGGAGGGAGGCTCTTAACATCGTGGTCTTGAGAGCCGATCAGAGTGAAGCGAGGTAAGTATGGAGCAGCGCCGGAATGAAAGGGGCGGGGGAAGCGGGAGAACCTCCGAGGAAACCTGCCGCCCGGTACGATTCCCACTTGCGAATATCCGGGAGAGGCCCTGTCGGGAATCGCACCCGGTTCGCTAAGGTGGGAGGCGAGTAGTCTGACCACTAAACCACCGCGGCCCCTACTACATTTTGTGATTGGTTATATCATTTATCTGGTAGAGGAGCATCTGTAAACTTTCTGAGGAATTACTGAATGAGAGTATAGGAGTGGTAAACACATACATGTAATTAAAATTTGATTTTAAGGTATTGCAACAGCTTATTTCCTTAAGGAAAATATGCTAATAACCACTCACTCCCATAATATTTTTTGTAGCCATTTCAATCTGTGGCAGCCATAACGGCTGCTAGGCAAGACAAGTTCAGCTTTACGGACATTCATGAACAGATGAAGTTAGTTTCCTTTAGTCCGTCTCACTCTTAGATTGCAGTACAGGGGTTATGGCGCTCACTGTTGCCAGATTGCTTCAGCTTTGTGACGTAACTGGCAAGCTGAGAAACAAATGGGCGGTGAAGGAAACTGCCTGATTAAGATAATTTTTATCTGTTTACCTTCCTGCCAACTCGTAAAGGAATCCAATCCTGCGATGCAAAGCTAAGCTGCTCCTTTGAAACTGAAGCCTGTGAGAAACCCTATCATTGTGATTGCATGTCTCGCACGCAACGAAAATGGCAATTTTTTGAAGGTTGGATAAAGATAACACATCAGACAACAGTGCACGAAGGAACAAGGACAGAGTTAACGACAGAAACCATGCATTGGAAAGAGAGAGTGAATGTCCTTTACATCGCGCACTCAATCTAAGAGTGAGACACTCTATCTACGAAGACATACAAGATTGTGATTTTTTAAACTAGGAATAAAAGGGGCAGCGGTGGCGCAGTGGCTAGCGCGCTCGCCTCCCGCCAAGGCGATCCAGGCTCGATGCCCGACGGGCCCGCATGTGGGAATCGTGCTGGACGATGCCGCTTGACGGTGGGTTTTCTCGGAGTACTCCCGTTTCTCAAGCCCCCCTCATTCCAGCGCCGATCCAACCTAGGGCCTCATTTCATGTCATGTTCAGGGATGACTGACCTATGGGTTTCGGCTGGAAAGCTCCGTCACTCGGAGGGTGTTTACCTCGCCCTGTGTCCACCCCCCCCCCCCCACACGAATTTAAAAATAGGACCAAATACAGTTTTCATTAGATATGTGTACACATGTTTCAGACGCATTTCAATATACCTCAATACTCAATAGTTAGTGTCTTAGAAAAGAAATACCCTTGTGTTATATACTTCGTTGTGATAATTAATTTGCAAGTTATCATATAATGTGGCGCAGACAGATGTTAGCTTTGACTACCGCCTTTTTAATTTTTCCTACACCAAGTTGGGGTCCTGTAGATTGGAATCTGCTATAATCATGGAGGCTGTGTTATTCTGGCATTTCAGTGCAATACACATGTGATGTAAAACCATTCATCAACTGCGTTGTTGAGGTAAGTAGGGCGGTTAATTAGCCATACCTACACTGTAAAAAAATTGAGGTAAAATTCCCTTACATGTAAGGGAAGCTAATTTCCTCTACATATAAGGTAAAATTACCTGTCAAATGTGGAGTAAATTTACATTACTAGTAAGGTACTATTCCCTAATAGTACCGGAAAAGTACCTGACAAAAGTGGAGGGGGGATCCCATATAAGTAAGGTAAAATTAATTATATTGTATAATAAAACATATATAAAAACACACAGGGTATTAGTACTGTTACTTTTTTCTTTATTGCCTATATCCTCTGACGATTAGTAACAGAAATCTTAACTCTAAAATCCTCGTCACTTGCCGGAGGGTGGGCGCAAACCACAGACCTCTTATCACAATTTGCCGATGCGCTATCCATTACACCACGACGATAGCATGAGATCAGAAGTGAATATTAATGTGTTAAAGGATTGTTTCTTCCGCCCGTCCTCCCACTTAGATGTTGAGACAGTGCTAAAAAGATGCACGCGTCGTAAGGTAATTTCCCATCCATTTATGGCATTTTCCACCGCTATGTACGTGAATTATACCTTACATAAAAATATCCATGTTGGACAGCTTGTATGACTAGACAAAATAATTAATTTTAAGGTAAAAAATATATATTGTACAATTATCAAATAGTTACAAATACACTAGGAAATCCACACGTCGTATGGTAATTTTTGCATCCATATATGGTGTTTTTCACTACCATGTACGTGAATTTTACTCCACAATGCGGTAATTTTACCTTACACGTAATGGAAACTATGTTTCCCCCCACAGGTTCGCGAATATTACCTTACACTTGTCAGGTAATTTTGCCATTATTTTTTTGCAGCGTACATTCATGCTTCTTGATTTGGTAAGCAAATATTGAACAACCAAGTCTCACATGAAGCGACGTCAGCTAAAGAACACCGCGTTAGGGATTTCGTATGAACAAGGTTCCGTTCTGAGCAACGTTGCAGTTACAGCTCGTTCACGGTCAATCGATCATTTTGTTTTGAGACCATGGCTCAATCTATTCTTTATTCTCAATGTGTAGTTACCAAGCGTGCTTGGTCATGTTCAACTCGGATTCGTAAGTCACTGGTTCGATCTTGACTTGCAGCAGTGGGTGTGTTTTGCCAAGTAAACTTCCTTTCTGTGAACTTTGTCCTTTCCTCAGTCATTAGAACACCTGAAAGGAAATAAGTACTCTATCATCGTGCATCCTTTTGCTACGTGTAAAAATCAACATCGCCACAGAACCGAGGGATCAATAAGTGTATTTTAAGGAACACTACGGATTTGATTGAAACGAGAACAGATTATCAGTATGTCAGTTCTTACGTCTCAAGCAAAAGTAACCACATTTAACTTAGAACTAATTTCAAACATTCAACTGTTACTCAAAATTTGAATCAGTGAAAAACCACTGATTTGCAGAGGAATTCAAATAGCCCACTGAAACAGCCTACTCGAATCAGTGAAAATGGCTGTTTGTTTCAGTGATACAATTTCTCTGACTGAATAAGTGACGTGAAACAATTTCGCTGATTGAATAAGTTACGTGAAACAATTTCGCTGATTGAATAAATGACGGCTAACTGCGTGGGGGCGAATTAAATATTGTTTTTATTATATTTAGACGAATCATTACTAGAAATAAACATAACTTATTTCCGATAATCACTATTTATATTGCGCAATTTACCGTAATTAAATAAGTAAAAAAAGAAAGGAGATTCTACGGGTGGTCAAGATTGAACAAACACCACCTTCACCCCACTTTTAGACCGTTGCCTGACCAACTGAGGTAGCAAGCCAACATTGACAATGGAGGGGAAAATATATGTATTACACTGCTTTATCGAAAATATGTAGTTTTAAAATGTATGGCCTTAATTTTCGTTTCTAGATTAATTGGCAACGGAAGAATTCTTTAAACAAATAGTAGACCTACGTAAGAGTGCAACCATTTCACCACATTTACTGCAGTTTACACGTTCAAATCGAGCGCTGTGCTGATTGCGTGAAAACGAAATGAAAGACTTAAAAACAAAATGAAAGACTGTATGTTCATGTTACCTCGTAAAATGGAATTATGGAAGACAAAACTCACATTTTAGAAAGTATTTTTTATTGATTTTGTTAGTTTATACTCTATTTTATTTAATATATGTTGTTTAGATGTCATTTGATACACGTTGTTTAACTGATCCATCACTCGAAACAAATCACTTAAAAACAGTGAATAAAATGGTCGATGAACCAGTGGAAAATGTCACTGAATCAATAAGTTAAGGAAAACAGGAATTTTTTCACTAATTCATCAATTAAATTCACTGAAGTGACTGTTGAATCAGTCAGGTATTGTTAACTAATTTAAACAGTGAAAATATCATTTATTCATATTTAGAGTGTAATAAAGACTTTAAGAAATATATCTAATGTTGGTAATTCACAGCTAACCTTGCTGTGATAGACCCGGCAATGTTTAATTTAAAATGCAGATACATTTATAGAAAGGGAACTATTTCTCCAGAGGTTAAAGCAGTGTTCATTTACGTGTACCAGCTATATTTGTTGTCTCTTGGAGCACGCAGTATTGCGCATTAATGCACAGATACCGCGCACAATGCAACAGGAGATAATAACGTCACTCGAACAGGACTGTCTGTCTTCATTTCTTTTCCTGTCCGTAGTCTTCAACGCAGCAGATACACGAGATATATGTGGAGACATGACGTTCTCCAAGAACAATTTTCTAGCCCTCATCACTGCATTCAGAATATGTGGAGGAGATATTTTATTAGGAACTCGCGTGATCTTCGAACTGTTTTCGTTGGCGGCCCCGGAGTGATGTCAGTAGGTACATGTGACTTACTTAAGAGATATCGCTTTAAGAACAGTAACCTAATATATATATATATATATATATGGGGCAACGACATAAGCGAAGATGTTAGCTGAAACTTGACGCACATTCACTGCCGTAAACTGCCACCTTCGTAGAGAGACGTTGAAGTGGAACGAACCTTGGCACAGGCAAGCGGAACGATGATATAAATAACTAATTACCACATCAAGATAGAGACCGTTTATTGGGGAAAATCTGTAAATACATTTGAAAAGTGTCATTACTATATTGTTGCACCATTCCACGCACAGAAAGATGCGGCGATACGGTTCTGTATGGGGGTAGCAGACACGTCTAATTCTATCACGTGAAACATGGTCGTATAGTCGTCGTAACTGCGGCTCTAGACGCTGCAAACTCGTTTATCGCTGAAGCTGTTGTCTCAGATGCCTCGAGACGTATCCTGCAAGTGCCAAGTCTGGAGACTGGATTGGCTAAGGAAGGGTGTCGACATTACGAAGGCAGTCCTTGGTGTTCAGTTGCTGTATGTGAGCAAGTAATATTGTCCTGTTAGGAAACTGGATATTGGGTTTGCGCAGTGAAGGCACGCATATAATATTGCTGCAGAATCTAAGTGCCATCAGTGTTTCCCTAGTCAATACCAGACAAGGCCAATAATCACACGAGATTGGTCCTCACGTACAGTAATAACGCCGCCACTTTAAGCATACTCTATAGCGTAGATAATATATTTAGGTCATTCCAGGAACAGTGGTTTTTGAAGAATATTGACAGGAACTTCGTTTAAAGAACATAATAGCGATATTAAGGCGCCCGTCTACCTGGCGCTTGAAGTGCGTTGCAGAGTGTTCGAAATACACGTTTTTTTTCTACGAAACTATTATACGTGCGTCCAGTGTACTGACATACGAAAAGAAAACATATTTTAGACGAGGGCTGTTGAGTGTTTCCAAGACCTCACGTTAATAAGAAACACAATTTCAGAGCACGTGAAAATGGCAAAATCGGCTTTTTCAAAGCGCTGTATCTCAAAATGTACGTGTCAGATGCATACAAAACTAGTCAAGGGGCATGCACTGAACCTTCATACACACCTTCCACCAATAAAATAATAGGGTTGCCGCTGAAAGTCCCATAGGTACACGCAGCACGACGACAACACTGCACGCCAGTTCGGAGCCTTGCGCTTAACGGCGATGGGGGACTTGATGCGCGTGGCAGTGTCGCCTTTAACACTCCCTCGCCTCTCGACTTCAAACGCGGAAAAAAAGCCCTAGGTAGACGGGCATCTTAAGAAATTTCATCTTTGCTATAGCACAGGGGCGTCCAATCCGCGGCCCGCCGTTTTACGTCATGAGCCCGCGAATTTATTTGTGTAATGTAAACACCATTCCAAGTATCGAAAGAAAGATTAATTCCTTTAGATATGTATGGAATTTTATTTAATTAATGTACGTGACATGATTAAATATTGCATTATATTAATGAACAAACTGGATCATACATATTATTATTTGTGTCTCAAAAGCCATTGTCTATCTCGTAAACATAATGTTCCTTTAGATAATAACGATGTGAGTTGTATGTGTGTACAGTACAGGTTGTTCCTTGATGTTAATAGGTAGACGTTTTGATTTTCAGATCCACATCACGATGCGGGCAGTGCAAGAACAAATATTTGTGGTAGGCCTAACGTGCAAGATCAAAGGCATGGCGTGTACGGAAATTAGAAACACCTTTGAGAAAAGATTACATATAACAGGTTCAACAGATAACACCATAAGCGAATTAGTGACTAAATTTAAACGAACTGGATCTGTGCTTAACGACAGTAGAAGTGGACGCCCACAAAAATCCCTGGAGTGTTGCGAAGTGGTTCGAGAAGCATTCCAAGGAAATCCTCCCCTTCATATAAATCAGTGTAAACGCTTCCTTGAAACGTTTCTCGAACCACTTCGCATCTCTTTTGATATTTTCGTGGGCGTCCACTTAGGCTGTCGTCAAGCACAGATCCGGTTCGATTAAATTTAGTCACTAATTCACTTATGGCTTTATCTGTTTGACCTGTTTTATGGAACTTCCTCTCAAAGGTGTCTCTAATTTCAGTACACGTCATGCCGTTCATCTTGCACGATAGCACAAACACTCTTCGTTCTTGCATGGTCAGCATCGCGATGTGAATCTGAAAATGAAAACGTCCACCTATCAACATCAAGAAAAACCTGTACTGTACACACATACAACTCACATCGTTATGATCTAAAGGAACATTATGTTTCCGAGATAGATAGTGACTTTCGAAACACGGTATTTGAGGTTATTGTGTGTTTCACGCTTGTGGCCCGCGGAGAAGTCCACAATAATGGTTGCGGCCCTTCGTATGGAAACTGTTAGGTACCACTGCAATAGGAGGACACGCGGTTTCATTCAGCACGGTTGTTTCGTAGTCATATCAAATCGAAAGCTTCACTCAAACAGACCACTATTATATTAAGCATTTTAATACCCTTGAATTTGGTCCTTCCTGATGTGTAGTTACGAAAATATCACTTGTAATTTGGACTTCATTGAAAACAGAACTCAGAACGCCTGTGGGGCCGCGGTTGCAGACCGGTTAGACTGTTCGCCTTCTACCAAGCCGAACTGAGTTCAATTCCTGGCCGGGCCGCTCCCGGATTTTTGCAAATGAAAATCGTGTCGGACGATGCCGCTGGTCAGCGGGTTTGCTCTGTTATTCTCGTTTCCCCGCCCTTGCATTCTGGTGCTGCTCCATTATCGCCTTATTTCGCCGACCTTCCCGTGGCGCAGTCGGTTGGTGCGCCGCCAGTCTGGGGCGCGGAAGGTTCTGGGTTCGAATCCCAGGTAAGGCATGGGTGTTAATTTATGATAGGTGACGCGTTAGTTTGTAAACTGTCCCCTGATAAGCCTTCATGCATAAAACCGTTAATAAGCCCAATTCAATACACCTCATTTAACCCTCATCGGCTCTCAAGACCTCGTTGCTAAGAGTCGCCCAAATCTCTCAACTCAACATGAAATGCCTGTGTTTCAAGGTCGTACCTGCAGCCGGCACGTCTCCAAAGCGCCCCTCCGATGAGGACCATCTTGAAACAGCAGAGAGCTAGTATAGGCTGTTTAAGATAAAGTGAGCACTTTTGAAACCAACGTTAAAAAAAATCACTGTCTATTAACTGCATATATGCTGCCGCATTCACTGGCATTCATGCTCCCACTTAAGTTTGCAGCGAACTACGAAAAAGAGTTCTAAGTCTAACGCTGTATTGCGAGTGTATTATTAATTATTATTATATTTTTTGCTTTACAGATGTTAGAGTACGGATTGGCTTTCTAGGTTCCTGACAATTTTATGTTTTCACATGACTGGCGAATTAATACATTAATTAGGGCCACGACCCCGGCCGTAGAAGATAGGTCTGGACCCTCGCCTCTCTGACAATGTTAACGGTCTGACGCCCTTAGTGACGCATTTAATTCATGAAGTGTACCAAACTAGTGCTTTTAGCATTGCTGGTATAGGGATAACGCCATAGAGTAGGAACGTCGTGTACCCATTTTAAGAAAAAATCTAATTCCCCTCCCTATGCTTGCCATGCCTGAAATCACTACTTTGGCAGCAGCGCTCTGTGCTTGGGTTTGTTAATTAAATGGGTCAACAATGGCGTCAACTTTTCAAGCTAATGTCCAGACCTGTCTTCTACGACAGTGGCCACGACTAAATATAAATTTAACATATGGCAGGAGAATACACAATGAGATGAAAAGTAGATCCTAAGCAGTGCTTTCTAATGCGCGAATAACTTGTCGATGGATGCAAGTTGGCTGGAGGCGGAATGCATATCTGCGACACCCGGCTCCCGCGCACTGGGCGACCTTGTGAGACGCCGCCCGCCGTGGACAGGCACCGCACAGACGTTGTTCACGGCTGTCTGCACAACTCACATCTCTGCTGGCGACAAGGTAGAGGTAGCGCCCGCATCGTGGACTGACGGTGCCCGTCGTTTCTGCGCTTGTTCAGAGAAGAAAATGCTCTAGCATCGACTTGGCATTACGAAATATAAGGCCATTTGCATAGTTCATTTGTATCAGATCTTACAAAACACCCAACCAAATATTTCAACCACACACCATACTGTCAGACTATTATAGAACATGCATACTGTCAGGAAACCCCATCCAGACAATTACTGCGAAATATTCAAACCAAACCATATTGACAAACCGTATACCATTATGTTATACCGATCACATGAACATACCATACCATCAGAGATTACTCACAATCCATACTATGAGACTATTTCTACCGACATATCATACCATACAAACATTCCGTCAAACCATCAATACCAACCATACAAACAAAGCTACCATTCAGTCATAGAACGAACAAATTTTACTTCCGGTACATTCGTTCGTTTTATGAAAAGATAATTTTTTTTGAGAGAATTTGGAGTAGACACACTTTCAATGCAAATGGACTGTGTTAAATATATATATATATATATATATATATATATATATATATATATATATATATATATATAATCATAAGTGCGTAAAACTTGTAAACATGCAAGCATCCACGTGACAGACCATGCGAACCGGACAGTCCCGTAGGCAACTCGTGAGTCAGTGTTGCAACAGTAGCAATCGAGCTAGCCATGGAAGTATACTTAGTATGTATCAATTAAATAACTAGATATTAAACGACTCTACATGGCTGAATCACTACTTTACTCCAGCAACAGAAGTTCTGATACTTTTTTTTATCAACGACAGGCTTGCTGCAACGCTGAATCTGTGAATCTTGTTCAAGCATAAATGCCTGCAAAGATGTTCTCACGTTACTAAGGGTCCAGTGAAAGTAGACATCCATAGGTGACACAATTTCAGACACACATCAGTTATTTATAATGATATAAAGTGAAATTCCATTGTTATAAAAAAGTTGATTTGTTAGTCGAATTCAAATGAAGGTATTCTCAGAAACGAAATTTGTTCAGAAGAATGTAATTACGTTTTAACGTAGTTCGCTCCAGTGTTTTGAAAACCTCGCCAAAAATGGAGGCGTCTGTCCTATCAGCCTTCCGGTACAAAGCGGGACGATAAAACGTAGCAAGGAAAAAATGTCTTCGTATATTTAGTGCGCACAGGTAGGGCAAGGGTCTTAAAGGGAATTCCTAGAAATATATTTTAAATGCTCCAAGGACACATCTGGTCAAAACGAAATATTGTGACGCCTCCCTCCCCCTTTTCTTTCCTTCTCACAAGACCGCAGTATGCATTCGCCAATCAGCGCCTGGTAACATGCTCGCCGGCAGTCCAGGAACTAGGGAAGTGAACTTTGCGCAGCATGCAGTAGCCAATTAGACACAAGGCCGTTGCCAAAGCATTGCTCTTCCAATCACAGAATGTACACGCCTTATGATTACAGATCTGCAAAATTCGCGTTATTATTTGAGGACACGTTAAACTTCAAAACGCGTACCTTTGCAATATGGTTGTCATTGGACCGAACTTTTAACACGCCCTCCTGGGTAACTCTGCGCCAATAAATGAAAACTTCACAATTGTGTGCTCCAATCACGTGCGCAGTTCAGTTTAAAAAGGGAGTGACTTCACATTGTATGCAGCAGCCAACGGAAAAAACGACGCCGGCTCAAGTATATTCAGTACTGCGAAGTTCAGCCTAATACCAAATAATAAAGTGAATTTTGCATGTCTCTACTTATTATGTAAGGATAGGGTACGCCTACAGCAAAGAAACCTCCTCCCATTTTGTCTCTGTAGCATTAACGCAAGTCGCGAGTTTACTGCTACTGAACGAGGCGTGCTTATTGGTACATACAAGTTTGGTTATTCTATCCCTGACATTTCATCAAATAACGAAAAAAAAACAATACAGAATACGGGGGAGTAATTTGTTTTAGACAGCCGATAACAGTGTTCTTGCGGCAGAGATAATTAATTCTTAACCTTTTACGTGCGATGTTGTAAGAAGGTTTATATTCTGCAACTGGGTGGAAATGTCGCTTTTAAAAATAAACGAACATCATTTTCAAATGACGATAGAAAGAAAATACTTTGTTGCCGGTGAGATGAAGACGAGTGCGGCCTAATAATAATCCTTTCGTGTGCGATGTTTTCTTGGTAATTTAATGTCACGAATCCGTATGTACAGGATGTTTGGGAATTCAATACATTAATTTTAAGAGATGGTATGCCACACCAGGACGATCATTTGATATACAGGAACGTGTAGCCGGAAACGTTTCACTACTGCGCCGAACGCACCGCGCACATTTTAAACTTGGCGCGCTCGTGGCGTGGATCCCTTGCAGCTAACGGACAGGCGCTGACGTCATCCAAGACGAAGGGACGCGCGGGAGGGCTTGTCACTGCAGCGAGTGCTGGTTGATGTGTTGTAATGGCGGTGCCAGCGGCACAGACGTTCACGTGTGCGGGTTATGCGGACATGGGATTCGCTCACGGCGAGGCGCTAGGCAGCGCTTCTGTGGCATTGAGCTGTCCGTTAGCTGCAACGGCCCACGCCATGCGCGCGCCAAGTTTAAAATGTGCGCGGTGCGTTCGGCGCAGTAGTGAAACGTTTTCGACAACACGTTCCTGTATATCAAATGATAGTCCTGGTGTGGCATACCATCTCTTAAAATTAATGTACTGAATTCTCAAACATCGTGTACATGTGTATGTTCTTCTGCCAAATGTTATTTCATAGCTCACCTAGATCACTCATAGTCCCTTTTTACATGCTACCACAAGAAACGCAGTCTCTTACACAATAGTAGTTCAAAACAGTAGCACATTATGAGCTTTTTTATGTAAGTATTTTATACTAAATCTGCTACCCTTGAACTATTTTTTTTTTTAGTTTGACTGTTTGCAGTTATTTTATATACCGAATCCTAGCAAAAAAAAAAAAAGAAGCTATTTTTCTGAAAATAAAAATTAAAAATTTTCTGTTTTTTGTTTCTATGGAAGTTGCGCTACTCCCATGTCTGTTAACAAGCAATAATGCTTTATCACTTCTCTGTGGTCGTACGTTCATAGCTGTGGACGTGGTGAGACTATAGCATGGATATTTCAAACCAACATCACAACAATGTATAAAATATTACAGATGCACTGAGTTGGTAGCAAAGTGTTTAGATGTTCACTTTCATCAGAAAGTCGTGGCAGTTTTAATATGTCTGGTATAATAGTACGATTAAATAAAATGCAACAACCATATACTTCCGAAGCTAATACGGTCTTGGAACATGTTATATTCAGAATTTTTTTTTGTTTTGACATGAACGTAATTTCATAAAATATTTGCAGAAAATAAAACAATATAATTCGTTTGTTCAGAAAGTTTACACGTGAATGGGAACAGCACAAACTCGGAATGATGAATCATAACTGAAGCTGCAACTTAATTAAATATGCTATGAAAACCGTTATATTGTATTCAGGTTTTACTAACATAGCTCACTACAAATACACTTGATAAAATATCATAAACCTAAATTTGAGGTAATTCTACATCTTAAGTGACATCACGAAATTTCACTCTTTGTATATGTTCCTTAAATACAACCGACGAATATTATTAGCCAATAATTAATTTGTTTTGTGTCTGTTTAGCAAGACCATATCTATTTACACTTTTACGGGATGAATAAATAAATCAATTTATTGTCTGTAGAAAACATTATAGAAAATGAGAGGGTTGCGACGTAGCAATTTAAATTTTGCGCCATGTTTGCACTTTGGACCACGTAGGTGTCGCTAGTATGCATGTAGTCATTATTTGCAAATATATCGACACGCCGTGTCCGGTATTATTGGCTCTACTGTGTTTGATTCCATATAACCTGCACTACTATTGGTGATGTAGTGGTAGTTTATAACGCGAGGGAGTTAACAGCTTACGGTCTGTGCAGAGAAGTGCAGGTCTATACACGAACGGACACTGAAGCGAGGTGTTCACTCTCACTGTAGACACAGCTGGCGTAATGAACGAGTGCTCTGCATCATATCCTGACTTGGACTACCTTACGATATCCGCAGAAGAAGAAAGACATTTTGGCGTAGTGAATTAATGGAAAAGAGAGCTACTCACGAAGAGTTTGTCCTAACATGAGAATCATTACTTTTTCCGATTTACAATCAAAAAAATTCCTGACACACATGGTTGTACGTACCGTAACGAGTGGAACATGCTTAGTTTGTAAGGAGTACGGACTTGTGAAACTCCGGATAACGAACTGTTTGCTGCAGAAACCAGACCTAGAAACTGTTTCTGGAGAGAATGTCACGGGGGTACACTGCCTGGACCTTTATTACAGGGCACAAAAAGGAATGCGCCAAAAACTTACGCCGAAATTGATAACCTCTCCAATAGCTGCATGTTTTTTTTCTGTGGTAGCTCATGGAAATACGTATGCCTCTAGTTTAAAAGTCTTTGATTTTTATTATAGATTTTAAGGAAGGATCTATCGTTCGTGGCAATTCTACATTCAACATTTTCCGATTTATAACCAAGAAATTTCCTGATTGCTGGGGTTGAACCTTAGACCTCAAATATGATGCACGCATGTTACTCAGAGTGAAATGGACTTGCATCGGCAGTACAACCATTTATCAAAGTTCCGTGTGATCGCCGGTATGATTTTGCACGTTTACAGACCCAACTATTTCTAACGTTTTTTAAAGGATTCAGAAATATAGTTTGCAGTGACAAGTTCTGGTATTCGAATGAAAGTACTACGAAAGGATTTCTTTTAAAAATTGAAAATGACTATTCTTAGTTTTATCAATATATATGAATTTTTTAATTTATATAGTTATGCGTTATGGCACGCGGCTTTCCATTTCTCACTACGAGATGGCTGACGAATATTTTTCCAGGACTGGTCACGTCTGCGCGAAAGTTGCATAAACCGTCTCGCTAGGAATGACACAACAACGGCACTGAGCTTGTCGAGCTTTCGGAAAGGCGTCAAGTTCAGCGGGCGAGAAGGCCTGCCAAGCAGCAGAGGCCAGAAGACCACGCCAATTTACAGTCCGCCCGCCTTCAAGTTAACAGTGTTGGCTAAACACATCAAAGCGGGTGGGAGCGCGAGTGTTGCCAACGCACGGTCTGAAAAAAGACTCTGGGCCAAGGTGCCAATAACTCGGGGGAGTACGACCTCGGCCTAGAGGTGCCGGGAGAAAGGTGGAATAGGGGAGTAAGATAGTACCGGCGCGGGAGAGACACCTACAGCATCTTCGGGAGAGGAATTCGATGGCAAAGGCCCAGTGCAAGCACTTAAATCTGCCGCGTAAATAAAAAAAAACAAACATTAATTAACAGCGACTTTACAGACACGTCTGAGACTCGGCACGAGCCCAGTGCGCAGCTATATTCAGCGCACCGAATCAGTTCTCGTTAAATTGATCTAAGATCAGCATTTTATCTACAGAAGCACACCCGCATGAACAAGTTGGCCGACATGACCCACACGGTGCCACAACTACTGTGAAAGCGCGCGGGAATGAGAAATTCTAATTATATTTGGCAAATAAGTGGTTACTTGCTGTAGCAGGAGTAAGATGATGATGATCCTTAAGTACATATTCTTATAGGCTGTTCACTGTAAAATGAGCACTTTTGAAAGCCCTGCTTAAGATCTACTTGTATGTACGTTGTGTATTCTTCCGCCTTATGTAAAATTGACATTTTCATGGGCCTCATTATTTTATTCACGCGTCGGTCAAGTGAAACTGTGAAATTATTAGAACAGTAAACATTTAGCATATGTGCTCATTTTTAAATTTCGATGTATTAAAAAAATAGGAAGCGAAATAAATAATTCATCAGGAATGGTTATCTAACACTTTTTATTCGCATTAAGTTACGGAAGTACTTCCCATCCATCGTTACCAACTTCACTGGCCGCATGTCACTCATTGCACCCGTTAATATATACGCAGGTAAGGGCAGTGACTTTTTACGAAGGTTGATTTCAGAAGTGTTCACTTTATCGTGAACAGCCTTTAAGCATTTTGTAGATATGAATTAATTTATCCAGGAACATTAATGGCAAGGAGTTAAAAATATTTTGATGAAGGGATGGGAGGGGGTATTTTAGGTAGTTGCAACCCATTTACCCCGAAATGATGGTGTTCAGGTGTCTTTACTTTCAGGATACCGTTAAATGCAAGAATGTATGCACAAGTGAATGGGTGTCATTTTTAACATCAATCCAACGAAAAATTTTAGGCAAACCACTAGTGCTGATATTTACACGGAACACAAACCCCCTTCAAAAATATTTTCTGGAACAGCCATGCTTGTGTGCACGTGTCAAAATCTGCACTATAGACAGCACGAAACTGGCGGTTTCACCAGCTCACATCTAAGCAGTGTATCAGAGAAGTTCTACAGCAGTATCGCCATGTTAAGACGAGACTACATTAACAACAGCGACGACATACATTTCGTATTGGTTGATGTGACTTACTTGTTGGAGCCAATTGTCACTACGAAGATTCCTGAAAGACATCGGTTTCGTGTGGAAGCTGTCTCAAAAGAAACGCAAGTTTTTGGTAGAACGAGCTGATGTAGTTTGGCGTTCAAGTATCTAACAACGCTGGAACAGCTTAGAACAGAAAGCCGTGAAATATTTGACCTAGATGAAACGTGGATAGATACTAACTTAACATTTAAGAAGTGCTGACAGAAGGAAAGCGAGGTTGAAGGTGTGTTATAAAGTGGAAATTCCGCGAATAGACTGATTGTTGTCCACATAGTATCCCGTGAAGGTTTTCTCCCCGAAGGCCTTTTAATTTATAAGGCAAGTGCCACCACTGGTGACTACCATGCCGTAAACTTCGGGAAGTGGATAACGCTGAAAGTATTGTCAAACGACGAAAACTGTGGAATATGTGATGAAGGAAGACTGAGTTGGATTTTGCACCAATGTCAAGAATATTGAAGATGAATACTAGGAAGAAGACCACCTCATGGAGACAGCTGTTGATGAGTTCCTAATTAAATTAGGCGATGACAGTGACACTGATAATACAAGTAATTCCTATTCCGATCAAGACAAATACAGTGACCATGAAATGTGCAATAACAGTGACGACTCAAGTTTGGCTCAACCGTTGTAATATATCCTGTGTATTTTCATTTGACGTCAATAGTAAGGGGATCGCAACGAGTTCTTTCAAATTTTTGTTTCATCTCATTTTCCTGAATGCTTTTACTTAAACATTAAATCAGGATCTTTAAATACGCACATTGCAGTAACATTTACGTTCATTTCAAAGATTCTTGTTATAAACTTTTGCGTAATATTGTGTTTGCAGAAAACAATCATCGCAAAAGTGTTTGTAATTAGTTTTATCACGTGTGTTTGGTAAAATGTGAAATGTGTTATTTTTCTAAGTTCCCTGCTTTTTACTCTCATAGCAACTTTGAACAAAAATCATATTTTGAGATGTTTAAATATTATTTACAATTTAAATTGTATGTATTGTTTATGAGTTTGAAGTTTTTCTCTACTTATATTGACCATGACAATGTGAGAAAATACGCTGTCTTTCCTACATATATAGTTTGAAAAACTTTCAATTTTTGGCGTGAATGTTATTAAAACTAATTCAATGATTGTGCTAATAGCAATAATGTGATAATTTTATCGCCACTGATGAATGTTGGCTAACTTATGTGGGAAAAGAGGCTAACAGTGCTTTTATTTTAAATCGGTAACTCGTGCCATATGTGTGCGCTTCAGAATACATCATTGTATAGTCCGATGTTTGCGGAACTTAAAGGGCTTAGAGATGCACGCCATGTAAAACGCGAGAATATTTTTAAAGTCTAAATGCGGTAACGTGCGATTATTTTTCAATTTCGAAATGGTATTCGAATGTTTGCGGAACGGGCAGTAGGTTCCAGAACAGATATGTTTCGAGGGAGTGGGAGAACCCGAAGACCGGTCCTAAGAGGCGCGCGCCCGAGGAGAGGGGACAAGCTAGGACTAGGGAATCCACCCTTCAAGACGTTTGACACCGACAGTATAAGTCTGAATATTATCATACGAAAATTACAACTGATTATTGTGCATATAGCTATCGTGCAGTATATTTGTGAAACAATAATATGGGTTTTTTTATTTAATTTAAAACTTTTGTTTCTATTTTCGTAAGATTGTTATACCTAAATATGATTTTCAAATCATTTCATGTAAAACTTTTTTGCACGTTATCTATACCTACTTATGTAGTAGGTTAGTTTTAATGTAAAAATAACTACAAATCTAAAAAGATCAGTTAATTTTCATAATATGACAACAGTATGTGGCAGAAGAAAATTAATGCACGAGAGACTATTTCACCCCTAACAGTGAATGTTTCTGGTTTTCTAGTACTAAATTTTAATGAGAAGAAAAACTTAGCAAGTAAACTTAGTTAGAGCCCACCTGCTATTTACACTGTTGTAAAATATTTAACTCATTTTATTAAGAAATTAAAACACAATAATGCAAAGAGCTAATGTTGCAAATAGCCGTAACCTTGAGATTAGTGAATAGCTTACAAAATATATCTGTCTCCAAATCTTTATTTATGAAGTAAACTGGAGTACATAAACCCACATTCAACTGCTGCTGTAGGGGAATGTTACAAAGAAAACGATAACACTTCATCATGGTTTTGACACGGCGGCCTAGTAGGTTAGCATTTAGTATTTTCAGGGAGAAAAAAGGGGGGAGGGAGCTGGCGTATTTTAACTTCTTGCCTCGCTCTTCTGTTGCGTGACCTAGGCCAGTGTGTTGGACAACTCGAAAGCTGTAACGAAGCGGGTGGGATTTTCGGGCACGACGCAAAAATAACATTAAAAAAAAAACAAAATCTTGCACACGCATGTTGCAACCGTTGACAGACCGCTGGCACAAGGGCTAGTTACATCATGTAGCATAGTTCCACCAAAAAGCTGCAAAACTTAGATTTGTAACATGGATTTGTTCAAAATAGGCCTACCAAACGTGTCAAGGGCCCCGAAGGAGAATAAGGTCAACACTACAGTGGCTGCGTCACACGGCCCAGTGTCTGTTTTTATTACTTTTTTTCTGACTGCTAGACTACAAGAGATAAATCAGCTTAGAGTACTTAGAAATCTGAATTTATGGTTTTTTCGACTTTTTTGATGGTTGCGTGTTCTCCAAGTTCTCCTGACCTTGGTTATGTGCGAAACTCGTAAAATATTTCAAACTCCCCAGGGACCTTTAGAACATGATGGCGTAAACCGCGCATGTTGTTTTATTCAAACTTATCACATAATAAATCGTGATTTTCGGCACGGATAGGCTAGGGCCGCACACATTCAAATTTCCGTTTCTAAGGCAACAGTAAACCAAGTATCACATTCTAAGATTTCAGATTTGGTTACACCAGTAAAATACAAATCATTAAATTTCATCTGAAATCAACATTCAATTTAATTTAAAACTTTGATTCCGATATGATTAAAAATGATTGTGTTAACTATCTATATTAGCAATTATCAAATAAACATTACGTTAAACTAGGCATCACGCACATGAAATTCCACTACGTGTACGCTGATTTAAAATAAAATTAATAATTATTATCATAAGCCATAATCAATAAGTCGCTGCACACCACTTATCACACGACTCAGATTTTGATGTCCGAGCCTTTAAAAGTGGTTCGGAGTGCATAAGACTCAACAGAACCCTTCTCCATCAGCCTTTCTGTGCACACACACACTTCAAGCAGCCACACATAATAGATTTCTTTCGCGTCTACAAATATTTCTGCCAAATGGTTGTAAGTGATTAAGCTTTAAAGAGCTTGCAGATTTCACAATAACGTGTTATTTTCTCTCAAATATCATAATGTGTTTTGGCTTGAAACTCCTATATTAATGGTATTTAAGGACCATTCGAGGATTATTCCTCAATTACCAAGTAAAAAGTAGCATAAATTTTTTTGAAAATATTTATTGATTAGACAATTCAATCATGGCAAAGAAAATGGAAAGACCTCGGTTGAATTTATATTTCTTTGTTTATGGTGAAAAAGCGGCAATTTTTAAAACTCGGATAAAATCAAAATATTTTTTGACGTTTTAATTACGGAGTTATATGAATGAATGCGTATGCCGTAATTGAATGTGTGGCTGGAAAAACGTATGCACAAAAACGTCAACTTTACAGGAAAGCGGTTTTATTGCAGAGGCAGAAAATCAGCCCTGAGTGGTACGAAAAGTAACAAACAACATTTTTACTAGGAAAAATACATTTTCTCACAGGAAAATACATTGATTTTTTTCACGTAAATGTTTTTCAAAATATTTTTTTGGCATATTTAGCTAAATATCTCGAGAGTTTCACAAATATTATAGTAAACCAAATCATATGTTATGTTTTACGGAATTGAATTAAATTGGATGAACATTGAGGTGGACTGAAATAAACTTCTTAACACACTCGAAATATTTTCATGAAACTCTCTATTTTCCAGATATGTTGTGTCATTACACCGCACCTTTAGGATTGCCACTGTAGTTTGTTTCACGTACTTTATATACGTGACACAATAACAATCATACTGCCTATGTTCGACCCTTAGAAAACATTCTGTAGACTGATATATAAAATCAAAATTGAAATACGTTTTTACTTAATAGGATATGTTTTCAGAGGACTATTGTTTTCATTAGCAGGCCAACATAAATAAACATTTACAGTTCGCAATGTGAAACAAAATTTGAAATGTATGCGTATTCATTTAAATGTAATCTCTTTTGTTATTGGCTAAACTCAAGACTTAGAATTTGAATTTAATTTTTCTGAGTTTTCCACTTTGTAACATAAACAACAAGTTGCAACTTCACTGTGTCTTAGATAAGAGCCAAGGCGGTAGAACACTTCCCAAGTTCAACTGTTTAGTGGTTAATTTTTTCATTGCGTAAAGTTCTTATGCTTTTGGCGTAGAGCTGTCCGTTATTGTCTTTTACAGTATCTGGAACACTCAAGTGCCATGTGCGCCATACATTTCACAGTGTAGATTGAGAAAATTGCCTAGTGAAACATAAGTTTTTAGTATTATTTAGTTTTATGTAAATCACATTAATTACGTAGTACGGGCAAAGTGGCCATACGTTCGGGTAAAGTGGTCATATGGTCTGACAACGTGGCCAGGAGGCTAGCCACTTTTCCTTCTTGGATGTCATTACATAAAATCTAGTCCAAAGTACAAATCACGTGGTGTTAAAGTTTACGACATGCTCTTTTAGTGCGATTGTAATGAATAATTATAATATTACTACTTATTTAGATAAGTAAGTATTAAGAATCACTTACCTTACATTAGACATGCCTAAAACCGCAACAATTTTAATAAAACAAATAACTTTTACAGCAACCAGCTCGGATGCTCTCAGAACACTAATAGGTTTGAACTGACTTCAGCGCTCTCCAGCGGAGTAATAGCTGATTACTACTTTGCCCTCTTTGGCCACTTTAACCCGCTCTCCCCTACTCAGGTTTACGAGCACGCGTCACACGCCTCATAGTGCATTTTGTGCATATTCCAGGAGCGCTGTAAGCCTCAAGCACGGTGTGTTTTCAGCTGTACGCCAAGAGCACTGTACGCCAAAAGCACGCAGTGCGTCAAGTTCGTAGATTCGGTGACGACAACTGCTAAAGGCTGTTCGTGATAAAATGAGCAGTTTTGAAATCAATCTTGGTAAAACGTCACTGCTCCTACCTGCGTATATTTTAACGGGCGCGGTGAATGACATGCGCCCAGTAAAGTTGATAACGATGAAGGGAAAGTATTTCCACATCTTAACGTCGAATAAAAAGTGTTAAGTAACAATTTGTGATAACTTAAATTATTTATTTCGCTTTCTGTATTATTTCTTCATGCACCGAAGTGTAAAAATGAGCAGATTTGTAAATTCTTTACTTTTCTAATAATTTCACAGTTTCACTTTACTGACGCATGAATAAAGGGACGATACCCATTACAACATTAATTTTACGTAAGGATGAAGAATACACAACATGCATACAAGTAGATCTTAAGCAGGGCTTTTAAAAGTTCTCAGTTTACCGTGAACAGCCTATAGCAGCTCGAACGCAGACGGCGAAGAAAAGTGGCGTTTCGAGACGAGGGGAGGGAACTTCAAGTTGAAATAAAACTCTCTATGAATTTGGCAGGTCTATGGTCATACGTGATTGTATAGTGTGTTCACTGTAAAATGAGCACTTTTGAAAGCCATGCTTAGGATTTAGGTAAAGCTAATATTAATCAGGTTGGAAAGCTCATTGCTTTTAGTTTGGCAACTAAAAGTTTTTGTCACCAGGTAAGCGCTAGTGTCGCATGTGCACCGACTGTTTTATATTTTCTACGTTAAAAAAAATGCAATAATCATAATTCAAATATAAAATCACTACGTAACCAAGTAAAATACTTTTCTTTTATTATCCACGTTTCTTAAAATTTTACTTAAAATTACTTTTTTTGGAACACTGCGCACCTAACGGCGGAAATTTTCTATGCCAAATTCTCCCACAAGAAAAATCGTTCTGTTCCTAATCTGAGTAGAATCAACCTTACTTCGGGCGTTCTTGAAAGCCGCCCGGAGCGCGTGTCCGTGGTCGAAACGGTGCAAACCTTCCCCAAGGCAGTTTCGGTTATCTGCAGAAGCAGAGTTTCGTGCCAACGGAGCGGATGGCTACCAGCCGGTCGGTGGCGAAACTGTTAGACCGACGGCGTTGGGCAACAGCTCCTGTCGTCATCGCTCATGTGGCAAGGACCCCGGATTCTTCGACCTCGAGATATAATTCAGCACTCATGATTTTCGAGCAGCAAGACTGTAACAAGGCGTTTAGTATTTCGCAGCCCTATGAACACGGACGGCTCCATCGCTGTTTACTTTTCTGCGCATTGCCATGTAACGTTACATACTAAATTCCACATTTAGAAACTTTGCTTCATGCATATGTGTTAACCGATGATAAAAACATTGTATTACTAAGACGTTGCTTCTGAAGATGAGTTAAAGTTTCATGTTATTTGTATGTACACTGATGGAAAATTGAAAATGAACACCTGAACGCAATGGTCCCACATGAATGAAGGTGCATTGAATACTTATACAGGTTGTACAATGTATATGATAATGATCACAGGGTCGCAAACCTATGGACAGAGGCTACAGAGTTTTTTGAACTACTATGTCAGTATCTTGTGTAGCCTCTTTTAGCGACGATGCAGTCCTACAGTCGTGCGTAGAGATAATCATAAAGGTGTCGGATGTCATCTTGGGGAATAGTGTTCCACGCCAATTCCACCTGTTGTTGCACTTGGTGGAGGTTCATTGCCGGTATTGCAGACCGCACCAAACACCGCCCCATCATGTTACACACAAGTTCAGTGGGCCGTTGACCGTGCTGGCCAGGGGAGTTGATGAACACCTTCGAGAGCGCATTGGGTAACACTAGACGTGTGCACGGGCATTGTCTTGCTAGAAGAGGACATCTCCTTGGCGTTGTAGTAATGGCAACAAAATGGGATGGATGATGTTCTGGATGTAGCATTCACTGTTCAGTGTTCCCTCAACGAACACCAGAGGCGTTCGGGCATTGTAGGCTGTTGCTCCCCAGACCATGATGCCAGAAGTTGGTCCTGTATGTCCCTGCCGTATACACTCTGGTAGTTGCCGCTCTCCTGGTCGACGCCGCATTCGCAAACGGCTGTCACTAGAGCTAAGGCAGTATCTGCTCACGTCACTAAACACAACTCCGCGCCATTCATCCCTCCAGTTGCGTCGTTCGCGACACCATCAGAGGCGGGCTGCACGGTGATGAGGCGTGAGAGGAAGCCTGGCGAGTGGCACCCTTGATTGTAACTCAGTGTTCAGCAAACAGTTGATGATGGTCCTAGCTGACACCCTGGGTGCTGACCACTGTTGAGTGGTCCTAATCTGTGCGGCGTTCAAGGCGGGTATCCGTATGCCGCTGCCGTCCGGAACCAGGTTGAGGAGCATGTGCAACATCGTTGGACCACCGGCACCACCAATAATGCACAGCAGATATTTCATGTCCTACGTGTTGGGCAATTATTCAGAAGGACCATCCAGCGTCCCTCAGTCCCACAATACTACCTCGTTCACAGTCTGTTAATTGCACGAAGTGTGTTCGTCTATGTCATCGTGGCTTGTCTACAATGCTTACTATACACAGCCCGATGCTTGAAACAACAGAGACTATTCTTTCACCGAGTCAACTATAGTTGTACTGGATCTAGCGATGTTATGCCTAGTACGTGGTTCCTACTCTGTCCACAGCACAGCAGTGTTAATCATTGCATGTACAGCCTTCTATCAGTGCCCCATGCGCATATGGTGTTTCTAAAACACCACTTTAATGGTGTTAATTTTTCATTTTCCGCCTGTCTATCTTAATATGTACTGTCATTACGACTTATTACAAATAATATGTATTGAGTGCAATTTTTACGAAATTAATTGGCATGTCATGGGCGTGATATTTACGGGCACTTAAATTCTAACTTTATTTCAGGCAGTTCAAGACGTGTCACTTCAGGCTAGAGCTTGCTGAAAGAATTTCCTCAGTCCAGCGAAGCGCGTTGTCAAGGGGCGAGGCTTGTATGTTTTAATCCCCCTTGCCCCTAAGGTTGTCACCAAGTAGTATTAATATTATAAACGAGTCTTTAATTGTGATAAAATACTCGGCATCCCAAGTTAATGTTTACACTTTTTGAAAGGGAACAGAGAAACTTTAAGAGACAATACGATGGGACTCTTGTATTTGACGCTATAAAAACAACGGTGGGTGTTTATGAATGTTAATAAAAGTTACAAATGTTCAAAATGTCTGGCATTAGCAGCGAGACATCGTATACAGCGAGACATCGTATACAGCGAGACATCGTATACATCGAGACATCGTATGCAGCGCTGTAGAACAGAACGACAAACAGTAGCTATGGTCACCATGAGAATGGATTCACAGGCGGTCACAATCATCACGTCTCTCATGTTAGCCAGTGTCCGCGCGCGGCTTTGTGGCGTGCACAGTGTTTGTTCCGAGTCCCCCGCAGATAAAAATCTAACGACGAATTAAATCTGTAGATATCGGTGGATACTCAACACATACTCGTCGGCCTGTCCACCTTCTAACAAATGTTTCATCCAGGTGCGACCGTACATATCGAAGGTAGCGTAACTGCACATTGTCCTGCTGAAAAAGCTATCATCATCAGGGTAGAGTTGGTTGTCAGATGACACTTCAATTTGAAGGTTGCCTCGTCGGTCCAAACTATCACATCAGCAAAATGTTCGCTGTCGTTGCACATGTTCACACCCCACTGGCAAAATTCGACACGCCTATCTGGGTTGTCTTCATTTAGCGCGTGAAGTAACACTGATACGTAAGGCATCTATATTTTACTTTCTTTAAAATGTGACGGACACTTGATATACTGATACGACTCACGCCTCGCAGCTTGTCGTACGGACTTCGATTTCCCAGGGTATCGTGCGAATGTGTGCCACACAGCTCCCACACTTCCTACGTCCGTTGTCGTTTGCTCTGTGATTTTACATAATGCAGGCTTAAAGTCATTTCCCGCGATCAAATTTTGCTTCAAACTGTATACAATTTTTATTTAATTAAATTCCACCAGTGACACCTGACGTTACTTCGACGTCTCAACACCGGCCATCTTACCTTTCAAGAAATTTAATGGACCAATTTACTTTAAAGATTTTCAATTTTGACATATATTTTACTGAATCCAATTTTTCATCCATAAATCTCAAAGATTCTCGACAAAATGTTCCAATGAAAACGAAGTTATACGAGACGTCTAAACAACTTAGATAACAAAAAGATTAAATTACAGCATAAACAAGAGCACTTGAATGGCATTTCAAATAGTACTGCGCACTCTACATATGTGCACATTCTTTAGGTATTTCTAGAAAATATAACACTCATTAATTTCTAAACACTTGTTGAAATGTAGTGAGTAGTTTATTTATGAATTTTGTCGCTGAAATGAATGTGAACATAAACGTATATTTTAATCAACACTTATATTAACTAAATGTAGTTTAAAAATTCACCGATAAGTAAAATTAAATTGCAAGGAAATTTCGGAACTAAAAAATAATATTACTGTCTCTTGAAAATCATTTAGTAAAATTTCGTACCATAATGGAAATTATAAAGTGGAATAGAAAAACGTTAGTGGTTACTGAGAAAGAATAATTGTTTTAGCATAACAAATATATTTGTCTGCATAGAATTTGTTTCACCTAAATTATATTTTGTTAGTTCAGTCAAGCATCAGTTCCTCCAAATGAACAAAATTTGTTAACAAAGCCAAATAATTTATTTCAATCAAATTAGTTTGTGCCAAACAAATATTTCGTGTAAGCAAACATATCGTTAAATTTTGTCAACAAAATAATATGTCTACAGCATCATTAATGCTTTGCATCTGAAATCAAGCACTGACTGTATTTCAGTTTCTATCAGAATTCTTACCATAGTGAATGCTACCAGCAATTATATAAAAAAAAAAACGGAGTTTGTATACTTGTGATCTGATACATCCATTATTTTGAACTAAGAATTTATTTTTAGCTCCCAAAGATTTTGTTGGCGACACTAATCCATTTGATAGGTTTGCGCCTTCTTCGTTGGCTGCTCGCTTTCAAAGAAATCATCCAATTTCCAGTTAGAAGTCCGCGCACGAGGTTATCTTGCGAATGGCTGTTGACATAACTAAGAAAAATTTCGGTAGATCGGAATTTCACTGACATTATATAAGTATATGCAGGTGATTTAAACAATCATTATTCGATTGCGGGGTTTGTAATTAAGTGTTATGTAAACTAAATGAACAGCCAACAAAATATTTCTTTTTAGAGGCCCAAAAATATATTTCGTTGCCCAACAAAGTATTTTGTTGAGTAAACAAAACTTGAGCAGCAACAAAATTAATTTTGCTCACCTAACGAAATACACGCTTGAATAAACAAAACCTCTGTATTGGACCGAGAAATCAGACAAAATGTTTTGTTGAAGTAACTGCATATATTTGTTTGGGCACTCATAATCAATTGCCTTCGTTCAAAAATACAGCTCGGGAGTTCGTTAACGTATTTGTGACAATTAGGAGAATAACAGTGTTTGTTAGTGAATTTATTGACATTTAATAATGGTATAAAAACCGTAATGAAACTAGTCCAACAGGAAACTTAAAAGTGAAGCTGTGAAATTTGAAATATTTATTTGCGCACGTTGTCCAATATTTGAAATGTATATATTTGGTGGCATTTCGATTTTATCAGCAGTATCTCTAGCTGAGATTGCCGAAGCATATCGCTCAGGTGCGGGTGATCTAGTTTCGAATCTCGGTCGAGCTTTCAACTGATTTTTTATTTACCAAAACTGTTTAATGTACGTAGAACAAAGAAAATATTTATTTTCACGAACCAAATCTTTCATTTGAGCAACCAAATATGAACAACAAAATAATTTGGTTTCAAAAACAAAATATTTCACTGCCCCTACACACAAAATTAGTTTTGTTGAGTCAAACAAACTTTGTTTGATTCAACAATACCTTTTTCTCGGTGTAGTTTGCTGCTCATCGCAACTTTTGGAATATTGGTATTTAAATAACTACAGGATTGCGTATTCGTAAACAACCTGCAACTAAACAGCAAAATAGTAACGTAAAAATACACGCGAACACTCGAATGTTCTGTCCGCTCTGTCTCAGACGTACTTGTGACTCAGCCTTTAAGCCACGAACAACTATAGCATGTAAATTATCTACGTTCGTTTCCTGTCCATTTTTGGTTTTATTATCAACCACTTGCTTTATGTATATTTATCATATATACATAAATAGCTGCCACAGGGCATACAATGTTCAATTATCTTCTGCTTTCTAAACTTCCTTTACTACGACTTTGTTACTAAAATAGTTCGAGGTTTTTTACAGTCTGAAATGTCTATCAATGCTTTCAAGTTGGCAATTCAATTTTTATCGAACAGATTTCTTTGATGTACATGCGAAACGGTTTCCACATTCAGTTACTTGAACTCTGTTTATTGAATTGAATGAAATATTTGGTCGTGTGAAACGGCCTTAAACCCGCTGCGTGTAGTCGAACATAGTGTGTGTAGAGGCTGTTCACGGTAAAATGAGCACGTTTGAAAGCCCTGCTTAAGATCTACTTGTATGCACATTGTGCGTTCTTCCGCCTCATGCAAAATTAACATTGCAATGGGCCTCAATACTTTATTCGTGCGTCTGTCAAGTTAAACTGTGGAGTTATCAGAAAAGTAAATATCGTACAAATATTTTACTCGTCCATGCACTAAAAAATACAGAAAGCGGGAGAAATAATTTAAGTTAACACAAATGGTTATCTAACAGTTTTTGTTCAACGTTAATATATGGAACTACTTTTCCCCCATCGTTACCAACTTTACTGCTCACATGTCACTCATTGCGCCCGTTAAAATATACGCAGGTAGGAGTAGAGACATTTCTCGAAGGTCGATTTAAAAAGTGCTCACTTTTTGGTGAACAGCCTTTAAGAGGTAGAGCCACAGTGCAATGCAGCAACGAGTGAACATACGAGGTGCACAGGACTGGAAAATGGATGGAGCTGCACGATAAAGCCACTGCGTACTGTGCAGTCCGTGTGCGCCAATTCTTGGCTGAACGCGGGGTAGCCTAACTGCTCTGGAGCATCCAACCGCACTACCCTGATCTACCGCCTGCAGACTTCCTGTTCCCGCGCCTGGAGGCCGTCGTGAAGGGCGTATGATGCGGAAGTGGCGGCAATCCAAGAACGTGCTGTGACAGCAGTTCTGCTATTGATCCCTGAAGAAGCCCTTGCTGGCGGTTTCCAGAAGCTTTATGAACGTTGCTGAAAATGTGTTGTGAAGGATGGCGATTATTTTGAAAGCCAGTGAAGGTAATTTGTTTGTATTTTATGCTTCGTTTGTTTCCTGATACCATTCACCAAACATTTTAGACACGCCTCGCAAAATAATAACATTTAAGAACACTGGCGAGGTCAGCTGGAAGATTTCAAGTCGTATAATGAAGATTTGCAGACGTAAATAGCTCAGGCGGAAAATCATGGAGGTATGTTTATGTGAAAGACAAGCTAATCTTTAATACTCAGGAATAGTCATTCACTACTCGCGAGCAATTCTGCTCTCCTTTTGTCTTTTTTACAAAGATAAAAATATATAACATTAACTGTTTCCGACAGGGACGATAATACGCGTTGCCAGAGTTGGCCATGAAGTGATCTGAAGTTCACGATAAAGTGAGTAATTTGTGAAATCTACCTTCGAGAAATGTCATTGCCCCTACCTGTATCTGTTTTAGCTGGCGCTGAGAGACATGCGTCCTGTACAGTTGGTAACGACGAGGGAAACTAATTCCATGTCTTAAAGTTGAAATAAAATTAAAAATATATCGCATTTGTACATTATTAACTTTTATAATAATTTCACAGTTATGTTTAATCGAGACAGGAACAAAGTGCCCAGGCTCTTGGCAGTGTTAATATTGAGTCTAGTGGAATAATACACATCGTGCACGCAAGCAGATCTCAAGCAGGGCTTTCAAAAGTGCTCACTTTACCGTGAACAACATATAGTATTGGGTGGTCCCATTCCAAGGACCCGGAAGTTAATACCTTAATTTTCCATCCAGTGTGGCCATGGCCAGCATAGAATAAAGTTGCCAGGTTTTTGTCAGGGAAAAGAGGAAGATTGTTACGACGTCGTAAACACTTTCTGATACTTCATGTTATACTCTACTGTTTATACTACTACTACAATTTCTAGTAGTTATAGTAACAACTATAACGCTATAAACATATATGTTCAATACAACCACCAATACCGACCCACTACGTTGAAAATGTTTACATTTTAACCGTGAGTAGCTATGTTATAATATCTTGGGCATGAATCGCTTCAAATTACAAACATTAGTTGACAACACAGTTAAAATGAAACAACACAATCAATGTGAAGTAAATGCTAATTGCAATAATATTGTTCCTATAAATTTGTGGATGCTAGAAAAACCGATAGTGAACGGTTTCTGCCGGAGAAATAAAAACGTAAGCCGTAAAAGCAATAAAAATCTTAAACGTAAGGCAACAAATGCAAGACCTGGCAACCCTAGCATAGATAACCTTCAGAGACGTTGGAGCTCATATTCCTTTATAACCTACAATGATACCAATAAATAAAACAAAAAATACCGCGAGTCTCAATATATTTATCTTGTTTTTGATATGACGAGTGAGAAAAGTGTGTGTGTTTTTTTCGAACTGCTAATGGGTAGTTCGCTGCATAGCTCGACAACTACGAAGCCACGTATGGGGACGATGTTGGACACACATTTGTGACGTCGTACTACCCCGTCTAGTGAACGTTTGCGCAAAGGAGTTAATGCCTCACTAAGCGTGTTCGGTCGTGCAGAAACGTTTCGTATGCTCGTCTGAGATGTCGTGCGCGTCATCCCGCTGCTGTGATAGTTTTTTTTTCTCAACTAGTAGGCATATTCCACGCATGTCCCAGGCAAGTAAAGACGAAGTTCTTTCTTACGTTCCTTCCCACTCCTCGTAAGACGTGCAAGTAAATATATTTTGAAGTTCATTTCATTTATGTGTGTAGGGGCGGTTGAGTGATTATTGAGCAAATGTAAAGTTTTTTTTAGGTAGAGCCAAGTCACTAGTTTTTTTTTCTTCCGGCAAATATTAAAGTTGAGTATAGTCAATTCACGGTTACTTCCAACTTTCCTGAAGTCCCGCTGAAGTTCCTCTTCCAGGATATAGCTCAGTCTCATGCAAAGAAAGCGTCACTAAGCCTAGAAAATTACACTAGAGGGACAACGCACCACAATATTGTTCCTAAGAACTATTTCTTACTATAAACTGTTCACGGTTAAATGAGCACTTTTGAAAGGCCTTCTTAAGATCTACTTGTGTGCACGTTGTGTATTCTTCCGCCTTATGTAAAATCAACATTGCCTTGGGCCTAATCACTTTATTCATGCATCTGATAGGTGAAACTATTAGAAAAATAAACGTTTAACAAATCTGCTAATTTTTTTCACTTCGATGCAGTAAAACGAACAGAAATTTAAAAAAATAATGTTAGTTAACACAAATCGTTACCTGACACGCTTTACTCGATGTTAAGATTTGAAACTACATTCCATCGATCGTTACCAACTTTACTGAACGGATGTCTCTCGGCGAATCCGTAAAAATTTATGGAGGCAGAGGGCAGCGACTTTTTCTAAGGTTTATTGCAAAAGTGCTTACTTTATCGTGAACAGCCTCTAGTCATTGCCAATGTAACTATTTCCTCTGCTTTAAATTAATTTTATTATAAAAGTAATATTAAAATTTATCGATAAAATATGACTAAAAGTTTAGTTTGATAAAATATATTATTAAAAGTTTGGCTTAACCAAAATTAAGGTATTTTTATGCTAAAAAAGTATACAATGCTTGTATTACATGACATATTAAGGAAACAACCGAGCACGTCATACATGGGATGATTTTTCAAGGGTTTGATTAAAAAAGAGTGAAGAAACCGCGAATAGACTATATTGGTAACTGAACAAAGATCTGGTAACACTGTAAAACCAGCCGCTGCCATCAAATTACTTAATGAAAATAATTGAAGTTATCACCATTCTTTAGCACATAATTTTATGCTGTGAAAGAATACTTCTTTTATAAACGGCACTTTATTAATCAAAATGCCAAAATTAACGAAGACGATCCTAACGCAAATGAGCTTAGTTGTGTATGTACGATAGTTTATATGAGTTATGGAATGTACGTATATGTGTGTGTGTGTGTGTGTGTGTGTGTGTGTGTGTGTGCGCGCGCGCGAGTGTTGGTGCGAGCTAATACACTCATACACGCACAGAAGGCTGGCTATAGGTGAATTAATTTGTTGAACATAGCATAAGATTTGTTAAAGGAAGTAAGCGTCACGAACCTAAAAGCAAATTAAGGGCGAAAACTGCAAGAATTTCCATGATATAATTTTGTGTCGACAAGTATATACTTCTTCATTTATACAATTGCCAATCACTCAGTGTACGATATTTCTTTTTCTGAAGAGAATTAGTCTTTCTGGTCAACTTCAGAGGCATTTGAATAAATTTGTTACATTAATAAGACGTCGTAATTGTCGGCATGGGAAACTCTGGCAAGTAGTTCGTCGGTTTGCCTGCTGCGAACTTTGATGACTTCGGGAAATATATTTCGGAGACAACAATGCTAAAATTGTGTTGAAAGTGCCGATGTGTATTGCTATTAACACTTGAATCGCATAATTATATAAATAAGTATGCTAGAGGTTGCGCAGTTTGGATGAACTGCGTCCCCGTTACAGGGTGCGCTGTTTGTTTTAAAGTGTGCGAACTACCATCTCGCCTCCCGAGTGCTTTGGATTCCCTCTCTCTCCTTTTTCCTCCCCTACTCTTTGGTATCCCCAGTCTCCTGCGTATGCACGGCCTTTCTAGACTGTAATTGGTCACGATGTCATTTAAAGTGAACAATCTTTGTATCAGCGCGAGGCTCAGCCACTTCTACTCAGGTCGTCATTTTGTGAATACCCTTCTGGTATTCTTCCTACTTAAGGTCTGTGTCAGCAATCTGTAAAATTTCGGATTAGCATGTGAGATGAGATGATAGTAGGATAGGTGTCCAACAGAGACGATATATTTTAAGGCGGCTTCGCCCTTTGAGAGAATGGTAACTCAATTTATGGGTGCTGTTTGGAATTAGTTAGGAGCTTTTCATAGTTCAGTATCCTAAATTTCATTTGGCGTTAGTAACGTGTGTTTTAAAATTCAGTTTGCTGTAGCTTGCTCGCTGTGGAGTCCTATAACGTAGTTCTTGTTTGCTGGATTTGTATAGTTTTGAACAACTGCTTAAAAATAGATTTTGTTAGGAGCCGAATTGTCTGGAAAAGTGATGGCCAGACGATTCATGTTCTTGCATCGCAGTTTGGTAACCCGCCTTATTTAATGCTGGTCATTTTTAATTATAATCCTGTCTCGTGCCTTTTACAAAGATTTAGATGTGTTTGCAGATAAAGGTTTTTATGTATGTAGGACTTTGAGAGGCCTTGGGCGCTCCGGCATACGCTTGAGTTTTAATCCGGTTACAAACTTTGTTCCTTATTGAAGTAATTAAGGTAAAAGTATTTGAATGTACTAGCTTCACCGAAAATATATTAACCGTTTGTATCAGATTCAGTTATATGAAATAGTTCGCACAATATTGTGTGTGTGTGTGTGTGTGTGTACACACACACACACACACACACACACACACACACACACACACATATATATATATATATATATATATATATATATTATATATATATATATACACACACACATATATCTAAATTCTTTTTATTTTGCTTCCAGCTTTGGTAGGCCAGTCAATTAACAAAAATAATGATTATGAAATCCTACTTATGTATCAGAGTCTTGAAAGTGTAAATAAATCTCTTGAACTGAAATTGTGTAATAAATTTTGTGGTTATGCCACAAGATTTAATCTGCGTAGTACTCTGCTAATATTTTTGTTTCTCTGTTTCACGCTTACGCTGAAAATGACCGAGGGAACATAATTTGTCTACACTTTTAATAACAAGAATCTAACAGCATTTCTGGAAGACAGCGATGTCACCTTCCCACCCGACGCCAATATGGAGCAGCTTCGTAAAATCGCCGTCGGGTTTTGGAAGTGACGTGGCCAGGCGGCGCGTCGCGTCGGCGAGGAGGTGGCTTCGGTGAGTGTTTCCAACCTACAGTTCTGTTCCAACAAAATATTCTGTCAGGCTATAGCCTACAAACCATTTCCCCTTTGACACTTGCTGAGCCACGCACGGTGTTGGAAGTTTTTATAGCTGCCGCGAATATTGCGGACTTACGTATCGACGATGACGTCACCTTGCTGCGGACCTTAGCATTGAAATGTGAAGGTCACGCTTTACAGCTGATCACCGACGAATCAATTCCGTTAGCTGCAGTTTTGCGTTTTCGTGAAAAAGTTCTAACATAGGTTTTTTCTTCTCGCATGCGAACACGACCTAGTGTATCGTTTTCAGTATCCTGGTGAAACGCTGAATGACTTCAGCGATTCAATTTTAACCCATCAGAGAGACTTGGGTCTCACTTTATCGGAAAAAGAACGTGTCAAAATTATTTTGGAAAATGTCACGCCTCAGGTTAGAGCCGCGCGTTCATTAATCCCATTCCGCGTGACATGAATGATTACGCGCCTGGGCGATTGAAATACAGAGTTGTCTCGTGGCTGAGCGAGAGTTTAATGCAGCTTTTTGTAATGTCAAACATACTTCGATGACATCAAAGGCGGCTGGCAACCGCGTCGGTTTTCTTTCTGTGCAAGGTGTGGACGCGGTCGTATAGGAAAATAATGTGGGAAATCAATTTTGCGCTGACGAAGCGGAGGGTACTGGAGTAGAGGTTGAGCATACTGGAAATGCCCGCTGTAGCAATTGTGCTCGGCGGGACATTTGATTCGTGATTGTTTGAAGCCACATGTAGCGTGGAAGGATAAAACATGTTTCCTGTATGCGTTCGCAAAACGAGTGACGGCTGAGAATAAGTGCGCGGTTCTCAGTTGCCGCTCGTTCACAAAGTAAAGTCCGCATACTACGTGCGTGGTGCAGGTCGCTGTGGTAGGCAGCCTGTTTCACACTTTGATTGATACCGGCGTCACGCTGTCGCCAGCTGGCACTTTGTCAAACACCTGATAAATACTAAAGACATTTCTAAGGCGCGTGTTCTCCGCGCACATGAACTAGAAATGTCCATTGGAAATGGGGATGTGTTAACGGCCTCTCATGTAGTGAAGTTACATTTTAAAATTGGCAGTGTCTCATGGAATTTTGTATCTGGGATTTTGCCTGTCTTGAATTGTAAGCTTATTTTAGGCTTAGAATTTCTAGGTCGTAGAAGGGTCTAAATAAATTTCCAAGATTTCACGCTATCTTTTGGCTTCGCTACCAACATTAAATTACTTTTGTGTGCTTGGGAAATTACACAGTTTAATAGTATAAAATCTGATAGTTCTTAAAGTGCAGTTGTAAATGGTAATCATTTTGAAGATAAATTGAAACATATTAGACAGGGGTTTGGAGACATCACTCCTAAGATTGAGAAATATGACATTGTCCGTTACAGGTTTACCCTGGTGGATGATTTATCTGTTCAGGATCGTCATTTTAGGTGTCCTCCTCCTAAACTTAAGTCCTTTAGAGATATCACAGTTAAATGGCTGCAGGCGGGTGGCATCACTCCGTCAACTTCAGATTACTACTCCCCTGCATTTTTGGTTCGGAAGAAAGATAGTGAAAAATACAGACTTTTAGTAAATCATGCATCAGTGAACCGAAAAATACACACAGTTGATTGTGCTTTACAGCATCTAGTGCATGCCAAAATCTATTCCGTCTTAGATTTAAATCATAGTTTTCATCAGTAAATACATCGCATGTAGCACTCCTTGGAATCAGTACGAGTTTACTCGGATTCCAGTGAGTGCTAACTTCGGTAGTCAGACCCTTTCTAGAGTATTGTATCATGTTCTCTCTGATTTTAAATAAAATTTTGTTTTAATTATGTTGATGTAATTGTATACAGTGAGAGTAAGGAGTAGCACCTGGATAATTTACGTAAAGTGTTGCAGCAGTTCAGGGAAGTTGGGTTAACCACAAATCCCGAAAAATTCACCTTAGTTGCAAATAAAGTAATGTTTCTGGGTTACGAGATTAGTGAGGGTATATTATTACTGGACCCTGAACGAGTAGCTCCAATTGCCAACTTTCCTCCTCCTCGTACCTTAAAGGCGGTACACAGATTTTTAATATTATTGGGGTATTACTTGCAATTCACAGAGCATTGCTCAGAAATTGCAGCTCACCTGAACCGATTAAAAGAGAAAGCAGTAGTATTTGTTTGGGACCTTGAACAGGAATAGGCTTTTAATAAATTAAAGAAAACAATTAGTTCCTCGCCGGTGTTGATCTTGTCGGACTTCGATAAACACAGTGTGGTTCAGGTGGATGCCTCAGTTCTAGCTTTAGGTACCGCTCTGGGGCAATGGCGTGAAGGTCGCATGGCTCCAGTAGCTCTTGCAAGTTGAATTCTGACGGAGCCTGAACATGCATTGGGAGTTTATGAAAAGCAAACCCTGGCGTGTCTTTTCGGATTAGAGAAATTTTCACCCTATATTGAGCACGACGAGTGCGATTTGTACACCGATTATCAGGCTCTTAGTTGGGGTTCAAAGTACACCATGTAAGGGGCACCGATAATCCAGTTGCCGATGCTTTATCTCGCATGTATGACACGACCAATTTTGAAGAAATTCTCGGAGATACTCAAGCTTCTCTAGGATTAATTCAGGGGTGTCCTGAATTCTTTGTTCAGCTCAGTGAAGTTCAAAATGCGGTTCCCTGGTGTAAACAAATAAAATGGGACTTGAGTTCGGGGGTTCAATCTCCTTATTTTGAAAAAAAATTGTTTACTGTATTTTTCGGGAAAAACTGGTCGTGCCAAAGAATTAGTTGTTCCGGATGATTTAAGGCCAATGTTATTGCGTTATTTCCATAATTCCTTATGTGGTGGCCATTTGGGAATAAGCAAAATTATTGAGAAGATTTCAGTACATTTTTCTTGGCCAAGTTTGAGGCCGGACTTTACCCAGCAAGTGAGAATGCGCGATGACTGTCAGCAATGTAAGTGAGCTCCTCAGACTAATTTTGATCAGACGCGTATAAAGGTGTCTTACTGCTCGTGGCATGTGGTCCATCTTGACATATTTGTACTGTTAGTTAGATCTAAGATAGGGAATGCGTGTTGGTTAATACTTCTGGACACCTTCACTAAGTTTGTGATTTTGATTCCGTTGAAAAATATGACCCCCCCCCCCCCCAAATCGTTAAGGATTTGGAAGAGCAGGTTTGGAAATTTTTCGGTGCACCCGCTGAGTTAGTAATGGAAAATTCCAGATACTTTCAGTCCACATGTCTTAACGACATGTGTTTTAAGTGGGCAGTGAAGTTTTACACCTCTAGCCCGTACTTACCCAAGGGCAACCAGGTCGAGTGTTTTAAAAAAGAACATTAAGCCCTGCCTCACTATGTTTCATAATCAGGATCACACGCAGTGGGACCACGACCTGGAACTCATTAACATAGGTTTTAATTCGGCGGTCCACGATTCCACTGGCTCACCTCCTTCTCTTCCGTTCCTGAGACGTCAGTTGCATCATCCTTTGCTAAACATTTGGAATCTTCTCCTTCCTTCTTCTCTTGATACACCCTCTCTGAACTGTCTCCTCGACGGGGTAACGTGGCACCTGCTCGACGTGAAAAGTGTAGTTGCTGCGCGCCTTGACAAAGACAGGATCCCTCCCCTCCTCCTCCTTCAACATACGGCGATAAAGTTTTATGCAACAATTTTCTCCTGGCCGACAGTGGGAAGGACATCGATACTAAGTTTATACCTAAGTTATCCGGTCCTTTTCAGATATCAAAACATTTAGTTAATAACACTGTGATGTTACACCTTGTGGGGACATCGCGTGAGTTCCGTAGAGCTCACACGAGTCACCGCAATAAGTATTTTACTAGGGTTTAAGTTATTTTGTAATTCAGATTGTACTATTTATTTTTAGTCTATTTGATTATTGACTTTCCTTAATTTTGTTTTGGTTTTCTCTTTCTCGTCGTCCCCCTGTTTGTTAGTTTATTTCCCCGGGGCACGGCGATTGCACGCGAGGAGGGCATGTGGCTGCAGTTTCGCCGAGTTTGGAGTCTGCTTTGCCGCAACATAACAAACATCCGTCCCTGCTAGTTGCAGTGCTTCAGGCGCTTGGTCTCGCTTTCGTCGTTCGGATTCTCAGCTTTGGACTTGACGTATTCTCCCGGGAGAAGAGAAGACAAGACGCTACTACCCCTTGTGCTCTGGTTGGAAGAGTGCACTTGAGTGGAATAAAGTACCTGAACTGCCTGACTTCAAGAATTCGTCGTGTTTGTTACGTGAAGAATGTTTTCGTTTCTTTGTGTCATTCTTGGCATCTTCTTCTTTTGTGAGGTACTGTGTTTGTGTTACTACTGTTGACTGACCTGACATAAAGCTGGGGCGAAGAATGATTTAGCAGGGGGGATTGCACAGTTTGGCTAGACTGCTTAGGTGTTATTGTGTGTGCTGTTTGTTTTAAAGTGTGTGAACTGTCACCCCGCATCCCGAGTGCTTTGGATTCTCTCTATCTCCCCTTTTCCACCCCTACTCTTTGGTATCCCCACCATCCTGCGCATGCGCGGTCTTTCCACACTGTGGTCGCTCATGATGTCAATTGAAGTGAACAGCCTTTGCATCAGCGCGCGAGGCTCGGCCACTTCTACTCTGGTCGCCGCATTGAGAGTACCCTTCTGGTATTCTTCCTGCTTAAGGTCCATGCCAGGACTCTGTAAAATTTTGTATCAGCATGTGAGTTGATAGTTGGATAGGTGTACAACAGAGACGAAATATTTTAAGGTGTGTTCGTCTTTTCGAGAGAATCGTAACGTCATTTCTGAGTACTGTTTGGAATTCGTTAGGCGCTTTTAATATTCCAGTATTCGAAATGGCTTGGCTTTAGTAATATGTGTTTTAAAATTAAACAGTGTAAGTTGTTAGCTGTGGAGCACTATAACGTAATTCTTGTTTGGTGGAATTTTTAGAGTTTTGAGCAACTGCTTAACAATAGATTTTGTTAGGAGCCGAGTTGCCTGGAAAAGTGATGGCCAGTCAAAAGTGCACGCATTGACTCGTGTTCTTGCATCGCAGTTTGGTAAGCCGCCTTATTTAATGCTAGTCATTTTTTAGTTATGATTCTGTCCTATGCCTTTTACAGAGATCAGTATTGAGTTTAGCAAAGTTTTAGATGTGTTTGCAAGGAAACGTTTTTATGTATGTCGGACTTTGAGAGGCATTGGGTGCTCCGACATACGCTTGAGTTTTAATATGTTGTATTTTAATGCACTTTAATTGAATCATATAGTACGCTTACCAACTTTGTTCCTCATTGAAACTATTAAAGATGCAAGAATTCGAAAGTAGGCCTACTAGCTTTGCCGAAATTATTTTAACCTTTGTATCAGATTAAATTATATGAAAGAGTTTGCACGATATATATGTAATATATATATACATATATATGTACATATATAAATATATATATATATATATATATATATACCTTTTTAAAATTATTTTTATTTTGCTCCTAGCTTTGGTAGGCTCAAAAGTGGGTACCTGGGCAGCTGTTTAAAAGTGTCGTTTTAAATCGTCAATTTCCAAGAATATTCATTATGGAAACCTACTTATGTATCAGAGTCTTGAAAGTGTAAATAAATATCTTGAACTGAAATGTTGTAATAAATCTTGTGGTGACGCCACAAGGCGGTATAATACCCAAGAGTTTTATTCATACACAAATATCGCTCCGTTGATAATTAAGATGTAAACAAAAACATTCTTCGCTGCTGACAATGTGATTTTAACAGTTTTAGTGGTGATGGACGAATCAGTGTTGGGAAGTCACGCAGAAGACGAAAAATACCATCCCATAGCCAATTTATACGGTGGCGGTGTTTCAGTTCCTATGAAATTTGAGGACTAAGTTACCTATAATAGTAAATTATGTTTCACACTCCATGTCGGCTGGAAGAACATTATGTTATCACAAACGGTAACTCCTTCATATTTTATTTTCTCCGAATAAAACGCTGTTACAACGCTGCATTATTTGTGGGATGGGTTTCTCTATCATTGTCCTATAGTGATCGCAGTGCAGTTATAACCATGAGTTCTGAGCAAGAGATTGCCTTGCGCACGACTACGTTAACGAAAATAAAAGTACAGGTACGTAAAGGCTATTCACAATAAAGTGAGCACTTCTAAAATCAACCTTAGAAAGAAGTATCTGCCCCAGCCTGCATATGTTTTAACGGGCGCACTGAGTGACATGAGCCCAGTGAAGTTGGTAACGATGGATGTGAAAAGTAGTTCCGTATCTTAACGTCGAATAAGAAGTGTTAGGCAACCATTTCTGATAATTTAAATAATTTCTTTCGCTTTCTGTGTTTTTTTTTTTTTTTTATTCATCGAAGTGAGCAGATTTGAAAAAGTATTTACTTTTCTAATAAATTAACAGTTTCACTTGACCGACGCATGAATTAAGTGCTTAGGCCCATGGCAATGTTTATTTTACATACGGCGGAATAATATGCAACGTGCATGCTAATTTTACCGTTAACAGCCTACGAAAAGAAATAAGACTAGGCGTTGTCGTGACATGAAGAGCGGTAGTGGCGTGAATAAAGTACTGTTATTTTCCGCAATCAGTCGGGGGGAACCAACGGGTCGGTCGGCAAGATTAATGACTGAACAGCGGGTAGCGAACCCGACCTAGACAACCTTGATCACAAGGTGAATGAGATCCGCGTTAACTTCGTGTATCTGAATAACGTTCTAATTTGCTCTTGAAAGTACAGTTACGTATTGAAGTATCTTAGACACTCGCCATTACGTTTCCTTTCCGGTATTTCTTCCAACGTTTGATCAGAAACGAGGTTTATACCACAGGACTAGCTGTACTCTCGCTCGCTTCGTTGGCATTGATTTATTTTGAAAATTGGAATCGCTCTAGTCACTCACGTGGGATCGCTCTTGCCACTGGACCATTGTGGTCCTACTTGATATATTTCTATCCACTGAGCCAGTGCGGCCCCACTTGAGAGTGCTTTAGCCACTGAACCACAACGGCCCCACTTTGGATTACTGTAGCCACTGTACCTCTGTGGCCCCACTTGATATATTTCTATCCACTGAGCCACTGCGGCCCCACTGGTCCGCTGCCGCTCCACTTGAGGTTACTCTACCCACTGGGCCTCTGTTGTCCCACTTGATATAAAAATATAGCTACATAGAAGAATGTAGCTTGCTAACAATGAAAGAATTATAACAACCGGCCTTGCAGTTTTGGTAGCGCGTGCTCAGAAAGCAGCATTATAGCTCATTTTTCCCGACTTGATTCACTAATACCGTTAATGCTCAGCTCCTATAAGCGCTGCGACAATTTTTAATACATAAAAACCTTTGTCGATAAATGCAGATCATAACAGCAGAAACTGCATCCAAATACGTTAAATAGTTCTCGAGATTAGCGCAGTCATACAGACAGATGCGCGCCAGGGACTTCCTTTTATACTATGTAGTGACAGGCCGTTTGCGGTTAACTGCGAGCATAGTAAAATTAACATTGCTGTGGGCCGTGAATTCATGCGTCGAGTAAATGCAACTTTGAAATTTTTAGGTACTTAAATATATTATTAATATTCCAGTTATGACTTTTGTGCTAACGATGCAGACATATACAAAATTTAATGAATCCGGTGAAACTATATTTAAACACCATACATATTTATGCGGAGTCAAGTTGGAACTGCTTTTAATATTGTATTGAGATAATGCTACTTAATGGTTCGTAAAACTAAGTACATACAATTACGGCCAGGGACATTTTTCAAAGACTGTTTTTAAAAAATCTCAGTTTACCTCAAACTAGCTGTAGGAAACTAAATTCCCTTTCATGCGACGAATCTAAACTTTGTATAATAGCGACGCTAATTATTCCTATATCTGAAGCTTGACTTCCATATAGTATTTATACGCTGTTCGCGTTAACATGAGCTCTTTTGAAATCACTTCTTAATATCTACTTGTATACACGATGTGTATTCTTCCGCCTTATGTAAAATTAACACTGCCATGGACCTCATCACTTTATTGATGCATCGGTCAAGTGAAACTGTAAAACTATTAGCAAAGTAAATATTGCACATATCTGCTCAGTTTTACACTTCAATGCATTACAAATACAGAAAGCGAGAGAAATAATTTACTTATATATATATATATATATATATATATATATATATATATATATATATATATATATATATATATATATATATATAAATCGCAAATGGTTACCTAACACTTTTTGTTCGACGTTAGTTTGTGGAGCTACTTTCCCCTCCATCGTTGCCAACTTTACTGGGCACATGTCACTCATTGCGCCAGTTAAAATACACGCGGGTAGGGGCAGTGACTTTTTTCTAAGGTTGATTTCAAAAGTGTTAACTTTATCGTGAACAGCCTTAAGGTTAAAATCTTCCATTACAGTTTAGGAAATTTACAAGAAATGTTCTACAGTGTAGGGAAAGTAGTTCCCGTTTTATGCACGTATATCGACATTCCTAACTTTCCATTTTTCAATCGGTCGGCACATAAATAATGGGGTCGGGTCTATGACGGTGTTAATTTACAATGTGGGGAAAGTATACAAAATAGGAATAAAATAAGATACTAAATAGGGCTTTCAAGAGAACTGAAGTATACGCGAACATCATATAGATAACACCCAGTTAATGAAACGGCACATCGCATTGGCGCATGCAAATCTAAGGATCGTGCAGCGAACTACTGAAACAAAGTTTTTGGAGAAAGTTAGATATAAAATTGGCTTGTGTTTTGGATTTTTATTCGCATAGCTCATGCCAAACAGACGCAAATTGCCAAGGTTTGGGCGAACTTCTCGCGGGAGAGATCTTTGGCTGTCTTCGTATCAATGTCAAGCATGTTAAGTTTTATACGCTAAATATTTCAAGGCAATTAAATTGAGACAATACTGAGTTAATCCGTTTATGGGCTTCCCCTTATAGCAACAAACGTCGAAGTAAGCATAACATAAATAAAAATTAGAAGTTTTCATTTTTTATAGGCAATAGTGCTCATCACCACAACGTAAAATACATGCACAGGAATAATAACTTAATAATAGTGCTACAGTAAACGAGCCTCATCTTCGACAAGTTAATATGACCGAGAGAGTAAAACTTAAAGCTGTAAACCTTAGTGAACTATAATTCACACTTAAGCCTGTATTTTAATTATTATCTAGTAAAGTCGAAATCACACAATAAAAAATTGAACAACTTGTTAACTAGTTGATATTAAAATAATTCCAATGAATATTGTAGACGTTAGAAATATATTTAACTGCATTTTTAATTTAGTAAAATCATTTCAGCTACTTTACAACATGCTGTATAGAACAAATGTTATTGCAGACGGAATATGGTGGTAACTGACGAACAAGGGGGAAAGTAGATGGAAGTGCGTGGGAGTTGGGTTTGGTCTAGTGACATAGATACTCTAATTTATCGCAATGTTTTTGTTTTTCAACACAGTTCTGACTGCTAACACAAGTGGCGAAATTTCAGTGTTTACTGAGCAATTTCAGTGGCCCGAACATGTGGCAGATGAGCTCAGTAATAAATAATTCAGGAATATAGGCCTACGTATTACAAAAAAGAACCTTATTGTAAAGCGTTTATGTTCCAAATTTGAAACTATTTCTTATATTTTGATACTATTTTACACGACTCCGAAGTGAAATTTATTCTTAATTGATAAAACTGACGTTACTTAAACAGTGTAGTTAAAGGAGTATTTTTAGTTTTGAAAAAAAAAAAAAAAACTTATTTTTGGGTGTACGCAGAGAACAAAGCGAATGGAACAAAAACCTTATTCCGAGAATGGTAGTCAATACAGCGCTATTGAGCTGTTGTTCATGCCGACAGGTAATCATTTTCCACGAAAGACGTGCGAAGAAAACTGTTTTGGCGTGGGCCAGTTATACATTATTTATCAAAAAACCCATCGAATAAGATATAAAACGTGAATTATATGAAAGTTGATCACGAAAGTATGCCACTTTTGACATTTAAACCAGCCATGAATGTTTCAATTACAATATGCGTAAATATATTCAAAAGAGAAAACGGAGAGTTATCTAACTAATCTGAAATTCTGCATAAAGAAACTCTCAGCCATGCATTATTTTGTGCAAAAAGTTTAAATAGCAGAAAAATGTTCAGGTTTTACAGAGTTACAAGTTAACAATTAAGGTAAAAACGATTTAAAAATTCATGTTTATAAAGTCACAGAATCATTATGCGGTTTTATAATGTTGTAAACCGATTATAGCTAAGCCATTAGTAAATGGGAACAAGCTGGATATCTTTACACACATGTACTTCTACAAACAGCAGAGATTTATGAAATGCGAAGCGTTTGCAGAGCAATTAAAACAGATGAAAATATTGCGTATTGCATAACAAAACACACCTTTCTCCGACGAAAACTTGGTGAGCTGGACATCGTGATCAAAGAAATAAGAAGCATTGTGGAGATTCTCTTGAACATGCATCAAGGAAAACTATAAAATACCGGAAATGAGAACACGAAACAAAAAATGGACAGCATTGCAACACAGGAGAGCGCTGAGCCAACTACATGTTGAGTCCGTGCGAAATATTTCAAGTGCACTCAAGTTTTTAGTGAGAGAAACAAGAAAAGAAACCCTTGAATTGGCGCAGGTGCAGGCGTGCGAGATCACGTGACGTCTTCGCCTGTGTACAGCGAGCGTACAAGTGCGCCAGGTAGCATAGCAAAGCGGGAACAACCGTCTAGGGGGCGGCTTACTCAGAGCTGTAGAGTCTGCGATTCAAATCCGGCGAGAGACGTAACCCGCGCGGCAAGCCAGAACGGCAACGCGGTCCCGTGAAACGTCAAAACAAGGAGCGGAACAGCTGATCGGCTCGGGCCGCTCGGCTTCTGATCGATGCGGACTGCAGGCACTCCTGCAACATAGCCTCCCCCCCCCCCCCGGACAGCTCCACTTCTCGAGCGGTGCTGCAGACTGGCGGCGGAACTGAGAAACACGGCGGGAGAGACGTCTCTACAGCGATACCGCGCTGGTGTTGACTTGGTGAAGCGAGGGAGGCGGCTGCCAGTTTCGAACCCAGCCAAATGCGGACCATTACTAAAGTGGTGGGTTCCAGCTCACCAGCTTATGCAAGCGAGGCTAAAGGCACCCACGTCCCTGGGATGTTTCCCGAGATACTGTTTAACAAAACTATATTTATTAAAGTAGCACTTTCTTACAACATTGTGGACAAAAGAGGCTCTGTATAGACACATTTCATTGTTGTAATGGATACTGCCAGCACACAAAATTAAGTCAACATTTGTTTTGTTTTACTTGTAAATATAACATACTCAAAAAAATCTATATCGCCGCCATTTATAAAATAAGTTTAGGACTCACTTGAAAATGTCCATTTACATGGCCTACTCTAATACTAATTGTTTGCCAAGTTTGGTAGGAATCGGCTGATTTTATCCCCTAGATATGACAAGAAGTTAGTTTTTCGTATCACTCTATCTTATAATATGGCAGGTAAAGTGGAATATTTCTTAAATATTTTATTATTGTTATAGATACATTCAGCATAACAAGTTTGGTCGGGATTGGTCAAATGGTATGGCAGATATAGCAAATGATCATAAAATATTTATATGATTTAATTTGATTAAGAATAGTGTCTTACCCATTTATATAGAACATATTAACATCACCTACAACAGTATTACGTATAGGTATGTCGTATTTGGCATGAATCGGTTGTGTAATTTCAGAGATATAATGTAAAAGCTTTATTGTTTCATGTAGCTCTATCTTTCCAAACCGCAGTCTAATATTATCGCATTCTAAATGCATTGCTTACATCATACACTGCCACAGTATTAAACATGGTTTAAATTGATACAATATTTCCCGAGAGAAAACATAATACCCTAATTAATAAAATTGCCATCATTTTCAAAATAAGCACCAGCCGTGAATGAGAGCTATAAAAGTAGAATGTACTTACTAAATACTACATATAGGCCGAATTGGGTGAAATTCTGTTGTCTGTTTTAAAAGTTGTTGGTGGGTGGAACATACATCCCAGGCAGACATTCAGGTGATTGCATAACTTTCCTTCGGAAAGTAGACTAAAATCTCTCGACATTCGAGCAAGGTGGCGCCGTGGTAACACAACTGAACTTGCATTCGAAATGATCTGGATTTGATTGCTGGTCTGGTCATTGTGATTTTGGTTTTCACAAAATATTATAATAACACACATTTTTGTTGGTGCCACGAAATCTTTAGCCCAATTACGTATATTTTGTTTGAATGCTGTCACATTACTATATTACAATTTCGATTGGTGCTATGCCTTAATTGCGAAGCTCTTCGCAGTTGTTTGGCGTCAACTCCGACTAGAGTTGTCAATGCGCAGCTGCTTCCATCGCTTACATTCACTGCTGGTGACCTACTAAGCGGGACCACGTTTTAACTAAGCTTATTTTAACATTATACAAATTTACTTCTGTACGAGATCTGAAAACAAACTGCTATGCGAAAATGTCAATCAACGTTCCTTGAAAAAATAGCACACTCCTACAATGCAGGAAAATGGATGAGCACGCCGTTTCGTTTCTCACAGGAAATTGAATGTTTATTCACGTACACCCTCTGTAAGTAATATGTCGTTCACAGTCATTCGCACTAGTATGTGCAGAGTCTGCAGAGGTGTGCAAAGACTGTTCCAGTACTCCATGCACCCCCCTATAGCGGCAGTGACAGGGCGCAACTCTCGCGTGGAAAAGTTCGTGGAGGTGACGAATATCATTTTGCGGGATGGAGTTCCACGCGCATTCCACCTGTTGGCGCAGTTGGGCAAGGACTGTCGCCGATGTGAAAGACCGGGGCAAACGACGTACAAACGAGTCCCTAACATGCTCAGTGGAGGACATGCCTGGCGATGGAGTTTACCAGGAGTTTTGACGAGCATATTGTATAGAAAATGTCGGGTCGCACGAGAGGATGCGGGTGCGTACTGTGCTACCCCTGGTGTTGCACAAATGACCGCAAAATTGCTTTGGTGATGTTTTCTGTAGAATTATATTGGCGAACGGACTTCATAGGCCGAGATTCCTCACGTCATGATTCTAGGCGTAAGTCCTGTGTGTCGTTGCCGTACACGTCGCCGAATGTGTCGTTCACCTGGCCAGTGTCAGACACCTAAATGACCATTACTGGCACCAAAGAAGAATTTCCTCTTATAGGCTGTTCACGGTAAAGTGAGGACTTTTTAAGGCCATCCCAAAAGGCGTTGGCCCATAATAAGTATATTTTACTATAGTCTCAGACGTAACATTTTGAGAGTGGTGAAATTCATACACTGTGTTTATTAGTATTATTACTATATTTATATTAGTAATTGGCTGAACGGTAGAAATTAATCGAAAGGAAAAATTTAGCAGGGCCTTTAAAAGTGCTCACTTTACCGTGAACAGCCTATATCACTAACACCAACACAGAGCTTCGCCATTTGCCCTTCACGCGCTCTTCAGGCGCTCTTGGTCGACACTACTGGAGGCTGGTTGCATGTGATAGGCTTCAGTGGAATTCTCCCAAAGGGCACGCGTGATCGTAGCCCTCTGGATGGTTCTGGCCGAAATCCCTTACGGAACGTTACTTTTAATCTATTCTGCCGACGTTGTGTGGTCTGCTACAGCCGCGTGTAAAATGCAACGGTCTTGGCGTCCAGCTTCATGCCACCTCTTTCCGAAGCCGTGTGTAGAGCACGTGCAGCTTTCTCTGTACGTCACTAGATTTCATGCACTCCGAGAACTTGTAATGTAACGTTTTGCACATTTCTCTGGTAAGAACACCCGTTCTCATGTGAACATGCTACATGGCCTCACTTTAACTCTGAACTGCTCAAACAGAAGGCCCTACATACTTATGCACCCTGACATACTATGTCTCTTGATTATCCCATGAGCCACCCTCATTTAGAGGCCTATGTAAACATATTTCTCGTGGACTTCTTTAAAGGCGTTTCTTCATTTTACGATATTGGATAACTTGTGAACAAATACATCGTCGTAGATAAACAGTTCATGGCGTCTGCTAATTTTAAATATCCCCAAATTTGAACTAAAGAAAATGAGTCATTCAAGAACAAATCTACTAACAAATGTAATTCCATAATAAATTAGAATAGTATTGTTTTCAGTTATGTAATATAGCGAGGTAAAACTTCAAATTACACTTTATATAAAATAAAAGACGGAGGCTGTTTATGATATCTATTGATAGTTCCTGTATGTGATGTTGTATTTCTATCTCCATGGTTATATTAAAGCAGGTCACGTGAGGACTGCAAATTCATCAGTAATATCGTCCATCGCCAGCAATTTATACGGCCTTGCGTGATACAGGATGGTCCGCCTAACGCGGACACCCCCAATATTTCCTTAAAGGTTACAGATCACGAAATGCGGTTTTCGCTAAATGAAATTACGCACGGGGGCAAGTAATTTGCCGCAAAGTGACATTCGTAACAAGTTTATGGACAGAAATAATTAAACCACATGCAATTTTTCCCCTGCAAGCATACATATATTTCAATGGCATCTAAAAGTACGTGCAAAGAGGAATACAGTGATATAGTATATGCAATGGAAAGGAACACAGAAACGCCAAGAAATACTGAAGTTAGGTGGGCTAGTAACATGGGATAGTGGACCTGCACTCACAGCTGTAAGCAACACGCGCATGACTCATCCTGGTGGGACCAGTTTTTAATACCAGCACAGCACCAGTCCCCGTAATGGGAAGACGTAATTGTTATGGTAAGTGATATTGCAGTGTGTGGCTGTATGTACGCAATGAAGTTAACGAATGGGGGAAAACTGGACGCTCTACTTATTTACGGTGAGTGTGGTAGAAATGCTAAGTTAGCCATTCAAATGTATGGTGAAATATATTCTAATCAGACGCCCATCTCACGGCAAACGATACGAACAATTTGAGCACGTCTCTTGACACAAGGTAATTGGAAGATGATGTCCAGCAGCATGTTCAGTTCTGTAGGTATGTTCTGATGTGTGTAAGGGATGGCAGTAATTTTCTAAATAACATACTATTTACCAATGAAGCGACCTTCACAAACCATGGGTGCGTAAATGTACGAAATATGCACTACTGGGCGACGGAGAATCCGCATTGGGTCCGGCACGTGGAGCACCAGCAACAGTGAAAAGTGAACGTATGGTGTGGAATCGTTGGAGACTACGTCAAAGGACTATACTTCATTTAAGGAACGATGATCAGCCCATTTTCTGAGAGAGACTAGTAGATGTATAATGTGGGAGCTGGAACACCTCATATTTTTATTGAAAAATCAAGTTTTTTTTGCTCCCAAATCAAGATTTTTGAGACCAAATTTAAGCTATGAAAACTTTTAAAAAAGGAGCTCCCAAAACATCGATTTTTGCTCCAAAATCAAGATTTTTACTCCAAAATCATGTTTTTTTACTCCAAAATTAAGGGTTTTTAAAAGTCATTATTTAGTTTGTACTATCCTAAAAAAACAAGTAAATTTAAGCAAAAAGTAGCAAATTTAAGCAAAAAACAAGGAAACTTAAGCCAAAAACAAGCAAATTTTCCAATTTTTCCAAAACTGCCCCTGCATGATTTGTGTTAATTAAAAAACAGGCAATTTTCATAAAAAATCAAGCAATTTTACCTCAAAAACAAGCAAATTTCCGCGTTTTCTAGGAATGTCAATTTTGCAAGCGAGTAATCTAAATCAAGAAAATGTAAGCTCAAATCAAGTAAATTGTAGCTAAAATCAAATAAAATATAAAAAAAGATACGTTAAATAATCAAATTTAAAACATTAAATTTAAGCTAAAATCAAGTAAATATAAGTAAAAATCAAATAAAATATTTAAAAAGATTCAAATTAATAGAATTGATATATTTTTAAGAGAATTCTATACCGTGCACAGATTTTCCATTTTTCAGATCTTTTAAACCTTTATACACTATAAAAACTTTTTTCTCATATATTAATTTTAAAACATGTCAATCAAATATATTTAAATAGTGATAAGGTAAAGTAATTTTATACCTATCGCATAGAATACAATTAATTTTTTTTTACCGAATTTAGATTCATAAATTTCATAATCTGTAGCAGCATAACATTTATTTTTTTTCTAGATCTTGTAGTTAACTCAATTCTAATGAATTGTTTAACTTGTTGAGCAGAGACTCCTTTTTTGTTTATTAATAAAGAAAGAAATTATTAAGAAAAATAAAAAATTGAAACAAAAAAAATGTTATCGTTTGAAAATTTATTTTCTTATAAATTAAGAATATAATCTATGTCCTCTTACGAAATGGAAAATAATTCCATATGTAACCAATGTAAAAAGTGTACCGAAGTATTACACATAAGGTTTTTTTCATCACATAAGCATGCCAATGATAAGCATATTTTAAATTTTTCATTTTATAGTAAAAATTTTTTTTCTTACTAAATGAAGTTAAAATGCCAGCGAACAATCTTACAGTTGAGTTGGGCGAAAAAAGAGTGAGAGAATTATGAATTATAGGTAGAGATTTAAAAATTAAATATTTGTATAATCTAAGAAAATCTGGTTTAATTACAGTTATAGTATATTTATTATAAATGAAGAAAGAAAAAGAAACTCCGTAAATTTACCATATTCATATGTCAATATCAAAGTACTATATTCAAAAGCTGAAAATAATATAAAAAACCTTTTTGTAATTAGTTATTTGAAAAGCCAAGAGATAAGAGTAAGTGGATAAAATAATGGATAACAAATAATGATTTTACATATTTACTGTTATCAGATGCCAATACCAATTAATTATATAAGCAAGTTAGAAAAGAATTAAAAGAAATATTTCCCAATTCTACTAATGTAGTCGTAAGCAAAAGAAATAGAAGAACCAGTAAAATTACTTAGTTAATAAAGGTTTTAAAAGTATGATATCAACATAAAAAATTAAAAAATCCTTTAATTTAGTACAACCTAATCATTTTTTAACATCAGTAAAAAAATAAGGTATTTGAGAAAATACACAATAATCTGAGAACATTTGGAGGGTTGAAAACCAGTATTAAATTATATATCAATTGTGGTAAGCAAAAGAATAATCAAGTAAAATTATGTACATTTAAATCGACTAAATATACAATAATGAATGGAGGAGATTTATAAATTCATAAAACAAGAAATAATTACACAATTATCTGAATTTCAAAGAAGAGGTTCAGGATGGGCTTTAGAAAGAATAATTGGAATACGATTAGCTATAAATAAGTACAATCCACTAAATGGATCATTATGTATTGAACTACCAGAAGTGATAAAGAATAAAAAAGCATGCATAAATGTAAAAAATGAAGATCAAAAATGTTTTCTTTGGGCGATAAAAATCTGCATTATTTCCAGCACATTATCATTCGGATAGAGTAACCAAATACAAAATGTTTGGACTAATTTTGACAAAGTAATAGATCAATATGAATGTCCAATAAAAATTGATGATATACAAAAAATAGAAAATCAAATTGATACATCTATAAATGTATACTCTATGGAAGATAAGTCTACGGTATATCCACTAAAACTCACAAAAAATGAAAAGGAAAAACATTTAAATTTACTTTATTTCAAAGATGATAAAAACACACATTACTGTTGGATAAAAGATTTATCGAAACTTCTTTCAGCACAAAACAATTATCATAAAAGTAAAACGTTTCTTCAATTCTTTACATCGCAAGAAAAATACAATAAGTATATAGACGACTGCTCTAGAAATAAATGAGTAAGAATCAATTAACCTTCGAAAGGAGAACAAATAAAATTTAAGAATTTTAGAAATACAATGAAGATTCCTTTCACAATATATGCCGATTTTGAATCAATTCTAAAGAAAATTTCAACCACCAAACCAAACCCAAGAGAATTAAGTAAATTTAACCTTATCAAAAAAGATCCGATTTTAAACGAAGATGATATTGATAATGGCTTTTATAAAGAAATACTTAAAGAAAGATATAAACTTACTAATGATCAAATAAATAATATTGATTTAAAGTTGAATGAATAATAATATACTATAAAATATCAGTTACATGAAGCGTCTGGTTTTTGCTATTATATTGTATCTAGTTATGCTGATTATAAGCCGCCAGTAGTATATCGAGGTCCAGATGCACATAAGTTGTTTATACAATCAATAAAAATGGAAGTAGAAGAAATTGGGGAAATATATTCACAAATTGAACCAATGCATCCACTAACAAAAAAAGAAAAAATATCATATAGTAAATAAAAAAATGTACTCTATGCAAATGTGAATATACGAAGGACAATAAAACAGTACATCATGATGAGCATATAAGTGGAAAATTCACTAATCCTGTATGTAATAATTGTAATCTACAATTAAAACTACCCAATTTTGTTCCAATTAATTTTCATAATTTAGCCAGATACGACGCTCATTTATTTATCAAAGAGCTGGAATATGATAGCAAAAATATAGATTTAATTGCGAATAACGAAGAAAAGTTTACTACTTTTGGGAAACAAACAGAAAATTTGAAGATGAGATTTATAGGCACATTTAAATTTATGGCAAGCAGTTTATATAAATTATCATCAAATTTATCTAAAGAAGAAATGAAACACACCCAAAAACATTTTCCAAAAGGTCAAGTTCATTTTGTTATAAGAAAGGGTGCTTATCCATATGACTATATGGATAGTTGGAAGAAATTTTAAGAAACAGAACTTCCACCAAATAGTGAATTTTACAATAAATTTGATGAATCTGACATAACTGACGCTCATTTTGAGCATGCAAAACTTGCATGGATCCAATTAAATATTAAAAATCTTGGCGAATATCATGATTTATATTTTAAAAGTGATGTATTACTGTTAGCATATATATTCGAAAATTTCAGAAATATGTGTATAAATGCATATGAATTAGATCCTGCATGGTATTTTACTGCCCCAGGATTATTTGGGGGAAACAACATTAAAAATGACTAAACAGCCATTATATTTATTACACAATTATGATATGATTTTAATGATTGAAAAAGCAATTAGAGGTAGAATATCGCAATTTTGGAAACAATAACAAATATTTAGATGATTTGATCATAATCAAGAGTCTAACTATTTAGTTTATCTCGATGCGAATAATTTATATGACTGGGCAATGTCTCAATATTTACCATATGATGGTTTCGAATGTGTTGATTATCCAGAATTTAAATTAGATCTTTGGAAAAATTATATATTAAATATTAAGGATGATTCTGGCCATGGTTACATTTTAGAAGTAGATTTAGAGTAACCACAAGATCTACATAAATTATGTAATGATCTTCCATTTTGTCCAGAAAATAAGGTAGTTCCAGGAACAAATCAGCCTAAATTATTAACAACTTTACTTAATAAACAAAAGTATGTAATTCAGTATCGTAATTTAAAAAAGTGTCTAAATAATGAATTAAAACTTACTAAAATACATAGAGTAGATATAAGACTGATATAAAATGGAAAAGTCTGTGAAAAATTAGTAGGAAAAGCACATTTCAAGAAAAGTACTATTTTTAATGAGAATCTTGCATCCACACATATGAATAAAACAAGTGTAAAATTTAATAAGCCTATTTATGTTGGTATGTCAATTTTAGATCTATCAAAATAACTAATGTATGATTTACGTTATGAAGTAATGAGACCAAAATATGGTGATAGAATAGAAATGTGCCATCAAGACACTGATTCGTACATTTATAACCTAAAAACAGAAGCTTTTTATGAAGGTATAAAGTCTTTGATAGAAAAATTAAAATGCAAATGATTATTCAAATGACAATATCTATAACATGCCACAAATAAATAAGAAAGTTATATGTAAGATGAAAGACGAATGTAATGGGAATACAATGAAAGAATTTATTGCTTTAAGAGCAAAAGCATATGCATAAGAAGTTGATAATAAAGAAAATAAAAGATTAAAAGTGTAAAGAAGTATGTCGTTAACAAGATAATTACATTTGTTGACCATAATAATAGTTTGTTTAACGAGAAAATAGAATATACAACAATTAATTTAATAAGGAATGAAAAGTAGAAGATAGTAAAATTGCATTGTCCTTATTATTACAAAAGGGTTATACTAGAAAATAAAATAGATACATTACCACATGGGTATCAAATGTATAATTTTTAATTAATTTTATATTATTATATTTCTATATAATATTTTAAACATCTTTAATTTCCAAAACAGTGTCAATATCAGAACCATCAAAATCAATCAGTTTACCATTTCCATAGGTAATTTCTAAAACAAAGTGATTAAAACTCCTCATTAATTATTCTATAAAAAATAGGATATGATGGTTCATAACTAACACAAACTCTGAAGCCAAACATAGTTGTTGGTAGAAAACTAGCAATTATATCATTTTATGAACGATTAGATTCGTCATATTTTATAATCATTCCATAGGCTAAATTACAATGAACCTTTATTGTTTTAAATTAATTGAAACTAGGTAGCTTAGTACCTGCAACAACTTTGTCTTTTTCGATAAGCATATTTCTCTCCAAACCAAGCATGCCAGTTAATCGATCATCAAGTTTAATATCAAATTTCGATTTAACCACAACTATTTTTAGCATTGTCTGATGTCAGTTTAATGATATTAGTTGAAAATGGGTCAATCGAATTTACAGTTTCCTTTAAAGATTCAATATCGCATTGCCCTTTAGGAATAGTGATAACTTCATTTTTATCAACGACAGCACTCATTTTTTCGATTGTCGTAGTATTGTTGTCTACATTAGGAGCTAACAATTTTGCATGAAAACTAATCAAAGCAATAGATTTGTCTTGATGAGTTATATCATAGTGAAGCTTCTTCCTTAGAATGGAACCATCATTTGTTAACTTAAACACTTTATTATACATTTATTACAAAAAATATCATATTAAATGAAAAAGGTCGACTGGGGTGTTGGTGTTTTAATTTCCGAAGGAGATGTTAAGAAAAAAAAAGAATGGTGAACTTCTGTATGACAATATGAGAGCAATTATCGTCGGCCCCAGTAATTGTGGCAAGATGAATTTGTTGATTAATTTTATTTATAATACGGGTTGGTTAAATTTTAATAAATTGTATGTTTGTTCAAAAAGTTTAAATCAACCAAAATATTTTCCGTTACAAAATTATTCTGATGTCATATTCAACCAGTTTAATGGAAAAATGGCGTATTTTAAAATAATAATGATGAAATGACCCCTTTAGAGCAGTGTGAAAATGATTCACTGGTTATTTTCAATGATGTAATTTTAGAGACGCAAGATGTCATCTGCGAATATTTCACTATGGGAAGACATAAAATTATTGATGTATTTTATTTAGCACAAACATGTTCGAAAGTACCAATGTAACTGGTGAGAGGCAATACGAACTTTTTATGCATATTTCGACAAGATAATACAAATTTAAGTCATATTCATAGTGATTTTGTTGGTGGATATATGACTTTTGATAAACTCAAATAGCTTTGTGCGAAGTGTTGGGACGAAGTTTTTGGTCTTATCGCAATAGATTTGAGCAGAAAAATGAAGGAAGGGAAGTACATAAATCAAATAAATAATGTTATAATTGTATAAGAGAATTCTTAAATTTTTTTTGCGACCGTCGCCCTATCTACCAGCTACAAGAAAAAAACAATCTTACATTTCAGTCTGCCTCGTCACGAGTTTTCCTTGTTGGCAATGACAGCAAGCTCTCTCCACAACAGGAAGTATGTTATCCCAACTGCGTCGCTATCTACTTGCAGTATGGCGAACACACTGTGTGACTCTTGATAACAAGCTTCCAGCTCACCACATAACGACTGTTAATCGTCGCCTCGCTCATCTTGTCGCGGTGGCTCAGTGCTAAGGTATTTGATTTAAAATGCGAAGGTTGTGGGTTCGACTCCTGGTCTGAGCAGATAATTAATGAATATGAGGCACCCATATTTGCACTGTTAGATTATCACCAAATAATTAAAAAATTTGAGTAAAAAACACTGCCTGTGCCCATATATTGAATGTATGAGTATTGCTGCAAATAAATGGTACTTTTTAACATCCAACCCAAAAATACTCTCAATGCTATACTGTAGCATATCAGACATATAGGGTGGAGTGATTCAAATAGTGGAAGGCGCCACACTATATTAATTGGGAGAACCATAAAACAAAACATATAAAAATAAATAACCCCACCTCACCTTTCCATTAAAAAAATGGCCGACCAGTGGGGAGGTGAGGTGTTTCTCCAAATGGAGTTTTGATGGTGCTAAATAAAGCCCGGAAAAATGGGTTACTGACATGATAGAAATATCTATTAATCTTTTTGCAATTTTTTAAGAAAATAAAGGTCACCATAGGTGTAATGTGCATTAAACGAAGAATGAACGAACTTTGAACGCTTTTTGTGTTTGTTAAATGAGCATTAAGAATGTTTTTTTTATGTTGTGTTTGAAATAAATAATTAGATAAAAATATTTTATTTCACAAAATATTTAAATTCACAAAATATATGTTTTATTAATCCAAGAGTTATGCGAGTTATCAAAATCTAACCACTTAACATACATTTTATCACCTTTTGTTTTTAAGACTTTTTCAAGCAAATATTCATTTGGATAGTCGGTTTTCATAACTTTGTATTCATAAAAACTACCCTTTATTTCTTCTCCTTTGCAATCTTTCAGTTTATAAGTTGGCATATCATTATTTCTAACCTCAAAAATGTAAATAATTCGGTTGTTCAATCAGCTGTATAATACTTTTCAAAATTCGTTTAGTCTTGTAATCATGTCTACAAAATTTGTTTGCATTAAATATTTTTCATTGGTCTTATTTACTTCAATTGGTTTCATACCAATGGTTCTATGCTTGGTATTGTTGTATTCTCTAACTAAATCATCTAATACATTTACCCATTTGTAATTGCCATTTAAAGCAAATTTGTTCCACATTTTGTTCTTCATTGTACGATTATATCTTTTTACAGCACCGGCTTTAAGTTCACTGAATGTAGAATAGTGATTGATGTTATATTTTTGCATAAGTTCTTTAAATATTTTATTATAAAATTCGGATCCATTATAGCTTTGAATATTGCGTGATTTTCTTTCAACTAATTTAGATTCTAAACCATTAACTACATTTTTTGCTGTTTTATTATTAATTGGTATAGGAAATGCATATTTTGAGAAAACATCAATAATTGTCATAATATATTTATATCCATTATTTATATATGATATACCTTTCAAATTACCAGTATCCATCTCAACAAGATCGATTTGCCATAAATCACCAATACTATACGAAATTATTTTTCTTCTTGGATAATTTTTTGTGTACGTTTATATAATTCATTGATTATTCCTTCTATTACATTGGGCGATTCTTTTTTTTAGAAATGTTGATTTATTATAATTACATATAGAACATTAAATTTTCTGAACTAATCGCCCATTTTTAGTATTTTCAACTTTTATATTATTATTTTTAGTAACTTTTTTACACTTCAAGCACCAAGTAGTCTCCATTTAATAAGAATAAAAAATAATAAATCTTTATATTTTACAAATATTCCTATTGTAGTCATCAAACCATAATCATACTAACATATTTTAGTTTTTTTTTATTTTAAAAGTTAAAATGTCACCTATGTTAACATCAAAAGGCTTACTGTAATCTGTTTTGTGAGATCCCTTAATAACAGTCACAGTATCATCAGTTAAATTGTGTTTAACAGTAATTATTTTATAAACATTACAGTCCATCGAAAATGTAAAGAAAATTTTATTATTATCTAAGTAAAAATTATTATTACTTTTATTCCACTTTGCAGGTAAATAAAATATATGTGATTTTTCTTCCTGGCATTTTTCAATTTTCGAGTTAATAAGTTGCTGTGATCCTCCAAGATAGTATCCGACTCTTGGCTGGAAGACGCCACGACCACAATGGAATCCGGAACGAAGCCTTGATCAGTGGATTGTTTAATAAAACTGCGGCGCTATTTAATACGCGCGGGGCATCGAAGCGGTGCCTGTTGCCAGCCCGCAGCCTGCCGCCGGCGAACCTCTAGACAGTTGCCACCTGAAGAGGGTGTTCCATTGCCGCTGACTCGAGACTTGTGCACAACAGCCTTCGACTACATTCAGGTGACCCCGTTCCAGTCAGAGACTAAATAGTATTTGAAATCCGTGGCTTTATTTAATGGTTAATTAAATATATTAATTAACTCCCCTGAGATTGCGATAATTTGTACAAGTTGTGTTATTAGTATATTGGCTAAAGTGCATAAAGATGTTGGACACAACTAGGTCTATATTCTGACTTCACCTTCAGTATTACAACCCTTAACACAAGTTGATATTAACATAATAAGAGTGTCTGTTGGACGAGGATAGCCTGTTAGACTGAGATACGCTATCCCCCTAGTTAATGTGTGGTCCGCTCCCTTCAGGACGGTCACAGCAATTGGTAGAGATACGGTGCCTTGCCAAACTCTCATAGGCCAAGCCAGTAAAGAAAATAACTAATAGCCAATTGATGGCAATGCTAAATAGTGGAAAAAAACGTGTTCTTCCATATTCGCGGGCTAAAGATCGCAATTAATTACCTTACACAATTAGTTGGAAGCTAGGGCTTTACTTGACCTCAAAGCACACTCAGCTTTGGTATAATTTAGTATAGTGTCATTGAAATTTAAGAAATTAATTAGGGTAAATAGTAAAAATCAGTTGTGAGGAATAGTAGACACCAACTTCCCCAATTAGAGTTGTTACCCCTCCCACCCACATGAAAGTAATAATTGATTAAGATGACAGAATATAAAGGGAGTAAGGCATCAAATTAATGAAACGAGGGTTCAATATAATTATATTAAGAATTATTATTTTGTGCCATCGCTAGTGCTAGCAGACATATCACGCAACTTGTATATGTTTATCAGATTACAAATACTCAGTACCACGAAATTTATAGAAACTAGAAGTTAGTGTCTTAAATTGCAATACAGAACAATTTTGTGTGCATTAACTGTGAAGGCAACACGGCAGCTTACTACAGCCACGTAGTTCACATAAACATATGTCAAGTTTACGAGCGGGCATGTGACGACACTGTTACGAGTGCACACATAGCAGAGACCTTGTCGAGCAAGCAGTTCGAGTGCGACCGAGCACGCAGGGGCGTAAACCGCTACACTGCCATTGTCCAGAGGGCAAATTGGAAGCCATTCCAGGACGCAATGGCAGAAATGAAACGGAAATGTGAAAATGGGTTACAATGTTACAAACCAACATGTCGCACGAGTGGTGCAGAGGTGGCTCGTCGTGTACAGAGTATGCCGCGGTAATGTACCAGATGCCACAAAAGACAACGTGGCTATTATATAGTGAAAAACCCCTCACGGATAGAGTGTCTTACATAGATAATGTGTTGTCATTAGTAATAGTAGTGTTGAGTGAAGCTTAATTAAGTGACATTGGAAACTTCAAATCAAGCACACATTAAATAGTAACACTTGGGTATTTTACTAAAATTAGCGCTTAGCATTGTGCACATTAGTGAAACGTGAATGTGAAAATGGACGTGTTGCGAAGTGCACAGGGTTGAAATATCATTAAATATAGAATTAATTACTAAGAAAATTAGCAACAAAGGGTATATATACAAAGGGGGTGTGTGTGTGTGTGTGTGTGTGTGTGTGTGTGTGTGTATATATATATTATATATATATATATATATATATATATATATATATATATATTCAAGTTACTAATCCAGGTAGTTTATTATATAAATTAATGCAAGAGAATTCATAGTATGCTGCTATGTAGGAGAAATTCCTACAAAGTCATTTTGTGTGTAAATATAATAAAATACAATTATATACAGCAAACAGTTTATGTCACATTCATAGGTAACTACCAAGCTAAAATGGAAGAATTACGTAAGGCAAGATATAGTTATGTTATAAATTATATTTCATAAATTAAATAATCATGAATATTGATTGCAAGGTGACAGAGGCCAGATACCACTATAAAGGAGTTAAAATAATAACAATTTTGGGGTGTTAAAATGTTTTGTAGAAAAATATAGAGTTGTACAGAGAATGATTCAGAGCGCAGAGAAGCATGCTGTCACGCGCCAAGGACGCAGACTGCTCGGTACGACCTCGTTTCCCGCATGTCGACACTTTCCACAATCCCCCCCCCCCCCCCCCAGCTAGCTCTGAGAAGCGGACTTCCGCATCGCAAGCAGCAGGCACAGCAGCTTCAATTCACGACAGTGGACACTCTTTCAACATACCACGTGTTCAATTCACGCTAAATTGTTTTCAAACAAGCGCCCAAAGGGCAATACCCTTTTAACACAATGAAATTGTAATTAGAAATGGAAATTAAAACGAAAGTATTAGTCATAGAATAAATGTAATTAGTAAATGTTATATGTTTAATAAAAATTGTTCCTTTAAAAAGGTCAATTAAGCTTGAAAGTGTTTCAGGGCAAGGACAACACAAGAACGAGTGCCGGCGTGCAGACATGCTGTCTACACCACTTCGTACTGCGATCTTCTGAGTGCGCAGGCGAACAGCCACTCGCAGTGACGTCACCAACACGCACGTAAGATACAACACAGCATCATGAGGTAAAACAGTGTAAACAAATTAACACATACACTAACATAATCTTACACTAAATAGTACCAGTACTTACACAGTTACACACAAAATACAGAAACGACATATAATACACTAGCCCATTCTATGGAAAGAATGTAATTATTAACAAACGAAATCAAACACAAATATGCCTGCATTAGTAAGTTATATACAAAAAGGCAGTTCCTATTGCATATAACGAAATTAGTTTGATATAATAATTATCATAAACAGTAACAAACTGCAATTATATTGTAAATATATATGTATACGAAATAATATCTTAACTATTCTATGGATATAGTCCGGAGAGCAGTTATTGCTGACCTATCAAACTGAAAATTTTACATAAATTTGGCTAAGTATACTAAACTATTATTTTATTATTTTACAAATTGTTCCACATCCACTGCGGTGGACATACTATTATTAGGCATGCTAATTCAATGTTAAATAAGAGTGTGTCAAACTACTATGAATTAAATTAAGCATTGATTATTCGCTCAACATGCAGCATACATGCCAATACCTTGTAACCTATTACTACCACGGATATAAAATATATTACATTGGTTGACATAAACTAAAGTTTAACTATTTAAAATATTTTATGTAAAATCTAGATTATATATAGTTAAGGTACTCCTTTCCTTTACCCCATACGTAAGTAAGGAAACGTAGAAAATGGGCAACACATTTTTAAACGTTTAATAATGGATCACTTAGGGAATAAAATCTACGTTTCTTTATGCATTTCCAGCTATACCTCCACACATAAGTTCTATGTGCATAGACATAATGCTAGTCTTAAGAAGTTAGTAACTAATCGAGGTTAAATTACTTTAAAGCGAACGGAATTAAAATTATTGTACTAGTTACAAAAATGTTAAGCTAAGGGCTTAAGAACGTTTCTATTTGCATTTACACTCAAAATAATTGACTATAAAGTAGACATTTTACTAATGAACACATGTCCAAGTGTTAAATACAAGTAATGTTAATGTTTTTTTTTTTCATGACTAACGTATTTACTGTCTCACACCAAAGTGTTTAAATTCTTCTATTTACAGCTATATAAAAATAATTTTGTCTATATAAAAATGTCTAATCATGCTCTTCTTTCAGCTATACAAATAATTGTATCCAAAAAATCATGTATACCATTTATTCTAATTGTAATGGGGGATAATTCTATTGTTTTACAAATTTTAAGCCTAAAACTTAATCTTGATGTATTAATGACATTCATTTTACAACAATGTTTAATAATCAAAAAGCCATGTTAGGTAAGCTGTAGGGTATCAAGCAGGCTGTCGGATATGAGTCCGCAAATTCGTTTGCATCAGCCGCGCTTCTGGGTACGAAGTAGGCCCAGTAAAAGCAGAAATTCAGGGTCGTGACCACCAAACATTGAACTTCATTAACGCTTCTAGTCTTCATGAATAAAAGGAAGTTCAGTGGCACAGCCAGTTGAAATGTAAACAAATACGCTGAATTATCTGTCTTAGTTCAACACATTCCACTAAGCAGACAAACCACGAATGCAAGAAAGAAGGCTAGGCAGTTCCTTAACCCAAAATTTCCTTGTTGTGGCCTATTTTCATTCATTTAATTTCCTACCGTAGTGAAGACTCTACAAACAATCTTATTCCCGATGCCGAGAAGTAGATGAGGACATTAAGGGGCCGGACTACCGTAACACAACACCAAACCTCTCTCCCAGAGCAGCTTTTAATTCAAGCGAGGGGGGTGATGCTGTGAGCTGCCAAGATAGTATCCGATGCCACGTCCACGATGGAATCCGGAACGAAGCATTGAGCAGCGGATTGTTTAATAAACCGGCGGCGCTATTTAATGTGCGCGGGGCATCGAAGCGGTGCCTGTCGCCAGCCCGCCCCCTGCCGCCGGCGAACCTCTAAGACAGGTGCCACCTGAAGACGGACCACAAAAGGGCGTTCCGTTGCCGCCGACTCGAGACTTGTGTACAACAGTCTTCGGCTACATTCAGGTGACCACGTTCCAGTCAGAGACTAAATAGTATTTGATATCTGTGGCTTTATTTGATTAAATATATTAATTAACTCCCCCGAGATTGCGATAATTTATACAATTTGTGTTATTTGTATATTGGCTAAAGTGCATAAAGAAGTTGGACACAACTAGGTCTTTATTCTGACTTCACCATCAATATTACGACCCTTAACACAAGTTGCTATTAACATAATAAGAGTGTGTTGGACGAGGACAGCCTGTTAGACAGATATACACTATTCCCCTAGTAATGCGTTGTCCGCTCCCCTCTGGATGGCTACAGCAAAGTGTATCACAATAATTCAAAACTGATTGGTTTAAATTAGGTAATTTATCAGCTATTTCTTTATCGAAATATCTACTACTGATCGCATATTTTCCGTCTATAGGATCGGCCATATTATTAATTCAACGATTTTGAAGAGAAACATAATCTTTTGTGTAAACAAAAACTTTACTAAGATGATCTTGTAAAGCGGCAACAATGATATTGTATTTTGATTCTACATATGTTTTAAAATCAGAAACGCTAGAATTGTATCTTGATTCCACATAATTTTAAAGTGTAGTCAGAAACAATAGTTTTATATTTTGAATCTACGTCCTTTTTTTGTGTCTGCTCTGCATTATTTATTCGTTTTATATTTATATAATCAGTAATAGTATTACTGAATTGTAAATGTATATCGTCTTTTGAAGCATAATCAGCTATTTGTTTATTAAAAAATCTTTCATTGACTGCATCTTTTTCGTCTTTAGGATCATCTATATTAACAATACTATGCCCTAAAAAAGAAACATAAGATTTTGTATAATCAAAGCACGTGCTTAGTTTACTCTGTAAATCAGAAACACCCGAATCGCATTGTGAATCTACATATTTTTTAAATGTGTAATCAGAAGCAATAGTTTTGTATTTTAAGTCAAAATCTTTTTAAAAATATAAACACTAGTAAAAAAAATTTTATTTAAAGATTTGGTTAATGGGTTTCCAAATATATCTGTCATTTAATAACAAAGAAATTACACCATTACACTTAAAACCTTTCGGAAAAAGATATAAAACAATTAAACATAGATGTCCACATATAACTGAATTAAAATTCTGAATTCGATCATCATTGTAATAAACATTTATATTTTTTAAGTAGTTAGTTAAATTAGTAGGAATATTACCTCCAAATGAATCAAAATACTAAACATAATTATTTTCTTTAAAATAACAAACCTAATGAGTACCAGGATTTGTTGAAATGTCAAAATTAACCACACCACATTCATTTTTGTGCTTTTTTTTTTTTTGGTAATTCATCAATCATATAAATATTTCTGAAATTTTTTATATTTTATAGTTCTACATATTTTTCAATATCGATATTAGATAGTGGGTATACATTCAAATATTTTTGGTCTTTCCTTCTTTTATCCAACTAAACCACTTCGTAATTTATTTTCCATTGCTAAATTGTGTCTCTGTTCTTCTAATTCATTTTTATTTTTTCTAGTTTGTTCCACAGAATTATAAACTGTCCAGTAGCTCCTCCTGCTAAAGCACCAAGTGCGCCTAAAATAGGAAATATATGTGGTATAATTCCTCCATGATGTAATTCATTTCCTGTTTTTTCTTTTATATATATATATATATATATTAATATTGGAAGTGTCAAAGTTAGTAAGACTCCTTTACCTTCTTTTAATTTTTCACTTTTTTTCTCAAGTTGATTTTTTGTTATATATGAAAAACCAGATATCTTAAGTGATCAAAGGTTGTATCGAAAGTTAAGCTCTTTATCTTCATTTATAAATAAATATATATATAATTAATACAACATTTTAATTCCCCATCCCAAGCGACTACTGAAAACTTTTCCTGTTCATAAGCTTATCAATGCTTGGTGGTTAATCTGCAGTATAATACGTTCGCCCCAAATATCAAGTTACGAAAATGCTGTAGCGCCCAAACTACACCTAGCATTCCATTCTCAGTTACGGTATAGTTTTTCTCGGCCTTATTAATTGTTCGACTCACCATTGAGACCGTCTTTTTGGTACTGTCAGGGCTCAGTTTAGAGAGCTTCGCTCCTAATGCGTAACCATTGAGTAAAGTTATAGCTTACACTAGAGAGACCATCGGATAGGGAAAAGTCTGACCAGTTTTATGTTTTAGTTCCGCTAATGATCCAGAGGAGCGCTAGTGTTCTCGACGACGTCATCCGCGCGGTGTTGCAAATTCCGCAGCCGGTAAACGTATGTCATAACCATGGCCTCGGCTCACCCACGTGTTCGTTCAAGTTCTACCAAGGACAAGCCTGTCACAAGTGAGTTACCAGCATTCGTTGTAGCTGTGAATACTCAACTCATGATTTACTACTGGCGACCATGGCATGTGTTTCTTTTATGTCATAGAATTATGTTTTTGCGGAAATTTGCAGCGATATCAATTACTATCTTATTTCATTTACCTCTGCGAAAATGAATAATCATAAATATATAACGGTCATAGTTTTTAATTATAATCTATTATTCTATTATAGTTTAGGTGTTCATGATAAAACACGAGAACTGTTAGCTATTACAATTAAAAACTTCATTATAATCACGAATGATGTCATACATCATAGTAAACTTTTAATTCTGCTCTTATGTGAAAGGAAATGGACAGGAAATAATTGTTCAATAGTGGAGAAATATATTTTTAATGCACGATGGTCTAGAATTGAATGCAATGTTTACAGTTTGGGGTTGTGATCTACTACAAACGCGACTGTTCGTACAAATAATCAGTACATTCAATGTGTCGATTCTAGTGTCATTACGGCTGTGTCCGAACCTAGGAATGCCCTTATGTATATAAGCATACTCCACTCGTCTCGATACGTGATACATTCCGACAGGCATACTTATTTTGATCCCTTACAGCCACTAGTTAGCTGATATGAATCTGAACAAGCATTTTGACGGAAAACACATATTGAATATGTGCTGGAATGTAGGCGCATAGATTTAGATTATCAACCCTATAGGAGCTGTAGCTGGAAATCGCATGCCAATGAAAGTGTTCCTATTTACTAATCATAGACATTTTTAGGAGAAAGGAATGTATTATATATATATATGAATCAGTAAACACAGTTATCGGTAATGTATTATTAAAACTGGTAACGACTAGAGGTAAATTTTCTTTTAACAGCAATATTGGTATGAATAAAAAGAAAATGTCTGAATTTGATATAACGTTTTCATTCATTCATGCTTTGCCTTGTAAAAACACTGGTAGTGTTCTCACTGCTCTGCATATTAACTATACATTCAATGCCACGCTCGGTTTTTAACCAACCATGAAGAAAACTAGTTATGTTTATTCCGGCTCTTCTAGATCATTAAATGTTAAAGAGTCTACATTGTTAAGAACTTTGTTCAGTGGAGTTTCTCGAAAGTTAATGCCTCCAATCCACTCTTTATAAAAATAAACATTAGAAACCACAATTATGAACTACACATAAATCGATTTTCAAAATAGTAGCTTATGGGCTGTAAAGGTGCAAAACGAACACACATTCGTTTCCGCATGTACGTGCGTTTGTCATTTCCCCGAGATTTTAACGTACGCATAGTATTAATATGGAAAATGATATGAGTAACGGCAATGCTTATGTATGGAAAAACGGTACTGCATGCACGACGGACATTTACACCACTCATTAAAACATGGCGTAGGTCAGAATGTAATCTTGGTTTGAACGACCGGGGGGGGGGGGGGGTGCTAGGCGAATGACATGTTGATGGGGACAGACACAATGCCTTAAGATTAACGTAGAACTGCAAACGCTGGAAAAGCTGGACCACTTAGCACCACAATTAGCACAGTCCTCCTCCAACCCCACCCCTTCCATCCCCACTACCTGAACTGTTGGGTCCCTGCTACGAGATTTAAGGCTCTCTTCTCCACTTGTTATTTATTATGAATACCTGGTACACTATCACTATCAATCCACCCTCCCCTCTGCTGTCCTTTGATTGCTTATTCCCTCCCCTAACCCTTTCTCCCATACCCTCCTTCCCAGCGAGCTAGGAACTTCTAAACTTGACAAATAGGCAGCACTGCTGTTACCATCGGTCATAGAGTTCTTGGTCGTAGAGTTGACTAACAGGAGCACTGATGTCTCTTGATGCCTTCGTCGGCCACTAGGTAACGTGCAAGCTCGATGAATCGATTACATTGATATCTTGCATCGACTACTAGACAGCATGCGAGTCTCTCGCCTGGCCACAGCTAATTTTGTTCAATGTTATTATCTGTTACTACGAGCTCGGCTGGATGCTTAAGACAATTTTCTCCATCATATATGTAATGATCTTTGCTTTCTAGTGGATTTGAACCAGGGTACCCCAGCTCGATAACTCAACGCTCTAGTCGATTGAGCTATCAAGACATAAGCAAATAGAATTTTTAATAAGGTATAAAAATAAAATAAGCTCCTATGAACTCGCACATCAACAATGAAGTTGTAATAAATAAATAAATCGTAATGATATAAAAGTGTGATGTATTTATATTAATATATGTATATCAAATTCAAAATTGTCAAACATAGATGTATGAAGCAAAATGTTCCCAAACTAGTATGTTAAAGGAGATTTAATTTATGGGGTTACAAAAGCAAAATATTCAAAACATACTTTTTTTTTTTTTTTTTAAAAGAAAACGCCTTAAAATTAAAAATATAGTTACTAATTTTTTTACAAAAAAGTGTATCGAGTAACCTGTCTTAATATCCATATTTATTAGACAGAAAAGAATATGTTATCAGAAAACATGATTATGTAACTGTAACCACCACCATCTTGAATTTTAATAAGCATAGAACAATGTATTTTTATTTTTTAATTAATTATGTAACTACGCCGAACATCAAACACCACTCATTGTTTACCTTACAACAGGTCATTTAAGTCCTAAACACTTTCTGGCAAGGTCAATTTTGAGTTAAGCTTTTTAATTAATGTAGTCAAATTCATAACATATACAAAATACCCGACATATAACATAATGGTAATGTCATTTAAACCCCAAAACCTTTCTGCCAATGTAAATTATGCATTGAAGCCCTTTTTATAATTGCAGTCATATTTTCCGAACCGTTGGAGCTATAGTAATAAAAATTCATAACATAGGCATCATACCCAATAGCCAACACGAATTTAAGGTAATTTAGGCCCGAAACCCTTTATAGCAAAGACAATTATGCATTTAAGCATTTTATAAACATAGTCATAATTTACGAACCATTTATGCTATCATGAAATTCGTAACATAGACATCGTACCAGACAAACACCATAATGGTAAGATCATTACACCCTAAACCCTTTCTGACAAGGTTAAACACACCTAAAAACATTTATAAGTACACTTACTCATACTTTCCTATCTACCGAAGCTATACTCATAAAATTTAAACCCACACCCTTCACCTCTGATGCAGATAAGAGCAATAGAATCAAACAACCCTAATTTTTTTTAAAAATGATAGTTACTCTTTATTACCCATATACCGAAGCTGTACACATCAAATTCATAACACACACATCAACCCCAACCACAAACAAGACTGCAAGGGCAAACAACTTAAAACCTTTTGTAAGCATAGTTAAGCATAAACTTATCAAATGAATATTCATCAGAGACATACTTACCCACATAATATTTATTTCATTTCCGATTTTAACCAAATTTTATTTGTGAATTAGATTGATACTAGGTTTACTTAATTTAATGTTGATTTCAGATTATCGAGTTTGAGTATCGTTTACAACTAATATTATTTTATATCCGAATGTAACAAAAAAAAAAATAGTTTTTATTTATGTTCCTACTTAGAGCAATTAATGTTAATATTCTCGTATCTTAACTTCGATTCTTGGGCAGAACATTAGTGTTATCTTAATTTCTAACTGAACAATAATTTATTTTTTGCTTTGTATTAATGCTTATAGTAGTTAATGTATTGTTATTTTTGGATTACCGACTTCGATTCCCCGGCGACTCACTTAATAAAAAAAAAATTGGGAAATGTATTCTTACGCATTCACTTACGCTCGATGTCTGTCGTATTACATGATATGTGTCTACTGCTCAACTGACGTGTTACATGTTCGATGTCAACTGTTGAAGGTCGAGAATGGCGGGCGCAATGCAGTTATATGATGTAATAGGGTAATGAAATAATGATGTAATTAATGTAATTGTGGAAATCAATACTTGCATAAACATGCAATGAATATTATTACTAGGTATGCACATCTACACATGAATAACTAACAACTAAACATTCACCAAAATAATATGTCCTCTCAGCAAAACAGCCTTATCAATTCTTTCAGAATTTGTAATAAGTATTATTATTATGGGTGGAAGTTATTACAAATACACTATGCTAGCATTCACTACACTCAATTTACAAGTATGCTCATTATACGTAGAGGGACATGCGTATGCTCCCGAGGAACGTCATCTCAAGACTAAAGCCTTACCATAAACACAATGTCCATAGGATATTTTCAAGCGAGAACACTTCCCGCTTTATTACTGTCAGGTCAATGATCCCTAACAGGAAAAACAATCATGTATGCGGCTTCAACATATACCAGCACCCACATACAGATTATTTCCAATGAATTGCTCTAACAAAACATATCCTCATGTAATAACAAAACCCACCCATGCACACCCCCCCCCCACACACACACAAGCAGATGCACACTTTCACCTAACCCTTATGGAACCACCAGAGATATCACATCATCGTAGGATGGAGACCCAACAGGACGGAAGCACTAACGACTGGTGAGTGGATCGATACTCCCTTCGACTCTTGAACAGATCACTTAGTATTTTTTGGACATGGGAAACCTTTGAGTATACCAGCTTCGATTACGGGGGCAGAGCATTGGAAATTAATTTTTGTGTTCGACTCCCGGGCAGAAAACTTAATGCAACTTTTTTTTTTTTTTTTCTGTTTTAGACAACTGAACAGGGTACTTAATGTATTTCTGGATTTGGTTTTTGGAAATACAGAGTTTGTTTATCGTTCAAGATACTTACATGTTATTTGCACAATGAGACTATTTACACATCATCATCATCATCATCATCATCATCATCATCATTATCATCATAATCATACGATAAACAGCTCCCGACTAAAACCTGCTGACATATACCAAAGGATATTTGTCCCAACCAATGTTTTCCCATTGAATGCTTACTCGAAAATTTTTCAAAAACATCGATCGAACATTTAGTCGCAGGCACTCCACAACAGTAATTTTTTTTCACTCATACCTCCGTTCGACGACTTATACGTATGCAACCCACCCCACTCTATGCTTTTAATTAATCCATTACTCACGTGAGCTATAATTACACACATGCATTCGCCTGTCATTTGGGATTCCAAGAATACCATAAAAAGTAAAGAAAATATATTTAATTTTATTAATTAATAACGCATTCGCATTTGCCTATTCACATGTAAAAAGTAGTTAATGATTATTTACTAAATACACACGTTCGCACATACACACTTGCGCATCTGTGAGCATAATTACCACTAGGCAAGTACTAACCCAATACACAATTACCAACTACACAAGTATGCATATATACACATACATAATGATATAGACATTGAACATTTACCAAGTATGTATAAGATACCGAGAGAGAACACGTCCACTTAACACGACACGTAGCTCGCGACTAAAGGTTGTTCGCATATATGAAACGATATTTGTTCCAAACCCAAAAGCATTCTGTATACAACTCCTGTGCAGCGGACATTGTCTCTCTACCAAACTATCACAGGTCGTCGACAAACAAAGAACTACCTATCCATACCCAATCAGACTATCGTCATCTGCGGAAGGGAGAAGAACGATTTCGTGGAAAAGATACAGGTGAGCGCTTTATCTGGGCAGGCCACACACACACACACACACACACACACACACACACACACACACACACACACACACACACTCTCGTCTTGGCGTTTACTTCATAATAATCTTAGTCATGCATGTACGGTTACAAAGCTCAATTTTGTTACAACAGTTAAAACGAATTCAATAAAGTAAAATATTACGACAAAATATTGTTTTTCAAAAAATGAAGTATTGAAAATCGAATATGTTTTACAAAGTCCTGCCTGGAAGTACTTTACAATCATTTTTATATACCTTCTCGTGTATGGAAAATTGCATCTTTAAATTCGTAAATAAATATACGCACTGACGATTCACGCTCTCTAGCAGGCGATGAATGAACAACGTAGATAGCGGAGTCGAACATGTTTACGTTATTAGTGGAATAAAGAATACTAATCGAACATGTTAAATTTTAAATAATATATATGTAAGTTAAACCAACATAATAAAAAATTGAATTAAAAATAATATAATAAAAAATAAATACTTAAAAAATTCTTAAAATAAAAAATAATATACCTAAAAAGTATATAAGTTGAATCTAAATAATATGTATGTAAGTTATACCAAAATAGTAGAAAATATAATTAAAAATAATATAATAAAAATAAAAACTAAAAAATTCTTAAAAAAAAATTATAAATATGTAAATAAAATACTTACAAATTATATAAGAATTAAAATTATATAATGAAAGGTAAAAACATAAAAAACTATTCATATTAAAATAAAAAAATATTACAAATTATTTAAGAAGTAAAAATGTAAAGTATTTAATGAGAGGCACGATATTATTTATTCGTCTCCAAGCGTATTTCTAATAATCTCTTGTCCCAGCACATGTCGCAATAGCCGAGTGGCCTAAGGCGTATATCTAGCGACCCAAGATCTGGCAGATCGATCCCGCACTATTCCAGATGGCAATTTGAGTTCTAAAGAAAGCAGCGCCCCTAGTGGTCAATTACAGAACCAATATGGAAGTGGAGTGCATGTGACAGATACGAGACATACTAATCGAACGAAAGTGACACCAGCGCTCCTAGTTATCGATTCCAGAACCAATATGGCGGTTCTCCTAGTGGCCAAAGTCAGAACTAATGTGGTAAACATATGACAATCGAAAAAACCAAGATGGCTCGTCGAACGAAAGTGAGACAAAACGAAAATGACAAATGTAAACAAATATGGCGGCCTTCAGTAACAAATATGGTGGCCTCGAGTAACAGCCAATTTAAACGAATGGGAGAGAAAGGGAAGAAGAAGAAGAGAGAAGGAAATTAAGCAAAGGAAAGGAAGAGAAGAAAGAAAAAGAAAGAAAGCAAAAGAGAAAAAAGTGCGAGTACTTGGAGGAAACCCTCGAAATGCAAGAGCATAAAAAAATGACATACTGGTTACCAAGATGGTGGTCCATAATGATGGCTTATTGGCTATAAAGATGGCAGAACCCAAAATGGTGGTCGCATGACCTGAATGACAGCGCGGGATGTCCGGGATCCAAATGGCGACCGGTGACCTTGGGGCCTCACGCCTCTCCCCCATCCTCCTGCCACTGAAGAAACTATAACCCACTACTTTCATGTTAAAGAAAAATTTTAAAAGGTAGACTTATAATTTTTTCACAGTTAATATTCCTTGATGTTGTAAATTTAGCCATAGTTGTCACTGCGACACTGGAGGTCATGTGCTTATCTCACACACGTTTGCGAGCACAGCATGTGAACTCTGCTCGCTCCGCAAATGACAGCTTCGGGAGTGTACACTCGGAGCTGTGGGCACAGTACAGGGTTGAGTGCGAATGCGAGTTTTGTATTTGCAAATTCATATTTGCCAACAAAGAATGGCTTGTTTAACAATAGGTTGGGCTAAAAAAATTACTTTGAACCCTAGGTTAATACAATGATGTACATAAGTTAAATAAGTTTTCTAACTGTTCAACAGCCAAGATTTTTTTTTCTATATTTTTGAGGATGTTTAATTGTTTCGTGGCATGATAACGATAACAACTTCATAAAAGTACAAATCGTACTAGAAATAACGTTAATAATGTTTTTTTCTTTTTTTGGATTAATATGAGAACTAAGCAGTAAGTCCTGCAAATTTCGAAAAAGGGTATTTGACACAACAAAAATTTGCGTAGTAAAATTCTTTCTTTAAGTCACATGAGCGGAATTTTGCAAGTTATTTTTAATCCGACTGTTGGTTTACCTGCCACGAAGGTGTAACTTCTTGTTATTTTCACTTGAAATTTTATCTAAACAGTTATAATGTAAATAGTGGCAAACCGCATAGTAAATTCACGAGAACTATTATTGTGACGTTCTAACAACGTGATAGCTAATTTGAGATCTAGCCTAAAGGCCATATTACACGATACTAGATTCCGTAAAAGCTTGTGCAAGGTCTGCCATAACGGCAGTTATACCGGCTAGCGTGGGACCCGTCATTTACAGCCTTGTAAGGACAGATTTCATAACAGGTTTGGTATTAGGACACGTCCTATTTTTTGTGGTAGGATCCACACCGCGACGTTCGTACCTGGCCAATCACGCCCAGCTTCAGAGCGTAGGGCGCTCCCAGTGGCTACTACATGAAACGAGCTGATGAAGAAACCAAAAGGGGCATCTCTATCTTGATTATACATTCGTAACGTGGTTACTCTTAGAAATAGATTTAATATTCAACAAAGACAAATAATATTGCCGATGACAACTTCTAATTACTGTATAAAACAGCTCTAAATACTTTAAAAAACTACCCAATGTATGAAAACAGTATTTTAAAAGGATAAATTATTTAATGGATCAAGCTGTTGTGATAACTGGTGACGGAGTGGTTAAATCACGGAGCCCGTGATAGTGTTTTGCATTTGGACGTGAGTTTGAAACTACGTTCAAAACATTTTTTTTCATTAACTATTACATACGAACAATAACTTGGCGCGTAAAGAAAAAGCTACATTTTGCAAACGGTTACTAATTTTCGTTACAGTTAAAAATAACACTCGTACACTCGTGACTTCGAATCGTTTTCAAGAAAACGAATGAATCAACACCAATAAGCAATTAACTGTTTAAAGGCCAACAATAGTTTTATAGGTCAATGTAAGTTACTGACTTGTAGCAGATATACGTATGGGATTTTTATTTACTACGAACCACACGCTGTGTACCCACCGAGGGTGTCAAATGCTAGTACGCGAACTGCTGTCGTGTAACATAAATCTTCCATGGCTGCTCATATAGCGGCTGGTATGCCGACTCGTGCAACAGGCCTTGCAAAAGCTTGTACAAGAACCAAGTACCGCAGCAGGTATCGTGTAATATCGGTTTAACTTCATTCTGTTCTGAGATTTGTACGAAAAATATATACATTTAATGTTCATATCATTCGTTTCAACCGTTTTTATACACACATATTATTTTTCATTCTTATACATAATCCAGGCTGTTATTTAATATCACAAAAAAAATGTAATATGCTAAACATTTATAAAATAATTTTTATCCTCTAGGAAGCTACTTAAATCTTTTTCCCTCTAACCTATTAGTTGTGTAATATATTCGTTGAAAATATTCATACCTTATTTTTACCATATGGGGTATAATGCGGTATCAGTGATAGAGTGCAGATACAACCCAGGGTTCACTTCGGCCACAGCTCGTGGGCATGTGAGAAGATTACTGCTAAAATTAAATGAATAGAAACGTACCCAAATAAACGTTTTTGTTAAAATTAATTAATGGACATAAATTTTGAATTCAACCCAATTTTCGCTTTTAATGTTTTTAGCAGCAAAAAAATATATTTATATAAAAGTTCGATATTTGAAAATAGAGTAGAACACGTGGTCATGTTGATGTACCTATTATTCTGTGATGGGGTAAATGTAAGGCCCGAAAACTGGTATATATGGTTTCCGAAATGATCTACTGTGAATCTCATACCTTAAACAGTAACGTGGAGATCATCAGATGTAAAAAAAAATACACCTAGCATTGACTAAATGTTGTCAAAGGCATTCTACACACATCTTTACGTGTTTTAAAGTGAAATTTCAGCTACATACTTTTGTTGAAAAAATTTTGGAATGCTTATTTTGGAGCACATTGAAATATGTTTGTTTCAGAATGAGAAACGACCAGATACGCTTTCTTTTTGGTCATTGTGAAAGGTTATAAATGTTATGAATGGACGATAGAGTCCACGAATTAACTGGCATTTTTTACTCTGGCCCGTTCCTGTAGGCAAATTTCCCTCACTGCTTTCTTTGTTTATTTGTGGTATTTTGAAAAATACAAATAGCATTAGTATGACCGTGTTAGTGAACAGTGCTGTTCGAAAGTAAACATGAAGGAGAATTGAAAATGAAAACAATGTATACATACGTATGTGTGTGTGTATATATATATATATATATATATAATATTATATATATATATATATATATATATATATATATATATATATATGACAGTCAGTGAAAGGAAATTAATTCTGTAAATTAAACTGAATGGATTTGAGGGGACAGTTATGATTGTACTTGTGCTGGTGACAAAGTAATAGGCTACGTTCAATCAATACCTAACACAAGCAAAATATCACCTACTTAGCTGCAATTTTATCTAGGTTTAAGGTAACTCTTCTTTTGTTTTGTTTGGTTGGGCGCGAGTCGCGTTATGTACTTGTGTGACATAACTTTGAATTACTTTCTATATTACAATTTCCCTGTTCAATGAAAAAGAAATTGGATACTTAAAGTTGATATTGTAGCCATTTCTTTCGATATCAGGACCAGGGACCGAAATGCTGCTCTGTTTAAACATGTTAAACTCAATGTTTATTTTTGTTAACATACATCGAAAACTTAATTTGTATTATAGTTGCTGTGCGGCTGGTTTACTGCCTTTAAAGTACACCTGCGAATGACGAGCATGCTGCTAAACTCGCGCACACTGGCTTCATTCATATAAAGTTGACAACTATGTAAAAGAAATACTTCCGCCCCTCCACATCATAATTTAAGTTGTTCGCGGTTAAAACACTTTTGAAATCAGCCTTCGAAATCTGTCGCTGTCCACTTGACATATATTTGTAAGGGCACATCGACAGGAATACATCCATTAGTGTTGGTAACGAGAAAGAGGAGGTGAGTGAATGAAGAGATTTGGGTGGCTCTTAACAGCGAGGTCTTGAGAGCCGATGAGGGTGCTGGATTAAAGGGCGGGGAAACGGGAAATCCCAGAGGAAACCCGCAGACCAGCGGCATCATCCGGCATGATTCTCACATGTTAAAATCCGGGTGTGACCCGGCCGGGGATTGAAAATGGTTCGCCTTGGTGGGAGACGAGCAGTATAACGGCTTACCCACAGCGGCCCCGAAGGGATAGTAGGTCCATGTTTTAATGTTGAATTAAAAGTGTTAAATAGACAAGTTCGAATACTGAGAAAACCTATTTTGCTCACTGTTAATACCTCTAGATGTAAAAATCTGTAAAAGTGTAAAACATTTACTTTGCTTATTATTTCGTAGTTTTACTTGATCGACGGACGAATAAAATAACAGGCTTATTACAATGGCCGTTCCAAGTATGAGGGATGAATTCACTATATGCACACGAGAAGATTAATAACAGGGCTTCTAAAAGTGTTCAGTTTACCGTGGAGAGCGCATAAAAAGGCAATAGTTGTGTTTCCAACAATCTCGCAGCTACACGTGACAGAAGCATCAACAGGCGGAAATAAACCGTCTATTAACTAGCGCCTGTGATTCCCACCAACCACGAGGCTGATAATCTATCTCAGTCCAGATTTCATTAATAACTTTTTCATTAAAAGACAAAATTATTAAATAATTTGGCATAACATTTCAGGAAATCTAATTTGCGCGGGACTATACAATTTAGCCTCGTGTGCATGGAGCCTTAAAGTGGAAATGTTTTAAGTGAAACAAATGTAACTTTATGAAGGCGATGTGTACCTGAACGTAGGCTAATATCCGCAGCCGTAGTAATGAAATGTCGTACAACGTGGTGGAGACTTCCGCTAATCCAGAGAACTTCATTACTGGTTCATGTATCCAGTGACCAGATGGATAGTATCTGTAGATACCTTAACAATGCACAACACTGCCTATTGCGTCGTTATGGAGCTGGTGATATATCTACGAAGAACATGTACATCTGTTACGTCGTGTACTCTATGGTAAGTACTGTTTACCAATATGACAACTGCAAGTTGTTTATTTTCAAATTAGTATAGCCACTTAGATGAGGGTGGACGCATAAAAATAAAGACTATTAATAAATTTTAACAGTTTCTGAAATTCCGTTTCATGGAATTCTATACAGTAAACAACGTTTGTACACTTTCGCGATGTATGAGTTTGTAAATAAGTATTCAGTGTTTGTTGTAATTAGCAGTTTTGTACATAAAAGCTACATATTACGAGAGAATAAGAATATTGAGGCTTCAGAAACCGCTTGTAGTGCTAAAGTTTATGTTTGAAATATCAATCACCTGTCATCCTTTCACACACGAGCAATATTGGCCACCGCAAGGTTGTGTGATGTATAATCATTCTAGACATGTGTTCGGGTAGCATGGATCTCCTGATGCATAATACATTAATATTATAAAATTTTAAGTTTTATAGCGTATCTGTATGTAATCTTTGGAGAATTCTCGCTTGGTTTCTACACAGGCATATCCGAAAGAGAAACAGTAAGTCTACGTTGTTTGCAGTTAAAATTTTTTTAAAATAATACAAGTCAGACACAGCTTTCGGTATAAAAGTTCCGAAAATCTCAGTAAATTAATGCTGTTATTATGTCAATATTTATCGTTTCGAAATAATTTGAAATACATTTTCTGCGTGACATATAAATTTCAATAGGCTTATTTGAAATTGTATTCCTCTAACACAATGCACAAGTATTAGATATTCATTAAATGCATTTTAAATTTTTTTTCGTTTGCCATAGAAGACAGCGAGGCTCTTGAGTCTAAATGTGTTCTGTCTTGTAATATTGCTTTGACATGGGTGAGCCACGGTTCCGGGCTGCTTAAGACTTAAAAATTTGTCGATAACTAAAATGTTTGGGAACGAGAACAATGCGATCTGTATTTTAACGAAAACATTCCTAGTTGCGACGTACCGATACGAAAAAAGAAAAGCGGAACTGGTCCTGTACAGTAAAATCCAGTAGCGTCGCGCCAGTGTCGATGGCGCCACCATCAACAGTGTTGCCACGATGTGTCGGGAAATTTGAAATAGTTCAAACGGATCTACGGCTTTAACATCCCGCTACAGTCTCCACTGTCGGACTAACGAGGACACCCACAACCAGGCCAGTCGCTGTGAACATCTACACTTGCGCCCGAACTGACCTCATACAATATTATTTAACACTAGAAAGTAGCACAGTGGAGCTAATTTAGAAATTATAATATGTGGGAGGTCTTCACATAAACAACAAATTTTCTAGCAGCAGGGCACATATAGTACAATCCATAAAATAATTTATACATCCTGCCAATATGGCCAAAAATTAATGGCACGATTGAAACGTTTGTAAAAGTTTCTCACATACTACTTTTGTATCACAAAATTTCATAGAATTTTGTCTGCGTGATAGCAGGCATCATTAGTATTATGTTAGCAAAAACTGTTACATGTACCATGCGACGCAAACTCAAAGTCCGTTACAAATTTTCTCTAGTTTATCTACGATATATAAAGCATTCATCCCTTAACGAACCTGGTTTAGCACGCTGACTTGGAAACAATTGTAACAATACTTATTATCACAGACCAAGGTAGTTAATTTCTCCAGACTACAGCTTTTAAATGTGATAACTATCATTGAAGTAAATTTTACAAATTCTGTAATACTTTTTCTGAAAATAAAAACACCAGGTTATAATTCAGATTGCAAATGTGTCGCGAAAGTACAGAATTAATTAAGAGTGACCTGTTTCTAAGAAGCCTATTTACATTTCCATACCGTATCACATGATCTTGACAAACATAAACATAATATGGATCAAATACGTCATGATACATCGGCAGTGACAGAAGTGTGAAGCTAGTTATGTGAGTCATAATGTCTCGTCCACAGAGAGGCAATTAGAGAGAAGATATATATAGTAATTAGTTCATATAAGCAGGAACGGTAAATGGCCGCGGTCTGTAGTGATTTCAGGAAACCACGGAGGAAATTGGAACCATAAATGCTGGACCGGGAATCAAAGTCGTGTCTTCTCGACTGTTAGTCTAGTGTTTTATACATAGACTAATGATGAGATAGACCGATCTCGCTGGCTACGCACAACCATTCTCCGTGTCCCAACATTGAACTGCTTTTCTACCTACGCATCTAGCAAAAATGGGTGGATTGTGTTTGAGGTTAGAACACTGTCTAGTAAACAAGTACTTTTTAGATGTTTTTTATACTTCCTCTAATAAATTTATAATGCTTTTTGATTACATTCAAACTGGCAGAAGTATTTTATTTATATAATAGTGCGTGTCATTTAAAAATTAGGGTGTAAACAAAAACGTTCATCACTGTTGACCATGTGACTTTGATAGTTGTGTAGGAGTGGGGTAAGTCAATGTTGGGTACATGTGCAGAAGACGAATAAACGATCTACTTCATCTTTAGTCTATGGTTTTATACTGCGCCACTCCGCTCGGTAAGAGTGACACTTAACAACAGAGCAGTGATGGGCGGAATGTAACTACTCGTTACTTTTGTAGTCGTTACCATGCAGGATCCGAAGTAACGAGTACCGATTCTCGGAAATACTCGTTACACAAGTAGCCTAACTATTCACGAAGCTCTCACAGGTACGTATCGTGCAGACTCGAGAGGACGTGCGTGGCAGAAAGTAGCGAGGTAACGAGTCCTCTCCTCGACGCAGCCCATCATCCCAGGGAATTAGGGTCGAGCGGAAACAAACATTGTGTCCCTCGGGGTTCCGCCAGCCGGGGGGAGGGGGTATAATTTTGTATTGATAATTACGATGTTTGAACATTTAAAGTCTTTTGGTTGTATATGAAAAGTGCCATGTTGGGCGTTACTTTTCTTTCAGCCTATCATAATTCTTACTGTACATTGCTGTTCAGACTATAGAAAATTCATTTGAGAGCTTCGTCAAAGTTATGTGACTACATGTAATTGATATAAACACAGTTCATTATGTAAAACCTTTGCATATTTTGTTCTTGTGGACAGTTGTCCTTAGAGCATTTATGCTATCGATCACAAAATTATTTAACTTGCGTTTTTTTATCAGTGTTTATATGTACAGATACATAATTGTTTATTTTAATGTGATTGTTTACTGATAATAATATATCATTACGCTTGTGCATATTTTATGTTGTTAAATCTTATTCGCTTAACCCGCTTAAAGGTTTTTCAAAAAAATAAATCTCAGTCCAATTAAAAATTTCATGTAAATAAAATGATTTTGACACATCTGGCACTCGAACCCATAACTATACGAGCAGTGGTTCAGTGTGCATCTGATGTAAATATTAGGTCATAAAAAATAACATAATGATTTTAAGTTCCCAAAAATACATATATATTTTTCAACACAGATATTTATTTAACAGTAAATTATGTTGAGCAACAATTATATATTGAGTGCTTTGCGTACGTATTATTATTATTGTCGAAATAGCGCCATAACCTCTCTAACTATCCTTCTAGTAACGTGTAACGAAAGTTCCTTCTTCCCGGCCACCGCGCTACCTAACGAAACTTTTAGTATCGAGTAAGGAACTGTAGTAACTGTTCCTTCTTCACGGCGTACGTGTTTTCTTCCGAAGGTCCGGAAAAATGTAACTAGTAACTAATTAACGAGTACAAAGTAACGAGTCTTCGTTTGAGTAGTAACTAAGAATAAGGAATACTGAAATGTAACCAGACTGCACATCCCTACAACAGAGTAATCAAACATATATTGTACCATCTCTTGGAGTGTCGACTAACAGAGAAAGAGTAGAGTAATAAAAAAAATTACAGTTAATATTTCATTTATAAAATATGTCATTCCTCACTGTGGGAATTTTACACACACTACGTAAAATGTTATATATCACAAGATATATAAAAAAGTTGACACCATTATTTATTTTCACTTGCACACATTCCGAATGCACTTTATGTGTAAATAAGAGAAAAAAGTATTATAAGTGTAATTATCAATTAATATGCGTTAAGAAACTAAACTTGGTCTACGATATGGATACAATTATGCATAGAGCATACACGACTGCATTACACATAAGGAATCAAGGCGATGAAGATTGAGACGCACAAGTAGAGGGAGTACGCATGTTCTGGACCTGAACTCAGCTCAGTCATTCAGACTACTTAGAGAATGATAATGAGAGCAATGACGAGGAAGAAACAATCCACTAGCTTTAAATATACGTAGTTTCTGGCCGTAAAATATCAACTTCACTCTCGGACATGAACTAATACAGAATATTTATAATGTGCATGCAAAAGTGTGTCGCAGAAAAATAATTCACAATAATTTCGTGCGATATTCTGAACAATTAAAACGAACCATTAATTCATGCAGTCCTTATGTCCCCGATGTTTTGTGTTTCGCAATGTAAAGTAATCTATGGCTGGCGTTGTATACAGAGAGTAATATCCAATAATATCCATTGTAGTTAATTAATTTTTTCACCGTTAAATTTCTTTAGATAACATATTACTCGCCGTTCTTTCAGCGAACACAAATTCCATACTTCATTGTTCGTATTAAATTAGTAATTATTATGGCTTATTAAGTGTGTCACAGATTAAAACAATGTGTAACACAGCACCTGAAATTTAATTAAAGAGGGATCCGATTAAGTTGAAACTATTGCTAACTTCTAGAATTATATAATAAAGGTCCTAAACAAAAGCTAAATTAACCTATGAAAAGATTTCTAGGTTACTGTTAAACACTGATAAAATTATCCATCTATAAATTTATCGAACAACTCAGTGAAGTTGCAAGATTCAGGACATCAAGGCGAAAATACCACATGATTGATCAGAAGGTCATGTAGAAGCAGTGATGTGTAAAATCGTCGATTTGCGCACCGTTTATTTATTTTCACCATAAAATGTATCGCATTTATCCACGTCCAAAATAACATATTCCAGCAGGATATGTAAACGTTGATATTCACCAAACTGTTGATGACCTCACGTTGATGTTGGAGTGCAAACGTCTATTTCCCGTGGTCTCTGCACGAGGTAAGTGTCTGGACCGACGTCTGATCTCTAGTGTTTGTTCTACACGACAGACTGTTTATTCTGTCATGACCGCGCAGTGAATGTGTGATGTCACGGCTAGATGTCATTGGACGATATCTGCAAGGAAATTTACGAGGAGTGACGTAATGCAGTACTGTGTATTTAGGCATGTGTGAAAATATCTGCCTCTCGTCTCGTGCAGAGAGTTTTATATAATTATGGTAGGGGAAGAATGTAAGTATTTAAAACGGGTACATCTACGTTCTGGGTGACCAAGGCTGCTGATCTTCGAGGATGGTAGACGTTAGGAGATAAGTACCGGAATATGTAAGAGCACATTAGGTGCGGTTTCATTATATGGGTAATGTTTGCCTGTTTATATACACCTCACAAAAAATTTTGGAATATGCATAAAGAAAATAAAAGTATGCAGTACATATAATATAAACCAGGGAATAAGCTTCAATCTGTTACGTTCTTGATTTAAATAGGATTTTATGAGGCCAGTCAGGGAGCAAATGGAGTTGTTCATAGCGACCAATACAAACATGCCACGAAGTGTAAGGTACCTGTTCAATTCACATATAGAGGCCATACAGGGTACTAAGCTGCAGTGGGATGAAAAAACCTTCCATAGTCAAGTACACTATTTAGTTAATTTATTCTACAGTGTTTATTTGTCTGTGATATTGGAAATTTCTTTATTTTGTTAGAATTACACTTAAATTTCACGTTTTCTGTATTAACCGTTGGTGTCTTCGGTGGTCGGACAGCGCAGACTGTAGCGGGATATTTGGGCTATGGGTCCGTTTGAACTAGTTAAAATTTCCCGCCACTTCGTGGCAACACTGTTGATGGTGGTGCCATCGACACTGGAGCGGCGCAACTGGAATGTACAGGACCAGTTCCGCTTTGTGTTTTCGTATCGGCAAGTTGCAGCTCCGAATGGCTTCGTTAAGATACTGACCGCATTGTTGTCGAGCCTTAACATTTTGGTTATCTATACATTTTTGAGATCTTAACCGGCCCGGAAACGTGCCTCACCCGTGTCAAAGCAATATTTTAAAACAGAGCATATTTAGACTCAAGAGCCTCGCTGTCTTCTATGCCAAACGGAAGTAAATTTAAAATGCATTAATAAATATCTAACAATTGTGCATTGTGTTAGAGAAATCACAGTTTAATATTGAATATTAGGCATATGTCAGTCCTAAAGCGTAATTAAAAATATTTTTAAACAAAAAATATTGACATTATAACAATGAATTTATTGAAATTTGCGGGATTTTTATATAGAAAGCTGTGCCTGACTTGTATTATTTATCACAATTTGTGTAACTGCAAACAACGTATACTTACTGTTTCTCTTTTGGATATGCCTGTGTAGAAACCAAGCGAAAATTCTCCAAAGCTTACTTACAGATGCGCTATAAAACCTTTAATCTTATAACAATATTATTGTATTATGCTTCAGAAGATCCATGCTACCCGAATACATGATTATGTATCACAGAGCTCTGCGGTGGCCAATATTGCTCGTGTGTGAAAGAATGACGGGTGATTGATATTTCAAACGCAAACTTTGACAGTACAGGCGGTTTCTGAAGCCACAGTAATTTTAATGTCACCTAATATATAACATTTATGCATTACAGAGTTATGTATAAAAAAAACTGAACATTTTTTTTTACAAACGTATACGTCGCGAAAGTTTTCAAACAGTGTTTAATGCATAGAATGCCATGAAACGGAATATATGAAATTGTTGAAATTTGTTAAAATTCTTTATTACTATGCGTCCATCCTCATCTACGCGGTAATACTCGGTGACAATAAAAAACTTGCAGTTGTCATATTGGCAAACCGTACTTAATAGAGAGTTTACGGCGTGACAATGTACGTGCTAGTAGCAGAGATATTAACAGCTCCCTAGCGACGCGAAAGGCAGTGCTGTGCATTGTTAGAGTATCTACCCTCCAACTAGTCACTGGATACGTGTACCAGGAATGAAGTTCCCCGGACTAGCGTTAATCTCCACCACGTTCTACGACCATACTTCACTACGACTGCGGATATTATGTTCAGGTACACGTCTCCTTCATAACATTACATTTGTTTAACTTAAAACATTTCCACTTTTATGCCCAATGCACACCAGGCAATATTGTGTACATACTTAGTCCCATGAAAATTAGTTTACATGATCTTTTATGCCAAATTACTTAATAATTGCGTGACATTTTTTATGAAAATAAATTATTAAAATATGGACTGGGACAAAGGACAAACCTCGTGTTAAGTGGGAATCACACGTGCCAGTTAAATACCCTTTTTATTTCCGCCGGGTGGCGTGATGTGTTGAGGACAATCAGCGAAGACGTATGTGTCTCCGTGTCATGTCTCAGCTGTTTACTCAGTAGCCTTTAACTGTTTCATTATGCGAATGACTCTACTGTGAGACTCCTGTGCTTGTGTTCCTGTAGACAGTTACAGCACATCCTTACATCTAGTGAGTGCCACAGACCATTCAAATCATGTTATACCGCAAGATACATGTGTACCTAGACTGTTAGGAGCTGATTTGGTGACTCACATTGCCATAAACCAGATATTCATACTTCTGTTAAATGTAGCTGCAAGATTTTTAGGGAAACAAATATTTTACTGATATGACAACCCTTTCTCTAAGTCACAAAACAATAAAAAAAGATAGTTAGCTAAATTCACTGTTGACGAATTTAAACTATTACCTTTTTATAGGCTCTCTATGGTAAACTGAGCACTTTTGAAAATCCCTGCTTAAAAATATTCTTGTATGCACATAGTGTGTTCATCAATCATACGTGAGATTGTCATTGCAATATGCATGTTCATTTTATTCGTCTGACGGTCAAGTAAAACAATGAAATAATAAGCAAAGTAAATATCTTACACATCTGCTGGTTTTTACATTTACAGGTCATGCATTATAAACAAAGAGCAAAATAAATACTTTCAGTATTGATACATATTAAATTAACACAAATAATTAAACCTTAAAACAAGGAACTACTTTCCCTTAGGGGCCACGATGGTTGAGCGGTTAGACTGCTCGCCTCTCACCAAGGCGAACCTGGTTCGCCGACCGGGTCACATCCAGATTTTCACATATGGGAATCGTGCCGGACGATGCCGCTGGTCGGCGGGATTTCTCGGGGATCTCACGTTTCCCCTCTAATTAATTCTGGCGCTGCTCCATACTCACCTCAACCACCCTCATAGGCTATCAAGACCTTGCTGTTAAGAGCCGCCCAAATATCTTCAATCACTCACTTTCCCTTCGTCGTTACTGACACTACTGGATGTATTCCAGTCAGCGTGCTATTGCAAATATATACTAAACGGGTGGAAACGCTTTTCGTAGTCTGATTTCAAAAGTATTTTAACAGCGAAAAACTTAAGTTATGATGTGGAGACGAGGCACTATTTCTTACAGATTGCTGTCCACTTAACACAATGTAAGTCCGTGTGTCTGTCCTTCAAAATATCTGAAGATTAGCAGCATGTCCGTCTTTCGCAGGTGTACTTAAAATGTAGTAAACCAACAGCAAAGCAGCTATAATAAAATAGCTAAAATTATGAATATTAAGTGACCTATTAATTTTTTTATTTAACAGGAAAATTACAATATAAGGAGCAATGCAAAGTTAATTCACACAAGTAGATAACGCGTCTCACACCCAACAGTATTTAAAAAAAGAGCTACTTATTACCTAAAATTTAGATACAACTGCAGGTAAGAGGGTGAAGATTTTTTAATGATAGGCATTGATTACACGTATTCCTTACATTGACTTTGTCATCAGCACAAGCACAATCATAATGATTCCCTACAAACCCATTCAGTTAAATTTATGGAATTAATTTCCTTCTATCGAATGTCGTATTTATATTACATTGTTTTCAATTTTTCATTACGTTTACATTCAAACCGCACCTTTCACTAACACGATGGTACTAATGCTATTTGTATTTTTAGGAATTCCACAGTTAAATATAAAAAGCCGTGTGGGACACTTGCCTAAAGGAAAGGGGCAGTGCCAATAAAGTCTATAACCCATTTATAACGTTCATAATCTTTCACGATGACCAAAAACAAGGCGAATCTTTACGTTACTCATTTTGAAACTTATATAGTTCTATGTTCACCAAAATTAGCATTTTACAACATTTTCACTAAAAGCATATAACTGAAATTTTACTGGAAAACACGTAATCGTGTGTAAAATGTCTTATGAAAACATCTTGTCAACTTGAAAACAACTTGAAGTCCCATAGACGAGGTCGAGTCGCCAGTATATATCACACGCTCACAAACTGTGACCCAGGATTGTCTCTGCACTCTATAGCTGATGCTGCAGTCTGCCCATATGCTAAGAAAGGTAGGTTGAATTCCAACGAATATATGGTACAACTGAGAATTTAGAGGAAAATTAGATATCTTTAAAGGGCGTTCGTGTGTCTGAAAATTATTTTATAAATGTTTAGCATGTTAAATTTTTTTTTGGCTGTGATATAAAATAACAGTATGAAATAAGTATAAGAATTTTAAAAAAAAATGTGTTTGTTCAAGAACGAATGAAACGAGTCATCTGAACATAACATTTATATATTTTCACACAATTCTCAGAACTCAATAAAATTCATCAGCTCAAATTAACTGCCACGTTGTTAGAACGAAAAGAAAAATATTTCTTGCCAATTTACTATGCGGTTTGCCATTATATCTATTTTAACTTTTCTTTGTGGCAGTTAAACCGATAATCGGATTAAAAATAACTTACAAAATTCTGCTCATGTGACTTTAAGTAACACTTTGACTAAAGCAAAACTTTGTGTAAAATTCCCTTTTTTTGAAAATTGAACGGGATTCGTTTTAGTTATCATATTAATAGAAAAACATTATTAGCGTTATTTCTAACACGATTCGTACTTCTATCAGGTTATTATCGTTTCATGTCACGAAATAAAAAAACGTACAAAACAAAAAGTTGAAAAGAAACATTGGCTGTTGAACAGTTCTAAAATATGTATTTATGTAAACAGTTGAACTAACCTAGAGTTGAAGGTAAATTTTTATTTGAGTAAGTTGATAAACGAGCCATTCTCTGTTAGTAAATAGGAAATGGCAACAGCATAACTGGCATGTGCATTGTACAATGTATTCCTGTCAAGCTCCGAGTGTACACTACTGAAGTTGCCAGTTGCGGACCCAGCACAGTCTATATGCCGAGCTGTGAGAGCGAGTACAGGACCTTCAGTGTCGCAGTGACATCTCGAGTCTCCTGAGAACGTGGCCGCTACTCGGGTGTGCAGTGCGTGAGTGTCCTGTACTTGTGGCTTGTCCTGGCGCGTCCTTCCAGTTGGTGAGTGTACTGATTCAACTTCTGCAGCTTACGTAGACCCATCGCATCACACGTGCTGCCTGCCATCGCAAAACTCTTGGAAATATCACATTTTTTATACAATGCTGCACTCTGACGCAGAGACACTGCCTTCAATCAGTCACTTTAGAGTCTTTAGATAAAAAAAATAAAACGTTTTAAACTGGAAAATTGACGGCATGCACTTTCAGCAAGCCCGTCAAGTTCTTTGATTATCTGTACAGACATACGCTTGAAATTTGTAATGGTTTATACGTTAGTTTTCACCCACCAAGATGATTCTGGTTTAGAGTATATGCTCCTTTCAATCCTTTTATTTCAGTTTTGTCTTAAATTATATGTCCATTCTGCGGGAGTGTTTACATTGTGTGACGATGTTAACTGCGTTTCTACTTGACGACACTTAATTTGCTATATTCGGTGACTTTATTGATAAGGTTCAAAAGTCTGCCGTACAGGGAAGCCACTTGTTGCAAGAATCGGGGACACGACTGTATCTGTATTCTTGGACTGTGATACTACAGCATAGGGCTGGTCATGCTCGAATGAGGAGTGGTGTAATTTTCTCAGTATTAAAAATGTATTGTAATGTGACGTAAACAAACCGCGATAAAGGCCAGAGCAGGAATAGTGGCTGCTAACTTGGTGGAAGGGATACCAAGTAATGGAAGTTCTAGTACAGGCGGACACTCAGTGCTACTGAATATTTGTTTTTTTTTTTGCTCCAATTTCCCTACAAAATAGCGAGCATGAAAACACGAGAACTTATATAACAGAGCTTTAAAATAGATTTTTCTCACAATCACATGAGCTATGAGCAAAGTCACAATGTAAAACTCTCCAAACACAGCGAATATTTGCTCACGTGCAATAAGCATACGTTGGAGAAAAATCATTTTCTTATAACTTTTAGGCCTATTTAATGAATTTACTTACAAATAATGTGCAGCGAAATTGTGAGTTTTTTTTATGGCTCCGCTAGGTGAAAAGTATTTAAATATTATATTTTCAGCTTGTAAGATATATATATATATAACAATAATTAAAAACTTTTTCCAAAAATCTAGGTCTTTGTTAGAAACGAAAACGTACTATTATCAGCCTGCGCCAGTACAAACATTGAAGCTCGAAATATTACTGTGTATCAGACTTGATCAATGCCGGAACTGCAGTCGCAAGGGACATAACATTTTCCTGCAACACCTCAAATCTCTAATAACCATATTATTCTAATCATATTATCCACTTTCCCTTTTACCTGTGTTACGCTAAATTAAAAATTTTATTTATTCATAAAAAGAGCGCCGAACACTGACTACAAACCATACCCCGACATTTATAAGCGATTTATGAATGCCGATTTTACAGTCGCAACATGTACTGCAAGATATGAAAAAAAAGTCGATACGAAAATTAAGAATCTTAATACTGGAAGTAACAAAATAAATCGTTTCGAACTAACCATGAAATAAATAGGTACTATATAATTATGTCTAATACTTCTATGCACGATCGAATAATGCTATAAGAACTTGAGAACCTCTCATGTGAAGACTGTTGCGAGCAGAAACAGCCTAGATGTAGTAACCCACAGTCCCTCCTAACAGGCAGGCAGCACTGTTACAGCATTCCAATCTTACTTAACACTTACGACGGTCCTGCTTTAAGTAACCACTTAACCCATTACACATCCTCCCACAACCACTTCACACTTAACTCTGCCATGAATCCATCAACCGATGCTGTTTAATTATTTGAAACATGAAAACTTTGCTGCTATGCGAATTTTTATTTCGATGTTTTTGAAACGAAAATCTATTATAGTGATAAATATAAAAATACACTAAAAACAAGGCATTAAAATGTAAAAAATGCGTCTATATTCAAGGCAAAAATAAGTTCACTTGTTGTTTTCTGTTGAACGCGTGGACATCCTTTGCAAAGGTTATTTTTCTGAGGCTGGTCTCGAAAGTATTTTGATAAGAGTGAAGCACTTACGCTTACAGTAGAGGGTAGACGAAGTTTGTTCTTTGCTGGACCATGTCGCTCCCAATTGAACGAAACGCTTGTGGCACTTTAATCACAAAAAACTTTTAAAAAGTGCCCCATGCCATAGAAAAGGTTTACGTAAAAATGAAACATATTTTTTAATTCTTAAAATAAAGTTATAAAATTTAATTAATTTGCAAAATAATGAATTAATTTCTCTTTTCCATTTATTAAAGTAGATATCTTTGTCATTAATTATTGTCAAACTGATATTATTTAAGTAAATTATAATTCTAAAGCAATGAGTGGGACATGTCTACAATGTAAAACAATTGAAGTCGGCATACCACATTTTAATTCTTTCCTAAAACTCATCTGGAAAACAAAATGCAAAGCTAAATTGACTAAACATTTTCCTAAGTGCCTTTTATACCAACCTTAATACCTAGGTACTCATCAAAATTTTAAATACATTACTGTCAAATCATTTTTTGTCTTTACTAACATGTATGTAGGCACGATTGTAGATAGGTAGTTAGGTTGGTAGGAATGTAAACATGTAAATAGTTAGGTAGACAGTCAGGGAAGTAGTTAAGTAAGTTGTCAGGTAGGAAGGTAGGCAGGTTGGTAGGCAGGAAGGTAGGAATGAGGGTAGTTATGTAGGTAGGCATGTAGGAATGCAGTTGCCAGTTAGGCAGGCAGGTAGCAAACAGGTAATAAGTTAGGTAGGCATGTAGGCATATAGTTCGATAGTAAGGTTTGTATGTTGGTAGGAAGGCAATCAGGTATACAAATAGTTAGGTGGGTAAGCATTCCAGGTAGGCAGATAGGTATGTAGGTTGGGCATTCAGGTAACCAGGTACATATGCATATAGGAAGGTAAGGTGACAGGTATTTAAGTAGGCAAGTAGGCAGGTAGTTAGTAAGGATGGTAGGCAGCTAGGCTGGTAGGCAGATAGGCATCAAGGCAGTTAGTTAGTCAGTTAAGCAGGTATGTTCAAAAATAGGATAGTAGATATGTAGGTATTTAGGTATATGTAGGCAGGAGGTAGGTAGGTATTCAGGTAGGCAGGAAGGCAGGTAGGAAGGTACTAAAATAGGTAGATGTGTAAGTATACAGGCTGGCATGAAGTTAGGTAGGTATGTAGGCAAGTGGGTAGGTCAGGAGGCAAGTCAGTAATCATTTAGGTAGAAAGGTAGATATATAGAAAGGGAAATAAGAAGGCTGGTAAGCAGATAGGTAGATAGGCAGACAGGTAAGTAGGCAGGTAGGAATGTAGGGAGGGAGGAAACATAGGTAGGCAGGTAGGAAGGTAAGCATTCAGTCAGGAAGGTAGGTTGGCAGTTATGAATGTAGGTAAGTCGGTAGGCAGTTAGGTATGTAGGTAAATAGGAAGGCAGTTAGGCAGGCAGGTAGTTATGCTAAAATGTAGGTAGGCAGGCAGGTAAGTAGGAAGTTAAGTAGGTTAAATTAGGCAGGCACATAGTTAGTAATGTAGTTAGGTAAGCAGGAAGGTCAGTTGGAGGTAGGTATGTCATATGCAGGAGTTTGGTAGGTAGGTATTCATGTAGGAAGGCAGATAAGTAGGTACTTAGGTAGATAAGTGTGCAGGTAAGCAGGCTGGCAGGCATTTACGTAGTTAGGTACATAAGCATGTAGGTCGGTAGGTAGGTTGGAGGTGGGTACGTGGTACGTAGGAGTTTGGTAGGTAGTTGTTCAGGTAAGCAGGCAGGCAGGTAGGTTTTTAGGTAGGTAAGTGTACAGGTAAGCAGGCTGGCAAGCAGCCAGTTTATTAGGTACATGAGTATGTAGGTCGGTATGTAGGTAGGCAGGTAGGTATATAGTTATGTAGGCAGTTAGGTATGTTTGTAGGAAGGTATATTGGTAGGTAGGCAATCAGGCAGGCAGTTAGATAGACATGTAGGCGTGTGTATGTGTGTGTATATGTATATATATATATATATATATATATATATATATATATATATATATATATATAAAATAGGTGGGGTAGGTGGTTAGGTAGTTAGACAGGTAGGCAGGTATGTTCAAAAGTAGGAAGTAAGAGGTGTGTAGGTATTTAGGTAAATGGTAGGTAGGGGATAGGTAGGAGGTAGGTAGGTATACAGGTAGGCAGGGAGGCAGGTAGGAATGTTTTTAATTAAGTAGGTGTGTGTCATGCATTCTGGCATGGGGATAGGCAAGTCTGTAGGCATGTGGGTCAGTCTGTGGGAAGGTAGGTAGCCATTTAGGCAGGAAGGTCGATAGATAGGAAGGGTGGTAAGTGTTTAGGTTGGGAGATAAGAAGGCATGTAGGCAGTTAGGTAGGTAGACAGGAAGGTAAGCAGGTAGTTAGGAATGTAGGTAGGCAGGCAGGAAAGTAGGTAAGCATGTAAGCAATAAGGCAGGTTGGTAGGTATGTGTTCAGGTAGGCAGGCAGGTATGTAGGTACTAAGATAAATAATTGTGCAAGTAATCAGGCTGGTGTACTGTCATATGCAGGTAGGTTGTTAGGTAGGTAGGCAGGTAGGTACATAGTTATGTAGGCAGTTAGGTATGAATGTAGTATGGTAGACAGATAGGTAGGGAGATAGGTAGGATGGTAGATGGGTAGATGATTAGTTATATAGATATGTTATAAGTAACTAATGCAGGTAGTAATTTGGATAGGATGTTATGTATTAAGGTAGGTTGCCAGGCAAGCATGAAGTTAAGTAGGTACGCAGGCTGGTAGGCAGTTAGGCATGTTGGTAGGAATCTAGATAGGTAGGTAGTCAGGCAGGGATTCACACAGGTAGGTTTTCAAGTAGGTAGGCTATTATCAAGGTAGACATGTAGTTAGGCAGTCGGTTAGGCAAGTAGATGAGAATGTAGGCAGGTAAGCAATCTGGCAGGTAAGTAGTTAGGTAGGCCGATAAGTGGGTGGGTGATCAGGTAGGCGGGTATGTAGTCAGATAGGTAGTTAGGTAGGAATGTAGACCCAGTGGCAGGTAGGAAGGAAGGTACTTAATTAGGCATACATGCAGGCAGGTAGGTAGTTATGTGTTTTGCCAGGCATACAGGCAGGTAGGTAGTCAGACATGCAGAAATGCAAGTGGGTTGTTAGGCAGGCAGGTAAGCAGGTTGTCACATAGTTAGGTATGTAGGTAGAAATACAGTTTTGTTGGTAGGCATATATTCGTGAAGGCTGGTAGGTTGTCAGGTAGTTAGGTAAGTGTGTAAACAGGTAGGTAGGCCAGTAAGCAGGTAGGCAGGTTGGCATATAGGTAATTATTTAGAAATAAAGGTAGGAATGTAGGCAGTTAGTAACTTTGGCAGGCATGTGGATAGGCAGGTGGGTAGGCATTTGGACAGGCATGTGGATAGGCAGGTAGGTAGGCACTTGGGCAGGCATGTGGATAGGCAGGTGGGTAGGTAGGCGGGTAGCAGATATATGGTTAGGCATGAAGGTTGGCAGGTGGGTAGGTAGGCGGGTAGCAGATATGTGGTTAGGCATGAAGATTGGCAGGTAGGTAGATAGAAAGTTAGGTAGGTAGGCAGACAGGAATGCTGGTGTGTAGTGTGATATGTATGAAGGTAGGTAGGTTGGAAGTAAGGTAGGCAGGCAAGCATGTAGGTATGGAGTCAAGTAGGCAGGTAGTTAGGTAGGCAGTCAGTTAGGCGGGTAGGTAGGAGAATGGGCAGGTAGGCAGGAAGGCATGGAAGTAATTATTTAGGTACGTAGGTAGGTTGGTAGATATATATTAACTGGTTGGTTAATAGGTACAAATGCAGGTAGGCAGGTAGAGGTAGGTAGGAAGGCAGGCATTCAGGATGGTAGGTAGTTATATACGTAGGTATTTAGGCAGATAGTAAGGCAGGCAGGTATTTAAGCAGGAAGGCAGGTATTTAGGCAGGAAGGCAGGTATTTAGGCAGAAAGGTAGGTGGGTAGGTAGGTATTTAAGTAGGAAGGCAGGTGGGTAGGCAGGTAAGCAGGAAGACAGGTAGGTAGGCAGATAGTTAGGTAGTTATGAATATATTTAGGCGGGAAGGATTGTAGGTAGGCAGGGAGGCAGTTAGTTAGGTAAATATTACTGAATGTATATAGTTAGGCTTGCAATCAGTTAGGCAGGTATGCATGTAATTAGGTAGGTATGTAGGTAAGTAAGTATGTAGTTCGGTAGGCTGGTTGGTAGGCGGTTAGGTTGGCATGAATGCGAGTATGTTGTTTGGTAGATATGTATGTATACAGTAAGGCAGCAGTTAGATAGGCATGTAGGCAGGTAGGTAGCTTGGCAGGGAGGTGGGCATTTATGTAGGTAGGTAGACAGTCAGGCAGTGTAAGTATTTACGTTGGTAGGCAGCAGGTGGTTAGGCATACAGGCAGGTAGATAGGCAGTTTTATATGTAGGTAGGCAGGTGGTTAGGGAGGTAGTTAGTCAGGAACACATTTATGTTAAAAAATAGGAAGGTAGGTGGGAAGGCGGGTAGGAAGGTACTTAAATAGGTAGGAGTGTATGTATGCAGACTGGCATGTAGGTAGGTATGTAGGCAAGTTGGTTGGTCAGTAGGTAGGTCGGTAGTAATTTAGGCAAGAAGGTAGATAGATAAGAAGGGAGGTTAGTATCTAAGTAGGGAGATAATAAGGCAGGTAAGCAGGTAGGTAAGTAAGCAGGCAGGTAGGCAGATAGGTAGAAATGTAGGTAGGGAGGATCTTAGGTAAGCAGGTAGGAAGGTAAGCATACAGTCAAGAAGGCAGGTTGTAGTTATGTATGTAGGTAGGCCAGTAGGCAGTTAGGTATGCAGGTAAATACGTAGCCAGGTAGGTAGTTATGCATGTTGGCAGGCAGTTAATCAGGTATGTAGGTAGTCAGGTATATAGGTAGGTAGGTAGGCACAGATGAAGTTAAGTAGTTATGCAGCTAGGTTCAATGTTTGGTTTGTTGTTAGGTAGTTAATTAGTTGGGCAGGTAGGCACATAGAAAGTTATGTAGGTCTTTAGGCAGGTATGTGCATAGGTAGGTGGGTTGGAAGTAGGTAGGAGTTTTGTGGGTAGGTATTCAATTAGGCAGGCAGCCAGGCAGGTAGGTAGGTACTAAGGTAGGTAAGTGTGTAGGTAAGTAGGCTGGCAGGGATTTCTATAGTTAGATACATAAGCAGGTAGGTCGGTAGGAAGATTGGAGGTAGGTGATAAGTTGGATTTTGGTATGTAGGTGTTCAGCTAAGCAGGCAGTAGGTACATAAGAACCTAGTTCGATAGGTAGGTAGACAGGTAGTTACATAGTTATGTAAGCAGTTAGGTATGGTGAAGGAAGGTATACATGATGTAGGCAGGTAGATAGTTAGGTATGTAGATAGGTTGTTAGGAAGGAATTCTGGCAATAAGTTATGAAGTAAGGAGGTTTGGCAGGCAATCAGGAAGTTAAGTAGGTATGCAGGCAATCAGGTAGGTATTAAAATAGGTAGGCAGGTAACCAGGTAGACGTGTAGGTAGGCAGGCAGGTGGTTAGGCTGGTAGCTAGGAAGGCATGTAGCTTGGTAGGCAGTTAGGCAAGTGGGTATTTTGGTATTTATGTAATTAAATAGGCAAGATGGAAGGTAAGTAGGTACCCATGCAGGCAGGAAGGTAGTTTGGTAGGTATTTATGTAGGTAGACAGTTAGGTATGTAGGAAGGCAGTTAGGTATATAGGTAGGCAGTTAGGTATGTAGGTAGGCAGTTAGGTATGTAGGTAGGCAGGTAGGAAAGAAAGAATAAATGTAGGTAACTACTTAGGTTGATAGGATGGTAGGTAGGCAGGCAGGGAGGAAGTAAATGACTAGGTAGGTCGGCAGGTAAGTAGTCAGGTCGGTAAGTAGTTAAGTAGGTAGACATGTAGCCGAAAAGTAGGTGGCTTGTCTGGTAGGCAGTTATGTAGGCAGGTCATTAGTAAGATAGTTTGATAGGCATGCATGCACAATGGCTGGGAATTTGGTAGGAAGATAGTTACGCAGGTAGGTATGCATGCAGGCAGATAGGAAGGCATGCATGTTTATTAAGCAGACAGGCAGGTAGGTAGTCAGGTATGCAGAAAATCGGGTAGGTATTTAGGAAAGGCAGGTAAGCAGGTAAGCATGCAGATAGGTATGTAGGTAGAAAGACATGCATGTAGGCAGGTATTCATGAAGGCTCGTAGGTAGGCAGGTTGGCATATAGGCAGGTAAGAATGATCTTAGGTAGGAATGTGGACAGGCAGATTGGTAGGCACTTGAGAATACATCTAGATAGGCAGTTAGGTAGGCTGGTGGAAGGTAGGTAGTTGGTTATGAAGGTTGGCAGCTAGATAGATAGGCAAGCTGGCCGGAATGCAGGTTGTTAGGATGTTAGGTACGAAGGTAGGTAGGTAGGATGTTAGTTAGGCAGGAAAACAGGTAGTTATTTAGGTAGGTAATCAGTTAGGCAGGTAGGCAGGTCGGTGGGTGGGTATGGTGGTAGGTTTGCAGTCATACAAGCAAAAAGGTTGTTAAGTAGGTAGTTATGCACATAGGCAGGTGGGTACTCAGGCAGTTAGGCAGGCATGTTGGAAGGCAGGTAGATAGGCTGGTAGGAAGATAGGCAGTTATGTTGGCTGTTAGGTATATATATATATATATATATATATATATATATATATAATATATATATGTAGGTAGGCATGAATATAAGTTGGTAGGTAGGCAGTCAGTGAGGTAGGAAGATAAGTAGTAAATTACGCATGTACCTAGCAGGTAAACAGCAACGTGGTTAGGTAGGTAGCTAGGATGACAAGTATTCAGTTATGTAGGTTGGTAGGTATGTCTGCAGTGAGGCAGGTAGGCTGGCAGGTAGGTAGACCGTTGGGTAGGCAGGTAAGTAGACAGAAATTAAGGTGGTTAGGTAGGTAGTTGGGTAGATAGGTAGACAATTAGGTATGTGAGGAGGCAGCTATGTTGGAAGTTTGACAGTAATGTAGGAAGATATGTAGTTTGGTAGGTAGGCTTGTAAGTATGTAGATAGCTAGGAAGTTCGGTAGGTAGGTAGCAGTTAGGTATGAGGTAGGTATGCAGGTCCTTAGCCAGGTATGTAATTAGGAATGTAGAAAAGTATTCTGGCAGGCAGGTAGGAACTCGGATATGTATGTAGATAGTCATGTAGGCAGAAAGGTAGGCAGGTAGTTAGGAAGTCAGGTATATAGCTAAATAGACAGGTAGAGTGGCAGATATGCAGGCAGATAAGCAGGTAGTTAAGTAGGCATGTAGTTACATTCATAGGTAGGGATAAAGCAGGTAGGAAGGGAGGTAGGTAGCCATGCAGTTAGGTATGTAACCAGATGGGAAGGTATATTAGTGTGTAGGTGGGCATGTGGGCAAGTAAGTAGGCAGGAGGGAATGTAGGCATGTAGTTAGGTAGGTAGGAATGTATAAATGTCAATAGTTAGTTAGGCTGTCAGGCATGCAGGTATTTAAGTAGGCAGGTATTAAGCTAGGCAGTTTGGTAGGCATGTAGGCAGGCAGGAATGCAGGTTATTTAGGAAGGTAGGTATGTAGGTAGGCAGGCAAAATGAAGGCAGGTAGGTATAAAAGTAAGTAGGAAGGCAGTCAGGTAGGGAAGTAGGCATGCAAGCAGCAATGTTTGAATGTAGGTAGGTAGGAATTCAACCATTCAAGAAGGAAATAACATGGTTAGTTAGGTATGTAAACAGGTAGGTATTTTGGTAGATACGAATGAATCAGACATGTTTGTAGGTAAGTAGATATACATATAGGCAGGATGGTAGGTAATCAGATATGCAGGGAAGCAGGAAGTAATTTAGTTAGGTAGGCAGGCAGGTAGTTAGATTCGTAGGTAGCCGTGTACGAAGTTAGGTAAAATATAGGCCAACACATAGGTAGCTAGGTAGGTAGGCATTCAAGCTGGTAGTTAGTTAAGTAGGTAGGCAGGTTTGCAGTTACGTGTAGGTGGTATGTAGGTAGTCGGTATGTAGCAGTTAGGTGCGTACAATGTATGTAGGAGGTAAGTATTTTGTTAGGCTGGCATGTAGGTGTGTGATAAGTAGGTAGGCGTGTAGGTAAGCAGGCTGGCAGGCAGTCAATTAGGAAGGTACATAAGCAGGTACATGGGTAGGTAGGAAGTTATGGATGTTAATTTATAGGAAGTAATGTCGGTATGTAGGTAGAATGGCAGGTAGATAGGTATGTAGGTAGGCAGGTATGTAGACAGTTTGTCGGGAATGAATGTAGGCAGATAGATCGTTTGTTAGGATGGTAGGTAGGCAGGAAGGTAGATAGCTAGGTAGTTAAGTTGGTATGCAGCAGACAGGAATGAAGGTTAGAAGGTCGGAAGGTATGAAGGTAGGTAGGTTGGCAGACATGTGGGTAGTTAGGAAGGTAGGTAATCAGGCTGGTAGGTATGCAGGCAGGTAGGTATATATTTAGGCAGGTACTCAGGAAGCCAGGTGGGTTGGTAATTAGGTAGGTAGACAGGTAGGTAGTTGGGTAGGTTGGCAGGTAGGTAGGTTGGTAGGTAAGTAGGTTGGTAGGTAGTTAGATAGATGGGTAGATAATCCATTAGTTAGATAGCCAGGCCGATTTTCAGATAGGTAGTTAAGTAGGTAATTAGCCACATATGCATGTAGGTAGTCAGGCAGATACACAGCAGGTTTTGTAGACAGATATGCAGGCAGGTAGGCAAATGGGCATGTAGGTAGGCAGGTAGGAAGGTAGGTAGGTAATTAGGCAGACAGTTTGATAAGTAGGTAGGCAGTCAGGTAGATAAAAAGTAGGCAGTCAGATATATATGTAGTTAGGCAGTCTGGCAGGTATCTAGTTCAGTAGGTAGGTAGATACATAGCCAGGTAGGATTGTATTAGCCAGGTTGGCAGACAGGGGGGTAAGCATGTGGCAGGTAGGAAGGTAGAGAGGTAGGTAGGCAGTCAGGCAAGTAGGTAGTTTAGTAGGTATGCAGTTAGGTATGTATGTAGGTGGTTAGCTATGTAGGTAGGCGGTTAAGTATATAGGTAGGCAGTTAGGTATGTGGGTAGGCAGTTAGGTATGTGGGTAGGCAGTTAGGTATGTGGGTAGGCAGTTAGGTATGTGGGTAGGCAGTTAGGTATGTGGGTAGGCAGTTAGGTATGTAGGTAGGTAAATGTTAGGTAGGCAGGACAGAATGTAGGTAGGGAGGCAATCAGGTAGGCAGTTATGTAGGTCGGTGAGAAGGTATGCATTTAAGATGGTAGGTAGGCAGTTAGGTCGGCAGGTGGTTGTCAGGTGTGAAGAGAGATATATAGGCATGTAAGCATTTAGGCAGGGAGGTAGTTAGGTATTTAGGTAGTCAGGAAAGTATGCAGCCAGGTAGGAAGTTAGGTAGGCAGTAGGTAGGCATGCAGGCATCTAGGTATATATGTAGTAGGCAGTAAGGCAGTTTGATAAATAGAAAGGAAGCCACACAGGAAGGAATGTAGGTAGGTAGAAAGGTATGCAGGTAAGTATGTAGTGAGGTAGGCTGGAGGGCAGGCAGGTAATTAGGTATGAAGGTAGGTAGGTTACCAGGCAGTTATTTAGTTTTTGCATGCAGGCAGGCATGTAGATAGGTATTTATGTAAGTAGGCAGTTAGGTATGAATTTGGGTTAGGCATGTATGTAGGCAGGTAGGTAGAAATTAAGGTGTTAGGTAGTTTAGGAGGCAGCTAGGCAGTTAGGTAGATAAGTAGGCAGATAGGTAAGTATTTATTTAGTTATGCAGGTTAGTTGGTAGTAATGTAGGAGAATAGGTAGTTTTGTAGGTAGGCAGGAAGGTATGTAGATAGATAGTAAGGTGGGTAGGTAGGTAGCAGGTAGGTAGGTGGTAGGTGGGTGATAGTTATGAAGGTAGGTATTTTGGTAGTTAGGCATGTATTTAGGTAATTCAGTATGTAGATATTTAGATGAGCCTTCTGGCAGGCAGGTAGAAAGTCGGGTATATAGTATGTAGGCAGTTAGGCAGGTATGTAGGCAAGGTAGGTAGGAAGGTAAGTAGCCAGGTACTTAGGTAGGTAAATATGAAGTTAAGCAGGTAGGCAGGTATGTAGGCAGGTAGGTAGGCAGCGATTCAAGAGAGATGTAGGTATTTAGTAAAGTAAGTAAGCAGGTAGGCATGTTGTTAGACAGGTACACAAGAAGGGAGGAATGCAGGTAGTGGTTTAGGCAAGTGTGTAGGTAGGTATGAAGCTAGACAGGTAGGCAGGTTGTAAGTTAGGCAGTCATGCAGAAAACATGTAGACAGTAAGGTAGGTTTGTGGACATGTAGTTAGTTTGATAGGAAGGTATTGGTATGAAGGCAGTATGGTAAATAAATATGTAGGTAAGCATGGTATTTAGGCAAATAGGTATGTAGGTGGGTATTCAGGTAGCTATGTAAATATATATAGGTAGGCAAGCAGGCAGGTATTTATGTAGGCAGGTAGGTAGATAGTAAGGCTGGTAGGTAGGTAGGTGGGTAGTTAGTAAGGCAGGTATATAGGTAGGCAGATGGACTTATAGGTAGATATTCAGATAGGCAGGTATGTTCAAAAGTAGGAAGGTAGATATATAGGTATTTCAGTAAGTGGTAGGTAGGTGATAGGTAGGAGGTAGGTAGGTATTCAGGTAGGCAGGAATGCAGGCAGTCTATGTAGTTAATAAGGTTCGTGTGTTCTATGCATGCTGGCATGGAGGTAGGCAAATGTGTAGGCATGTGGATAAGTTGGTAGTCAGGTATGTAGCAATTTAGGAATGAAAGTAGATAGATAGGAAGGGTGATATTTATGTAGGTAGATAAGAAGGCAGATAGGTAGGTAGGCAGGAAGGTAGTAAAGCAGGTAGAAATGTTGGTAGGCAAGAAAGTAGGTAAGCACGCAGGCAGAAAGGCAGGTTCATAATTATGTATTTAGTTAGGCAGGTGAGTAGGAAGTGGAGTAGGTATGTAGACAGGTACAATTTAGGTTTGTAGGTAGGTAGTTAATTAGTTTGGCAGGTAGGTAAATCGAAAGTTATGTATGTAAGTACATAATTAGGGAGGTAAGTTGGAGGTAGGTAGGCGGCAGGTAGGGGTTTGTATATAGGTGTTCTGGTAGGCAGGCAGGTACACAAGTAGATGGGAAGAAGGAAGGTAAGCAGTCAGGCAGGTAAGTAGTTTAGTAGGTAGTCAGGCAGACTTTTACATAGGTGTGTTATCAGTTAGGCAGGTATGTAGGCAGGTAAGTAGTTTAGTAGGTAGTCAGGTAGACTTTTACATAGGTGTGTTATCAGGTAGGCAGGTATGTAGACAGATAGGTAATTAGTTAGGTACTTAGGTTAGGAATACAGACACAGTGGCAGGCAGGTAGCCAGGAAGGTAGTTAGGTAGGTGTACATGCAGGCAGGTAGGTATTTATGTGTGTTGTTAAGGAGACAGACAGGTTGGTAGTCCGGTATGCAGAAATTCAAGTAGGTTGTTAGGCAGATAGGTAAGCATGTTTACATGTATTTAGATATGTAGATAGACATACAGTTATGTAGGTAGGCAGATATTCATGTTGGCAGGTAGGTAGGCAAGTGTGTAAGCATGTAGGCATGCCAGTAGGTAGGTAGGTAGGCAGGTTGGTATATAGGTAATTATTAAGAAATTTAGTTGGGTTTGTAGCCATGTAGTTACTTTGGCTGGTATGTTGGTAGGCAGGTATGTAGTCACTTGAGCAGTGATGTGGATAGTCAGGTGGGTAGAGGTAGGCTGGTAGCAGATAGGTAGTTAGGTATGAAGGTTGGCAGGTCCGTACATAGAAAGGTAGGTAGGCAGGCAGACAGGAATGCAGGTAGTTTGGGTGGAGGTATGATGGTAAGTACGTAGGAAGTCAGGCAAGCTGGTAGGTATGAAGGCAAGTAGGCAGGTAGTTAGGTATATAGTCAGTTAGGCAGGTAGGTAGGAAGGTAGACTGGTAGGCAGGAAGGCAGGCAGGTATGTATTTAGGCAGGTAGATAGGTTGACTATCATTCAGGCAGAAATATGTTAAATAGGAAAATAAACACATAGGCAGGTGGTTAGTTAGGCAGTTCAGCAGGCAGGTTGGTAAGCAGGTATGAGTCAGGTAAGCAAATAGGCATGTAGGTATGCAGATTGGTGGTTAGGTAGGCTGTTAGGTAGTTAGCTAGGTAGGCAGGCATGCATATTAATATGTGGCCAGTCAGGCAGGTAGGTACACAAGTAGCCAGGTAGGCATATATTTAGGCAGTAAGGCAGCCAGGTGGGTATGCTACTACTTAGGTAGGCAAGTATGTAGGTTGGAAGTTATGTATGCAGTGAGGAAAGTAGGCTAGCAGGTAGGTAAGCAGGTAGGTGGGAAGGCAGAAAAGTATTTAGTTAGGTATCTAGGTAGTTTGTAGGTATAATTTTAACAGGTGGGTTCATAGGTAGAAAGACAGTTAAGCAGATAGATGTAGGTAGGTATACATTAAGGAGGGTAGGTAGTTTAGTAGATAGGCAGTTAGGCAGGAGTTTAGGCAGGTAAGTATGCAGACAAATAGGGATTTAGGAAAGAAGGTAGGTAGGTAAGCAGGAAGGCAGATAGGCAGGTAGATCGTTAGATATGCATATAGGTAGGCAGGATGGTAGGTAGGTAGGATGGTAAGTAGAAAGGGCGGCAGTTAGTTAGGTAGGAATTACAGAATGTGTACAGTTAGGCAGGCAATCAGTTTGGCAGGTATGCATGTAATAAGGTAGGTATGTTTGTAGATAATTATGTAGTACAGTAGGCATGTAGTAATTTGGGCTGGTTGGTAGGCTGGTAGTTTGGCATGAAGATATGTAGGTTGTCTGGTAGATATGTATGTAGACAGTAAGGCAGGCAGTTAGATAGGCATATAGGCAGCTTGGCAGGAGTGTAGGTATTTTGGTAGGAAGGCAGACCGTTAGGAAGGTAGGTATTTAAGTAGGTAGGAAGTAAAGTAAGTTTGCAGGTAGGCAGGCAGGTTGTTAAGTAGGCAGGTAGGTAGGAGAGGAGGTAGATAAGTCAGGCAGGTTGGCATGTAGCAAGCCATGTATGTAGGCAGGCATGCAGGCATGTAATTATGTATTTAATTTGGCAGTTAGCCATGTCGGTAGATAAGAAGGCAGACAGGAAAGAATTTAGGTATAATTGTGGGTAGGTAGGCAGATATGTAGGTTGATAAGTAGTTAGATAGGCAGGAAGGAAGGCAGGAAATTAGGTAGGAAAGAAGGCAGGAAGGGAAGCAGGCATTTATGAAGTTTTGTATGCAGACAGGCATTTAGGTATGTATTTATGCAATTAGGTAGGCAGGTAGTTAGGCATGCATGGACGCAGTTACACAGGCAGGTAGGTATGCAGATAGGTAGACAGAAATAAATGTAGTTAGGTAGTTAATAACATAGTTATATAGCAGCTAGACATTAAGGTGAGTTAGTAGGCAAGCAGGTAGGTATTTAGGTTGTTTTGTAGGTTTGTTAGTTGGTAGTGTAGGAAGATAGGTAGTTTTATGGTAGGAAGAATGGTATGCAGATAGCTAGGAAGATGGGTTGGTAGGTAGGAGGTAGGTAGGTGGTATGTATAATGTAGGTAGGATGTAGGTATGTAGTTAGGTAATCAGGCAGGTAGTTATTCAGGTATGTAGGTACTTAGGTATGTTGGTATATATAAGCAGTTTGGTAGTCAGGTGGGTAGGTAATTATACAAGTAGACAGGCAGTTATGTAGGCAGATAAGCAGGCAGCAAATAGGCATACATGTACATTTATAGGTAGGTAAGTAGGTAGCCTGCCAGTGAGGTAGTTAACTAGGCAGATAGCAAGGTAGGTAGTATGTAGGGAAAGTATGTACGAAGTTAGGTAGGGAGAAGTATGTAGTTAAAAAGTTATTCATGTAGGAAGGCAGACAGGTATGTAGCTAAAAATGCACTTAGGTATGTAGGTATGTAGGCTGCCAGATAGGCAAATAGGTTTGCAGGTATGTATGAATGTAGGCAGGTAAGTGTATAAGTAGGTAGACAATCAGGTAGTTAATTAGATAGGTCGGTTGGAAGGCAGATAATTATATAGGCAGGTAGGTATGTAAGAATGTAGGCAGTTAGACAGGTATGAAGGTAGGTAGGTACGCATGCAGGTATGTTAAAAGATAGGAGGTTAGGTACATAGGTATTAAGCAGGTGGTAGGTAGGTAGGAATATGGTAGGTATTCAGGCATGTATGTAGGTACTTATTAGATAGATGCATACGTAAGTAGGCAGGTAGATAGCTAGGTAGGTAGTTAGGTAGATAGTTAGGTAGCTAAGCAGACAAGAATGCAGGTAGGTAGGATGGTAGTTAGGAAGGTAGAGAGTAAAGTATGTAGGCAGTCAAGCAGGTAGTTATGTATGCTGGTAATTGGATGGTAGTTAGTTAGGTAGTCAGTTAGGCAGGTAGGCAAGTATGTAATAATGTAGCCAGGCAGTTAAGTGATTAGGTAGTCAGGTAGATAGATAGTTTTGCAGTCATTCGGGCAGAAATATTGTTAAATAGGTCATTAAACACATAGGCAGGCTGGTAGTTAGGCTGTTAGGTGGGCATGTTGGTAGGCAGGTAATTTTTCAGGCAGGCAGATAGTCATGTAGCTGTGTAGATAGGCAGTTAGGTAGGTAGGGAATCATGTATATAAATAAGCAGACAATCAGGTAGGTAGGTAGTTAAGTATGTAGATAGGTAGATAGGTTGACAGGTAGACATGCATATTGACAGGCAAATATGCAATTGGGTGGGTAGGCAGGTAGCTAGGTAAGCAGGTATGCAGTTATGTAGGTTGGCAGGCATGTATGTAGTGTGGTAGGTAGGTAGGCATGTGGGTAGAATAGGAGGTAAGTAGATAGTTAGGTATGTAGGCAGGTTGTTATGTAGAAAGGTATGTGGGTTCAAGGTAAAAAGGCAGGTAGGCAAGAAGAAGTAAGTAGTAAGGCATTCATGGAGGAAGGTAGTTATGCAGGTATGTAGTTAAGCAGGTAGGCAAGTACGCAGGTATTTAGGCAGTTATATAGGCAGGTACCTTGGTAGGTATGTATGCTTTTAGTTAGGCAGGAGGGTAGACAGACAAACAGGTTGGTATTAAAATAGGTAGGTATTCAGTTAGGTAGGTAAGCAAGCAGGCAGGTGTTAATGTAGGTATTCATGTAGACAGGCATTTTAGTATGTAGGCAATTAGGCAGGACAGAAGGTATGTAGTTAGGCAGGTAGCTAGGCATGTAGGAAGGTAGGTATGTAAGTAGGCATGTATGTAGGTATGTAGGTTGGTAGTTAGGTAGGCAGGTATATAGGTAGGTAGGCAGCCAGAATGGTATGCAGTCAGGTAGGTAGTATGGTAGGTATACAGGCATCTAGATAGGCAGGTATTTAGTTAGGCATGCTAGTAGGAAGGTATGTATTTAAGTAGGCAGGTAGGAAAGTATGTAGATGGGAAGGAAGGCAAGCATAAAATTATGTTGGTAAAATTATGGGTAGGTAGGCTGGTATGCAAGTTTGTAGGTAAATATCTAGGCAGGAAGGAAAGCAATAAGTCAGGTAGGAAGGTAGGCAGGCAAGGAAGCAGGTGGTTCTGAAGTTTTGCATGCATTCAGGAAGGTAGTTAGGTTAGTATGTATTCAGTAATGCAGGCAGGTAGTTAAGTAGGTAGGTGGGCAGTAATAATGGTAGTTATGTCATTAGGTAGGTAGTTATATAGGCAACTTGGTAGTAAAGTATGTAAGTAGACAGGTTGGTAGACTGGTGGTTCGTAGGTAGGCAGGCAGTTAGGTAGAGAGTAGGCAGGTAGGCAAAACGCAGGTAGGCAGGTATGTAGGTGGGTAGGTATGTAGGTAGGCAGATAGGTAAGTAGGTAGATATGTAGGTCGGTTGGCATGTGTGCATTTAAGATGGTAGTTAGGCAGTTTGGTTGGAAGATGTGAATGAACGTAGATTGGCAGTTGTGAAGGGAGGTATGTAGGCAGGTATGCATTTAGGTAGGTTTGTAGTTGAGTATTTAGGTAAGCAGGCAAAGTAGTAGGTAGTTATTAGATTTTGGCATGCAGGCAGGCAGGTTTGTATGTATTTATGTATGTAGGTATTCAGGTAGGTAGGTAGGTAGTTCGATATGTAGATATTTAGATAAAACTTCTGGCAGTCAGGCAGTAAGTCGAGTATATATATATATATATATATATATATATATATATATGTAGGTATTCATGTAGGCAGGTAGGTCAGCAGGTATTCAGGAGGGAATGCAGGTAGGTAGTTAGGAATGTATACATGTGAATAGTTAGGTAGGTAGCAGGCAAGTATTTAATTAAATAAGTAAGCACATAGGCAGGTAGGCAGGTTGGTAGGCAGGTATGCAAGAAGGCAGGGAAGCAGGTAGTTATTTAGGTAGGTAGTTAAGTTGGTAGGTATGTAAGTTGTAGGTAGGCAAGTAGGCAGGTAGGAAGGAAGGTTGCAAGTTAGGCATGCATGCAGCAAACAGGTAGGAAAGTAGCTAGGTATGCAGGGATGACGTTAGATCAATAGCATGGTATGTTTGTTGGTAGGAATGCAGTTATGTAAATAAATAGGTAGGTAGGTTAGCATGACAGGTAGGTATGTAGGTACTAAGTTAGGTAAGTGTGCAGGTAATCAGGCTGGTGGGCAGTCAGGTAGTTAGGTACATATGCAGGTAGGTTGGTAGGTAGGGAGCTGTTATGTTGGCAGTTAGGTATGAACATAGGAAGGTAGAGAGGTAGGAAGGTAGATAGGTAGGAAGGTAAGTGGTTAGTTACATAAATATATTATTAGGAATTAAGGCAAGCAGGAATTTAGGCAGGAAGTTATCTAGTAAGGTAGGTTGGCAGGCAAGCAGGAATATAAGTAGGTATGCAGGTAGGTAATCTATCAGATAGGCAGGTAGGCAGGTAGGCAGGAAGGCAAGGTAGTATTTAGTTAGGTATGTAGGTAGGTTGATAGGTATGTAATAGCAGGTAGGTTCATAGGTGGAAAGGCAGGTATAGGTAAGCAGGCAGGAGGAAAGGTAGGCAGGTAGGCAGTTAGTTAGGCAGGGCAGAATGTATATAGTTATGCAGGCAATCAGTAAGGCAGGTATGAATGTAATTAGGTAGGTATGATTGTAGGTATGTAGTTAGCTAGGCAAGTATTCATGTAGGCTGGTTGGTAAGCTGGTATGCAGACAGGTAGGTTGTTTGGAAGATATGTATGTTGATAGTGTTGCAGGCCGTTAGATAGGCATGTAGGCAGGTAGGTAGCTTGGCAGGAAGGAATGCATTTAGGTAGGCAGACAGACAGTCAGGCAGGTAGTTTTATAAGTAGGTAGGAATGCTGGTAGACATGCAGGTAGGTAGTTAGGCAGGTATGTATGTAGGTAGACAGGCAGGTTGGTAGGTAGGCAGGTATGCAGGACAGAATGTAGGTATTTAGGCCGGCAGGTAAGCATGTAGGAGGGCAGGTTTATAGGTAGGCATACATGCAGGAAATTATGTCTTGAAGTAGGCAGTTAGGCAGGTTTGTAGATAGGAAGGCAGGCAGGAAATAATTTAGTTCTAATTGTGGGTAGATAGTCAGACATGTAGGTTGATAACTTAGTTAGGTAGGCAGGAAGGAAGGCAGGAAGTTCGGTAAGATGGTAGGCAGGAAGGGAAGCAAGCGTTTACGAAGTTTTGCATTCAGGCAGATTGTAGTTATGAATGTATGCATTTAGGCAGGTAGGTAGTTAGATATGTATGCAGTTATGCAGGCAGGTTGGTAAACAGGTAGGTATGAGAAGTAAAGGTAATTTGGTACATAGTTATATAGTTAGTTCGGCAGTGAGGTATGTAAGTAGGCATGTAGTTAGGTATTTAGGTGGTTTTGTAGGTTGGTAAGTTGGTAGTAATGTAGGAAGATAGGAACGGTGGAAGGTAGGAAGGAGGGTATGTAGATAGCTACGATGGTGGGTTAGTAGGTATGAGGTAGGTAGGAGGTAAGTATGTAGGCAAGTATTCAAGTAAGTAAGCAGGTATATAGATCCTTAGATATGTAGATATGAATGTAAGCAGGCTGGCAGGCATTTAAGAAGTTCGGTTTGTATGAAGGGAGTCATGTAGGCAGGTAGGTAGGCTGGTAGGCAGTCAGGTGGGTATGTAATTAGGCAGGTAGGTTAGCAAGCAAGCAGGTGTATATGTGGGTTTGGAAGCCAGGTAAGTAAACAGGATCAAAGGTAGGTAGTTAGGCAGGCACTTAGGCATGTGGGAAGGTAGGTATGTAGGTAGGCACGTAGGTATGTAGGTTAGCAGTTAGGTAGGGATGTAGGCAGGTAGGTAGGTGTATAGGTAAGTAGGCAAACAGTATGTCATGCAGTCAGGTAGGAAGGATGGTAGGTAATCAGGCATGTAGGTAGGCAGGTATGTAGTTAGGCATACAGGTAGGAAACTATGTATTTAGGTAGGTAGTTAGGCAGGTTGGTGGATGGGAAGGAAGGCAGGTAAGAAGGAATGTTGGTTTTATGGTGAGTAGGTAGGCAGGTATTCGGGTTGATAGGTAGTTGTGTGAGAAAGAAGGCATGAAGTTAGGTAGGTAGGTAGGTAGACAGGCAGGGAAGTAAGCGGTTATGGAGTTTTGCATGCTGGCAGGTAGGTAGTTAGGTATACATGTTTACAGTTAGGCAGGCAGGTAGTTAAGAAGGTTGAAGACAGAAATGAAGTTTGTTAGGGTGTTAGGTAGTTAGGTATGTAGGCAGCTAGACAGTTATGTAAGCAGGCAGGTAGGTAGTTAGGTAGGTATGTAGTTTGTAGTAATGTAGGAAATTGATAGATTGGTAGGTAAGAAGTAGGGTATGTAGATAGTTAGGAATTGGGTTGGTAGGTATGAGGTAGGTAGGTGGTAGGTAGCAGGTAGGTATGTAGGTAAGTTTTCAGCTAGGTAGGCAGACAAGTATGTACTTATGTATGTATTAATGTAGATAAGCAGTCTCGTAGGCAGGAGGAAGTCGGGCATGTATGTTGGTAGTCATGTAGGCATGTTGGTAGACTGGTAAGTGGTCAGGTGGGAAACTAAGTAGACAGATAGGTAGGAGTCACATATGTAGGCAGGACAGTAGGTAGCCCGCCATTTACTTAGGTATTCAGCAGGTAGCATGTTTTGTAAGTGCATAGGTGGGCAGGTAGGCACATAGGCGGGCAGGTAGGAACTAGGGAATTTAAGTGGGAAATAAGGTAGGTAGGAAATATGTAGGTAAGTAGGTATTCATTAGGAAGGTAAACATGTAAGTGGCTAGAAACATATTTATGTAGAAAGGTGTGTAGGTAAGCAGGCTGGCAGGGTGGCAAGTAGGTTGGAAGCAATGCACGAATTTAGGCAGGTAAGTAGATAAGAAGGTAGTCAATCAGGTGTATAAGTACATAGGTTGGTAGGCATGTAGGCAGGAAGGTAGGTATGTAAGATGGCATGTAGTCAGGTTTCCTGGTATGTAGGTAAGTAGTCAGGTATAAATATATGTAGGTAGGTATTTAGGTAGCTAGGCAGTTGGCAGGCAGGTAGACCAAAATGGTGGTAAGAATATAGGTAGGTAGTCAGGCATGTAGGTAGGTAGTAAGGAAGGAAGTCAGGTAGCTTGTAAGTAAGGTATGTAGGCAGGTTAGTAGGTTCATTGGCAGGTGGGTTCGTAGGTAGGCAGGCAGTTAGGCAGATAGAGAGGTAGGCAGGTAGGCAGGAATGCAATTAGGTAGGTATGTTTATAGGTAGGCAAGATAAATGGTATATAGTATGGCAGGCAATCAGGTAGACAGATAGGCACGTTGGTCGGTAGGTACGTAGGTAGGCAAATCATTTTATATGTAGGTCTGTAGGCAGGTAGACATTTATGCAGTGAGGCCGCCAGTAATGCATATAACCAAGTAGGTAGGAAGTTAGGTAGGCAGGGTGGTAGGCATGCAGGCAGCTAGGTATATATTTAGTAGGCAGTTAGGCAGTTTAATTGATAGTAAGGAAGCCATGCAGAAAGGAATGTAGGTACATAGGCAGCTATGCAGGTTGGTATGTAGTTAGGTAGGCAGGAGGGTAGGCAGGTAGGTAGGCTGGTAGGCAGATAGGCAGGTACTCAGGCAGATATACAGTTAGGTAGGCTGTTATGTAGTTAGATATATAGGTAGGCAGGCAAGTATTAAAGTAGGCTGGTAAGCAGTCAGGCAGGTAAGTAGGTAGATAAGTGGTCAGGTGGGCATGTATATATGAAGGTAAGCAGTAAGGTGGGTAGCCATGTAGCTAGGTTGGCAGGTATTCAGTTATACAATCAGGTAAGTATGTATGTAGTTAGGCAGTTAATTATACAGGTAGGTAAACAGGTATGTAGGCAGGTACGAAGGCTGAAATAAAGGTAATTAGGTAGTTAGATAGGCAGCTAGGCAGTTAGTTATATCATTAAGCAGGTGGGTAGTTATTTGGTTAACTATGCAGGTTGGTTGGTAGTAATGTAGAGAGATAGGTACATTGTTAGATAGGTAGGAAGATATGTAGAGAGATTGGAATGTGGGTATTTAGGTAGCAGGAAGGTTGGTGGTAGGTAAGAGGTAGGTATGTAGGTAGGTATTTAGTTAGGAAGGCATGTAGGTAGGTAGGTAGGTAGGTAGAGGTATCTAGATATTTAGATTAGCCTTCTGGCGGGCAAATTGTAACTCATGTGTATATATAGGTATTCTTGTAGACAGGTAGGAAGGTAGGCAGTTAAGTAGTCAGGTGGTTAGGTAAGTATGCATTTAGGCAGTTATTTAGGTAGGTATGTAGGAATCTATGTAGCTAAGTAGTTAGGTAGGTATCCAGGCAGGTAGGTAGATAAGTGTGTATTTGGGCATGTTGGCAGGTAGGTAGGCATGTATTCAGGAGGGAATATATGTATGTAGTTTGGTAGGTTTAATGTAATGTATACATTGAAATAGATAGGAAGGTAGGCAAGTACACAAGAAGGCAGGCATGCAGATAGATATTTCAGTAGATAGATTTGTAAGTAGGTACATAGGTAGGCAAGTAGATAGGTAGGCAGTTTGCCAGTTAGGCAGGCATACAGCCAAAAGTTAGGAAATATAAGTAGATATGTAGGCATGTAGTTAGATCGATAGGAAGATATGTGTGTTTGTAGGAAGCAGAGAGGTAGATAGTTATTTAGTGAGGCTGGTATGTAGGTAGGCAGTTAGGCAGTTGGTAATTAGTCAGGTATGCATGCATGTTTCAAATATAGGAAGATACCTATGTAGGTATTTATGTAGGAGGTAGGTATTAGGTAGGTAAGTATTTAGGTAGGCATACAGGTAGATAAATACTTAATGATGTAGTTGTGTAGGTATGCATGCTGGCATGCAATTAGGTAGGTTTATTGACATGTGGGAAGGTCCTTTGGCAGGTAGGTAGTATTTTAGGCAGGATGGTAGATAAATAGGAAGGGAGGTATGTGTGTAGTTAGGGAGATAAGAAGGCAGGTAGGCAGATAGGTAGGTACGCAGGCAGGTAGGTAGGTAGGCAGGTAGATACGTAAGAATTAATGTATGCAGAAAAATTGGTAGGCAGGTATGTAGACAAGCATGCAGGCAAGAAGGCAGATTGGTAAATATGTGTGTAGTTAGGCAGGTAGGCAGGCAGGTAAGTATGAAATGAGGTAGGACTGTAGGCAGGAAGTTTTGTAGGTTTGTAGTTAATTAATTAGTTAGACATGTAGATATATCGCTACCCAACAAAAACGGAAAATACGGGCCAGAATCGGGTCGGTAAAAGCTAGTCGACCAATTCCAGCCAGCCGATACTGGCCCGCTGTCTTATGCCAGAAGCGGCCCGATGTAAATATGGACTGGTGGCTGATTGTTTTCCGACAGTGTCAAAAATACACTGTACTGCTACCGACAAGATACAAAATGTATTCCGGCCTAACATGCTCGAAAAGTTTGAGTCAGAATCAGGCCGGTAAAAGCTAGCCGACCAATTCCAGCCAGTCGATACCGGCCCGCTATCTTATACTGGAAGCGGTCCGATGGAAATATGGACTGGCGGCTAACTGTTGGCCAACAGTGTCGGGCCTGCGATGGCTGGATGTCGTTATGATGCCGGGCCTGCGACTGGATGTCGCTACGATGCGAGGCCTGTGACGACTGGACGTCGCTACGATGCCGGACCTGTGATGGCTGGATGTAACGATGCCAGGCCGGCGACGTCTGGATGTCGCTAAGATGCCGGGCCTGCGATGGCTGGGTGTCATTACGATGCCAGGCCTGCGATGGCTGGATGTCGCTACTATGCCTGGCCTGTAATGGCTGGATGTCATTATGTTAGCGGGACTGCGATAGCTGGATGTCGCTACGATGCTAGGCCTGCAACAGATGGTGTCGTTACGATGCCTGGCCTGCGATAGCTGGGAGTCGTTACGATGCTGGGGCTGTGACGGCTAGATGTCTTTACAATGCCAGGCCTGTGACTGCTGGATGTCGTTACGATGCCGGGCCTGCAGCGGCATAGTTATTTCCTGTTTACATATATTAATTTCCTTCTCAACACATTATATGATATTAAAGTATTTCGCTTGCCGAGTGCGGGATTCAAACCTAAGACCCTTGAGTTGACAGTCCAGCATGCTAACCTATACACCTCGGGGTAAGTTGCTGATACTCTCCAATAATTCAAAATATATCATGACAAAAATTATTATAAATGAATGTATAAAATACATGACAATATAACAAATAATCTTAAAACATTGATATTAGAAAACAATTTCTTCAGAGACTTGCAAACAAAATAGTTTTTGTTAGTTTTTAATATGTCTGCCAGATGGTTGCACAGATGAAAAACATTTCAAAGTATACAAATGCCATGAGCTACCACATGACACATATATGATAACAAAAAAAACATGCTTAACGTTAACACACGTTCTCAAAAAAAGATATCATGCCATTAAGAGCTAGCTAACATCTTGTCTATTCTAAACACTTTCAAAGAGTTTGTCGTCAAAAAGACATCATATTTATATCTTAATTGTGATAAAGATCCTTGTCTCGAAAACGTTACCGGGCCGGAATAAAGACAAAGTTGCTGTATGGGAATCGGCCCACAAACATTTTTAAGATGCTTGCACTGCAATATCATGCCGACATATTTTCGGTGATATCCATCTGTTATCCTAAAAAATACAGCGGGCTATTGTTTTTTTTTAACGGCTCGCAAACTGTCTCAAAAAAGACGTCGCGTGTTGTCAGATGGCATTGAAATGACAGTTTCCTACAGTACAGGTATCGGGCCGACAATTTGCCGACACTTTGCTGACAGTTTGTGTTTGCTAGGTAGTTATGTAGGTAGGCACATAGTTAGGTAAGTTAGAGGTAGTTTGTTGACATATCGGAGTTTGTTAGGTAGGTTTTCAGGTAGACAGGCAGGTAAGTAGGTACTAAGGTGTGCAGGTAAGATACCAGGCAGACAGTCAGGTGGTTAGGTACATATGCCTTAATGTTGGTTGGTAGGTAAATAGGCATGTAGGTACGTAGTTATTTAGGAAGTTAGGTAGGTAGGAAGTTAGACAGATAAGTAGATAGGTAATAATGTAGGCAGGTAGGTGGTTAGGTAGGTAGATAGGATGTTAGGAAGGAAGGAAGGAAGGCAGGCAGGAATTAAGGCAGGAATTTACGAAGTAAGGTAGGTTGGCAGGCAAGTAGGAAGTTAAGTAGGTATGCATGCTGGTAGGCAATTAGGTATGTAGGTAGGTAGAAATCTAGATAGGTAGGTAGGCATTGAGTCAGGTAGATATTTATGTAGATAGGCTGGTAGCCAGGTAGACATGAAGATAGGTAGATGGTTAGGCAGTTAGCAAGAAGGCATGTAGTTAGGTAGGTAGTTATGTATTTAGGTAGGCAATGATGTAGCTGGGTAGATATGTATTTAGGTAGGCAAGCAGGCTGGCAGTTAGGTATGTAGGCATGTAAGCAGGTAGGTAAGTAGGTAGGCAGGTAGTAAGAAAGGTAGTAATGTAGGAAACTAATTGGATTGATAGGCAGGCAGGTAGGAAGGCAGGTAGGCAAGTAGATGTTTAGGTAGGTAGGCAAGTAAGCAGTCAGGCAGGTAAGTAGTTAAGTAGGTAGTCATGTAGGCTGGTAAGTAGGTGGGTTATCATGTAGGTGGGTATGTAGGCAGATACATAGTTAGGTAGTTTGGTAGGCATGAAGAAGCAGTGGCAGGCAGGTAGGCAGGAAGGTAGTCAGTCAGGTGGGTATACATAGAGGCAGGTAGGTGTGTAAGTTGCTAAGCAGACCGGAAGGTAGGTGGTTAGGCATGCAGGTAAGCAGGTAGGCATGTTGTTAGGTATGCAGGTAGAAGGTCAGTATGCAATGTGGGCAGGTTTTCATGAAGACTAGTAGGTTGGCAGGTAGGTAGGCAAGTGTGTGGGCAATTAGGTAGGCAGGTTGCTATATAGGTAAATATGTAGGTATATATATTTAGGAGGATAGGTCGGCAGGTAGGTATGTAGGCAGGTAGGTAGGGACTTTGTCAGGTATGTGGTTAGGCAGGTAAGTAGGTTTTTGGGCAGGCATGTGGATATGCTGGTAGGTAGGCAAGCAGGTAGGTATGCATTAAGGCAAGTAGGCAGTTCGTTAGATAGGTAGACAGTTAGGCAGGCAGGTAGGAAGGTATGTTAGGTAGGCAGGCAGGCAGGTATGAAGGTAGTTAGGTAGGCAGGAAGGCAGGCCGGTATGAAATTAGATAGGTAGGCAGGCAGTTATTTAGATAGGTATTTAAGAAGGTAGTGAGGAAGGCAAGTAATTAAGTTGGCTTTCATTCGGGCAGAAAGTTTGTGAAGTAGGTAATTGCACATATGCAGGTGGGTAGTCAGGCTGTTAATCAGGGAGGTTGCTAAGCAGGTAGGTAGTCAGATAGCCAGTTAGGTATGCTGTTAGATAAGAAGGCATGTAAGTAGGCAGGCATGTATTTATGTTGGTAGGCAGTCAGGCAGGTAGGAAGATAAGATGCCAGGTAGGCATATATGTAAGCAGGTAGGCAGTCAGATGGGCTGGCAGTTAGCTAGGTAGGCAGGTATTTAGGTGGTAGGTATGTAGTGAGGCAGGTAGGCAAGCAGGTGGTATGGAGGTAGGAAGGTAGGAAGGAAGGCAGGTAGGCAGGAAGGCAGGTAGGCAGGAAGGCAGGTAGACAGGAAGGCAGGAAGGCAGGAAGGCAGGAAGGCAGGAAGGCAAGTAGGTAGCAAGGCAGGTAAGTATTTAGTTCGTTATGTAGGCAGGTTGGTAGGTATAAAGGCAGGTGCGTTCATAGGTAGAAACACAGTTAGGCAGGTATGTAATAAGGTTGTTAGGCAGATAGGTAATTAGATAGGTTGGCAGGTAGGTGTGCAGGTATGTAGTTAGGTAGGAAGGTAGTTAAGTAGCTTGGAAGTCATTCGGGCAGAAAGATTGTTAAGTAGGTAAATAAACACATTTGTAGGTGGGTAGTCAGGCAGTTAGGCAGGCAATTTGGTAAGCAGATAGGGTGTCAGAAAGGCAGATAGGCATGTAGGTAGGTAAATAGCCAGTTAGGAATGCTGTTTGTAGTAAGGAAAGTAGCTAGGAAGACATGTATATAAGTAGGTAGGCAATCAGACAGGTGGTAGGTAGTTAAGTAGGTAGGTAGATATGTAGACAGGTAATCATATTTGTTGGTAGGCAGGTATGCAATCGAATAGGTACACAGGTAACTAGGTAGGCAGGTAGCTAGGTATGCAAGTAAGCAGGTATGAAGGTTGATAGGTATGTATGTGGTGAGGCAAGTAAGTAGATAGTTAGGTATTTGGGCAGGTTGGTATGTAATGTGACAGGATGCCCGTCACAATTGGTGCTAGATGTGTAAGTGAGAATTCTGTTGCAGTATAAGTATGCCTGGCTCCCCCCCCCCCTAGAAGCTCTGTGCACTTACAGCATACGGCCGTAGATATGCTTTGTCACAGCTAATGGCTACAGAGACTGGCCTCTGTGAGGTGGCATAGCATTATTCTAGCTACATATGTCCCCGAGGACATATACTACTATAGGCTATATTTAGGAAATTATTATAGGTAAATTAGGCTAGCTTAATATGTATTTTCCTCTACAGGTCCTTCCATCTTTTAATGTTCTAGTAAAAACCAGTAACATCCAGCCCTGCTGACACTTACTGGCAGCTCACTTTCTCTTTCAGGTTCATAGAAGAGATCATGGGGGAAGAGGCCCAATAGCATCACTTCTCCCACCAGAGAGGCGCCTAAACATCTCTCTGGTTACTGCCAGCATCAAGTTAAGGATAAACTAAGCTCCTGCCCTCTCTCTACTAGTCTTTCCAACTCAATTAACTAAGAGCATGTTTTCCAAACACTCTGTCTCCTGTAGCATTCTATTTAATTTAATTTAATTTAATGCATGCAATTATTTTTGAAATTTTTACTTCTCTGTCGCAAGGGTTTTTACGTCTCTCTTGGCGGTTTTTCCCTTGCTCTTCATAGTTAAGACTAGCTCTAAGCACACTTAGGGAGGTAGTTATGGCTCCAAAGTGCAGGCCATTGCTGCCCAATCTTTTTGCCACGACGCATGTATCCTTGCATGATTTTCCTTCCGAGTAGGCGTAAGGGGTTAGCCCTGAGTCGCAATAAAATCCCGCCCTATCTTCGGGCCTAAACTTCACATAACACGTAGAATACGATAGTTTAGAAAAAAAACTATGGCTGGTTGCCTGGGGGTAGGCTGCCTGTCGGGTCTAGGCGAGTTTTGGGTGGCGTTTGGAGGTCGCACAGATGGAGTTGCTGTGTGACACGGAGCGCAGGATTTTGAGCTTTCCACCTATCGGGGAAGGCTCATTTCCATAGATAGCGCCTCGAGCGTATAGAGGGTGCGCATTGTATAGACGGTGCTGGAGTGAATTGCAGGCGTAGGGGTGGGACGAGAGAGGAGATAGCAAGCGAGTATTTAGGTGGGTGCGCGAGCTGTCTAGCGAGACTCGTCCCCGCCTGAGCACGGGTGCCTTAGCGGTGTGTGGAGCCACTCTAAGAGCGATCTTCAAGAGTTGTTGACTTAGACTCTGACGCACTAGTAGTTTGAACTTTGAAAATTGTCGTAGGAGTTTTGGACTTAGAAAAATTCTCATATCATGATTGAGTTGAACTTTGACAAAATCTGGAGAGGAGTTCGAAAATTAGAATAATTCCCAAGGTAGTGATGAATTTGGACTTTGAAATTTTTGCGAAAAAGTTTGAACTTATAATTGTTTTCCCTGGTGGTGACCGATTCGGACTTCGTGAAAATTGCAGAATACTTTGAACTTAGTTTTTTTTTCCTAGGTAGCGAGTATTTCGAATTTTGAATTTGCAGGCGATGTGCGGGACTTTAAACTAGTTTTCAAGAGAAGATTGAACTTAGTTTTTGTGAGGAATGGTATTGGAACTTAAACTTTTTTCCGAAGATGGAGATACATGGTTTTGGGGAATTTTTTAGGGAGTTCGTGCAATTTGAGTTATGAGGACTTAGTTAGTGCTGGATCCTCGAAGATTTTCTTGGTGCCCATGAGTTTTGCTTGATGAAAAAGGGGCGTTATGATACTTTGGTTGTGGGAATGCCCAGCGGCGAGTGATAATGAAGTAACATTTGTGCGCCTCTTCTTTTTCTGGACAGTTAAATTGTCCTACGCAACAGAAAGGTTATGTATGGAATATTCTTTATATTCCCACAAGATAATTTAGTAGTGGGACTGATATATATTCGAGAATAGTGTTCAGGCTACTTATGAAGAAGATTTCTGGAAGCTCCATTTACCAGTCGGGACATTTTGGGAGAAAAGCTGGCATGGTATTCGTTTGGGAAAAAGGAACCTGTGGGGTGGGCGAGTGAGTGTGTTGTTTTGTGTGTTGTGGTGAATGCGGGAGAAGGAGAGAAAAGACCAAGTGGTGGGGATAGTATCCCCGTTTCTCTCTGTTTCTCTTGGCTGCTTGTTTGAATGTGCAGGTGAGCAGCCAGTATACTGGCGGGGACAATATCCCTGGCTCTCTTGATGGTGTGTTGCTTGATCCAAGGGCAACCAATATCTTTGGCGAGGAAAATATATTCGGCCTGAGGGTTGGAATACGAGGTGTTGTGGCGAGTGAGTGCTTGTGAATGTGTTGTGGGCTGGGCGAGTCTCTTATGGGGTTTTGCATGGTTAGTGATTTTTTTCTTGAAAAAAAAAGAGGGGTAATTTTTTTAGACTTCTCACTCCAGCAGCACCTTGCCAAACAAAAGAAAAGAGAAAGAAAGGAACCACCCTGCGTGGTGAGAGGAACACTGTTTGTGATTTTTATTGTTTTTTCTCTGAAGGGTTAAGATTATGGAGAGGGGTGTATTTTATGTAAGTTGTCGGTAAATTGCTATTGAAATTATTATTTGGTAAAGGGGTTTGGTTCTGTATTTAAAGTTGAAAAGGCAACTACCCCATTCTTATGAAGTATGCAATTTTTTAATGGAAATTTGCTGTGTTTCCTTCCCTGTGAGAAAAGGGAAAAATATTAATTAAATATTACTTTGTACTGGAAGTTTATTAAATAATCAAATTGCAAGGGAAGTTCATTTATGTGTTATCCTTGTAGTAGTTGGTTTTATCAATTTGTTCCACACATGTGTTTTTTTTTTTGTGAGGAAGGTGAATTGCCAGCAAATTACATTAGGCATCCTGCTTTGCTGTTTGCATTGAAATGAACATTACTTGCCCTTCCGAAATTCTTAGTGTCCAGTTTGTTGGAGGTAAACAGGAGGGCTGGGCCTGAGGTTGTGCTCCAGGAGCTATGGCAAATGGGGGCACTATTTTTTGCGCAACTCTGCTGAATGTTTTTAGGGCTAGGCAACACTATCTTCCTCAAATTGGGACAAAGTGAACTAAATTTTAAATTGGAAAGAGGTTTTTGTGAAGAAGTTTTTATTGTATTTTGAAATGGCTTCAGGTACACGAACGGCATGTGTACAACACCTCACGAAAGAGAGTCTACAGGGCGTGCTGGGGAATACGAGTATACCATTTGAGGAAACTGTTGGAATCGGCAAGTTGCGAAAACTGGCCCGGAGGATGGTTCGGGGTGAGGTCGATATGGCAGGTGGAAGTTCTTCTGAGGTAATGGGTGAGCCAGTAGAAACCTTTAAGCTTTGAATTTATTTGCCCAGTGATTTGCAGAGTAGGCTTCCTCTGTTGAAGACAACTCAATTATCTGGTGTTTTAGAGTGTTTAGTTAATCTCAAGAGAGTTATTTAATTGAGAGTGTGCTCTAGGCGAGTAATATATTCGGCTATTCTTTTTAGAATTCCTGATGTCCTGCAGAGTGTTTTGGGAGAGGCTATTGATGGTAATATGGAATTTGATATTCTGTGTTGGCGAATGTTGGCTTATGTGGCCTCTCCTGTTACTCTTGGTCAGAAAAGGTTTGAGATTTTGAATAGCGAACAGCAGAAAGGGGAGACTATGAGAGAGTTTGTTCAAGGAATGATTGATGTTGTGGATATACTTGGGTGTCCCTGTGAGGAGACCACACTCACAGAGATTATGTTTTATAATTTGAACCCTCAGTATGATGGGTATTTTGTTTTTTGTAAGAAGCCAAGTTCTCTTAGAGATCACTTGGAATTATTCAGTCAGATCGAGATCACTTTAGGTGATGGGGGAAAAAGGACCGGTTGGGTTGTGAGCATTGTGGAAAAGGAAACCCAAAAGTGAAAATTGTTTTCGACTCAGAACAGGGGTTGAGAGTTTGGCAGTTATTGCAGTATCCTCACAGGATTTGGTGGAGAGTAAAAAGGTTGTGGGGAAGGTTGAGTATGTCTCCTCACATAAGGGTACTAGGAAGTGTTCTCATTGTGGTAGAATGGTACATTTGAGGGAATCCTGTTTTCAGTTGAAGCAAGGGCTAGTGTGCCTCCTGTGTAAGGAGATGGGACACATGTGGCGAGAATGCCCGAAGTCGCAAACTCGTATTTGTTTTAAATGTGGGAAGGAAGGTCACTTTGCCAGAGAGTATTCTGAAGAGGTATGAAGAAGGATGAAAAGGAGAAGGAGGATGTGGCTAAGAGGGTGGCTAAATGTTTTTTGTGTGGTCAGGAGGGATATCGAAAATTCGTGTGTCATTTATGGAGAAAGCCATCTGGAATCCATTGTGTAAATCTTTCCAGAAATGGCAGAGGGAAGGTTTACTGTTTGTCCGAGTCTTAATTGGACAAAGTTATGTCACTGCCCTATTGGATACTGGGGCATCCCAGTCCATCATGAGTAAGAAGTGTTATGGGAAATTGCACGAAACAAATCCCACAGAGATTTTTCGGGTTCACGGGTTGGGAGCAAACATGTCTTCCATTGCTGACAGAGGAACTATTTGTTCCCTTTGTAAGGTGGTTTTTAAAATAAAGATTGATCATTTTTCTTGGAAGATCCCATTTCATATTATAGATGGATAATCCCAAGAATTAATATTGGGGGTGGATTTTTTTGGGGAAAACTTGGGCGGTTATAGATTGTAGGACGAAGGTTTTGAGGTTTGAATATGCCCAAGGAGAGGGAGCAAGGTTAGATGGAGTGGGACTTTCAGCACGGAAGTAAGCTGTTCAAGTTTTGGAGTATCCGCAGGAAAGGGAGTTAGACAAATTGAAGGGGGTATATAAATATGCTGTAACATCTACCCTAGGGCACTGTACTCTTTATCCGGTTAAGTTGAAGGGTTAGCAGCCAGTAGCAAGGGTTCCTTATAGAGTGTCTCCTCCAAAGGCGAGGATTTTGAAGGAACATATTAAAGAGTTGATAGACCATGGGGTGGTTGAGCCCTCCAAGCGTTTATATGCTAGTCCTGTGTTTTTGGTGTCAAAACAGAGTCCAGGTAGTATAGAATTGGTGTGTCACTATCGGAGGATAAATAAAAAGTCTATCTTTATTCCCATCCGATACCTCGGATAGATACATTTTTTCAGCATGTAGGAAAGGTCCGTTTTTTTTTACCATTTTTTATTTGAACCAGGCTTGCCAGCAATGTGAGTTGGCTCCTGAATCCAGAGATCCACTAGCTTTCGTGACCCAATGGGGTCTGTATCAATAGGCTCGTTTGCCAATGGGAGCCAATTGTGGACCCCAGGCAACGTCTCGAGTATTGTTTAATATTATAGGGCAAAATCCATGTGATTTTGTATTTTTGTATATTGATGATGTTTTTTATTTTTAGTGAGACTTTTGAGGAACATTTGAGGCATATTCATCTTGTATTGGCAGCCCTGCAGAAAGCAGGACTAACTGTAAATCCTAATAAGATATCTTGGGTGGAGAGACATGTGTGATATTTGGGGATTATGATATTGGAGGGCACCCTATTGACTGAGCCAGAAAAAGTAAAGCCCATCATAGCTCTTCCTCCTCCTAGGAACTTTAGAGGGATGAGAATATTTCTGGGTATGATGAGTTTTTATGCGAAATTTATCCCAGGTTTCGCTCGGATTACAGAACCACTCAATTTTCTAAAACGAAAGGAGGTTGAATTGTGTTCAGGATCTGTCCAAACAAAGTTTGTTTGGTATGTTGAAGGAAAAGTTGGCCTCTTCTCAGGTGTTGATTTACCTGACTTTGAAAAATACTTTTTATCTGCATGTTGATGCTAGTTCGGAGGCGGTGGGGGCTGTCAGTCAGAAAATGGAGGGTGGGTTGGCTCGTGTAGCATTTGGAAGTAGATTGCTTACCAGTACTGAACATAAGTATTCAGCTTATGAGAAGGAGTGTCTGGCATGTTTGTATGGAATGGAGAAGATTTCAGAATATATCGAGACTTCTACCTTTGAATTGTATACTGACAACCAGGCCTTGAGTTGGCTTCTCAAATCCGATAAATCTGTGGGTCGGTTGGCAAGGTGGCTTGTGCGATTAAGTAGATTAAAATTCAATGTGCATCATGTTAAGGGAAATAAAAATGTGGTTACCGACTGCCTTTCCCATATGTTTTGTCCAGAGGAGTATGTATGTACTGTTGAAGAATAAGGAGGGAGCTAAGGTGAGGGAGAAGTGGAAGAAATGTATTGGCTGAGAGAGGAAAGAAAATAGGAGAATTCCTTAGGGATTCAAAGCACTCAGGTGTTGCAATCATTCCCTAAGTTGTTTCAGGATCTTGCGGGGTATCAGAAGGAGGATGCTGAATGTCAGAATATTCGGGAGGAGATAAAGTCTAGGGTAGGGGATTATAGGATTTGTAAAGGCTTAGTGGGGAAAGAGATAAAAGGTGGGATGTTCAAGGTGTTTATTCTAAAGCAATTACGACGAATGTTATATTAATATTACCATGACTCTACGATAGGAGGACATGTAGATCAGGAGAAGAGAGTGGCCAGTATTCAGGAGACCTTTTTCTGGCCCGGAATGCGAAAGGAAATAGAGGATTGGGTGAGGAGTTGTCAGGATTGCCAGGTGGCAAAGCCAAGAAATACTCATGTGGTGGGGAAATATGCGGGCACTGTAGCAAGATTCCCTTGGGAGCGAGTTATATAGACATTGTTGTACCACTGCGTAGTAGTGTGTCAGGATTTGTATATATTTTAGTGGGACTAGATTGCTTTTCTAAGTTTGTTTTCTTTTTCCCACTATGTATGGTTAAGGCTGTTGAGATTTGCAAGGTATTAAACTCCAGGTTATTTGCCTTGTTAGGATCGCCACTTCGTTTGATATGCGATAATGCTATGTATTTTAGTTCTGGAGAGATGCGAGATTTACTTTTCTCTTGGGGTGTTAAGTTAGTGTTTACCTCTCCTTACCATCCTCAGGCAAATGTAGTAGAGAGGTACAATAGAAACTTGAAAATTGCCTGACAAATTTATCAAGGCACTTCTCAGAGAATGTGGAACGAGATTTTGTGTTACCTAGGACTGTGTTTTAATAATGTCGTTAGCCAGGCGACAAAGCACGCCCCAGCGGAGCTCTTTTTCGGAAGAAGGTTGCTGCACCCTTGGGCATTGCCTGGGCAAGAATAGGATTCAGGGGAACCCAACGAGATGGAGAAACTCTGGAGAGAAGTGTCTGTAAATTTAGAGTGGTATCATGAAATTTAAAGGAAGATATATAATCAAAATAAGGGGGATGTGAGTTTCAAGGTCGGAGATTTAGTGTTGTTGAAATATCATTTTTATCCTCCAAGGTGGAATATTTTTCTGCCAAGTTGGCACTAAAGTGCATAGGACATTATAAAATTGTATCTTTCCTAACTCCTGTAAAGTGTAAAAGGCACATGTAAGTAAAATAAAAAAAATTATCAGTGGAATGTAAAATTGTGTGTGCTGAAATGTTATAATGAGGTAATGTTGAAATGTTATAGTTGTATTGAAGGTGTGATATAATAAGGTGTCTAAAAGGAAGGAATGTTATCTTAATTGTGCTATTGTAAAATTTTAGAGGAATGTTTCTTTTTTTAAGGGAGGTAGGTAGACTTGCAATTAGGTAGTCAGGTAATCATGTAGATTAGTAACTTGTCAGTCTTTCGGGCAGAAAGATTGTTAAATAGGTAAATAAACACATAGGCAGGTGGGTTGTCAGGAAGTTAGGCAGGCAATTTTGTAGGCAGGTAGGTAGGCATATAAGAAGTTAGGTTGGCTGTTAGGTATTTTCGTAGGTATCTAGGCAGACATGTATATAAGTAGGTAGGCAGTCAGGCAGGTAGGTGGTTAAGTAGGAAAGTAGATGGGTAGACAGGTAAGCATGTACATTGGCAGGCAGGTATGCAATCTAGTGGGTAGACAGGCGGCTAGGTATGCAGGTATGAAGGTTGATAGGTATGAATATAGTGAGGTAGGTAGGCTGGCAGGTAGGTAGTCAGGTACTCAGGAAGGCAGGTAAGTAGATAGTTAGTTATTTGGGCAGTTTGGTATGTATATAGGTAGGTGGGCTCATAGGTAGACAGGTAGGTAGGCAGGTAGAGGTAGGTAGGCAGGTATTCAGTCAGGTAGGTTGTTATGCAGGTAGGTTGTCAAGCAAGTAGGCAGGTAGGCAGGTAATTAGGCAATTAGGTATGCAGGAAGGCAGATATGTAGGTAGGCAGGTAGTTAGGTATGTATATATATAGAGGCCGGATGTTATATAAGCAAATAGTAAGTCAGTTAGGTAGGCAGGACAGAATGTATATAGTTAAGCAGGCATTCAGTTAGGCAGGTAGTCATATAGGTATGCATTTCAAGAAGGCAGGTAGTTATTAGGCTGGTTGGAAGGCTGGTAGTTAGGCATGAAAGCAGGTAGCCTAGTTTGGTTGGTTGGTATGTATGTAGGCAGTAAGGCAGTCAGTTATATGTGCAGGTAGGCAGGTAGATAGCTTGGCAGGAAGGTAGGCATTTATTTAGGTAGGTAGACAGTCAGACAGGTACATATTTGAGTAGTTAGTAAGTCAGGTTGGTAGGTTAACATTCAGGCAGGTATTTATGTAGGTATTTATTTAGGTCGGCAGGTTGGAATGTAGGTAAGTAGGCAGTTAGATAGTTACTTATGTTAGTAGCCAGGTAAGTAGTCAGTTCATCAGTCAAGTAGGTATGCAGATTGGTAAGTTTGTAGTAATATAGGAAGATATGTTTGGTAGGTAGGAAGGAGGGTACCTATGTAGATAGCTAAGAAGGTGGGTTGGTAGGTACGAGGTAGGTAGGTGGTAGGAAGGAGGCAGGTATGTAGGTAAGTATTCAGGTAGGTAGGCAGATAGGTTTGCACTTAGGCATGTATAAATGCAGATAACTGGTCTGATAGGCATGTAGGTAGGTAGGCAGGTATATAGGCACTTAGGCATGTATGAATGAAGATAACCAGTCTGATATGCATATAGGTAGGTAGGAAACTATGATGGCATGCAGTCAGGTAGGTAGGAAGGTAGGTAATCAGGCATGTAGGTAAGCAGGTATGTAGTTAGGCAGGTATGTAGGTAGGCAGCTGTAGGTAGGCATGCAGGTAGGGAGCTATTTCTTTATGTAGGCAGTTAGACAGGCTGGTAGATGGGAAGGAAGACAGGAAGGAAGGCAGGAAGTTAGGTAGGTAGACAGGCAAAGAAGTAAGTGGTTATGAATTTTGCATGCAGGTAGGTAGGTATTTAGGTATACATGTTTACAGTTAGGCAGGCAGGTAAGAAGGTAGGAAGGCAGAAATTCAGTTAGTTAGGTTGTTAGTTATATACACAGCTAGACAGTTAGTTATGTAAGTAGGGCAGGTCGGTTGTTAGGCAGGTATGTAGGTTGGTAAGTTTGTATTAATGTAGGAGGATAGGTAGATTGGTAGGTAGTAGGGAGGGTATGTAGATAGCTAGGAAGGTGGTTTGGCCGGTAAGAGGTAGGTGGTAGGTAGGTAGGAGGCCACATATGTAGGCCAGACAGTAGGCAACTAGGCATTTAGGTAGCTACCCAGGCAGGTAGTGGGGTTTGTAATGGGGTATGTGGGCAGTTAGGCAGGTAGGTGGGCAGGTAGGCAGGTAGGTGGGCAGGTAGGCAGGTAGGTGGGCAGGTAGGCAGGTAGGTGGGCAGGTAGGCAGGTAGGTGGGCAGGTAGGCAGGTAGACAGGTAGGTGGGCAGGTAGGCAGGTAGACAGGTAGGTGGGTAGGCAGGTAGGCAGGTAGGTGGACAGGCAGGCAGTTAGGCGGGTAGGTGGGCAAGTAGACAGGTTAGTGGGCACATAGCCAGGTAGGTAAGGAGTTAGGCACTAGGAAATCTAGATAGCAAGAAAGGAAGTAGGAAGTATATATGTATGTAGGTATTCATTAGGAAGGTAGACAGGTAGGTGGCAAAAAAGGCATTAATGCAGATAAATATGTAGGTAGGCAGGCTGGCAGAGAGGCAAGTAGGTTGGCAGCAATGTAGGAATGTGGTAGATAAGTAGATAAGAAGGTAGTCAATCAGTATACATATGTGGTAGGCAGGCAGGTAGGCATGTAGGCAGGAAGGCAGATATGTAAAATGGCATGTAGTCAGGTTTCCAGGAATTTATTTAAACAGGTATAAAGGTATATAGGTATGTATGTAGGTAGCTAGGCAGATGGCAGGCAGGTATGCAGGCAGGAAGGCTGGTAGGAATATAGGTAGGTAGTCAGGCATATAGTTAGGTAGTTCGGAAGGAAGGCAGGCTGCTTGTAAGTAAGTTAGGTTGGTAGGTAATTAGGCAGGTGGGTTCGTAGGCAGGCAGTTAGGCAGGTAGAGAGATATGAAGGTAGGCAGGACTGCAGGTAGATAGGTGTTACATAGGTAGGCAGGCAGGATTTAAGGTAGGCAGGACAGAAGGTATGTAGTAAGGCAGGCAATCAGGTAATCAGGTAGGCAGTTAGGCATGTTGGTGGGTAGGTATGTAGGTCGGTAGGCAGCTATGAATTAAAAAATGTTAGGTAGGTAGTTAGGTTTGCAGGTGTGAAGGAAGGTAGTATGGCAGGTGTAAAGGGAAGTATGTAGGCATGTAGTCATTTAGGCAGATCGGTAGTTAGGTACTTAGTAATCCAGGAAAACATGCACCCAGGTAGGTAGGAAGTTAAGTAGGCGGGTTGGTAGGCATGCAGGCAGCTAGGTATGTATTTAATATGCAGTTAGGCAATTTAATAGATAGGAAGGAAGCCATGCAGCAAGGAATGTAGGTAGGCAGCTATGCAGGTTGGTATGTAGTTAGGAAGATGGGAGGACAGGCAGTTGGGTAGGCTGGTAGGCAGATAGGTCTGTACTCAGGCAGATAGGCAGGTACTCAGGCATATAGGCAGTTAGGTTGGCTGTTAGATAGTTATGTATATTATATAAGTACGTAGGCAGTGAAGCAGGCAGGTAGGTAGATCAGTAGTCAGGTAGCCATTTAGGTATGCAGGTATGATGCCAGTTGGGTAGGCAGGTAACTAGGTTGGCAGACATTCAGTTATGCACGCAGGTAGGTATGTATGTAGTTAGGCAGTTATGTATTCCGGTAGATAGGCGGGTACGAAGGCAGAAATAAATAAATTAGGTAGTTAGGTAGGCAGTTAGGCAGTTAAGTAGATAAGCAGGCCGGTGGGTAGTTATTTAGGTAGCTATGCAGGTTGATTGATAGTAATGTAGTAAGATATGTAGTTTGTAAGGTAGGCAGAAATTTATGTCAAGAGATAGGAATAAGGGTATGTAGGTGGTAGGTAATAAGTAGGTATGTATGTTCATATTTAGTTGGGAAGGCAGGTAGGTAGGTAGTTCGGTAACTAAATAATTTGATTAGCCTTCTGGCAGGCAGGTAGTAACTCAGGAATATATGTAGGTATTCATGTAGGCATGTAGGAAGGTAGGCAGGTAAGTAGTCGGTGGGTAGGTAAGTAGGCTTCTAGGTAGTTAATTAGGCAGGTATGTAGGAAGATAGGTAGCCAGGAAGTTAGGTAGGTATTCAGGCATGTAGGTAGGTAAGTGTGTTGTTCGGCTAGTTGGCAGGTAGGAAGGCGGGTATTCAGGAGGGAAGGTAGTTTGATACGATTAATGAATACATATAAATATATAGGAAGGTATGCAGACAATCAGGCAGGTAGTAAGTTAAGTTAGTAGGCAAGTTGGAAGGTAGATACACAATATGGCAGGAATGCAGACAGTTATTTCGGTAGCTAGGTATGAATGTAAGTACATAGGTAGGCAAGTAGGCAGGTTGACAGTGAGCCAGTTAGGCAGGCATGTAGCAAAAAAGGTAGGAAGGTAGATAGGAATGTAGGTATGTTGTTAGTTCGATAGGAATGTGTGTAGGTTTGTAGGAAGACAATCAAGTAGATAAATAGGTAGGTATTGAAGCATGGCATGTAAGTAGATAGGTATGTAGGTGGCCATTCAGGTAGCCAGGTACATATGTATCTAAGTAGTTAAGCAGGCAGGTATTAATTAGACAGATAGAGAAGTAGGTAAGTATTTAGTAAGGCTGGTATGTAGGTAGGCAGATACGAAGTTGGTAATTAGTCAGGTAGGCAGGTATGTTCAAATATAGGAAGGTACCTATGTAAGTATTTAAGTAGGTGGTAGGTAGGAGGTAGGTAAGTATTCAGGTAGGCAAGTACTTAATTAAGTAGTTGTGTAGTTAGGCATGCTCGCATGCAGGTAGGTAGGTCTATGGGCAGGTGGGAAGGTCATTTGGCAGGTAGGTAGTAATTTATGCAGGAAGTAAGATAGATAGGAAGGGAGATAAGTATGTAGTTAGGGAGATACGAAGGCAGGTAGGCATACAGGTAGGTAGGCAGTTAGGTAAGAATGAAAGTAGGCAGAACATTTTTGTAGGTAGATATATAAGTAAGCATGCAAGCAGGAAGGCAGGTTGGTAGGTATGTATGCAGTTAGGCAAGTAAGCAGGCAGATAAGTATGAAATTGAGTAGGTATGTAGGCAGATACATATTAAGGTTTGCAGTTAGGTAGATAATAATTTAGGCAGGTAGGTATATCTCTCATTATGCAGGTAGGTAGGTAAGTAAACAGGTACTAAGGTATGTATGTGTGCAGGTAAGCTGGCAGGTAGACAGTCAGGTAGTTCGGTACATATGTCAGTATGTTGGTAGGTAGGTAAATTGGTATGTAGGTACACAGTTATTTAGGCAGTTATATCTATTTGGTTTCAATTAATAAATAAGGATAAATAAGGAATGTAGGTCGATAGGTAAGTAAGTAGTCAGGCAGATGGTTAGGTATGTAGATATATTGTTAGGAAGGAAGGAAGGCAGGAATTAAGGTAGGAAGTTATGTTGTAAGGTAGGTTGGCAGGCAAGTAACGAGTTAAGTAGGTATGCTGCCTGGCAGGCAGTTATGTTGTAAGGTAGGTTGTCAGGCAAGTAACGAATTAAGTAGGTATGCTGCCTGGCAGGCAGTTAGGTATGAAGTAGGAATCTAGATAGGTAGTTAGGCAGTCATTTAGTGATGTAGATATTTAATTAGGTCACCCGGTAGCCAGATACACAAGTAGGCAAGCTTTTGGGTAGCTAGGTATATAGGTAATTATGTAGATATATAGGTAGGAAAGCAGGTAGGCAGGCAGGTGTGTAGGTATGTAGGCAGGTAGGCAGGCAAACAAGACTGCATGTAAGTAGGCAAGCAGGTAGCCATATGTGCAGGCAAATAGTCAGTTAGTTAGATAGGTAGTCAGTGAGGCAGGCATGTAGGAAGGTAAGGTAGGCAGGTAGGTATTTAGGTAGGTAGTTAGGATGGTAGGTATTTAGGTAGATAAGTAGCTTGGCAGTCATTCGGGCAGAAAGATTGTTAAGTAGTTAAATAAACACATAGGCAGGGGGGTTGTCAGGAAGTTAGGCAGGCAATTTTGTAGACAGGTAGTTTGTCAGTTAGGCATATGGACTTGTAGGTAAGCAGATAGACAGTTAGGTAGGCTGTTAGATATTTAGGTAGGTTTCTAGGCAGGCAGGCATGTAAGTAGGTAGGCAGTCAGGCAGGTAGGTGGTTAAATAGGAAGGTAGATAGGTAGACATGTAGGCATGTACGTTGGCAGGCAGGTATACAATCAGTGGGTAGGCAGGTGGCTAGGTAGGCAGGTATACAGTTATGAAGGTTGGTAGGTAGGTATGTATTTAGTGAGACAGGTAGGCTGGCGCGTAGGTAGTCAGGTATTCAGGAAGACAGGTAAGTAGATAGTTTGTTATTTTGGCAATTTGGTATGTATATAGGTAGGAGGGCTCATAGGTAGACAGGCATATAGGCAGGCAGATGCAGGTAGGTAGGCAGGCATTCAGTCTGGTTGGTTGTTATGCAGGTAGGTTGTCAAGCAAGTAGACAGGTAGGCAGGTATTTAGGCAGTTAGATAGGCAGGAAGTCAGATATGAAGGTAGGCAGGTATCTAGGTATGTATATATGTAGAGAGACCGGATATGATGCCGGCAAATAGTAAGTCAGGTAGGCAGGACAGAATATATATAGTTAGACAGGTAGGCATATATGTATGTAGGAAGGTAGGTAGGTAGGTATGCATTTCAATAGGCAGGTAGGTATTAGGCTGGTAGTTTGGTTGGTAGGTATGTCTGTAGGCAGTAAGACAGGCAGTTATATGTGCAGGTAGGCAGGTAGGTAGCTTGGCATGAAGGTAGACATTTATTTGCATAGGCAGACAGTTAGGTTGGTACATATCTGAGTAGTTAGTAAGTCAGGTTGGTAGGTTAGCATGCAGGTAGGTGTTAATGTACGAATTAATTTAGGTATGCAGGTTGGAATGTAGGCAAGTAGGCAGCTAGACAGTCAGACAGGTAAGTAGTTAGGTAGGTATGTAGATTGGTAAGTTTGTAGTAATGTAGGAAGATAGGTATATTGGTAGGTAGGAAGGAGGGTATGTAGATAGCTAGGAATGTGGGTTGGTAGGTATAAGGTAGGTAGATGTAAGGAAGAAGGCAGGTATGTAGGTAAGTAATCAGGTAATATGGGTATGTACTCAGGGATGTATGAATGCAGATAATCCATCTGTTAGGCAGGTTGGAAGTCAGGTATGTATATGGGTAATCATGTAGGCTCATAGGTAGGTTGGTAAGCAGTAAAGTGTGTTGGTAAGTAGAAAGGTAGGTGGAAGTCATATATGTAGGCAGGACAGTAGGTAGCCAGACAGTTAGTTTGTTATCCAGGCAGGTAGCATGGTTTGTGTGTAGGTCATCAGGTAGGCAGGTAGTTGGACAGGTGGGTAGTTATGTGGGCAGGAGGGCAGGTATGTGGGCAGGTAGGCAGGAAAGCAGGTAGGTGGGCAGGTAGGCCCTAGAGAATGTAGGTAGGAAGTAAGTTAGGTAGGAAGTATCCAGGTAAGTAGGAAATCAATAGGTAGGTAGACATGTAGGTGGCTAAAATGGTATTTATGCGGATAGGTACATAGGCAAGCAGGCTGGCAGGGAGGCAATTAGGTTGGCAGCAATATAGGAATGTAGGTAGGTATTTAGATAAGAAGTAAGTCAATCAGGTATGTAAAATGGCAAGTAGTCTGGTGTCTATGTACGTAGGTATGTTGGCAGATATAAAGGTATGTAGGTAGTTATGTAGGCGGAAGGCAGGTATGTAGGCAGGTAGGCAGGAATGATGGTAGTAATATAGGTAGGCAGTCGGGCATGTGGGTAGGTAGTTAGGAAGGAAGTTAGGTAGCTTGTTAGTTATGTAAGCAGATTTGTAGGTAGATAGGGAGGTGGGTTCGTTGTAAGGCAGGCAGTTAGCCAAGTAGAGCTGTAGGCAGGTAGGCAGGAATGCAGGTAGTTATATATATATATATAGGCAGGCAGGCAAGTTGGATTTTATGTTGGCATAACAGAAGTTATGTAGTAAGGAAAGCAATCAGGGTGGCAGTTAGGCATGTTGGTGGGTAGACATGTAGGTAGGAAAGTAGTTAGGTGTGTAGGTAGGTAGGCAGGTATGTATTTAAGATGGTAGGTAGTTAGTTTGGCAGGTGTGAAAGGAAGTATGAAGGCAGGTAGTCATTTAGGCATTTAGTTAGTGAGGTATTTAGGCAGCCAGGAATGCATGCAGCCAGGTAGGAAGGAAGTTAGGTAGGCAGGTTGGTAGGCATGCAGGCAGCTAGGTATGTATTTAGTAGTCAGTTAGGCAGTTTAATAGATAAGAAGGAAGCCATGCTGCAAGGAATTTAGTTAGGCAGCTACGGAGATTGGTATGTAGGTAGTTAGGCAGTCAGGCAGATAAGTAGGTAGATAAGTAGTCAAGTAGGAATGTACATCTACAGGTAGGCAGTCAGGTGAGGAGGCAGGTAGGTAGGTTGGCAGGTATTAATTTATTTAGGCAGGAAGTTATGTATGTAGGTAGGCAGTTAGGTATGCAGGTAGGCGAGCAGGTAATAGGCAGGTAAGAAGGCAGAAATAAAGGTAATTAGGTAGTTAGGTAGACAGCTGGGCAGTTAGGTAGATCAGTAGGCAGGTTGGTAGTTATTTAGGTAGCTATGCAGGTTGGTTGGTAGTTATTTAGGAATATAGGTTGCTTGTTAGGTAGGCAGGAAGGTGTGTAGAGAGGTAGGAATGTGGGTAGGTAGGTAGCAGGAAGGTTGGGGGTAGTTAGGAGGTAGGTATGTCGGTAGGTATTTAGTTAGGAAGGCATGTAGGTATGTAGTTCGGTATCTAGATATTTAGATTAGCCTTCTGGCCGGCATGTAGTAACTCATGTATATATGTAGTTATTCATGTAGGCAGGTAGGAAGTTAGGCAGTTGAGTAGTCAGGTGGGAAGGTAAGTAGTCATTTAGGCAGATATGTAGGAAGGTAGGTAACCAGGAAATTAGGCTGGTATCCAGGCAGGTAGGTTGGTTAGTGTGTAGTTTTTCATTTTGGAAGGTAGGTAGGCAGGTAGGTAAGCAGGTATTCAGGAGGGAATATAGGTAGGTAGTTTGGTAGGTTTAATGTATATATGGAAATAGATAGGAAGTTAGGCAGACATTCAGGCATGTAGTTAGTTAAGTTAGTAGGCAGTTAGGCAGGTTTGTAGGCAGGTACACAAGAAGGCAGGAATACAGACAGTTATTTCGGTACCTAGGTATGTATGTAAGTACATAGGTGGGCAAGTAGACAGGTTGGCAGTGAGCCAGTTAGGCAGGCATGCAGAAAAAAGGTAGGAAGGTAGGTAGGAATCCAGGTATGTCGTTAGTTCGATAGGAAGCTATGTAGGTTTGCACGAAGACAATTAAGTAGATATTGAAGCATGGCATGTGAGTAGGTAGGTATGTAGGTGGTTATTCAGGTAGCCAGGTACATATGTATCTAAGTAGGTAAGCAGGCAGGTATTAATTAGACAGGCAGAGGGGCATGTAAGTATTTCATAAGGCTGGCATATAGGTAGGCAGTTGGTAATTAGTGTAAAAGGCACACATGTTCAAATAAAGGTGGTAGATAGGTGGTAGGTAGGTAGTAGGTATCCAGGTAGGCAGGAAGATAGGTAGGTAAGTACATAATTAGGTAGTTGTGTATGTATGCATGCTGGCATGCAGGTAGGTAGATACATGGACAGGTGGGAAGGTCGGTTTGCAGGTAGGTTGTAGTTTATGCAGGAAGGTAAATAGATAGGAAGGGAGGTAAGTGTGTAGATAGGAAGATAAGAAGGCAGGTAGGCAGAAAGGTAGGTAGTTTGGAAGGCAGGTAGGCAGAAAGGTAGGTAGTTTGGGAGGCAGGTAGATAGGTATGTTGGCCCTTATTCAGGCAGAAGGGTTGTTAAGTAGGTAATTAGGAACATATTTGGGTAGTCAGGTAGTTAGGCAGGCAGATTGGTAGGCAGTTAGTTGGACAGATAGGCAGGTAGGTAGGCAGATATCCAGATAGGTAGGCTTTTAGAAGATAAACAGGTAGGCAGGCATGTATATAAGTAGGTAATGAGTCAGGTAATTAGGTAGACAAGTAGTATGGCAAGCATTTATGTAGGCAGGTAGGCATCCAGATGGGTAGGCAGATAGCTAGGTAGGCGGGTAGGATGGTGTGTAGGTCTGTAGTTATGTATGTAATGAGACAGGTAGCCTGGCAGGTAGTTGGGCAAGTAGGCAGGAAGGCATTTAAGAATTTAGTTAGGCATGTAGGCATGTTGGTAGGTAGATAGGCAGGTGGGTTCATAGGTAGAAAGACAGGTATTCAGGTAGAGGTAGGTAGGTAGGTAGGCAGGCAGGCATTCAGACAGACAGGTAGGCAGGCATTCAGACAGGTAGGTAGGCAGGTAAGCAGGAAGACAGATAGGCAGGCAGGTAGTTAGGTAGTTATGTTTATAGGTAGGTAAGCACTTAGTAAGGTAGGCAGAACATAATGTATATAGTTAAGCAGGCAATCAGGTAGGCAGGCAGGTAAGTAGGTAGGTATGTAGTTAGGTGGGCAGGCGGGCATTTATTCTGGTTGGTAGGCTTGTAAGTTGGCATGCAGGCAGGTAAGCTGTTTGGTAGGTATGAGTGTAGGGAGTAAGGCAGGCAATTAGATAGATATGTAGTCGGGTAGGTAGCTTGGCTGGAAGGTAGATATTTAGGTAGGTAGCCAGGCAGAAAGTCAGACATGTAGGTATTTTAGTATGTAGGAAGGCAAGTAGATATGCATGCCGGCAGGTAGTTAGGTAGACATGTATGTAGGTAGGAAGGAAAGTTTGTAGGAAGCCAGGACAGAAGGTAGGTAGTTAGGTAGGCAGTTATTCTTGTAGGAAGTTAAGTATGTAGGTAGGTATGTAGTAATGGAGGTATGTTGTTTGTTAGCCAGTTGGACATTTAGTCTGGTAAGTAAGCAGGCTAATTGGCCGGTGTGGATGCAGTTATGTAGGCATACAGGCAGTTAATTATGTCTTTAGGTATGCAGTTAGACAAGTTAGTAGATAGGAAGGAAGAAAGTTAGGAATGTAGGTATAATTGTGGGAAGGTATGCAGATATGCAGATTGGTAGGCAGGGAGGCAGGAAATTTGTAAGAAGGTTGGCATAAAGAGAAGCAGGCATTTATGAAGTTTAGAATGCAGTCAGGTAGGTAGGTATGTATACAGGTAGGCAGGGATGTAGTTATATATGTATGCAATTAGGCAGGCAGGTAAGTAAGCACTTAAGTAAACAGAAATTAAGGTAGTTAGGTAGGTAGTTATATAGGCAGCTATGTAGTAAGGTACATAAGCAGGCAGGTAGGTAGATATTTAGGTAGTTTTAATGTTTGGTAAGTTGGTAGTGATTTAGAAATTATACATGTGGGTAGGTTGGAAGGACGCTATGTAGATAGCTAGGAAGCTGGATTGGTATGTAGAAGGTATGTAGGTGGAAGTAGGATGCAGGTATGTGGGTAGGTATTCAGGCAGGTAGGTAAGCAGATAGGTAGGCACCGTGATATGTAAGTATGTAGATAAGCAGGCTTGCAGGCATATAAGAAGTCGTGTAAGTATGTGGGTACTCATGTAGGCAGGTAGGAAGTCGGGTGGGTACAGTGGCAGATAGCCAGGCACTTGTGGAAGGTTACCTGGCAGGTAGCGGGGAAGGTAAGTGTGTAAGTGAGCAGGTAGGCAGACATGTAGGTGGGCAGGTAGGCAGCAGGGAATGTAGGCAGGAAGTTAGGAAGGTGGGAAGTATGAAGTTAAATAGTGATTCAGGTTGGAAGGCAGACAGGTAGGTAGCTAAAAAGGTATTAGGTAGGTAGGTATATAGGCTATCAGGCTGGCATGCAGGTAGGTACATAGGCAGGTGGGTATGTTTGTAGGCAGGAAGGAAGATAAGTAGGAAGGGAGGTAATTATGTAGGTAGGGAGATAAGAAAGCAGTTAGATTGTTAGGTAGGCAGGCAGGTAGGTAGGCAAGAAAGTAGTTAGGAATTTAGGTATGTAGATTTGTAGGTAGATAGGTAGGATATTTGGCAGGCATATGGATAGGCAGGTTGCGAAGTCCTTCGCATGCATGTGGAAGGCAGGTAGGTAGGCTGCAAGCAGTGAAGTAGTTAGGTATGGAGTTTGGTAGGTAGATTGGTAGATAGGGAGGTAGCAATGTAGGAAGGTAGTGTGATAGGTAGGCAGACAGACAGGAATGCAGGGAGGTAGAATGGTAGTTAGGATGGTAGGATGGATAGTAGGTAGGCAGGCATGCTGGTAGGCATGTATGCTGGCAAGTAGGCTTGTAGAAATGTAATAAGGTATTTAGGCAAGTAGGTAATTCGGTAATTTGGCAGATTAGTAGGAAGGTATGCAGGTAGGTAGATAGGTAGTTTGGCAGTCATTCGGGCAGAATGGTTGTAAAGTAGTTAATTAAACACATATGCATGTGGGTAGTCAGGCAGTTAGGCAGGCAGCTTGGTAGGCAGAGAAATAGGCAGGTATGCATTTAGGCAGGTGAGTAGGCAGAAAGGCTGTTTGGTAGGCTTTTAGGTAGGTAATTAGGTGCGTGAGCATGTATGCAGTTAGGTAGGCAGTCGGGCAGGTGGTTAGTTAAGTGCATATGTAAATAGGTATACAGGTAGGCATGTATGATGGCAAGCAGATAGGCAATCGAGTGGGTAGACAGGTTGCTAGTTAGGCAGGTTGGTAGGTAAGTTTGTTGGTAGGTAAGTTTGTTGGTAGGTAAGTTTGTTGGTAGGTTTGTAGTCAAGCATGCAGTCTGTCAGGTAGATAGGCAGTTGTGCAGAAAGGCGGGTAAGAAGTTAGTTAGGTATGCAGGCAGGTTGGTAGATATAGGCAGGTGGGTTCTTATGTAGAAAGGCAGGTAGAGGCATATATATGTAAGTAGGCATTCAGGCGGTTAGATATTTATGCAGGTAGGTTGTTAAGTAGGTATGCAGGTATTTTGGCAGGTAGGTAGGCGAGTAGGCAGGAAGACAGATAGTTGGTAGGCAGCTAGTTAGGTAGGTATGCACATAGGTAGACAGGCAGGATGGTAGGTAGGCAGTTAGGTAGGCAGGACAGAATGCATGTTGTTAGGCAGGCAATGAGGTAGTAATGTAGGTAGCTAAGTATGAAGGTGGGTAGGTAGGTTTGTAGTTCAGTGGGCAGGTAGCCATTTAGGCTCTTTGGTAGGTTTGTTGTTAGGTAAATAGACAGGTAGGTTTGTTGGTAGATATGGATGAAGGCAGTATGACAATCAGTTATATAGGCTGGTAGGTAGCTCTGCAGGAAGGTAGGCATTTAGGTAGGTAGGGAGACACTGAGGCAGGTAGGTATTTAATTTAGTAGGAAGGAATGTGTGTAGTTAAGCATGAAGACAGGTATTTAGGTAAGTATGAATGTAGGTAAGCATGCAGGTAGGTAGGCAAGTGGACAGGACAGAAGGTAGGTAGTTAGGCATGCAGGAATGAATGTAGGAAGGTAGGGATGTCGGTATGTAGGTATGCAGATTAGTAGTAGGATAGGAATTTAGGATAGTAGGTAGACAGGTATGTTGGCAGGCATGTAAGTAGGCTGTTATGTAGGTATGCATCAGTCTGTTAGGTATATATTTAGGTAGGCAGTTAGGTAGGTTGGTAGATAGGAAGGCAACCAGGCAGGAAAGAATGTTGGTATAATTGTGGGTAATATGCAGGTATTCAGATAGGCAGACAGTTAGTCAGCTAAATAGGTACTTAATTAGGTAGGTATGTACATAAGCAGGCTGGCAGGGAGGCAAGTAGTTTGGCAGGTATGCAGGAATGCAAGTTTGTTAATTAGTTGGGTAGGTAGTTATATAGGCAGCTAGGCAGTAAGCTATGTAAGTAAGCAAACAGGTAGGTAAATTAGTAGGTAGTTAGGTGTGTATGTAGCTTGGTAAGTTGGTAGTCATGTAGGAAGATAGGTAAGTTGGTAGGTAGGAAAGAAGGTATGTAGATAGCTAGTAAGATGGGTTGGTAGGTAGGAGGTAGGAGGTAGGTAGCAGATTTATAAGTAGGTATTCAGGTAGGTAGGTAGGTAGGAACTTAGGTATGTAAGTATATAAATAAGCAGACTGGTAGGCAGGTATGAAGTCGGGTTTGTATGTGGTTAGTCATGTAGGCAGGTAGGTAGGCATGTAATCAGTTAGGTGGGTAGGTAAGAAGTCAGGTAGGCAGGCAGGTATGTAGGCAGATAAGCAGGTAGCAAGTAGGCATGTATGTAGATATGTAGGTAGCAGTAACATAGGAAGACAGGAAAGTAGATAGCCTGGTAGTTAACCAGGCAGGTAGCAAGGTATGTGTGTAGGTAGTTAGGCATGCAGGTGGGCAAGTAGATAGGTTGGCAGGCAGTAGGGAATGTACGCAGTTCGTTAGTTAGGTAATAGATACATAGGTAAGTAGGTATTCAGGTAGGAAGGTAGACAGGTAGGTAGCTAAAAATGCACTATGTAGATAAGTATGAAGGTTAGCAGCCTAGAAGGGAGGCAAGTAGGTTGGCATGCATGTAGGAATGTATGCAGGTAAGTAGATAGTTATTCAGGTAGGTAAGTATATAGGTAGGTGTGCATGAATGTAGGCATATAGGTAGGTATGTAGGTACTGAAGAGACCGTCATGCTAACAACCCGCTCCAGACTTTGCTGAAGTGCGACGGGATGTAGTCGCCTAAGATGTTTAGTAACTAGTGTGTAGAATTCAATTGCAATATAGTCAAGTTAACCAACAAAACAAGATTTTTTTTTTGGTGGTGTTGGCGAGAACCAGCGGTGTGATGATCGACGAGTAACAACTTCTTCCCTCCATTTGGGTTAGTAATATTCCATCGTCCCTACCCCGTTTTGCGTGGTTCGTATGATTTAGTAAATAAATTTCTCCGCGTTGTTGCAGAGGGTTCGAGTTTTGTTCGAGTTTCTCTCGAGTCTCGGTGTAGAGGTCGACGTCGCTGTCAGTCAGTTTCCAAGTTCCGAGTCCAGTAATTCAGTTACCAGTCATGTGGGGTAACGTCTCACCAGCAACTCGTTGGGACGCCCTCTGCTTTAATGTCCAGTTACATCACGGTTCAGCGTCCCAGATCCGTTGGCAGAGATGACGGCTGCTGTAACTCAATCTAAGGACAAGCGCCATTCTCGGGCAAAACTCTGAGCGTGAGACGATTTAACATTTAGGAACTTTACAGAGTGTAAAAATAAATAATTTTCCCTAAAAGGCTCTTACAAACGAGCAGTAATTTTTTAAAATAAATATGTACCATTTGTTTTATTAGTTTGTTATTTGTAAACATGGATATAGTAGTGGGACGCAATTATAAACAAAGAATGTTAAGATTGATAAACGACATGTTTAAATTAATGACACAAATAATTCATATCAGGGGCCCCATTTTTGTGCTTATTCATATAAGATTCAATGAAATGGAAAATAATTGATTTACCTTGAGATAATTACTATGATGGATTGAATATGACATTAAAAATAAAATTGTAAAGGAAAGCTATAAAATATATCAGCCTCCAATGCCAATCCACTCCGTCTGTTTAGTTACTACACTTTATTGTTGATCCACGTTTTATATTCACTATTTTTACACAGTGTTTATTGTTCTAGAATTAGTATAGTATAACTTTCATTAATCACCTTTTTTAATTTAACTGTGGTTATTGACAGTATTCTTTGTGCCTTGCCCATGTTCCAGCACGTTTGATTTTGAAGTTTTAATTAACAACAAATAAGGTAGCAGTTAGCGTGGTTTGCACGTAATTCTTGTGCGAGGTGTTTACACACAGTTTAGTTGCACGGTAAAGTTAATATTTATCGTGATCCTTCAAATCATGATTTTTGGACGTATTCAAGAGCGATTTAATTGGCGAAGGAAATATAACTTTGTTAAAAACAAACAATTTAGGTAATTAGTTGTTTGGTTGTGTAACATTTTTCCGTACGCTCATATCTGTCCACAAAGCATTTGTTTTTGGGTTAACTCAAATAAACACTGTGAATGGAAATATCACATACCGTGGCTCCTGTATCATGATGCATTTATCTAGCTGTCGAGCAGAGTCTTCCATTATAATCCACCTTAGGCGGTGATATATTGTTGTGATTTGTGGCGTTGTTCTTCTGACATCGTGGTTGGATATCCATTGTGTGTATTTAGTATTGGTATGTTGTGTTTTTTCTCGAAGTTATCAATATTTGTATTCGAGATTGTTACAAGTTTTAGCAATCAGCTGGCCAGTTTCAACTGAAATGCCTTCAACTATTTCAGGCGTAAGAAGGTTCTTTTGTTGTACAAATTCATCGTCTTGAGTGTTTATTGTTTTGTTAGTGTGATGTCAGAGTGCCATGTTAAGGTAGCATAGGCCAATTGACGTAAGTTAGCGTAAGCCCATTATTAAGTTTGAAGTGTGATTGACATTAAGCTGAATAAGTTTGAATCGGTAAGTGAAAGTGTGTTTCATCAAGTTAATGTGTTAGTGTTTTGGCGAGTGAAGAATGGACACCACCTTTTATTATTTGGTGCACTTTCCTGTAGATATTGAAAATGGATTGGGGTTCCAGAGGTCGAAGCACTTCCCACACAAGGATGCTGCGTTCACACGCAAGATGCTGGAGGTTGGCAAACCTCAACAGCTACGGGAACGAAGAAGATGTCGACGTATCGGCGGTGCTGTAAATTTTTCAGCAGTAATATGACTGACTTGAATGTGTGTGCAAACAGGTACTGCACATGTTCCGGCAACGCGAGCTGTACCAATTCAGGGACTGGCATGCGTCCGATGCCTGGATGGGGTTGTCTCAGACTGCTGATGAAAACGAGCCAGTGTTGCGCACGAGACTCGAAGGATACCCAACTTGTGCTGAGACATCTCGAGGTCTCCCGAGGGGACGCCGCACCACCTGCTTGTAACGAGGGCTGCCGCTTGGCCTCATACGCTATGTTGAATTATTGGTTCTAGCTTATTTCAGCTGTACACCGACACTTATTACGAAGAAAATGCTAGTATACAATCATGATAATATACGTTAAGGCCATATTACACGGTACCAGATTCCGTAAAAGCTTGCGCAAGGTCTGCCATAGCTACCGTTATACCGGCCTGTACAGCACCCGTCATGGCATTTTTTGCCTGGCCCTGCCAGATTTCATCAAAGGTTTGGTAATTGGACCTATCCTATTTTCCGTGGCAGGTTCCATACCGGCTTTCGTGCCTGACCAGTTACATTGTAGTTTAATAACGTAGGGCGCTCCCCGCGGCTACTACTTGAAACGAGTTGATGAAGAAACCGAAAAGGAAGCCTCCATCTTGATCTTACATCCGTGAGGTTGAAACTCCTTCAAATAGAATTAAAATACGACGACGAATAATATTGGTTATCGCAACTTTCAATTACTGTTTAAAACCGTTCTAAATGCTTAAAACATTACCTACTGTATGAAAAAAATTAATTAAAATCTAATGTTTATAAACTATCCTCAGTTCGACGAAGAGCTGCGGCCTGGTATATACTTCATGCGATCGGTTTTTTGGTGGACCATTCGAAACCGGTGACAGTTGAAGACTTTGTCCAGCTTCTTCGTCAAGATAGGTGGAACATGGCGCGGCGTGGCACATTGCGTCAGTGGTACGGCAATTTTTTATTTTCATTCTGACGTTCACGCCTACAGGAAGTGCGTGTATATTACCGAGGTTGGGTGTACGTCGTGCGCTGCCCACCTCTCGGTCCTTACAAGTGTACAATTTAATGTTCCAGCAGTAATCGTCGATAGGTGGTAGTGTTATAAGTCAGTGTCCCGTGTCGGGGTGTACGCCGTGCGCTGCCCCTCACGTTAAATAATTTTTTATGTGTTCATCGACTTTGTCAGTAAAACCAATTCACCAAATGTTCATATCGTTTTGTGCCCCTATGTAAAAATTGTGTAGATATTTTATTGAGTATTTTGTTATTGTTTATATTGTGGGTTGAATGTGTACTGTATATAATAGGTTAAGGGTAAACGCTTTTGTATATCGTGTGTGATAATAAATCTATTTTTATAAATAAGTAAATAAAAAGAGTGAATTGGTAGTGCAGTGATGAAGTCGTGGGGTCAGCGATAAACGCGTAAATTTTGGGCGTGAGTTCGAAACCCCACCGGGCCCAAACTTTTTTTTATCATTAAATTTTACATGCGGGTAATATGCTGGTACGTAAAGAAAAATATATATTTTGCAACTGGTCAGTAATTTTCGTCAATATTAAAAATAACACACTCCTACTCTTAGTGAATTCACGACATTCTCAAGAAAATTAATGGAACTATACTAGTAAGCAATCAATTTATGTAAAATGCGAACAGTAATATAGCAATATTAACAAGTGCTAGCTAGTGTTTTATAGGCCTACACAGTTACTAACTGGTAGCAGTTCTACGAACGAGGTTCATATTTACTACAAACCACACACTGTGCACCCACCGAGTGTGCCAAATTCTAGTACGCGAACTGCTGTCGTGTAATATGAATCTTCCATGGCGACTCATATAGCAGCTGGTACACCGGCTAGTACACCAGGGCTTATAGAAGCTTGTACAAGAACCAAGTACGGCTGCAGGTATCGTGTAATATCCGCTTTACGCAGAAGTATAAACATAAATTATGAAAACTCGTTAAGTAGTCATGGCGTAATTTTTCGAGAGTTATGAACAGATTAATGCCATTTTACAATCACCATATCACATGTGGATGAAGATTGACGACTAAATTTGAAGGCGATTGTCAATTGTGATAATGCTATAGTAACAAATATTTGGTTATTTCACTGAAAATGACGTTATGACCTATAAATGGAAAATTCAACATGGTGGGTGAGGCCGAGCCTTATGCCAGCGCCGTTGTCCATTGTTGGCATTTTCAAAATGCTTTATTTGTTGCAATATAGCTAAAATAGTTTTTGTTGTCCTGTTTTTCTACTGTTATATATGTATGTTTCGGTTGTGAGGACTGTCACCCTAAAGGAAAGTTCAGATCATGTATTATGATTTCTGAGATACTAACGTCATTTTGCACCTTGTATTGTAATCTCGACGGTGTGATTCTGTAATTACTACGTTTTACAGACAGTTAACACATGCCAATTAAAACGTGTGCATGTCACACTGAATTTTTTTTTTTAATGTACGTAATATTGAGCATATTTTTGCATATCATTTAATTTTTCTTTATTTTTAATGTTACAGATTTATTTTATTCACATAATTCTATTTGAAAGCAGAATTCATTATATAGTTATACGTGTTTCTTAGGTTATGTTTTCTGGGCACATATTTAAATATATTTCTTGTTTTCAGTTAGACTATGCATCTGTTTCACTGAAACGTGCTCTATGTATATTTCATCGTTGGATCTGTTACACGGGCATTTTAAACCGTTTTTATAAGCACCCTGTGATTGGCTGAGAGGCCAAAGAATGTTCTAGAAGCTGATAGCTATGCCTAGCTTGGTGTTATGTAACACATTCCATATTGGACCAGCGAGTTGACGGTAGGGCGCACATGTGGTGGGAAGAGTGGGAGGTGAACTCAACTGGTTGACAATTTTGAACGATTCTGCACATCTCGTCACCTGAGTCGCACTCGGAGTGACAGCTCCGATGCGTTGCCTGGCAGGGTGTGACGCCCCTTCACTTAAACTGTCGTTACGAAATAACTAGCAGGTAAAAATCCCTCCAAATTTTAGTTTCTATAATGGAGAGTATGTCGATGCTAAATTTTCATGTTTAATGTATGTGACTGTTGTGCTTTGTTATTAAGAATAAGTTTATTTACATAAGACATTGTAAGTCAACGTGATATGCACGATGTTATTAAATTAATATTTTATGGCCAATACTTTAACTTATAAAACGTGTGGCGTACTTCAAAAACTGGCTCAGGACTGTGCACATCATTTCCCGAAAAACTGCAATAGGCCACATTGAATAGTTTTCGTCAGGTGATATGTTATATTTATGAAAATTGAGAAAGCTGCGCAGTTGTGTTTGCGCGCTTGTGCCTTTCGCACCGACGCCGCGGCGTGCCGAGTATTTAAATGTAAACATATCTTCTTTTGGGTTTCAAGGAAAGCATACACATTTTTTTGTACAATATTAAAATAGCTAACATCATAAATGAATATTCATGTCCTACTTGTAAATAAATAGTGTGCCTTAAAAACAGACGGTATAGAAATAAGACCTTTGTTTATTGACTGGGTAGAAACGATACGCGAGATCATGTTGGAGTTATAACGTTTACATAAACCAGACGAAAGAGTGCACTTATTAAATTAATATGATTTACATAATTCTACTATCGCTGTAATAGAACATTGTTATCTGACAGCACTATTCTAAGCGCACATATGCATACTTATTTGTACCAAGTACATAGTGTTTTTAATTACCGGAATATTTGACGGTAAGAGTACCTAAGAAAATAGTTAGAAATGCGAATATATTAAATATTTAAAGAAATAGTTTCAAACAAAGAAAAGTGAAAAATGCAAGGAATTTTAGGTTTATTTTGTATGATACATTTCCATCAATGTTACCGTCTGAAATATACAGAAAATCATAACATTAAGCACTTATCTACATAAAAACCAACATAATCTTCAGCGAAAATGTAAGTAGTACTAAAAGTAAACTTTTGTTACACTGTATATTTGTAATGTAAGCCAAAGTAGAACAAAACACTATTTTCCTTGATACAATAACATCTTATAGAATTGTTTCAATCTACATTCATGCATTCATAAAAGTGTTGTTAAGATAATAAAATTTATCAAAATCAATACCAAATGTTACACAATATTTTTCATGAAAATAGCTTAAATTACTGGTCGTCAGGCACAGTTACTGAAAGAGCATTTTTCATTAGTTATGTCTAGTTTAGTACGTTTATTCGTACAATTATTTGTTTTAATTTTTTTTCAAAACTTTCCTAATTGCATTGACTCTACTAGCAACTTGTTTATTAATTCCATTTATGCAAATGTAAGTACGTGTTTTTCCGTAGTGGTAAATAACAACTCAGGCCCAGGGAATGCAAGTTGATTTATCGATCGATGCTTCTGTTACCAAATTTATTATTTCATTTACTTTACTACACAATTCTTCATGAACTTTACGAAATATCTGTTCTGCTAGCTGTAACGTTTTGACTAACTGTTCACTCGGTTCTGTAAGTCCTCCGCTGGTAAGTGTTTTTATCCCGCCATTCTCAGTAATATCTGCTAATGGAACACTAAGGTCAGGATATAATTTCCGATATTTGTGGGCAACATATCCTACAACATACCTCAACCCCTCTACTGATATTACCTCTACTGATATTACACTATCGCATTCTTGAAATACATTATTTGTATTATTGTCCGCATTATTGTCTATATTTGATTGAGTGCCGTCAGTAGAGGGAGCGTGTATGTCCTGTACTACTTTAGAATGACATATGGATGGAGGAACGGACGTAGTGCTATAAGATTAACCTACCACCCCACTCGCTGGAAAAGCTGGACCACTAAGTGCGGAGCAGATTGCGGAGCAAGCTGAGTAGATTGCGGAGTCCCTCCTTGAGCTGTGTGTGTGATTACTACTGGAATTCATTGGGTCCCTGCTGCGAGATTCTAGGCTCTCTTATTATCACCTCTACTGTCCTGCGATTGTTTAACTCCCATACACTCATTCCCAGCGAGGTAGGCTGTGTTCAGTTCCAAACTTGCTTGTTAGACAGCACTGCTATAGCCATCCTAGTTGTAGAGTTGACCAACAGGTCTCTTGATACTGTCATCGACTGCAAGGTAGTGCACAAGCTCGATGAAACGATTTCTTACATCGCCCACCACAGCCAATGTTCTTTAATGATATTATCTGTTGCTAGGAATACTGGGGTAGGCTGGAAGTTAAAGACAATTTTCTTCATCATAACTGTAATGCATTAGTACAATATAACATTTTTGCTTTCTAGTGGTTTTGAACTGGGGAACCCTAGCTCGATAACCCTTCCAGCTTTTTTTTTTTACCTTCATTTGACGTTGTTGTGACATTTTTTGACGTTGACGAAGCTCTAGTGAGACCGACTTGTTGACGAATTCCCAGTGCGACAATCGAGCTGAGCATATGCCACGTCGGAGGCACCGGGGCGCGAACCTGCGACCCTCCGACTACAAGTCGGCCATCCTACCCCTGAGCTATGAGGGCCGAGACATAATTTGAACTTGAACTTTTATTGATCTGTTAAAAAAAGACACGCCTACGAACACGTACATTAAAGATTAATTTGTAGTATTTATCATGATTGAATAATCGAGTAGTTGAACTGTAATTTATATGAAAGTGATGTATTTATATTAATAAATGTATATAAAACTTTAAAATGATCAAACCTACATGTACAAAGCAAAATGTTCACGAACTAGTATTTTAAGGGATTTAGTGTATGGAGTCACAACAGCCAAATATTCAAAATAATAATTTTTTAAAGAAAACTTATGTCTTTAAATAAAAAATAAAGTTATTATTATTTTTTTTTTTTTACAAATAAATGTATCGAGTAACATGTCTAAAGATTCATATTTAGTAGACAGATATGAATATGTCGTCAGGAAAAAATTATCATTTAACTATAACCATCACCATCTTGAATTCTAGTAAGCGTAGAAGAAATCTTTATTTTATTTTTTTTAATTAAATATGTATCCACTCGGAACAACAAATACAACACATCGATTACCTTAAAATAGGACATTTAAGTTCTAAACCTTTTCTTGCAAAGTCAATTTTGAGTTAAGCCCTTTTATAAAAGTAGTCATAATTTACAAACCATTGATGTTATAGTCGTCAAATTCATAACATAGACACCATACCTGACATAAGCCATAATTCTAAGGCCATTTAAGCCTCAAACCCTTTCTACCAAAGTAAATTATGTGTGTAAGCCCTTTTGAAAACATAGTCATAATTTCCGAACCATCGAAGCTATAGCGATCAAATTCATAACATAGGCATCATACCAGACATCCAGCATAAAGGTAAGGTCACTTAAGCCCTAAGACCTTTCTGTCATACTCAATTATGCATTTAAGCCCTTTTATAAATGTAGTCATAATTTCCGAACTATTGAAGCTATAGGGATCAAATTCATTACATAAACATCATACCAGACATTCACCACAATGGCAAATTCATTTAAGCCCTTCGTGCTTTCTGCCAAGGTTTGTTTGAGTTATGTTCTTTTATAAACATAGTTACTCATAATTTCCCGTCTAACAAAGCTACAATAATCAAATTCATAACATACAAATCACCCCCGATGTTGATAAGAGTAATAGGATCAAATATGCATTAAGCCCTTACTATTTTTAAATTAATTATGTTGTCACTACAATTATCAAATACAATGCAACAAATAGCTCCCCACAGGACATTTTTGAAGTATAGTTTGTCTGCATGAGACTCAAACAAACTTATAAGCATTAGCCTTTGACCACTTAACCCTTCGAGCACTTAATCCTTCGTTCACTTAACACTTTGGACACTTAAACCTATGCACACTTAACTCTTTGAACACTCAACCCTTTAAGAACTTAACACTCTAAGAACTTAACACTTTGAACTTAACCCTTTCAATGTTTAAAATTGTGTTATTTTTCAAATTTAACAAAAAAATATATAGTTGGGCTGTATTGCTGCTTAGAGCAATTAATTTAATGTTATTTTTTCTTCAGTAAGTTTGATTCCCATATAATACACTTAATATTGCATGCATTAAATAACACAAGTGAGCTAAGGAAGGGGAATTACATTTACTTGCACAATCATGCATATAGTCTCATCAGAGAGAATGTGAAATATCATCTGAGTCCATCAGCCAGTGCTTCACAACCCTCTAGACATGCAGGGGATAATGAATTTACACACACACACACACACACACTCGAACACCCACTCACACACACACACACACACACACACAAAGTTTCACCTATACCCGTACACCCAGCAGGCTTTCCAGGATTCTCAGTTATGTGCACTAAGGCTCGGAGAGCTGACAGGATGGGATCTCTATAATTAACAGAGTGTGGATTGACACAGGGTATTTAAAACTTTGTTTATTTTTCCTAAATTTCGAACTCCTAACATTTTCTAACCTTTAACTATATGTTTGGCCATACAAAAAGATTGCTGAAATAAATCTTCCTCTCAGCGCGCTTAAACACTGACAGCAAATTCTGCGGGCCTCGTTGGCTGCATTCGGAAGTGTTTTGCCATTTTATGTTAGGGAACGTCCCAGCAATGACGGCTCACTCGACTGAAGCAACTAATAAATTAAAACACCTACTTCTGTCTGTCATCTCTCAAGCCTCCTTTCCTCTGGTGAGTTGGTGTGTATGGGTCATACGAGCTTATTTCGCATTTTAAGGAGTCGAACTTTTTCAACGTATGTAAAAAGATCGAGTTATTTTTTCGTGGTTAAAACATGAACTCTTTCTTGTTACTTCAAGCTGCCACATTATAAATTCGTACGAATTTGTTGGAAACTTACAACAATTCTACCAGAAACGTGATGTGACAATATGCACGTAAATAAAACATAATTTATAGTTGTTTTATACATGAAATAGAGTGTGAATATTTTTATTTGCATATTATTTTCTCTGTTATAACCATATCGTTTCAGACCTTGCTACGCCCTTGAATACAAGGACGCAGCAAGGCTGGAATTAACCCTAAATCCCAGCAAAAATGTCTGAACAAAATGACACAAAATGTCAGCAGTAAGAAAATCCATTTAAGCAAGTTAAGGATAATCACTAAAAGAAAATTCAATTTACCATAGAAACTCATAAAGCATGTATAACCATATATTTATTTATTCTTTTCATTTTTTGTTGGCTATTCAGTGATAATATTTTTGTTTCAGAAACAAACGTATGCCTATGAAAAGTTCTCCATATACTACACATTTCAAAAGAGAATTACAATATTTAATATAGTTCTCTTCATATAATAAGCAATTTAAAAAAAATCAGATTATTTTGTACATTTTTCCATGTAAGGAAACATCTCTACAAGAGAGTAAAGTAAAATATTGCACGCAAACTTTGCTGCCAAACGCAGCTAAATTTAGTATTGGGCAATTATTTTTCCATCAAAATACTGGAACCATTTCAGGTACATTAAAGGCTATACTAGTAACCAGCATACTAATTCTGGCTAAAACCACGCAACTTTCATAAAACATTTATAATTGTGGTATGCTTTTGACTTGACAAAACTTCTGCTAATATACCATCCAAAGGCCATTCATAAAAACTCTTTACATTATGGTTGCTATTCCACATTACATTATTTCTCTTAGTTAATCTATACATAACTAGAGCAGAAGGCCCTTATTAAAAATTGCAGTTTCGTTTGCGATTTTATATGTGCCATTTTATAACATATGATTTCTGTACATAACAAGAGCGGAAGGCCCTAATTAAAATTGTAAATCCAGGCTGAGCTGACATGCCTGCATCCTAAACTTTACACATCACAAATGCATTTTGATTTTTCCTCGAGTCCAAAACACTGCAAGGCAACTGCCCACAAGTAGCAAGCCTTAACTTCCGAGGAAAAACTTGTGTTTGAAAAATCCCTAGTTTCCTGTTCCAAGCGACTGCTAATAAAACAATTTTAAAACCTAAGTCGCTAACAGATTCCTTTTGAAATCAGTATGTGCAAATAGTTGAAGCATTGAAAATTAACTCATTTCTGCCACCTACTCTCACGTCAAAGTGATATCATGACCTTTCTTTGCTGTAAGAGCCTGCCATTTTAGAGTTTTGATTTAAGCATGTTGGTTACCAACACATTACTTAGGTGAATGCTCCCTCGTGGCCGAACATCTAACCTCTACCAAACATCTGACCTCTACCGAACATTTACAGCAGGCATTTATACAAGATAATCTCAATGAAATGCTAGAGGGGTGACTGTAATTCATTCTCCAATAACAGCACAGCTATTCTTTTATTTTATTTAATCCGCCAATAGGGGCGTATGTTACCTAATATGGCAATGCCACAAATTTTCTTGGTAGTGGGGTGTTAGAAGTTCAATTAGGCTGTAGAGAGATCTTCATTTCACCAGCCTATCACGGTTTTTGTGTCCAAATATGGCGAAGACTGCTTCACACATCGGCAGAAAATACGTCACTTTGAACTGCGCGGTGACCAGGGTGCAATGTGACGTCACAACCTCCAGCCAAGAAGGAACAGCAGTGCTCCATGCTGTGTGGGTGACGAATGCAGACTCCATTTTGATAAAAATGGTGAAATTATGCTTCAACTGCTCCGGGCCATCACCAGACATAGCGTGCAACAACCAGGTTTAAAATTATGTAAGTTTTAGGTGAAGTCCTACATATAATTTCCAGTCGACGAACATCCAGTATTTTTCCATGCAGAAACGTACTTCGTACTCTGACGTGTTTAACAGGGCGGGATGAGAGACAGCAAATAACGTAATTTTCGATGAAGTAGTCTTAAGTTAAGTCACCACAATCAATATGAAACAATAAGTGTATTTTAAGTCGTAGAAAAGGAAATTACAACCGAATAACATTATTGCCGCTAGTTGAAGACATATTTTATAGTATTAACTCGCAAGAACGATATCCAGTTAACATTAAATTTTGAATTCTCAGCTAGTAGTAGGGCACCGGCATTTAATTTTGATATATCAAGGGAACAACTTGTGGACAAAAATCTGTGCCCACGTCTTATGTGTGCATACAAACTTCACGTGTCCGCCAAGCCAACAATTCCATGTTGGTGACTTTCCTCTTCTGTTTTCTTTGATCTCCACGGTCATGTACGTGGATGATCGCCTCAAGAACTGTCTCTCGGTCACATTTTTCGGACAAAGAACGGGGCTATTCCACAGCCCGTGAACTATGGCTTCAGGAATGATGTAACGTGTCTTGAACAACGGGCAGTGGGAAAGGTCCTCGAGTAATAAAGCCGCTCAGAAACCTTGACTAGACAAGCCTTCTTGCAGTAGTTTATAGATGTTACGTATTATTAAAACAAAAGAAGTGCCAGGTGCTTCGGTTAGTTGGTTTATTACGGAATGACAGCTATGAAATAAACATGAACTCTGGTTACAAATAATTTATTACCAGTAAAACAACTATTTGTTCAGATATTTATAATTACCCTGAAACAACTCTGTTATAGTTGAAAGCAGGCGCATCAGAAAAGTTTCACTATAGACTACTGAAAACCACCCTCTTTGAAGACACCCTTCGAAAAAGAGTTTCGTGTAAAACTTGAGGTACTATTTATTTATTTTATCTAGATTAAATAAACAACCACTTAAAAAACCATTTTACGTAGACTCTATTTACAGTTCACCGAGTAAGATTTATAATTGAGGCAAGTGCCAGATGCTCCACTTGCCGGGCAATTGTCCAATTTGTCTATCCAGCTTCATACAGACACCCAATGTGGCCCCCTATCAAACACTGTCAGGTGCTGGTAATGTTGTCTAATACGTCCACGACTCCATTCTCTTAGTTCGATGATTTCTCTCTTTGCTGGCCGACGCTCTGCACACGCCGTAATCGTGGTGGAACCAATAATAAATTCTGGCAAACGTTCTAGTCATTACTGATCATTGCATCTCTGGTCAGTGATGGTTCGTACGTTTACCAGATTACATCTAATATGAACCATTATTTCTGTTTGCTTCACATTTTTGCTTGTCAGTGCACATGCTTTCCATTAGTCAATTAATTATGTTATTCCTATTTATACCATATTTGTCAGATATTTACTGTGATTTCGCTTTGCTTGATGGTGATCCAGGTAAGAATACAGACCAGGTCAGATCTAGAGTACTGTTTGAACTATATCAGTCGGTGGATCTCTTTCCAGGTTTAGCTAAAGGCACTGCATGGGACTGCGAAGTGTATTGATTTACCACTTGTGTAGTCACCAAAACAGGAAACTGTATACACTTTACTGTTTTTACTGTTTCATTTTTGATGAATACTTGTTCAGAGTTAATTTTTGATATTATATCTCGGGAAATATGTGTTGAAAGAGGTTCCAGGAAACATGCAAGTAATTATTGTGTCAACATGTAAATATGTTTTCTTACCAGAGGCACATTTTCTTTTGGCTGGTGTAATATTTGAAGAGCTAAAAGCGTTAGAGCGGAATCGAAGTGTAGACTAAATGACTCAAAACTATGAAAATTGTATTATAATTTACTGGTGCTTACCAATTTGTGTACAAACTGCAACAATATATTGAAATAAAAACATAATCATAGAATAACATAAATGCAATTATAAGTGAAATTCATCAGTGACAAACTTTAAAATCTAGAAATAAATAACTGTTGTCGAGCCTGTAATATAAACAGTTTTTGACATACATAATCAACATTTCAATACATGGTGTTTAGCTTAGAGCATCAATAATTGCACTTATTATTCAGCATTTATTTACTTATAAATTTAAATATTTTTAACAAAACCTATTATATGGTTAAAGTATTTATTAAAACCACTCATTTAAACTACATTGCGATCGAATGCTTGACCAGCAAGCAAAAATTACAACCACACACGAGTAGAGCACATTTTTATCTGAGTTGCAACCGCAAGAGCTACAGCTACGCGCTAGAAGACACGTGCATATTGTGCGTTTGAGAATAAGGTAATTGTAGCTTTGTACTACCTACCTTCACTTTAGGACATACGAAAACAACTGTTTCTCAGCTGTGGAAACTTGCGGACGGTTTCAAGCCAAGTTCGTATTTTGTTCGGCTATATGTACATAATACTGCGCTGTACATCACGATACGATGATGCGTCACTACGCACCTAGTGACAGCGGTAACAAGTTAATTGAAATCACTCATCGTCTATAAACAAACAAAATATATCTGAACAAATTCCAACCGAGCAATAACAAGACCTGCTACCAATTATTTGCACGGTCACTAATAATTTTCTCCAGAGACTAAATCCACCAACGTTAGCCAAACTAACCAACCACTTTACCTACGATTCCGGAACATTGTTTAAGCAGCTGAATTATTTTTGCTTACGTACAGCATGATGTATTCACCTAGAGACAGGGAATCTCATATGTCCGATATGAAGTAGCTGTTAAGGTTACATCGCGCACTGGCCACAATCTGTTCAAGGACTAATATTTTTATCACTCCGACTCATTGTTGTAATGGTTTGCAACCTTCCGCCAAATGACACTTATTTATTGACATTATAGTGAGTTAAGTCAAAATTGCATATAAATACGTTTAACAACTTTATAAAAAGATTTCCCTTTAATTCGTAAAAATATTTCACCGCCTTATATTTTAACAATATACACAAATAAGAACATTCCTACGAGATCACACGGGAAAGGTATTTCCAATAAATGAAAAAAACACATTCTTATATTCCTATGCTTCGTATTTACTAATTTAAATAACGCATTTTAATAGTGAAGCGTGACAGGTACACAAGAAACGCTTAGGAAACTTTTGGAGCTGCCTTCATAGTCCAGTTTTTTATGCACGTTTTTTGCACATCATTAGCAAATACAAGAATAAAAGTGTTGTAGATTAGGATTTTGTACTTATGAACTGATGTTATATATCCATCTGTAATATTTCATGACAGGTTGGCAAATTTAATGTTCATGTTTATTTGATGATCTACAATTAAGGTTTGCTAGTTAAATTTCGCCTGTCAAATTATTAATACATACTGATTATGGTTTATTAGTGTATTGATAAGCGCCTCTCTTAGTTTATTTTTAAATATCTAAGGCTATCAAGCGCACGACTTACAGCTAAACTACCCTAAAATAATGACTTTTGGACAAAAATAACTGGCAGGAATTTACTCCAGAATCCATCTTATCGAAATTTGGTATCTTAGAATCATCGCTACATGTATTGGATCTCCTGCTATACTTGTGTTGTTTTGCAGAAGGGAAGGGGCGGGGGGAGGATTTTTATTCTAAAATTTCGGATTCACTAAAATCAATGCAGCTTGCTTTTTCCTCGAAGACCTACTGCTAAAAACTACTTCAGAATTGAGTACTTACGTTATCAGAAGTGAATAATTAAACCAACATGAAATAAATGCAGTAATAGAACAGTACAAATCTGGTACTAAGCACATTTTTCAAAGACTACTGTGAATTATGATATAACGTGTAATAAAAATAGTTAATTTTGAATGTTTCATAAATGCAGTATTTTAGAGTTGATATTTTGAATACGTTAAATTCAGTGAGTGTTGAATATAAATGTCTTAAGAGTGTATAGGCGTGATAAGAGATAGTTCCAAAATAACATAAAAGCTTTCGTAATTCCTCATTTCAATGCCATTATCTGATAAAACTGAATTCAACTTCCTTCACAAAAGAAAAAAAAATTGCTCATATTACGAAGTTCTGAAAGAAGCTATTTTATTTTTAAATTCTGAAAGAAGACGTTTTATTTTTAAATTTCGAGTAAACTAACATAACTACTTGGTATTGTTACTGTGCAAAAATGAATGAAATTACAATTACGATTTTAATGGATTGGGAAAACTGATTTTCAAACTTTTGATATTGGCAGGATAAAATATTCAACACCACAGTATCTTGAGTCTAAATGTTTACTATCAGTTATGTCAGTAATGTTTACTATCAACATTATTTACTAGTTTTAATATATTGTATATGTTAATATGATATTCTTTCAGAATACTACATTAAGTTTAGCAAAGCATACATTACGAAATAAATATACCTACAATACAAATTTTTATCAGCGATAATGGGAGTGGGAAAATGTTACATTGTTGATCACATTCAAATTGAATCAGTAAGAAAAAAATACAATAGTTTTACTCTAATTATATACAATGTAGTAAAATTAGATAGTAAAAAAAAAAATAATTGGAATCTAAGCTAATTTAAAGTTTTTAGTAACACTACAAATAAAATATTCTACAGTATACAAATTTCAGTATTACTTCCCGCAATTTTTCTGTGTGGATATACAATATCTGCTCTTGAAAATGTGCTACTTACAATATTTACTACACGTATTATTATGAATTTGTAAAATTCTATAATATTTGCCTATTCACAAAATTCTTTTCAATAAGAAACCACTGCTTTGAAACAAAAATTAATTTTTTCCTACATCTGTACACTTATTTATAATAAACCCTTAAAAATGAGGAGAGGAGTCTGTGTGGGTTTGAAAACTTTTATCTTCGAGGATTATTGCCAAGTTCACATTTACAGTAATTGCTGTAATTTTACATTGCGTTTCTATGTAATGCATTAACCATCCTTCTATTTGTAACATTGTTTTGAACACTTTAAAACAAAGTGGACTGACATTAATTAGTATCTATTTACACGTACTTCATAATTAAAGAAATCAACACATCGTTTTGATAAACTTTACTATAGTGAAAACTGTGGGTCCATTCACTCTTAGTGGTAAACTACATAACTAACCACAGAATGACAAAAATAGGTTGTCTTATCATGGCGATGTGAATACTACTGGTAAATGAATATGCATTCACCACTTTTCAGTCATGTTTGTTTGTTAATTGTGCGTTTTGAACTAGTTTCTTGATTCCATAGAAGATGAACAGCTGTCTGAATGTACATTCATATTTTTGATCTTTAATACATTCACAGGAGTCCACAGCTATACATCTTGTAGTTGTTTTCAAACGGCGCCACAAAGATTCTCATGAAACTGCAGTTACGTACGTTCAAGAAAGAGACTCTTTCATCTTATTGCGCAGTCGCTGTATTAGTTAACGTTGAACACAACGGAAAACTGCTGTTTCATATGGCGTTCTAGTTCTTACTTTTTTTATTGTCGTTTCGTTTATACCCCGGACTAATACTTCCATGGATGTGATGAGCCTTTTAGTATTACCGTACTCTTTATCCGAACTCACAACTGACCACCAATACAATACAATGCCGATAGTGTGTCCATTACAGCTTACTTTAAAACCAAATGCAATTAAAACAACACGAATGATGATGCTCTATAAGTTAATTATGTTTCGAGGTTAGTGGACTGTAAAATATTCAAACTATTGTTTTACTATGATGAACAATAAACTGGGAAATAGTCCAGCTTGTCTACAGGCATTGGAAAAAATAATATGAACATCCTGGTACAAACATCTCATTACTGGTGTTTGTTTTCTGACTTATCTGTGGCGTATGGACGTTGTCTTTTGTTTTCCCCTTGTACTATAACCTCTCTGGAAGTGAGCTGTACCACTTGTTATTTACGTCTGTGATTGTTGTGGCTGGGTGTTGACCTACCAACTGTCAACTGTCGCAAATCTACTAAAAGCATCGAGAGCCTCTGTATAAAGTGTCATGACTGCATACTGAGTTCAAAGGTAAACATCGTCTACCAAACACAATAGTGGAAGAAAACTGAAAATCGCATATGGAGAGAGGTCATTAAAGATGATCGTTACCTCTAATAAGATCATCCCCATGAATGTGACTGCTGAGCATAATGTGTGTCTATATAACACAGTATCAACGAAAACAGTGCGACGGGAACGGTGTAAACAAAACATTCATGGCAGAGATGCTATTGCCAAACTTCTTGTAAACCGGGTGAATGCAAAATAGATACTTCAGTGGCGCAAGATGCACAAAACCTGCACTACCGACCAATGGAATCGTGTCACGTGGTCCTACGAGTATACATTTATGTATGGACAACATCAGTGAAGCTTACAATCCAGACTGTCTTCTTCCAACCGTGAAGTATGGGGGAGGTTCTGTCATCGTTTGGAGGTCATATAGTAGTTTTCAGTGGGCTCTATCGTCACTGTGAAATTAAAGGCAACTGGTAAGGTCTATGAAACAATTTTGGTGACCATGTTCATTCAATAGTGCAATCATTGTTACCAGAAGATGATGGTATCTTCCAAGATGATAATGCCCTAACTCACACAGTTATAAATGTCCAAGAGTCTTTTGATGAGTGTGAGAATGCAATAACACGTCTTCCATGTTCTCCGCAATTGCATGATTTGAATATTAACAATCCATTGGCGCCTGTATTGGAAAATTAATTAAGGGCACGTTACCCACCTCCAGCATCTCTCACGGAATCGGAGCAGTTTCATTTCAAGGAGTGGTGTAAAATACAATTGACCATTAATCAGGATTTATATGAATTGACCCCCAGAAGGATTCAGGCTGTTTTGGACGCTAAAGGTGGCCCTACACCATATCAGGTGGGTGTTCATATTATTTTATCCAATGTGTGTATATGCAAGGCAACAAACGTAAATTGACTTATCCTCAAAAAACTTTTATAAAAAGATCTTATGATTTGCTGTCATAGATTTAGGATTTGTAAGACCAGTACAGCTACGCTCTGCTAATTACAATTTATTGCTAGCGTGAATAATGAGTAAGTACATGTTTCAAACTTTTCTCGTGCATACACACATTTACCTCGGACAGACATGCTCGCTACGCACATACACTTGTTTATTCTGACGGTCCTAAGTTTTCTGTAGAACATGACCTATATGGTTTCAAGGATAGCAAGCAAGCAATTATGTATGATTTTGACACTGTGTAAACGATAAGATGAATTTTGACTTGAATATGACTTTAAATTTGCGACCATAATGGATGGTAATCCAGAAAATCCGATGATAATCAAATCGGGGGATAAAGTTTGGTATTGCAGCTCCGAATCTATTCTCTACAATCAAAATTAAATTACACTACTCGATTGCCAAAGGATCAAAGAATATGTTACGTTGAGTGAGGACTGCGAAGCATTACGCATTACGCGCGGCGGGGGGGGGGGGGGGGAATTGGAAGGGGGGGGGGGGAGGGGCAGGCGCCGCAATTTTGAATTCGTTTCGCCACGTCTCATATCTTCCGCGTAGTATAACTTTTGACTAGGAGAAGCTACGACGCTCGTTTGTGTTTCATTCGACAGCTCTTGCCAAGATAAATCGATTGTGTGTATAAAACCATTTGTGTGGTGCGGTAATGGTAAAATCATACGAGGTTAATGTAAAAAGTTAAGAAAGATGAACATAATATCGGCCTATATTAGTCAAAAAGACAAGTAGAAATACCGAAATCGTATACGGTTAGAAAGATCATCTCAAAAGCAATCCAGTGATACTCATAAAACCCCATATGGTCGAGTAAAACGGTGCCGGGAAAATAAAAAAAAAACATCAAGGCGTCCGAGCGCGTTAACGTAGACGTATTGACGCAAAACAAACGGCCGTGTCCCCAGCACAACCAAACCCAATTTTTTTGCTTCTGTTCTGTTATTTGAACTATGTATTTAAAGCAAGATTTCTTTAATACAATAACTGTTATCGTCACCTAGAACATAGAACATTGCGTTTGATTATTTAAATGAACATTTGGCGTTTTGTATGCCCCTTTCTACAAGCAGCCCAAGAATATGTCATGTATTAAAATGCACGGGCCTAAGTATGTATAAACTATAATGCAATCGTATTTAAATTTCATTTGTTTTCTCTTATAAAATAGCAATTATTTATGCAACAGCAATGTTTATAAACCGGTACAGGATATTGATCATGAGCCAGCATTTTGGTAATGCGGTTATAATCGGTTCGATTCACATTTTAAAAGTAGCTTGTTTTTATCTTTACGCGATGCAGAGGGCTGCTTTCCATTTCTTTGCATGCAAATATAAAGATCGTGATTACAAATAATTTTACATTATAACCGTACTCTTGCAGAGATAGTTCTAGTGGATTATTTGTCTAATTTATAATATATGTTTAATTTAAATAAGGGCTATTCAAAAGCAAATGTAATGACTACTAAAAAAAGGTACTTAATGCACTCCTCAAAGAATCGGGAAGTTGTGGTTTGGTTTATCGCTATGCCGAGTTATTAAACAAATACATTCCTTCGAAACACTGCTAAACTTTACATTGTGAGCAGTAGGAGTAAAAATTCGTCTTTTCCAAAGACCTCACAAGGTAGATTCAAGTGCAAGTTTAAGTTATTTCAGTCCAAATGATCCGGTTATTACATCTATTACGTCCTATAAAGTAACTGGGAAATTCTAGATGGATTAATAGTGACCGCACCTTTGTGTAATCGAATACAAAAGGAGCATTCTCAAGTGTCGAGTACGGCTATTAGTATTAACATATTTAAGAACAACATACAGGCAGTAGTACTCACATGCCATTCTCCAAATCCAGATATGCGCATGGTAACACTAACATGTCAATGGCATTCTGGAGTGATGCAAATGTAGCATTTTGCACATATATAAGTGTCATACTCCTAAATTTCATCTTGATTTAGAAAGTCACCTTATGGTGAAATACTAAAGAATATCATGATCCGTATTACAGTGTTAAGTCGTCGTAGTTATAGAACAGAGGTTTATTATTACGTGGAAGAAGGCGTATGCATTTTAAACAATGTGAATGATGCTAATATGCCCATCTTATTTTGTTTCTTATAAGCACAGGATTTACAATGAATGTAATTTTATTTTAAAACTAATAGTAACTAATGACTTTGTTCTTAAAAATATAAAAAGTGTACAAGGTATGTGAACTGCTTGTACATTTCTTCCAGAGAAACCTTTGACAACTGCAAATACGTGCTCTTATAGAAAGATTTTTAATCTTAAAAGAGATTATCAAGGTATTAATATCTGGATGGAACACTAGTAAGCTTAATAGGAACTGTAAACGGATAAACTACTTCCATCTTTGTATTTGAATTACGCATAGAGATGTGCTGAGCTTCACCATTCTATCTTTTCATAGTTGTTTAGAAGTCACGATCAAACTGAAGATGCATGGAGAGCTGATTACATTGCAGGAAATGGCACTGCCACTGCCAGACTTAATGTACAACTGAGTTTTGGAGGGATCAGAAACTTTGAAACTCTATATCGACTTCTGATGAAAGATTGCACGGCTCTCTTATGTTCGTTCACAACTATTTTGGTGATGAAGTTCGCAGGCTTTCGTGATCGTTCTCTTCAAATTCTAGGATTTTGTGTTGTAGCTGCGCCACAACCGTTTCTCCCGAAGTTACCCGCAGAAAGGTTTCACAGAATTTCAGTACGTAACAGTCTACTAATGCTGCCCTACCCTGAAGATGGAGACTACAGTATCATCCTAAATACGGAAGAAAACGGTTGTGACGTGACTACAACCCCAAAGACAAGGATGTGAACTATTTCGATAGTCTCTCTATTGACATGCCAGTTATGGGTCGCAGCTGAGTACATTCAGCAGTGATACTGCTCCACAGTGGTTGATTATTGACGCAGTGTGCACCAGTAGTTAGGACGACTGCGAACAGCAACACGCCTCTAAGCAAGTTTGGACATATGAACCCAAGCTGCGCGACACGAGTCCTCTCATCTAGAGCGGGGGTCAGTTCACGTGCGAAGGGCTACGCGGCTACTGCGCTGGCTCGCGGGTCATAGCTGCGAGTCCATGGGGTAGTTCTCGACATGCGCGTACATGTCGCGGATAGTCTCCCGGGACAGTCTGCCGCCGCCGGTAGCCGCGACGCGGCCGGGCACGTCCGCCGCCACCGTGGTGAGGCCGCCGTTGACGAGGTGCGAGCCGCCGTTGGCTATCTGCCGCTGGGGCGCGCCACCACCGCCGCCGCCGATGAAGCCGTTGGCCCTCAGTGCCGGGTCGTCCTCGTCCTCCAGGTCGTGCAGCACAGCGCCTCCGTTCTGCGCGAGCGACTTGACGGCGTGCTGCGGCATGATGAGGCCGCCCGTGCGCTTCAGCTGCTCCACGTGGGCCAGCACGACGCGCGCAAACTCCTCCTGCACGGCCGCCGCGTCCGTGTCGCCGTCGACGATCGTTAGCCGGCTCTCCGCGTCCAGCGTCTTCAGCATGGGCAGCGACAGCTCGCGGAACTGCTCGAGCCGCCGCCGGAACGCCGCCACGCTGTCGTCGAGCCTCCCGCGCCCCAGCTGCAGCTTAGAGCAGTCGAGCAGGATCACTGACGGCGTCTGCTTGAACTGCAACACACGCCGCACCCCGCTCTCCTTCACACAGCGCAGCTCCGTGTTCACACAGCACTGCTCATCCTTGTCATGTAAAGGTTGTCCACGACAGTGTGAGCACTTTTGAAATCAACCTTAGATAAAAGCCACTGTTTCTATCTGCATATAATTTAACGGGTGCACTGAATGATATGCGCCTAGTAAAGTTGGTAACTATGAATGGAAAGTAATGTTATGTAAAGAGCTTTTTAACGTCCCCCAGTTTTATGCTTGAAAGATTAGCAGGGGATTGCTTACAGACTAACTTATAACCTTAACACCCACACCTTACCCCGGATTCGAACCCAGAGACTCCCGTACCCCATATCGGTTTGCTCACCAACCGACTGATCCACGGGGGGGGGTCAGCGAATGGAAAGTAATTCCATAGCTTAACGTCTAATAAAAAGTGTTTGGTGACCATTTGTGATAACTTAAATTATTTCTTTCGTTTTCTGATTTTTAAAGCATCGCTGTGTAAAAATTAACATGTTTGTGAAATATAAACTTTTCGTCTAATTTCACAGTTTCACTGGATGGACGCATGGATAAAGTGATGAGGCCCTTGCCAGTGTTAATTATACATAAAGCGGCAGAATACAGATCGGGCATACAAGTAGATCTTTAGCAGGGCTTTCAAATGTGCTCACTTTATCATGAACAGCCTATACCTTAACGACATACCCAAGCGTCGGTCAGAAGATACTGTGAGGCACATACATACAGTATGTTATAATTGCTGCAATTCTTTCTCGAAAATCAATAAAATACTTCACTTGCTGCCAATTTAAACACTGGTTTCTTAATGATACATTAAGACACCAACTACTTTTTCTGTTTTGCTGCCAACACTACTAACAGTTCTCTCGTCAGCGTCAGACTTAAAACAAAGGTGCGGGCAAATATTTTTTTAAAGTCGATTTTTAGGGGTGTTAAATGAACCTTGAACCAGATGCTTCTGACAGCAGCTAAATATGAAGATCGGCAACAAATGACGTTTTCCACACGTAGGCGGCTTGCTGCAGTGGACATTGTACTTCTGCTGTTGTACACTTCCTGCATTATAAAGTAAAAAAATGTGAAGATGGCCACGTCAGTAAAATCTGTCAGCAAATTTGCTGCCCATGAACTTCGGAGGAATTTATGTAATCAGTGTGCATGTTAAAAGTGTACACTGACAGACTGGAAGGGTATCCACCTAAATTATTGAGAATATTAGAGGAAAAAACTGTGAAACTGTTCAGTTAACTGTGGTAGGAGCATTCTTCTTCCCCCAAAAAAATTGCATCCCTCCAGCTGGTCAACATTTCTAGTTAATGTTCACTGTTATGAAAGGAAGTCAGTAAAAGAGCTAGCACACTGACAACCATACAGCCAGGTTCAACTGGTAATATAGAGGCTCTCCAGAATCTGAAAACACTTCTATACTGAAGACAGTAGTTGTAACGCTAATAAACACGTCACCTGTAAGTAACTGTAAAGTTAACAATTAAAAGTAAAATCACAAAAATTTCGAAAATATACAGCGTTTGATATTTTGCTAAACCCCGCCTAACTGCCCCACATCAAATGATCCGGATCTCCGTTCTACAACGCATCACAGTAACAATAACTAAAGGCCTCTCCTGATATGTATGCTTGAAATTCGAAAATGATAGCGTTGAGCAGTTTATGAAATATGGACTTAGTAATTCTTGAATTACGGGGAAACTCATAGCTACATTTGTATCGTATTCAAATTATTCTTACCTTGTTTTCGAATTCGGTGACCTGATTGATGTCCCTGGGAAAGCCGTCCATCAGGATTCCATGGGCGCTCATGTTCGTCCTCATCTGGGACTCTACCAGCTGCAGGACACATGTCTGCAAGAACATCGCAATGGTTAATGTTTTTTTTTTTTTCGTACCTTCGAACAACCGCACAACACAAAATATTAGCAAATATGCATATTTTATCACGCTTTTTTAATGCCATATCGTAGTACAATGGTTGTGAATGAATCCATCTGCAGTTAAGACACTGCTATCATGACGTGTTTGTGGCACAACTATTTTCCCTTCCTGCCAAGAATGTAATGTTTTCATTTTCCGAATTTAATGTCATGTTAGTGATAAATTGCCACAATCGTATTGTGGCTGTGTATAATGTACACTTTCCGGTCAAATGCAGAAAACCTTAGTGTTTGCACCTACTCACAATGACCACTTCTACCGACCTACGAAGGTCGAATTATTTTATTCGAAAAAATGGTGGATATAAAAGAGTTCTGGCGCAGGCTGCAGGCAGAAGCCCGATGTGCCGTCCGCCATCTTTGATGATGTCACAGCTATCAGCATGTGTGCTTAATCATGTTCCATCAATACGGTCGGGCGTCGGCCATGTTGGTTGTGGGTGACCTTGACCTTGCGCGACATTTACCTTCACCCTGGAAGACCTTAAACTCAAAAGTCGAAAAAAAACCGCTAAGAAATAATTATAAAATGGGAAAAATTGCAATATTAACTCCGACCACTATATTAGATTTCCACTACCCAGGATACATTACACTCAAAATTCTAGAAAAGTTGCAGAAATTCGTAAAAATTTGGGAAATTGCATAAGTAATCCAGATCGCCATCTTAGATTTGTATGAACTTAACCTTGACTCTGAGTGGCTCTAAAATTGAAAAATTAAGAAAAAATCCAAAAAATTGTTATATATATATATATATATATATATATATATATATATATATATATATATATATATATATATATATATATATATATATATACACACACACATCACACACACATATAACCATACTTATTGGATTTGGGTGACCTTGAAGTTGAACAAAGTAACTTCGAAACCGAAACAAATGCAAACAAAGAAAACATAAACGAATAATACTAATATATATTTTTAAAGTCTTAGAAACTGTAAAAAAAATAATTAAATGTGTGCTTTTATAAAAAAAATTAATAAATAACGAAACAGTACAAAATAAAAGATATATATAATAAAATTTCAATTATGAGAAAATATTTGAAAATGAATGTTTAAAGACTACATGTAGGAGATTCAGAGTAGTAGTTTGAGCCTAATCGCCACTCGGTGCAAGTTGTTATTAGCACATACTAGCTGACAGATTTAGCTAGGGTGACATGCATGCACTGCTACACACTAAAAAATAGTTACCAGCTCACTTTGGCAGGCAGTGCCGAAAACATGAGTTATCAGTGAATTCTAGTGAGCAATATTGAAAACATGAGTTATCAATACACTCTAGTGGACAAATGCTGAGAGACAATTGGCAGTACTGGGAGTACAGTGGAATGTTATGGAAGTCGTATGGTAAGGGCTGACTAAATATGTAATGAAATATAGTGGTGGGGGTCAAGCGAAGGCCACTGAGTAATAAAGGCTTGCCGATTCAACCGCCAATACAAATTAGCGAGAGTCAATCGTCTGGAGTTTCATCACTCTGGAGTTTCATCAAGGGACATTTGCGGAAACACCATTATTAAATCAACGAGCAGGTCAATACTATCGCTTCCACAGCCTTCAAGAAAGTGACCCCAAGAATGTCGATTAACCTGAACAAAATAACTAGGCAGCAAATTTAGCTGTGCAGAGAACATGAAATGACACGAACGAATGTTTTGGATTCCTAAGAGCCATGGTCCACCTTTAGTAACATGATCATACATATGTACTTTTTGTATTATATTGACTTGTATAGATGTACGGACGGTGTGCACACCTTGTTATTTTTACAATGTTTTCGGGTTCAAGGTTACTTGGGCCAAGGTCGTGGTCGCCCATTTCTAGCATGGTGGCTGGGTTAACAATATTCTTCCCCAGTTGTTCACGATTTGTTTGCTATTTGTTTTATTTACGAGTTTGAGGTAACCCTAGGTCGAGGTAACTGAAGTCCATTTTGTCCGTAAAAGTCAATAATGCAATCGTCCCACTTTTGAAAGACTTTTTTTCTTCTGATTTTTCTCGATTCTTTTAAGTTTAAGGTCACCTAGTGTCAATGCCACCCCAGATTAACATCACCAACATACAACATAGCCAACGCCTGACTGGATTTACATAGCAGGAATAAGCGCGCATTGGGATCGGAGCCTGGCTACTGTGATGTCATCCAAGATGGCGGACGGCGTTTCACACCTCGCCATACAGCCTGCACCCGATCATCCTTTTATTATCCACTTGTGTCAATGCTTCTTGAAAACGAATTAAAAATAATAGCTTTTTTCAGACGTTTAAGAATGTATTACTGAACCGTACATATAGTTGTATATGTTATATAAATATATACATCAAACCTTAGGGGCATATATTTAAAATTGTATATTATATATTATAATAAAAATATTTTATGTGTTAAAACCCATATATTGTATATGACTGATAATACATTATTAATTATATAAATAATATAAAATTAAATGTTGCCAGTTACTGCTTCTGGCAATCGGTTGTTTTGGTTTTCTAGGTCGTGATGGAGTGACTGCTGTTTTATCTTTGCAGGCGGAACGACTTTATGAAAGCTGTAGCCCCTTCCCCTAAATAAACGATATTTCAATCTGTAGTGCACCTGTGCACATGAGTGCAGTGATTGGTCATTTAATCGCTATGATACTGGCGTAGCCTGATCAGAACATATATCCTGCCATGTTTTATAAAAATCTGTGTTACACCCAAGATTCTAGATTTGTTTTGGTAAGGTTCGGTTAGGTAGGTACACTGAAAAATGAAATATGGCCTTTGGCTTCCAGACTCCGCACATGCGCTGTGGGCACTCCCACTTCCATCCAAGTTCCTAGCCTCAGCGAGCAGACCTAGAGACAAGTCAGTTAAAGATGGGTAGAAGAAGCATGCGGGTATCGGTACAAGACAATTATTATAGCGTAAAAATATGTAGGAATTTACCCAGCTTTATCACTTTGTTTTTGGTAAGAGAAATCGTAAGGACGAATTTCTACAGAGTATACTAGAGTCAACACAACATTTACTTTTATATTTTCTTATAATTAATTGTATTTGTAGATATTTCCCTTAAGGAAACAATCCTCTCTGGAATGCTATTATTTGCTTTTTTTACGTTATTATTATATAAGTGAGATTTTAGGAGACTCTAAAAAGATAAAGACAGCTAATGTCTGCTAAGTAAAGTGAAAAGAGTTTTCTTCCAGATCCAAAGTTGAAAATTTGGTTTACTTCAGTGGCAATTCCATTCAACGCATGATTTTATGAAAAGTAGAGCACTTACACTTTTTGTATCTGTATAAGAAGTTTATCCGCGAATTATAACACAGTTTGCCAGAGTAGAAACACTGAACAAAAAATTCGAGCCACTTAAAGACCAAAAGAGCAAAATAAATCCCATCCATCTTGGATTTTTTTTTACAAATCTACGTGATCAAACCTTATGAGTTAATATTAAAATTAAAACTCGGAATTTAATTTCAGACTATTTAACAGAATTTTCCAAGTTTGTGTGGTTTTAGTTATATCCATATTTTCCTATGTGGCACAGAAAAATTTTTAATTAATGAGGGATCATTTGATTACGGTTACAGTTATAAAACTGATCACATTAAAAAATTACCAGTTTTTGGAGACAACACAATGTTTTGTAAGTATTCGCCGCACCAAATTTTTCTGTGGTGGACACATCATTTTTTGTTGTCACCAAGTGGCCACTAAAGTTGAGTGTTGGCAACAAAGAATTTTTGCGTCCACACAAAAAAAAATTGGTTCGGTGAATAAAAAAGATGTTTTGTGACAGCCACAAAGTGTTTTTATCAGCGCACACGAGAAAACTAAGTTGAATTTTGAAATAGTTTTTAAGATGTTTCGCTGTGCATTGACAATATATGTTTTTAAATATTGAAATTAGAAACTCGACAACGTTTCTTCAGAAATGGCTTCACTGTAGGACATTTTTATGGTAAACTTTCTAACATGTAATGGAAGTTTTTAACCTATACGTACTGTGTGACAGTTACCATACACTAGTGTACAAATACGGTAGTGTTTAGCATGGCTACTATGTGGATTTGGTAATGACAGTATCCATTTGTCTGTTTCATATACCTGTTTAGAATCGCTACCACGTGTATAAAAAAAGACTGTTCACGATAATGTGAGGACTTCTGAAATCGACTTTAGAAAAAAGTCACTTTTGCTACCTGCATATATTTAACGGGCTCACTGAGTGACATGCGCACAGTAAGGTCGGTAATGATGGATTGAAAGTAGTTCCATATTTTAACGTCAAATAAAATGTGTAAGGTGACCATATGTGATGACTTAAGTCATTATTTTTCGCCTTCTGTATGTTTAATGCACCGAAGTGTAAAAATGAGCAGGTTTGTAATATATTTACTTTCCTTATAGTTTCAAAGTTTCACGCGACCGACGCATGGATAAAATGATAAGGCCCTGGCCAGTGTTAGTTTTACATAAGGCGGAAGAATACACAACGTGCATACAAATAGATAATAAACAGGGCTTTCAAAAGTGCTCATTTTACCGCGAACATCATATATAAGGAAAAACTTCACCTCAACATTTTCCGTATCATTCCTGAACACTGGTGTGGTAGGTTTCCGAACTCTTTTTTAGTATGAAGGGACGCCTCGAAGGAGGTCGAGGTTGAGGTCGAGGATGTAGTACCTGGGGCACCATCTCGCCGGCGGAGATGGCCTGGCGCACGAGCTGCGTGTCGCTGGTCTGCGAGTGGTCCGTGGTCTCGGCGGACGCCCTCAGCAGCCGCCCCACGGAGCAGTGCACCCAGCCTGGACACTGCCGCACCACCTTCTGGCACAGCGACGACTTGTTGCTCCCCGGACCGCCTGAACACAACACACACACACGCGTCACTCACTCATTACACACTGTAATATTCTGTTCACGATAAAGTGGCCCTCCCAACAGGCCGTAATAAGTATGTTTTATTGCAGCCTCAGACATTAACTTTTGAGAGTGGTGAAAGTATACACCGTATTCATTAGTCACGTGACAATAATAATATTAAAAGTGGTTTAAACATAAAAACTGTCTTAAAAGAAACATTTCGAAGGGTGTTAAAAAGTGCTCATTTTTACTAAACTTCCTAATCTGTAATGGAGTTTTTAACCTATACAGTATATGGCAATAGGACTACGTTTTACGTTGAAAATATGGGAATGTTTGGTATCGCTACTATACAAAGTAGGGAAATTCCTACGCATTTGTCTCTTTTCTGAACAACTGTAGGAATGTTAACATGCATGCATTGCAAAATATTTTACTATTCGCGCTTTGTCAAAAGCAGGTATACACTGATATGGTAAATTTACAAATAATTACTAAGAGTGCATACATCTGTCGGTGCTCGCGATAACTACTTGCATGATGCTTTCCAAGGCGACATTATGTTGCTGATAGGAAAATCGGGGCGTGGCCGTTAAGTCTAGGACATGGCCGCGAGTTTAACATGAATACGCCTGTGTTTGCGGGTAATATCTACTTTGGGATGTGGGGATTAAACGAAGTATAGAAATGGACACTTGGCTTCTGTGGCTTCAATCGACAGAAATAGGCGAGATCTATCGTTTGGCACATCGGAGTCGCGGGATATCCTGCACGGGAATTTTCTCAAACGCCCGAAATTGCAGCCTGCGGCAGGAATCGAATCCGTGTTCTCGCAAATACGAGTTCGTTGCGTTAACACTGCGCCACCTAGTTCAGCGTTGCGACCTTCAACTTGAGCACGCATATAGCGAAAATCTAACAAGTGGGACACATGCCATAGCCTCAACACTTCACCCTACCGAAAGGTTTATTTTCTGGAGTTATATATTTACGTGTACCTACTTACAATAATGTGATTCATGCCCACTTTTTTTAAGAATAGTCCTTATGAGTTAGTCCCTATCTTTATAAAAGGATAAGAAACGGACAAATGTGGCGTCGGACTTGGCTGATTCCTTCTCCGATCTTGCTGTCAACGAGACTTTCAACAATGGCTGCCTATCTACTAAAGCCTCCAACCCGCGAAACACTCATGTGCCCATCTAACCTGTGAAAGGCTGTTCACGATTTGAAGTCAACCTTAGAAAAACGCCACTGCCCCTGCCTGTATGCATTTTAACGAGCGCATTGAATGAAATTTGCGTGGTAAAGTTGGTAACGGTGGATGGAAAGTAAATCCATAGGTTAACGTAGAATAAAAAGTGTTAGGTTAACATTTGTAATAATTTAAATTATTTCTTTCCCCCTCTGTTTTTGTAACGTCTCGATGTGTATGTAAAAATTACCAGATTTACAAAATGTTTACTATTCTAATAATTTGATACTTTCACTTGACCAACGCATGAATAAAGTGATGATGCACATGGTAATGTTAAATTTACATTGGGTAGAAGAATACATAACGTGAATACAAGTAGATCTCACACGGGGCTTTCAAAAGTGCTCATTTTACCGTAAACAGTATGTCAACTGTGGGGAATGCAAGATCTTTGTGTGCGCGCCCATGTGTTATAACAGCCTATAGTAAAAATTCTGCTGCGACTAACGAACACATAGTTGCCTACCAACACACGGAATTTCTTGGTAGCCATAAAGTCCTTTTCTGGTTGGTTGCCACTGACTATTGAAATTACGAAAAAATGTTGGTGGCGCCAAAAAATCGTTTGCGTTTTTTATATTGACAATATAATTTTGTGGCCACCGACAAAATGTGTTTGGTCAGCACAAAACTATTTTTCGGTGCGACCGTCCTCCACTCTCAACGGCCACCTGTCTCTTCACAAGTACAGGCCCTGTCACTTCGCGATGTGTTTAACCAGCAAGTCGCACTACACCGTTGTGGACGTAATCGATATAAGCCATTTTTTTGTTTACCTGCCGCTCCTGCTAGAAGCGATTTCTTTTGCTGGCCTGACTGAGTACTGCAATGCAGCCACCCTGCATGGCCTCTGGCAGTATTGACAGCGCTGGTGGTAGTGCGGGCGGCTGGTGTATTCTGATTGGCAGTAAATTATCCAATGACGAAGTGCAGGTGGCGGTACCCGAAAACATCTGTTACAATAGCAGGTGTGATTGATTTCAAGTAGAAAAAAAAACACTGTTTGTGACAGTAAATTCGCAGATGTTGTCCTTACTTTAATTGTTAATATTTACAAATGTATACACTACTGTGCGTAATGAAACGTCAGTAGGCATGAAGACGTTAAGATAAGAGATTACTATTGCTGTATTCGATGGAGTAAACAAATAGAGGATACATTCCATAAAACTACTGTATTTGTTTATACTGCGCATAAGTCTCTATGACATCATCGGTATACATTCTGATGGCCTGTTGGGTAAAATTAACCGCATGACATTTTCAACGTATTAGTCTATAAACTTAGGTGTCATTGCCTTGTCCTGGAATAAAACCGCACACGTGACCGGTGGCCGGGTGTGCCAATGTGTGCGTAGTCTTAACCGAAGGACCCGGGATCGATTACCTTGCCGGCATAGGAATCTCTAGCGGCTCCCCTCGAATAGTATATTTTCTATCTAACGTAGTGGAATCACTGTTCAAGACAAACTCATGTAAAAGAATTGCCATGGGTGCGCTAAATATGCTGAATAAAAAAATAATTAATTTGTATTACGAGCCTTTACGTTTTGTGTTTTTTTTTTAGTGTGAATCTCATATCCGAGAACTTGACCATTAAATTCGCATACTGGTCATACTGACAGTTACGAAAGAAGCAGTTTCACAGAACCAAGCTTTGAAATACTTTCGTATTTAATCCTTTCCAGAACTCGCAAATAAAGTAGAGAGACCAAAATTGTGCAGGCACAATCCTTATTTTATATACTTAAAATACTCTAAACATACTTCCAAAAAATGTTAGAAAGCTTTGTCTTGTCAAAATATGTGTGATACCACCTAAGCAGTAGGTTTCACGGGACATTCTTAAGTAATAATAGTGGAAACAGCCATAAATGAAAGCGAATAGCCGGAATTGCTCAGAAAACAAGCAGACAACATCTGTGAACGTACTGTAGAATACATTTATGACACCATATGACATCGCTGGTCTGGAAAGGGCTAACTGATTGAAAATACACGAAGTTCATTTTCGTTTTGAGGACGTTTGAGATTGTAAATTTGATTCACTCTTTACCGAACACATTTGAAAGATCTGCTTACTTCCTACTCACTGTCCATTGTGTATCGTTCTACAACAGGTAAAAATTGTAACGACTAGGTCCACGTGTCAGTGAGGTGACGTTACATGACTGTTTGGAAAATTTATGTATGTTAGCATTACGCGGATTCTTTCTCAACTGACCATAAAAAATAAATTATAAAATAATTTTAAATAATAATACTTTTTATTGGCTACCATTTTGAATGTTAAACTTTCAATGCGATGCTACTACAGAAAACTGCTTTTCATAATTCACGTTCAGTGTATACATTAAGGCGCCCGTCTACCTGGCCCACTGAGGCATGCAACGCGCAATTGCACTATGGCCGCTGCGCCTAGCATTCTGACCTAATATATAAAGCGCCTTTTTAATATATATATATATATATATATATATATATATATATATATATATATATATTGGAGGGCTCCAAAATAATGCTTGTAGCATGCGTAATATTTTTTAAATAGCATTTTGTCCTCGACTCGGATGTGTTTTCTTTTCGTAACGAAATATAGTACCGACATGTTTTATAATTTCGTCAAATCTCCATATTTCAAACATGTTGTAACGTAGGTTATGCGCTAAGTATGCGTGCCCCTGAAGATTTACACAACTTCGAATAGCTTTTCCTTGTTGTGGTTAATTTCAAAATGTTTAATTGTCAAACAGCAATATTAACTGTATGGAACATGCGTTACGGAAATAAGAACATCTATTTACGGAAAAAATGGATTTTAAAAATCGAAATACACGCTAAGAAACGCCAGGTAGGCCTATAGATAGACTGCTCACGGCTGAGCACTTAAAATCAATTCTAGAAAAAAAGCCTATCTATACCTGTGCATATTTTTATCGTTAACAGTGGTTAGAATGCTTGCATGAAAGGTGACAGCGTTCGGTTTCTATTTGTTCCGCACATATCGGGTAAGGGTTGATTACAAATGAATTTCTATATGTTGGCTGGGCGGAGATCACGTGTATTACACTGATATTTGCGTCTGAGTATATTCTTTAACCATAAACCCATCAATTCAAGTTAAAAGGACTGTAGTAATACCCACAGCAACAGTCAGAAGTAACCTTTCATCTTAATGCTTGACTCATGTAAAAAGGGCGAAAATCCTGGTCTTCCGCCCTTTTAATAAAAATTGCTCTTTGTGTACGTGTTCGAAGTTGGCAGCTATGCACAACCACAACAGGAGTTGACGCGTGATATTTCCGTATTGTTCACTGTTGACTTCATACTAGTGTAATATCATATTTGTTAAGGATTGTATGGCAAATGCGTGACAGTTCTGGTGATATCAATTGAAGCTACGTGGGGAAAAGACAAGCAGTTCCGAAGGATTTGAAACAAAATATGTATGCAATAAAAGGGCTAGTGTAATGTGCAAAGACTATGAGAACCGTGCTATATACGTTATTCCTGCTAAAAGCGTTGGCGATGTTTTGCGGTAGGTACAAGGTGAAACAATGTTTATGGTAATATGATGTATTATTGACTTATTTCTAACCGAATACTTTAAAAAAGTGATTTCTTTTCAGGGGCAAGAAGAAACGATATATGTAGGGAATCTGTAGGGAATCAGTTGTTGGTCTCCAGTAAATTATTATATAAGAACTATTCTACAAAGGATAGAGAAGACACTTTTTTTCAAGCCCTGATAGACGTTGTAAATGGGAAGATGGGAAAACCATGAGCTAATCTAGCAAAGGAAGGAAGAAATAATTCATTCAAATACAACGTAATGATAGGCCCAGAGGCAGTCACAAGTTCTGCTGTTGTGCTTCTGAAGACTAAAGATTAAGCTGAAGTTCCATTTTCAAACTGATTCTGAGAAACTTGTTACAACTGCTGAGGTAGCTATTCACACACGACGAAGCAAGACAGTTTACAGTGTGAAAAAAAATAAGATGAAAAATCTGGACATCTATTAATTACTTGTGATTATAAGCAGAACATAACGAAGTCAATAATTTCTGTCCTGGAATTTTTTTTATTTAAGGCCATTTACTCTTAATATTCTCTTTATTCACAAGATAAAATCAAGCAGAGTAGTAACTTACATCTATCACGTGGACCAGGTAAAGAAAGGGCATGATGAAATCAGTTCTTCTCTCCTATTTAACTTGAGTAATATCCCACACCAGTGTGATGAATTTCATTTATTCTCAGACAACATTTCAAGCCAGAATAAAACCCATACATTGTCAATAATTCTTTTGAGTCAAACAGATACAAACAGATTCTAGGAAACAGAGCATTTCTTCCGAATCAGAAGTCACAGCTTCTTAGACTGTGATATGGATTTTGCCATTATAAAAAGTTTCCTCCGTTGACATGATAGAATTTACAGAATACATCAAATCACTGAATTGATCATTCATATTAGTGCCTAAGCTATCACCATTTCATAACTCACCAACAGCACCCAGGGAGTGTTACAGCGAGACTATTCATTAATAGATTAAGTGAACACTCATTCAACTTTCGGTACCTACGTACATATATTTAGGAATAAATGTCTGGATATTTGTAACACAATTGTTGGAAATCGATAAATTACAATAGAAATGAAGGCACAAAATTAATAACACTATGACAGCATAAAATAGAAACATGGATTTTAGACTGTGAAATGCAATTACAAACTGACTAAAATAATAATTTTTCTTCGACCAGATGTATGTAACACGGGCAAAGTAGCACGCACACTTACGGTGCAGTGTGTGAAGGCATTGCGACCCAGGTCGTAGCGGTCGCTTGTATCGATCACAGCCAACTGGTTCACAATAAGCAGGTCACTTGAAAAAAATCGTTTCTCCCCGTGACCCTGACTGAAGCGCCTACAGCTCTTTTACCCGCGGGGATTGCCTCTGAAACTTTGAACAGCTCCGACAGGCGGGTGGCGAGCCAATACGTGGATGCAACTGTCCCCTCCCCCTCCCGGGCTGACGACAACTTCCCTTATCCACGCTTGTCCTTGGAATTGCGTGCATTGTGGTTTTCTTTATGGCGGAATGTATTTCCGAGCAGACTGCCGTTTTTTAAATATGATATCTACGCCGTTCTCTCTAAATTCATCAATGTTGGTATCTTTGTATAGTTTTTTTTTCTTTCAGACCATTTTCTAGCTAAGCTATGATGTAGAATTTAACGCTGCCAACAGTCTCGTAACTTGTAAACATGGCTCGATGAAGTGTTTTTTAAAAGTATTTACACTGTTTGTGAAAAGGACGGAAGTCCAAAAACACATATTTTACAGAAGGGACAAAAAAACAGTTTTCGAGCAATGAACCGAAGCCTGGAAGTTTTTATGTCAGCCTTAAACATAATCTACAGTGTTAGTTCTATTGAAAGTGCTTTAATGCTATTTACTGAATTAGAATGTCCAATAGGTTTTTTATACTTGGGATTCCCACTCTTCTAACAAACAACGAGTTTAAGATAGAAGAAAACTATAGTTGTAATTTGTAATTCAATTGCAAAACAACAAGAAATATCACTAGGAAAAATATATATTGCTACTGGAAATAATTACTCAGCAGAGACGTAAGAAAAATGTGAAATTTAATTAGCTTTCTTGTAATCAGATTGATAGTGACAGGAATAATGCTATCAATTTGCAAACTAAGTTTTATGTGCGCGCTCAGCAACACCACTGTAGCTTTCCATTTAAATTATGAATGGGAAATAAAATTTCAAACTTCCAGAAAAATAATTTAATTAAATTACCTCTTTATTCCAGACTAACTCAGCGTATATCACAATATAGTATTAAAGCCAAGGTGTCCGTAGTTAAATTTGATGCAATCAGTTCAACTTGATAGGAATATTCGTCTCTACTTCTTAATAAATTAGTTCGTAAACTAAGTTGATTATAATTTAAAAACACAGAATCCTTAAAGTTCTCGAAGTTCTTGGCGATCTCGTATTCGGCAGTCGCATCCCCTTGGATGCTGCAGGACCTCTCATCAAGGGCTTTTCTACTCAGGCTCTCGGGGTCTGTAGTGCTATTACAGTCCCAGCACTTTTAAGCAAAGGCGGTAGTTATAACTAATTAACCAGAAAATATACGAGGGCGGCGACCGATACAGGCCTGCCTTCTTATTTAAATTGATCTGTTCTCAGGTTCGAACTCGGGTCCATATAATATAAACGAAATCAACACCCTGCGTACTAAACCTACGCAAGTTAGCGTCCTGCCATCGAACACCAAGATGGCTGGAAATCCCTTTAAAACACTTAATTAAATAACGCCGTCGAAAACTGACCAATCACGAGAGTGCTAGATGTAGGAATTATTCACCATGCCCCTTAGTTACCATGGCAACGGATCAACAACAGTTCAGATATTAGAGCCTTCTAAACACATTGCGAAATAACAGACTGGAAAGACATATAAATGCGTTTCCGATAAAATAAAATATAAATTTAAGAGAGCAGTGAAATTACATACCAATTAACATGATTATTCCGCCAAGTGAAAATTAATGTCTATGAAATAGTATTATGTTTTCAAATACACAAACAAGTAAATTATTAAAATCTGCATATGACCCAATTTTACGACGTTAAAATATTGAGAAATGTTAGCATAAAATAAGAAAACAATGCTTTGGAATGGAATTAATTAGCGTTTGTAAGGGATTATGAGGCAAACATCTCACTATCCTAAAGGAAATGATCAAAATACAGCTCAATACATAAAGTCAATAGAACTGTCAAAATATTCGTCTTACAAATGCATTGCCGTTTCTCTCACTTCTGAATATAAATGTATGGCGTTCTCATACATATGTCTGTGATTTTCATTGCTGTTGGAGAGAATCTTCTTTAAGTCGTTTGTTTTACAATTTTTTGTCTGTTTTACACGTTTATTAAGTAGACTATATTATTATAAAATATTTTACTCTTCATCTATGTATCTTTTTTCCTTGGTTGAATTAAATAATCAGAATAGGCAACGGAGAAAATGCAGTTAAATTCTGAACGAAATTACATGTTGTATGGCTGGGTCCTCTAAATGCGTTCTTTATGTAAGTACTGGTTAAGATATCACGCCCATGTGGTAAGTATGTAGGACCGGTGGCAGTTCGACTCCAATCCCTAGCATAACTATAAAATATCTAAGGGCAGGTTCGATGATCATGTGGTTCAGAACCCACTGCCATAAGGAGGTCTCGTCGTGCCAAATACGTGTTATTTTTATCTTATTTATTAATTTAGGATATTGAAAATTTAGGGTGTTGAATAATAAGGAGAACGAGCAGCGCTCCTGGTGAGTGAGTGATGAGATTTGGGCAGCTATTAAAATCTAGGCCTTGAGAGCCGATAACGGCGTTTGAGGTGAGTAGGGAGCAGCGCCGGAATGAAAAGGCAGGGGAAATGGGAGATCCCCGAGAAAACCCTTCGACCAAAGACATCGTCCGGCACGATTGAAACCGAAACGCCTTGGTGGGAGGCGAGCAGGCTAACTGCTCAGCCACCATGGCCCCAGCACTCCTGTTGCTTGGGAACTGCATTACTGAATGTTTCGACGTTTTATTTTTTACTAGGGCAATGAAAATAAAATAAATAAATTGCAAGTAATTTTATTCCTAAAATTATAAAATAGTTTTCTTTTATTTATTCACCACTGTGAGGAAAACGCCCACTAAAATAACATTTCACGGATTTATAATATTTTTACAAAAGTAATTAAATATGATTTCCCTCAATTAAAAAAATCGAATAACAGACAAAACAACGCATCGGTGTCACATCGCTGAGATTTTCTTCTTTGCTGTTATTTTTAATGCGCATAATCTGCATAAAACAGATGTGAAATAAGACGTAAACAACATCACATGAATTTGCTGAGGCATTATGGTATTTAGCATGCTTCTCCAGCTGAGTACAGTGGAATGATTATGGGAAGTCTGTGCCAATGGCGTTCGGCGGCGGAGCTCGTAGCTGTTCATGCTCTCTCATTCCAGTCCCCTGGCGGTAATCTTGTCTGCCATGTTGGATGTCTGTGACCTTTACCTTGACCTCAATAACCGTTGACCTTGAAAACCCCAATAATGCCAACAAAATCCAAAAAATATATATATTTAAAAAATTATTTAAATATTATTAAAATTGATAAAAAAAATCGTTAAAAATGTATTATAAAATAATAAAAAATATTATTAAAACATTTCTTAATAAAATGTTTATTATTAAAATATTTATTTAAAAACTTACAATTCAAGACCCCCCCCCCCCCCAGCACCACACCCAATAGACAAATTACTCCCATCACCAATTGCTATTGGTTATTTAGTCAGCAGGTCCCCACCCCAACCATCCCTCACCTGTACTCATTCTATCGTATGCAGCAATCTTGGTTTTTTGTTTGTCGTTGCTGGAGAACGCCATTTTGGATGTCATATATTTACTTTTACATTACCTAGGTGGTACTAGTGTATTAATAATCGATATCACTACCGAGCGAGTTGTTGATTTAGCCAACATGCAGCCGCTCTAATTGTTTGTTTTTAAATCTTAGGTTGTGCTGTCGGAACCCTCCATTTTGGATTATATTTTCAACACATAGGTGGTGTTAATTTATCTATTATGCTGCCTGCTATCGGCCTGTAGGGAATGGTGACTTTGAAAGTATGTATGGGGTCATATTTAATATTTTTTGTTTTATATTTCGAGTAAAGTATTTTACTTAAAAATAATTTTTTTTGTGTAAAGCAGAGTTTTTTTAAATAAATAAAATGCAACAATTTTTTAGAAAACTATTTTTTTTATTTGGTAATATACGAAATAAGAAAAACACAGGTTTATTATTTGCAATCTTTGGTGTTCACCGCTCGATGTCCGCTTCAGCAATCCAGGAATTGAAGCGGGCAGGGAAACTCTACCATTTGACTTACGTCCTTCCGTTACATCATTTTAGCACATTCTCGAGCAAATACATGTAAGGAAACTTCGTAGGCTGTATCTCGTCTGTGTAAAAACCACCATGGATAGGAACATGTTCTGATGCCCAAGAAAGTATGTCCCTGGAGCATAGTTGCATATACGTCGCACACGAAAGAGTTCGGGGCTCCAAATCGCTGCGAACCCTTTCTCGATGATGCCTTTCTGTTTGGAGATGCACACCAGGTCGCCAACCTTGGCTTTAGGCTTGTGTGGGCCCCTTCTTTTCACGTCAGTGTGCAAAGTTTGAAGCAGGGAATGATTTTTAACTTCTTCAGGCTTCGTGCATGTGGTAGAATGAACTGCATAATTATACTCGCTAACGAGTTTTGGGACTAGATCCAACCACTTGTAGCTGCCATTCGCAGCGAAATGCCTCCACATTTTTCCCTTCAGTGTCCTGTGGAACCTCTCTACTACAGAAGCTTTTAGATTGGTTTAACGTGGAATAATGATCTATGTTATGTTTCTTCATCAGTGCCTTGAACTTTGCATTGTAGAATTCCTTTGCACTGGTCGGTTTGTAGATTAGTCGGGATGCATCCTTCATGCAATACGTCTTTTATGGCCTTGGTAACATCGTGTGCATTCTTCGATTTGACAGGCCTGGCTCAGGCCAATTTCCTATATGCATCGATGGTGGTCAACATGTATTAGTAGCCCTTGTTGACCCATGCTTATGGTATTATCTCGATGAGGTCGGCTTCAAATTGGTCGTTCATCACCTTGCAGCGCCGATAGTTGCATCTCGCAGATGTGCGCAGTTCATTGACATTTCCAAATCGACTCATTCTACATATCCTCCCTCCTTCAGTTATTTGATGATTTATATTATCTTGTTAATGTGGGAGTAATTGCCAACCCTTTGCGAAGCGAGAAGTAGCTGCAGCCTATCTACTAGCTCGTTCTGGTCATCGCAGAATACATAGTCGGTGTTCTTGCCTTCGCCTTTCTTCTTCAGACCTTCGCTGCTTTTCAGTGCTACGGCACTGACCAGGTTTGAGAGAATGCCGATTTTTTTTCGTGATTATCGTCCATATGACCGCCTGCCTCGGGATCATTATCTTGGTAAACCACATACATGAGTTCGAGCGATGTCTTGTATTCCAGCAGGCCAAATTCTGTATACTACCTGGGCTCCTTACGAAATAGAACTTCATATAGCCGGGAGTTCCACATGTCTTGTAGTCGCCGACTCGGATGAACCCACCTGGTGGAACAGCTTCGAGGAACGATTTATCATTATGCCTGTATACGTTGTAAGTCTAATTATTATTACGAGACGTGTACGATCATAGGTACCGGCAGTAGAGGTCTATTGCAGATCTTGGCACAACTCAATAATTTTACGAAAAATCAACCAATTTCAAGCCAAATTCAAGCAAATTTCTAATTCCCCGTCAAATATTTCAAAGCGCAACTCAATATCAATCATGTTTGGGGTCAAAATCATAAACAATTTTGAACCTGTGTTCACTCTTTGTGTGTGGCTCTTTACAGGCCCATCTTTAAGCTAAATCATCATATGTTTGATGAAATTCCAAGAATTTTCTTACTTTCATTGTGATATTATTTTTGACTAATTGACTTGGCTTTCAAAATAAATGAAAATATTTACAGTTTTTGACCATTATGTTAGCCTCATTCACCATAAAAATGGACCACTAAACAAAGAGTGAACAAAGTATATTAACAAAAAAAGTGCGCTTTATTGAGAACGCAGATTTAGGTCAAATTATCTTGATTTTGGGGGTTAAATTGAAGAGATGAATCGTGTTTGAAGAAGAGATTGAAAAATTGATACTTGGAAGTGAGAAATTAGCATGAATTTTAGTTAAATTATTGAGCTGCGCCAATATCTGCAATATAGTCTTCTACTGATTTATAAAAAATGTATACATATAAATAAAAGAGAAATAAAAAAATTTCACATAGATTTTAAAAAATGATTTTTTATTCAATAAAACAACTCAACAAATATTTAAAAAAATTGTATTAAAATATCGAAACATTTTCTTGTTTCTGCAAAATCGTTTACATTGTCCATTTAATAACAAAAAATGTATACATCTTCAGTGATATTTTCATTCAAATAATAATAAGTTAAACTTCTTTGGCTAATTAAAACAACATTACAAATTGTAATAGTCTCAACAGCTTTTTTTAAAATCCACACTAATTTTTTATATTTGTTTTATATTTAACTACTGCTGTTTTTTTATATAGGCAGTCAACAACATATAAAGGTCTTCGTCCCCAAAATGAATAATAATTGATATCGCCATGATAATTTGTAGTTGGCTTATAATAAAGTTCAGTATTTCTGTATATAATATCTAATGTTGTTTTTGAATGTCTAAAATCATTAAAAGCGAGAAACATTTTAAGACATCGATAATTTTCAATATCTAAGATTACAATTTTCTTTTGGAAAAATTTAATTTCTATCATTTTTAACAAAAATATTTCCTTCGTTACAATGTTCAAACATTGAAGCATGCACATATTGCTCAGCGCGATTTTTTCTGTTAGTTTGGGAACCCACAATTACAAAATCAGGCATGTAAAATTGTAAATTATTAAACTTATCTTTTATATCAAAGTTGAAGACAGCTCTCCCAGCAGGAACTTCTTTTTCTAAAAATTGCCAGCACTTAAAACCAATATGATTTTTATGATTTTTATATATATTTTCTTTAATTGCAATTGATGTTTTAGATTCGTATTCAACAATAGGCCACAAAATTTCTAATTTTTCAAGAAAAATTATACCTGGATCAGCATAAGTTTTATCAACTGAACCATCTGCTTTTTTTGGTTTCATAAACAAATATACAATCGTTATGAGATGAATTTCTAAAAAAAGTGATTTTATAACCACCTTTTCAGTAAACTTCATTATTATCGCGAATAAAGCCTAACAAATATAGTAATGAATACATTATTTCATTTATTTTATCCCTACGAACAGATTTTACTCGAAATTTATTATCAACACCAGTAGACTCTAAATAATTTTGTTCACCTGGCGATCTTAGCAAAATATTCATCATTGTCGAAGTTATTCCTGGATTATCAACAGTTTCAATAATATGTCCATGTTTTGAAATTTCTACTCTAGAAAACTGAAATGGAAAAAAAATTAGAACAAACATCAATATTATCCAATTTTTCGTATTTTGCCTTATCTCCAACTTTATCTCTTTTTAGTAGGCGTTATTCTTCCAAAGCATAAGAATCGTTTGGAAAAGAAAAGCAATATCCTATGTGAATATCAAACTAGATTATATTATTGTAAATAATTAAATTCCCCCTCGTTTGATCAGTTGGGGGAAAAGTTTGTCTCTCAAATCTCTCAGTGATTTTATAAGTCATTTATAAGTAAAAAAGATCTACCATTAATTCGTGAATTACAAAATATTGGCAAACAAGTAGAAAAAGTAAGTGAAGTAAATAAAAATTTAATAACAGCACTAATACCTGTTGCTGCAAAAAATTTAGACAATCCACAAACACCAGAAGAAACATCATTTGAAAGAGAATTATTCCCAAAATCACCTAATGTAGCAGAGCGAATGGGCATTGTACCCATAACAAATTTGACGCATCCGGATTCTGTTTTAAAACTCGGGAAGGAAATTTCTGAAAAAAAATTGTTTTTAAAACACCATATGGTTTACAAGGAGATGGGCGTGCATTTGAAATTGGAGATACAGAAGTTAAGATAAGTAATGATAAACTATCTGCTAAAGGTAAAGAATATACATTAACAGAAGGACTTTCTAATATGCTAACAAAAAAATCACAATCATATCTTGAAGGTGAATTAACCGATAATGACTATGAAAACTACACAGAAATAGTTTTATCAACCAATGCTGCAATCCAAGAATATAATCCTAAAAAGTCAATAAACTCGAATAGAAGTTGGAAGTTTGCAAATATAATTAAAAAATGTATAATAATTATATAAGTTCACCAATATCAGCAACAAACACACCATAAAGAGCGAATTTTACATAGTCTCCTAAATTTGGAGAAAGTATAAAAAATATGATAATTTGCCGATAGAATATATTTGGATGGGCAATGTTAGAGAATTAATCGATAGATTGTTAATTATTCATGGTGAAGAAAATGTTGGAAATAACAATTGTTAAAATGAAAAATTAAGTATAATGAATATGTTAAACAATAAATTTTCTGATTTTGTTGTTAATACCACGAAAGGAATTCCATATCTAATACGAGTTTTAAATGTTATTCCTCACTCATTTTGGAATTCTGAACACCACTGCAAAGGTGTGATAAATTGGACATTAAATTATTTAACTTCGCCCGAATTGCATTTGCCAGGTTATAATTATTGTGGACCATTTACAAAATTAAATGAAAGATTAGAATGAGGAGATGCAGAAAAAAAAAATTAGATGAAGCTTGTAAATTTCACGATATTGTTTATAGAGATCATAAATATTTAGAAACTAGGCATAAAGCTGATAAAATCATAAAAAAAAAAAGCAAAAGAAATCATTTTAATTAAATATACTCAAATTGGAGAAAAAATTGCTTCTGCAGCTGTTGCCTTATGAATGTTTACAAAAAGAAAATTAGGTATTGGAATTTAAATGTTTTGTTTAACTATTAATATTTTTTTTACATATACATGACGATAAAAAGCTAAACTTTTGATATACCTATTGATGAATGAAGAGATTTGGGTATAGATAATTTTTTAACAAAAGAACTTGAGAAAAAATAAAAATTTGAAAGAAGGAAAAAGTTTTAAATTAACTTTACCATTCCCAACAGTTAAAAAAAATGACCAATGAAAAACTGGAAGTGGTTTACATCATGGAGGATTTTTACCAATTTTATTTGCAGCTTTAGGGGCTTTTGGCGAAATAGCTGGATGAGATAGTGCAATTTATAATTCTGTTGCATAAACTAAAAAAAAACCAAAAACGAATTAGAAGAACAACAGAGACATAATTTACCATTGTAAAGTAAAGCTGGAAGTGGTGCAGTTGAGAAAAAAAGAGGAAGGTCAAAAAATCTGCTCCTTTATCTGATATAGATATTGAAAAATATGTAAAAAAATAAAAACAACAAATTTCAGAAATGTTTATATGATTGACGAACTGCCAAAAAATATGCACAAAATGAGTACGCTGTGGTTACCTTCGATATTTCAACCAATCCTGGCACTCATTGGGATTGCTATTTTAAAGAAAATAATAATAATTATTATTTTGATTCTGTTGATGGCAATTTTCCTAATAATTAAATTAATTATTTCCAAAACAATAATGTTTATTACAATCATGATGAGTTCAGAATTTTAACTCTATCTGTGGACATTTATGTTTAATTGTTTTGCAACTTATTCAAGAGAATTTAAGTTTAGTGATAAAATGTATATGTTATTATATGACATATATTTGAGAAACCATTAATCGAATTTTTAAATAAGATTCTTGATAATATTGCCGAAGATTTAAAAACATATATAGATTCAAAATGTAATTCGAGTGTTTCTTCTTTACAAACCGAATTGAGCACTTGTTTTGATTTTACAAAATCGTATGTTTCTTTTCTGGGGCAAAGAATTGTTAAAATAAATGAGCCTAGAGACGATAAAGATGCAGCCAATTAATTTTTTTTAGTAAACAAATAGCTAATTACTCTACAAAAAAAGATATACATTTACAATTCAGTAATATTGTTGCTGATTATATAAAACGAATAAATAATGCAAAACAGACATTAAAAAAGGACGTAGATTCGAAATATAAAACAATTGTTTTTGACTATGCATTAAAGATGATGTAGAATCAAAATACAACACTAGTGTTTCTGATTGAAAAACATATGTAGATTCAAAATATAATACCATTGTTCCTGCTTTACAAGATCGAATATGTAACATTTTTGTTTACTCAACAGAATATGTTTCTATTCAAAATCGCAGAATTAATAATATGGCAGATCCTTTGGATGGCAAAGATGTTGCCAATAAAAGATATTTCGATAAAGCATTGCAAAATTTAAATCAATCATTTTTGAATTACTGCAACACACTCGTTAAATTGAAAGTTGAATAAACGTCTCACATATTTATTTACCTGCGAAGTGGAATAAAAAAACTGATAATTTTCATTTAGGTAACCTAGTCTTCTTTTCTTTTTTGTGGATTGTTCGGTTTATAAAATAAATTCTGATAATTTACCTGATGATACTCTAACTGTGATTAAGGATTCGAAAAAAGTTGATTATAGTAAACCATTTGATGCCAAAAAAAGGTGATAAATTGGTTTTTAAAATAAAAAAAAACTAATATATCTGACTATGCTGATGGGTTTATGCCTATAATAGGAATATTCGTGAAATACAAAAATTAACTATATATATAATTATTAAATGGAGAACACTTCGTGTTTGAAGTGCAAGAAAGTCACTTAAAATAATAATATAAAAATTAGAATACAGCAAATAGGTGATTAGTCCAGAAAAGTGTATGCTAGTTGTGCAATTATAAAAAAAGGTCATTATTAAAAAAAATTGCTGAATGTGAGAGAAGGAATAAAGTATTAATTATATAAACCTGTGTAAAAAGATTTTCCAAGAAGAAAAGTTATTTCCTATGGCATTGATGATTTGTGGCAAATTGATCTTTTAGAAATGGATACTGGAAATTTAAAAGGTATATTTCTCATAAATAAAGGCTATAAATATATTATGACAATTATTAATTTTTTTTTCTTCGAAATTTGCTTTTGCTATACCAATCACAGGTAAAACTGCAAAAAAATTTAGCAAATGCATTAGGAAATATTTTGATGAAAAGAAAACCAAATAATTTACAAAGCGACAATGGCTTAGAATTTTATAATATAATAGTTAAAAAACTTATGGAAAAACATTATATAAATAATTTTTCTCCATTTTCTGAATTAAAAGCTAGCATTGTTGAAAGATTTAATCTAACTGTAAAAAATGTAATGTGGAAAATATTTGCTTTGAATGGCATTTTTAAATGGACAAATATATTGGATGAATTAGTGAAAGACTACAACACAAAGAACAGCACTATTGGCATGAAGCCAATTGAAGTTAGTAAAAAAAAATTTATTTCAAACAAAGTGTGTGTTTACTAAACCAAAATATAAAGTTGGAAATATTGTTCGTGTGAGCAAACTGAAAAAAAAAAAAAATTTTTAAATTGAAAAATGTTATACAGCTAATTGGTGAACATAATTGTTTACTATTTGTAAAGTTTTAAATTTTGATGTGCCAACTTACATATTAAAACATACAAAAGGAGAGGAAATTAAGGGCTAGTTTTCATGAATACAAAATTATGAAAACAAACTATCCTGATGAATATTTGGTTGCAAAAGTTTAAAAAATTAAAGGCCAAAAATTTTTGTAAAGAGGTTAGATTTTGATAACTCGCATAATTCACGGTTTAATAAAACATATGTAGTGTACATTTAAATACTTTTGTTTTAATATTTATAATTATATGAACAAAAATACGATTAACCACTTTGGCTATATTAAAACTTATTTCGTCTTGATTAAACCTTTTAAATTTAGAATTTAATTGTGTCTCTATATACTTCTGCCTCTCTATTTAATAATTAATATTTATATCTCTGTGGTTAAATTCGCCACACTCAATAGCTAATTTCATATCTGGAAAATCTAAATTAATTCTATAATTGTCTATTTTATATTGCTGTTTACAATTTAAATTTTTAAAACTTGTAATAATATGGGAAATATATTTAGTTTCTTTTATTTTTTCTTAAAAACATTTATGTTTAAATTATGCAGTTTAAAAATTTGTTTTACCACTGTTTTATTGGCTATTCTAGACTTTGTCAATAGTTGTGTTAATCCATTTTTATTTATATGAATTGTGTTAACAATATTGCCAACATATTTATTCGGTTTTCATGTTTTTATAAAGATTTTTATTGTTTTCACTAACAAGTTTTCTGATAGCGTGATTCGTATCTATATATTGTAAAATTTCAGCAACATATTTTCCTCTAAACCATGGTTCATTATTATTATCTAGCCCAATATTTATTTTTATACTGTTGAACATTAAATAATTAATAATGTAGTATTTTTATTGTTATCTTCCAGTTTTAAATTTTCCAGCTGTTTCTCTAATGATTCGGCTATTTTGTATGTGGCAATATATGTTTTTTATACATATTATTTTTTGTAAATAAAATGAAAAATTGAAGAATATAATTTTATAAAATATAGACCAAATTCATTGATAAATATTGTATGTGGTTTCATGTTTGAAATCGTTCCTATTTTAGGGGCAGTTCTTAGTTCAGTAAATTTATTTTAATTTTTTTTCTTCATATTTTCAGAGCCTACACTTCCAGGCTCTGATACACCATAATGAATATAAAGATATGTGTCCATGAATCATGGACACCAGCTTCATTGATAAATTCTTACTTAATTCGACTAAGAATATTTATATCATTAATTAATTGTTGTTGAGTAAAATTATTTTCAACAATGTTAAAACCATTGTGAAAACACTCAATGTTGACATTCATGGTTTCTTTCATTCTTTGATATACAGTGATAGAATTTGGATTATATTCACATCTCAATAATATTTCACAATTTGGATGTATATCTTCGATTCTTTGTTACTGTTTTCGAAGATTTCTTCTTTGAGTTCTAATCACATAATAATCATATTCACGATCATCATCGAACAATTCTAGAAGAATAAATGTTGGATTTAAATTTTGGTTTTGTATCTGTGGTACAGCATGAGGGGCCATATCTCTAATTACCTCATTTCTGCGATTTATTCCATCTACAGCTCTATGAACTGTTTCTGTTAAATTTTCAAAATTTTATCTTTAATTTTATTTGTTTCTTTTAAATTTTCAATGTGATCATCTTTAATTTTCTTTATATCTTTTAAATAATTAAGTTAAATTTCGTGTATTCTTTTAATGTGTTTTATTTGACCTTTGAATAATTGCATTACATCTTTTTGAATCTTATATTCACCATGTTTTCTAATTGATGGATGAACATCGTCAAATATCCATGTTTTAAAAACTTTAGCAATTTCACAATGCGAACTAAAATACATTCATATAAACCAGGCTCACTAATGTAAACTGCTTTGCCTTCGTTATAAGACAGGCGGTATGCGTTTTGCATACTACCTATTTTTGAAAGAAAAGAGTTATGTTGTGGATAAACATTTTATAAAAGGCGTCTTTTATATTTTGATATTATAAAATTTCAGCAACATCTTCACCACAAAACCAGGGCTCATTTTTATCATCTAATACAACATTCATTTATTTATTTTTGAAAATTAAATTATTTAAATCAAATAATGTAGTAATTTTACTGCCATTTTCTATTTATATGTTCTCTAGTTGTTTTTCTAGTAATCCGGCCATCTTGTAATATATATATATACTTTTTTATGAAGAAAACGAAAAATTGAAGAATATAATTTTATAAAATATAGATCAAATTCATTAATAAAACTTGTGTGCAGTTCCATATTTGAAGGTGTGAACAATTCGTTCAGCCTTATATTTTCATAGATATTTATATGTTTTTCTATGATTATATAGCTCTTAAGTAGTTAAATTTTATTTTGTTTGATTCTCTTTTTCGGGTAGTGCAAAAATTGTAATTTTAATAGCGAGAATAATTATATATGTCTTCATTTATGTACAAAAATTTTTTTTACTGAATCTCTTTTAATATTGCCACAATTTGCAGGCGGGATACTTGTCCCGCCTGCAATTCCATAATGAATAAAACGCAAAATATCCTTGGTTATCAACTTATCTTGATCAAATTTCAGCACCAAATTTTTTCTTCTCTATTATAATTTTTTTCCTAAATAACCACAAAACAAAAAATGGATTTTCTGCTCGACAAGTTGCACAATTCACTTGAATTCACCAAACTACAAGATGTAGAAAATAATAAATGGTTTAGGGCAACAGATTGTGAAATTTGCGAATTTAATTTTGGTAAAAAAAAAAAAAATAATTGTATTCAAGATGACAAATAAAAGATTGTATTACCAGAGCGCTACGTCAGGATACTCGATAAAAATTCTTTGAAACTAATAAATGAGAAGGAAATTTTTCTAAAGTATAAAGGTTTAAAATAAATGAAAAATTGAAAATTTGTCCATGATCTTGAATTCTCTTAAGCACATTTTTAAAAGCATCAGTTAAAGTTTTTTATTCTTCTTAACAAATGTGTTTCTTTATAAATAAACATGAACTTCGCCTATTTTTCCTTGCGGTTTGTCAAATATTTTAAAAGGCGGCAATGGCTCAAGTCTGCTGTCTTATAAATTTGATAAAGTATCCGAAGAGCTCAAAAATTTAGTTCATACATTTCATTTAAATTTACAAAGCTTGCAATTATCACTCTTAGACAACACTAACGATAAATATGAACTTCGAGAAATGAGTCAATATCAAGAGAAAATAGAAGAAGCGTTAAAAAAAATTAGTAGAGCTTCGAGTATAAAATTTTTTTGTTTGTGTCAATTTTTTTTAATGGGCACTTGGAAATATACAAAATATTTGCAATGTTGATCAATGAATATGGTTAATATAAAAGAATGTTGATTTCTTTATTTTTATTTTTCTTAATATGATTTGTTTCTTTAAAAATAAAAATGGAGAATAGTATAAGCAAGCAATGTAAAAAATGTGAAGTTTTAAACATTGAACGTTTTCCATCACATAAACACACAAAAGATAAGGACATTAACACCTGTAAAAATTGCTGCTATGAATATTCTAAAAGTCGCTATGAGTTACGAAAAAGAATGTGGAAAATCTGTTTGCAAGGTAAATTTCGAAAAGCACAAAATTACTAAACTGCACAATACTGATGAAATTCTGCAATGTCATTCTTCAAGCAAGACCTGCATAGTATGCAAGGAGAATAAATCTATCGACGATTTCGCTTCTCATAAAAACATAATAGATAAGCATTTTAACACTTGCAAAAAATGTTATACAGAATATGCTAAACGACATTATTAGTCAAAAAAAGAGAAAGTGCAATGCGAATGTGCGGAAAATTTGTATATAACCATTCTCTGAAAAAACATAAAAAATACTAATACACACATTTATACAATGGATATTCTAAGTGAACTCGAGCATTCGCTGACATCATAAATTTTTATTATAAAAAAAATTCATTATATATAAATATGGAGACGAGCAACCTAGTGGGTGAGTTGAGAGAAAATAGATTGCGGGAGATGAGAATTATAGGTAGAGAATTAAAAATAAAAAAATTAATAAATTACATAAAGATGATCTTATTGCAAATATTATTCAAAAAAGCGAATATAAATTTAAAAATCCTATCGAGAATATAAATGATTTAACAGGTGCTGAATTAAGAACTAAGGCTAAAACCTTTAACATGAAAAATATATAATTTTAGAAAAGCTGATTTAATTACAGCTCTTATGCGAATAATTAAAAATGAACAAAGAAAAATATTTTTTGCAAATTTACCTTTTCCAAATGGCATAATAATATATAGAAAGATAAAAGGGTTTTGAAAGAAATTTTTCCTTTTTCCAATAGTGTATATTTGAACAACAAAAATAGAAAAACTAATAACACAACGAAGTTGAGAAAACTTTCAAATGCAGGTTATCAACATATAACATCGAAAACAATTTTAATATAGTGTTGGTACCAGAAATTTTTTAGTTTCGGCAAAGCAACAAATATTTAAAATTTTACACGATCAACTTATGAAACTTAGAGCTGTAATGCCCAACATTAAATTTGCTGCTTATTTTCGAAGCCGAAAAACTGGCGAGATTCGAATATTTGACGAAATTCACTCACACACATTTACATTATTGAATAAGGAGACATTAAACATTTTTACAAACAAATAAAAAATTAAATAGTTTGCACGAATAGAAAACATTGAAAGAAGCACCTTAGATTGGGCATTACATAGCATAATTGGGATATAATTAGCCATAAATAAGTATAATCCATTAAATGGATCATCATATATTGAACTACCAGAAGTGATTAAGAATTAAAGATCATGCATTAATGTGAAGAATGATGATCAAAAATGTTTTCTTTGGGCAATAAAATCTGCACTGTTTCCTGCTGAAAAAGACCCACACGGAATATCTAAATATAAAAGTGAGGGTCTTAACAATGACAAAGCATTACATAAATATGAATATCCTATAAAAATTGGCGATATTACAAAAATAGATAGCCAAATTGATGTTTCCATAAATGTTTACTCTATTGATGATAAATTCAATGTTTATTCACTAAAGCTTAGAAAAAATAAAAAGGAACAACACATAAATTTATTTTAAAAATGGTGAAAACTCACATTATTGTTGGATAAGAGATGAATCGAAGTGGCTTTCAGCACAAAAAAGTAAACACAAAAGTAAAATTTATATTTGCGATATGTTTCTTAAATTTTTTTATTCTCAAGAGAAATTAAATAAACAAACATAATATTGTTAAAAAAATAAACCGGTGAAGATAATCTAGCCTTCAAAAGGCGAACAAATAAAATTAAAAAATATGAAACACCACTAAAGTCCCATTCACAATATATGCAGATTTTTAATCAATTAAAAAAATATATCAACCACCAAACCAAATTTATGAGAAATAAAAAAATTTAACTTAATCAAAAAATATCCAATTTTAACAAAATATGGTATTGATTATGGTCTTTACAAAGAAATACTCAAAGAAAAATATGAACTTACAAATGGGCAAATAAATAACATTGATTTAAAATTAAATGGTGCATCATACTCAATTAAATATGAGCTACATGAAGCTTCTGGTTTTTGCTATTATATTGTATCTGCTTATGGTGATTATAAACCACCAGTTGTACATCGTGGCCCAGATGTGCATAATAGTTTTATACAATCAATAAAAAGAGAAGTTGATGAGATAGGGCAGATTTATTTGCAAATTGAGACAACGCACCCACTAACAAAAGAAGAAAAAAATATTATATAGGAAATCAAAAAGATGTATTGCATGCGAGTACGAATATTCTAAGGGCAATAAAAAGTGCGTCATCATGATCATATAAGTGGAAAATTTACTAAGCCAGTATGTAATAGTTGTAATTTACAATTAAAATTAACAAATTTTGTACCAATTTATTTACATAACTTAGCTGGTTATGATGCTCATTTATTCATTAAATAGTTGGGCTATGATGATAGAGAGATTGAGTTACTTGCGAATAACAAAGTAAAGTTTATTATAACTTTTTTTTTTTGGGGGGGGGGGGGGGACAGAAAATTTGAAGATGCAATTCATTGACACATTCAAATTTATGGCTAGTGGTTTGGATAAATAATGGTCTAATATAACTAAAGAACAAATGAAACACTCACAAAAACATTTTCCAGAAAATAAAATAGATTTAGTTATTAAAAAAGGTGTTTATCCATATTATATGGATAATTTAAAAAAAATTAACGAAACTCAACTTCCCCCAAAGAGTGAATTTTACAATAAATTAAACGAAAATTATATCTGATGATGAATACGAACATGCAAAAAATATATGGAACCAATATAATATAAAAATTCTTGGTGAATACCATGATTTATATTTAAAAAGTGATGTACTATTGTTAGCAGAAATATTCAAAGATTTTAGGAACACATGTATAAAATCTTATGGCCTAGACCCTGCATGGTATTTTACAGCACCAGGTTTATCGTTAGGCGAAATGTTAAAAATGAACAAACGATCATTAGATTTATTACATGATTATGACATGATTTTAATAATTGAAAAAGGAATTCGATGTGGTATTTCGCAATGTTGTAAGCGATATGTTAAATCAAATAACAAATATTTGGAAGATTTTAACTCAAATCAAGAATCAAAGAATTTAGCTTTCTCGATGCGAATAATTTATATGGTTGGGCAATGTCGCAACATTTATAACATGGTGGTTTCGAGTGGGTGTACTATGCATTAAATGATTTAGATTATTGGAGTGAAAAAATATTAAATTTGAAAAATGTTTTTGAGTTTGGTTAAAAATTAGAAGTTGATTTAGAATATTCACAAGAACTACATAATTTACACAGATCTTCCATTTTGTCCAGAAAATAAGTTAGTTCCAGATACCAATGAATATAAACTATTAACGACTTTATATAAAAAAGAAAAATATATACTACATTATCGTAATTTTAAACAGTGCCTAAATATTGGAATGGAAAATAATAAGAAACAGAATTGATATAAAACTAGTTTCAAGTGAAAAAAATTTGCGAGAAATTAGTGGCCAAGCCAAATTTCAAGAAAATACTATTATTAATGAGAATCTTGCAGCTATTCACATGAATAAAACTAATTTAAAATCTAATAAGCCAATATATGTGGGCATGGCCATTTTGGATATTTCCAAAGAATTAATGTACGATTTTCATTATAAAATTTTGAAGCCAAATGATAGTTATAAAATTGAATTGTGTTTTCAAGATACCGACTCTTATTTTTAAAACATTAAAACAGAAGATTTCTACAAAGACATGAAGTCGATATTAGCTAAATTTGACATGAGTGATTATCCCAAAAGACAATATTTATAACATGCCACAAATAAATATAACAATTTTAGGCAAACTGAAATATGAGTGTAATGGCAATGTAATTAAAGAATTTGTTGGCTTAAAAGCGGATATGTATGCATTCAAAGTTGAGGATACACAAAACAAAAGAGCAAAAGGTGTGAAAAAAATGTGTAGTCAACAATAGAATTAATTTTGACGACTATAAGATATGTGTGTTTGATGAGGAAATTCAATATAGGGCAATGAATTTGATATAGAGTGAGAAACACAAAATATATACAGTAGAGGTTAATAAAATAGCTCTGAGTCCTTGTCTTAACAAGATAATTATACTAAAAAATAAAATAGATAGAGTACCGTATGGGTATCAAAATTTATAATTTTATTAGTGGGAGGTGCAATGTGTAAGAAAATATATTACAAGTCATATGGCGAATTCGATGTCAGTGATTCACTGACACTTGGCGCTATACAAAAATTATTCATCACACCTATTTCTGAAAGAAAAGTTTTATAATTTATGAACCTCTTAATGTTCACTGGCAGTTTACCTTCAAATTTTGTAAGAAAAGTTTTATATTTTATGAATGAGAGTTGGGATGAATTTTTCATCCGACCTATTTCTAAAAGAAAATTTTTTATATTTTATGAACGTCTTAACGGAGGAGAGAATCGCTCCCCCCTTTAAATTTCCAAAGAAAAGTTTTATATTTTATTAATGAGAGGTGGTATCCGTTCTTGATACCACCTATTCCTGAAAGAAAAGTATTACATTTTATTAATGAGAGTTGGGATGAATTTTTTATCCCAACTATTTTTGAAGAAAAATGTTATATTTTATTAATTAGAGGTGGGGCCCACTTTGGGTCCCACCTCTAATATTTTGGAGCTTAATATTTTGGAGATATTAAGGGGCCTTAAAATGTGGCGTCCTTTGTGTTTTCTAATAAAACAGTAAAATATTAAACTTATTTAATTTCCAAAACAATGTCGATATCAGTACCATCAAAATTAATTAAATGTTCAATTTCATCTCTACTTTCTAAAACAATGTTACTAAATTGCTCATTATTAATTTGATAAAATATTGGATATGGGGGCACATAAATAACATAGTCTCTAAAACCAAACATAATTTTTGGTGGAAAACTAGCAAATACATTAGTCCTCAAGTGGTTAGTTTCATCATATTTTTTAAACATGCCATATGCCAAATTACAATGAACATTGATTGTTTTATATGGAAAAAAATAGGCGATTTAGTGCCTACAAAAATTTTATCTTTTCCAATATATATATATTTTTCAAAATCGAGACTATCAGACAAAGGATCATCAAGTTTAATATCAAACTTGGTTTTAATTGTTGTTCTATTTTTCACATCGTATGTTGTTATTTCAATGTTGTTTGTTGAAAATGGCTCAATTAAATTTATAGCTTATTTTAATGATTTAACATCATATTGGCCTCTGGGAATATTTATAACAGAATTTTTATCACCAACTGTACTCATTTTTTCAATCGCAGTTATATTATTGATCTCCACATTTGGAGTTAAAATTTTGCACGAATACTAATTAATGCTATCGATTTATCTTTATGAATTATACCATAGTGAAGTTTCTTCTTTAGAATAGAACTGTTGTTTGTTAACTTGAAAACTTTATTATTATCCATTTATTACAAAAATTATTTTAATTAAATGAAAAAAGTTGACTGGGGTGTTGGTGTTTGAATTCCTGAGGAAACTTAAAAGAAAAAAATGGTTAGTTATTGCCCGATAGTAATCGCGGCTCAGCATCTGTGGGAAGACAAATTTAATCATCAATTTTATTTATAAGACAGGATGGCTATATTTTAATAAATTCTACGTTTGCTCTAAAAGTTTGAATCAACCAAAATATATTCAATTACAAGACAATTTTGAAGTGATATCCAAACAATTTAATGAAAAAAATGGCTTATTATTCAAGTAGCAATGGTGAAATGATTTCACTAGATCAATATGAAAATGAGTCTCTAGTAATTTCTGATGATGTGATTTTACATGTGCAAGATGTAGCCTGCGAATATTTTACTAGAGGTCGGCATAAAAATATTGATATGTTTTATCTTGCGCAGGCATATCCGAGTCCCCAAGCAATTAGTACGAGATAACACAAATTTTCTGTGTATATTTCTGTGTATATTTCGACAAGATGACTCTGGGATATGCCTGCGCAAGATAAAACACATCAATATTTTTATGCCGACCTCTAGTAAAATATTCGCAGGCTACATCTTAAACATGTAAAATCACATCACACACACACACAGATATATATATATATATCTGTGTGTGTGTGATGTGATTTTACATGTTTAAGATGTAGCCTGCGAATATTTTATATATATATACATATAGCAATTTTGTTGGAGGAGACATGAGTTTTTAGAAATTTAAAGAGATATGTGCCGGATGCTAAGACGAAAATTATGGTTTTCTAACATTAGATTTAAGTAGAAAAATGGACAGTGGTAAGTATAGAAATCAAATAAAATTTTTTATATTTTAACTCTCTCTTGTGAATTCAATATTTGTGTATCTGTGCAGCTGCTACTAGCAATAAGTTTTACAAATTAGCTTATCTTCTTCATTTACATGCTCGATAACAGATCTCTTGTATTTTTATAATCCTATATTACAATTTCATCTTTAGTTATTGAACCACTTCCACAACTGAACTGCAGCACACTCTCGTAGTGAGAAAAAAAAGCTTATCTGCTCTCTCGTCCACAACTAAACTTCAGCGTACTCTCGTGGTGACAGAAAAAAAGCATATCTACACTCTCCTTCGCAACTGAACTGCGGCCACTCTGGCCTCAGTGGTGCAAGTTTACCTCGTCGAACTCGCAGTGAGCTCTGTCCGCAATGGGAAATATGTTATCAACTGTGCTGATACATTAGCCTCGCTGCTCTTGGCGAGTGCAACCACGATGTACAGTAAAGTTTTCTCCTCGCAGAGAACACACTACGAATCACTGCTGCAAGAGAGAATACAATTATTTCCTCACCAAGCATTTAACACTCCCATTATTAACATTGTAGTTTACCACATGCAGCATTTTTATCAGCCCCTCACTCGCCCAGCCACTTTGGCTCAGTGGTTGGGATTTTGCCACGTGTTACGGATATAATTTGCAGAGTACAGCGTCACGACGGAAACACTCTACGCCTTGCGCATAGGAGCAATGAGGCACTAGGCGTGCATGTTAGTGTCGCCCGTATCGCTTCCTAGCTTTTTGACCTTGGATGCGGGGTTCTCGAGGGGGTCCATCACACTCTTAACAGCAGGGGGCTTCGGCATCCACGGGGATGAACTGAGGTTGATATGGAGCAGTGGTGGAATGCAGTAATGGGGAGAGGGAGTACCCCGATAAACTCCCTTGGCCAACAGCAACATCCTCCAGGTTTACCACGTGGCAAAATCTGTATTTGACCTCTCCCAGAATCTGACCTGGTTCTGCGCGGAGGGCGGATTGCGGTCTGACTACTGCACGATCGCGGCCCCATGAGAAAGTAGACAATACGTCAAAAACAAAATGTTTTCAAATAACCGAAAATTCAGGCAAAGAAAATTTGTAGGAGATTTGAGAATACATATTGTGTAAATATTCTCAATTTTTTCTTGATTGCCGTAATTCGTATTAATTTTTAATTAAGTAAAATTTTTTCTAAAAATGCTTTCATGCGCCTAGAGTTTTGTCAACGAAGTGCATTGAAACATTTTTTCTGGTAGCAAGCGCTGGTCATTAGAAAACACGCATAGAGTAGCCTATGGTAACAAAAATTTACTTCAGCGACGTATGTTTATTTTGTCAATATTCTCGCAATATTCTCGCATTTCCTGTTTCTATTCATTTTATTTTATTTTTCACCAGCATTGGCATAATATATAGATACTTTTACGACCAAAACTTAACGAAACAATATTCTCTAGCAAGCAATCGAATGTATACGTTAGCTGTGTGGAGAACCGACCATTAGTAGAACGAATTGTAAGAACTGGCTCTGTCGGATTTCTGCTTCACACTCCTTTTTTTATGGCGAACAATAATTGTAATTATCGCACTCTTCAAAGCGACACGCGCCACCCTTCGCTTGCATTTCTGTCTAGCATCCAGCTTCCCAGACCTCTTGCCCGGCCAGAAGTCGACAACGTTCAGCTAGAGGCACTGTTGGCAAGTCCCAGTCCATGAAACATACGTCTGAACAGTACTTTACCTGCAATAATAAACCACTTTAATACAACCTCGGTAGCGCAGTAGGCAGCGCGTATATCTCCCAATCGTAAGGTCGCGAGTTCGATCCTCACCCGGGTCTCTCCATATATATATGAAAAAATATATATATACAAAAAGGTATTTTTTTCATTATTATATTTGCTGCCACCCTACTTTCATTTCGTCTCTAGAACTATGATACGAAACAAAAAGTGAAACGAGTAGGATTTTCTTTTCGGAAACTAAGAATTTATGCCAATAATACTAGCTCCAGGGTTGTTTGTAACAGGGATGGGGAATGGGTGGGGAAGGACTTAGAAAGGAAGGGATACAGGTGAAACAGAGAGGAAAATAAGGTCTAGACATGGGCAACGAGAGAGGAGAGAGAGAGAGAGAGAGAGAGAGAGAGAATTAAGACTGGAGGAAAGGAAAAGAAGTGAAATTTTCTTTGGGATGCACATCAGTAGTAAAGTGCCACATATTGAAATAAAATTGTATTCAAAACTTATATTTTTCGATTTCTCTTCCTACCTTGTTTGTAATAACGTTGTCTTCGTTGGCTTGATATCGTTTTTTTTTGTCTTGCTGGATCATATTTCTTCGATCCTTATGCCTATAACTGTAGATTACTGATTTCTGTTCTCTTCTTGTGGTGGTGGATTTTTTAATCTATAATGATGCTGTTTTTCCATGTACAGTTGTTACCTACTTTCCATAGGAAACAAAGGATTATGTGATCACCTTACTGACTACGTGCCTGTGGAACTGTGTGTATTTAGTTGTCTTTGTGTGTGTAGGTGTGTGTATGAGTTTGTGTGTGTGTTTGTGTGTGTATGTGTGTGTAGCCTCCCTTTAAATATAACGCTACTTCTCGAGTCCCTGTTACCCAATCATCCTAACGCAATAACTCAGGCAAGGTTAGGCAGTCCACAAAGAGTCTTGCAAATAGAATAACTTGTACTTCTCGTAATTGTTGAGGAAAATTAATATTTGTGTTATTAGATATTGTGTATTTAAGGGTCATCACAAAACGTGTAATTATTGTCATAATAAAAGGTGTTGTGTCAATGAATTCTGGTATACCAATCCGTCTAGAGTTACGCACCCCCTGAGTAGTCCCCACCTTAGGAAGACGGTTATGTCATACAGTAACTGAGCTAGAATACAGAGCGAAGTGTAGACCATTAGTAAGGTTAAGAGGAGGTAGGACTGCTACACCGTACACAGAATCTTGCCTAACTCGACACACTTATAGCACATATCACTAACGCCTTATTTTATAGTTTGAGATGACATCAGCTGTTTATTTTCAAAACGGCACCGTGCAAAAATTGTTGAGTTCTTTGTCATATCTCAGGCAATTTTAAACCGATTCAAAATAAAATTGATACGTTGATAGTCCACGCTACTGACATTAAATTACGAAAATCTTGTTTTCATCATTCTGTAATTTACTAAGATACCATCGCCTGATCAAAAAGTTTTACGTCGTATTGTAGGTACTACTCAGCCGATTTCTGCAATATTTGGCGAACAAATGCTGCTATGTTAGGTTACATTAACTTATAACATTTTATTAGATCACATAACTTTTTTAAAATAACGGTCTTATAAATATTTTAGTCGAGATTAGTCATATATACCTATCATTTAAGTATATATCATCCAAACATTGTATGCTGGCAATACCCGTTGAAAGCATTAAATATATTAATAGCCACCGTTGTCCTCTATTTTGTCAGATACCACCTCTAAAAAGAAGAGATTTGCATCACATCTCGGGAATTGCCCAACCGATTCCCGCCTAAGTTGGTATACAAGTAATGTTGTGGTAGCCCACTAATTTTATATTACTTTTATACATTAGTTACTTGTTTTCAAATTGGCGACACTATAAACGTTTATTATGTCGTCTGCCAAAATATTTGATCGACCTCAACCACACTTGGTACGATGCTAGTTCTTATTACGAATATTAAACATAATATTTTTAAGTCGTTTTTTTGTAAGATAGCGCTACACACAAAAACAAAGCTTTTACATAATACCTGCATTGAGAACTACTGAACCGACTGCCGCCAATTTCAGAATGTATGTAGTGTTATGGCTCAAGTTCAGACGTTTATGACAAGATTATACTTAATTTTAAATATTTTGCTTGCTATATTAAAATAACCATAAGACTTATTCCAGCCAAACTTCATATAATGACTGTGTATTTTGCAGGCATTAAATTTGCGTATTTGTCGCTTCGTTGCTCAAACGATTTTGAAAGGTAACGCCACCTGTAAATTAAAGCTGCCAAAACGAATATCAATGAATTTAGTACGCAAAATATACTATGGTGCTCTGTCTGATTTATATATTTTTATTACTCATTTTCAAGACGACGTTCGTACTCTTTGTGTTGTCCTTATTTCCCTGGAACCATACATCTGGTTAAACTAATCTATTGTGTTTAAGTACTTATTGTGTGCATTAAATTGACTAAGTAACGACCTCAGTTGCCCATCATTTTGGAAAGAAATTATACCTAATAAGTTACGGTTTTTTTTTTTTATTTTTTTTTTTTTTTTTTTTTTTTTTTTTTTTTTTTTTTTTTTTTTTTTAGAAAACGACTGATGACTTCGTTATGTAATGTACGTAGCTACATGATATGATGAAGTTCTGTCGAACTCTTTGGAAAATATCCGAAAGTTCTCTATGCGTGCAGTTTCTGCGGCTTTTCTTCCTATAAAGACTATTTATTACTTCGAGGCTTCGCAAGCTTGACAAATACTCCAAAGAGAGAAGTCAAGTTGAGTGAGATCTCGATATCGATGATTCTACAGAGTTGGGCGATCACGTACAGTAAAGTTTTCGCCGAAGGTATTATTAACGTTATGTGGGCAGCAGCAGTAAAGTTTTTTTGTACATGCATCGTGTTTGTACCACATTTTGAAACATACTGTTCATGGAACATCTCGCAAGAGTTGGCGACATACACCCATACTGAGGCGGAGAGGCAAGATACAAGCATCAGATGAAGTAACTTCCCATCGTGAATTCGAATTCTTAAATTATAAATTAGTTAAAATATCAACGAAGAAAGTTTTCAAGTCTAATTAAGTTTTTAAGTCTAATAATTTGCTGGATCTGGATCCTCCACCGATAGTAAAACATAAAAAAGTTCTTGCCGAGAAAAACTAGTCGTACTACCGTCCAAAGTAGCAAAAATCAGTTGGTACACTTGGGTAAATCTTCTTGTACACGAGGAGCCCACAAACTGTTTCCATAATCAGTCAACTTCCGTAATGTACCCGCAGATGCACGTGGACACATGGCGCCTCTTGGCTGTCGTGTGAGGTTGGTCGCATAACAACTCCCACGTAGCCAAATACAATATACCCATAAGCAGCCCGATTCTGCGTAGCCAACTGTACCCCAAACATACCGGCGCAATTAGTGGGCCATGAGTGGCAGCAGTGGCCCACTGAATTCCTGCTTCTTGCCTGCCGTAAGTTAAATAACTGTCGTCAGCAAATGTTGGCAATCCAATTGTATCCCAACTACTTGCCGCTTGTGGCCCACTTAAAAACAGCTCACCATACATTTTCAAAACGAAAATTTATTTATGTTTTGCCCAAACAAGAACTATTTATTTCCCATCTTTCTTCATATATGTCGACATCAGTATTATGTCACGATTGGTAACATTTCTTTCGAAGAGCGTGGAATCGCACTCACAACTCTTGAGTTTGTAGCCTACAAAACTACCAATTACTCTACCATTTACACGTTTATAACTCTGTTAAGTAAAACAATACTTTACACACACAAAAGTTGCATTATTAAATTTGCAACAGACACACTTTAATTTAGTATCACAAGTCAATACTGGAATTTACGAGTTTTGTTTGAAATACTAGCATTTTAGTTTCGGACTACTTTCAGGCAGTATTTAAGATACAATATATATATATATATATATATATATATTTGCATTTTATGCTTTACAGGTTTTCATTCTTGAAACAGTCTTATTCCATCTTCACCCGTGATTGCTGACGTGTTGAATTTTAGGGTTCTGGGTTTGGACCCCATGTAAGGCATGGCCGTGTGTGACATTCTGAAGTGAATAAGTCTTTAAATTTGCAACCATAGTGGGAGGTAATCCAGAAAATCCGATGATAACAAAATCGGGGGATACAGTTTGGCATTGCAGCTCCGAATCTACCGTCTACATTTCAAAATTAAATTACACAGCTTGAGTGCCAAAGGATCAAAGAATAAGTTACGTTGTGTGACTACAGCGAAGAATCGTGAGGGGATGGAAGGAGGGTTTTGCGGGGGGGGGGGGGGCGGGGGGAGGGAATTTTGAGTTCGTTTCGCCGCGTCTTATAAATTCCACGTAGTATGACTTATGGCTCGGAGAAACTACGACGCTCGTTTGAGTTTCAATCGACAGATCTCGTCAAGATCAATCGATTGCGTGTATAAAAACATTTGTGTGACGTGGTTATGGTGAAATTGTATGCGTTTAGTGAAAAAATTAAGAAAACTTAACACAATTTTGGCCTATACTCGTCAAAAAGCCAAGTCGAAATACAAAAATCGTATACGGTTGGAAAGAGCATCTTAAAATCAATCCAGTGATAACCATAAAACCCCATATGATCGAATGAAGCGGTGCCGGGGACGTAAAATAAACATCAAGGCGTCCGAGCGCGTCAGCATAGACGCATTCACGCAAAACAAACGGCCATGTCCCCAACACAGCCAAAACCCAATTTTTTGGATGTTAGTTAAGCTTAGTTTGGTACAAAAGACGTCCCACATTAGTTTTCACGCGTAAGACGTGGAAATTCAAGCAGGAATAAGGGAACACACATTTTAGGACTTAATTCACGGCTATATTTTAAGTGTTGTTTGGTACGGCGTAGGCTATTTCTACAGTGTCTTAAAGCTCTTTGAGTGGTATTGCTCTTTAAGGCTTTCTTCTCTCAAGTGCGAACCGTTTCGTAGTTGACGTTAATAACTGCAATAGTGAAGCAGCTGCGTGACGTAAAAAGGCCAGTATTAAATGATAACGTGGATAACTGTATTGGTGAATATTTGGCATAGGCCATTCACGGTAAAGTGAGCACTTAAGGCCCTTACAAATTACACTAACCCTTAGTAAATATATTTTATTGCAGCTTCAAGCGTTAACTATTGAGAGTGGCGAAATATATACACTGTGTTTATTAGCCATATCGCAATGTTTATAATAAAAAGTTGCCGAAAGTTAGAAATTAGTTGAAAGGGAAATTTTAGCATGGTCTTAAAATGTGCTTACTTTGCCGTGAACAGTCTATAGTGAGTAGTATTAGTGATAATTAGATGCCAGGGTCAAATAATAGAGACTGTAACATAGATTAGTCAATTCACGGTTACATTCAACTTTTATGAATCATTGCTGAATTTCTACTTCCAGGATACTCTTCCGCATCGTGCAAACAAAAGTTAATCGAATGTATAAAATTACACCAACGTGACAACGCATCACATTCGTGCGCACTCAGTGTAATAATACTTAGCATAATAACAATTTCTTACTAAGCATTACCAACACGCCTATTTTCTCGTTGTTTTTATTAGTATAAATTATAAATGTAATGTTATAATTGATCGATAAAATATAAACAAAAGTTCAATTTAATCAAAAATAAGGTACTTTTACGTTAACTGAAGTATAAAAGCTTGTGATATACGACATGTTTAGGAAATAACCAAGCACGTCGTTCATGGGCTGATATTTCAAAGGTTGCATTCAAAAAGTGTGAAGAAAACACTACATACAAGCTGAAATTGGCGGCCACCAAATTGAATAAATTTAACTTAATAAAAAAAAAAAATATCCAGTTTTAACAGAGGACGAAATTGACAATGGCACTTATAAGGAGATACTTAAATAAATATATAATTTTACAAATCTTCAAATAAATACCATTGATTTAAAGTTGAATGATGAATCATATAGTATGAAATATAAATTACATGAAGCATCTGGTTTTTGCTATTATATTGTATCTATTTATGGTGATAATAAACCACCAGTTTTATATCGAGGTCCAAATGCACATAACACGTTTATATAATTAATGAAGGAATAAGTAGAAGAAATTGGGGAAATATATTCACAAATTGAACCAATGCATCCATTAACAAAAGAAGAAGAAAATTATATAATAGATCCAAAAAATGTACTGTATGCGAATGCGAATATACGAAGAGCAATAAAAAGTACATGATCATATAAGTGGAAAGTTAATTAATTCTCTATTTCATAATTGTAATCTATTGTAATTGTAATTTATTTTCATAATTTAGATGGTTATGATGCTCATTTATTTATCAAACAGCTAGGATATGATAGTAAAAATATATACTTAATTGCGAATAACGAAGAAAAGTTTATTATTTTTGGGAAAGCAACAGAAATTTTAAAAATGGCATTTATAAACACATTAAAATTTATGCAAGTAGTTAAGATAAATTTTCATCTAATTTAACTAAAGGTCAAGTAAAACACACCCAAAAGCATTTTCCAAAAAATCAAGTTGATTTAGTTATTAGCGAGGGTGTTTAGCCATATGATTATATGGATAGTTGGAAGAAATTTGAAGAAACAGAACTTCCACCAAAATGTGATTTTTATAATAAATTAAATGAATCTAAAATAAGTGAAGATTATTATGAACACACAAAATGTGTGCGGGATCAACTTAATATTAAATATCTTGGTGAATATCATGATGTATACTTAAAAACGATGTTTTATTCTTACCAGATATATTCGAAAATTTCAGAAAAACATGTATAAATGCATATGATTAGACCCTGCATGGCATTTTACTGCACCAGGATTATCGTGGGAAGCAATGTTAAAAATGACTAAACAGCTATTAGATTTATTGCATAATTATGATATGATTTTAATGATATAAAAAAGAATTAGAGGTGGAATATCGCAATGTTGTAAGCAATGTGTTAAAGCCGATAATAAATATTTAGGAGATTTTAATCCTAATCAAGAGTCTAGTTATTTAGCATATCTCGATACTATTAATTTACATGGTTGGGCAATGTCACAATATTTACCATATGGTGGTTTCGAGTGGGTTGATTATCAAGAATTTAACTTAGAATTTTGCAAAATTATATATTAAATCTTAAGAATGATTCTGATCATGGTTACAATTTTGAAGTACATTTAGAGCAATCACAATATCTACATAAATTACCTAAAGATCTTCCATTTTGTCCAGAAAATAGGGTAGTTCAAGGACCAAATCAGCCTAAATTATTAACAACTTTACTTAATAAATTAAAGTATGTAATTCACTATCGTAATTCAAAACAATGTCTAAATAATGGATTAAAACTTACTAAAATACCTAGAATATTCAAGTTTAATCAGTCTGATTGGCTGAAAAAGTATATAATATGGAGATGAGAACTAATGCAAAATATGATTTTGAAAAAGATTTTACAAACTGATGAATAATTCTATTAGGTAAAAGTATGGAAAAAAAATAGGTATATAGTAGACATAAGACTGGTTCCAAATGAAAAATTATGTGAAAAATTAATATGAAAGCCCAATTTCAAGAAAAGTACTATATTTAATGAGAATCCTGCATCCATACATATGAATAAAACAAGTGTAATATTTAATAAGCTTATTTATGTTCGTATGTCAAGTTTAGTTCTATCAAAAGAATCAGTGTATGATTTTCATTATAAAGTAATAAAACCAAAATATGGTTATAAAATAGAAATGTGCCATCAAGATACTGATTCATACATTTACAACATAAAAACGGAATATTTTTACGAAGACATGAAAACAATGATAAAAAAATTTGATACAAGTGATTATTCAAATGACAATATCTATAAGATGTCACAAATAAATAAGAAAGTTATAGGTAATATAAAAATACGAATGTAATGGGAAAATAATGAAAGTTTGTTGGTTTAAGAGCAATAATGTATACATATAGAGTTGACAATAAAGAAGATAAACGATCAAAAGGTGTAAAAAATGTGTAGTTAATAATATAATAACATATGACGACTACAATAATTGTTTGTTTAAAGAGAAAATAGAATATAGAACAATGAATTTAACAAGAAAGGAAAAGCATAAAATATATACAGTTGAAGTTAACAAGATAGGATTGAGTCCTTAAGATAGTAAAATGATTATATTAAAAAATAAAATAGATATATTATCATATGGATATTAAAACATTTAATTTTAATTATTTTTTGTATTATTAGATTTATATACTATATTTTTAATATCTTTAATTTCCAAAACAATATTAATATCAGAACCATAAAAATCAATTCATTTATCATTTTCATTTCTAATTTCTAAAACAATATGATTAAAACATTTATTATTAATTTGATAAAAAAATTGGAAATGCTGGTTCAATATAATATAATCTCTGAAACCAAAGATCTTTTTTGATGGAAAACTAGCAATTATATCGGTTTCTAAATGGTTAGATTAATCATATTTTATAAACATTCCACATGCAAAATTACAATGAACATTTAGAACATTAATTGATTTAAATGGATCAAAATTAGATAATTTAGTGCCTATAATAGTTTTTTCTTTTTTAGTAGTATTATTTCTCATAAAAACAAGCATATTGTATGGTTAATAATCAAATTTAATATCAAACTTAGATTTAATCGATATTCTGTTTTTCACATTGTCTGGTGTTAGTTCAGTGTTATTAGTTGAAAATGGTTCAATTGAATTTATAGTTTCTCTTAAAGATTCAATGTCATATTAACCTCTATAAATAGTTATAATTTCATTTTTATCAACAACAGGACTCAATTTGTCATTATAGCATTGTTGTTTATATTTGTGTTAAAAATGTTGTATAAAAACTAATCAAATCAATCGATTTTTCACTATGTAAAATATCATAATGAAGTTTTTTCTTTAGAACAGATCTATTATTTGTTAATTTAAATATTTTATCGTCCATTTATATAAAAAATTCATGTTATTGAATGTTATTATATGTTCTGAAGAAAACTCTAAAAATAAAAAGAATGGATAACTATTGCCTGATTACATTAGAGCAATAATATTTGGACCTAATAACAGTGAAAAAACTAATTTGATGATACATTTTATTTATAAGTTAGGATGGTTAAATTTTAATAAATTGTATGTTTGTTCAAAAAGTTTGAATAAACCCAAATATATTCTGTTACAAAATTATTTTGATGAGGCATTAAAAATATCAAATATTAAAAAAAATTGCATACTTTTTTAAAGGTAATGATGAAATGATTCCTTTAGATCAGTGCGAAAATGAATCTCTAATTGTATTTGACAATGATTTTTAGACAATCAAGATACAATTCGTGAATAGTTTACTAGAGGAAGATATAAATAAATAAAATATATGTGCGTGTGTGTATTTTAAGTAGCTCAAACATATTCAAAAATACCCAAACAATTGGTAAGAGATAATACTTTTTTTTTGTGTATATTTAGACAAGATGACACTAACTTAAAACGTATTTATAATGATTTTGTTGGCGGTAATATATCTTATGATAAATTTTAAGAAATATGTTCAAAATAATGTAATGAAGAATATTTTTTCATCACTTTAGATTTGATTAGAAAAAATAACGAAGGGGAGTATAGAAATAAAATAAAAAACTTCATTAATATTTTAAAAATTTTAAACCGTGTTTACGTTAAAGGAACGTTAAAATGAATATTAAAATGGCCTTTAAAATGACGATTAAAACAATATGCATTATGGTTTTTTTTGTTTGAATCAGATAATTATAAAAAAATATATATAAATTCACAAAACATCTGTTTTATTAATCCAAGAGTTACATGAATTATCAAAACCCAACCATTTTACATAAATTTTATCACCTTTTGTTGTTAGGACTTTTTCAACCAAATATTCATCGGGGTAGTAGTAATGCATGATTAATGATCCTGCACAACTGTTATCCTGCACGATTAATGATCCTGCTCTGTTAATGATCCTGCATGACTGTTATCCTGCATGATTAATGAACCTGCACGATTAATGATCCTGCAGAACTGTTATCCTGAACAATTAATGATCTTACACCATTAATGACCCTGCACCATTAATGATTCTGCACAACTGTGATCCTTAAGACAAAGATATAAATTCATAAACCTCTGTTTTATTAATCCAAAAATTATGAGAATTATCGAACCCTAACAATCTAACATAAATTTTATCTCCTTGAGTTTTTGAAACATCTTCAAACAAATATTCATAAGGATAGTTAGTTTTCATAATTTTGTATTCATAAAAACTACCTTTTATTTTTTCTCCATTGGTATCTTTCAGTTTGTAAGTGGGTACATCATCATTTAAAACTTCAAAAATTGTAAAAAATTCTGTTGTCCAATTGGAAGTATAATACTTAAAAAAAAAATTGTTTATTTTTGCTCACACAGACAATATCGCTAACTTTATATTTCGGTTTAGTAAACACATTACAAAATCTTGTCTTTTTTTCATTTTTCTTATAAACTTATATTTTCTTCATACAAAGAGTTCTATGTTTTGTATTGTTATATTCTTTTACTATATAATTTAATATATTTACCCAATTATAATTGACATTAAAAGCAAAATATTTCCACATTTTATTCTTTATTGTACGATTATATCTTTCTACAACACTTGCTTTAAGTTTACTGAATGTAGAATAGTGATCGTTATTTATGCATACGTTCATTGAAAATTTTGTTATAAAAATCTAAGCCAGCATCACTTTCTTTTAACAAATATAGATTCTAAACCATTTACTACATATTTTGCTGTTTTATATTTAATTAGAATGGCAAATGCATATTTTGAAAAACATCAATAATTGTCATAATATATGTATAATCATTATTTGTATGCGATATTCCTTTCAAATTGCCAGTATCCATCTCTACAAGATTAATTTGACATAAATAATCAATTCCTTAAGATATTACTTTTCTTCTTGTATAACTTCTCCATGCTAGCTTATATAATTCATTAATTATCCCCTATTTTGCATTGGGCATTTTTTTAAATGTTGATTTATTAACATTTTCTTTTATGAACTAATTGTCCATTTTTAGTATTTTCAATTTTTATATTATTATTTTTAGTAATTTTCTTACACTTCAAGCAGCAAGTATTCTCCATTTAATAAGAATAAAAAATAACTAATCTATGTATTTTATAATATTCCTATTGTAGTGATCAAACCATCATCATATTAAGATATTTTAGTTTTATTATTATTCTAAAAGTTGAAATACCTCCTATGTGAACATCAATCTGTAATCTGTTATTTTGAATTCCTTAAAAACAGTCACAGTGTCGTCAGGTAAATTGGGATTAAGAGTAATTATTCTATAAACATTACAATCCATCAAAAAGTAAAGAAAAATTCATTATTATCTAAACAATTATTATTACTTTTATTCCACTTAGCAGGTAAATAAAATATATGTGATTTGCCTTTCTTTCTTTTCTCAGTTTTCGAGTTAGCAAGTGTATCACAATAATTCAAAACTGATTACTTTAAATTTTGCAATTTAACAGCTATTTCTTTATGAAAAAATCTTTTATTGACCACATCTTATCCATCTATAGGATCAGCCATATTATTAAATATACGATTTTGAAGAGAAAAATAATCTTTTGTGCAAACAAAAAATTTAGTAAGTTGATCTTGTAAAGCGGTAACAATGATATTGTATTTTGAATCTATGTATGTTTTTAAAGCATAATCAGAAATAATAGTTTTATATTTTGAGTCGACTTCCTTTTTTAGTGCCTGCTTTGTATTAATTATCCATTTTATATAATCAGAAATAGTATTACTGAATTAAAATGATATCTTCTTTTTAAGCATAATCAGCTATTTGTATATTAAAAAATCTTTTATTGACTGCATCTATTTCAGCTGAAGGATCATCTATATTAACAATTCTATACTCTAAAAAAGAAACATGAGATATCGTGTAATAAAAGCAAGTGCTTAGTTTACTATGTAAATCAGAAACACCCAAAGAGCTTTGTGGTTCTACATATTTTTTTTAAAAGCATAAACAGAAGCAATAGTTTTGTATTTTAGTTACATCTTTTTTTGTAAGAAAAGCATTAGTGTCAAAAATTTTATTTAAAGATTTGATTAATGGTTTTCCAAATATATCTATCATTTAATAACAAAGAAATTATATAATTAAACTTTAAACCTTTCGAAAAAAGTTTTATTACAATTAAGCATAAATGTCCACTTATAACTGAATTAAAATTCAGAATTATGTCGTCATTGTAATAAACATTTCTATTTTTGGAATATGAATCAAAATAGTAAACATCATTATTTTCTTTAAAATAGCAAACCCAATGAGTACCAGGATTTGATGAAATGTCGAAATTAACCACAGCACATTCATTTTTGTGCATACTTTTAGGTAATTCATCAATCATATAAACATTTCTGAAATTTTATATACTTAATATTTTTACGTATTTTTCAACATCGATATTAGATAGTGGTGATATATTCAAATTTTTTTGGTCTACCCTTCTATTTAGCAACTAAACCACTTGCTTATTTATTTTCCATTGCTAAATTATGTCTCTGTTGTTCTTCCAATTCTTTTTAATTTTTCCTAGTTTGTTCAACAGAATAATAAACTGCAGTAGCGCTTCCTGCTAAAGCAAGTGCACCTAAAATTGGAAATATAAGTAGATATGATATAAACCATTTACTGTTTATTCTTTTAATATTTTTTCGAGTATTGGAAGTGTCAAAGTTAGTAAAAAACCTTTATCTTCTTCTAATTTTTTTATTTATTTTTCTCAAGTTGAGGTTTTGTTTAAAAAAAAAACTGTATATAACCAAATCTCTTAATTGATTGATGGGTATATTGAAAGTTAAGCTTTTTATCCTCATTTATAAGTTATATATATAATTAATAAAACATTTTAATTCCCCATCCTAATTTTCTTTTTGTAAACATAGTTGAAGCAACAGCAGCAGATGCAATTTTTTCACCAATTGGTGTATTTTTATCTAACATTATTTATTTTGCTTCTTTTCGTAAAATTTTATCAGCAATATATCTAGATTAAAAATCTTTATGGTCTCTATAAGCAATATTGTGATATTTGCATGCTTCATCTTATTTAGTTATTCCTGTCTCTCCTCTTACTAGTCTTTCGTTTCATTTTGTAAATGGTCCACAATAATTATAACCTGGAAAATGCATTTCAGGTAAATTTAAATTGTTTCATGCCCAATTTATAATACCTTTGCCATGATGCTCAGAATTCCAAAACGAATGAGGAATTACACTTAAAACTCTTATAAGATATGGAATTCCTTTTGAATTATTAACAACAAATTCAGAAAGTTTCTTGTTTAGCATATTCATTATGTTTACTTTTTCATTGTAATAATTTTTATTTCCAGCATTTTCTTCACCATGAATAACTAATAATCTAACAACCAATTTTCTAACATCATCCATCGAAACATATTGTTTTGGTAAATTATTGGATTTTTTATACCTTCTCCAGATCTAGGAGTTCTTGGAGAAATCATTCTTTCTGATGTGCTTGGTGCTGTTATTGTATGCGATTCTTTTATATAGTTATCATAAATTGATTTAATTATATTTTTGTATTTCCAACTTCTATTCTAGTTTATTTTCTTTCTTGGATTATATTCTTGGAATGCAGCATTGGTATCTAAAACAATTTTCGTGTTATTTCCGTAGTCAGTATCAGTGAAATTATCCTCAAGATCTTCTTCTTTTTCTTTGGTTAACAAATTAGAAAGTCCTTCCTTAAATTCATATTCCTTAATTTTAATGGTTATTTTATTATCTATCTTTATTTGTGTATTACCTATGTAAAAATCGTGTCCTGCACACAATACGTATTGAGTATCAATAACATTTATTCTTTTTGCAATTTATTTTCAGAGATTTACAGTAGAATCATGATGTGTAAATATTTTCAGTTGTACAATTCCCATTTGCTCTTCCAAATAAGGAGATTTTTGTTCTAAAATTAATCCTCTTTCAAAAGATGTTTCTTCTGGTGTTGGTGGATAATCTAAATTTTTTCCTGCAACAGGAACTAGTGTTGTTATTAAATTTATACTTTCTTCACTTACTTTTTCTAATTTTTGCCAATATTATCTAATTGATCAATTAAAGACATCACTTTTTTTTTTCTTTTATGTATATTCTTTTTTTGTGAAACTTTTTAAGTTTTTTACATTTTTCAATAAGTAATATAACTCGAGAAACTCCCTTTGATTCCATCATTTATAAATTTATAAATGAATTTTTTTGCATAATATATTTTGGTTATGTTCTTATAAATGAGTTATAAAAGTATCGAGCGCTTTGATAGACAAACTTCTGAAACAGATCAAAATAGGTGGAATTTAAATGTTTATAAAAATATAATTGAATTTGATATTCCTGTAGGAGATGGCTTTTCTTTACCAAATGATTCTTATGTATATGAGCAATTTCGTTTACTAAAGAGAGATAAGGTTGGAGATGAAGCAAAATATGATAAATTAGATAATGTTGATGTTTGTTTGAACTTTTTTCCTTTTCGGTTTTCTAGAGTAGAAATTTCAAAACATGGAAATATTATTGAAGCTGCTGATAATCCTGGTAGAACATCAACAATAATGTTTCTAGTCTTATAACAGATGAAGTTGAAACTGTTTCTAGTGATAAAATGAAATAACGTATTACTGAGATATTTGTTTGGTTTTATTCATGATAACAATGAGATTTATTGGAAAGGTGGTTATAAAATTACTTTTTTTTTTCGCAATTCATCTGATGACAACTGTTCATTTCTTTATGCAATTTTAGATAAAGTTGATAAAGTTACGAAACTTCATCCTGATCCTGGTAAAATTGTTATTCAAAAATTATAAATTATGTGGCCTACTGTTGAATAGTACTCTATCACAGCCATTGCAATTAAAGAAAAAAATTTACAACGATCCAAAAATATCTAATAGTTTTGATTAATGGCAATTTTTAGAAAAAGAAGTTCCTTCTAGATCAACTGTTTTTAGCTTTGATATAAAATATTAGTGTAATAATTTACAATCTGATATGCCTGATATTGTAATTGTAGGTTTTCAACTTAATAGAAGAAATCGTGCTGAACAGCATAAACATGCTACTATGTTTGATCACTATAGTGTAAGAAATATTTATGTTAAAAATGGTAGAAATCAAATTTTTCCAAAAGATAATTGGAATCTAGATATTGAAAATGGTGTTTGTCTTAAACAATTTCTTGCTTATAATGATTTTAGATATTCAAAAACCAAACTAGATACACAGTATATAAATAATGAACTTTATTATGAACCAACTGTAAACTTTGATTGTGATATTAATTACTGTTCATTTTGGGTCCGAAGACCGTTATATTTTATAGATTTGTTTATATAGAAAAACTACTGTAGTTAAAGAAAAACAAATATAAAAATTAGTGTTGATTTTGATAAAGCTGTTCAAACAGGTACCATTTTTAATGTGGTTTTAATTAGTAAAATAAATCTAACTTCTAATTATTTGAAAGAAATGATTACTGAAGATATGTAAAATTTTAATATTACTTAATGAAAGAATCAACAAAATGTTCTAATATTTTAATACAACTTACAAATATTTTAATACGACTTATATTAAGGTGGTTAATTTTAAAAGTTTTACAATATTTTTAGAGATATAGATGAATTATTTTATCAAATAAAAATAATTCTCATTATTCTAAATGAGTTGTTTATTTCTCTTAATAAATTTCTTTTCTTCATAAATAAAATAAAAGGTTTTTGTTTCCACGCAGTTTGACTAACATTTTAAGAGGGGGTTATGGTTCAAGGCCGCCTTCCTATAGATTTGATAGTGCATCTGAAAATATTAAAAATATAGTTCACAAATTTCATTCAAATTTACAAAACGTACAATTATTATATGAACTTCGAGTAATTGGTGAAAATCTAGAGCAAATAGAAGTTTTTAAAAAATTAGTAGAGCTTCGAATATAAACTGTACAGAATAATAAGCTAATATTTCGTTTGATTTTAGCTTAAATGTACTAGATTTTAGATTAAAATTGCTTGATTTAGATTACTCGCTTGCAAAATTGACATTTATGGAAAATGCGAAAATTTGCTTGTTTTTGAAATAAAATTGCTGGATTTTAGGGCAAATTTGCTTGTATTTTAAATAAACACAAATCCTGCATGGTCATTTTTTGAAAAATAAAAAAAAAATCTTGTTTTTGGGGTAAAATTGCTTGGTTGTCGATGAAAATTGATTGTTTTTGAGAAAGTACAAACTTAATAATGACTTGAATAACCTCGATTGTGGAGTAAAAGAAAGCCATGATTTTGAAGGTAAGACATTGATTTTGGAGTAAAAATCTTGATATTGTAGCAAAAAATCTAGGTTTTGAGAGGTCTTTTTTTAACAAAAAATTCAGGGCTTAAATTTGGTCTCAAAAACCTGGGTTTTAGAGTGAAAACCATGATTTTGGAGTAAAAAAACCTTGATTTTAGAGCAAAATCCAGGACTTTTCTAAAATTTTAAAACATTTAGAGTTTAAATTTATTCTCAAAAATCTTGATTTTGGAGTAAAAATCCTTGAATTTGGAGCAAGAAAACTTGATTTTTCAATGAAAATATGAGGTGTGCCAGAACTCCCCTTTTACGAATGACCACTGCATCGAGCTTTAAACCACAGTGACGACGGATATGAAGTCATTAAGTTTGGTGGTACTATAGTGTATAACCGAATTTAGTGGGATGAATTTTACACTAAACTATAATCGGCGTTAAACACAATTGTTTCCGTATTTTAATTACTTTTTTTTTACTTGAGAATTATGAGTCGATCTTTACATTTTGGTTTTTCATGGCATACAACGAATTCTCGCGTATTTGTGAATTTATATCTTACTACTTTGGTCGTCATAAAATATTTCTTTCGTTTATAACTGTTTTTCATATTTATAACACTTATTGTTTAAACAATTCTAATCAGTCAGACACTCGCAAGGTGATTGGTCCTTATCGTAGCAAGCTGTTAACTTCTTGCCTACCTACACGATTCTCAAATAAGCCATCGCTTGGGTATGTCTCGGATCATAAAGAGTATGACACCTTAGTGAGCAAGACCTCTCTTCATCAAGACAATCATTCTGGGGTATCTGGTAAACAGCTTTAAAATCACGTTACGTGTGACTGTGCATAAATCTCGATTCACAATGAACTTAATATCGAGCTCGTTGCGTTAACTTTACGTCGTCGTTATGTTCAGCAATAGACTGTGCAGCCATGTATTCACATTTATTAACGAGAGCCGCACAGTGGGGCAAAACACCCTTTTTCCTGGACAAAACCTCCGGAATCGTGAAGTGCAAATTTTTTATATTTTTATCGCTTAATCAGCTACCCTTTAAGAATATAAAACAAACATGGTGCACAAAACTCTGTATTTCGGAAAGTAAAGTTGTTAAAAACGATGCATTATTCATACTTTTAAAATTCCAGGAATTCAGCGAAAAAAAAAAGATATTATTTTTGTTTTAAAGATCGAAAGTGATATTTTGTTATTTCAACACAAAATACAGCATTTAATAAAACTAATCTAATAATAATTACAAAAATAATAATCACCATAATCAACAGCATCATCATCGTCTTCACACCATAAGCTATGAACTTCTAGAAGACATATAATTTCTGGGCTCATTTTTCGGTCTTTCCTCGACGCCAGTGTCTTAAAAGGAGCACTTACAGTGTCAGAAGATATTAACATTATATTCATTAGATCTCTGTTAGTCGACTCTCTGCTTGACTTGTAACATCTTCTCCCCCGGAATCTGCGAAAATCTTTGTTCCGGGCTTCTTGGGCCTCTTCACTTAGTATTCCTATCGGAAGTAAAGCGACTTCAATAACGTGCCACCCATGAATAAGATGTTTCTGCACTTCAGGAGGCATCGGATACCACGAGTACTCACGGACATACAACCGCGCTGTGTCAAGGGCGTATTGTGGGAAATATTGGGCGCTGACAGCATATCCACAGGATAAGGCGCGCAATATAATACCACATCGCTTTATCGGGGCATCAGAAGCCCTGTGATCAGTGCCGAACATACGGGATCATCGAAAAAACGACGAGCTGTATTTTCATCATTTGTTGTGCCGTTGTTTACCAGTATCAATAAGCAGGCCAATCATTAGTTGGTAACCAGACTTCCCAGTTCTCTTCTTCGCCTGTAGCTCACTTCTAAATTATTGCTTCACAAGCCATGACCGTATCTCTAATCTATAACTTACATGGGGTAACCACTCTAGAAATCGTATCTAAGAATGAAGTGTTGATATCCCATACTCCAGAGCTTGTTCATTAACTGGTTTCTTGTCTATGTTATGTACATCATACATGATCTTCTGGAGAGCTTCACACAAATTGCAACGCTGACTCGATGCTATCCCTGTTATTTCTGAGCTTACCCTCTCGTCAATAATGATCGTCAACATTTGGTGTGTGACGGACAGTTCTTCTTGTCCTGGTAACAAAATTTCCGACGGACTAAATATTTTTATATGCACGTCAATTTATTCGTGCTCTTTTTTAAAAGCTCCTCTGGTCTCTTTCTAAAATACAATTTTAAGTGGGTGACAAAATTTAGTTTAAGATGGTCGCGGATTCTGCTGAAAGATAACTTCTTTCCGGAGTTAACATCGTTACAGTACATTTGAAGAGGCACAAAACTTGTCAAAGTAAATTACTATTTTTATATACACCTTCTCCAGTCACTTTTTGTTTATACATTGATTGGTTGCTCGCATTAAATTCCCAATTAAATGTCAAAACATTTTTCACGGGCTAATCAAGTGCATTTATTACATACGCCTGGTGAGACAAAATGCAAGCGGAAGTGAGCTTCGTGAATGCTGTTCCATGTCCGCTACACTAATGTCACGCACCCTTCTAGTAGATGCGCGCTTACTCATTCACTGTTTTCTCCGGAGAAAGCAAAAGGTGGCACGTATTTGTGTATATATTGTTAGGGAAGGTTATATGGTTGGATTCATAAGACATTTAGCGTGGAGCCATGTGGGGCAAATTTTGTTGGTCTGCGAACGTACAAAGATGAATGCAGAAATAAACCTGTACAAGAAACCTCAAAGAAAACAAATTAATTATACAAATTTATATTGTTAAGCTATCGTACGATCATAATAAGAGGCGATTTTTGATGGCCACACTTGACTATTGTATCACTTGGTCACCTAAGATCACATGCAGTACTACAAGACATCTTAGACTCCAGTAGCTCGCACAAATGGCATCTATATGATACAGCTACTTTGCAGGCTTCTCGCCGCTCAAGGAAAGGAGCAAATGCGCTATTTCTTGTAGCTTCTACTATCCCAGACGTTGCACTACATGACCATTAATAGTTAACTTTCATTTTTGTGTTTCGTCCAGGACAATGGATTTTTGCTCCACTGTCCGCCGTAAAGTTAATGTTTCCATGCGACAAGTTGACTCACCATTAACTTAACGTTTAGGCAGGATAGTGTCAGCAAGTCAAATTCAATAAATTATATATTTTTTTGTTGTCCTGTCTTTATTTTCACTCCTACCAATTTCTGAGTGGTTTGTAAAGTGCGGAAATGGAATACGAATGCAAGGGAAATTAGAGCATTTAATTTCGTATGCGAGCGTTTCAATGACATACAAATTGACGATACAGAACATTCGTGGTTAATTCCAACTTTTCCGAAGCCCGGCTAAAGTTCTGCTTCGAGAAATTACCCCACCTCATGCAACCAAAGCTTAACCAAGCCTAGAAAATTACAAGAAAGGGACAATGCGCCGCATTCATGCGGACATGGTTTAATAATATTTATATATGGAACTTTTTCTTATTCGGCATTACCAACACACCTACTTCCTTCCTGTTTTTATTTACATGAAATATTATCATTTAAGAACAAATATTTGCAAAAGTTCAGTTTAACCAGAAATAAGGTACTTTAATGTTAACAAAAGTATGCAATGCTTGTGGTAGACGACATTTTTAGGAAACAAAGAACTACGTCATACATAGAATGGTTTTTCAAAGGTTTCATTCAAAAAGTGTGAAGAAACCATGAATAGAGTATATAAAAAATTACAAAGGTCAGTAGCTAGTTGGGTATAGGGGTTATTCGAATTTTTTTTTTTTTTTTTTTTTTTTTTTTAACAAGCTAGAAGAACCAAGGATCCAATATGGCGGGGGAAGGTTCTTCCTAAGGCGCCCGCGTACCTGGAGAGAGAATTGAGTTTCATTGTGTTTGAAACAATTAAACATGCGTCCCATTTACACACACATTTCAGTCGAGGGCTGTTTAGTACTTTCAAGACGTCACACACATTTGAAAAACCATTTCGGAGAACTGCGACACAGCTATAACTGGCTTTTTAAAGCGCCGTATCTTAAGGTTGAAGTAAAGGAAATGTCAATGGAGCACTGCGCAATGTGAAGAAATCGTAAGAAATTAGTACAGGCGCTATAAAAATTGTCAGAAAAGTGTGATTTATGCTGTATTTGAAAAAGAATGTATATATTTGGCAACACTATAAAATAATTTACTAAAATGTACTTTTTAAATGTAAAATGTAATCCATCGATACAGTCCGCCTTTTTAACAAAATTTAAGTGCATTTCCATTCTAGATGCTTCGGAAGCAGAATTTACATGAAAATCTTCAAGAAAGATCGTCATAATATTTACCGTGATCAAGTGTAATAACATCATAGTAATAATGTATGATATAAATTTTATTATTAACTTTATTTACGCCAGAGTCAGCTACAAATATTTGTGACATACGGACACGCATAAAATCTATTATAAATATTATTTTTTACATTATTATTACAATTTTCTTACACACAATTACAGTAAACATTATGACGATATTGCATGACGAAGATTTTCTGGCAAATTATGCTTTCTGAATAAACCAGAATGGAAATATCCTCAAATTTTGTTAAAAATACAGACTATTTTTTCGATTATTTTTTTTACATTTAAAAAGTATATTTCGGTAAATATTTTATAATTTTGCAAAACTAAATACATTATTTTTTCATATACAGCATAAATCGCACTTTTCTGACCATTTTTATGGTGTCTGTACTCATTTTTTATGAGTTTTTCACATCGTATAGTGCTCCATAGGCAGTTGCTTGACTTCAACCTTAAAACGTACGCGTCAGATACGTATAAATCTACTCAAGCGCCTTTCCTCGAACATTTCTAGAAATTTCTCTACCGCTGAAAGTCCCATAGGAACACGCAGGGTGCCGAAAACACTGCGCGCTGGTTCAAAGCCTTGCACTTAGTGGCGATGACGCACTTGATTTGCGTTGTGTTATCGCCCTTATCGCTCCGGCTCTTCGCGGCCTCAATCGCACCAGGTATGCGGGCGGGCGCGAAATACGAGCTAGCATGGTAGTTACCGATGACCCAGATGACGGGCGGGAAGCCCTTGGCGGGCGCCTTGTAGCCGGTCTCCGGCTCCACCTTGAGCGTCTGCGGGGGAGGCTGGGGCTGGGGCGGCAACGGCGGCGGCTCCGGGTCCTCCGCCTCCACCGTCGCCTCGGTGGTGACCGTCTCCGGTTCGGGCGGCGGCTCCCGGGCGCCCAGGATCCTCAGCACCGCCGACCGGAAGTCCTTGTACACGTCCGCCGGGTTCCGCTCGCCGTTCACCTGGTGAACAGACACCACCACCATCACACACTCACTCACAACTGCGACTGCAACACACGTGTGGGCTGCCTCTGGTTAGACGGGCACTTTTGAAAGCCCTGCTCACTATGCACTTTTATGTCCTTTCGTATCCTTCCGCCGAATCCCAGACTACCATTGCCGTCGTAGATGAGGTATAGGCTGTTCATGGTAAAATGAGCACCTTTGGAAGTCCTGCTTAAGATCTAATTGTATGTACGGTATTCTTCCGCCTTTATTAACATTGCCATGGGCCTCATCACTTTATTCATGCGTCGGCCAAGTGAAACTGTGGAATTATTAGAAAAGTAAATATTTTACAAATCTGCCAATTTTTACACTTCGATTCACTTAAAAAACAGGAAGCGGAAGAAATAATTTAAGTGACCACAAATGGTTACCTTACATTTTTTATTCAACGTTAAGATATGGAACTACTTTCTACCCATCGTTACCAACTTTACTGGGCGCATGTCACTCAGTGCGCCCGTTAAAATATATGCTGGCAGGGGGAGCGATTTTTCTGTAAGGTTGATTTCAAAAGTGCTTACTTTACCTTGAACAGCCTACAGACAGCTTATTCGTCTTCTGCGCATTTGCTCAACATTGACTTACCCCAAACTTACTTAACTGTCAAAGTCACATGATCAACAGTGACGAACATGTTTATTTATATATAAATGTTTAAATGACAAGCACTATTATAGTAATATAATAATTTAACTAATTTTAATGTAATCAAACTTCATTACAAACTGGTTAGAGGAAGTATAAAAAAATCACTTAGTACTAGTTTAAAAATCAGTTTTCTAACCTAAAATCCAAACCACGCCGTTTTTCGCTAGATGTGTTACAAGCAAAGCAGTTCACTGTTGGGACATCGAGACTGGTTGTGCGCGGCCAGCGAGATCGGTCTACCTCATCTTTAGCCTATGATTGCCATGGATCGAGTCATTTTACTCATGCCTCGAGCAAATGTAACAGTTAAGTTGTTAGTAATGTAAATTTGTTATTTACTAGCATGCTAATTCATACTTTTTGCAAATAAGACAAACATAACAACTAAATAAAGACAGTTTCCTCTTAATGTAAACTACATGATTTAATGCGACGCTTCGACATGGAATTATTTTTCCCAACGTTGCTGCCAAATTCACTGGGAGCATATCAGTCACTATGTACCTATTCAAGTGTTTATGGGCGTTCAAGGCCGTGGATACTACTCATGCGCATGTGAAAACTGTACACTTATTCACCAAATATCCTACGTTAGTTTAGTTTACAAAAATATTCATTCAACTAGTATGTATTATAGATAGAGCCACGAGTATTTCGCGAATTAATTCGGAGGTGAGGTAGACTCGAAACACTTGTTCTTTTTTCTTACTGTTGTGATTGGACGACAGTTATTTAGATACGCTCCATTTAACTGTGATCCAGTAATAAGCAGGAAGCAGTAGTGTGAGTGAGTGTTTAACAGTCCTGTACAGAGATCTCACTTGAGCACAGCAACCAATAAGCAAACAATAATGTCTCGAGTGTATTAGAGGGCTGTCCAGCCTAGCTTGCTGCCAACTCAATCCGCGAAATACTCGGGGGCCCTAATTATAGATAGTTTAGGTAAGGTTACTTTTAACTAAATAAGAATTCACTTATATAACTGACAAACCTACATTTCTCTACATGGGTGGAAATAATTTTTAATGAAGATCTTAAAAGCTTAAATGGTATGTAGGCCTTGACATCTCGTTGACAGCAATATCATTAGAGATGGAACCAGAAACGCGTGCAACAGTATTGGAGTAATAACGAATACACATGATCTTTACCCGGGACTCTAACATAAAAAACCTCGTAACATAGGATTAGTAGGCAAACAGCTGCATTACGGAGGTAGGATTCGGAGAATGAACTACGAGTGTAATCAGTCTAATGCTTTGAAAGATAGGGTTTACTAACCTGAAATGTCCATACAACTATCATTTTGAAAATAAGTGTCTGAGTCACTTAAATTACGTGAGTTTACAAGTCCAACTGTAGCACTACTTGCATTAAAAATTGTGTGGTAATAGATTGATTGGTTGCCGACAAATGGCATAAAAAGACATTCTTTTTAAGTGACTATCTTCATAAATGGCGGACATAAATGTTATGTATTAGAACATATGATGATTGTCATAGATACGGCCAGCACGTACTTTGGGTGACATGGCATACTATGCAAACAGATTTCCATAGCTGTAGTTTTTAAAATATGTAACTACCCCTTTAGTTCATATACATTTAGACAGAACAGCAAAGTATACCTATGTAGCATAAATTCGGTGGCAATTGTGTAACTGTTTCCTGAAATAAAATATAAAACCATAATTTTACATGTGGCGCTATCTTCGAAAACGAAATTTTCACGGCTTGCCGTAGTGCTACTTGTTTGTCAAATGGATAGGAATCTGTGGTTTTTTAAGGATGTATGACATAAAAGCTTAATTATGCATGTGGTGCTAGCTTATAAAATGGTGGACAGACGAAACTATTTGTTGGTATACCTTATGCTTGTAATACATACTTTCTGCAAACAATATTTGATCAAAATTGGTCCAACTATATGGAAGATATACCAAATAGATCTAAAATACTTGGATGATCTGCCATTTTGAAAATAAGTGGCTTATCAATTTAAATGGCATATCTGTAGAAAGCTTATCATAGCATTGCTTACGCGCGAAATTTGGCGAGAGTAGGTAGAGTAGATTTAGAGATGTTTTATATTATTATTTATATTGATAAATATTATATTTATATTATTATATTATTAACTTTTTTCCAAAATTGCGGTAAAAAATAATATTCATTTCTAAAATTTTAATGCATACATGCTGAACTGTCAATAGAACAAATTGGCTTAAATCGGTTGAATGGTTCGCGAAATATAACATAGGATCGTAAACTTGATGTCCACCATTTTTAAAGTAAGCGACCAGTTTGTTCGAAAACTATAAAAGTCATGTATGCTTAATACGTGTAATATTTGTACCGAGTATGATGAAATTATTTTTTCACGTGTTCATAAGTTTTTAGGAGGGAAACACACACACACACACACACACACAGCCAGAGAAAAACATGATGTAAAATATTGTGCAGATAAGGACGATGACTCGTGGTGTCGTAAAGTAGTTATATTACAATATTCTAATTTATTCTTTTAAGTTTTTATATAGATTTGTTTTGCATGGTATAACTGCTAACCTGGAAATGGACTTCTGGAATTTCATTTTTTTCATAACCGTGATGCGAATAACCCGACGTTTATCTGTATGTCTCAATAACATCCCCAGGACATTATTCGCTGGAAGACAGTGCCAGTACATGAAAGTGTTATTAATCAGACGTCTGTAACTAGTATTTATTCATCTATTCGTCACCTGTTTGGTTCTCTCGTAAGAAAATTAAGTTTGAGCTTGGTGATAAAAATATGGTTCTATAGAAAATTAATTGTTACTACTCACAATTTGTATCTTCTTGGTCATATCGAGCTTATGTATAATGCATTAACGTTAATAAAGTTTGTTTGACCGAAATGGGTTAAATGGTTCTCATTTTATGTTACTGACTATTGCAGGAGCATCTATACACACTAGTATTGCTGTATATAACGCGTTTACCTTTTTTAACATGGAAGATAACATTGTAGATAAGAATTTTTAACCTGGGAGGACTTATCTGTTGTTTGTTTAGCTTATTTCTTTGCTCGGATTTCACCCCTCAGCACTTGTTTCGTATTATTTATGGTGTAATTTCTTACCAATTGCAAGTTTGTACACGAGTTTGTTTTATTGTTCCAGTTATATCTTTGGTTACTGCCAAAAGAAAACTGTTGATTTTCTTAGTTACAAATTCACTCAGCTTTTGCTCTTTTATATATTTTGATACATTTAATTTTCTAGTGGTAATTTTGCTGTAAACGATTAAATAATAACTTTTTCAGTCCATGTTTAGTCCAAGTTCGGTACTACCTGATATTTCACTCTTAAACATAGTAACAGAGACAGCATGAGTTCCAACGCACACATGTGTTGCCTTTGCATATAGACAAATCTCATGAGTATATACGCAAATACTCATATGCCTACGTATGCTATGTATGTATAACCTTACGGACGCATGTGCAAACATAATCGTAAACTTTCATCCTACCAGGCATGTCTAGAAAGTTATAACGTCACACAAAAACCACCCATCTTCATTACCAATCTTTCGCCGCAAATCTTGCATTTTAACCTGGAAAACAATTTTTTCTCGCTTTAATTATTATAACAAAAGCGTGCAAGTCTCTTAATCTTAAAGTTGTGAGTTCGATCCTCACCCAAGGCAAGTATTTTATCATTTTACTTACCTTTTAGTTGTATTCATACCGGTTCGATTTTCTCAGAAAAATAAGAGTTATTAAAAAAATGAATAACTAAACACAATTTGTCAGATTAAAAATCATGTTTTATAAGATTAATATGTCAAACAAAAAATATTTTCGTCAGAATTGTTTGTGTGTGTGTTTGTGTGACAGGAAGAAGGGGGGAGGGACAGGCATTTGTGCGGAATTATTACTACCCCATGGAGCTCTTACATTGCTACAACTGGTGTAAAGTGAACGAAGCTGTCTGCAGTGTCAATGTGCATGCAAAGTGGACGTCAGCGAGTAGCTAACTACCTTGGTAACGCATTCGACGTCATGTATGACCATCTTACGGAGTTTGATGGCCGAAGGAGGGCACAGCCATAGTTCCTTTAACTGTGTCCGCCACCTCAACCGTTTGGATCGAACTTGACACTTGACACTTGACTATGACCCCTGATCCCATGACCCTTAACCCCATGACTCATGACCTGTGACCCCATGTCTGTCCTTGAACATTTCAGCCATTTTGTTTCTATAATTTTCCAGTTCTAGCTCTCATTCCAACGTTCTATTTCATGCTCTGTCATTCCGTCTTGCTACTTTATATTATGCCATTCAATATTACTACATCATGCTCTGTCATCCCCTCTTGCTACTTCATGCACTGTCATTCTATCTTATTTCTTATGCTCTGACATTCTAGTTTAAGTTTGCATGCTGTGTCATTCCATCTTGTTTTTTCATGCTATGTAATTCAATCTTGTCCCTATTTCTCCTCTTTCCTACCTCTTTTCTCTCTTGCCCGTTCTTCGTCCACCATATTGGATGTTTCCTGCTGTAGTTCTCTCTAGACATGCAAAGACCTGTAGAGGTGAAGTACATTTCTCATCATTATCCCAATACCAGTTTTTCTGCAAGAAGGTTTATTGTGACTTCAGTACATGTCCTCAAACATGCTGTTACCTACATAACCCACCCTGCACATTGTGACTGTGTAATAAGTGTCACAATATTTTCACACAATAGTAACATGAGTGCGAATAGCAAGAAGCACAAAAGACTGTAACCTACAACCATTGTATTGTATGAACAAATATATTTTCCGACAACTTAATGTCGCCGTAGTTCTGCCGTTTGCCACAGCGTGCTAATGCATGACCTTTATGTCCGCTATTTATGAAGATCATCACTTAGAAAAATATGTGGTTTTATGCCATTTCTCGACAACTAATAAATCAATTACCATAAAATTTTACATGCAAGTAGTGCTACAATCGTTTTATTTATTTTTGTGGCTAACATACATTAAATTGAACAAATAATTTCTCTTTAAACACCCTTAATTGGAATTTTAGTGATTATAAAACAGCATTAGCGCTGAACAGATAAAAATCAGAATAAACTCAAAAAAATAGAGACGCGGGCGCTCAAAATTATGAACGTACCAAAGCCGCGCCACCCATAAACTAACATTAAAAGAGATTAAGAGATTTTGGAAAATCAAAAAGACCAACATGGTTGAAAATGCCAAATTCTTAAAACGTCGACTGTTCTTAGTACGCTCAACGTTTATTATCACAGCTCTTTCTCCAGTAGCATTTAACATACACATTAAAATTGCAGCATTCACTGTGGTGCGATAAGGACATCCACGGCCTAGTGAAATGAAATAGAGACTTCACAAAGACAATTAAAATAACACTTTAAAACACCACGAACCAACACCCTGGTTTCAATATGAGTATTAACTTACACAGGGGGTTTACCGAATTGAAAGCTATGCTACGCGTGAGCCGGTGTGGTCTCACTTAAACATGCCAGCAAGTTTCCAGGCGGTTCGCAATCTCAAAAGGCAACATTACATTTAGGAAACTAATTAAACTATACTCACTAGAACCTACTGGGATCCACACCCTCGCTGAGTAAGTTAAACCCAAACTGTAAAATTTCTCAGAACAACTACCATACCAAATTTAGAACATTACAGCAAAAATGCGCACCCCGACGACTCTGTTAACTAGCCCAGAATTTAAAAAAAAATAAAAAAAATAAAAAATAAACACTATCTTATTAAAAGGCGAACCCACCTGTACTATTGCCCTTCGACCAATGCCGAAAACTCGAGTACACCTTCAGCTACTAAACTGGTAGACGTAGCCAACCAAACTCTATCAGATGAAGTCCCATAATGGGCCAGGAGCAGAATCAGAAACGTGAAATATCAGAGGCTGGTCGGAGTAGAAGTGACAGAGCCGAGCGATTAGCAGAAGGCCCAAAATTCGGAATAATATATTAGCCAATCAGATTTAAACTTCACCGCCCATGTGTGGTGGAAGGGAGGGGTGACCACAGAGGAGGGAAGGAACAAGGAGGAGGAGGGAACCCAAGGCAACACGAAGGGGGAGTAGAGAGTGTAGAATCGTTACGTCCAAGGGCGCACTCTATACTGCGCAACTGGAATAGTGTACAGCATCCAGTGTCTTACACGAGGAAGGGGACATATTTGAGACCCCGAAACCGCGTGAAATCTTATGCTGTTATACTATATGTTGTTACCTCAGAGCTTGGATTTATGTAATTCTTTGTCTTATTCTTCTTTTTTTTACTTATCCCATACATTTATTGTTATCTGCACTAATGTTTTGTGAGTCTTTTTTCAGTTGCAACAGCTGTTGTTGGGAGGTTTCTAAAATACTTTATGTACATACCAGGGAATTATTTTTCCTTTATTGCCTTTCGTTGTTAAACTCCGTCTTTGTTTTCTGTTCAGTTGTTTGCCATTTCATTCATTTTACATTCGTTTTTTTTCCTTCGATTTTTAAATAACTGAAAGATTTATTGTTTATTTTCTTGACATTTGTTGTGCTGTTCTGCGGATTTTATTTGTTTATGTTATTATATTCTTCTGTTACATATTTTCCTCGCTTACTTTTGGCAATGGACCACATCTTTTTTAATAAACATAATAAAAGAAGACAATATTTTCGACACAAATAAGCATAAGAAACTGACAACTTAAAGTTGTCTACTTACAGGCAACAAAGAATAAAATTCGGGATATGGATAACAAGTCGACGAGAATCAACCCAAAATTAATTAAAATTAAGAAAAATATAAAACAAAAGAAAATTGAAACTGAAGTGAAGTTATATCCCAGGAAACAAAATTACAGCTCCTAATGTATTCGGTGCAAAAAATGTCATGTACGTACGAAAAAAATAACAGAATTTTGTGTAGTCAATTTAGGGGTGTAAATAATGTAGTAAAATTTTCTACAAAACTTAATTACACGAAAGCAATTAATCTTCAAAAAACGACATAAACACAGAACACTTAAAAAAAATGCGCGTGTAGAATTACAAACGTCCTCAAGAGGTCCAAGAATCACTGCGCACATCTGTTTCTTCCAGCTGACGCATTAGTCGCAGGGAGACACATAAGAATACACGCAGCACAAGCCAGTTTCACGATTGGCTTCGTAACAGGAATAAGACAAGGTCCTGTTGAATGCTGCTGCTATACTCGGCGAGCGTGGTAATACTCGCTTATCTACGTAAGGCGCCCTGCCTGAATGGCGTGTAGACATGCTCTTGCCTCGACTTCCCTTCCGCCTTCTCATAAACTTGCGATAAGTAGGTTGCCTTGATCCCTCCGCACTAGCCGTTCATTTCCATAAGAAACCAACCATAACTGTAGTTTGTGGCACGACAGTCGACCACGGGAAATATGGGGTTAGGATTTAAGAGGGCCCTCGAGTTTCATACAGTCACCCTGACCTAAAGAATTTTAGGACATAACACGGATATAAAAACAGAAAAAAAATATTGTAATGTATTGCGCACTGAATTTTTTTGCACTCAAGAGACTTAATAATGCGTTAAATTTTTTTTTTTTTCAAAATAATACTTTGCTGTAACTGTACACGGGTAAGTTACATGGTGTGCGAAAACAACGAATACAGTATCGTTCGTAGAGTTAGCTGCCATAATAATACTTTGCTGTAACTATACACGGGTAATTACATGGTGTGCGAAAACAACGAATACAGTATCGTTGGTAGAGTTAGCTGCCATAATAATACTTTGCTGTAATTGTACACGGGTAAGTTACATGGTGTGCGAAAACAACGAATACAGTATCGTTGGTAGAGTTAGCTGCCATAATAACAAGCTGGACTTCCGTTCACTGGTATTAAGCTGGGATGCAAAGTTTTTCACCTGAACAAGATTCGCGTAAAATTATGTTCGTGTGTCGCACAAATTAAACTTCCTTAGGGTGTTACTATTAATAATAACGCATGGTGGCGTGAATTGTCATTATGTGGTGCAATATATTTTTGACGTGAATACGTTATTCAATTTGCAACCACAATGGGAGGTAATCCAGAAAATCCGATGATAACAAAATTAGGGGATACAGTTTGGCATTGCAGCTCCGAATCTATCGTCTAATTTCAAACTTCAATTACACCACTCGATTGCCAAAGGATCAAAGAATATGTCACGTCGAGTGAGGACTGCGAAGCATCGCGCGCGGCGGGTGGAGTGGGAAGGGAGGTGTTTTGCGAGGGAGGGGGAGGGGAATGGAGCCACAATTTTGATTTTGTTTCTCCGCGTCTATTAACTTCCGCGTAGTATAACTTTTTACTAGGAGATGCTACGAAGCTCGTTTAAGTTTCAATCGCAGCTCTCGTCAAGATCAATCGATTGCGTTTGTAAAAACATTTGTGTGACATGGTTATGGTGAAATTGTATGCGTTTAATGTAAAAAAATTAGGAAAACTTAACACAAATCGGCCTATACTCGTCAAAAAGTTAAGTTGAAATACATAACTCGTGTATGGTTGGAAAGAGCGTCTCAAAAGCAATCCAGTGATACCCATAAAACCCCCTATGATTGAGTGAAGCGGTGCCAGGAACATAAAATAAACATCAAGGCGTCCGAGCGTGTCAACGTAGACGTATTCACGCAAAACAAACGTCCGTGTCCCTCAACACAGCCAAACTATTTTTTTTTTATATTTTAACACTCCCCTTATCGTTTTGGTGTAATTGTGAGATAATTTTTGTACTGGAATTAGAATAATGACCTATAAAATCATAATGCTAATGTTCAAATACTGCATTTATTGCTCTTATACACGCTTTGCGACAATCTTTTTCTCCATATTGATATGCCCAGTAGGAAGCGAAGACTCAAATGCTTCAACACCACATATATATTTTTGCTAACATAATGAGTAAATCGCGAAATATTAACACTCTAATTATATAAAGGCTACCCATGCATTGGAACCGATTCTGTAAGACCACGGCAAATACACGACTACATGCGACTTGGTCGTACTACTTGATTCCGCGCATTAAGGCAGACTTCATCAGATGAGATCTACCATTGCACCCTTAATTTACTCTTAGTGGTGCATTATTATTTTTTGTTTTTCTAAATAGAAATGACGAGTGAAAATGAAGTATCGAGTCCACCTCCTTGAAAACAACATGTCGAAATGGCGATAAAAGAAGGCGTCGAGGGAGTAGTGAGTGACTTGCTCAACTAAATATAGGCCTAGTTACCTGAGGCGTAAAAAACTTTGAGAGTTCCGCCATTTGTTCAACGACCTCAAGTAATGCCCTGCTCGGCTTCTTTGGTCCCAGCGTCATCAAGCGGCTGCAGCCCAACGGATCTTGTCGTTAGAAGAATGGACACCACGGACTTTGATGAGGGGGAGCTAGACGAGCGGTCTGTACTGTCACGTAAGGGGCGACTTAAACATCGCATCGGATATGTTTCCTGTCTAGAATTCAAGCCAGTCCACATGCCACATGTGTGGGTTACGTCGCCCGTGTAGGCTTCGCATCCTCCGGCAGCGGTCGCTCCTATCTTCCCTTATCTTCATGTCGCAGGTGGAAAAAAAAAAAAACCAACTGACACACAGTGTTTGGATAACAAAGTTAAAAACATCAAACTTGACGCCTGGGTGAATGCTTCCAAAGCAGTCGCAGGAACTACTCTAAGGGGAAATTAGACAAGATGCTACTTTTCTCATCGTGGGCTCAATTAATGTTTAAATAATTTCTTAAAAGCTAAGTTCGTAAGTAGAACTTGTCTCGTTGAAAGCAATAACATTGGAATACGAACCAGAAACATATGTAACGGTAGTGACATATTTACAAATACACACATGCCTTACCTGGGACACGAACCCAGAAAGCCTCCTACCATGAGCTGGTGTGCAATCAACTATATTACGGAGATCGGATTCAAGCATCAGCTTCGAATTTAATCAGTCTAATGTTTCGAATAATATGGTTTACTAACGTCATTTAAAATAAGTAACTCAGTCACTTAAAACATTTAAGTTTATATGGCCTACCATAATGTTATTTGTTTGAAGAATTTGGTGAAAATCGGTTGATTCGTGTCTGAAATATGACATAAAACCTCCATATTTTTTATGTGACGATCTTCTTAAATGGAGGTCAAAATATATGTGTTCGCACATCCGATGATCGTATATTGCCAGTATACAAAGTTAAGCTAAAATCAATTACATAGCTTCGTAGCTATAGTACAATGAGATAAAACTATTTTAAAGTCTCCATTCTAAACAAAATAAGTGTCTGTCACACTTAAAAATACACATAGTTATATGGTCTACCACGATACAACAACTTCGCCAAATTTGATAAGACTGGAATCCCGAGATATTATATAAAACTGAATATTTATTTTGGGGCTAACTTGCAAAAAGGCAGAGAGATGATGCTGTCTATAGACAAATTCTATGGTTATAACTGACACTGCCAGCATACAAAATTAGGTTGGAATTTGTTTCGTTAGTAAAACATACTAAGCTAAAATATTTATACAGCCCCCATTTAAAAAAAAATAAGTGCCTTGCATACTTAAATTATACCAGTTAACATTATCTGCGCTGTAATACTACTTGTCTGCTAAATTTGGTGGAAACCGGTTTATTGTTTACTGTGATATGACAAATAGTTATTTATTCGTGTGACGCTATTTTAAGCTTACAAAAGTGGCTATGTGTTAGCGTAATTGTGCTTGTAATAGATACTCTCAGCACACACATTTTGGTTGAAATCGTTTAAATGGTATAGTAGACATACAAAATAAATCTAAAATATTTGTATTGTCGCCATTTCGAAAATAAGTACGTATTCAAGTTCAATTACTCATGTTTAACTAGCATGTCATAGTATTGCTTACATGCTTAATTGGGTGAGAATGGAGAATTTCTTTGATAGTTTTTGAAATGTAATGTAAAATCTTTATTTTTTCATCTCGTGCTATCTTTCGAAAAAACGGACTAACAACAATATCCATTTCAAAATATAATGGTTATACGATGCTCGCCAGCATACAAACATCGGTTTAAATCGGGTGAATGGTTCCCGAGATATGACATATTACCATATTTATTTAAAAAGCCGCCATTTTGAAAGTAAGTGCCCGAAGTGGCCGAAAGCTATAAAAGTCAGGTGTCGTTACTAAATAGGTACTATATATGTATCGTGTTTAGTGAAATTCAGTCGATGCGTTAAAAGAAATGGAAGGCGATGGGGGGAGGGGGCGGAACAACACACACATATACATACACATTGATGCAAACACATATGGAATTTATCTCATAATCCTTTCTATCTTTCGGAAAGTAGGATAAAAAGAACACAATAATGTAACTGACTGGGAATCACAAAATTATCACAATACATTATATTATTTTGAGTTTTCTATATACTTTTTTTTTCTGCACATTACAACTGTGAAAGCTGTAGGTGGACTTTTGAAATTGCGTTTTGCTTGGAAGACAGTACGTGTACATAAAGGTGTTATTAATAAAACTGCTGTACCTAGTATTTACATCACCTGTTTTGTTCTCTCGTAAGAAGATGGTTTTATAGAAAATTAATTGACACTACTACAAATTTGTATGTTCTTGGTCATGTAGAGTTTGTGTACAATGTATAAATGCCAATAGGATTTGTTTGACCGAAATAAATCCAGTGGTTCTCATTACGTTACTGTCGTTCACATGAGCGTCTATACACTATATTATTATTGTGTATGATGTGTTTACCTTTTTTAACATGGCAGATGACATTGTAGAAAGAGTTTTTAACCTGGGATGACTTATCTGTTGTTTCTTTAGTTTATCTCTTTGCTAGGATTTCACATCTTAGCGCTTGTGTCGTGTTATCTATGGTGGAATATCATATCGGTTGCAAGGTTTTTGCAAGTTTAACCATTTACTCTTACGCCTTTGCATGAAAGAGACACACACACAGGCCCCGCTCATGTGCAACTGGATGCGCATAATGAATTAACATTTCTGATTCACAGCAGGTCCCTTAAATGACGAAAATGTATCTATTCAGTTGTTTTTAATGTTTAAAAATTATTTCTAATATCTAAACACCGGAGTGTTGTGAAAAATTTACTCAAAATGGCGACAGTTTCGTCTTGTATGTTTTGAGTTTAATACAGTTGGGTGTTTTACAGTAAACTTTCGATCTTGATTCTACACTCCAAACTACCTTGCAAGCTAGACTGCACTCTAAAACGGAATTTGTGATTGCCAGATAAAACGGCTCCATTCGGGATCTGCAGAAAAAATACAACTAATTCTATAGCTAAAAGAAATTCACTAATTAAAGCAGTAGAAAATGAGTTATTCAGTTGGTTAACACATATGATCCAGGATTTAAAAAAAAACAAAGCATTCCTATGAGAAATAAGTTAAGTATAATTAATTTTGTCACAATACAATAATATTATCTACACAAAGAGAATTGTAAGTACATGTGGTTGGAGTAGAAACTCCGCCCAAAAATGGAAGTATACATCAGCCTTCACAGTCACTTACTCACTATCCTACTTTATAACAACAAGTAAACGTTCCTGTTATGAGTTCTCAAACGACTATAAAATGGCAAACTGCAATAAGTTTCGCGAAGTTAAAGTACTCCATGCTATTCATATGCAATATACAGTATATATAAACTTTTTTTCGGCTCACGTACATGACTTTGATAGGTTCGGAAATCAATCTAAGTTAAGTTTATTAGAGATTAGTTCAGATTACGTACCTTAAAATATAAATACAGAGGGTTCAATTTACGAGGTTATCGATGTTCACTATTAGCCACTATTTAACAACGCAAGGAGACATTACATAATTAAACTGTTGTTTTTAGTGATAGATTGATCAGTTATAATATTACTAATTCAACAGTGAAATAATTCACTAATCACGCGATTGTCCCTGGCAAAGGTTTGGTTTTCTGCAAGTTGACTAATCGAATAATGAGAAAAATAAAAGTTTTATAAATACCTCAATTGGTTATAACATTTGACTGTTGAATTAGCATAATTATTACTCATAAACCTGTCACTTCAAGATAACAGTTTCATTCTGTAAAATCTCTTTGCGTTGTAAAATGGCGCATACCAGATAACAGTGATAACCTCGTTAAATGAAACCACTACATTTAACTTCTAAAGCATAGAATCAAAACTAAATGAAACTTAGATAAGCTTTTAAACTTTGCAAAGGCATTTAAATATGCAGAATATGAAGTGTTTTCACATCAGAAAACTAATTTGCAATTTCCTAGTTTATGTTTCTGTTACTTCATAAGTTACGAAAGTGACACAGATATGGCGAAGTAGCGGAATTGGTAACACGACGGATTATAGATGCCGGAACATCCGTTGCATTATGGACGGAGATTCTATCCTAACTCTATACACTAACTGTATACAGAAGCTTTTTTTACAGGTAATATTTTTGTTTTGTGACAAACTAAATGTACTTAATTTATTTCAGATCATAATGCACTTTTTTAATCGTTGTTTTCTTATCGATTTATTTTAACTGAAGTTGCTAGTAGTTTTCTCTAACACTTACTGGCAGCTCATTTCAATTTCTTTCTTTAGTTTCAGGATCTACTGGGGATTCGCGGGGAAGAGGCCCAATAGCGTCAATTCCATCTTCAGCGTGATGTGCAAGCTTCACTTTGATTAAGCCAGCGCCGACTAAAATGCGATAGCCACATAAAAAGCCTCCTCTCTACTAGTCTTTCATCCCTACTAATAAAGAGCGAGTTTCCATACACTCTGTTTCCCGTAGCATGTCTTTAATGCATGTGATCATTCTGAATTATATTATGTCGAAGGGATATTTACAGTGCCTATGCTGGTTTCCCCTTTCTCTTTTTAGTTATAGACTGACTATGGGTAGACTTAGGGAGGTAGTCGTAGCCCCAAACAACAGCCATGGCTCCCCAATCCCTTGCTACCGCGATGCATGCCCCTTTGCATGATTTCCTTCCCTTGTAGGCGCAAAGGGTTCGCCCTGAGACGCGATTAGCTCACGTTCCTACCTCGGACGCACTTAAGAGTTAGGGTAGGTTAAGGGAAAAAAATATTTCTTTTTATACTGATTCCAGATGGAGCAGTTTCAACTGGTATTCAATAGACATTAATTAAGCGGTTCCGATTTAGAGTGTGGACTAATTAACTCCAGTCCAGCCCGAGTGTGTTTAGAGTAAAGTTTCGATCGGGATTCTTCTGTCTTGTTCGAGCCCGACTCTAAATGGGTTATGTGAATCTGAATGTCCGAAGAAGTTTTCACCGGGGTGACTGAATATACCAATTATGATAGCACTTCAGTGTTTCACTGTTACTTGTAATCCCGTTCGCGGGTTATGTCTTCGGAATTTTTTTTGTCTCTATCCTCTTTCTTATTTTGCAGTTCTTAAAGTTTTTAATAGCCGAGGTTGTAGGCTAGTTTACTACAGTTGTATACAATAGTGCGGATGAGCGTGTGCTTCTGCAAACAACAGTTGTTTCAATTAGTTTGGTTTTCCGAATGAAACAGCGCACACTTCAGCAGACATTGTGCACGTGTTTTATCGTAACAATAACAAAGTTACATAGCCTCAGAGAATTATCGGTTATGCTCGGAATATTAACTGATTTAATCTCAGAGAAATAACACATCGTACATTTATTATGGCCCTCCTGAACCATAGAATTTTACGGATACTATTAATTTATTGCCTTTATACTAAATTTTACAATGTCTTAGCCTTGGTTGCTTTTTCCTTCGTGTGATAAAAAAGTAGAATTTTAATTCCTTTTGCTTTGGTGAGAAATTCATGAAATTCTTAACATAAACTGGGCAAGGGTAATAGTCAGAAAAGAACATTATTCCAAACAGTGCGTTGGTTTTTTTTCTGTCATCTGCCCTGGTTTAGGCACACGGTGAGTTTGGCGAATTTTAGTTACATGTGTGTTTGTGAATTTTCTATTCCTTCACGATTGTTTAAAACTTTGCATGTGTGTGGTTTTGTAAGATAGATTGTTTTCGTTGTACACTAAGAATGTTTGTTTCCAAATGTTATTAATACTAATAATAATAATAATCCATATAAACCTAATGAATATGCTTCCCATTAAATGGTGGAAAAAAACCATTTGCTCGTAGTTCTACGTTATTGGTTTTGTTCTGTTCAGTTTATCAACTATCTCATCAATAAGCCTTTAAAATAGAGAGTGCCCTACAAACGAAATGCATGGCAGCAGAACACCGGTGAAACGTCAGTGAAGTTGGCAAGTATAAAATTACATGCCCCGAGTGAGGATCGAACTCACGACCTTAAGATTATGAGACTTACGCGCTGCCTACTGCGCTACCGAGGCTGCTGTAACTAACGTGATTTATTGGGTGTAATTCAGAAGAAAGAGTTACTTAAATCTGGTTGGGAAAAGCAAGAAAGGGGGTCACTGATTAATAGATATTCTTTAAGAAACCACAAAATTTCTTCTTAAAAATTACTTTTTTCCAAGTCTAAAATTTAAAATTTTATTTTAAATTTATTTATGGCTGTATTGGTTAAGGGTAGGTATAGTCTATTCCCGGGTTCTTCACACATTTTAATTCAAACCTTTAAAAAATTACCCACTGTCTGACGTGGTAAGTTATTTCATAAACATGTCATTTATAACAAGTGTTTTATAATACTTCTGTTAACATGAAAGTAACTTATTTTTCGTTAAAATGGTTTTCTTTATAATTTATAACATTTCATTCATAATTAAAATGAATAAAAACAGAGAAAATCTGTCTGTTGGTAGCGCCTTGTAAGAAATATTTCACATGCAAAGTATTATTTCAACTGAATGCGCGCGAATTCTGTGCGTTGTCCTTTGGTGAAAATTTCTAGACTTAGTTAAGCTTACTTTGCACGAGGCAGAGGAATATCCTAGAAGTAGGACTTTAGCAAGTCTTCAGAAAAGTGTAAAGCAACGGTGAATGGATTATAAGTAGGCAGGTGGTCTCAATGTCTCGTCGACAGCGAGTTCAACAGAGACGGATTGGTTAAGGGCGAGAATGACCACGAACAAAATTTGTTATTTCATATTTTTACCACATTCTGTTCAACTTATAGACAATCTGTGACTTATACCTCAGATGATTTTTTTTTAGATCTCATGGTTTTCGTTAAACGACACGTCATAGCATAAATTTTACTTCTTTTTTATAATCTGCAAATCATATAAACTATTTACAGAAAATTCAACTAGAGCAACTGAGAGGTCTTGTCTTAATTCATTTTAATATATGCTTAACAGAAGTTATATGACAAAAATTCACGGAGAGTTAAAATAATATGCAAGAATTTCCTTATATTCGGCATTTTATTTTTGAAATTGTAAAAACCTTTCGCTCTGCGATTATCTAGACGTCTTAAAATAGCGTTTGGCATCTTTTCTTCAGTTTTAATTGTATCATTTATATACATAGGCCTAAGTTAGTTTAAATTATTAAACATTTCTAAAACAATAAATTTGTAATTTTTGTATATATTTATGCGAAAACTACGCGCTCAATTTTTTTTTTGCGAGGCACGAGTAACTACTGACAATGCCTAAAATTTTAACAGGTGTGGTAGAAATATAAAATATCAGATTTTTTTCGTGGCCAACGGCCTTTATGACGAATCACCTAAAACTTGCACCGCAAATATTTTTGAAATGAAAGATGTGGAAGCGTTGGTTTTACAGAATTGAAATTTAGAAAATGTCTCATAATAGCAGCCCATACACAGATTTTAATAAGTATTATAATGTGTATTTCTTGAACAGTTACATTTTTCTTTTTCCAATGAAACCATGCTTATTCCCACCAAGAAAATAAAACTAGAGAAAATTTGAATTAAAATGGGTGTTTTTTTTTGCAGGAAGCTGCTAGTGCATGTAGTTAACGTGATATTGTAATATGATAGTTTTAAATACAGACAGTTATCTGCTCCATTTAACTGCTTAGTTACTATGCTACGATGTTACTGTGTGTTGAAATTCTGTTTCCTTTGCACTGATTGCATTGCCACCTCCTTGTCAGTACTGCGTCGTAGTTCACACTACCTGGATGTAGGACGTGCTGGAAGATGGTATTCACTAATGCTGAAAAGCCGACATACTCTTTGTGTATGGCGAATGTAAGAAGAGCGATTTTCGCTCTTGTAATGTGTACACTGGACCATTTTCCAATAGAAGTTAAACATCTCGACAATTATTTGTGAACCTCTTTAACCATTCACGGGAAACTGGAAGTGTAACATTTCGAAAATTTCAACAGAAATAAACGAGTGACCAGAGAAGAGAGTGCAATTGATGTTGTAGCTGATATTGCTGTAAACCGGCAAGTAAGCTCCCGTGTAATCGCAAGAAAGAGTGGCATGAGTCAGGCAAGTTCATTCCGTCCATATCATGTCTCTCTCCGTCAAGGGATACACGGAAACGATTTTGAGAATCGAGTAAATTTTGTACATGGGCATTAAGACATGATACTCCAGATTTGGCGTGTTTCTTGTTTAGTGATGAAGCAACATCTACAAATCATGGACAAGTAAACCTCACAAACATGCACTATCAGTCAGCAAACAATCCCCATTGGCTTTGTCAAGTTGAACGTCAGCGCCCATGGAGTGCAAATGTGTGGTGGGGAATATTACACCATTATCTCATAGGCCCTTTTGTAATACAAGGAACATGGATTCCCAAAAGTATGTCAACCACCTAGCAGACAAACGTCCACAGATGTTAGAAGATCTTGCACTACAGATTAGAAGGATACTGCGGTAACAGCACGATAGTTGCCCAGGGCATAGTGCAAGACATACTACAGCTTGTCTTCACCGAGGGTTTCAAATTTGTTGGACTGGACGAAGGAGACCTGTATGTTTTCCTGCCCGTTCACCAAACCTGATCAATTAAATTTCTTTGAGGGGAGGGGGAAGTTTGCGCTAAAAGACATAGTTTACGACGAATTACCGACTACACCAGAATATATGAAACAACGTTTTACAGCTGCCTGTTCTGAAATTTATGCAAAAATGCTACAGCATGTGCAGAAATCTTTACATGACGGACGGAAAGTTTGTATTACAGCTGTTGGTCTTCATTCTGAACACAGCCCGCGAATGACAGCTTTTTCTTTCTTCAGAATTCACAGAATTTATTTATTCACTTTCGTATTTCTGAAGAGAGTTCTGATAGATGGTACGAAGGTATTTAACATTGTCATATTACGATAACACGCAAGCTACGTGCACTAGAATTCTGTATAAAACACCATTGACACTATAATTTCCTCTTGTTTTATTTTTGATGTGAATAGGCCTCCATTTGAAAAAATGTAACTTTTTTTTCTTCAAGAAATACACATTTTAATAAGTATTGAAATCTGGGCCTGGGTTGCAGTTATGAGGAGTCTAGTCTAATCTTCAATTCTTTGAAACTAGCCCATCAAAAGCACATCTCCATTTCAGAAATATTTGTAGTGTAAGTTTTACATCATTCAACTGGTATACATGTACACTGAGACAGAACAGTGCGAATGACTCGCAAGTCCAGTATACAACTTAAAAGGATATGCCTGAATAAGAAATTATATACTGCTGGTTATTTATAATCGCATGATATTTTATTCAGTTCTCACATAATATATTATCAGGAAGCCAACACACTATTCTTGCCCTAAATAGAATTCACTTACTGCAGCGGGAGGCGCAGTAGGAGCAGTGGCTAAGAAACTCTCTTTCCACCAAGGCGAACTGGGCTCGATTCCCGGATGTGGGAATCATGCCGGGCGATGTCGCTGGTTGGCAGGTTTTCTTGGGGCTCTCCCGTTTTCCTCACCCTTGCATTCCGATATTGCTCCATTATCATCTCTTTTCGCCCTCGTCGGCTGTCAAGATCGTTGTTAAGAGCTGCCCAAACTTCTTCATATCACTCCATTTACCGCAGCTCGTTTAGCAAAACAAGCTCGAGTTCCCCAGAGGCAACGCATTGGAAATACAAATATCATCACCCATAATTAATAACTATTAAAAATACTTTAACACATTTACGAGTGAAAGCACGCCACTTAGCACCGGCTTACTGTGCTACGGGTCGGTATCAAGCCGTTTCGTTGTAGTCCCGTCCCGTGATAGCGTGTGATTGGTGAGGAAACCAGCTCCCAAAAACCCATAGAAATTCTGCGACGGCTTCGTTCCTCCTACAATACACGCCACTTCATAGTCAACGATAGGACTGCGTTTCAGTTCATTGCCTTGCAATAGAGGCTATTGGTGATGTTACTGCATGCCAGTATCATCATTATCGTGCTCTTGCTTCCGAGTTTCAACAACGCAAAATTACTTCCTGAAGAGAACTCAACAGACATCCCTCTTAAACTTACAACTTCCTCCAATGAGAATACAGTCTCAAGACATAGCAGATTTGCATTTATGGCGAAAGTATTGTTACAAGACGCCAGCGGGGCATATCCGAGTTCGTGAGGGATGAAGGTCTTAAAAATAAAAGAACATAACTTTATTAACTTTATTATTAATTTATTCACACAGCTATTATTTCCACATTAAACTATCTTTCTCCACTATTATATATTTAATGACTACCTCAATATTAATTAAAGTCCTTAACAAAATTTTTATGTTAGTGAGTCACTTAATTCGATCATTATTTGCTCATTTCTATCTATCCATCTCTATCATTCCAAATGTGTCACCCGCCCGTAGTCTCTTTATCCACTGCACCGATCTGGTCTCTCTCTGATAAGCCTGATGGGCTTACCAAATAGCTATGCGGGTGCGTAACTCAAGAATGGTAGGCGACACAATATCATTTCAATACGGCATTTAGTTTAATACAATTCCTCACATCATTTACAATACGTTAAATACATATCTTTACAGAAAGTTACTTAACGTTAAAACCGGGGGAGGTCAATATAATAATTATTATTAAACTACTGAATTACTTTAAGTTCAGACACACCCTTATCTAAAGTCTTATATCCCTACGTGATCCGCTGGACTGATATCACCTTGTATGTTGCCGAAGGCGGCTTCACATCTCGGCTACGGGGTACACGGTACTCCCTGCGTCGTTCCATCTCGACGGGCTGGCGGCTGGTGCAGGAAGACCCCGCTTCGTAGCCCTGGCGGCGTTTAAGTATCCCCGCCGGTTACTAACTATGCTGCTGTTTTCTAAACGTCTCGCTGTACGTGGCCTCGCCCTGAATACTGTCGTTTCTCGCCTCTGCGTGGGGCGTGTGTCTGGCAAGCGTTAAATATATTGATTGCCTACACCGTAACACCATGCTGGTTCGTCGCTTCGTTGTCTTCGTACGCCTACCTCTTACCGTTGCGCAATCCTCCAAACTTCAAAACTCAAAACTGTCGGCTCGGAGGCCCGCTGCGGCTTAAGTAGTCTCGCTGGCCCGATCTGGAAATTTCTTCGGATCCCGAGTCTCGCTGAGAGAGGCGAGGGCGATGAGCCAAAACATTCTTTCTTAGATAACAGCATAAATTCAATCCGCTGAAGGTTAGGGGCGCTCAAGTTGAGATAGTCTTATCGCGGCGGCACACAGCGGCTCGCCTTTGTAAATCTCCAAGCGCTTCTTGTATAAACGCTCGCCTGACCTTCAAACATTCCTTCGGTATCGCGAGCGGGATGTGGCAAGGGAAGCGATGAAGGGCAGCGAGCATTTAAACACTGCCCCCTCCTTAAGTCTGTTCGTCACGAACAGACTCTCCAACATACGAGCCTTCGTAGAGTGACAGTCGGCTGACGTAGACAACCTTCGGCTTCGCCCGAGAGCTTTCACGACAAAATCCGAAAGACATCATTGAGCTTCTTCAGAATTCTGTAAGGGCCTTCCCAATATTTCTGTAGCTTCGGGCAGTATCCTTTTCTTATCTGTGGATTGTACAGCTACACTAACTGTCCTTCTTGAAATACCACGCCCGATATTCTCCTGTCATACCAAGTCTTCATCCTGTCACTATTTATTCTGAGGTACTTTCGAGCAAAATCATGAATGCCAACTAGACTGTGTCGTAGTTCGCTGGTATACTCAGGGACAGCAACTTCCTTGTTTGTCGATCGGTCAAACAGCAGGTCACTAGAGATGCGTAGTTCTCTTCCAAACTGCATCATTGATGGCGTTACCCTTGTAGACTCGAGAACTGCCGAGCGGTAAGCAGGGAGAAATAATGGCACCTTTTAATTCCATTCTTTTTGGTTGTCTACCACAAAGATCGACAAGTACTGCTCAAGAGTGTGGTAAAGCCTCTCGACTATTCCATTCGACTGCGGTTTAAATGCCATAGTCCTAGTCTTTCTCATTCCTAGAATTTTTGTTACATCCTGTAACTCAGCAGCTTCAAATTTTCTTCCCTGATCGGAATGGAGTTCTAGTGGCACCCCAAACCACGATAAGACATTTTCTACGATTGTATCGGCCACAATATGTGGTTCTTCGTTGGGAATGGGGGCGGCGAAGCTCTGCAGCATGTACCCTTTGAAACGATGTCGTTCACAGCCATCTGCAACTTTTTCAGTGTCTTCTTCATGATATCTTAGTCGTTTTCGTTCACCGTCATTACATGTACTAGACTTCGGGGTGCGGACCCCCGTATTGCTGACTCCACCTCCAGTACTCGGGCCAGGGCATTCTGCATGATGTGAGATACAGACAGACATACCGCTTGCTAAACCTCTCTGTCAGCGATTGCATCGATGACGAAGTAGACTGCGATGACGCCGCGCTCCTCCTCGGGGCACCCATCCAGTAGATAGTAGGACAGCCGCACGATGTCTTGACATTGCTCTTGCAGTGGCACTCCTGGTCACTGGGTGGGGCTTTGCAGTTGGGCATGGTGGGTATGTCGCAGATTTCGGTCACCGAAACGTAGCTCCAAGGCCGACACCAGCGTGGGGTACTTCAGCCAATGTCGCTCTGGCAGAGATTTTAGTGTGCTGAGTGCGGTGCCTCTCAGTACAGCCGCGAATAAGCCCGTTGTTCGGATGACCAGCAATCCAGGATTGCAACTATTTCCAACTGGTTCTGGTATTCTCGCCAAGGCGTCTGGCCATCGTAAGGGGCGGGCTTAATTGCGACCTCTTTCCCCATTTCTTGCTACGTGACACCAACGCCTAAAGAAGAACTAACGGGTATCCTCCGAAGTTGTTGTATTGGTTACGACTTGTATGTCAAATGCAGAACCATGACTGATTTTCATGCGGTTTGACATCTCATCAATAGTCATTCTTCAGTCGATCAAAATCATAGCATGAACTTGCTCAATTTTGGCATCAGTAGTGGATGTGCATGGACGTCTTGCTCTTTTTTCGTCCTTCATGGTTCTTCGGCCGTTTCTAGACATTTCAGTCTACTCGTACACACTTCACCTTGGTAAAACATTCCCCCCGTATTGTGCTGAAAGTCTTCTATCGAGTTAAGCTTTTGGTGCACGTTTGAACCAAAATAAACGGATCACTGCACGATGCTCTTCTTTGGTGCAAATGGAGAGTGGTATAGCCAAGTTTACTGAGCGACAGTATAAAGCTTACTACCGTTATTGCAGTCAAACGCACCACGAGCGGAGACAAAGGCACCATATGTTGACCTGCATGAGTACTATGTGGTACTGCCATCTTAGAGGAGTCCATAACTGATGTGCGGATACTTTTTAACCACAGCTCATTTAAATATTTTTGAAAAGTAATTTTCTTCCTATGTAATTCTTTTTCATACTGTTACTGCACACCATAACGAAAAGGAACATAATATGCTAGAAATATGGAGAAAAAATTAAGAGACTTAATACCCTTGGCGCAGCATTACCATTGCGTCAGTTAAAGTAATGTTCACTAAATTAATTATTTAATTTTTGACTGGTTTTTTGTACGTGGTAGAAAACATTAGAATAATAAAAACAAATTTACGCTCCAAACAGTTTCAATTATACTTCAGCGATGCATGAATGACGTCGTCTGGCCGATTGTAATTAAGGAATAAAAGTATGTCAGAAGCAGGGCTTTCAAAAGCTCTCGGTTAACCGCGAACATCCTACAACTTGAGCATACAATTTCCTTGGCCGAGTTCAAGCCATTAACATCTCGCAGGAGGCGGGCGCGGTTGATTCCCGATAGTCGGGACGTAGCTGGCCGCTCATGGGTACGACGCGTTACGCCGGTGTGCTCGATGTGCGACGTCTCTGTTCCTTTTTCGAGGGATCGTAATCGCCGTTCCGTGACACGCAAGAGTCCGCCGCGAAGCACGTTTCGTATCGATTGCTCGCACACGCCCCCCGACCACCCCCCATCAAACCAAGTAGGCCCGGCGCTACGCAGACGACAGTAGGATAACAACACTTCAGTTGCGCGTCCCCTTGAGGGCCGTGTTCGCCAGCTCACTTCCGCGTGCCGAGGGTACCGAGCCAGTGATGACCAATACCTAGAAACCATTCACGGTAAAGTGAGCACTTTTTAAGGCCCTTCCAACAAGCATTAACCACTAATAAATATGTTTCATTGCAGGTTCAGACGTTAACTTTTGAGAGAGAGAGAGAGAGAGAGAGAGAGAGAGAGAGAGAGAGAGAGAGAGAGAAGGGGGGGGGGCTGTGAAATGTATACACTGTGTGTATTAGTCAAATTGCATTGTTTATATTAAAAAGAGGCGGGAAGATAAAAATTTGCTCGAAGAAAAAATTTAGCAGGACCTTTAAAATTGCTCACTTTACCGTGAATAGCATATAACCTCCGGCAATGTAGTCTATTCCCGAATTTTTAACAATTTTTTGGAAGTAGCCTTTGAATAATTTCCTTATGATAGACGTGTTTGGTTAGTTCCTAAACGTTCCATGTATCACAAGCTTTTTATACATCTGTTAACTTAAAAGTACCTTTTTTTTTTTAGTTGGACTTTTACTTGTTTCCTATGTATAAATTGTAATATTTAATTTATAATTAATATGAATAAAAACAGTGATAAAATTGGTTTGTTGGTAATGTCTAGCAAAAATAGTTTTTACGCAAAATATTATTACACTCAGTGCACACAAAAGGTACGGTGGTAGAAATATCGTGGCCTAGTGAGTAGGCAACCCTTCATGCACCCGGAGGAATTTAGCGCGGATTCTCCTCCGAATGAGCGAAGAGCTTTTGGCGGCTCGTAACAGGGAGGTCTTGAGAGCCGATGAGGGTGATTGAGGTGAGTATGGGGCAGCGCTGGAATGAAAGGTCAGCGCAAACGGGAGATCCCCGAGAAAACCCACCAACCCGCGATATCATCCGGCACGACGTGTAGCATCGTGCATCATACCACCAACATGCGTTTAAGCCTGGTGTAGTACGTGTGGCCTACTTAACAGGCCATGGCCTTGCTACCACTGTACCCTTCGTTTGTAATTTACACGGATACGGTGGGTCCTAGGGAGTTGCAACTAGCGAGGCTTATTTGCTAATTACGACGTCCTCCTTCATCCAATGGCATCCACAATTACTTTAACCTCACGGTGTAAATGTTGCATGCAATCAAAGGGTGCCAAACCCCTATTATTTACACGACAGGGGTGTGTGCGACGTGCCATACCTTCCTTTTATCCAAGATATTGGTTTAATTAATCCGTATACCAATTTGAGTTCCTCTAACGCAAGTACTTTGCTTAATATTATCTCACATAATATGCTTGTAGCCCTCCTGTTTAGGGGCTTCTACAGCCCTTATTATTTGAGAAAGATCATGGGTGTCCTTTATCAGTCTTCCTCTTTTCCAGTCACTAATCACGTGACCGAGTTTGTACACGTTTTTCCTAAACACGCTATATAGTGTTTAACCAATACATCCGACTTTTTAGTTTTCGATCAAGCCAGTTTTTTATTTTCAAAATGGCAGCAATTTTACCCTCCTCAGCTACTCGAGCGCGATACCTTCGATAGATTTATGAGTTCTACATCACACGCACTGAGACATTTCTTGTACTTTTACAGAAAAATGGAAACTAGTCGCAAAAAAATAGGTAACAGTGCAAACATTATTATTGTAAACTTTGCAAGAAATTGCTTGAAACGTGTACGGGATATATTCAGTATTTTTTACAAAAAGTACTGTAACCTACCGGCTGAATCCTGTAGAATTTCAACAACAATATGTGCAGTAATTCTCAAATTATTTTCCGGCAAAATCACAAGCTACTAATTGGACATCTACAAAGTAGTTTGTCCGCTTGATAATACATTGTAATTTTTATGGTATGAAAGTTACAGGTTCGCCATGATTATATGGAACACATTATGTAAAGTCCAGTCAGGCACACTCCACCCCAAATACGACTTCCAAAATTCCCATTGGGGTGACGAGAATCGAACCCGGAACCTCCATATTATAAGCAAAAGTACTGACCATTATGCTACAGTTGCATCCATACCCAGTGTTCTACTTTAATAGGATATACGTACTTTCAATAATCAATCTCTGGTTAATATGCGGTATTTTGCCTTCAAAAGAGAACAGCAGCATTTGCTGAGCTCGCAGCGGAACTGTGATTAAGTTGACAATTAATTACAAGTTGTATGTTGGTCTCACTTAAATCCACTTTGTAGATACAGGATAAAATGAATACTGCCGACAGCCGTGAGATTTTTTGGAAAGTTTTTTATATATTTTATGGCTGAATTATGTTGCTTATATTTGTCACTTGTCATCTTTTATTCAAAGGAAGCCATGAGAAACCACGTGAATGTACTCTTATTTTGCAGCACACTTTTTACATTTAGCTGACTAGACAAACATAATCGATTACAAAATATAAATTAAGATATAATTCTGAACATTTTCTCAAATATTTAAAGGGAACGTACATGTTTGTACTAGCGCAGCTACAACCTCACAAATTTACAATAAGTGGCTTCAACTGTTTCAAAATTAATGTTACAAACCCGTAACTTGGGGGACACATTACTTTTCAACCAGGCAAAATAGGATTTGCCTTGTCGTCCAGGGTAAGCAGTAGCTCTCACCATACAGGAATTATCAGAAGTGATGACTCATCGGTTATTAGCGCACATTATAACTTGAACCTCTGAGATGGCTTCAGTAGTGTATACTAGATATCAGTATTCCTGCTAGAACTTTTATTTAGTAGTACAGCTATTGCTGCTGTAAGTGTACAAATACATAACAGGTTCACAAAAGATTGTTTTTTTGTAAACGGACAAAAATTGGTTTTTACACAAAAATATTGCAGCTACACTTACATAAACTTTATATATATATATATATATATATATATATATATATATATATATATATATATATATATATATCAACATATTGAAATGAAAATTCTCGCGAATTTTCATTTCAATATGTTGAAAAATTTGTTATGCATATTGTTCTGTGCAGTTATGATTGTGGAAAATAATTTAATCGGAAATTTATTATTTATTTTTTACTATAATCGTTTATGTAAAACTTAAGTCCCGAATACCCTATTAATACTCTTTTAACGACGAATTTCTAAATACTTCAAACATCTACGAAATTGAAGTCTATAAAACTATTTTATATTTGTCATAATCAAATTTGCCACTTTGTTGATGTTAGCCACAGCAATTACGTTCTTCGAAATGTTATAAGTTACTGTTTTAAAGTGCAATGCTTCTCGAGCCAGGTAGGCTATTCTCGGGATGAGTGCAATTCCCAGAAGCGATTAGTGACGCGAGGATGTTTACTATATCTTAGAAACAACACAAACTTCATTCATTATCCTCACAAACACTGTTATTGTAAATGAACGAACGCTGTAGATTCACAAAATATAGATTGAGAACTAACAAAATGTTGTAACTGTACAAGAATTTGTCAGTTCCAGTTACAAAAAAATTTTACATTTGTAGGTTTAGTCGGAAGGCTGAAGACGACGGCGAATCTCGATTAAGGTAAGCTCCATATCACTTGATTATTCGATGGCCAAACCTGTGTCTTGTTGGGAATGGACTCGAATCGTATATTGAAACATAGAAGAACATTTGTGAAGGATACATATAATATGTCAATTAGTAATTTCTAGTAGATTACCTGCAGTGGAGACGCAAAGTTGTGATGTACAAATTCTAAACATTTCTCCTTGCTCTGTACGGTTTAATAATTTTGTAGCATTTTTAAAGCATTGCTGTCAATTCCCGGCTTCAAGAGCTTGTTTAATATATCTGGCCTCTTTGCCACGTTGAGTGTGACGCTGCCTCCAGCACGGCCAACGAAGGCTCCTTATACACCTCGGCGATCGTCACACTAAGCACTCCTCCTCAATCAGCTTCAACCACCGAAGATCGATCAGCTTAACTTCAGAAACGACACACAAACCCACAACAGCCGATGGTCGCCGAGTGCAGTCGTGATAGGCAAATTTAATTTTTAGGGCTTTATTTTCTTGTCTCGTTTTGGTACAAACTGAGAGGAAAGCGGATCTTGAAAGAACTATAATTAAGTTCATGAAATACACAAAAATTACCAACCGGTTTAAAACACACGCTAATTTACGTTGAGCACGTGATTTACCACACTACCTTGGCCGATAGATACCCGTGTTTAATGTAAAATTTTTAGTAACATTGGAAAAATATTATATTAAAAAAAAATAATACTTTTTACAATCTATCAATTAAATATTGGAATTTTAAGAGATTTCTGGAGTTTTCTGGTGATTTTACGGTGGAGACGATACCTGATTGCCTTCTAAGGTCAAGCAGCAAAATTCTGCTATTCCATTAACAGAATATCACGGATATAGTATTCGTTATTTACGAGTACCACAAACACGTGAAATATTTTTTGTATCTAACTATTCAGTTCATGTCTGACATCTTATTCAAGCGTTAAACGTATATATTAAATGAACACATGCCAATATTTTCTTGCAATGCTATAACTTTTTGGCACACAGTCAGCATTTGTTTCCAATAAGATTTATAAAATACCGTAATATAGCTATTTAATTAGCTTGCATCTTAGGTATTCACTTGATGAAACAATTTATATTTTATAACGAATTGACCAAAAATATTTTTAATGTACTAAATCACACTGGTGGTTTGTAATCATTAGGCAGCCACTAGGATGTGGTACTACTCAGATTTATATATTCATAGATCAATATGCTGCACTGTCAGTTCTATCCCAGTTTACGGCATAGTAGAGCACAGCATAACTATTTTGCATTAATTCTCAATAACTGATTACGAGTTGCTAAACTTGATTTACGTTTTGACGGAGAATGCCTACGTGCCTGCAGCCACTAAGGCTTTTACCACATTTCGGCCCAGGAGCGAGTAGGGTTCGTGAGATGTTCGATTCAAGCAGTGCCTTTCAGCACACCGACCAGCTGACCAGCTGATCGATATCCTGAATGGGCACTCTCCGTCGACCGTGATGCACTTTCCACTCTGGCCTCTCCTTCGTCCACAACATGCGGGTCCGGTCGGAAGTCTAACCCCATTTGATGCATGAATATCTAGACAGCACAGAAGCTGTCTCATCACCAGTTACGCCAGCTTGTCAATGATAGAGTAAATCCTCACAGTATGCTCCAGCGGTCACATACCTAGCGCTTGAACTGTGTTGCAGCATGTTTGAAAAGGATGTTTCATATTGACGAAAATATTAAACGTGCTGTTACGATAAAGATATTCTAACTCCTCGCATGAAGATTCATAACTTAGGGGTCTGTTATTACTTACACGGGCTATAGTTCAAATGGGACTATATGGGCGATGCAAGTTATTGACAAGAGTTATGTAATGATCACTATGTAAAAGGGGTTCATTTAACATTAAGATTGTACACTATTATTTCAATACGAACATGATTAATTATGCGCGGGGGAAGCTATACAAATATACTGAAATATAAATTTATGTTAAATTATAAAGATTTAACCTGCTACATTCCGAGTAAAGTCTAATTGGAGAGTCTCGACCCAGTTTATGATTCCGGAGGCTGATTAAGATGGCGGAAGTCGACGTCTGGACATACCCATCTTCAGTGATTTTCTCGTTCCAATGGCGCGACGACAAAAGACACCGCTCACGGGCTGCACTGCCCTACATCGACTGAGTTTTCCTACTTTACTGGCTGATGGAGGGGGTTTAATAACTAATTTCAGCAATTACTGCCCGTATTCTGGATAAATATGTGAAGGTGTTGTTGAGCAGGCCGCTCAGCTAAGGCCTGATCACAACTCATAACAGTGTCCCAAACATGTTTGTCCACGAAAAGAAACATACCCCAGGCGAAGATTGAATGGTGCTTTCAAAATATCACGCATGATAATTATTATTTTGGGTCCCTTTAACGTCGTTAAAAAAATATTTTTCAGGCGGCTGTAACTTAATTCATACAACTCGGACAAGTGGAAAACTACAACTACGATATAGGCTGTTCACGGTAAAATGAGCACCTTTGAAAGCCCTACTTAAGATCTACTTTTATACACGTTGTGTATTCTTCCGCCTTATGTAAAATTAACACTACCATGGGCTTCATCAATTTATTCATGCGTCGGTCAAATGAAACTGTGAAATTATTAAGGAAGTAAATACTTTACAAATATGCTCATTTTTACCCTTCGATGCATTAAAAAAACAGAAAGCGAAAGAAATAATTTTAAGTTATCACAAATGGTTACCTAACAATTTTTATTCGACGTTAAACTATGGAAATGCTTCCCAACCATCGTTACTAACTTTATTGGGCGAATGTCACTCAGCGCGTCCATTAAAATATATGCATGCAGGGGCAGTGACATTTTTCTTAGATTCATTTCTAAAGTGCTCTCTTTATCGCGAGCAGCCTTTAAAGGATTTTGTTGAATTTCGCTACATAACTTCCATCAGTAAAATTACAGGGTCACAGCTTAAAGGTCCCACGGATACGCGCAGAAAGACGAGAACACTGCGCACCAGTTCGAAGGCTTGCGCTTAGCGGCGATGGGGTGCCTGATGCGCGTGACGATGTCGCCCTTATCTTTCCCGCGCTTCTGGACCTCAAACGTGATAATAGCTCCAATCAGGCGCGGTAACCTTAACCACCGCAACCACGAGTCCAACCTTTCTGTTTGCGTAAGAAGCCACTATGATCAGCCAATGGCACTACTCATTTTCCATCACATTTGCAAGCTATTTAGTAGATACTGCGTCCCTGAATAATCCCCATTGATTCAAACTACGGCCCTTGGACCCTAAAGCCCCTCTCACACGGTCAAATTTTCTCCTTCAACTATATTTGACAGTAAAATTTGAAGACAAAAATACACCCATAAAATTTTTCCTTCCAACAAATGTTTTCAAAGAATGTGTTGAAAATGTGTCTCACTGTCAAATTTTTCTACTGGGTGGATATAATTCGAATTATTATTTAAAAATTATTTTTATTTTGAGATATTGATTTGGTTTTTCTATGCAGCCTATTAAAGGAAGAAATGCAAGGAATGTTGTAATTTACATTTGCTTCTTTACTAAATTCAAATGTTATTTATCAGAGAGGTTTCCTGAACAGTGATATTTAATGCTTCCGAGTTCGTAATATTATGTGCAATATTCACTTAAAATAGCATTCATGCCTAGGAAGCTTCTACATTAATTAATTATCATCATAACTTACTTCTTTCCCAGCAATTGTCTGTTATTTTAAGTTTCTTAACGCCCATTTTTGTCGTGCACGATTCTGATTGGCTGAGATCGTCAAATATCAAATGAACTTTAGAACCGGTCCAATTTTCAAATTTTTGATGGAAACTGAAGCCATCCAACTTTCTCAGACAAAAATGGCGGCGTTTATGATGTTTCGATGACGTCATAACTGTCCAACTTTATTTGGCCAAACATATTCGAAGCAGTTTGACGGAAAAATTTGACAGTGTTACAGGGGCTGTAAGGCCTAAGTATTCACGAGTTCTAATCTGTCCGCTCAACAGAGTATCCATCCGTAATCGGTAGGCATCTTTTACTTGTTGATACAAAGGATGTTGGACCCCAAAAATTGATTATTTTATAATTGTACCAAACATTGTTCACCTTGTAAGCATTGCATGTATTGACATTTTTCCTCGAATAAAAAAAATACACTTTATAATTTTTTAAATAATTTAATTTCAAATACAAAATTTATCTGTTTTGTTGCAGCCATTATAACAAATAATAACAATAATGGACAGGTGAAAAAATGTACAAAATAAACGTATCCTATGGGTTGCCGCGTGACACATGTGTAAATCACCAAATAACAAACCATATTTGTGAAAAAAATGTTCAATATGCAGATTTTTTTTTTTTTTGCATTTCTTAAACGCTTTTTTAAAATGTATGAACGGCTATTTGGTGATTACATATGTCAAGCAGCACCCCACGGCATTAGTATATGTTGTAAATTTTTTCTTAGGCAAAACCTAGTTATTATTTTTATAACGGCTGCAACAAAACAGAAGAATTTTGTATTTGGCAACAATTAATTATAAAAAATATAAAGTCTAAAACTTTTTTATCGATAAAAGTTACGCAGTCCTCTTGTCACGAGGCATCTAGACCATCACCGCCATCAGTATGTGTAAACGAAGTTCTGTTTTCTGACTGCCTCCTATATCGACGGCAGAGTTGCCAACTTTCATGAGAGAAAGTATGTAATTAAATATTCAAAAATCATTATAAAATCACTTCATTTAAATTAAATCCAAACAAAATATATAACATAATAGTTTAAGCAAGTTGAAACATTATTTATTTTTGCTCCTTACAATTGCTTACCATACAGTAATACCACTGTTAGAAATTGAAAAGATAAAATTAAAGAGCCAAAAATCTATATGAAATATTTTAATAACGTATTCGCTATACATACGCCCAAGCGCACAATATTCTGAAGCTATAAAAATGGATATTTCAAGAATTTTTTCATTGTAAAGGTTCAAAATATTCGCTTACGATGGGATCAAACCGTATCGTTATTCGCACAAGGGATATATCACCGACTACCTATAAAAGAGATTAATCACGTGCAGTAAAACACGTAATACGCATCTCAAGATATTCCCGTGCTCTCTCCAAGTGTTCATCATCTATTCCAAATAAATCATTCCTGGAGACACGAAAGTGCGACAATCAGACAATATAAAAAAAAATCCTCTGCCTTCTTTCACATCATAAGATCTGCCACCAGATTTTTAATCAATCACTAACTTTTCGACCCGTCGATAATATGAGATTTGGCCACCAGGCCATCTCCTGAACTGATCTGATCTGGTGAGAGAATCACCATGTTGGCAACTCTGACCGACGGTACGAGACAGACTTGGCAGTCTTTCGAAAACTGGACACACGTGGCGCTGCACGCACGATTCCGGTTAATGGCAACCTTTCGATGTCTCACGGTCGCGGGTATTTGCGCAGTTATTTTTACTGACTCCATCGTGTGAGACGATGTCTGAACAGTGAGGGGATCATTATCAGCACGAACACTAATGACTGTGACAGTAATTCCACATGGAGGCCATCAAGATTTCTGATCTGTGTGTGCATCGTTGACTGATGAACATCGACAGTTTCGCGCGGGAAACAAAATAAAAGAAAGCAGACGCAAAACAAGTCATGAAAACGTTTGTTCGCTAGGATGTACATAGTCCATTCATGGTTACATCCAACTTTTCTGAAGCCTTACTGAAGTTCTACTTCGGGCTATCCCCCCCCCCCTCCTCCTTCATCGCGCAAACCAATTACTCCAAAGGGACGCCACACAGCATTTGTGAGCACTCAATTTAATAATATTTTGCATCAGAACTATTTATTACTAGGTATTACCGATATAACTTTTTCTATCTGTTTTATTCATATTAATTATAAATGAAATATTATAGTTTATAGATAAAACGTAAGTTAACGATTGTGGCGCCAGGGACGCAAACAGGATTTCGGTTTGGAGGGGCAAAATACATAAAAGAACATAACATTAAAAAGTCTTTGCTGTATAAGCAAGAAAATACTTAGCCAAATTATTAAATACTCATAACAAATTACATTTACGAAATTATTATTTTAAATTTGTGAACTATAACTTCTACATATCTCTTATTTCATATCCTGTTGTTATTTGCTTTCAGATTATACTAATATAGTTTCGTAAGATTTTATCCACGTGCCGAGCGCACGTGTGTTTCTCTGCTACGGGTAGAAACAGGTGGTCAGTCAAGTTGAGAGATTTCTACGGCTCTTAAGAACGAGATGTTGAGCGCCGATGAGGGTGACATGAGGTGAGGGTGGAGAAGCACATAAATGCAAGGGCGGGGTAAAGGGAGACCCCCGAGAAAACCCACCAGCCAGCGGCATCGTCTTGCACGACTTCCACGCGTGTGACCCGACCAGGTATTGAACCCGATTCGCCTTGGTGGTGGGCGAGCAATCTAACCGTTCAACCACTGTGGCCCCATAAGTGGTCAGTGTTCAAGTGACTCTTGACTTGCAGCAGGACCACTTATTCCAAACCTCTTTCATTTTCAACAAATTTACCTATATCCCATGAATGAAATAAATTATTTGCGATTATTCTTGTTGGTAATTCCGTTAAATGTGGCACGTGTCCCAAGTCCCCCCCCCCCCCATGGGTCCGCCCTTGATGGCGATACACCACGTATTAAGGAAGAAACCAAACACGTCTTGCATAGAGAGATATATTTTCAAAAGTTTTGATCCTAATAGTGTGAAGATACATCGAATAGACTAGATTCCATTCACTGTTACTTCTAACTCTTCTGAAACCCTGCTTAAGTTCTACTTCCAGGATATTCCTCCGCCACGTGAAAACAGAGTTTAATTTTGTTCAGAAAATTACACCTAAGAGACAACGTACCGCATTCGTGCGCACTCAGTACCACGCATAAGAAATATTTCTTACTAGGCATTGCCAACACAACTTTTGACGTGAATACGTCTTTAAATTTGCAACCATAGTGGGAAGCAATCCAGATAATCCGATGATAACAAAATCGAGCGATACAGTTTGGCACTGCAGCTCCGAATCCATCATCTACATTCAAAATTAACTTACACACCGCTTGATTTCCAAATGATCATAGAATTTGTTACGTTGAGCGAGGCCTACGAAGCGGCAGGGGGTGGGGGGAGGGCAGTGCAGTTTTGAGTTTGTTTCCCCGCGTCTCATAACTTCCGCGTAGCACAACTTTTTACTGGGAGAAGCTACGACGCTCGTTTAAGTTTCAATTGACAGCTCTCGTCAAGACCAATAGATTTCGTGTATAAAAACATTGTGTGGCGTGGTTATGGTGAAATGGTATGCGTTTAGTGTAAAAAAAATTAAGAAAACTCAACACAATGTCGGCCTATACTCGTCAAAAATCCACGTCGAAATACAGGAATCGTATACGGTTGGAAAGAGCATCTTAAAAAGCAATCCGATGATAGCCATAAATGCCCACATGATCGAGTGAAGCGGTGCCGGGAACGTAAAATAAACACCATGGGGTCCGAGCGCGTCAACGTAGACGTATTCACGCAAAACTAACGGCCGTGTCGCCAACATAGCCAATCCCATTTTTTTTTTTTGGTTTTGTTTATTTTTATTATAAATGAAAATATATATTATATTTTATAGATCAATCGCAGGGCTGAAATTATCCAAAAATGAGGCAATTTTATGTTAACAGAAGAATGAAACGCTTGTGATACTTGACATGTTAAGAATACAACCAAGCACGTTACACATGGGGTGAGTTTTCAAAGTTTTGATTAAGAACGTGTGAAAAACCCGCAAATAGACTGTAGATTCGTTTTCCCACGAGCCACCCTAGCAGACGGCTGCGGAGGACGCGAGACAAGGCGAAGGAGGCCTGTCGTTCCGGGAACGGCCTTGTGGTACAGGGGACCCGCCTCGTGACTGCAGTATCGGTGGGACACGGTCGCCGTTCGTCGCGTCATCAATAATTCCCGCGCGTTCCCAATCCATCGCGGCCGTGCATGATCCGCTCCACCTGTAATACCCGCTTGCGCCCCCCCCCCCCCTTCCCACCACGCGGCCGCTGAATTATTGATCCCCCCCCCCCCGCCTCCCTGGGCGACTATTCCACCGACTATTGCGCTCGCTTCAAGCAAAATCGATTTCTCCTGCGTCTGCGGCCTTCAGAATTCATCATCTTTCAGAGACTGCCAGTTTATTATTTCATGCGCTGTGTTAGTTTTTTCTTTATTTTCCCCCCCTGCGTCAACTTATTCCGCTGTCAGCTCTTTAATCTTGTTGCTGGAGTCAAGCCACAATTTCCAGGATTCGTTTCCGTATAATCCTTTGGTTGGAGTTTTTTTTTTTACAACGTTGACATACCTAGTAAGCGAATGTTTTTTGGGAATACGTAACTAGAGGCTACGAAACTCAAAATGAGGCAAAATACCGACAGGGAAAATAATACTACAATTTTTTCTCTCGTCAATATAGTCATTTATCTCACCCTCAAGCGACAGATGGAGGTAGCATAACGCTTAAATTTTGATATTGGATTTGTTTTGTTTCATTTTGGTGATATTTATAGAATTAGTGTGTAGGAATTAATGCTGCCACTTGGTGCACAAAGAACAGGTGGATATATCAGTGACACAGTCAATGAAGTAGTAACTCGTCTTCTCAAGCAATTCTTCAACATTTCGCAGCATAGTAAAATTTTGGCTAGAATTGTTTCATATGTTTAGGGCAAAAGTGATGAAAACATGTATTATTTTATAATTGTGCGAAATGCATGGAAAATTTTAGACGGTGTATTTTTTGTGTAATGGCAAGCAGAAATCACTATTTTAGTTTTTTTTTCCGGGGGTACAAATTATAAAAACTAACTTACTTAACCGAAATGTGATAACTCACGTTGAAATGAGATAAAATGAAATATTTGAAATCATGCAATGAATTTTTTTTCGCAATTTTTAAACGTTGCTTAAAATAAGAAAACATTTTTCATTATCTGTTTATTTTTAGACGTCTACTATTTTTTTATAGAATAGATTTTGCTAAGCATGCCTTGAAAGAATTAAACGTGATCTTTCAGCCACCCTTGTTAAAACTTCTGCAAAAATATTCCTTTATTTTAACTGTAGACCTACGTTCCAAAAACACTAAAATTGTGGCATGTTGAAGCACATATCATCAAATTATTTGTTTTATAAGGAAATAATACCCACAAGTAATGTCGACAGGTATTTCTTACAAATATTAAATAATGAATTTTTCGTGACAGGCACACTTTACTACAGCTGTTAACGGAGTGATTCTATGCTCATACTCTGAAGGAAAAAAAATCAACAAGTAATTGGAAATCGCTATAATGGCACTGCGTTGTAATAGCTTGCTGAGTATTATTCCGTTCCAAACAAACACGCGTTACTAGTTAAATTAAGAAAGAATACTACTAGGGCTTGGTTCCATCCTCACTAACATTTTTGTTTTTGTTTTTTGGGTACAAGTCTCAGATACTTATAGACACACCCTTATTCTCAGATAATATTTAATCATCTAAATACACAAATATGATGTACCTATCTATATATATATTTTTAAACTTTGCTTACAGCACGCAACTAGCGACGTACGTTGAATTAACAATGATGGGAGGAAGTTATCTTACTTGTAACGAACGAAAGTAACGTTTGCCTACAGGAAAACTACCTTCCAGGTGTATGGATGGTTTGCAAACGTTCACACGCGATATTCCACAGCAATCTGGACGACTTACACAGAGGAATACTGGCGCAGCTAGAGCTCTCGCCTCCCACCAAGGCAACCCGGGATTCATTCCTGACGACGCGGCGTCGCTACCGAAATATTGCACGCGAGAATCGTACCGGACGATGCCACTGATCGGCGGGTTTTCTCGGGGGTCTCCAATTTACCCCAATCTTGCATTCCTGCGCTGCTCCATACTCACATTTTTTAACCTCTCTTCGGCACTTACGACCTACTTCACTGTGGAATACTATAATTATACACTTCTATAGACAAGCGGATTGTTGATTTCTGAAAGATCGTGGCAGTTTCGCTCGTTCAGAAATAACTTATCTGAGCTGAAACACAGTGGCGTAGAGCTTGCGTTTGTTCCCATCAGTTCGAATAGCTTACTTATATTCGAACACAGCATACATAGCTGAGTTAACGTTGTTAAAATTCAGCATGATTTAATAGTTCAGGGACAACTGGAAACGAACGGCTCGCTGATAGTCTTGAAATTAAGGGATTAAAATTGAATATCATACCACCACCCAAATTACACAGCGCATACGTAACAGCTTACATATTGTTTTCACACAAGTAAATTTCGGATCACGTCATTTGTATTAAAATTGTCGATTTATATGTTTGAACAAGACGAGCGAGGAAGAAAGGAAAATCTGCCTGCAAAAAATAATTTCGTGAGAGATAGATTGTGGTACACATATTTTCAGAGTAAATTTGTCTAAGTAGTAGTTCCTTGTCTTTGCCAATGCTATTTTAGAACTGCATGTTTAAAAGTATCAGTTTGTCAATCCAGGGAACATTGCCACCGTGTAATTTATTATTACACACTGTGTGGTAGGAAAGAGAGTCACTTTGTATCTGGTGGCGTGTATGCTGTATGTAAATTGTCTATTTTATATAATTCATATTTTTTTTTAAATTAACTAACGTCGAAAATAAGTTTAAATGTATAAGTTCAAAGAGTTTTGAGTTATTAAGAAGTTGTTGTGAAAATACTCTTATAGCAAAAAAAGTATTGTTCCATTTAAAAGATGTCTTGTTTGCTATAATGCCAGTGTTAGAGTTAACGGCATAATTTGTATTTGTAGCTATTTTAATAAGGTAAAGATATCACAAGTTAGTTGTGAAAGTCACCTCCAGAGCATGCAGTACTGCTGTTCAAACTGCGACATGAAAATGTATATAACAGTACGTTTTTTAATGCCAAATATGTAACTTTTACATGCAGTGCAATAGTTTAGGCGTTCCACTGACCTCAGCTCGTCTTACGTACACTAACGTTGAGCGCATATTCAATGGAACCAGTGCATGGGCACACTCAGAAAGATTCAGCGATTTCCAGTATAGCGTGAATTTGAATTTTTTAAATGAAATATTTTCGTCCCATTCACACTGTACTGTAAATGACAAACTGGATAAACCTGGAAACTGGAATCAAGAGGTTAATTATTAGTGAGGTTATACTTCAGGGGCAATGACACGAAGTTAATAAATAAAAAAACTTAACTTCATTAACATGAAATAATAAAGTAGGTAATCATGAGTGGTAGCATGCGGAGGAAGAATCTTTTCTGCCTCTCGATAGTCTCCAGGGGGTAGAATATTCGAGGCTATATTAGATAAATATCTAATTTTTTTTAGCTCAGGAAAATGTAATTTTTGGGAAAACAAATAACAAACGAAAGCGTTTCCATGGGCATGATTGTGTGCGCTGTAATTCCAGATCCAAAACCGCATTTAAAATATCGAACTGTTGAATAAACGTATGCAGTAATTTAATCATACTGTATATGACTATAGGCTCTTCACCGGTAAAAGTGAACACTTTTGAGGGCCTAGTTACTTTTTCCTTTCAGCAATTTTTTTATCCTTTAACTACCTTATAAAGTAAAAATTGTCATGTAAGTAATAAATATAGTGCGTATATTCCATATAACTAGGAAGTTAACGTCCAAGGCTGAAATATAACATATTCGTTTACTAATTTTCCAAATGACAGGGCTTCCAGAAGTGATAATTTTACCGTGAATAGCCTTTATAACATGTTGTATGGTATACTGGTTCTAAATAACAGAGATCAGCATTTTTAAAACGGATTTAAGATGAATTTCCGTCAATATCCTATTTTATGTGTATGTATTTGGAACCACGTGAATTACACTATCAAGTTCGTCTCCCCACCCCCCAACAACCTCCCCCACCCCAATATTTTGAACAGGGGTTGAACATGGAAATGTATAATTAAAAAAAAAATAGGTATTCACTGTATAGCTAATATTGCGTGGATATTAAACTTGCGAAATTATTTCGGAATTACTTAAAAATGGCTTTTGAGGTACTATCACAACTATTAGCGAATACCAAAAAGTGTACTAATTTTTGTTTTACTATCGCTAACAAACATATTTCCTGTCATAACAAAATAATGTTTTTTTTTTTCGAAAAATTGGAATAGTGAAGTTCCATAAATTATTTTTCAATTTATACTTGAAATGTTTTAAGCACATGACATGCAATGCCTAAATAGCTTTAGGTATGTGTATTTGTTTTCCAATACCTCTAAGATATAGCACTCCAGAAGTGTCGAGTAGCATGAGATATTTCATCTTATCACGGAAAGTAATCTATGCATGGGTTGTAAGGAGACCATCTGCGAAACCGTCACCTGTTACTTATATAGAACGCTGTTACTGCAAACGTGCAAACATACACGCGATATGAACGCTAAAGAAATATCTTTGCGGTTTCTCTTTTCCTTACTTCCATTCTCTTTACGTCCAATATTCTAACTGGTAGCGACTTTTTTTTCTAAATTTCATTTCTAAAGTGCTCACTTTATCGATAAATATAAATAACTATCAGAAAATTATGATTCTCGGGGGATTCGCACGCGCACGCACTGCTTAACGTATACTCCATTCACGGTTAATCCACCCTTTCCTGAAGCCCTGCTAAAATTCTACTACCAGGATATTCCTCCGGCAAACTAAGCATAACAAAGTTTGAAAAATTACACCAAAGGACAACGCACAGCATTCGTGCGCACTCAGCGTAACTGTATTTGGTTAAGGACTATTTCTTACAAGACGCTACCAACCTACCCATATTCTCCTTGTCTTTTTATTCAAATTATTTATAAATGAAGCATTACAATTTATAGATAAAATATGAATAACATTTCAATTCAACAGAAAAAAAGTAACTTTATGAACACAAGTATAAAACGCTTGTGATACATGGCATATGTTGGAAGTAACTAAACACGTCATACATGGGGAGATGTTTCAAAAGTTCGATTCAAAAAGGGTGAAGGAACCGCGAATAGACTATGCACCCTTGGACGGAGGGAGGAAGCACTCACCGCGTACAGCATGCCGCGTTGGTCGAAGTAGTCGGCGACAGGCATCACGTTCTTGTAGAAGTTGTTGAGCTCCATGCGCGCCAGGCTGAGCACCACGTGACCCAGCTTGGAGCCGAACTCGATCTGCCGCTCCAGCACCTTCTGGCGCCAGCTCACCAGGATTACGCCGTTCACCACCTGGATCTGCCGAGCACACCACCACACCGTCACACTTCACCACGCTCGCCACACAATTTAACCAATTTGGATCCACATACACCTAGTATTTAGTAAGGGAGTAGAATGATTTTAAGAAGTTTGACACAAGGAGACGGGGAGTCGGAGCCTGAGTCAGCCGCCGACATCTTGGAATTTACATTTTCCCCACAAAATTTTCATTTTGTCCTTCCAAATTTATATCTTCCCTCTAAATTTTCCCCTTTTCCTTCAAAAATTCATTTTTTCCTCAAAAATGCCCTGTTTTTCCCTGAAAATAGCACCGATCCGCCCAGTTGTCAAAACGACCCATAGAAAGGCACTTTCCGATCTATCGGAAGGATTTGAGAGGCTCGCTTCTTGAGGGCAGAGCAGTGGCGGCCATATTAGTTTTATAGGCATAGGGTATGCCAAATCGATATACGGGATCCAGGATCGGAACCGAAGCCGAATTTCAGCCATCTTTTCCACCATGTAATAACCTTGACCTTTGACCTTGACCCCAGGGACTTGTGACATTGAACCCAAAAATTCACAAAAAAAATCCCAAAATATCCCCAAATAACTATAAAAATATTTAAAAATTAATTTAAACAATTATAAAATTGCAGTTTTAAATGTCCCGGCTTAGAGCGGGCGAAGAACTTAAGGAATGGGGATATATCTCATTATGTGATGAACTGCTTTCATCTGAAATTGTAATTACAGAATAATAACAATAAATATAATAAAATAATTGGTTTTTATTTATTTTTGTGTGTCATATCCTTTATCCCTCACAACTTTAAAGTTGTGCTGTGAGCACTCGATTTTTAACGGAAATATACGCATAAATAATGATAATAAAGACTATAGTATAAAATGGATGGACAGTTGACTGCATACAAAATATTAATTATGTCGATATGTACAAATTTGGAGACAGTTGGCGAACTAACGTTATATATATATATATATATATATATATATATATATATATATATATATATATATATATATATATATATATATATATATATACACACACACACACACACACATGGGTGGGGGACAAACCAAAGGATTGATCGAAGTATCGATCGAAGGATTGGGATTGGTCAAGGATAGTATTGACTGAAGGTTTGACATGTATTGCTGTGGACTGCTGAATGTGAGGCTGATTGCGACGCTAATTCTGATGCGTGCAGTGCTAATTGCAGTGCTGATTGCAGTGCATGAGGTGCTAACTGTGGTACGTTCGGTGCTAACTGCAGTGCGTGCGGTGCTAACTGCGTCCTGATTGTGGTGTCTACGGTACTGATTGTGTTGCTTGTGGTGCGTGGTGACTGTGGTGCTGATTGTGGTGCGTGTGGTACTGATTGTGGTGCATGTGGTGCTCATTAATTGCATGTGATGCTGATTGTGGTGCATGTGGTGCTGATTGTGGTGCATGTGGTGCTCATTAATTGCATGTGGTGCTGATTGTGGTGCATGTGGTGCTGATTGTGGTGCATGTGGTGCTGATTGTGGTGCATGTGTTGCTGATTGAAGTGTGTGTGGTGCATGCTGTGCTGATTGCAATGCTGATTGATGGAAATATTGTGAGATTGTTCAAAAAATTAATAAAAAAAAGTCTCTAATTAAATTTTTAAAATTTTTATTATGTTTTTTTGGAATTTTCTGGATTTTATAAAAGTTTTGAAAATTTCTTCTTAGATTCAAGTCTATCAGGCATGGGGTCAAAGTCACATATGTGGGTGAAGGTGAAGGTCATTCAGATCTAACATGTTGGTCGGAGCCATCAGAGCTACCTTGGTTATGAAATGTAAACAAATGACAAACGAAAAAACCAATATGGCGGGTGGAGTTCATTTGACATAATGAGCGGTGGAGGCCTGCTGGCTAATTTACCAATGGGAAATATTGAAAAGGGGAGGGGAATGTTATACAATGTGATTGGTTGGAGAGGGAGTCATTTGTCTGCTGGAAATGGTGCTGTGGGGGACCTGATATGTAAGTTTTTAAAAATAATTAAAACAATTCTAATAAAAAATTTTAATTAATTTTTTATAAATTCCTAGGAAATGTTTGGGATTTTTGACAAATTTTTAGGTTCAAGGCCAAAGGTCACCAGGTTAGGGCCAAAGGTCAATGCCACCTGGATCCAAGGTGGTGGTAGCAGTGAGTTATAATATGATTGCTGACTTTTATGAATATATTCAACTTTTACAATTTTTTCTTGGCTCTTTGTTTTCAAGGTCACCCAAGGTTACAGTTATAGGACAAAGGTTATGGGTCAAGATCACCTGGGTTGAACATGGCGGTTGGGTGATATCAATCATAATATGGTGGCTGGTCGGTTCCAGTTCCTCGTACCCTCTAAACCCCAACATTAAAAATGATAATGTTACAGTTCTTTAAAATAATTTTTTAAATAATCTTTTATGATCATTTGGTGTTTTTTCTGATTATTTTTTTTTTTTTGGATTTTAGGGAATATTTGGAAATTTGTTGGTTCAAGGTAAAATGTTACTTGGGTCAAGGACAAAGGTCAATGTCAAGGTCACCGATATCTAAAATGGCGGAAAATATGGCTGGCAGAACGAATACGGCTGACGGTGGTCTCCGGCATCGATCCTGGATCCTGTATATCGATTTGGCATACCTTATGCCTGTAAAACCAATATGGCCGCCACTGCTCTGCCCTCGAGAAGCGAGCTTCCCATATCCTTCCGATGGATAGGAAAGTTCCTTACTGGTCCTCGTTTTTGCAACTGGGGGAATCGATGATTTTGTGAGGAAAAAAAGAGAATTTTAGGGGAAAAGGGAAATTTCGAAGGAAAAGGGACATTTTGAGGGAAATTTAGTCGATGTTGAGGGAGAAAGACAAAATATCCAAGATGACGGTGGCCGGCTCAGGCTCCTATCCCCCATCCCTTTGTGCCAAACTTCTCCAAATCATTCTACTTAAGGGCATGACATATAGTTTTCAGTCATGCCAGGTACTTATTTTCAACATGTTGTCTATTTTGAAATTTAAGCCACAATGTTATATATTGGGAACTAATTTTTTGATTTAAACCAAATTTGAAAATTTGACAGTTAATTGTATAAGAATTGCATTTAGAAAGCGATAATTTTAGTAATCAGCAATTTTGGGAGATAGCTCAAATTGAATATATAAAAAGTCTTCATAATATCTCGGTAACCATTTAAGCAATTTGAACAAAATTATGTACTTTGACAGAGTATGCTGTAGGTATTGAATAGTGATAATGTTACTAACCGGCCATTTTGGAAGATAGTGCAACAAGAAAATAAAACTTTTTTGTTTTATCTTGGTAACTAAACAACCGATTCCTGCCAAATTTGGCATATAATAATGTTATTGTAGGCCATATTTATATATGCATTTTACATTGATAATGCACCTATTTTAAAAATGGCTGCTCTATAATCATTTTGGTTTTATTTGCAATATCTACAATACTGTTTGTCCAATTTCGAACAAAATTTGTATATTGAAATTATCTTTTACAAGCATCAAATTTGTCATTAAATAGCATATTTTCTACGCCTTTTTGTAAGATAGTAAGCACCACATGAAAAATTATGTTTTCGTGTGATATCTCGGAAAACTATAAACTTATACCCACCAAATTCAGGCAACAGGTTATAGGTGCTTATGTAGTCCATCTAAATTTATATGACTTAAAGAGGTAGTCATGCATTTTCAAGATCACAGCAATGTAAATATTTTGTCAGTATGTCGCATATCATAAACAGTTTCAACCGACTTAATTAGTAACAGTATCTATGACAAACATAGAATGCGCCAGTAAATCTCAGATTGGTTCTGCATTAATGAATATACCACCGCATGAGAAACGGAGTTTTTTGTAATACGCCCAGGACCAATCAACCGATTCCCACCGAACTTTTCAAACTAGCAGTACTACAGTAGACCGTGCTTAAAGTGTGTGTGACGTTATTTACAGTATGGCTGAAATATAAATAATGAGATTGGTTTTATGTATGTGGCTGCTGGCTTTGCATAAAAAATAACATTGTTCTACATAAGACAATTTGTAAGTTTAACGTGCTATTCATGATGTCATTAAAATAATATTTTATGGCTAATACTGTTACTTATTAAACTTGGAGTGTACTTTAAAACCTGCTCAGAACTGTGCACGTAATTTTGCAAAAATCCCCAATGCACCACGTGGAATATTTTTCGTCAGACGATGTGTTATATTTATGAAAGTTGAGAAATTTGCGGAGTTGTGCCTGCGCGCTCGTGTCTTTGGCATCGCCACCGGGTATCGAAATGTAAACATATCTTCTTTTGGTATTCAACTAAAGCATACACATTATACACTATCTTCCAAAAAGTAACTAGGCACCTGTCCACGATGTTTGCTCAGTGGTTGTCACCCCGTTAGAATCTCGTAGGAGGCCACCTCTTGCGACTATAACAGCAGCCACCCTGTCTGTCATGCTCTCTACGAGTGTTTGCGGGACACACGGGGATTCGTCGCCATTCCTCTTGCAGCCATTCCATGAGTGGAGCAATGCATATTTTGGCCGCGCCTGACGAGCCCTCGCCCGGCGATCTAATTCGTCCCAAAGATGTTCTATAGAGTTGCGGTCGAGGCTTTGAGCGGGCCAGTCCAATCGGCGAACATTGTTGTCGGCGTACCACTGCATAGCAGCCCTTGAAACATGGCACCTGAAATGGTCATCCTGGAAGCAGCACGGGTCCATTCCGTAAAAACGCCTTTGCTTCTCGTATATTCTTCTTGTGTGAAATGGATGGAGCAAATTCTAGATTAAAAGGTTAGTACTGGGTTATTAAAATTTAAAATTATTTACAATACCATCAGGAACAATACTTAAAAACGAAAAAAATTTTTTATCATCTTGCCATTATCAAGATTAGTGTTATCTTTTCGTTTGCAAGGCTATCACCCACTTTTTACACAAATCTTCATTCTTCGGATACCTGAAATACTTAACGGGTCTGCCTACGAAGCCGGCAACCGCGAACTTCAAATGGGGCATCAATGTTAAACGAAATTCTTTCTTAATGCGCCAGTTTTAAAGATAACTATTTCAAACAAAAAGTATTCTACGTGAAATTTCTTAAGGAATGATGCTACGTTAAAGTATTTTGCCAATTTTTTTAAAAGTATGTTTTTTATAAAATGAAAATATCGAAATTTACATATAACAAAAAAAAAAGGATAATTTTTTTTTTTCAAAAACAATTTTATGTAGCAATATTCTCTGAGAAAATCACGTCAACGTGTATTTGTTTGAAATAGTTATCTTTAAAATTGACACAATGAGAAGGAATTTCGTTTAACATTGATTCCCTCTTTGAAGTTCGCGACTGCCGACTTGGTAGGCAGGGCCGTTAATCGCACTTCCTTTAATTTTTCTCGTGAGATTGTGACAGCCATAAACTGCACAATTTGACACGATGAACCCACTAATTCTTCTGTTAAGAAGTACGCTTGCAACGAGACTGCCGTACCGTGGCCGATTTTGTCCGCACAGAAAGATAAATCTGTAAAAGAGCGCGCGTCTTGACTGAGAGAAACGTCGACGCGGTAGACTTCACGTGACGTCACCACGCTACCTGCGCAGAAAGATGCGCGCCCATCTGAGGAACCTCCCTTTACTAACCTTGCTCATTCCTCACAGTATTATTCATTTTTTAAAACATACATTCCTCAAAACATTCTTCAACACAGTTCTCAGTTCATTTGTTAGTAAAACGAAACTAAGCCGACTTTAAACAATCCGATTAAGACATAATACTTCAGATTGAACCATAGCCCTTTTTCTACACTATCTCGCAGAAATTTTACCTAAATTCAACCCTTGCAATTGATTGTATACTCCACTAAAATAATAAGTCTTTCAGAAATGCAGCAGGGGATGTATTAGAAATTAAACCCACATTTATAAGTGTACAGAAATGTATTGCTTTACTTATTCCATTCATTAGGTTTTGCATTTCTCATGTCTTAAGCTTATGGATGGTAACAAATTGTCTTATTTGATTTAACCCCTGTCCTTCAGTTCACTGATTATTGAAGTTGTCTCCTTAATGTGCGAGAAATCTCCGCCTTGATTATATACGATGAAAAGGCTATGTCTATAAACAAGTACGCTGGAGTCTTAGTGAAATATGTAGTCATTTTTCTTGTTGTCTTCTGCCTTCTTCGAACCTCTTGTCGCAACAGACTCAGTAGTAGGTAGACATGAAAGAGCATCAAAGACAATAACCTTCACCTTTACCATCAATACTGTCTTCATTATAGTTTTTATCACCCTTCTCTTTTTCGGTTTTTTCACCCGGTCTCTTTTTCGGAGGCTTTACCTCATTCTTCGTCAGAACAGACATCAATTATTAACTATTTTTTTCAGAGGATTCCTGTTGGAAACTTTAGTCGTCACATATACTGGTGCCACAGTAGGCACATTATTCTGAAGTTCGTCCAGTTCACGATGTTATGAACTGAGATCAGGACTTAGCTGGATGGCCGGCCTGATCACACTTTCAAACATTAAACCAGGACACAAGGCATGATTGACAAAATACGTTGCAAGAGGCAACAGCAGAAACTTCCTCTAGTAAACATGGCCGAACACTTACACGACACACCCGATATAGGACAATGTAATGCTATAAATTGAGTAGTTTGTCAGCATCGGACCAAGAGAATTTCTGGAGATGTGTGTGTCTGGCCATTGCTAAATGCTGCCTGAATCAGCCCATGGAAATGTGAACAAAGTGGGGGACTCTTCAGTATAGTTACCTAACCTTATGTAGATTTCCATTAAGTTCTCCCATAATGTATGTAGATAAATTGCTGTATAATCTTAAATGTTCAACAAACCCACCATTTATATTATTGTGGTCTACTTAACTCTAAGTTATAATTAGCTATGCACCTAGAGCCCCTTTTAGATATTAATTAACCTGAGATTCAATTCATAACAATGTGCCAGTTTAACAAGTACATATTTTCCACGAACATTCTGTATTGCATGCTGTTTGTCACTTGTATGATCTGTAGTCCTCTTGTCTTCTGCAGGCATAGTATGTAGTTTATTAGCAGCCCATATTGATGCCAGCGCATGCTGTTTCTCATCTAGCAAAATAACACTACACTTGCAGGCATTGATGTGTTTATTTAACTTATGACTTAAAGCGAACTTTCTAGAATATTTAGAGCAGTTAAGAATTTTACGAAATTGATTATTCAAACAATCACTCTTCTCATGTCGCAGTTCATTAAAGGTTTTAGTACAGTAGCAACAATGTTTTCCTAGTATTTTTGGGCAATTGGCGAAGGTTTGCATGTAGTTGTACTCGACATATCCAATTCGAATCTTCCGTGCCTTGCAGAATATTTATTCAAAATAAGTCAAACACTTGGAAAAACTCTTGCTGGGACTGGCACCCTGTCGAGACTGATTCCTGCCTGCAGAGAGTTACTCCTAGTGGCTGACCCTGCCGACTGACTTCGGCCAACTAACTCCTGCCGAATGAACTGAGGAATTCTTTGAGGAATAAATGTATGAGGAATGTTTCGAAGAAGAGTTAACTGGGCAATATTTTGAGAAACTATTGATTCGGTAATTTTTTGAGGAAATATTGACTGACAAATGTTTGATATTTGTTTTGTCTTGTTGATCGGTTGGGCTCAACTGGCTAGAGTTTATGGTGGATTGGTCTGGTTTGCCTGGTCGGTTTGTATAGGTGTTTGTTATAGTCAGCTGGTATGCGCAATCTGTATGGATGACCTGTCCTGTTGGTTGACCTTATTGGTAAATTGTCTGGTTGGCATGGTCGGTTCGTATATGTGTTGGGTGTGCTTAGCTTTCATAGACAGACTGTATGGTTGGTTGGGTCTTGTGGAAGGTATGGTCAGTTGGTATGGGTAGTTGTCGTTGTTATTTAATATGGCCAGTATGGTGTTGCCATTAGTATTATCATTTGGTTTAGCTTTGTAAGTCAGTTGGCCTGATTTACCTGATTGGTTGATGAGGACCTTTGATATAGTCAGCTGTTATGGGCAGTCTGTATTGTTGTTTGGTCTTGTGAGTGGTCGTGTGTGTTGGTATGGGTAGTTGGTGTTGCTGTAAGGTATTGTTTATTGATATGACTGGCATGGTCATTGATGTCGCCTTTTTGTACGCCTGATATGGTCGGTATATGATCGTTTGGTATGGGATTTTGGTACATCCAGTTGGTATGGTTGGTATGGTCTATATAGATGGTATAGTCGTTTGGTATGATCTGTTTGTATGGACAAACTCTATTTTGGTATGGTTACTGCATTTGTAGTAAATGCGATAATGGTCGTGGTGATTGTTGTTAGTAGCAAATAATGTTGAAGCATTTTCCCAGGACTGACTTGGCAATGACAAGCTAGGTTTACATATAAGTTAGGTTAATTATATCCACAACATGTTACTTCGCCTGTGTTTATAAAGCTTTTCTCTCGTAAAGCAGTAATCTGTTTTGGAAGTGTTACTTATGGTCAAAGTTTGGTGGTTTTATCGTCAATAACTTGAAAATGGTGGCTGACTGTGATAATAAAATTGCCCAGACCATTGTTTGCTATATCAGTTTGGTTATACTTGAGATGACCATCTCCTCTCCTGTTCCCTTAAGAAGCTGGCTCAGCGCCGCCTTTCTGGGCTGTTGAATCCACTCTGTTGACATGGTGAAAATAAACTAATACCAATACGAAAATCCCGAAACTGACAGAAATTGGTTTAAAATAGATCTGCTGATACACAAACGTTTTTTTTACACAGTTACTATAATTAACACCAAACAGCTGATGTATTCAAAAGGCAAAATCAACAAATTAGCAGAGTGCGCAGATTATCTTTGTTATACCCTGTAGCACTAACCAGGGCGACATTAAGAAGCAAAACTAAACTTTTCAAAACATATAATGACAGCATTTTATTTTCATCGGAGTAAATATTTTTGTTTAGTGTCTTTAAATTAACATAAGCTGTGCAATGAAAACGAATAAAGTTTATACGACATTAATTATAAGAATTGTGAATATCATCCCTGAATGATATCTTTTCTATTTGAATAACAATTTTCATAGCAAAAACTTTGGCTTGTACCGATTATTTTCAAACACACGTACAGCCATTCAAAATAGAAGGTATCCGTAAAAAGGGCGAATTATATCCAAAGAATTTTACACACATTATTTTCAAACTATTGAGGGACTCCCAAATATTCCCTTTTAATTCCATGACCAAAAGGATCTGATAATACTTATGTCAACATGAAGTCCAGGAGTTATTTCTCCACGAGCTTGCAGCTTACCCCTGCAGCTTACACCGAAAACTTAGCCCCTCTCCTCAATCAGGGACTTAAAATGTTACATTATTGATTTAACCAATCACAGGACTGAAATATAAGAATAATAGTTTACTTTTATTGTAAATATCGCTACGTGCCGCGCTGCGGCGTTTCCACATGACGATCCTCAAGCACTTCACTGTGACTCTAGCGCTGCTGGAGGCAAGTTTGAAGACTCTTCGCTGCCCGTGCGTGCTGCCATAGCTCTGTGCGTGAGTGACGTGAATACCATCGGCAGTGTCTCCACTGTAGGTATTGTCTCAGCTTGACTGGCTATCATGGCTACCTCTTGCCCAAGGCAGCGCAGGAAAACTACGTGGCGTTTCTGCATCAAGAGGCAGGATATCTTCTTCACGTAGTTAAACATCATTTTTCAAAAATTAGCAAAAATACGGACGTTGATAGTAGACATTTTAGACGTGTTGGTGGGCGGGCTGTACGTAGCTGGCAGGCGTAACATGAAAAATTTTCATAAAATTTAGCTGGAAAAAATTAAGAGACTGTATGGTTAAGAGACAAAATTATCACTCAATAAATTGATAATCGGTTACATTTATTTCGCAAAATAATTTTAACTATGACACGCTCAATTAATATCGCAATGAAGATAACAACAAATGTTTAATGGAAATTGAAAATAGCCACAATACAATTATAGAGATGCAAATAAAAGGCGTAGACAAGTTGAGTGAAATTAAAAGAAAATCACATAAACAATTTTTAAAACAAAAATTTCAATATTTATTTTTATACGCAGAGGTGAGATACGAATTTGATTTATTAATTTTATCAATAGAACGCTTTATGCTCGCTACACAACTTTTGTGTAGCTATTACCTGAGAAATGCTAATAATGGAATTGTTATTTCCTATGGAACATCACGTTTACAGTTATTTATTACACTGATTTTTGCAGTCGTAAGCACTGCAGGAAATCATCAGGCTTACGGAGAACTTTATAGTATGGTAGCCAGACACATGCCTGTTGGGAATTGGTGTATAGGGAGTTTCTTATCAGAGATGTGTTCAAAGATACTAAAAAGCCAATTCTGGCTTGGACACATGACTTAAAAAAAAATGGTCACCAAGAATTTAGGAGATATGGTCACTTATCTCTAAAACGGTTCACTTTAGAGAGGTAAGCAAGAACAAATTTCCTCATTTTTAGTCTTGCAATATATATGATATAACGACGAAACTGCTAAAGCTTGACAAGAACCAGAATCTCAGTCTCAAGAACGTTGAACCATTTTCGTTGTCAATAATAAATCAAACAGCGTCCCAAAATTTGGTCTTTAAAAACATGCTTTCATGCCGAAAGTCTCACAATATATCCCCAACTGGTTACCGCAGTGAGCAAGTATCTCCTTGACAGATTATTCGTGTCAAAAGTACTACTAAGGAAGAAATTCTGCAAGAGTAATGCCCTAAGCCTTACTGCATAAAAATCGGTTTTGTTAGCTTACATGCTCGTACATATTTTAGACGTGTTTAAAAATGAACTTATGTTATTTTTTACTACTACATTACAGTTTCGTGACACATTTTTTTACTGTATGAATACGTTACTATTTTCACATTTATAGCCGAGCTATTTTTGAGATGAAATTTGGTCTATAAACACCGTAAAATTTATTGAGCCGTACAATGATAAGTGGATCAGCTGATGGTAACATGTAAATAAACAATACATCAATTACTTGACCCTCCAGAATATGGCGGATATATATATATATATATATAAGCGAAACGTAAACTTTGGTACTGCTTTCGCCGGACTGTCAAAATTTCTATAGCTGAGACAGAGCATGCACAAGGCAGCAGATATTACTTGTAGTGAGTGACGAAGACTGTTCACGGTAAAGTGAGGGCTTTCCAGGCCCTAGTTACTATTTTATTTCAGCCATTTTTTATCCATTAACCGCCTTCTAAATAAATATTGCCGTGTAAGTAACAATTATAGCGTGTATATTCCACCGTACTGGGAAGTTAACATCGAAGTTTAAAATAAAATATAGTCATTGATTAATATTCCAAATGAGAGGGCTTTCAAAAATGCTCACTTTACCGTGAATAGCCTATATCAAGGTGTATACGTTTGTATGCTATACAGCATGTGTCCGGGGTGATGTAACAAACTTTCAGGGATGATGGAGAAGGGCACTAGCATCCACTTACGATAGAGAACCCTGGTTAGGAAATGTCTTCGTTGAACGTTACAACATAAACAGTGGAGGAATGCTTATTACATGGGCATACCACAACTTACAGAACTGGTGTTCAAAGGTACGTGGTATGTCTTCCAGATTCGATGCAATGTCGCACAAAGTTCTGTCGCATTCTGCGTCGCCACACCGCATGTCATCTACCGCGCATTAGTGGAGCGTACGTTCCCCACCCCTAGTTTTGTACTGCGCCTACAGGACATGTTGGCTGACTCATGGCATCGGGGTGAACATGCTCAACTGCAACCTTCTAGGTACAGAGTTTATTCTAGTTTGCAGCCTTCAAAGTAATGTAAGTACTTTAGCAGCATTTAACGTAGTACATTCTTCCACAAATGCCATTGTTGTATTCCAGTGTAATAGGCATCCTAACACTGTTTTGGTTGTAACGTTTGACGGAGGGGTTTCCGGACACACGTTCCCTTCTCAAATGGATGTTGGCATCCTCCATCGACCTCAAAAGTTTGTAACAATGCCTAGTATACATCCTGTATATTTTGTACACAATACCAGTTCAGTACTTTGCTGTAAATCTATAAAGAAGTTAACTTTGTAGCCCTGAATTGGAATTAATAAAGTGCATCATAGAAATATTTTGACTGCCCGTACGCGGAACTACAAATTTCACTTACTACATCTCATGAGATGTTGTATACCTTGACGTGGGGATAAACCAAATCAGAGCTTCTTGTTTAAGGTGCAGCGCACAACACCGTGTTCAGTCCACAAAATAAGCAGAGTCGTGCGAATAACTGAGTGCTGCGAGCAGAACAAAAGTCTCGGGATATAAACTGCCAGCCGGACGGAGGCCATCACTCGCGTGCGCCGTTATCAGGGGAATCGCTCAGCGTATTAACACGAATGTGGACGTGGGAGATCACTGTCCTGCACGTGTATCTGGCTCGCCGCGGGAGGTCAAGGTCAGTCGGCCGGACGAGCTTGATGGCCAGCAAGTAGCTGGCGAGTTACGTCCGTAGTGCGGAGATGGGGTAGAGTGCTCGCCCAAGGTGCGCAGTCACCATTCCTTGTTCCAACATTGGACTGCTTTTCTGCCAACACGGCTATCAAGCGTTGACAAGTGCTTTGAGACGTTTGTATACAGGGTGGATCACCTAAAACTGTCACCGCAAATATTTCGGGTATGAAAGGGGCTATTCATGTGCTGGTTTCACATAATTTACATTTAGATAAGGGTTTATAATTGCTGCACACACAGATTTTAATAAGAATTAGAATTGGTATTTCTTGCACAGAGATAAATTTCTTAAAATGAAACAATGACTACTCATGTCAAGAAAATAAAACTAGAGGAAATTAGAACATCACAGGTGTCATTTGCACGATTCTAAAACGAGTAGTTTACGTTCTATCGTAATATGGCAATGTCAAATGCCTTTATTTGTCTGCTCCATTTAAATGTACAATTTATCAGAACTCTCTTAAGAAACACAAAAATACATTTTAAAATTCTGTGCATTCTGAAGAAGAAAGTGAAAACTGCCCTTCGCAGAATTAGTAAATACCCTCTTCCAGCATGGCCTACGTCTAGGTAGTATGAACTATGACAAAGTACTTATAAGGCGATCCAAATGCAATCAGTGTAAAGGAAACAGAGTTTAAACACACACACATGAACATTGTAGGTTAGTAACTAAGCAGTTAAATGGTGCAGACAACTTTCGGTATTTACAAGTGTTAGATTATGGTAGAACGTAAACTACTTCCACTAGAATCCTGAAGAAAAAACACCAGTGATATTTTACTTTCTTCTAGTTTTATTTTCTTGATATGAATAGTCAATGTTGCATTCCAAAAAAAAAAAAAATGTATCTTGGTGCAAGAAATGCCAATTCTAATACTTATTTTAAAAATCTGTGTCTGGCCTGAAATTATGAGCCCTTGTCTAAAGGACAATTTAGTGAAACCAGCACATGAATAGCATCTTTCATACGCGAAATATTTGCGGTGAAAATTTCAGGTGAGCCAACCTGTATGTTTTCTCTAACTAACTTGTTAGTAAGATTGGATTAAATATAATATAGTAAAAATATTTTATTTATATAAAAGGCTTATCATCTTAAAATTGAGATACAAACACGTCCACCAGCGTTGACCATGACTTCAACAGTTGTATTGGTGTGGGATGGGTCGATGTTGGGCACATGCGCAGAAGACGATAATCGACCTACCTCGTCTTTAGTTTATGGTTACCACCTTCATGACGACGACGACCCGCGACCACTGCCACATGCCCTGACGCCGCCGTAGACAGAGCACGAGCTAGAAGGCGCATACCAGCCATCGTCGCCTAATGTGAACAGGCGAATTGGTATCTCTGTTGTGTTAGAAACTGTTCTTGTAGGAAGCTCTGCACGGAACAGATTTTGCATGTAGTACTTTTGCACATTAATAGATCGCGTCAAATATAACAATACAAATCGTACAAAAGCATTAACTAGAAAAATAAGTTTGGTTGTATCGCACGATGTTTAAGTAACTGTGAAAATGACATTTTCTCTGTCTTTACTTTCAGGCGAGACTGTAAATGCGTGATGACTACACTAAATTCCTTGTTATCGATGTAAGAAAACAAATTGACAACGAGATAGACCTATGGCGAGCTGGTCAGTGAGATTAAAAAGGAACTCCCGCCTGTATGTTAGCCTATTCAGACCCAGTGTACATGCAGTTGTGTACATTACGCACGCGTAGGTAATTTTTGGCCTGTACTGCACACTGCGAAGCTCAATGACCAATGATCTTATCTATGGGGGAATGACTCGCAAACCGTCTTATTGTCTATGTCGTAATTGGTTCATATAACTGTAGCCGAACATATAGCCTACATCTCATTGGCTGTGACAACAAAACATGTGTTGTGTCGATTTCAGCACAGCATCATAAAATCTTTTGTTAGCAACACCTAAAACCGCAAATTAAAGTGTGTCTGAAAGGTTTAGAAACAACAATCTTGGGCAAACCACCAAAACTTCAATAAATTAACGTGACACACATCCCGAATCTACGGAATGTTTCAGTAACAGTGTGCAAAACTTAAACTGGGAATAGCACCGCGCCGCAAGACGTTTTGAGATTCAGACTGTGTGGTCCGTGAGGCCAGCTAAGGGAGATACAAGCGTAAACATGTGGGTGAGACCGATGATGTGTGTGTGTGTGTGTGGTTCACCTATCGCCCACAAGGTTGCTCTGCCGTCTCTACAATGACACAGTACGTACGTGTAAAGGCTATTCACGATCACTTTTGAAATGAACCTTAGAAAAAAGTCACTGTCCCTTCTCGCATATATTTTAATGGGGCGCACTGAGTGACATTTGCCCAGTAAAGTTGGTGACGATGGATGGAAAGTAGTTCGATACTTTAACGTCGAATAAAAAGTGTTAGGAAACTATTTGGGGTAACTTAATTTATTTCGCGTAATGTTTTTTTTATCGTATCGGTCTGTAAAAATGAGCATATTTTTAATATATTTACTTTCCTAAAAATTTCACAGTGTCAATTTATCGAAGCTTGAAAAAAAGTGATGAGGTCGACGGCAATGTTAATTTTGCACACGGCGGAAGAATTCACACCGTACTTACAAGTAGATTTTAAGCAGGGCTTTCAAAAGTTCTCACTTTACCGTGGACAGCATATATCAACGACAGGCGCAACACACAGGCGATACTTGAATGAGTGCAGCAGAATCCCGTACGCCATTGTCATGCTTGCGTCGAGGTTGGTGGCAGTCGTTTTGAGTAACTCTTGTGAGTTATAAACTGATACGTTAACACCGGCCCGTCACTGGAATGGTCCTGTACAGTACTACCTGTCGAAAGTGAACACACGCAATGCCAATAATAAACGTAACCAATCTGGAGACCCGTATTCGTGTTAGACATGTTTGCGCCCATATTTCCTTTGGCTGGCTTCGCGGACCGCACGTCACCATCCTCAGGACGTTCCTTAGTGAGGCCCTTATTCCCAATTTCGTTTTCGCAAGCTTTTGCCTAAACACGCCGTACAGGGAACTACACCTCCGACTCCAAGAGCCGTCATAGTCGGAGCTAGAATACACACACTCAGGTGAAATTAAGCGCATTAAAAAAAACACGAAACACAGAAATGTTTATGGGATCGACAGCATTTTCATTTAAATCACGGCACTTAAAATACCCCCGAAGTTACACTCGAAGTAATAGCGGAGTGTATAAATGCCAAATTTATACTCGCCCACTTTCCGACACCCTGGAAAGTGGCCAGTGTCAATATATTCCTGAAACCTGGAAAGTATCAAACGTTACTACTGAACTACCACCCCATAAACCTGCAAGAAACTATTACTAAGAAGAATTGAAACAATATTGCATTATGCCAAATGAACAGTTTGGCTTTAAGCAAAAACACTTTACCACACATCACTGAATATACATTCTGTTTAAAAAGTTGGACGCTGTTTACAGAATGCGCAGTACGTAATATATGAAGCAAAAAAAAATTTACAAACATTTTGCCAATTCAGTTTCTCTTCTTCGTAATCGCCCTACAAAGCTGGGGGGCATTCGTACGGCGGATGGAGTGTGCATGCCAGACCAATTTCATGGCCTGCCAAATAGTCTGAACTAAATTCCATCGATGTATACCTATGAAGTTAGGTGAAAGAACTCCTTTTGACACTGTTGATATCCTACTGCGACGCACTGTGGACTAATTCGAATACATTTGTGAAACCACAATATATTTGTAAGAGTCCGATTATCCACTGAAATATGTCCGCAGAGTTGCACTGAAACCCATGTTACACATTTTGAACATATCCTGGTATTACACTCTATACACCGTAGGAATGCTCCCTATATTGGGGGGGATTACGTAGAGTGGAAACTGAATCGATCATAAATTTGATTTTTTTTTTTTACTTCACGTATTACGCATTACACAGCCTTCAAGCCACGCTCGACTTCTTTGAAACAAACTGTCCAATACGTACATATATTCAACTGGCAACAGTACTCTACCACTGTAGTCCTAGACGCGGGAAAGCCTTTGACAGAGTCTTCCACTCATGTTTACTATATAAGTGATGAGCCCTATTAAGTATAGCTATCTGTGAAGTATTCTTGATAATTTATACAAAGTTCTGAAGTATATCATTGTTTTTCCTACAACAATGTTTAATATTTTGAGTGTAGGTCAGGTGCAAACTATTACCATACATATTTATGTTTTAGACTGATTTTGATTAGTGCATGTTAAAGGAAACGTCGATGGCTTATAATTAAATCTTTTAGGCCTTCAAGGTGCGTAATTTTAAATAGCAACCAGTTTATAGTAGTTGAATAAACTGAGAGTAAAGTTGTGCAACAAGGCAAATGTGTCATTTTCAGTGGTTTGTATACAACCGCAATCAATAAAAAAAATTTAAAAGTAAGTATACAGGATATGGCGGAATCCTAGCGTTAATCTTCGAGAGGTCATTCATCAGACAAAAAAATGGCGTATATAGGACACTTTCTGACTAAACTGAATGTGAAGGGAAATATAAGCCCTTCAGAATCGTGGTTTTAAAATGTATTTGTGCAAAATATCGGAAACGAAGTGACATTTAAATACAATTCTCCGAAAATTGTTTTGTGATGTTTGGATTTTCATACTAAGAGTAGACTCTCATTAATACATTAATAGCAGGGGCAGCCGCCATATTTTTGCAAACTAATTTTTTTTCCGTGAGGAATAATTAACTTCTGATGGTTTATTTATCAGTACAACGTAATAAACAGAAGTGGTGCTTTTGCTGCAACTGTCCATGACGCACCGTTTTCGTGTGAAACGCACATAAAGTTTCAGCTGCAGCGATACAGAGCCTAGTATTTAGGCAATACTACATTCATGCATGTAATGTACGCTACTGTGTCCACTACAAAGGCGATGGCGAAGGACATTTTTAACGCTTAAGAGTTACTTGGAACTGCGCGTCCAAGGTCAAGAAGCGAGGGAGCAATACGGGCGACACTAACACGCACGCCTAGATTCTCATTGTTCCTACGCGCAAGGCGTGCAGTATTTCCGTCATGACGCTGTACTGTGTGATTCAGATTTGTAACAATGGGGTTTTATTAGACGTGATGAAAGCCCACAGAGTAAACTACACCCGTATCTTTGATACTTTTCTCTTGCCATTTAAGGAAACTGCACAGGCAAGCTTTACAAATGCGATATTTGACCATCTTTACGAATGTTTTCCCCAATAATATACTAAATATGACAAAAGTAAAATAATAGGATCATAGATAGTTAATTTATTATTTTTATGGCAAAAAGTCGTATTTGCAGAACATTTATTTACCGAGATACGCGTATCCGCGCAAACAACTATTTCACAAAAAACATGAAGGTCCATATAACTCTTAATGCAAACAGCATTTACCATAGATTAATAAGCTTACAGTACCGAAGCTGCCTGTTTGTTTCTGGCAACAGTCAGTATGTGATTCCTTGCGGGAAATATTTGTTTTACCTACGCGCCTGTGTACCTGCCGCCGAAAATTCTGCGTGCGTTTTACACAAAAACCGTGGGTCCTGGACAGTTGAAACAAAAGGACCATTGTAGTTGAGTAGGTCATGCTGCTCAATAAACCAGTATAAAATAATTCTAATTCCTGACAGTAAACTATTTCCTGCAAAACGAGAGCGGCTACCCCTGTTATTTTAATTTTGAGAGGAGGTATTAATGAAAGTCTGATCATAGGTTGAAGAGCCTGAAGACACAAAACAATGTTCACAGGGTTGTAGTTTTATGTCACTTAGTTTCCAATATTTTGCAAACATACATTTTGAAATCTCGATTACTAGGGCTCATATCTCCCTCAATATGCAGTTTAGGTAGAAAGTGTCGTGCATATTTTCCATTTTATTTTGCATAATGAATCAATTCACCAAGTTTGCCGGTTGAATTCCACCCCACCTGTATACAATACAGGCAGGTACGCCTCACAAAAAGTTTGAAATATTGTGAGATACGGCATTTGGGGCGGCAGGAGCTATGTATTTATTTTGTGATCAACAGAGAGAGCACGAAAGCATTGGACATGCTTGGGAACAGCTGAAAATAGCAGTTTATAATCATTCACTACCTCCAGACACATTTCCAGATCTCAAAAGGGCGCCCTTGTTGGAATGAGATCTTCGTCAGGAAGATGACATCAATACATTGATTACCACCCTGCCACGGCGTGCTAGGGACCTGTACATTGCACACGGAGGCCATACACGGCACTACACTGCATTAGTAAGAAATAAACTCTCCCTAGTCAGAGACACCATTCGTTTTATTTTGATGTTATTTCGTGTTTATTTGTCTGCTATACTGAACAGATATTTTATTTTTGTTTGAAACACTTTGATATTCATGTTTTGTACCGGTAACGTTCATAGCTTTTAATTACTATGCTTTCTTTTATGTATATTCCATACCTTTTTACATTCAGTATGTATATTCCAAAAAATTTTTTGAGTGTTTATATGCTTCACTATTGCCTATAAATCTCTTCAATAAATGCATTTCAATAGCAATTATATGCATAAATATATGTTTGGCAGAGAATACATCCCAATCACATATGTTTATTTGAAACTTGTAAATTTTAGTGGCCCAAGAATGGAGCTGGAATTGCATTAAAGAGAGGGAGCCCCATCTGAAGGTCGATGTCAATCATCTACTATAGTTAAAGCAAACACAGCTTGCTCTTACAAATTTTTACACTTCGAGTTATGTTGTAAGCAAAAATTCATTTGACACACTAGTCACCAAATTTGTAACGATTGCTATGAGACTATTGTCAAAAGTAGTTTACGTATCTTCATTTTGGCACAGGCGTTAAGGCGAATGATTCAGGTTTCGTCCGCCATATTGAATGACGTTACGAACTTCCAGTTGTTTCCCCGCAAAAGACTCCGTTCTCCTTTAAAACACTAAAAATCACCACAATTTCCTAAAAAATTTCCTTTTTCTCATAACATTTTCCTTTTGTTCCCTCAAAAAAGCACCGAGCTATGCATTTGCAAAAACGAACCCCAAAAAGGTACTCTTCGAGCCATTGGAACAATTCTGGGGGCTCTCTTTTTACCCACAGGACTCCACCCCTTCCCCCTTTCACATCATAGAAATTATTATAAAAAATCGCAAAAAATCTAAACAAAATTCTAAAAAATCTAAGAACATATAATGTTACCTTACCCTACCCCTCGCTCATCCAACCACCCTCGTTCACACCTACCCCCCCCCCCCCCCCGCGCAAACCTATCACAAGTCATGAAAATCGAGAATAATCGGAAAAACTTCAAAAAATTTATTTTACAAATCAAGAAACATATAACAATTATCTCGCACTCACCCCACCACCCTAACTGTCCCCTTACCACCAACTAACAATAAAAAAATCGAGAACAACTGCAAAAAATTCTTCGTCTTGATCCCAATGACGTTGAACATAAATCGAGAAAAATAGCAAAAAACGAAAGAAACCAATAACAGTTTAGGAACCATTACGTGACTGACTCCGACTCCCATGTTCAATGATGGCAAACTTAAACTTGACCCCTTGACCTTTAACTAGAAAAAAAAAATGCGGAAAAAAAAAAAAAAAAAAAAAAAGAACCTAAGAAAATTACTACTAAAGCAAAAACCCATGTTGGATGTATGTGACACTAAGAGTTCGATTCTCGTAAAAATGGCAGAGCGCAACCGCTCCCTGGCACGACGATCAGCAGCCGAATGAACCTCCAAATCTATATTCCATTGGCTATATAACCGGCCAGTCTTCCGACCCCCAAAGCGAATTACTGACTTTACATAGCACATATACCCCATCTCCATCCATGTCCAAGCCCTTATCACACCTCTCGTCACTCCAATTCACTCATCATGTACTCACCATAGCACGACCTCTCCTCCTTTTAATAACTCGCTGTAGCTCGTCCCTTCACCACCCACCCACATCATCAACCAATCGAAAAAGTCGTCTAATATGAATCTCGGTGCTAACCTCGTCGCACAAAAACTTCGCAAAATTTTTCTCAAAATATTTCTAGCAAAGCTGACCATACCAAAAGGTCATAATAACTTACCAAGCCAACTGAAGAAGCCAATCAAATAGTTGAGAAACATTCCTCAAAAATATTCCCCTCATTTCATTCGTTTGCCATAAAGAACTTCTCCTCTTTAAACGACCCGATTAAGGCATAATTCTTCAGATCAAACCATAGCCCTCCTGCATATGCTCACATAAATTTTATCTAAAAGAGTCTCTCAATTTATTGTTTACATGACTGAATTAATAGAGTTTCAGAGAAGCAAAAGGGACTGTATAAGAAATAAAACACATTACTATGTATATATTAATTTCACATATTCACCTATTATATACAATCTATATTTATGATTATTTTGTCCGTACGTTCGAAATATACATTTCTCAGATGTTAACATATCATGGATAGTAGCTAACAGTCACATATGATGTAATCATGATCCTTTAGTTTATCGATAATTGACGATATCTCAACAATGCGTGAGAGATCCCCGCGTTTTTGCAGGTAGATCAAATATCTAAGTCTATCAACAAGTTCATTCGGGTCTTCGCAAAATATGTAACGAGCATTATTGACGCCGTCTGCATTCTTCACACCACTTGTTGAATGAAACTCGTCAGTGAAATACGTGGGGATGTCGAGAGAATCATCATCATTCTCATCAGATACCTTATCATCACTGTCGTCATATTCATCATCAATGCTGTCTTCATGATCGTCTTTACCTCTTGTTTCATCCTCAATATCAAGTTTACTTTTCTTTGTATGGGTCATCGTCAATATTTGGAGCCGACGACCGTTTATTTTGAAGTTCGTCGACTTCACGTGAAAATCTTGCAAGTGTACATTGCACACAAACTGACTCTACTGCACTCATTCTGTCTTTAGCATCAACTGTCTCATCATTATTTCCTGGCGAATCAGTAACCACCTATGCAGTATGGGGTAATGGCGACATCACTTGCTGGCCCTTAGCAGACGTACCCTTGCAGATCATGATGTGTTCCTTCAATGAATCGCCTTGCATAAACTGCACGGGACAAAATGTCGCAATGATTCATCGCGCGAAAATGACTCTTCGTACAGCTCTTCTCTCATGTTGCCGAGCATGGCAGCTTTTTCTGAAGATATTTCCACAGTAGCAATGTTTTCCATGAAACTTTCCAGCAGTGGGACAAGGTACACCCATAAAGGAAATCTCAACAGTTGACTTCGTACAATCATTGACTTGCATCATCTTCATGAAAAAACTGAAGTTCTTTTCACAGTAGCAACTTGTATATCTACTTTGCCTAGCTACAACTGTGTGAATAGACTCACTATCATTTTTTATCAGTGATATATAAGCATTTTTATGCACCCATTCAACCGGACATTTTACCTAGTTCCGTGACCACATTACCATGCAGTTACATCTTCAACAGTTTCTTCCAGACAAGTTCTTTGCTCAGCTTGAACTGATACTCCGCAAAATACCCCTCCTGATCCACAAATGACACACAATGACTCCAAAATGACATCAAAATTACTCCTAAATTACTCTTAAATGAGCCCTAAATGACTCCTCGCACAATCCAGGCATCGCATTCATGTAGTGATTTGGGGGTTTTTTATGTTGTAATTCTTTGCAGTCGTGTAGAAGAAAACCAGCAAGTGCCTATTTGCCAAGTGTACTGATCCCATTTGTTCTCAACTCTAGATGATTTACTGAAGCAAGAGTCCAACCCTAACACTTGGAAACCATTTCTTCTTCTTCTTCTTGGCATAACTTGTGTATACTATCATCAACAGTGCTTCATATTGCTTCTACGTTATACAAACAGCTACATTCAAGGTACTGAAGGCTCTAATACAATATTCATCATTGTGGGGCTCTGGTTTCGTATAGCTACAGACCAGCCACATATTATATTTTACACCACCATATTTTTTCACCTCATGGATAAGTTGGTTAATTATATTAGGTTTCATATTTAACAGGAACGAGCAAACATCTTTCGATATAATTGACATATTCGATGAAACATAATATTTAAGAAGACCCCTGAATGCAAATCGCTTCAGAAAAATGCCATAACATTAGGCTTCGGCTCGCAGAATACTGACATATGTTGTGTTGTATAATCAAGTGACGTTAATGCAGGTCGCGTCTCCATGTTCGTTGAGGCCAAAGGCACGCCTTCGTAGTCACAATAATTCATCTTCGTTGTAGGCCGTATGACGCAGGAGCCCTTCCTAATCGATAGTTTTAGAACGACAAATGCAATTTTTGTATATAAAATAGATTATTTTTACATTTAAGAGCCCGGTTTCTGCTCACAGAAGGCATTCTGTCATACGATATAAAAGTAAAAAAATGTGGGAGTACTCTGAGAAATCCCACATTATCGTTCGCTACAGAAGGAAACAGGCAGAAACATTATATATCCTTTATATAGGAATAAATATAGAAATATGAGATATAAATATACATAATTGTGTAGAGATTAATTTTAAACTATTTAATATGCATATAATCATATGGAAATAATACATTTTATACTATTGTGTAGATATCTGAAAATTTGAAAAATATTTATAATTGATTTGCGAGGTAAATTAAATAAATAATGTCATGTACCCACCCACTCTTTAAAAAAGTTGTTTACTATGGTGAGTGTTGCAGAAGGCGAGCACGGTTAAAAATTAACGTTTATTTTCAGAATTTTTTTTCCCGAAATTCACAGTTAATATACGGAAAAATGGTCCGTAATGACGAAAAAAGGAATTGAGCTAGGTAAATATAAAGTACGGAACGTATCCGTATTCACTGTAGTTTCGGATTTCGGGAACGAAAAATGTCGAGACTACACCAACAGTTTTTCGTCACTGTAGTGACAAAATTACCGTTTTTTTCCCCCATCAATTAGTATATCCACATCGCTTATTATACCTGTTCTGTCAAACATAAAAAAGTAGCAGTAGCCACTTAGATCTACAACAGCAACAACTGAGTACTCAGACTTTACTAAAAACTGAGAAGTCACATGCCACCGTTAAAAAAAAAAAAAAAAAAAAAAAAAAAAAAAAAAAAATTGTAATCTTCCTAAACTGAATTGGAAGTTTTTAACACATATATTGTATGGAAATAATACCACATATTTGGCTACAAATATGGAATGTTTAGCGTAGATACTATGCAAAGTTGGGAAGTATCCGACGTATTTGACTGCTTCCTGAGCAAATGTAGGAACGCTAGCATGAATGCATGAGCAATTATTTTACCACTCGCGCTTTATAACTCTACGTATACATTCACATAGTACATTTGCGAATAATTTATTAGAATGTACAGTGTCATTAGAAGGCTGTACGTAAGTGTTACGCTGGCCTTTGCAGAATAATTGGTTACATACCACCTTACGGTACGAGGGGTTTCGGTTAGAGTCCTGGGTAAGATATAGGTGCGTATTTGTATACTTTTATACAGGTCACCCTTCTATAAATCCACGTAACTATGCTCTATCATAACTAGGAGTTAATTGTTAATAAGATATGAAACAAAATTTTAAAACTAAAATTTAAAAAATTGGCAAGAATCATGGATTTCTGACGTTTCGTTTCGTGTGCAAATCTCGCTTCTCAGTAAATGGTAGACTATTAACGTATTAAAATTATTTTTATACACAGTAAAACGCCCGCATAATGAAAACGGAAGAGCTAGAATAATAAAATCAATATTCACTCCCAAAGGACAGAAAAATTAACTAGTAAATTTACAAAACTAACTAATAAATCTGTGGAGAGTTTCTATGAATTCTCTGACAGTTCTGTGAAATTTACGGTAAGTCCGTTGTTGTAAAAGCGACCACTCCGTAATTTGGATGAGAGTTCTGGATTTTCTTACCTGTCCTTTTCCGTAAAAGGACGGCAAAAAATTTTCATAGTGGGTTCAAGAAATTCTTATAAATCCTGCATGAACCCTGCTTCAATCAATCACAATGAAAACACACATAACTGTGATATTGACCATCTCGAGTATGGTTAGTAACGGAATAGTTTGAAACATTTTCACTGAACGGAATAGTTAATCGTTTGCTAAGTTGCCTAACTATCCTCATAAAAGCACTTCTCGCTTAATGCGGCATACCGGTGTCTAACTTGTTACTTACGATCTGAGTTTGATGGCTCTATCGCCAAGGATTCATAAAATGGTGGCCAACTATGACTATAATAATGCCTAGACCATACACTCTAAACTTGAATGAATGAGAATCGAGCCAAGTCAGTGAAAACAGTGAGAATTGAGCAACTGATAATCAGTGCCAGTTTACTAATTAATACCGTGGATGGTTTTCACAGATTTATTTGTGATTTCCCACCTGAATGTCAAGAATTCCGTTGCTATGAATCACTTATTTCCCGTTAATCGGCTTGATTCGCCGGTCAGCAGTAGCTTATAAACTGATTTTCAGTTAACGTTATTTCCCTGATTGATATCACTGATTCGGATTTAAAACGCAGTTTGATGTATGGAAATAATTAAGCTGGTTCTGCGCTTGCACATTACAAGTTTCAAGGGCCGAATCATTGTTTGCGAATAGCATAGTTGATATACGCAATTCAGCCGGAGCGAGCGATAGTATCACCAAAGGCGAAGTCGAGATGCTGGTTGCAGGCCCACCATTAAACGAACGATTCATATTTGTATCTACACTCTAATGGCTCACTGGTGGTCCAAACAGGAACTTGATATTTGAGCAGATATTTTACTTTGATGGGGAAATATACGTGTATACATACAATTACGAACATGGCTAATAATACCCAGCAAAATGCGATGAAAGAGTCGAACCAAAAAGACTTACCAGATTGAACTATTAAAAAAAAGTTACGAAAGAGAGAGTAATATGTCACCCATCTCGTTAAACGAATAACTGTGACATGGCCACAGAGGTGAAGTCATCAAGTGACCTAGAGCCAATCACGAGTGAATAATGTGACGTAATGTTTATATCACCAGTGCAGTCTAGTGGTGCTGGTGGTGGTGGTGTGGGTCTATATAATGGATGTGGGAACGGTGAGTGAAGAGGGGGTCGGGTGTGATGTAAACCCAATATTTCTTCTAGGTAGCTAAATAAAATAGTGGTGGGTGTCAGTCGTCTGCTGGTTGCCATAGGCTACTACACTTGGGCGTGCTACTCCATATTTAAGAGAATCGAACCCTGAACCACTAAATAAAAGTCTTTAATAATGAGTTTTCAATTTTTTCCAAAGATTTTCATATATTTTTCGAGTTTTATATTTTTTATTATTTCTAGCATTTTTATTAAATTTTTAAGTTTTTAAAATAATCCGTATAATATATCTTTTTCTCGAATTTTTAAGGCTGTTGCATGAAAATCCAAGACCACCTCCTGATTAATAATGTAAATTTTTTTCCCGATTTTTATAAAATTTTCTAGAATTATTGTGATTTTTCGGGTTTAAGTTTATCTGGGGCCAAGGTCAATGTCATGGATATCCCAGATGGCGGGCATATCCACCAATCTTCTGAAGCCTCAATTGAGTGTTTCTGGGAGTGGAAAGGGTGAAGGGGGGGGGGGAGATTCGAAGGTTCTGTGTCCTGAAATAAATTTTCGTGTTATTGTCGAGATATCTTGAGGGGAAAATGTTCAATTTTGATGGAAAATGGTGCATTTTGAAGGGGAAACGGGTAATTTGAGCCAACGTTGCCACCACACCCGCTATAACTTCACAGTTATCATTCCTAACAAGGGGGACGCCGTGATCTAGTTGTTGGAATACTCGCCTTCCGCCAAAGCGAAACTGATTCGATTGCGGGCGGGGTCGCCCCCGGATTTTCGCATGTGGGAATCGTGCCGGACGATGCCGTTGGTCGACGGATTTACACGGGGGTCTCTCGTTTGTCCCGCCCTTGACTTCCGGCGCTGCTCCACGCTCGCCTCGCTTCACCCTCATCGGCTCTCAAGACCTCGATGTTGAGAGCCACCCAAATCTCTTCACTCACGTACTCAATCCTCGCCCACATCTCATCAGCCAGACTTGGCCGAACTATTCTATTTTTGTAGCTAGTCTACGGTTAGCTCGATATTTTTTAATCATCTTTCAGCAAAATGGCAGCCAGTAAAAGACTCCATTTAACGATTCTTTTGGATACCAGAATTTGCTTTGATTCACTTATAAAACATTTTGAACTTCATACGCCCTTCTCCTCAAAGACGCATCAAAGGGGCAGTAAAACCATAGCCCAAAAGAGTAACCAACATCAAACATCCAAATATTTAAAAGTAACCTCTTTACAAGTAACTGATGGCTGAACATCAAATTTAAAGAGGATACACCACCCGTTCCCCAATGCATACCACATGAGATGCACTATATTTCATTTCTTTAATCTGTTTTGATTTCCTTGGTTCATAACATATTCACAATTTGTATATCTTGTGAAACACAGCACTTCAAAACATACATATTTATGCCCACATGACATTTCTATAAACTCTATATGGCCTCAATTACAATAATTAAAAATGGCGATCAAACATTCTAATAAAATTAGTGGTTTTCGAATATACCACCCTTTACATTTTTTCCTTGACCACACACAAATAGAAACTAAGGCCAACAATTTATGCTTTTATATGTTATAGCCATATTTACAAACAAAGACCAACTGAATAAATTACTTGACAGAGAGACAATATTTCACTGGCTGTTCTCAAATACCAAAGCCAAAATTTCATATAAAAATGGACTAGGAAAATGGCTAAGTATTGTATTAATTTACTCCCAAAATTTCTGGCCATTCAAAACCTACAAGGACCATTTGGAGAAAATGACTATACTTTGTAAAAATAGCTAAGTAGTGGATTACTTTACTTACAAAATTCTGGTCATTCAAAAATTACAACGGCCATTTAAAGAAATTATTCTGTCTGAGAAAATGCCAAAGTATCTTATTATTTTTACTCACACATTTTGTGACCATTCAAAATTTACAAAGGCCATTCGGAGAAAATTATAATACTTTGGAAAAATAGCTCAGTATTGTATTACTTTACTTACAAAATTCTGGCCACTTAAAGCAACAAAGGTCAACTTTGCAAATTTGCATGTTATTCGACTTGATACATTACGAAGTCCTTCTCAGTATTTTACTGAAACTACTTTTGAAAATCACTCTCATGGCCACTTAACAAGACCAAGGCTATTTATGACTTTACTTTAAAAATGTTATAAAAGTTTGAGAAATCGACTAGAGAAAAACATACTCAGAACTTAACATTTTCCTTCATGGAAAATTACTTTCAAAATTACCCTAAAAGACTCTACCATTAGCGAGTCCATCCTTGTGACTGCCAGAAGGGCTTACCATTATGTCTTTATAATTTAATTTTTGTGGCAAGTTTACTTAACTCAGGCAGGGAGTGTTTGCTGATCCTCGCAGCCACCTTCTCTCTCAAGTTAGGAAGCTCCAAGGATTATATACCCTAGACATTATACGCCTCTGGAGGAGAGATAAAACTCTTGACCAATCACACGATTCAGAACTCCTAACCCCACACTACTAGGGAAGGGGAAAATTATTTTTTTATTACAATTCTTCCGCCCAATAACACACTTTATTACATCAACCAATCACAGTCCACCAAAGAAGTTATTTCCGCCTAGTAACAGCTGAGCGCGGTGTCGCACTGGCTCTGATGTAACACTGCTGGTAAGAATTCTCAGAAATCGGGTGACCCGCACTACAGGCTAATTTCGTAGAATCCTATGTTGAGGTGTGCATTAATTGGACGTCCATGGCACGTAACAGGTGACAGCCCCGTTAGGGCCCACTGCCGCGATCGCCGCGGCGCGCAGTAATCGCTCAGCGAGCAGCCGCGCTGCAGGGGTTCATGACGCTCTAAGCCGCGCCGGGTGTATGTAGCTGATCACTAGGCTACCTTCGAAATATTCCATCGTTCAATGAAATTTACAGGTTGGTGCAAAGGTAGGGTAGATTTAGCTGAATTCTTGACTCCGGGCTGTCAAAAATATGTACTTCCACAAGCACGCACATACATTATTTTTCCGGGATGTTGGCAAACTCAGCGCCCAACTCCAGACCTACACTAACGTTTGTGAAAAATGCAACACTAAGGACACATGTGATTGAAATGAACTATATACCACATATTAGATACATGGCAATACACAACTGATTAGGATTACAGAACTGTATATTATCTCTTTCCTTGAGAATTCAGTATAGTGTGAAGTACCTCACGTCTGCAATCAGAGCCCCAAAACGTCGTGGCATGGAATCAAAGAGGACCTGGATATGTTCTTGGTGAATCTCGCTCCATGCGGTTTGTATGCGTGTCCATGAAGCATAACAGTGGTTGCTGGAGGTCCGTGACAAACAAGTCGCCGACCAACCATATTTCAGATATGTTCGATTTGCGACATTTCAGGTGAACGTGCAGGGCAGAGAAGCTGTTGTTCCCGTCGTTCATTGAATAAAGCTTGCATATTCATCGCCACATGTGGCCGGGCATTGCCCTGCTGAAATATGGCACGTGGAGTCGCCTGAAGGAGGGGCAGTACCTCGGGCTCTAACACCTCTCTGATATGGTGGTTGCTGTTCAGATTGCCCTCAATAAGTAGGAGACGAGATTGCTTGTTGTATCCGATGGCGCCCCACACCATAACACTTGACGTTTGTCTGCTATCCCGCGCCACAATGACGGCTGCGGTCACCACGGTAGCGTCTAACACGTATGCGGCCATCACTATAGGACAGGTTGAAGCGAGACTCGTCCGAAAACTCTACATTTTGCCACTCAGCATGCCAGGGATGGCGTTCACGTGTCCATTGCAGTTTGAGGCGTTTTTGGTTTCTGGACAATTGAAGCCGACGCAATACCACCAGTCCAGCCCGTAGGAGACGGCGTCGAACCGTCGACGCTGACAGGTCCACACCTGTTGCAGTGCTCCAGTGTTGAGCCAAGACTGTGAACGACGCTGTGTGGTCCGTTACGGTATATTGGGCAAGATGGCGGTCCAAGCCGAAATGTCACGGCATGAGAAACCCGTTTCCCGGAGACCGATTATTCAACCCCGTTCGAACGCATTCACATGCTGATGTGGCGATCTTTGACGAGGAGACATACTGGCACTTGCTTTCACTTCATTTGACTTCCTTTCACTAACTGAGCTTGGAGTAACATGAACCTTTCCGTTCACATGCGAGAGGGCACTGCTGGTCCTATGTGTATGCCATCTATCTGCAATCGTTATCAGTTGTTGCTGGCACACTGTTCTACACGTTCTCCGAGTTCAGATTCATTCAGACAATTCACTCTGGGTGTTGCAATTTTCACAAACAATAGTGCAGTTTCTTGGGAGCAACTGTAAAAAGGAAAAATCTATACACTTATCTGAAAAAGTATTTTTAAATCATTTAATTGCGTTGAAAGTCGCGGCGCACATTGTCTGGATAACACGGCGGTGCAGTCGTGCGAGAAGGACACGCTGCATAGGAAGTAGGCACGCGACGTTACACATGAAATAATTTAGTCTCTCGCGCCTACTTACTATGCAACGTGTCATACCCGCATGATCACACAGCTTTGTTCTACATGCATTGTAATCCGCCACTATGAACGCAATTAAATGGTGTAAAAATAACTTTCCGGGTGTAGACTAAGTGTAAAAGTCTATTCACGGTAAAGTGAGAACTTTTGGAAGCCCTCACAATTGGAATAATAGTCAATAAATATATGTTTTTTTCCGTAGGTGTTAACTTCTGAGTGCGGTGGAATATACACACTGTGTTTATTAGTTACATTTCAAAATTTATTTTAAAAGGTGAATAAAGGATAAAAAATCGTTGAAAGGAAAAGTAACACGGGCCTCAAAGTGGTTTCTGTATCACAATTGATTAACAAAAATTATTTGGAGTTTGGGCATTGAGTTTCGGAACATTCTCTATAAACACACAACTTTTTCTTAATTTAGTGACCACTGAAATAGTTTTTTTTGTTATATGCGCTTAAGAGTAATAATTGATTTAAATGTAATACACAAATGCCTATACACACACGTTTATAACATTTTTAACGTTGTCAGATGGACGCACGGAAGCTAGTAATTAGACGCCAGGCAATGTTATTTATTTCACGTAGCTGTGGGAAGATACATAGTGGGCTGACAGAAGAAAGAAAGCATAGGCGACCAACGACTCGCGAGTCGGCCGTGGCAGCCTGGGAGTGCTGGGTGCTGCATGCCGACCCCGCCAGCCACACGTCGAGCGCGCGGTGCGACCACTGGCCGCTCGATGTGTGGTTACTAGGCGACACCCGCGCCAAACAAAAAAAAAAAAAAAAAATAGCGGCGCGTCGCTCGTCCGGGGACACAGCATTAGCGGTCATGGGCGTCCATCGACTGTCGCGGTCGCTCCCGACCTTACGTACTACTTCCTACACACTCCGCGCTTCACCGGGGGCGCCAGCGAACCTCCGCACAATAACGACCGACGCGACGCTCTGTTAACACGATAGATTCGTATTCGGGAAGCTACGCGAGTCCAATTTCCGGCCTCATTAACATGATTTCGGCTTTAAACGGCTTTTCCGGAATCACTCTGGGTGGATACCGGGATTGTTCCTTGCTACAGGTCATGTCTGATTCCTCTCCCGTTCCTGCTGCTCTGAACAACTAATGCCCGGTTGCACCATCGTGGCTCGAAAATCGATCGGAGATCGGATATAAGATCGACACAGAAAACTGTTGCGCAATTCGAGTTCAGAGCTGAACTGGAGATCGAGATGAAGTTCATTTCGAACCGCCGAAATGGGCGGTTCCAAATCTCGATCCGAGATCAGCAGCCATCGTCGACAAATGTAGTTTGAAAATACGCCAGCAGATAGAACTACGTTCTATTGTTTTCTTGAGAAATTAAAACAATATTATACGCACTTGAATATTATTCAGTAAAATTAATGCAACTATAATTCACTTAAAACAGATAACACATCGAACATCTAGTTCTATCTATAATTAAATAAATTCGTTTAATTCCATGACGTCATATATTACGAGCCAATAGCAAAATTTTTCTCATTCTTAATATCGATCTCTCACTTTGGAACCAAGATCGACGAACCGGAGATCCAAAATAATGAAATTTCGTTGGTGCAACACTTTTACATTGGAACCAAGATCAAACTGGATCCTGATTCGGAACTAGGATCATTCGACCTCGGATCGGGGAAGATGTTGGTGCAACCGACCATTACTCCGTCTCAAAATGACTTCGCTGCCGACGAGACATTAAGCCACAATCATCCAGCAAACCCTTATAAAGTGTAGCTTTAAGTGGTACCCACACGTTTCATAGTTTGTAAAAGAAAAGTGTATCTCAAACACAACTTACAGTGCAGTATATACGCTAGTTCAGCTTAAATTATCGTTCCAGAGCTGTCGAAAAAAAATAATATATTACAAAGGATTGTGTGCCTGATAAAAGAATGCTTACACCAAAATCGTATGTATTAATTCAAAATAGGACCACCTGTTGCTATAATATAAAATTTTCTTTCAGTTTGAAACAAATTTAAGTTGCATAGCAGCCGCATAACTTAATAAGCAAAAAATAGTACGGCCTGCACAGAGTGGTGCAATATTTATAATAATAGTAATAATATGATAGGAAATTATTACTTTTTTAAATATAATTATTTGGAGCTCGCGAGGGCATCGTTTGAAGTCGGGAGGGGGGGGGGGAATATCTCGTTAATGCTCTAGGAAGGAGTAACGGGCTCACGAACTAAACTAAGAGAGACCACATGTACCCACCTTGTACGACGTATTGTCGACGTACACCCGGGGGAAAAACAACCCTTGGCGTGACTAAGAAAATGTGCGTGACTGATGGGACGCGATAATCGTGGCCGGATATCGAGACGTTTAATAATTCCACTTTAATTGTAATCGGCCGGAACAATTTCTATTCCCACACGGTAGCCGCCGGCCTCGCCTTGCATCGGCGGGACGCGAAAATCAAGGAGAAATTATTCTTAATTTATTCGAAGTCTTAATCTCTACCATATCCCACGAGCACCTTAGACATGTATCAAAAGTTCATCTGGCGAAGCACGGAACTTACACAACGTACGCGATTATGCTGGCTGGAGCGAAACAAGTCTCAAGTGATCTAAATCATATTACTGTAAAACTATACTAAGAAACTGTTTGTAATTTTGTAAATGATTGTAACAGAATAGAAGTGTCTCTTATTAAAATCACACGTTTGTAAACGTACAAGAGCCGTGTTTTTAATAGACCTCGAGAAATGTTTTCACTAAGTAAATATTGGTCCGTATCCATAAGCTCAAGCAAAATGGTGTAAAGTATAATAGCATTGCAAAAATAAACGTATTGTAATTGATAATAACGCAAATAATTAAAACAACACACATAATCATTATATAACTACAATAAAAAAATAACTATGTCGTTATTCATAATAGTTGGTCTTGAGGTGTTTGGAATAGTAATTCCAGGAATGGGGGTTCTATTCTCCATGGCAGCAAGGTGTAACTATTTTTTTTCGTGAATTTTATTATATATAAAATATATTTCCGCTTATTCTTCGTTATTCTTTCATCATATTTTTTTTCTAGAAAAAGTATTTTTAAGTTCACTTCTCAGTAATGGAAGCTGTAATACAACCTCTTCAGTTGTAATATTACAGATATACATTTTGTAGATTTTACAAAAAAAATGTTTTGTATTTCTACAAAGGATTTTCTCAGCAACTGGGCGTCAAAGGATTTTTCTTGTAAAACTACAAAAAAAAAAAATTGCAGTGTAATCTCAGAATAGCCAAGACCACCTATTAAATTCAAATAACATTTTATTTCAAAAGTTTCTGAGGCTATAAATTTTTATTACTAAGTAAATAATTTCTTCTTGCTTATTACATACATCGTGTAAGTGTAAAACTAAAAAGTCTAATAATTATAATAATGTTTACTTACCAAACTGACTTTTTAGTAACTTTCGTATGTTCAGTCGTGCTACTACAATGACGGCGTTTTATGTCACGGACTTGCCCAGAAAATTATAAAAAAATATATCAATAGTTCAGGCTAATACAGTGTTCACCCAACCGAAAGGCTTATTGTAATAGTTACTAAGCCTAATACGGCATGTCATCATGAAGGTACAAATGATACAATTATTTAATTTCATTGGCCGCTGTTGGACGTGATTCCATTCCTGGCCAGGGGCCTGCAAATGTCATAATGGAGGCTTGGCAGGTCTCTGCAGCAACACACGACCTTATTAAATTGACCCTTTCCTAATTGCTTCACTGTCGATGAGGCATAAGGCCCCACTTATATTTTTACCTACAGTTTTTCACCTTATAATAAATATCTTCAGTGAAGATCTCTATTACTTCAGTGGTCGAGATCACAAAATCCTTGTCTTTGGATCACAAGAGTGAATGTTTGAACCCCGAATAATCATGAATGTTTGTGCTGTTTTTAAAGTTTAGGTTAGTGCTTGTATGTTTGAAGTCCAAGTGATCATGAATTTTTAAGCCGTTTCTGAAGGGATAGTGAGTCCAAGAAATAACGTAGATCTAGCAGTTCGTCATTCTGCAAGACGAAATAAACGCCGAAGTGTTGGAAGACAGGCTCGATCATTAATCGAATTATGACTTACCGGTGCCCCAAAGCTCTCAGCCCATAATGAGAATGCACACTTTTAAATCATGAAAATTCCATCCCCAAATAATTATCGACTTTCATCTGTTGGAACTGCCGGACAGGATACTGTAGTTACAGATACTGTAGTAGGACACTTTTAGGCACTTCCCTATCACCGTCTGGCCTAGGCAAGATCTTCGCCTCGTCTGCGAAGATACAGCATCAGGCTGTAGAGGCTCGGTACCAGTGATGACTCGATCATCTGTACTATTCTCGATGGTGTTGTGACGCAGTATTTGGTGTTCATGGAGACATGTTTCTTACATTCGTATATTAGATGTAATGCCTTATCACCTGCTTAGGCATATCCACACATGTGACTAATGGAACTTCCTACAATACCCCGACTGTGCTCAAAGGCAAAGATGCTGACGTCTGTAGTTTAAAAGGGATCATCAGTATGGGGTTAGGTTTGTCGTACATATTATGCCGATGAGGGTGAAGTGAGGTGAGAGTATGGAGCAGCGCCCGAATGAAGGGGTGGGGAAAATGAAGATCTCCGAGAAAACCCGCTGACCAGCAACATCGTCCGGCACGATTCCTACTTGCGAAAATATTACATGTTCCAACCCCATCACTGTGGTACTTACCAGTTACTAAAGCAATTCTTTGAATCGAAGTGCATTACTGCTTGATGAGAACGATCCACATGGGCCAAAGAATGAAATTGGTTACCGGCGATTCGCATCGACAAATAATGAGCGGTACAGCAATGGTCTGGCTTTCTCATGTGCGTACAAAATTTTAGTTGTGCTCGTGAACGAGAGTTAGCAGCAGCAAATGGCCTATTTCTTACTTCAAAGGAAGATCGATTACGATGGCAGTCGAGACGACCCGTGTAAGTGATATACTAGTTATATATGTCGTATAAACGTTACGCATTACATTACTGCCACCTGTCTTCTTAAGATATTGGTAAGTTAACCGACTAAGCAGGTGATTTTTATGTAAACTAGCTTAGAAAATAGGCAAATGTATTATTTAAAATTTCTAAACGAAATGTGCAATTGTAACAGTGCGCCCAAGTGTAAGAACAGCATGTATCAACTTCTTCACAATATTAGTTCAGTCATAGAGGGTAACTTTTAAACAGCTGTGCAAGTCACGAGGATGTAAAAAATTATGGTGGGGGAGGTGGCAGAGAGGAATTAGAGCGGTCATTTTAAATTAAAAAGTGTGATGTTAAATGTCACCCTAAATTGAAACAATGTAACCCCAAATGACTGTAAAGTGTGTAATTTTTTTTATAACACCCTTAAGTTAAGTTAGTAGAATTCTATAACGGCAACCAGTCCCTTTGAAGGATTTCCTTCAAGGCAGGCGTTTGAACTACTTCGCTGTCCTTTCAACTCGCTCGTCCATACAGCGAAACAGAGAACGATCAAATCGAAACTTCTTGACAGCAGAGCCAGTGGAAACTCTGCAAGTTTCTCGAGTGAACGGAGTTTCCACAGCGTGATCGCAGCGCCGGCATGGGCTTGGATATTTAATGCGATCGATGCGGTCTCGCCGGCAAGTTCGCATCGTTTAAACTCTGTGTGATGCCGAGTGGCTTTGTGAGGCGACCGCGTTGGCATACGAGAAGTCACGACACAGCAGCCAGCTGTGTTTAAACTTTGATTACCAGCAAGTGTGCGTTTAATGTTGCAAACTGTGGCAGCAGACGAGGCACGCTTTCCAGTGGTTGTGCGGAAGTGAGCCGAGGTATCGCAGACTACTTGGGTTCACCAAGGTGGGCAACTGAGAGTTGTTGAACTGTTACACTGAACGATGTAGGCCTATTTCTGAGTTACAGAAAGTTTCAGAGTGCATGGTCTTCTTGCAAGAATGACAGAAAGCTCGTCTTTACCGAAATGTCGCTGTAAACCACAATTTTCACGAACAACTTCAAACTATAAATAAATATTAATTTTTGTTAATTAATTGAAAAACTAATACTTTTTCTCGCGTTACGTATCTAAGATTATAAACGAAAAACATTCGTATTCTAGCTCCCTGTTCAAATAAGAACACAATGTAGGGAAAATCTCAACCAAAGTTAACGAACATTTTCTCAACGGGGCATAGTTGAGTGCTACATCTCAGCTCCAGCATTGATGGACTTTGGCCTCCGAGGTCATCGCGTTTTCGAGCGGATGGCAACGGAAATTATTCTCTTTTCGTTCTCGCCTGCCTAAGGGTAAAATAATGACTTAAGTATCATTATATTTATTTAAATCCGAGCTTCAGCTGGTTTGAGAACGATTCGTGTAAGACATAAACTGTTATAAATTAATTGATCTGCATTGTCATGACCACTGTTAGCGGGGGAGGAGAGAAAAGGGAACACGGAACTCCCTCTCCTTCCCACCAAATAAATTTCCTTTCTTGGCCTTGTACACACACTTCGTTTAGTTAGATGGTAGCTATGCTGGAGTGACTGCCAGTGGTTATGTTAGCATTTATGTATTCATAAGAAAACATATTAAGTAGTATAGATTTCTCTTGTAAGAGTTATTTTTTTAGAAAGGTTTTAGTAGAATAAAAGTAATTCTATCATAAAATATTTTTTGAATACACTTTCTGGTTCCACGTGGCTCACAAAATTATTTTACACTTCTTAGTTTTTTCTTGAAATGTGTCCAATTTTGCACATCATGCATTCCATCAGAGATCATATCCTAGCTGATTGTAAATGACAGTAAATAAAGGGCTTCAGAACACATTATTTGTTTACGAATCATTGGTAGACACTATTCATGTTCGTAAACACTACTTATTTACTTAGATTTAGTTTTTCACACAAACAAAAAAAGTTACCTGTCCACCATCTTGTCTCTGACTGCCGTTCGTTAGTCTTACAATTCATTGCGCCAAAAATTGTTTTGAATACAAACTACAGGGCACAAAGGCCTAACTCCCATTTTAGTATCATTCAGGCGTGAACATACTACCCTTCAGAAAATGTTACATTTTACCATTAGCAACAAGCCACCAAATGCAATCACAGTAAAAATCAAATTAAGACAACACGAAACATGTCAATGTAGACATAAAACTGTCTCATATATATTTAAATGTGCACTCTTAAATTAGTGGAATTGATCATATTTCGAGACAGACCAAACAAGTTTATCATCTAACAACATCATCTTCACCAGAATGAATCTAATGACCCCGTTTCATTAGTGTCAAGTTTAAATACTTTACCAGGACAATCGTGTCTTCCGCTATATTGGGGGTTGGAGCATTCCACTTGGTTCTTTGATGAATTATATAGAAATATTGAGTGCTCCAGCATTTCCAGATACACAATTTTAGCTTTGCGGGTAATCGTCACCGATCGAGATGGTTCTCTGCTTTATGGAAGAGATCTTGTTCTTGTATTTCTACAAAAAAGTGTCAATCAAAAAATGCCCCATAATGAGGACATACAATTCGGAGGGATCCATAGAGAGGGGACACAATGATCTAGAGTTCAAAATTTCTGATATTTCATTTAGGAGTGTTGGTTAATCCTCGAAGGTGATATTTGTTCACCAATCATTTCTAACTCTGAAGGTATCTCGGAATGGCTGTAGACTCTGCAGACTGCTCGGACAATCACTGCAATCCAGAAGTTAAATTTCCTCAGAAAAGTAATGTCGTTGCACAACTTGGATCCTAAATACCATTGTGGTTTGTATAACTCCACAACTTAACATGCTTAAGTTGGCGATAAAAATATGTCCAACCACTTGGCTAATTCATTTATATGTTCTTGAAATGCAACGACCTGATTTTGTACCGATTTGAATCCAGGAAGGTTGTTCACATCCAATATAATTAACCACTCTATGTGCCAATTGATGTCGGAGTCGTCCAGCCAGTCAGGGTCATGAAACCATAGAAAGTTACAAATTAAGTGCGCTGAAAATTCACCTCGAAATACTAAATCTGCGGGGTTCCAGCTAGATGAAACACAACGCCATATGCTTGGCGATGCAATAGTATGAATTTCTGTAGGCTACAAGATTGATATAAATCACCATACCACTGTCAACAAGCAGCACACATATATCATCAGCATATGCCTATTCAGAGGCATCACAAAGCCCATGGATCTGAATGTTGGATGCATGAGGGTTTGCTGTAGGTTATACCTACTTTATTCCTTGTCATAGGCACTCTGCATGCCAATTAACTGTACATGTTAACCTGCCACAGCACGATGATCTAAGATCAATAGAAGATTCTCACAAGTTGGAAAATCTTGTTCCACTAGCATTTCTAAATCGTAGTGAAGAGAGGAGTCTAACTTTTCTTAAACAATGTTTAATTCAACGAAACTCCACTCAGGCAATAGAACATGGTCAGCTCTCAATGCATTAAAATTCTCCTGAACTACACTAACCAAATGTGACGAGCCTACTGATTTGAAAGTCACAGGTGAAAGATGCAAAATAAATATTGAAAATTGATAGTTGCTGTAATACGTTGGCCCTTGTACCTTTTTTTAAGCATGCCCAAATAATGTCAGAATTATCATTGGTAAGTGACAGGTTATTTTCGAGCTCTCTAGGTTCGTCTTTAAGCAATATATCACATAATGCATTTTCTGTGCGTTTCTTAGCGATGTAGCTTAATGGACAATAGATTTGAACAGTTCCTTAAACGAAGCTTACTCGGCTTTACTGCCTGAAAACACTGGTAGGGGAAGTGGCGGCAACATTGCCTAAATATTTCTCAAAACATTATAAAGATTCCTTAAGATCTTGAACGGTACTCTCCTCGGCCTTTGGCGTGACCACACACAAAGCAAAATCCAATCCCTTTTCTCCGACATGTCCTCGAACGCAATCACAAACTCTTCTAATTTTTTCGGGCCATTGATTGCTTCATCTGTCTATCGAGAACATAGGTTTAGTTGTACATACAAACAAGGCGCTTAGCTTAAGTTACCTTGTTCGTAGTATAATAGAATATTATAAGTTGCAAGTCTGTCGTTGATGCCGACATAATGACCAAAACCAACACGTATTTGTTCACAACATGTTGCATTTTCTTCGTGTCACAGAAATAAACACTCGTGCCTGGTTGTTAAATTTTTGTATCAGGCCCGGTGGATAAAAAAAATATTTTGTAAACAATATTTATTGCTTGTTATGCCAAATCGATAACACAGGTTTAGTTAACACAAACGAAAAAGTTACGCGCCCACCATTTTTTCTCTCACTGCCTTCCATTGTCTTCAGTCACACAATTCATCGCATCAACAAGTTTCGAATACAACTTACGAGGGACAAAAGCCTAACCCCCGTTTTAGCATCACTCAGGTGTAAACTCCACCATTTCTCGTTATGACACAAAGCTAGATTCCACAGTCCTCTATACACTGAAGTATAAGTCTCTTGTTTATTGGCTGCTGTCACAATAGATCTCATTCTCCTGTTCTGCCCGACCGTACGAAATGAACCTACCAGAGTGCTGAGTGTTTATCATTGTTCCTGAATCCTAAATAGCGTGTCGGATGAGCAAAGGTCCGATGATACATCTGAAAGGAATTTATATTTGTATGCCCCCTATGTTGACACTGGATTATAACTTGAAATCATAGGGTCACTAATTATTGCATATAATTTACTTCTAAATACATAATATTATGTGTGGCGTTTATATTTAATAGTTCAAACAAAACAACCTAAATTCAATAATTCATTAGAATAAAACCATTTTTTGTTAACTCTCTGCATTTAAGAAAGATCACAAGATTAACAATTTCATGTTATTTATACTGTATCCGTCTGTTTAAGCATCTGGTTTACCAGCGAAAAAAAAACTTGGAATTAGTACAAACATGACTGAGCGGAGAAAATTGTTCGATATCAGTGAGAAATGGACACATCACCATTGCAAGTGGAAATTAAGAAGTAGTTAAAAACAGTAGTTTTTCTTGTGTGTAAAGATGCAATTGAGGATTTTAAACACATGATAGCAGAAGTAAGACAGTTTATTTTTTAGTATGGAACAACTTGTTAGGATGTCGCTGGCTTTAACCAGCTCAACATGTTAGGCAGAGAGAAGTTTCAGCTCTCTCAAAATACTGAAATACAAAATACTATCTACCAAAATGTCATTGGGCACCTGTCCACAATGTTTGCTCGGTGGTTGTCACCCCGTTAGAATCTCGTAGGGCGACCTCTTGCGGCTATGACAGCAGCCACCCTGTCTGGCATGCTCTCTACAGTGTTTGTAGGACATCACGAATTCTCGCCATTCCTTGCAACCATTCCATGATTTGAGCATGGATTTGGCCGCGCTTGACGAGCCCTCACCCGGCGATCCATTCGTCCAAGATGTTCTATAAGGTTGAGTTGGGCTGTAGGCGGCCACGTCCCAATCGGCGACATTGTTGTCGGCATACCACAGCGTAGTAGCCCTTTAAACACGGCACCTGGCATTGTCATCCTGGAAGTAATACGGGTCCATTTCATAAAAAACGCCACATTGTTGGGAGCATCTGATTATCCAGAATATTACAATAGGCATCTGTGTTCATGCTACCACGGACAAACACCAGCGGTCCTACGCCGAAGGCCGTGGAACACAAGTCAACTGACGTACTGAATTACCTATCTTCATGGTGACCATTTACTTTTTGGTAGATAGTGTATATGTACTCAAAGACTCAGATGAGATTGAATCTTATCGTCCTCTGTTTTGTTCACAATATCATTTTCTAGTCAGTTGGTATTATGAAAGTTGCTGCAACGTTTGCCTCGAGTTGTGAATTTAAATAAATCGATTTTGGACCTGTTTCGTCCTAGTTAAATGTCTGTCTACTTTTAATTTTTATTTGCTGAGGAATTTAGAATTTAATTTCACATGTTTCACATAATACGTTTTTAAATAGATTAATATTATTTTATTTTATTTGCACTAGGTATCTTGTCTTAAATCACGAGGTATATTTAACAGTATGCAAAGTAAGAACTGGTTTTCAATAAATGGGATTATATTCCCCACACCTCCCCCCCCCCCCAAATGTTGGCTAATGACGGCAATGAACTATCTGTTTATAAAACTTAGTGTTCACAATTATATCATCCGTTTTGTGTTGTAGATTCTGTTGGTAATACAGGATGTCTACACATGATTGGATCGATTTCATCATTTCACTGTATGTGTATTATTAAATGTATTGAAACATAACTATACAGCTGTGTACAGAATATCGCCAAGTTTTTAGACTCAGTGTAATTGTTCGATATGTTCGCCCTTTGCGATCCTGCGCACATCAACCTTATAATCAAATTATTCCCACACATGATGCAGCATGTCCCTGTAAATGCGTTCAAAACAGTGATTATGCGAGCCCGCAGGTCTCCTAGATCAACCAGTAAAGGAGGCACAATCACCGCATTCTTCACATAGCCCCACACACAAAAGTCGAACTGGGTTAGGTCAGGAGAGCACGGGAGCCATGACAGCAGTTGTTGATCATCATTACCTCTACGTTCAATCCATCGGTTTGGGAATCTGTTATTGAGGAATTCGCAGACATCGCAATTGAAGTGAGGTTGAGCACCGTCCAACTGGTAGATAACTTTTGCACTGTCAGCATCGAGCTAAGGCATGAGCCAAATTTCTAACATTTCCAGTTAAATATGCCCTGTAATTTTTTTTTTTTTTTTTTTTTTTTTTTTTTTTTTTTTTTTTTTTTCGCAGTATAAGAAGTGGCCGTAAACTTTACATTTTGAAATGGCACAAAAAAACATTCAGTTTCGGAGAGTCACGAATATGCTCAGTGACGCCATGAGGATTTTCTCTAACCCAGATTCGGACATTGTGCCTGTTCAATGTGCCACTAAGACAAAATATCGCTTCATCGCTGAACACAAAGTTATCACAAAAGCCATCATCCTCTTCCATAAGTTCGTGAAATCTGGTTATACCACCAAAACAATAATCTTGATCAATTTTATCAATTAAAATCAAGTGCTAATTACTATATCCCCTTCATTGTTATGTTGTAATTTGAAAGGTGGTGTTTCGTTCATTGGGCGCATTGTCGGCACATCAATCACCGAGACTGCTTACGGTAGCTCGGTCAGCTGCTGCGATGGCGTGATGTCGACGAGAGCTTCTTTCTCCTTTCCGCTCGAGTCTGTTGTGTCAGGGTAAGGCTAGTCCTCAAGCTGAAGAACTAATTAATTTATTAGACATCTGTACTGCCATTAAACCTAGTAAGAACAGTCTGAACATAAACTTCACACACTTGTTAGGCATCTAGCCGAACTCGTTGCATGGGTATTCTGATTGGTTAGTTGTAATGGCACTATAAACTTTCGTGTGCTAAACGAGTGTTTAATTTATATGTAATAAGTGTGAGGCTTGAAAAATTCAACTCTGTATCAGTTACTCGAGGAATACTCACCAAAATACTTAAAGGGTGGCATCCATATCACACCCAAAATGTCACCGGAAAACTCAGTGTCCTGCAATATCACTTTCACAGTATTTAAAATGGCACTGAAAAACACACAAAGTCCAACAATATCACTTTAATAGTCTTTAAAATGGCACTGAAAAACTTAGTGTCCAACAATATTCCTTTCACAGTCTCACATAAAACTGTTTTGCGTAAGTCAACGTAATTAAATCTTAAGAACAAAATTAGCTGCATTAGAATACAGTATATTTTCAGAAAACACCTTCACACAATATTCATACGTGTAAGACTTCCGTATCTGCTTATTGTGTTAGCACTCAAACAACTATATCTAAACGAATATAACACATAAATGATTAATAATTAAAACATTAGGAATCATATCTATATACAACCATACAATACATAAAACTAGATAGCATTAAGGATTAGTAGGAAGGAAGATGCATGAAAGAGAGAACTATTATTACAACGACGGTTAACAATAGAACATGTTATATAAACTACTTTAAAACCTTGTAGAATGAATTATTGAAGAGATTAGGATATTTTGTGGTTAAATACATTTACTCTAATCACAAGCTCAGTGCAGCTTAGTTTATTTCAGTCAAAACATAAGTCTTTAAAGAAAAATTGGGAAAACGCAGTTAGTATCATAGTGAATTGTGTTTAGGCCAGGTTATAATAATTTTTACAGGCTGACTCATCTCTTTGTCCTCTTGGTAGGTTGAATAGAAAACTTCACTCCTTAAATAGCTTAAATAATACAGTACACTCTGCATTCATCATTATTTTGCACATGTTTCTTGAAAATGGTTTCTTCTCGGTTGCCAACAACTCTATATTTCCAGCTTACTTGGGGAGGGATACTTACACAGGCGTGGGATACGTTGTCCCGGCTGTGGCGTGATACATCGCGCCAAAAGAAGCCTCTCTCGGCTGCCACATAACTACAAAAAAAATCCATAATTCCACACATTAAATAAATAAAATCGCCGACCCTCTTACTTTCCCCAAAATAAACAAATACAGTCAGCTGCCGACCTCGCTGGGAAAGAAAAAATCCAGTCATCTGAGCCTTTCATGTACTAGCTACTTTGACAATGTGGATTAACTTATACTCTTGCTATTGGAACGTGAAACTTTCTCAGCGATGTTAGGTTAAAATTACTGACTTTTTTCCCAGAGGTAGGACAAGCAAGCTCGTTGCAGTTCGCCCTTTTCACATTTGCTACAATATATTGACCAATTATACAGTGGTAGAAGCTTAGAACTTATAAAAACTAGATGGCTACTTGAACTGTTTTAATTCGCGAGGTTTAAGTAAATTTCTTTCTCTTCTCGGCTGCTAAACGAAGTCTCTGCTCCACCAACAATTGTAGCTCATTTCTCAATTCTCTCTCTTGAAGTTAAGTTCCTTCCATTAAAGCTGGCAAAATTGTAATTTTATTAGTGTCAAAAACGCTGGATCGTCGAACAGTTAAAAACTCTGTATGTGTAACTATGGTTGATTCATGAACAGGATTATTTAATATTCACTTCCTCTAACTCCTCAGTCAATTTGACTTGTACTCCGTACCAATTTTATTTTTTGGATACATAACTGTGGACCCTTCGGTTAACTAGATTGTCCTTTGGTCAGTGATTGGGACCCAACTTTGCTGACCTCTACCAGTTTAAGCTTCTGAACTGGCTTGTGTGGTTACCATTCTGTCTCGCGGAGTTGTTACTCCATGTACACCTCGGTGATGTGGGTACAAAAACAGGTACGCGCGGGTCTAGCAGATCCTGATCCACAAAGTAACCTCCTTCAGGAAGTATTGCAAAACCCGGATTGCTTTGCAGGATAATATTGTGTTCCGTCACCATAGCTACCTCTGTTAACAACTTTGTCTTGTACTGGGATAGTGCTCTGCCCAGGTATCATTGAAAGTGCCCTGCCTTGCTGCTCGTCATGGTTATTAGTAATGCCTTGATTGTTAAACGGACTACTTAGCTCGGCTGATTCAATATGGAGTTGTTCAGAATCACTATGTTGATCTATTGGGCCCCTCCATCGTCCACCTCTGCAGTATCCACCTTAATGGTACCTCCTTCCGCGGCATGGCTTTTTATACCAGTTCCAACCCTCTTGGTTTCGCGGTTAGTAGGGTTCGGTATAGTTATTCTGTACCCCAGGTCTGTACTCGCACGTAGGAGGAATTCTGCGCTCTGGCTTGTGGTTGTCAGTGTATATTGACTGTGTTTTGTCATTATTACCTGACCGATCGGAATCACAGTTATTTTGCTGATGTCTGATCGCAGGCTAGTTGGTCCTCTCTGAAAGAAGTGATATCGCTGGGATGTCTGCCAGTCCAGTGCGTTTGGTATGTGTACAGCAGCTGATAAAAAATCATCTCGACAAAATATTCGTCACTAATAGGTGGATCCACGTATCGTGAGCGATCATACATCTCTGGGAGATGGGTTTCCAGCTATTTGCCTTTACCGGGCACAAACTTTTCCACATGGAGCTGGGCTCTTAGATTGCCTTGAATTTTTTTTGTTCCAAAACATGCGACATATTTCCCTTTAAATTCGGTTTAGGTGTTGGTGTTAGGCTGGTTAATCTCCCACCAATTATATGTCGTACTATGCAAGCTTAGGTTCAGACAGCTTAGCATGTCTGTGTCAGGCAAATCAAACACATTGGGATATTCCTCGAAACGTAATAGAAAATTTATGTTTCTCCTTTACACGTCCTTCGAAATGAGGTACCTACTTCACCCATACTTTCGAGAGAAGATGAAGCAGTGTGCTGACTGGCGCGTTGTGTTGTTGAGACATTCCAGGTGTGACAGTAGATGATGTGGGTGAATTCAGCCGCACTGAAGTAACTGTAAGTATAGTTTAGGAGTCATTACACGGACAGTCATAACAGCGAAAATATTTTATAGACGCAACTACTCGGTATAAGTTTTCTTCTACGAAATTAATCTTTTCTCCCACTTTTACAATACTGGCATCAGTTTTCTGCCTTTCGTGGTGAGCAGACTTTTCTACCTGTTGTAATTTATTTTCTAGATGCGTGTCAAACCAATCAAGTTGTGCAGAAACCTGCTCGTTTACAACGTCTAGTTTAAGTGTACACTCAACCTTCTTCTCTAACTCATTGAAACGCAACTCTGTTTCACTGGCGGCCTGGATAGCACATTGTTCTTTATCAAACTCGATTTCCCCTCGGGGAGTTGCAATTTCTTCCCTTAGTTATGTGGATGCTGTGTTTACATCAGCTTGTAAGCTCGATACATGGCTTGCCAAGCCCTGACTCAGTTGTGTAAATTTCTGCTGCATCTCATATATACTGGCAGTTATGTTCTGCTGCATTTGGTTCTGATAGTCTCGTACCTGCCTTGTCTCCAGTGTAAGGGTTTACTGCAATTAGGTTTGTTGTGTCAAATTTTCCTGCCAGGTGGCTTGTTATTGTGTCATATTTTCCTGCAATTTTATTTGTTTTTGTGTCATATTTTCCTGCAATGTGGCTTGTTGTTCCCTAGTCTGCCTCATTTCTAGATTGAAATTTTCGGCAATACGGCTTGTTGTTGTGCCATTTTTTTCTTGCAATTTGGCTTGTTGTTCCCTAGCCTGCCTCATTTCTAGTGGCATATTTTCCTGCAGTTGCATCATCATTGCTGCAAGTGTTGTCTGGGCACTAGGATCTCCTTGTGTGTCTGATATGACTGGAGTTTCGCGTGCGGTATCTATGTTTACAGTTTGGCCTGGTGCCTGGTTAACCTGTTCTACCTCAGTGTTATTGCTGACCGTCTGTGTAGGAGTTTTTCCTTCTTCAGTTGGCAACAGTGTACTCAAAATGTTTGTAGTCTATCGATGCAGTTTCTCTTAATAAATATTGTGTTCTGCTTCTCCTATTCATAGAATTACCAAGTAGAAGACCCTGAACAACTCATCTTTGCTGACCTTACTTTTCGTGCCCCACTTAGTTGATCGCCACTAAAATTATATATATATGTGTGTGTGTATGTATATGTATAATATATGTATGCGTATGTACGTATATGTTAATAATGCCCCTTGAATGGGCTCCACTGAAATAAATATTAAATGCAACGCCACATGAGTTGCCACTGAAATGTATTGGGATTTTTTAGGCCCCGATTAAGGCGACACTGAAATGTATATAGCAGTGTGTACTAAGGTATAAGTGATTATTCGGGAGTAGTTGTTAACGAACCAAGCTGTCATATACGTAACTTGTATACAGCTGTGAAAATAATATTAAAACTAGTAGTAGGATGGCCACATTAACAAGAGATAATTTGTAATCAACACTTAAATTGTAATAAAAAATGTACCCGACTACTGAGAAAACTACCAACCAGTAAAGCAGTTCAATTATTGAAGAGCATTTAATTATTGCATTTGAAAGTTTGGTGAAAAACATAAGCAGTCAATGTTCTGATATACGAATACATGCAGTTCAATTTCAAAATGCTCAACTCAGAATATAATTTTAACTACAGTTTATATTTGGCAGCAAAAGTTACTGTTTTCACACTAGGGAAAATATTATTCATTGTGCAATAAACAAAACAATTTGATTAATTTAACAATTCTGAAAATATTTCAATCCATGGCCATACTCAACTCTAAAACTGCAATTAAAGATGTAACCAATAAAATAAACCAATTATTTGCAAAACAGTAGAAGTACGTAGAGTAACTAAATAACAAAGAATTCCGCCAATAGAACTGTCTTGCAAATAGAAAAGATAAAAAATAAATTTGCAGTGTAAATAAAAATGAAAATGAATAAGTTGGCAGAAATGGCAGATTATCATACATTACAAAATGTATAATCCAGAGTGTTGTATGATATAGAGCTAGCACTGAAGTAATTAAGGAACACCTATTTGATAATTAATGATGCGTGTAAGGACCACGTCCTGTCGTGGAGCGGAATGTGTAACGTCTGATTATCTAACACGTGCGATTTGCATTTCAATGCATTTTAAGTTAGCATGCAAATTTATAATACTAGTACACGCACGTTTATTTTGTAAACAAATATTATGATTGCCATATGTTTCACATGTAATATTGTTATATCATAATTTTATTTTCTTAATTCTACGTAATATTGAAGTACACGCAGCAGCTGAAATGTTAATTTTCCATCATATGCGAATTGTTATAATTTTATTTTGTTTTATCAGGTTTCAAGTAACTTGTTAATTGTGTGCAAGTTGGCAACAAGCCCTGTGTATCCTGTATTAATTTGAATATTTAACCGTTGCCGATAATGGATGGTGACGGAATGTTCCATACTCCGTTTTGAATTAAGTGGGTCACAACGGCAGCAGGCCAGTGAGACATTAGTTCTACGTTAAAAGTATAAATAACATGTTTTAAGGTTAATTAGACCCAAATAAATGTATTACAATTCGAGTGATAAGCCAACGGTACACGATAATACCGTCAGAACAGGGCTACGTGTAAAATGAGTGTTAGAAACTCTACATTTATATAAGGTATGATCCTACCTTAATGAACAGTGACCGTTACACGTACGTGAGAGTGTTTAATAAACTTTTAAAGTAAACTGCATCATTTCTCGACACTTTTCAGTGATCACAAAATGCCTGAGATTTAAATAAGAATCTAATTGCTCTACCGACGTAAACTGTGCTAGCCAGGAGCATTTGAAATATGGTATTATACAGGCACATAATTTATTGTGACGGCCAAGTGTGAGAACATTATTGACTCTTATTTTGAACTGAATTAAATCTGCTCTGCAAAACTTTAAGTGTATGCAACATTCAAGATGTCTAGATAATTCTTATTTTTACTTTCAAGTAATCTATTCACTTGATTGGCATTTGTAGCAGGCATAATGAGAGCTATATTTATAGACCTAATCCAGCCTCTGCGATCTATTTATATGATATTTTCCATATTAAATTATTGCTTAAAAATTGGAAGTCTTTGATTACTTTAAATAAATATATAGCTGGTTCCTATGTATTCCCATGTGTTATGTAGTTTTGTATAGCTATGCAAGGGGCTTCACAGAACCTGATTGTGAGCAGGGCTATCCAGGTAATTGAAATTCGGTTGGTGTGGAATTCCAGCAACTTCGACGGTGGTTTGCGGTATGCAAATTAACTGCCAGTTAGCTAGTGTTTGGTGTTAATTTTATTGCTACGGATTTCTCCCAGGTCGTTGCACTTTAATTACACAGTTCTACCTGTGTACATTACATTTGACCAGGGCAGTGTTCACACGTTTTCTTACAAGTATAAGGATTTGGGCGGCTCTTAGCATCGAGGTTTCGAGAGCCGATACGTCCTGTTGTCTTCACACTTCGAGTAACCTAAAAACATAACACCGACGTTTTCTAACCACTTGAATGGACTAATGTAGTTCGCAGGCTTTCGCTGGCGTAGCCTGTATGCAGTTGTCTCTCGGTTGCATCGAAGGTTCGGAATTCGCTGCCCTTTCTGTGAACGTTGTAGATGGAGTAGAAGTGTCACAACCATTTTCGGTTAAGGTTAAGGAGGGGGACAAGGACCTGTACAGAATTTGGCGCCCGTGGTGCTACAAAATGTGCCCTCCCCAAAATTCTATTTTGAAATAAATTTTGGCTGTATTCACACATATAGAACTTCCTGTTTACATGTTTTGGAATAATATAGACCTACTTGTACCAGTATAAGCATTACTGTTTAATGTTATTACTGACTAGCGATCCAGCGCAGCTTCGCCCGGGTCAATTTAGAATTTTTTCCTGCCGCGGCACGCGGGTCCGCGCGCTCGCCTCGTACACCTTTCCTTCTTGCATCACCACACCCCGCGGCCCCATCATCACCACCGTATATGTCCATGTGCGCGTCTCAATGTTATAAATTACTATTTTACGAAACTTTTCATTACTTTTAAATTATTGGCGATAATGCTATGATGTAAATGACATTTATTATCTAAATTAAATTGTTTTAATTGTGAATAAAGTTTAAGTTCTTTACGGTTAGAAAATAAAGTGAATTTTATGTTTGTTTTTATTGCATAATTTAAATTTTTAAATACACTTATTACTAGTTATCTATTATATATATATGCTACCGCTGAATTTTTTGTAGATCATTTAATTTTACACGGTTCTTTTGTCCATTATTTTGTTAATATCTCTAAAGGATTAGACAGCGTAGGCCTATTCCATGAGAGCGCGCTGGTGGCAGACTTTTTATCCCAACTTGATTCACTAATACCGTTAATGTTCAGCTCCTATAAGTGCTAGTGCAATTTCTAATACACATAAACCTCCCTAGATAAATGCAGATCATATAAGAAAAAATCTCATCCAAATCCGTCTAGTGGTTCTCGAGTTTAGCGCAGTCATACAGACAGTCAGACGCGCGCCATGAACTTCCTTTTATACTGTGTATTGTTCTACATTTTTAGTAACTATGCACAAAGTATGACTAAGCCTACAATCTTTTCTTGTGTCCATTTGTGAAGTCTTTGGCGTATCCCCTTGTGGTAATGGAAGGAGAAAATGCTTCCCTTTGACGACACCCGTGTGTCGGAGTCGCCCTTTTGCCCGTAGGCCCTATATTTGGTTGGCTATGCAGCCAATGCCGCCATTTGAAGCAGGCACTCGACTTAGATACTCTGAGCCAACGAGCTGCGATGGCACGCCCACCACTGTCACTGGGGACGCTCGTGACAACCTGATCGATCGGTTCCGAGAAACGCAGCCTTGTCACGTGCTACGCCACTGGAATTGTCCACCCCGTTTCACTCAAGTCGGTAGTAGAACAAAGCCCGTCCCCGTACTAGAGACGTAAATAACGCAAGAGCCTTACTATAGCTATACTCTGTCCTCACGTATAAAGGATTATTCTAGAGCGAGAAGGGGTGAGGTCGATATTCTCTTTAGTAGCGATGCCCTAAATTCTGGCGTAATTAATTTTCTTGGGAATCTGCTGGGTAAACGTATAATTTAATAATTTAGGAATGACACAGGATGAACAAACGATCTTCGTCCGCGGTGTTATAATTCACTATAGTCTATTTGAGAAACCACCCCATGTTTGACGTGCTTGGTTGTTTCCGAAATATGACATTTACCACATGCATTTTGTTCTTGTGTTTATAAAAGTTTATTTTGCGTTTAAATGGAAATTTCGTTTATACTTGATCTATAAATTATAATATTTTATTTATTATTATTCTGAATAAAAATTGTGATAAAATAAGTGTGTTGGTAATGTCTAGTGAAATATAGTTCTTATGTCAAATATTATTCCATTGAGTGCGCACGAATGCGGTGTGTTGTCCATTTGGTGTCATTTTCCGGATTTAGCTAAGCTTTGATTGAATGGGGTGGAGGAGTATCCTGAAAATAGAACATTAGCAGGTATTCAGAAAAGTGTGAATTAACCGTGAATGGACTATATTAAGAATCCTAAAGTAAGTTTACAATATTTATCAAAAGCACGGCAATAATGAGTTACAATAACTGTATTACAATAATCTTAAATATTAGATAATCAATAACAACAGTAACACGATTAGATATATCCACAGTTACGTACAGAATTACAGAAAATTGGTTTGCGTGTTTGTGTATTAAATAAGCTCAACCATACATTTATTGGAGATGATTCGTAAGATGCTGGGGAATATTTTACGGATGGGGTAGTTGGTATTTGTTTCAGTTACACCAAAGTTAACATGGGATTGCTTTAGATTACAGTTGGTTTTAATATGACTGGCGAAACGTAATGTCTCTATTGGCTCCGTTACAGTTACAGAATTTGGCAGCCAATACAAACATCTGTAATGGCTGAGAACATTTTAAGATAACCTAATTCCGTTGAAGCACTGTTCATTTGTTGAAATATATATTTAAAGAGAAATAGAATGCTTATTTAAATGAAACCGGTTCGAAGCGCGCCATGTGGTGAGTTGACATCTGCTACATTGCAACAATATGTGCAGCGCACGGAGGATCAGCTAGCGGCAATTCAGTTTTAACGCTGAGGGGCGCAAGCTTGTGGACTTCCATCGGAGAATGGTCACTGTGTACTGTGTGTGTCTGTATTCTCGGACCTGGGAGGAGTGCAGAAGAGGGTGACAAATGCCATCGCGCACACCCATCTTCCCCTTTCGCCTTCGCAGCACTGACTCCGACGACTGGCAAAAGTGTTGTAACAGGCTACTCTCCTAAGCGAAAACATTAATTTCCCATTTCATACTGGCTGTACCAAGTTGTCCTAGCACCTGAACTCATCGTATTCTAAACTGCGCTGTCAACTAGTGAACACTTATCACAACCATTTTCATTTTTGCTGCTGTCGACTACTAAATTAAAGATTTTTACCTAAAAGTATATATTTTTCTAGCATTGTCACATACTCCTTTTCCTAGCCGTTCAATGGCTACAAGATAGGATGTTTTTTTAAGTTCTGTGGTCATTTCAAGTGACAAATCACCAGTTACGTTTCTGTCTATTATAAATATTTTATTTTAACCCGTGTTAATTCATTCACGTTAATTTTGTCCATGTTTGAAGGTAGTCTGAGAACTGTGTGACCATATGAGTCTAGTTCCTCGTATGTCTCGAACGACTGATTTTTTTTTTATTTGCACAAGTCCCATATTCTATCTCGCTTCACAGTATACTTTCTAGGCGGCTTATCTGCTTACGCAGAACTGCAAGATGGTGACGAATCACGGTTCTGCCTGGACAGAGACGACCGCCGAATTCGAGTCTCGCGGCGTCTGATCAGCGCCGTGATCCATGCTTCCTTGCAGAGCCGCACACCGTCCCAACAAGAGATGCCATTGTGTGCGGTGCCATTTTCTACGATTCCCGCACCCCATTGATGGCGACTGAAGAAACGCTGACAGCGCGTCGATACGTCTAGGTAATTCCGCGACCATGTGCGCTCCCCTTCCTGGTGCAGCTTAGCCACCCCATTTCCCAGCAGGATCACAGCCTAAGTATCTCTGGCATGCCTTTGTGACGTCAACATGCTTCTTTGGCCAGCAAGGTCCCCAGACCTCTCACCCATCGAGGACGTTTGGGACCAGATTGAACGGCAACTTCGGCGGATTTGAAGGGTCAGTTTGGCCAGTTGTGGCACGATCTTCCTCAGAAGAACATACGACGTCTCTATGCCTCCATGCCCGACCGTAGTGCCACCTGTATCCATGCTAAGGGTGGCCTAACACCATACTAAGCTCATCGTTCATGTATTCGTCCTCTGCAATACATGCTTGGTGTTGTATAATTGTTTATGTTTACTGTATACACACTACCATTCCCTGTGCCCCTGCGATTCCAAACTTCAGAGTGATCGATTTTTTTTCCCAAATATGTGTATTAGTTCCCTTACGGAATTCACTGACTACCGTAAAGATGCCATCCTGAGCGCTACGACCGAGTGATTTCGTCTGAGAAACGTTGTCTGCAGTAAACTTAATTAAATACTACTTTTTATACCTGACCTTTCTTCGTCTCTCTTTTCTACCTTGTTCTATGGCTACACACCTCGAGGTGATTTCATTCGAAGATGCCTCATATTTTACAGCTGCAATGCAAGTTTTATAGTTTATATGATTTTATTTGGGCTTTAGAATTTTGTTTAGCCTTGGTGGCTGTATGGGATCGGCAACTGTAAATGTCTGTGATCTAGCACATCTAAATATCTCTTAAATTTTATAATGTAGCTATAAGCTTGTAAATTACTAAGAATTGGGATTCCATTATAAATGTATATTTTTTAATCTTTTATTTTCTTTTAATAATTTTAACTTCGATACATACTATTACAGGAACATGATTACATTGTCCATGACTCGGCTGTTATTTTGTTATTTATATGACTTCGTAAAATTACAGTCGAATTAAGTTCATCGTGCCTGCTTTTTCGAAATAAAATATGACATTTTCGTGTGTTCTGCTTATCTTTGTAAATGATCTTGGATTCAGTGGCTAGATATTTAATAACTATCAGCAGCACTGGACAGCTCCAACTTAACCACACAGTACACTAAAGATCGCGAAAAATTTTCCCATATCCCCGGAAAGCGATTTATCTTTTTCAGGCCTGAGGGAATTCTGTGCACGATGATGAAAACCTCTTAATTCTAGCAGGCACAGAAATGCTAGAACGCTTCTGTCTGTATCCTAATGGCTGCTGTCTGCCAAATATTTTTAACTAAGTTAGGTATTAGTTAAGTTAAATTTACAATCGAGAATTTCCTTTGAAAACTATTTGTACCACTAGGGCTTTTCAGCTTGCGTTATTAGTGATAAATCCCTCCCATACTTTGCAGTAACCACTCTACGGATTATCGCAAGCATAAAAATGTTTTCCAGTTGTTACTTATGTTTCTCTGCCTTAACTCGTCGTGTCTGACATGTCCAATGAAACCAACTTCGTTTCAGGGTACACGTGAGCATCTGTATGAAAAGACGAGCACCTCGGCCTCGGAGCACTGCGATCCGGGTATGGTAGATACGCAAATACTAGCCTATGTATAAGCTATTCATGGTAATATGAGCACTTTTTAAGGCCCTCTCAACAGGCATTAACCACTAATAAAAGTAGCATGAACACATCCGTTCACAGCCAGCAGACACCAGCAGACACGCGGACACTCGGCGACCATCTTGGATTTCCTTTTTTTTCTTTTTTCCCTTAAAAACCTCCCTTTTCCCTAAAATAAAACGCTCAAAATCGCCAGAATTTCTCTAACAATTTCCAAATTTTTTTTCAAAGCCAGGAAAATTTCCCACGAGAATGTGTTTTGAACAATGCGGCTGGCACTTGTACAATTCGGCGGAATCTGATGGAAATCGAGCAAACGCCAGCCGGATTGTGCACTCATTTACAAGCACTTCACGCTCTGTCATTACATACAAACACCATCCATTTTATCTGAAGAATTTTCGATTTCATTACCCCATCATGAATCATGCACTACCTTGTTACAAGTACATATATTCTAAGGCCTATGTCTAGTATGCTTATGCTAAGGACAGCAATACCAATTACTAGTGCCGCGAGTATTTCGCGAATTCATCGGTGGCGAGGTAGACTCCAAACACTTGTTCTTTTCTTCTACTGTAGTGATTGGACGACAGTTGTTTAGACACGCTCCGTTCAACTGTGAGCCAGTAACAAGCAGGAAGCAGTAGTGTGAGTGAGTGTTTAACAGTCCTGTACAGAGACCTCACTTGAGCACAGCAATCAATAAGTAAACAATAACATCTCGAGTGTATAGAAGGTGGTCCAGCCTAGCTTGCTGCCAACTCAATCCGCGAAATACACTGGGCTCTAGCAATCACGCACACATATATGCTAATTGTACACTTCCCGTCAGAATAAATGAGCGACGGAAAAAGTTGAAGTCCCTTTCGGCAATCTTCGGCTTTTGACAAATCGCCTTGGCTTTTAGGTAACCAGCTACTCAGAACTATACGGCCAATCGTTCAGTGTTTTAAATGCGCCAAGAATCTCTTTAGCTTGTATTGGAGCATCATCCTGACATCGGTTTCTCCAAGTGAATATGACGCATTTAATTGGATGAAGCAACTCGTCCTGCGATTTATTAAGTTAATGCAAAAACCAAATATCTCACATAAACTCCTCACAGGAAGTCCGTGTCTCATGCGCAAACAGGTAACACTTAGTGGAATAAACAATCAATAATAAAGGCGAGATAAGCTACAGTGTTGTGAAACATAGCTTGTCCTGAAATATTTTAGCGGAATTACCTCACATGAGCTCCACACTAAACGTTCGCGAGTCATACAAGCAGCCAGCGGAAAAAAAACCAGTCGTAAAGGCGTTTTAAGTGACAGTGTTGTGCAACATAGCTTATCCTGAAATATTATAGCGGAATTACCTCATATGAGCTCAACACTAAACGTTCGCGAGTCGTGCAAACAGGTAACACTTAGCAAAAATAAAACCAATCATAAAGGTGAGCTGAGCTACAGTGTTGTGCAATATAGCTTGTCTCGAGTTATGTACGCGACATTCGATGATTCAAACAATGAAACAGTAAACGTATGTGAAATGTCTATAATTACAGATAACTGTAAAAGAGAAATGCATAATTCCTCTGTTAATAATTAAAATAAACCCTATTCTATGTGAGATGTTAAGTAGTTATAATATTTATCTTTTATTATCGATACACGGAAATGAATTTCCTGCTGTTGTACGCATTTGCGAAAACCGAAACTAGCTGCTGTCTGCATGAAAAGTCACGCCCTAACTAACAGGGCCAATTTCTATGCTGCCAAATCAAATCCTTACGTAGGTTTCGTATAATCTACTGTAGCCGGCATACGTATGTGCATGTCTGAGCGGGCGGAGCGTGTTAAACGGACCAAAAAAAAAGGGGGGGGGGGGGTGGAAGAGATGCGCACGAGGTCTCGCCGTACTATCGGCTATTCCACAAACATCAGTTACGGCGGGTTCAGGTAAGTATATGTAAGGCAATATAGGACGAAGGACACTCACAGAGGTACAGGAAATCTACCCTCAGTGTAAAAAATTGCACATACAACTGGAATACTACTTAGTTTTTAACACTCGCTGCAATTCCACATGAATTAACGTATACGTACAGTTTATCAAAGTATAACAAAACAGTAATTTCAGGCCAGTGCTTTTCTTTTGAAACTATAGAAAATGTTTTATATCTTTATTTGCACAAAGTCGCAAAAATGAGTGTTTTTACTTATAGTGGACTGACCCGCACTATAAAGAATGCACACACAGTGTTTACAAAACAAGAAATAAAATAATAAAGTTACAATCTACAGCATAATGTTCATCTACTTCAGAAATTTTACCCAATTAATCTGTGTGTAACCATTCTTGCCGTGCTAAATGGTAGTTTATGTGAAATTGTGGTCTACATACGCCTGGGTGTTCAAATTAAAAAGCTCACGAAAACCGCAGTAAACACAAACAGATTCGAAATTAACGCTATCGTTAGGCTATAGCAATAAGTAAATTAGTTTGTTGGTGTTGATGTTAAGGCCACACGTATTTGCTCAAGAAGTAGTAGGTTCTATTTCTAGTTGGAACGTATTTATTAAAATATAATATAAAAGATAATAATCTTTGTATTACATTTGTGGTATAAATAAATATATGTTTGAAAGTATGTGATATATTAATTTAGATTCTCTATTTTTAAATGTGACTGAAATACAAGCTTGACTGTAATGTTAAATATCTATATATTGCAAGTCCACTTACAAAGTTAATTAATTTATTACAAGAAAATGCAAGTATTCTTTTGGGTAAAAGTTTTCAAAGTTCTACCTGTAAAAGTAGCATAAAATGCACACACAATTCCAGATTTACAGCACTAATGTTTTTTAATTCCGCGACAACTTTTATCTGTATTTTTCCTATTGGAAGTGACATTTCCCACGAAAGGTCGAATCCTATGGGTAAGCATAAATCACACCCTTGCTCTTCCCGGGATTCAAAACCGCAACTACTCACGCTCAACACTCAACAGACTGCACCACAGTGGGCAGCCAATAGGTCAACCAAAACACTGTCAGTGGTTATAAGAACTTATTTTAAGAGAACAATAAGCAGCTTATTTCATTGGAGATTATATGTAACTTACGATTTAAGTAATATATTTATTTCTTGTTACATATTGTACCTATAATTCACTGCCACGTTGGTTGGTATTCGCTTGCATATATTTGTGCAAAATTAAATGCAGAAAGTGCAGACAAAGTTTTGAACATTGTTTTAAAACATTTATAGTTTAGCTTAACCTTCATACATCTCTCTTTTCTTTGGGGTAAATATTTTTAAATAAAAATATATATTTATCTTTTTCTCATTTCTATTTTGTGTTATTGTCAAGCAGTGATTGTACTAAATATTCCATTATCATTAATATAACAATATTATAATTAAACATTTTTAAATTTATTATTCATTATTATAATAAATTTATTCGCTGCTCCATATTGTGATTGATGATTTTGACAAGAGACACAATTCAAGAATTCTATGTCATCAAAAATATCGTGCCAACAACTATGGATATGTTACAAAATTACATTCGGCACTGACTAGATAGATGGCAGCTATGCACGACTTTGTGTGTTATTATTTGCATATTTTGGATTTTTTTTAAAAGTAAAACTGCTATGCTGTGAAATGTGTTCACGATGGCTTAGTATTATGCTTTCTCAAGCCTCTCAATGTTTCAAATTTTGTAAACAAATGTTGTCTTGAGTAATGCATTCCCGTTGAAATATTTCGTATACCGCGCCGTAATCTTTCAGATCAAATATTTATATCCTCCACTCACCCCCATTTTAATGGTGAACGATATTGTGAAAATGTGGAAAAGGAAGAAGTAATCTGTCGATGCATCAAACCACAGGAATTATTCCACCTCCGTCGTTGTTACTTTTATATAACGTGATTTTAATTCGATACTGTTTAATACTTGAACAGAAAATTTGCACTCAATAATAGAAAAGTAATTGTATTATATCGAACAACACACGCAGATGGTAAAGAAATATTCCAGCACATACTGTCACACGAGCACTGCTACCTGTTGTCGCCAGCAGAAAGTCTCTGTGTCCGGTTTTGCATTTGCTGTTACTCAAGACGCTCTTACGTCCGCGTGAATACTGCCGGGACGCAATCTTGCCGCTCAGCTAGAGACCGGACCGTGCCGAGTCGCAGTCTAGGCAATAAGATTGGACTCACGTGCACAGACGTTTGCCGGTACCGGTAGATAAGTCTATAATGGTAGCCATATTGTAATACAGCGCTACCTAAAATATAATGCTTATATAGCATTTCTCAGAAATTGTTCAACTGATTTGTCGTCAGTGAAAGCAATGAGAACGTAAAAAAGCTGTATATAATTACATTTCTATTGTAGTAACCACTAAGTACTGCATTTTGATGCATATCTTCAAGTAAAGCCTCGCATGTAGTAGTATACAAACGGGCAATCTAATAGGAGCTTGGCGCTGCGGACAAGGGAACTAGGCGACCACCATCTTTGATAACGCCATGCGGGAAAAATTTCCCGTTTTCCCCCAAAAATTTTTCTATTTTCCTTCACGCCCGTGGCGGCTATCTTGGATCCCAACCTTCAGCTCTGTCAATACGATGCCAGGTTTTTGGGACCCTTACACCTAGCATCCTGGCGGGTGCCGAGTCTCATGCTCTGTCATTCCTTTCGGGATCTGTCGACCTAGTGCCGTAATGCGGTACCGAATACCAGCATCGGCTTACACGCTCACCAGACCTAACATATAAGCATATATGACTGTAATTTTCGAACCCCATGAGATATAATTGTCAAATTCATAACACAAAACACAAGCCGCACGCCCGATGGTGAGAAGGTTCGCAGGGCAAAGTATACCCCATGTCTACTTATAAGCATGGTTGATTGTAATTTCCGAATTATGTAAGATATTATTGCCAAATACCTAACATAGGCATAATCCACGATGGTGGAAAGGTCGCAGGGCCAAGTATATCCTATGTGCACTTATAAGCATAGTTGGCTGTAATTGCCGAACCACATAATATTTAGTTGCTAAATTCATAGCATAGACATCAGCCATGACCACGAGGAGGTTCGCAGGGTCAAGTATACCATATATCTTTTTATAATCATTGGTGGATATAATATCCGAACCACATAAGATGTAGTTGCCAAATTCATAACAGAGGCATCAAACTTCAACAGAACTATTCACTGTTAATATTCACAACCATAATCATGTATTTTACAATATCTATGACCAATAAACATGCTAAGGGAAAATCACACCATGCCTATCCTACTTCAGCAGCACAGTTTTGCATGCACCAATAAGTTTGAAAAAGATCTGGTTTTTCTATCCACCAAACGTACTTTGATACTACGAGTCGTTGCCAGATACATCATCATACGCAAGGAAAATAGTTATAAGTGTTAAATTCGAAGAATGTGAGGAAAAATGTTTAGCCAGCTCATTAACTCATTGTCATCAACATATTGCCAGCAACGCTTAATACCCAGCTTGTTGCCAAAAATAGGCCTCGATGCAATGCCATCAGAAATCATCAGCCTTATGAAAACTCCTAAAGGGAAATATATGTTAAAAAAACATCAAACCAGGCGAATTCTTATCCACATAGTCCATAGTAAGGGAATTGGTGCATCTAGACAAAAAGGTCATGTTTTCCAAGTTAACAGGATTCTTTATCTGTTATTGATTTCTGATAAAGATAGCACATATCCCAGACCTGTAATGGCTTACCAGCTGCTAGCTGTATTTGTACAATTGAGAAAAGTTTGATAGTGTTGAGCAGCTCATGCCGATTTTTTCCATTTACATGCTTAGGTATCCAATGTCTCAGTAGCAGAATTCGATGGTAGTGAGACCAGAAATGACATCTACATAAATGTTTGCGAGGTGAAATGCATACATATGTATGTATGACCCAGCATTGGTGGGGTGACATTCCTGTTTCTCTGAAAAATAACGAGATGCTGCCATGATAAAACACCGTATGTGCATTCGGGAGGATCCAGGTTCAGTTCTCAGTCCATACGTCCTGATTTGAGTTTTTTTTCCATAGTTTCTTGAAATCACTCCAAGAATACACATAGATGGTTTCTTAAAGTAGGCCATGTTCAATTCCTTCCTCTGATACCGATTGTGTGTGCTGCCTGGTTGAAAACAAAGTGCAAAATAACAATTTATTTAGTAAGCTATTAACTATGACGAGGATCCTATACACACAGACATACATATATATATATATATATATATATATATATATATATATATATATATATATATAAATTTCAAAGAGAGATTACTAAATAAAGAAAACAATTTTCAGCTTTGGAAGAAGACTTCATAACTTTACTTTAAAGTAAGGGAATTTTATTTTAACCTGTGACCCACATGCACTATAATCAGCACCACATGCTCCACAATCGCCCTACATGCCCTACATGCTCCACATGCTCCACATTTTCCACAAAAGCTTTGCATGATCTACAATTATTCCACATGCTCCACAATCGCTCCACATGCGAAGGATTGACGGAAAGATTGATGCCTGCCGACTGACTCCTGCCGACATCTCTGCCGCTGCTACACACCAGATCTAAAGATAATGTTTGAGACAGCCTCTATTTGCAAATCACACAATATTCTTATTCTGCATAGCAAATACTATACAAGGAATTGCTATTTTTAAATGAGTTTTATCTCTGAGTCAAGGATGGCATTAAACACATAATATTTGTTAAATGTACCATGGATTACCATAACTCTATAGTCGTAAGGCTTCTGAGTTGTACGAAGCTCAGAAATGATTTTGATTTTGGCACGCATGACATCGTGTGGCATACATCTCGACGAACTATCGAAACGGCTCTCAGCAGCGCTGCTTGTTAAGGTCAAGGACGTTCGTTCTGATGGGGCACAGATTGTGAATCACCGGCTCTTGGTATCTTACAATCACATACACAAAATACTGCCTGATTATGGACACCTTTAATATGTTGGGAATGTTTTATATGGTACAAAAGTTGTTTTTTTAGGGGAAAACAATAGTCCATGCTGAATGACCGCTGATTGATCGGGAACCTGTGCCATTGCTCACCTGGCAGCATAACCGAGAACATATCACTACCTAAACATTAAAAATATAATCTAATATGGAGGGCGCCATCAGCACCACCTATACTTAAAAATATAATTAATTATGGCTGCCACCTATTGGCTAAATCGATCATTTATACACTAACACAGCATAGGTGATGTAAATGTAAACATATTAAGTCCAAAATGGTGGCCTCCAGCAATGTACAAACAAAAGACATAAAAATCCAAGATGGCAGACTTCAGCAATGTATAAACAAAGACAAACGAAAAACCAAGATGACTGCATATGACAGAATGAGTGTAGGTGAGAGGTGTGGGGGTGGTAGGTGGGTAGGTAGTTGGCTTAATGTATCGTCGACAGCGAGGTCATTAGAGACAGAGCAAGTTGCACAGGAAGGATTGAGGAAGGAATCGGCCATGGCCTTCGTTACGGAACCATCTCAGAATTTGCCTGGAGTGATTTCGAGAAACCATGGAAAACCAAAATCAGGATGGCCTGACCGGGAATCGAATCCAGGTCCTCCCGAATGCGAGTCCAGTGAGTTACTATACTACACCACTTCGCTCGGTGTGTGGGGGTGGAGGAGGTCAGTCGTCTGCTGAGTGCGGTGCTTGTGGACTTCCGCAAATGTGTTTTTGATAATTCTGAAGTAATGTTTTTAACAATTTTTAAATAAGTAAATGTGGAAGTAATATTTTGCAGGTTTTTATATATATTTCGGACTTTTTGGGATGTTTTATATTGTTTTAGATATTTTTTTAAATATTTTGTAATTTATGGGTTTTCAAGGTCAATGTTCACCGGGGTCGAGGCCGTAGGTCTTGGTCAAGGTGAATGGTCAAGGTCAAGGTCAGATACATCTAATATGGCCGCCGGTCGACCAGAATGGCAGTGCGTGAACATCTCTGATGATCCGATCCCTTTACTTCTTGTGGAGGCTTCGCCAAATAATTCTACTTACTGGAATACTACAACAGTAATCAGTAAGTACACATAACGCATAGTACACTGCTGGTATTTCGAACTTCATCGCGAAGGACGCAATGTATTGATCTGACATTGGGAGACTACGTAGCATAGTGTAATTAGTTGTTCGCCGAGTGGCACCACGCTGTGAAGCAGTATACAAGTGGAGGTCGGAGAGTAACTGGGATGTAGTGGCTGTATGTTTTGCTGCTGTTTGTGTGCACAAACGAATCAGTATGTAGATTCGGAGAACACGGTAACCTCACAAACATGTTTCCGCTTTTGGCTGCGGAAAAATCGTAGGCTATCGAGATTGTGGATTATCCTAATGCAATATTGGTACTCAGATTGGAAGAGGTGTAACTACAGCGAAGCTGATATGAGATCGGTGGTCGAGGAGGGACGGGCTGAGCGATGTACAGGATGACAACGGCCCCGTCGCACCAACGAACGCCAGGGCAGACATCTGGAACACATGGCGATTACAGACCATACAGTCACATCAAGCACTCTAGCTCGGGATGTCAGGTGTCTGGTACATCAATTTATGTTCTCACGCACAGTTGTCGACGTCTAGACCATCGACGCCTCAAGTCCAGGCGCACCTAACTGCGGCTGCCACTGAATGCTCACATACTGTAGGTGCCTGCAGCTGCAATTGTGCATGAAACGTCGGACATGGACGGACGAATGGCTTGCCGTAGTCTTCACCATTGAGTTCTGCTCCTACCTGTAGCATGCCTATGTTCACATTAACCTCTCGCAGTACCGTGATGCACGCCAGATCGAGTCCTATATAATGCATAGTCATACCGACCTGGCACCTGGAATAATGACATAGGGTAACATCGTATTCCAGTCTCGCTCGTGCCTAGTCCACATCGCTGGTACGCTGACCAGCAACCATTACATCACGGAGGTGTTGGAACCTGTTGTCGTCCCCTTACCTCAGGGCCAACTTGGGGACATGTGCGAATAGGACAATGCGCGATCTCATGTGGCACACATCGTCCGACGCCTGCTGGATGGCCACAATGCAAAACTGCTTTCCTGGCCTGCGTGTACACTGGATCTCTCGTTAATCGAAAATGTGTGGTCCATGGTCGAACGATGACTGGGTTGTGACAGGATTCCCGCCACTACATCGGAAGAACTTTGGACACGCATTGAAGCCACGTGGGTGTAGCGGCGGTTAATTCCGTCTGAGGGGATGGGAAGAAGGGCACAAAGTACTGATTTCCTACAATCCATACATAGTATCGGGCTGCAAGTATAAACATGTCACCCGTGTACGATGGCTACTTTTGTCCAATATATCCAGTTGTGATGCCTCATGATCTTCATGGTATTGCAAGTTTAGTGGCCAACGGTGTACTAAAGCATCGAGCCCTTTAATGTAATAGCATGTTAGAGTAATATAGTCGCAGATATAGAAAATGGTATTCCACAGAAGAAAACCAGTTTAGGGATGGTTTCGGAACCAACAAGACGTGTAATATTTGCATATACCTCCTTTGTCACCAGATCTGAATAATATGATATAACATTTGTAGCCATAACTGAAATGCATTATTGAAGACAATCAACATAACTCCACAATATAACACATGATGTACTATGGGAGGACATATTTCATGAACAGGGGTAGTTTGAATGCAGTTTTAATTCCATGTTAAGAAACAGTAGTTAGAATTATATGTAGGACCGAATACACTGCGCAGGAAAGTATTGGTTAAATATGGTTGTGTATTCCAATATTAATTTGAAAACCTGTTTTTATAAATTGGATCTAATAAATATTAACGACATTTTAATGCACCAGAGAAATTACTCATCAGAGTAAAATACTATAAGAAGACATTTTTAATGTATTACTTACTTTATGGAATTGATTTACCGGATTTAGTCTTAAAATACTTATGCATTGGGTTGACTTCACGAATAAATAAACTATACCTCTTTAACCGGTGCAACAGTGTAACATACTTAGCATATAAAACCACAATGAAGGCAACGTCCTCCTATCTGTTTAGAATATAAATACAGTGGTACTGTAAAAAGTTTAGAATTTTAATTACGAATCTTTAAACGCATGAAGTGAAGTTATGAATCTTTGCTCTAATTTTATTATTATTTACGTGATGAAATTATTAGTTGTAAAACGATATTAACATCACGAAATAAATACCGTTTTAAGTAGTGGTCACTCAACGTAACTTCATAGAATTGATCGAATTCACTACATAGTGACAAATTGAGAATTTCGTTGGCTACTGCCTTGACGTTTTGTCGTTTTATTTTCGAGACAAATAACTGTACGCAATGCTGCGACTATGATCCAGGAAAACTATTTTTTAGCAGCTACAGTATCGCCATTTATACGCTGCCCACAATTAACGTAGTACAATGTTGAAAGCCCTTCCCACTTTCTTGCATCTTTCGCCTCAAGCAACATGTCTTGTATACGTCTGTTTATCATGATATTGAGTAAGTATGTTTATCAAGCAACACTGTTAAGTTATTTGCAAAATTAACGTGTTTCTACGCTGTCACTTCTTGTTCAGTGGTAGGCTTGCACAAATTATAGGAATCGATTTTCAGTGGCCATTGGTTTGGAACATGATTATTATAATGCGATGGCGAAACAGATAACCCGTTTACGTGAATCACGGCTAGCATTACAGCAGTACCACAGCCGGTTCACATATTAAACTATATGCGGTTATGGACACTGTCTATTTGCAAAAGCGCGCAAGCTACAGCGAACAACCAGTAAATGTAAAACCCCATGAAATAGTAGAACTATGTGGCAATTGTAATGTTAATAACCTTCTGATTGCCCATTTAGACTCTACATAGTCACTAGATATCCGTATGGAGTGAAAACTACAAGATTGTTGCAGGTCACACACCTTATAGCGATCGTGGTATAATTACACTAGAAAACCTTTAAAGTGTTATTTTTAATATGTTTCAAAACTACATTACTATAGTCATTGCGTTGTAAAATGGTAGTTTTGCCATAATATTTATGTAGGTCAGTAAAACTAATACAGAAATAAAATTGTTGCGTGTGTGTTTAATGTGAAGGAATATCTGAAAATGCCTTCATAGTTATAGTAATCGCTGTGTAGTAAATTATTTTCCATATAACATATTGTGTGAACTGTAGAAATAATGAACACAGATCTGAACACAGTAACATAGTATCTAATAAAATATTCAGTATAACAAATATTTTGCCTCTGAACAAAACGCGGATTCAAGACAAGTAAATAATAAGAGTGATAATTACTCTCAGGTACTTTTAAATATCCAGTTAACGCTGAATATTTCTGTTTTATATCGCAAATGAACATCTTTCAGGCCACTGCTAACAATCACTGTGGATCGTGACCTATTTATTTTAGTGATGCCAGAATGCTGCTGCAAAAGTCCATGTTGCCAAGTCAGATAACTCACAGAGTGTGTGCGTTAGTCATTCTGTGTTGCCTGTTCACGCTATTAGATCGTTTTGGGGTGAGCTCTTTTTCTCTTATCAGTATATGGGTGTATAACTAACTACAGTGAATATATCGTCGACTGTAGTATACATAGTCTATGGGGATCACCTGTTGTCTTCCTACATGGTGTTTGTATTGAGATAAGGTGTTATGGAGAAGCTACAGCACTCGATGATGTGAGAATGCCTATTGTGTCGAGAGCTCGTCCTGTGTACTGCTGCATACTGATAGTTACAAGAGCAGTTAAATCAATACGGTAACTTGATCATACACACCGCGATATTTAAAAGGCTAGTACAATTACTGTGTCCACTGCGAATGAGCATATGTTGTCTAAATTACTTCAAGGTTGGACTATGCGTCTTTCTTCTGCCACTTCATCACAAAAACTGAGTTGGTTGTGACAATACTAAAAAACATTTTCATAATGATTCTACACTCTAATTGTAAAATATAGAAAGTGAAAGCCTCAAGCATAATAATATCCTAAACAGAGTAATTATTACCATTGGTCGACAGAAAAAAATGTTTTATGTTATGTTTGGTACGTACAGATTAGCTATATAAGTGTTTGACTTGCATTATTTATTTTATTTCACACGCTATTTTAATTTGAATATTAATTTTCACACATTTCTCATATATAATGGTAACATTTTTAAATCACGAAACTTATGATTTATGTAAACCACCAGTCCACTTAATGTCTATATTGTATGATAATTTTCAAGTAGTATTCTTAGTTTTGACACATTGTTATTTCAAAATTGTAATATTATGTTTATATATTTAATTTTGTTCTCAGTAATTACTTTATGATTTTCAAAGTTTAATTATTTGCTTAATTCTCTTATTAGAAAGATTTTTAATTTTGGTTTATTTTATTTTAAGGAGGTTTAGTCGGAAGTAGGCCGCGATTGGCTAGTCTTGAATGGAGATTCCGGAAGGCTTGCTTCTGGGTGGAACTTTCGTCATGGATGGTTAATAGTATTTTCGCTGAGATTTCAATATTAGGGAATCCCCAGTGCCAACCTAAGAATAAGTTTGTAATAAGTCCCAGAAGTAGTGATTAGATAACTGCCACAACCGATTATAGAGGAGGGTTGATGGCAAGTGTCTAGCTAATTGTATTAGTGAGTTTTGTTGGAGACGACAGGACACCGATCTCTAGACGCCATGCGCCATGTCAGCCACGTTAGCGGTGCATCAGAATACAGGTGACGCCAAGGAGTTTGAGAGTCTGGGTGCAGACCTACGTGAAAGACTTCACTTGTAATCTATTTCTACGAACTTATAGTATTTTCAGAAGAAATTTAACTTACGGAAGTAGGCATTTTCTGAACTTTGACTTGTGTATAATCAGTAGTCCTGAGATCCCATATGAGCTAGTAACACTGGAGCACATTAACATCTAACAACTATTGAACTCATTTGAGCAGAGTTTAACTATTTGAGGGAAAGTGAGGAGTAATTCTTCTGAAGTAATTAAAACTTAAATTGAAATTTTCAAGTAAAGGTTTGGATCGTGAGAACTGTAAATGCAACTAATTACTTGGGGGCTTATTCAGTTTCTTACAACAGTTAGAAATTGAGGAAAGCTGCTTCCGGTTATGAAGTAATTTTCATTTCTGATTTTAATTTCAAGTTAGTTGTCAATTAATTTTGCAGCAGCACTACAGTCATGTTTTATTTGTTTATTTTAATTTGTTTTAATTTCCTTAATTGATTTAACTCTATTCTTTACTGGATGGTGGTACTTCATTTTTGGTCATCAATACAAGTTTGATTTGATTTTTGAGTAAAGTGATTTTTCTTGCACACATTTAAAGTTTATTAAATATTTCACATCTGAATTTTACATCTTGTTGAATTGCATAACTCATATAGTCTAATTTCATTTACTTTTCATTTCATTAATATGTTAATTATTCAGATTTCACATGTTGTTTTTTATATGAAGTGCTGAGAATGTATCCATGTTGCTTCTGTGCATGTTATTTACAGTGATACAGAGATCCTCAGTTTTTTTCTATGGTAAGCTAAAGGTTGCAAAATTATTGAGGTGACATCTTCTTACTTAAACAACGTCTAACCTACACTTGTGGTGCACACATACATATTTTAACTTTTTTTCTTTCCTATGGTGCGTTCACCTAACAAATAGGAAATGTAACGGCCCTCTGCACACAACTCCCCTAACTTCCAAACCTCTTTCAGAGATTTATTGGGTACCTACTGCTCGTTTTATTGCGCTTGGCACACTTAGTAGTACTGACAGCACATTTAGGTTTCACTGATGTCCATTCATTTAATTTGTGTGAAATAAGTAACAGCAAACAGAATGTACGATACATTCTAAGCGATCTGTCAACGCTGACCATAGTAAAGTTGTTGACTACGAAAATGTGTACATATATTAAGTAACTTTGTGGTCTGGCACATGCTGATGTGGATTCGCCAAGGAGGAGGTCGATTTTATATGTAGGAAACCTACTTCTTCGTTTACTATTTTTGGTCCCTGCAATAGGCTGTTCATGGTACAATGAGCATTTTTTAAGACCCCCCCCCCCAACAGGCATAAACCAATAATAAATATATTATATTGCAGCCTCAGGCATTACATTTTAGGGTGGGGAAATGTATACACTGTATTTATTGGTCACATTGCAATGTTTATATTAAAAAGCAGCAGGAAGATGGAAATTGGATGAAAGGAAATATTTAGAAGGGCCTTAAAAATTGCTCGCTTTACCGTGAACAGCCTAAAATAATACTACATTTATCAGCTGTCTTGTTGGTGTCTCATATAGTAAATCAAAATATAATTCAAGTAAAAGTATTAACAAACAAAATGGTTACACTCACACAAAATAACATGTCTGCGTTTTACTGTTCATATTCATGTTATTATACACCTCTGCGTTTGCACGGTCATGCGATGGGTAATGAAAGTAAAAAGCATCAGATGATTTGACGTGCGGTTTGGGCATTTAGCGAGACCCTCCAAAGTCACAGAGTTTCTTCCTGATTGCCCATGCATTTGTAGCCCTGAAATTCGTCACGTGATCAGTTGAGGACCTTACTACAGTTTCGGACACACCTTATGGTCTCCCTTTTTAAACAGATATCCTCTGACAATACACATTTCACACACCTTTGGTCCCCATTCGACTCAGGGCATTCGTACCTTCTACTTCACAGGCGTATACAACCGTTTCAATACATCGTCGTGTAGTGATGTCTCGCCGGAGCCAGACGATTCAAGGAAGTGAAACGTAATTCTGTAGCAATGTCTCACCGCAGCCAGTCGGTTAGGGAGAGAGTCATAGGCCTTGTTGAGGCGCCAGGTTTATCCGCCGCTGAAGCAGGCCGGCATTACGGTGTTCAAGAGAGCACTGAGAGTCGATGGGTACGACAGTACCGGGAAATGGGTGACGTGATGCGTCGCGGAGGAACAGGTTCATGGAGAGTGTTGACTGCAGCCGAGGACAATAGTCTGATTACCCAGGCGCAGTTGACTCCTTTCAGGAGCGCCATTAAGATTAAATGTGCCATACACTTTCCTGGCAGCTCGAGGACCGTGCTAAGGCGCTTGACGGCGGTGGGACTGAAATCCCGGCATGCTTCAAGGAAGCAAAGGCTTACCGATGACCACAGGATCTATCGACTCGCGCTTGCCGAAGACAACATTGACCGTGACTGGTCAGATGTTGTATTCTCCGACGACTGTGTGTTTTCCTCGGCTAATAATGGGCCATTGCGTGTCTTCAGACCTTGTGGGACCCGGCATAACCCGGAATATGTGGCCGAGTGCTCGCGTTATGGTCATGCATCCATTGCGTGTTGGGGATGGATGAGTGCACGGGGGATATGCATGTTGTACAGAATCGAAGATCAAGGTCCGAATACACGTGGCCTCAATACCGGGCAGTATTTACATATTCTAGAGAAGAATATGATTCCCTCGGTACGACTTTTGTATCCCAATGAGATGTTGCGCTTCCAGCAGGACCATTCTCCGATACGCACTTCTCAGAGGGTTCAAGAATGGTTTACAAGGCAAGACCAACTCGAGCTCGTAGATTGGCCACCTTACAGTGCCGACTTGAATCCAATTGAGAATGTTTGGTCGGAGACGAAGCGCATGATGGCGGCAAACTGGCCTGATCCACAGCCAGCAAATAAAGATGCTCTCTGGGAGCTAGTAGTGGATGCCTGAGATGAAGTAGCTAGTAGTGAACACTATGCATGCTGAATTTTATGTACTTTCTCTCTACTTTTTGTTTTGAAAGTCATTCAAGGTGATGGGGCTATGGTTCAGGTCACCTGAATCTAGTATTTTTGTTGACTTTTATATTTTTTCCTCGAGTTTTTGTTTTCAAGGTCATTCAAAATAATGTGGTCAAGGTTAATTTTACCTACATCCAATATGGTCATAGTAGTTAGTAATGCAATATGATTTTCGACTTTCATGTATTTCTTGTCGAGATTTTGTTTTCAAGGTAATTCAATGTAATGGGGCCAAGGTTGAGGTAACCTGCATCCAATATGGTATGCCGTAGTGTGTAATGTATTATGCTTGCTGACTTTAATGTATTTTATTAAGAGTGTTTTTTCAAGGTCATTCAAGATCATAGGGTTAAGATGGACATAGTTTGCACCTATTGTGGTGGTAGATATTAGTATTATAGTGTGCTTGTAGACTTTTATGTTTTTTTAATTGAGTTTCAGTTTTGAAGGTCATTCATGGTAATGGGGTCAAGGTTAAAGTAGTCTGCTCCTAATATGATGTTAGTCGTCTATAATGTAATATGCTTGATGACTTTAATGTATTTTACTGCGCGTTTTTTGTGTTTAAGGTTATTCGAGGTCATGATGTCAAGGTCAATGTAGTCTGCATCTAATATGGTGGTAGTAGGTAGTATTTTAATGTGCTTGCTGACTTTTATATATTTTTCTCTAGTTTTTGTTTGCAAGGTAATTTAACATTACGGTGTCACAGTAGTTAGTTGTAAAATGCTGTTTGACTTTAATGTAGTTCTTCTCAAGATTTGATTTTCAAGATCATTCAAGGTCATGGGGTCAAGGAAGAGGGTACCTACATCCAATATGGCAATGGTAGTTTATAATAAATTATGCTTGTTTACTTTTATGTATTTTTTCTCGAGTTTTAGTTTTCAAAGTCATTCAAGGTCATGGGTTTGAGGTCATGGGTACCTGCAACCAATATGGCGGACAGGTGATATCTGCCACGATGGAGGTCGCCTACCTATATGGTGGCCACCTACCAATATGGTCGTCCCTTGCACCTACCAAGACGGTGGATGTATATGGGTGAGAGGTGACCTCTGGAAAGTTCATTTTTAAATACATTTCTTAACGATTTTTAATAATTTTTTAATTAATTTTAATAATAATATTTTACAGATTTTTAAAATGATTTGATTGCATTTTTAATAATACATTTCTTAATACATTTTTTAAAAGTTTTATAAATAATTTTTAAAGAAATTGTTGATAATGCATTTTCAACTATTTGTAAAATACGTTTTTAAATATTTTTGAAATAATTTTTTAGTACTTTTAATGGTATACCTTTTGGGATTCTTTAAAATATTTTAAAATTTTGCGGAATTTTCTTACTCAAATGTCAAGGGCAAAGGTCCTGGTCCTGCTCTCCTGCCCCTGGGGTCTCTGATCCCGGTCACCGGAGTCGTTGATCCTTGACCCTGGGTCGCTGATCCGTCTCACTGCTCTACCCAGGGTCACTGATCTGCCTGGGAAAATTGGAATTTTTTAAGGGAAAAAGGGACATTTTTACTGAAAATCTAAATTTCTAGGAAATTTAGTCGATTTTGAGAAAAACATGGGAATTTTGAGGGAAAAAAGGAAAAAAAAGAGGAAATTCCAACATGCGCGGGGGCGGTTCCTCCTCTCCTTTCCACCATACCTTTGCGCCAAAGTAATTTTTATATACTATTCACAACATTACAAATTAAATTGTTATTGTGAATTTATTCATTTTCTGACTTGCACTAGCAAACCTAATAAATGGAGAGGAAAGGGTTAGAAAGTAGAGCAGATTAGTGATAAATAATTAAATATTGTTAAACAACTACTGCGAAATAGAACTTCGTGGGTCAGGACGGACCTTCCTGTACGACATTTTGGATCTCTGGCTCAGTAACTTTTCATTTCACTGCATGTCATATCACTAACATTTAAAACGTACACCCACTCTCCTAACCCTTTACGTTACTATAACCTTTACGATTTTGGTAGGTATGAGGTTAAAGTGCGGGGACTTCAAAATGTCAAATGTTGATAGATGTGTTATAAAGAAAATGCAATTCTCTATCTCTATTTGTGTATCAATTTCTTACAGGCACTGTATACGGTCTTCCAACGGTTAAATTTTCGGTTTTTCGTCAACCAATTTGGACTCAAACTTAGAAACTGCATACCTTATCCCGCAAGGAAGGTAATTCTTAAAAGAAACATTCATTTAGTAAATATTTACCATGCGTGAATGTTTCGTGTATAGGACAGTCTAAGATAACGCAAGTATTAATTTGGTATATTTTTTGCTTATTTTGTAGTTGTGGGACTGACAACAATTTATAAATAAATAAATAAAAATATATATAAGTTGTTTACGCCACAATGGCTAGCATTCGCATAACACGGCGCGAAACATGAGGCCAATTGCTAGAAAGCACACTTACACATGTATCCACCAATCAGTTAGGTGCCTGGTCGGTGTGGTGTCTGCCAGCCACCAAGTATTTCCAATTGGGTTACTTGTCATTAATAGAACGAATCGCCAATGGAGGCAGTTCGGTGAGAAACCACATCATGACAAAACACTTCGAGTTGCATTGTCGTGCTTAGATGTAACAGTACAATAGACTGTTCGCTCCAAAGTGAGCTCTTAACACTTTTCGTAATGGTGCTATAACACACACATGAAACATGCAAGCAATTTTATTTTAACTTCAGTTCGGGTATAAGTGAAAATAAAAACTGAGTTACGACTTAATACGTAATCTTTATTGAAATTTACACACTTATAGACCTAAAATTGGTTTACAAGGCTCACTCAGGAATGTGCGAAGTAAATACGAAACTGGCAAGGAAAGACGTTTAGGGATCACGTGTTGTATGTTTTAGAATAATATTGGCCACTTACTGGAGAAACGAACAGTTTATATACAGTAGTTGATCGGGTATTCATTGGACTGTGAAGTCTAGACTACAGGCCATTCATTTCCAGACATATCATGGTCTCTAATTATCATACATATGAAAACATTATTCCATGTTATATATTATTTAATGTTTTTAGTGATTATCACTTTATGTTTTCAAAGATCTGTGTGTTGGCAAGGGGAATTATAATGTAACACCTCTTTTCATATTTGCAATTATGCATGATTTGGAAGAAATTTTTTCCAGAGGTCCAGTGTGGTATGTTCAAATTTATAATTTACTATTTGTTTCTCATATATGATACAGGCTAGTTCATAATTCCGAAGGTTTCGCCACTAATTTAATTTTACTGCATTACATATAATGTGTTGGAATATATTCGGACAAAACTGAGCTCACAGAACTATTATTCGAGGTTTGTGTCATTTTTCCTCCAAAGCCATGTGTTGCTGCAGCTCTTAGCCACGCCCACTCCGCGGCACCTGTGACTTGGGAGGGGGGCAGCCTGCCGAACATAATTGAAGGAGACCTGAGATCGCTCATTTTTTGTGACGAGAAGTGTACATAACTATATATACAAATCAAATTAAAAATAATTTTATGTTTACATACTTATATATCTATATATATAAAGTAAATTGAAAATATATGTACATACTTACATACCAATACCTTTAGAGTTTAAATTGAAAATAATTTTGTATTTGGATTTGTATTTACTTACACCTGTACATAATTATGAATAAAATGGATTGAAAATAATTTTGTATTTTCCTATTTACACACCTATACAAATTTACGCCTATATAACTATCTTAGTCAATTCACGACTAGAACAGACTTAAGGAAATCAACCTGTGAAAAAAACATCATAGCCATTGGCTTCATGCATAGCTAGTAAAAAAAAGTTGTGGGTACTGTACCCGCTCCCGCGTTGTGGGATCTTGCTGTAGTTCTGGGCACTTTTATTGCAAAGTATAACTACAGTTTACCCAGGAGGCGATGAAATATACCGAGGAACCTGGATATACAAATTTATTTTAAAGTGTCGAGGTAGTTTACATTTAATATGGTAGTAGCGGTCTGTTATGTATTATGCTTGCTGACTTTTATGCAATTTTTCTCTAGTTTTTATTTTCAAGATCATTCAATGTCACCGAGTCAAGTTAAAGTTAGTCTGCATCTATTATGACGGCAGTAGTCAGTAATGTATTATTCTTGCTGACTATTATGTATATTTTCTCGAGTTTTTGTATTCAAGGTCATGGGGTCAAGGTCAAGGCCATGAGTTAAGGGTATTTTCCTAATGAGCACTGGTTTCCAAGATGGTGGACAAGTAATATCTTCCAAGATCGTGCTCGTCTACCAAAATGACGGTCGCCTGCCAATATGGCGGTCGCTTACCAAGATTGTGGTCGCCTACCAAGATGGCGGTTGCATACCAAGCTGGCTTACTGGGTATGTATGAGAGGGTGGAGGCTAACCGACTTATTTGTTGGGTGAGGGGAGGTGGGAGAACCTCCAGAAATTTAAGTAGATAAAAATATTTTAATAATGTTTTATAATAATTTTTAATAATATTGTTTTGGGGATTTTTGGAATTTTTTGTAAATGTTTTAAAATTTTTATGTTTTTCATTTTCAATGTCAAAGGTCAAGGTGAAAGGTCACAGGTCCTGATCTTCTTGCTCAGAGTAACTTATCCCGGTCACCTAGGTCAAAAGTCCCCTTCGCCTGCTTCGGGAAAAATGGGTCATTTCTGAGAATGCATTTAATGATTTTTTAATAATTTTAATTCATTTCTAATAATTATAATAATAAATTTGTTCGGATTTTTTTTAATCTTCAAAAAGTTTTTGAAATTTTTGAGCAATATTTATTTTTTTTTGTTTTTTTTTGGGGTATTTTTGTGCCAAAGGTCATCGGGGTAAGGTCAAGGTCAAGGTCAAAGGTCACACGGGTCAGGTGTTAAGATCAATGACATCTAAGATGGCGGTCGGGTGACATAACAACAGGGCGATCCCCGGCTCCTGTGCTCCTGCGACCCACGCCCTTGTCCCCAACTCCCCCAAATCCTACTACTTCAGAGTACTACTGTATTTGCAAAAACTGTGCCTTTTTTCATTATTTTAAGGGATGGTTAGACTACTCGCCTTCCACTTAGGTGAACCAGGCTCGATTCCCGGCGGGGTCTCTCACACATTTTCGCATGTCGGAATCATGCCGGACGATGTCCAGTTTCTCTCACCCCTTCCTTCTGGAGTTCCTACATACTCACTTCGCTTCACCCTCAACAGCTCTCCAGACCTCAATGTTAAGAGCGGCCGAAATCTCTTTACTCACTCACTCCATTATTTTAAACAACTACAAAAATAAAAATCTCAACACACCAAGTGTATGCAAATAGGAACATACGCCAAAAGATAACAATTTCACGTTAAAGGCTGTTCACAATAAAGTGAGCACTTTTGAAAGCCCTGCTTAAGATCTACTTGTATGACCGTTGTGTATTTTTCCGCCACATGTAAAATTAACATTAGCATGGGCTTCATCACTTTATTTATTAGTCGGTCAGGTAAAACTGAGAAGTTATGAGAAAAGTAAATACTTCACAATTCTGCTCGTTTTTACACTTCGATGTATTAAAAATAACAGGAAGCGAAATAAATAATTTAAGTTATTACAAATTGTTACCTAACTCGTTCTATTTGACGTTAAGATATGGAACTACTTTCCCTCCACCATTATCAACACACTGTGCGCTCGTTAAAATATATGACATTAGTAGCAGTGGATTTTTTCTTAGGTTGATTTCAAAAGTGCTGACTTTATCGTGGACAGCCTTTACTTCAAAATGTCTGACATTGATTAATTGAAGTAACAACCTTACCGACAATGTAATGTTTGCACTCTTGCTTGGGCGGTGATTACTAACATCACGCACCGCACTGTTACGTATCACGAGCGAGTATGAACTGTTGTGTTGGCCAGCGAGATTCAAGTGAATCTGATCAAAAAATGCCTGCCCCTTGCGAATAATATGGGCGTCTTTGGAAAGCTACTGAGCATGCGCTTCTGAAAACTGCCGCCTATTCTGAGTTAGTATAAATTGCAAAAACACTCGTTCAACTAGCATCCTGGTTAGTGCACTTCAGGTTTTTTTTTAATTGTAAGAATACTTACTACACTAGGTTAGTTTATGCAGTCCTGTTATAGGTTGTTCACGGTAAAATGAGCACTTTTGAAAGCCCTGATTAATATCTACTTGTATACAAGTTGTGTATTCTTACGCCTTATGTAGAATTATCACTGGCATTGGCCTCATCACTTTATTCATGCGTCGGTCAAATGAAACTGTGAAATTATTAGGAAAGTGAATAGTTTACAAATCTGCTCATTTTTACACTTCGATCCATTAAAAAAATATAAAGCGAAATAAATAATTTTAACTTATAACAAATGGTTTCCTAACACCTTTTATTCGACCTTAATATATGTAACTATCATCATCCATCGTTACCAACTTTACTGGGCGAATGTCACTCAGTGCGCCCATTTAAATAAATACATGCATGGTCAGTGACCTTTCCTAAGGTGCATTTCTAAAGTGCTCACTTTATCGTGAACAGCGTTTAGCTCTGAATACTTTTATGTGCGCGGTTCGGCTCTGTGGGGGGTGACCCTCCTCCCCCTTCCCCCCTCGCAGACGGGCTCACCGGCTCCCCCCCCCCCCAAGCCCCCCCCCCCCCGCGGGACGGTAGGGGGAATTCTTGACAGCGGCGAGACCTGGCTGGCGTCACAACCCCTCCTCCTACTTTCCTGCTGGAGCAGCCGACAAATGTAGAGGAGGCGCAAGAATATTCTCGGAATTAGGACCCTCGGCGCATCGCGGGATGTAGCGAAATTTCTTGATGATGGCCCAAGACCCCATGTATAAGCCACAGCTGGACTGCTGCAGTCTTTGGCGGATGCCATCTGGGTAAGTGCGGAGTGCGAAGTCAAATGTGGACGACGACGGGGAGAGGTGTTTGTGCGTGGTGTGAATGGATGAGAGGGCGTGAGACCCGACGAGTGAAACATACTGTGCATGAGAGCACTCGGAGAACTCTAGCATATTGTGGACTGGTGGGATATTGACCCACCTATCATTGAACCTTTTAAGAACGTCATAAAAATTATTTGCATCCATGTACAGGTAAGCAAGCTCATAAGTTATGGCGATAATTTCTTGTTTTATCTTACTTTCTGAAGGAAAGTTGGGCTAATGCAATCAACTGAATGTCTGTCTGGGATGTACAATTCTCCCCCCTCACGTGCTTTTTTTTTATAACTTTTAAGTCTGCGAACTGAATTCCACCCAAATGGGTCCACGTGTAGGATTCAGTAAGTAAATCCGACTTTTAGAAGTTTGTCGATCAGTTGGGTACTTATTTTCAAAATGGCTGTAATTTTAAATTGTAAGCTATTATCTTTTATCTGGGAAACTGTATAACCGATTGAAACCGAATTTAATACACTTGCAGTGCATGATGTATGATTTGTATTTAGAAGGCGATAGTATTATTGATCTGCAATTTCGTAACATAGTGTAACATGAAAAAATTCGGCTATTACATTATATCTCGGGAACTACTTAACCAATTTCTGCCAAACTTGGAGTAGAAGTTACACTAATTTTGACCATGTTATTATAATCAATTTAAAATAGTCACGTACGTATTTCGAAAATGGCGGCCATATAAAATTTTATGTTAATTTGTTATATCTACGATATGTCTACTATTTGACCAATTTCGATTAAACTTTTATCATGAAAGTAGCTGTTATAACCATTAAATGTGTAAATAAAAAGTCTGTTTTCTCCTACATTTTGTAGGCTAACACCACATGAAAAACAAATTTGATATGTCATATCTCGGAAAACAATTAATCTATTCCTACCAAATCATGCACTAAAGTAATACTACAACAGTAGGTAATGTAAACTAACGTGTTTTAGTTGGCTAAGAACTTGTTTTTAAACGGTGTTAGTAAAAATATTTTAGTTTACTATGCCATATGAATGTAACCATATAACCAATTTCGAAATAACTTTGTGTTCTAGCCGTTGTATTACAATCATCAAACGCGTTTATCCATACCCTTTCTTGACCGCCATTTTGTTTAATAGAACAACACAAATAAATCCAGTTTTGTCATATCTCGGGAAACAATCAACCGATTCATGTCAAATTTGGCTAACAAGCAACACTGCAGTATGCCATGCAAACTGACATGTTAAGCTGAAGTGTACACTTCTCGTCACAAAAAATGAGCGATCTCGTATAGCTGAAAATATTTCTAAGTCCCCTTCGGGTATGTTCGGCAGGTTGCCCCCTCCCAAGTCACAGGCACATGCCGCGGAGTGGGCTTGGCTAACTGCTGCAGGGAACATGGCTTTGGAGGGGAAAGCATACAAAACACGAATAATATATCTTTCATATCAGTTTAGTCCGAATATATTCCAACTCATTATATGTATTGCAGTTAAAGTGAATTAGTGGTAAAACCCGTCGGAATTATGAAATATCCTGTATCAGATCAGAGAAACAAATAGTAAATGATAAATTTGAACAGACCACACTGAAACACTGGAAAAAAACTACTTCCAAATCATGCATAATTTTATATTTAAAATGAGATATTACGTTATAAATCCCCTTGCCAACACACACGAGATCTTTGAAAACATAAGGTGATAATCACAAAATCATTAAACTATACATTATGTAAAATAATGTTTTCATATGTAAGATAATTAGAGACCATGAAATGTGTCGGAAACAACGGTCTGAAGTCTAGAATTCACAGTCCAATGAATACTCGATCAACTACTGTATTTTCACTGCGTGCTTCTCCAGTAAGTGGCCAATATTACTCCAAAAACACACAGTACGTTATCCCAAAAGTATTTTCTTGCAAGTTTCGTATTTGATACACACATTCCTGAGTGAGCCTTGTTAACTGTAATCCAATGCAAGGTGGATTATGTCTATAAGTGTGTAAAGTTTAACTTGTCCTCAAAATAATCCGCACAGTTTTCCTGTTCCATGTGATGATAATGCGGAAAAGTTAAACAATTTTGTTCCGTTCATAAAGTAAAAGCCTATTTATATGCATCGTGGTGATTACCCGACTTGTCTTAACCAAATTTGGATTACAGGAAATAGTTCTTGATTATTAAAGTGTTATAAGACGAAATTGCTACAATATTATCTGCGGGAGTGATTATAGTCTCTTGAAAGATCTACGGTAATTAAAAAATTCTCAAAATATTCACCTTTGAAAAACTAATAACATAAATAAAACACCTACACGAACTACTAGATATATTTCGAAGAAAAATCGTCGAAGTAAATAAATGTTTTGCATTAAAGGGAGAACTTCTTGATGCCTGTTGCATTTAATATATGGATGTATGCACCCAAATGTCAATAAAGATTACGTATTAAGTCGTAACTCAGTTTTTATTTTTAATTATGCACGAACTGAAGTTAAATAAAAATGCATGCAGGTGCCATGTGTGTGTTATAGCACGATTACGAAAAGTTTTAAGAGCTCACTTTGGCGCGAACAGCCTATAGTACCGTTACATCTAAGCTGAACAGTTCATCTTGACGTATTTTGTCATGATGTGATTTCTCACCCAACTGCCTCCAATGGCGATTCGTGCTAGTAATCTTAAAGTAACCCAATTTGAAACACTTGGTGGCTGGAAGATACCACACTGACCAGTCCCCTAACTGGCTGGTGAATATATGTGTAAGTGTGCTTTCTAGCAATTGGTCTCTTAATTTTTGACGCCATGTTATGCGAATGCTAGCCACTGTGGCGTACACAATAATATATCACATTGTGATTTCAAACATGATTGGCCAACATTCTATATATATTTTGTTATAAATCGTTGTCAATCCCACGACTACAAAATAAGTAAAATATATCTCAATTTGATACCTGCGTTATCTTCAACTGTCTTACACACGAAACATTCGCAAATATAAAGATTAATTAAATAAATGTTTCTTCTAAGAATTACCGTCCTTGCGGGATAAAGTATAGCACTTTCTAAGTTTGAGTCCAAATTGGTTGAACAAAAAACGTCAGAACGTCAAAACGTCAGAAGACTGCATTGAATGGCTGCAAGAAATACACAAATTGAGATAGAGAATTGAATTTTCTTTATAACACATCCGCCAAAATCTGACTCCCAAAACCGTAGAGGTTATACTGGCGTAAAGGGTTGAGGGAGTGGAGACACGTTTTGAAGATTATTAATATGATATGCAGTCAAATGAAATTATACTGAGCCAGAGTTCCAAAATGTCGTACAGGGATGTCGATTCTGATCCACTCAAGCGTCATTTCTCAGTGATTGTTTAGCATTATTTATTGATTTATCAACAATTTGTGCTACGTTCTAACCCTTTACTCTCCGTTTGTTATGTTTAGTTGTGCAAGTCAGAAAAGGAATAAATTCACAATAGAAATTTAATTTTTTATGTTGTGAGTAGTATATAAAAAAGACTTTGGCTCAAAGGGAGGGGTGATAGGAGCTGAGGAACCGCCCGCCGCCTTGTTGGAATTTCCCTTTTGTCCATTTTGCCCTCAAAATTTCAATTTCTTCCCTAAAAATCGATTAAATGTCCCTACATTTTTTTCCTTTTTCTTTAAAAATGTCTCTTTTTCACCCAAAAAATTCTTGTTTTCTCAGGCGGATCAGTAACCATGGGTATGATCAGGGAGCTGGATCAGCAACCCAGGGACAGGAGAGCAGGTCTAAGGACATTTGAAATTGACCTTTGACGGTTGACACAAAACATCCAAAAAATTAAAAAACACTTGACAAAATTAAAAAAATTAAAAAAAAAATTAAATATCTACAAATAATATTAGTAAAAGTATTTTAAGAATATTTAAAAATGATAAAATTATTTTTAAAAATCGTTTAAACATTTATCAATAAAAAGTATTATAATTGATTAAAACACATTTAAAACTAATTAGAAAATGGTTGATTCAAATTTATTTAAAAACCGTTAAAATATACATTAATTATTAAATAAATATAAAAAAAATTGTTTAAAAATGTATTTAAAAATGAACTTTCGAGAGTTCATCCCTCACCCATTCCCATTCCACCATTTTGGAAGGTGTAAAAGACGACTATCATGATAGGTGGCCGCCATCTTGGTAGGCGACCGCCATCTTGGTCGACATCACCTGTCCGTCATATTGGATGCAAGTAACAGTGAACTCAACCGCATGACCTTGAATGACTGTGATAACAAAAACTCTAGAAAAAAATTCATAAACGTCAGCAAGCATATTACATTATGGACTACTACCACCATATTTAATTATTCTAACACGTTCAACGCCATTTATAATTTAGTAGGTGTAGGTAAAAGTGTGTTCAAGAATAAAATATGTATTATATCCTAAGCCCTCTGATAAGCATTGTAAGCATTGTAGGCTGCCATTTTGGATTAATTGGTGTTATGATTACTTAAAAAGTAATTATCATATGTACTACTTTTGACCTCTATCAAGGCAATATAGTCTGACATGCTTTAAAATTCTTTACGAATAGTTGTATGCCATTTTCAATCCACTGAAGTTATAGCTGCCAAATTTATGACTTAGGTGCTACTTGTATCCTCGAACAAGGCGACCTCGAACAAGGTAGACACAGTTGCCTACAATTTTCAATATGGTGGACCTATATATGCCATATTCATATGTAGCACTTGTGATATCAAACAAAGTGATATATATGGACTACTGTACAACAAACCTTCATTAACCCCTTAGATAAACCTGTTACTGATGCCAGAATAGTTGGCAAACCTATCAGCAGCTTTGTTGAACGGCATGCGTTAACACTTATACCTATTTAGCCCCGCGGTCACAACACCTACGCATACTTTTTACTACTTTCTTTTCAATTTTATAAATAACCTTCTTATATATTCCTAAACATTCACCGACATCTATTGAAATCGAAATCAGCAGTTAACTGCGTGTGTTGGAATAATATTTCTAGGTCGGATGCTACAAAGCCAGAGCCGCATACGTAGTTGTTTCACCTCTCCCCAACAAACCCCCGCACCCATGTTCAGACAAGTACCACAACGTCTGGCGCAGACAGTAGCGTACTTCTTGAATGCTGACGCGGACCTGGTCAAGCGAGCGTATACATGTCTGGTTCGTAAGTAGGCCAAATAATCATATAGTACATTTGGAAAGCTTTCAGTCAGTCTCGTACAAATATCCCTGCAACTGAGCGTGCAGTGTCATCTCTTTTCGAAATATTTTTAGCTCTTTAAGTTTAGAGATAAATTACCAGCGTTATCTTCAGTTCATGGCATGGCAAAGTAATATTTTAGGCTATTCTTTTATATTAGTTTCATCAACTACATTGTTTTTATTCCTGTTAATAAAATATTCTTCAACGTGAGCACTTTTAGACAGACATAGCCGTTTAAGACGGTGCGATGATATTAATACACCTAAACATACTTGGTTTTAGTGTGTTAGTACACATTTGCTGTTACGACGTCATTGTGTATATAAGACATAACTATAAGCCGATAGTGAACATTAAGCATTCCTGGGGCCACGATGGTGTAGTGGTTAGACTACAATCCTCCCACCTTGGCGAACCGGGTTCGATTCCCGGCCAGACCGCGCCCGGATTTTCGATTGTGGGAAGCGTGCAGGACGATGCCGTTGGTCGGCGGGTTTCCTCACTGATCTACCATTTCCCCCACTCTTGCATTCCGGTGCTACTCCATACTCACCCTCAAGGGCGCTCAAGATCTCGGCGTTAAGAGCCACCCAAATCTATTCACTCGCTCATTAAGCATTCCGCCTACCAGGACGTATTTTGTCCAGAAGGGCGAGACGCTAAGGACGATCCAGGTACGCGCATCTCTATGTGCAAGGTGCTGAACAAGTGTGCAGTCTTTCCTTCAGAAACGTACCTTTGAGACAACTTTAAAATTAGGCAAATTTCATAAAATATTTGTAACATTTTTTGATTACCGAACAATAAAGTAAAATATATATTTAGCTTCTAGTTCCTTGTCATGCATTAACATCCTAATCCTGTATTTGTAAACTGAGCTTTCACCCATGCACGAAAACGGTAATGCTGAATACCTGTTTACATTTGGCCAGCTTCGTTTGGCGTGATCGGTAAGAATGTTAACTGATTCAGGCTTTAGTGTGAAATCATCCAACGGACACCCTGTAAAATGCGTTTAGTAAAGATAATAGATAACAGTCCCGTTAGTAATTTCCACCCGCTGCAGCGCCTGTCCGTGTCCAGCACATTACTGACGGACGAGGGAGCTCAAGGGCCACGATGTCTGGCGCGGACAGTAATGCGAGCTACAAGCGATGGGAACTTCATACAGCCAGGCGGACTATGAATCGGTTGAATGGGGTAAACCACCTGACTGCTTGTTTGTTTTGTCTCGGCACTAGGCATATCTCGTATAAAAAGACGTCTACTAGGCTTATTTACTCAAATAAATTCTCACTTAAGAAATAAACTCGACTTCAATATTTGTTCGTGCAAAAATATCTTTGGAAAGCATAGTTAAGGTGCAAACATGTTGAGATTGTATTTAATAATGTATTTACTCATGGTTACATGTATACATTACATTAAACAAAATATTGTTTGACTAAGTAATGTGATACACTGCAAGTGAATTGTAATTTAACCTGTGTAATTTTTCATTTCATATTTCTTCTCTTTTAAATTTTTGTTATTTGTTTTAATTTTCTCACCAAACATTTAATTGTAGGGCTGGAAGTAGTAACACTAACAAGTGAGATGGATTCTGTGTATTACAGACCATAAGATTAACCGAAGCTTAGTATCTGCGAGTTTCATAAGAAAAAACGTCTTCCACAAAGACTCATGGTTCCGATCATAATCATAATTCAGTCGGAAAGTTAAAACATAATAGGCATAGTAGGAAAGCTTTCGTAAGGCGCGTACAGAACCCGCATTCCACGTCATATCTAAGTGGCATTTGCAAGTAACATATGATATTCGATACTTACAAAATTAACATTAATTGAGAACGGAGATGAACAATGTATTGTAATTCTTTGAATGATCAATGTAGATGTGAAATACTGCATCTAGGTTAAACACAGTCTTAAGTTAACACCAGTGACACGAGAGAGACGTAAGCGGCGCTTAACAACTAAGGTCTTCAGCGCTGATGGTGATGAAGTATGACAGTTACAACACCACAGCTCTTATCAGCGATTAAATGTTATAAAAATACACATCCGTTTTCTTGGCGAGCTGGCATTCCCAGAGGAATAACTTTTCCTTTTCTTTTGTAAAAGTGACAAGAGAAAGGTGAAGCTCCTCATTAATGTTATTTTACTTGTATTTTACTGCTTCTTTAAGTCAGCAAGAAAGGCAAATAATCTTGCTTCCTTGACTACCGCCATGTAGAAACAAAGGCCCTGCTTCCATCGAAGTCAAATGTTGTAATGCCATTTTATGTCAAATGTTTTAATGCAGACTCCCCAATAAAGCCATAGTAACCAAATATGCCGATTTCTACTGGTGTGTTAAGCGAGCGAGGAGGTGACGTTTCAGGTCGGAGATGCATGCATATATTGTTTATGACAGACAATAAATTTCTTGTATGAAAAAATAAATAAATGGTTTAAATATTATAAGCTGAGTGTAAAGTTTTTTTTTTTTTGTTAGTGTTTAAATTGATTCAGAAAGTGTTTCGTACAAATAGTGGCGTGCCCTGTTAGGTTTCCTCTAATGTCTTAGTTTCACAGAATTCTTTGTGAATGTCATTATTTTCGTTTTCCCTAAAGAATGTAGCTTAATGATATGTACTTAACATTTTGTTGGTTCAGTGGTGCATAGAGATACCGTTTAAACTAAAATGTTCAGTTTGACTTCATGCTTTATACACTTAACGCAGAAGAAAACAATGAGAATAATAAGTCTGGCGGAAGAAAGTTCGCCTCCACCTGAGATATAATTTAGGTAACACCATACACAAAAATTTCTACTGGAATCACTCTCTAAATAGTTCTGTTTCTTTTGTTTCCTTCTCTAAAACATGCGGTAATGAGTAATATTCTTGCTTCACAACCCGTACAACAAATATTTGCTGATCTCTGTCTTGGGGATACTTTATTATGTAATCATGTTCAAATCGTATTTATTCTTATATTCACGATGAATTCACACGTCGCACTTTATGATTGTTTAGTTTTGTGTGGAGTGTATGAAGTCAGGAATGCGATTCGCTAACGTACAATATACAGACTACGTAAAGAAACATACAGTATGTGCTGTCATGGTTGCGGGTGGTACATGCAGCGACGTGTGCAGAGCTCAGGGCAGGTGCCAGTGCATATACAGTAGTTAGATGGCGGAGGCCAAGTTGGACAGGCTGTTGTAGCAGCCTGCCTGTCTACATGGGTCCCTCGCACGTTCGCTGTCCGCTACCGTCTCTCAGACCCAAACACAGTGATTAATAGTTGATGTTGCGGTTTCGAATATGCACTGTATATACAATACATATTACAGTTCGCTAAGTTTCTCAGAGCTACAATTTTACTCACAGTTACCACTTCCGCAAAATCGCAATTAGGTTAACATGCAGCAAGCGAATTCTTCTCAAATTTTTAAAATTACGTCTTCGAATCGCAAGTGGTATAATCATCATTGTCCTGCAGACGATATTTGGACATCACAGTTACATACATTTTAATGATTGCGTATATAATATACAAATAACTAGTCATCAGTTAAGCTTACGCCATATAGGGTTCCGGATTTGTCGAATTATTCGTTGACTGTACAATAAACAACTAATTCCAAGATGATGTCCATTGAACCGTAATTGAAACGCGAGGGAAAGCTTTTTTTGTTATTTTTATTGATATGCTTTGAACTCGATGAAGATGGTTCAAATATGCTATCGACGTCTCTATAATCGCGCATTAAAGTGATAATATATTGTTATTCTGTATGTTTCAAAAGGCTACCTATACAAATGCCTAAAAATTCATTGCAGGTTAATTTTTGAAAGTGATTACCTTAGGGGACGAAAAAAATTAAAACGTGTTTTGGAAAACTCATAAAAAACTCAGTAACTCGATAATATATAGCCATGATCTTTGCTTTAAACAGTTGGTTGTATAAATATCTAAAACCCATTTCAAAAATTGTCCAAATTCAAATCCCTAAGAAAATAAAGAAGGTTCGAATCTCGATGATGTTTTGTGAACTTATGAAATGAAAAATTATGGATAAAATTAACCTGTCTCACTGACAAAAAAAAATGTTTCTTACACTCTCAAAAAACTTTTATTAAATCCAAACAGGTATAGTCAGTGAAATATATCACGCTATGTTTTGTTTTCTCATGAGGTTCTCTGTACGTACATAATGTGTTATTACACTTTATGCCGCAGTTAATAGTCTCACATGTCATTTTCAATTAAAAGTGAATTGGAATATGAAACCAATTCCATCTGCACAGTAACCATCTTTGAGTAGCAACATTTAATTGATTTTTTGGAAACCGAACTATCAGAAATATAAACTTGTGAATCATGTTGAGAACTGCTAAAATAACATGTTATAACAATGGCAAGGTCATATTTGTTTATGTTTCGTTTCCCAGCAAACCTGAGCTTTTATTCAGATTTGAAAATATTCCAGTAGCATTACAACTATAAATGTTCGGACAACACAAATCAGTTTACGCATACTATATTTTGTACTTTGGTAGTTAATCTACAAATATTTGGCAATCGCCATAGAAGACGAATTACAAGGGTTGAGCAACATTAACTATATAACCATATAATGGTTTGCTTAAGTTTTTCGAAGGGGTAGAAATGAAGTATAAATTACACACAGTGTTAAAAATGGTTGAATGCAGTCCATTACCCCGAGCCATTCATGAACAGCATATAATCTTATTGACTATAACGACAAGTTTCTTCTTACGTTTGTTTGTCCTTTCAGCTTTAACATGAGGAAGCAGTGAGGTATTTTGATATTTGTTTGAGATAACAATTTGAGTCCAACAACTCTGGCGAGATTTGTACAACAAAAATAATGGTAATGATTTAGATATCTTATTTTTTTAAATGTAACAAATAAAGTTTATGTTTTTAAAATGTCAGTTATCTTAGAGACAAAAAAAAACAGACTATTAATTCAGCGGGACAATTTTATAGCAATATGCTACTAAAAATGCAGATTAAAAAAGTTGGTGAGATCATACCTCTAATAGAATGCTCTAAATACTAAAAATTGTAAACTCTGAAGGTCACTGCAGCTGAACTGACGCCATAAACGTGGTTATTGTACGCGAAGGTAGAGAGGAAAGAGTTACAGAGAGCGAGAAACTCGCAGGGTTGCCAGGTGTACAGATCCAGAACTTACGACAACCCGTTACTTCACGCTACGAGGCGCGTGGCGAGTGGTAAGGCGTTTTAACTGCCCCTAACCACGCGGACAAGATATCAAGCAAATTCCTGTCATAGCCACGGTGAAAATACATTGAAACAAAAGTGGCTCTATTTTCCATCGTATAGAAAGCGCGAAATCAGTTCACATTTTGTTTATTTCTAGTATGCATGCCGACTTACGTACATATCTGCTAAAGGCTGTTCACAGTAAAGTGAGCACTTTTGAGGCATTAGTTATTTGTTTTCTTTCAGCCATTTTTAACCCGTAACCACCTTTTACAATAAATATGGCCATGTACGTAATAAACACAGTGTGTATATTCGACCGCACTCTGAAGTTAAAGTAATATATATTCATTGACTATTATTCCAGACAACGGGGCTTTCAAAAGCCCTCAATTTACCGTGAATGGCTTATAAAATGCAGGCACCCACGACGTAGACATACACACTCCAACTTACAAAATAAAAGCTCTTGGCAAGGGGATTTGTTCAGTTAAACTGAATGCATTATATTCCTGTGCATGTGAAGTGGGAGGTAGAAAAGACATACAGTGCCGATCAATGATTTACAAAAACCACGCTGTTCCGTATACATACTTCAGACATTTTGCAGGAAAGGTTTACAAACAAAAATTAAAGCGAATAAAACAAAGTTTATCGGTTCAGTAAATTGTAGGTTTGAGAAACACGTAGAGTCCATACATACAAAACATAAAATAACGTCTTACAAAAACCAACATTATTTAACCCCAAAGACTTCATACAAACTGTTACACAAAAATCTAATATTATCATATGCTCTAATGACTCCCGTAGTACGTCCCATTTAAGTGACTGTGCAATGTATCTTAGAATGATATAAAAGAACAAACATGCTGAGACAAACCGAGGAGTGGATGGCCAAACGTACTTCCGCGTAGAGAAAAACAAAGTTATATTGTGAAACAAATTCGTCAGCGATCTTGAGCTGAGCGGCAAGACTGCGCCCCGGCAGTATTCGCGCAGACATAAAAACATTCGGTATTTTGTCTTAAGTAACAGCAAATGAAAAACCGGACACGGAGACTTTTTACTGGCGACAACAGGTAGCTTTGCTCTTGTGACCGAGTGTGCTGGAGGATTTCTTTACCTTCTGCGTGTATTGTTCGATATAATGCAATTGCTTTCTATTATTGAATGCAAATTTTGTGTTCAAATATTAAACAGTATTGAATTAAAATCACGTTATATAAAAGTAACAACGACGGAGGTGGAATAATTTATGTGGTTTTATGCATCGACAGATTACTTCTTCCTTTTCCACATTTTCACAATATCGTTCACCATTAAAATGGGGGTGAGTGGAGGATATAAATATTTGATCTGAAAGATTACGGCGCGGTATACGAAATATCTCAACGGGAATGCATTACTCAAGACAACATTTGTTTACAAAATTTGAAACATTGAGAGGCTTGAGAAAGCATAATACTAAGCCATCGTGAACACATTTCACAGCATAGCAGTTTTACTTTAAAAAAAATCCAAAACATGCAAATAATAACACACAAAGTCGTGCATAGCTGCCATCTATCTAGTCAGTGCCGAATGTAATTTTGTAACATATCCATAGTTGTTGGCACGATATTTTTGATGACATAGAATTCTTGAATTGTGTCTCTTGTCGAAATCATCAATCACAATACGGGGCAGCGAATAAATTAATTCTAATAATGAATATAAAATTTAAAATGTTTTTGATTATAATAATGCTATATTAAATGATAAAGGAATATTTAGTACAGTCAGAACAATAACACAAAATAGAACTGAGAAAAAATAAAGATATATTTTTATTTTCAATTTTATTTTCCAAAGTAAAGAGTGGTGTATGAAGGTCAAGCTAAATTATAAATGTTTTAAAACAATGTTCAGAACTTTTCCTGCAGTTTCTGCATTTAACTTAGCGCAAATATAGCCAAGTGAATACCAACCAACGTGGCAGTGAATTATAGGTACAATGTGGAACAATTAATTAATATATTCCTTAATTTATAACTTATAATTTATCTCCAATAAAATAAGCTGCTTATTGTTCACTTAAAATAAGTTCTAATAACCACTGACAGTGTTCTGGTATGCCTATTGCCTGACCATTATGGCGCAGTCGGTTGAGTGTTGAGCTTGAGTGGTTCTGGTTTCGAATCTCGGGTAGAGCAAGGGTGTGAGTTATGCTTGTCCGTAGGAGTCAACCTTTCACGGGAAATGTTTCTTCCAATAGGAGAACTACGAGAAAAAAGTTGTAATGGAATAATAACATTAGTGCTGTAACTCTGGAAAAGTGTGAGCATTTTAAGGTACTTTTACAAGTAAAACCTTGAAAACTAGTAACCAAACGAATACTTGCCTTTTCTTGTAATGAATATGTTATCTTACTAAGAGGGCTTGGGCTTGCAATATATAGATATTTAACCTTACAGTCAAACTTGTATTTCAGTCACATTTGTAAATTGAGAATCTAAATGAGCACTTTTGAAAGCTCGGATTAGGATCTATTTACATGCCCGTTGTGTATTCTTAAACCTTATGTAAGATTAACATTGCCATGGGTCTCATAACTTTATTCATGTGTCGGTCAAGTGAAACTGCGAAATTATTAGGAAAGTAAACATTTTATAAATCTGCCAATTTTTACACACTGAGACGTTGAAGCGAACAAAAGGAGTAAGAAATAATTGAAATCATCACAAATGGTTACCTAACACTTTTTATTGGACGTGAAGCTATGGAACTACTTTCCCTCCATCGTTACCAACTTTACCGGGCGCATGTCACTCAGGGCGGTCGTTAAAATATATGCAGGTAGTCAGTGACTTTGTTCTAAGGTTGATTTCAAAAGCGCTCACTTTATCGTGAACAGCCTTTAGTAAGAAAATCACGTTCTGAGATAATGGTAGGTATAGATTTCGGTGTCATGCTATTTGCAAAAAAAGTTTAAAGTTGAGTAGGCCGACCATTGATTCTTTAAATAAACAGGCTTTTAATATTTCACATACAGTGAATAGTTCTGAAAATATCTATAGATCCACAATAAATGTAAAAAAATATACACCAGGTATTCAGCAATAGTAATACCGTGGGCCCAGAAAAATCCCACAACTTGGTTTAAAAAAAAATCGCGCTATTGATACCAGCATTTCTGTCCAATAAATGGCGTAGCATTTTTTCCAGCCAACTCCTCAATTACAGTCGGCCTCATTAAGTTTAAGAACAAAGCACTCCAGATGGTCTAGAAGAGACACTCACCTTCTCAGAGTACTCGACGACGTCCCTCATGCTGCGCGGGTAGCCGGACACGAGGTAGGTCTTGGCCGCAGGCGCCATCTTCATCTCCAGCATGAGTACTTCAGTCACCGTCTGGCTGGACAGCTGCGAGAAGTCCTTCATGTCGGCTGCAACACAACCACACACGTTCACAAGCAACCGCGACTGCACCGGGAAAATTGGGTAGAGGACGCATGTGAGCAGCGCAGTAAGTTACAACACTGGTCTGGTTTTGTGCCAATAGCACCCCCTATCAAAAAACAACGTAGTTAGCTTTGAAGTTATAGGCTATTCACGGTAATGTGAGCACTTTTAAAAGCTCTCTAAATTGGAATAGTAGTAAACACATATATTTTATTGTAGCCTTAAACGTTAACTTCCGAATGCTGTGGAAATCACACACTTTGTTTATTACTTATATGGCAGTATTTATTTTCAAAAGTTATGGAAGGATAAACAATGGCTAGATTTAAAAAGTATATAGGGCCTCAAAAGTGCTCACTTTACCTTCTACAGCCTATAGAACATTGGTTTGTAAGTACGTGCTTTGAGATGTTTTTACACTTCCTCTGCCCTGTTTTTAATACAGTTTGTGTCGGAGTGTTGCTGCATCACGTGATTTGGTTTAGGAAATTGTAGGTAGACGTGTAGTAGTAATCTTATGCAGCATTTTCACCTTATATACTAATGAGGCAGTGTGTCATCCACTTCATGTGTGAGCACTAGACTACTGTCGTCGCGTCTACCAGCAGCGCATCACCGTTAATCTTCTTGCAGCCCAAAGTGTGGAAGGGGCCACCAGTTGAAATTATGTGTTTTTGGATTTGAATAATGCCATTGTACTTGTATTTATTGGCGGTTTATGACGAGACTGTGCTAAGAGTTCTCGAAGCCTGGCCTGGCGATTGTAGAGATGGGGATGAGCGGGAGGGGTCGGCGACCTGTGTATAAAGGGTGTTGTTTCGGGAATAGGGGGAACATGCCAACTACATTGGTTAACCATAGTTTTGACCAGGACTGGCAACAGTTCTGGTACATAGGGAACCAAAAAAGTGTACTAATTGCATGCCACTTTTTTCACAAATGCCACACAGTGAAATGATCGGCGAATAAGAACGAGGCCGGACCCTGACTTACAGTACTGTAAGGGCTGATGGGAACAAGCTGGGTTGTCGATGAGCAGAGACTCGGGTTGTAGGGACTCACCAACACACTACACGCGAGTTTAACTAGCAACTTGCAAACAACACTACAACACGTTCTAGAGACATCATCACACTACAACATGCCAGTTGGGAGACTGGTGGGGAGCTTCAATCACTCGCTGATAACACCTACACGTAAATTTACTAAGATAGCAACAGTGGTTAACAGTTGTAAATATGGGTCCGGAACCCAGATAAAACATAAATACGGCAGCCCACAGCTGGCTCAATGATTTGACCCAAGTCGAGCCCTGGAGGCTCGGTTGGACAGGCGCAGAGGAGGATGCGAGATGATAATCTCTAGGAGCTACGGAGGTTGGTGTATCGGTGGGACTTAGTCTCTGAACGAGTAGATGAGGGACTTCGTCTCTCGAACTTCGTCTCTGGAAGAGTGCTATTAGGACTTGGTTTTCTGGACCCTCGAGGTAGACTTAGTTTCTGGAGGATTGTACTGCGGGACTTTGGCTTCAAAAGATTGGATTCGGAACTTAGACTTGTGGGACTTAATTTTTGTACGAATGGATCGGGAAATAGTGTAAATAGGAAGGATACTGAATTGAACTTACTGTCCAGCGTAGGAAGATATATTGTGGTGGTCAGGGACGCTGGGTTATTTTTAAAGTGTGATTGAGTTGATTTGTGTGACGGATTGTGAGCATGTAAGAGAGCCACCTACACCCCTTGTGGGTACATGGTGAGAGCAATACCCTCGACTCAAGTGGTTGTGTGGCTTTGAATGAGGGCGAGGACAATACACTCGGCTCTGATGTGTTTGTGTATTTGAAAATGACGAATGTATAAAAATTAATGTGGAAATTTTGAATTGTGGTCGGGAGCATCCTTGGTTAGAAAACAAAAGACCTCGGTCATCTCCGTAATGGTATATTGAGATATTATAGTGTTTTTAAATTGTATGTGTTCAAATAGTTTAGTATGGAGAATAAATGAATGTTTTAACTATGTTTTATGGGATATTTATTCAACAGATTGTGAAAGATTGTTGATTTTGAAATAAATGTGAATTGTGAGTACACCCACCCATTTTGGACAGCATTATAGTAATTATCAAGTCACTCAGTTGTATATGGGTACATTGAGGACAATCTTATTTTAGCCTATTTTTTACCCCAATAACCCCGAATTTCGCCTTAAAATCAAGCAATTTCAAACCAAAATCAACCCATTTCCTACTAATTCTAACCAAAAAACCTCAAAAGCCACAAAAACACCAAAAACTCAAAAAACATCAAAATAGTCCAAAAACCACCAAAATCAAGCATTTTCATCAACCCCTAGAAGCCACATTTGACCTCCAATTTTTTCGACCCTCAAAATCAAGCAAAATTAAGCCATTTAACACCAAAATCAAGTAATTTTAGGGGGAAAAAACAAGTGAATTCACCCCTGCAAAATAAAGCAAATTTCTCTCTTTTCAAGCATCTTTTTCACGTTTTCTATAAATGCCAATTTTGCAAGCAAACAATCTAAATCAAGTAAATTTAAGTACAAAAACAAGCAAATTAAGCTAAACATCAAATGAAATATTAAAAAGTTTCAAATGAATAGAATTTATATATTGAACTCTATATCGTGAATAAATTTTCCATCATTCCTTTCTTTTTTACCTTTATATGATATGAAAACTTGTTTCTCCGTTATTAATTTTAAAGCATCTTTATAAACTATCTTTATACATCGATCATGTAAAGTAATTTTATATTTACTATCTTTGCATACAATTAATTTTTTTGCCAAACTTAGATTCATAAATTTGAAATTCTGTTGCAGCATACCATTTATTAATTTCTAGGTTTTGTAGTTTAGTCAATTCAATTTAATTGTTCAACTTGTTGAGCAGAGACTCCATTTTCGTCTATATGTAAAGAAAAAATTATTATGAAGAATGAAAAATTTTAATAGAAATAAATTAAGTTTTATAAAATTTACTTTCTTATAAATTAAAAATACAATCAATGTCCTCTTACGAAATGGAAAGTAATCAAAATTGTAAAAAAGTGCAACGAATTAATAAACATACAATGTTTTCACTCGCATAAATACACAAAAGATAAACATAACCTGTAAAAAATGTGCCCTCCGATTACGCTAGAAATCGATATGAAATAAATAAATAGAAAATACTTAGCCTTTATGTTTTAAATAAACAGAAAGTAGTATGCAATTGTGGTAAATATGTTTGTAATTTAACTCTCAAAAGAAACAAAAATAGTAAAGCACACAATACAGCATTGAATATTCTAAAAGAAATTCAAAATTGTGATTATCCAACAAAAACATGTAAATAATGTAATGAGAATGAATCAATACAATTATTTTCTCCTATTAAAAATACTAAGGAAAATTTTGCATTGAAATGTAAAAATTGTGATGGTGAATATGTGAAGAACCATATGAAGGAATATAATCAAAGCAAGAAGTTATCAAGGTAAAAACGATATAATAATTATTAATATTTCTATCAATTGTTCGATTTATTCTATTATTTTATAGTTATAATTTATTATATATTTTTTACTACGAAGCCACGCAAGATACTGGTTTTCATACACCAAAATTTATACCTATCTGTTCGAGGTTTTAATGGCAACAAAAGGCATTATAAAACAAATGACGAATATTGTGAATGGGTAATATCTAATGAAAACAAGATATATACATGTATTGCACATAGTTCTAAAGGCTACGATTCATATTTTATTTTACAATATTGTGTTAGAAATAGTACAAAACTGCATGCTATTTATCAAGGCTAGAAATTATGCAACTAAAATATCGAGTCTAAATATCAAAATAATTGACAGTATAAACTTTATTCAAGGAAGTATTTCAACATTTCCAAAAACATTTGGGTTAAAAGAACTAAAAAATGGATATTTTCCACACTTTTTTAATATACCAGAAAATCAAAATTGTGTAGAAAAATTACCTGCTACAACATATTATGGAGTCAACACATTGAAAGAAGAAGAACGAAACTATTTTTTAAAGTGGCATGCTGAAAAAGTAAAATAAAATTATATTTTCGATTTCAAAAAAGAACTTGCTAAATATTGTGATTCTGATGTTGAGATTTTACGAAGCACGTGTCTTAAATTTAGAGAATATTTTCTAGAAATAGCAAATTAGATACATTTTGCTACATATCAATAGCGGGTGATTGTATGGCTGTTTATAGAGTAAATTTTCTTATGAATAATACTATTGCAGTATTTAATGATGATAAAAAAGAAATGTTTACTAAATAATCAATTTCGTTGTTAAATACATTACCAAATGTTCGGCACGCCTTAAATGATGGGGAAGTAACTATTTGTGGTGCAAAAGTTTATGGTTATGACAATATCATATCAATATCATGGTTGTTTTTGGCATGGTTGCCCTGATTGTTATTCACCGGACACAATAAATACAAGCAACAATGAAAGTATGGATGATTTGCTCACTAAAGCAAACAATCAAACAACAATTTTAAGACAAAATGGTTATAAATAAAGGGAAATGTTAGCTTGTAAATGGAAAAATCAATTTTCTACAAAAATATTTTAGAAAAAAACTACAATTGCAATAGAGCCATTACAACCACTAGATGCATTTTTGAAGTAGAAAAAATGCTACAAAGTTAAAAGTTTCAGGAAAAAAATTAAGATATAAAGATATGTGTAGTTTGTATCCAACAGTGATGTTTAATGATTATTATCCGGATGGCCATCCTATTAAAATATTTAACCTAAAAATTATGAGGAAAATTGGTTTGGGTTAATTAAATGTAATGTTTTACCACCACGAAAATTTATCATCCAATACTACCATTTAAGCAAAAAAATAAAAATGTTTACTTTATGTTCAATATGTGTTGTAGAGAAAAAAGGAGAATGTAAACATAGCGATGAAGAAAGAGCAATAAATGAAACATGGACTACATTAGAACTAAATAAAGCTATCGAAAAAGGTTAAAAATTACTTAAAATTCATGAAGTTTGGCATTTCAAACAAAGAAGTAATAACATGCTCAGAAATTATATTAAAACATTTATGAAAATAAAATTAGATACTATTCCTTGGGAAGACAATTATAAATCAAAAGAAGAATATATTCGTGTTATAAAAAATAACAAAATATCGATTTAAACATTGAAAAAAATTGAACAAAATCCTGGAAAACGTGCTGTTGCTCAAATTTGTTAAATTCACTTTGTGGTAAATTTGGACAAAAACATAATTTAACACAAACGATACATTTTTGATCCACAAAGATGGTACGAATGGTAAAAGATTATAGAATTGAAATAAATAATTTTGTTTACTTTAATGAAAAAATAATTGAAGTGTCATATAAATACAACAGAATTATGTAGAAGATAGCCCTGCAAAAAATATATTTATAGCAGCTTTCACTACTTCAAATGCGTGATTATATTTATATGATATGTTAGATAAATTAGGCAATATAGTAGTATATTACGACACAGATATCGTAGTTTATATTGACGATGGTGAAAATACTGTTAAAACAGATAGTACGCTTGGTGAATGAACAAACGAATTTGGAAAAAATGATTATGGTGTCGAATGGATAAGTACACGTCCAAAAAGCTATAGTTATGAAAAATTTTTAGGAAAACAAGTTACAGAAATTAAATGATTCACTTTAAATCATGAAAATGCCTTATAATTGAACTTAAAATCGATGGGCGAATTAGTACAAAAAACTAGGACAAATTGATTATAAAAAACAATATGATGACAAGAGATAAGAAAACAAAAAATTTGGTGAATACGTTTATGGCTAAGGAATTTAATGTCAACTACTACAAATGCACAATTTTTAATGAAAAAGATGATGTAATAAATACATTACCATGGGAATACTAAACAAAAGCATTTTATATTTTATATTATTCTATTTCATTTTAAGAATTGTAATAATTTAAACTTCTTTAGTTTCTAAAACAATATCAATATCTGCACCATCAAAATCAATTAATTTATTACTTTCATCTCTAATTTCTAAAACAATATGATTAAACAATTCAATATTGATTCTATAAGAAATTGGATATGCGGGCTCATATGATATAATCTCTAAAAGCAAACATCGTTTTTGGTTTAAAACTAGCAATTTTGTATGTTTCTAAATGATGCTAAGTTACAATGAACATTTATTGTTTTAAATGGATTAAAATTAAGAAATTTAGTACCTACAACAATTTTGTCTTGTTCAATAGCCATATTTCTCTTAAACCCAACCATATAGGATAATAGATCGTCAAATTCAATTTCAAACTTAGATTTAACCGATATTCTGTTTTTTTTTTTTTTTTTTTACATTGTCTCTTGTGAATTCAATTTTATTAGTTGAAAATAGTTCAATTGAATTCATAATATCTTTTAAAGATTCAATGTCATATTGTGCTTTATGAATAGTTATAACTTCATTTTTTATCAATTACAGCACTAAATTTTTAAATTTTCCTTATAGTATTATCATCTATATTGGGTATCACACATTTTGTGCAAAAACTAATCAATGCTATTGATTTATCTTTATGAATGATGTCATAATGAAGCTTTTTCTTTAGTACAGAACCGTTATCTGTTAAATTAAATACTTTATTCTTCATTTAGTACTTGATTGGTGTGTCGGTGTTCTAATTTCCGAAGGAAATGCTAAGTCTAAGAAGAATGGCGAACTTTTGCCTGACAGCATAAGAGCTATCATATAGTTGGTCCTAGTAAGTGTGGCAAAACTAATTTGATGATAAATTTTATTTATAAAATGATTGTTTAAATTTTAATAAATTGTATATTTGTTCAAAAAGTTTAAATCAACCAAAATATATTCAATTACAAAATGATTTTGTTGTGATATACAACACGTTTCAAGAAAAAATGTTTTACTTTTTTCACAACAATGATGAGATGATTCCCTTAGATCAATGTGAAAATTATTCTCTAGTTATATTTGATGATATTTTAGGCAACCAGGATGTCATTCGTGAATATTTCCCTAGAGAATGACAAAAAAAATTGATGTATTTTGCTTGGCTCAAACTTATTCGAGAGTGCCCAAGCAATTGGTGAGAGACATATGAATTTTCTGTGTATATTTAGACAAGATGACACGAACTTAAAACACATTTATAACAATTTTGTTGGTGGAGACATGCCTTATGAAAAATTTAAAGAGCTTTGTGTGAAGTGTTGGAACCAATAGCATGGCTTTATTACGTTACTTTTAAATAGAAAAATTAATGAAGGGAAGTAAAGAAATAAAATAGGTTTTAATACATTTTAAAACTTTTTGTATATAAATGAAGATTGTTAATGATATAGAAAGTTTCACTCCTTCAGAGCTATATTATTACAGAAAAACAGAAAAAATATTTATGAAAATATAAAGAGGAACTAATCTTAGGTTGCATATTTGAAGGGAAGAAAAATTCGTTCCTCTCTTTAAATATGCAACCTAAGATTGTTAATGAAACTATATTTTTGATAATGTTGATAAAAATAAATTTACTGATCTCAATGGCATCCCTAAATAAGGGACACCTTTAAACACACAGTAAAATGTTATATTTATCAATAAATCTGGTATATATTTTTCAATTTTTTATTTTTCCTTAATTTTTCATTTTCGTAATAAAAACGTATATATATATATATATATATATATATATATATATATATATATATATATATATATATATATATATAAATATTTAATTACTACTTGCCAATTTCACTTGCGCTAATTTCGCATATAAAATGGAGTCAATTCTACACATAAATGACAATCATATTTACAATGGTAAACAAGTTTTTATGATTATTAATGAGGAAAGTAATCCATGGTTTAAAGCTAAAGACATTTGAGATGTTTAAGAATATACTAATAAAAAAAAGCTATAAAATATCACGTGGATAGTGTTGATAAAAATATATATGGAAATGTCAACCCTAACGATACGTTAGGGTTGAAAGGCAATGGAAAAAATGTAATTTAAATAAATGAATCATGTTTTTATTCTTTGGTTTTATCATCTAAAAAAAAGCTAACAAATTTAAACAATTGGTTACGAAAGAAGTTCTTCCTTCAATAAGAAAATATGGCTCTTATAAATAACAAACAAAAAACCATTGCGTTACCAGCAGATAAAAATGATAGAACATAAATTTGAACAACTTGTTTTAGAATTTCAAGAAAAATTAAATATAGAAGAAAAAGAAAAATTGGAGCTACAGGAAGAAAATAAAAATTAGAACATTTTAACATGAATATGAAAAGTTTTATAGACGAAGTTAAAAGAAAACAAAGAATGTTTAATTATACATTGCAACATCTAATCGATATGCTTCAATAAATAATTTTAAAGTTGGTAAAACCGATAATTTAACCATCAGGAATTCTATTTTCATTTATTGGCATAATGAACAAGATCAATTATATATTTGTTTTTATAAGAAAGATTATGATATAAACTAAACAGAAAAGGCAATTAATTAGCAATCAGATTATTTTCGCAATAAAAATAATAAAAAGATATTTGTTTTACGTTACACTTATTTAGCTGAAATTGTACAAATGGTAATTGAAGACACAAATATACTTTTTTTACACCAATAATTTAACTAAAAATCATCTAGCAGAAATGTATTCTTTAAAACCTGTTATTCCAGAACCATTGTCTTTAAGTAATAAAGATGATGAATTATCATCTAATCTGCAAACAAAACTATTTAAAGTATTGGATGTCTTCATTGATGAAAACAATTTAAAAATACTGTGTAAAGATTTATTATGCAGATTAGAATTGGACAACACAGGTAATGCAAAAATTTGGAATGAAACAAAACAATTGCTAGATTGGAAGAATGGTAAAATAGCAGTTACCCATAACAATACAAAAATTGTAATTATGTACAGAGAATAGAGTGAATAATATGTTTTAATTCCCTGGTGTATGTGTTTCACATACACCCTTAAGCAAAAATATTTAAATTCACAAAACATCTCTTTTATTAATCCAACAGTTATGAGAGTTTTCAGAACCTAACCATTTATCACAAATTTCATTACCTTTAGTTTTTAAAACTTTTTGAAACCAAATATTCATCAGGATAGATAGTTTTCACAGTTTTGTATTCATAAAAGCTACCTTTTATTTCGTCTCCATTTTTATCTTTTTGTTTGTAAGTTGGCACATCATATTTTAAAACCTCAAAAGTAGTAAACAAATATGTTGTCCAATTAGGAGTAAAATCCTTTTAATAAAATTGTTCATTTTCGCTAATGCGGACAATATCGCCAACTTTATATTTCGGTCCAGTAAATATATTCGCAAAATCTTATTATCTTAAAATTTTTCATTTTTCTTATTAACTTCAATTGGTTTCATACCAACGGTTCTATGTTTGGCATTACTGTATTCTTTTAATAAATCATCTAATATATTTATCCATTTATAAATGCCATTTACAGCAAATAACTTCTACATTTTAATCATTATTGGTTAATTATAACTTTCTACAACACTGGCTTTATGTTGACAGAATGTAGAATAATGGCTGATATTATATTTTGGCATAAGCTCATTAAATATTTTATTATGAAATTCGGACCCATTATCACTTTGAATATTAAGTGGTTTTGTTTTTGTCAATATACATTCTAAAGCATGTGCTTCATTTTTAGCTGTTTTATCTTTTATATATATTGCAAATGCATATTTTGAAGAAGAAAAAAACGTAATTGTCATAAAATACTTGTATACATAATTCATTTGTGATATACCTTTAAAATTTCCGGTATCCATTTCAACACGATGAATTTGCCATAAATCGTCAATTTCATACGAAATTAATTTTCTTCTTGGGAATTTTTTTCTTGCTGGTTTATATAATTTATTCATTATTCCTTCTCTTACATTGGGCATTTTTTTTAACTGTTGATTTATTAGAATTGCATGCATATATAACATTTACTTTTCTGAACTAATTGTCCATTTTTAGTATTTTCATTCTTTATATTATTATTTTTGGTGACTCTCTTATAGTTCAAACACCGAGTATTCTCCATTAAATAATTTATATATAATCTTTGAATTTCACGAATACTTCTATTGTAGTCATCCAACCATCATATTCAGATATTTTATCTATTTTAACTTAACTTTTAACATCAAAATTTTTACTATAATCTATTTTTTGGAATCCTCAGGCAAATTGTATCGTCAGGCAAATTGAAATTAGCAGTAATTATTTTACAAACACTACAATCCATCAAAAAAGAAAAGAAAATTAGTTTATCTACGTGAAAAACATTAGTTTGTTTATTCCACTTTGAAGGTAAATATAATTAATGACATTTTTCTTCCTTTCATTTTTCTATTTTCGAGTTAACAAGTGTATCACGATAATCCAAACCTGATTGTTTTAAATTTTGCAATTTATCAGCTATTTCTTTATCAAAATATCTGTTATTGGCTGCATCATTTCCATCTACAGGATCAGCCATATTATTAATTCTACGATTTTGAAGAGAAGCATAATCTGTTGTATAATAAGCAAACACTATACTAAGTTGATCTTGTAAAGTGGTAACAGTGATATTGTATTTCGAATCTAGCTATGTTTTTAATGCGTAAGCAGAGACAATATTACTGTATTTAGAATCTACATCATTTTTTAATACCTGTATTGGATCATTTATCCATTTTACATAATTGGCAATAGTATTACAGAATTGTAAATTTGCATCTTCTTCTAAAGTATAGTCAGCTATTTCTTTATTAAAAAATATTTTTTTTTCACTGTATCTTTATCATCTCTAGGAACATCTATATTAACAACTTTATGCCCTAAAAAAGAAACAAATGATTTTGCGTAATCAATGCAAGTGCTTGGTTTACTTTTTAAAGCACAAACACCCGAATTGCATTGTGAATCTACACATGATTTTAATGCATAAGCATTAGTGTCAAAAATTTTATTTAAAGATTTGATTAATGGTTTCCCAAATTTATCTGTCATTTAATAACAAATAAATTTTATTATTAAACTTAAAATCTTTCAAAAAAGGCATAATACAATTAAACATAGATGTCCACATATAACTGAATCAAAATTTATAATTATATTATCATTGTAAAAAACATTTCTGTTTTTTAAATGATTAATTAAATTAACAAGAATATTGCCCCCAAATAAATCAAAATAGTAAACATCATTATTATTTTTAAAATAACAAACCCAATGAGTTCCGGGATTTGATGACATGTCGAAATTAACCACAGCACATTCATTTTTGTTAATATTTTTTGGTAATTCATCAATCATATAAACATTTCTGAAACGTTTAATATTATAATTTTTATATATTTTTTAATCTCGATATTAGATATTGGGCATATATTCAAATTTGTTTGGTTCGTCCTCTTTTTTTGCAACTAAACCACTTCCTGCTTTATTTTCCATTGCTAAATTAAATATATATATATATATTTAATAAAACGTTTTAATTCCCCAAACAAATTTTCTTTTTGTAAAAATAATTGAAACAACAGCAGCAAAAGCAATTTTTTCACCAATTGGTGTATTTTTATCTAATATAATTTATTTAGCTTCTTTTGTACAATTTTATCAGCTTCATGTCTAGATTCTAAATATTTGTGATCCCTATAAACAATAATATGATATTTACATGCTCCATCTAGTTTATTTATGCCATTGTCACATATTTCTAACCTTTCATTTAATTTTGTAAACGGTCCACAATAATTATAACCAGGCAAATTCATTTCAGGCAAATTTAAATTATTTAATCCCCAATTTATTGTACCTTTACCATGCTGTTTAGAATTCCAAAATGAGTGAGGAATTACATTTAGAACTCTTATAAGAAAAGGAGTACCTTTTGGTTTATTAACAACAAAATCAGAAAATTTATTTTTCAACATATTCATTGCGCTTACTTTTTCATTGTAATAATTGTTATTACCAGAATTTTCTTAACCACGTGTAACTAATAATCTGTCAATTAAATTTTTCACATTATTTATCCAAATATGTTCTTTTGGTAAAATATTGTATTTTTATACCTTCTCCAGATCTAGGAGTTTTTTGAGAAATCATTCTTTCGGGTGTGTTTGGCACTGATTTTGATTGAGTTTTTATATGCTTTCCATAAATTGAATCATAAAGCGGTTGAATTAATTTGTCGTTTTTCCAACTTTGATTCTAATTTATTTTATTAATAGGTTTATATCCTTAGAATGCAATATTTGTGCCTATAACAATTTATTTGCAATTTTCATAGTCATTAGTAGTGTATTTACCCACTAAATCTTCAGGTTCTTTTTTGTTAACAAATTGTAATTTGTTATTATGTTAATTTATATTCTTTGCCATTAACAAATAGTTTATCGTTATTTAACTTTACTTCTGTATCTCCAATGTATAATTTACCATTTTGTCCTCGTAAACCATATAGTGTTTTAAAAGCAATTTCTTCAGAAATTTCTTTTCCGAGATTTATAGTAGAATCAGACGCGCGCTGCATCAAATTTTCAATGGTACAATTCCCATTCCCTCTTCAAAATTAGGATATTTTGGGAATAATTCTCTTTCAAATGATGTTTCTTCAGGAGTAGGTGGATAATCTAAATATTTTGCTGCAATAGGAACTAATGTTGTTAATAAATTTTTATTTTCTTTGCTTACTTTTCTACCTTTTTACCGATATCTTGTAATTCGTGAATTAAAGGTACAGCTTTATTCTTATTTCTTTCATATTCCACTTCATGGTGTTTTTTTATAATTTTTGTATCTCTCAATAAGTAATTTAACTCGAGAAAATTCCTTCGAATTTTTCATTAATATAAAATTATTTTCTTATAAATGATTTATAAAAATGTTGAGCGCTTTGATAGACAAATTTTCCCCCCAACAGATCACACTAGTGGAAATTTAAATATTAAAAATAATAGAATTGAATTTTATGTTCCTGTAGGAGATGGCTTTTCTTTTCCAAATGATGCTTATGTTTATGAGCAATTTCTTTTATTAAAGAGAAATAAAGAAGGAAATAATCCAAAATATGTTAAAGCAGATAATATTGATGTTTGTTCTAACTCATTTTTCCTTTTCAATTTTCTAGAGTAGCAATCTCAAAACATGGACATATTATTAAAGCTATTAATTACCCAGGAATAACATCAACAGTAATGAATACTTGTTAAGATCTCCAGGTGAACAAAGTTATTTAGAATTAAGTTGTGTTGATGATTATTCTCGGGTAAAATATACTCACAGTGTTAAACCAAATGAAATAATCTATCCTCCTAGATATCTGTTTGATTTTATTCATGATAACAATGAAGTTTATTGGAAATGTGGCTATAAAATTAATTTTATTCGAAATACGTCTGATAACAATTGTTTGTGTTTTTCAAAAACTGAAGTAGATGGTTCACTTAATAGAAATTATGCTGATCCAGGTAAAATAGATATTCAAGAATTAGAAATTATGTGGCCTCTTGTTGTATACGAATCCAACACAGCCATTGCAATTAAAGAAAAATATACAAACACCTTAAAATTTCTATACATGTGAATGACCAGTATAATAATTTACAATTTGGCATGCCTGATTTCTTAATTGTCGGTTTTCAAACTAATAGAAAAAATTGTGCTGATCAGTATGCAGACGTTTCTGTGTTTGATAATTTTAATATAAGTAATATTTATGTAAAAAACGGAAGAAATTAAATTTTTCCAAAAAAATCGGAATCTAGATATTGGAAATAATTTTTGGGATTAAGCGTTTCTTGCTTACAACGATTTTAGAAATTATAAAACAAAAGTAGATAAAATATATAGCAATAATGAACTTTATTATAAGCCGACTCTAAACTTTGATGGCAATACGAATTATTATTTGTTTTGTGGTCGAAGACCATTGTATATTATTGATTGCTTTTGTAGAAAAACAACTGTAGTTAAATAAAAACAAAACAAATATATTAAAATTAGGGTTGATTTTGATAAGTCTCTTGGAGCAGGAATAATTTGCGATGTTGTTATAATTAGCTAAAGATATTTAACATATGATTTTTGAAAGAGAGAATTACTGAATATATATGAAATTTTAATTTTAGTAAATGGAGGAATCAACAATTTTTTTTATATTTTTATAAAATATTTTAGACTTATAGTTAGGTGTTTACTTTTAGAAGTTTTACGAATTTTAGAAATATAGATTAATTATTTTATCAAATAAAAATTTGTTTTCATATCCTAATTAAAATTTTCTCATAGTATAACTTTTTACAAAACATATATAAAATTTAAATATTATAAATGGATCAAATTATAGAACTTTTAGTATATGTGGCTATTGGATATGAAATTATAAAAACAGCAACTTCCATTGATAGAGAATTGGATATTATTCATTTCAAAATTGTTTTAAAAATCAATGAAATTGTTTAAGATGACATAAATTTTCTAATTTTAAAGAAGATGTTTATGCTTCGGATTTGTGGTGGATGAGATTATGTAATCATTAATGGTTATGGTTCTTTATTTTTTACTTTAAAAGTCTTATTGGTGTTTTCCTCTTGTTGAATAAAATTCATAAAATTCTATCAATGATTTTTTTAAGACTTTCATTTGATTTTTAGTTTAATTTGCTTGTTTTTTGGGCTAAATTTGCTTGATTTAGATTATTTGCTTGCAAATTTGGCAGTTCTAGAAAACGTGAAAAAGTTGCTTGAAAAGCGGGACATTGCTTGATTTTGAACTGAATACAAAAAAAAATCCTGAGCGACAATTTCTGAAAAAGAGGTAAATTTGCTTGATTTTGGGGCTTAAAAATGCTTAATTTGGTGGTAAAATTGCTTGTTTTTATATAAAATCGCTTCAATTTTGGAGGGGTACATTTGCTGGGTTTTGGGCTAATATGCTTGATTTTGGAGTTAAATTGCTTGTTTTTTTGCTTGATTTTGAGGGTCGAAAAATTGGGGGTTTAAATGTGGCTTCTGGGTGTCAATAAAATTGCTTTTAATTGTGGTGGTTTTTGGACTATTTTGATGCTATGTATGTTTTTTTGGGGCTTTTTGAGGTTTTAAATCAAACCTTTTAAAAATCTCTCCATTTATGATGCGTCTAGTTATTTCTAACATTTGCCATGTATCACAAGCGTTTTATAGTTGTATTCATAAAAGAACTCTTTTTTTTTATGTTGAATTGAAATGTTTTTCATATTTTATCTGTAAATTATAATGCTTAATTTATAATTATCATGAATAAAAACAGTGAGAAAACTTGTGGGTTGGTAGTGCCTAGTAAGAAATAGTTCTTATGCAAAATGCTGTTACAACTGAGTCCACACGAATGTGGCGTGTTGTCCTGGCGTAATTTTGTAGTCATAGATAAGCTTAGTATGCACGAGGCGGAGGAATCCCCTGGAAGTAGAACTTTAGCAGGGCTTCAGAAAAGGTTGATGTAACCGTGAATGGATTTAGGGGTACGGCTAATTGCTCCAGCCGGGTGCTGGCGGTGTCTGCACCATTTACCTGCGCATGCGCACAGCAGTACCAAATTTGGAAAAATATGGCTGCCCACAAAGTTACTTCCTTCAAGCTCGTCTGGTCACCGGAAGTGTGTCGACGTGGTGGCGACGTAGATCGCCATAAATGAACGTGTTTGCTGGGATTCGTCGCCAAATCAAGATCTCCCTATAAGCCATAAATTAATTTTTTTTCCAATAAGGCCATGTGATTTTCTATTGGCCGATTCTTCGTTATTTTTGTTATTTGTCTCTGATTGGCCAACAATTCTATGGGGAGAATGAAAATATAGGCGCATAAATAGGAGTGCACAAGCTCAGTTCGGGGTCGATCATCGCCCCGAAGGAGCTCCACCTGCACTGAGTTAAGTAACCCAAAAACTTAATACATAATGTTGTAACTTTAAACTTATGCCTTCATGGCTGAGTTAGGTCAGGCACACTTGGTGCCCTTATAATTCAGGTAGGCGTCATGATGGCGAGATTTATCATGAGAATACTTTGAATTCGGAATTTTGGCAAAATATAAAATGTAAATCAACATCAAAGTTGCCTGCCAAAAACTTTTAGAATATGTTTTTTTTTTAAGGACATTTTAATGTTTTCCCTGTAACTAATGAGAATATATATCTTCATGGTCTCTGTGTAAATTATAAAACTAATGTGCAGTTTTCTCAGATTTCGGCCTTTGTTCGGCCATACGGCCAGTAATTCCTAGTAAGTGTTTTGAGAAGTTCCGAATATAAACAGAATTTAGTAAAATAAAATTGAATTCTAGTTCTCCAAAACTTTTGGCCGCTGTTCGGCCATATACCCAGTTCATTAACTTATATCAAATATCCATTTAATAAGGAATTAGCTAAACATTTAAAATGTTGGAATTAACATTATCAAATAAAGATACTGTTGTGGTTGGCCTCTGTTGGCTATGTTAAGTCATAATATTAGACAACCAAATTCATTTTTAAGGATAGCCATAACCTGTGAGTTTGGCAACACAATCGATATTATTTTTGTGGAAAAATTGCCTTTGGAAATTTAAATATTTCAAACTGTTATTGATATCATAAATGGCACATTGTATTTTAAAGGTCGAATAATCTCAATTGTAGGTTCTTGTAAAATCAAATAAATTTTGAGGAAACATTATATTTGTTATTTCATATAACTAAAATCTCTCTATTGCGGGCCAAAATAATATGTATTTAGTCTGGCCGTTATTTACAACTGTTGCACTCTTTTGCAATAACGTTGGCATAGTAAATTGTATACATTGACCGAAGTAATGTTAATAAATGTAAAAGGCCTGAGGCAAACTCGAAATATTTTTGTATCCAGGTTTTCCTTAAATGAGAAAGGGAAAATTTTAATTGATACCGTAAAAAACATCAAGTAAATTTTCATAATAAATTATTCTATGCTATTTTCTGAATTTGTTGGAAACTAAGTGTAATGAAAACATCATATAAAAAGAATGAATAAAAGAAAAAACTCAAATCATATTTCATGTGTTCTTTGTTCATGTCATAAGTTCTCAAATATATATTACAGTTTATGTGCTCTGTTCAATGAGGGTTTCTTCTAACCTGTTGGAAATTTTAATATTTTCTGAAAATCCAATTTTGCTGCGTCTTTGAGTTAAAGGGCGTAGCAAAAGGTAAACTGTGCTCTCGTTGGACAGGGTGTTTGGTGCGTTGATTTTGGGAATAACACGTGAACTAATGCTAGTTAAGAAGAAAAGTAAAATTTTGAGTGGTCAAAAATTTTTCTTACTCTAGGTTCCGGGCTATTTTTAACTTTTGCGATGTCTACAGCTTGGGTGCTGCATTTATCCAAGCCAACGTTGTACCAGCTCCTCAAGGAGGCTGGAGTCGATGCAGTAGACACCGAATCTACTGACGAGCTGTGCGTCAAAGTCTGGGCTAAATTGCAATATTGCCATGTAGAATTAGGCGGTTATTTCCCGTGTAAACGAACGCTGTAGTCCGTTGCGACGTGTTGAAACGGGGTTGTATTGGGAAACTGTCACAACAGGCCGAAGTTGTGTAAGTTTTCTTAACTTTTTACATTAAACTCATACAATTTCACCATAGCACGCAATCGATTTATCTTGACGAGAGCTGTCGATTAAAATTTAAACGATCACCGTTGCTTCTCAAAAGTTATACTACGCGGAAGTTATGAGACGCGGCGAAACGTAACATATTCTTTGATCCTTTGGCAATCGCGTGGTGTAATTGAATTTTGAAAGTATACGATAGATTGCAGCAATGCCAAACTGTGTCCCCGATTTTGTTATCATCGGATTTTCTGGATTGCCTCCCACTATGGTCGCAAATTTAATGAAGAATTAACGTAAAAATGATAGGGTCACCTCTTAAAATCCCACAAGTACACACAGCACATTAATACTGCACGCAAGTTCAGAGCCCTGCGTCTAGAGGCGATGGTTCTCTTGATGTGCGTGACAGTGTCAGCCTTATCTCTCCCGCGCTTCTGATCCCCAAACGTGGGAAACAGCTCCGTATACACATGCTCCTTATTGAGGACACGGCGAACAGGTATTTTACGTTTCGTTTCCACAATTTAAAAAAGTTACAGATTATAGAAACTTTCGTCTTGGTATATTTATTTGAGTAACCCGTTGGATCCGACAGTTAATTAGGAACTGCTTTGTCACATGGAAATATTATGCGATAGTAAAATACCTGTATATTCGAAATTAAGACATAATGTACATGAAGTATGCCAGGAAAATATTCACCTACCCTCTAGCTATTATAAACAGTATGTGTGTATTTGAAAACTGTATAATATACAACGTTACGTGGGGAAATCATGTCACGCATTTGCTGCAGTATTTCTGAACGTTCATCAGTTAATGGTGGCAGTGAACAAACGCCCTTTGATAAAATGAAAAAAAAATCGTGTTGTAAAAATAGGCCAGCGTTACACACTGCTATGAAGCGATCGATTGAGACCCTATTGGAGTTATGCAGTAATTATCATTATAAACGAAAATTACATGGTCTTTATGTGAAATTGTTATACACGTATTTAGGGACAATAAAATGTCATTGATCCTAAATTTTTATTTTCATGTCAGAGATTTTCAAGCTAATAAATATTTATGCTTGTAGCAAACACGTTTCGAATACTTTTTCACCCAATAAAGTAGTGAAATTTTGCAGACCACCGCCTCGACAATAATTAGCCCTAGTGCGTTTCTACGGCTAAAATTATAGGACCCGCGTTCAGTCGAGATTGAATGGCAAAGGTTCTAACCTTGCGTCATTTTAAGTTATAATACTCATAGGCCCCTCATTCAGTAAAGTACTGTTCTTTACCATACAGCTGAGGGGATGTGGATCATGGTCTATTACGAGCTCTGACATAACTGACAATGCTATTGGTGGCAAGGTGGCTGGTGAGCTCTGATTCGCTGCTCCTTTCTCCGTGACGTCCCCAACAGCCAATACTTGCGTAAGTTTGCAGGTGGCATGTGAAGTTTGTCGAACTTTGTCTTTTCATGGCTACTGCACACTGTACCATCACGTGATTACCTTCAACTGCCAGTCGTAATATGTTGATGTCATAGGAACGCATGCGAAGAACGAAAAAAAAAATTCGGGTTTTCCTCAAATTAAACTCTGAAGTAAACTCGCCAGTGAAGTATCTTCTCATATCAAAATCATTTTTAAAGGATTTTATAACTGATAATAGAGAAAAAATTATATTTTTTTTGGTTTCAAGTACTATTTCTATTTAACGTAAATAATTATTGTTTACGTAACAAATCCTAATTGAAATAACTTGTCTCCAAAACAGTTTTAACTCAAAATTATAATGCACTGCTCAAATTGCTCAGTATCATAAATACAAATTTTATTAGAATTAATTAAGCGAAAGCAATAATATCTAGATCTAAAAAAGTTTCGGGAAAATACTGCAGGTAATTAAAATATTTATTTTCATGTACGGCATATTTCGAGGCATTTCATATTTCGCTACGTACGGCCTACTGCTATAATAATATGATGGTATTTTGTGATGAAGGTTAACAGAACTTCCAACAGTCTGTGAATGGTGTTGTCGGTAATGATAATGTAGGTGTGTCCTTTAAAAGAGGCCCCGTGGGACATATGAGAAATGGAGCGAGATAATGAGGAAATACAATCCTCGGTGCCTTTTTTAAAGGACTCTGTCTGTACAAAGCTGCTAGCATACATAGTCACACAACAATTATGGTGTTTTAATAAGTATTTTGCTTCTAATCAAAAAAGGTTGAAACGTATAATACATTCAAATGCATTACCATTTATATGGCACGTACAAAAACACGTTTTGTCAGATGTAAACGATAAAATACACTCATCAGCAAAATAAAACGTTGGAACCACAAGGAAACAACCTACAGAAATGAAGCATAGTGGGTAGGTTTGACCGCGTGAGACATGCAGATGGTTCTCGTATCATTCTCGGCAGCGCAAGTGATGTCAGCAAGTGCGGGCCTCCTCGCTGTACCTGGCGAACAATATAAGTTCGTCCCGGTGCGCATGCATTTCTTTGACTCGTGCTATTGTGTCGGTAGCATTTATTCAGAGTGTAGAATGCCTCGGAGACAAGCGGATTTTCGCACGTGGGAATGGTGCCGTACGATGCCGCTGGTCGGCGGGTTTCCTTGAGGATCTCCCTTTTATTCCGTCCTTGCACTGATCCATAATCACTTCGCTTCACTCTCATCAACTATCAAGATCTCGATGTTACGAGCCGCCCAAATCTCTTCACTCACTCGGAGACAAGTTCGCCAGCACTTCGGACAGTTGGGCGCGTTCGAGAGGGGTCGCATTGTAGTACTGCGGGAAGCGGGATTGTCATTGCGCCGTATTGCGCGCCATACAGCTCGTGCGGATATTACCTTACTACGGTGTTGGTGCCAGTGGATAGGTGAAGGCGCGCACATACGACACGTTGGATCTGGGGGAGACCACCTTGGACCACACCCGAGAGAGAACCGACGGATTTTTTGACATGAGCGGAGTGCCCCAACCGCCATGACTGCGGACATTTACCGACCAGTGATGCCCACCCTGCATCAGCATGTGAGTGCTAGTACCTATGGTAGACAGCTGCACGACGCCGGACTACATGCACGCAGACAATTACCGGCTACCAATAACATCAAACCAACGTCGCTAATCCTAGTAGCAAACAACAAGCGGACAGTAATTGGCCAACTGTTGGCACAGGTGGTGCATGTTCGCCCACATGACTGTAAGTGTATTCTTATGTGGTACGCAATAAGACCACGTGAGCAATAGTGACTGTATCTGCTTGGGAAGTATTTTCGATGTAGGCTATTAAACACAAAATGATTGACAGAATTTAATGTGTGGCCCCAAGCAAACATCAGTGAATCGCCCACTGGCATCTTAGAACACGTGGAAAACATGTGGCTGATGTATGCCAAAGAGTATGATTATAAGATCATGTTTGCGCATAAAACCCTCGCATGGTAGAATGGTTCATTTCTGATAGTTGGTCATCATCGTATGGGAAATTGTGGACTTTTTAACACAAAATGACTGACGAAATTTCATATATGGCGCACAAGCAAATGTCTGTGAAACACCCACAGGCATCTTAGATTATGTAGAGAATGTGTGAGCGATGTTTGCCAAAGATTACATAACAGAACAATTAATTTTTGATAGTGGGGCATCATCGTGTGGGCCCCAAGCAGCAAACAACAAGCAGTTTACAGTTAGCCAACTGTTGCCAGTGGTGACAACGTTCGCATTTATGACTGTTAGAATTTATTAGATGGTTGACAATCAGGTCATATAAACAAACGTGACAGTACCTATTTTACAAATACTCGTAATATGGGCCAATGTTCTCACGATGACTTAAATTTCTACAGTTACCCCACAAGCAGATGATAAAGGAAATGCTAACTGTTACTCACTGTTGGGAAAATATTAGCAGCATGTTTATGGGCCATTCACGGCATGCCAACTGTTGTTCATTGCTGGGGACATAATAGCAGCATACTTACCGTCTTTTGTGGTATGTCAACTGTTCCTTATTACTGAGGAAACATGATCAACAAGTTTATGTTCCATTATGGCATACCGACTATGTGGTGTTGTGCAGTGGCAAATAGCATATGTGTATTCAATTGATTTTTTATTTCATGTATATATGAAGTAAAAATATCACGTGGCATTGCTAGTAATAGTAAAAATGGTGTTTAGACCAGAAACCTGCAAAGCATATCACGCAAAAAAAAATCATTATTTTGCAATTTTAATTCTACCTGAAAGTAGTCCGAAACTAAAATACTGATCTTTTAAACAAAACACATAAATCCCAATATTGACTCGTGATACTAACGTTGTCTATATAGCAAAGCTAATGATTCCATTATGTATGTGAAGTCAGTATCCACATTTACTCAAAACGTCGTATATGAATATGTTGTAGAGTAGTTGATAGCATACTTGGCTGTAGATGAAAGGTTTGTTAGTTCGATTCCAGGTTTCTCCAAAGAAATTTACTGATTGAGAAATAAAGCTGAAGATAACACATATGAATATGGTAAATACATCAAATATTTATTTGGGTAAGACACAATTGATCTTTTTTTGGTTTTGAAAATGCATGGCAAGCTGCGTCTATGTGGGCTACAAGTGGCTAATATCTGGGCCACAAGTGGCTTACCAAAAATTGGCTAACGACATGTGGTTTACTTACAGCAGGCCAGAAGCAGAAAGTCGGAAGTGGCCCTCTTGTGGTTAACTTACGGGCAACTCTTGTTTTCCCATATATCAGCCAATAGTTCATCAAGAAGTGACCCGCATACCATCCTGTTTTCACCCGCCATTTTGTTTCATCTACTATATTGTTTCCACTCGCCATCTTGTTTCCATCGATCATTTAGTTTCTGCCTACCATCTTGTTTCCAGTGACCATCTTGTTTCTGCTGCCATCTTGTTTCTGGTCACCATCTCGTTTCCTAATTACTCACCTTCTTCAATCCCCTGCCATCTTGGATTTCAACTGCTGTAGTTGTCTTGATGTCTGGTAAAATGCACCACTGATTCTTGTTATGTTGTTTATTGCTGCTAGAGTGTGCTACCATTGTCCAAATTTTTGTTCCACTTTCCTTCGTTCAACTGCCACTTGCTAGGGTTGCTGGTCGCGCTCTCACGTGGCCACCAATTTTGGTTCTGGAGTTTTTCTTACTATCAATTATAAATAGATGTACTTATAACAAATATACATAAGTATTTATTTTTAATTGTTTGTTACATTTTAGTTTATTGTTTACAATATTTATTTTTCTTCGTTGATATTTCTTGTTGTTTGTGCTAATCATCCATCTTCCTGTCACAACACACCCTCCCTCATGAATCACCTACACCTCTATCCTCCAACCCCTCCTACCTCCCACTATTCCTAACCACTCATTTGCCACTCCCAACCCCTCTTCACCCACCCCTATTTCCCAACCCGTACCTATTTTCCATTCACAAGTTTGTCAGAGCCAATCAGTCGCCTTCGCCTACCACCTCCATTGCACTCACTCCATTGCTGATTGTGGTACTGATTACGAAATGTTGATGGAAAAATTGAAGGATCGAAGGAATGATTGAAAGATTGATGGAAAGACTGAAATATTATGGTGCTAATTGTGGAGCTATTTTGGAGCGATTGTAGTGCTAATTGCGAAAGATTGATAGAAAGATTGTGAAATATTTATGGAAACATTGATGGAAAGATTAAAATATTGATGGAAATAATGAAAGATTGTGTTGCTAATTGCAGTGCTGATTGATGGAATGATTGAAAGATTTAGGAAAGATTGTGAAATATTTATGGAAAGATTGGATGGTTTACGGATTGATGGTGAAGAAGAGCACGAAAGTTAAGACTGTTTCTCACCCTCATAAACTCCAAGTCTCAGGGTTATATTGGTTCGTAAACCATAGACAACTATGCCTATAAAATTATTGGAAGATGTTGATCCTTACCACGATATCATACTTGTGCAGAGAGTCGTTACTCATATGATAGTGCTTGGTTAAATCACATATAACTACATTTAAATAATCTGTATACCATATTTATTTCAACAAAATAGACGAGGCAGTGAATAATGTGCAGATGCTTATGTCGTGTAAAAATTAGACTTCAAGAGAGGGGACTGGAAATGAAGTTGAGAGAACGTTTTGCATTGTTCCTCTGTACTCTGCGTAAAATTTTAGTACAACTTAAAAAAAATGAAAATGAAATATATTCTTATATCGAATAATAAACACAAACTTTTTATTTCACATATCCTACGCCTATAAAAAGTAATATGGTTACCAGACACAAATGCAGGGGGCAACGTTGACCTCAGCAGGTATATAAGTAGCTGGGTTAATTTTTTGAGGATTTTTGTAGTAATATAATTTAATAAATTTTAAACAAAAAAATCAGTTTTTTCTTATTAACTTTATATGATAGCCAATCTGTTATAAAGCGTTTTTGTTAAAAAATATCACCATGAAGCAAATATATAGGCTAATTATGACGGTTATAAAGGGCTTAAACATACATTCCTGGAGCTAAAAATGATACTTGCAAACTGAATTTCATGAGCCTACCTCCTAGTGTAGGCAAATAATATTCGCCTACACTAGTATCTGTAAATATTCGTTTGCTTACGAGCTGACTTGCGAAAAAATGTGGTCTGCTAGATACGTATTTAGAAAGAATATATAAAAACCAATCAATGTGAGCATAGGTACATATGATTCAGCCCCCTACTGAAATTAGTGAGAAGTTTTTAATACAACATTTACCTTTAAAAAGTTTTCAAAATGGTAAATACGATGAATTTAAACTGAAAAAATCTCTCCCTCCAATAAATGTAATCATGAGCCATATATGCATTGATAGAAAAATATATTACAAAATGTTTAAAATATTAAAAATTTATGTAATTGTATGAGGGGATGACAGCCTCTTCATTTGGTGACTATTGTGACAGATTTTAAGAGAACCCTTCATGTCGTGCTTAAGCAGCTCAATGGTTAGAATACCCGACTCTTATTCGAGAGTTTGTTGGTTAAAATCCCCATTTCTATGAGAATTATACTTTTCTGAAATGTTACCAGCTGTCACGGGGATGTGTGAAATTTACATAATTAGAATTTTATAAACCAATTTTTCATTAAAAATGCATTTTCGATACATTCTAGGGTTTTTTATGATTAGGATTTTTTAAATGATAAATAAAATAAATTTAAATAAAATAATTTAATAATTTGTAATGCACCGATTCCTAGATGTCTTATAATTTTACGATTGATTGTCAAGGCCAGCTACCCTGCCCGACCCACGAGATTAGGTGGGGTGACGGTACTGAGTTTTAAAATGGAAGGGGGTTAGGGGCATACATCTTAGATCAATATGATTATCCTGACGTTGGGTTACATAATCGATATGACATTACGATCGTATGCGCAGTGAAAAGACGAATTCGGTTATATATAACACTCAATACTTACACATTTGATTTTTTTAATTATAAAAATGTATTTAAATTTTAAAAAGTTGAGATTTTTTTTTTACTTTTGTTGATTGCGCGGGGATAAGAGGGTGGTCGATGATTTTCGTAATGGTTAGGAGCCTGATGGGTGGTGGGCTAGAAGCAATAACCGAGCCTCCCAAATCACTTCGAATTGGCTGAAAATTGCGGTTAGGTGGGTCACTATTGCATATTCCAGGACATACATTATTTTTTTCACAAATTTTTTGAAAAAAACGGTACATTTCTGGGGAAAAAAGGGAAATTCTGGATAAAGTAATTGATTTCTGAAGTGATTTTTGGAGGTAAAACAGGTGATTTTGAGGGAAATTCCAAGATAAGGGACACCACCACGGCGCCACAGCCACAGCCCTCAGCCCTTGCAACAGAATGAACATTACCTTTCTACTGATAAAAGGGAACATTCTTTGAAAATATTCTCACCGTTACCGATGGCATATTGTTGCAGCAAATCCGTCATGTTGATGTGCGTGACTCCTCTTTTCTCCTGCATCAAGTTGTCGCAATGTGTCACCTTACCGCTGCCTGGCCCACCTGAAAACCACGCATACATCATTACTAAGAAAGTCTCACAAGCATTACTGCCTGTAACTTCTAGTAGTAATTAGTTAACACCACATGTGAAAACATGGAGGTAAGAGTAATCAGGAGATGGCATGCGTACTAGAAGCTATGCTTTCAACCATTGTCATATTGTGAAATCTAAAACAATGAAACTGTGGTTGTTTGTTTATGCATTAAATGAATGTTAACTGCAGTAAACTTTCTAAATAAATAAAACTGCTGAAGTTTAAAATTTTAACCAAACATTAACATGCTTTGATATAATAGCTGTATCGTATTCCTGAAATGTTGCGTTTTCAATGTTTTTGGGGTCACAACATAGTGGAGAGGCTGCATAATTTTTCCATGCACAGCCACAGAAAAGGACACCCCCTGCATGAAAATATTTTAAGATATTGTTTATCAACTTAGATAGTTGTGTTGGTTGTGTGAGGAATTGGGAGGAAGGGGGAGGCTATAATGCATGCTGTTGCGGAGGTTGATAACGTTCTTCGCTTTTGAACATACAACGTAGTGAGGTATGTATGTGTTGTAAAGACAAAACGGCACTTACCGAAGTGACGGCCTTTAATACCGGCACTCACAGTATATAATAAAGATATATTTAATTCCGTTATAAAAATGTATAAATGGAAGGTCAATCTGCCATATTATCAACAGCTATCCTGATAACATCTAAGGATTAGTATCGAATTCGACAGGAATAGCAGTTTCTATTTCGATCGCAGTTACTGACTTACGCATGCGCATTACGCCTGAATAGCTACCAAAAACTTGTTTGAAAGTTGAAAACCAATATTTATAGTAGCTAATTATTGAGACAGCAAGTGTGGTTGTCGACTATAGCGCAAAGGCCTTCAATAATATGGAATACTCCCCCCCCCCCCCAATTAATAGGTCTATGTTTAATTTTGGAGAGTTTCTAGCATTTCATCGACTACACTGCTGGGCCGGGACATCAAAAACACTTTGAAGAAGACATCAAAACATTTTGTAAGCAGTTACTGGATTAAATACATCGTTAGTAAGCAGCGTTAATCATTGGGGCAGAAAAAGAGCAACGGCGCAGTGACGTACAGTAGTGACGTACGGACTCGCCTCTTTTGAGACATTTTTCATTTTCGTATCATAATTTTGGTTTCAGAGTAATTATTAACAATCTTTGATTACAGAAAATTTTACTTTTACGAGCTGTTTAATATTTTGTGCTTAATTTCCAATATGTATTATTTGCTAGCTGTGAAAAATCGAGAACATATTTACAATTTATTAATATTTTCTCAACTTTTGAAACCAGCAAATAAACTACAGTAAAAATAAGATATAAAAATAATGAACAACTTTTAAAATTTAAACCAAATATTTTCATTAATTTTTTCTGAAACTGAAATTATTAAACGAAAACGAAGAACATCTGTATCACAATTGAAACCGAGCCTTAATATGGCGCCTTCCCTCATCTGAAGGCAATGTAGGGCGCCATTTTACGCTCTTGGAATCGTGCAAACCTCGAGTGGTGCCCTGCGACGTTCTGCCTCACAGTGCCGACAGAGATCTTGAAGCATTTGGCAGTGGTATTTATTCCATAGACGCAATGTAAGCAATGCTTATGCTATACATATTGGAAATATTTGATCCTTTATAGTTTTCGCCTTAACTTTAAATACATCTAATTCTGAGTTTCCCGTTTCCGATTCGAGAAACAGAGTTTTCGTAACCCCCGTACTGTACACGCATAGTGCTGCTACCTAGTATTTATTTCCACAAACGGCAGAGACTAGCGATGAATCGAACTCGCAATCGAGTTACCTTCCGAGTTCCTTCGGCAGGGTAAGCAGTCGTTCTGTTTGCGTCCTCCAGACCTCATTTCCTTGGGAAATGGATAAAAGTGATAAAAGTGTTTGGGAAAACAGGAGTTTTCTTGTAGTTTGTAATATGCTCTCTAAATAATAGTCAATTTAATTATTATTGCATTCATTTCGTTTCCGTTTTATAACTAATGTTAGATATTATAAAATGGTAAATACATGTTGAGGGTAAGCAAAGTTGGAAGTTGCGTTTGTTAGTAGATGTTGAAAATGGGACCACAGCCCGGCTCTAGTAAATGTTATCTAAAACACCCAAATATGTAGGGCTATTATACTCTTTATCCTGTACAAAAACTCACTACACGCCACTGGCATTTGGGTATGTCGCGGGTGCTGGAGCAGACGGTGTTTCAGCTGGTCCCATACGTGCTCAATTGGTGATCTTGCAAAAGCCTAGTTATGGTGCCCATGCCTCGTACAGCGTGTTGTAATATTACAGTGGGATGCGAACGTGCATTATCATGCTGCAGAATGCCATCAGAAGGACGTCGTACAAATGGCAGGAAATGGGGACATTCGACCTCGGTGGAAAAAGCATCATGCACAAATACAAGACCTGCTCCCGAGTCGTGACTAACCGCTCGTTAAATACTATGTCATAACACAAAACCTGTAATTTTTCAGCAGAAGCATTTGAAAATTTTAAAGGACTACCATTTCCAGTAAAAAAAAATTTGCAAACACAGTGTTTAAATTCTTGGCAATGGAAATCATTGCAGTGGTTATGAGCATAATTAATTTATTCCAGATGCTACCAAAAGTACATCAGTTGCCTCAGAGTAACCCCCATTTACACTTATGTAATTTCTGCTATAAACATTACGCTTACAATGCGACATAAATAAATATGAGATATTCTCGACTAAATTAGAATCACATTGGTGACACTGTCAATCTCTCCTACCATATTGGAACATTATAGTGCAGTACAACAAAACGTAGGCTTCAGTTTTGTCCTATCATAATTAAACTTAAGATGATTTCCGTGCTTCTTAACATACCACTGAGATTTGAAAGACATATTAAAGTGTTTGTAAGTCTATGGGATAAAATTATTTGCCAGTAAATCCTGACAGTCTTCTTTCTTCGTAGGAGCTAGTCCTGGCTTGGAAACAAATGCTGGTGTTAGAAGCAGGTCTTATACGATCTTCCTTTTCTTGATTACAGGTAGGTCTTGAAAATCTTCGCAGTAGGTTCTCCTACAAAACATATAATATGGTGGTTCACTCTGAACTTTGATAACTTTCATATCTGCCAGTTTTATTGTTGTCAGATCAACTACAACAGAAGCAATATGCTTCACATAATATAAATCTTCGTAGAGTAATAAACCCTTCAGTGGTCCACGTCTCAGTTGGCGCTTCATTTGTCGTTCAGTCATATAATAAGCTGAGTCTCCTTCATTCTGAATGTGGCATCTGATCATATATGTGTGGGTTATAGATTTTATTCCCAGGTAACGAACAGCATAAAAATAGAGGCCCAACATGAATTTATTTTTGTGTTGGTCGGTACAGTCATCTGAGTAGAGATTGACTTCAGTGTCAATGGTGTTAGGTAGGTTTCTTCTTTAAATATATTAACTCCCATTTACCTAATTCATTCACTCCCCGGTGCTCGCTTGCCTCATTTTACACACAATAATCACACGCATTTGTGTTGAGGTCATAAATAATAAAGTCGAGGACATTTAGTTCTTATTTATAGTAAAATGCAAAACCATCGTATTTTGGTAATTGTAAAACAGGCGGACTGTCATACAGTGTACTGCCATTATACAATTGTCGTTATCTTAAACGAATTATTCGCAACCAAATGTTTATCATATTTAGATTTCAGATTTTCCTTTACCTGAGAGTCGCCATTCTCATAGGCAACGCACATTTCACAAAAATCATTTCTAGGTAGGTAGCAAAAAAAAAGAGATATGCATGAACACGCGATGAGATACTCCATAGATTGCATGCGGTTCCTGTTTTGCTTCGCAGATGGCAACAAATCCCTGTGAATATCACCAGATGACCTGCTTCCATTAATAAATTGCCTTTAAGCTTTAGCCCGGGTGTAATTGCTTTCAATTTTGGGAATAGATTCAATATGCTGCCAGAAGTAAGATTATGGGGAATCGGGCACAATGAAATGGGGATTCGGAGACTTTTTTAATTTCCCTTATTTCGCTTTTTCCCTTAAAAATTTCCCATTTTCCCTCAAAATCGACTAAAATTCAATAAAACATTCCCTTTTTCTCTGAAAATTTCCTTTTTTATTCTTTCAAAATTTCCAATTTTTCCCTAAAAACACTGTCTCCTTTTGCAAAAACGAGTCATTGGGAGCCCTTGAGCCACTCGTTAGGACTCTTGACTCTTGACTCAGGACCAGGACTAAGAACCTATAACCACGACATTGAACCCAAAAAAATTCCAAAAAATCCATATGTCAGCAAGCATATTACATTACTCATTACTACCACCATCTTGGATCCAGGTTACCTTGACCTCGACTCCATGACCTTGGATAACTTTGAGCCCCAAAAATAATCCAAATAATTCCAAAAAAAATTTAAAACAATCAGCGAGCATATAACGTTACTAACTAGACCCACTACCACCATATTGGTTACATATGACCTTGACTTTGACCCCATGATCTAGAATGACCTCGAACCCAAAAAAATCATCAAAATTGAAAAAAATAATCATTAATCAACATACCAAAGAGTTCCAAAAACCTAAATTATTCTAAAAATTATTAAAAACTTTATTATTAAAACATATTATTATAAATCTAAATATTCGGGCTTAGAGGTGACGAGGGAGTGGAACCGACCAGCCACCATGTTATGATGTCACCCAACTACCATTTTAGACCCAGGTGACCTTGACCTTGACCCATTTTAATGAACCTATAACCATGACCTTTGATGACATTGAAAACAAAAACTCGAGACAAAATGTTAAAAATTGGATAAATTCATAAAAGTCAGCAAGCATATTACATAATTGACTACTACCACCATCTTAGATTCAAGTGACCCATGACCTTGACCATACAACCATGACCTTAGGTGACTTGAAAACAAAAACTCTTTGGAAAAAATTGTAAAAATAGAATAAATTCATAAAAGTCAGAGGGTATATTAGGTTACTGACTACCATCACCATTTTGGATGAAACGCTTGTTTCTTTTATCAATCCTGCGATCAATATCGCAATATTTTCATCAATCAGCTCCTCAATCAGTACGCATTCAGCACTGCAATCAACACCGTAAACAGCTCCACAATTTCAATCAGTTCCACTATCGCAATCAGCTCCACAATCTTTCTCAATCAGCTCCACAATCGCAATTATATCCATAATCGGAATCAGTTCCACAATCGCAATCAGCTCCACAATCTTTCGCAGTCATTTCCACAATCGGAATCAGCACCACAATCTTTAATTAATGTTTTGCATGCAGTCAACTGTTTATGAATTTTTTACTAAAGTTTTTATTATAATTCTATATGCAGATATTTACGTATATATGCGAGTGCTCACAGCACCACTTTAAAGTTGTGAGGGATAAAAGGTTATGACACCAAAAAAAATTAAAATTAACATATTAAAAAGTAATAATTGATTATTATTTTGTAATTACAGTTTCAGAAAAAAAACAGTTCATCACATCATGCGATACATCCCCGTTGCTTCAGTTTACTGACGATTGAAGATTTCGCAACAAAGCGCGAGAAATCCCCGCGTTTTCGAAGGTCAATAAACTATGTTAGTCTATCAACAAGTTCATTTGGGTCGTCGGGAAATAGGTAGTCAGTATTCTCGATGTCCTCTGCCTTCTTCGCGTCACTCATTTCAGCAAATGTGGTGGAGGGGTGTGTGAGGGTACATTGAGAAAATTACCATTATCGTTTTCAACATTATCACTGTCCTCATGTTCATTTTCATATATGCTATCTTCATAATCGTATTCATTTCCTGTTTCATCATCAATATTATATTTACATTTATTTGTAGCAGGAGTTGTATGCTAATAAGTATTTAGAGTTCATGGTAGTTTGTTTTTAAGTTCATCGAATCCACGCGAAAGTCTTGCAAGTGTACATTCCACACATAGTGAGTATACTGCACTCATTCCGTCTTTAGCATTAACTGTCTTATCATAATCACCTGTCGTATCGGTACCCATAGATGCAGCAATATGTAGTGCCGGCAACCCTTACTGACTCCCAGTAGACGAATTTTGCAGATCTCCGTATGTTCTTTCAATGTATCGCCTTGCACAATATGCATGGGACCACTATTGTATTGCTTCATAGCGCGAAAATGGCTCTTCGTACAGGCCATTCTATCATGTCGACGAGCATTTTGACGATAGGTGAAACTCGATCGCAGAATGGGTCAATGGGTCAGTCTTGTGAGGGGTCGGTCCGACAACAGGAGTAGGTTGTCAAATAATGGTTAAATCTTACTGACGAAACATGTTAGTATGTTTATAATAAGAGAGAGCAGTAGCTAGGCAAAGTAGATACACATGTCGCCACTGTGGGAAGGACTTTGGTTTTTTTCATGAATATGATGCAAGGCAATGATCCTACGAAGTCTACTGTAGAGCTTACATGTGTACCTTCACCCAATGCTGGAAAATTACATGGAAACAGTGTTGCTAGTGTAGAAAGATCTTCAGCAAAAGCTGCCATGCCCGTCGACATGAGAGAACGACCTGCGGAATGACGGCTCCACCTGTTCCAGAAGATTTTTTTGCGGTAACATACAGATCTTTAAGCAAAGTGTTATTCTACCCATATACGTTCATGCTTATTATGAAGATATTTTCCTCGGATCGCGACATGGAAGCCTATTTCCGGGACCATCGGGTTGTGGCAAGACATGCGTCCTACTGAGCCTGCTGGAAGAAGAGAATGGTCTTCGGTTCGAGAACGTGTACCTGTACTCCCAGTCGCTCCAGAAACCGAAATACCAGCGACAAGCACGAGTACTGCAAGCCGTGGAAGGCTTCGGTTATTTCCCATGCAGCGATAATGAAGCCGACGTGCCGCCAAGTGAAGCACCTGACAAACTCTATATTTGTCTTCGATTTCATTGCCTGCAAGAAGCAAACTCATATTCAAGAGTACTTTAACATGGGGTGACTTGCATACGTGGACTGCGTGTACATCGGACATACATATTCGCGCATATCCAAACAAATGCTTCGCGATAGTACTAATGTGTTGGTGCTGTTTCGCATGGACAATATGAACTAGTGGCATCCGTACGACGACCACGTCAATACGGACATGACGTTTGCAGACTTCAAATATATGTGTTCCTTATGCTGGAAAGACAATTACGAATATTTTTACGATCGTTAATGAATGCCTGCTACATAAGGGAAGATACAGGAGTGGGTTCGATCAATTCATCGCTGTCTGCCGAGAAGGTTCGCTTAACGGGAACCAGCAAGTCATGTCATCAATACCTCCTGCTACATCGATAGGTACCGTTTCTGGAGACGATTATGACGGCGCAGTTAATGCTAAAGACGGAATTAGTGCAGTCCAGTCGGTTTGTGCGGAAGGTACACTTGCAAAATGTTCGTGTGATGTCGAAAAACTTCAAAATAAACGACCGTCAGCTCTAGATACTGATGAGCATACAACTCCTGCTACAAAGAAAATGTAAACTTGTTATTGAGGGTGAAGCAGGAAGTGAAGTTAATCATAAAGACAGCATTGATGATGACTATGGAGGCAGTGATAATGTTGAAGACGATGATCATTCTCTCGACGTTCCCGCATATTTTGACGAGTTTCCTTCGACAAATGATGCGAAGAAGACAGAAGACGACGATTATACTGACTGTATGTTTACTGAAGATCCCAACAAACTTGTTGATAGACTCGAATATTTGCTTGACTTCCATAAACAGGGGGATTTATCGGACATGAAAGAGGTGGTTTCGATCTTCGAAGAACTTAAGGACCGGGGCTATATCAGATGATATGATGAACTGCTTTCTTCTGGAAACGTATTTACAAAATAATAATAATAAATTACTATACAAAATTTATTTTTCTTTATTTTTGCTGTCGTATCCTCCTGTTGGCCTTTAAGTTTTTAATAGCAACTAAATGTATCTAGAATATTAAATCAATTATGCATTTAGTCAAAGTCATGCATCTTGAAAGTAGCTATACCATTGATTGGAATTTATTTACTATATTAATAGGATGGAAAATTCTAGGTTTTCTTATGTCTCTAACTATAAGTGCTGACAGTTTGCTTGGTAGTGAAATCGAGACGTTACAGTAGTAGTCAGTAATATAATATGCTTGTTGAATATTATGTATTTTATCTGTAGGTTTTTTTGTTTTAAAGGTCATTCAAGGTAATGGGGTCAAGGTCAGGGTTGTATGCAGCTAATATGGTGGTAGTAGTCTGTAATGTATTATGCTTGTTGACTTTTAGGTATTTTTTTCTAGAGTTTTGGGTTTCCAGGGTCATGGAGTCAATGCCATGGTCATTCGCTTGCAATAATGTGGATGGGTGATGTCTACCAAGATGGTGGTTGCCTAGCAAGATGATGGTCGCCTACCAAGATAGTCGTCACCTATCAAGATGGCGGTCACCTACCAAGATGGTGGCCTCCAGTGTCGTATAAACAAATGACTAACGATAAAATCAAGATGGCGGAATGAGTATAGGTGAGGGGAGTGGGGGTGAGGGAGTTAGTCGTCTGCTGGGCATGGTGCTGGGGGGGGGGGAGACCTTGGAAAATGTAAGTTTTTAAATACATTTTTATACATTTTTAAATTTTTTGCTTATAAATCCAAAATTGTAGCCCTGGTATTGGGATACATAATGGATATGACATAATTATCGTATGCGCCTTGAAAAGACGAGTCCGGTGATATAAAACTCTGATACTTATAGCATTAAGTTTTTTAATCATAAAAAATATATTTTAATTTAAAAAAGAAAATTATTATTTAGATTTTTCGGAATTAAAGGTCAAATGTCCTAAATTCCACTCTCCTAACCCCAAGAGCAAGCTGGGTCACTGATCCCTGTTACAGAAAATAACTGAAAATGGACTTTTCTGGGGAGTCATTTTTGGCAAAATGGGAAAAACGGGACATTTTTAAGGAAAAAAGGGAAATTTTAAGGCATTTTTGTGCTAAAATATACGGTTTTGTGCGAAAATGGGCGATTTTTGAAAGGAAAATTTCAACATGGTGGCCAGAACCCGGATCCCTCTCCTGGCTCCTGCGCCAGAAGTAACTATGCCCTACTACTGTTGACCGATTAACGAAGTAGCCGCTCACAGATTGGCTCAATTATAGCGTTATCTTAATCTTAGCTAAGGCTTTGTGCAGCCATATTGAGTATGATACTACGATTTGACGGGGCGTGACGTGTGTCACGCGCCCGGTAGGATTTTATTTTGCAGCTCGTAGGGAAAGTGACGCGAGTGCCGCAGTTATATAACAGACCACAAATAAGCATTCCCGGGAAGTTTTCATAAACAGAAGAGGGTCTGTTTGGGCCGTAAGCCTGCAGTTATGGTAATTCAGTTCGTCTATCACGAATAACGAGTGGTACTTGAAAGACTGTATCATCGTTGTACCACGGCCCGTGTGCCCAAAGCAGGGAAGATTATTTTTGAGATGTCTCGCGGGTCACAATATGCTGCAAGCCTACATACCACTGCATCACAGTTCAGCGTGTAGGTTGTAAATATTTCTACGATTCTAAGTAAAGCTTCTTTTGAAATGGTCACCGTTCAAATTTTCTCGTCGTATAGGAGAGTACGCCGTTTTTAATTTGGATAGACGCCAAGTGAACTTGCTTAATATTCTAAACCTACAATCCCCGAGTGTCTAGAGCCTTGCCCTCAATATTGAGAAAGCAATTAATTCAAAGGGCTACATGATATTTAACGAATCGTACATCAATGGGCGATGCTACTTCGTTTACGGCCACTACATGCAATTTAGATGTGATTTTGAATGAAAATTTCAATGTTGCCAATAATTTCAGAGATAATATAATTATTAAGAAGAATATATTAGTACGATAGAATTATTTGCAATAAAATTAATGATGCATTAAACCTAATTTGAGAGTGTAATACTGATTGATTAATCCTAGTTATCTCATTTTTTGCAAAATATATTTTGGTGTTACGCTCTGTTCTCTAGCTGCCTTCCAGTTGATTGGTCCTGATTATAGTGGTAAGTGGAGTCAGCTTATGTGCAATTGCCTATGATATATGTCACAAGCCACACATCTTCTCAATACACCTGGAAACCCCCTTCTGCTCACACTAATCGCAGCCAACATAGGAATTATAGTTATTTTTACTTATAACTCACTTACAGACATACATTACATACGGCGCCCATACGTGTATCTTAAACTGACGTCACAATATAGCTAGGAGTGTTACCATATATACCACCCGCTTCGAATTATATTACAGTGTTTAGATGATTTAATTTATAAAAACTTAACATTCGTACGTAGCATACATGGCCGCATTTTTTTTTAAATAATACGAAAGCATCCTTAGTCTACAAAATAATTTTTCCGCCTATGTACGTGGCCTTAAGTGTGTATCCACCCACCTTCTTGTTTGCCTCCGTAAGTTGTACAATTGCAGTTCATCTATAATTGCTGTAGAAATATTTTAAACTTCATCATCTATAGCAAGAATAGAATGATAATTGTATATTTTTTATGAGAAGACGAATGGAAGAATAAAATTTGTAAGAATGATTCCGGCTTGCTAATTCCACAGAATTTATTCACGTCTGATTCTACTGAAATGTAAAAACGTAAGTGTAAACTTAACACGCTATCCGGTTGCAGAAAACCGAAGACATTTCTTCATTGACATTATTAAAGTCTGGCGCGTCTTTGACTGTGTTACAGTTTGAATAATATCTTACATTTAAATGAATTAATTATAGTACAATTTACTTACGACGACTACGCAGTTGCTTAAAACTGCAAATTCAAATATTTAGTGACTCAGACCAACATTTAAACAACTCTCTGTTATTGCACAACAGCGTAACATCAAACATATAAATATTTCAGTGTAAAATGTTTTTCCCAATTTATTTTTCTGTTCACTTAGCAGTTATATTCGCCAAAAATAATAAGACCTTCTCTAACAGACCCAAAAGTAAATATTACTTGCCTCGGGTGAGATTCGAACTCACGTCCGTAAGATTACGAAACTTACACGCTGCCCTCTGCGCCACCGAGGCTATGCTTATCGGTGTTATACATAATATATCTTGATATAGTTAAGTTTATGTTATAACTCTCTCTATAATTAACATTGTAATTGGTCATATGCATCTTTGATTTATATTATAACTTTACATTCAGTCGAGAAGCGAACACTCCGTAGCGTGTTTCTGGAAACATACAGCAAGACTTCTATGTTAAGTTCGTTACCACCTGAACGGCTCAGTGAAAGATTTCAATTATGGAACCTTATAACAATTCGAAAATGAGGTAAATAAAGTGAGCGTAATAACAATAATTACGGGAAATAAAAAAAAAACAAAAAAAAAACGAATGCCAAGCATAAGTAATAATGTCATAACTATTCTTTGTAACAGTCCATATATGACATTATGTCACTAACAATCAAATGTTGAGACGCTTCAAAAATGATAATATGCTAAGAACCACGATGTACCTCATGTTGACTTATCACCATATTCATAATTGTATGTAGAAATCGCCTAAGCACAACTCAAACTTAAATACTAACCACTTTAACAATTTTTTAATGCAAAACATTTCTTTCAACTTTCTACGTTATCTCCCCCCCCCCCCCCCTTCCTTTTTCCTTTATGGCCTGCTGACTGGACGAATTGTGAACTGAAGAAGGGCAGAAAAGGTCGTAGCTTCGTTAGTGAAAACGCAAGCATATTTGATTATTTTTCAGATATTTTTTACTGAAGTTTCATAGTTGTTTCTCGTAGACAGATAACTTCCAGCTTGCTGGCGTACATGTTTTCAGACTAGCCTCACCTCTCATTGCTTATATTCATTGATTGTTTACTCCCAGCAAATATACACTTCTTTTTTAAGCAGCGCAGATATTAATAGCTTGCATTCAATGTTGCAGCATTTTTTTGCTTTCAGCCTTTTGTTACTGCATTGGTGACTTACTCGAGTAGCAAACGTCAGTTGTCCTACTTGTGTAAATCTGTTTGTACACGAGCAGCCCACATAAGGTTTAAATAATTAGCCAACACCCGTAATGCACCCACAGCTGCAGGTGGCCCGCATGATGCAACCTGTTTGTTGTGTAATTGATCACATCTGGGCCACTGACCAATTTGGTTCCATATAGCAAAATACAATCTGCGCATAAGCAGCCCGATTTTGCGATGCCAACTATACCTCAAGTATCCCAGCACCATCGGTGGGGCATGAGTGGCAGAAGTGGCCCACTTGCTTACTGCTTCTGACTTGCAAGTTAGCCAACTGTCGGCAAGCTACTTGTGGCCCAGCTATTGACCACTTGCAGTCCAATTATTTGCATTTAAAACCCAGCTATTGATTCGATGGAGATTTTTGGATATTCGCCATTGCAATGCAGATGTCTGTCATGGGAAAACAGGACTGAACACGAAAAAATATATCTACTTGAATAAGACAAGTAACCTATGGACGAGAAAAGAAATATATTTATACAACACTGAAAAATTCCAATAGGGAATAGAGTAAAACTACTGTGTTTGTATGAGTTTCGTCATTGTGTTTGTTTTATTTGTTTAAGCAGATAATTAGCCTTTGTCGTCTTCGGTATGTTATCTATTGGTAGTACATAGTTTTTTCGAATGCATATATTAATTTTCTCGTCCATAGGTTACTTGTATTATTTAAGTATATTTTTTCGTATTCAGTCCTGTTTTCCCATGGCAGACATTTGGATTGCCATGGCGAATGTCCAAAAATCTCCATCGAGTAATTCACCCCCATTGCACTAGACCACCCAGCTATTGACCACTTGTAGCTTACAGCTTGCCATGCACTTTGAGAACATGGAAATTGTTCTGTTTTCACCCGTGAACAACTGATTTATTTCATCTCTTGACAAATTATGTTACCCTTGGTTTTATTTCATAGTTCGTAAATCTCTTTAGAAGAACGCGGATTCGAACTCACAATCCGTCAGTTTACAGTCTTAGAATGCTACCAATAAATGTACCATTCATCCCTGTAGAACGTCTTAAGTAAACTAGAATACTTTTCTCACAATACTGGTATATATCTGTTTTGTTTAGATTACTAGTAATTTATTTTCGGGCCACTGTCAGTTGATATTAAAAATGCAAAATTAAGATTTTTTTTTCTATGGTATGCTTTGCACAATTCCAGTATAGACACTATATTTTCGTATCACTAGTAATATCACATGATTATTTTATTTCACTTACACATGAAATGAAAATAATGAAGTGAATTCACATATGCTAATTGCTATTTCACGAAAACATGTAGTTAACATGTCATATATGGCCCGTAAGCTTGCTTTAATGTTTCTTCAGTAATAAGCAACAGTTGGCATGCCACAAATGTCTCCTAAGCTTGCTGCTATTATGTCCCTAGCAGTAAGCAACAGTTGGCATGCCGTAAGTAGCCCATTAGCATGTAATATGTAACTAATACTTCCGCGGCAGTAAGTAACAGATGGCATGCCATAAATGACCCATTATCTTGCTACTAAGGGCGAGAGTCCTTTAAAAGAGGCCCGTGGTCTGTATTTCCTCATTCCCTCGCTCCGTTACACACATGCCCCACGGAGCCTCTTTTAAAGGACTCACCCTGTATTTTTCAGGCTGTAGGTAACAGCTGGCATGCCATACTTGGCCCATTAACTTGCTGCTAATATTCCCCCAGCAGTAACCGTTGCCATTTGATCTATCGTCTGCTTGTGGAGCTTCTGCTGAATTCTATCATTGTGAGAACATCGGCCCATATCACGAACATTTTAAAATTAGGTAATGTCACTTGTTTTTATATGACTAAATGCGAACGTTTGCCATCACTGCAAACAGTTGGCCTACTATTAACTACTTGTTGTTTACTACTTTGGTTGTTACAAAAAATTAATTGCATATTTGCTACATCTGCATAGTTCTCCTTTTATCATTATAGGAAAAATAATCTAATTTCGTATTGTACCAATATTATAGCAGCCTAAAATTTTACATAAAGCTGTATTTCCATATTTAATTTTCACCTTCAAACTACCTAGACAGCTCCACTCCCCCCCCCCCCCCGGTTGCATTGTTGTAAAAATCATAGAAATTCCTGCAACCACAGGGAAGCCTCGCTAGCGCTCAAGGCACTTGTTTTTAAAGTTTCTTGCAGCCCAGCCGTATTTGCGTGAAGTTGCTTACGCTGATGTGAGGCAATCATTGAACATAATTCGTTCCAAATGTGCTGACAATATTAACTGGAATAAATAATACATGCCGTCCGTAAAAAATAAAATTAATACGCCTTCTGCTACAAAAATTAATGTTTATAAATCCGTATATGTTGCTGCAGATTACAATATCAGACCCGCATAACTCGTCTTCTCTTACTGCTACAAGCTGCTGCAGGAAGATAAAATGTCAATAATATGTGTTTATCCATTTGCTCAGACGATAATATATTAAGACTGGGAAGGCAAGACTTTAACAATCTGCGTCAGCATTTGCCTGAAGTGCTGCTGGAAATCACTTGGGAAAACCTCCTTCCAATCAGTCGGCCGGGTGGTGCAGTATCAAAAATTTTATTTCGTTGACGCAAAAAAAAAAACAGCCTTCTTTTCGGCATAAACGGTACACATACACCGCCGTGATTGCTTCCGAGATCATCTGCTTCGAAACAGAATATTTGTAGCATGGAATTAACGAAGTTCATGTATTCTTTAAAAATAATCGTTGTTTCTAAACTACTATCGTTGGCCCACACGTCCCTCGTGCAAATGGAACAAGTCCATAATACGCGCTTCCGGAAGGAAAACGATTATCCGAGCTTACAGGAAGTGCCGATTTGTCATCTTCGCCAAAACCACGTGACGTCACTTACGACTATCACATGTTATTGTGGTATCATATCTGATAACAAGGACTTGTGTGTTGGCGCTAACTCACTGTGAAGTATCGTCGAGGTATTTTACTTCAGAAGACTATTTCACTTCCACATCTGGATAATTCTCCACACTTAGCTTTTGTAGCCGACCAAGGAAACTAGGGTTATTTCTCCGATTGGAAGTGACTTGTTGATCCGGTAGTATTAGAGACACAGTACTTGAACGCTCCAGAACCACAGGCTAAAGAAAAGGTAGACTGATTTTATCCGGGTACACATCAATTGGACTAAAAGTAATTTGGCAGAAATTACTTTAGGCCAAGTGGCATTTACGCCAATTGAGTTTTAGGCCAAGTGACACACTCCCTTTCATCTTCTACACATGCCCTCCGTTTCAGGAATTACCATTAGCACTCTTAAAATTACGTGTTCAAACAATGGTGTTCCGTTTGTTTACAATAGATTTTACAAAAAAAAAAAAAAACACAATTTTCCCAAAAAATTACTGCGTATAGTGTCCGGCAGACGTCTGAGCACGTCTCGCGGAGAGTAGCGGAATGAACATCGCAAAGGGGAATAAATGCGCTCGTAGCATTGGTGATGCTATCAGCTGTCTCACCAACACCGGGGGCCTATTTCTCAAAGCGACAGGTTTGACAAGTATAGCTAGTTAAGGTAAAATGAGCCCTTTTGAAAGCCCTGCTTAAGATCTACTTGCATACACGTTGGGTGTTCTTCCGCCTTATGTAAAATTAATATTGTCATGGGCCTCATCACTCTATTCGTGCGTCACTCAAGTGAAACTATGAAGTTATTAGAAAAGTAAATATTGTATAAAGCTGCTCATTTTTACACTTCAATGCATTGAAAAATACAGAAAGCGAGAGAAATAATTTAAGTTATCGCGCATGATCACCTAACACTTTTAGTTCGACGTTAATATACGGAACTACTTTCCCTTTCATCGTTACCAACTTTACTGGACTCGTCACTCATTGCGCCCGTTAAAACATATGCACGTAGAGGCAGTGACTTTTTTTAAAGGTTGATTTCAGAAGTGCTCACTTTATCGTGAACAGCCTTTACTAGTGAAGCTATTCTGCTTCCTGAAGGTAGTGACAAGGAGTAAATAACAAGTGACAGACTACTGACAGTTGGATTTTTACATTCTCACAAGATGAAATGTTTTTTTTTTTAGGACCAATTACCAACCATCAACACCAACAGGAAATTATTCCATCTCACATATACTTCACCGTCCTTCAACAGACGCCAACATCAACCACTAACACTAACCGTCTATTGTGGCAGAAACTTGACTTCTGTTACCGAATACTGAAGATCGGATGTTTGTGGTATTGCGCATATGCTGCCGGGCCGTTCTGTTGTTGCGTGACGGATTACGCACTAAAGAGCACGAGGGAACTCGCATGCACAAACGTCTGCATGGGATTATACCTTGATTACATTGAATTTGAGTAACAAGTTTGTAAAAATTTGTATACTAGCATACCAAAGCACTTATTTGAGAAAACAGCGTGCTAACATTAGCCGAAGTGCTTTATAAAGACAGTTATCTAGGAAGAAAAACAGTTCGGTTTCAGTTTCAGGATACACAGACTAGTAATTACTGCACAGATGTTATGCGCTCGCTACTCCGTATTCACCTTACGTCCAGAACACAAACGAGACACGGAAATTCCGTTCCTCTGAGCTCGCAGTTTTCTAGCAGCAGTTGTAAGAAGACTGAACGCGGAGACACCTGCCCGGCGAACAGCAAGTTTTATATAAACGAGTTCCTTTTTTTGTTGTCCGAAAATTTAATTTTTATATGGTGCTTGCACACGAACATTTAAAAGAGACATTTAAGCGTGATTGGGGCGAAGAATTTTTGTTGTGATGTTCTACCTCAATAAAGGTGATTCAATGTTATTTTTATTTTCCACGGAAGTCGCCTTCTTTTCTAATACATATATGGTCCTTTCATTAGTTTTTCGATTATCGCCCTCTGTGCTAGCAATATCCATCTACTTACAAGGTTATTTACAGATTAGTGAGCATGTTATTTGTTCGAGTCTTTGGTGCCCTAGACAACATGCAGAGATGGAACTTACACGTGATTTACACAGTTATAGTGACTATACTATTTTAATAAAGTTCACCTAGAAATACTCTCGCAATTACTCATTTTAAATACTTCAATCTTTCGATATTAACTTTAACACTACAATATTCTGTCCCACCATTACTACGACCAACACTGGCGAACAAAGGAGGCGTGTGCAGAAACAAAAGATGTGTTAGTGCAACAGAGATAATACAATATTATTTCTTATTCTTAACAACAGTTCACTTAACACACGATCCATTATCATACATTGTACGTTACGGTTACATTGACTTTTGGTTTTAAAATCTTACTTAAGAAGATAGCAAATTACATTAAAAACAATTTTAAAAAATCCGCTCGACCTTATAAACCCTGATGGAATCACTTTACGGAATGAAATTTTACTCATGACTCCTACTTTGTTGAAATTACATAATCTGTAATCAAATCAGGATACGACTAAATAAGAGGAGGCTGGGCAATGTTCCTTCCCCAGATCATGTTTTCTTTTCCCCCGGGCTCTTATAAAGAAAGTTATTCATGGTAGGAACATTTATTTTCCCTTCCCTCAGATATAGTAGGCTCGTAAATGACATTAAAAGATTGTAGTAAGTCACTTTTGGCCAATTTTTTTTAGCTTATTCATATTATGTAAATTTCTTTGGTTAACAAGTATACTCTTTAAGTTGGCCTATTTTTTGCTTTAATTTTAATTTCAAATATTAAATTCAAGGACTTTTCGATTAAAATTTTTTAGTTGGCAGTTGTACAGGAGTGATTTCTTATTCTTGTGTTATTAAAGTTCGAATATCTATTTCGTTTCGAGACTCAGTAAACATTTAGTTATGTCCAGTGTCCCTAGAAATTTCCATGATACGTGAAAATAAAGGAACAATGTAAGGCGAGGCCTTGCACTGAGACCGCGTTATTTTATTTTATATTCTCGTCCATACAATGACTGATGAATTATTGAAACAGAAATGAGTACTACAAAAACGGCGAAATATTGCATGTTTCCTGTGTTACTGTGTTAGTTGCATTTGTTATATCTAGCACGGGAACGCGATCAGTCACTGATTATCAACACCCTGAGGTAGCACTTCACTCTCTTTCTAGGATCCACTTGTTAGAAAAGCCATTGAAATGTTTGTTGATATTGTCTTGAAGCAGTTAAAAGTGACTTTTGTGGTAAGCAGATTACCGTTCATTGCTATTGTTAGAAGCGCTAAAAAATAATAACACCTCAAAAGTGCTATAAAATAAATGCCCCGGAAGAGAATGAAACTCATGACCTCAAGATTATGAGACGTATACGCTGTATACTGCGCTATTTTTTTAAGTTGACTTTATTGACATTCTAGCTTTTCCCGCTGCTTCGCGCGCGGTCCCACTATTGGGTTCTCTACCCACTGATCTACTGCGGCCCCACTATTAGCTTCTCTGCCCACTGAGCTACTGCGGCCCCACTAATTGGTGCTCTTACCACTGGGCTACTGCGGCCCCACTATTGGGTTCTCTACCCACTGAGCTACTGCGGCTCTTGGGAAGGAATGTAAGGCAGCCCAGAAACAAAAAAAAAGGAGAAATAAGGGAATTTGTTTCAACAATGCTTTTTATGCAGTAATCTTAAGCAAAGTATAATCTAGTACCTATGTACATCCCTGATCATCATATTTTCGGAACCGTTTGAGATATTTCACCGGGATAAAAATTAGCCTATGTGACTCTCTGGACCTCCAACTATCTCAGTACAAAAAATCACGTCGATCCGTTGCTCCATTTTGACGTGAAAGAAGCACAAACAAACAAACACATTTTTGCAATTTTGTAGTTGTAAGGATTGACCGATACATTTTGCCGTTGGACAGGGCGTGAGTGACGTTTGACAGTGTTGTTGACGTTCGATGAGATAAAGTTATACCGACCTGTCGACAAATTCACAGTACTTACGAGTGTGACATGCGAACTGAAAATCTGGAGCGTAGGAACCGGGTACAAACTCCCGACACCTTCGACTACAAGTCGGCAATTCTGCCCCTGAGTTATGAGGGCAGAGCTACCAATACTACGCGTAAAAAGTACCCAACGTAAATACGACAGTTGGAAGAGATTTTAAAACTGAAATGTAAGGTAATACGATACAGTGGAGATACGTTTCGCTATCTGCGTTAGAATAAAATGACAAAACTGTGGCACGACTGCATTTGTACCGGATAACGATTACTGAAAAGAAATCGGGGGTTGTATTTAAAAAAAAAAAAAAAACATAAATTTAAAGTTAGAAAAGGCAGGAAAGGGCTGAAACCCTTTAAAGAAAACTACAGCTAAATATTTTCATTCCAGACTGCAAATACGCCTCGCCTCGCCTTTATGGAAGACCAGTGGTGTTTTATTACAGACGTAATGATTTGTACACTACAAGTTCTATACCACCCAAGTGAATATTTGTGCCGACTTGCATAAACGGGGTGAAACACGCAATTCCATACAAAAAATTATCGCAGATTTTCAATAAAGAAGTTATTATAAAAGTTTTGCTGTCTACATACATTTGTAAAAAAACATGAACGCATTGCAGATTTTGTTTCGAGTTTGCCAACTCGCTAAAAACAAATCGGGACATGAACAAAATGAGAGAAAATTAACGTACAATTCTCGTGTAATGTCATTTTAACATCTCTATTTATTTCTTCATGAAAATGTTTATTTTTTAAAGGAATTTGCCTTTTCATGTGATTCTAATCTATCGTCTAGATAACATCTGAAGAGCATACATTTAATGAGATCTATATGGCAGTTGTATGCGTTGCAATGAGGCCCTGGATAACGTGATGGCTTAGTGCATATGATGATCACAGCTGAGATGCGTCTGTGGTATAGGCTGTTCATGGTAAACTGAGCACTTTTGAACGACCTGCTTACGATATATTTCTCGGATCACATTGTATACTTCCACTGTATGTACATTTAACTCGGCCATGGGCTTTGTTACTTCATTCATGCGTGCGTTCACGTAAAACAGTAAAATTATTATTAATGTAAATATTTGACAAATTTGTTAATTCTTACACCAAAAGCATTAAAAACAGAAAGGATAAAATATAACTTCAGTATAAAGAAATGTTTACCTAAAACTCTTTTTCATTCAACGTTAAGACATGGCACTACTTTCCTTCCGTGCGTGCCGACTTTACTAGGAACATGCCAGAAATTGTGCCCGTTAAAATTTATGCAGGTTAGGGCAGTGATCTTTTCCAAAGGTTGATCTCAAAAATGCTCACTTTATCGTGGACAGCCTGTATGCTTCTGTGCGCACTGCTCATACGATGGTGGGTAACATTTTTTAACCCTTGATGTAAACAGCGAGTACTATAAATTAAAGGTGGTTTACGGTAAAGTGAGCACTTTTAAAAACAACTTTTGAAAAATTTCACTGCCTTTACGTGTGTATATTTTAACGGGCACATTGACTGACACGCATCCAGTAAAATTGTCAACGACGAAGATAAAGATGTTCCGTGGGTTAACGTTAAATACAAGTTTCAGGTAAATATTTATGAATGCTAAAAGGTTTTATTTATCTTTTTTAACTCATTTAAATGTAACAACATAACCATTTGAAAAATATTTACTTTTCTAAAAAAAAAATGATGGTTGCCCTTGACCGACGCGCGAATAAATTTATCAGGCCCATGGTAACGTTAATTGTACAAAATGTGTATACAAATAGATCTTAAACAGGTTTTTCAAAAGTGCTCATTTGACCGTGAACAGTCTATAACACGCGGTCTGTTTCTCCCTGGTTACAGTTAGTACGCGAGTCCCTGCAGAGAGTATTGGTATTGGATACGTACTACGGCACTGTACCGCTGCAACCGAAGATTTGTGTGCGTTTCACATTAAAACGGCGAGCCCTGGGCAGTTGCAACAAAAAGGCTTTTTTTTTGGTTGGTAATACTGCTCAATAAACCAGTGTTAATCGTTCATAACTCCTGACGGTAAAAAAATGTGTACTAAAAGGATGGCTACTCCTGTTATTTGCATTGTAGTGGTAAGCTGTTGTTGCGTACAGAGGATTTTATTTTGGGAGGGGCTAAACCTCGATTACTGAAGTGAGAGCTTTGCGCAATAAGGAAAACTATTTTTCCCAATGTAAAATATACATATTTAAATTCCAAGTGCACATTCTAGGGGAACTTATTTCAATTTTTTTTTAATTTTCAGTTAGTTTATTTATATTTTGACTTGTTATGGGGGAAGCTTCACACCCTACAGCTCCGCCTTACGTACACTCCTCATGGGAGGTATTAATAAGAGTTTTCTCTTAGGTTGAAGATACCGATAACGTAAAATAATGTTTGGGGGATTTTAATTTAACTTAACTTTTGTTCCCGGTATTTCGCAAAAATACTGTCTAGAAACTCGCTTTTCAAGGGCTCATATTTCCTTTAATATTCAGTTTAGGCACAAGGTGTCTCAAATAATATGTGAATATTATTTCTCACTTTATTTTGCATAAGGGATCACCTCACGAAGTTTTTCTGTTAAATTCAGCTCCAGCCTGTACATTTCATTTGTTTTATACCTAATGATCATTATAACTGGCGCAGTGCAAATATTGTTTCCAACAGTTTCATATCGTCACGTGCTGGATGCTTGCGAACTAGTCATTACCGTATTTCGTCATTTGTTATACGTGACAGCGGAAGGCTACACAAGAAGGCAGGAAAAATTAAGCTCGCAGGGCTTGCTGTAGTGGTCGGTTGACCGCGCACTTACTACGGCAACGTAATTATGTAAGCGCGCGCGCTCGTGGGGACGGCAGGGCGACGTCGATATTCGGGCGCCAAGGACGTTGGAATGGAACAACCTACTTTACGTTCAACAACGTGCCGGGAAATAACGTGCCTTCGAAACGTAAGAGGGAAAACGGGGTAGAGTGCGTGTCCGTGGAGCGCAGTAAATATTCCATGTGTCCCAACATTGGACTGCTCTTCTGCCAGTGCGACTATCAAAAATGAAGTGGGCTGCATCGTCTACACGGCCGTTTTTTTTTTAACATAACAACGTCTATGGGTGTTGGGAGGAAAACCAATGATAGGCTGTGCGGTTTTTTTTAAATCAATGCATTTGTTATTATCACGCAGCGGGAGTGCAGCGGCTGTGTACAAACGATTGAGTATTGGGCGATCGTACGAGAAGTACGATATGAAATGTAGGGTATCAGCGGTGATGTGCCTGACGAATGTGAGATCCAGGCAAGTACCTCATTGGTGGCTCGTATCGCTGAGTTGTGTCTGGCTGAAACGTCATTAATGTATTTTCCGCAGACGAGTCTGTTGACTCCTTTCTTCGTTTCGCATTTAATTCCCTGAGTTGTTGCAACATATCTTGGTGCTGTTTGCGTTTGCGCTGATCGTGTCGTTGTTGTTTTGTCTTAGTCTCGTCAAGTGATGTAGCATGTGGTGATGACGCAGTCACCACGTTCGCATTTCGCTGCTGCGTATAATTGTCAATTTCTTCTTCTTCATTTGACTCCGGAATGGATTGAGGTAGCTGAGTCATCATTTCAGTATTGGTTTTGTCTTGTCGAGCACTATTCATGTTGTTAATATCATTAGTGTCCTTTTCACCTAACTCGTAATTATTATCTGTTTTGGTTTGTAATCTGTAAAGAAAATGGTTATTGGTTATAAAGCCACTTTGTGTGTTTATTATTTATGATTCTTGGTTATGTCGTTGGTTACCCAATTTTTTACGCACAAACTGACGCATAGAATTTCTCCGCTCGGATGAGCCGTTTGGTCGCTACAGCGGTCTAAGCATACTAACCCGCTCGAAATTATAGGTTCGCAGCGCGACCCCACCGCGGCCTGATAACGCCAGAACGATACGATTGTGTGTGAAGCATGAAGCCAAAGGACATTTAACACACTGTTCATTCTCAACGAGTAACTGCCACGGACCCAAGAGCAACATTTCGTGACGCTCACTTTCTAAACAGTAGGGGGTTGAGTTGTAAGACGTTGTCACGTCAAAACTACTTGGATGGGATTTAAGCTTAGAACATGGTTTATGTAAAAAGTACTTTGCGGCGTTTGTGTACTTCTTTGACCAAATATTAATACAGTTAGATTAAATTAAAATAGGTAAAATTACTTTATTTTTATAAAAGGGAAAGCTTTTTGAAAATTAAGATGTAAAAAATAATTTCACATCTGTTGACTATGCGACTTTTATAGCTCTATCAGTGTGGGCTAGCCTATTGTTGGCACATGCGCAGAAGACGGAAAATCAGTGTAACTCATCTTTAGTTTATGGTTCGGAATCCGCCTCAGCTGGCATGTTAACTGAAAGCCTACAAGATGTTCACAGTCATTTGAACACATTGAAAGCCTCTCTTACGATCTACTCTTTCCTCTCATTGTATATCCTTCCGCCAGTTGTACATTCAACGTTGCCACAGACAGTCTCATGTTATTTGTGTTTCATCCAGTAAAACAGTAGAATTTTTAGGACTCTAAATGTGTCGATAATGTGCTAATGTATACTTTTATGAGTATAAAACAAAACATTAATATCAGTAAGAATACTTTTAACCATTTCACTCGCAGTAGAACGTCAAGCCTTAGAATTAATATTTTAAAATCGGTGCTAACTTAACTAGTTACGTGCATGGCAGTATGTACCGTAGCCTATAGGTAGTTATGGGAAGTGATTTTTTTCAGAGGTTGATTTCAGCAGTGCTTACTTTAGCTTGAATAGCCTTCAGTTACACTTATGTCAAAATAATAACTTTAAAATTATACAGTCAAAGATAAGAAAAAACTTAGAGCGCAGTCGCAGGGAACAGAGTCTCTTAACCGCAGCACAGAGACGAGAATGCACAATTTTAACCCATGTTGCATGGACGTATACAACGGATGGTTTAGAGGGTTCAAGCCCCTCCCTTATGCATTCCATTTTCAAAATTGCTTTATTTAAATCCAATAATGCTGAAATAGGAAAATGTTTCTGATAATCACCTTAATAAGCATTTGTAGGATAAAATGTGTTCTTTTTTCTTTCTGGCTAAAATTAATACATAGTCGATTCTGCAGTGTAATCTAGTTTTCAACATTAAAACGGTTTTGCAATTAATATGTGTCCTAATATTATAACTATGAATGTGGTTCAATTACGGACGTATAAGAGAAAATAGTACATTAGTAGTAGGGTATAGGGAAGGCTGGCGCAAGATTCGGGATTCAGAGCCAGAGCCAAGGCCACCATGTTGTATTCCGGACTTCCCGCTGTCATTCCGGTCACTCGACAGCCATATTGAATTCCGCCATGTTGTCAGCCAGTAAGTTACCATATTGGGCCGCCATATTTAAGACAGTGCACCGCCACCTTGTTAATCACATTCGTTCGACTGTCATCTTGGTAACCAGTAAGTCATCTTATCATGCTCGTGCATTCCGAGGGTTTTCTCCGAGTGCTCCAATTTTTCTCTTTTGCATTCTTTCTTTCTCTTCCTTCTCTCTTCAACTTTCCATTCTCTCTTTCTTTCTCCCTCTCAGAGGATTTTCTCCAAGGACTTCTATTTTTTTCGCATTCTTTCTATTTCTTTCCTTATTTCCTTTCTCTCTCATCCTCTCTTCTTCTTTCCTTTCTCTCCCATTCGTTCATAATTTGTTTACATCGGCTGCTACTGGAGGACGTCATCTTTGTTAACATTTCTCATTTAACTTTCATCTCTGTTCGACGCTATCTTGGATTTTCGTTTGTCATTCGTTTCCCCCAATTAGTTCTGGCTTTGGCCACTAGGAGCACTGGTGTCGCATTCGCTCCACTGATTACTCACGTTTGATAGACCACCATCTTGGTTGTGGCTTTAGCCACTAGCAGCGCTGGTGTCACTCTCGTTCGATTAGTGACCTCGCATGCGATCGGCCGCCATATTGGTTTTGGCTTTATCCACTAGGAGCACTGGTTTCGCTCTCGTTTCATTAGTCGATCTCGCATCTGTCGCATGCGCTCCACTGCCATATTGGTTCTGAAATTGGCCACTAGGGGCACTGCTTTCTTTTATAACTCAAAATACCATCTGGAATAGTGTGGGATCGAACTGCGAGAAATTGGGTTGCCCGACTTACTCCTTAGACCAGTCGGCTATCGCGACATGTGCTGGGATAAGGGTTTATAAGTAGTATATAGCTTGTAGACGAATAAATAATATCTTGCCTCTCATTAAAGACATTAAATTTTTATTTCTTATATATTTTTTATGTTTTTATTTTAAAATCAATAATTTCAAAGTATTTATTGCTATTATTATATTATTTTCAATTGCATTATTTTGGTTTAACTTATATATTGTTTAGATTTATCTTACATACTTTTAAGTATTTTATTTTATATTTAAAGTATTTTATTTTATATTTTAAGGGTTTTAGTTAGTATTTATTTCGAAATTTTAGATTTTAGATTTTTTTATTATTTTGGTTCAACTTACATATATATTATTTAAGATTAAACTTGTTCGCTTAGTCACATTTACTCCACTGGTAACATATATACATGTTCGATTAGTTGCATTTGCTCAATTCCACCATTTACATAGTTCCTTCAACGCCTGGTAGAGTGTGCAAATCGTCCTTGCATATATTTATTTACGAATTTAGAGATGTAATTTTCCATACACGATAAAGTGTATAAAATCATTGTAAAGTACATTTAAGGCAGGACTTTTAAAAACATTTTAGATTTGCAATACTTTATATTTTGAAAAACAATATTTTGTTTTACTATTTTACGTTATTAATTTCTTTTTTACATTTGTCGCCTAGCCCTGGAACCATAAATGCACACACCGATAGGCCTGCGACTCAGCTGCGACAGGTCCACTAGGACAGAAGCCCCTGCAGCGACTCGCCAACAGTGACCTCATCGACAAGCACAAGCAATGACGTCATCAACAGACATTGCGTGGGGAAGCAACAAGTGCTTGTGAACTTATGCGATCGCGCAGCACTGGGGCTAATCGGCCCTGCCAATCAGACATCTAATAATCGATGCATTAATAAATAAGTACATTTATTTAAATTTATTTCATTTATCATTTGAATAATACCAAAAAATAATTTTTGAAAATGTTGTAAAAAAATTATTTTTAATGTATTTTGCAATGTAAATTCAGATAAAATATCTTAAACTTTATAAATTTCACACTTTCCCATGATGACTGGTAACATTAAGATATATATATATATGTGTGTGCTAGAAGGGGATTCTAACTGTAACACTTTGGGAATGAAAGTCCGACATGCTAACCACTCGACCATCAATCTCATACTGTCAACTACTTAAAACTTATATATATATATGTTGAAAACATAGCAGCTACATTCCATCGTACAGTTACAGAAATATTGTTAATGTATTTTAGATTTTTCAACAATTTTAAATGTCTTATGACTCATATAATTTAGATCAGTTTTAGTTTATGTAAAGCCCCACGGTGTGCTATATTTTAACATCTCATAACTTTCAGTCGGAGCCTGAATTCTTAAGCTCATGTGTAATTATTTTCTAATATAATCGTTTTAAAATAATTATTTAGGAAGTCGGGCTGTAAGCAAGTGAATATGTATAAACGTTTAGGTTGGCAAATATAATTTGCGAACTCTTAGGAGGCTGGCAGTCTTGCGAAATTCAGTGGCTAACTTATTATAATATTTCGATTTTTTCAAAGATATCTGTTTATAACAGACTAGTTACGATACAAGATTAAAATAAGAGAGTAAAAATTGTATTTATTATTCGATTTTAATATTGATTTAATATCTTAAGTTGTACTGTAATTTTATGTAGAAAATGGAAAACCATTCTCTCAGTTTCATTTCAGGACTTCTCCCTTCAAGACTAAAAACCATGCAATGTTAATTATTTATTATCTCAACTATTTTTCGTAGCATAACTTTCCTACTCGGATTTTATTCAATGCACGTATATGTGACTAAACAAAGTACCATGATATTCTCCATATATCAAGCAGGATACAACATCAGCGAGAAATTAAAGACTTTTTTTATTTACATACTTCACGCTACAAACATAATCCTTAAGATTTTCCACGCTATTCTCACAGTATAAGTACAGCAGCAGATAATTAATATCAACTGCTTATACGCATCTCAAGACAGTCCATTCTAGCAAGGATCCAACCAGAACCCTTGGCCATATATTCTTCTCGACAAAGTTTTACGACTGCCACTGTCAAACAGCTCCATAAAATGAAACACAGCACCTTTTATACTCGCAAGCAGACACATAAACAATGAATGTTCCACCTACTGTTACTCATGTATGCCATCTGCTTTACCAACCGTCAACAAACTTACATAGGCCAGCAATTACTTATTCTTTTCAAGTTTAACATTTTAAGTATTTATTTTTATATCATTTTTACATATAATATTTTATTGCTATCCTAGACTTAAGTATGCAGGGATTTGTACCCTATGACGAACTTAGAAAACATTTCCTACTCATATGTAATGTAGTGCTTGAAATTTTTTTTTCAAACATGCCATCCCATAAACAGTGCAGTATCCACTTCAACTAACCTAAGATAATTTAACCTAACTTAAACTTACCTAACTTAACCTTACCTAACTTCACCTAACCCAATCATCTTGTACGAACTCTGAATATATTTTACTTCTCTCGACATTCACTTAACCTAACCGCCATACTATAGTCATCGCCAGACCACTCTTCAACTCCCCTCCTGCCAGCCTTAATTAACAACCATATCGAATTGTACTGATTACCAAAACATATATAATATCATTCATCATGACATTAGTCTGCCTAATTTATGCTATTAATAATACAGTCCATATGCACCACCACACCTCAGACATACTGATAAAAAATAACAGTCAACGATATTGACTACAATTTCAGTCCCATAAAAATTCGCCAGTTATACATATAAACAAGCTGTACCAGCTGCTGAACTAATCAAATTTTCCATCCGTGCTATCATAAGATCAATACTATTAATTTAACCATCTACAACACCCATATCATCACAATTCCCATCAAACCAATCAGCTCTTACTAACCGATCATACCAGCTAAGCATTCTGCCCCTCTCTTACTAACTAAAAATCCCATCATACCATTTCTCTCTTACAAAAACAAATTGCACGAATAAACCATTCTCCTCACACCATCGAAGCTATACTACTGTATAATTCTGCCAAAATTACCGAACATGTTATCAGGTCATACCAATCAACATAACAGTTATACCAACCATACAAGCAAACTAACTGTACAGCCAAGTCATACTTATATGTGTTCCACCCCATGTCAGGACTTTTAAAGACATGTTAACTTAATCTGACTTCACCTAACCTATCTCCACTTCAGTATCAATGTATCAACTTCACCCAACCTAGTATATCAAAGCCACCACAACAATCCAATACAATCATCACCAGTCATTGACCAATCATCACCAATTATTCACTAATCATCCACCAATCATCACCAATCATTTACCAAACATTTAACAATCATTCACCATTCCTCACTGATCATCACAAATAATTCACCAATTATTACCAATCATCACAAATCAATCACCAATCATCACCAGTCATTCACCAATCCTCACCAATCATTTACCAATAATTCATCAATCCTCATCAATCATCACCAATCATTCATCAATCATCACCAATCATCAACAAAGGCACTGCACTTATTACCAAAGGCACAAAACAGTTAGGGGTAATTTGGGGTCATTTAGGGGTAATTTAGGGGTCACTAAGCTGTAATTTAGTAATCATTAGGAGTAATTTGCAGTCATATATGAATCATTTAGGAGTCATTTGGGATCATTAGGGGTCATTTGGAATCATTTGGATTTATTTGTGAGTAATTTGGAGTCATTTGGAATTGTTTAGGAGTCATTTAGGAGTCATTTGGAACCAGTTGAAGTCATTTAGGAGTCATTTGAATTCATTTGGAGTCATTTTGGAGTCATCTCGAGTGAAAGAGTGAAGAGACAAGGGTCAAATAATCAGTCTTGTGAGTGGCAGGTCTGACAGTAGTCCGCTTAAATGTGACCATGAGCTCAATCTGAACAAAGATAATACGAGGACGAAATATATTTTCACATTAATACGAACTTATTCACTGGCAGGGCAATGATGATTAGTTAGCAGCTACTGTAGACCATTTAGAATGAGTACTATAGCCCTCCTACAACATGCACTCGCATAACATTTGATATAAACTGAGTTAATAAGTATTTCAGAGAAGCAGATACACATATTACTATGAATATATATATATTTCATTTTTGTTTCTATTCAAATGCATATTATACTATTTAATAGATATATCACCACATTTTTTGCAGAAAATCTGCTCTATCAACGATCATTAGACTAAATATACGCATCACTCATACTAGAATTCAAGCGTACCTCAGCTCACACTGAACTTACCCAAACAAATCACAAGTCTAATATGTTTGTCTAGCATCAGTCACCAGCCAAAATATCGTACCAGACATTAATATAAAAACCACTCTATCAACCATCCAAACATATAAAAATGATTACCACCATACATCAGACATACGAAAAACAAAATATGAGTAACCCCTGTTGACCAGGAGTACTGGATATTATACCAACCATAACCCCAGCATACTTCAGTCATGCCACACAGATCACATTGTATATGGAACATAATAACTATTTATTTCATACCACTCCTACACCACCCATTAACCCCACCAACCAAAACATTTTAGGTGACAACCCTCCAGCATACTTGACATTAATATAAATCACTCTCAACCAGCAAACCAGTTAATTATGCCAACCATCCTTAGTAATAGCTTCTCTTACGAAACTTCCGAGGTAACATATCTCCAGCATACTTAAAAACCATATCGATAACCTAATGGTACTGAGTACCAAAGCAGATATAATACCTTTCACCATGATATTAGCTTGCTCATACTAACCAACCATGCCAGCTAAGCATTCTACCTCTCTCATAATAACTACCCAACCCATCAACCATTTCGCTCTTAGTATCTAATCACACAATTAAACAATTCTCCTCATGCCATCAAAGCAACACTTTTTTCATGCTGCAAAAACAAACGAACATGGATCAGGCCATATCAGTAAACATAATGACTATACCAACCATACAAGAAACTAACTGTACAACCAAGTCATACCAATAGGTTATACCATTAAAATGTACTAGCTATAAAAAAACCAAAACCATACAGGCAGTCCACGCCGGCAGACAGTGCCATCATATTACCCCATCCATTTCAACCATTCCAAGAGATCATACCAACAAAAAAACATACAAGCCAGACATAAAAAAACGTATAACCAAAACATGCCGCTTATAACAGCCATGCAGAGAGGCCATACAGAGTAAACATTATAAAAGCACCTCTACCAATATTAAGTCTACATACAAATTAATATTATTATCAGTCTCACCAACATAATATTCAAGCCATACATTTCGACCTTCTATACTAACCATCACACTTGTTAGCATACTTCCTGCCCTCCTGTTTAACAGCCATACAAGCATGTCACACTCAGAGGCAAAGCTATTCCATCAAAATAAACTCCCTCCTACCATCAACCTAAACTACATAAATATTTCTTATATTTCCCTAAAAATTTATCATTTTCACCTTGAAATCAAGTCTTTTGCACTAAAAATTCACTTGTTCCCCTAAAAATTTCCCTAAAATTTATTATTTAAAAGTAATTTTAAAAAACAAATATTTAAAAAAAATTATATAATATAGTCTAAAAATCCCTAAAATTAAAAAAAATCACACTTTTTTAAAAATCTAAAAACATTTCAAGTTAACATCCCACTCATCTCAGCACCCTAATTATCAACCCCCAACATACTATACCATCTTAATATATCAACTAAACGCTATATCAGATAACCATACCACCAAAAAAACATACAGCACAAACCATGTCATTTACTCAAACTCAAGCATACCTCAGTCATACAGGCAAAAAGATTAGCTTCGAGAGATTCTGGGAATTATTTACATACGAAACGAAATTGTTTATATTATTGAAGAGCTCACTGAAGATGGTTATGTTAATAATGAAACTTGGTAAGATTGCTCAAGAACTTCATGATCCTACAAGGATAAGGTTCCCAGAATAACAGTTATTACTCATGATTTACATTATCTTTTCAAGCCGATTTGTGTGAAACAACATTGCTTTCGAAATATAATAATGGATACAAGTATGTTTTTAACTGTAATCGAAGTTTACTCAAAATATGCTTGGGGTATACCTGTGAAGAAGAAGACTGGAAATGAAGGTACTGCTGCAATGAAAACTGTTATAGAATAAAGAATGCCAAATTGCTCCAAACGAACAGAGAGTCCAAGTTTTTTAATAGGTCTTTTCAAAAACTATTTGCTGAACATGGGACTAATTCCTATGTAACATATTCTGAAATTAAAGCATCAGTAGTTGAGAGATTTCACAAATTTATTAAACAGCTAATATACAGATATTTCACTTTGAAGGGGACTTACAAATGAGTGGATGTTTTGCCCGAAATACTTAAATTTTATATTTCGAGATATCACCTAACTATTAAGGTGGCACCTGTTAAGGTTACGAACAATAAATTGATGAAAACCATATATAATAATCCTAAAGTATTCTACAAGAGAACACTAAAGTTCAAAGTTGACAATATGTATGGACCTCCCAGCTGAAATGTGTTTTGAGAAGAAATATACTATTATTTGGTCGTACAGAATATTACAAATTATTACAGTTAGACAATCATTTGCTTGAGTATATTACCTCGAAATGTATGATAGAGAACACGAATTACAGAAAGTTACTTCTCCAAATGAATATTTAATTGAAAAAATCATTAAATACCTCCTTAGTCAGGACCTTAAAAGATTGTAAGGCAATATTTGCGAAATTATGATAATCAATAATACATTGAAACATAATTGATGGGGTTTGGATGAACAATTACTGTGGAATTAGTTACACTTATTGTGCAATCATTCCACTTGTTTGTATTTGTTTAATTATCTGTTGTTCGATTAATTTTTATGATGCAAATCACATTTTGGCGGTTGTCCATTGCATTCGATAAGTAATTCACTTTATTGCATTTGATTGCTTTTCATGTAATATTTCTTGAAATTGGGATAAAGTTTCCCAGAATTTTTCCAGCTTAATGGCATTGCATGTCGTCGCAGATCGTCTGGACATGGAACCATAAGGTGATATTTATTATATGCATTTTAACTATGCATAGTTTTGAACAGTAATATTTAATCGATATCACATTATTTGAATGTTAATATAATTCTTTTCACATGTTTATTATATTTCATAATAACATTTCATTTCCTTAATTTTTCGGTATATGTGAACCACCAGTCCACTACTCTATGATAATTTCCACTCCTTGTTCTGAGTTCTACATGTGGTTATGTGACTATTTTTATTATTGTATTAATATGATTGATTTTATTTTCAGTAATTGTTTCATAATTTTTAAAGCTAAATTATTTTATTTCTTTTGGGATTTAAAGACATAATATTTTAGGACTTAATTTTATTTAGTGAAGATAAAGCCGGAAGCAAGCCATGATTGGATGTTTGTTGGTCGGGAGCTAGAAAAAGGGGCTTTTGGGAAAGATATTGAACATGTAAGGCATCTAAATTTTCGAAAGAATTTTGCTTTTAAAATTCCCAAGCCATAATACATTTATTTTAGAAAATATGCTCCCAGATGTTAGTTTTTGGTAGTCGCCACAGCAATATTTAAGAAGAGGCTGTTGGCTAAATCGTAGATACTTATTTTGAGTGTTAAATTGACGAGGTGAAAAGGACGCAGAGATTACGACGTCGGCGTCATGCTACGAAATAGCGCCAGAGGATCTCAGGTGATGCCAAGGCAATTTTACGTACGGCAAGCTTAAGTAAATGAACTGTTTTTCAAGTATTGAACTTTAAGGAACCCAAACTTATTTTGCTAAAGTAATTATTTTGATTTTTTATCAGTTTGACTGTGAGTTCCATGAGTATGTTAAACAAATAGTTTGAGGAATGAGGAGATAAAGACATATTTTGAACTTTCAATATAAATCCAGAGTAATTTTATTTGGTGAAGTATCATATTTGAGATAGTGAAGTGATGAACTGACTTTTAGCATTTAATGAATTATCAGTGAATGTGATCGAAGAAGTTTAAGAATTTAAGTAAGAGCTTACCAAACTTTCTGGAAATTTAAACACAGAGGAGGCTACTTCTGGTGGAACCTGATTAATATTTTGAACTGAAATCTCAAGTAAAAGATTAGTTAATTTTTTTATATGGCAGCTCTAAAGTTTCACAGCATTTTTCAATATTTTATTGCATTTTTATTTTGCATTCTGATTTATCCCTAGTCTTACTTGGATGGTGGAATGTCATTTAAGTTAATAATCATACAGTATAATTTAATTTTTGTGTAAAGAGATTTCTGTCACACACATATTCAGTTTTGCACCTTGTTGAATTATTTACATGTTTGGACCTGAGTTCATTTATTTCGTTTTTTTCATTAATAAATTAACTATCAAGGTTACACATATTTGATTGAATTGAAAAACTGTGATGGTTGGAATGTGTTTTCTATTGCATGAGGTTTACAACATCGCCGGAGAGCTTCTGATTCCAGTGTGGTAAGACCAAGGTCACGTCACGAATAATAAGGCATCCAAAAATCTATTAGATCATTATAATTATTCTTTCTCCCAACTCACACCAAATATATTTACACCCACAATTTTTCAGACACTATTTCAACGTGATTCTTTGTGTTTAGGGGATAATTGTATACCTTTGAAGGGTGATTTGCTGCTTTAATTATATATTCAGTAGGAGAAAGCGTTGGCAGGCGAGATTTGAAATTTTTCCAAATGGTTTACATGACAAAGGGGAGGAGGATCTTTACCCTGTCTACAGGGTTGAAGAAAGAGGGGTTGTGAGCAAGTAAAATAGAAATGAACCTGGTTGGGGGGGGGGGGGAATGCATACTCTCTAATGGGATTATCGGCCAGTTTTCTTAACAACCTGGGCTGGCTGGATGCCTTGGATGTAAGGCAAAGTGCTTGGCTCTTACCCTTCCCTTCGTATCGTGTAACCACATAAGAATTTAGTTCATTTTTATAAAATGTGGATTATCGAAAAGCTTGGATTATCAGGAAGCGTGAGTGGAAAGTGTGAACTGTGTTTCTGAGGCCGACCTATGTCTGGTAATTATACAGAGCTGCCGTCGACTTCAATACGAGTGGAAGATCGCGCTAGGTTTCAACGGCATTTGTGCTACAATAGTAATTTATTTTAAATACATTTCTCATGCTAGGGAAAGCACATGGAGCGGCAAATTGTGTTTATGAATTATTTCAAACCTTTGAATGGGATAAGTTGTGCGATTCCGTGAATTAACTTGTTTGTGTGGTAAATGTCTAACAAATTTCTTTATCTGCGTTTAAAAATTTATTTCAAAAGTTCAGAATATTTTTAATTTTTTCTGGGATTTGTGACAAATTCTATGCAAAAGTTATATAACTTTGTTCAAACATTAAGTGTATATATTATTATTATTTTTTTAAACTTTGGTTTTAAAAATTACTTAATTTCCATAGGGAATGCATGGGATATTTTTGTTTGTTATTTAATTCAAGTCGTCAGAGAAGATCGTGATTAGCTAGTATTTGGACAGTTCTGCGATTTGTGACAAATTCTATGTTTTTGTAACACCTAGATTGATAGGATATTAATGTAAAGTGGTACATGGAATTATTTAGTTGATATTAGAAAATTGTATATGTGCCTCTTTTGCGATTCTATTTTAATAAGTCACTCTTTCGGATTTGTTAATTAGTTCATTGTAGGAATAATTCAGGGTGCGTATCACTAGTGTGCAAATTGTTTCCTTCTTTAGTAAGTTTGCATGTTCTTTTGCGATTCGTTCTGTGTGATTCCTAATTATGCTGTATATTTATATGGTTATTTGTCATAACTTATATTAGTAGGGATACAGTTTTGGGAGTTCTTCATATTCTGAACTTGTGCTCCATTCGTAAGCAGTGATAAATAATTTTCATTGATTTGTGAGTTTCAATTTTGGATGTGTGCATTTATCCAATTCTTTTTTATAAGCCATTACTTTATGACACCTAGGTTCTTGGGCTGTAAAGTCATTAAATATGTTCTGTTTATCGAGGAGTGATTATGTTATGCAGGACTCTCTGTTATTTGTTACAATGTAATAATTAAATTAATTTTTAAATAAAATATATGCTATTCGAGCAGTGATTATTTTATCTGTATTTGGAATTGTTGCATGTACATTGTAATTCTCAATCCTTATCACACAATATGCAATCACACAATAGTTTTATAAATAAAAACATTTTTTAAATTAATCAATTAATTAATCACATTTTATCACATATATTTTACCGAATTAAGATTTGCTTAATCCATTTTGATCCGATTAATCAGATCAATCAATTTTATATGAAATCGATAATCCAATTTATATAAAGTGTATTACAACGCTCAGGCCCCTACTACTTATGTTCGCATTCGTCAATTTGTCTACCTGAACACACGGGAAAGGAGGGGAAGCGTGTTGTGACTGGTCGTTAAGATCCGAGCGTTGCCGAGGTAATGGGGCCTCGTAACGATAGTTCACCTAGAACACAGTTGTAAAAACTCGTCGGTAACGTTCCTTGTTTCGATCGGTAGAAGCGCTGCCTTTAGGCATCGATCTCAACACTGGGCGAGAACCATGGAATAAACCCGCAGTTTAGAAACGGTGATGTAACATTTGCATGATGTTCTTTCGGACACTGAAACTTTGTGACTGATAACACGATTTACGATTGTAGTAAACGCGGTCTCGTTCGATATGGTATACAATTACACTGCGAATTGGCTTCGAGTTATCGCCGTATCTGCGCGAGGTGAGGTCGGGGGACCTGGTCGACTGGCGGCAATTTCGGGCGTTGGTGAAAACTTCCATGCAGGATATCTTGTGACTACGATGTACTAGCGCGCTAATTTTCATGCCAAACGAGAAATCTCGTCTAAGTATGTCGATTTAAGCCACGAAAGCAAAGGACCGTATTAGTTTCTTTCATTTCATTGCCATATTTCAAAGAAAATTTTACCTGCCAAATAGGTGTATTCACGTTAACCCCACGACTTTTTGGCATCTGTAGTAATTATACTTCTAACCTTTAAAGCGTCCCTGGGAACCTCAGCCAGTACTTCTACATAGCTAAATAAAAATTGTAAATGGTAGTTACGGCAAAGTTTTGCCAATTAAAGAAAACAAACTTGAGTTAAAATTTTTGTAGCGAAAAATTACGCGGAAGAAGATTCTATTTATTGTTACTTTTCATAGTGCCTTAAACATCATTAGTCTACTTTCCGAAGGAAAAGAAAGGCTTTTGAGATCACTTTCCTGTGTGTGTGTGTGTGCGCGCGTGTGTGTATGTGTGTCTCCCCCCCCCCCTCCCACTGCTTTTTTTTTCAACTCTTGAACACGCGGACCGAATATCACCAAACTCGGTACACATATAGTACTTCCTAAGGAAACCTGACTTTAATAGTTTGCGGCCAAGCCAAGCACTTAATTTCGCAATGCATGCAATTTTATCTCGGGAACAGTTCAGCCGATTTAAACCAAATTTTGTTTGCTGAAAATATAAATCACGAGCATCATATATGCCAACACATAGCCAGTTTTATCAGCCATTTTGTAAGAATAAATAAAGGTTTTTATGTCATATCGCGGCAAACAATCGATTCCTACCAAATTTTGGCAAAAAAATAATATTGCGGCACGTGGTGTAAATTGGTATGTTTGAAGTATGTCAGATATTTATTTTCAAAATTCTGACCATAAGGCTGTTTTAGTTCAATTAGAGATATATGTTGTATACATCAAATTGGTCTATACAGAGATTTCTCCATCATCTTGTTAGATAGCTCCACATAAATTTTTTTATATATTTTTTAAATTGTGAAAGACATTTATTTCCATAACGGTAGCTATTACATTTTTTTTTTTTTTAGCTAAGTGTGCTATTCCTAGGAATTTATGTAATAGCTATACCCACGAAATTATGTAGTAAATTTTAATTAACATTTTTATACTGGCAGTGTCTGTGATAATTATCGAATATGCTTATACATTTTTGTCCTCCATTAACGAAGCTTGACACACAAGATGTATGGATGTTTTATGCCATATCTCGTGGACCAATAAACCGATTCTTACTAAATGTTACACACAAGTAGTATGATATGAAAACTGACATGTTTCAAGTGCGGCAGTCCTTTCTTTAATGGCTTTAATAAAAATAATCTAGGTTAGTATGTTATATCTATGAAACAATTCAACAAATTTAAACCAAATTTTGTTCACTAACAGTACTCATTGGAAGCGTCAATTGTGAATACGGAAGTCCTATTTTGTCAATAATGTTTTTCCGAAATAGTGCCATGTGAGAAAATTGAACATTTTACCAAATTGATGGACTCATTCAACTAATTTACACGAAATTGTGCACACTATTAGTTCTACAGAAGGCCATGTTAACTTAAATGACTTAAATGGGTTGACAATGATGCCCAATATGGAAGCATTAAAATAATTTAGAAAAGTTTGCAATATCTATTAAAAAATTTAACCAAATCCAACCAAACTTTCTATGTTGACAGTGTGTAGTGGATGCATAGTATATAGAGCCTCTTTTTTTTATGAATTTCTACACTTGTAAAAAAATAAGAAAATAAAGATTTTATGCAGGGACTAATCAACCTATTTTTATCAAATTCGTATCACAAGTAGCGATAAGATACGCCATGTAAACTAATGTTTTTTTTTTTTGCCACATATTTTCAAAATGACGTCCTTGTAGATATTTTAAGTTAGTAAACCCTATCATTCAAGACATTAGACTGATTACACCCTAATTTGATGTTACAAATTCGACCTCCGTAATACAATTAATTGCTGCTAGCTTATGGTACGATATTTTCTGGATAAGGCACGTGTGTATTTGTATCTGCCTCACTGGTGCTTCATACGGTTCTGGTTTAATATATATAATATATATATCAACAGGACGACCACGCCTACCTACAGTAATAGTTTTTAAGAAATTCATCAAAATCTTGTGCATATATGCAGAGGAAGGTAGACTCATTAGTTATATCGGTAACTCCTTTTTTTTTTTAGGAATAAACTTTTTTGCTGTGGTTTTGAATTTTCAACCTTTTGCCGTATCACTTACGAACTTTTCTGTTACGCACGCGTAGCAATTTCAGTACACTGGTTAACGATTATTGTGCCTTGACCGCAAAATCTTCAGTCGTCTGGAATTTTGCATCTTGAATTAAAATATATTTCTTAATTTTTCTCTCTTTCACATCTCAAGAACTCAGCATTTACCAAATTTTTGAAGACTAGTGCTGTTGCGTTCTTAAGGTATGTGTTTAAATCTTATTCAAGACTTTATCGGCCTTAATGATCCAGCATTGAAAATTGCCCTACTTATTTCTGATACATAGGACAGTTGACATTCAAATCACAAAATAATTATTTTCAACTCTTTTATTATTATAATGCTACCAACATTATTTAATTGTAAAGTGAGCAGTCAAGACAAGAGTACTTCTCTCCGTGTATGTTGTTTCATATCTGGACAGCGTTGTCACATCTTAGACGAAAGGTTCTGTTCATGCGCTTTTTATTTGGAGAGAATACAGAGGCAATGATTTAGACCGCTAGATCTACCGGAACAATAAGGAAATACCAAATTCCAAATGTACTCTTTAAGTTTTGCCATCTGTTTTGAGGAAAAAAATACTAGTACTAGAAATGAAGTACATGTGGTGGCTAAAGTGTAAAAGGCTAGAAATCATTTATGCAAAGAATGTTGCAATATCAGAGCAATACTTAGAGATGACAAGATCGATAAATACAAAAAAGAGTTCGGAACAACTGCATGCATATCACGGGACAGGATTCTCAAAAGGTTCTTAGGAAATGAGAAATCCGGAAGAACTGGAAACTTTTGAGAGACGAGGAGCCACGGTGGCTGAGAGGTTAGCCTGCTCGCCTCCCACCAAGGCGAACCGAGTTCAATCCCCGGCTGGGTCACTCCCGGATCTTCGCAAGTAGGAATCGTCCCGGAAGATCCCACTGGTCGGCGGATTTTCTCCGGAATCTCCCTCCCCCCCTACATTCCGGCGCTGCTCCATACTCACCCAAATCCGCCTCATCGGTTCTCAATACCTAGCTGTTATGAACCGCCCAAATCTCTTCACCCAATTACTTTTGAGTAACAGTTGTCTCGAAAGCAATAAACGCACTATTTGTACTCCCACTTGACCGTTGTCCCTGATAAAATTGAGACAGACAGTGATGAGTATGGGCGTAATGACCTTTCCTTGGAGAAGCTATGCCAATCTAATTCGAACCTCTGTGTTTTTGCAGACTTGTTTGAATTGGATGAATTTCTTAAGGAAAATCATCACACAGTTGATTTGAGATGAAAACCATGTTCAAAAGGAGATCGATTTTCTCGACCTATTATGGTTTCCTTTGCCAAGAACAGGTAGAATTATTACTGAGTTTCTAATATATTAAACTGTTGGATAACTGTTGTTGATATAATTTACTTATTCTGAATCAATCAAATTTATATATAAAATTAATTTTATCTTCAGTTATTTGAAATGTATTTTTATTAACAGACTTCTTGTAAATAAGTAGTAAATATTTTCAAAAAATTTAGTTCCTTCCTGCCTGGTGGGGAAGCCTGAAAACAGTCAATGAATTTATTCATGAAAGTACCACAAAGTGATCCTATTTTAGTGCGTGTGACAAAGACAATATAAACGGCTGTGTTCCGACCGAGTATTATTAGTCCGTGTGGCGAATGTCGGTTGGCCGCTGATAAGCGAGAGACTTCCTGCTGCCTTCACAGCGCTATCTGCCCAAGGCTCTTGACCCGTGCCGTGTGCCAGCTTGTTTACTCCAGTATCGACCACCACAATTGTCGTAGGCGTCAGTTTTGTTCCAACTCCGACTGCCTTCGTAACGACGCGCTTCCTCGGGCTGCCTGACAACACACTGCTGGCGGGCGAATGTACGTGTACTCTGGTGCGGCCGGCGATGGGAGAGGTACCTGCCCGCGCAGCCTGCCTTACCTGATGCCGTGTTAAAAACATTAGTCTCTGTATCACCATTTGCGCGTTTGCTGAAGCGCGCCCAATATTGTTATAACACTTTGCACACAATCGTACTGTCACTAATATCAGCTGCCACCGGCTGGGCCATGCCGGTGGGCCGAGGGCAGCTATCTAGGGAGGCGGGCCACCAGAACTTGCGGAATTTCATTGGACCACTGAGTGCGAAGTTGCAGTTATCAAGCTAAAGGAAATTCTGCTGTATCCTCCCAAGTCTTGGGATTCCCTACAAGTAAGGGCATGTTCATTTTGGATACTGATGCTAGTGGTGTAGGCATTACAGCTATGTTATCTCAGATTCAGGATGGGAAGGAGAGAGTATTGGAAAATTTCAGTAAGACATTGCACAAGAACGAGAGAAATTACTGTGCTACATTTTGACATGCGATGAACTTGGAAGACGGAGCGAACAGAAGCGACTGACGGTATAATACGAGTGTCGGATGCATGTAGAGGCATCTTTCACATCAGGGATAATATCACGATATAGAGCCGACATGATGATACATAGATGTGATAAACCTGCGACCACGAAAATTTTCACAGTTATACTGTAACGGTACACGCTCAATAAAGTATATTGGATAGCTTTCAATAGAAAAGTTTCTTTGCTTCTTACAGCGCCAGTTCAATAGAATAATATATTACCAGTATTTCAAATTTAACGAAGTGGTTAAAATGAACACGAAATAAAAACTGCCAGCGTAACAGAGCCAAATATGGGTACATTCAATAACTCAAGAGCCGACAAACTGAAGGAAACTTTGTACCTTTTAAACTAGTGCAGTTGAGTCTCAACAGTATGTAGAACCGCGGAAGACTAACATTATACTGATCTACTGCGGCCCCACTATCAGGTGCTCTAGCCCCTGAACAGCTGCGGTCCCACTATTGGGTTCTCTAGCCACCGAGATACTTCGGCCCCCTTATTGGGTGATCTAGCCACTGAGCTACTGCGGCCCCACTTGATATATATCTATCCACTGGATCACTGCGTCCCCACTTGGAATAACTGTAGCCCTATTTACATCCCTGATCATTAATTTTTTCCAGAACCGTTTAAGATATCTCGATGAAACAAAGACTAAAGTTTTTCCTGGGGTTATTATCTATATACTGTTTAAATGTGATGTCAATACGTCATGTGGTTTTTGAGTTAAATCCGTTCGGACAGACAGACACGAAAAAAAATTAACATTATATATGGCTTAGTTATCAATTATACAATATGAAAAAATAATTAAAAGTGGAGACATACGCTTCTATTTTATTTAGTAGTATAGATTTCAATATATATTTATGGAAACATTAAGATTTCTTTTAAAAATGCATCGAAGTTTTAATGTTACTTACTGTCCACAGGAGCGGTGGGCCCTGGGATTTCCAGTGCTAATCTTTCTTAGCAGACTTGGTTAGCCGACTCCGATTTCCAGCAGGCAATAGATCATCTCGGCATACTCACTTTTAAAATCCCTTTCTCCCAGCTACAAAATATCTAATATATTCCCGATACAGATGTTTTGCCACACATTGGGGGAAAAAAAACTGACGGGGCGCAATGCTCACTTCTCATTACGCAGCTTCGCGCCTAACATCGGACCTGATCAAACCATCGCTTCGTTCCCCGAGCCAGGTTCGATTCCTGATTGGTGCATCCTGTAGATTTTCGCAAAAAGTACAATTCCCCTCCTGTAGTGTTCGCAAATTTTACCATTTCCACTTAATACCATTTGTAAAAAATATTTTCCTTTTAAGCTACGGCACAGCGCCGACCCGTCCTAGCAAGTTCTGCTGTGATTTTACCCATACTCTTCTCACGGTGTTTCGTCGTTTACATCGACCTTCTGTATTTTTCTTTAATTATAAAAAACAATAATAACTGGGATAAATTGCGAATGGGCTCGCTCCTGGATTTTTCGTAAGCGGAAATAATGCAGTTGTTTTCTTGGGTCAATTGCCATAATGATACGAAAGATCGTGCGTGCATAAACCCTACGGTGATGCAGCTCAGATCTGTGAGAAGTGTGGTATCGCCATCAACTGGAAGGACGATATCCACAAACATCTTCGCAGCTGTAGAGGGAAGATAATGCATGCAGCCACACTTAACTACAGGTTTTGTAATGCCACATTTACGCTGTTATACCTCGCATGACGACATGAAGCCAACTGTAAATTTAATCCGGACAGGCACTCATACACGTGCACTCAGTGCAGCAAGGATTTTACGAGGGCTGATAAATTAAGGGCGTACTTGCCAAAATGTAGTGGACTGGCTGTCCTTCCTGCCAAACGACTGCGACACGACGTAGCTCACCAACAGCTCGTAGCCCTACAGGTTAGAACCCCTGCCCTAACTTCTCGACCTAGAATCGTTGCAGGTTCTAGGATGGCTAATGCCAATGGGCTTGTGTAGGCCAAAACAGCTTTCCATTGCTATTCTTTGCTTTCTGACATATATTGCTCAAAGCAGAAGTGGGTGGACGAAAGATATTTGTACCTTTATTTGACCAATTTTGAGAAAAATATCATTAGGCAGCTCACCAAAGAAATCGACGAGAACTGACTGTTGAAATTCAACATTTGGTTGGGATGCGATTATACGAAACCAGAGCCCTTCGACGATGGTATCAATAAGAGGGCCTTCAAAACCAAAATGTGGCAGTATTCGAGGCTAGCGATATCGAGAAGTCTTTACGAAATAACCTGAAAAACATATGCGAAGAGGAAGAAGTGTACAAATAGCGTGGTTGGGGGGTCGAAAATACAATCAGTCGACCACCTGCAGCTGCGCGTCAACAAGCTGGACCTCTCTCACGTATATCGTCGTACATCGAGCTGCCAGAATTGCTAAGAAACAGGAAGCTATAATCAAACCTAAAAATGTCCATGGCCACGTGTGTTTCAAGTGGGCACTCCCGGCAGGTTTTGTGGAAGAGGGAAACTGTCAGCAAATTGACCACCGCTACAAAGCCCTCGAACCGAAATGTGATTTTTCCGGCCTCAAATTCCCGACCCCACTCCGACATATCGGCATTTCCGAGAAAAATAATCCTAGAGTTTCCATCAATATTTATGACCTCGGAAAGGATGAGAATATCTACCCCATATGTGCGGCTGAAGAAGAAAAAGAACATCATATCAACCTCCTCCGTCTCATCACCGAAGATGGGCATGGCCACTATTGCCACATTAAGAAATTTGAGATCTCAACTGACTAGCGAGAATAGGAAGATCCATATATGCAAGCATTGCTTCACCTATTATCATGATTTGCGACGAAATTCCAGGTTGACAGGACAGCAGTGCCTGGAACACAAGCAATTTTTCAGAGAAAATACTCCACTGCGTGCTGAAATGCCACAACTAATTAAAGACCGACGTCCACCAGTGAGGAAATTTAACGACTATCACCACGTTAATAAAATGCCCATCGTTGTTTATGTGGACTTTGAGGCCATTCTCAGACTGATCCACACCTGTAAATAGGACTCCATTTGCTTTCATACGTACGCCTGCCAGAAGTACGAGCCATACAACTTCTGCATTTACATACATGTGGACAACTGTGTCATTCCGATGACACTAACATCCACGCTGAGCCAAGACCACTATTATACACAGGAGAAAATGAGGATAAACGTCATGGAGGTCATCGTGGACATCGGCAACAAAGTAAAATATTTTTATGCCACATCTAAGCCGGTCGAGCCACTCACGCCCGCAGAAAAGACGAGCCATGCCAGAGTGATGAGATGTTGTTACTGTGCTGCTACATTCACGCACGACAACTAGGTTATAAGGTGTGGGACCACGACCATTGAACTGCGCAGTACATAGGGCCTGCATGTACCAGCTGCAATTTTCTGCGCTTTCGCCCGAAGAAACTCGTATTTTTCCACAACCCGAGCTACGATAAGAGTTTTATCATCAAGCAGCTGGGCTACGATACAATAACCATTTTCATCATTCCACACATGAGCAAAAAAATTATCACATTTTCAAAGCAGCTGGGCGACCGATTTCCATCCAGTTCATCGATACGTTCCTGTTCATAGGCCGAAGTCTAGCGCCCCTGGCCGAGTTTTTACCACCTGCAAAATTTAATAACACTGCGAACTTCAGTAGCAGCCAACTGCCTCTCACAACAGATAAAGGCATCTTCACCTACAATTACGTCGATTCGGGGACCAAGTTGGACAAGCAGCAGCTGTCTCCGAAAGAGAAATTCTACCACAGGCTGACGGGCTGACACCAACACCCAGAAGGTATGGAAACAGTTTGGCTGTACCAGTCTTAAGGAATATTCCGAGCTGTACCTGAAGACAGGCGTCCTTCTCCTAGCAGATGTCTTCGAAGATTTTAGAAATTTGTGCATGTCAAAATACAAGTTCGATTGCGCACACTATGTCACCGCACCGGGATTTGTGATCGATGCCATGTTAAAGACTACTGGCATCGAGTTATTGCTTCTCACAGACTACGACATGTACATGTTCGTTGAGGAAGGCATCCGTGGCGATGTGGCCCAGTGTGTCAAATGACATGCAGTAGTGAACAACATTTATGTGCCAGAAACATGCGATCCCAGCACGCCTTCAATCGTTTTACAGTATCTGGACGGCAACAACTAGTACAGCTGGGTCATGTTACTACTGTTGCCAATGTTCAATTTTAAATGCGCCGACGTGAACATCGATGTCATGTCCATACCAGGCGATGGAGCAACTGGTTACATCTTGGAGGTGGATGTCGAGTATCCTGCGGCCCTGCACGAAGAACATCGTGATTTACCATTTCTTCCCATAAACCAGTTCCCACTTGGCTTGAAACAGCCAAAGCTCCTGACGACTATGGCAGAAAAGATCTGCTACGTCGTTCATGACCTGAAGCTCATCAAGTACACCATGTGCTCCTGTTTTAGCAGACTGTATGATTAAAGCCTCATATAGATTTAAATATCGCAAAACTACAGGAAACCACTAGTGACTTCTAGAAATAATTTTTTTAACTAGCCAACAATGCAACTTTCGAAAATTGATGAAAAATAAAATAAAACATAACAAATTGAATTGGTGTGCAATGAGAACGACTGAAAAAACTGGCGGCTAAACCATCATTCCTGAACTGAACAATTTACGACGAGAATCTTTCCCTGATTCGACTGCAGTACCCATTCATACTTTTTGACAAGTCTGTATATTCAGGGTTCGTGGTGCTCGATATGTCCAAAAGTCTCATGTATCATTTTCTTTACGACGTGATGAAAGCTCGGTACAGAAAATACAACGAGCTCTTGTATATGGACACATATTCGTTCCTTTTCGAGATTAGAACACAGGACTTTTTTGAGGGCATGGTTTCGGACGCACAGTTATTATCCAAGTTTGACACCAGCAACTATCCCACGAACCATAAGTGTTGCTCACCAACCAGAAGATAGTGGGCAAGCTCAAGAACGATTGCGATGGGTCGATCATTACCGGATTCACAGAGCTACGGGCGAAATTGTTTACATACAAATTTGTGGGAAAGTGACAAAACATGCCAAAAGAATTCAGAAATGTGCGATGAAAAATATAAAAAAAGTTTGAAGACTTCATGGAAGTTTTGAAAAATCATACGATCATATACTCACACCAGCATGTCCTGTATTCAGGGTGCATCAAAAAGATGGGGCTTCAATGCACAGATGACAAAAGGCAGCTGATGGATGATGATATATGCATGCTTCCGTGTGGCTATTATAATATTTGGAGGTTCTTGATATTTTGTCGTATATGATTTTATGATTTTTGTATTTTTTTTGTGTGTATATATATATATATATATATATATATATATATATATATATATATATATATATTGAGGTGGCGAGTAAGGTTTTTAGTTACGTTTCATTCCGATAGCTGGCACTGGAATCTAACTTCTACATTTATGGGCTAATTTTGCACATACTTGAAGGGAATATTTGTTGATCTAAAAGAAATTGTTTTATTGTGCTTTGCATTCGGTAGGTTAGGGTTTTGATAGGTGGTGCTGGACCTGGAGTCTAGCTTCTTTATTTATGGGCCGATTTTATTGATACTTGCAGGAAATGTTTATTGATCTATTGAGACCATATTCACACTATATGTTATTCAAATAGCGAGTAAGGCTTTTAGTTATGTTTCATTCCGATAGGTGGCACTGGACTCTAACATCTATATTTATGGGCCGATTTTGCTCATACTTGAAGTATACGTTTGTTGATATAAAATAAATTGTTTCATTGTGCTTTGCACTCGGTAGGTTAGGCTCCAATGTGTGGCGCTGGAGACTAACATATATTTATGGGCTGATTTTGCTGCTACTTGCAGGAAATATTTGTCTAAAAGAGAAAAATGCCAGCAATACTACGGTCAAACATAGGTCGACATAATATAGAGGATGCATATAGAAGGGAAAATAGAAAGTAAACACGCGCTGCACAAACTGAAGAGGTACGAACACAAAATCGAGAAGCACGTGCACACCAAACAGATTCTAACAGACAATTATGCACAGAAACAACACAGTTAAAACCATACAAGACACACATCGCTCATTCGACGCTTAACTTCTATATTTATGGGCTGATTATGCTGATACTTGAGGGAAATTTTTGTTGATCTAAAAGAGAAAAATGCCTGTAATACCACAGTCAAACATAGGTCGACGTACTCGACATAATAGAGAGCACGTATTTGGAAGGCAAAATAGCACGTGTGCATGCGCTCCACAAACTGAAGAGGCGCGAACTCAAAATCGAGAAGCACGTGCATGCGAAAAAGATTCTAATAGACAATTATGCGCAGCAACACCACAGCTCAAACCATACAAGACGCACATCGACCATACGACGCTTTACAATATCCAGTTATATTCTGGGTAGGAGAGGAATGTATATCATTTCAATTATAAACAAATAAATCCAACAACAGGTGCTGAAACTGAAAAAAAAAAAAAATAGTGCTATGAACTTTTATGCTTATCGAATAATTAATTACTCATGAGTTTTGTCATTGTGCAACAAAAACACATGAAAAATAATTTAATACATGGTGTTGAATGTTTACTTACAGAGTTATAATGTAAATTCAATGTAATTATAACATGTAAAATACAGTACTTTTATATGTAAAAAATATCATTTTTACGAAACACAATACACATTACATTTGCACGTTATTTACTATGACACACAATGCACGTGACATTTATGAGTCATGATATAAATTTTGCATTTACAATTTAAATACAATAGATGGTGTTGTATATAATTATATATATAATGGATTTTAAATGAAAAAAAAGGCGAAACAATGTTCACCGGGACCAGCTAGTGTGTGTGTGTGTGTGTGTGTATATATATATATATATATATATATATATATATATATATATATATATATATATATATATAATATATATATATTATATATATATAAACTTTTGCATTCAATCGTTTTGTATATATCCCCTCTGAATTTGGTGTATGTGTTCTCCGCATTTGTACATTTTTGTTTATATGTTTTATGCATTTTTGTATAATTTTTGCATTTTGTTACTTGTGATTTTCGTGCTTAGGATTTTTCTGCATTGAACGGTAGGGTTTCCTGAATTGAAATTTTATTTTGTGTTTAATTGGTAGTTGAAGAAAAATTATTTTTTTTGGCAAGAATTCGTGTTTTCAAAAGTAATAATCTGGCTGTGGTGTAAAATAAATGATATATATGAGGAAAACATATCAGAAAATATATTATTTTCTACATGGTTACAAGTGTTTGATGTGCAGGTCATCCCAAGTCGTTGAGCCATGTGCATGATTAAAATATGTATGCGGCACATTTGAGAGCAAGCAGAACAAGCTGAGCAGGGAGGTATTATTACCTAATTTTTCATAAATAAATATCGGTTTTATTAATATTTTATTTAATTTTCCATTTTTCATTTTCTATATAATTTCTTTGCTATATTTTATAAGTTTTTAGGATTCTCTTTATAATTTTTGGATATTTTTTTAATGCCATGTATCAAGGGCCAGGTATCAAGGGTGTTTGGTAATGTTTTGGGGATTTTTTATAACCTTAAGAGTTTTTTTATTTTATACAATTTTTTATATTTTTCTTTAGAATTTTTTTGGGGATTTTGGGAATTTTTTAGTCAAAAGTCACTGGGGTCAAGGTCATCCAGATCCAATATGGCTACCGGGTGACGTCCCTACTGGCAGTAGGTCGAATACAAATCCGATCCCCTATCCCCTTATGCCAGAACGAAAATACTTATTCTACTGATGTTATCCAGAAAATTTTTACAACTATAATGAGACGAGTGTTTCCGACTAACTCGGTGTAAATAAATTCCTCGTTCCTAAATGTTTTACGTCTGTGAAAAGGGTCCAAGGCCATTCCAAACAAACAACTCTGATGGTATTGGGAGATGCAGCTGGCCAGCTCTTGCCTCCCATGGTTGTCTACAAGCCTGAAAACATATACGAGTACTAGCAAACTAGGGACCCTCCAGGTACTGATTTTAAAAATACACCGAGTGGATTGTTTGACGTGAACTTCTTTGAGGGTTGTTTTATCGAAGTCATGGTTCCACATATCAACCAAGCCAGGAAAAGTGTCACTGATTCCAGTAGTTGATATTGGTGACAACCTTGGGAGCCATTTTTCTCCACAAGTCAGTAAATAAGTTGAATGAAACCACATTTACCTAACACAATTTTTACCGAACACCACTAATCTCATGCAACACCTAGATGTTACTGTGTTTTCTCTCATGAAAAAGAAGTTGCGATTCATCCTCGATGGTTGTAAATCTAAAGCACGTGTGCGTACATCTATTACGAAACAGCAATTTCCAGCACTTCTGAATAAACTCTGGGATCATATTGAGGAAATCTCTTGCCGTAACCATATTTCTGAGTTTAGAGCACATGGTTTGTACCCTGTTAGCCCAGTTGAGGTTTCAAAACGAATGCTGAATAAAGTAAGTGATGTAGAAAGCTCGGGGACGATTGGGAAAATACTTAATAAGAGCTTAGTTGATCTGCTGAAAAAAAGAAGATATGATGATGAAGAAAAGAAACGGAAGACATGTGGCAAGAAAGTAGAACCTGGCAAAAAGATAAATATTTTTGAAGAAGAGATAGAAAATGACAATGTTGACTGTCTAGGACTAACTTCATTTGAATGCTCTGTAGGAAGAAATCCATCTTAATGCGAAGCCAAGACCAGTGATGCCTGTGAGAAAAAGTGAAAAGAAAAGTTTCGGTATAAGTCGATCTACCACGACTAGAAATAAAGGGGACTCAAATTACGATACAAAGGCCTTTAAGCCTTCCCGGTGATTAACAGGAGAAAAGTTACAGTAAAACAATAAAACCTATCCGCCCAAAGGCGATTCTCTACGTATCCAACAGTGCGCAAAGAACTTGACGTACTTACTTTAGAATCATTTAGTTTCTTCTGCTGAATGTGCATAAAGTTCCGCCAAAAATATAGGTGTGGAAAAGCTAACACCTTACTGTTACTATCAAATATTCTCGTTTCTCTGTCCACATGGTCAGAGATTACACAATAATTTTTATTATTCTTACTAGCCGAATAATATTTAATAATGGGCAAAAGTTAAATGAAGGTATTATTTTTGGTTCAAAACTGACAACAATATTGATAATTTAACTCTCTTGACTGATATACAAACATGATGTTGGATAACCATAAACCTACAAACAAATTATTAGTTTTTTTTTAATAGTACCAAGTATTAATTCAAATTCTTTAAGAATTCTATAGGAAAATTCTCGGCCGAACGAGCTCTCAACGAGGCCAACAACATGATGCCTCCAAATTTATTGAAAATTCCAGCTAGAAAAACTGTATCTTTCAAATTTTATATCTGGATGAGATTTCAACTGCCATGTACAAAGCCTCTGGGAAACACAAACTCCCATTAAAAAATGTACTTGATTTAGCTTGTCTCATAGCTAACATAATTTTAAAATTTCATTTTTTAAATTATTCCAAACTTCACTTTTGTAATTTAAATACTCTCAACATTAATTCATTAAAACTTTCGTCATCAACATGGTGCCTGACTCCTAACTCAGGACACCTAAAGTGCCTGCTTCCTTTTCGCCATATGGGCTATGCATAAATTTTTACTTGTTTTACATTACTTAACTGGCTGGGTGATCTCCTTCTGGGGCAGTGGCAATCCGACCCAATTCCAGAGATTGCGCCCACCTTAAATACAAATCACAAACCATTTCCCCTAGGAGGGGTGTTCAATGCCACTGGCCAATGGGAAAATAGATGTCGATTTATGAAAATGTTTGTCGAAGGTAAGCATTGCCTCTTATAGGGGTTACTTTATTTCTGTCCAATCATTTGATTTGAAGCAGGAACATATCCATGTATGGGGTGCACATGTGATCACACGTCACAAAACTCCTGTAGTTCAAGCAGACTGCAGGATGTGATGTCAGGAGCGTGCGAAACCCAGGCGGTCAGCCTACTGGGTAGCTGGTGGCTGACATCACAGGAACAGTTCAACGAAATGCCGCTGTCATGCACTCAGCAGCACCCAGCTGTGTCGCGTTCGCCAGACGTGCTGGAAGCGAGCTGGTGCAATGTTGAGACCCCGAACTGCTGATGAAGTCCACCCAGGTGACAACGATGTCGAATGCAGCAGTCCACCCGGGTTGAGTCATAATCAGGTACCATAAGAACAGTAGGTATGTGGTAGAGACCACATCTTCCTCGCAATTTTCGGGCAGGTAGAAATTACAATTTTTCGTGATTATAAGTGGCAAATTTTTCAAGTAACTCCGTGCTCAAAAAAATATGCAAATTCTTCGTGTGAAGCGTCACAAAAGTGTGGTATCTGTGAGTTGGAGTCTCTTTCTGTATAGGGAGAGCAGACTGGATTGAATGCATTCAATCCTAATAATGTGTATTTTGGAATCAGCACTGTAAAGATTCTTACTACACATGACTAAAATGTTTTGATTATAGTGAATAGGACGTAGTAGACGATGAAGATAAAGATGAAAGTTCTATTCCCTAGTGATTAGTTGTGGATGCCCAAAGACTAAGTTAGTGACTATATTCAAATTAATTATGACGTAGGGCACTAGCAAATTTTTAACATATATGATTATTTGTCTTAGGGCACCATTCTATTGCTTGTTTGCCATTTTGACATTCAATTCCCAACTTAGGTATGTTGTTTTACAAATTCTTACTAGGTTTTGGAAAACATATTGTTATTACTTAAATAATTAATGTTTAAAATCAATTTTGCATTGTAATCATTAAAATACCTATTGTACAGTTCATATACAGTGTCAAACCTAATACTCATAGGGTATCTTTGAAAGGCAGAAGACTACAATGCTTAAAAAGTTAATAAGAAGAAATATGTAAAATGTCAAAGTCCCCCAAAGATGCCCTTTGACACTTTGAAAATACACATTCTAACAATAACTTAAATAAATAAAGGAAACATTTAGCCATCTATTGTTTTGTAAATATATTGGGGACTATACAAAAAATAGTAAATTGGTGGTAATAAACTGCAATATGAAATGTCGTTGTGCTCTGATGTGTCGGTTTGTGGTGTCATGCCCATCGTGCTATTGTGACCCCAAGTTAAAGGGCCGAGAATGGACGTAAAAAAAACCGCGGCGGGAATACGAGCTACATCATCACCGTACATACAAGTATATGCAAGACTGAGGCTAAGAGCGGACGTACTCACCGAGGACGAATATGACGGGCACCTTGGGCGCCTCAAACTTGACGTGGCTGGCGTTGTGGGCGAGCAGGTGGCCGTTGGCCGGCGACCCAGGGAAGCGGGTGTTCTCCTGCAGCCACGCATCCCTTCCTTGGTGCTGCTGCTCGTCCAACACCTGCGAGCCATTCTGCTGCGCTGAGGACACAAGAAGTACCCCCGCACCGGCCATCACTCTCCACTCCAGGCTCTTTCCACTCTGTACTGGTCCTCCGTGGTCAAGGAGGGAGCTAAGGCTGGCGAGACTGCACTCTCTGGCACCTTTTACAGTAGTGTAACTGAGGTTTTGGTCAGAACTTAAGACAGGAATAGAGTGGTTTTCAATAAAGCACTGCAATCTACTGTACAACTTACAGAACTCATTAAAAAGTAGTACACACACAGTAAAAAAAACTCAGAAAAACATGATTTATTTTGCGTATGAAAGAGTAGTGCATATATTATGTAACACATTTTGTACTGTAATCATTAAAATACCTATTGAACAAATCATATACACTGTCAAACCTCATACCCGTAGGGTGTCTTTAGAAGGTAGCAGATTACAATGTTAAAGAAAATAAGCAGAAGAAAGATATATTACTTGACTTTACTTATTCAATTATTTAAAAAAATCAAATAAAGTAAGAGTCTATTTTTGATCAACATCCAAGCTCATTTCCACTCTGGGTGTTTCAAAAAGAACATTTTGCGGGAGAAAAAAATACCATAACCATTTTTATTACCGAAATCGATGTGCATGAGTTAAATTATTAAATATATATGTAAACGTTGCCGATTTTTCGTTGCATACAACCAGAGTAATTATTATCGTGACGCACGCATTCGCAAGCAAAGCACCCGCGGCCAGCCTCGACTTTGTAGGGGGTTGCTTGCCACGACCCGCCCCTCCCCTGCACAGGTAGACGCAGCCTAAGTTGTGTCGCCCGGAGGGCGGGGGGATGATGTCATCCAATCGAACTGGCGTCACCGCACCCCCCCCCCCCCCCACTTTTGGGTTGCCGGCTGCGGGCTATCGCACGAACTTTCTGGTCATCCCCACCCTCTGCGCAACCCGGCGTGTGGAGAAGTTTCTGGGTGAAGGTGCACTGGTACAATAAATACCGCCGCAGCCGGAGGCTCGGCAGTTTCCTCGTCCTAATTACTCCTATGTTTATGCCTGGAAACTAACACTTTCTTTCTGCTTCCAGAGAGATGACTGGCATGTGCGGGGCGGTTGGAGCAGTTCTGTCCCCCGCATCCAGGGCCGTGCTGCTGTGGTACGACCCTGAATACAGTCCAGCAGAGGATCGACACATTTCATATCACTCTCATTAATCTCACAAAGTCTATATTAGCGAACTAACAACAACACTAATTTCTGCAGCCCTAATTCAATAAAAGGAATTATCTTTATCCTCCGCGACTGTAGCATAGTTTGTCCCAGGCCCTCTCCGCTTTACCTGGTTTTCTATGTAGTTACTAGACCCTTCTTCTTTCAGGTGTGTCCACGGCTACAATTGCAACGATGGCACCAGACAACCCTGCTCAGCCGCGATGCATGCGCCCATTTTGTTAATTAAACCCGACTTAAGGCGTAAAGGGCTTGCCCTGAGACGCATCCCATTCTCCAACCGTTTTAGCTACTAACATGCATGCCGGAGGGCACACAGAACTGTGATGGTGTTCATGCTGGCGTAGCGGGATTTGAGGGCTCGCCAGAAAAAAAAAAGGCTCAGCGGTCTGTGATGACCATCTGACGAAGTGTGGTGAATGAACATAGTTTAGGCCGTCGAAGGACGTTGAAAAAGAAGACCGGCGAAGAAAGAGTGTGTCGGAAACTGTGATGGACGAGTGTGTGTGCAGTGGCCAACAGCAAGAGTGCGCGAGTGCCGCATAGAGCGAGGTATCCGACGAGGTGTGGGTCTGCTGTGTGTGGGAGTGCTCGAGAACATTTCGGACACGAGAAATTGGTTATTTATGGACTGAAATAAGATGTAAATGAATGGACTGAAGATACGAACTTCATTGTAATTACTGGAACTGTCAGATATCAATTATATAACATTTAATAGTAATTCAGTAGACTTTAATAAAATGCCTATTGACAGATTTGGGTTATTTAATTGTGTTAATTCCGTAAGTTGACGGAAGATTATGCAAATATCAGCTGTACATATCAAGTGATAGTCATTATTGTCAAGACATTAAGTTTGAAGTATTTTTTGGGGATTGTGTTTAAATAAATTATTAAATCTTATTTAACTGAGACCACTATCCCTTAAAGAAACTGGCTATGTCCACAGACTTAAAAAAGTGTGACACTGGTGTCAGAAGTTGGATGGAGGCGTTCTTTAAACTGATCGTTTTATAAATAACATTATAAAGTAGACTATTGCTTAATTTAATTAGAAAAGTAAACTTGTAAGAACAATAAAGCAGTAGTAGGCTCGATAATTATTAGTCAATGCTAACGAGCAAAATGCTGGCAGATATAGAAGCAGTGCGCACGAGGTACTAAGTGGCCAAAAAAGTAATGTAAATGTGAATTTATAAAATAAAATATATAATGCAAATAGCCAAGCAGTGTTAGCGAACTATAGTCCATTCGTCAAGAACCGAGAGTTGGTATTTGTACACACGAGCGCGTGACACCAGAGTGAGCAGCAAGGGGTGTACAAGCCACAAGCCAGTGGGCGTTGCTGCAGTGTGCCCTATGCTGTTTTGGTGGCCGGGCACGCGATTGTCTGTATTATGTTGTGATATTGTGTTAGTCTGACTGAAGGCGTGGCTTTAAATGTGTTGTTCTGTTACGTTCGAATGTAAGTACCTCTACACCGAACGATGTGATGTTCCATACTCTGTTCTGTACCAAGAAATAACAACATTATTCTCTGTGTTTTACACTAGATTGACGTACGTGTGAATTAGCGATGGCGTCCTCTACGGAGACGGTGAGCGGTTTAAGTCCGGCCAAGAAGCGATCGAAGAGTAGGGCGATCAGTTCATCGGAAAGCACATGGTTCTCAATGTGTATAAAGTCGAGATAGAACTGAATTCAGTCATGCATATAGATGACGTCGTAAAAAAGCAGCACGTTCTACTGGAGTAAGTTCCGCAACAGTTTATCGTGTGAAGTCAGCGAAGAAAGAAAAACAACGCCGGAAGTTTACGGAAAGTGTTGACATGTTCGACAGGAATCCGATACGGAGGAAGGTACACGGGTTTTAATTACGTGATGAACTGCCAGCTGTCGATAAAGTTCTTGCTGTTGTGAATGACGACCCCGATTTGCCTGCTTTTCGGACAACCACATTTTACCATTTATTAAACGAACTACACTTCAAATGTGTTAGACGTGGACGAGACAGCATGCTTATAGACAGTGATGATATTCTATGGAGGCGACGTTATTTGCGTACCATTAAACAACTGAGGGGTGAAGGACGATCAATTTACGAACTCGATGAAACGTGGTTAAATGCAGGACACCCACGAAACAGCGTCTGGGTGGATGCCACTATTACATCATCCAAACAGCCATTTCTGCCTGGACAATCAACCGGTAATAAAGGCCCTTCAGGCAAAGGAAAACGCCTCATAATCACGCGCATTGGGAGCAAGTTAGGCTTTGTGGAAGGGGGTTTGTGGGTGTTTGAGTCCAAAAGGACTCGCGATTATCATGAGGAGATGTGTGCTGACTCCTAGAAGTGGTCCGAAGGTATAATTCCTCGACTTGAAGAAATGCTGTTATTGTGCTTGATAACGCGCCATACCACTCCCGTAAGAAGGAAAGAATTCCCAATGCAAATACTAAGAAGAAGGATATTCAGGACTGGCTAACAGCAAGGAATATTGATTTCGAAGATGACATGTTAAAGAAGGAATTGCTCAACACTATTAACCAACACAAGTTAGCATATAATACGTATGGAGTTGATGAAATGGCTAGGGATGCGGGTAAGTGTGTTCTGCGAATTCCCTCATATCACTGCGAATTGAATCATATAGAACTGGGTTGGGCCCGAATTAAAGGATTAGTTGCAGCGATGAATAGGTCATATAAGTTGTCGGACATTAAAGTACTTCTGGAAGAAGTAATACAAGCAGTGACTCTAGATGTGTGAAACAAATGTATATGCCATGTGGTTGAAAAGTTGAAAGTGACATGTGGAAACTGGATAACATTATGGACGAGAAGGAGGATACTTCCATAATAATCCTTAATGATGACAGTTCCAGTTCATCTGATTGAACGCGATTGGTGTTATGTGTTGTCATTTGCGATGTGCATAATGACGATTAAAGTTAATTTTACGTCGTTAATTTGTTTGTGTACCCCATAAATGCCGGTGTTCTGTTCGAGAATAACCAGTATGATTCTTGTTCCTTTTTTGTTTGCTTGTCGTTTCACGTGTAACCGTTGGCGTGAATAAATAGCACTACAGAGTGTGTTATTACTAACCGTGTTGATGTTTATGTACTCCTACTATGCGGTGGGGCCACGGTGGTGTGGTGGTCAGACTACTCGCCTGGGAATCGTATCGGACCATGCCGCTGGTAGGCGGGTTATTTCAGGGACCTCCCATTTCCCTCTCGTCGTTGCATTCCGGCACTGATCCATACTCATCTCACTTCACCCCCATCGGCTCTCATGACCATGCTGTAACGACCCGCTCAAACCTCTCCACTCTACTCGTACCATACGGTCGTGATGTTACATAGTTGTCTACTTGACAGATACACGAACAGTTTCGTCAACCTTTGCATATCCGTGCATGTATTTCTCCGCTCGCGCGCCGAGCATTCCGGACACCCCTGTGTACAGGCCGCGATCACGTGAACACTGCATGTTTTCACTATCACAGCTTACCTTCGATCACTTGCACTTGCTTCGCGCCCTCTCACTTTAACACGAATACACAATAGTAGCTAAGAATATATGTGATGAAAATATTCAAATCAGTATCATTATTTAACTAGTAAACAAGGATATACGTGAGCAAAAAGGTAGCAAATGGGATTAATTTTGCTTATTTCAAGTAACATATGTCGAGATTCCCGTATCATAGCGGGCTCAAACAGCCTGGTGCTAAAATCCGCGTGGAGAGAAACGACGATATCTTTGGGAGTCTTCAGTTCACTAAGTTCTTGCCTTTCTTCTCCGTGGTAAACAAGCAAAGATGATATGGGCTGTTCAATATCAACTGAGCACTTTTGAAAACTCTTCTAGTGAACTTGTTTTTTACCCGCTATATATTCTTCCGCCGTGCGTAAAAATGATAATTTTCACGGACCCAATGACTTTATTCTTTTGTAGATCGTGTGTAACTGAAAGTATTAACAATGTGGTTAACGTAATAATTACCGCTTACACGAACATGAAAACACGAAGCTTTGTGTAATTGTGGGAAGTAAACATTCAAAATTATGGATTTAAAGGCTTTCAAAGTTTAAAAAAAAAAAAAAAAAAAAAAAAAAAAAAAACTAGGATTAACTAGTTTTCGACGAAGATAAATCATGTAAAGAGTTGCATGAAATGCGAAGCATTTAAATGTTCAAGTAGCTTTCCAAAGCATTTAAACAGCGAAAGTAAACAGTTAATGTGAAAACTACATTTTGATACCGTGGATTACAAGTATTTAAGACTAAAATGTCATGACAAAAGAGTATTTAAGAAAAACAGCTTATATTTAAAAAATTAAAATTAAATTAATGTAAAGATCTATATTGTTTTTTTTTTAAATCAAGCATATTTATTGTTATAGAGAGTGATCATTTGTACTTAAACGAGAAATGTGATAAAATTTGCAAAGTGAAAATAAACTGTGAATGTTGGTTATTTATTACAAACAAGTAGTATTATAAGATACACTGTATTAACACATAAAAATTTACGTGTATTTTAGTTTTAAAAACTGTTTAGAGAGTAAAATACAAAAATTTCCACACTTACATAGTTCTGGGAAGATCAAAGAATATTGTAAGAAATATAATTACGCTGAATTTTCAAAACATCATATAAAAATAAATTCCTACATTTCATCGGTAGTACTTATATTTGAAATGAGATATTTTAAAAGCAAATCGAATCCTTAATTGTTAGAAATACGAAAGGAAATGTTATGAACTTCTAACTTTAGGAAAAAAATGTTATCAACTGCAAGATGTTTAAGTAAAATTAGTTCTTAAAGCAGACCAAATAAAAAATTTAGGCAAATATTATTTACAATAAAGAGAAATGATTTAATGCCCCATTTCCAAAAAAATAAGCATCAAAGAATTAAATAAAATATTTAGAATGAATGAAATGATTTGAAAACTAACAGCTTTTACAAGTCGAATTAAGTCATTTGAATTTACCAGTTACGAAGACATAAAAAAAAACTCAAGGCTTTTGGAACCGATTAGAAACCAAACTGGAAACAATATTTAAATTATTTTAAAACAACAACTAGCACTCAAAGTTAACTTAAGATTTTTGTGTAGTTAGTGACGAAAAGTATCGTTAAATAATTCTCTTCCGAGACAATAGAGAAATGTTTCGATTTGGATGACTGGCTTAACTAAATAGTCGAGAGAAATGTAGGTAATTTAGAAGAAAGAGGATGGGGTTTAAGTTACAACTCAATAAATAAATTTGAGATTTGCACAAACAAGTAGGTCTTTAATCCGATAAAAGGTTCTTCTTACTAGAAACATTACGAATTAAAAGGCTTTAATTAGGGCCCAACATTTATGGAAAAAATATCAATTAGCTGATTTCGTCATAGAAATTTCGTCATTTTGTTATAAAAATATTTTCATTTCAGCAAATAAATTTCGTAACAAAATATGCACGTGCTTTTATTAGAACACGAATTTACGGTTCTTATAAACATTTAAATCAAACCTAAATGGAACGTGTAATTCATAAGTTTAAATGAGTACATATTTCAGTGAAAAAATTTAAAAATTTAAAAATAATATATGGCGAAATCACACTTGGTCATGTAGTGCGGACTCACAGTTACAGCCAGTTTTATGTGACCAAACTTGTGTTCTGTCAAGATATTTATGCTTTCAGCTGACAAAGAACGCTCACTAGCATTTGAGTTTTCCAACACTTTTACACCAACTGCATACATTTTTTTATTCATGAGTGTAACAATATTTTTTAGAACGCACTATCCCTTCTAATCATACATAAATCCCCCAGAATCACCATATCTTGACCTGCTCAAAGTATTTAAGTTTTGTTCGTAAGCTCAGTATATTTTGGAAACATGGTCATCTTAGAATTTTTGCAAAAAAAACAGTTGCCCTCCACTTGTAAAGTATAGTATCAATGAGGGAAAGAAAGAAAATATTAGAATTGATTTACAGTAAAATTAAAATAACAGCAAACACTGGAAAAATGCCTGTTAACGGTTAAATATTACTGCAACACAACTTCACAACCTAACCACAAAATAGTAAAATATTTATTTAGATGAAAGAATAATACTTCGTACATTGCACAGATCTTTTGCGAAGTTTGTAATCGTAGAACTGTCACGTTTTTTCTAGAGGGAAGTGGCACACACAGCTTTCTTTTTATTTTCATGGCAATCTGAAAATGACTACCAACAGACATGTGCGTTTTTACACAAATTTCCTTCCAATGTAGCTATTTGTTTTCACGTACCAAACTGTAAGTGTTCACTGTGAATACCTCAGTGTTTACACATGTGTCTTTTCGTGGCTACTAATTTACATAGCAGTAATAGCAGTATATGCTGTTTATCAAACACATGGCAGCCTTCACTTTAAAACTCCCCGGCGCGATCAAAAAAAGGCACTAGTTTTGGCATCCTTAAGCAGACGACTTAAATTCTTATCTTTGCTCGTTACCACGAAATCTAACCATAAATCTCAGAAGAGAGGACAAGTAAAGTCGGGAATGTTTATTCATACCATGCGAATGTTTGGTGGATTTACTGACGTACAAAAATATTCATCTTTGTTATATCTACGTTATTAGTTTAGCAATATCACTAACATTTTTGGTTAGAATTTCCCTTCTCAAAATAATAAAAGAAAGGTTAGCCGGTATTCTGCCCGTGATGAGCAATTAGCTATGCAGGTCGATATATCGAAACGTACATACAGCTATAATCTTTCAACCTAGCTGCCAATTGATTTATGAATCGTTATCACTCGAAAGTAAAACTATGTTTACGTTTGTGGATTCAACAAAGTGATTCCGCTTTCGTTTCATGCTTTGTAAAAATTGTGTATTAAACTATTCTTTATCATATTGGACAATGACGTCAACAATCTTAAAAGGGTAACTTTGTAACTTTTAATAACCAGAAATATACAAAAACACGAACGCTCCAATTACCCCTCCGACAGGATTCAGACATCGTTGAACAACACTTAACAGAAGAAAACACGTGGCAACATACCATACGCCTTAAACCGTAACAGCAGGTGGCAGGGCGTTACTCACATCGTTACTTTTGAGATTCCGTGGCTCCATTCACGATACGGTGGGTAACGATGTCGATGGCCCCTGACAGTTCCTGTCACTCGTGCCATTTTTCAATGTAACCTACGGAGGTTTGGAGGCCAACAACGAAGGGTATCACGGCTATCAATCACATCAACGAGTTGTCGGCCTTTATTCGCGACGTCCAATTTCCTACTGCTTCATTAAGCTTTTTCGCACATTCGTCATTCCTGTAAAGAAAATCTAGGAAGGGCTATTGTCGTCAAGCTGAATAGGCCTGCACGATCTCTATCAACTCGTAAGATGGAAGTATTCTGTAGATTACGAGGATAAAGCTTGTTCATATTTCTCTGCAGGTAGATATTAGTCTTGTCTTGTATTATTCCACCAATGTTGGCGTGATGCTGGAAGTACCCACGTGGGATCAAAACCACGTTTGACACCATTTGTTTCTGTCATGGACGTCATTGGCAAGAAGAAATCAGTTTTCAGTAAGCCGAATATCCTTACAATCCGCGTCCCGAAAACCTCCGACCCAATGTTTTCAGCATGGAACTTATAACAATTTGCCAACATTAGCTGGAACAATAGCACGCTTGGATGGAATATGAAGCTCGCCCACTACTCTCGCTTTCTCAAGTCACGCCTCTGCTACTTCATGTTTGCACAGTCGATGCAGGCACGTAAATAGGAAATCTTATTGTGTAACATCGTGACAGGCGCAGAATCAACACTCGTTAATCCACTGTGATGATGCTGTCTCTTTATTCTACCACACCAAGAGGTTTCTATACACGATTTTAAAACTACAAATGATCAATATCAAATAGGGTCAGTTGACATTAAATTATCACCTGATATATTTTTTCGCAGACTTATTTATTTACTATGAAAACTAGCAAACCATGACTGAGGGAATTAGTGAAATTAATTTTTGTTACTATAATCATCCTCAGCTTGGGGCGTCATAGGGATATCAGGAGGAGATATAACACACTAACATCGCATTTAAGTAAAATCTCTTCATAACCTGCCTTTTATGGTCTATGTGTGGTTTTTCACACTTTTTGAATTAAACTTTTGAAAAATCACTCCATGTATGATGACCTTAGTTATTTTCTGAATATGTCATACATTACAAGCGTTTTATTCTTGTGTTAACTTAATACTGTATATGAGCCACTGTGGAACGATAGCTAGGGACAGGTGTTTTTCGCAGAAATATTTATAGCCATGCTAGACTTCAATGTACTACGTCCAAAATCACGACTTTCTTTGGTTATTTGTCGCACGTCTGTGTGAGCAGACATGTTCCTATTTGACAGGGCCAATCGTAATAAACTACTCCGATACTGAACGTCCATGATTCGCGGGCAGACACTCGAGGCACGTGACATTTAAAATCATTCAACCACGGAAGTGCATATGAACAAAAGTATTTTGAAGTACAACCGGTCTTTAAATCTGTTCACGAAAAACACCTGTCCCCGATAGCATAGTCCAACTCTACTACCAAGGCCACATTTTTGACATTGCTAAGACAGAATTACGAGTGTTGTTGTTCTGCGAACGTATCCCTTCGCCTCAGCTGGTATGACACATTTAAGCCCTGTTGTTATGTGTTATGTCAGCTGTCAATTTTATCATAAAAATTTAGTGTTATCAGCCAGTGACCGAGAGCTTTTACGAGCAGTCTATTCCAAGTGAAGATCATTAGTAGGAAATATTCTGCCAAACTACAAACTGTTACATCAACACTGTGCGTTTTCAAAATTATGTAATAAAAATTTAATTAAAACAAAATATGTAAATAACATTTTGGTAATAATTTGAAGCGCCGTCTTAATTTACAATGCCTGAAATGTTTTATTTAAGTACCAAATCATTTTTAATTAAGGTATTTGTACAATCACATATAAATTGGTTACCAGTGCATACATGTTTGACTTCTTCCTATCATGACATGGTTGCCATAAGAGTGAGGGTGTTTCACCTAAGGACATACCTTATTTAATTATATATTTTATGGGATTTGCCTCTTTACCGATAACGCTTTACAAAATTCCTTTGGTGGCAAATTAAACAAGGAGGCACTGGACCTATTACATTCAATTTGTATCTATGTTCTCATCTTCACAAGAGTTTCACGTTTTAAGTTTAACATTCGGTTTACAGGATTATTGTTAGTTCTTTCTTTTATCTTTATCTTACTGAGGCCTTCTGTATAGGAGTTTTCTTAATTTCGTTTCAAATTTTAATGGTATGATTACATTCCTGTATCAATTACCCTTAGAATTTGGTTGTACCATGGCAGAAACAAATATTTGGTACATTGTTTACATCATTAATTTTTGAAGGACATGGTGATATGCAAAAAGTTGACTGTCTCTTTAGAACGCTAAAAACCAGCGCCAATACGTCGAATTTCAACTCGAACAATAATTGTACTAGAAATTTATAGTAAGATTATTTTATATGTCATTAGATTTTTACTGTAAATCTTTACCCATAACCCTAAAGAAATAATAACTCAAGACTTATATAGTTCTGAATCGTGCTTTACCTCATTTAATAGTATTACACATGGGAAAGTGCTATGTGACTCTCAGTAAGACAAAGCGCGATTCTTGTACTGTATGTATACTCAAGATTCAAGAAGTGGCATTCCACACAAACTCGATTAATTATAGTTGATTTCTTAATAATTGAAATGTACAAGTCCCTTTGTTTTCAAGCATTTCATTTAACATATTGAAGCAATGTTTTACTGAAAGTAGCCAAATCTCACACAACGAAACTAAAACACATAGGCAGGTGCACATGCTACAAAGACATACTTTATAAATGTATTACAAGAACTTATTCTAAAAAATACCGTTAAGTTTGGGTGTGTAAAAATTAAGTGTAAAATAACACCAGACACACTTAAGGCATTAAGTGGCTAGGCTTAAAGGCTGTTCACGATGAAGTGAGCACTTTTGAAACCAATCTTAGAAAAAAGTCATTGCCTCTGCATGCATATATTTAAACGCGCATGCGGAGTGACATACGTCCAGTGAAGTTGGTAACGATGGGTGGAAAATAGTTCCATATCTTAACGTCAAATAAAATGTGTTAGGTAACCATTTGTGATAACTTAAATTATTTCTTTCGTATTATTTATTTTTGTGTATCGAGGTATAAAAATTTGCAGATTTGTAAAATCTTTTCTTTTACAATAGTTTCCCAGTTCCGCTTGACCGACGCATGAATAAAGTGATGAGGCATATTGCAATGTTAATTTTACATAAGGCGGAAGAATACACAACGTGCTCACAAGTAGATCTTAAGCAGACTTTTCAAATGTGCTCATTTTACCGTGAACAGCCTATACAGAGTTGTCACTCACATTTCTGCCTCATGTAAGCCTTGTGATAAAGATAGAACGGAAAATATCTACATTGTTTATGACGTAAGCACGTCTTACCTGGAACTCTTCTAGTACAAATCCAAGCACCTGTGCTATTTAAAATGCGATACTGATCAGAAGTACCCTAATACATTCACCATGCTCCATTGTGCTCCTCAACTGGCATTTTAATAACAAAGGAGGCGTATTCATGCCAGTTCGCGCGCGTGTGTTAGTTCCATTTAGATGACTCAGACGGGAACTTTTATCACATCATAAATAATCACTGTACAAAAAAAGTTATAAACACATAGAAGGAAAGTTTCTTTCCGTTTTGCGAAAATGTAAATGAAGTACTGACATGGCACCCAAAATAGCACTGCAAAGAAACTAGAAATAATAATTGGTTGCAATGATTACCTAGGAAAATAGTGTCTATAGATGAACGGTCACATTTTCTCAAGATCGGAACAACCAAAATGGCGTCGCTCATGCACCGAATGGACATTGTTTACGACAGTCTGGCGAGACTCGCGCGATATACAAACCAGCCGGTGAAAGATATTGCAAATGGATTCACTTGTGACACAGTTACAAAAGCTGGTGGTTCTTCCGTCGAAATCTTGCCTTCGTAGCTGAGACGGACTGCAGCTGTCTTTACTGTGCATGCGCAGCGCTGTCACGCGCAGCCTCACTATATCTGGGGGGGGGGGGGGGATTTATAATGAATCGTGCGTATATTAACATTCCATTTTAGTGCTGAGTCGTCGTGATTTAATATTATGATTCTTCAACAATTATAGGCTTATTCATAAGGTTAGTAAGTACACGACAAGAAAATAAAGAATTAACCCACATATTATTTAATTTATTGGATCATTTCATTCTCTCACGAGAACAATGCTTCTCTGCCACGTTTACAAACAACCCTAAAACTCTTCATCACTGTATTCTAATTTGAGGTTGTTTACTGGAACTTGCAATATTGATTAAATTTGTGGTTTCTTGACTTATGCCGTGCGTGTGGGAGTTCCTCACGATGTTGGTGTACTGGCTATTCAGAGCAGACACAGATTAAAATCACAACTTTTTTTTAGTTTTCAATTCGGTAAAAGATATAAAACAAGTTTTCCTTCAGTGGAACTTAATATAATCCTTGGCCTTAATTTAAAAAATCTAAATATGCATAGAAATGAAATACTGCAGACTTACTGACGACGAATGTAAGATTTTATTTGAGGATATCAAACGGAAAATTTACTGACCAAATAAAGCAAAAAAAAAATTTTTTTTCTAATAACGAAAATGGTTTAACTTTAGTTGAATGTATTTTCTGGGTTTTTTAAAAATTGGTTTCCGTCTTATTCTTTAGGACACAGCTATCTGTCTTTACGTAGTGCACCGAGTTATGGTTAATATTTCCCGCTTACTACCAACAAACAGTGGTTCCGAATGTCGTTTTGCTAGCTCGCCAGCCAGTCCGGATTCAATCCCCTACAAACCGGAATTAGGAATATGGGGAATGTGGCTGACTGTGAATTGCCGGTTGGTTTTACTGCAATTTCCTTCGCTAGTTTGTTTGTGGCTCGCTCCACGCTGTTGGCTCTCCGTCATTATCACGTCAAGGCTGACAGGCACCTGTGGGTTTCAGCTGAGGAGCCTGTCACGTGCGAATGTCGCGCCTGTCGTAGGGTGCATCATTCACACAGTATTTGATTTTGTTTATAGCTTACATTAGTTATCCTTTTTGCCCCCGTATAGGCTAATGTTGCTATCGACCAACTTGCAAAGAGTAGTTTCCTTACGTCAATCGATTAACACTATGAATTGGTTAGAAACTTAACAGTGTCGATCATTAAGTCAGTTCTTACTCTAACATAATTATTTTTCGCTAATAATCTACGGAATATTCAATGTATCGTTACACTTTTCAAGTGAAAACTTTGAAAGTCACCCACGCACAATATGTACGGTTGTTTCTTAGATAAATTGTATGCCACGAGTTTTATTATTACATCTGGTAACATTACCGTTCCTCATATCTTGCTTAAATACAGCTTACTATTATATTTGCCCCATAATATTTATTTTATAGTCAGTATTCGTGTAAATAACAGTGAATGAAGTATGCTGACAATGGCTAGTAAGAAATCGTTCTTATATAAAATATTGTTAAACTGAATTTCGGTATGTTGTTTGTTAAGTAAACTTTCCTTACAGACAAATTTCCTTTTTCGGGAAAAATGTGAACACATACCTTGTTGTGTAAAAACAAGTATAATTTTGGTACTCTGTTCAGCGCACAAATATGCTGCTCTATTTTCCTTCTGGTGTATTTTTATACTCTCATGTACTTTTTATCTACATGTGGCGTAAGTATACGTATAGGCGGCCCGAAAGTAGTGCATCAGCAGAGCTTTAGAAAAGTCGGAAGTGACCATTGCAATATGAAGCTGACTTATGAAACTATTGTTTATAATTCACTACCAACTTTACTGTAGTCACTGCGCAACAAGTTTTTACAATAAAATGTTCGCAATCATGGCAGGGGTACATATATACTTTTTAATCAAGGGTTGGTTTCTAAAATGTTCACGTAACGGCGAAATGGCTGTGGCAGCAGTTATGTGCCCTCGGCAGGTGCTGTCGACTGACGACAGCACGTCGCGCACGCGACAGATCTCCCGCCGGTACTGGTCGTGTTTTCCGGAGTGAGCCCGCGCCTTCGCCTCGTCGCTTAGGCTGACCCGCCACACATCGACCTGCGTTATCGGGGTGTCGATGCACGCACCTGCTCGCCTGTTGCGCCCCCCCCCCCCCCCCCTTCTAAAAACTCTATGAAGCAGGACGCGCTAACTCTAAACGCTGTTCGCGATAAAGTGAGCACTTTTTGGAGCAGTATCATTAGACATAATAACCAATAAATACATTTCATTGTGGCATTGGACCTTTGGTTTCGAGTATGGTGAAATATATACACTGTGTTTATTACTCATGTAGCAGTGTTTACATTAACAAGTAGCACAAGGATATAAATTGGCTGAAAGAAAAAAGTAACCAGGGCTTTGAAAGTGCTCATTTTACCGTGAACAACCTTTACCAATAAGCAGACAAGTTATTTTGTGGCTCTCAAAACTTTGTCGAATTCCGATAATTTTTGCTTTGACTTTACTTCTATTCCACTGTAAGGTGTGGGAACTTCCGTTCTCGGTCTCGTGACAGCATTGTCTCCAAGGGCATATGAAAGATAGCTGGCTATCCACTGTAGATTTTTTTATAAGTTCACGAGAATTAAACTTAGCTCTTAGAAGAACTATTCACCTTGGTCTATTTATTTATCAAGCCTAACTCATTTAAGTTACGATGAAATACATTATTTTGTCAGACATTTTATTAGATGAGTACATGGCCAACTCCGCCTGCCACTCTCTAGGACACTAAACCTCTTGGCAACCTTGCAGTGCCTCGTGTGGACCCCGCGTATCCTATAAATCTCTTTCTTAAAAACCGATTAGGAATTAGATATTTCGAATATGGAATGTTGTTACGATTATTTGTACTAAGAAGACGGTTTTATTCGAGCTAAAGAGCAACACGCCTTTTGACGTGCATGTCATATCGTATTCACCTTAAAGGACACGTGCTTTACTCTTTAGCAAAATAAACTACTACTAAGAAGTAATAAATTTATTGTTATTTGTGCTGAACGTTGCACCACCAAGATGTGAAGGGAATGTTGATAAGAGTTTTTTCAGTGTTATTCACAATGCTACTATTACATGTTAGGCGGAGACGGTAGCAAATGCCCTGCAGCAACAAACTGCGCAATACATATAGGCCATTCACGTTCAAATGAGCACTTGTTAAGGCCCTTCCAAATTTTTCCTTTTAGCCTAAGTTTTATATTTCCGCCACTTTTTAATATCAACATTGCCAAGTTACTCATAAATATGGTGTTTAATTCCATCACTGCCAATAGTTAATGTCTGAGTGTGCAATAAAACATACTTATTAGTCGCTAATGCTTGGTGGGAGGGCCTTAAAAAGTGCTCACTTTACCGTGAACAGCCTATATAGATCTTTACTTTATTACTTCTGTGTACCGACATACTGATCCCGTGGCTTAGGTTAGGTTTCCTCACGCTATGTTGGGTTTTAGTAATTTTAGCTTATTCCGATTTTTAAAAATAAATAGTTGGGAAATTTGGTTATTACTATGCAGCAAATATAAAATAACTTACCTTGAAGTGTAAGACATAACGTGTAAACTACTAACGCACATTATAACTGTCACCATTTATATAATATAACATTATAAATGGATACGTTTTCAACTCTTTACACCTAGTAAATAATGGAAAGACATATTAATGTTGCTACAACAAAAATATCAAGAATTCACTCTCCACGTCCTCCGGCCAGTTATTTTACATTCAGAAAACTCCTCTTCTACACGACTGCACTGCAAATCAATATTAATAATAATAATAAGTAGGTGTTAAGATTGTCCGTCACCATCGGCTGTGCTGTGGTCATACACGCATTTAGTACTGCCTGCATACTAGGCGCTGTATCGCTGCAGCGGAATCCAGCATACTTGTTTCTCAACTACTGACTTCAGTAAAAACCAGCAAGTCGAAATGAATATTAGTAATTATTTTATCAATTATTGCAATACCTTGTTCGTAGTCAACATGCACAACAGAGATTTGTTTCGGTTGCCCTAGTACCCAGGCGCTGGTTCCTCAAGGATGCAACATCCATGAAATTGTTCCCGTAATTAATTTAGCCTATAACAAATCTTATCGTACAGTAGCTGGAGCTCCATCTCTGTGCATCCCGTATTCCGTTTACATGCAAGAAAACCCGTGAGTATCGTAACTAAGGAAAATATTTAAACTACATTAATTTCTGAATTAAATATATTTTACCCGACGAATTGCTGATCGCTGTATGACTGTATAAACACAATTCCATATTCAAAAAATAATCATTAGGTGTAAAGACTTATCGGTTTTTTAAAAAGGAAATTAAAAACCAAGAATTAGTCTTGAAAAAATGTATTATTATCTTGTTTTAATAGTGTCTATAGAACTATGCGAAACCTGAACTTATGCAACTGACAAGGGCGAGTAGCGGCATCTGAAATTAAACTGTTGTAATTTCTAACCGGAAACAAATTAAAAGACTACAAGCGAAATTAATTGATCAAACATTGGATTGGATCAGGTACTAGGAGCAAGCGCACAGATCCAGCAACAAGACGTAAGTGGCTTTAAAATGTTTCACCAAAGGAGCATTGTCATATAACCATGAATGTGTAGGAATCCAAGCTCAAATTACTGTAACAGACATAACTGTTTCATCTGACATGTAGCCTAGCATAATTATTGTAGTTGGCATTATCAAAACCTGATAAAAATTAGCCTTTCAAAACTCATCCATGGATTTCGATTTTTTTTGCAATGTGACACGGATGAGGTATCCCACAGAGTGATTACTTTGCTTGATATGGTATGGAGTTAAACTGCCACACAGTTACCAATAATTCGTCGGGTAAAACACATGTGACATATTACATGCAGTTGACTCATTAAATGTAACATATATTTTTCTGTAAATTTTTAGGTTCTCGCTCTATATTCTAAAAGTCTGCGTTCAATTTTCATATAGAGAAGACATTTTAAAATTTGTTTAACGACTTATCAGATTAGCCTAGTCTTAAGTTAGGATGTGGTTTTGTACGAACCATTTCCTTGCTAGGACTTTGAGGCATTTATGTGAGAAACGTTAAAAAGGTTTTCAAAAATATTTTTAATCATTACAACGGCAGGTAGATATACTTACGATACACTGCAGGGACAATCGCATGCTTTAACAGAACAGCGCCACACTTAGTGCTCCATTCCAACTCAAGGGAAGATAGGCGATAGAGGCGAATTTAACAGTCACATAAACACCCCAAAAGATGTGACATGTACGAGCTCCAAATTACGTTTCCTCGTGAATTACAATTAACATATCTGCGTCATAAGTCTAGAAATCTGTTGTTAAAAAATGAAATAATAGATATCCGTTATAATTATAAATTAAAAATCATTTGAGCCTGAGCCACCTACAGAAATAAAATCTGCTATGCAATCGTTTGAAGACAAACATGTTGACAGCTCTATTGCAAAAGCCATGTCAGAACTGAAGAATCCCTGCTTGGTGTGTTATGCGTCTTATTTTGAACTCGAATGTTTTCAGACAACTGAACCGGCATGAATTCTAGCCCAAGAAGGCAGAATTGTTAAGACCAGTGCTTCCAAATAGTTACCGTACATTACTGGTTGCTTTAAGTGTTTAGTGTTTATAATCTGAAAATTCCATACAGCTACCTTCGTAGACAAGTATACTAAAAGAACACACTTCTTGTGTTGGTGGCAGAAACTTAGCCTATGGCCTGTTGCATCTACACCTCCAACACATCACCGCTTACAAGTATGTCCTGCAACTCCTGTATGTATGCAATATATACCAGTGAACATGCAAATAAGTACTTACATATTGATACATTTTTTTTTTAATTGTCGTATTCTCTGAATAAATGAGAATAAACATAGTTCACTCATTTATTGACTTTTTCTCTTAGATTTATTGAAGAAATAGATGATAAACACTTGTTTAAGGTCGCATATTTGATTCATGACTTAAAATTGTTTTTTAATTTACGTTAAGCAGAATTACCTCATACCGTAGATCTTAATGTAAAATTATTGAATTAACATCTTCAGTAACTTTACGCAGTTATAAACAAAATATTTTTAACAGAATAATAATAAAATATTTTAAATTTTGCAATATTGTTGCAGGATCCTATCGAACATAGTCAATATTTTTAAATATATGAATTCTTGTGTAGAAATAAATAATCATACCTGTGTCCAAACAAATTCCCATAGTCCACGTTCACAGCAGGTTAAGCTCTGCAATTCGTTGTTGCGCTGTTTTATGACGTCGTTCATTCACAAAGTTAATAACGGTCAACAGTTTTACTTGAGAAAAAAACACCAGGACACACGGAAAATTAGTCACTTCTCCATCACGCAAGTTCAGAAAGAGAAAAGTTCATGGGTAGTACAGCCTACATTTTCAAGATGAAGGCTTTTCTTGTCGGGATGGTAGGCATATTGTCATTTCCTTTTCTTAAGCATGGTTCACGACGTCGGTAAGTGCTCGTGAAGTGAAGAGTATGCGACGCGAGGTGCAAGTTTCAGAGCAGGTCGCGAGCTCCCAGCGCGGCGTGCCACGGGATTGGACGAGAAGACAGGCCACGTGCCCGGCGTGTGCGACGCGAATGCCCTCCGCCCGCTACTTCAAACACACAGCGCATCCCGCCTGTTGAATAATGAAGTGGCGGGCCGCCGGGCGCCGGTCGCACCCTCTCCTCACCCCCTCCATCAAACTGGACGAGCCACCTGATTCGCGCGCTGCGCCGTCTCCATGGCAACCGCCGCCGCGCGTGCGCATTGCCCCGTTCTCCTTCATGCCTCCCCTCTCCTTTTACCTACTGCGCCGGCATTTCATTTGTGCGTCAAAGAGGTCCGCCAAGCCTGGGTTTCCTTGCCACCTTAGCTATATCTGAATTATGCATAATTCATTAACAGTTTGTTTTAAGCCAAGGAGGAGAAAAAAAAACATTTCTGGAACATAAAGCATTTCGGCGGTTGTTATTCGCATGCTAGTGCCACTGCGGAAAAAATTCGATTAGTTCCACGTCCGATCATTATATATGCAAACCTGCAAACTCCTAAGTCGTAGAGTTGTATGGTAATATACTAGACACAGTGACTATTTTTCCTTCTTTTTTCTCTTCAACTGAGACATTACTTTTGAGCCTCATACCATACTATTTACATAAAAGTCCTTTAATGTATTTTCTTTAAATGAATACAACCTACTCATTTGGACTTCAATTCGTGCGAATAATTCTAAATCATTGTGCGCACTCTTGCGCCACAAATCAAGAAATACTTCTATACAGTACGAAAACAGAACACAGCTCCTCTTTGAAACATACTTTTGAAAGTGTATGACAGTTCAGTTTTCCATTACACTGGCAATACTTTGACGTTTAACACACCAACGGACTACAGTCAATATGTCGCAATGGTATGCGTGTACAGGCTGTTCACGGTAAAGTGAGTACTATTAAGGCCATAGTTACTTTTTACTTTCAGCCATTTTTTTATCCTTTAACTACTCTTTTAAAATAAATATAGCAATTTAAGTAATGAACACAGTGTGTATATTCCACAATATTCCGATGTTAACGTCTAGGTCTAAAACATAATATATTTATTTACTCTTATTCCAAATTAGAGGACTTTCAAAAGTGCTCATTTCACAGTGAATATCCTATATCATTGTTACACTATATTTAAGTTCACTCTCGTACTAATTTACTATAACCATCTACCGTATAAAAAACACTGATAATACGTAGTATGCGATAGAGACGACGAATTTAACGTTTTACGAGAGGGAAGCCATGTCCCAAAATCCATGATTTGACCGACATGGGGTGAAAAAGTTGGGTATAAACGTTTGTGGGTAGATAAATATGCGCAACCTAATAGTCATAAACGCAATATTGGTCGACTATCTGCGCCTTATAGCTTCCTACCCATGAGCGACTGCAATTTGTAGTCCACAGTCCACAACCGATTGCATCTTGTAAGGTGTATTCCACTCACGCTGTTGACGGCAGGAAGACAACATGTGTCAGTACACAGCTGCGGAACTGACTGACATGCTGGTTACATACAGAAAATGGGACGGGCTGTGTCGACTACACTGCCGTAGGTATTTTTACATGACAACGTCTATGGGTGTTGGAAGGAAAACCAATGATAGGCTGTGTGGTTTTTTTTTAATCAATGCATTTGTTATTATCACGCAGCGGGAGTGCAGCGGCTGTGTACAAACGATTGAGTATTGGGCGATCGTACGATAAGTACGATATGAAATGTAGGGTATCAGCGGTGATGTGCCTGACGAATGTGAGATCCAGGCAAGTAACTCATTGGTGGCTCGTATCGCTGAGTCGTGTCTGACTGAAATGTCATTAATGTATTTTCCGCAGACGAGTCTATTGACTCCTTTCTTCGTTTCGCATTTAATTCCCTGAGTTGTTGCAACATATCTTGGTGCTGTTTGCGTTTGCGCTGATCGTGTCGTTGTTGTTTTGTCTTAGTCTCGTCACGTGATGTAGCATGTGGTGATGACGCAGTCACCACGTTCGCATTTCGCAGCTGCGTATAATCGTCAATTTCTTCCTCTTCATATGACTCCGGAATGGATTGAGGTAGCTGAGTCATCATTTCAGTATTGGATTTGTCTTGTCGAGCACTATTCATGTTGTTAATATCATTAGTGTCCTGTTCACCTAACTCGTAATTATTATCTGTTTTGGTTTGTAATTTGCAAAGAAAATGATTATTGGTTAGGAAGTCATTACGTGTGTTTATTATTTACGATTCTTAGTTACGGTTGTAGTTACTCTTATTTTTCGCGAGAACTGACACCAGAATTTCTCCGATCGGATGAGCCATTCGATCGCTACAGCGGTTTAGCATACTAAACCGCTCGAAATCAGAGGTTCGCAGCGCGGCTCCAACCACGATCAGACCACCATTCGGTATTCTAAGCTTGAAACGAAGGTCGAGTGACGTCACGAATGGAGTCGGAACGTCTTATCTGCTCACAAGCAGATGGCAGGCTAGAATCTCGTAGATAAACCATTATGACGAACGTCGACATCTTTGGTCGGTATTAAATGTGGCTGTCTATTTCAATGATACGGAAATAAATAATGTCAAGTATAAAGTCAGTGTAGCATGTATTTGTGTTGTATGAAGTTATAACATTCCTACACATACATTTACGATACGAAAATCACGAAAACATTGGTCATAATTATTACAAACGTGCATCACACACGCCTTTCCTTAAATATTGTGCACAACATGATACAGGCTATTTTGAGTGTAGGATGTTATTACAAGCGCGTAAATGTACAAATACTCCATTGCAAATATTTCTTCAGTAAACTGTTATTAACTTATCGTAAATAAACATTTATTTATCACTTTAGCAGCTCGTGTTCGGTGTTCAAATGGTAAAGTTACGTGCTTTGTAATACAGGTGTTTCTATGTCTTGAGTTCGAAACTCTACTCCTACTTAATTTGTACTTTGTTTAAATATGTGAAATGCATTTATGTGATGAAAAATTTTAAACAAGCATCCTTATAGCTTATAAGCAGTTCACATTTGTATTTTGGCACCTTATAACCTACAATTTGGAATGTTTTGGGGCTGGCTGTGTTATAGTCTATTTCATGTAAGTAGGGTAAATTTTGACAGTTCTACAAAAGTAGCATGGCCACAATTTATCCTTCCACCACAGCTGTTTTGTCAGTGAAGAAAAAGACGTTTGTAAAGAAATGTTTCAGTCCAATGCATACTTGAATTTACCTCTTTCCTCGTTAGTTAACTTCCGTTCAGTAATTAATGTAGGATATTATAGCTTGGTTGGCATTCCAAATTGTTTTATTTCTGTAGTTACCAAGTTAAGTTTGTTGGTGTGTTCTGTTTATTTTATTTCGAGGGAAAGATGTAACAGCGTGTGTGGAATGTTGAGGGGTGGGGGGGTTAGTTTAACGTCTTTCGTGAGACGGCATTATTTTGATGCTTTTACGAGTATTTGGCATTTTGATTTGCATTTTGTTTTGATGGAGTAGTGGAAAATTTTTCTCGTATGGAAATAACATTCTAATAATTTAACTTCCAAAATTCTAACTTTAATGAAAAAACAAAATGCGATACATATACATCGCTGTTCTTATTCGTACAGATGCAGCAATACACACACACTTTGGCAGAGGTTAACCTTACACTCAAATTTACGATATAGACAAATAAACAAATATTATTCACTCAATACAAAAATATAGAACGTGCGGTTTTTTCAGGCCACGTGCATTTCAATAATGATATTAACGGGAACACGTGTTTTTCAATGCCTCTACAGGATGTGTGTACATTTCTTTGTCAATCAGGACACTTTTACGTGAACTCTATAATTAACATTCTCTAACATTCCTCCACTTAGCCTTGGCAAAATATTTTCTTATCCGCATACACTTTGTTAAACACCTGGGCCTCGTCCGTAATACGAAGGCAAAATGATACTGTTCAACATGGCCACCAACCACAGTTTATCAAACTCCCCACAAAATCAACGAAAACTGTTCACTATTATTTTCTTATAAAACACTAATTTTTAATCATATGCTATCTTTCACGCGCTAAAAAATTTAAAGCTTACTATTCGTGTCTTTAAGTAATATTTTTCAACAGATTTGCGAAGTTTTAAAACGAGCAATTCTATTAATAGTAGTATAGAAATACCGATTCGAGCGCAACCGCAAAAAAAGTGGCTCAAAAAGTTGCGTTTGGGAGCAGTTGCAAAAAAGTGACTCAAAAAGTTGCGTTTGGGGGCATCTGCAAAAATACGCGTAAAAAGTTGCGTTTGGGAGCAGTTGCAAAAAAAGTGGCTCAAAAAAATTGAATACGTAAAACATAAAATATTGTTTATAATAAAGATGGATTAGTTGCTCAATGTATTAAACGGAACCAAACAATTTAAGAAACTTTCCGAACTTACAATTGGACAGTCGTACCCCATAAACCATGCTGAAATAAATGATACACGGTATGGATACAAAGTGGTAATTACTTCTGGAAATTTTTAAGTAACCTTACCAGACAGATATGTTCAGATTTTCAGTGAAAAAGTTTTAAATGATGTTAATCGTCGATGTATAAGTTTGGCATATGATGTAATAGTGGATTGTGGTGTTAAACAAATGCATTCTATTCGGTTTTTAAAAGAGTAAATGATCGTCGTCGTATAATTAGACATCAGTTGATATTTATTTGTGCTCATATCTCTATAAAGTTTTAATGGTTATCCAATCATTAAAACAGAATTATCGTTCTGACTTCGGCAATGTGCTACAACATAGTCTAATTAAAAATTTAGATACACATCTCCAAATTCGACATATTGAAGTAGCCGAAACATTGAATTCTTTTCTAAATCTTTCATTCCATGTTCTATAGAAATATTATTCACCTTTATCACATGAAACTTTAATAGTTTTTAAAATATTAAAGTTATTATATATAGAATATGACTAATATCTACGGTCTCATCTCTAATACCACTGTTCTTTCGGATAAATCAGAGTTAATTGACTCACCTTTATCATCCTTAATTTCAACTATTATTTCATTAACTTGATTTGTTTACATTGGGAAAAATAATGGATAAGCTGGTTCGTAATAGATCGTGTCGCCAAATCCAAATGTTGTTCTTGGTTTAAAAGTGGTAATTATGTTAGTTTCTCTATGATTATATTCATCGTGTTTTTAATATCATATCATTTACTATATTACAGTGTATATTTATTGTTTCAAATGGAGCAAATTTTGGAATTGTATTGCCACAATGGTCCACATTTGGTTTCGGAGTTTTATTTTCTATGAAACACAAAAGTTTTCGTATTGAACCCTGTTTTCCAAACTGTAATTTAAGCTTACATTTTACTTTCACTCTGTTTGTTATTTTATCCAGCTCGAAAGATATATCATTTTCTTTCCCATCCATTGAATCTACACTAAATGAAAAAATTGTTTTTATAGTTTTTTTCAAGATCTTTTAAGCTATATTGGCCAACTGGAATATCAATTGCTGATTTATTATTCTGGCCCATAAAATATAGCTTATTTTTCCCAGAGATAATGTTACGCATTAGATAAGTAGTATAGAACTGAACTAAAGCCAATGAGTGCCCCTCTATCTCTAAAGGGTAATGTAGTCTTTTCTTCAACACTGATTTGTTATCTGTTAGTTTCAATACTTTACTCATTTATTATATTATTTAAAAAAATCTATTAATAAATGAGCAAGGAAAACATGAATCATGTAGACTGGGATATTAAAATAAGAATACCAGACAAGACTGTATCGATCAAACGCGATGGAGAATTATTACCTAATAATATTAGATGTTTGATAGTGGGTCCTAGTAATTGTGGAAAAAACTACTCTTATGATAGATAATTTTATATATGCTCGGGGATGGTTGGACTTTGGTACTCTCTATGTGTGTTTAATGAGTCTGGACCAACCAAAATATATCAATTTAAAGAAAGATATAGATATAGCATCAAAATTATTTAATGAACCGATAGCATACTTCTTTCCATAAAATGAAGAAATGGTTGATGTAAATGAATGTCATAAACAGTGTGTAGTTGTTTTCGATGATATCATACTTGAAAATCAAAATATGGCAAGGGATTACTTTACTCGCGGTAGACAGAAAGATATCGATTGTTTCTATTTAGCCCAGACATACTCAAAAGTACCTAAGCAGCTTATAAGAGACAATGCCAATTTTCTTTGCATATTCAGACAAGACGATACAAATATTAAACATATTCATAGTGATTTTGTTGGTGGTGATATGTCGTTTGAGAAATTTAGGGAGACTTGTTCAAAATGTTGAAATAATGAATATGGTTTTTTTCCAATAGATATGACACGTAAGTAAAATAACAGTAAGTATCGTAATAAAATTAAAGACTTTTTAAATTCTTAGATTATAAGTAAGTTTTGTTTTTAATTTGAGTGTTTCCATTAAAAACTAACATAATTTGATATTTTTAAATGTATTGGTATACCATAACTATTTCAATAAACACAAATGTACCTTCGGGTACATTGTGGGCTTTTGGTATTTTAAAATGTATCATATCATCAGGGTATACTTCAAAAGCTTTATACATGTCAATTTTTTTCTGTTCGTTGTATAAGTTGATAACACTTTCATATTTGTCTGGTTTTATTATTATTATTTCAACTATAGTTCCATCTCTCATAAAAAAAGTATTCTATTTGATTACTACCCAAGTAAAATACTTTTTCTTTTTAACTGTATTTTTCAACTAAACGAATAATGTTAATTCTGTTTTTCTGATAGTAATCTAAATTGACTGCATCCATCGGTGCAATGGGATCCCCCACATGTCTTAGTCTTTTTTTTTTTTCAAAATCTATATTATTATCTACTTCCAAGTAAGTAAGATAGGGTTTATCCAATGATCTTTTATTTCTTATCAGTGTGGCTATAAAGTCGTTCAACTGTGTGTAGGAAACAAAATCATTAGGATTGATCTTCTCATTGTCCATGTGTTCTTTAATTTGATCTTCAATCCAAGAGCTCATTAATGCATTTCCACATATATCCATTGTTTATTAATAGTGAAATAATTTTTGGAAATTTAAAATTATGTGAAAAGTGATTTAGCACAATTACACACAAATGACCACAAGTTACTTGATTGAAATTTTTAATTCTATCACCATTACAAAAAATAACGCTTCCGAGATATGCTATTAAATGTCGGGATGGATTTCCACCAAATGTATCAAAATAATATTTGTTGTTTGCTTTTTTCCAATAGCATACCCAGTGTGTACCAAAGTTTGTTGAAACATTTAGATTAACAATCCCACATTCATTATCGAGTGGAATGTTAAGTAGCTCATCGATCATAAATATACCCCAAAAATTTTTAATGTTTAATTTTTTAACAATTTTATCAATATCAAAGTTACTGAGTGGTGTTACTTTTTTTTAACATTCTTCAATCCCGTGCCATATTCCTCCATAGCTAAATTATGTCTGCATTGTACTTCCAATTATTGTTTTTTCTTCTTAGCATTAATTACTGATGTAGAGATAGATGATGCACCGCCAGCTAATGCTCCTAGAGCTCCCAGTGCTGCGAAAATTAAGGGTAAAAATCCACCCTTGTGAATTGTCAGACGATTTCCAGTTTTCATTTCTTTGGACTTTTTTTAAGTTGTGGAACTGAAATTGTGATAGTCATCCCTTTGTCCTCCTTTAGTTTCTTGTTTTTACATTCCAGTTGGTCTTTCATTAGGAAAGAATCAATATTCAAACCCTCCAACTCCTCGTTAGAAACTTGAAATACAACATTTTGTACTTTCATTTATTATAACAAATATTTTTTCATTTTTTTTAATTCCCCAGCCAAGCTTACATTTAATATGCATCGCAGATCCAGTAACACCAGCCCACAATCTCTTATTGAGATCAGCATCTGAACTTAACAGTCTTTTGAAGGCTTTCGTTTCTAGTTCTTTGTCAACTACATGTCTTTCAGCTAGATCTTTATGATGATGATAAGCTATATCTTGTTCCATTGCAGCCGCATCAAGTGGATTAATGGGTTCATCACCACGTTCAATTCTCTCTTTTAGTCTGGTACCCGGACCTAAGTACTGATAACCGGGTGCATGCAACTCAAAAGGTAGCAAATTTATTATGTCATTGAGTAATCCTTTTCCGCGATGCTCCGACTCCCAAAAAGTATGTGGTAATGTGTTTAACATTCGAATCAGATATGGTATACCTTTTGGATTATTCACAACAAAGTCACTAAACTTACTGTTGAGCATATTCATTATTCCAACTTTTTCATTGTAATAGTTATCATTTCCAGCATTCTCTTCGCCATAAATACTGAGAAGTCGATCAATAAGCATCCTAACATCATCCATCCATATGTATTCTTTGGGATAGTCTGTATATTTCTGTATACCTCCCCTTTTTAGGCGAGGGACGTTTCTTTTTAATCGAATTGTAAATAAGTTTAACAAAAATTTTCCATTTATTCCCTTTACTCGATTTTGGCATTCCCAAGTTTGGATAATTATTTGGAAAAACTGTGTTTGTATCTCCTAGGATATGACTATAGTGTTCATAGTCGGTTGCAATGTAGTCACTCTCTGTTACTTTCTTACTAGTTAGTAATTTCATCAAACCATTAGTTCCAGTGTATGTTCGGCCTTTTACAGTAAATTTGTCATTGTTGAATGTTACTTCGCTATCACCAATCTACCTTTATCAGCCTTTAGTCCAAAAACATCGTCTTTGCAGACAATTAAGAAATCGGCCACTTTCTTATCAATAAATGTTGTTTTGTAGTTAGTTAACTGTGAGATATAAGTTTTCAAACACCCCAACGTTTCGTCATAGTGTTCATCGTCATAGAGTTAATCATCATCGTCAATCCATTTAATGCCATCGCCATAGCGTTCATCGGTGTCTGTTTTACCAAACAGTTTTCTCACAAAAGATGTTTATGTTGGTGTCTGTGGGTAGTCTAAATTCTTAACAGCAAATGGAACAAGTTCTTTTATTAATTTCTTACTCTAATTTTTACATGTCCAATTTTTTGTCCTAAATCTTCTATCCCATCTATCAATGATTGTTTGTGTTTCTTATTTTTATCATATTCATCTTGGCGAAATTTTCTAAAACTTCTAAACTTTTCAATTAGCCATCTTCTTCTCTCTATATTCTTATCTATATTGTTTACGGTTTTTTTTGTTGATCCATTTATTATATAAATAAAATGGACAATGATAACTTAAATGTATACCATCTTAAATGTATGAAAAATACACTAAGTTCATAAAAACTTACAAATAATAATAAAGTAAGAATTAAATGTGTATGCAGTTGTTGTGTTACCAATAACTCGATAATCACTTGGGGGGGGGGTATAAAAACCGATATTCTAAATGAAATTCATAAACCAATGCAAAAAAACTTTCACAGGAGAACTGTTCTATCTTTTGACATCGATGATCTTTGGCAAGCTGATTTAGTTGAGATGAATTCTGGATCATTAAAAGGTAGACACATAATTATCAAAGGGTTTAAATATATGTTAACCATGATAGATGTTTTTCCAAATATGCATGGGCAATACCAATTAAAGATAAAACTGGTGAAAATGTTACGTTAGCATTTAAAACTATTTCGAATGATCACAAACCCATGAATTTGCAAACAGACAAAGGGAAAGAATTTTACAATAAATCATTTAAGACATTAATGGTCAATAACAACATAACACACTATTCAACATACGGTGAAAAGAAAGCTAGCATTGTAGAATGATTTAATAGAACATTGAAGGAGAAAATGTGGAAGATATTTACTATGCAGGGAAACTATAAATGGGTGAAAATATTATCTTAATTAATAAGTGAATACAATAACACTGTTCCCAGTACAATAGGAATGAAACCCACCAATGTAAATACAAAGAATGAAAGTTCTATTCTAATCAACATGTATGGAGGAGAAAGAAAAATGGTTAAACCAAAGTTTGCAATAGGAGCTAAAGTTCGCATAAGTAAAAGGAGACATTTTTTTGAAAAAGGATATACACCAAATTGGTCCACTGAAGTATTTGAGGTGTGTGAGGTATTGCACACAAACCCCATGACATATAGAATAAAAGATTTAAAAATGAGCTTATTAAAGGTACTTTTTATGAGCCAGAGCTGCTTAAGACTAAATAAGATAAAGACTACTTAGTGGAAAAAATTTTGTAAAGAAAAGGAAATAAGCTGCTAATTAAATGGTTAGGTTTTGATAGTAGTCATAATTCTTGGGTTGCTAAGAAAAGGGTAGTTGTTTAAGAAATTTTTTTCGATATAATAAATGGATCAACAAATAATTGAAAGTTATGAGTGTCAGTCGTTCCCGCCACACGATCAAACAAAACATAATTTGAATGAATACAAGTGCATCGAGTTTGATAATCCTATTGGCGATGCATTTTTACTTCCGAATGAAACTTGTGTATACCAACTGTATAAGTTAACTAAAAGAGATACAAATGCAGATTATGAAAAAACTTCAACTATTGATCTTTGTGAGAATTTCTTCCCATTCCAGTTCTCAAGATTAGAGATCTCTAAACATGATTGAATAATCGAAAGTATTGACAACCCTGGCATCACTTCAACAATGATGCATACATTGCTAGGTTCGGAATCAGAATCAGCATACTTCCAAATGTTGGAGATAGAACTAGGTAAATATGTTAGGAAAGATGAGCTTAACGAAATTACCTATCCATTAAGATATTTGTTTGGGTTTATGAGAGATTGTTGTGAAATATTCTGGAAAGGTGCATACAAGTTCACATTCATCCAGAATTGCTTCTTTTTACAGAAGACCCCCAAAGAAAGCAGATGGATCTGATGATGAAGATAATAGACCAGATGCTGCTAAAATTGTTATTGAGAAAATGGAAATTCTGTGGCCAATTGTTGAATATAGTACTATTTATGGAGACAAAATTAAATCAAAATTATACAAACACTCCAAAATTCCAATTGGTTTTAATTATTGGCAATATCTTGAAAAACTAGTACCTATTAATGCAAACTTATTTCAGTTTGATATAAAAGATCAGTTAAATTCAACCCAATTCGATATGCCAGACTTTGTCATTGTTGGTTTCCAGCAAAACAGAAAAGAAGATCCTGGACAATTCACACACGGTTCAATGTTTGACTCTTGTTATGTCAAAAACATTTCTGTTAAGAATAGACAGAATGAAGTGTTTCCCAAAGAGAATTGGAATTGAAACATTGATGATAAAATTTTCGATAATATGTATATTGCTTACACTGATTTTAGAAATTCAAAGACTAAACTAGAAACCCCTTATCGTAATAATGAACTGTGCTTCAACTCTGGGTCATTTATCGAGAGAAGACCATTGTACGTTATTGATTGTTCTTACAAAAAAACCGCTATTGTAAAAGAGCGAACTAATCTGAAACTTACAGTTGATTTTAATAAACCAATATCGGCTACAATTATTTGTAATGTGGTGTTAGTAAGTCAAAAAACCTAATTTATGATGTTAAAAGTGAAAGAACGACCGAAGTCCAATAGTGAGCAAACATGTATGGTTATTAGTTTTTAAGGGATTGTTATCCATTAAAAACATTTACTGTAATATAATATTTCATAATATCACTCTTTTTCAATTTTGTAATGTCCCCATTAACCATCTTTAAGAATAAATATTTTATCATCTTCGGAACTTAATGCTTTTTTTCTCATCTCAATCGTATAGAGCACCCTCGGAGACGAGCGGAAGTCTGCCGAGCGGCCCAGGGTTGAGCGGAAGTCTGCCCAGCACCACCGTAATCAAGTGGAATTCTGCCGAGCACATACAGAGACGAGCGAAAGTCTACTGAGCACCCCTGTAAACAAGCCGAAATCTGCAGAGCACCCCTGCGGTCTAGTGGAAGTCTGCCGAGGATCCCTAGGTTCGAACAGTATTCTGCTGAGCACGCTGGGGGTCGAGCAGAACTTTACCGAGCACCCTGGGGCGAGTGGAATTCTGCTAAGCACCCCTGGAGATCAGCGGAATTCTTCTGAGCACCTCTGGAGATGAGCGGAAGTCTGTGGGGCACCCCCAGAGACAAGGGGAGAACTGCCGAACAACCAGGCGACAATCGGAAGTCTGCCGAGCACCACTGGAGACGAGCGGAAGTGTTTCGAGCATCGCCAAAGATGAGCGGAAGTCTGCTGGGCACACCTGGAGACGAGTGGAAATCTGCCAAGCACTCTGTAGACATGTGAATGTTTGGCAAGTACTCCAGGAGACGAGCAGAAGTCGGTCGAGCATCAACAGAGACAATCGGAAGTCTGCAAAGCGACCCCCAGAGATGAGCGTAAGTCTGCTGAGCACCCTTGTGGTCGAGCAGAAGTCTACTGTGCACCTTCAGAGAGGAGCGGACGACTGTGGCGCACCCCTGGAGACAAACTGAATTCTGCAGAGCTACCAAGGGGTTGAGAGGAAGTCTGCCGAGCAGCCCCGGTATCGAGCGGAATTCTTCTAAGCACCCCCGGAGATGGGAGGAAGTTTGACGAGCACCCCAGAGACAAGCCGAAGTCTGCCAAGCATCCTAGGTTTCGAGCATAATTCTGTCAAGCACCCCTGGAGACAACCGGAAGTCTGCAAAGCACCTACAGAGACGAAAGGAATTCCTCCGAGCACATCCAGGTTCGAGCAGAAGTCTGTCGAGCTCCCCAGAGACGAATGGGATTCTTCTAAGCACCCCTAGAGACGAGCAGGATTCTGCCGAGCACCCCCGGGGTAGAGCAGAATTCTGCCAAGTACCCCCAGAGACGAGTGGAAGTCAGTTGAGAACCCCCGGGTCGTGAGGAAGTCTGCCATGCACCACCAGAGATGGGCGGAAGTATGTCGAGCACCTCCTGGTTCAGGCGGAAGTTAACCAAGGACTCACATGGTCGAGCGAAATTCTGCTGAGTAATCCCAGAGACGAGCCGGAGTCTGCCCAGCACTTCAAGAGATGAGTCGAAGTTCGCAGATCATCCCCAGGTGTCGAGTGGAAGTCTGCTGAGCACCCCCAAATGCGAGCGGAAGTCAGCTGGGTACACCTGGAGATGAGCGGAAGTCTGCCATTGAACCCGTAGACATGCCAATGTTTGGCAAGCACTGCAGGAAACGAGCAGAAGTCGGTCGAGCATCAAAAGAGACGTGCGGAAGTCTGCCAAACGACCCCCGTAGATAATTGTATAAGTCTTCCGAGCACCCCCACGGTCGACCAGAAGTCTACTGTAAAACTTCGGAGACGAGTGAACGACTGCAGAGCACCCCCAGAGACAAGCAGAAGTCTGCCTAGCTTCCATGAGGGTTCGAACGGAAGTCTACAGAGAACCCCTGGAAACGAGCCGAGCACACCAGGGGTCGAGCATAAATCTGTCAAGCACCCCCAGAGACGAGCGGAAGTCTGCAGAGGAACCCCGGGATCGAGTGGATTTTTGCCCAGTTCTTCCAGAAATGAGTGGAAGTCGGCAGAGCACCTCCAGAGACGAGAAGAAGTCTTCCGAGCACTGCCAGTTCCGAGCAGAAGTCTTCCAAGCACATCCAGCATCAAGCAGAACACTGCTGAGCACCCCCGAAGATGAGCAGGATTCTTCTAAGCACCCCCAGATACGAGCGATGGTCTACTGAGCACCCCCAGAGACGAGCCCAAGTGTGCGGAGCACCCCTGGGGTAGAGTGGAAGTCTACCGAGAATACCCGGGTCGTGCGAAAGTCTGCCAAGAACCTCTTAGGGTCGAACAGAAGTCTGTAGAGCACCTCCGGGATCAGGCGGAATTTGGCGAAGAACACATGGGGTCGAGCGAAATTCTGCAAAGTGCCCCCAGGGACGAGTCGAAGTCTACCCAGCACTCCTGGAGACGAGCCGAAGTGCGCCAAGCACACATGAGGTCGAGCAAAAGTCTGCCAAGCACATACAGAGTCAAGCACAAGTCTTCCAATGAACTCCAGAGACTAGCAGAATTCTGCCTAGCACCTCTGGGACGAGTGGATGTCTGCCGAGCACCTGTGGAGACGAGCAGAAGTTGGAAGAGCAACCCTGGAGACGAGACGAATTCTATCGAGCAACACAGAGATGAGCATAAACCAAACACCCCTGAAGACGAGCCAAAGTTTGCCGAGATCCCCCAGGGTCGAGCAGAAGTCTGCCGAGCACCACTTGGGTCAAGCGGAAGTCTGCCAAGCACCCGTGGAAACAAGCCGAAGTCTCCCAAGAATCCCTGGGGTCAAGCAGAAGTCTGCCGAGCCATCCCCCCAACCCAGTTTCGAGAGGAAGTCTGCTGAGAACCACTGACGCAAAGTGGAAATCTGCCTATGACGCATGTGATCTAAAGGAAGACTGCCAAGTAACCCTGTAAATGAGCAGATGTTGCCAAGAACCCCCGAAGATGAGTGTAAGTCTGCCTAGCACCCCCAGAGATGAGCGGAAGTCTGTTGAACACACCCAGAAACGAGCGAAATTCTCTTGTGCACCTACAAAGATGAGCAGAATGTCTCCAGAGCACACCTGGGGACGATCAGAAGTCTGTTGAGAAACCCTGAGACAAGCCGGAGTCAGCCGATCTACCTCTGGATTGAGCGGAAGTCTGCCGAGAAACCCTGGAAACGAGCAGCATTCTTCTAAGCACCCCCAGAGATGAGAGAAAGTCTACCAAGCACACCCCTAGATGAGAGGAAGTCTGACGAACACCCTACAGTCGAGCGGAATTTATCCCAGTACCTCCACAGACGAGCAGAAGTCTGCAGAGCACCTCTGGAGACGAGCGAAAGTCTACCAAGCACCACCAGTGTCGAGTGGAAGTCTGCAGAGCACATCCGAGGTTGAGCTGAAGTCTACAGAGCACCCCAGGAGTCAAGCCAGAAGACTGATGCGCAGCTTCAGAGGCGAGTGTAAGTATGCCGAGCACCCTCAGAGACAAGTGGATATATTCTAAGTACCCCCAGAGACGAGCAATAATCCTCCGAGCACTCTCTGGGTCTAGCAGAAGTCTGCTGAGCACCCCTGATATCGAATAGAAATCTACTGAGCAAAACCAGTGTCGAGCAGAATTCTGTCGAGCACCTCGAGAGACGAGCCAAACTCTACTGAGCAGCCCTGGAGAAGGACAGATGTCTGCCGAACACTCCCTGAGTGGAGCGGAAGTCTGCCGAGCACTGCCAGTGTTGTGTGGAGTTCTGCAGAGCACATCCTGGGTAGAGCATAAGTCTGCCGAGCTCCCCCAGAGACGAGGTGTGGAAGTCTGCCAAGCACCCCCAGGTCGAGCAGAAGTCTGCCGAACACTTTGGGGTCCAAGCGGAAGTTGGCCGGGAACACACAGTTTCGAACGAAATTCTCCAGTGCCCCAGAGACGAGCCGAAGTCTGCCCAGAACTTCTGGAGACAAACTGAAGTGTGCAGAGCACACCTGAGGTCAAGCAAATGTCTGCCAAGAAACCCACAGAGATAAGCAAAAGTCTTCAAATGGCCTCCAGGTTCGAGGAGAATTCTGCCGAGCACCTCTGGAGACGAACAGATGTCTGAAGAGCAACCCTGTAGATGAGCAGAATTCTGTCGAGCAACCAAGAGACGAGCAGAAGTCTGCCAAGCACCCCTGGAGATGTGCCAAAGTCTGCCGAGCACCCCCAAGGTTGAACAGAAGTTTACCGAGCACCCCTTGGGTCAAGCGGAAGTCTGCTTAGCACCTACAGAGACGAGGGTATGTCTGCTGATCACCACATAAGACAAGCGGAAGTCTGCTGAGAATCTCCGGAGACAAGCGGAAGTCTGCCAAGCACCCCCGGACACGAGCGGAAGTTAGCCGAGCACCCCTGTAGACGAATGGAAATGTGCCGAGCACCCTGGAGATGAGCGAAAGCATTTCGAGCACTTCCGGAAACGAGCTGAAGTCTGCCCAGCCCACCAGAGACGAGCGGAAGTTTCGCGAGCATTCACAGAGTCTAGTGGAAGTCTGCCAAGCACCCCCAGGGATGAGCGGATGTCTGCCGAACACCCCAGGAGAGAAGCAGAAGTCTGCCGAGCACACAAGGAGATGAGCAGAAGTCTGCAGAGCACCCACAGAGACGAGCATAGTCTGCTGAGCACCCCAGAGTTGAGCAGAAGTTAGGCAAGCACTCCCAAAGACAAGCGGAAGTCCAGCAAGCACACGCAGAGGCAATCGGAAGTCTGCAGAGAACCCCGGAGAAGTCTGTTGAGCACAACCGGGGTCGAGCAGAAGTCTGCCGAGCAACCCTGTAAACAAGAGGAAGCTTGCTGTGCACCTCCGGAGAGAAGCAGATGCCTGCAGACCACCCCAGAAACAAGGGGAAATCTGCAGAGCACCTCGGGGTCGAGCAGAATTCTGCTGAGCACCCACTAGGTCTAGCGGAATTCTATCGAGCAACCCAGGAGACGAGCGGAAATATGCTAAGCACCTACAGTGTCAAGCAGAATTCCGATGAGCACTTCCAGAGACAAGCAGAAGTCTGCTGAGTACCCCCGAGTATTGAGCGGAAGTCTGCCGAGCACCTCAGGATACTAGCAGAATTCTGCCGAGTACCTCCTGAAGCGAGCCGAATTCTGGCAAGCACCTCTGGGGTTAAGCCAAAGACTACCAAGCTCCTCCGGAGATGAGCAGAATTCCGTCGACCATTCGGAGAGTTGAGCGGAAGTCAGTCCACCACCCCCAGTGTCGAGCGGCAGTCTGCAGAGCACCCCTGGAACTAAGCAGAAGTCAGCCGACCACCACAGGAGAGCGCCAGAAGACTGCCGTGCACCTCCGGAGTCAAGCAGAAGTCTAAAGAGCACCTCCGGAGACACGCAGATATCTCCTAACCACCCTCAGAGACTAGCAGAAATCTTCCGAGCAACACTGGGGTCGAGCGGAAGTCTGCCGAGCACCCCTAGTGTTGAATGGAAGTCTGCTGAGCACCTCAGGAGACGAATAGAAGTCTACTAATTACCCCTGGAGAAGAGTGGATGTCTGCCGAGCACTCCTGGGTTGAAGCGAAAGTCTCCCGAGCACCACGGGTCGAGCAGAATAATGCCGAGCACTCACAGAGATGAGCAGAAGTGTGCAGAGCACACCCAGAGTTGAGCAGAAGTCTGCCGATCATCCCCAGTGTCGTGTGGAGTTCTGTGGAGTACCTTCGGGATCAAGCAGAAGTCTGCCAAGCTCCCCGTGAGATGAGCATAAGTCTGCCCAGCACTATCTAGAAATGAGCCGAAGTTCGCAGAGCACCCCTGTGGTCGAGCGGAAGTCCCCGAGTCAGGCCTGGGTCGAGCGTATGTCTGCCGTGCAACCCCAGTGTCGAGCAGAATTCTGCTGATCACCCGGGACACAAGCAGAAGTCTGTCGAGTACCCCCAGAGAAGAGTGGGAGTCTGATGAGCACCCCTGGAGATGAGCCGAAGACTGCCGAGCAACCCCTGAGTCGAGCGGAAGTCTGCCGAGCACCCCACAAAGACAAGCGTAAGTCTGTCGAGCAGCCCCGGATACAAGCGGAAGTCTGCCAAGAACCCTTGGAGACGAGCGGTAATCTACTGAACACTCCCTCAGGGTTGAGAGGAAGTCTGCCAACCACCTGTGGGCTTGAGCTGAAGACTGCCGAGCAAACCCAGTGTCGAGAGGAAGACTGCCGAATACTCCCGGAGATGAGCAGTAGTCTGCGGAGCACCCCCAGAGACGAGCAGAAATCCACCAAGCACCTGCAGAGACGATAAGATTTCTGCAGAGCACACCCAGATATGAGCAGAAGTCTGCTGAGCACAGCCAGGATCGAGCGAGATTCTGTCAATAACCCCAGGAGACGAGCAGAAGACTGCCAAGCACCTCTGGGGTCGAGCAGAAATCTGCCGAGCTCCCACAAATCGAGTGGAAGTCTGTCGAGCACTGCCCAAACACAAGCAGAAGCATGTAGAACATCTCCGGTGTCAGAGCGGAATTCTTTTGAGCAGACTCGGTGTGTAACCAAAGACTGCCAAGTACCACTTGGATTGAGCAGATGTCTGGAGAGCACCCGTGGGGTCGAGCGGAAGAATGCCGAGAAACTTCCAGAGACAAACGGAAGTCTGCCAAGCACCCCTGGAGACTAGAAAAAATCTACGGGGCACACAGGGTCGAGTTTAAGTTTTCCGAGCACATCCAGGGTCGAACCGAAAACTGACGAGTGCCACCAGATTGAGCCGAGCCCCTCTGGAGATGAGTGTAAGTCTGCCGAGTACTCCTGGAGATGAGCGATGGTCTGCCGAGCACCCCCAGAGACAAGCGGAAGTCTGCTGAACACACCTTCAGACGAGCAGAAGTCTGCCGAGTACCACCAAAGACGAGTTGAAGTTTACCAAGCAACCCTGTGGTCAAGCCCAAGATTGCCGAGCACTTTCGGATATGAGCTGAAGACTGCCAAGCAACACCAGAGTCAAGCAGAAGTCTGCCCAGCACCCCTAGTGTCGAGCAGCAGTCTGCCCAGCACCCCCGGAAACAAACGGAAGACTGCTGAGCACCCCTAGGTACAAGCAAAATTCTATCTAGCACCCCTGGAGACGAGCAGAAGTCTGCTTAGCACCCCAGAGATGAGCAGATATCAGCCGAGCACACACAAAAACGAGCAGAAATCTGCACAGCACACCTGGAGACGAGTGGAAGTCTGCTGAGCACACCCAAAGACGATCGGATGCCAAGCACAACTGGAGACGAGCAGAAATCTGCCGAGCAACCTGGTGTCGACACGAAGTCTGCCGAGGACCCCCAGAGACGAGCTGATATTTTCTAAGCACCCCTGGAATCGAGAGGAATTCTGTCTAGCATATGCAGAGACAGCGAAAGTCTGCTGAGCACCCCCGAAAACGAGCGGATATCTGTCAAGTACCACTGCAGACGAGCGGAAATCTGCCGAGCAACCCAGGGTCGAGTGGAAGTCTGCCAAGCACCTCTGATGTTGAATGAAAGTTTGCTGAGCACCATCGGTGTGGAGAGGAATTCTGTAGAGAACCTCAGGAGATGAGCAGAAGTGTACCGAGCACCCCTGGAGATGAGTGGATGTCTGCCGAGAAATCACGGAGACGAGCGGAGGTCTGCCAAGCACCCCCAGAGACGAGCGAAAGTCTGCCAAGAAATACTGGAAAAGGGCATAAGTTTGCTCACCACCCCCAGAGTCGATCGGAAGTCTGCCAAGCACCCCCGTGGTCAAGACCAAAGACTGCCAAGTTCCTCTGGTGTTGAGTGGAAGTCTGCCGAGCGACCAAAAATCGAGCACAAGTCTGATGAGCACCCCCAGAACACAAGCAGAAGTCTGCCGAGCAGCCCTGGAGACGAGCTGAAGTCTGCCAAGAACCCTTGGATATGAGCGGAATTAGGCTCAGCACCCTCAGAGTCGATCGGAAGTCTGCCAAGCTCCCATGGTGTCGAGTGGAAGACAGCCGAGCACCCGCAGTGTCGAGAGGATGTATGCCGAGCACAATCGGAGACAAGCAGAAGTCTGCAGATAACCCCCATTGACGGCTGGAAGTCTGCCAAACACCCTGGGGTAGAACGGAAGTCTGCCGAACACACTTGTGATCAAGTTGAATTCTGCCGAGCACCTCCAGAGATGAGCGGAAGTCTGCCAAGCACCTGTGTAAACGATCCAAATTCTGCCTAGCACCCTCCAGGTTTCGAGCAGAAGTCTGCTGAGCAACCCTGGGGTCAAGTGGACTTATACCAAGCACCCTGGAGATGACAGGAAGTCTGCAGCGAACCCCTGGAGATGAGTGTAAGTATGCCAAGCAACCCCGGGTTGTGCAAAAGTCTGTCGAAAGTCAATCGGAAGTCTGCTGAGACCACCTGAGGTAGCATGGAAATCTGCCTACTATCACACCTGTGGTCTAAAAGCAGTCTTCCGAGCACCCCCACAGAAGAGCAGAAGTCTGCTGAGAACTCCCAGAGATGAGTGTAAGTGTGCCTAGCACCCCCAGAGATGAGCAGAAGTCTGCCAAGCACACCCAGAGATGGGCAAAAGTCTCTTGTGCACCTACAAAGACGAGCGGAAGTCTGCAGAGCACACCAGGGGACGATCAGAAGTCTGCTCAGAAACCCTGGAGAGGAGCTGGAGTCAGCCGATCTACCACAGGATAGAGAGGAAGTCTGCCGAGCACCCCTGGAATGGAGCGGCATTCTTCTAAGCACCCCCAGAAATGGGTGAAAGTCTACAGAGCACCCTCCAAGACGAGGAGAAGTCTGACGAACACCCCCAGGGTCGAACGAAATTCAGACCAATACCTCCACAGACAAGCAGCAGTCTGCATAGCACCTCCAGAGATGAGTGAAAGTATACCAAATACTGACAATGCCGAGCAGAAGTCTGCCGAGCACATCCAAGGTCGAGCAGAAGCACTCCTGGCAATGAGTGGTAGTCTACTGAGCAACCCCCAGGTCGAGCAGAAGTCTGCCGAGCACCCCCAGAGACGAGCTGAAATTTGATGAGCACCCCCGGAATCAAGTGAAAATCTTCAGAGCACCCCTGGAGATGAGCGAATATCTACCGAGTACTCCCGGGGTCGAGCATAAGTCTGCCGAGCACACTTGGAGACGAGCGTGAAGTATGCCGAGCACCCCCAGAGATGAGCAGAAGACTGCCGATCACCTCCAGGGTCGTGCGTAAATCTGCCTAGAAACCCATGGAGATAAGGGGAAGTCTGCTGAGCACCCCAGGTTCGAGCGGAAGTTGGCCGAAAATCTACGGGGTCAAGCATAATTCTGCTGAGCACCACCAGTGTCGAACGGAAGTCTGCTGAGCAACCCTGGGGTTGAGCAGATGTCTGCCCAGCACAGCCAGGTTCGATTGGAAGTCTGCCGAACAGCCCCAGAGACAAGTAGAAGTATGTCGAGAAATCCCCAGATCGAGCAGAAGTCTGTCGAACACCCCCGGAGATGAGCAGATAAATTCTAAGCACCCCTGGAGATGAGTGGAAGTCTGCCAAGCACCCCCAGGGTTATGGGGATGTCTACCCAGCACATCTGGGGTAGAGCAGAAGTCTGCCGAGCACCCCTAGAGTCGAGCGGAATTATACCGAGTACCCTGGAGACGAGCGTAAGAGTGCCAAGAACCGCTGGAGACGAGCTGAAGTAACCTCTCACAGGGTCGGTCACCAGTGGTAAGAGGGTCGTCGACGCCGGCCATCACACAGTCCACCATGCCCGCGAACTCGACACCACGCAGCACGGATATCGGTGCGAAAACAGCTGTAAGTTAAAGCGAATCACTGAGAGCATTTGAGAACAGCCAATAAGAAACTTCAGCGCAAAAGAGAGGTGAAGAGCATGAGAGGGGGAGTTCGACCTCGATGATGCTCGACAGCGTCGCCAATGCTGAGCAAGTGGCAAGGCAGAAAGGTGTGGAAGGTGGGGTAGCAACTTCAGCAGGAACAGCAGGAGAGGGTGCTGGAAACTCGACGATGCCCGGCCAATTGGTGGCAGAGGGGCTCATCAGAAGGACTGCCCCGACATGATCAATGGCGCACCGCAAACAAGCGGCACCACTTGGACCACGAAACCACAACCAGTGCCTGCAGTTCAGCAAAAATGAACACAGGGAGGGAGTCCGATGCTGGACACTGGGACGCACCCGGGAGAGGGTGAAGCAGTGCACGAGGGAAGATGCGCAAGAATACAGCAAGAGAGCACAGGAGCAGGTCGCACACGCGATAGCATGGAAGAAGGGATGCAGCAAGGGAGCAACGGGCAGGAGAAGACACAATGGAATCGCAAGAAAATTCAAGACAGTATTGGTGGCGTCGGAGACGAGTAGGCCAGATCGTACGACCTATGTCGGTCGCGGAGGCAGAGATGTCCGCCGGCAAAATACATGACCTGTAGGGGTGTTCCAGAACCTGGCAGGCCGGTAAAGGGGAGGAAGACCGCCGACAGAGAGCGGCTACAGCAGCCGACAACAGCACACGGCGTCTAGACACCCAGGAGTCACTATCAGCTCCGCCCAACATGGCAGACAAGTAGGCAGTGTGCCTGCTGCCGGTAGGCGCATCACAGATTCAAATGGTATTAAAAAGAGAAAAGGGGGGGGGGGGGATTTGACGTGAGCCGAGCTCCCAGCCCTAGACCATTTGCCTGCTGTCAACGAAAACAGCAACTAGGAGGCACACACTACCACATGCAGTAGCGTGCTTGTGCACAACAATACATGGGAGCAAGATAGAGCAAGACAGTGTAGTGTAGTGCAGTGCAGTGTAAGTATCTGTTTCAGGTACACCACAATGAAGGGGTGGATAGTGGCCATGCGACCGAGCGGGGTTGGCGCACTGATACAGGAAGTAGTACCCCTGTATTATTATTATTTTCACGTAATATTTTCTAAGGGCTGGAGTAGTAATGAACTGTTACAAATGCAAGGGAGAACACCAGTAACAAATTCTCAAAAGCACTAAGGTTATTTTCAAGAGTTTTGCAAGTGTTTTGATTATGTTTTCATTCACATGTCATCACCCTCACATCATTGCACGTATTTTTGTAAAGAGTTATATATTTGTTGATTTGTGATATGTTTTTATGCAAGTTATTGCAAGTGTGTGTTTTGTTAGAATAGTTTTTATCGTGCAATGTACAAGGAAGTAGTCCCATGTGGTACTCTCTGGCGGCAACCCCGTCGAGTGAGCCATATTGGAAAGTCGGTCATCTCGGAGAGCTCAGAGAGGTCGGTCGCATACTGTTCGGTTCCACACCCGGGCAGTATTCACCGTTAGTACTTATCATTTTTCACTGCAAAAGATTAATTTACTTCAGAACCTTTTTCGTTAGCTGTCCAGCACATCACCTCTCACTCCCCTAGTGCTTGAATCAACTGGGGAAGCATAATTATGCGCCTAATGTAACACACGGGCTTCGCGCCATCTTCGCACAGTGTTACCACTGTGTACTGGTACTTGTCAGGCTTATGTCTTTGTAAAGTGTTGTCTTTGGGGCATGTTTAATTAATATATAATAAATATCATGTCGGGAAGCAATGTTTTATTGAGGTACACCACAAGGCATTTCAGGGCACGGGCCCTTATAATTTCCTGCCAATCTGCATGTGTCTGGAACTTTCTCTTGTCTCAAGTGTTTCAGTGTGTAAAGTAGCATAGGGGTGTGGATGCCCTTAATAATCCACCATGTAACACGAGTGCCATTCTTCATTCATTAGAGGAGTGTAGCAGCATTGAAAGATAGCTGCCTTTAGCCATCGGTGACATGACCTAGTGAAAAGAGTCTGCTCTACCACTTTACTGCACTAGGTCTGAAGTGCCTGGTGCACAGGTAAATTACCTCACTCAATTCTCCTAATTCCAGATAGATCCACTCCTTCTCCTCAATCTCAACCACTATCAATGAACCACACATCACGGCGTCAAATGGCTTGCCCGAATGTGTGGCCTAATCTCACTTCTTTCTGAGCCTTTGACTGCTGTCCTAACATTGCGGTCACCCCTCCTGGAAATCATGCCACCCCAAAAATCGTCCATTGCCGCACCAATAAAAAATTAAAACAATAACATTACGGTCACCCATCCATGAAATTATGCCGCACCTACCTCGCCCACTGCCGGAACACCCAACTCTGCTGCGTTAACAGGGGCACCGACATGTGGCAGTGCAGCTGACAGCTGCACACCATCACATAATATTCGGCCATAATCACCTTATGACATCAATAGTGACACCCAGGATCAGCAGGTAGCATACTCGCCTGATAATATCACAATATCTGCAAGACCTGCAACAACTCCGGTGCCATCTAAATCAGCTACACCATTGTTTACATCAATCGATTCATCGACGAACCTACAAAGGGACATGCAGACAAGTCATGTAATGGACGCCTACACCCCGAGCCGACGTCGCCTGGATCAGGCCATGAGCAGCAGTAGTAGTGACGAGTCGGTTTCGGATGAGCATTCTTATTCCTCCCCCCCCCCCCCACCGCCGTCGACAAAGCAAGCATACTCATCCTCTGCGAAACGCAACATGCATACCATCCGCACATTCCCCGATGCACAGCTCATCATGTCAGCAGCAGCCGACGAGAAAGTATGATTTGCACTCACGCCAACTACTTCACCTGCCAGCAAGATATTGCCAGACGTGAGGAGGGAGCTGCAACAAGTTAACTACCTCAAAAATGGAGGGGGGATTTGACGTGTGCCATGCTACCCTAACCCTAGCCCGTTCACCTCGTCTGACTGCTGCATACACCACCAACATGCACCAAGAAGCAGTTACAGTACAACAGCTACTTCAAACGTCTAGTCCCTGACCGCCGCGACCGCATCAGTGACTTGTGTTAATGTGCATGGAAAGTAAAGTGTAATATTTTGTTGTAGGGTTTTTTTTTCTATATGTGTGTAAAGTAGAGTTAGTGTTTTCCAGTGTTAATTAAATATATTTGTTTACATCCAAGCGCCAAACGCAGTGTACACCTAACATGTGAATTGAGGTTATGAATATATGTTGACACACCAGTATGCACTGTTCTACACCCCATTATGTAATTTGCTAAGATGTTTTCAAGTGTTATGTTTAGTTTGTCTTGTATAATAAATCAGCGCATAACCTGTTTTCAATCACTGTGCACAATGCATGATGTGCACTTGATGCCACTTGACATGCACATATATGGTAAGTGAGTGGAGATACCACTGCCATATAATATTCAGTGTCCAGTGTACTTGTACATATGTTGTACGTAAATGACGTCCACATCTTTATTGAATCCCTCATATCACTGCGCTATGACACACATCCAATTTTATAATCTAGTGATTTTATTTAACATACAATTTGCATACAAACATTTAAATTGTAAGTTGTGATATAAAAAATATTAAGCCCGTAATGGCCAGTCATGAGTTAGCTCGGAACAGTACAAAAACCATACCATGAGAGTATGATGCCTTGTGCATAAGGGTGCCAACTTAAGACTTTAGCAAATGGCAAAGTTAACCCTACTTTCTTCGTTCATGTATTAGCAAATAGTTTCAAAGATTTTCACTGGTAACAAGGTAATCTACGATATCAAATTGGAGACTTGAGATAATAGGTTTTAAAAGAGGCATGTTAATTAAGACACACAGCACATGCCAAGTTGGATAATATGAATTCTATCTAGGTTAAGTACACGACCAGTGTGACATCACAAGTCACTCATGTTCTTATATTTTTATATTGCATTTAGTAATTTTGTGTTAGGCAACAGCTTATCCAATGTTTCACTTCATTACGAATCATATGCCATCAGACATTTTATTTACATACTGTAAGTCATTGTGAACAATGGGATTTTATTCCCGGGCAGGAATGGCTATCTAGTGAGAGGGCTGCGCACCATTGCCCACTCAGCAGCATCATCGCCTTACCGCCGAGTGGAAACACTGTTCGCGTTCTCCCCGGAACTTCACATTTAGTCCAGCCATGTAGTGTATCAATAGTCAATTCATATTTTTCAGGAACATTTAATTTATTTTTGCATTCGGGGAGAGGACCACTTGGCAGCCCAGTCCGTTTTATTTGGCTGGGACACAATGTTCATTTAATTCATTGTATGGCATTCGCGCCATTTTGTCTGCATTAGAGCACTCCGTTCTAAAGTGGTGTTTGTAATTATAAATGCCTCATATGAGGAATCAAGATGAATAAATTTGATCATTGTCGAATCACGTCAATTTTATTTGATTTTAGCCTCCTCTTGGCCACGTAACCAAATTATAGTAACATACTAAAGTCTTGGCGTGGGGATGGCCTCAACATTTCCCGAAGAGTTATGGATGAGCGTATCGAGGAAGCTCAGATATCCTCCACTAGACCAGGCATTTGGATTATAGTACACAGGACAACTGCAGCAGTGACGTTGGAGCATCAGGGGGCCACATTAAGGGCGAACGGCTCACGACCCAAACTTCATCATCGTGTTCTCGACTGACATCCCCTGGCAACTTGAACCTACAGCATCGAACATCGTAACCTATAATAATTCCCTGATGCCCAGTTTAAGATCACGTCATATGTTAAGGGTGCCCATTGTCAGAGCGAATGTTTACATTCAAAAAGGGCCCTTATTTCTGTAGAACCTCTTTTTCTGGCAATGTGTTCTGAATTCTTAACCTTAGGAATTCCTATTCTAACAAGTACAAATTTACACAACTCAGTGGGTTACATTCTTCCCTATTTAATTATCTAATATATCTAGCCAGGTTAGGATTTTATTTACTCTTCCTTCTTGTCGCCTAACCTTCCCTACTATGCTACCTGCACGAGTGTTTGCACTCTCATATTCATCGCTCTTCCTGTACTATAGGCTATTCATGGTAAAGTGAACACTTTTTAGGGCCCTCCCAACAGGCTTTAACCACTAATAAATATGTCTTATTGCAGCCCTAGGCATTGACTTTTGAGAGTGCTTACATATATACACTGTGTTTATTGGTCACATTGCAATTTTTATATTAAAAAGCTGCAGGAAGATAGAAATTGGGTGAAAATAAAAATTTAGAAGGGCTTTAAAAAGTACTCACTTTACCATAAACAGCCTATATCACTCCCTACTATTTTATTCTATCTAAGTATTCTGCTGTAGGGAATAGTCGAAATTGGCTTCTGCCAAGTAGTTACTGACTTTGGTGTAGCTGTTGCTGGACGATGGCGCTTATGGATACATCTCTTTGGTGGTCGTCCTCTCTCTTGTTGTGGAGCTGCTGCAGTTGAAAGCCAATGGTATGCCATGGGAGCTCGACATGATGTTTCCTTGTAACATCCAGGCATGTAGAGTGTGCGCCTGGCACGCAGCAGTGAAGCTCATTGAGGTGTGACAGCTGCAGGTGGCAGCCTGGTGAGGTTGCTGTCAGCCGGTGGGATGACCTTCGTCATTGCCGGGGTTAGCAATGCAGATGGGCTCGTTCTCTTTAGTGATGTTCTTGCGACAGGTGTGCGGTATTCGGGAGTACATTCCACTCCTGACATTGGAGGACATGTAATGGCAGCGCAATTGATCTCGGGTGTCTGGGGATCCATTTCAACACACTTCGTGGCAGAAGTTATATGTTTATTTTCCTCTCCAGCTTTTGTTTCTCTCTCCGCGTTGGTCGCCTGTTTGATCGACACAGTAATTGCTCATGTAGTGCATGGTGGGCTCCCTCCACTCACTTTTCCATCTGGATCCTTGTCAGTAAGAATTGGGAAGGGTGGGAGGTGTAGCAGGGTACGTGACCTCGTGTCCCATTATACAACGGAATCACTGTGATTGGTATAAAAACGTGAAATACCCGGTGCCCCATGACACGGCGGCCACCTCATGCCGAGCCAGGATCAAAACTGCCTTGACATGGGTGCGAGGCCCTCACATTGGTGCCGAACTGCTGCCAATATCTCACGTGACTTTGGTAGAATTAAAAGTAAATGAAAAATGAATAGAAGCAACTACCCGGGTGGCTGATGAGATGAAAATATCGAGAAAAAATACTTATTCAATGTGTAACAACTTAATTTAAATATATTTCAGAAAATAAATGTCTATTCAACCCATCTACATACAAGGCACTCTAACCTCACTTTTATGGGTCTGTTTATAAACAGTTCCTGGGCGCCGTAGCTCTCCCATCTCTCAACTAGTACTGTTAAAATAAATTAAAATTAATAAAAAAAAAAATTTAACACTAGACACCACCCTGAAATATGTACATAAAAAGTTAAATCACACTTTTAAAATTCACGACCGTGTGGTCGACGCACCACGTGCACCGGTTGGCTCTGTTAGCCGCAAATTCCACTATTGCCAGCAACAGACAGTATTGTGATACTGTCTTTTAGGTTAGGTTGGGCTTTCTCTGTTTCCGTTTCATCCCATTACGTAATTAATGTATTGCAAACTCCTACATAATATCCCTGCTTGGAATATCAAGTCTTTTATAATTTGCGTGTGTCTTTAATCAATGTCTTTTATAGGTGGCACTATAGGGGCACCGATCTTTATTGCATATGACCTATGTCAATCTTAAAAATTAACACATACAGGTACACTGACACGAACCTTTTTAAAAGTAAATAAATAAATAACTGGAGACTATTTGCCTCGTATTTGCATGTGTGTGACACTGGAGAAATAGGGTAACAATAACACTAATAATAATACTTATGACATATACACTAGCTGAAAACGAAAACAAACAGATCAAAACAAACACACGTGCACAGAATCACACTGGCGACAACATGGTACCCTTTCCACTTTAATAAAATTACACATACATAGAAATACTCTTCAAAACAACATCACACTGTAAACACTGACTTTGAAGTAATATAAACAAGGACACGTGCGCTAGTTCGCACGGGCGACAACATGCACTGTACTTCACTGACTCTAATATTTAAAACAATACAATTACCCTGAAGAAACATTAAAAACACACTAAACACTGTGCTACATCACATTGACCTGCACTCGTGCACACATGTGGGATGGTGGCTTCAGCTACAGCGCCCCCCCCCCTCCCCGTGGTACAGAGTGGTCGTGGCGACTCCTGGATGGCGTCGTGGTGAATGGGCTTAAAAGCCCGGAATGCAGTATGCATCAAACGCCCCCTCCTTTCGAGGCAGTTCACTCGATGTCATCACTCTTTGTCGCTGCAGCATCGCTGTGGTGGGTGTAGTTGGCCTCGTGGACGAAAGTTGTATCTCCTTTGCAGCGAATGTGGGCATGGCTGTTGCTGTTGTTTCCTGGTTGTCGGACGCAGCCGTATGTTGACAGGTGTGGTTGGTACTTGTCCGCACTGTACAATATGTATGTCGGTTGACACATGGTCTCTTCGAGAGACGAGGTTAAAGGGGGTGGTGGGGAGGGAAGTTCCTCTTCTCCCGAATCATTACTGCTGCTGCAATGAAGTGAGCGATACAGGCTCGGCATTTGGGCGTCCCCAAATCTTGAACTAATTCCTACCTCTGCGGCTCTTATACTCGTTTTCGAATGGTGTCTCTTAGGTATCACGACACCCTCGAGTGGCTTCTGCAACTGGTAATCATGTGTCCCACTCGGCTAGTCCTCTGTGACATCAAGGATAGCTGCCAAAGGTAGCTCAAAGAGGTCTGGCATGTCGGGGGTTTCTTCTGCGGCATCCCTTGCTGGTTCCCCTGTGGACGGTTGTTTCGCATCAGCTGTATTGTGTGCTCTTCTTCAGCCTGCAGATTGATCATGTGGCACGTCGGTCGAGAGAAAATCGATGAGAGCATGAGGTAGGGGAGGAGAGCTTTTCTACCCCTGACCCACTACCACTGCTGCATAATGCAGGTGTTGCAGTTTAGGCATGTAGGCATTCCACTTGAAGCAATGGCCTAACTGCTGCCGAAACCCAAAGAATGGTTGGAGTTTCAATGGTGTCCAGATGCACATGGTTAGGAGTATCACCTGGTGAAGTAGGCTGTCTGCAGGTGGCCTGCCAGCTCGTTTCTGTAACGAAGGAGAGCTGCCGAAACAAAAATTAATGTCCAGTGAACAGAAGTTATATCTCATCGTTGTTTCCCCCACTGGAACCCATGTTGGCATTTAGATGCCGGGTGTCTCAGAAGTATCGCACGGTGTAAAACTCCATCACTTTACTTCCAAATGATGAAATAATGAGAATGGTGGACGCGCTGTTGCATGGGCAGCTCAGCAAAACCCACTCAGCGTCGTTTAATTCGGTGTGATGAAGCAGGAGTGGAGGGATGGTGAAGTTCTCCCGCCCATCGCAATGTGATGAAAATATGGAGAAGTGGAGGAACAGGAGAACGAGGGAAAGTAGGGGTGACTAGCTCCACTACTCTGCTGCATAACCAATCAATGAACTTGGGCCGAATGTCAACAAACACACATGGCTGCATTGCGTGGACTGTCATCCCAAAACAGCAGGCGTGAATGGCATTGAAATGAAAATGTTTGCCAAGATTGCAATTTCACTGGTCGAGCTGTCACAAGTTTATGTACTGAAGCGAGGCCCTGGCGACCTGGAATCCTTAATTTTCTCACACGGACACTTACGCTGTGGCCATGTGTGATGGGAGCAGTGTTTACACATCAAGCATAGTGTCCTTGATTCACAATGTTCATGTGTAATGTGGCGAACTAGCACATTTAACTGCCGGCATGTTTGTTGTCGGTTGTGACTGTGAGAATTTCCGCCAGCATGGCACGAGTTCTGTCAATTGTGCATGTCTTGTGCGCAAACTGCACACTGGTCCAGCTGGTCTGTTTTTGTCCACGCTGATTACAAACATGATACGGTGTGTTTTGGTTTCACCCACGACAGGTGGTATGGCAATGATATTGTTCGAATGAGGGAGTGTTACTTTCGGTCGGTCAGTCATGACCGGTTCGGATGGCGGTGGATGCAATTGCATACACTGTTGCTTTAGTTCAGTTTGGACATGCCAGTTTCGAGTGTTGCGGTAATTTATAAAAAAGTGACTGCATTTTTATAAAACTTTAAAAAGTATATGGTTAAATTGATAACAAGTTGAATTCTTTACTTCACTGATTGCGTACGTGTGAAAAATTGTGTTTTAAATTGTTACATTTTCAAAAAAATTAATTTTTATTTGTACAGTGTTTTACCGTACCCTTTTAGTGATTGCGTACACATGAATCTTTATATAATAAATTATTAAAATTATAAAAAAATATTAATAATTATTAAATATTCTCTTTAAAGTGAATAAAAAAATTATGTACCGCAAATTGTGCATATTTAAACAGGGATGTGAAAAATGCAAAAAATAATTTTTTGGATATGTCATAGGAAACTTTTAGCAATAGTTACTTTTGGCACCTGGCTATGCCACGGGAAACAAATGGGGTCTCCTACCCTTTACTCAGTTTTTGGTTTGGATATGTTATAGGAAATAATTGGGTGTAGGTCGAAATTGCTCCCCCGACCCGACTGGATACATAATTAGAAACAAGTGGAGTGTAGCACCAATTTCCCCCCTTCTGCTTGAATAAGCAATGTTGTCCTTTTCGGTCCTGCACATTTTATCACCTGGATATGCAAATTGAAACTTTTGGTAAAAACCAGCTATTTCAAGGTGTGCTGGATACGCAGCGGGAAACTTTGTATTTTATTTACGCTTTTTTCTGGTCGTGGTTGGATTCGTAATTGGCAGTTTTTCTCGCGACTTTTTTTTACCATTGGATACGTAATACAAAGGTTTTTTTTAAGCTATTTCGATATGCAATATGGAACAATCGTCGAACTTCCCATCTCAACACTCAACTGGCCTATGATGTAATTTTTTAAAGTGATGATATGGGGAGTTTTTTAAATTTTTTTTAATTTTTAGTTTTATTTTTACATCTCAGATGATGTAGCATCTTCGCCATCTGAGATACTCCAGCCATGCATCTGTTGTATTTACATAGTAACCATAGATAACATTTTTGCTGGAGCTTAAGATGTACCATTAATTTGCATAAATATTTATTACGTTGAAGTAATGAGCAAGAGCAATTATTTTTGCTCAAATTTTGAACAACTTGGGTGAGATAAATCATAGTGTAGATGTGGGTGCATTCACACAACACACTGTAAATTATCCTCATGGTTCTGGATTTGAACCCATGAACCTCGAGTTTAAAGTCGAGCAGCTTGTCACTGAGCTATCATAGCAAGATGCACGAAAAAATGTATTTTAAGCTTCTTATCGCACGAATCATACCTGGCGAGCCGCCTCCGTTGAGTGTTTGCTGTGGTGCAGCTAGATAGCACTACAGTTGCAAACTTTTTTTTTTTTTGTTGCTGGAAGAGGTCGCTGCTCACGCCAAGGTCGGGGAGTGTCGGCAGGCGATATCTCATGTCGCTGCAATGAGCAGATATAATAAGTCACGTCTTTTAAAAGACAGGGAACTGTTTACATGAAGTCATTTCAAACAACTGTTCATGAGACAGAGTTATTAATTTACAAAATCTTTAATTTTATTCCTATGTGTTTCATCTTTAATTTTTATACTTAAATCTAAAGTGATAAAGCCATCATTTTCATCCCAACAATTTGAGCGAATCTCTTTGAATTTTTCATAAGTCTTGTCTCTGCCCACAAAATTATTATAAACATATTTCATTATTCTTATTATATTATGTTTATTACCTTACCAATTGTTTGGTATTTTCGAAAAGGTTTGGGCTAAATAAAATACATCTCTATTTTTTATGCCTTCCTCTAATGAAGTACTCTCATATTTCATCTTGATTTTCTCAAATAACATAGCAAAATATAACCAGAGGATCATTTTCGCATTGATCGAAGGTAACCATTTTGTCATTATTATCAAAAAGTAACCCATTTTTTGTTTTACCAATTTGGAAGAGGCAAAAATATTATTTTGTAACTGAATGCATTTGGGTTGGCTTAAATTTTTGAGCAAATATAGAGTTTATTAAAATTTTACCATCCTTTCTTGTAAATAACATTTATCATTAGATTGGTCTTTACACAGTTACTTGGACCAACTATATTTGCCCTTATGTTGTCAGGCATTAGTACTTCATTCATTTTATTTTTACGGTTTTCTTCGGAAATTAAAACACCAATACACCAACATTTTTTCATTAAATAAGGTAATTTTTGAGTAATAAATGGATAATAAAGTACTAAAGATAACAAATATGAACTCCATTTTAAAGCAAAAACTTCATTATTATATCATCCATAAAGATAAATCAATTATTTTAATTAGTTTTCGTACAAAATTTATAACTCGCCCCATCACCCTACACAATATAAATAACGATACAATAACCTTAATTAATAATAATAAAGCTATAAATATACTTAAATGTCAATAAAATTTTGAATCAGGAAAAGAAACTATAAATTCCATTGAATCATTTACAACTAATAACATTGAACTAACAGCAGACAATGTTAAAAATAGAATATTTTTTAAATGTAAGTTTCATATCAAATTTGACGACCGATCATCTGACATTATTTGTTTTGAAAGAAATTGTATTATTGAAAAATATAAAACATATATAGGTACAAAATTACCTGATTTCGATCCTTTTAAGACAATAAATGTTCATTGTAATGTGGCATATGGTGTGTTTATATAATATAACGAATCTAATAATTTAGAGATAGATATAATTTGCTAGTTTTCCACCGAAAATGATGCTTGGTTTTTAGAGATTATATTATTTATGAACCCACAATATGTGTTTCTGTAGCCTAGATCTTCTGAACATAGTGTTCAGTGCAATTACATGTGTCATACTCAATGGTCTTTGTGTTGATAGGTATTTCGATAACTCTGTTATTGTTGAACGCATATTCAAACATGATGTCTTTCGTTCATACTGGTACTATGTCATGTTGTTTTATGAAGTCTACTTCAAGAATGATGTCTAACATGAGGTTATCTATTAAGAGAAACTCTTGAATGAAATTATGTCCATGAATGTTAATACTTGTTTCTGTTTTAAATCGAGGAACATCAATGTCCTGTGTTGCTCCTACAAGTGTGAATGTTTGTGTTACTGCAACTCGTTTGTCTTCTGTAACGAGCGTTGACGCCATTCAAGAACGTGAACAGCCTGTGTCTAATAATGTGTTTTATATGTTACTGCCAAGCCGGACAAGGATGCATGGTGTTGACATCTTGACATAACAGGCACGGCACTCATCCTTGGTAACCGGTGTGTATTGTTTGTGTGCATGGTGTAACTAGGGCCAGTGGCTTAGCTTGCGCTCACTCTTGTCATCATCACCACACTGTTCCTAGTTTGTATTTACTGTGTCGTCGCTTCCCACATGCAGCAATTTGATATTTGTTTGCCCAATAGCAAAGCGCTGTTTGAGTTTACGGAAGCGTGCCACTATGTCTGCGTGAAATTGTTTGTTTTTATTCGGAAAGAGTGGCCAAGCTGTTGCCTGGTGACCTGGATATAGGCAGAGAGCTACATCAAGGCCGCCTGCGATCGCGGTCCAATGAAGGTCGTGTGCGCACTTCTGACTTCATGGGTATGCTGCATTGTGCATTCCTCCCAGGAAACCTGCTCGGCGTGGGCAGCCGTTTCCGTGTGTACGCTGGAGTCACATTTCTAGGGTGCCTCGCGACGTTGGTAAATGTGTGTGGCCTAATGGGTGTTTGTTCCTTCCGCATTCTGTTTCTCTGCCCTGATTTTCGGTTTATGAAATATGATATGGGAAGTTTCTGTGTTATTGAAATTACCTGTTTGCGGATCCTGCAAATGCGTGGTTTTCCCCAGCCGCATCTGGACAAAATTTTCCCTTTTGGCATTGAAGCCAGCGATTTCCGCATATGATCTATTCGGCACGCTCTTAGAAAATAGTCCTTGACATGCGTTAATGATACATGTGACCTTTACATCTGGTGGGAAGTTTCTTTGTACCTGGCTTTCTCGACTTGTTTTGCCTTGCAGACATTCCTAAGTACTGCGAAATTCCCTGAAGGGGCCTGCCTGTCCTTGCGTGGATTTTTTTGTTGTAGCACCTGTTGTCTTCTATCAATGGAGGGAGGTGCCTGTCGCCTCCTCGTAAGATAGTTTTTTGGCTTTTAAGTTGTGTTCTTTCGGGTTTGTGAGGGCGTGTTATGTTGATTGGGCTTGTGTTCGTTTGAGTGCCAGTGTTGAGTGTTTCTACATGGATTTTGGGATTTGTAATAGTCCCCTGTCCGGTATACCTGGTCGTTGGCGAGGGGTGTGAAATTTATTTGGGTAATTTCTGCTTGATCGCGGCACATATTTTTGAGCCCTAAAGGGTGAGTTTTGGTTGTGCAGATATGCATTGTTTGGTGGTTGCATTCGGCGGGGTTGTGTGGAAGTATGCCTCTGACTGTATTTGTGGTAATTTTGTTGGTGTAGTCACATGTTTGCGATTTCTTCATTGAGTTTTGACACTTCTGCCCTTAGAGATTCCGTATCTGAACTTGACCGGGTCCCTGTTATGACTTTATTATACCGAAATAACCCGATTTAAACTCTTTTTATGTTCTCAAACATATATGCAATGGTTTTATTCTTAAGCCCTATTATTTTATCTACAATCGAAGGCAGAAGTAAGCATAAGATAATAGAAATGAAGTCGGCATCTGTGATGTTGTGGTTGTACTTTTGTCGATAATACATAAGATTTTCAATATGAGTTTGTGCACTTTAGCATAACTCCTGTTTTGTCATGTATATGATTTGCTTGAATCGTTCTTCGGTTTCCAAGGTTGTGAAAGTTATTTTAAGTTCTTTTATAATTCCATTCCAGGTTATTTGGTCCCTTTGTGTTTGTGTGAAGTTTACAAGGGTGTGTTTCGCAGTTAGAATCGTAACATATGACACTTTCCTGTCTCGTCCCAATTATTCGTTTCTGCTGCTAAGTTGTATTGTTCGATAAATTCACCCATAGTTTCATTGTTGTCCCCCGAAAACTGTCACTGGTTGTTGTACCACTATGTTCATAGGTTGTTGGTTAGCCATGTCTGAGTTGTGATCTGTGTTTGCTAGTGGAGTAGCTATGGGCAAGTTTTCGTAGATGTTTTGTGTTGTGCTGTCAATTTGAATAGGCGATAAGTAGTCTGATGTTGTAGGTTCTATGTTTTCGTATGTGAGTGGTGGTGTTGTTGGCAGAAGGTCACTGTTGGTAATTTTATTAATAAGTCTGCGAGTAAGACATTTGGAATTTATATCAAGTCCTTGAATTAAGTTAGGGTTTTGTTGTAAGAGTTTTTCAGCTGAGTCTATAAGGTGTTGAAACTTATCAGTGTTGTTTGCATTTCTGGCCTGTACTTTCTTTGAGTTTCTGTTAAATCGATTGTGGCATGTTTAAATATATTATGCGATGTTTTGGCGAAGGACGATGTGAAATTGAGTGTCATGAAGTTCTTGTGTAGACATTATGACTATAAGTGTATTCTTATGTAATAACATGCAAACATTAATTCTCTGTTAGAAGTGTAAGCATTCACACACTCTCTACTCTACGAGAGAATGGGCGTATGTAAGGCTGTGTATTTGGCGACTGACATACTGAATTTATTGATTTACTTTAGAACTTACTCTAAGTTGTAATACAAGCTTGCGGATGAGGCCGGAAGCGAACGGTGCCTCCACCTCCTGAGGAAATGTCACATACTAGTTAGGGGGATATTAGTAGACAGAGGTAAAATACTCAGATATATAAAAACACTACTTTTATTCAACTCACAATAGTTACACAGTAGCCACTCCAAGACGCGACTCAATAATACCATAAACTGTACTACAGGATGCTATAAGGTAAGATCTACAAGGACTAATTTAGCAACTCAATTAACATTTTCAGACCCACTTAAATGTACAGTTCCAGGTGTTGCAATTAAAAAAATTATTATACGTGCTGTACTTATGTCGACACATTACTTGTTTCACTGTCACAGCCAATAAGCTCTAGGCTGTATGTTTGGATACAGTAATATTAACAAATTATGGCCTAAATCAGTTAGACAGTTTGCGAATTGTTTACTCATGAGCAAGATCATTGGTCATCGAGCATCGTAGTGTGCAGTACACACTAAAAATTACCTACACGCACGTAATGTGCACAGTTGTGTATGCTGGGTCTGAATGGGTTAATGTGCTGTGTCTCTTAAGGGGTCTGACTGTGCCTTTGCCTATCCTTTCGTCTCCGCAACCAAGTGCGCCCCAATAGGAGTTATATTTACCCTGGACAGTATCATAGACGACAGCGAGAAGACCGTCTCGATGGCGGCTGAGGACGGTGTCGATCTCAGATCACTGGCCTGGTGGTCCTCCTTCTAAGTGTCGCTCGAGTGGGCTGGATCAAGATTACCCCGAGCTATCATTGGTCCAAGCTTATAAAGTCGCGGCCCCGGCCTCATAACCCTTCCCCCGGGAATGTTACTAAACCAGCTGGACTGGCTTGCCGAAGTTGTGCAAACCCTGCGCGATTGCAAGCTTCCTGCCAGCCCTAGCTGTGGGTGACCACAGCAATATAAATGTATGGATAAACGCCCTTTCTAATAACTAAATCTACTTTATCTTTGGGAAAATGTTTTATGTGTGATTAATTTGTTCCTTAGTTATATTAGATGATAATTTATCTTAACTAATAGCCATAAATTTAAATGGGTCTGTAAACCTCATTTTTTAATTTTCTATTTTTCCCCAAAAATAATATACTTTTCTTCATTATTTGCAATTAGATATATATTTTTTTAACAATCCTAGTTCTTTAATAAATAAATGAGTATCATACCTAGTTAAGATATGAAAATAAATTGGAACAAAATGTGGTAATTTTCATTGTATGTTACAGTTATTACATACTGGGTTAATGAATTTTCAATTTAAATGATCATGGTGATGTACTTTTTTATTTTCCCTTGTATATTCGCATTCGCATAGGCCTGCAAAACATCTTTTGAATGTTTTATATAACAATTTTTCTTATTTTGTTAGTTGGTTCTATTGGTTCTATTTGTTAATATATTTCCCCAATCTCCTTTACTTCTCTTTTCATTGATTGCATAAACATCTTATGCTCATTTGGACCTCGATATACAACTGGCGGTTTATAGTCTACATAACTATATACAAAATAATAACAAAAACCAGAAGCTTCATGTAACAGATTTCATGTAACATTGTATATGATTCATCATTAAACTTTAAATCAGTGGTATTTATTTGTTCATTGGTAAGTTTATTTCTTTCTTTAAGTATTTGATTATAAAAGCCATTATCAATATCATCCTCTGCTAATACTGGATATTTTTGGATTAAATTTAGATTTCTTTATTTCCGCTGGATTTGGCTTAATGGTTGATATTTTCTTTAGTGGTGATTCGAAATCTGCTACTATTATAAAAGGAACGTTAGTTGTATGTTTGTAGTTTTTGAAAAATACTTTCTCACCTTTCCCATGTATACTGATTCTTACTGATTCATTTTTAGAGCAGTCGTCTAGATGTTTATTTAATATTTCTTGAGAATAAAAGAATAAAAGATTTGAAGACACATATCGCATGCCTATATATATATATATATATATATATAACCATTATGTTTAGTTTTTTTGTGCTGAAAGCAACTTTGACAGATCTGTTATCCAACAATAATGAGAGATATTATTCTCCTTGAAATAAAGTAAATTGAAATGCTTATCCTTTTTATGTTTAGTAAGTTTAAGTGGATATATATTATGCCAGTCATCTAAAGAGTAAACATTTATCGAGGTATCAATTTGATTTTTATATTTTTGCTATATCGTTAATTTTAATGGGAGGTTCATATTTATCTTTTACTTTATCAATATTAGGTCCCACATTTTAACATTTAGTTACTCTATCCGAATTTTTGCCTGCTGGAATGTATGCAGACTTTATTGTCCAAACAAAACATTTTTGGTCTTCATTTTTCACATAAATGTATGCTTTTTTCTTCTCAATCACTTCTGGTAGATTAAATAATGATGCTCAATTTAATGTATTATACTTATTTATAGCTAACTGTATTCCAATTACTCTATCTAAAGTCCATCCTGAACCCCTTCTTTGAAAATCAGATAAGTGTGCAAGCATTATTTTTTCAATAGTTTTGTAAATCATTTTGATTTTTCCTTCGCTCAATATTGTACAGTTAGATGATTGAAATGTAAATAATTCTACTTGGTTATTCTTTTGCTTGCGACAATTGGTATATATTTTAATGTAGATTGTAAACATATTTTTTCACATACGCATAGTACTTTCACTTTATTTAACTAATAATAATTTCTGCCATATTCAGTAGAACATTTTTTTACAGGTGTTAATATGTTTATCTATTATGTCTTTATGCGATGAAAATCTTTCTATGTTTAATACTTCACCACATCTTTTACAATGCTTGCTTATTACATTAATATCCATTTTTATTTATATAAAAATAAATTTATTAATAAGTATAAAAATGTTTCTTGGTGTTCTAAATATTTCAAGCAACAATTCTTATTCTTCTTAGTAAATTTCTTTTATATAAATAAAACGAAAATGGAATCGCTGCTCAAAAAGTTAAACAATTCATTTGAATTGACAAAACTACAAGACCTAAGAAAAAATAAAAATTATGTAGCTACCTAATTTCAATTATATCAATCAAAATTTGGGGGAAGAAATTAGTTGTATTCTAGAGGGTAAGTGTAACATTGCTTTACTAGATCTCTGTGTAAATATGTTTGATAAAAATACTTTAAAATTAAATGAGAAGCACGCCTTTATAACATAGGAAAAACTATGCTTGATTTAGAAGTCTCTTAAAATGTAAAAACTGCCTGATTTGAATCTATCAAATATCTTTTTCCACATGTCCTGAATTTGCTTGATTTTGTCTTAAATTTGCTTGATTTTAGCTTAAATTTGCTTGTTTTTGAGAATTGAAAATCGGAGTCAAATGAGGTTTCTAGAAACTTGAAAAAGTTACTGGAAAACGTGAAATTTGGCTTAAATTGCTTCGTTTTTCAAAGAAAATGTGAGGTGACCTAGCTCTCTCATATGCATATTACTCTTGTATCTGTCAAGGTGATGATTTTTGGGGCACTGACTGGGACAATGATACACTTCTGCCAGCTTACAGTAGCGACAGACATGTTGTAGCTTCTTGTTCTTATCCCTCCTGATATCACGGTGCCCATTATTTTTGTTCGCACTGTCACTTTTACTGTTGTCACTTTGCCATTCACTGTGGACATTCGTGCCTGAGGCTTTGAAATAAAATTGGTTTTGTATGAAAGTTTGTTTTCATTATTGCCTCGACTGTCCACTGTTTTCTGCACTATCCTCACTTCACAATCCATGCCGCTATCGTGCAGCATTGAATTCGCGGCACAGTTTACACAAATGTCTCTTCAAAATTATTGCTGCTCTCATCATTTCATTTATGTTGCTATTTAGTAGCGGAACCAGTGCTGCTCGGTATTCTGGCAGGACAGTTTCTGCCACGAGCTCCAGAACTTACCTCTCTGAGAACTGCGGGTGAAAGCCCATTACTAAATGCACCTTGGGTGTTATGAAGGTGGTGAGTACTTCTCCTGGCTGTTGTTCTTGAAGTATTAGTTCTCTATGTGCCTGTAAGGATGTAAACGCACCCCCAAACCTGCACTGGAATGCGTGAACAATCTACGCCCATGCCAGTTCATAGTAACTGAAACAGTTCCACTACATTGTTTCATCGTCCTGTAATTGACTTCCCACACATCCTGTCCATTCCTCTTCCCAGACTCTGTACTTCTGCTGCGTGCCCATGCAGACCTTGAGGAATGGTGTTGGGTCTTCACTTGGTGTACCGGCAAAAGTCGGTAACATTTGAAACTGTGTCGGCGTGCATTTTGTTGTTGTGCGGTGGGGTTTGACTGACTTCCTAGTTGCTTGAAACTAGTGTTGTTCCAGCTGTTCTATGTTGCTACTCCTGCATGATTAACTGGGAATGGTGTTACTGGTGTTGTGGTGTGAAAAGGAGTTGTCATGGGTGGTATAACTGTTTGGATACTGTGCGGATAAATTGGTGTGGGATTGTAGACCGGTACTGGTGGTATGCGTGGGAGAGTGCTGTGGTTAGGGTTGCCATCGGTTGTGTTGACTGGGAATCTTACCTATGAATATTGACAGTTGCAAAATGGGCACTGCTGGCATGTGATGTTTGTCCATGCTCTCCCTTACTGTGCTGTCGTGACACAATAATTTCCCTCTATGTGCAGACAGTCCCTCATTTGATGTTTGGCACTGCTCATGTACCATGATGTTGCAGCTCCGGCATTTGTTGCTCACATGCCCATTTAAATCCTTTACAGTCCGCTTTGAACACGCAGTGACGTGCGGTTTCAACTCCAAGAAGAAGTTGTCCCAATTGAAAGGCACACTTTGTGGTTGTTTCAAACTTGTGGTACAGTTATTCCACACGTAATTACATCCTGATGCAGTCTTGACTTCGTTTTCTTCCAGGCGCTTGTAATAGCACTGGTTTGTTCACTGTGTACATCTTAAGATAAGTCTACCTCGTCCTGCACATAAGAGGTTGTTGCACCAATTTAGTTGTGAAATTTCTTTGGTAATTTCCTTATTTATGTTGTCCGAAAAGTTTGTGGTTATATTATTTGGTTGTTCACTTTCCTGTTTTGCTTCAGTTTCATGGTTGTCCGTGGTGTGGTTGGTTGTTGGGCTGGACTTACTCTTGCATCAGCAGTAGTTGGTGCCAAGTTCGTAGTTGAAGATAAAATCCTGTGGTAGCGAACACAGACAGCATGTACACAAGAGCACTGGTGTTCTGTCTTGAGTCTGGCCAGCAATGTTTGTAAACACAGACACATGCTTACGACACGGGTGACCAAGTCGTGCAAGAATAGCTTATCATTGGAGGGAGGAAGCACTTTCCCCTTATGCATCAGACCCCTGTGAGCCCATTAGGGGGTAACGACCAGTGCACAGAGGATCGGGGGTTGTTTGAGGAGCGCCCATGTGCCCTGCCGTTGCGGCGATCGATGCAGCCCCAGCTGACAGTGTGGCATAGGTGGAAGGGAGGTAATTCTGATGCATTTTCCTCTGGCGCCAGTGAGGTGGTGTGTGGGTCTGACATCACTTGGTTACTCCAAAATGGCCACTCTCTTGCAAGTGCTCCTTCCTCGTCACCAGAATGGTGGCGGCTCCTTGGTTTTGCGTGCTTTTCCCTGCTATGTGGAGCTCTTCCCAGTATCCTGGAGACATCTGGAATGTGTACAAATGTTGTTGCTGTTCTTTTGCGACGTCCATGTTGCTCCCTCGTTGCGGGTAGTGGGAAAAGTTAGCAGGAAAATTTTGGAAATTTTTTTTGGTGGGAATTGTGTAGTTTTTATGGTTCAAACTATTGAATAGTGGAAGGATTTCGCCACAAAGTTGGGCGTCATTTCGACGTGGTATTGTCAAGCCTCAGTGGGTAAAGGCAGATATTGAGGAGTGGTGAAATCTGGAGTGAGGAAAATTTTGGTAAAGGTTTTGTTACCCGGGCGCCAGGCATTATCCAGAAAATAATGGCGTGAAGTTCTGGTAGAGCTGAATTTTCATCTCAGGAATGTGTGGCCGATGACCAAAGGCAGCAATCCTTCCTATTGCATCACTCATATAGGCCTCATGAAAATATGTTAATTATATGCATGCTATGCTGAGAACTATTAGTGTTGACTTCACGCCCAGAAATTACGATACAAATCATGTGAACACATTGAAACACAGAAAATATGAGAACATTCGTAGACATTGACACTTTTGGCGGGTAGGTGAGGGCCCTCACCCTGAAATGCCTTACGGCTCACCAGAATAAAACGCATGCGCTTTCTTCATTTTGGTATTTACTTGGTGCTTGAACATCACATTTTTCTCTACGGAAACAAATTACATTGGTGCCGTGCTTAAACCTGATGGCGATGGTGAAACTGTGAAAATTGGTGCGAAGCCATATAATGGATTACATGCGAATTATACTTCCCTAGTCAATTCAAGCACTGGGGAAGATGAGAGGAAGAATCTTGGGTGGCTGAAATGATATGGTTCCATATAAATTAAGCTATTGACATACTAAATGGTTGTAACAAAAGATGTTGGCAGCCTGGGCTAGCGAACCGTGGAGCATGGTTAACCACATCCACTCTCTCAGGATGCTATGCGATGACTAAAGCTTGCAACATTGTGTGTGCAGGCTTGGGGGGCTGGCTGACCATTTGGAACTATTTACTATACATAGACTTGCATTAAATACCCTTTTACACTTAACATATATGTTTGTAATAAGACATAAAAAAAACTTTGCACTGAAAAATCTTTAACACACTTGCAAAAAGGGCTGAAACGAGATGAGGGTGAAGATATGTGAAAATAAATATAACAAGAAAAAATAAACAAACACTTGAAAATACTCTAGGACATTAAAGCGGCTTTTGAGGATGTTTCAGGTGTTCGCATGTCTTTCTGTTGCACCACCATTGCTTTTAAGCCCTTTTAAAACACTTATGCCTCAGTTCTACTTTTGTATATTAATGCACATTGTGACACATGAGGCTGCTTGGCCACACTTAGCACTCATAGCACTCCACTTACACTTGCCCTACACTCTTTTGCACTCGAATGGTGTGGTCCTCTGTATCGATCATGCATCGCAGGAGCACAATGTTGCGCCTGCACACCCAATAGAGTGCGGCCCTCTGTTTCGCTGTGGAGCTCATTATGGCGGGAAAAAGGTCTTGGGAGATGGAAACACACCATGCGTCAAACTTCGAATACACAAGAGTGAAACAAATACTGTGGTTTAATGTAATTATTGTTCTATAAGACATGGCAAGAGCATTGAATTTGGTTAATTTATTATATGTTTTACAGAATCAAAGACAAGGAAACATATGTATTAAATTTTTCTCATAAAAATTAAAGGAGTTAGGACTTTCTACAGCTAACTTTAAATTTAACAATTTTAGGTAAAATTTTAAGAGGAGTTTATAGGGACATTTAACATGTGCCAAGTTCCCCTGCCCCTTAATCCGTTTGGTGGCTGCACCACATTCTGGCAGCACAGAGCACATCCACACTCTACATGTGCAGTTTTCTGTAGTGTTGTGCTACACAGAGGGTGCAGAGCTAAGAGTAAGATAGTGCAGTACAATGAGCACAGAGTATGGTGAAGCGGCAACGTGCTCTGCAGCACAGAGTGGTACAAATGCTGCAAATAGAACACACAGGTTGTTAAAAGGGCTTTGTGGTGAATGGCATGCAATTTTTAATCATGTGTTCATTAATGACACCGAAGTAACAATCCCCTTATAAGGTTATAAGTGTCTTGTTAGTTATTATTTTCTTCCATCTCACGTGTTTCACACTTACCTCACCCTTCATCTATTTACAAGTGTCCAAGGGTTCGTCGTTAATGTTGTCTAATTTTATGCAGTGTAAATTTTAAGTACAAAGTGGTAAAATATGTTTAAAGCAAAGTGTGCCAAAAAGTAGTTTCACGTGGCCCACCTGCCTGCCAATGCCCACCTGTGTGCCACATTGGGAAGTTAGTCATCGCTCGGCACCTAGAGGGGACAGATGTGTGTCGCAATGTCTCGCAGTTCGTGCGCCCATGTGGCTAGCAACTTTTGTCTCGATCATTTAGTTTACAATAGTCTATCAATTTACTAGAATCTCGTTTCGTTCAGCCGCCTGGTAAATTGCCTCTCACATTCTCCAGTGCTTGCATAGCCTGGGGAAGTTCAAAGCCTTCGCACCTTTTTGTACAGTGCTACTCTAGTCGCAGGTTAAGCCCAACATGAGTGTCAAGTTTCCCTCTAGAGGGGTATGTAATTAAATACTGGTTAAAATTCCACAGTGATAGAACTCACGTGTTTTTATTCCGGTTTGCCTATGGGCATTTACGGGCGTGGGCCCTCACCTTTCTCCATCAGGAGTGTTTCATGTGTATACTAGTGATTTATGTCACATAAAGTGTTTTACAAAGTTTTGCACTGAAATTCAAACAGTTTGAAGTGTGCAGTTAAACCCAGATAAGCCAAAGCGTAGCCAGCCAGTAACTTACAAATTATTATAAGGAGTAAATAATCTTCCTGTCAAAACGATTACCGCATTGTGTCATCGGCCGAACGACCCTGGAATAAACAGAGTCTACTGTTCAAGAACTTAACAGCATCATCACTTGAATTATGCCTGTCACCCCAGGTAACAGCACTTTTTCCTCAATTTTTCCTAAGTCTAATTTTACCGCTCCTTAAAACCATTCTTTTACCCACTGTGGCAATGCAACAAGCGGCACATTTTTTATGATTTCTGTTTGGAAATTTCAGAAAGGCTAATGAAATTAGCTCCAATATAGACTTTATTTTATCTGTTTATACTAGTACTTTAGATTCAATAAATCAATAATATAACAATTTTAGAGAATACTCCATATGCAATGAAAATATATGTTCTAAGAAAGTTTCTGTTTTTTTTTTTTTTTTTTTACTGTAACTTTATAACTGCCTGCAAATAAAATTTGGTCTCTACGAATGGTTAATGTTGTAGGACCATAATTTTGAAAGAGAACACTAAATGCAAACTAGTGCTTTCAAACCATATCTCGAAACTGCTCAACCGATTATTGTAAAATTTAGCACATAAGGAAAACTGTGGTAGGCCATATAAACATGACGATGGTATTATTTTCAAAATTCAGGCCATACAAATATTTAGGTTAATTTCATTCATCTACCATACCATTTGGCCAATTTCGACCACACTTTGTAAGCTAAAATAGCCCAAATGTAGACACTTATGTCAACCATTTTGTAAAACAGCATCACATTGATTTTCGTTTTGTAAATAAATGCGGTTTATTTCTAAAATATCTTTGTTTTAAAATTGTGGATTTATAGATATCTGAAATTAGCAAAACCGTATTACACAGAAAATAGTAGTTGCATTGCTTGCTAAACACTTGTGGTCTTTCAATCGAATCCTCACCCAATGAAAAATGAAAATTACAAATAAAAATCAACAGCCACACATATCTTCCACAATGCGCTCTCAATATTGTTCCTACGACTTATGGCTCCCGTCAGTCAAGGCATTACTGTAAGGCATTTTATAATGTTTCATTAAATCGCTATTTGTTTCAATACTCTGTACATCAGAAAATGGCAAGATTCAAAAGTTAGTATTTTGTTACTAAGTCCAGTGAAATTAGAAAATAAGTATTACTTCATACCCCAGGTCACACAACTTCAGATTGTGTTGTAAACAGTGAAATTATTCACTCTTATGTTTGACAAGAACGCATGTTGCGAATGTTTTGTTTATTTATGTACTTCCTTCGTTATAAAGTAACTTAATGCCAAAATGTTAATTTTCCTTTAGAACTCATATTTGCAATAATATAAAAAAAAAAAAAAATTTTGATAATATTTGTTATTATATTGTAAATTTTGCATGTCAGCAGATAGAATACGAAGATGTGAAAAATTTATTAGTTATTGTGGATATCTTTAACTGTATCTATATGGTTGCTTTTAGGTAAGTTAAATTTTCACATTGGGGCCACAGTGTTGTAGTAGTCAAGACTATTCACCTCCCACCAAAGTGATTGATCCGAATTAGATTTACGGAAGGAGAGGCGGGTCGATCCTGGATTTTCCCACATGGGAATCTTGATGGGTAATGCCGCTGGTCGGCAGGATTTTTGGGGGTTCCTGATTTCCTCATCCTTGTATTCCTGCGCTATTCTATACTCATCGCAGTGCACTCTCATCGGCTCTCAAGAGCTCGATGTTAAGAGCCGCCAAAATCTCTCCACTCCACTATTATCTGAGTTTCGAAATAAACAACAGCTATAGAATCATGAGTCAGTTCGGCACCTGATTCGTTCTGTTTGTTCGTCGGCCGACGCACTTCTTTCAACCAACAAAACGATGTGCATGGAGCGTCATGAGAAAATCGATGCATAAGTAATGAAAACAATGTTACACACCACTAAAGTTTTTAAAACGTTCTTAACAATTGTTTACTCTGTACTTTTTCTGGCGATGCACGATATGAAGCCATGATTAACGTCAGCCATTAGACAACTCATGTGTCAAACTGCCCTGTTGTCCTCTAATGTCATTGTAGTCATATGTTTGAAGCAACAGGGATTGTATTTGTAAGAAATGTTATACCATTGAATGCAACATGTGCTTGTCAGTAAGTGGACCACTAAATTCACTTATACACAACATATAAGAAACTACTACCAGCATGGCAGTTGGCAGCCAATATAAATACTTGAACTTTATGTTTCCACGACTCAGGTAAGAGTGGAATCTTAACACTATAGTTACTCTAAATTTAAGGGGAGTCTGTAAAATAAAATGTGAATTTTTGAGTATTTTTCAAAACATGCCTTATTAAATAATTTAGTATTTTTATGATTAAAATTGTATATTATTTAGCCATATTTGAATCTTAAAAGTATTTTTTAAAATTTTGTAATAAAATTTGTGCATGGAGAAAACAACTTAATTTTGCACATGCATTTATGTACATCTTTGGCAGTTTAATATAGTCGACTGTTGTTTTCGCTAGTCATTTATCGATATCCCAGTGGTACTTTTATGTCACTAAACATCTATCTGGCTGCACTGGAAAATCCAAGACCATAAAATAAGAAGAAATACTAAACATCTGCCACATAGTTATGTTTATTTACTCTATGTCTTTGTTTTAAGATGCTTTCTTGTGAATTTGTGTACGTTTGAAGTCCTTAGTGCAGTTATTATTTTTATATTGAAATACACTTCAAAACAAGCCTAGAAGAAATAGTGTGTTTATAAAACGGAGATTTTATGGTAAAGAGCACACTAGAAACATAAAGGCAAGTGCAGTAGAAGAATCCTCGGACAGTGTAGAAACGAAGGATAAAAATGTTACACCAGACATCACAAAATACGTGCCCTACCAGTGCCTCAAAGACTAAATTTAATAAACATTTTGAAGACATGTGTGATTTAGAAGAAAATGTTGTTGACAGTTCTAATTTAGGTTATGTTTTGTTTGATATGAACATTTTCAGTAAAGTGTTGGCTGATTTTGTATGTCGCAATGGTTGTGGTGGACAAATAATTGTAGAAGAAGCTACTTCAGGAAGAAATGGACTTGCAACAATAATAGTTATTATTTGTACACACTGGAAAAGCAGAAAGAAATTTGCTACTTCAAAACAGTGCATAAACAATCTTTATGAGGCTAACTTTAGACTGTTCTATGCTATGAGAGCTATTGGTAAAGGTCTCAGTGCCTCGGAAACATTCTATGCACTAATGAATCTTCCACCACCATCTACAAGAATTCAGAAATACTCGGAAATTATAGTGAACGCTGTTGAATCTGTTGCTTCCTCTTCAATAAAAGCTGCTGCAAAAGAGGCTGTAGAACTGAATGAAGGTTGTAATGACGTACCAATTGCATTTGATGGGACATGGCAAAAACGAGGACACACCTCTAAAATCTTAGTTGCCACACATACCAGCGTAAACACAGGTAAAATTATTGATTTTGAGGCATTGACAAAACACTGCTATTGTTTCGATGGAAATACAAGTGGTGAGCACAAAAACTACCATAAAAACTATGAAGGGACAAGTGGAGGAATGGAAGTTGATGCTCCTGTGAGAATTTTCAGATGCTCTGTGCTGTAAAGGGGTGTACAATATATATAATTCCTTAGGGATGGGGATTCTAAAGCATATAAGTGTGTTGTTGAATCAAAACCATATCAGGATGTGGAGATAAAGAAGGTAGAGTGTGTTGGACATGCACAAAAGAGGATGGGCACATGCCTCAGAAAATTGAAACATACCCTGTGTACCACAGTACTGTTAGATCGGAAACTCCTGACAGGTAGACTGACAGATAAAACAATCAATGAACTTCAGCAGTATTATGATATGGCAATCAGAAATAACATACATGATTTAGAGAGTATGAGGAAAGCGGTCTGGGCCATATACTTCTACAAACTCTCAAATGATGAGAAACCCATACATTCTCTTTGCCCATCTGGACCTAACACACAGTGTAAAGTCCGAAAATATGAAGCTTTGGGAAAGAGTTTCAAACACAACGATTCTCTTCCTGAAGTTGTCATGGAAGCCATCAAGCCAACATACAGAGACCTGGCTCATCCAGACCTTCTCAGAAAGTGCTTAAATGGACGTACTCAGAATCCTAACGAGTCGTTCAACAACATTATCTGGAGTCGAGTACCCAAGAATTTATTTGTGGGGTTGAAAAATTCGAAATTAGGAGTCGGCGAAGCTGTGTTGACATTCAATGATGGGAACATTGGAAGAATAAGAGTGTTGAAACTCAACATCGTCCCTGGCATTCACATGGTAAAGGGCCTGTAAATTTTTGGCAAAACAAGAATTTGCCAATGCACAACGTGTAGCCGAGTTGAACACCAAAGAGGCAAGGTCAACTCGAAGAAAAATGCTTGCAGTGGTGAATGGGGACGAAGAGAAAGATCCTGACTATGCTGCTGGGTGCTACTAACTCCAAATGAGTGGTTTGAACTTTGATCTTGAAAATATCAGTTTGACATATTTTGGAGCTTATGTTCCTTTATCTGGAAAACTCAAAGATAGGAGTCTGAAATCTGGTCAGTCATTTTACTGGACATTGATACACAAACTGAATTATAGTTATAGCACAGTTTTGTATAGAATTAAAATAAGAAGGTTTGAAGTATAAATATTTCGAGTAAATGTTATGAAAAAAATTAATATATTTTTTTATTTTGATATCATGATTCTACTTCAGTGTACAGAAATAATGTTACTAGATCAGCTGTATGAATCTCACAACCCTACCTGTATAGGTTGCAAAGTTACAGGAACATAAACTTGGCCTATTTAACATTGATATCATATGCCTTAGAGAATCCCCTTAACAGTTAATGACTTTGTCAGCTTTCATGGAAGTCGTTATCGCCTAAATGTTTCGGTTATCTGTATATGTATTCCAGAAATTACCATACTTTTCAATTATCGCCAATTTTAATGATGAATTTCTTATGCTAAATGCAGCATTTTAACACATGATTTACTATCTAATTCATTGAGTGCCTCATCGAAGTTGTTTTAAGATGTTTGTGTTGTAGGCTAATTATTTTTAGCTATGTTTTTGTTTTGCAACTGATCACTGCGAGAAAAATTTCACTCTAGCTACAAAAATATATAATAACAAAAAGATAGCTGGGGACAGAAAATAATAGAAAAAATAGACAAAGGTCACTAAGAGTAGAATGATTACAGGAAGTCGGGCACAATGTATTTTAAATGGAACAAAACTGGCACCTGGCACCTGGCACCGGTCGGCCAACTTGTGATGTCATCCAACCACCATATTGGATAATGTGACCTTTGAACTTGACCTGTGACCTTGACTTTGACCCTGCCTGTGACCTTGAATCACCTTAAACCCAAAAATCCAAAAAATTGAAATTTAATTAAAAATCTATAAGAAATTATAAAAATATTGAAAAAATTAAACAGATGTACTATGAAGAGGACCGGGGTTCGATAACAGGTGGATCGACTAAGCTCTCGACACGACAGGCCCTCGCTGGGTCGACCAGTGTCCATCTAATCAACCATGTTACACAATGCAGGCATTGAACTTGACCTTGAATAACCTTAAACCAAAAATTTCCAAAAATAAATCCCAAAAAAAAATTGAAAAAATTGAAAAATATTAAAAATCGAGGAAAAAATTATATCGACCACTCCGATACAGTGTCGGATGCCAGTGACCAAGGCCAGTATAATCTAAAACTCAAATAATTGAGAAAAAATTGTAAAAAGTCGAATAAATTCATATAAGTCCGGTAGCGTATTATGTTACTAACTACGAATCCCGTTTTGGATGTCGATGATCTTGACCTTTACCTTGACCTTGGATGGCCTTGCACCCAAAAAAAATTGCAAAATAGTTTTAACAATTCCCAAAGAAACATATAACTGCAAAAAATTATTTTTTAAAATATAAAACATTAACTTAAAAAATGTATAAAAAATAAAATTTATAATGTTTTGGTTTAGACTGGATGGGCGACTCGAGCCGACCAGCCACAATGTTGTTATCATCCAACTGCCATATTGAATCCAAGTTACCCTGTTCTTGATGTTTGACTTTGACTCTGTGTCTGTGACACTGACTGAACTTAAACAGAAAAAAAAGAAAGTATAAACAAATTACAAAATAATATTTTTAAAATATTTAAAAAAATACATTTTTGGATGTTCCCTCAGCACCAAGTCCAACTGACGAATGAACTTCACCAGTGTTTCTCATTGTTTGATTAATTGTGTTCGCTTTGTCGCCCTACACTATTTTTATTGGTTGATTATTCATGCTCCTTCGACCTGCCACAAATGTTTCTTGTTGCATTTAGATTCCCCTCCTGTATCCCCTCACTATTGCTCAATCTGTCGAATACACTACACCCACAATAATAGTTCTTTGTTTGTGACTTGTTTACTTTTTCATCGCCTAAGTGATGTTAGTGTATAAATTATCGATTTTGCCACCATGTTGGTTTTTCTTGACCTTGTCCATGAGTCCAATTACATAGGACTCGAAAAATCGAGAAAAATCACAGTCCATACAATTGGCCATTACTAACTGGTCACAAAAGGACCCATACCAACTAACCATACTAGCCAACAACTGACTCCGCCTAAGACTAACTCCTGGCGAGATTCCTGACGAGATTGACTGTACACATGACTAGCTCCTGACGAGACCAGTTCCTGTAAAACTGACTAGAACAAACAACAAGACACACCCACCATACCACCTGCCTATACAAACAATGATGGACAATCTCGAAAAAAAAAAGTCCCTAATAAGAGTCTCATAGCTAGACTCTCCTCACAAAATCTTCGCAAAATTTTCGCAAAACATACCAAAGGATCGTACTAACTTACCAAGCCAAATTATCATGCAAACCTACAAGTTGCAAAACATTCCTCAGAATATTCCCCTCATTTCATTCGTTCGCTATATAGAAATCATACATTTTAAACGACTGAAGTATAACATAATACTTCAGGTCAAACCATAGCTCTCTTTCTGTGCATGGTCACATAAATCTTTTAGAAAAGCAGAAGGGATCGTATAAGATATTAAACACGCATTAATATGTATATGTATAAATTTAATATATTTACTTTGACATGGTGTCGTGATGTTTTTGTGTGGTAAGATGATGTTTTGAGGAATGGTAAAATTTGAGGTTAGGAAAAGTTGGAAACATGCTGTTACCTGGTAGGTGTCAGACATCACCAGTGCGATGTCAATATGAATGTAGAGCTGTTGACTCTTATAGATCTCTGGATCGTAGGAAGATCACCATATTACAATCCTCCAGTGTTGAAGTCGTACACCTTCTAATAAAATGATTACTATTTGATTACGTTGCTTATTAAACAGGGGCCTACTTGGCCTGGTACACATACTCCAAATAAACTGAATAATTATACTGCGACATATTAACACTTGATTAAGCACACAAAACACTTGATGACAAATGTAACACATTTGGCAGGTATTTTAAGGGTCTGTGCACTGAAATGCCTTAAGGCATCACACTTAAATAATACATTTAGATTCTATTACACGTATATTTTCCATGAATATTACATGAACTCTCCTCTAGGAAAAAACTTAACATTTCTCGTCGGGCGTACACCCGCCGGCGAGGATACACTGCAAAAATGCACTAAGCCATAAGAATGAAAAAAAGTGACATAGTATGCTCCCCTGGGCGATGAAAACCACATGGGAGGAGGGTGGGCATATCCAGTGGCTAAAATTAAAAACGTTCTGGTAGTGCATGATTGGCATGAAAACGGTGCGGGCCACAGGAATGCTCGTGACACAGCCTTGACCTCGTAAGTTTCAGATGCTACTGAACATTCCATCATGGCATGAGAACCTCCCCTGGCACGTTAACTCACCACACTAGAACTACTTACTGACACACTTGCATTAACATTGATCAAAACCCATCACACTTGCAATTTTAACACAAGATAAAATATTTGGCATTATTTAATCTAAAAATACGACACTTGCAAATAGGGTGAGATGATGTGAAGGTGAGACACATGATATGTAAACAAACAAACAAACACTTGCAGTAAACACTTTAAGAACAATAACACTGATTAAGGCATTTTATAGGGACGTCTCTTTAGTCCACTGTACTAGGTTTAATTCTGCATCTGGCGTAAATTCCTCTGGTGGGCACCAGATTTTAACTTGTGTTACCACTCTGCAGTGTGTCGCACTAGGTTGTACCAACCAGCATTGCACTGTACCACACGGGTGTCCCACATTCTGTGCGTTGCACTGACACATCGTCGCGCTATGCAGCACATGTATTTTAGTGTAGATGCATGCTGGGCTGAGGGATACTGTGTGGTGGGCAAACTGTGTAAGGAGAGAAGAATGCAACATGTCTCAACTCCCCCCCCCTGCCAAAATACACCTGCTTCAGGACCGTTTGCAGTAGCATGCCATCATGTACAGCAGGGCCACTGACATTTACCTGTTGTCTCCGACGTAGTATGCAGGGGCTCCAGGTTTGCCCTCCAAGTTGCTGGAATGTCGGCTGCTGCTGCTGTTCTGGGTGGCCTATCCCAGTGCAGGATGCTGTGGAGCCCCCACACATTATGCAAGCCTGTGATGTTGTGGGCGCCTCTGTGATAGGCGAAGGCAGAGCGAGCCGGCTGACTCGCTGCCCTCACTAACATCATCGCTGCTGCTGCTCATGCTTCTTCCTCCACATCTCCAGCCATGCTGCTAGGAGCTACCCGGGCAGGTGACAACCTTCGTCTGTCCATGATGCATTGCCTGTGGCCCACTGATGTTGACATGGGTGCCACGACGATGGGTATCATAACATGTGTTAGACGTGCCTGCCTTAGGAGTGCCAATGCCTGTTGTGGCATGAGTGCTCGCACTGTGGTGCTGGTAGGTGCCATACTGTTGAACACTGCAGGGCTAACAGTCGGATGTGCCCTTTGGACACCCCTGCACTTGACGATGTCGGGCCTTTTGCAGCTGCTGATGGCTTTCCTCGGGAGAGTGCTGACGCATCTTCCTCCACTGCAGCTTCTTGCTGATGCTTGATGGTGATGTCACCATCGAGAGTTGTTGGAACATCAGTTTTCCTTGCATGATGTGATGAATATGAAGCTTATTTCTGATGTCGGATCGGCGACTACTGTTGGTGCTGCATCGTCTGCCACACTAGAACTTATGTCACAATGACTCCTGAGAGACACCATCATGGCCAGAATCTGCGATGCTTGGGTCACAGGTGGAGACCCCCATGAGGGATGTGATGGCCTACCTCCCTTCCTTGCATCTTACTGTCGAAGCTCGGCAGATGTGTTGCCGTCGTGGCGTGTCAGGGCACCAGGTGCGAATTGCCGGTGACATCTCCCAAAAAAAGTCGGATGTCGTAATGGTGTGCCCTGGCGATCTTCCTGCTCACTTGGACCCCGTATGTGGTCGGTCCAATGCTCCTAACCACTTTGTGCGGCCTGCTCCACTTTGCCATCAAGACCGCACAAAAGATGTGATGGGCAGCAGACTGTGGGTGCTCACATAAATACATTTGCTGTCCTGATTGGAGTGTTAGCAGTGGCCGGGTAGTGATTGGAACCCACCATGCTGCGTACTGCTTCTGACACCGCCATTGCTCCTTGTATCTGTATTGGCACCTCTTTCTCTTTCTCTCTCTGCATGCTACTGCTCTCCATGCCAATAATTTCCTTTTCTCTCTGGTCATTCTCTCCTGGCAGGGCGAGGTTACGCCCCAACAGGCGGGTGACCTGCCGGTGGCGGCATTGGCATGCTGGCGGAGTGTGAAGAGGGCGGCTGGCAGGTGTTTGGCCCAGGTGTTGTCATTCTCCTCCATATGGGGCCACAGCTGCATCTTGAGATCCTAATTGCAGTGCTCTGTGGAGTTCGCACAGGGATGATACACCGCTGTCTTCAAGTGATTCACCCACACCAGGTACACATTTCTCACCCTTTCCTGTCAGTTAATTGCATCCCATTGTCGGTTAAGACATTTTTCGTGTAACCCCATCTTAGAAATAACTCGCCTTGTAGCACCTTCTCGATACTGGTCACACATGCATTCCTCGTTGTGTATGCATCTATCCAGTGGGGAAAATTATCTGCCACCATTATGATGAATATTTCCCATCAGGTTTAATCTGATGGTTTCAAACAGCTGGCTGAGTAACTACGGCTGCTGCTGTTGTGTGCCATCTGTCGTGATTGCCTTGAATTTGTTGCACTGCTCACATTGCTGCACATATTTTCGCATGTAACATGTCAGGTCGGGCCAGGAAAAGGGTTCCTTTATATTTCGAACTGTGTGATTGTTTTCCAGGTGTACAGCTACGTTACTTGTGTGCGCATGTGCAAGTATTTTGTCCCTGCAATTTGGCAGTTCAACCAATCTCAACATAAGTGGGTCTTTTGATGAGCACATCTCCAGTCATATATTCATCACACACTAATGCTCTACTGCTTCCATCTCACACATTGCCTTTTGCATTGCGCGAATCTTCAATCTGCTTGCGCACTGTCTAATTCCTCGTATAGATCACATACCAAAATGTTGTTGTTCACAATGCTCAATGTTGGAGACTCACTTCGTGGAAGGGCTTCTGTGTGTTCGGGGGTAGGATGTCGTCCCATGCGGCCTCATCATGTACTGTGATATCAGTGCTGGGTGCTCTCGACAAGGCTTCTGCGAGGTGATTTCCTTTCCCGGGGACGTGCTTAGTGACAAAGTCGTAGACTTGGCCCACCGAGTCACTTTTCTGTCCTGCACACTGTGTAATCAAACGAAGCAGTGACTATCGGTTTGGAGAGTAAACCTTTGATATTCGAGATAGGCCTGGTACTTCTTAATGGCCCAAACTATGACCAGACACTCGCACTCATTGACGTAGTGTCGTTCTGTTTGGCCTAGTTTCATGCTCGCAAAGTCAATCACATGGTGAACATCATCATAAGTGCACTGGTACAGAACCACACCCAACACCTCCTGGCTGTCATCGGTCTGCAAGTACAGATGTTTGCTTGGGTTGTACTTGGCCAAGGTCAGACACGACCAGAAACGACTCTTGATTTCCTGGAATTCATCGTCTGCTGTATTACTCCACACAAGCTGCTGGTGTAGTGACAGAAGGTCAGTGAGTGGTGCTGTTATTGCTGCAAAGTCTTCTATATGTTTACAAAGCCAATTATTCTGTCCGAAAATTTCCGCAGTTGTTTACTCGTGTGTGGTGTTTGGTAATCGTCGATTAGACGTAACTGTTCGGGATTAGGCTTGTTTCCTACTTCGTCAAAGACATGTCCTAGAAAGTCTAGGCTAGTTTTGCTAAGATGTTACTTGTTTGTGGCATACGTGAGTCCGTTAATAGCTACTCTTTCCAAGACAATAGACAAATGATGCACGTGCTGCTCCCAGCTCTCTGAACACACAACCACAGTATCTATATATGCAAGTGTAAAGTCGCCAACGAGGTTGTCTAGTACCCTGATGATGATTGCTTGGAACATAGCTGCAGCACACCTAAAACCAAAAGACATGGCACAGATTTGAAAGCGCCTGCCATTGGGGGGCCGTGACTGCAGTTTTTTCATGGTCCTTATGCTTGATTGGGATCTGCAAATATCCACTTCGCAGGTTGAGGGATGACAGTACCTTTGCTTTGCCTAGTGAGCTCAGCATATCCTTCACACTAATGTAGAGTGGCAGTGTGTTGTGCGTCACCTGATTGACTGGACGGAAGTCAACATGAAATCGCTATGTGGTATCCTTTTTTGGTGCCAGTGTTATAGCGGAATTAAAACCACTGTGTGTGGGCTCAGTCACTTCATCTGCTAGCATTTCCTTTATTTTTTTCACATATTATTCGGGCTTGGTGAGGTAAGTAACTATGCGGGGCAATGAATATAGGATCTTCTTGTAGGAAAGGAATTTTTTGTTCAGCTACAGTTGTTCGCCGCAGTGCATCATGCTTTGCAAAATCTTCGTTACATTCGTCTAGTAACCTTTGGAAAGCTGCTTGGTGTTCTAGTGGTATGTTAAGATCCATTCCTTGAGAAAAAATTTAGGCTTGCTGTCAGCTGTTAGCCGATCAATATTATACACTCCTTCGTGCCAAAATGAATATGTCTCGCCGCGGGTTCTACTATAGTATTTTTTTCGGAAAACCAAGGCACTCCTAGTATCACATCCTCTCTCATTTCTGCAGTTATTATTGCAGTGGTGATGGTTTCTAAGTCGCACTCTCTCACAGTTACTGTGGCCTGTCCCAATGCTGCACTACTGTGTTGACTGGTAGCGAGCTGGATCATGTGGTTGGTGGGTGTCACGTCACTTTTGTTTACTATCCATGGCTGTACGGAATTGTGAGAGGCTGCAGTGTCGATGAGGATGTGGCAAGGTTGTCCATTTAAAAACACAAGAATGAGGATAATTTGCACTTGATTGCCACTAACTTGGTCTATGAGGGCTTGTTGTGGTGTCAGGTTCAGGTTGTTTTTCGGGATCACGGTATCAAGGGCATCAGGCCCATTTACTCCCGCTTCCTTTTTCCCTGGTCGCTGGTCGCAGGTTCCTTACGCTTGTTCAGGCGAGGACTGTTTGGGCACCGACTGTGCCAATGTAAGACCTCATCCTCACAGTAACGGCAGGCCGTTTATGGCTGATTGCTCTTGTTCCACTTCACGAACGCTTTCACTGCACCTTTGCTTGCACTGTCAATTTTTCCACTGTTTACATTTTTATGCATGTCGCTATCACTTGATACTGAGGTGGTAATTTTGACATATTTTTGTCCGAACTATTAGGTTTTTAAATTGTTTGACTGTCCACTCTGTTTGCTACCATTGCCACTTTGTGACTCGTGAGCCCTTCGAACAGCACTAAAATCGCGATGTTGTTGACACGAGTTGCATTCTAAAATCATTATGGCATGCATGAGCTCCTCTAGGCTGCCGTTCAGTAACAGGACCAAAGCGATGCGATATTCTGGTCGAACAGTTTCAGCTACCACTTCTGGGATATTTCTTTTTGGGAGCTGCAGCTTGAAGCACCGCATGATATGGACCTTCCATGTGATGAATACAGTTAGCTGTTCTCTGGTTTGTTGCTCCTGTAATGTCAGTTTACTTTGAGCCTGTAGCGAAGTAAACGCGCCTCCAAATCTGCATTGGAAGGAGTGTAGGAATTCCTCCCATACCGGACCACAATGGTTCAAGGAGCTCCCCATGATTTTGCATCACCCTGAAGATAGTTCCCTATGCAGCTCGCCCTCTCTTCTTGGCAAACTCCGTACCATTGCAGGTATGACGTGCAGTCTTTGAGGAAAGCTGTTGGGCCCTCGTTATGTCCTCCTGCAAACATGGTCAGAATTTGAAGTTGTTTCGGAATTGGTTTCTTTGCAGCTTCCTGGTTTTGCATCGCGGGAGTTGGAGTGGTTTCCTATTGCCTCTCGGTGGTTTGCAGCTAGCTGTGGCCTGGTGTCTGCTCATAGCTGCCCGATTGAAAAGGTGTCACTGGTGGTACAGAAGGGTAAGGAGTTGACATGGCTGTTATCACTGTTGGAAGATTTTTCGGAAATATTGGCATTGAATTGAAGGCTGATGTTTGCTGTAGGTAGTGAGCAAATGGCGCGAGTGATAGAGGTGCTGTAGGTAAAGTTGGCAGGTATGGTGTTGACTGGGCGTGTGGCATGGTTTTATTGAAAGGTGCCACATGTGTGTGTTGTGGACATGTGACAGTTGTTTGTTTACATTTGCCATAGTCATGCAGTCGTGACACACAAACTGCTCTCCCTGTACCGACAGTCTCTCACTCGTGGTCAGAAATCGCTTGTGTACCATTATGTTGCAAACATGACACTTTTTTTGACATTACCAATTTCTCCTTGAAAGTCCGCTCTATGACACACGATGACTTGCCATTTTAATTCCATAAAAAATTGTCCCAATTATATGGAGTGTCTTGAGGTTTCAATTTAACACTGCATTGCTTACACAGAAAGTTCAGCTCCATAACAGTTATGGTTTTGCTCGCATTCAGGCACACGGTATTAAAACAGACAAACCCTTATTAAGAAGTACACAACTTCAGCTGGCTCACATGAGCCTTATTATAATTACCAGGATGATTAACATCCTAAATTAGTAGTGTAACTGGGTAAATAAATCGTTTTATTACAAACACACTAGAAAATTTAGGGGCAAGTTTAGAATTGAATTGTGCAGCTTTGTTACTGAGGTAATGAGTCTCCAAAAAGACCTTTTTCCCAGGTCGAAACTGAACAGACCCAGTAATAGACGTGGTCCTAGAAGCAAGTTTACTATGATACCTTTTAAGGTTTTGAGTTGCCTCATTCCAAACCTAATCCAAATTCTTTTTATCCACAGCCTCCCAGCAGAACTCATTTAATCCCCAAGCATTAATCACGGGGTGGAACCGACTCCTGCAAAAGAAAATCTCTGTGGGCACCTTTTTGGTGGCACTACTTACTACATTATTAAGGGCTAAAGAAAGTTGTTAAAGGGCAATGTCCCACTCCTTATATGAACCTACTTGAAAAGCTCTTAATGCAGCTTTTAGACTTCGGTTGTAGCACTCTACTATAATCGTCTTTGGGTAGTAAGGAGTAGTTTGAATAATTTTTATTCCCCATGAAAATGGAAAATTTTTCATTTCAACCGAAACAAAATACTTGGCATCAGTTACTATATGAGCTGGGGACCCAAAGATAGGAAAAAGTCTTCGACTAAGTATCTTGCAAATTTCGTCTGATTTTATTGAAGAGAGGGGGAAAAAGAAAAATTTACTGAAACTATCTACTGCCACTAGGATTGAAGTAAAACTGGATTTTGTGCCGGGCAAGGGACTACAGACATCTAAATACAATCTTTCCCAAGGAAACTTGGCTACCATAGTACTATAAGGACTTACTATTTTTGCATTACAGAGTTTGGCGCTTTGACAATCCTCACATTCTTTAACCAGATATTAGACTTCCTTGATACGTTCCGGCAAAAAAAAAAGCTCTCGTATGCGTGAAACTGTTTTGTCTTGTCCCCAAATGTCCACCAAAATAAAAGTTATGAAAATACTGAAAAATTTACCCAAACAAAACCTTGGGTACAAAGAAACTAAATTTTTGGGATTTAGGATACACAAACTCGATGAGACATTTATGGATTTCATAGTGTCCTACTTTCCCTGCATCAATATCAGCCTTATTGATAAATTTCTCAGTGTCTGTTTTCTGATGATACTGGAGTTTTTAATATGCCTGTGGAAATACTTGGAGTACCTGAGTTTGTCCCTTTAAGGATACCACATTACCTTGACGTATAGAACTATCACTAGCATTACTACATAAAACATCCACTATTTCCTCAGTTTGTACGAGCTCATCACTAGTTTTATTTTCTGAAAGGACTATGACTTCTTCACATTTTACAAGTTGGTTTTGAAATTCTCTTAAAGAAAAACCCCCAGCCTCTCCCTCGGTTACCTAATTAGGGGTATCCATATAAAACACCTCCGTATCAAACATGCGCGAGAGGGTATCAGCCACTCCATTATCAGAACCTTTTATTTGCTGGACAGTGAACCGAAAACAAATGAGGGGAACCAACCACTTTGCTAACCTCCAGCTGGTATGTTGGTTTTTAAAAACCAAATCAGTACCTGATTATCTGTGAACAGCTTGAATCCTCCACTCTCAAAGTAATTGCTAAACCTCTCCATCCCAAATAGGGCGGCCAACACTTCTTTTTCATATGTCGAAAATCGTTGCTCAGGTGGTGTCAGGAGTCTGCTGGCATAGGCAACATACAACAGATCATCACCATTCCTTTGACATAAAACAGCACCAAGTGCTTTTGAGCTTGCATCCACCTGCAGTACGAAAGGTTTATCGAAAAGAGGCAGCTGTAAAACAGGAGGGGTGGCTAGTTTCTCTTTAAGCATGCAAAAGGCATGTTCTTGGTCCTCACACCAAGAGAACTCTGCACCCTTATATTTTAAGGCAATTAAAGGCTCAGAAATATTTGCGAATTGTGGGATGAATTTGGAGTAAAACCCCATCATATGCAAGAAACGCCTAACACTATGCAAGTTCTTTGACACCAGAAAGTTCACTACTGGCCTTATCTTTTCTGGGTCCCTCAAGAGTTGTCTACTAGATAATACAAAACTCAGGTACCGAACATAGGTCTTGGCCCATGTACACTTATCTGCGTTTACTGTAAGGCCTGATTCACACAAAGCAAATACGAAAAGTCTAAAATGTTCTGCATGTTCACTAAAGGTGAACAGGAACTTATATTGGTATTTACCTAGGACCTGAAAAAGAAGTCTAGACATAGTCTGCTGTCCACAATTTACACCCATGGGTAGCCTTTTCCAATGGAATTGCCCCAAGGGGTAACAAAAGCCAAAACACCATGGGACTCATGGTGAAGGTCGCACTGAAAGAAAGCTGAATTTAAATCAAAGACCAAAAATACTGGACCTTTCCCATGTGCTGAAATACTGACTCAATGGTTGGTAAAGGGCACTGGTCAACATAGATCTTCTGGTTCACCTTCCTGTAATCACAGATTACCCGATATTTACCCGGTTCCTTTTTAGGAACGAGGAAGGCAGGACTGGAATAATTGCTATAAGAAAGTTCCACAATATCTTCCTGCTGTAACTCTTCAACCATTTCTCGAAAAGCCTTCAGCTTTGGAGGAGCAACTCGGTATGACACTGAGGATACAGGATCCTGATCTTTTAACTTTAGAACGATGGAATGCTTGCTGTAATGCCCTAGTTTAATAGTTACTACATATAAAAATTCTCTTTGCAAAGCTATCAACTGCTCTTCCAGTTCCTTATCTTTAGATTGTACTGTCTGTAAATTAAAGAAAAATGTTTAGAATAAATACTAACTGGGAGGGTGGGACGAAATGCAAAAATAAATTCTATTTTTTACATTGATGCTGGCTTGTGTCTTTCCCAAGAAATCCACTCAAAGCAATAAATCATGACTTAACCCCGGTAAAATTAGAAAATTAAATTTCCATGTAAAGTTGTCAACCTTAATAATAAAAACAGCAACACCATGAGAATTAATGACACACACATTAGCTAGAGAGAACCCCACTTCTACACTTTTCTGCTCGTTTATAAGCCCTTTATGTAAATTTTCCAACAAGAAATTACAAAATTCATTAATAATTAATGAACATGAGGCACCCAAGTCCAGAAGGGCAGCAACTAGAACCTGGTCAGCAATGACCACTGGCACGTACAACAAGCCATATCTCCTCTCATGCTCTAAACTATTCACGAAATGATCTCCTATGGTTGTTTCCTTAAAGGGCCATTTTGCCTTTATATGCCCTTTTCGTTTACAAAAGAAACATTTTATTTCCCTCGAACGATCCTCTCTACCTACATTTTCGTATAAATTTCCTATTTGAAAGTACCAGGAACAGGTTTTAACACTTCCCTTATTCGGATTATCGGTAGGGATCACTGCAAACACCGACATTTTGTGGTAACAGTCTTTTGTGTAATGGTAATTTTTACCTATTATTATGCACATTTTAGATGCTACTACCTCTCCTACTTCCTTTCTTATAGTTCTTGATTCATATCTGGTATGTTCTAAGGAACAATCCCTTAGAGTGCGTTCAACATCAATAACTAATGACAATAACTCGGGCATAGATGATGGCTTGCTGGCAAAGGCGAAAGAACGACTATTCTTCGGAAGTAATTTGCGAAAAATTTGGGTAAAATAGTCCCAGAACAAGGATACCCCTAAACACCAACTAATCCTACCATCTCTTGCACAAACTCCTCCATAGTCTGGTTTGGAGATTGTTTCTATTCTAGTCTGAGATTTTCTACCGACACCTCACTATCCACTCGATCTATACAAGCCTTTGTTAACTGTGTGACTTCCCAATTTTCCTCCCTAACCTTACAAAAGTTAGGCCGTAATATCTCAGGTACCAAAATGTGACAGTGGCTTATAACACTTGCCTAGGGATAAAATTAAAAGACAAGATGGAAACTAGGGCATCAAAGAATTGCACAACCGAGGTTAAATTTGAATTTACTAATTGTGGAATACAAGCTGAGAGCTCTGGAGGTAAATGCCTCAAAGATTTTACAGTGGATGGAGCTCGCCCGAGCTGACTCCTGCGACGCTAACCGTTGGCTCCCTGCATCTTACGAGAATGCGTACCTTTTTCCTGATATCGTCAATGCCGTCGCCTTCAGCAACCTTCTCTCCAGCCTCACGAAGCATCTGTGCGAGTGCTCGCTTACTCAGCTGCTGAATCCAAACTGTAGCTATTTTTAAGATTAATATCAACAAGAAAGTTAAAAGAAAAATCTTCACCACCACTAGAACAAACTATCTTCTCTTTTAGCATTAGTAATCTGAGTCATATGCTCAGGAATAAACTGCAGTACTGCTCTGAAACAGCAGAGTGCGCAGAAAAACTTGCGATGCCCTTATCCTAAGGACATGGCAAAGGGGCATAACACTGCCTAAAATTCAAGCAAGAACAAAATTTTCTATTTGAAGAAAACTTTCTCAATGCAAAATTCAAATGAGTGTAAACCTGCAATCTGTCCAGAATTATCTACAATTACTGAAAAAAGGAAAAGATCATTTGGCTTGGATTAATTTACTTTGTTCAAAATATAGTTCACAACACCATTAAAAAAAATATAAAGCATGTAAAGTATATTTCGTACTACAATTCATTATCAAATCTATATGCACGCCATGCCACAGTGCAACTTTAAATCCTTTAGAGGTGGTTTAATATTGTCCCACATGGACTAACTTGTGATCTTGATTTTTTATACAAGTGCACATGACACGTGAGTAATTTTAACAGTATCATACTTTAACAGAGATTATTTTGAAAATTACTAATGTCCAAAATCTATATACATGCCAGGCTGCCGTGCAACTTAAAAAAAATGCCAGCCACCCATAGGCAATGATAATTTGACAATTTTACTACTGGGGTATAAATAGAAAAAAAAACCCTAAAGATAATTTTCCCCTATGTAACCTGACATTAATTAAGTGCAAAGTCCAATATGAACACAATGAACTACAAAATTGTCAAAACTGTATCCAAACTATAACCACTTGGGTAAAACCTTTCATCCTTTGCATGATTATTTTCGGCAAATACTAAATATTAACAATTATTGAAAATGCCGATTTATAGGCAGTGCATAAATTTGCCAGACATCTGCACCATGATCTAAAGTACCTACAATTATCAAGGTTATGTTATTTTCCGGCCGGATTGGCCATGACTATGTTAATTACAATATTACCGATGCAAAAACTTAGCATCTGGTCAGAGACCCCAGGCTGTCCATATCTGATCTACTGAGGATGTCACACGACAATTTATATCAAAAATCTTACAATAACCCCTAGTGGGGTACTGCTAATTCCTTGTCCAATCAGGATGTGTCGAAGTTTCCACAAGTTTTTAATATTTTTAAAACCAACAGTCAATTAGCAGAAATGGCGTCACATGGCGCATGCTCTGTGCTTGCAAACAACCGTTCTGCGATGACAGCGCCACACAGCGACACCTGCATGAAACACCAGAGTTATTCATTTTCAGAGTCGGGCACAAAGGACGTGTGTTATCTGTTCTCTGAGAATAGCCATGTTGTGTTTTCCTGCAGTCAACAAAAATCGTTTATACACAGAATCTATGATGGAGATGGAAAAATAGGTTAGTTGTATTATAATCTTAGGCAGTGTGTGTATTGATTGAAGCCCTGCTTCAAGTCTGACACATGTGTCAATTAGCAAACTCAAGCAATTTTATGTGTGTACTCCTGTCCTGCCTGGACGATTTATTTTTTTCGTCCCGCCAGCTGGTGCAATGTGTGATGTCTACCATCTCCTGGAGTACGATTCAATGCTTCTATTATGGGGTTGGTGTGTATACAGAATTACATGACATTAATAAACTTGGTTAGTAAGTCTTCTTGGTTATTTGCCACGTCTGTATTTGGTAGCCCATATTAATAAACTGTTATTTTGTTTGAAGAGGGGTTACTATTTGAAGAGGCTATATTTTTACTGCAGAAAAAGGTCCTTTATTTTTTCTTCCCCCCCCCCCCTCCCTTCCCAAGGGCGCACTTCTGAACGCTTCCAAGCGTTGAGCTATACTAAAGACTGGCGTGCAGTGCTCCTGGCGCGGCCGAACGCTGTCTGGTGGCTACTACTAACAACGAGTTCAGCCTCGAACACTCTGGCACCTTACATACGCCTCTCCGCTTTTCCCGCCGCCTCCTTACCCTTCCCGAACCGCGTTTCGCGTGTAAATGTTCGTCCACAGTCCGAACAAGTGTGAAGTGTTCCTCTTCGAGTTGCGCAGGCTGGCCGACGATAGATCATGTCTACACCACTTCGTATTTCAGGGCTTCAGCATGCTAGACGCGTTTTCGTGTAATATAAGTACACTAGTAAAGTATTGCAATGAACGTAGTTGTTTTTATGCTGGGGGTAGAGTTTCCTTTCTAGTAGTTTTTTGTGTATATGGATTTTTGTAGGAAAGTGTTTCTTCACTGTTTTGATTGTGTGTATTTTCAATATAACATTTTATGGGAAGTTTGTAAGAGGTGGATTCTTCCTTTATTTTGGCGCACCGTAAGAATGGTCTCCTGGACTACGATTTCCCAAAAGAATTTTAATGGCAAGGAGTTTAGTGGATATTTTATGGCATGCCTTTATGCTCATGGTTAAGTGTAATGAGGGGTTTTGCTCCTTCCGAATGGTATTCTTGAAATTAGTATTCCATGTTGTACTTTTTAGTGACTCATCAGGCATATTTTACTTTTAAAGTTGTAATGTTGCTTGCTTTACTCAAGGAGTCATTTTACCTTTTTTGGTGGGATCTCACAAGTGTTTTTTTCATGTTGGGTGATTTCTCAGGATAAATTAATATTGTTATTTTTCTGTTTGTTCCAGTGTATGTCTCTTCTCTCCTTACCCTAGTTCACCGATTGGTAGCAAGCAACAGAAATTTACAGATGCAATTTATATTTTTCAAATCAAGTTGCAAAGTTGTTTTTCTTGGTGGTAATGTATAGATGGGCTTCAATATATTTCTATTGATTTTGGAATTTTTGTGTCCATGCTTTATTGATTTTTTAAAATAATGTGCGTACTTGGTCAAACAGGTACGTGATGTTGGGCGAATTTTGCAGTAAATTGTGACAGGAGTCTCAATCTAAGAAATGCTTGAGATTGGTTCTTCAAATAACCACTCTTCTCATGTCGCCATCCATTGCAACATTTACTGACGGACTTTGCACAATAACAGCATTGTTTTCTATGTAATTTTTGGGCAATCGTTGAAGGTTTGCATGTAGTCGTACAGGACATTACCGATTTCGCATCGTCTGTGGCTTGTATCGTCTTCGAGCATACATGAATTCATACACTTTACTCCTGCCGACTGACTCTTGCAGACTGACTCTTGCTGATTGACTCTTCCGGACTGACTCTTGACATTTCACTTCTGCCGACTGACTCCTGCTGGCTGACTCCAACCGACTGACTCCTGCCGACTGACTCCTGTAGACTGGCTCCTGCCGATTTACTCCTACCGACTGACTCTGGCAGACTTACTCCTGCAGACTGACTCCTGCAGTCTGACACCTGCTGACTGACTCCTGTCAACAGACTGCTGCAGACTGATTTCTGCAAAATGATAATGATTTGATGGTTCAATAACAACTAACCTATGAGGCATGACTACATTAATATTTATATTCAGATACTTCATCGCATTCATTGAATGTCGTTTCAGGTATCGGCCATTTATTGTATGGCGCATAGCCGGTGCTGTTTTACATGTTATTGTCAGAATTTTTGAGCTAAATGCACAGATACTTGATAACTCACCATCGTTCTTCTAACTCGCGACCATCCCCATGATAGTTGCTGTAGCGCCATTCGATCAGGACTAGAAGTGACAACATACTTGCCATCATCTTCGATGTCCAGACACAAGTCGCCCCTTTGTGAAGCATTTTGCAAAACTTTCCTAGAACCATTCATTCATTGTACGAACTTACCCCCTCGAATATCTTCACGAAACACAATGTGAATGATCCATCTTACAGGAGGGACATTTCAGTACATAAAAATACATACATAAAATTAATTTTATTTTAATATGCTTGTAGGTGTATATAGAAATATAAAATATTAAAAAGTATTCTATACAAAATTATGTATTTTCCTAACATATATACATCCACATGCATATGATAGTATCTGGTTGTTTTCTTCTAAGGAGAATGAGTATGTGGGTTTTCTCAGAGTGCTCCCTTTTTAATATTTACAATATATAGCAGAAGGCCTTCTAGGAGAATAATACAGGCTCCTTGAAAGACCAGTACCAAAAATGATCCTAAAATCAGATGGATTATTCACAATGTGTTTCGTGAAGTTATTCAAGGGGGTAAGTTCATACAATGAATGATGGTACGTGAAAAGTGTTGCGAAATGCTTCGCAAAGGGGCGACTTGCTTCTGGACATCGAAGATGATGGCAAGTGAGCATCACTTCGAGCCCTGAATGGATGGTACTACATCGACTCTCATGGGCATGCTTGCGAGTGAGCTGTATGGATGATGAGCTATCCAGGGCCTGTTCGTTTAGCTCAAGAATTAATCGTACAATAGCTTGTAAAACAGCATTGGTCATGCGCCATATGACAAACGCCTGATACATGACATGACATTTAACGAACGTGATGGGTTATCTGCATATAAAAACTAATATAGTCAAGCCTCATAGGTTAGTTGTTATTGAACCAGCAAATCAGTAACATATTGGCAAGAGTCAGTCAGTAGGAGTCAGTCGGCAGGAGTCAGTCGACAAGAATCAGATGGCAAGAGTCAGACAGCAAGAGTCAGCAGGTAAGAGTCAATCGGCAGGTGTCAGTCTACAAGAGTCAGTCTGCAAGAGTCAGTCTGCAAGAGTCAATCGGAAGGAGTCAAGTATAGGAATTCATGTATGCTTGAAGACGATACAAGCCACTGATAATGTGAAATCAAGTATATCCTGTACGACTATATGCATAACTTCAACGATTGCCCAAAAATTTTATGGAAAACAATGCTGTACCTGTGCCAAGTCCTTTGATGCCGTGTGGTATTATGGTATGGGATGTGATGAGATTTGAGGGTCGGTGCAGGTTGATGTTAATAATTTTTTGGAGAAACACTGTTACCCGATAGGTGCCAGAAATCGTTAGCGCGATGTCAATGTAGCGGTAGAGCTGTTGAGTCTTGAAGATCTCTGGATCACAGGCCGAGCACCCGGACGTAATCTACCATCTTTTCTGTTAGACTCCTCATATTAAACATTAAATATTACCTGCTCTGTTTCCTAAATTGTAGGCATATTTCAGGCTGATCCATATGCCTTAACTGAACTGATTTACTGTAGCACTTATGTGGTAAGGTTCATTAAACACACATGACACTGAAGAAGTATGGTAACCCTTGTGCGGGATTCTTAGGGACCAGTGCCCTGAAATACCTGAAGGTGTTGCTAAATAAAACACATTGTTTCTCATCCCATATAGTATCTACTCGCAGATAGAATTACATTCCTCCACTAGGAAGGCACTTGATATATTTTGCCAGGCTTCACCTGCCGGCGTGGCTAATACAGAAAATTGGCGCAAAACGGTTGAACTTGTGGTGTGTAGTTAAGCTCCCCAGGCAATGCGAGCAATAGGTCAATGAGGGGTGTAGTCTCCGGGCGGCCAAAGCAAACGAGGTGCCAGAATATTAACATCTAAGGCAAAACTAAATGAGTGATGAAACAAAAGTTGTATGCTGCCCGGAGTGTGCGACATGTACCATGCGTCTACTAACTGCCTCCACGTGGCATGCTGGCTGGCTTGGCGGGCTTCCACATCACGTGGGCCTATTTTACGAGACACTTTGAATCAACAATTATGAAAATATCTTACACTTGCAAATTATAATATCCATAAAATACTCTGCTTTATTTAAAAGTAAACAAAATACATTTCACTAAGGATGAGATGCGATTAGGGTGAAACGCATAAGATTAAAACACATAACCATTGCAATTAAACATATTAGCAAAATAATAACACTGGAAAATTATTTATAGGGACGTCTTTGCAGTCTCCTGTACAAGGGTTCGTACGGCATCAGCCGTTAAGCCATTTTATGGGTCGCCCTATTTTCATATGCCGCACTGTGTTTCACAGGGCTACACTACCGTGCACTACGCTGCTTGCACTGATGTCACCCATCCAATTCTTAGCACTAATGCATCACCGCACTACAGAGCACACGCCATCGAGTGCAGATGCCTGCTGCGTTGTGGAATGGTGTGCGGCGGCAAACGGTCTAAGGGAGAGGAACACAGCACGTGTCACTTTCAGTAAAAGCTTAAATGAGCTGTGACATGAGAAGAGTGATTGTTTGAAGAACCCATCTCATGCTTTTCTTTGCTTCTATAAATGTTCCAGACAGTTCGCTGGAAGTGATAACCTAAATAAACACATTAAGGCTGATAAATGTAATGTTTTTTCGCCCACTGAGAAACAGCATTTGATGACTTCGTTACCTCATATAATATGTTTAGAGACGACGAGGGAACTCCCATGATGAAGTATTACGACAATGACCACATTCAGTTTATGCAAGGTGATACAATGAAAGAACACATAAAGATCTACAAGGGTTCGTCTACCGGGAAGCCAGCAAGTGATGTCACAAATACCTCCTGCAAATCGATGGGTACTGTTTCCGCAGACGATTGTGTGACAAGACAGTTAATGCTAATGATGGAATGAGACCTACGAGGCACGATTGAGTAGGTATGTGTGGAATGTACACTAACAAGGCGTTCGCGTGAAGTCGACGAACTTCAAAATAAACAGTTGTCAGCTCTAAATACTGATGATAACCACATGACTTCCACAAAGAAAAGTCAACTTTATATTGATGATGAAACAGGAGGTGAAGACGATAGTGAAGACAGCATTAATGATAATGACTGTGATGACAGTGTTGAAGTATCTGATGATAAGGATGATGATGATTCCCTCGATGTTCCCACACATTTCACCAACGAGTTTCCTTTGACAAGTGATGCGAAGAAGGCAGAAGGCGTCAATAACGCTTGTTATATATTTTCCGAAGACCCGAATGAACTTTTTTATATATTCAGATATTTGATTGACGTGCAAAAACACAGTGATCTCTCATGCATTGTTGAAATATCTTCAGTCATCGATGAACTGAAGGACCAGTGTTTAATCAAATGAGCCTGTTGGCTATAATCCATTTTAGATAGTATTTATGTGAGCATGCGTAGGAGGAGAGCTATGGTTTGATCTGAAGTATAATGTCTTACTTGAGTCGTTTAAAACTGATGATTTTTATATACCGAACGAATTAAGTGAGGGGAATATATTCGAAGATTTTGTGAGAAGAGGTTAGCTACGAGACTCTTATTAGACTTTTTTTCGAGATTGTCCATCAGCTTTTTTATAGGTAGGTGGTATGGCGGGATGATCTTGTCGGTTGTTCTAGTCAGTTTTGCAGGAACTGGTCTCGTCAGGAGCAAGTCTTGTGCTCAGTAATTTTCGCCAGAAACCAGTCTTGGATGGAGTTAGTTAGGTGGAGTTAGTCGTTGGCTAGTATGATTAGTAGGTATGGGTCCTTGTTGTAACCAGTTAGTAATGATCAAATGTATGGACTGTGATTTTTCTCGATATTCCGAGTTCTATGTAATTGGGGTCAAGGGCAAGGTCGACAACAACCATGGTGGCTAAATCGACATCTATTCTGGTGGCGTAATCGATAATCAATACACTAGCATCCCATAGGTGATAAAAAAGAAAAACAAATGACAAACGAAAAAATTAATATGGTGGGTCTAGTGCATTCCACAAAATGAGCATAGGTGAGGGGATAGGGGAGGGGAATGTTAATACAATGAGAAATATTTGTGGTGGGTCGAACGAGTATGAGTAATCAGCCAATAAAAACACTCTTAGGCGACAAAGAGAACACATGTAATCAACCAATGAGAAATATTGGCGAGGTTAAGTTGTCTACTGGACATGGTGCTGATGGAACCTCCGGAAATGTAAGTTTTTTTATTTTTTAAATTTTATTTTGTTCTTTTTTAATAATTATTTTTTGTGTATAAAGTATTATATTATAAAATTATTAAATAAATTTTCAAATTAAATGTTTATATTCTAAAAAAAATTTTTAACATATTTGTGAAATTTTTTTGGTAATTTTTAAAACAATCAAAATTTTTTTTGGGTTCAAAGCCATCAAAGGTACAGGTCAAGGTCACCGACATCCAACAATGAGTTCGTTGTCAGTACCTAATATGCTAGCCAACTTTTATGAATTTATTTGGTTTTTACCATTTTTTTTTCTTTCAAATTTTTGTTTTATAGGTCATTAGTGTCAAGGTCACTGGCATCCAAAATGGTAGTCGAAGTCATCGATGTATTTTTTTTCTCAATTTTAATTTTTTTTTAGTTTTATTCCAATTTTTTTTTAATTTGTTGCAATTTTGTGAGTTCAAGGTCATACAAGGTCAAGGTCGATGGTCAAGGTCAAGGTCATCAACATCTAACGTAGGATTCGTAGTCAGTAACGTAGTATGCTAGCCAACTTTTCAAAAAATATTTTCTCAATTTTCACAGTTCAAGTTTATAGGAGTCAAGGTCACTGACATACAATATGTTGGTCGGAGTTATCAATATATTTTTTTCTCGATGTTTAGTATTTTTCAAATTAAAAAAAAATTAATTTTTTGGTTTGAAAATCATCCGAGGGGTCAAAGTCAAGGTCAAAGTCTTGAACATCTAACATGGTTTACGGGATGGATACTGGTCGACCTAGTGAGGGCCGATCGTGTCGAGAACTTAGTCGATCCACATGTCATCAAACCCTGGTCCTCCTACATGCACATCTCAAAATATTTTTTTCAAAATAATTTTTTAATTTTGTTTAAATTTGGGGGGGGGGGGTGTTGGTTTCAACCTCATTCACAGTTACGGTCACAGGGTCAAGGACAAGGTCACAAGTCAAGTTCAAATGTCACATGTATCCAATATGGTGGTTGGGTGACATTACAACATGTTGGCCGGCCGGCGCTGGCGCCGGTGCCAGGTATTAGTTCTGTCCCATTTAAAATACGTTGTGCCCGACTTCGCATAATCATTCTACTGCTGAGTTTCGTAAGGAACAACTTTTGTACGCATTCATATCTCCAAAAATAGTGTAGATTTGCTGATTGCGAGAATTTTCGATTGGGTGTAAAAGGGCTTGTTTTATATTTAGCGAGGCTGCACTTTTAAATTTGTCCACTTTTCTGGCAATCGGCTTAACATATTTACAGCTCTCTCCCAACGCGGCAAACAAATATTTTGTTCGCGCTCTACAAAAGGTCTGTAACAAGTTTTTTTTCAATCCCGAGACTAAATAATTCTTTTTAATAAACGGATGCCAGCTGGATTGGGAAATTCCACATAAGCTTACGTGCTGCGACCCCGTTCCGATAAATTATGCTTGCCTTGTTGACCTGGATGTAATGAGGTTGTTTTCCTAGCACTCGCGTGGTGTAATGTTTCTCCTGTGGGTTTGCTATTGAATTTGATTTTAATAAATGAAGAGTTGGTTGTATTTTTGTTTCTATCTGAGAAATGCCTTAATTGTTAGTCCTGCCCCTTATTTTGGAAGTACAGAAGCGCGCGGAATTATTTTCTGAGAGAACCGCGCGTTACCACGTACCCTAGTCAGCCTGAAGTTAAGTTCGGTTTAGCGTAATTGTTTAGAACTCGAAAATGACTGCGTTCACAATACCTACGAAACAGCAGCTCTAGAGACTTATGTTGTAGCGTTACAAGAAAGGCATTAATGCCAGCAGATCTGACTAAAGCAGTTTGCGTGTGAACGCGGAAATTGGCAAACTGTGTGTTTTACGGCGTGTAAGTGGTTGTCGATTGGCAGATGTTCCGCAATGCATGCTCGACGTGCTTTGATGCCAAGCGCTGATCTTTCGGACATCGATTTACAATCCTAATCATATTTTCTTCGCCAGATTCTTCTCCTGCATGGCCAGTTAATTCTGGAGCATTTTTAGTATTACATTTGTGAAAATAATTAAAATTCAGCAAGCTCCTTTCAAATTTACCAGGGCTCCTGAAATAAAATATATTTAAAGGTTTTTTTAATTGGAATATCCTGAACGAAATTCAGCTTGGATTTCAATCTATAACATGAGGGCTAAATCAATTCCCTTGAACTCTTTACTGAAGGACATGAGACTGGACTGCAAAATAATACAGAGATGAGTAATCTTAAAAAATATAATATTTATTTATACGGCAGTTTTATGCCCGTAGGTAATGCACACAGCGAATCTGCCATCCATCAGCGCGTTTTACACGCACTCAAGAGCTCGTATGTTCGACCAAGCCTGCTGCACTGCATACGATTCTACCAAGTTATCTGCATTCCAGAGAAATGTCGACGTCGCCTCATAATATTGTCACTTTCAAATTCTCTATCCGAAAGTAATGCGCTGTTATGTAACTTCCCTGCAAAAAAAATTGAGGTGAAATTCCCTTACATATAAGGGAAACTAATTTTCTCTGCGAGTAAGGTAAAATAACCTCTTAAATGTAAAGTAAATTTACATAACAAGTAAAGTAGGTACTTCCCCCTAATCACACGGGAAAGTACCCTACAAAATTGGGGGAAATCCCATACAAGTAAGAGAAAATCGCATACAAGTAAGGGTTTATTAACTATATTGTATGTTAAAATCATATTTTAAAATATACCGGAGTGTTAATATTGTGAATTATTTCATTGCCTGATAGATTCTCTGACAGATAGGAACCGAAAAGTCAACTCTAAAATCCTGTACACTTGATGGTGGGTGGGTGCGAACCATAGTCCTCTATCGCGATAGGCTGATGCGCTATCCATTACACCACGATGACATAAAAAATTGCTTATTAGCGTGTTATGTATTGTTTCTTGCGCGCGTCCTCCCACTTAACTATTGATACAATGTTGAAGAGATGCACATGTCGTAAGGTAATTTTCACATCCATTTATGGGATTTTCCACTGCTAGGCATATACGTGAACTTTACGCCGGAGTGCGGTAATCAAACCTTACATATGAAGAGCCACGTTGAACAGGTTGTATGACTAAACGGAAAAAATCAATTTCAACGTAAAGAAATATATAAAATGCAATTATCAAATAGTTGCAAATGGACAAGGAGATCCACACGTCGTAAGGTAATTTTCCCATCTATGTAAGGGATTTTCCACTACCATGTACATGAATTTTACTCCCGACTGCGGTAATTTTACCTTACCGGTAAGGAAAACTATGTTCCCCACACAAGTTTGCGAATATTACGTTACGCTTGTCAGGTAATTTTCCCATTATAATTTACTGTGTGACTTTGGGCCGCTATGGCCACTTCATAAAAAAAAAAAAAAAAAAATGTATACTGGTTTTCATCTTACACTGATTCATCCATCGCCAAAATAAATGTCTAAAACCAGTGATCAAACATCGATTAAGACGCCTGCTTAAATTTTGATTTTCTTTGAACACACGCTGTTATATAAAATATATATTTTGAATAGCTTTAATATATTTTGGTTGCAGCGAAAATCAGCTAGAGAAAGTGTGAACATGTCTCAAAAGACCTATTTACTTAAGAAAGTGGCTTTGATAGAGCTACTGGAAAAATAAATCCAATGTTGAAACACTGAGAGTGTGCAATTGGTATACGCACTCTACACAGAGTTACAATACATAATTAAACAAGGCGATTTGGAGGGAGCGACATAGCTTTACTCACTAAAATAAGTCAAAAAATGCATCTAAAAGGCACGCGCGACCATCATACATAATCTACTACACCATGAATGTCGACTGAAGGAGTAAAAGTCGTTGTAGTTTGTTGGCTTCATATTATTATATTTTATACCCTTTCATTGTATCTGTCAACGCACATTTCATCCGTTTCTGACATAATTCTAACAGGGTATTAGTATTTATTTACGCACTCAAAACAATGCAACACACAACTGGAAGTAACAATTACATTAATATGATATTGCAACACACTCTTCTATAAATAACTTCATTACGTCTTTAAAAAGCCAGAGAATTTTATAAACAATGCCCAAAATTTCTATCTAAAAGCAAATAGATGAACCAATGCACATGAGTAAATGAGCAAATAACATTTGGTACAGTTATGTATACTTTCAAAGGCTTGCCTCCAGCTACCACAGAATGAAAAATCAATTTTGTCTTCTCATTCTCCAGAACATCTATAAAGTCCGTCACAAACAATGCTGAAGTATGAGGATCTGGTACATTTAAACAGATTTCGCACTAATAGCTTTGTTGGGAAAATAAATTATTAGTTGAATAATTTAATTATTATAGAAACGATGCATTTCTGTTCGGTAACATAACGATATCTCTGTCCAATGACTTTACCTACAGAGATGGTTGATATGATATCTGATGATTCGGCTCTTGACTCAATTCCAGGAGCCTGCAAGCGCAGGCTTCATTAATGCCTAGCCTAGTCCGAATAGTAGGAAGGTCTACTATTAGCTTCTATAACATAAAATTCAGTGGAGTTCTTAAGTGGTTGGACATTGCAGCACGCAGTGGTACCAATTGGCCTAAGAAAATGCCTGTTAATAAGTAATCTCAGTCCAGAGATTAATGGCTGAGTTGGCCAAGTGTAACTTCTGGTTATGTGGCGCATTTATTTGCATTCATTAATCCTTACAGTAGTATGCAAATCTGGGATATGAGCACACACATGTATATATTATAAAATGCTATTTTTGTTACGTGTTTAATGTTACGTATTTATTTAATATTGTTAATAAGTTTTGGGTAACATATTAATTTCTGTAAGTTGGCAATGTATAACACATTTTAAATTGTAATCATAAGGAATACACCTTGAGATAAGCCCAATGTTATAATGTTAATTTAAATCTGGTAACCGACGCCAACAATAGGTGTCGAGAGAATATTCTGGTCTGCAGTTTATTTGAAGTGGTTCTTAAAGTTAACAGGTCAGATAGACCTGAGATCCACCTAAAAAGGTGTAATAAATATATTTAATGTGAAGTTGACCCCAACCAGCATGTTCAGTTTTGTGTTGTTAGCCGACGGCGTGTTAGTAAACCGTCAGAAGAGGGCTAGAGAGCATGTCAACACACAATTCGGAGGATGTGTAAGGTATTTTCCAACGCCATCCTCAATGACCGTTTGTCCAGCGGTGAAGCGCTAGAGACTCTCGTTATTAATTGCTCATGTTTTTTTTTTTTTTAAACACATTCTAGCTTGTCACACAGTGCCTGTGAACAATAACTCTTATTTGCTCTATCGGTTTTAATATTGCTAGCCAGGGATAATTGAGAAGGTGCAAACTTACAGGCAGATAACTGCAACTATTTCGTGCGAGAGTAATTACGAGTTAACTTGAACTGAACATTCTACACTGCAAAAACATTTAGAATTTTGTGTAATTGTTAAAGCACAGCAAATACTTTTATTATGGTTGCCAGCCACTTCACGCATAGTTGCTATTTTAACAGGTTTAAAGAGGTTTAAACACGATTTTCCTGTCCAGCTGTTGCATGCTGATTTTCACATGTTCGTGTACCACAATATGAGGGTGGAAGTCTTATTTAAATTGAGAAAGGGTATTTTTTTTAAATTAAAATTCGTTTCACTATTGGGCGTCTTTGATTGGAATAAAGTAAATAGTTGGATTCCATGTTTTCCCCAGTGTGTGTTTGAAGTATAACTTATGTATATCTAAGCTGGAACTCTACTAAGACGTGGTGACATACAGGTAATATGCAGGGCGGTTTGTGTGCTTTGGTTGTTTTAAGAGTATTAAAGCGTGGGTTTGGTATACTAATTAGCTTTGCAGCAGAGCAAAATATGTGTAGGGCCTATACTACCCAGTTTTTCCTAGTTATTACATGTGACCTGATAAGACAACTTGAAACTTATTATCACACATTTTGCACTCTGTACTCTCAAATTCAGTTGTCTATTTGTTAACACTGCCTGCGTGGGGATAATTACCCTATTGGTCAACTACCTGCAGTGGAGTGTCTCCGAGAATAATTAATACTTTTCAGAAGGCATGGAGCGAAGGCCAGATTCCTGCCAGTTACCCGCTCGAAGTTAAAAAGTACGTAAAGTGCGTGCGCTGTCGTGTCCAGGCGTGAGAGGGATCTCAGGGTACGTTAATTCTCATTCGTGTGGATATTTAATTTATAAATAAGTGTTGCAAACTTTTTAAAACCAGTGGCGTGTAATAATTGCTACTATTCAGGGATGGTTAAAAAATACGTAGAATTGTTTTGGAAAGTAGGTTTAAAACAGAATTATACATGTGTTATTCTTTTTTTTCTGCAAATTATTCCACAGAAAAAAACGAAAAGAGTAATTTAGGATTTTTCTGGGCAAATTTTGGCAACCTAGCATTCTTTATAGCCCCTTAAACAGTTCACGCAAATATTTCCCCCCTTAAAACCGAAAAAAAAAAACTTGAAACAAGGCTATTGTTGATCTTTCCTTTTATTCGTTTTATTTATTATATTGGCTGTGTAACCACAATACATTTTATTAAAAACGTAACTTCCAGAAATGTTTATTTAAACTAAATATGCTTACCGTAAGCAGTTTTTATATTTTTGTACCTGTAGTTAGCATGTTTGTGCTATTTCCCTAGTGCCGTGACTACTGGTTTTGCAACGCGATGCACAAAAAACTACTTTTCAAAATGAAAGAAAAATATATTCAATACACATTTTTCAAAACCTAAAACTAGTTCCGAAAATAAATCTCCCTTGTGTATTCCTAAGGTATGCGGGAATGTTTCAAACGTAATTATATAAAATAATGACTCCAGTGATTTACGACGTGGGATGCTCCACTCGTTTACGAGGATAATATTGAACCCATTTACAGTGGTCTCGTCTGTGACACTGTACAGTCATACAGCCAAAACCTAAAGGCATTCCCAATAGCGTCAACAATTTACAAACACTGTTGCAAATATAGATATATATATTATTTAAGCAACGATATAACCTCCCCCCCCCCCCCCAAAAAAAAAACATGCATTCTCCTTCTCGAAACTAGTAGCGTTCTAGTAACTTTTTAGGTCACCTCATTTCACGTACAGATTAATACTGTAACAAGAATCATAGTTTATTATTGATGGAGTAATGCATGGTTAGTCTACTTTCCTTGTGACATTTTTCAAATATGAAGTCATAAACTAGAGCAGTGTCCCGGCCACTTCATCAGACATTCAGGTCGAAGTCAGGTCGAAGGAAACATGACCTGTTATTACCTGCTTCCATAACTAACAGAATTCGTCCGAGGAAATTAACCGACATTGATTTCCCAGGGCAGATGAGAATTATAAGAAAGGCAAAACTTGCAGCGAACTAGGTCAGTTGGGTTTCTAATGCTTGAAAGACTGATATTTCCGCCACTATTATAGATTGTGTTTGCAACATGCGTTTACGGATTTGTCACACTAAACAAATGTTCTCAGCCAGAATTTTTCTGGCATCTGCTGTGTTAGTTCACACAGTATAGTTGTAAATGTACTCAGCTTCTCCACTCACAGTGAATAAGCATTACAGTTCAGGAGTATAATACAATTTATGTATGATTGCCACTGTGGTGCTTACAAGGAACCCGAAATTTTGATAACCACGATGTCCTTAGTAATATTATTTTGTATTTTTATTGTTATTAAGATTTAAATTTTCCATTTATTTTCGAGTTGGTTTGTCTTTATTTCAGTACATTAATTTACTACATTCTCTTTTACCAGTACTATAAGCAACACTATAAAATTGCAACATTTATCCATGAAATCCTGTAGTGATGTATGGTTCTGCAGTGATGTATGGTTCTGCAGTGATGTACGCGTGGATATAATTCAAACTAGTCTGATAATGACTACACTAACTTTAGAAATTACATATAAGTTTTTCCGCGTGTGTGGTGATTTTTAAACTAGCAGGTACGTGAGAAAGAGTTGTCATTGCTTGTTTGAATATTTTTTGTCTATATTTTGAAGTCTCACAGGACAAATGAAGTAAACTGGCAACCTACTTTTTTAAGACATCCGGTCTTGTTTAACGAAATGACAATTCGTTACTAAAATCCAACTTTTCTCTTATTAATTACATTCTTATTCCACGAAAGCGGCTCTACTCACTGTTTGGCGTGAACAGATAAACCCGTTTGCAAAAGTTAGAGTCGACAATGCCTGACATTAATAAAAAACTACATTGGGATGAGTTACAACAGCAATCGACTCTGTATGAAAACATATGTAAGTATGCTATGTATAGGCTGTTAACGTTGAAATGAGCACTTTCAAAAGCCCTACTTTAGATCTACTTGTATGCACGTTTTATGTATTCTTCCGCCTTGTGTAAAATTAACATTGCCATGGACCTCATCAGTTTATACATGCGTCGGTCAAGTAAAACTGAGACATTTTTAGGAAAGTAAATATACAAATCTGCTCATTTTCACACTCCGATACATATATAAAACAGAAAGCTAAATAAATAATTTAAGTTGTCACAAATGGTTACGTAACACTTTTAATTCCACGCTAAAATATGAAACTATTTTACATCAATATTTACCAACTTTACTGGGCAAATGCCACTCAGTGCGCCTATTAAAATATATGCAGGTAGGGGCAGTGACATGTTTTTAATGTTCATTTTAGAAGTGCTTAGTTTATCGTGAACAGCCTTTAACAAAGAAAATCCGTTCGGAATGAATTTCAAGGACATCGTATGACCCCATTTTGGCTGAATTCAAGCGATCCGTTGCCTGCAGTGTCGATGCCTCGTATTTTTATACAAACTACAGTGATTAAATGTGGTTGCCAGTGTTCAGTTATCCACAAAATATTACATTCTGAGATCACCTGTACAACACCATGCGGTGCGATAAACACTAGGGTCGTCCAATATTCCAGACTGCACCATTCTACCCACGAGAATGGAAGATTACGTTCAGCTAGGTTCTAGCGATCTAAACGCCTTTCTTACCCAGCGTCTGGTTCACGTGGAAAGTATTTCAACTCTCGCTCATTTTATTCTGTTGAAAGGTAAAAAAATCTTATCCATTTAAGGAGAATAGCTAGTAAAATTATGCGAGCACCTCAAAGTGATGCCTGATCATAAGGCAGCATTGCGACGGCCCTCATAAAACTGGGATATGTATTCCCTAAAGCTGAATCAGAATATTATTACATGCGAAGTAAGTCAATTGATTAAACTACGGATGCCGCATTTTACTTTATTCTCCGTAAGGAAACTGGGTAAAAAAAGCCCTTAAAAACGCGCCCCTTTTAACAATTTGCACTATTTATTTCTCTTTTAATTATATATTTAATAGCATTAAAGTACAAAGGTGATAACGGTAGATAGTTTTGTTAACCTATCCTGAAAAAAGTCGTATTCCCAGAACATTTATTTAATGAGATAGGATTATACGCGTGAGCGCGGTGGTGGTGTGGTCGAACAACTCGTCTGCCTCTTAGGCGAACTGGATTCGGAGCATTGAATTCGAATGTAATCAGTCTAATGTTTTGAATGATAGAGTTAACTAACCTGAAATATTTAAAGGGCCGTCATTTTGAAAATAATTCACTGTTCAACTTTAAACACGTAAGTTTACTTGGCTTACCGTAGCCTTATTCATGTGAAGGAATTTAGTGAAAATCGGTTGATTGGTTACAAATATGAGGCATAAAAACATAGTGTAGTGGACAGTAAGGGGTGATGAAATAAAAAATTATTGTGATGTAAAATTATGATAGTGTGAAATCATAACACAAAGGTGAATGTACAACTAAATTAAATTATAGCAATTAAAATATGTAATGGGTGCCTTTACAGATGGATAGATGGAGAATATTAAAATCAGTAACGTTTTCAAGCAAAAATAAGTAATGATAAGAACTCATGTTAAACAACCGCTTTAAAACTAGCGGTCATTCAATTGTATTATTCTGAAGAACTAGTTCATCTCATCTAAGCACTCTACATACAAAGAACATCAGACAATAAAAATAGTCTACCATATTTAATAAGACGAAACAAACCATTTCTACAGAAAAATGACAGGTTTCACATTAAAATAATATTCAATGATTAAACGAACAAAGCGATAATTATAACTGCTGCCAGTTGTGTAAAATTAATGAAATGAGCATAGTCTTAATGGCTTGAAAAACAATTACTATTTTTCCCAAACATTTTTCATCGGTAAACATGATTGTGAAATCATGTGCAATCTTCATGTTAATAATCTTGCACTGTTTCTGGGAAATTTCTTATAAATTAAATATGTAAGTGTCCAACCAGTCATAGCTCAGTCCTTTTTTAGATTCACGATATCTTGTCCCAAGTCTATAGCCTCTGGTATCTGATTAGCTGGCTACTGTACTTTGGAACACATTCTTAGCTTTAAGCTGATACAGCATGCAAAATAGGATATTGCAATCTTGCATTAATTTGCGACGACTAGTAGACTAGAAGTTCTCGATGCCTTCGAAGCGCAGGGAACCAGAGAAGTTCTGAATAAGATTCAGGCGGACTCCCCGGTCCATCTCGTCGTCATCTAAGTAGAAGGCATTCTCAGCAGTTGAACGGAACTCCAGGCCGATGAGACATCATCCTTTTAATCAGTTTCTTGCTCTCCTTCTCCGTCATGGAAACTACCTCGACCAGTCGTACTGCCACCATCTCCAGAACGTAATAACTTTTTACTTCTCCAGCCCAAACTTTCTACTCAAAATGTTCCAAACCAGCTCAAAGACAAAAGCTCCACTTAGCAACCATTCGTGAGCTAAGCATTTTATATGGTCATAAAATTGTTCTCCGTGTCGACACGAAGTGTATGAGAAATTTAAAACGAATTCATCAGCTTGTATGTGCTGTTGAGTGTGGATAAACTTTGCAGTTTAACATAAACATCTTACAACGAAGTTCCATTCGTGTCATAGCCTTAATAAAATTATGTTTTAAATTGAAAACATATATGGATAGAAATTTTAAGGATACGTTAATGTACTATGAAACAACTAAGATAAATGAATAATGAGTGAGATGATAAGTGAGGAACAACTGTAAGGGAACTCCTTACAATAGTTTTCTTATTTCGTTATATCGTACAAAATTGCCGAAAAAAAAGAGACCCTGTGCACGATGGTTCTAAAATATACTGTCAACATACAAAGTTTAGATAAATTTGGTTAAATTGTTGAACATGCATGGCAAACTTAATTGTTTATAAAGCCGCCATTTTAAACATCTTTGTCTTACCCACTTAAATCATCTAAGTTCGCATGGCCTTCTGTAGCACTAATGGTGTTCACAATTCGGTGGAAATCAGTTGAATTATCGCAGAAATATGGCAAAACGTTTAATTTTCTCATCTGCCTATATTTTGCAAAAAGATTGTTAAAATTGTTTCTCATCGTGAATAATTGATAATTCTAATGAATACTGTTGGTGTACAAACTTTGGTTGAATTTCGTAGAATTGTTTCATATATATATATATATATATATATATATATATATATATATATATATATATATATATATAACATACTAACCTAAATTATTTACATTAATACTATTTAAAAAAAATGACTGCTACACCTAAAACATGCCAGTTTTCATAACATACTGTAACAGTGCTTGCGTGTAACCTTTGGGGGGGGGGGGTTTATCGGTTGATTTGTCCTCGAGATATGGCATAAAACCTCAATTATTTCATGTGACAATCTTCATAAACAGAGGACATAAATGTTATGTACTAGCGCATTTTATGATTGTCATAGATACTACTTCTCTACGATGTTAAGTTAAAAATGATTACATAGTTTCGTAGATTCAGCACACTAGGTTAAAATTATTTTATAGCCGCAATTCTGATATGAGTGTGTCACACATAAAAAAAATTACATAAATTAATATGGCCTAACACAGTACAACTTCACCAAATTTGGTAAGCATAAGTTATTGTTTCCCGAGATATAGCATGAAATCTCTATTATTTCACGTGAGGCTATTTTACAAAATGGTGGAGGAATGAGATCCTGTATAAACTGATTTGATAGTAGTAATACATTATCGACCAAAAAGTGATTGGGCACCCGTGAAGATAGGTAATTCAGTACGTCAGTTGACTTGTGTGGCCGCCATACGCTGCAGGCCGGTGTAGAACCAGTTGACAAGGATATGGTACGAGGTACAGAGCTATCGGACTTCGATAAGGGTGTGATTGTGGGCTACTATCTCAGTGGGCTGTCTAGCCGGGTGATTTCACGGAAGGTAAACAGGCCCAAATCAACGGTCGCATTCGTCCTGCGTAAGTGGAAGGTCGATGGGCATTAAGCCAATGCTGCACGTTCTGGGCGACCTCCAATCTTGACCGACAGAAATCACAGAACCCTGAAACGTGAAATTGTCAAAAATAGGGCACAACCCATGGCTACCATCCCACAGGAGTTTCATGCAGCAACAGGAGTATCGGTTTCCATTGGAACATTGCGTACAGAGGCTCACCGACTAGGATATTTCGGAAGAGCAGCTGCACATAAGCCCCATATCATGACAAGCAATAAAACTCGGCGACTCAGGTGGTGTTTGGGCCGTCGCAACTTGACACTGGAGCAGTGGAAATCGGTTCTATGGAGTGATGAGTTGAGGTTTACATTATTCCGGTCCGGTGGACGTGCATAGGTGTGGCATCTACCCGGGGAACGGCTTCTGCTGGAGTGTATAGTGACAACTAGGAAATGCGGTGGTGATGGAGTGCCGGTGTGGGGCTGTTTCCCGGCCTTCGACGTAGGACCGCTAGTATTTGTCGGTGGTAGCATGAACACAGAGGCCTATTGTAACATTCTGGATAATGAAATGCTCCCAACATTGTGGCGTTTTTACGGAATGGACTCGTGTTACTTCCAGGATGGCAATGCCAGGTGCCATGTTTCAAGGGCTACTCTGCAGTGGTACGCCGACAACAATGTTCACCGTTTGGACTGGCCCTCCCAGAGCCCCAACCTCAACCCTATAGAACATCTTTGGGACGAATTGGATCGCCGGGTGAGGGCTCGTCAGGCGAGGCCAAAATTCATTGCTCAACTCATGGAATTGTTGCAAGAGGATTGGTGACGAGCTTTACTAGTATGTTTATATTACATTCTTTTTGTAAGGGGCCGCGGTGGCTGAGCGGTTAGTCAATCCCCTGCCGGGTCACTCCCGGATTTTCACATGTGGAAATCGTGCCCGGAGTTTGTGAATGCCCGGCTCATCGGGACAGAATAAATTGCAGCCACTTTACAACACATTCTTAACTTTTTTACCATTATGTAGATTTTTTATGAACACAAGCTCCAGAAGTTCCACGTCGACTGAAATGTTAGGCATAGACACTGGGAAGGAATACTTTGAAGCTACCGCAAATTACAGAAATCAGATCTCCACCGAGACATAAGTGAAATAGCCTGAATTTAATTCGAGAAAAGTTCAGTTCTGACACAACTGGTTTAAATACAAAAACAATTTGTGAAAAATTAATTCCATAATCAGTGAAAAACTTCAAAAGGAGAAATTGTAATAGTGTGATCATTAACCCGTGTGACCTTTGGTAACAGCAGCCGCTCTCGTGACTGTATCTTTATTAATCAAATTCAGTTAATCTAAAGTAAAGTTTCTTATTATTCCTAAAATAAAATGAATAAAAAGGTTTTTTTTTAATCTAGGGTCGGCAATCAGTGCTTGTAAATCTAAATGACAGGGCTCTGTGAGTAAATGATGTTATTGTTAATCCAAAATGGCGAATTATAAAAAAAAAAATTCGAATCAGTAAATATCAATTTTTTTATCGTCCCTGCGGTCGGAAATCTCAATAAGTTTATCTTATGTTTTTTTTAAACTAGCTTCTCAACGATCTCGTAGCTGCTGGCCTCAGTCGGCATTCCCCTCAACGCCAAGTCCTCTTCAGAATTTTCCTTAACTAGGCTTTTGGGTCTAAGGTACATCACATATAGTACCTTAATGTACCATTACACAACGCGGTAGTAGAAACTTGAAATTAAACAATTTACCTACGTTTGTCGCCCGTACAGACTATCTTCTTAACGCGAAATGCGGCGCGTCTTCACCAACATCGGGCTATCTGTATAAAATATAGGACTAGGTAGCATTATTCCGAAATTCAATTTAAATACCTACCAAGTGAAACCCACAGGGTCGGCGTCCTGCCTGGCGGAGAACAAAGTGATCAAAATTCCCTTAACTTACATAGTCAGGCGTAATTATGGAAATCAGCGCCAATCACGAGAAATCTATAAACAATCATGCCATGCGTTACCATGACAACTAACAAATAACTGCGCTTGGGCTCGTTGTATCTGTTCATAATCACTTCTCATTGTTTGCGAAAGACTCCCAAATACGATCACAACGATAAATAAAATTTATGATTGAAAAACATATTTGCCATCTAAATTAAACAATAAATATAATCATTAATGCGGTAGCTTTGACATACAATAAAACAGTAAGTTGTTCAATATTACGTACGACAACCATTCAAAATAAGCCTTTTAATAATCACTGGTAAAAGGCCACATTTTAAGTCATTACACGCCCCAAATAAAGCTACATAATAGAGAGTGTCAAACTTTTGTTCATTGATTAGTTTCTTGGCAATTACTGATAATGTAGGTTAAGTACTTTTTAGCATACATGTAGGGATATATGAATTTTTAAACTTAGGGGTTTCCATTTAATTACACTACAGCCAATATTATGTTGTTCTATATCAAACGCATATACTACAAAAAGACGAATATAAATAGAAACAATTTAAATTCGAAGTTATACAATTCTTAGGATGGTACTATCCAGGATGAAAAATAACCAAAAATTTGTAGTACGTATGAGGACGTTTTGCGGTTTTATTATATTTCATTGACGAAAATTAGATGAAAATATTTAAAACATTTGAAACATAACGTTAAGCGTCTTTCTTAGCACAATTTATATGCAGTAGAATAATCTGACAAAAAATTTAAAATCTTATTTATACACAAATTTAAATTTCAGATAAAGCGCTTTTAAAATGATAGGAACCTCACAAAGAAATGTATGTATAAAATACAACACTTTTTTCATCTGCTATTTTTTGGATTTAACATCTGGCTGCTCTTACCAGGAATTTCGCCGTAAGAACGATGCAATGAAGTAACATGAAATATATTTCGGTTATTCGGTAACTAAAGCAATTTTTTTTTACCGTAGCCAAACATGATTTTTTACATAGAGTTTTGATGTTTGTATAGCGAAGTATATCGACCTACATTATAACTTCCCACAATTTCCTCAGTTTTGGAAATTACTTTGCTACTTGTTCCTGCACTTTCTTCACGCTGTTATTTGATACACGATTTGAAAAGTTTTAATATGCTACAAATTAAAAACTATATTTACTTTGGCAGATGAACGCTCTTATTCGACCATGTCATGAAAGCTGACCGGGTTTTGTAAGGAAACGTTATAGACGGTATAATGTTCTCGTTAGTGGGATACGATTCGGTACCTCGGTTGGGTCTCGAATCGACACACAAGCTATCACCGCCACAGACGAATCAAATTTCTTGTAGTGGTTTCGTGATATAGGTCCACTGCATATTGGATCTTCTCCGTTTTTTATATTCGCCGAACAAATAATTTCTGTTCTAAAGTTTTTTTTTTTTTTTTTATTTTAAAGTAAATGATATGAATAACATATTTTACAATCAAATTTTGCGTGTTCATTTGTTTTAAGGAACGGTGTGAAATATAAGGCGTAACTTAATATTTTCGTATCGTTGTAGCCTTCAGATTAAAAATTTTGTAACATCACTTCCCAAGATATTTTCACTCTATCATCCCTACAAGCATTCTAATTAAAATTAGTCATATTTAAAATCGAGTAAATTAAAGACTACTGTTGTTTTAACAGTTTTAAAAAAATTTAGTGTAAAAGTGAAAATAACTTAGGTACTTCTAGTTGTACGTTTTTTTTAAATCCCGTCGTCTTTTAGAAAGATTTTATATTTCAGAGAATAATGCAGGAACTACCAGATCCCATGCCCCCGATACGAGGGAATAGTTCTTTGATATGCTCGATTATACGGTGGGTTCGCAATCATTGCGTGCTCATACTTCCGACTCCTGTAGCCAGTAATTTAGTTGCGAACTACGTTTTTCGGGTCGTCTCAGATGCAGTCAATAATTCAGAACTACGACGCTAGCGCAGATTTCTCGGAACGGGGAACCTATAATTTTTGGACTTCTGTCCCAAAACGACACATGTAATGCAAAAGTACGATCTGGAACAAAAGCCGCCTGTCTACAGCCAATACACTAAGCAAGATACTTCACAAAGTTTGTTTTTTAAGCACAAAAGAAGTAAGTTTGATAAGTGCTGCGATTTCTTGTTAATTTTAACAGAAAAATCCAAGTGAAAGAATATGTACATTTTCTTGTGACTCATATCTCTGTTGCTTGCGAGTCTTTCAAGGTAACGATATAAAAACAAATTTAAACAACTGAAGCTTGCATGCTGCTGAACTACATATTCGTTAGTGGCACTTGCTATTAAACAACTGAAGCTTGCATGCTGCTGAACTACATATTCGTTAGTGGCACTTGCTATTAAACAACTGAAGCTTGCATGCTGCTGAACTACATATTCGTTAGTGGTACTTGCTATTAAAAGTTACACCTCCCCCTCCCCCGCAAATAAAACACATACTTCTAGGCATTAGGAGTGAATTTCGTATTGTTTACGGATGAGTAAAAGCTAAATAAAGTTCTAGCACCAACTTGTAAACTAGCTACTCTGGTTTCAGTCCCAACACGCAAACATCTACACTACCAAAACTGAATGTTACCGTCTTCATTTAAATTTTAAGAGTATCGTTCTATAATATTTCACTGAATAATCTTTAGGACTTTGGTTTCACTGTCAGCAATTGCGAAGAGTTTACAGACACACACACACACCTACTCTCATAGTCATACATACACACACATACACACAGACACAGACCAGAAAGTGGTCTCATAAGCCTTTCTTTCCTTCCGAAAGCAGGCTTAAAAAGAGAGCCGCAATTACTCTAGTGTAAACATTGTATGATGACTTATAAAACTCGTATCTTTTAATGACCTTTTAACATTTTGAATACTTAAAAATTATTAAAAATTTAAATTATAAAAAATTATTAACAAATTTAAATTAATTTTTTCCTAAAGACGGAAGTGAAAATGTAGGGATTGTCTTATATTTGCGGTCACTTAATATTGGGGTAGATACGGTACTCAAATACAGAGTAGGAGTTTTTGGTTAAGGTGACCATAAACCAAAATACTGCCACTCGTACCTCATGATAAATGTCCATCGAATTTGTTTAGTATGTTTATGAACTGGGTTTGCTCAAAAAGAAAAAAGAAGTAAATTGAAGACAATTGCTAAACACTACCATTTTTTTTTTGCTTGATCGTATAACTATATCACTTAATATAATTTTATTTAATACATCCTAGAAATAGCTATTTTTATACATAATGGGGCTTAACTAAACAAACATGTTAATATAGCCCAATGTCTCCTCGAGGAATTTATGCCAGCATTATTCGGTGGTGGTGGTGGCAGTAGTTGAAAAGTTTATTATATTCAAATTAGGTGAATAAGCACTACCACAGCACAACCCAAGTTCAGATAAGTGTTGATCGAACTATTATTTATGTGAATAAGCACTATCACAGCACAACCCAAGTTCAGATAAGTGTTGCTCGAACTATTATTTAGGTGAATAAGCACTACCACAGCACAACCCAAGTTCAGATAAGTGTTGCTCGAACTATTATTTAGTGGCTCTGCTTGTCATATGGTGCCGGCCTATTGTCGCTAGCAGAGCTAATCAGAATGAATGCAGAAAATTGATGCATGGGTGCATTGTCCAAAAGGATGTGTGCATACACCCAAAAGTCGCAAATGATTACGCTGCAACACAGTTTGCACAGGCTTATCTAAACCTTGTAGGTGAGTGCAAACCTGCATGCTATTCACGTAAATGTACATTTCAACCCAATATTGATTAACAGACAATCCAGCAATAAAATTATAGGGTAACTTCGTAAAACATCGTTGTTACGGCAGTGTGATGGACACACCAGCTGGCTGATTACGAACACTATTAATCACAGTATTTCAACTGAGAGGTAACGAAAATTCTCTGATCAGCGAATCTTTGATTGTGGAGTTTCTTACACTGCGATAACCGATTCTCTAATATTCACTGCATTGTGTGTGATTACATGTGCCAGTTGGCTGCCTTGCACTTTATATGTATTTTACGTTTCACATTGCGGTGAAACCCAGTGATTGATTTAATATGATAGGGAGGACGATAGTAGCATGCCAAAACATAACTGCATTCAATCTGTCGCATGACTTCCCAAAGTAAAAACCGTAAACTCGCTGCTGTCAAAGTTATATACAACCAACAATCAGTTGCTTCAGAGAAGGATTACTGACGTTTAGTTTTCTTTACTTCAACGGCAAAACTCAAATTCATATTTTCTTTTTTTCAGATTTGCGTGATATTCCGTCAATAAATTTTTAGACATGCAAGGTAGGCGGTATTAAGTGTGATACAGATAAATATATAAATGTTACATCTGTGTTCTATTTGTAGCAATGCATTTTATTTTCACATTACATTGTTACGTTTTAATGCTTCGCGTAGTGAGAAAGCCTTTAAAAAGAAAACACATCGGATATTAATATTATAAAACTATAGACAAATGCAAATAATATACTGCAGCATTGATCCTACCTTCCCTGCACAAAATAATCTCTTGCTTAACACCTCTTTCAACTGAACTCCATTACTTTCGTTACGAAATAAAGTAATTTGTTATGCCGCATATAACCTCATTTGAGTGAAGACATAAAATATTTTTGCAGTCATTGATTACATAAAACCATTTTCAAAAATTAATAATGCCAAAACACATGTATTTTATGTTACATTCACTGTCTAATTAATCACTTATTGAGCGGTTCGATGAAATGTTAGTTTATCCATGCAGGCTTTAAGTTTCATTCAACATGAAAATAAATATTACTGATCCCAATAATTGTCATAGGTAAATAAATACGGCGTTTAAATTATTTAAATCACGTTCCTGCCATTGTGAATATAAGAGAAATTCAGCTGAAGAATGTGTGACATCAAACTTCAATGAACGTGCATTGTAGTTTAGCGTTTAACAATACATCATTGGTCATCACAGTACCATACAGTTTGTTCGTAATCAGGCCCCAGTTCAGACCCTTGCGGGTAGAGGCAATGGTAGCACTTGATGCACAAGTCAATGTCACGCGTTGCTAAATTTCTTATTGGCGTACAACCAGCCCAAGAACTCCAGTAAGCAACAGTCTGCCTAATGATGCTTACTTCAAGAAAGCCAGTGGTACAAACAGGTTTATCAAGATTCAGTTCTGGTTTAAAGGTAAATTTTAAAAAAAGTCACACTGTCCCATCTTTCTCCAATCTTTCTTTTGACTTAGACAGCCCCTTCTTCACTATGACTGAAATGTTGTCGTTTGTCATCCCTGGATATTGTGCACGTGCAACATCTGGAAAGAAGGTACTTTAAAAAAAAATAAGACAAAGCTCATTATCAAACAGTTTGTAAGTATATAATAATAAATTAACCTGACACGCAATTTATTTTATGTTTAGCATATTCTGTTGTATTCAGTGGAGCCATGATCCAACATCCTGATAAATGATTTTCTTTTTTACATATTTTGTGGAATTAGCAGATTTGAATTAATGACAGAGTTTTTTTTCAACTTTCTCCTTAAAAAAACCACTGATAATATTGTGGGCACGAAATTATTTTAAATATAGAATGAACCTCCTCCCTACACACACGTACACAAATTAAAAACTTAAAACAGTGAAAATTCATAAAATATTCTTAGAAAAATTCATTTCCAAAAAAAAACATGCAAAATATAAATATATGAATTATTCATGCAAAAGTGGATGCATTATTTATGAAAAGAAAGAAATGTATTTTTTTTTTATTTCTTTAGTGGGTAGTTTGTTGTATATTCTGTTTTTTCGTCGTTAAGTTCCAAATAGATCACCTCTTGATCCATCTTGATCCAAGCAATGTGTTCATTGGGTTTGTAGTAGTATTCTTGTGTTGCCAGTTCTTTGGTTTTATAATTTTATGTTCTTGTGTAGTTTGTGTTAAATTGATGACTGGATGATTATTTTCCTGAGAGTGAGTTGTGTTTTTGTGTTTTGCTGAGTATTCTTGCCACAATTTTCGTTTCATTGTCAATTTTTTTCATTTTTAATTTCATTTTTATGGAAATATTTCAATTTTTTGATTACTAAACTTACATTTTCATTTTGCCTATTTGTTTTGTTTTTCTCGTAAAAAGTTCAACAGAATATCTGACATCTTCACTCAACACAGAAACCTGTTTTTAAGGCAGTTTAGTCATATTATAGCATATTCTTAGCTTCATATTAATATAAAGTTGTATATATGATGCTCCTTCAAAAATATTTTATAAAGAGCTCAATTATATTTTGTTTAGCTAGTTTCACTATTAACACAAAACCATGCTAATTACAATGGTGTGTTTTGGTTGAGATATTTGGTGTTGTTTATTTTGTTGGTTGAATGCGACGAAATTGTTTTGGCTCTGGGACAGTAGCAATTTGAACTGCATATTGTTCTCCCCTACCGAAACTTTCGAAATACTAACAACTTTCAATGATTCAACTTCCCTGAAAGAACAAAATAGGATATAAGTATAGTGGTTTGTATTGAGATAAATGTACACTACATATATTCAGTAAAGTTAATCTTACACACAGCCAGTATTAGATTACTGGAGGCAAAAATGACTTTTTTTTTAGACACGGTGGGTATTATTAGTTAACATGACCCTAGATGCATGTATTAAACTTCAGCAAAACTAAAGTGGCGGGTAATTTGTAAGATTCAAAATTAGCAAAACACAAACACAAATATATGTCGTAGACCTAGGCACAATTGAACGTACGATAAATACATCCTTGCCCTCGTTCAAGATGACTTGCACTTCAAGCACTGGCACTGTATGGTCGAAGTCATTCAGTTCGATGTCTCCAAATATGGTGGGTTTATGATATCCAAAGTGGTACACAGTTTTCCTCCGGGTCTTCCCAAAATGTATGCTGTCACGGAAAATTTCTATCACGACTTGCTGGTCGACGAGCCACGGCACTCCCAGGATAATGTCTTCCCTGAGGTCTGGCATGATAAGCACTGGAACTGGCATTGTTTTGTCTCTGATGTGTATGTTGATTGTTGTGGTTCCATTAGCATGTCCGTTAACGTCACTTGAAGCGAGTTGAAATGTCTGTTTACATTTATTGAACTGACTAGAATTCACTAATTTCTCGTTGGATGAAATTGTGAGGTGCTGCGGTGTCGATTAGTGCCACTGTGGAGATGGTGTTGACGCTAACGGGTATGCGTAGCAAACTGTCATAGTTCTGGTAAATCTAGCCTAAGTAGCTGCGTGTTGTTTTGGTTTCGGGGATAGAGGGCGTGTCCCCTATCCCTGCTCTCCGTCTCCCGACTCCTGGTTTTGTTGTTCCCGGCAAGTTCAATGATCTCTGCGCCAATGCATCTGTTAACCTGGGCAGTATCTGCACGGAGTGGGCGGTGGCCGTTCCAGCCTGTCATTCTCACGTGGCGGCCTCGTGCTGTCTCTGCGCCCTGGTCTGCTTGCCCCTAGCATTGTCGCTAAATTATACCCTGCTGCTCTGCTCGAGTGTAGGACGGGTGGCTGGCCTTCAGGCGCCCTGCTATTGTTTTGACGGCTTGTGGGCGTGGCAGTGTTGACTCTTGGCGGGCCACGTGGCTGTACTTCCCGTTGACGTAACTCGGCACCGTCACGTGTGATGCCAGCAGCTGTCCTTATAAAGTTATCAAGACCATGTTTGGATGGCTGGCTGTAGAACGGTTCTGTACTCTGGTAACACTGTCTGGATCACTGCTTCAAGACGTCTGCGGTGGCAACATGTGGGTAGAATCTCGTAACTAAGTTCACTTTACGTCTCACAAACATTTCCATGGCTTCGTGAGGATGCTGTTTCTCAGTGAATATGCCGATCTGCGTTTCTATAGTGGTTAACGTGCTCGTATATCGTGTGGGAAACTTCGTGACGAATTGTTCCCAAGTCATCTGGTATTCTTCGATAGCTCGCTACCAAACTCTTACGTCACCTGTCAGCTGTCCTCCTATGACACTGGGCCATTCTTCAATGCCCACTCCGTATCTCTGCAATCGCTGCGTACAATCTTCAATGAACGCTCTTGGGTCCTCTGTGCCTCGTCCCGCAAAGTTCGGAAGAATTTGAAATTTTGCAGGTCTCTAACGCAAGGGCGTGGTTCAAGTGGTGAGGATGTGGCGGCAGGTTGTTGGATAGGTAGGTGTCACACATTATGAGTAGGTGGTGGCAAGGTTATCAGATACACTTGCCTGGTTGGTTCAGACACTGTTGTTTGCACTAGTGGTGGTTAAGCTACGTCAGTCAGTCCGGTATGCTACCTCATACATGCCTGATACTGGGAGGGTTGTTTCGGGGTTCTCCCACACTGACGTATTTATTTCCTGCGCACATGACACAATGAGATGTGTAATATTTTAGCCCAGGAATGGACCGAGCAGAAAAAGGGAGGTGGAGGAACCCACTCTTGAAGTTGCCGGGAATAAATATAAACCCGACTTAGTTCTGGCAACAAATAGGGAGGTGTTCGTTGTAGGAGTGATGGTGAGGTATGAAAATGGTAATAGCATGTCAAAAGCTGATCAAGAGAAGATTGAGAAATACCAGGTTCTGGAAGAGGAGGTTGGAAAGAGGTTTGATGGAAATAGGTACAGAGGCGGTATTCCGATCACTTTGGCGGTGAGGGGAGTAGTTTCTAACGAAACAATGAAAAAAGTAGAGGTAAGAGGAATCGGCTCAAAATATTTGTACAGAAAATTGGTTTTGAGAGGTGTTCGTTGGAAATCTACGCAGGTTTTATGATTGGTTAGATAAGAAATGAATATGTTTTTAGTTAGTTTTCAGCTCGGTCGATTGTGGGTTTACTTTTAAGGTTATATTTTAGTCGTTTTTTTTTTTGTGGCGATTTCATTAAAATGATTTTAGGATGTATTTAACCCCGTATATATTGAAGTGGTTGAGTTTTAATTGTTAGGTTTTATTATGTTTAAGGACTATTATATGTAAAATGAGTTTAATATGTACCCTACGCTAATTATATGTACATTTTGATGGTTTAAAATTTTAATTGTGTTGTATACTTTCATATTTATGGTTTTTAGTAACTATTAACTAGAGGCCAGTCTTTTTGTTTCTGACAGTTTTAATTTTAAATGACTCTTAAGGGTAATGGTTTTATCTAAATTTTATTATTTGATGATATTATGTGTTATATTCTATTATTGACAAGAAGAGTCGATTGGTCTACATGAGTCATATAACGATTTTAAGATGGACTGTAAGGAATTTTAAAGAAATAAATTTTGGTTTATGTTTTGTTTTTGTTTAGAAATGTAAGGCTTCAATTATTTATTATTTTAATATGTTAATGGTTGTATAATTTCATGCAGATTAATTTAAAATTATCTTTTTTATTTTTTGAATGAATGCAATATTTTGTGTTGTGGTTTTGGATGAATAATTTTAGGATCTTTTATTTGGCGTAATGTTATAATGTTTATTTTAATATTTTAATATTAATTTTAAAAGTGTGGATCTTTGGTATTTTAATCACAACTTTATTTTTGTAAAATGCTCTCCAATATATCTAGTTTTAATGTGTAACTAATTGTAAGTGGTAGTAACGTACGTCGCAAGTCGGAAAGGGATTATTTCCCCTCCTTGGGACGTGGTCGAAAAGCCTGGGCTAAAATTAGCCTGTGCTCCCTAGCAGCTAGTTGCGGTGGGGATTCATAGCGTTCGAAATGAATAAATACATATAAGTTACACTTGGACTGGAATATTGTGGCTACTCAGCACGCCTTACCAAAAGAACACACAATTTATTTCTTGTTAAATATATGCCTGGGTGTGTACGACCTTGGAAGCTTGTATGTTGAAAAGTGCGTTAGTGTTAATTTATTTCTAAATAGTCTTCATCAATTATTCTCTTAAGAACATTAACTTGATTATAATTAGGTTACTATTTAAAATCAATTTCTTATGCAATATCTACAAAAGTATATATGATGACATTATTATAATTATATTGATAATAATAATTTAAATTTTTAATGTTATAAGTGTACATGGTTGTAATATTTTATTATAACTATGAAAATTAGCCTTCTGGGTGGGCAGTTTATTGAGATGGGGCGGATGTTAGAGATGCTGATGTAAGGCAACGATAGAATAGTGAGGAACCAAGCCTCCATTAATATTATGAATTATCTTTATGGTTAGTTCATACCTGAAACGATCTATGGGCGTGGGTAATAAATGGGTTGAGATTAGGTACAGCACTATATTACAAGATAGGTTTCATTAAATGTAAGGATTATTTTACTACTATTTACTTTAATATTGATCGAGGGAGCTTAAATGGAATACCAAGATGCTAATTTATTATGTTAATATTATTTACCGCATTCCCCTACTATTAAAATCAAATTGAAAAGTACCCACCTTTTTTGATGTTGCCAGACGTTATTTATAGGAGGCGTTAATAGCGGATGCACACACCTATCTTCAGAGGTCTTCTTGTTCGAATCGCCCGATGACAAAAGATGCCGCTCCCAGTGTTACGTTGGCATATATTGATCGCCTATTTTAATATTTTCCGTCCCGTTTTCTATCTGGTGTAAGGAGTTCCTGCAACTGCCTTTCCAAAGGGCTTACTGCGATCATGCTTGTTCCCCAGGTACACTGTATGAAAGTCTGCGCAGATCGGTCATCTAGCTAAGGTCATATAACTTCATAAAATTATGCTTTATCTCGCAGCCTAAAACATGCACAAGAACCGCTATTATAATACTGAAAAAAAAAGTTTAATAACTTAAACAACGCGAATATATCACTATGAAACTGTTTGAAAAAATATATATTATTTTTACTCAACGTGATAAGAAATGTAGAATACAATGGAAATTGTGGCTTAAATATGTATCAGGGCATAGATTTTTCATTTCACTACATTTATTTTGGAATGAGAAGAAATGATTCAAAGTTGCATTTCTCTAAACTCACATACCAATAAATTTTTGTTAATCATTATATACATACATTTTTGTGGATGATACCACTTTTTTCGAATTCGTTCCTGACATTTTTTTAATAGTTCGTGCAACATCTACAAAAACACGCACATAAAATTTTACCAAAATTCTAAATTTACTTTATAATATTTACAATGTTTATTTTCGAATTATTCTATGCTACCTTCAAACATTTAAATTTTACAAAAATTAATACTAAATTCAACCCTTTCAGTCCCACGTTAATTAATAGTTTCAAGTGTTGCGACAAATTAATATTTTTTTCGTGCTGTACTTATCTTGATTCAACACATGTTTTTTTCGTGCCATAAATGAGATATTTAATTGGTGCATGATTGTCATTGGATAATGCACTCATGAAACCAGAAAGGTTTATGTCCACAAAATGTTAAAGAGAATAATTACACATTCCGCATTCGGCAATGATCCTAATTGTGCACTGATCTTGTCATAATTTTCTTTACCTGTAATACGTTGTCTGTAGCAGACACAGGAACTGAAATTGTTAATGTGTTTATCGCCCCAAACACGCGATACCCAGTGTGCACAAACGTAATAATTGTGCACTCCAATTATCATAGCTAACTAACATTAATTTATATATTTTCGAGATTCCTCGAACCGTATACTTAAAATTATATTTTCTTCAATTGGTCATTATATACGTACATTTTTTCTGTAATTTGCATTTGAGGTATTGTTTATATTATACCTATATATTCTGTTTACATTTAGTAAATATTTATATTCCCTTCAGATAGTTAAAAATTTAGTCCATTATATTCGTTGCCAGAATTAATCTTCCAGACAAAACTTCTCAGAAATGTTTGTATCTTCTTTGGAGTTGTTTTGTTTGCAGATAAATAATAGAAGATGATTGAAAAAAATATACTTATTTATACAAAAGAGTCCACGTGTAATTTTAGTTTTGAGACTTGAACCCAAAAAGTAAGTTGTTAGTCCGAACTAAAGATAAGTAATGTTATTACATACATAACTTGAGCAAACCTAGTATGGTTTACAAATAATATAAACTTTAAGAAGGGATTTCTTTATGTAAGAGTTACTGTTACGTGCAGAATGTGGTGCGATTGGTTTATGTTAAATATGTAAACCACTGGTTACTTGTGTATAGTGTTACGACTCGCAAGTTTGGTTAAGTAGTAGTGCTGATGCTGTAGTATTAATGTCCGCGTCTTCAGATTGGCGCTTGTGTGTAACATTGTAACAGGATACTTGCTGCCGTTGCTATCGGGACGTTTCATGCACCACACTCCAGAGGGACTTTGGATGAGAGAATATGATGTCACTGCTGGTTGCTGTATTCTGAAACATACAAGGGAATTCATTTTAAAAATAAATTTTTACCATGTAGAATCAGCTTGTTTAAAAATTTAAATTAATAAGATTGCCATAATGCTTTATGGTTATTATGTTAATATATAATATAATTTGTGAATTTAATTCTGGTTTTAATATATTTATGTGTGTAATATATATACCTGGGTGTGTAGGACCTTGGAAGCTTGTGTGTTGAAAAGTGCAGTAGTGTTAATATTGATTTCTGAATAGTCTTCATCAAGTATTATCTTAGGCATAGTAACTTTATGTTAATTGTGTTACTGTTAAAATCCATTTCTTATGCAATATCTACCAATGTGTATATTATGGCATTATTTTAATTACACTGCTACTTATAATTAAAATTTGTAGTATGATATGTGCACTTGGTTGAAATGTTTTATTATTATTATGAAAATTAGCATGGGTGTGTGGGGAGTTTATTGAAAAGAGGGAATTGGTCAAGATTATGATGCAATGCAACGATAGGGTAGTGAGAAACCAAGCCTCCATTAATATTACGAATTAGCTTTATGGGTAGTTCATACCTGAAAGGGTCTAGCATAGCTAAAATATATATTGCAATTAGATAGAGCGCAATATTATAAGATGGTTCTTTTTGAAGACAGGAATTATTTAATTACTATTTACATTACAATATTATTCACCGAATGCCCTTTCTATGACAGTACAATTATATATATATTATAATATTTGTTAGACTTCAAAGTTACGTAACACAATGTGACTAGAGTTCTCAAAAAGTACAACAAAAGCAGATGAACTATAACATACAACATATGTACATACACAGCAAGACAATTACAATACATACAAATTTAAACAAAACATAGAGTAATCAATTACAAAAATAAGAGAAAAACACAAATTATCAGTTTAACAGTATTCTTGAACACTATAAATAACTATAAGGCAAATTTTTATTGCAATTTAAAATTAGAAAAATTCCGTTTTTTTAGTACATCCTGTAGTTTCGAAGGGAGATTGTTAATGAGTATATTAGCTGCTACATATGCACTGTTTTTAAACTTCTTAGTTCTATACGAAATGTAATGTATGCCTGTCTTATGTCGAGTATCATGTGCATCTATTTCTTAATTGGTTAAGTAATTGATATTATTTAAACCAAAATAATTTTATGATAAATATATAGACTTGGTACTGTAAGAAATCTCGTATTTAAAATGTTGTTAAGAGGAATTTGGAACTTTTATATTAGCAATGATCCTAACAATTTTCTTTTGTAGTTTAAATACCTAATCGTAATTTTCAGAAACATCCCAAAAAATTTTACCATACGCTATCAAATAGTTTAAATTAGCAAAGTAAAGAACTCAAATATTGTTCAATGAACAGGTTTTTTTTTTTTTAACTGAGTAAAAAGCAATACGTGAAGCAATCAATCCATTACACAGCGCAGATGTATATAATTTCCTATTAAAATTCTTATCAACCCATAGACCCAGTAATTTAATGTCGTTTACTACAGGCAAAATGTCTTCATTTACTCGAGAATGGGGATTTAAATATAACTCTTGTTTGTAATATTATTTTTCATAGTAACTAAGATTAGGGCAGATTCGGTTATATTAAGTGTCAATTTATTATTATTAAACCATAATTTCATCTCTTGTAATGACGTTTGTATGTTTCTCTGGAAGTCATTCATATTATCTTCACTTACATTTAATGAAGTATCGTCCGCAAACATACTTACCATACCTGATTTGATATTCTAAGGAAGGTCGTTTATATATAACAGAAATAATACAGGCCCTAATATAGAACATTGGGGTACTGCTACTTTCACTATTCTGCTATAAGATTTATATTCTGTATAATAATTATCATTGCATTGTAGCAAACAGACCTGTTGAATTCTATTAGAGAGATATGACTCAAACATTTTTAAAGCTACACCTTCTATACCACATTTTTTCATCTTTTGAATTAAAATTTTATAACCAACGCAGTCAAAAGCTTATGATAAATGATCGAAAATTCCAGTTACAAACTTTTTATTATCAGGTTCCTTTAAAGCATGATTCACAAGATTATATAGAGTCTGCTCAGTTTTTTTTTTGCTGGAAACCAAACTGATTGTTTGATATAATACTATTTTCGTTTAAATATTTAAATAGTTGCTTATACATTATTCTTTCAAGAATTTTTGAAAATTCAGGTAAGATTGAAATGGGTCTATAATTTCCTACATCAAATTTATTATCTTTCTTACAGTATATAATGGTACTATTTTCGAGTATTTTAATCTATCAGGGAAAACACCTCGAGATATATATTTATTAAATACACCAGTAAGAGGTTTTTAAGCTGTGTACACAATGTAAAATTACATTGATCGGGATTTCAGCTAATCCAAATGATTTCATATTTTTCAAATTTTCTGTTACCTCAGCCAGAAATGTTTCATTTATAGTGTTCAACTTAAAGAATTTAGATTTATTTTTTAATTCTGTATCTTTATCATTATTTCTAATATCTTTCATAGCATGAAGCTTTACACCTATTGTTGGAAAATACTCACTATGGCGTTGTACAAATATATTTCTGTTATTTATTAAATTTCCATCCATTTTAAAATATATATATTTTTACTTCCTATATATTATTTTATTTTTCATAATATGCCACATGTCTCTAGATTTATTATTAGATAATTCTAATTTTTTATCATGACAACTTTTTATCTGCCTTTACCATGTTATTATATTTTATGTATTTTTATATACAGCTTTATCGGCTACATTTTGACTTCTAACTGCTACATATTAAAGTTGTTGAAGTCTTCTGTTAGATACAGTCAGGCCTCTAAGTCATCCAAGTAGTACAACTATTTTTTAAGATTCCAATTGATTTTTTGGGAATATGCTGTCCAATTTTAGCATAAATATATTATTGAAACTATTATTCCATGAAGCATTTGGATCAACATCGTTATACACTTCATGCCAGTCCTCATGTAGCAGTAAACTACATAACATATTGATATCATTTCCGCAGAGAATCCTTTTCTTTACATGCATGTAAATTGTAAAGTACCCGCCTTTTTTCATGTTGCCAGAGGCTATTTCTAGGAGACGTAAATGGCGGCTGCACACACACACATCTTAGAGGTCTTCTTGTTCTAATCGCCCGATAACAAAAGTTGCTGCTCCCAGTGTTACGATGGCCTATATCGATAGCCTTTTTAATATTTTCGACCCGTTTTATATCTGGTGGAAGGATTTTCTTCAACTGCCTTTCCAAAGGGATTACTGCGATCATGCTCGTTCCATAGTTTATTGTTTGAGAGTCTGAGGAGAGCAGTCATTCAGCTAAGGTCAGATCATTGCATAACATTATGCTTTAACTCGGAATCGAAATCATATATGAGAATCGCTATGTTAATACCGACAAATTAAGTATAATAATTGAAACATCGGTAATATTACACTATGAAACTGTTTGACGAAAAACACCATCATTTTTACTTTTCATGATAAGAAATGTAGATTACTTCATTAAATCTATGGCTTAAATTCATATCAGGGAAGATAATTTTTCATTTCACTACATATAATTTGGAATGAGAAGAAATGATTCAAAGATGCATTCCTCTAATCTCACATACCAACCAATTGTTGTTAATCATTATATACATAAATTTTTATGGATTATTATATTGTTTTTTTCGAATTTATGCCTAACATTTTTTTTATAGTTTGTACAATATCTATAAAACATTCAAATATAAGTTTTACTAAATTCTAAATTTATTTTATAATATTTACAAGGTTTATTATCGAATTATTCTATGCTCCCTTCAAATATTTTACTTTTACAAAACTTAATACATTAAGCATCCCTTAAAGTCCCACGTTAATTAATAGTTTCGTGTGTTCTATTAAATTTTATTTTTCATGCTCTTCTTAACTCGATTTAACTCATCCTTTTTTCATGCAATACTTGAAATATTTCTAAATGTGTACAGATCTTGTCATATTTTTCCTTTACATGCAATATGTTTTCTATAGCAGACACAGTGACTGAAGTGTTAATTTGGATATCGCACCAAGCACGCGATACCCTGTGTGCACCAACCAAATAATTGTGCACTCCAATTACCATACCTAATTAACATTTATTTATTTATTTTCGAGATGCCTCGAACCATATACTAAAAATTACATTAATAAGTTGTTATTCCGAACTAATAAAAATTATATTATTACATACATAATATGAGCTAACCTAGTATGATTTACAAATAATATAAACTTTTAAAAGGAAAGTTTTTTATGTAAGAGTTACTGTTACGTGCAGGATGCGGTGCAAGTGGCTTATGTTAAATATGTAAACCACTGGTTACTTGTGTATAGTGTTACGACTCGCAAGTTTGGTTAAGTAGTAGTGCTGATGCTGTAGTATTAATGTCCGCGTCTTCAGATTGGCGCTTGTGTGTAACATTGTAACAGGATACTTGCTGCCGTTGCTATCGGAGACGTTTCATGTCCCGCCCTCCACAGCGACTTTGGATGAGAGAATATGATGTCAATGGTGGTTGCTGTATTCTGAAACAAACAAGGGAATTCACTATCAAAATGCATTCATCCCATGTCGAAACGCCTTATTTAAAACTTTTATTAAATAATAATAGTGTCATAATGCTTGATGAGTGTTTCTTTAATTTAAAATATAATTTTCGAATTTAAACCTGGTTTTAATATATTTTTGTGTTTAGTATTTTTCTGGTTGTGTACGACTTCAAAAGCTTGAGTGTTGAGAAGTGGGGTAGTGTTAATTTATTTCTGAATAATCTTACTCGATTATTCTCTTAGGCATAATTACTTTTCTGTTTAAAATCCATTTCTTATGCAATATATACAAAAGTATATATATATATAATTTTAATTCTACTGCTACTGATCATTTAAATTTTTAAATTTATTAGTGGATGTGGATGAAAATGTTTCTTTTTACTGTGAAAATTTGCGTGGTAGGTGGGAAGTTCAATCAAATGGGGCGGATGGTAAAGATGCTGATGCAAGGCAGCGAAAGGGAAGTGAGGAAACAAGCTTTCATTAATGTTACGAATTTTCTTTATTGCAATTCATACTTGAATGTGTATATGGGCATAGCTAAAAAAGTGTTGAGATTATGTAGAGCCCAACGTTTAAGATGGATTATATTGAACGTAAGGATTATACAATTACTATTTACATGATCGGGGAGCTTAAATGGAATACCAAGATGCTAATTTATTATGTTAATATTATTTACCGCATTCCCCTACTATTTCAATCAATTTGGAAAGTACCCATCTTTTTTCATGATGCCAGAGGCTGTTTCTAGGAGGCGTAAACGGCGGCTGCACACATACATCTATCTTCAGAGTTCTTCTTGTTCCAATGGCCAGATGACAAAATATGCCGCTCCCAGTGATATATTGGCCTATATCGATCGCGTTTTTTTAAATATTTTCGGCTCCGTTTTCTATCTGGTGGAATAATTTTCTGAAACTGCCTTTCCAAAGTGATTACTGCGATCATGCTCGTTCCCTAGTTCATTTTTTGAAAGTCTAAGCATGCCGGTCTTCCAGCTAAAGTCAGATAACTTCATAATATTATGCTTTAACTCTGAATCCTAAACATGCATGAGAATCGCTGTTACAATACCGACAAAGTAATCTAAATAATTAAAAAAACGGGAATATTACACTATGAAACTCTTTGACGAAAAACTCAATAATTTTTACTTAACGTAAGAATTTTAGATTACTTATTGAAAATGATGGCTTAAATACATATGAGGGCATAGAATTTTTCATACACAAAATCCATATTAACCATTTTTATTTTATAAAGCAGTTCGCAATAGAAATGGCAACTTTTCTTTGTTTGATGAAAAGGATAATTACAATGGGTTGAAATAAAGGCACATCCCTTTACAGCAGTTAACCATGAATGAGTCCTTGAAATAGAAAAAATATCAGGTGCAAAATTCTCAGGTACAAGGTAAATGTGATTCTCGCTGATGAACCACGTAAAATACAACTTTAGTAACGACATATGGTCCTCAGGTGCTTATGCTCCTCAATTACAATATAAATCACTTCCTCAAACCACTTGTGCCTTGAACAATAAATGCACGTTTTTAGTTGATAGTAAATTACACGTTTAGGTTGAAACAGTTTCAGGAGAGTTGTTAAGGCGCGTTCACGCCACATGCGAACTGCAGTATAAAACATACAGTGCTAAGATTACATACACAAATATTAAATCAGGCCCTAACATAGCCTGACTTGCAAGTTATAATAATCATTTACTTTTTGCAACTTTGGTTTTTACTTGAACCCTGCTGTACTCTTTTCTCGCGGAACGCGCAGGCCTACAAGGCAGACCGCTGGCTTTCGCACGGTGTAGATAGGCGTGGAAGGAATTGCTCAGACTCATGTGAATAAAAGGAAAAATTTTAAACATGAAATTAACAAGCGAAGGCTAAACTCACTTCAAATGTTGCAATCAAATGTCAATAAGGCAAAAAGGGTGACGAATGCCCTCATAAATATAAGGCGGCCGAACCTCTTAAACATAGTGTGTATCTGGAACGAACACCAAATTTAGGTGATGCATAATAACTTCTCTTCTATATCTCAATGCATTTAAAATTATATAAAACAACCCTACAATAAAAATAAACCGAAATGCGGTGGCCTACGGCCCTACCAAAGTGCCTAAACGGTAAAACACTTTAAAACGCTGCCTAAAAACAGAGACTATACAATCTATTTAGGGGCGCCTGATAAAAATAATTGTGTCTGCAGCCCAAACATAGCCCTAGAAAGAAAACTAAATTTACAGAAAATAAATATTAAAATATAAATGAAGTGTCGACCAGTGAGCTGACGAAGTAGAACCATCAGAGAATTAGCTGAGGTAAATGGGGCTACACACTAAAACGAGCCAACACATTTCACAAATAACCGATGAAACGCACATTATAAATATTTAAAAGATAACAAAAATAACAATTCCACTCCAAAAGCGAGCACCGTGCAGAAGGAATTCCAGAAAATTTCTAACACTCTACTAAACTAAGTCTACAGTGCAAAAATTCAAAAAGGGCCAAAACTATAAATTATGCCCTTAACTCACTACCGAAATAATACACTTCTGGCCCAATATTACAACATGATAAAATATATTAATCAATACACCTGATATTACTTTAGCATAAGCTGCTCTGTAGAAAGCTCAATGTTGGTTCATGATCTCCAATTGAAAGGTGAACCACGACGGTCTATCGTGATGTCGGTCAGCGGATCCCCTATGGCACGGCCAAGACACAGACCAAGTGCCGGCCGAAAACTCACATACAAAAATCTGAGTTTGAAACACGTGATGCAAGCGGGCATGAAGGTGGTAGAGGGAGAAGCAAGGAGACGGAAAAGGGATCGAGAGCTTACATGGAGGCCGGCACGAGCGCTGCGATCAGTGCGGCAGAAATGTGTAGCTAATAAATACAGATGGTGGCGAAAGTTCTAAGTCAATAGATGGCATCACAACACTTTAAAGCCGCAAAACCCATCGTTGCACACCGGGCAACGGCCAACCGTTGCAATCGTTAATCATTATATACATCAATTTGTGTGGATGATACCATTGTTTTTTCGAAACTATACCTAACATTTTATTTTATAGTTCGTACATCAACCAAAACCTGCAAATATAAATTTTACTAAATTTTACATTTATTTTATTGTATTTACGAGGTTTATTTTCGAATACCTCTATGCTACCATGAAATATTTTACTCTTACAAATCGCAATACTATATTCAACCCTTTCAGTCCCACGTTTCAAGTGTTGCATTAAATTAATATTTTTTTCGTGCTGGATTAGCCTTGGAATCAAAACATGATTTTTTCATGCAATTAATTAAATATTGCATTGGTGCGTTATTGTCATTGGATAAAGCACTCATAAAACCGGAAAGGGTTATGATCCACAAAATGTTAAATAGAGTAAACACACAGACCGCATTCGGCAATGATACTATGGTTAGTTGGGGAGTTTATTGAAATGGGGCGGATGGTAGAGATGTTGATGCAAAGTAGAGATAGAGTAGTGAGGAACTAAGCCTTCATTAACGTTACGAATTAGCTTTATGGGTAGTTCATTTCTGAAATGGTATATGGGCATAGCTAAAAAATGTGTTGAGCTTAGGTAGAGCACAGCATTATAAAATTGGTCTTATTGAACATAAGAATTATTTAATTATAATTTACTTTATTATTGATCGGGGGAGTTTAAATGGAATACTATGGTGATAATTTATTACATTATTATTATTTAATGCACAAATGGCGACTGCACACGCACATCTTCAGACGTATGCTTGTTCCAATGGCCCGATGACAAAAGAAGCCGCTCCCAGTGTTACGTTGTTCTATATCGGTCGCCTTTTCTAATATTTTCGGCCCCGTTTTCTATCTGGTGGAAGGAGTTTATGCAACTGCCTTTCCAAAGGATTACTGCGATCGTGCTCGTTCCCTAGTTTATTCTTTGAAAGTCTAAGCAGGCCGGTCATCCAGCTAAGGTCAGATCACTTCATAACATTTGCTTTAACACGGAATCTGAAACATGCATGAGAATCGCTATTACAATACTGACAAATGAAATATAATAATTGAAACAACGGGAATATTACACTAACTATTTGACGAAAAACTCAATCATTTTTACTTATCATGATAAGAAATGTAGATTACTTAATAAAAATTATGGCTTAAATTAACATCAGGCATAGAAGTTTTCAATTCAATACATATATTTTGGAATGAGAAGAAATGATTTAATCTTGCATTTCCCTATTCTCGTATACCAACAAATTGTTGTTAATCATTATATACATACATTTACAAAATCCTGAAAATAAAAATTACACCAATTTCTGAATTTATTTTATAATACTTATTAGGTTTTATTTATAACTCTTCTATGCTACCTTCAAATATTTTCTTTAACAATTCTTATACTATATTAATTCCACACTAACTAATTTTCTCGTGCTTCATAACATTATTCTTTAACTTGGAATCTAATACATGCATGAAAATCGCTATAACCAAAGTGTAAAAGTGTAACCATTTCAGTGCTTGATTTAATTAATAGTGTTAAACTGACTTTGATTATTTCTTATTTAGTGTTTGTTCTCATCCCTAGACCACTCGGGCATCACAAACTGGTGGCAGCGTTTTGGATAGTTACTCCAGACGGCTGTAACTGAACCCACTTCGAAGGGTTATAGGTTTATAGGTTGTAGGTGATAGATGATAAGTGTTAGGTCATTGAGAACACTATTAGGTTTTCCTCCAACGAACTGAAATTCAGTTGTTTTATTTTATTCTCACGTTGTGTTATGAATGCGAATCGTGAAGTAGTAATTGAGCTGAGCAGTGTTGCTGAGTGGGACTTTTTAACGTGTCCTGAAGCGTTTAGGATCGTGCGCATTTCAGTTGACGAATCTAACACGATAGTTCGTGAAAAAGGAGATTTGCAGGATTATAACGAACACGTGTACGGTAGGAAATCATATCGTTTTAATTTTGAATATGTCTACGGACCTATGACTAACAGAATAACTGGTAATGATTTTGACGTAGATTTGGAAGATATAACACCGCACACTTAGGTTAGAGTTGAATATTGCAGAAATTATCTGGATTCAGCTCCACTTCTTTGCTGTATTTTGCAAAAGCACTAACGCGTTATGCTAAAGCGCTTATTATTTTTTCGGAGGCAAGAAGGGAAAGTAGTTGAGTTTACAGTTTTGATAATCTACGTAGTTTTAACTAGTAGTACTGAGGCATTGAATGGCTTAGAAGAATATTCATATAAATTAAAACAGATTTTTTTTTTCAAAATCACACATCTTTTGACTTGTCTCAATTAGAGCCATTTCTTGGTAAGTTGAATGCATTAACTACAGGTTCAGGACTGGAAATAGCTTTCAAGGGAAAACCAAAGCGATCTTTACTGACTCCCGCATATAAAGTATACGAGTACGAAAATTCTTCTGGACGGGTAGTGTCGAAAATTGAAATTCGTATAGTGAAGCGTTTCATACCTTGAGATCGTGTTTATCCAGAATCTGAAATAGAAAGGCTTGATATAGTTGCGAACACAGAGCCTTCGACTTCGCAAGACGCGAACGTAAAACGCGAGCCAGCCGTTCCTAAGAGAAAAATTTGAACACGATTCATGAAACTTAACCTACAAGTAGTAGTACTCATTACGATACTCCGAAGAAACGGACTCGCGATCGTAAAACTTGGATTCCTCTTTCGAAATTGAATGAATAAAATTTAATAAATTGTAGTAGCACTTTTCTGGTTGGAGGACGGAAGACGTCATCAACTGGCCCACGCGATACCAGCACAAGCTCAAGTACCAGCTCAAGTTAAAGATTTGGCGGTTATTTCATTAGTAGAAAAATGGACTGGTGAAAAAGGTTCGTTACCGGTACATGACTTTCTAGAAAGCATAGAAAGCGCAGCAAGTCTAGGAAATCTTTCAGCTAAGGACAAAAGCAAAATTAGCAGAAATAAAATTGAATGGTTTAGCATCACCTTTTGTTGCGACATGTCCTAGATTAAGAGGGGACATAACATTAAAATGTTGAAAGATGAGTTGAACGACAGCTTCAAGGAAAATCAGCTGTTGCAATTTCATTATTACATGCTGCACAATGTTAGGCAGAAACATAATGAGGATGTGCAGACATTTGCAGATAGGTGTCGTAAATTATGCGAGAAATCAGTTCAGCATTTAGATGAACCTGAGAAACAGGAAATTTTAAACCAGGAAGCTGAAAAGAGGTTATTAGCAGCTTTCACTGACGGGTTACACGGTAACGTAGGTCAGCAGTTGAATATAAGATACCACAAACCATGGACGAAGCTGAACGCATTGCTATAGCGTTAGAGATTACAGAGGCGCATCAGGAACGCAAAATAAAATGTGATGATCCTCAGAGGAGGAGAAAGGTGCATAACATAGACTCCCAGCAAACAAGTGTGGCACGGGGTAACGCGAGAAGTGGCGAAAATACTTCCATCAACAGAGGTTTTGGAAGAGGTTATAACTCATGTTGCCGTGGTTCGATTGATAGCAGTAACAGTAGAAATAGTCTATCGGGAGCAGGTGTTTCTCCCAAGAACACGAGTTACAGACAAGAACAAGGTTATAACTTTAGTATTAGATGTTTTAATTGCGGAAGTTTTGGGCACATGATCAGAGAATGCCGAAGTTTGGGAACCCCACAGCGAGCCCAAGTACCTAGGAACGTAGGGCACGGCATTAGAGAAACTAGCAAGAATGTAGGTAGTAATCACCCAAAAGGGAGAAGCGGAGTGTCAGCCCCAGGCACGACACCCGCGGTAATTACAGTCATAAGGGTAAAAATGACCATAGTATCAGTTCTTGTCGAGGGTCGGTCTCACTCGTTCTTAATTGACACAGGGTCCGATATATCCCTCGTTCGACCTAGAATAAGCAGGAATATTATCGATGAATCTCAGTTAGGAGCGAAAGGCGTAACTGGAGACTCTCTCCAGATCGCAGGTACTCAGTATGTAGAGTTATGGGTAAATGGTCAACGTTACCCATATTGGTTCTTTGTGTGCGTATCAGAGCTTCCTTTCGAGGGAATACTTGGAACCGATTTTCTCCATTATGGCACCAGAATCGACCTGAAAGAAAACGTTGTATCTCAAAAATATATTTTATTTAGATACATATAATTCAATAACTTGCATAATTGAGAAAGAGCAGCAGAAACATGCTGAGAGCATGGCCATCTCTGAACTAGTATCCGGATCTGTGAATGGTAATCAATACAATGAAGTGAAAATGACACAGCACACGATTCTGCGACGAAAATCGGAGACACTGATAGATGTTGCTTTGCACACGGCGGATTGGGACACTGGCTCGAAATTGCTTCTTATCGAACCGACATTGACGAAAGTACCAGGCATCCGTGTGGCAAGGGCAATATACAACTTAATTCTTACCATTAAGAGCCTCCCATAAAACTAGGTGCATTGTAGGAGCAGTACGGCTAGAAACTCTATAGGGACATGTAATAGATTCAGTGAGACGAATCTGGAGGACGGGGTGAACGACCATCCGGGTACCTGTGTATTTGAAAAGAAGGTACTTATGAGGGTGAGTGACCAGTGTGTTATCCCCTTTGTTTCGGATCAAAGGGATGCGTCTCAGTGTTTCGTTCCTCATCGCGATAGCGTCAAAGGGGGCAAGAGGACATGGTGTCCTAGTCGCGCGGAAGATGTAGGAGCGACATGCGAAGTAGACTCTCATGTCGAGAGGACTACTGACAGGGTAGGTCAATTTGAGGGTTCAAGGAAACCTCAGTGAAGGTTCGGCGAAACCTCACAGAGCGTTAGCAAAAGCAGTAAGGGCAGTGACAAAAACCGTGAACATTACTAATGAGACGCTCGTCGTGCCAAAGGGTACGGTAATAGGATTTGACACACTTATCAGTGACGTTGCTGGAGTACTATTCGTAAATAGCGTACCCCGAATGTCCGAGAGAAGTTGTATAAGTCTTGGGTCGGAACAAAGTGATTTAGTGTCGCCACAAATAGAACCACGGGAGAAAATCCTCGTAGATGTTCCTAGAAACAAAGATAAAAAGTGTTCGCTTCCAGGCTCCGAAGCAGTTGTGTTAGCCATGAAGTAAGTGAATTAGTCAGCGAGGTCACGGAACAGGACAGATTTCGTCGCTGTGTCCCCAAAATCCGCTGAGATAGTGTATGCCGAGCAGAGGCAGTTCCGATTCCAAATGAAAACCCCGAGACCTGTCGTAAAAGTTTGAATTGTCGTAGTAATTGTTGTGATGAATTGATATGTGATAAAAGTTTGAGATGTCAGAATAATGTAAGAAGTAGTAAAAACAAAGAAGTTAACTTTGAAAATACGCGCGTAAATGGAAAATCGGTACTGATGTTAGATTGTTCACGTTAAATGAGACTCAAGGTTGTCAGAGTTGTGAAACTCGCACGGAAAATACGTGTAAATCATCGAATGGGGAAAATTAAATGATAAATGTGCCAAATTGTTTAGTGACTCAAGGTAGTCAGAGTTTTGAAACTCACGCGGCAAATAATAGTGACTCAGTGAAGCAGAAGGGTAAAATGTTACCAGAACAACCAAAAGATGAATTAATAGAAGCAGAGAAAATTGTTAGAGATAAACTGAATCATTTGAGTAAGAGTGATTTTAATATAATGTTCCCAGTGTTAATGAAATTTGCGTATATATTTCAAGTGGAAATTAGTTCGAATTTCGGGTGCACAAATCTATTGAAACATAAGATAGAAACAGGAGAGGCCAGACCAATAAAGCAGAATCCATATATAGTACCGCATGCATTGAAACCAGTAATTCCAGAGCAAACAAATGACATTCTTGATAAAAATATTATTTCAGAGAGTAAATCACCTTGGCAGTTTCCCGTAGTAATGGTGACACAGAAAAATAAAGACGGTTCTTTTAAGATGAGATTTTTGTATAGATTTCCGCCAATTAAATAAAGTTACGAAGCAGGATCCTTAACCAATTGCGAATGTCACGGAGACATTAGACTCCTTGCACAGGTCGAAATATTTTTCAACTTTGGACTTAGCGAGTGGCTACTTCCAAATTGAGTTATAAGACAGTGATAGGGAGAAAACGAGTTTTGCTACATTCATGGGGAATTATGAATTTAATAGACTTCCGTTTGGACTGTGTAATGCCCCAGCTACGTTTGAGAGGTTAATGGAGAATTATGTTCTAACAGGTTAGTTAGGTGATCAGTGTTTAGTATACCTTGATGACATTATAATATTTAGTAGTACTGTGAGAGAACATGCCGAGCACATGAGCAAAATATTGGAAAGGCTAGAGGAAGCTAATTTGCGAATCCAGCCTAGTAAATGTTCATTTGTATATGCTAGTGTAGATTACTTCGGGCATGTTGTAAGTTCAAAAGGCGTAGAACCAAAACAGAAAAATCTACAAGCAAACCTAAAAATGTGACAGAAGTTCGCTCAGTGGTGGGTTTATTTCAGTATTATACGAAATTTGTACCGAATTTAGCAGACATTGCAAGATCATTGACGAAATTAACTAAGAAAAGTGAACCATTAAATTGGGGAGCAGAACAAGAGGAGGCTTTTAAAATGTTAAGAGAAAAATTAATTTCATATCCGATTCTTGTATAGCCAGATTTTTCACAACCATTTATTGTGAGTACAGATGCTAGTAATTATGCCATAGGCGCTGTCCTGTCTCAGATGAGGAACGGACACGAGAAACCAATCCTATGCCAGTAGACAATTAAACTCATCAGAAATAAATTACAGTACAACAGAAAAAGAATTGTGTGCTTTAGTTTTCGCCACAAAACAGTCCAGAGCATATTTGTACGGACGTAGATTTACCGTTATTACTGATCATGCTGCATTGAGATGGTTTTTGAATTTGAAAGACCCTAGTTCGAGACTCACTCGATGGGCAGTTCGTTTAGCAGAGTTTGATTTTGAAGTAGTCCATAAACCAGGCAAGAAACACATGAATGCAGATTGTTTGTCGCGAATGGTAAATGCGATAAATTCAGAAGATTTAACTAGAGAATAATTAAGAAATAACAGATGGAAGACGAAACATGTCTAAGTATAATTAATAAGGCAGATAAAGGAAATTCCTTTATTGATAGGGAAGGCATCCTATACAAAAGCGTCGAAGATAAAATTTTAGTAGTTGTTCTAAAGTCGCTTGTGACCAAAGTAATTAGTCATCACCATGTCACTCCATTTTCTGCTCACCAACGCGTGAAGCGAACTCAAAACCTCCTCAAATCTTTGTACTGGTGGCCAACATTGAATAAAGATGTAGATGAATATATTCTGAGGTGGGATGATTGTCTTAGGAGAAAAAGTACGAAGATGACGAAAGCACCGTTAGGTTCTTTACCGCGAGTAAATTCCCCATTCCAGTTGGTATCTCTAGATATTTTAGGTCCCTTACCGATGAGTGAGAAAGGGAATAAATATGTGTTGACATTTGTTGATTATTTCAGAAGGTACTTTGAAGCGATACCAATTCCCGATCAAACTGCAGAGACAGAAGCGAAGTATTTTGTAAAGCAGATTATTTTAAGGCATGGTTGTCCTAAAAGCCTGCTGACAGATCAAGGGAAAGATTTTGTGTCTAGGTGATGTTAGAGACGTGCAAAGTGTTAAAAATTAAGAAGTTACAGACGATCCCTTTCAGACCGCATTGTAATGGACGGTTGAGAGACTTCATCGGACCCTAGGGGACATGATATCTCATTATGTAGATGAATACGGTAGTAATTGGGAAAAATACTAGCCACATTCAGTGCACGCATATAGGACGGTCCCACATTCAGTGACAGGTTATAGCCCACATTATTTGTCGTATGGGAAAGAAGTTAGGCTACCCCCTTTAGGTGAATTGAGTAGTCAGCCTAATGTATTAAAGGGAGGTATGACATCTAAGGAACATGTAGGAATATTGAGTAATAAGTGAAAAGAAGCACGTGAAGTAGCTGGCGAAAGGAATATAGTAGCTTTTGAGAGACAAAAAAAAAGTATTATGACAAGAAGTCAAAATCGCCAGATATTGAGGTAGGTGATTACGTGTATCTACACACGCCAAGTGTTAGGAAAGGCAGAGTATCTAAGTTTCAAAAGTTTTGGTCTGGACCTCATAAAACTTTGAGAAAACTGAGCTCAGTCACATTTGAAGTATTATTAGACAAGATAGAAGTTATCGTGCACAGTGATAGATTAAAGTTGTCTAAAAATTCTATAGAGCCAAGGAGCTCGTGTCTAGGCTATGACATAACATGTAAGGAAAAATCCCCGCGGATTATTGATGAAGTAGAAACAGTTGCGAAATTTTGCGATAGTGAAGGTGATAAAGAATTAAGTGAGGAAAATATTGAAGAAAATATAGGCTCAAAGTCACGCCCAATTTTAGCAGATATAACAGAGTTAGCAGAAATTGGTGAAGTAGTGGACATATGTGTTGAATGCCCTAGGGACGATAGCACCCTCGATTATAGTGAGGGTTATGATAATGTAGAAACCGACGACGTTTGGGAACCGTTCCATTATCTAAAAGGGAAAATTCGTGAGAAAATGGGTGAACCTAGTATCAGGTATAATTTGCGTTCAAATGTAAGAAACAGCTCAGTGGAAGAGAAGGAAGCAGAAATAAGTTATGCGTAGCCTCAGAGTATAATGTAACCTAGAATTGGATGATTATTAGGAGTTCAATGCGAAAAACTAAATAAGAGGTGTATTGGTTTGCATCGCCAAATCACACCATAGGTGCTGGCGTGATTCTGGTCCAACAAATGGACGTCGTATTAACAGGAGACAGATGGACAATAGTGCTAGACATACACATAAGAAAATTGGAGAGTATTAATAAGCAATTTAGGAACCAACTGGGCATAATTAAAGGGATGAAGTTTTCTGGAAACCAAGAGATCGAAAACTGCGTTTAGAGATAGATGTTTTTGGTAGACTAATTGCAGAATTAGAGGAAGAAGTAAACGAATTAACTTTGATATTACCCAGAAAATCGTCTCGCGAAAAGAGAGGTTTGATTGATGCAGATGGTAGTATTCTGAAATTTTTATTTGGTACACTTACGAATGATGATTATGTCCGTATTCACCAAGTCACTAGTGAGTTGGGGACGAGACAAGAAAAATTGATTTATATAATAGAGAAACAATTAAGTTTCGTGAAAGGGATGAATGCCAGCGTAGAGAAAAACTCGAAGGACGTAGGCATTTTAGCAAAAGAGTTAGCGAAAGTAATAAAAACTTTGAACCACATGACTGCTTGGAATACTTTAACAGCCTCAATGATTGAAAGAAATCACAGATTAACGATTAGCAATTATGGGGAAGCCCTTAAATACAGTAGTTTGCTGAGAGAATTAGAATTAACTCTTCAGTCTTATAAACAAGAGGTAACAAAAATAAAAGTGGCATTGGATATCATAGCGACTCGTAGGTTACCCACTTCGTTATTGACTACAGGAAATTTGTCAGAAATCATTCGAGATATTGCTCTTAAATTACCCGCGGACAAGACTCTGATAGCAGGAACTAATTTAGATCAGGTTTACAATTATTATGAAGTTATGACGGTACATGCACTTGCTACAATTGATAGTATACAGTTGATAATTGAGTTTCCTTTGAGATCCGCGAATAGGTATTTCACAATTTATAGAGCCCACCCTTTTCCCGTGTTTGAGAGAAATTTTGAGAGATACATTCAGATAGTGCCAGATGCACCCTATATCGCGCTGTCAGATAACAGGCAGTTTTGTGTGTTAATGTCTGAAGCAGACAAGAGTCAGTGTAAAGGCGGGAATAATATAGTTTGTCCACCTAACGTCCCGACGTTTTCCATAAAGGTTCTGAATTGTCTAGTGAATGTAATATTGTCACAACCTGGTTACGATTATAAAATGTATAAAAGAGAAGTTCTAGGTAACTCGTTCGTACCAGTATTTATTATATCAGTAGATGGTGATAATTGGATTAATTCCGTACTGGGAAAGATGAAAGTTACTAAAATGTGTCCTTATGAAAAGAGTGAAGCACACGTGGTGGAGGAGTGGATCTCGGCGCAGGGAGTCATGTCCCAGGTAAGCAGTTGTCTGATAATTAATGAGATAATTCAGTTGTTGCCATACAGTAACAAGGTAACACATATAAAATACAAAGTGAATGACGTCAAGTTCTCTTCAGTTCAGTCCTTATTAACAAATAGTAAACAAGTGTTCGTTGCATCCATGGAAACTGACTTCAATATTAGTCTGTCAAGGCTAAATACAGAAGAAGATGTAGAATTGAACCATCTCATGTCGGGCATTCATGAATTAAAACATAGAAAGGTTCTGAGTCAACACATCTAACACCACAGTCACTACTTGGTGGGGTTCGTTACGATGGGATGTCCAGTACTTGTCATATGATTCCTGAAACGGCGTCTGTGTGAGACACTGACCAGGTGTTCACGCGCTGCCTCCCACGTCGGAAGGTAGCTGAGACCACATATCCTGCCCAACTTCCCGAGGATCAAGCAGATGCCATGGAGATGTACGCTGTTTCGAGCACAGCTCCAGCCCCGCAGTCGACATCGAGGGTGACAGCCACTACATGCTTTAAGAATTCCATGATACGTCGAAGTGATTAAATGTTGATGCCCAGAGGCAAAAATTAAAGTAGAGTCAGTGAAAAGCAGAGTATGGTGCGCGGAATTTTGAAAATTTAATGCTACCGCAAGTAATGTTACACTAGGAATCCGATATTCCAGAGAGCAACAAATAAAGTGTCCCAATGTGTTTATTCAATTGTTTGATTGTAATGCAATGATTTATTGATTTTTTGAAGATAATTTAACTCAAGTATGAAAACGATTTTAACTATTGTAAGATTAATCAATGAACACAAGATATGTTATGTTATGAACATATATATTCCACAGAATAATATTTCTTTGTTCAATTACTCCATGAACATTACAAATAAATGATGATGTTTAATGTTATCCAATATGTATATTGTGTACCAGACATGTTTCAGCTGCACTTTGAAAAATTACAAAGGCGAACTTAAATAATGAGAAAGGTGACATGATACTCCCCTTTTTGAGTTCAGATAATTTTAAAGTTATTTGATGGAATAGTAATTATATAATTCCCTTTTATTAACTTTAATTATTCAGTTGACCGCGAGTATGTAAGAAATTTCATAAAGCTTCAAGAGAGAAGACTTCTGTGTCAACATCGCTGCTACGCCGAAGATTGTTGGCTGGTCGACCAGAAACCTGAATTTCCATTGCTGGCGAGTCCACATCCTGTTGTTTCTGATAGAGCAGTTACACTCTCAGACTCTATACTTCAACCAGCTTCACTTTGATGACCTTCTCACATATAGCTTCAGCCACATTACTTTCTAAAGTTTTCCTCAGCCTGAACAAAACTTTTCTAAAAGAGGGAGTGATGAAATGTCGCGCGCACTCAGCTAACTTTCCAGTTCAGAGAAAAAACATGTTAGTGAAGAATTTTTGCAACTTATCAGGTTCTGCGGTGCCTGCGACAGGAAACTGCATCCGCTCTAATACAGCCTGCGGTGATTTTAGAACCACGTGACTGCGATTGTTAACCACTTTTGACGGGAAATACGTCCTGTTTTTCACGATATTTTCGTCCCATGACTCCTGGAATCACGTGCTGTATCACGCACTGTATCATGTGCTATTTTCCCGTTACATGATTTCAATACCACACTTTGGGGCCGTGTGCAAAGTTCCAGTTCATTGGTTGACGCCCTAACCTTGCTCTCTCATTGGTTGGCGACTCTTCTCGCCATGACTTCTTATTGGTGAAAGACTGCTCATGCGCGACTTCTTGGTGGAGGGAGGCTTCTCCCAACTACACTCATGATGGTTTATTATGCCATGCACGGCCTGAAGAAGAGAGACTTTAGCAGAGGACACCAGAGACTGCACATCACCGCCTGGGACGAATCGCCTCAGCTGCGCTGAGACTCCACTCTCCTTCACTGCAGTGGCTACGGAATGAATTTGTTTCCATTGCCGTTATTATTTTATTTTATATTAACAATTCCCATGCCGTCTTCCGCCCACATCGCCAAGTAAGTGAATGCATAATTAAAAGTGTATCCATTTCAGTGCTTGATTTAATTAAAAGTGTTAAATTGACTTAGATTATTTCTCATTGAGTGTTTGTGCTCAGCCCTAGACCGCTCGGGCACCACAATGCTTTAACTTGGAATATAAAACATGCATGATAATCGATATTACAATACGACAAATTAAATATATTTATTGAAACTATTGGAATTTTACACTACGAAAAAAGAAGTTCAACGATTTTTACTTAAGATTATAAGAAATGTAGATTACTGGATTAAAACTATGGTTTAAATAAATAATAGGGCATACAATATTTAATTCATTTCATATATTTTGGAATTAGAAGAAAAGATTTAAAATTGCATTTGTCTGTTGTCACAAACCAACAAATTATTGTTAATTATTATATACATTTTTTTGTTGGTGGTTTCATTGTTTTTTTAATTACACTTATATTTTTATTTTATAGTTTGTGCAATAGTAGAAAAACCTGCAAATATAAATTTTACCAAATTCTGAATTTATTTTATAATAATTGTAAAGGTTTATTTCGAACAGGCTACTCCGCTGCCTATAAAGTATAGTCTACTTCGCGGACTAATCGCAATCACATAAAAGATTCAATAAATTAGTGTAAATGCATCACATCTTCCAACCATTCGTTCAATGCGATGCCGAACTACCAATTTGATCAAAACTATTCGTTTGTGCATGTGGGTACTCTGAAATTGACCAAAGTAGTTCAAACGGAAGATAACGAAAGTTTCGATTTGTTGCAGTGCACACCAAGTATTAATGACGTGGCTGCTTTCAGCACGGTTCCCAACAATTCCGACAACATATAAAACATCTCGGAAAATTTAATCGAAACCTATTATTACACTCTGTATTTCGAAAACGATAAATTATTTCTCGAGGACGTGAATGCAGACAAAGTATCGATCGGTGTGAAATCCGACACTCATCTAACCATTTTGGAATTTGGATGGCCCGATGATTAGGCGAAAATATGGCGCTGGTGCGAAAAACGTACACAGAATTTATACAGAGGGAAAATACTTTACTTCCGCTTCGTACATGACACTAAATGCGAAATTTGTAAATGTCAAGATTAATCCATGGATAAAATAAGACAATGGATACAATGATGCTTCAGTACGAAATTGCTTGTTTACCTAGACAACTTCGACGAGTTGTACTCAGAACGAAACACCTTCAAAATGTCTACTCTATACGTAAATTGGCCTTTATCACAAAGAACCTTTACCTTGCTAACGAAATAGACAATGAATATGTTGATGTACGATACTATGATAATAACATGGCTGAAATTTCACTGAAAACCATTAAAGCATCTACTTTTTGACCGGTATGAGTACATTCTTAATCATATTGTTTAGTTACGATTTCAAGTACAAAGAAAAATCCTATTATGTCGATTATTTGAATGAACGTTTTATTTTTTTCACATGAACAAATAAAAAAAAATCATTTCAAACACGTTTCACTTGCCAGTCTCTCGTACTTTTCAATACTTGAATTTGCGTAAAGTTTATAGATTTCCCTTTCCCGTCACTTTTACGGTACGTCAGTTGAACAGTAATGATGGATTACGAAGGTGACGACGGCAATGTGTGATTTACTACAATAATCCTGTGCATAATGATATATAAGAAGATGAATAATAAAAACCATATACATATATATATATATATGGGTATTGGCACCATTTAAATATTAGGGGTTCTGGCTTTTGTGATTTGGCGCATCGTTAAAAACAACTACCCCTGCGGGAACTGCTAAGAGAATAAAGAGTTAAATCGGTGAAAACAAAATGTAAAGTAATGATTCAGTATGTAGTTCTTGTCGTTTTGGGGTGATACTGACTACAATAAAAATATATTACGGTTTTTTATTTCGATATTTGTATTCGAGTATGTAATCAAAATATTGTCTATGATGTGTATATTATCGACTACACGTGAATTGTGAAAACAAAAGAAAATAAATAAGAAAACTAAGGATATAGAAAAAAAATGTGTAATCATCTTTCTGATACTCGCATACATATTTTTTGTAAACCACTTGCATAAGATACACGAAGACGTGGACCACCTTAGGAAAGCAATAAACAATATGCATACCTTTTTATCTCGACCAAAATCGCCTTCGCAAAAACATTTACCAACATCTCTACCATGCGAAACCATGCTCAAAACAGACGAATATACGTGTAATTTAGATGTCTACAAGAATGGTGTGTTGATTGATAATGTGGAAATACGGATGCTGAAAAAAACAGCCAAACTAGAATAAATTTATTAACGTTTCCTTTTACCAAATCGAGAGTTATGCTATAAAACAATAACTATTATATATATATATATATATATATATATATATATATATATAATTTTTTTAATGGGTTATATAAAATATTTTTTTGTAAATAATCAATCATGTTTCTTTTAATTATTTGTAAAAAAACGCGATATGTAATAATAGTAAACAGCTAATAATATGTACATCGGTAGCAATATTAATCATCAACATACTCTTGTTTATAGCAAGTATTAAAATTTGCATGGAACCAATCGCTGGGTTGTTGATTATTTCTAATTGTATCTTGGCAGTCTATCTTACCATCGTCGTCATCAAACTTCCCAAACCTCTAACTTGTGAGTTATAAAATAAATAAGCATAACCACGTAACAATGTTGAAGGCTCTCGTTAAATTCGCTGGTAATGTAGACAAGGCGGGTGAACATGCAATGATTCGACATTCGCTAGTCCCGAATTTATCAAAAGATACAGTTTTCAAAAATATTTTTAACAATCAATCTTTGTATGGCTTGAAAATGATTGCAAATTTCGGGGGGGGGGGGGGGACATTACGAATTGGAAACACCACGATTGGTGGATTTATGAGCAAGATAAAAAAAAAAAGGCCATTTTGATGCTGCTTTCGGTCAAACAGACTCGAGCATCCATCTCAACGAAAAAAAAAGCGAAAAGTTTTATTGTATGAAATAAAAAATTTACCTGGTTATGTGCTGCATAAAATTCAGCTCGGATCCAAAAAAAATAAACTCGTTGAATCCAGCACTGAATAAAGAGACTAATTCTAAGAATGTTGCAAAACTAATTATGATCGATCCCAAGCTCGCGAAAGTAAAAATCATTTTTCTCAGAGAACAAAACTTGCTGGTTACAGCGCTCTTTCTGCCGTCGTTGATTCGGATCTGGCCGCCTAGATCGATAGGTACTGGAAAGCGAATAAACGGATGAATTCGCTACGAAAGCGACAATGGAAAACTCAAAGTGTGTAAAGTCAATCATCTCGGTTGTCGGACGTTTTCGAACCATAGTTAATTGTATTTATGATACGATAAAGTTTTATGCGACGGGGTAAAAAAAAAAAAAACGCCTGGTGTTTGGGGGCGGGTGGTGACTTTGCATGTGTTCATTGTCAGAGTGCTCGAAACGATCCTCCCGCGACGGACATCAACATGGATTATCGTTGTGTCGATGCCTCGTGGACGGATGCGATCGCCGATATATTGGCAAAGACGTGGAGAATGTTATAGCTTTTGGCGGCGATGTATTCGACTATACGAGAAACATATTTCGGTATTTGTATTACGGATTAATTTTTATCGGTGGGGTCATTATTTTGGGTTTTGCCACCTACCTTTTAAATTTTTTTCGGATGTGGTTGAAGGGTAAGAGAAAGATAAGTGGAAATGACGACCCCAGACAATGCGAATTCCGTACTCAAGCTGTTTGAGGTGTAAGAAACCTTGTCGCAGATACTCAATTTAACTGATTGGCATTTCAAATTACTCGCAAATATTTTGGCAACTTATCGTATAATTGATCGTCCATTAAATTCCCTTACCGACAGTTCATTAATCGACTATTTTACCATCTATTTTGCTAATCACTTTCCGTGCGGTTTGAAAAAAAAAATATTATTTACAATCGATGCGCAAAATCAATCTCGAGCGGTTGCGGCTGTCGTGAACAAAAAAATTAAAAATTCCGCATTAAACAAACAGTAGGATCTTATCTCGCAAGCATATCGCTGGTACCATAATTTCCCGCTAAATTTTGTGCACCACATGTATTCTTTCGAATTGTTGCGGGTTCGTATCAAATACAATGGCTAAAGGAGTTGTGCAAATTCGATCATTATCTCGAAATTGTGGATTTTCAAAAAACTTACAAATGCCCATAATTTAAGCCTCTGGTAGCTATATATGGGAATGCATGCCATTATGATTGTTGGAGACACGTTCGTGGATTATTGTGTGTAGATAGAAATTCGAAATTATTGCATTTGTGGTTCCGCGATAATGTAGTGGCAAAATGGGAAGATTTCCAAAAACAACTACAAAATTTAAAATAACGTGTATCAAAGAATTTACATTCAGTGTTTGTCGCAGGTTCAAAACAGAAGAGATAGTTCGACTAAATTGCTACAGGTAAAATCTCCGCATCTGTGGGCCAACTGAATAAAAGTTTCCATGGATTGGAGTGACAAGTTGGAGAAATTCACATTGTCTAACTGTATTATATATTTCACAAATGAATATTTTTTTTGTAAATAAAATATTTTTATATTTTGTTTGTAAAGATTTTTTTATTTATTTACTCGAGTTGTGGTAATTGGTTACATACATTTCCCACACCTATCAAAACCAAACCAGCTACTACTCTTATGTTTGTCAAATTACCAGAGTAGGCCAACATCAATCCCAAAACTGTAAAAATAACACTTAGGCCTATCAAATAAGCTTTTTTTTTGTTTGCATTCTCTTATCCCTTTACGGAATAATTTTCGTATTATGGTAATGGTATACTAGTTAGAATGCAACTACGATTTTTAATTTAAAAAATTATAAAAGTCGAATTTTGTACCAGGCAATTTTTTTTTTGTGTATATAAGCTGTTGGGCTGTTTATAAAACCATTACAACTACAACATCGTTGGACAGGAGATCTCTTTGGTTGTCGAATTACCAAAAAAATTGATTGTAGGATTTAACTGGTATTGTGAAAACGTCTAAAAAAATTCAACTTAAAAAAAATTAATCATGGGGAATAATACAAGCAGTTTGCAAAAGAGCTGGATTCGATATTCTAACGAATATGAACTCGCGAAATATAACGTCCCAAATACAGATCTTTATAATAAAAAATTATATTGAATTCAGGGCAATGGCAAAGCAATTAAATATCAGAAAATATTCCTGTAAAAGAAAACAAAAACTTATATAGAGGATTGACAAAGTTGAAACTAACCATCGGGGTGTAAAAACAATAACTTATAAAAAATACTGAAATCGAAGAATTAGATTAAAAAAAAAAAAAAAAGCTATTGGAACAGTATTAAAAATAGAAAAATATTATAATTTAAACAGAGATACTTTCGTGGAACAAATTGTCAATTATAAATTTATTTCAGAAAAAACAATTCCAAAGAATTTAGAAGACTTGGAAGTGTCAGAATGTAAGTAAATTGCTAAAGAATTCAGATTTAAAGGTTATGCATGCATGAATAAAAATAAAAGCATCAAACAAATAATTTGATACTACTCATACTAAATGAAAGGAAGAAATTGAAGAAAATTCACGAATTTTACTTCGATACAAATAATTTTCAAAATATCTGTGTTCTAAATTCGTTGTCAAATACCTACTGATAATAAAGCCCTTGTTTTTTATAAGGATATAAATGTAATTTCATAAAACCATTTCAACCGAAATGATGTCTATTAGAAGGACTCTTCAACTGTCGAAAAATATGAGTTTTGACTTTTGGATTTTCGTGGTCATCAATAATAATGGTAATGAGAAATTATGATTCAAAGGGAAAGATATAGCTTCATTTCTCGGATATAAAAAAACACATAATGCAATTTTAAATTTGGTTAAACCAAAATGAAAAAGAACATGGGCAGATGTGAAGGGATTGGCCCTCACCTGTGAAACCCCCTCTAATTAGCAACAACATATGATTTTTATCAATAAAAAAGGATTGAATTTACTGATACAAAATTCGAGAATACCTACATCGAAATACCTGCTACAAAAACTGATCAAAGAATTTGACTTGAAACTGAATATTGTTTCGATAATAAAGGAACGTTACATTAGCATAATTATGGATTGTTTCAAACACCTGAAATACAAGTTACAATATACAATCAATAATTTCAGAATAGATTTCTACCCTTGGATTACAAAATTGCAGTCGAATGCGACGAATATAATCACAAATACAGAAACATTGAATATGAAATCGAACAACAAAAACACATTGAGAAAAAGCTAAATTGCACATTTATCAGATTCGATGTGGATACTGAGAGTTTCAATGTGCATGATGTTATAAACACTATCATTCAATTGATAGAACAAAGGAATTTTAATTTATACAATGTTTTCAACAGTATCATTCGAATTATTGTACAAAAGAAATTAACCATTAAAAAAAAAGAAACCTTTGTTCATTAAATAATTGTATAAAAGAATAATTTTGTAAGCAATTAGTCTATATATAAGTAACAACTATTACACCTATAATGTCATTGGAAAGGAGATCATATTAACTTTCGAATTTCGAAAACTTCAACTGTTGGATTTTTACACTCATAGACCCTTTGTGGGTGAAAGTCTTTATGCAAAATGGACCCATTATTTAAATTAATTTTTTGGTCAGGAAAATTGGTAAAATGCTGAAATTCAATTTGGGTCTGCACGAAAAGTGTCCCCCTTTAAACTTCTATTTTTCATATTTTCAACATAAAGTTTATCTGACTCCCCTTGACCCCCCAATTAAAACCTTTGCTATGAACCAACATCACACATTACTTTGAAGGAAGATTATGGGTGAGGGTCCTTATAAAAGGCCTCCCTCATTAAAATTTAATTTTTTCATATTTATTATTACATAAAATTAATATTTTTGTATATATACACACACACATAATATAAAGTAACTGAACATCATTTCACTCACAATATCGTTGGTCAAACTGTATTTCCATTGCCAAACTTCCAAAGTTTATAATGTTGGATTTTTGTGCTGATCGACCATAGTAATCGAACAATTTTTGTTCAGAGGGAAAAGTTATAGCATAATTTATTGGATGTAAGAACTCACATAAAGTAACTTTAAGCTGTGTAAAAAAATAAATGGATGATAATGTGGCCGAATTTGAAAGGTATTTTTGACATCTGCTCCAACTAACACCTTCAATCCAAAAAAGGGCTATTTCCAAAATTCAATTTGGGGTCCAGAAAATTGGTACAATGCAAAAAATTCAATTCTGGGGGTTACAAATGTCCCTCCAGAAAAATTTAATTATTTATATTAATTATTAATAAAAATAAATATTTATTATATAATAAATAGAATCACAAGAAATATAAGATATTATTTTTGTCTTCAATTTTTTATATTGATTATTAATAATAAGTTTATTGACTCCCCTTAAGGTACCCCCCACCCACTAACACCTTCATTACAAATCAACATCATAAAAGTTACTTTAAATGGACAATGAGAGTTTATGCCCCACAAATGCTCTCTTTAAAACTCAATTTCCCATGAGATTTCGCCAGAGGCCTCAATGATCAACATTCCTCCCCCACCCCAACTCCTACTTCCAGCAACCAAACAAATTGTAGTATTTCACTTCCCTTCCCCACCCCTCCATCCAGTTTGGCCTATATGGTGGCGAAATCTAAAAAAAAAAAAAAAAAAAAAAAAAGGCATCAGTCGATGCCGAGAGCTGTAAATAGAAACAGCACTCCTCCTCGTAGAGCAGAGAAGGAATAAGGCGAAAGTATAATAATTATATATATTACAAGGTATATTTGTCATCATATATTATTCTACTTATTCCATATTCCTTTTCTGCTCTGGGAGGAGGGATGTTTCCCCATTCAGCTCTCGGTCTCGACTGATGTCTTTTTTATTCATATTTCACTGCCTTATAGACCAAACTGGAAGGAGGGGAAGAGGGAGGGAAGTGAAATACTGAAATGTGATTGGTTTTTGAAAGTAGGAGATGGGGAGAGGGGCAATGTCGGTTACAACACACACACAAGTGGGTTATCTTGAAACTAATTCATTTTTATCAAAATAATTTTTTCTTTATAAATCATTACCTCAGTTACTGATTGGCATTATCGTGGCATAAACTATTTCTACAATCGCACTCGAAAGGAGAGTAATTTCGTTCACTTTCAACAGCCATTGTGGGGAATGGATTTCTTGTGACTGGACACACAAACATTTTTTATATTATCTGTGAGTTTCTCTTTTTGTCCCAGATTACAACTGCTTGTGAGGTAGGTTTCGATTGTTTGCACGATCATCTTGGAAACATCTCTTGGTAAAATATTTTATGAAAGGTAATAGTGAGAATGAAAGTTTAATTGCAGCTGCAAGTACAAGTTTTGTAGTGGTGGGCTCGTGTTTTTCCGTGGACAAAACAAGCTGCATAATTCAAAGTAATTGATGAATTTAGTTTTGTAGCCAACGTTTATGCCTTTTGTTTTGTAGAGAACATCGAGTCCATTTATCGGTTTATTGGAGTGCTCTGTTTCTCTCTGGAACTCGGTCACATGATTATCATAATACCACTCGTTTAAAATATGTTTTGCAGTCAAAATTTTTAAACACTCTTCGAAAGCGTCCACTCTGATGTAGTACCAAGGTCCGAAACATACAATTTATTCTTTGCAAGTTTGATGATGATGATGATGATATCAAATAATAATTAGTGTACATTTAACATTTCTGTATCACTTATACTTTTTTCATAAGTGTGTATATTTTGTAACACGTTATATACTTCTTGAAATAAGATAAGATCATGCTTTGTGTATATATACAAATTTATGAATCGATAAAAACAACAAAGATGAAAGCACATCGTTGTTGACTCACTTGTTGGAAATTGTACAAAGAGAATCCCTCTTTTTTGTGGTGAAATTGCAAATTTCAAAATACATCGATATCCTTCCTCTTGATACTTTTCGATGATTACTCGGACATTGTGTTTGTCAACTGCAATGTTGAGGAACTCGAGCCGCATTCGTACAGAGCACATTATTATTTGTGTAAGTACATTGACGAATCTAACATCTCTACTCACATCTCGAACCCTGATACTAGACAAGAGTTTGTTTTATAATTCTGGTATCCTATACAAGTGTTTCACACCCTATACCACCCACTGTGAATTCGATTCAATAGAGTTAATTTCCAAGATATGAAAATCCATAATCACGTTTGTTACTTTTGATGACGACGTACTCTATCCGGAACAAATTATCCTGGAAATGTTGAACCTTTTTTACCAATGCATCAATAAATCGGCCAATTTCGAGTTGAGAGATGATTACTCTGTTCTGCCCCATATTTCATACTCGTGCTCAAACAGGGAATTTGAGCACTACCTAAATCAACTTTGTCACGAAGAGGACTTGGTCAACACCCTATTTGAAAATTAACAAATCGAAAATGCAAATTATTCACTCATCTTTACGACAAAACACCAATTTCTTTACCCAAGCATCCATCTCGTCGAAAGGATGCTTGCCGATACCATAGCCCATCAATAATTGGCCAAGTTGATGACCAATCATGATGGTATTCCCACAGCCAGCACCTATGACAAGTTGTACCTAAAACACAATGATAAATCTTCTTCCTTTCTATGAAGGAGCAAAAAATGAAAACTAAAAAGTAAAAAAAGATTTTTTTAAATACATACTTGTATATAAAAAACATGCAATAACAAACTCCAAAGATTAGTTATGTCAGAAATGGATCTTGATAACCTAGAACAAAAAGTCATTAAAGTGGACCGATGTTTGAGTAAACTACGAAAAATTGTTTCTGGAAATTGTAGATTGCCATGTCAAAAGAGACAACGGCAACTGCATCAGAGACGACCGAGCCAACATCGTCTATGGAGGCTGCTGCAGAGAAAACGGCTAAAGAGGTTCAAGTCCCAACTGCCGTTGTTGGTAAACCCATAAAAAATCAAAAACTAATTACAAATGAAAACATCCCATATAAAAAGGTGAGGGGCCATCGCCATAAACAACCCAACCATAATCACTGGAAGATTCCATTCAGGCCCATCATAGCAGTGAGGAAAATAGTTCCTGCAAACAAAAAAGGAAGAAAAAACTTTGAAAGATGTGGTTCCATCGAAAAAAAATCGAGTAAAACAGAAAAACTAGAAAACTAGGATGATCATTCGACCATTCTCACAGATGGATAGATCATGTTGAATGCATTGGAGCGTTCGAGTAAAGGCAAAGCCATCGATTCGGAATTGGTCAAACAGTTGCTGACTCCGAAAATTTCTATACATTTACACATCAAGTGTAATCATCAGTGCATAAATATCGCCACTCAAACTAGGAGGGGAGACAAGATTGAAACCACCACACTTTTATGTAAATTATGCAATCACCAAAAATAAAAACCAAGCCATGAAATTATCAAAAGTAAAGACACTCGAACAAAGTGGTCTATTCGTCATCGAATCATTAAAACACACATATTTAATTTCTTGTAAATGCCAATATAAAAATAGCGAATCTAGGCTAATTGAATTACTTCAGATTCCACGAGAATGTGTTGAAAAAAAGGAAAGTTTGTTTTTGCTGCCTGTCGTGAATTCGTCGAGGAAACACACAATGTTCCGTGCGGCGAATGCTGGGTCGACTTTAATGGATTCCATCTGTACTAGTACGATAAGGGTCCTTGTTGGAAATATCACATTTTCGTCATGTTTACCAACAATGCTAGACTCGTGAAGAACGGTTTTTGTTTGACGGCAAATGTCTGTCGTTGGGTGGAAAAATCAGTTCCAAATTCCTTTAATAAACATCCTAAAAAAATGAAAATAAAAATACTCAAAACAATGGTGATGAGAAAGGAAATAATGGCGGCGGTAATCTCACTGACCTCATTAACAGTGGAAGAAAAAAACAACTTGGAATTACCAGTGTGTCGAGCCAATGAATTGAACATCTACACCATCCCGCAAATGTTATTCCGAAATGATTCCGAGCATAACAGAGTGCTGAGACTATCTGTGAAAGAGTACGTAAAGTGGATGTTGGACTTTCAATTGCACGACAGCAGACTATAGTGAACGAACTTTTGTGCATGGGAAAGATGGTCGTTACCTGGTCGAGTTTCTGCCACCAATTGTACATAGACTGGGTGTTGATGTATAGGAAATGCATCGGCGAGCCGGGCGAAGTGGTCGAGATCGAGGAGTCGAAATTGGGCAAATGCAAGAACTGCAAAGTACATAAAGTTCATGGCCAGTGGGTTTTCGAGGGAGTGCAGTGGGATGATCTGACGAAATTATTCCTGGTGCCAGTGGAAAAGAGGAACGCGGCGACTGTGACAAAAATCATTCGTGAGTGGATCGCTCCAGGCACGACAATAATTTCAGACTGCTGGCACGATTACAGCAACTTGGACATTCACGGCTACCGTCACATGCAGGTGAATCACAGGAGGTAATTTGTGTGCAGTGAAAAGAGTGGAATGGTAAACACTCGAAACATGCTAAAAATGAAGAGGGGAGAGACAATGAGGGTGCACACTCAAAACATCGGGCGAAGTTGGTGGTTTGTGCGATACAGCATTCCCTGCTTTCGCCAACGGAAAAAACCTTGGGTCGGCTACCTGGCCGAGAACGTCTGGAAAAAGAATCACACTATGCTGATTCACGCCGCCGACATGCACCATCGTAATCGACGTAGAGGAGATGGTGGCGAAGACTATACCAATTTCGACAGTTATCTGTTTGTTACTGTTGTTTTAATTTACAGGCACGAGTGAGATTGAGTTAAAGTTGCAGTTTAAAATAATGTTTGAATGGTATATTAGTGTTTTAGTTTACAGGGGCGAGTGATACTGTGTAGCTGTTTGTTTTAAATTACAGATTTGAGTGTAATTGGTGTGTTATTTTATTAAAGTTGAAATTAATGTTTAATTGGGTTGCTATTTGATTCATGTTTAAATTATTGTTTTATTGTGTAGCTGTTTGATTCAAATTAAAATTAATGTTTTATTGAGTTGTTGTTTCATTTAATTTACAGGTGCAAATGAGACAGTGTAACTGTTTGTTTCAGTTTTAAAAAATATTTGAATAACTTGGTGTTCGTTTCGGTTTTGAAAATTTGTTTGAATGACTTGCTGTTTGTGTCAGATTAAAAAAAATATTTGATTTACCTGTTGTTTGTGTAAACATTCAGTCGCGATCTGGAAAAAATCCTAAAATAGTCGAGTAGGTCATGATGGGTCCACCCGGCGATGACTAGTGTACTTGCATCTGTTCCATTAGAAAAATTTGGATCTGCCAGTTTCAATTATGGAGTTATATTGATTTTTTTTTTAATTACATTAATTTGCAATCCCGAAATGGCATAGTGTGGTTGTATCTGTCATGACTGGTTCAGCTGACGATGGATGCAATTGCATACGCTTTTGCTTTTGCGGACTTTGGACCAGCCAGTTTCGAGTATTGAGGTAATTTATTTAAAAAAAAAAGTGATAATATATATAACCTTCAAAACTATATGGTTAAATATATAAAAAGTTGAATTTTTTACCATAGTGATTGCATACATGAGAGAAATTGTGTGTTAAATTGTTGTTTAATAAAAAATGAATTTTCAACTGTACAATGTTTTACTGTACCCTTTTAGTGATTGCGTACATGTGAATCTTGATATAATAAACGGTTAAAATTACAATAAAAATATTAATAATTATTAAATATTCTCTTTAAAATTAATAAAAAAAATTATGCATCACAAATCGTGTGCACTTAAACAGGGACGAGAAAAAGGCGAAAGAAAATAATTTTTTGGATATGTGAAAGGAAACTTTTAGCTATAGTTTACTTTGGCACCTAGATACCCCATGGGAAACAGATGGGGTCTTTTACCCTATATTCCATTTTCTGTTTGGATACTCTATAGGAAATAATTGGGTGTAGGTCGAAATTTCCCCCCCGACTCGGCTGGATATGCAATTCGAAACAAGTGAGGTGTGGCACCAATTTCCCCCCTTCCCACTTCGATACGCAATATCGTCCTCTTTGGTCCTGCATGTTTTGTCACCTGGATACACAAAGGGAAACTTTAGGTAAAAAAAAAAAAAAAAAAAAGTTTTTCAAGGTGTGCTGGATATGCAGGGGAGAACTTTGTATTTTATTTGGGCTATTTCCCAGTCGTGGTTGGATACGATATTGGCCGTTTTTTGTCTCGACTTTTTTTACCATTGGATACATAATACAATGGTTTTTGAGCGCTTCAGATATGTGATACAGAACAATCACCATTAATTTTGATTGTGAAAAGTAATCGTACGACACAATTAATGTAGAGTAATAAAAGTTTGTGAGCACCATTAGTAAGAGAGATGCATGTAGACGAAGCTTTTCAGCAGGCCTGTGAGCACACATAATCTAATCCTCACCAATCCAAACAAAGTGCCACTGGGTGAAATCACCTTAAAATCATATGCAATTTGCAGTAAGAGCCCGAGGCGAATAATCACTGTGAGCGTACCGTAACCACGGCCCAAGAAATTTCAGACGTTATCAAAAATGCAAATTTTGTTAATTACTAAATGTCATGTAACACTGTAAGAGGTACAAAAGTGTACATGAATGTTAAGTGGAGGAAGGGTAATATTGGAGAACTAACTGAAATATGTAATTATGTTATAAAATACACATTAGGAATTAGAGCAGCTTGGAGATCCCAGTAAAGATATGTATTGTAGAGTGAGAATGAGTAATGTTTCCCATGTCACAGCGAATGAAGTCGAACAGTACTGACGTGAGCCGAGCTCCTGGCCCCTATACCATTTACCCAACAACAAAAGCAACTAGGAGGCACACACTACCATGCGAAGTAGCATGCTGGCGCACATCATGACACAGGAGCAAGATAGTGCAAGACAGTGCAGTGCCATATCTGTTTTAGGTACACCGCAACAAAGGGGATGGACAATGGCCATGCGACTATGCACACTTGGCGCACTGATACAGAAAATAGTAACCCATATTATTATTTTCACGTAATACTTTCAAAGTACTGTAGTAGTAACAAACTGTTACAAATGCAAGGTAAAACACCAGTAACGAACTCTCAAAAGCCTAGAGTTCTTTTTCAGGTGTTTTTCAAGTGTTGTGTTTTGTTTGCAATCACATGTCATCACCTTTACATCACCGTACGTATTTTGCAGAGAGTTATACATTTGTTGATTTGTGATGTGTTTTTACGCAAGTCATTGCAAATGTGTATTTTGTTAGAATAGTTTTTATCGTGCAATGTGCAAGGAAGTAGTCCCACGTGGCACTCTCTGGCGGCAACCCCGGCGAGTGCGCCATGTTGGAAAGTCAGTCATCTTGGAGAGCTCAGAGAGGTCGGTTGCATACCGTTCGGTTCCGCACCTGGGCAGCATTCACCGTTAGTACCCATCATTTTTCACTGCAAAAGCTTAATTTACTTCAGAATTTTTTTTGTTAGCTGTCCGGGACACTACCTCTCAACTCCCTAGTGCTTGCATCAACTGAGGAAGCATAATTATGCACCCAATGTAATGCACTGGCTTCGCGCCATTTTTTCATAATGTTACTGGTGCCGACCGGTACTTGTTCGGCCAGTTATTTGTAAAGTATTGCCTTCGGGACATGTTTCATTAATACCCAATAAATATCACGTCGGAAATAGTGTGTTTTTATTGAGGTAAGCCACAAGGCATTTCAGGGTATTGGCTCTAATAATTTCCCGCCAAATTACACGTGTGGAACTTTCTTTTCTTTGCAAGTATTTCAGCGAGTAAAGTAGCATAGGGGTGTGGATTCCCTTAATAACCCACCACATAACACACATACTATTCATCAGTCACCAGAGGAGAGTAGCAGCATGGAAGGATAGCTGCCTTTGCCGTCGGTGACACGACCCAGGGAGAAGAGACTGCTCTACCACTTCACGACACTAGGTCTGATAGTACCTGGCGCCCGGGTAAATTACCTCATTCAATTCACCTAATTCCAGAAAGATCCAATCCTCAACCTTTAATTTTTCCAATTCTTATTCTGGCTCCTGGGCCACTATGCATGAACCACACCTTACAGCACTTGGACACCGTCAGTACGTATGTTAATGTATCCCACCAGTCACGTGGCATAGCAAGCATGGAACAATTCCAAAAGGAAGTTAGTTGTTCACCCTGTTATTTCTAAAAGAAAGAGGTAGATTGTAACCTAGTTAAATTGTGGAATGATAGAATTTCTTATGCCTCCCGTGAAAGAAGAGTTAAGGCCCAAGAGCCGCAAATATAACATAGTTAACAAAGGGAACTGATAACTATCTAGGCAAACTACATTATGCTCTTAAGAGTATGTACAATATTATGTGAGACTAAGGATAGTAATTGACAAACTGTAGGAGTAACTGTTTTATTTAAGCTTATGTAATTTTACTAACGTAAAATTGTATTTCATTTTGGAAATACAGTTAAAACCAAGTACTTTGGTGAATAGATTTGGGCGACTCTTAATAGTGATGTCTTGAGGGCGATTGAAGTGAGTATGGAGTGGTGCTAGAATGAAGGGGTGGGAGAAATGGGAGATCCTCGAGAAAACCCACCCGCCAACAGCATCGTCCGGCACATTTCCACTTGTGAAATCTGGTGACCTGGTTCGCCTTGATGGGTGTCATGTATATAGGTCAAGGCATGTAGCGGCCCGAGACAGTGTGTAAACGTATGTCACATGCTCCTACCCCTAAGACAGTTTGTCTGACCATAGCCTGCAACACCGCCGCTGCAGGGCTGCATGCTCTGCGTTGCGTAGAGTGCGCACCTGGTCGCTGGGACGATCAGGCGTAGAGCAAATGTAAGGCACAGTGGTGCAGAGCAGCCTGTGGTTGCCATGGAGCTGCTGTGGAGGAGGATGAAATAGACCGACTATCTTGAACTAAGAGCATAAGCCCTAATTAAAGGCATTGTTGTTGTGTTTTAATTAAAGGATTTATTTCTTGTTTTGTTTATTTAAGTGTTAATTGTTTACAGTGCAAGAGTCATGTGTCATCATTCATTTCATCTTTCACATAGTGTTTTGTCCATTCCATTCACCAAGAATTTAGTATTGCGAGATTATTTTGAGGGTGTTTTAAATGTTTTATTAGTTATATAGCATGTTGCAAGGGCAGGAACTGCAAGTCGCCACAGAAAGTAGTGCCGTTTCGGCGCAAGGGAAAGCTGAGGCGAGTCCGCATGTCGAGTGGGAAGTCAGTCAGCGCATAGCAACCAATAGAGATGGAGCGCATGTCATGAACTCCGGCATTTTCCTGCGTGTGCTAGGCGGCCTTGGATATTTTGCATCTGGACATTCACTACAATAGACTTTAGCATAATGTCAGAACCTTTCTTTTGTCGTAGCCGTCCGGTAAGCCACCTCCTCTCCCCATGGGAATAACATCGCCCAGGGGAGCTTTATTTTGCAGTAACAATTGTTTGTCATAAGACGTTTAGCAGTTATACCGCATGGCCGGTCATAATAGCCAACAACGTTCATGTAAAGTGCCCTCGTAGAAGGGAATGTAATTCAACATAATAAATACTTCTGTGAATGGAATGGTATGTACTTTATTTACGTCGCATCATGCAGACAGGCCCCTATGATACCCACTCACTCAGCTTACGTAAGTCATTTAATATGCAAGTGTTCATGAGTCTTGTTTCGCATTGTATGGAAGTGTGGGAGGCCTCGACAGCCCACGTACGCATGTGTAATAGTAAGGTATGTTTCCCGCCAAGATCAACAATGGTGCATAACGAACCAATGGGCTATTGTTTAGCAAACATAATTCATCTGGAGCAGTAATCAACGAGGCAGAGGTCAACACTTCAACGGCGAGAAGATTGGTCCGGGCATACAGCCCGCAACCCCGAGGTTAAGAGATGCAGGATCAAAATTGACATCACCTTAACAGCACCTGGTGCCCACTGGGTATGGATCATTCCTAGACCTCACCATCACCGCTCCTGAAAACCTCATTTAACCCTTTTCCAACATCCCAACTGGCATCATGTTGACTGGCCCAAGTGCGGCTATTGCTCATTAAGCCAAATTTGACCATGTTAAAACAAACATGTTATCAGGTTGCATTGTGCTAAAAAGACAGCTATTGTTTAGTATTGGTATTTAATAGTTTACCCAATAAAATAAGTGCATACTATCTAATATTGGTATATAGTGTATTCAATTACCTACCTGCAAGATGCCGGCATGGTGCCGAAACCCGGGATGTGTGATGAATGAGTTAATAAGCACTAAAACAACACAAGCTACTAACAAGAGATCATCATGGCCACAGAGCCTGGTATGAATCTAAAACTGCCTAAACCACTAATAATAACAGAACGAGGTATGGCATATTCATGGAAGTTATGGAGTCAACAATTCGAATGATATTCATTCGCCACTAACCTCATGAAAAAAGTCCGGAAATACAAGTTGTCACCTTCATGACATAAATATCAGCTGCATCAGGACCAATAACACATTTTCACTTGCCAAGGCCGAAGAAAACAGCAAAACAGTGATAAAAGCAAAATTCGATATATATTCCGCACCAAAAACCAACAAACTATAAGAGGTACATGTTCAACAAGATAATGCAAATGGAAGACCAAATCTTTGACAACTTACTGACATCAGTTATTAATCAAGGCAAAAAATGTGAATTCCAGGAACTAACAAATAGCTTACTTCGAGACAAAATAGTGGTGGGCATTGCCAGTAACTCAACATATGAATGTCTACTAGCAAAAGAAAAACTAACCTTTGATCAGGCGGTAAAAATGTGCAGAGCTGCAGAGTTAACCAAACACCAATGTCTAACCATGAAGACAGAAACATCACCAATGGTTGAGGCCATTCGCACAGAAAGATATGGCAAAGGAAGGCCCTCGAAACAGACAACAGAAAAAGGGGGGGGGGGGGGGCAGTCATTAAATTCACTCCGAGTACTCCAGATGTGTGGGTTCCCACCAGCGAAGGTCATATCCTGCATTTGGAAAATCCTGCCACAAATGGGTGAAACCGGGGCACTTTCACAAATATGTATGTAGGTCTCGACAAGTTACTACATTTATGGATGCGACATTACAGCCAGAAAAAGGTCAGCATGCCCACAATGTAGAAGAAGCAGAGGAAGTATTCCTAGTACCATGCCTGTCTACTGCTGAAACCGAGTTTGACTGGGTTGAAACATTAACACTGCATCCTAACCACAAAGTAAACTTCAAGTTTGATACTGGTGCACAGTGTAAAGTTATAACCACTTGAATTGCTAATAAGAGTAAACTAAAATTCATCCCATCTGAGACTAGAAGCATAATGTCTAGTGAAGACTCTGTTCCTGTACTCGGGGAAGTACACTTACATGTAGTGACTAATAGTAAAAAGGCAGCAGTGGTTAAGTTTTTTTTATTTTTGACAACAGACACCAATGTGTACTAGGAAGGAAAACGTGTAAAAGTTCATAAAAAAAAAAGCTCGAAACAGTGGACACTAATGACGAATTATTTGATGGTATTGGTTGCTTAAAGGGCTTTGTGTATGACATCGACCTAGTACACCAACCTAACATCAAAGTACATACACCTCGCAGAGTGCCCTTTCCAATAAGGAACAAAGTTAAGGAAGAAATTGACAGCATGGTGAAGAGCAATATCATAGCACCCATCACAGAACCCATCCCAACTGTCTCAACCATGGTGGTGGTATGCCAAAATGGTAACTTAGGGTTCGAATATGCATTGACCCTTCTGATATAAACAGAAACCTGAAAAGATGCCATTTTCCTCTCCAGACACTCGACAGAATAGTAACTTGCTTACATCAATCTAAATATTTCATGCTACTGAACTGCAGGAAAGGATTCTGGCAAATAAAAAGTGTCAGGCAGATCTTCCAAGTACCTCACATTTGCAACATAATGGGGTCGCTATGCATGCAAATGATGCACTTTGACTTGGCATCTGCTCCCGAAGTCTTACATCGAGTAATGACACACCTCTTACAAGACATTGACGGAACAGAATGTTCGATGGATGACATCCTGATTCATGCCTCCACCAAGGCAGAGCACGAAGACATTACAAAAAAAGGCAATACTCAAATTAAAACAGGAGGGGCTAAAACTCAATGCGAACAAATGCATATTTAAGAACGAGCAGGTCAAATTCGTAGGGCACATCATCACCAGCAAGGGGATATCACCAGACCCTGCAAAGGTTGCAACTATTGAGCAAATAAGGAAACCTACTACCATACAAGAAGTGCAAAGATTTCTTGGCATGGTGAACTACCTGTCCAAATTCATACCAAATGTGTCCGAACTATCTAATCCCCTACGGCAGCTGTTAGAGAAAAATGTGGCCTGGCTCTGGGAACACAACCAAGACAATGCCTTTCAGACACTCGAAAGATGCCTCAAGTTCCCACCAATGTGAACCTATTGTGATTATAAAAAAACCTTTCACCTTGTCAGTAGATTCAAGCAGCCACTAAGTGGCATCAGAGCTGCTCCACGAAAATCAACCAATTGCTTATGCGTCCAAAGCCCTTACCAAAGCTCAGCTGAACTATAGCCAAATTGAGAAGGAAGCCCTTGCCATACTGACAGCATGTAATAAATCTCACCAATAAATTTAGGGGAAAAAAATTTTACAGATTGAGTCAGACTATAAACCTCTCGAGGCCATCTTTAAGAAGCCACTTCTCAATGCACCAGAAAGACTGCAGATAATCTTGTTTGAAGTGCTACCGTATAATCCTACCGTGACATATGTTAAGGGCTCATAATTGTACATTGCTGATACTTTGAGGAGAGATTGCCACAATACACCAGAAGTGGATGTTCCACCCACATTTGAAATCCATGTCCTGATCCCACTGCCAAAAGAATACAAAATGGAGCTGCAACAAGCCATCTATTCTAGTGAGGAACTTACGACATTACATAACAATACTAAAAGGGTGGCCTACAAAGCAAGAACTCCTACCAGAGTACCTAAAAAAAAAAATACTGGCCTTACAGAGAAGAATTGGCAGTGTATAAATATGTAATTTTCAAAGGGGCTCAAACCCTCATCCCTAGCAGCATGAAAGGACTCGTTCTCTCATACCTGCATCGCACCCACAAAGGCATTATAGGTACTTTCAAACTGGCAAGATACCATGTTTTCTGGCCCGGAATGACACAGGACATCACAGAATTCGTCCAGAAGTGTGTAGCAAACTCACGAGGGAATCCCACCCAAGAATGTCTTGCAGTAGAAGACATTCCATACACCCATGGATGTGCGTGTCTTCAGATCTGTTTCAGCTGAAGGGCGAAAATTTTCTAATTAGAGCGGACAGCTATTCAGGGTACTTTGACTTTACACTGCTGCGATCAACTACAAGTGATGCAGTTATCAGGGAGTTGAAACGTGGTTCTCCCAGCATGGCATTCCAGATGAAATTCGGACGGATGACATCCCTCAATAGTCCTCTCATGAATTCGAAAAGTTCCGACGGGAGTGGAATTCCACACACTGCATTTCCAGTCCCCACTTTGCGTTACAATGGCTTAGCTGAATGCTACTTCCAAGAAGCTAAGAATCTGATTTATAAATGTCGGATGGATGAGACCGACACAATGCTTGCCCTCTTGCATCACAGGAATACTCTCCGAGGGAAACTTGGGTCTCCTTCCTAACGCCTCATGGGACGTAGGACAAGAACCTTACTACCGACCAGTGAAAAGTTCTTGCAACCAGCACTAGTAAAAGGTGTCCAGCATAATCTCACATCATTACATCAGGCTGACAGAAATACCTTTAACCAAAACCTAACTTTGCCCGATCCATTGCTACAAGGCGATGCCATCCTATATAAAGAAGCACACAAGCACTGGGTCCTGGCAAAGATAGTGCAACCAGTACCAAAATCACACTCGTACATAACTGACATGCCCACTGGTAGATATCAGCGAAACTCGTGATGCATCCTTACCTGCTATTAGCACCCAGGTAAATGGAAAAAGGCCAGTTTATCTAGAAGAAAAAACATATGACAAGGTGGAACAAACTCCATATACAGCTGCCGGACCTTCACAACTACTAGCACCAACACTGCCGTTCCCGGAGCACATCCCCTGATTTCTTGGGCTTTGAAAGAGACCTTCAGAAAAGGGACACCCCCAATGTGGACACTAGTGCCTGAAGTGCCCCAAAGAAACCTTGCAGTGGAAGAAATGTGATTCCTCCACTAAAACAGGATATTTAAACTACGTAGATTTCAAAATGTATCGCAGTACCAGTTTACAGACTGTGAATTGAAATATGATTTAGTTGTGGTGGTGACACTGTTGTGTTACACATCTGAAAACTGTTCCTCCTAGGTAGTAGATACTGCTCGTTGGAAAAGGGATGATGTCACATGTATGTAATGTGGCCCGAGACAGTGTGTAAACAAACATGGCATGTTGCATTGTGCTAAAAAGAAAGCTAGTTTTTAATATTGATATGTGATAGTGACCCAATAAAATAAGCGCATACTATCTAATATTGATATAGTGTATTCAATTACCTATCTGCAAGATGCCGACAGTGGGAGGCAAGCATACTAATCGCTCAGCCACCGTAGCCCCAACGAAGTGAAATGTGTAGTATATAAAATGTGCATAGTTTCAGATGCTATGTACTTGAACTAGACAGTAGTCTTCCCTATAGAAATGTTTAACCTAACTTTGCATAAAAAGAAATGTGTGTACCGTAGTTAAAAGTATATGCAAGATAAATGGCTTCTTTAAATGTAATGCAAGTATCACACGAAGCAAGATGCATTTTGCACAAGATTTCGTACGAGATGCCAACTAAATTGCATGCTAAACGAGATAACTCCGGATAAATAAGATGACTACTGTTTCGCATCAAAATTAGTTGATAGCGCTGGCGAGTACCAAACAGCCAAGGTATTTAAATACAGAATATGAAGTTTGCTTACCTCAACATGGTATTTGTTTCAAAGCTATCCCTCTAATATATAATTATTTTATTCTTAGCGAACTATCTAAACTTCAATCCACTATTTAAAGTTATTTTCCAGCAATGTTTTATTTCTCTGTATTCCTCTTCACGCACCTCAGATTATGATTTTCTTTTACTCTATGGTTGAGTTTACAACACATCATGTGACCAGCATACAAGGACCAATAGGATCGCAACTTGCATCGCCTTGCATGAGAAAAATAGGACCTGCTCTATCTCCTCATTTCGTGCAAGATGTGCCTTACACAAGAACTTGTGCAAGAAATTCTTGTACAGGGTCGGCAACTCGCGCAAGATTGGTAGGTACTCATCTTGCATCGTGTGATCCCTGTTATCGTGAAGCTCGCGGCGGCTTACGAACTAATAGCACTAGTGCAAGCTGTCCCGCTTTTAACATTGTGGTTTATGGCAGTTTCGAAGATATTTGAGTCGTATTAAATAACGCCTTTTTATTTTCATGTGTCTGTTCGCCATAAAGAATTGATATATTTAGGTGCGTTCGAAGTTGGTTTCGTTTACGATAATTTTTTGCTGGCACAATATACTGAGTTCGTAAAAACCTCTGCATCACATTTTTCTTGCACCATGTTTGTTATTTTTGTTTATTGTAATGAAGGTTATGATTTGACAAGTCCAAGTTTATTTTGTTCAATAATATCGTACATCGTGCCTAGCAGCACATCATCATAGAACATGTCAATAAATATTGTATACAAATATTTTTTCAGTATAAAGTAAAAATACAATTATGTACCTAGTACAAATATACACTACTGCATTATCACGTCCGCACATATGAAAAAATGTGTTTTAAGTGTTTTTAACAACTGTTCAATAGAAGACACTCAGCAGAAGATATTTAATATATTTCTTAAAGTTATTTAAGTTAATTGAGGTTATCGAGTCAGGTAGCTTATTGTGTGTATGTATTCCTTTCAATTCAATAGGTACTTCTCTTGTAGAAATTTGTCCGGTGATGATATACTCTAGAGATATTTAGTTATATTCCTTGTGGAACCTGAAAACCAGAGTCAAGCTCCAGAAAACTGATGACATTCAAATCTGCACCAATTAGTTTGCCGAGTACAGCAAAGTATGTGCAGTGTTGGGGGGGGGGGGGGGGGGGGGGGGAGGAAGGGGCCATTATGTGCTTCATATGTGCGCCCTCTATGCTCTCTTCACTAGGCGACAGCAATCCACTCCAGCCTTGACCTCCATCCAAGGAGGGTGCGACTTGCTTTTTCTTGTTGTCTACGACATATAGCTTCGTGGCACACACCTGTACACTGTGGTCGGCCTGAAAACAGGTCAACTCGAGCCTAGCCCCTAGTGGGTCAGCAGCCACAGTGGACAGCACCGATTTAGGCACATTCTTAACAACACTTTCTCGCCAGTTTCACACACCACGTCGTGAGTCGCTCCACACAGAGCCTCCCCTCCCCCACCAAGGGTCATGGCGGCGGGCGGGGAGCCGACTGAGCCGTTATGGATGACAGGAGCACTCAGCACACCAGCTTCCTCCCCACCAACACCACCAGCGACAGAAAACGAGAACATGAACATGGAAACTGGCTTCCAGGTGGTTAAAAGACAAGGGGACAGAACATCCACAGTACCCGAGAAAAGAACCACACAGGAGAACAAGATTCTCCATTCAGTGTCGTATGAGGCACAAGCCAACAACATCCCCATTCAAAATAGGTTCTCCCTGTTACAAGAGATCACAGAAAAAACCTCCACAGTAAACAACCATAGCTCTTCAAGCATTCCCACCCACTAAACACAGCCGGCTGCTCCTCAAAAACACCAAAGAAGACAAAACCAGTTCAGATTAGTGATTCCTGATGCCACTAAATATAATTTACTTATTCAGAAATTGCGAGCAATTAGTAGGGACAGGTTCTCCCTTCTCCCCACTACTCAGGGAACACAAATCCTTACAAAAAATTCAGAATACTACAAAGCTGCTCGCACAATGCTCGAAGCGAATTACATGCATTATGTCACTTTTTTCCAAGCTTCCGAGCTCCCAAAAAAAGTAATCTTTGATCTCCACACCACAACTGAAATAGCTGACATCAAGGCAGATATGGAAATTGCCGGTTACACAATCCAGCACATCTACCCGTTTAAAAAACTAATCCCAGACCACACAGACCCGAACAAGTTCACTTTGGAGCCGCAACGATTTTTCTGTGTTACGGTGGCACAGAACACTGCTCTCAGTCACAAGGATAAACATGACGATTGTGCATCCACGACAATATCAGTAACGACCGACAGGCGTGGCACAATGCCGTAATTGTCTAGCCCTAGGCCACACAAGAAACCACTGTTCAATGCCAAAAATGCCCACACTGCGCCGGCTCTCGCCCCAAAGGGCCTGTAACATGAACGAAATAAAATCCAAGCCAACATGCAGCAACTGCGCAGGCGACCACACGGCCCTTTCCAAAGCCCGCTCTAAGTTCCTGGACTTGGTGTAGAAGAGAACTGCTGCTGCAAAAGTCAAACCAACTTCTGTAAAACAACCTCCTGCCCCATCCAGGATAACGGTCAGGACAATACAACCAAGCAAGTCATATTCGCAGGCACTCTCTGCGCCTACTCACAAAACAGCTCCCACACTTGACACCCCAGTAACAACAAACACACCACCTCAATCCCGCCCTCGCCAGCGAAAGTCGCCAGGAGAGATGCGAGGCGCTATGCAGGATTTCCATGTATTCATGGAATTCCTTAGAGCATGCGACTTCGTCTCACTCAAGGCACATTTCCACCCCTACATCCTCAATGTCACAGAACAAGAGAAAACCTGGCTACTCCTCAAAGCCATGGCGTCATTTGCGGCCCCCTAGCCTGTCAAATAGACCCGCAAAAACCACTGTCCCCTACTCTGTACTGGAGCGACTCCGAAACAAACAAATATTAATCACTATGACGAGCGACAAAATCACGAATATTTTCTAGTTACAACCAACTGATTGCAGCACATAGTTTTGCATTGTTAAACAGAATTTTTTCTACCCTCAGGAAAACTGAAATTACTTTAATAAAATAGTTTGGTTGTCATTACTGGCCACCTAGATACTTCAAACTTCCTTAAAAATTAATAAATTTACTTAAAAACAAATTGATTATTGCAATGAACAGCACCTGAAATTTCAGTCAATTAACCTTTTATATGGTCAGAAACTAGCATTTTAAGTTTTGCAGCTATATTTATATATTTAAAACGATAAAACAACATTATTTACAACATCTTTTAATATACTTTAATTTTTCCGTGTCAAATAAAAGCTGTACACGGTAAAAATAACGACTGTGCTGCCATCTCTTGATCAACTTCATAAGCCCCTCCCCGCCCTACGTTCTCTCGGCCAATCAGAGCCCTCTGGCCAAAGTTACAGCCTAGGTTCACTCACGCGATGCGTTTTCCTTGCTCTGCTTTCGAATTTTATAAGTTTGAATAATAAACAACACAGAATCTTGTTCAAAACTACTTTTAAAATAATTCACGCCTTCATCGAAATTAAGCCCCGAAACTGGCCGGAATTTTCCGATCGGTCTGGGACAAAAATCGCCCACTTTTAACAAAACTCGGCGCCAGCCATATCGCTCTCAGACATCCACGAGTTAACATGTTTTACATGACTTACTACCCTTTTAATCGCTCGTCACAGTACATTCAGACATGCATTTACGCACAAATTAGCTTATTTAAAGTTTTTAACAATAACTCACTAGATATGAAGTAAAATACTGAAACAACTACACTGAATTAAATTCTCGTGCAACTTAAATTCACCACTGCAATACACAAATAATTAATTTAATTATAATAATCCTTGCCACCCGTCATGGGAATGCAACTTATATCGATAATTTAACTTTATTTGGCTAATAACCTCCGCTTTTTATTCCAAACTATCGCTAGCTCTCTCACAGGAAGCTTGTGACAGTACTTCACAAGTCCTGAACTTTAAAATCCCGTGCTGATTAATTCAATTAAATTCACCACTCTCTTTAATCCCGTACAAGCAGGAAAACGAGAGCAAAATACAGCTATGGAAACAGCTCCCAGGCGCTACCCTGGGAATCTTGTAAAACAATGTTTACTCCGCAGCATTAAGTATTTTTGATGGATGAGGGGGTTAGCTTCTCGCCTCCACAAGTTGACTGATAACCGTCTGGGTGGCCAAGGTCCCTCACAAGGGACCGATCCACCCCCGCGCTGAGGGAGTAGCGTCCCAGTGATGTAAAACCGGCGGCTTCACTAGAGCTCGGGGAATCAGAGTGGTGTATCATTGCATGCAAACAATTTCCAGGAGCTACATTAATAAATAAATGTATGTACAGTAAAATTGAATTTAACAATTTGTCAAGGGTATGCAAAAAATGGGACATGTACATAACCTACCAATGCACAATGGTAAAGCAAACCATGTGGTTCGCCATACAGTTAATTAGTAACGTATGGTTCAATAGAATAAATGTGCACATTTACGCTGCACAGTATTACAGGTTTCTAACAGACAGTTGACGAAAATATTCTCTGTCGTTGACCAATTCAACAGCTCTCATACGAGTCACACTTCACCTTACGTGAGAAAAAACCCTGTAATATAACGAATATTCAAAAATATCTGGCCAGAATTGCACCACCAAATTCATAAATGCATAGCTGATATACAACCTTTGAAGCTCTTGAACTTGTAGCTTCCATTCTATATTCACAAATATCAACACAATTAACTGTTAATTCTTTCTACTGAAACTGTTTTTCAGCTAATTGTTGCTCGTTAGTCCACAACACAGGGAAAATCACAAACATTGTCAAACACGAACAGATATGACCAAATATGTATGGCATAAAGATAGGTCTGGATGTTTGCAGTCCTTTTGAGTACGCTTAGGGAAGCCCTTGTAGAAATAGTAATAGTAACTACTTAATGTCTTCCTTTTCATGTGGCAAGTTTTCATAGCAACTGTAGTTAATAGTTGGTTTGTGTCCAAAGAATGTACTTGGAATAGTCAAAATTTGTTACCCAATTATTAGTGTAACTAAAATAAGATAAAAAAAATAGAAAGTAGCATATTTGATAAGTACAGAAGTTGCTTAGTCATGCCCCGACATTTCATTTTTGAAATAAGCTTAAATTATAGCCAAAAATTCCACATAGTAAGGATAGTTGCCAAGATCAGGGAAATTAAGTAAAACTTTTAAAAATATAATGGAATCCTTTATAAAAAAAATTGCCAAAACTATAATTTATTGCCATCCACACTAAACGGTCCCCCTTCTGAAAAAGTGTGTTTACACTGAAGTAAATATATTCTATTTTCAAATACTCATACCTACAAAGCTGTATTTCACAAAAAAGCACGAGTAGGTACTGTTAAAAGAAAAAATGTTCACATTATTTCAGTGTTCATTCACAAAGTAACATGTTTGTGTAAACTTACTTGATGTGTATTCTAACTTACGAGCCAAGAGCCCTTGCCTGACTGTGTCCCTGAAAAGTGTATCATGGCTGTGACGATTGTCACCGCCTGAATTTCCGGTAAGGGCATGAATGCTCGTTGAATATCCCGTTTGACTAGGATCAAGAGAGATGTCCTCTACACATGCCCTACACTGTAAGTTTAATTGTTCATAACAATTATGCAGCTTATTCCTGTCGTTTACTGAACACTTATTCGTACAAAAACCAAGTCAACATAAGAAAATGTGTTAAGTTCATTGTTTCTTCAATCGCTTATGCACTGGAACTTAAAATTTTCAAAATAAAGATGGGTATTTGAAATTATATCCATTTCCTCAAAAAGGGATCAAGGGAATGCATAGAACTGTGGGTGCTGAAGGGATCAAGGGTAAGTATAGGTCGTTCATGGTAAAATGAGCACTTTTGAAAACCCTGCTTAAGATCTACTTGTGTGCACCTTGTATATTGTTATGCCTTATGTAAAATTATCATTGTCATGGGTCTCATCACTTTGTACATGTGACGGTCAAGTAAAACTGTGGAATTACTTTTAAAAAAAGTAAATATTTTACAAATCCTCTCATTTTTACATTTCTGTGCATTAAAAAACAGAGCACGGAAGAAATAATTTAAGTTATTACAAAGGGTTACCTAACATTGTATTTCGACGTTAAGACACGGAACTACTTTCCATCATTTGTTACCAACATTACTGGCTGCATGTCACTCAGTGCGCACGTTAAAAGTATATGCAGGCAAGAGACACATCTAACACAGCTCTAAGAGTAGTGGGGGGACAAATATTCAAACTTACGTACTGTAGAAATCCGCCAAAATAAAAACTGATCTTGAGTCAATTTTCTGTGACTGGTAACTTTCAGCAAACTTTTAAAATGCAAATATAATTCCACGTTAGCACATAGGCTACTGCAATTTAAAACAAAAAAAAACTGAAAACAATGGCAGATTTTACTGAATTAATGTGTTTTCTTTAAATGCAACACTCCAAAATAGTAAAGAAAAAACATTCGCCAAAGTGCCACGAGTACTATTTTGTGGGAAAAAAAAAAAGAATGTAAAAAACGATTTTGGTTTAACATGTTGCGTACCCCAAAAGTGTTTCCAGTTTTTAACATTTACATTAGTCTCCATTTTCATAGTAGGGCAGCTATAGGTTGTTCATGATCAAATGAACACTATTTGAGAGCCCTGCTCAAGATCTGCTTGTGTGCGCGATGCATATTCTTCCGTGTTATATAAAATTGACATTGCCACATGCCTTATCACTTCATTTGTGTGTTTGTCAAGTGAAATTGTTAGAAAAGTAAATATTTAACAAATCTGCTGGTTTTTACATTTTGATGCGTTAAAATAACAGAAAGTGAAATAAATAAGCCTAATTTATGTGTGTTATATTTATTCAATATATTTACTGTACTTCAAAACATGTTATACTCAATACCAAACCATGTCAAATGCAATATCACAATTGATGCAGACAAGAAGCCAATTATAACAATATATAGGCTGTTCACGGTAAAGTGAGCACTTTTTTAAGGCCCTTATAAATTTTTCCTTTCATCCAATTTCCATCCTCCTGCTTTTTAATATAAACATTGCAATGTGACCAATAAACACAGTGTATATATTTCACCACCCTCAAAATTTATTACCTAAGGCTGCAATAAGATATATTTATTAGCGGTTAATGCGTGTTGGGACAGGCTTAAAAAGTGCTCACTTTATCATGAACAGCCTATATTTATGTTCCCCACCACAGATCAAGAAATTATCCACATTGATGGTGCGTCATGGCCTCATGAGCAGGAAGGAGGGAGGTGAGACTTATACTAGGTTTTAGAATACAGTTGAAAATCGATCATCCTGACTTGTTTGAACATTAAAGAGAATTGTAAAAACACGGAGGAGACAAGCACTTGTGCGTGCTCTTGTGATGTGTCCTTTCACGTGTTGTTCACATTAAACACATCTGGGAGGAGGGTGACATTTGTTAACTGATTAATTTTTGTACAGTTTCTGTTTTGGATAAGTTAGTGTTCTGTGCATGTGTAATAAACTTTATGTGGTGTTAAAAAGGTTTTTTTTTTTTTTTTTTTTTTTCCAACAAATTTCCATGATCCAAATTTTAAATTATCTATCCGAATTACCTTTGGTCCCTATTAGGGATAATCTACTTTCTACTGTATTCATAGAGTTGCGAAGGGTCCCAGAGCACGAGAAACTTATCCAGGGTGTGGGCCGTTGGCCCACGTGGCTCTTCTCAATTCAACCCCGCGATGAGGTGACGTCGTAATGATGCAATAAACCTGTTATGCCTATTTAACGAGAGTGTTGGCCTTCTCGTATACCACTGAATGTTGAGAGACTTTTGAATGACCATTTCACATGCCAGACACATACAATAATTTATGACGCTGTCAGTAGGTTGCAGTGATGCAGCGGGTAGAAGACCCCAAAACAGTTATATGCCTGTAAAGTGACCTGCAGTGAAATGAAAAGAACCACTTTCCGCTGAATTGATCTGTACTCACTGAATTCCCTCCAAGGAGGCACAGACTTTATCATGGTTTACATCTTATTTGTCTCGTAGATATCAGCAGGTTGCAATAAATTCAGATGGTATAAATGCAAGTCTGAAAAAAAAGGATTAGGTAATCAAACATTATTCCCAAAGGTTCCATCCTTGGCCCTCTATTATATTTATTTATTTTTGATATGCTAGATATAAATTATCTGTATTCCAACAGTCTACTCATTGTAGATGATACCTACTAAATTTTTATTTAAAGATGAGAATATGACCACTCATGGTGTCACTAAATGAGACTATTCATAGCTAGATGAATTGTTTACAGCAAATAATCTTTCTTTAAACCGTGATTAAAATAGTTAATAATGGAATTCCCCACATAAAAACAACAGGGCTATAACTGTTTAATTAAATATAGGAACTATGATTAAAGAAAGCCATCCTACAATACTTTAGGCTTACATATTGTTAGTCATCTTTATGGGAATACTCACATTGATAACATAGCCCCGAAACTAACGGCAGTGTTTTATACTTTACATGATTTATCATATCGTCTAAAGACATCATCCCTTAAACAAATTAATTTTTCATATTTTCATGCTGTTATATTATATTGTATCATTCAGTGGGCACCTTCTCAAACTATCTAAATTTTTCAGATTCCAAAAAGAGCCATAGGAAATATTTACAAATAATTTTGTGTGGGTATATGTTTGTTTTGTAACATTTTTTACTAATGCTATATTCCAGACCTGCTCATCATAGGATCGCTGGAGAGATTTGATAGTAAATAAATAAGTAAATACATTAATTAATTAACTTTAGCAACAAAAATTATGTGTATGCAGTTACAAAATTTCCTAGGTTTACAGAGTTCTCTGCTGTGAAAATAGTTTTTTATTACCGCAAGAAATTGCCATACATACTGGGTCATATCTGTTCTGATTTTCCCTGTGTTGTGGACTAACGAGCAACAATTAGCTGAAAAACAGTTCCAGTAGAAAGAATTAACAGTTAATTGTGTTGATATTTGTGAATATAGAATGGAGGCTACAAGTTCAAGAGCTTCACAGGTTGTGTATCAGCTATGTATTTATGAATTTGGTGGTGCAATTCTGGCCAGATATTTTTGAATATTCGTTATATTACAGGGTTTTTTCTCACATAAGGTGAAGTGTGACTCATATGAGAGCTGTTGAATTGGCCAACGACAGACAATATTTTTGTCAGCTGTGTTAGACACCTGTAATACTGTGCAGCGTAAATGTGCACATTTATTCTATTGAACCATACGTTACTAATTAACTGTACGGCAAACCACATGGTTTGCTTTATCAATGTGCATTGGTAGGTTTTGTACATGTCCCATTCTTTGCATACCCATGACAAATTATGTTACATTCAATACTACTCTACATACATTTATTTATATATGTAGCTCCTGGAAACTGTTTACATGCAATGATACACCACTCTGATTCCCCAAGCTCTAATGAAGAGAGCATAGAAGGTGCACATATGAAGCAGATAATGGCCCCTTCCTCCAACCCCCCTCTAGGTCCAAAATTCAGAAAAAAAAAATCTATTGTGACTGATCTGTCAGTGACCTTATCTCTGGAAACTCCGAGGGGGTCATTTTAGCAAGGTTCTATTGCATTGCATAAATGAATGAACCTTTATGCCTTCATGATAATGACACAATTCACTTTTTTTGCATGAAGTCCAGTTTCACACATGAATTTAAGAGTGCATAAACTTAAATAAAATTAGTTTTCACAGCCAAATTTTAACTTTTGTTTAATACAAATTCAACAAGGCACACACTCATGTACAAGTAAACAGATTCTCAAATGTTCTGCAGTCTGGCAACTTCATACAAGCAAATAATTTTTTGGTACAGCAACAGGATTTCTTACCCAGAAATCATAAAACTAAAATATATAAAATATCTTAGACAAAATATTTTTACAATGTGTTAAGGCACTTGAGGTATTACATACAAATTAAACAAAAAGTGCTGACGTCCATTGTCAGATTCAGTTTTTGTAAGCTGGTAAAAATTAAAATTATTTTACAAAGCCGAGAATCTGTGCCTTCAAACCCAAATTTACATAACATGACTAGTAAAATATTTACATTTACCTAATAGGCCCCAATTTGTAACAAAATTTAATTTTAACAAAAGAAGTTTGGACGGATGAGTATTATGCATGACTTTATTGCTTGGTTTTGGGATAAAACTGCACCCAATGATATGCACAGAAGGGTAGTTACTGAATTCAATGACTACCTGCATTTCAACTGGAAACTTTTCAACTGGGCTGTTTGTTACACCTACAAGCTGCATCAGTTACCATCAGTTTGAATAGTCACCAGTTATATGTTAACAGCTAGGTCTCAGAAAAGTGTATTTCAGATAGGAGTCATAACCCTAAAAGACACACACCACACACACCACAGCTGTGAAAACTACTTAAAATATCTTTGGTACATATGGAGAAAATTTTAAAATATTTTCCTGAAATATCTTCCACACTACAGCTATGAGTAATTTTTATGAAATTAGTCTACATATTGCAAATATCATACAAATTACCAATGCGAGCCAGTATTACACGTTTCTTATTTTCAATATAAAACTCTTCTTTTAATACTCACTAGAAAGAAATACAAATTTCCACGAAAATAAAAATAAGTCAAAAAATTATGCAACTGTAATATAACTACATACCAAATATAAATCACTGAAACAATATTGGTGCCAGGAAAAAAACCAACTACTTTCAGCTTTCATTATACTTTTACAGCTTCTCGATTGTTTTTAGGCACCTCTGCAAATTGCAAATTTCTGTTGGGTAACAAAAACTATAGTTACCCGAGGTGATAAATTTACACAGTATATGTCACGCAAACACAACTAAACTGAATGATTTCACATTTATACACAATCACAACTGTTATACAAATTCCTCTAAAAATCTTAATCCTTAACATATTGATTATAAAAATCAGACTTCATTTAGCGAAACTATTCAATATGGTAACATTATGAATCGATAAAATCTAGCTTCCACAAAACTAATGAAAAATAAGGGTATACTAACTATAGCTATTATAATACACAAAGTTTATGGAAACAATAATTTGGTAACCATAAAAAATGTTAACTAAAGCCAGTCAAAAATACTTGCAATTTTTGAGGCCAAAACATCAAGAGTACATTAAACAAGATCTCAACAGTATGTGAAAATTATCACAGGAAAAAAAATTATTCCAAAAACTAAAGACAGGTTATATGGAAATCTATAGACAAGACTACCATAAATGAGATGACAAAAATGATTGTTTTGAAAGAGCATGGAAAATTTAAGATACAGAGAATAGAGAAGGCAAATATAGCAGTATCACAGTAAAGAAGGGATTGTTGTTTATGTGCAATATAGTAAAATAAAAAGTTTTATAGTCTGGGAAGATAAGTGTTGATAGCATGCTTGCTGAAATAACTAGCTAAAATTTTCCAAGATTTGGTAAGAATGAATTGAGTACCTAATCAAATAAAAATCCCTTATAGTTTTGCAACTTACAAATATTGTTGTAATACAAAAATGAGAGGAAACAGGTACCAGTGAAAATAAATTCCCATTTGTCACCTAAGTTAATACTTTAAAATTATCACAGTAAAACATATTAACCACTTAAAGTGATTATAACACAACACCAACAACATTTAAACAACATAATTATACAATAGTAAAATAAAATGGAATGTAAAATCATACTGTTCAAAAATTTAGACAGCATTGTTGAAAAGACCATTAATGAAATACATAATATCTGAGCAGCCTCCTAAAGAAATTGAAGGCGTATACTTCATAAATGTAAACTTGAATAAAAAAAACGACAACAGTAATATGCACAATAGAAATAAAACTTGAATTGACAAAAAAAAAGTTAATGTGTAATACATACAAGAACAAAATAAATTCGTAACTAGCAAGTTGATTTACGAAATAAGACATTTCATTTGCATGTAACATACTTGTGTGTTCGTACTGATGTCTTACATCATCTAAAAATATCCATGTTACAGCTGTTTGATCACAGTAATTTTTGGTCATGCCGGTTGACAGAATCAACTTTTACAGCTTTGGCAAAATTTCCTCACATGAGGTCCAACTATATGCTCACTAGAATAAGAATGCCACTAAACATGGCTGATTATATCTGGAACTGCTCTCTGCTCCACATCCTCTGGCAAGCGACCACTCCTAGTTGTCGATCTCGACAGCACTGGCTCCACTTGCTCTCTTCCTTTCCTGTAGTGGTAGTGAACATCTGTCAAGTGAACCACATGATTCTTTGCTTGCCAGCTGCGGAACACTTTCAAGTGGAACCTGAACACAACCAGAACAGCCAGACTACAGACAGCGTCACAGTAAACGCAGCAACTAAAATACTGCATGATAACTGAAGTGTTCTAAAACAGCTGCAGAACAAATTACTATGAACAGTTATGTTCAGTCTGCTAAGTCCAGACATTAATCCACACCAAGGCCAGCGCAAAGCAATGTGGCCATAGTTTTGTTAAAGCTAACATGTCACTAACTGGCTTTTTGTCTCTGCATACACTTCTTATCCTGGCAGACTATAAAATAAAATTTGTGTTCAACAAAACAATCACAAACCCAAATTTGTGTTAGCAAAAAAACTGGCCTAAAACAAATTTATTCTATAGTGAGAATAAACCAAGAACACAGCTAAAGATAATTATAATAAAGAATGCATAGATTAAACAAACAAGAACATTCAAGGTGAAATGAAACTAAGCAAAATAAAAAATTACAAAAGTGACAGTGAATTACACACATTATTAGTGCCGATGTCACCAAGTTAGGTAGCTATAGGCTGTTCACAGTAAAATGAGCACTTTTGAAAGACCTGCTTAAGATCTACTTGTATACACGTTGTGTATTCCTCTGCCTTATGTAAAATTAACATTGCTATGGGACTCATCACTATTCATGCATCTATCAAAGTTAACTAAAATTATTATGAAAATAAATTCTTCATAAATCTGCTCATTTTTACACTTTGATGTATTAAAAAAAACAAAGCAAAACAATTAATTTTTTAAGTTACCACAAATGGTTACCTAACACTTTTTATTCGATGTTAGCATATGGAACTACTTTCCATCCATCGTGACCCACATTACTGGGCGAATACCACTCAGTGCACCCATTAAAATATGTGCAGGTAGGGGCAGTGACTTTTTTCTAAGGTTTATTTCTGAAGTGCTCATTTTATCATGAACAGCCTTTAAAAATACTTAAGCAGTGCAGGCATGTACCTTTAAAAAAATTTATTTGTGTAGTTTTCAGTATTGTTAAGCAACATCATGTATATAATACACACTAATAATTACATATGCAAAGTAAAGTGAAGATGGGCAGAATAAAATGTAAAATGAAAAAAATTTATGCTATGCGGCTTGAATTGTTATAAATTAACATTATGAAACCAGCACTTTGTCATTTTCTGTTCATTTGTGCTATCAAGAATACTTTTATTAATGGTACATCACACAAGTTTTTTAGCAAATGAATTTTTGCAGGTAACTGAACAGTAATAAACAAGGCTGTACAGCTTTCTGTAACTAATTTGAAATGGCATTACAACACGAGATAAGATTATTTAAATAAATATGGACTACTATAAAATATAATTTCAATAAGTTTGACAACAAAATAAACTAAAGCACCCGAGTACTTTCAATGAATTTTATAATTTACAACAGAGGTCAGTAAAAGTAAAAAATAAAGCCATAATAAATTAAAGGCATCATGTCTGTTTTCATGTTTATAAATGCTGTTTTTTGGCTCCGATAAACATTTTACATATTTTTTCCATTTTTATTTTTAATCTGCTGCAATGAGAAGATTCTTTGAAAATTATAATTCTGAATTATGCAGTAAAAGCAGTTATCATACATGGAAATGCATCTTCTGGATTAATGATTTACAATTCACATTATAATTTTTCATTCCAACCAATTGAAACTTGAAACATGCCTGTCCTGGTATTTTTTGTTTCTAACCTTATAATATATATCTATAACACAGCCATATATACATAGATAATTCCTCAAAGCAGAGATTTTCTGGCAGAGAAGCTTTTTACAGTGAACTTGACGCCATCAGATGAGAGACGAAACTAACGATGACACAAATACTTACTGGTAATATGGGCGCCAGTGGTGTCTCCCAGTCACCGCACTATTGAGACTGTGGGTTCTCAGGGGTGCTGTGGGTTCTGTGTGTGTGTCATCCATGCATACTTACAAACATGTAGGCAATACTAAACTTTTACTAAACATAACTTTGGAAATAAGCACTTAATAAAATACCTGTGGCTAAGATACTGTCACTACTAAATAAAAGAGGTAGGTTCACTGTAGACTTGCTTTTATTATTACTATGCGTACACATCAACGTGCCAATGAAATTATGATTATCTCGGTCATGACTACCCAATTCCGCTTGGGTGCTCCCCAGCCCGCAATTACTTTAGCGCACGCCTAGATGAATGATCTCACCATGGTGTATGAAATCACAATCTTCATAAAGGAAGAGTCGACAGCCGCTAGGGTGGACTGACTGTTTTTCCCTGATGACAGGACACTGTGAATTACAAATGAAACCCTTGATGAAAACATCTTGGCATCACTAACGCAAACTCGTCTGGGCTCGCCTGCCAGCACGTGTGTAGTGTAGTGACTGCCTGTACACAGAGACTGCTAGGCTGGAAGTAATTGCACCATACACAAATTACAAGATACATAAATTAGATAGATACCCTTAAAAGATGATGGGCCAGGAGATGAGTAGTCACAATAAACACACATCTGTAAAAAAAAGTTTAGATGGCGTGGACGCCGCTGGATGAAGTTTGTAGCCGAACACGTGGTGCAGGTGGAATTGCAATATTTCTTTATGAAAAATGTAAATTAAATTCCAACAAAATATTTTTCTTATAGAGAAAATTATTCTCTATGTGATTACAGGGGTTACAGGCGTCTAGCATGTCTGATGGTGGAAAAAGCAAACCAAGTGACCACGCGGTCCGCGGTCAAACACAAAAACATCAATTTACGTGAAAATTACACGGAACCCTGACAAAAATTTAACATATAACCCTGACTAAAACATTGCCCATACGATATTACATAAATAAACTCCCAAATAGCAATGATGGCGTATACCTATACTTGGCGTCTGATAGCCACGTGGTTGTACATGATGTTGCCGTAACATATTCATATATGAAAACAAAGGCCTTAAAATTGCACATAGCAATAATACAGAAATTACGATGAAACGCCACTAACAGAAGAGGATGGCGCCTGATTCAAGTTGCGCGGGTAGCATGACCTCTGAAATCTTTCTCCTCCTCGATTAAGTTGAAAATGCCACATGGACAAAAATTAGCAAAGCGGAAAAAACACTGCTGGGGAAATGTCTGACAAAATGTACACAAGCAAAGGTTAACCGGTATACTAAAAGTGCTATTGAAATCTACATCAGTGAACAAAAGGTTGTAGTGCGTACGTGACAGTGTCTTACCTCGCCAGCTCTCCTCGACAGACTGTCCAAAGGCAAGTGTCCCACGGACCTACCATGGCTGCCTACGGGGTTCAAATAAGCCGAAATGCTATGCACGCAGAGTAAAATATTTTATTATTGAAATAAAAGTGGCAGAAATTAAATATTGTTTTACATTTTATAATTTTTTAATGGATTTTTCATATTAATTTATTGTCTCTATGCCTGCGTTCATGCCGGAATATTGGTGTTCTTAATCTCTGTGTCACGGGCACTTTGAATTTCATAACCAAATATTTTCAAAATACAACAAACACTTTAAAACATTTTAAGACATTTCAAACTCTGAAAAATAGAAATACAAGGCACATTTTACACTGCAAAATAATATTTATGTGAAAGTTCAAAAATATCGGCCTCTTTGCACACATGCAGTGTATATACTACTGCAAAAAACCGTTTCCTGCCAACATTACCAACTGGTCTGTTCTGATTGGTCAGTGTGACACAAAATTTGTTTTGTTTCTTTTAACGCTCAAAGAAAACCCAACACTGCACACAACCTGCTACACTGTAATCAGCAAAATGATGGTAACAAAGCTTGAGTTAGATTAAGATTTAAAGAGTTCACTGCTTATATGTAATATGTAGGCATAGGTTTACTCACTCCAACCCTGAGAATGTATTTACAGCACTGAAATTCTACAAGTACAATTAATTTTGAATTTTTCGAACATTACAATTTTTTGAACAAAACTAATTCACGTAATAGCATTATTAGTAACATTAAAAAAAAAAAACTAAATAGTGTAACATGTAATATAATTTAATGTTTAGTATGTATTAGAATTCTTCTCATAATAAATAAGTATGTATTGTTATGTGTCACAGGCCATCACTCCACTTGCCCCAAGTCAGAACAACAAGTGGTGACAGAAGTGCCCAGTGGGAGGAAAATCTACGACTGCGAGCATTGGTGCAGTGAGGAGTGCAACTGGTAGGCTGAACTATAGGATTAGATGCATAAGAGACATTTCAAATTACGGAAACCGACAGACCAAATATGTATTAATGATGAGTGTGAGTTAATTGACTATTACCCGACAGACATTGAGGAGGACTTTCGAGTTGATATAGACAAATACTGAGCTCATTGAGAAATAAAAAGAGTACATAATAGTGGAGATACATTAATGATGTAAATAATAGCTGTGTGAATAAATTAAAATAAAATTTAGTTCTTTTATTTTTATTAATACATCCATCCCACACAAACTCTGATATTTTGTAACAGCATTAATAAAACATACGAGTCTTTCTATGTGCTAAAATTATAAATACAACTTGCTGAGCTTCAACAATAATTATATTACACACATTTATTTATATAAATACACTTATAACTTGACACTTGTTTGACTTCTTTTGTTAGCACTTGCAGATCAGGATAAATACCTACGAAACTGTTCCCATCGATACGTCACACAAAAATTGTATTCCACATTATTTATAGTGAAAGGTATCAGGAAATTGTTTTACTCTATAATTATAATATTATAATTGTGGAATAACAATAACACCAACATTAAGTTATTACTGTACACAGTTCTTTCTGTTGAGCGATTTGAATATGTGTGGTACTGCATCTGCATTACTATTCTTTATGACAGTTTGTAATCATTGTGTAGTACGTGTCATGTAGGAAGAATCAAAGTCTTCAACTGTAGCCATTTTGCATGCCTTGGCCACTATGTACTAAATTGTAGGTAATATTGGCATAGTCTGCACGGTCTGCATGCCAAAAAGTCTAAACACACCCAAATTTTATGGAACAGATAACACTGTTAATGCTGAAGTGGCAAAAAACACCATTCTGGCTGTTAGTAAAATCTGCTCTGTCTACTTGGTGTGTGTGTGAACATGTAAATCCACCTTCATTGTTTAACACTATTTGGTGTGAAATTCGGACAACATTGGCATTAAGCAGAAACAAATTCTTTTGGCAGAAACATACATACAGTAATTACAAGTTACAAAAAAGTTGTTTTAAAACTAGGTGTGAATAAAACAAAGAGCAGCAATGACCACAAATGTCAAAACAGCTTGCTCTACACCAAGTTGAAAATCGTGAAAAAAATTGGCAAAAACATTATAAAGAAATTTTTAGCAGCACTCAGTATAATTATTGAGAACCATTCTTCTAAACAGGAATTCTGTATATCTTGTTAATGTTTAGTATAAGTACACAAGTTTTCTGTCTGCAATCATGAAAAATTGTGCCATCATCTTGGTACAGCGGAAAATTGCATATTATTCCCTCTTAAAGATTTTCTGCATATAACATTTAACTTTCCTTGTCCCTTGAAATATGTTACTTCAAAGTATCACTGAAATTTAAATGTGCTGATGGAGGAAAGCTAACCTCAACCTGTTATGTAGAATATTTTACTTGAATAATGACTAATACTCTGATCCTCAAATACCGTGGATTTCAGGTGAAGCTACTTCTAAGCCACCTGATACAAGGGGAGGCTGGTCCTCTTATCATAAGAGTTGGCGGAATACTGCGCCCACTGGGGTGGCGATTTGAGGTTTTGAACCTCGGTTGCCAATATGTGTGTAAACACTAAAATTCACCAAATAAAAGACTGCGCATCCTAGCAATCACCAGGGGGTCACACACATGTCCCGGGTATAGCTCTATAGTGGGTCACTTCCCACGCTGGTAAGCGAGATTACGAGTTGGGTATTTTTGTGGCAAATTTATTGGAGGTGACTTGGGGATTGAAACCCCAATGAGCAACCTGAATTTGAGTGTCCTATTATATACTGTGCAGGTACGAGAGGTTACGGTTGCCTACAAATATTTAAACGTTAATGCCACGAAGATCATGATCTGGGGAGCTAATACCTCTTTGGCAGAAAGCCAGTGTAAAGCGTACGGCATGTTGGTTTATGGCACGGGACAAAGTCAAACATAGTAGATGGTACGCTTCTTCCATGGGTTACCTATGATGTCTGAGGTTAACGGAGCTCTCCTCTGCTCCGTTGTCTGTGCTGGGGAGGCTGGCTGAGGAACAGCGGCCGACTCTGATTGCAGCAGAGAAGTGTTCCCATTGCTTGATGAAGGAGGGGAAGGACAGGGAGATATATGGCAGTGTATTCCTCCGCAAGACTGGCATGTTCTATTCCAACTACTGAATTTCCACAATGTAAAATCACTAAGTATTCATTTGGTAGTCTGACTCTGGAGAGTAATACAAAAAGAGTTTCACTTTCGGATGTTTCAGGAGTAATAGTATTGTTGATTTCCTCCTCGAGTAACTTGAGAGCTCTTTTCCCCACTCATGCGAGCTCGCAGCATGAGGCCATAAACAGAATCAATTAATGCAAGTGAAAAATATGTAAGATGAAGCCAGGTATTATAGCTGTCCTACTGTATTCATCCAAATGCATGGCTATACCCAATGCGTCTCACCGCATAACTCATCCTAGCCATTCACTATCCTGAAGGGTTATACAGTGGGGATACGCAGGCAGTCGTAATACCTGTGTGTAGCGAGTCCAAGTGATAGGCTCCCCCAAAGATTAGCCAATACAATACACCGAGCATACCATGGTCAAACTTGGAATACAGCTTGGTGTTACTTGTATTTGCCATATGGCTGGTTCATGAAGCCAGCATTTCCTTGCGTACTAAAAAAAATTAAATAAATAAAATTTAACGACTTCTCAAAACAATTGGAGGCAAACAGGTTAATAATAATCACAATTGAAAAGATCCTAGGATTCCCTTGGTTCAATATGGCGTTCATTACATTCACATAATTTGTATGTAAAACAATACAGTGAAGTGAAATTAATATTATGTTAATCAATCTCAACATAAACGATCACAGTGAAATAAATTAACTTCCGCAGTTAATTTAAAAGTAACTCATGTGGATGCAACCTGATTAAGTTCGTGGTACTTTGAAAGAAAATGGAAAGATTACATAATTAATAATTATTCAAATTCCTAGTTAACGCTGGGAGTCCTAACCTTAATATGGGATTGTCCAGAAGGAACCTCTTAGTGTATACAACAAGGTTCTTTACCCAACTGGTAAAGGTGTGGGCCAGGCTAAGGCCTTATGGGGTTGTATTTTAAGATATGATATGCAGTGACACTGATTTATGAAGAGTGATAGGGGGGTAGGAAGGTTAGGGCGACGTGTTGTAGCTGCTGGCGATGAAGACGACTTAGGAGGTTGGAGGAGCTGCTGAAGTATATGCCTTCTGGTGACGTCCTCTGGAGCGGGTGACATCGTTTGCGATCACTAGCAGGCTACCAGCGCAGCTGAGGGCGTCCAGCCCTTGTCGGGATACCCCGGCCTTCACAGCCTTGGATGTAGCAAGACAGAGTTGCCGCCGCGTTTAAAAGGATTCCACCCTTAAGAATAGTTCCTGGCCTCCACAGCCTCGAGGACAATGAGCAACTCACGAGTGTCCCCGGCCTTTGTGACCTGGGGGATGATGAGCAACTCCTGTGGCCTGGTCTGCACTGCCTTTTATACTAATTTCTGCCAACCATTGGCACTCAGAGGGATGTGGGGGTGTTAATCCCACCTCTTAGGGATGGAGATTGTGACAACACTCGTGAACCATGAATCCTTATCTTGCCTGCCCCTCGGAACATGGTGTTGAAATCTCAGGTGCAGAGGCACTTGAGGAGGCAGTGACTTAGTTGATTGGCCTGCTTCCTACAGCGGTGCAAGGATTGAATTATGTGCTGTTTTTCTAGCAGATGCAGCGAAGTAGAGCAGTGTTTCTTTCGGGCAGGGGCAATGACGTGACTGCTTCTTGGAAATTCGGGTTGATGGTAAAAGCTAGGAGAATGGGGTTGGAGGTATGTTGAGGCTCTGTCAACGTCTGGAAGTCACTTATGTCCTGCCTCCATTACCATGCATAAAGGATTTGACTTTCCCAAGAACTTTGCCATATTCAGATGGGGCAAAGTTGGTAATTTGGAGTGTGCTGCTTCTAAGCATGAAATGCACCATGCATCAGAGAAATTCAACGAATCTTTGATTCCAGAGTCTCATCCCTAGTATGAACATAAATGAGACTAGTTGAGAGATATTAAGCACCAGTAAAAGTGAAGTGAGAAGGATGCAGTAGTGACCAAACACGAGGGTGGGGAAAATGACAGCACCCTGAGAAAACAACACTGGCCAATGGGGCAATGTCTACATTTCCCACATGCGAAAATATGGATGACACCACTGGAAAATAAACCTGTATCCCAGTGGGAAGCGAGTAGTTGACTACTACACCATCACAGCTACCACACCTAAGTCGAAAATAAATACAGGTAATGGAAGCAAACTAGGCCATGAATTCACACAAATTCAGCTATACAGTTGTTTATCAGTCACCAAGTCTGAATTGTGTTTCTCCTGTGTGCAATATTGCCAATAATGTGTTTTGAAATTTGGTTGTGTAACATGAGATTTGCTTTTGATGTGGTGGTGCTGTGTTTTGGTGGCTTCAATTATTTTAAAACTTACCATGCGACTACAAAAGTTTGAGAGAAAACCTATACAAGACAAGTTATTGTTCTGCAGAAAATAATTTTCAACCATTTCAGGACAAGAAAGTTTAATTACTGGTATTTATTTAAGTTTCTATGGTCCCAGTTAATTAGGTCACATGACTAAGTAATTTATATTTATGAAACAGAAGACAAGGTTTTGGTGTCCTGACCTTGTTCTACCTCCTCTCCTAAATAGTATAAAAGGTACTGACCTCACTTCATCCACACCCTGAACACACCGAGACATCTTGAATGGTCGCTGACCTTGTCAGTGGGGAAGGAGTGGGCAGAGCAAGATAATGTGGAGGGTTGGTGTGCAGGGTGAAAAACTAGGTTAATATAGGATGTGACCAAAACAACCATGAAGTTAAACCAAAACACACATTTCAGGCAATAGCACAGGCCCTAGGTTACATGGAGGGCAAAATCTCTGATCCCTCTAGGCAGTTTTGAACAATAATCCGATTTAAATTACACACATCACAAGTGAAAGAACACTATCCATTTTAATATAATTTTTCAGAATTAATGCTGTATTTTCTTGTGTAATAATGTGCTGATGGCAGTCTGAATACACCATGGAAAGGACCTAATGTGCATCCCACGAGGGCCTTCATCATTTTCGATTACCAGACATTTAGATTATGTTTTTATTATTTATGTGATGTTGAACCTTTTCATTTTATACCCCATAATTATATGCCTCTCACCTCATAAACTGTTTGATTAGTTTTTACTGAATTTTCTACAGTGTTCATGGGTAGTGCAGCACCTGTCACACAAACTTAGCCAACTCGGAAAAAGTTAACGATGGTGGAACTAACATTTTATATGAGGAATTTGTGACTACTAACTAGTGTGTCCTATGAAACCGTCAGTGAAAGTAAGAAATCATAAAAGAATTCTCAAGCAGTGTTTTTTCCCCATATGCACTGTATCCATTTCAAGGTGCAGCAGAGAAATATTGCCAGGAACTACATTACAGCTATTGGCCGGCTAATTTAAACATGTAGTTGCTTTGTATAATGCTATACAATATTACAATACCATTTAAGCATAAAACAGTACACATGTGCTTGCAGTTTGGAAATAATTGTATTTTTCTTTTTGTTTTGGGGTAAAAATGCACCAAGTAATCATAGTTGTGCCAAATGGAAGTCATGGGTCAGGTTAAGTGCTACAAACATGTTGAAAAACATAAAAGAGGAAAACTTTTACAAAGCGGACAGAAATGAGTGATCATTAAAGTGCAGAATGCAAAGTGTGAAAAATTTCCTATGTTGCCAGTATGCAATTTAGTGAAACTCATTTCATTGCAACTAGTGTCTCGGAACAATGTATTTTAAAAGAAAGAAAGGCAAAGAGAAATATTTTAACAATGCCAAACAAAAAATGTGAGCATAAAAATTAAAGCAAAAAATACAACAAATTTGTGAAAGATGCTGTAAGGTGCAAAATCCATTAATTTTTCTCAAGAAATGAGCTCCTGAATATAAAAGTGCTATGTACAGTAAAACAGTGACCCTGACTTGCAGAATTTCAAGTACTTACCAATTCACAAATATTTAAACTTTTGAAAAATATATTAAAGGACAGGAGTTCAAGTACTCTCAGTTTACAGTAGTAGTGCTTGTCAACAGGCACACACAAAGAAGTGTTGACATATTTTCCACATGGTTGCATGATCGCAAAGTTTTGCTGGCTAGACCAGCTTTATCAGGCAGGGAGTTGTTGGACACTGCAACATGGTGGAAGGGGGCTGTTGGTAGTGAACCTAGTGGCCAGGTGGCAAACCCCTTTATGTGAATGGACTGTCTTTAGGTACTTTTATGTATCAAATGGTGAATATAACTGACATACTTAATGTGGTAATTTGTGTTCACAAAATTAATTCTTCCTAAATTATGTTATTTTGAAATACATTTCACCATCCATAACATCCTAATTAAGTGCATAAAACCTTAGTTGAAAGGTAAATATTCTCTTTTTTTTTAAATAAAGACTGAAAACCAGTGAAGACAAAACAAAATTTACCCAACAGATGATATGCCTTTGTAAATCCTGCTTGAGAGGAGGCGCAGAAAGTGCTTGATGTAAAGGGCATGACCTAAATGTCCCAGAACCTGATTAATGGATTAACTGTCACTATACTACTTCTCGTGAACGGAATGTAAAAGAGATGAAAGGTCAAAAAGAGCAGCTGATTGGTATCTGCATAATTTTGTGGTGTTATTTTAAGGAAAATTTCAATTTTAAAAATATCAGATCTTAGATTTACCTTTTTTATTAGTGAAAACTTATACAGTACACTGAAACATAATTTACTAAAATGATGCATTACTAGAGCCTAAATTTTAATGCATCACTTTAATGAAAATTTTATTATTAAGAATTGTGGACCAGTTAATATATCCTTATTTGCATGATTTAAACATTTATGCAACTGCATATAACAGTGAGCATTTTATATGAAAGAGCATAACTGTAGGTTAAAAAAAAAAAAAAAAAAATCACCTTTTAGAGTTTTAAGTTTATTTTTAACTCTGACACGTGCAGCATCCCTCCTCCCTTAGCCCATTTGTTCCGCTTCAACAGCACAGCTTCGATATACCCTCTACTGGGGACAATTCGCTAAACGCAACATCACCCCCTCCATGACTCCTACACTGAGGACATGCACCGGAATGCATCACCTCTCTGCGACAACCTCGGTACTGCCGGAGTCAGGTGACTGTTCCGCTTTCAAGTCCTCACGAGAGATCTTTTGAGGACATAATAATTTGGGAGGACCAATACTGCCAAGAGACGTTCCCAGGAAGAATACCACTGGGGAAATAAATGCAGTGAGGGGTACACAGTGGTTACAGTTTTCACAAAACCCTTCATGTACCCCCTCCATTCATTGTTTACGTCCCAACGTGTGTGTGTGTGTGGTGCATGTAGTGCGAGAGTGTGAAATATTCAACAATTTTTGGTATTCAATACCACGTAAACAATCCCATACTTTGGCACCCCAGTAAAAACGGGTTTTATAAGTCACATATTCAAGCATGGCTATCCACACCCCTCCTGAGGTCAGAGTGGACTTACACCACAAGCCACTTGTTAATACTGAAATTTCCATAAACAAGGGTGCAAGTGATTTTTGCATTAATTGAAATAAAAAATGCTAATATGCAAACAAATCCAACGTAGGTCTACACACAAACGATATTGCATATAAAATTTATTACCAATTAAATTTTTTTATGAGCTCAATTTGTTCAAAAAAAAAAATAATATTAAGTTTTCTAGTATTTAGCGACATGTAAGTGTTTTTGTATATATTTGTTTTCCCAGTAAATGTGCAAGTGAATTTTTTTTACACTTTGCATGCTTTCGAGCCCACCATGCTCTACCAGTTGGCATGTCCTGAGAGAATGGACAGACGCCACACATCCCTGGGCTCTTGAACATCTTGTACCAGTCTTTAGTGTATAAACAGTTATTTATTTTATTCTGGAACATGATTGACTTCACTTCTTCACGTAAGCCAGGAGCAGGGCAGTTCTCAGCCCTGCCATCTTGATACGTGCCAGGGGTTTAATTTACTTAATTATTTTTCATTGGCCACATGCCTGTCAGTGTTGGCTGCCAGCACACCTTTATGTTGGAACCATGTAAGTGCCTCGTATGAGGGAATAAATAGTGAGTAAAAATCAGTGAAAGTAATCTGTTTTTATTTCGCTATCGGCCGCATAACAACCGCGTAACTTAAGTTTGGTTCTTCTACCCACTGGTGCATCTCAACCCTGATCATGTCTTTATGGTGTTTTAGATGGCCACATAACAGTCTCACATGCTAATTAGAGGTGTATGAAGGGTCCTACACTCTCATAGGTAGGCATAGACAGGGCTTAACTACATTACAGACGTCAATTCATCGCATGGGTGAGCTCAGAAGCCACGTGGGTGATCGGCCTATCCCTGGATGAGTATCTAATGCTTTGTCACTATTTCCCATCCTTGTTAGTAACATAACACCTCTACCGAAAACCTAACCTCACTTCTCCCTGGTCCCGAGACCACAACAACTCGTCAACTCAGTGTGGATTTATTTTTGCAATATTTCATTAACAGCTTGGACACGGTTTTATAGAGAAAAGACACTCAATCCTGGAAATTAATTAACTTTTTGCTTCTTACCTAAAATTATTTTAGTCTTATCTACAGTAGATACTTACTGCTGTTATTCATTCAGCATGAACAACCACAACTTAATATTTCCTTCCCAATATCAAAAAACTTAAATTTATTCTTATTATCACTTGGTTTGTACAGTTTTGGATACAAATTGTCAGTCACAGTTTTGCATATAAAATAGTGTTTGGCTAAATTTTATTTCAAATTGTGTCTAAAAACAATTTTAGTCTTATGCAGTGTATTAACTTTCATTTCGGCACAATTTCAGTTTTATTGCTATTCACCATATGATCATGGCTCTACTGATTGGCTTAAACCTTGATGCACAATATCTTTCTACTTATAATTACATTTACTTCTACCGTCAGTGCGTATCACTGAGCCACATGTTTCAATAGTATTTGATTGATTCTATATACCATGAGACGTCAGAACTTTTACTGTCTATCCACAGCAAAGGACGGATGCTCCATGCCTGAAGATTTTAATGTTCACTGGCCAACAACCGAAGATATGCATCAAGATCATCCAAGTACTACAGCATGCTGCCAGGTAGCCCTACTAATACAATCGCCAAGATGTACATAGATCCAGCAACAACCAGTGATATCACATGCCCAGAGGATATATGCCACATCTTGCCCTCTCCAACCCAAGTAAGACGAGCCAACCAGAGTATAAATAGTTACGCACATCTCTTTTAACGCCAGTCTATTCTGTTCCTTTAGTGCACTGCCTGGTGCAGAAGGAACCAATGGCTTCTCTCCTGGTCTTCACCGCGCTCTTGGTGCCAAAGATCATTCCTCTACCTTCGTCTTCACCTCACTCCAGGTGCCGAAGGCTCCTACTGTTCTACCAGTCATCGTCTAACTTCATTAAACACTTACACTCTCTGCCTTTTTCAGGAAAACCACCATAGTGAAGCCAAGTTTAAGTTAGTTTCATAGAACTCCTACCTGCCTACCCCTGTTAGCTTAGGAACAGTTTGCCTTGACCTGTCTTTCATAGGTTTAACTTTTGTAAGCTCCAGCTGGTAGGAGGTAGTGCAGCAACCCCCAGTTTATTTTCATCAAAGGAATAAACACTTATCCACTTAAGGGTATCTTTCCCGTAGTCACTGTACCCTTCCCTGAAAACATCAGCCCCGTTAGAGGGACAGCAGGTGACCAGGAAATTTGCTCCAACCGCCAAACGCGTCAGAGTACACACATGCACCTTGGACGGCCACCCTTTCTGCGCACTACGGTGTACAGAATGGTAAAGTCCCGACACTGGGTACACATCTTGGGGTCACCTTGTCGCTTGCTCTTTCCACCATGCTTCTGGTGCCGAAAGAGCTATTCCCTGAGTTGGGAAGACTTAGTCCTCAGGAGGAGCTCACCCACATATCAAGGCTGTCAACCAGTGAGACCTGACTTTCAGTATCCACTGCGCTTCTGGTGCCGGATACTGAGATAGGGATACCATGTTGGGTTGGCGGAGGTGGTATGTAGTTGTACACACGAGTAGGACCAGAGCGTTACCTGCTCCACTTCCACGAGGTTTGATAGTAGAGTTCTCTTTCTCATACCTCATGCCATATTCCAGTCGCAGTGGTATCCGTAAGACGGTAAAAAGGGCTGAGACTAAGTACCAGTTGGAGCCTAGCCCAATGCCCACCAGACTCCAGTACCTCATTCCCCGGGAACAAGCTGAAGCCCTCCGCCGACTCGACAGACCAATCACACCCGACTATGAGCCAGTGCTCTTCACTCCACCCACCAAGCTTGATGGCAAAACACAACCAGTACTCATAGCCTAGCCAACTTGTGGTTTTGAGGAACCCCATTCCCTCAGTCAACGCCTGCGACAACAAGCATCTACAAGCACTTGGCACCAACACACCGGAAGCAAGAGCTCACCCCAGTGTATCAGGGTCTAAAACACAACAACCTCAAAAGGTCAAAAGTCACCCAGGTATACCACCGAGAGCAGTCCCGCAAAAATGTTAAGTACACCTCGCAGTACTAGACGTTTTGCACTTCGTGCCCTGCCAGAAAAGCAACCAGGCCGGTACTCTACACTGGTCACGCACCAATTCTGCACAAGGATTAAAAACCAGAATAATTCCTGGTTGTGTGTGTCCTCGCACCCACCTAAAATACCTTCTGTCATGACGTTACTCCAGCTACCTAGGATGTGACGCTTCAACATTACATCAAATGTTTATATCAACAGCATTTTAAGTTTCACAATCTTATTTGATACTATTGAATACTGTTAAAACTAGCAATAAATTATACAAAAAAACAATGACGTGCGCTCCTATCTTGGTGATAGAGGTTACGGCGCTGACTACCTTCCCGAGTTCAAGTGTTCCTGCCGCAGCGCGTTAGAAATTAAACTGGCCTGGTGGGTCACGGTAGATTCTGAGGGAGACCACCTAGTGGGAGGATACCATTGGAAGAGAGCGGAATCAAACCCCAGAGTGAGGTGAAGTGAGATTGTTTCCCTCCCAGGGAGTTCAATCTTCCTCCGTTCTAAGATTACCAAGAGGCAGGGTGCCAGTTGTCCCGGGGTGAATGAGAGGTGAGAGGGGTTTAAACGATCGTGTTGGTGTGGGTGGGTGATCTGGCCGGGGAAATAGAGGCTATCCGCAGCGGGAGTGTAGGCGGATGTGTGGGAATGTAGTTTGCAGGGGGAGAAACTACACGGGGCTTGGGGATGACCTTTGGCAGGAGTCGAACCTGGATAATCTTCCCCGAAGTCAATTTGATAAAACACGTAATATGCTCGTCCTTCGGCAGGACTACCTTAGGTGGGGTAACACTTACTATTGGAGGTGGAGTCTCCGGTCAATGGTGGCATATTAGTTCTGGATCATGGTCCAGCCAACTAACACCTACATAAGTGTCTAGAGGTGACATGATTGATAGGGATGAACGGTGAGACCGACCTAGGACCCAACTCAGGTTCCGCAGGTAGGGGGTGACCTCACTCATGACCAACAATGACCTGCGTGTTTAATGATCTTTGTAAAGCTCGACATTCTCTTCGCCAAGCACAGCACTGAAGTCCACCTTTCTTGCTGTGCATTGAACCAGCCTTCTCACCTTTCCGCAGACGACAGTCCTTAGGGGTGTGTTTTGGTCAATACATGCAAGGCCCTGATGCATAAATTTGCAGTCCGGTACTAGAACACCACCAAGGATAGGCAAGAGAGCACCAGAAACCCAGGAGCTGCGGCTTGCCTTATGCAGACTATAAGCTTAATGCAAGCTGTCTCCTGTGGGGTTCGGAACGCCTCAAGACTATTCCTCAGTGGGGTTTTTCTATTGCACCTGTTGCAAGATCTACTGACATACAAATATTATAAGAATAATGAATCAGGAATTAATGTTAAATGACTAAGCAAATAATTCAAATTCACGTAATATTTACCATGATACTAGGAAAGAGGGAAATCCCAGTTAGATTATAAACTAGCTAAAAAATTTATAAAAGAGTTGCGTTAAGTTAACAGGCGAAGATGAGCCTGGTAATAATAATAAAAATGAGTCTACGTAATTTACACTCTTTACAGTATCTCCAAAATTACAGGGTTACCAGAAGGATAATTAATTTGCAACGACCTGCTACCGCGAAGTCAAGGAATTTGACTGGACTAAGGGTTACGGGTATAGGACGCGGGGTTACCCCTGGAGTCGAGCCGTCCTTGCGGTCGGCTGGTGCAGTTGTGGACGAGCCTTCAAGCTGCAGGGATGGTGCAATCTTCTTAGTCTGCAGAAGTGGTTGAAGCCATGTTGCAGGCTGAGGAGAGGAGGGTGAGGTCTTTCGCAGACCAGGGAGTACTCACTGACCTACGCGGCCGGTGAGACCAGCGTGTCTGCCTGGGGGTGCTCTTGGACTTCTTATATAGTGAAAAACCCCATGGTCAACATCTTCCAAGGGTGCGGGGTAGAGTAGCCTTCCAGGGATGTGGGGTAGGTTTATCGGGGTTGTGGCAGCGCCACTCATTTCTCATCTTCCCGCGTGGAGGCGATAAATTAAAACACCTCGGCCTGAGGCTGGTGGGATGTGACATCACATGGCAGCAGAGGTGCTGCTACCTCGTGTTGCCGCTGGAACTTCATCCACAGCTAAATGTAGGGTAGTGGTTAGTTAAAAATATGTTATTGGTCACGATGGTGGTGATTACATGCCAGGTTGGGTGGGCCGTACATTTCATAATTAATTGCATTAATCATCTTTACGTCCAAGGCTGTCCAACGTGTGGAGTTCCTTTGGTCGGTACGTGAAATTACTTTGCCACTGTTTAAGACTTTTACCGAGCTCCCATCGGCTCGTGATGGGGCGAAGTCACCCATAGAGAGCACATGCGCATTGCGCAGCATGTTGGCATGTGTCAACATTCAAAAAATTTATTCAACACTAACTAGTATTGGAATAGATTGCTTAAGCCAAATATATTTTTACTGCTTCCCATTTCAAGATAACACAATTATTCCATGTTTTCACAAAGCATTAATTTTTTTTATGATTTCAAATCACCAACATGAATTTGGTAAAAATTTCTTGATTTCGCACCACATAAAAAACTGGTGTCCCTAGCCATTGCCCTAAAAAATGCTACATCCAGCTTGGCCTAAACTGCGGACACCAAAATATTAGTGCCACAATGAACTACGACAGTAACAAAAAAGTTCTTACCTGATTGTCACAGTACACCACAGGACAAATGTGAGCAAGAGAAAGCAACACAGTAATGCAAGTCCTGTTCCTTCCCATATGCCGTGCTTCATATACACAGCAGCACCCATTCCACACAGATAGACGGACACCAGGCACAATGGGGCAAGGATTACGAGGCACAAAATATCACCGTAGATGCCGTGGGGCCCAGACATGCCAGACTGGTGACTGAACAACCACTGTAACAGCATGCCCAGACATTACAAAACTTGGAAACTACAGTAGCAAGCCCGTTTATCAAGACCATCACTTTAAAAACAAATTTTTGAGGACCCATAAAAAAATTCTATAAAAGAGGATGGAATTTTGAGAAATATCTGCTAAAACATAAATCGCTATACAGTATGTTCAACACTACTCCAATCAGTGCATATCTAAAAATAGATACCACCCCGATTTTGATGTATAGGGCTACCCCTATACATGCGGGTCAAAATGAGTCAAAATTTTCATACACCTCTATTAAAACTTTCCCTTATTAACAACCATATTTCTGGAAACCATGTGAGGTCTTAACAACAAAGTTCTATTTATTGAACTTATAGCTATGACACAAAGTGCACACAAATTAATACAATCACATAATATATACATAAGAAATTTTACAATAAAATCCTTTTAAAAAGTACCCTGTTAAGGTACTTTTTTACTTAGGCTTGTGTACAGTTTACAATTTAGTTAATCCTCTTAAGTTTTCCTCATTGGCAAGTTTTTTGATCTGTTATCATCATCATTTGATTTTAATGTAATATGCTATAAAAGCTGCACTCAGAAATGAAATTTTAATGCCACTAAAAGAAGAACTTCGTGAAAATCTGGACAACTTTTTAAATCAACTAGCAGCTGAAAACATAGTGATGAGCAATTTATTACGTGATTTACGTAGTTCAAGCTATGGCAAGCAACTACACCACTGCTGTATTACAGTTTATTTCTAACTTGGCCATTATGACTAACAGCTTATTAAGAATGTTAAATATCAAAACACTGGAAGTATACACTAAATACACCAAGGAATTGCCCCAGTCAGTCTTGCCTTACATGCATCACAAAGCACACAAGTTTTTAATACTAAGTAACACTTTTGCAACATTTCTGCTTATTTTTCTGTTTGGTACAATATTTTCAATTGGCTTTCTAGCCTGTTCTCCAAAACGAAATTGCATTTCACAGTTTCTTTATATGAAGTACAAACACCTGGGTCCATCCAGGAATGTTTTAACAGGGATGTAATGTAATAAAGTGTGTATGGTGACTCCAATATCAATTGCATCATGCTCATTCTCAAAGATTGACGTCGGCTAAGAGCCAGCCACAGTCAGCCCATTATTGCACTCGCCGCTAGCGGTGCACGTGGGTAAGCACGTTTTTGCACACTGCTACGGGTTACGGACTTTCCCAAAATGGGATGTAAGTTGTTTCAGTGTACTATGTATTTATTATCAGGGTGAACATGTTTGTAAAAAGCAACATGTCTATTTGAGGGTTTTGTGTGAAATTGCTAATTTAAATTTAAAGTGTGCGCGGTGCTGAAGAGGGAGACTATAGTATTCAGTAATCCTAATAAAATTTCTGCATGTAAAATTGTTTTAAAATTCTATTGGTGCCATTTCAATTTTCCTTATTAATATTTTCACTCGGCATGCATAGCACTTCCACTTGTGTGAACCCTGAACAATGTAATTTCTGCTTAATTGCAATGCGCAATATTAAGAGTGATAAAGGGCATTATTTAGAGCTGTTTTAGAGGTCAATGCGACTGCAAATAGAGGTCAAACACGTTTATACAGAAGAATGAGATTTTTACAAACCATTAAGGAAAGCTAAAATTAGGAATGTATGTTTTTAAAATTTTGTAAACATTCCTTTAATATACCATTTTAAATAATAAAAAGGGCTGTATTAGAGAAAATTTCACAAGTTGTAGAAAATAGAGAAATTGGAATATCAAAAAAGTAAAAACTCAGTTACGTGTCACCTTCATTCATAGTAGATGGTTTATAGAAAGAATTTTTTTACATAAAGGCGATTTATATGCATACGCATAATGCACTGCAACATCATGTTTGAGCCGAAAATATCCCAACTCACTGCTTGGAGACGGGATAGGTCTGACCAGTTGAGGGGTTGTGTTTCCTGCTGTGTACCTACGCCATTGTTCACGGCATTGGTGAGAGGGAGGAGCAGGTGAGTTGACAAACAATCCTCCACCCCCTCCCCCCCCCCCTCAAGCATCTTTCAAATGCCATTTCATAATGAAAGATGCTGAGGTGTGAAGAGACAGTATCATAGACTGAAAAAATCCTACTATAATGAAATACTACTAATAATAACTGCAGGTTAGATTTTTTCAACAAACTTCTAAATTACGTAGTTGCAGTTTTGATGTAATAAAACGATAAACATGAAAAACAGTATATCCTATTTAAGAAGCTTTACAGTGCCCGATATAACTATAGCAAAACCTTTGCTCAGTTATTGAGTACATGCATGTTTGAGACATTTAGAACTGTTGTTAAATGTAAATGACCTGAGGCAGAATGAATATATACATTTGTGTAGTACTGTGTCACAAAAAATTAACAGCAATAAACTAATTAGAAATTTATTGCCTTGAACTGTAACATCAGCATGTCAAAATATTATTTACAACTGGAAGTATTTTTAAGTTGAGTTGAAATGTTTGGGCGACTCTTAAAAATGAATTGTCTTGCGATCCGATGAAGGATGGCACGAGGTGAGCAGCGCCTGGAATGAAGGGTGGGAAAATGAGAGAACCCTGAGAAAAGCAGGGCCACGGTGATTGAGTGGCTAGAGCGCTCGCCTCCTACCAAGGCGATCTGGGTTCGATTCCTGGCTGGGTCGGTCCACGGATTTCCGCATGTGAGAATCGTGGCTGGATGATGCTGCCAGTCTGCGATCTCCCATTCTTTCCACCCTCCATTCCAGGCGCATCTCCGTATCCATGTCATTAACCCCTCATTGGCTCTCAAGACCATAGAGAACCCCCAATTCTCTCAACCCAAGAAAAGCTGCCAAATAACAGCATCATCCAGGTACGATTCTCACGTACGCAAATCCGGGTGACCACCAAAGTATTTTTAAGCAACCTATTTTTAAATACTGTGGATAGCATATTAGATTCTGCCATTTATATTCTGCTTATGTTTGTGAAAATATGTATAAAAATTATGTGAATTTCAAATAAAAAAATACATACCGTAACGTCTTTCTAGTTTATGGTTCAAATTATCCCGACAGTTATAAAATGTATCTTGACAAGATATAAATCATTTTTGTGAGCAATTAAATTAAATTTTGGAGACAATATCTGTATTTATTAATTTATTTGGGTAAATGTAGCATTTTATTTGAGTGGGAATCAAAACTGCATGCTGAAGCAAAATTTCATAGACTGTTCTGGCACAGGTGTTATTTCCATAGATTTGTGAATAAGAAAATTCTCTTACTTATGCAGTTGTAATAGTTTTTAGAGCTTGTTACCTGTACACTGTAAAACACGTACTTACAAAAAAATTATGTTTATAATTTTTGTTGTAGAAAGAATTATTTTAAAAGGTGAATTGCTGCAGTACTTTGATATGAATTTATCCTATAGAAAATTATGTCAAGGGAAATTCACATTACATGAGAGCCGCAGTGGTCGAACGACTGTTGGAGCATTCACCTCCAATCAAATTGTTCCGGGTTCGATCCCTGGCAGGGACACTGCCAGATTTTTGCATGTGGGAATTGTGCATGTACGATTCTGTTGGTACACAGGTTTCCTCAGGAAATCCCCCCCCCCCCTGTACAAGCTTAAAAAAATGCATTCCTGGCGTTGCTCAATATCATCTCAATTTCATTCATCAGCTCTGAAGACATCAGAAGGCGTTACTTGCGAGTTAATATGGGACAGTAGTATTTTTTCCCCATATGCTTGTTAAACTACATGAAACTTAACACAAATTACATGTACGTTATTTTGGAAGGAGAGTAACAATTGGTTTTAAATAATATTTTCACTAGTATGAAATTAAAAATATCTTTAAATGCCCAAGTTACCGCATGAAAGGTTATCATTTGTTTAAAAAAGTTTATAGAAGTACAAAAACATTAAAAGCACAAATTACAAAATATGTTTGCAGTGAATACAGTTACATAATTTAAAAAAATGAGCATACTTAATGTTTGAAAAAGATACATTTCTTTTATGGATATTCATGCAAAGCTTGTTAGTGTTTCATTAGTGTAACATATAAGTACTTTTTTTATGGAAGTGCAACCACACTTGGCAATATTGTGAAATTTTATATTTATATCTGGGTAATGTGTTTTTATGCTGAACAAATTGCTACTATTGCATAAACACTGTGCTTACGTTCCTAGTACATTGTGCATAGTCAATTTTTATTTCTTAAATTTGTATTATATTTGTTAAAATAATGATTAGGTCACATAAAAGCTGTATGCAGTCTGTGTATATGTTTTTATTTGCCCGTAGCTTTAGCATTATTGAATGGTTAAAATTTATCAATCAAACAGTAAGTAGCTACTCATCACACCCGAAAGAGAACTGTAATTCCTCCCGAAGGACCGTTCAGGCCAACTTCCATCAGCAATAATGGTTAGTACAGACAAATGCAAACTACCACTAACATTACCCCTTATAATACGTGGTTTTTTTTTCACCATTTATAAATTAATACCTATCCACATATTCCCAGCAAAAAACAGTGTTCGCAAGGAAAACTAATCCCGACTACCTCGCAGTACCACCCCCACCCCACTCTCCTTTTCCAAGAACTGTGGACGAGCAAAACTGCACTAGGTTTGCTCCTGCGGCTGGCTCAGCACAATATCGGTCTAACGTACAATACCAGGCACACGCTCTATGCAACAAGCATTAGGAAATTCCTGTAACTATTTATCGTGCTCTTGACGGTAATATGTTTGTATCATTATTTGAGGGTTTTTGTAATAACTTGTTTTGAGGCCACATCACCCACGACCATGTGTTCAGATACCACAAATTTGGTATCTATGCAATCACTGCGTTCTGAGGGCTAATTGTAGTTTCATCTTGTGTGCCATAATTTATCTCATTTATTTTTATATAATATTTTCAATAAGGGTGCTTGTATTTTACATATTTCATGCATTTCTGTTCCTGACCCCGCGGTTGTCAGATGTACTTTTATTTCCTGCCATCCAGCATCCTAAGGGCTTTCTGTATGCTCGTTTCTAACAGAGATTAATTTGCAATACCGGTCCAACTATCGCAGATAATTCCTGCCAGAATTTTCAGAGAAATTATTTGTTTACACCCGCACATGTGGTCCGCTATGAGCCCTATCCAGTGGCATCCGAATCATCTAAAGCTAAGTTCACATCTTTGTGTGTATTTTCCTTGCTCATGTCATGCACCACCTTCATCAAGTTATATTTGTGCATTTTGTACGACGCTATTATTTTGGAGTAACCCGCTATGTGAGACAGTCACAACATACCACGTGGTTCGCGGACGAGTCCCGACGAGTAGGAGTTAGCTACTGAAGTAGTTGCACGTGTTCATTTCATACTCCGTGTCCTGTCTCCGAGCGAACCTGCAGTCCATCCTAGCGGCTATAGGGCCCTTGCTCTGTAGAGGCTGTGTTTTCCGACATAGCAGAGCATCATTCAGTCAGAGTGTGCAAGCTTAGTAATGTGCTTGAGGAACCACTCACCGGGACTGGCTAGACACGCTTGAGAAGTAATTCATAAATCATATTTTGGTATGAGGTGTACTTTGATACATGCCTTCTCAGTGTAAAAGTTGAATGTCTTTTAGTAGCCTCAGTTAACCAGCCCAACCTAAGTGTTTTGTATTGCAGTGTTATATGTAAAAGTTGTTTTATTAAGTATGCATGGGTGAGACGAACACAGAAACCACAGCATCATTGGGATCCCCGAGTCTCAAAGTGTGATGTGTAGAAACCACCACTTGCGCCCATCAACCACAGGTAAAAGTGTATCGTGATCGTCTGTGTCTCACCAGACTGCGTCAATTGGCGTTCCCAAGTGGGACCAGTGTGTTCATCCGCGTCGGGACAACAGCGTCAACCACGACAAAATGATGATCATACCAAAGGAACTGCGAGAAAACATCAAGCCAACCGCGCCGGCATCCATGCCAACCGCGAACGCGAGATATTGGGACATACCGATCAATCGACGTGTGCGCTGTGGAAAACTGAAACAAGTAAATTTGCTGGACTATAATCTCTGGGAACAAGCGCTATGTCAGTGCACGTCCGACAATATGCCATTGCATCAGAGCAACGACTGTGCGCACACACCAGATGTGACGGAGCGGATAGACAGTGGGCAATATGCCAACAGAATGTACATTTGTAATGTATAGGGCCTGAAGCGTACGCAACCTGTCACCAAGGGATTTTTAACTGTACCAAGTACCGAACCAATGACTGTTAGGGACATGCCACTGGCAACACCACATCACAAAAACACAAAACCTGTGGTAATGACTTATATGACACAAGGCTTGACCGGGCTGGACAGAACGAGTTTGTTGCCTACTTTTGAGGTTCATGACTCCGAAGATCTGAGTTCATTTCTAGCAGTATGTAAGGAGAAGCTAAACTACACAGACATCAAGTACATTGAGAGGACTGGACAGAGGTAACTGCCAACCACCTTAGAGGCAGCGCTGCCGCGTGGTGGAATCTCGTCCGTGAATATAGATTCACGTGGGAAGAGTTTTGTGAGAGACTGTTAAGGCTAGTTTGATACGAATGGTGACGCGATCCAGGCCCAAACCCGGCTATACCATGAACAGCAGTGAGAATGCAAAGGGATAGAAGAGTTCATACAGCACAAGGTAGGGTAGTACAAGAGATTGAATCCAGCGCAGCCCACCAATGACATACTGGAAATTATTGTTGCCTTGTCAACACTGGACATTAGGCCGTATTTGCGCCGAGCCACCAGATGTAGCATGGAACAATTCACACGAGAAGCTTGTTTGTATGAAAGATGTGTACATGCAGGACAAGAATATCAATCACCGGGACGATACCGTGGAACAAAAAAACCCCACGCTCCCCGCAATCCTTGTCGTCACGCAACCACCACCTCCATTCACATCAGTGTGAATGTTACATGGAGAGCGGCCAAATTACCAGCACAACACACCTGACTACTACCTAGGAAATTGGTTGGGAAACTAATAAGGGAGGTTGGCAAAACAGCACCTGCACCAATCTCACCACCGGAGTAGAGAAGTAAACCAACTGTGGGTGTAAAAGTGTACTAAGTGAGTGACAACACTGTCCGAGCATTACATGTAAACATTGAACTAGAAGGGAAAATGTGATTGCCATTGTAAACACTACTGCGAGTCGGTTTTGTACGCTAGGGTTTAATCCAGACCATTACCACACGGATACCACCACGTCAATTGTAATTTGCCACCAAGCACCAACAGGATGAGGCCACGAATGTGATGCATGTGACTGTAGGGATACGGGACTTACAAAGTGCAACATGTATATTGTGCCGGACTTGTGCGAAGACTGCCATGGCTGATTGAAAATAAAGCTGTCATTGAGCCACACCGTAGACAACTGCTGTGCAACTGGATCAGTTTGCCCAAGAGGTAACGGAACAATACCAGAGGAGGCTGCAACAACTGCTGGACCAGTACACCGGGGTGTTCCACACAGAGGGGAAGCTCCAACGTACACGTCGCAGAACATGCCATTGTCACCACGCACCAGGAACCGGTCTTCACCAAACCCAGGGACCCAGGTATTTAACCTCCGGAACGTGATAAGCCAGCAGGTATGTGAAATGTAATTGAACCAACGCAAAGTCTCTATAATTCAGGGATTACACTAGCCCCTAAGAAAGCTGGTGAGTAGAGATTTTGTGTAGACTAACCCGCTCAATAAAATCACAGTAAACATGCCACCAACTGTTATCAATATTAAAAACACTGTAAACATTTGGGCCTGCTACAGTGTTTATCTCACTGGATTTGAAGTTAGGGTGTTGGCAAGTGCCCATCTGCCCCCAAGACCACAAAAAAACTAGTTTTACCACACCTGATGGGATGGGAGGAGGTTTCAGTTTGTTTCCATGCCATTTGGGCTAAAATGCGCTCCTGCGACCTTTCAAAACCTCATGGTCAGCGTCTTAGATGCGTATATTGTAAACTTTGCGAAGGCATATCTGGATGATGTGTTAGTGTGGTCGAGTAATTGGGAAGAGCACTTGCACCATTTCAGCCTTGTGTTCGAGAGACTGGAAGGGAACAAACTGACATATCAGGTTGATAGGTGTAAAGTAGGTATGAGTACGATTGAATTCTTAGGGCACTATGTATCAGGGGATGGACATGAACTGGAAACACACACAGCAAATTCCGGAAAAAACAGCCCCCAGGTAACGTAAACAGTTGCGAAAATTTTTTGGACTGTATAATTGGTTGCGGGAATTTATTCTTAACTTTTCTGTTATTACCGCACCATTCACTGAACTGGTGTCAGAAAATCGAAAATTTGTATGGATCCCACAGGCCGAACAGGCGTTCCAGAATGTTAAAACAGCATTTCAGAACTATGAACTGTTAGCCAGATTCAACCCAGATCTCCCGGTTACCATGCTGACAGATGCTAGCCAAGAGGGTATTGGAGCGGTCCTCTACCAAGCTGGCGACCAAGAGCGTAAACATATCAATTACCACAGTGCGAAGTTTGGCAGTGCAGAGCGCAAATATCATGTCAATGAGCAAGAGTGCATGCGCTACGCAAATACCAACCGTACTTGTTACGCCACAAATTTACCCTGAAAACAGATAACCAAGGTCTAGTTTGGTTAGAAGGAATGCATAACTGTAAAAGTAAACTTGCCCACTGGGCACTGTTGTTGCAAGAGTTCGACTTCCAAGGCGAGCACATGGCCGGAGAAGCGAACGAGCTGGCAGATGCATTGTCCAGGAATCCATACCTGCAGATAACTATAACAGACGAGACAGAGTAGGAAGAGGCACTACCCCCTGCCTAGCCACGCTGGCAACGGAATTTCCATTGCTCATCATTCAAAACATTGTTGCCAACAGTTATGGTGAGCTTACATCTTTAAATGTCCACGGTGTTTTGCAAAGATTATATGTTGCACAAGAAAATTCCCCAGATCCCACACAGTGCCGACAACATTGTGCAGAAACTTTTTCGGAACATTGGAGAGTAGTAAACAGGGAAATTCAGGTTCGTCCAAGGTAAATGCACAGTGGAGGACGTACGTGCTAAAGGAAACACGATAGTTTGGAACATGGACACTCGAGTTCGGAGCAGACACGACGTAACATGCAGAGGTATTTCCATTGGCACGGCATGCAGAGAGACTTGCATCAATACGTACAAGCTTGCATCACATATAACACTAGGAAGCCACAGAGAACAGATGGGTAAATGTAGCCACAGGGAAAACATCCGCGGAAATGGTGCAGGGCCGCGAGTTATGTATACCGGGAAAACCCAGCGGAAACCCGCCAGTGCCACCAGTAGAGATTGTTGCCCACCAACAATGGATACACGAACACGCACAGGCCAATCAAGAAAGATACTGTGCCCCATGGGAACTTGCCTGTAAGAACCCACCACCATAATTAATTCCCGGAATGTAGGTGTGAGGGACAATCCACTGTCAGCAGGAACTAAGAATCATTGCAAGGAGCTGGCACCCCGATGGACCGGGCCAGTAAGGGTAATGGAAAAAATTAGGCATTCGACTTTCCTTGAGAAACAGGGGCAAAGACGTGTAGCAAAAAGGCACCGCGACGAACTGCGTATCGCCCGCAACCTGCCAGGGAAGAAAGGCAAGGAGACGGCGGGAAGCCGAATACATGGCGTGCGGCGCAGCACAGCTGAAGTTTGGCGCTGCGACCAAAGCAACACAAGTGTCAATGTAAACAACAACAACAGTTCAGTAGCTCCATACCAGTCAAGCATAAGTGATAGACTTAGTGATATCACACCATTCAAGGGTTTCACAACTCTGGAACACTCCACACCATATAAGGGGAATAATCAAAGTATAAATTAAAATACCAGTATAAGCAGTGAAAATAGCACACCGTTTAGAGAATACCCTGTGTCAGTAGGGAAAAGTCTTGTGGAGCAGGCTAGTTTCAGGGGGTTCGAAAATACAGTTAGGAAGGTGTGTGCTTCGACATGTGAAAAGTGTGACATAAACACAACACATTGTGCCAGGAGGAAAAGATGCAGCGCACCATTGCCTAGCCCCAACAACATCGTTCCAGACAACACCCCACACCCTACAAATGATGCAGAGTATGAGTACCTTCAAGACCATGCCCTGTCTGTCCTCGACCGGTGCTCCCGGTTCGGACCTGGGCAGAGGAGAGAGGAGTAGAGGTGAGCTGCTCACACCATCATGGTCTTCGAGGGAGGGATCGTTTGATGCCGGCTAAGAGCCAGCCACAGTCCGCCTATGATGGCACTCGCCGCTAGCGGTACACGTGAGTAAGCACGTGTTCACACACTGCTACAGGTTACGGACTTTCCCAAAACAGGATATAAGTTGTTTCAGTGTACTATATTTACTATAAGGGTAAAATGATTGTAAAGTGTAACATGTCTTTTTGAGGGTTGTGTGTGAAATTGCTATTTAAAAAGAGTATGTGGCACCGAAGAGAGACCGTAATATTCAGGCGAAAAAGCATTCAAAAGACAATTAAAAGTCAACCAAAAATCCTAATAAAATTTCTGTAAGTTAAAACTGTTTTTAAATTCTTTTGGTGACATTTCAATTTGCCATATTAATATTTTCACTCGGCATGCATAACACTTCTGCTTGTGTGAACCCCGTAGGCAGCCATGGTAGGTCCGCGCGACCCCTGCATCTGGGCAGTCGTTCTAGGAGAACTGGCGAGGTAAGACGCTGTCACGTACGCACTTCATCTTTTTGCACTGATGTAGGTTTCAATAGTTCATTTTAGTATACCAGATAACCGTTGCCTTGCGTACGTTTTGCCAGACATCCTCAGCATAATGCTATCCGCTTAATCTAATAACTTACAGCATTCTGAGGCTTTTTGAGATGCTAACGAGATGAGAGAAAGTTGTGTGGGAGAGGCCATACGGCCCACGATACTTTTATATCAGCTGTAATCCTCTCATACTTAGGGCTTTTCAATGTAATTTCTGCTTAATTGTGCCACGCAATATTGAGGGCAATATGTTTGTATCATTATTTAAGGGTTTTTGGAATGTTAACTTGTATTGCGGCCACATCGCCCATGGCCACGTGGTCAGAGAACACCAAATCTGTATCTACGCAATCACCGCATTCTGAGGACTAATTGTTGTTCCATCTTGTGCCATAATTTATCGCAGGGTTTTTATGTAATATTTTCAATAAGGGTGCTTGTATTTTATGTGTTTAATGTGTTTTTGTTCCTGACCATGTGGTCATCAGATACACTTTCATTTCCTGCATCCGGCAGAGGAATTTTTGTATGCTCGTTTCTTAAGAAAATAAATTTGCAATACTGATCCAACTATCACAGATAATTCCTGCCAGAATTTTCAGAGAAATTATTTGTTTTAACACCCGCACACGTGGTCCACTATGAGCCCTATCGAGCGGCATCCGCATCGTCTAAAGCTAAGTTCACACCTTTGTGTGTATTTTCATTGCTAAAGTCATACTCCACCTTTACCAAGTGTTATTTGTGTATTTTTGTACGACGCTATTATTTTGGACTAACGCGCTATGTATGACAGTTGCAACATACCATGTGGTTCGCGAACGAGTCCCGACAAGTAGGAGTTAGCTGCGGAAGTAGTTGCACGTGTTCATTTCATACTCGGTGACCTGTCTCTGGGCAAACCTGCAGTCCATCCTAATGGCTGTAGGCCCCTTGCTCTGTAGAGGCTGTGTTTTTAGACACAGCGGAGAATCACCCAGTCGGAGTGTTTAAGCTTAGTAACGTGCTTGGGGAACCACCATCGGGACTTGCTAGACACGCTTGAGACACAAATCATAAATCATATTTTGGCATGAGGTGTACTTTGATATACAAAAATGCCTTCTCAGTGTTAAAGTTGAATGTCTTTTAGTAGCCTCAGTTACCCAGCCCAACCTGAGTGTTTTGTATTGCAGTGTTTTGTGTAAAAGTTGTTTTGTAAGTACGCACGGGTGAGATGAACACACACACCCCACAGCATCCCCGAGTCTCAAAGTGCGGTGTGTAGGAACTACCACTGATGCCCATTCACCACAGATAAAAGTTTACCGTAATCATCTCCGTGTCTCATTCGACAGCATCAAGATTAATCAGAAATTGTTTTAATTGTACTGCTATTGTGATGATTAATGATTTATGAGTACAGAGTTGTTATCTAGTAGTTCAGAACACAATACAATTTCTGTATTGTGTGCACCACTGTCCAAAGTAAAAAATAGGTAAACTTTACTTTAAAGTTTACAAGTAGGCTGCAAGGTTATCAAAATATATAAAAAAAGGACAGAAACTCAAGTAATCACTGTGTAGTACTTGTCAAAAGGTACACAAAGAAAATTAAATTTTTCACGCTGTTGACGATCACGACGTTTCGCTGACCACACCAGCTTCATTGGGCGGCGAGTTGTAGGGCACTGCAATATGGTGGAAGGATGCTGATGGTATTGAACCTAATAGCCTGGTGGCAAACTAGGGTCCGTTGGAAAAATTTAAAATTTGTCAGTACAGCTGATAAGTATGGTTTTGGAGCTATGATTATCTTATAGATGCCCAGGGGCTGCCTGGATTTTGATATAAATTGACAAGCTAATTCCCAGTATCTGAGTTCTGAGTTATTGCTTGAAAGTGGTAAGGTTCTCAACTCAAACTGTAGCAGGAATCGAAATCTTTGTTGTGTGATGATGCATGTGCTGCAACTGGTTTGTCTTTTAGGTTGTGGATGTAACCAGCTATGGCTTGTTTAGTGTCTGCTCTATGGCCAATTTAGCCTTCATAACATGGTACCATTAGGGGTATATCAGAGTTGTTGACCTTTGTTTTTGTTCCAGTATTTGAGATGGCTTGCTCAATTGCTGAGATTCAGTGGGGTTGCCAATTCCTGATACAATGGGGCATCCAGGGGGTTGCAGTTGTTCCTTGTGTACCTTCGGAATCAGGTACAGAACTGGTGTGATGGGTTTTATTTGGAGTATGCAGTTTAATTTGACACGTGCCCAGGTTACTGAATATGTGGCAGGGTGGTCGTGGCTTTGATTGCGCTAGACCTAGTGCACTGGTTGGAGGAGTTTCTAGTGGTTGCGGCTCTGCTGTTCTATCTCCATATGTCTAGGACAGATGGCCGTCAAATGGTGTATGAATGGGACTGGTGGATTCCAGAAGGGGATCCCCAGTTGTAGTCTAGTTCGAATTAAAAACACCCAGTCTCTGTCGGCAGTGTACCGCGCATATCGGGCTCGCAATGTCCGTGTAAAGGTTGGCGAGGTTCGACACAGGTTGAAGTAGATATAATTGACATGTGAGACGAGTCTCAATCGTATTTAGTGGTATGATAAAGCGACACGCATCAAATTGAAGCCTCAGATAGGTAATGATACTGCCGGCTGACAAAGGCACAACCACAACAATTCTCAACAAAACAGAATACATTCTAGAAGCAGAGAAACACAAGGACATCTACCTACAAATGTCTAAGACAATACCCAACCACCAGATTCCACAACCATGTCAACCAAGTCCTTGTGAACCAGGGCCCCCTCCTAGACATATCTCAGGCTTCAATAAAACTGCTCACCCAAAATAAACCCACTCTAGTTTGCCATATGGCCCTTAGGTTTACTACAAACAGTGCCCTTCCATCATATTGCAGTGCCCTACAACTCACCGCCCGATGTAGCTAGCCTAGCCAGTGAACATTGCAATCATGCAACTGTGTGAAAAATGTGTCTTCCTTCTTTGTGTGTGTGCCTGTTGACAAGTACTAGACTGTGCGTACTTGAGTGTCTTTTTATACATTTTCAGTAAGCAAAATTTACTTTTTATACAGATTAAATACATAATTTATATAATTCATAGTAAGAAACATGTGTAAAACTATTTCACTCATATCTAGTACACATATGAAAAAATTTCACTTACTGTAGTGTACTAACTGTACACACATTATTGTTCCGTTACTCCATGTATTTAAAGTTGTAAAATAAACATTCTGAAAAGTCTTTTGACAAGATTTTTAAACTGGAAATTATACAAAATTGTAATTGCTAAACCATAAAAAGAGTAGTGGAGAGGTTTGTGCGGCCCTTAAAGTCTTGAGAGCAATTGAAGGTGAAAAGTGGTGAGTATGGAGCAGCGCCAGAATGCAAAGGTCTGATAAATTAGAGATCCCCAAGAAAACTTACTGACCAGCTGCCATCGACCAGCACAATCCCCACATGAGAAAATCCAGAAGTGACCCTGCCAGGAAACTAACCAGGTTTGCATTGGCGGGAGGAGAGCACACACTAAATGATATTACAACCATGGCTCTACCATAAAGACTAATGCTTTAAAACAGTTTATAACCAAAACAATAAAAATTGATAGATTTGCTCCATGCTATTTGTAACATAATGACATTGTTGTGCGACCGTACAAATTACTAAAAGATTTAGCAAGAATGTTGCTGCCTGAAAATATGTTTAAAAATGAGCTGCTTAGTAGCAAAGAGTTGCAATATTTCAAAAATTCAATTCAAAGGTGAATAAAGTAATCTGTTAGATATAGAGCGAGAAGAGAGAGAGACGGAGAGCGAGAGAGAGACGACGAGAGAGAGACAGAGAGAGAAGCGAGAGAAGGCGGGAGAGAGCGAGAGAGAGACGAGAGAGAGAGCAGAGAGAGAGCGAGAGAGAGAGCGAGAGAGAGAGCGAGAGAGAGAGCGAGAGAGAGAGCTGAGAGAGAGCGAAGAGAGGCGAGAGAGAGAGCGAGAGAGAGAGCGAGAGAGAGAGCGAGAGAGAGAGCGAGAGAGAGAGAGCGAGAGAGAGAGCGAGAGAGAGAGCGAGAGAGAGAGCGAGAGAGAGAGCGAGAGAGAGAGCGAGAGAGAGAGCGAGAGAGAGAGCGAGAGAGAGAGCGAGAGAGAGAGCAAAAGAGGAAGAGAGGCGAGAGAGAGAGCGAGAGAGAGAGCGAGAGAGAGAGCAGAGAGAGAGCGAGAGAGAGAGCGGAGAGGAAGGAGAGAGCGAGAGAGAGAGCGAGGAGAGAGCGAGAGAGAGAGAGAGCGAGGAGAGAGAGCGAGAGAGAGAGCGAGAGAGAGAGCGAGGGGAGAGGAGGGAAGAGAGAGCGAGAGAGAGAGCGAGGAGAGAGAGGCGAGAGAGAGAGCGAGAGAGAGGAGCGAGAGAGAGAGCGAGAGAGAGAGAGCGAGAGAGAGAGCGAGAGAGAGAGCGAGGAGAGCGAGAGAGAGGAGAGAGCAGAGAGAGAGAGAGAGAGAGACGAGAGAGAGAGAGAGAGAGAGAGAGAGAGAGAGAGAGAGAGAGGAGAAGGAGAGAGAGCGAGAGAGAGAGAGAGAGAGAGAGAGAGCGGAGCGAGGAGGAGAGAGAGAGAGCGAGAGAGGAGAGCGAGAGGAGAGAGAAAAGAAAACTGAAGGAAGCAAGGATGAGCAAGGTGGTATATGTAGGTGAACAATGGGAAATGAGAGGCTGATAACTAAAAAGGTGGAGTTAAAGCAGAATGAAAGAAGGCCACAAGGAATACTAAAGAAGAGATGGCAGGTTCAAGATACTGAGGGAATGATGAGGTGAGGACGGGGCAGGAAAGAGGTTGAGGGACAGAGTATGATGGAACACAGTTTATCACACTGACCAAGCCACAGGCTGGAAACAGTCAAGGATAAAAATGTAGCTTGGTGACTGAAAACCCCAAATACGAAACTACAGTACACATATAATAAAGAATAAAAACTCGATTTAATGTTCTTGAATGCCAATAAGAAATTTTATAATGTTCTAAAAAACATTTATTCACCATAACCACCAGCATTACAAAGAATCAAAGGAAAATACTTGAGAAGTCAAAGTTAAAATATATAACATACTATGAAAATTTAAAAAATACTTCAACACACTGAAATGCAATGAGGCAACTCAAGTGCAAACTTAAAGTTAATATCAAGAATTAAAATGCTGAAACCATTACTAATATATACAGTAAAATTCCATTATAACACACAGTTAAACAACCCCTATTATGCACTTTTCAAGAGACTGGAGAAATTATGTTGCGCATTGCAGGAAAGTGTAATAAAAGGGAAATTTATGCTGTACAAATAGACATTGGGACCAAAAAAATGTGTGCAAAATGCAGGAAAGTGTAAAATCAGGGGATGTAATACAGGAGTTCCATTGTACTTACATTAACTTATATTTCACTTTAACATAAGATTTTAAATTCCTGCTTAGATACCATATGTAAGCTATGTAAAAATATTTCACTTTAACAAACAAAATCTTTCAGTATAATAGTATTATTTTAATGTCCATTCATGGGCTTTATGTAAAAGTAGTGATTTGGTGACAATTTCCAAATAAAATTGGATTTTGTTTACAAAACTTGTAAAAAAAATCTTTCAGAATGAAGAATTGTATTTAGTATATTTTTATGTCCATACTGCAAACAATCTATTCTCACTGACAACTCCAAACGCTGTCGATTCTCAAGTGTAAACCTAAATTAATGGTACTGATATGGAACACCATCTTGAATTCTTTAATACATCAAAATTTTAATGTATAACTAGAAAGCATATTACATATATATATGAAATATTAATTTTAATCAATAGGTAGAGGTTTTACGATAAAATTATATACTAAAGGCATAAATTTTAAACTCCCTTGTGCTGAAAATGTTTAACGTTGAGCAGCAAAATTTACAAAGTGCAATGCCAATTTTGAAATGCATATTACAAAAAAATGAAAATTTTCTTCTAAAATATACATTTATTTTAAAAGATAAACATCTATTGAATAAACTTCCTTACGTGTCATTTGTTGAGGGTAGGGGGGAAATTTTTTCAAAGGAAACTTTACGAATATGTAAGAAGTGTGTACTATTTGATGTAATGATTCTGATTATTTATTTTATGCTTTTTTTTTTGTTTTGAAAGACATTATAAATATTTACATGTTGTGGAAAAGTATTGTTTGTTTACAATTTTTCTTTTGTTTTTTGCCACCTATTTGAAAGTTTTGTTACGACAGACCTCAAGATTATGTAGACATTGTGGCAAAAATATACTGTATTTACTGACGCATGCCACACTGCTGCGCAGTGCACCTGCGTACTCTACAGGCGATTTCACCCCATTAATGAGCGCTAAAGAGCTCAGAGCAAGTCGAAACAGTGGCATATAAAATTCTTGTGCCAGCAGAGTTGGTTCCATGTGCCTGGACAACCAAGGACACATGCATAACTAGCAAGAATATTTATGAAATTGTACTGCCCACCCAAATTCTGACATGCGGTCGCCAACCCCTCAGACCAACATTGTTTTACCTGACGAGATGCAGACCTGCCAGTTTAAATAAAGCAGTTGGAAAGATACCCACAAGATCGCAGCAACCCTGTGCCCAGTGACGTCACAGATGCAGAGCCTTGGGTAGAGGAGATAAAACTGTGTCACCAGTTTCAATCAAGGGTGATAAGAAAATATGCTACCGCCTGCTACCAGAGTTAGCCAATCCCCATGTCGAGAGGCTTGCAACCCTCGTGCCCCTGGGAGAGTCATGAAGAGGAAGCTGGGACTATATAAGGAAGCTTCAAACCGTCCTTGCCAGAGTTCGTCGGCTTGTCGACTGAACTGGTCAGCGAGCTCTTCTAGGTCTGGAAGGACCTCCCTCCTCTCCATGCTTACAGCTTGAGAAGGCTCTCACTCCAGCTCCAACAGCCTGCAAGAGGCTCCTCCGACACCTACATCTTGGAAAGACTACTTCAAACACCTGCAACTTGACAAGGCTCACTCTCCAGAGGTAACCTACGTCTGCACCCTGCACCTGCTACCCCAGACATCCCTGACTTCGCAGTACCAGGCCGTTGCGATGTCCTAGGTTCCCTCAGAAACTTTAAAATGTGAGTGAATTTCAGACTTTGCTCCGTCGCAGTAAAGTGCGATAGTAACTTTCAGACGTTTGCTTGGACGTTATAATCCAATCCAGGTTTGCCTTCACCTGGATTGATGTAATTTAAAAACACACATTCTTAGGCTTGTATTAATTGGTCTTCTCCAATATCTTTCTAAAAGTGTCAATAAAGGCAAAAATAAAGATTGTAATTTTTGTAACTTAATTTTACTAGTTTACCCTGCTTTCCCACTTACATAAAATTAAATTGATTACTGTGAGTGCATTTCAAATATAGTTCAGCTCAAATACCATTTAAAGATTCCTCTGCAGGATAAGTGTGATCGGACCAAACCCCCCAGTGTCACTGGGTCGGAAAGAATCGTAAAGTCCGAAAGGACAAGCTCTGACATCTCGGCAAGTCCGGTATGCTCATGCCTCCCTGCAGAACACAAACCAACTTCCGCCGTGGTTTTCCGGTAAGGCCTATGAGTGACTGAAAAGTCGCTCATCGAGGAATACTGGGCAACAGCTAAGGAAGGTGTGTCCCTTTTATAGTTGGTGAGCCTAGTGTAAGAGTATTCTGTTCCAATAAAGTAATTGTGTGTCTAGTTTGTGTATATATGACAAAGAAGGGAGGAGGCCTTCGCAGTAGGTTACGTTGCACGGCCCGACGTGCACTAATCAGATGAATGACCCCCATTAGAATAGCAAGCCCCCTTCACTGATACATGAGGTCACCATGCCCATACCTCGTCCTATCTGGCCCATGGTGATCCCTACACACGAGTCCGAACTAGACTCCGTGTTAGGAACACATTAGTCGTGGCCTTGTTACAACAATCTCGGTTATCTGTGTGCGCCTCCACCTACCCAGGTCACTGAACAGCCTACTCCGCCCCCATATACAAACCGCCAGTGTGTAAAAACGTGTACCATACGCACAGCTGCTGGGAAAGTGATAAATGTGGTGATCCCTCCTCCAATACAGACATGTCTAGTTGTTGCCCCCACTCCCAGCCTACACTCCCATGCGTAAGCCTACTAGACTATCCCCTCTTGGGAGATTATATTGCCAACCAGACGTAAAGTAGGGACAGCCAGGATCACCATATCTCCTCTCATGCTAATCGCTCTACTGATCACTCACAGCTCATCATTATTTTTAATTAATTACTATAGTTCAACCTTGGACAGCCGGCCTCCAGAATTTCGGCAACCTTCACGGTGAGTAGGATCGTACTCCCTGGGACACACATCTTTAAGCTCGCCCTGGGGTTCGATTCCCCTTTACCTCCCCAACACCCTTCGGTTAAACAAAACATCGGAGGAAGAATCACATCCAATGAGGGAATCTGCACTTTTTAAGAATTGCAGAGTAGTGGTGTCATAGCCACAGAGTACAAATTACTACAGCAACCTGAAGGAGGCACAGAAGTAGAAGCAATACATCTAAAAAGGGTTATTGCTGATATATGTACCAGGAGGAAGAAGGGCAGAGTGCATCATAACAGAGAACTGAAAAATGAAAGTGGTATGCATAAAGTGTGTTTTCTAAGCAAACTTGTTTAAATATGTCTCTTGATGTTGTTAAGTGTATTTTTGAGGGAACACAAGGGCTAGAGATGAGTGCATGTGCAATGTCGGACGCGTGCATTTAAGGAAAAACACAGATTATGACCAACTATCAGGTTATTTTGACAGCTAAACATTGTTGACATATTCATGTTATCCACATCTCAGACAGCTCCTGATCAGATGCTGGCTGTGATTGGATACATGGATTTTGCCAAAATCTGTGAAGTTTGTTGCTAGCCTGTTTAGTTTCCTTCTCAGGCCAGGCTAAAAATTGTTACTCTGAAAATGAGTGGTGAAAGTTTACTAATGTAGAAATATTATTGTAAAACTTGTTTAAAAGCAGTATTGAGTCAAGAGCAGATGAAGAGGCCCAAAATATGCAGGATTACTATTTTATAAGATGTTAGCCTGGTAGATTATTTATTTTTATAATGACCAAGGGAAGGTATTAAGGCAAAATTATAAGTACCATACAATGAACACTAAGACTTTTGAACACTACTTCACTGTGACATTGAGAGTCTTTTGGAACTGTTTTACAAGGAATTTATTTAGAATTTTAATATTTTGTATCAGGAAGACTTACCACCCATTACAGTACCACAAGGTATAAAGAAGTTTCATTCTCACCTACCGTATACTCATTAAGTATAAGCACTTCAATTATTACTCATTAAAGTCTGGGCTTTATCCATGTACATAAGATTTTACTGTAATAGTACACAATTCAAAAATCACTAAAACACAAGGATAAGTTATCTTATCGCTGTCAAAGGAAACACTGCCTAAAACAATCAACATGGCCATAATAAAGTTGCAGACAAACACCAAGAAAAAAATACAGTGAAGGAACATTCTAAATTGGATGTAACATGATACAAAAAAATATTTACTTTCAAGTGTACGCCATTTCATGAAAGGATCAATTATTTAGTAGCTTCACTTAAGTAGAGTATGACAACGGTTCAAAAAAAGTAATAAATTGCAATAGGCTAAAATTATGTGATTACACCTTAACGTAGACGGGCAAGCCACTGAGACGAACAAATGCACACTACTTCATGGAGGTGGGCACCAGCGATGCTCCCTATGCACCGCGCTTTTGAGAAACAGGGTGATCTCAGGGGCTTCCGTGGGTATTGTGTACTCGTCTCACCCGTGCGTTTACATTAACAATTTACGAAACAACACTGTAATCTTGACCATGGTTAAGATGCCATTGAAACACTCAACTTCTGTACTGAAGATGTTTATTTTGTTGAATGTTGCATACCGTGCCAAGTTTATTAGAATTTAGGATTTACTGCATAATTTCCAAGTCCATTTTGGTTGACCCACTGCGCAATTAACAAAACACCTGCAATGCGGGATGACACTCCGTGGTGCCTGAAGAGACAGTCCCCACTAGGTAGGAGATCTACGGCCCTGGGGTGGATCACAGGTTTACCTGGAGACAGGACACAGATGAAATGAACACTATGGTACAATTGAATTTCCAATGCCTACCCTCCAGGATACGTCCCCCCAACCACGCGAGGTGTGGTGGCAATCAAGGACAATGGAGAGGTGGTTTACAGACACGTGGTCGATGGTTAGGCCTCATGGTGGGAACACTAATACGTTTCAATGAAAATTATGAGGGAACGACATGATGCAGATAACAGGACACGGCATGGAAGAATAAATACCACCACATTCAGTGCGAAAGAACTTGAGGGTGGTGCGGATGGCTCCGGATATACGCAGCAGCGGCCACTTGGTCAGACAACATACATGGTAAATTCCATATGATGGCCAATATTGTGCCGTGATTTCAATATTACTTTTCCACAAGTGATACATTATGGCAAATTCAAATGGCACATAAAATTAATGCATATTTTAAATACAGAATTTAAATTATAGTTGACTGGTAAATATTTTTAAATGTTTTTGTACTGCCTTTTTGCCTGAAATATGTGTATCATTAATTTTGCACCACGCGCATTTCAAAATGTCCCGCTGAAAGAAACACAATAGCACTCAAATACACATGATTTTAAAACAAACATGGTACTCTACAAACATATTACACTCAATGTCAAAGAAATTAGTCGTAATTTTTATATGGGAAGTCTGGCTTGTGGTGGTAATTAGCCACGTGTTTGTGTAGCACGTGCACTCAGCGGCTGGTGCCGTCATGGGCTGAGTGCTGCTGACCAGTAGCCGGCATCAACACATGGAAGCATGCTGCATCAGCAATAGACAAAAACACCATTTCACTTCCAAGGACCAAACACATCAGTAACTAAAGATAATTTTGCAAGATTTCAAACACTACAAAACAAAAACTATCTGTAATTTACTTCCTAATGAAGATTGGTAGATAAATGTGGATCAACTGATGTACTTTGATGCCGTCGGGTGAGACACGAGACGAACGGTGACAAACTTATGGTAGGTGGGCGCCAGTGGTGTTTACCAGTCACCACACTGTTGAGACTCAGGGATGCTGTGGGTTCTGTGCATCAGTCTCACCTGAGCGTACTTACAAAACACTGTGCGATACTAAACATAAATACTAAACTTTTTAACACTGAAAAATGAGGAGAGATTACTGTCAAGACAAGGAAAAACATTACGCACTGGAATTATGGTATTTATTTTACCACTCGTACAAAAATGTGCCCGAATGAATTTTACGTGCTGAAAACTCTGACTTGTCTAGCTAAATCCATTGGGCACTCCCCTAGCCCGCAATTTGTTTAGCGCACTCCTAGATGGAGGACTTTTACCATGGTGTTAGATAAAACAGCCTTCTCAAGGAAAGGCGTCTACAGCCACAGCCGCTAGGGTGGACTGTAGGTGTTTCCTGAAGACAGGGCACGGAGAACTTCAAAAATGAAGCTGAACATGAACACACGTGATTATTTGGCATCACTAACGAGGACTCATCTCCCAGCACGTGGGGAGTGTGATGACTGTCTTTACACATAGCGGGCTAAGATGGAAATAATATCACCATACAAATGACACAAATACATATGAAACAGCATGGGGCATGAGATGAATGGGCACAATAAACAAGCAAGTGCGTGAAAACACACATGACGCAGATACAGTTGGATAAAGTTTGTTGCGGATAACGTGGTACAGGTGAAATTGCAATATTTCTCCATAAAAAGGGCGAATTACTATAAAAAAAAATTATTTACGTTGGGAAAAATATTCCTTTGATGATTTAAGCAGATTCAGATGTGTGGTTCGCCTGATGGCAGTGAAATAGATTATGAAAAAGACAGTGTTGTCATACATACAAAGCATCAGTTTATGTGAAATTACACGGAACCCTAAATGAAAAATACATACAACCCTGACATTTAATAAAGCGCATATGAAATTACACATATACCCTGAAAGTGCATGGACGGCGCACATATGTACTTAGAAATATCTGACCACGTGGCCTCAACACAATAAAACAAAAATATCCTCAAATAAATACATAGAAATATAGCCCTTAATATTGCACATAGCAATTGAACAGAAATTACACAAACGCCTTTAACATGGGCGGATAGCACCTGATCCAAGTTGCGCGGGCCGCATGACCGCTCCAACATCTTTCTCTTCCTCCTCGATTAAATTCAAAAAGCCACAAGGGTGCAAATAATTAAGTTAAACAGAAGCATGATGCTGGAGAAATGTCTGGCAAATGTATGTAAAGCAAAGGTTGACTGGTATAATAAAGTGAAACTATTGTAATATACATCAATGCAAAATGTTGTGGTGCGTACGTGACCGCATCTTATCTACCATGGCCGCCTACGGGGTTCACACAAGCGGAAGTGCTATGCACACCGAGTAAAACTTTTATATTTTTTGAGAAATGGCACAAAAAGAATTTATATACTTACATTTTATATTCAAATTAATAATTTTCTGTATTCTCTCAATGTCTCTTATGACGGCGTTGATGCCGGAATAATACCGTTTTTAGTCTTTGCGCAATGCACATTTCAAATTCATAACCAAATATTGTGTAATATTATTAAACACAGAAATTGTAAACATTTAATAACACTGAGGCCTGAAGTAAAGAAAGACATGTTGAACACTTGAAAATATAATATTCCAGTCATGATCTTAGCGCTCACTGGCTGTTATCCGGCTTCAACCTCTTTAGGCATACCTATAAAAAAATGCTAAAGTTGAAAGTAAGTTTTAATTAAAATTTTACGTACAGTCCCAAGTCATCCTTCAATATTAGCTTAAATGAGGTCAAGGCCAAGTTATAGAACTTTAGCATGTCCGCTTGACAGCACTAGTAAACATTTATCTTCCTGTGTAGTGTGCAATACTTATCCCAGATAATGTTAGATAACAGCATGTAATGAAGATTCTTAGACTGTAGCAGAAAATTATTTTGAAGTAACATTTACCAACAATTAATCATTACATAATTTTTTTTTTTTTTTTTTATATTAATGCACAAACCAACCAAACATTTAGGTATGTATGACATTCCATAAAAGCTCACAATATTCATTAATACAAGTATATCTGTTAAAATATTGTTTTGTACCAGAAATTCCATACATACCTTTAACATGTACACCACTCAGCAATTTATTTTCAAAATACTGTTTGCTCAGTTTATTTAATTAATGCAGAAGTGCAAAAATTACTCAAATGAGGTCACCACGGAAGATAAACAAGTATTCATTGTGTGTATGCATTTATTGTTCTCCCTTCAATGTCTCAGAAATTGTCACTAACATCTGTATGCTGATATTTTTCCGTATTCTTACACGCTTCCTGCGTCTTCCATTACTGATCTGTCAGGGTAGTCACATCCTCTGATACGGTTTTGAGTACTGGACCCAAGAATTTACTCCATTCTTTGCAGACTCATGTAGCCATATTACATTTGTCAGTCATCAATGGACACTCCTTTGTCCATAAATCTAAAACACTGATTTTTATCACACCATGCTCTTGAGACACCTGATACAATACTGGTCATGGCAGGACCCAGATGGCTTAAATCCCCTATGAACAATGAACTAAATGGAGGGTTATTGAACAACAAAGTCGCAGAAAAACTTTGTGCTGGCAAGAACCCACCATCCTCTGAATATATCAGCCAGCCAACATTAATGTTTACCAAACTAAGTAGTCATTAGGTGGCCATGGGTTTAACACCACAGTTGTACCCAGTTGGCCAAAGTGAACATCTGACAGATGCCATCATCTCACCTAGGATGCCCATGTAGGAATGTAAGGAATTACACGTTTCTAGCAAATGCAATCAGTAAGAACTGGGAAATTACCAAGTTACCTCTACTGCATTGAGATTTCCACAAATCACCCAACCAAGCCTTTTGGAAGTACAGTAACTACATTTCACACTTAACTTGCCTTACACACACAGAAACATTACTCCTGCAAATCTCAGGAGATGCTATAAGCTGGCTATGCATCCCGTAACAGCATATGAGAGAACTAAGAGAAGGGTGGCCGACTATAAATTTCAAACCCCTCCTCAAGCTCTCTGGTAATCACCTATCACTCCAACCTTTTAGTCTTTTTACCATGATGTGGAAGTGCTGCAACCACACAATCACTACAAGTCGCACCACTGCAAGCACCATTTGAAAACTCATTCAATGTACCCACCATGGGCATGTTAAAATTTTATCCATTGCAGGAGTGCCCCATGGTACACCTGATGAAGTCCCTACTTACCCTTGGGACTGTTGCATTGTGACTACCCACATGTCACTCATGCCATCACTACAGTGTCCCTCATGCATATCCGTGCAAAGCATGGGAGAGACTGCTAAGTCATTTGTGCAAGATTCAAATCACAAATGAGAAATTGCCAATTAGTCAATAGCCACATCAAGCTACCATTTTCTTCCAACTACAATAAAACTCTTTTGGAGATTTTCCCACTTCAGGAGTTTTCTGCTTAAAAGTCCATTAATTTTTCACCTTGTATGTACAATTGGACCCTTTTAAGAAGTTTTTCTGGTAAATACATGAATTTTTTCAGTCCATCCAGAAATGACATAACAGGGTTTTACTGTATATGTAACTCAGTACAAGGGGCAATGTAACAACTTCCCTGTGCAATGTGTAGTTAATGCATTAATTCAGCCTGAAACTCCACATCAGTGAACATTGGTTTTGTGGTTCACACACAGTTAAAATAATATGTGACAAAAATGTAATTTTTAACTCTAAATTTCAGAGTGAAACTATGACAAAAAATATGATTCTCAGTGCATATGCCTGTACAAAATGTGTGCAAAATCTGTTTTCATGCTACACAATCAAAGCAATAAGAACCCAACTTACTGATCGCATCAGTCTTGTTTAAGGATTTTTGGCAATTATTACAAAAATCAAAATTCATTAAATTGCAATTTAATAATACAGATGTACGCCTAAAATCTTAAATATATAGTACAAAAATTGATTTGCAAATTCATTATTTCAGTTCTATTTATTTTTCCACAGCCGTCTGCTGCTGAGTTTTCAACACACATTTAAACAACTGTATTTTCATACATATTTGTAACTACCACGTTTTATCGCATAACTTTTAACATTCATGTACAAAGAGGCATGTGGAGAACCCCTCATTCAAGAACTGAACATACCTAGCTGATGCCCATAATCATTTATCACTAAATTAGACATTTCATAACTTCTTCCAAAACCTTACTAAGTTTGCATATGAACAACTTTTGCATAGCAACGCCTCCAGAAACCACATCAACCTACAGAGCTATCGGTACTTAGCCATGAGAGGAAATGCCCCTATAAACCATCTGCAAGGGTACTACCTTGCGAACAATGCAAAGCTGCTGCTATGCTACAGTTAGTAATCCTGACCTTGTTGGCAAAGCAATTAATTGAAGTTCTAAAGTTAAACTCTGCAGATACAAAAGATTTAGTCCATATTAAGCACTAAACATTTAAAATGTGGCAAAAATCCACTAAATGAAGATAATTTCTGCCGTTATTTATCTAAATTTGCCTGAAGACTAACAATATGCCAAAATACAAAATGGAGTGGTGAAAAATTGATAATGCCTGCCTCAATACTTCACAGAGAAACAGCTACAATTATTAAACCATAATATTCTTACACAAATGTCAACTTACCTGCCAAACAGGTTTAGGATGTCTACGAATGCTGAACTTGTATTTGCAGATCTCGCACTTATCGGAGTTGGAAGAAGAGAGCCATTTTTCAAGACATTTGACGTGAACCAGACCTTGTGTACCAGAGCACTCGCATGGTGAAACAAATGCTTCAACTCTGTCATCTGGAACAATCCCAGTTTAAAGGCTGTATTATGAGTAACTATAGTAACCTGCCATTAAACCATAATTGGAACCACTGAATACCTAGAAAGTAATGTAACATTATAAATCGCAAATTAGAGAACTTTTGACTTCACAAATACATTAAACTAATGGTACATTATGTAACAAAGATGTTCCCAAAATCTATGCAGCAAAGCAATTATTCAACTTCAATTACATACTTATATTGCAATGAAATACAAGGATGGAAGGAACAGGAGTATGCTGAGAAAACCAAACTATCAACAGCAACATCTGCCATGTTTCCCACATGTAAAAATCTGGGTGACTCCACTGGGAATTCAATTCAAGTTTGCCTTGGTGGGAGGCAAACAGTCAGACTAATACACAACCGTGGCACCAAAGTGCAGTGATCTGGAAATTATGTACGTCAAAAACAATAGTGAAGTTGCCAAGAAACAATCACTCGCACATACACGCACTTATTTAACACATACCGTGACCAACCACTGCTCACCATTTGAATAGCAGAATAATGTGGCCTGCAACCACGTATGTTTGAATTCAAAAACACAAGAAAGAGAAGTTTCTAACAGCTGCCTTAACCACCACACTTAACATATACTTTGAAAAATAAATAAATAAATAAAAAATAATGGAGTTATTTTATTTACAAGCTGAAGTGATACTGATTTAGGATAAGCACAAAATAAATGTGGTCTGACACTTTATAAATATTTTCTCTATAAGTTACTGTCAGGATGACATTGTTTCAACTAGTTGAAACCAATCTCAGTTCAAATTGTTTAAAATTTTATGTTATATCCAAGCCTAAATAACTTGGATTTTGAACAGCTAATGCTTGTTAATGTTTTTAGTGGAAGTCTCAATATGTTGGTAGAAAAGCTTTATTAAGAAAAAAAATTGGAAAGTCTTCTTTTCAGCCCTGTTTTAGATACACTATAAACATGTAACTATAATTATGTTGGTGCATACCATTCATATTCTGCAAGCAAGTACTGAACTTTTTGCATGGTTCCTACTACTCTTGGGAGAATAACCCACTATTATGTAAAAAAAAAGTAATTGTGTAATTTTTATGTAACTGTTCTCCCTCACAAAGTTAGATCAACATAGTACTTCATGCCAGTTAAGCATTGTGAAAATGAACTACCTTCATGACAAATTCGACAGAAACGTCCTGGACTGGACGTCTTGGATGCTCTGCCCTGGGACGAAACTGATGGGCTATGGGGCTGCAGCATTACAAGAACTGGACTCGCATATAATTCCTGAATCACCTGCACATACAAAAGAATTTCATAACTTTACAATAAATTTGTGCAAAAGGCTCAGCATATCATTGCACTAGCATACACAAGATATCAGAAGGCTTGCTTTGAAAAAAAAAAGAATTTCATGCAAGAGTTTTCAGGAACTACCATAATTACCAGAGTAGTAAGTCGACAACCTCCCATGATCAGGGGTACTTTGAGTTCTTGGCCAGAGTAGGTCAGGGATTTTTCAGACAATTTTTGTCATGCAAGTAGAATGCTCATTAATTCAATGATATAGGCTGTTCACGGTAAAATAAGCACTTTTAAAAGCCCTGCTTGAGATATACTACTATGCACTTTGCGTATTCTTCCGCCTTATATAATGTCATGGGTCTCCTCACTTTAGTCATGTGTCGGTCAAGTGAAACTGAGAAATTATTAGGAAAGTATTTTACAAATTTGCTCACTTTTACACTTTGATGCATTAATTAATTTAAAGAAATTAAATTAATCATTAAAATTATCAGAAGTGGTTACCTAACTTTTTATTCGACGTTAAGATACGGAACTACTTCCCATCCATTGTCACGAACTTTACTGGCCGGATATCGCTCAGGGCGCCCATTGAAATATATGCAGTTAAGGGCAATTACTTTTTTCTAAGGTTGATTTCAAAAGTGCTCACTTTATCGTGAACAGTCTTTATGGAGGTTTCCTCCCCACTATTCCTCTTCCATTCCTCAGGCTGATCAGAACCAACAGCTCTGTCTACTGTAAGCACTGCAAGTGCTGGTAGCTCGCCTCCCTAGATGCCTGTGCATAGGCCGCCAACAAGGCCCAGATAGGGCAGCAGCTGACGGTGACAGCACTGCTATGTACAAACTGTTACAAAAACATTCAACGTGCATCGGCAAAAATGCAGCTGATTATACTGAGGATTATATTTTTAGCTCAGCATCAGGCTGTGCGTACAGGTACCCCTCCCCTTGCCAGTCCCACCTTACTCCCAGTAAATTCACCTGCCAGCAGTTGTGGCACTAACAGTAGATAGGACACAGCTGAATACCAGCCTGATCTTGTTTGGCAATGACCAGTGACAGTTGAAAAACCTCTACTATGGAGATGAGAACATCAGTATCACACACTGCTCAGCCACTGAGCTAATAAGCAAACTTAAGTGCAACACAATGACCATATGTGCAGAGTCACTTTTTTTGCACAATCAACCAGACTGTACAGTTATTAGTAAAATAAATTTATAAACAAAAAACATACAAATGTGATTCAGGATAACAGAGCAGACTCTGGGGCAGGGCATTACCAGCATCAAATGCAGCAGCTAGAGGCGGGCATGCCAGGTGTCGTTAGCCAGGCGGATGACATATTGATGTGTGGCTGTACAGCAGAAGAACATGAGCAACAGCTGAAAGACATGTTCAATAAATTAGTGGCAAATTGAATTACCCTCAACAAGTCAAAGTGCAGGCTTTGGGTGAACACAGAAGTTCTTGGGACATGTAATAACAGAAGGTACAGTGCAGACAATTTAGAACAAGACTAAAGTGATGAACATACTAGAACTCCAAAGATTCCTGGGTATGGTAACATATTTATCCCCAAACTAGCAGGAAAAATCCAGCCACTATGAAAATTGCTGCATCGAGACTCAGAGTGAGTGTGGGAAGAACCCCAGAAACAGGCTGCGAAGCAACTGAATGAGGAAATAGTTCAGCAGCCCACGTTAGCGCTGTAGCAGCAGGGTACAGACATACGAGTGTTGGCAAATACTACCACACATGGGTTAGGGAGTGTTCTAGAGCATCATTAACATGGAGAATGGAATACAGTGGCATTTGCATCGCAAATTCTGAGCGAGGTCAAATCGAGATATGCCCAGCTAGAGAAGATGGCATTGGCAATTACCTGGACTCGTGATAAATTCAGAAATTAGGTGTTGGGCACCAAGTCCAAGATATTGACAGATCACAAATCCCTAGTGACATTGCTGGCCATAATACCATTAACAAAATTGACAGCAAGGCTGCAGAGGATGAGGATGCACCTCAAGTGTTATGACTACACCATGGGACATGTAGCAGGGAAGAAATTCTTTGTACCAGATGAACTGTCAGAGCTCCTGTTGATCAGGCGATGATGGAAAGTTGCGACATTGCTGAAGAAGAGTATTTGTAGAAGCTGTCTTAAGAAAATCCCCGTTCTCAGATGTTGGACCTTAGAACATAATGGAAGCACAAGCTGAAGAATTTTATCTTGCAAGGATTCGGTAGCAAACACCGACAGTTCTAGCAATTTAGAGGTCAGTAAGCATACAACAAAGGACTCGTTATGAAAGGATCATGCATCCTCATCCCAGAGATTTATGTACAGCACAGGCATTTAATAAAATACTCGAGGACCTCATGGGTATAGTGAAGTGTCATCATCTGGCACAGGAGTCTGAATGGTGGAAAATGGCAAACAGTGTTTGGAACAGAGAACCCAATGTGCAGAGCCACTGCAAACTACCACACTACCAGGCAAGACCATAGTTGCTGGTTGGAATGGATATCTATGAACTGACAATGTGCATTATCTTGTGGCACAAGATTCCTTTTTAAGATTTCCGAAAGTGCTAGATCTATAGAGGATGTGAAAAATATATTTGCTCATTACGGAATACCAGAGACTGTTTGCACAAATGGTGACACCCAGTTCACTGCAGATGAATGCCAACAGTTTGCAAAGGAATATGGGTTCACTCATGTTACCTCAAGTCCTATATTCCCACAATCTAATGGTGAAACAGAAAGTGCAGTGAAAATTACAAAGAGAATACTGTACAAAGAAGCAGGCCGTAATCTTGGGTAGTTGACTTGGAAAGCCACATGACTGAAATCCGGTTTTTTATCAGCCGAACTACTGTTTGGAAGGGAATTGTGTACTACCTTACCACAGGCAAGTACTTCACTGCCAATACATTGGAACTCAGCCAGCCTTCAGCAGTTCTGAACATGCAACCAGTACATCAAAGAGAGATCCAAGAGGAATTATGTTGCTAGACATGGGGTGTAAAAACTGAACCCATTACATCCAGGAGCACACTTTATTAATCACAGACCTACGTAGGTATGGCAGAGTGCTTCAACCAGCATATCGGTTCAGAGCATACATGGTGGCAACTGGGACCCAGAATGTACACAGAAACAGAAAGCAGTTGGTAACAGTGTGGGAAGCAGAGGTAGTTTAGAGAACGAGGAGGCCCATCTAAGGCAAGAGTATGGGGTTGGAGTCCCATGGCATGCATCAGGCAGTAGGTACGAGGGCAGAGACATACCAACTGCTTCAGCCAGTTGAAGAGAAGATGGTCTCTCCTGAACCAGGGAGTGAAGAGGCTGCTCAGCGGAAGTCAACAACTCCACAGAAGCCAAAAACTCCAGGCTCTCCACAAGAACAATTCAGAGTATTCATGGATGACGAAAGGCCACGGCTAGGTGGAGCCACAACTTGTTACAAGACTGGAAGTGTAAGACAAGTCATCCCACCATGATGCCTAAGGCTGTAGTGCATTATCTTAACTTTAAGCAGTGAAATAGAATACATACATTGTGAAAAGAGGGAGATCTAGTGTAAGGTAATATGTGGTAGAGCAGGTAATTATGTTGTATACATGTAGAGATGCTTGTAGGACTGCACGACAGTTATGGGCTATGGTGACAATAGACTGCGAATCGCAGGCATGGGAAGCACAAAATTGAAGCAAGCAACTGAAAACTTATCATTTGTTCAGTAGTTTGCTCAGTAGGCCTATACCCAAGCTGTTAGGAACTGCTAGCCTCACCTAAATTCAATGAAGATACAACTGGTATTTTTTTTTGTTTCAAATAATCTTAGCATAAACCAGTAAATAGTAGGCTTGTAGATATTTTCTCTTTCAACTCCACTTCTGATGCTGTTAAAAATCTGTAACAATTTCCTACTGGGAATTTAATTTACTTCTATACAAAAATTGTGCCATTTGCTGGCTTAGTTCATATTTTTATTCTTTCTATGTATTACGAATAATATGCATAGTTTTTATTTGCACCTACTTTCATATTTTTAATAAGGTACTGTCTCCTCAATCCATTCAGTTTGTTCTAGGTCTTCAGATGTGTAGGGGTGCGCATTTTCTTGTAAAATGCCAGCAATTGATTTTAATCTCTCCAGTCGTTTGTTTTATTTTTACAAGCTTTTATTTAACTTGCATTGTTTGTATGTACAGTGTCTGTCTGACCTCTAAGCAATGAACTGGGGTGCAGTCTGCCTGCAGCACATTACTGTTCAAGTTGCAGCCCGAAGTGTGGAAGGGGCCATCGTCTTTACTACACATTTTTAGTCCCTTTAGTCTCACAAATGTATAAATGAATGTATAAATAGTCTACACATATAATAACAAAAAAATTGTTGAGACTCAAATTTGGAAAATAAACTAACTATAAAAGAAAATTTAAAACCAACTTTTTATTTATAAATGCTCTAAAAAGAGAAAAATAATTGTAGTAGTTACAGATTTTGTATAACTTTTAAGACGTGGTCAAAAAGCCGTAATAAACTTTACTACAAATTATTATGTTTACATCAATTTATATTTAGTATATAAACACTTGGTGCAAATAGTTCAGAGCCTTACACAAGATATGATCTCACTATGCTTGTGCTAATGAGTTATATGTTCTATATTGCAAATAGTTAACAGCGCTACACATAATATGTGCTTATAACATTCATGCAAATAAGGTAGGCTATACATTTTATATTGTGAAAAGTTAAGATTCTTACTCAAGATACATGATTACTATGATTACGCAAATGAGGTATACGTTCTATATTGGATAAGCTTTTATAATTATACTAAATATAATTTGATATAAAACACAATTTGTAATACGGTTCATTACGACTTTTCGACTAAGTCTTACAAGTACTACAAATTCTGTACTGGTAACTACTATAATTTTTCTCTTTTTAGTGTATTTATATATAGAAAGAGGTTTTTAAAATGTTTTCTTCTATAGTTAATTTATTGTAATCACGATTATGAACATCATTAACTTATTTAATACAATTTGTACTTTCAGATTAACAAATTTATGACCACAAGACACATTCCATCTTGAAACAACTGCACAAAATATTTTATTACGTAAACGATGAAGAGGCAAACTATGACAAAAAACTTTTACAAAAGACAGTTTAGCTATTACACACATTTTTCGTCAAAGAATTCAATAAAATATTTTTGTCAATCAGCTTTTATGGTTTAATGCTGACCTTTACTTAGGTTGAGAAGAGTGACATTAAATACATAGGTTTTACTGTATTTCTGATGCACAATTTGATGGTGCTGAGATATGACAACTCTGAAAAATAGTAATGCAACAAATTCAAATGTAATTCAGCACTACATTTTGATACTCAGTTTGTAAATACCAGAATCTCTGATGTACAATGTGAACAATAGTCAGCAAAAGACCATTTTGCTAAAATAAAAATTTCTTACAATAATGTTAACTTATGGTGAATTTTAATACAAACTTTTCACAAATATTCAGAAGTAGTGCAGAACCCTAAAACTGCATTTTGAATAATTGATCCCTTTTTATTTTTGGGAAAATAATTAGACAATGAGCTATTTTAGGCATTTGGAGCTGGGCCTGAAGTAAATGCATGAATGCAAGCGGTAATGGCTGTAATAAGTGTATCAGATAAGATTCTTTGAGCAGCACTTCTGAGATTCACTTGAGAACGCCAACAAAAATCACCTGAGATATTCACAGTAAGTACAAGATACCAAATGCAATATTGGGGAGAGCTATGAACATCAGGGAAATTGTGGGGTAAAACACACAAAAGTACGTAATGTCATTTGGGTTCCTTATTCATCTCAAATGCAAGAAGACCTAACCTAACTTCACTAAATGTGATTACAGGGGAAAGTGTTTTAGAAAAAGTATAACAAGTAAGCTCGCATCAGTTATTCCACCCCTTGTGATTCACCTCTCATAGCCCTCCTCACCATCACATTTTATGGTATATACTACTGCAAATTACATGAAGCCCCAATGAAATTCCTATTAAGTTAACGCCTTCCTCGCACTCTGTCCCACTCGGGGCAAGCCCGATGATGCTCGCCACTGCACCAACCATATTATGTGCACCAGTGCGTTTGGATGTTGTGTGCCGTTCACGTACAAACAAGTCAGCGGAACCGTTCAGTGATGTAAAGACTGCCCAAGACTAAACAACATACGAGTTTATTTCTGTGATTGAGTGTGTTCCCCTAAAAAAAGAGCCTAATGCATGCCCGAGGAAATGTTATCTCCTCTTTGCACCCTTGCATTTATGTGTAATCTTTTATTAAGTGTTCACCCACGTGGTTCACGTATGATCACGTAGCAAAGAACTAAAGTGTCCATAATTCTTTCTTGTATATTAGCAATGTTGTGTCATGTGTCATTTTGTTTTAAAGGTGTGACTTATCATTTTCCTTTTTATTAAAATAAACAGTCCGAAGCACTTGCAGTTCCAGCAGCCATCTTGCCACTTTAACCACGTAAAATTTTACCAGTTCACCTATTAAATTTGAGGCAATTTAATGTCACTGTTTTAAACGGGTTTTTGTGCATGGTTTATGTTTGTATTTTATTTTAAAGTGTGTTCAAGTGTTCTGCATGCCTGTCCCGGCTTTCATGTATCATTCCCATCTGCAAGAGAGACTTGGCAAGAGTGCACTAAGACGTTCCAGAAGAGAATCATTATCACAGACTGACGTAAATAATTATTCTGATTATTTTCCTGCCTGAGATTACGTTAATATGTATCTTGTGCCACATTTGTGTTTTGTGAACATTTCCCTCGAGATGTTGGCGGGAAGATGCCTGTTGGTAACAGTATCTCCGCGCCACCATCTTTAGTCTGCAACAGTGCCGCTGCACGCCAGAGGAGCTTCGCCTTTTGTTACCAATCAAGTAGTGTTCCATTAGTTTTAAAGTTATAATACCAGAACCATTCCTCTTGCTCCTCCCGTGTGCCGATCCTCCTCTCTGCCGACTCGCAACCCCGGAGAGCTTCATGAAACGCAAGTCTTTTCGTGTGTTCCGCACTTTTCTTCTGCTTCAGCCCCTGCAGGTCTCGTGTGCCAGGCCCGCTTCAGACATTGGAACTTGTGAATATTATTAATGTACCCGCTTTATGATAATACAACTTGTTTCTTTGAAACTCATGTCTTATTTTTAGTTAATATACAAATTCCATCACTGGAAATGGCCCTCTCCAGCAAGTGTAACCACATGGTTAGGTCACCACATGCAAGACAAGAGTATGTTGTGTAACAGTAAGTTTATTGGTACGCAAGTAGGAGTGTGCTGCGGGGGAATGCCGCCACAGGCTGACAACCTGTAACGACCCTGACAGACTGAAATCCTCATGCTTTTCCAAGACGCAGAGAGATGGCGCCCTGGGAACAACTGTATCTGCACGCATCCACATGCTAAGAGGTATGTATTTAAATCAGGCACATCCCGCCCCCTACAAGCACGTCAAAGTGTGATTAGTAATGACCATATACACAATTTGCCGGTGGTAGTTTCCTGTTTTTCGGAAAAGCCTCTATTCTGGATAATAACTGTACCTACATTCAATAGAGAATCTTAAGTTAAGCCAATACAGAATCATATTTTCTACCACAAGTCAATTGTATTGAGAATAATGAGTCAATTCAATCGAGAATCACGAGTCAATTCAATTCAATCAAGAATCACCAGTCAATTCAATTCAATCAAGAATCACGAGTCAATTCGTATCAATTGAGAATAATGAGTCAAATCAATAGAGAATCATGGGTCAAATCAATTGAGAATAATCAGTTTCCTTTGAACCCCACGATAGGCTACATTAAATTTCCTCCAAGGTTTGTTTTGTAATAAGTAATGAGCAACTGTCAGTTAGCATGTTCTAAATTCAGATGTATAAGCGTAATGTTTTAGAAGATTAATGGAGGTTACGTTGGAGAAATTTGTGCCAATGAAAAGGTTACGGACTGGAGGTGATCCCCCATATTATGGACAGGAGATTTTGAAAATGAAGAAGTGCAGAAAATTACATGCCAAGTGGAGAAATGAAGGGATGTTAAGATCTAAAGAAATGATGAAACAAATGGGTAGGGAGCTTGAAAGGAAGATCAAACAGGCAAAGAATGTATTTCTGGGGAACATGGTGGAAGAAGGAAAAGGCAAGGAATTGGGGAAATTGTTTAGGTATGTTAGGCGGTTAAGGGGAGGAGAGGAAGGGATCCCTCTGCTAACAGGAAGGGATGGTAGGCATGCGACAAATGACCAAGAAAAATCTGAGATGCTGCAAGGACAGTACTTGTCAGTGTTTGAGGCAAAGGAGGGTTGGAATAGGGGGGACAAACAGTTCAGGGGGTGTTTAGTGAGTTTAAGAAGAGGGAGTGGGAGAGAGAAAAGGTAATTAGGGGTTTGGAGAGCAGTAAGGCAGGGGGTCCAGATGGGATAGGAAACGCAGCACTAAAGTTTGGTGGCAAGGAGTTGGCGAAATATTTATAAGTGCTGTTTAAAAAGTCCTTAGGAGAGGGTAAGCTACCACAAGATTGGAAGGATGCTATGGTGGTACCTATATACAAGCAGGGAGAGGATAGGGGGAGGCCTGGCAGCTACAGACCAGTGAGTCTCACATCAAGTACAGGAAAAGTAATGGAGAGGCTGGTGGTGCAGTATGTGGTGAGGGTAATGAACAATAGGAATTGGTTGGAGGAGTCCCAGCATGGTTTCAGGAGGGGTTACTCATATGAGACTCAGCTGGCTGGGTTATTAGAGGATCTGGTGCAGGTAGTTGATAAGGGGAAGCAGGTGGATGCCTGCTTCATAGATTTTGAGAAGGCATTCGATAAGGTGGCCCATGGAACATTGATGAGGAAAGTGGAGGCGCTGATACCAGACAGGAGGGTAGTGGAATGGATAGGGGACTTTCTCAGGGGGCGAAGGCAGAGGGTGAAAGTGGGGGAGGCAATATCGGAGGAAGAGGAGGTTACGTCAGGGGTACCACAGGGAAGCGTGCTGGGTCCTTTGTTATTTACCATAATGGAAAATTACATGGGTTTGGGGATTAGAGGAAAAATCAGATTGTTTGCAGATGATTGTGTTGTATATGCTAAGATGGGAGAGGGGGCGCGGAAATTTGCAGGCAGACATTGATAAGATATGGTTGTGGACCAGAAAAAATAAAATGAAGATAAATGTAAGAAAAACTAAGGTAGTGAGTTTTACAAGGAAGAAGGCGATAAGCGAGGACAAGTACAGATGGGAGAGACAAGAGATAGAAGAAGCAGTAGAATATAAGTATCTAGGGATAGTACTGCAGGGAGACCTCCGATAGAAAAAACAGGTAGAGAGGTTGGTTGCAAAGGCAAAAAGGGCTCTGGATATGCTGGGAAGGGTGCTAAATGGAGTCAGCTGTAAGGTGAAGGAAAAGGCGTATGGCACAATGGTACGGCCAATGTTAGAATATGCTGCAGCAGTATGGGACCCGTATGTGGAGGTGAAGGTGCGAGAACTGGAAAAGGTGCAGAGAAAGGCAGCAAGATGGATGAAGGGTAGGTGGAGAAGGCAGGGGCAAGATGGTGAGGAAGAAGGGAACTATAGGCCATCAGTGATGATGAAAGAAATGGGGTAGAGCTCATTGAAGGGCAGGAGGAAAGTTGAACGGTTAGTCAGGATGTACAGGGTGGTGAATGAAGAGGGAGGATGGGGAGGGCTACACTGCAAGCTAAGTAAGGGGGTGTTTAGGGGACGAGGAAACAATAGTGAGAAGCTTCAGAGGGTGTGGAGGAGAACGGAGCGGGGTAGGCAGTCCATGCTTGTGAGGTGTGTGAGGGAATGGAATGTGTTGAGGGAGGAATTGGTATCTGTGAGAGGGGTTGGTAAATTCAGGAAGAGAGTGGAAAAGGAGTTGGATGGGTGAAGGAGAGTTGAGAGAGCTCGCCACCGGGCGGTAGCCTAATTGCGAGTATGTATGCATGTATCCTGTATTTAGATGCACTAAAAAGCTTAGCACAGTGGGTGAACTGAAAATTGTGAATGTTACATACAGGCAACGAAATGTACATCTCTTCTAAATAAATGCATCATATTTTGCAGGACATTTGTGGCTTAACCAAAAATTATAAGTTTGTACTGAAAATAGTGTTTTTTATTTGTAATTTCTATTTAGTTAGATGAAGGTAAGTTACATAGTTTAAGAAGGAGCATTAGGATTCCAAAAAATTCCTCGGTTAGTTCCTTTCCAGTTAATAATTGATGGATAATTTCATATGAATTATTTTGTGCCCACAATTTTTAAGGTTATCAATTGAATTCAAAAGTGTTTTTTTTTTTTTGGTAATGATCAGTAAGCCCAAAAAATTGGCTTTGCCCTCACTGTCCCACTTGGGGGCAGACCACTGCTGCTCCACTTGTGAACCAGGCATGCACATCCGTGCACCTCGTGAATGGGACACCATCATCCATGCAGGAACGGGTCATAGAACAGAGTCGCAACATGCCTGAACCCTTGTTTCCAAGAGTAAACTCGGCCCTATGAGTGTGCAGTGTAATTCCAATCAGTGCCGCATAAAGCCGAGTCTGTAATTCACACAGGAAATGCTGAAAAGTGTCCCGCCCGAAAACTCCCACATTCTTGTGGACGCCCCATTGGATTGTCGAAGGAAAGGAATAGGACAATACAAAAACTATGACGTCGTCACCATATTTTTGACATTGTAAGAAAAATGTAAACATCGTAGAATCAGGTTCTTAAATAATCCCGCCTAACGGTACGAGAATACATACAAACAACCCCAATACAAACAAAACTTCTGATGTCGGATTTAATAAGTACCATCAAGTGTTTCCGCACTAAAAAAAAACTTAATATGCACTATTGTCTTTTGGATTTGGAAATATGGGCATATATTAAAATAGTCTTTGGGACAATAAATAAACTAAACGCACACTTCAATTTGCAGTTTACTGAAACTGTTCATCTGCAGGCAAAGTGTACACATACTTGCAACAGTAATGTGAACGACGACGTATCCTTTAAAACAAAATAACTCTCTCTCTGAAAACAAAATCATTTAGGTCTAAATAGAGCTGTTAGCAAATAGAAAGCAACCTTAAGTGTAGAATACACATTACTACATATAATGAAAACCGCATCTTAGAAATAAGGAATTGCCTATCAATAAACAATCGTAATAATATAGTAATAAAAAAACCATACGTTACCATTTTATTGTCCATTTGGCATTCTTTTGGGGGTGTACGAATATCTTCTTTACTACGAAAGCAATCTGTGGCGAGCAACTGGAGGGAAGATGGGGCACCGATTTGACTTGTGCCGTCTTGACGTTCAGCTCCTGCCATTTCCAATTTGAAATATACCGGTGATTTATTGCTGTGTTGCGAATTCACATCGCATCTTCAAAATTCCCACTCCGTTATGAGCACAGACTCAAACCCTGTCAAACACAGCAGACGAAAAAAACAAAAGAAACACGGTTTTCTGCAATTCGCTCCCTTGCATTATTCACGAACAGTGCAGCCAACATCCATGTTAATATAACTAAAATAATATCAGACCGTACAGCAAACTCATAAATTACTTTATTGGCTTGAGTTTGAGCTTTATAAGACTCGCAACTCCAATTAAATTGAAATGTGTTTTCTGTAAAACATACGATTTTAAATAACTTACATTTTTCAGCTACGGTTTAAATACAGTCAAATGATCTCTAACGTTGCGCGTACAATCTTGCTTCTGAGAAAAGTTATTTTGTGGAACTGTAAGGAATATTGACAGTCGCATATGAATCGATGTGATTGGTAGAACTGGGTAGACATCACACGTCAGATGAATTGAAATGAATGTGTCAAATGTGTTTTTTGCATCAGTTAAATTTTTGTTATGTGCATCTATTTCAATCAAAATTACATAAACCTACACTTTAACACGGTAAAGTACGATATGAATCCGACTAGTAAGCAGCACATCGGGAAACGGGGATCAAAATATTAGTAATATATTACTTCAAATTGTAACAATTCATCAGTAACAATGATGCAAGAAAGGAAGACTACATTTTTAAAATGAAGATGAACGTATCTGGAATTTACTTGATGTTTTTAATTATAACCAGTATATTCAGGTAGGTAATTTAGGCCCTTGTTTGATATTTTCAGCCCAAAAAAGTGCATAGCTGTAGGTTGTTTACATACTAGTTGAGGTTATTATAGGCTGTTCGCGGTAAAGTGAGCACTTTTGAGGCTCTAGTTACTTTTTCTTTTCAGCCGTATTTTATCCGTTAATCGCCTTTTTAAATAAATATTATCATGTAAGTAATAAACAGTGTGTGTATATTCCACCGCACTCGGAAGTTAACGTCTAAGGCTTAAGTAAAACTGTATTTATTGACTTATTCCAAATTAGAGGGCTTTCAAAAGTGCTCGCTTTACCGTGAACAGGCTATAGAAATGTTTATAGTTCCAGTCAGCATGCTTAGAATTTTTTTTTCCAGTAGCACATTATTCATCATAGCTGCCGGTGAACGTGAAGGAAAATCAGAAAATAAAAGTGACCCACTGTCGTCCAAACCAGAAAATCTGGATTCTGTGTTAAGTATACTGGCCGAAAAGGACACTTTGCAGAAGACCGAAAAAGGTTCATCACTCAACAGTGGTCATGTAAGATATGTTGCATAAGAGTACTTACTAACAATGATTAAATAGCCTTACTGTTTATTAACTGGTTTATGCATATTTTTCATGTTATCTGTGTGTTTAAGCCAAGCTTGGTTTACAATTGTAAGGGGGATAGAAAAACTGGAAATTTACACAAAATGGATTGTATTCTCAGTGGTACAGTCTGCATCTGGTGTAGTCAAGAATTTTTGCGTGAATTCATCTGTATCCCCACATTCACACATTCATATTCTCAAACTTAACACTTTGACCACCATGTGTATAACATTCATGAGTGGGGCCTTACCCAGGCCCCAGAGCATTGCACCCCTTTGCTCCCCTATTTTGGCAGGCCTGTGTGCATTAATATGATGCACAGCTGTATTCTGATTATGTGCATCACATTCATTCATCTGCCTCTCTAACATCTTCCATAGATTTTTTTATAAAAAACAAAAGACAATGACTACATAACTGTGAATTTACACAAAAATTGGCACCACTTGGCTTTCTGGGGCATGAGTGATGAGTATGGAGGGCTGTAACAATTTAATTACTTCAATTATTTGCGAAAATTGTACATAAGAACTAATGCGATAGTTTGGGGGAAAATACGTAGCTGGTAAATAGGTGTGGCCCTTCGTGCTCGTTATATGTTGTGCTCTGGAAAGCAAATTGACTCAGATTTTTGCATGAAATTTGCAGATTTGTGGCTATATTTTGGTATGAGATTAGAATTGGGAAACTTTTAAAAACTGCATAATATAATAGTGGACTCTTGTAAGGACAGTAACATTTTATTCACGCATGTGGGTGGCACATAGGCCTACAGCTGGCAGCAGAAGGTAGTGGTGCATACAGACATTTTTTCTTCAGGAAACCAAAAGTGAATCATGAATTGGTCAGGGGTAATAATTTGGACCCTTTTGTAATTGTCTGTGAATTTCTACGTTGTATAATTAATGTTTTGACTTTGTATTGTGACTTCATTTCTCATCTTGACTTAGCTAGTATCCCTTCTCTGGGTAATAATTCTTTCTTTTTTTTCATGTACCATCTTTTTACATTTTATTAATAGTACCTATGTTATTAATATTTGTATTTCACAGAAACACGTTCATGCAGAAAGGCTTTATTGGTTGTATTTGAAAAAAGGCATAATACAGATGTAATTTTAAGTTTTGCAATGTATTTTGAGCAGGGAAAAGTAACAGGATATCTGGGAAATCCAGGGAACTTGTTATAGGGATACTGCTAGCCAGCCTGTTTAAGTTCTCTAGGATATAAATAATTTTCCGGATTTTACATTTTTATAACAGTGTATGTCGAAATTACAAATAGCATATGGAAGGTAGGTAGGTAATTGGGCTTAATTTTGTCAACAGCGAGGTCGAGACGGTCATATGGAAGGCATCTGAGTTATAGGCATCAGAGTTATTTTTGATTGGCAGTTGTGACTGTTCAGAAAAACTGATGAAAACTAAGTCTCTCTCTCACTTTCGACTGGAAAAAGCGATATACACCAAGAAAAACAGGTGAAGACTATCTTTTTTTCTCAACCTGACAACTGGTTCCTTCTGAGAGTTACGAACGACCTTCTCCTTATTTCTCAGCAAAGCACTGTCTTGAGAAGATGAGAAATACATTATAGTGGGTAGCCAAACCACTAAAATTTAGAGTAGACTGGTACTGTAAATAGCAGTAAAGTAAAAAAAAATTAATTTATATTGTTTGCATACTTAGTTGTACTTTTTCAGTTAGTAAATTAACTAAATAATATTCACTTTTCTAAATATTGATTACAGTATTTCTGAAACAATGGCAATTAAAGGCAAAAAATGTATTTGCTATTAAATAACCATGAATAAAATAATTCAGGAGATCACTGTTAAAATTTCCTCCTGCCTCTAGCTATTTTGTGCATTCGAGGCTCCCAAACACGTGAGCTCTAAGGCAGACTTTTGCTCATTCACCACTTGCCTTATTACCACTGCCTGCAAGGCACCCAACTGCTGTGCAGTCTTTCCGTCACTGACTCGCCTGAACGTGACTAAAGCTGTAGGCTAACCGTTTATTTTTATGGCATGCCAGTAAAAATTTAAAAGTATGATGCATATTTAGAAACAAGTCAATTTTCCCCATAGAAAATTTAGAAGCTAAATCTGATTCTGAAAACTCCTATTTTAGCAATTTTCTGCTCAAAAAATAATTATTCTACTTGAATGAGAATTTGACTCTTTCTGTAGGCACAAACCATTCCCTAAATACCTTTTATGTTTAGACACCACTACAAAATATTCAACTATTTTGGAACTGTGCATCTACCAAACCTCTACAATATTTTACTTACACCAGCCAAGTGGAGCCAGGGCCGGATTTCCCATTATGCCAACTAGGCACTTTTTGGAGATGGCACGATATGATAGGCAAAACAGCAAAAATATGTGTTTTAGTGTTTTTTGTATAGCTTTGTGTTAGAATAAAAGGTATATCAATTCTAGAATAAATCTAATTAATGTGACTGGTAAGTATTTGGGAGTCAATTGTTTTATGGTTTAATAAAAGTCCTTGTTGCCTCCCTACCTGCCAGTGCAAGCTTCCACTTTATATTTATCAGGGGACAGAAACTAGCATAGATGGAGCATGAGACTTTCTTGTAGATCTTTATTGAGTTTAGTGTGTCCAAGTTTCACTTCATTAGCAGATGACAAGTGATTGTATGTAGTTTTTCAATCCCCATAAAAGTTTTATTTATTGCAACACAAATAAAGGTGCGGAGTTTGTGATTTATAATTAAAATGGTTTACTGATTCTAAAAAACTTATTGTGGTGTGCAAAGTAGCTGTGTGCAGCCAGACATCAAAATGGAAACAAATATACTTGACAGTAAATTAGCACAAATAATTTAGTACATAATAATTTAATTACCAAGGAGATCTATAAAAATTACAGTTCTTGAAAAAGAGATGACAGAAATTTTATTTGAGCTCAAACGAAAACATGTATACTGTGGTAAAAACATATAATTACCTATTTAAGTTTAACACCATATTTCACATAGACAAAAATGCTTATAGACATGGAATATAGAGATAATTTAAATATCAGTATTGGTGAAAAATATTTTTAAAAAGCTGTCATTGGCAGTTACCCAGTGTCCAAATAGTTGATTATACAGAGAAAAGTGGTTCGCACAGAATGACGGTGTGGTAGCATTGACTTGTCTGTGCATGTCTCCAGCATTTCCTTATATTTTGCCTATAGTAATTTCAAGGTTGTGTTGGAATGGTGACATGAAGTTAGTTTAAATTTAATTTTACAAAAAATTCCAAGTGTCTAGTGGCTAGATCACTTACCTTCCACTAAGGTGGAGTCAGTACTGGATCTTGTAGTGTGGGAAAAGTGGCGGAAGTTGCAATGGGCTGATGGATTCTCAGGGTGCTCCCATTTCTTCAAACGATACATTCTCTCTCTCCTTCACATACACCTGACTAGTGCTGATGACAACTATTGGCACCACTCTCTCAACAGATCCTTGCTTGTGTATTTAAAAAAATATTTATCTCGTTTAAATATACCTTTGTCACATTTAAACTCTGAGGACGTGTAAGGAGCTTTAGAAGCACATATTCACTGCTGTTAGCAACAAACTGCATTTAGTAAATATAGATTTAGGGCAATTTGTTACTATCAACAATGTTCTGTATGACTTTGTTGCAAATTTAAGAGAAACAGAAATGTTTGACGGTTATGTCTTGCAAGTCCTTCTGCAGCTTAAAAATATACAACTTTGATGATCGGAGGTGTAAAAAGCACACACTGAGGTTTGAGGAAATCAAGAATGGAGAATTAATTCCTGAAACACAATCAGATAATTTTCATGTTGGTATATATAATGAAATTATTGATACACTTGGAGAAAAGCTGCAAATGCAGTGTACAAATTATAGCTTCTTATTACGAGAATGACCTTGAGTTATACATAGTATGAGTTGCTGCATCTTAGATAGCATCTGAAGATGAAGAAAATGGCAAAATGACAAAATTATGTGAATTTCCACATCAAGGTGTTTTAAGTTTATACAAAAGGATACCACTGAGAATAATACTTATTGCTTATTGACTAACTGTTCAGCCGAATGCTCCTTTTCTACTTTACACCATGTGAATAACTACACTCATTTGGAAAACCACGAATGAATAATCACCATGAATGAATCTTGCGAGTACAACAAATGTTGACAAACAGTATTGTTATATCCCAACATGTGTTTAATGTGTTTTGCTTGCGCAGTTATGCCACTAGGGTCCATATATGCCCCTCTATAGTTCATAGCTGCAAAACACGAAAGAAGGTTTTAGTAGCAGTGTGAGCCACAGAACCAAGTTAAATAAACATTCATCATGCCCTGATGGCACATTCGACAAGGCTTTGTCCAGCTGGATGAGTTTGAAAGAAGTCTCATCATCGGCCTACAAGGGGCAGGTTGGAAATTTCGGTGCATTTCTCGCTACTTGGGCCATTCTGCCTACACTTTGAGTCAGTGTTGGACACATTAGGAACAGAATGGTACACACACTTGTCGAGAAGGCTTGGGTCGACCCCGGCGGACCACCAGCAAGGAGGATCATTCATTGTGCAACAGGTTGTAACCACACCGCCAGCATCGCTATGCACCATCCAGAAACATGTCATGGCAGCTAGGGATACGTGTGTGTCCACCAGTACTATATTCAGGCGGCTAGCATAGTGGGATCTTTTGTCGAGGCATCCCTTACGACATCTACCATTACAACCTGAGCATCGCTGAGTACGTGTGCTCTTCTGCGGGAACAGGCAGCATGACAGCTTGCGGATTGATGACGAGTGGTGCTGTCTGAAAACAAATGACCGCAGAATTTGAGTCTGGAGATGTCCTGGCAAGCTCAGTGATCCATGCTTCATTGTAGAGCGGCACATTACCCCAAGGAGAGATGTCCTGGTGTGGTGTACCATTTCCTATGATTCCTGCACCCCTCTGGTGGTGATTGAAGGAACAGATAGCACAGCGATGGTTCTAGAAAATTCTGCTACCATGCGCATTCTCCTTCCTTGTGCAGCTTGACAACCCCATTTTCTAGCACGATAATGCCTGGCTTCATATGGCGCGGTTATCTCTGACCTGCCTTCGTGATGTTACCATGCTTCTGTGGCCAGCAAGGTCGCCAGAACTCTCACCCATCAAGAATGTTTGGGACCAAATTGAATAGCAACTTCAGTCAACAGATTTGGAGGGTCATTTGCGCCAACTGTGGTAGGATCTTCCTCAGAAGAACTTCCTGTGTATATATACCTCCATGCCCGATCATGTTACCTGTCTCCATGCTACAGGTTGTCCCACACAATACTGAGTAAATCCTGCAATCGTTGGTTCCTTGCATCACATGTTTGGTGTAGTACAAATTTTGATGTTTTCCCCTATTATGTTAGGTGCCAGGAAACTGACCCACCAAAGCTTTACAAGTGCAGGTTGTTCAGACTTAACCAGGGTCTAAGTGCCAGTAAAAGGCCCAGTGAAATGATAAAAGTGTCAGAATAATTAGACTTAAAACTGTTCCGTGTGTAGTTCTTGCAATTAATAAAAACTTTTAATACCAAAATTAATAATCACTATTAGAAAACATAATTGCTGTAAAGCTTTACATTTACTGAAAATTCAAATATTTATTTTAAAAGGTACAAAATTTAACATGAATACTATAAAAATTCATTCCTTTTAAGAAAATACACAATGAATTCAAATACACTATAAAATTATTACAAAATAATATTATGAGGTCTTTATCACAAAATAATATGTACCTATTATTGGAACATTAACATTATCCATATTTCTGTCCATCATTCTAAAAACTGAAACCACGTAAGTCATAAAAGCATTAATTTTATAGTGGGAAATTAATGTACAATTATAATGGCCAAAATAACATTCTGTAGATTTACTACTACTAGTGCTGTCCAATGAGAGATAGGAAAAATTCCTGTGCATACTAATTCAAGTATGGTAATGTGGTAGTTAAGTATTGTTTTGTCCTCTAATAGAACCAGGCTCTGCTTCGCAACCAAAGCTACAGCTCTCACATCTTGAATTTTTTTCCTTTTTGAAGAATATCCTGAGTGCTCCAAGCCTCCAGTTCACTAAGTGGTTCCTTGTAAACCACCTTGGAAGGATCAGAAAAACACACCTTAATTCATGGGATGAACATCCCTGGCATCACGAATAACTTCCATCATATCTTCCGGAGTGAAACACTGTTTTCTTGCTTTGTGTTTCTCAATGTGTGCAAAGTCTCTCACAGTTTAGGAAGCTGTGGCCTTTTAGCACAAACTTCTCGGACACTTATAATAAAAACAGTTGCAAACTTGTCATGTACACAATAAGAAAATTCATGGTTCAATTTTGGACCAGATAATCAATTTGTCTCAAATTCTTCCCTGAATAACAAGGTTAAAAATGTTAGAAGTTATTTCATTGCTGCCCCTGGAAGTCATCACTTCATACCAAACATTTACGAAAGCTATGTCATTGTCAGCTAGAGAAATTCCAAAATTATAGCAGTTAAATTGTCTACTGTAGTACATATTAAAATGTCTTAGTGTGGGCAATATTATAATTTGCTGTAAATCTACTAAAATCAGTGAATATATACATCCAGGGAGCTTCAAATCACTGTGGTCATTTTGCATTTCAGTTGGTACTTTTCTATATTTGCAGTGGTGCACTGCCTGCTGTACTTCAGATTTACCGATTTAGCATCATTAGCTGCAACCTTAGCATTAAACAAATCACATGTTGCGCAGGTGTCCACTCATGGTGTGTGAAATTTCAAGTCTCAGAAATCCTTTCTGAATATAGCTTGAAAAAAATTTTACATGACAATATTATCTGGGTTTCAAATTTTGAAAGTCCTTGCAACAACCAAATCTGAACTAAAGTAAGATTGGTTTGTCTTCGCTCTACCATAATGGCAGATGTCTTTAGGCAAAGAGGTTATATAAGATCTTTCAGAATCCTAGTCAGAAGTGATTTCCGCCTCATTTGTCTTTGTAAACAGATTTTTTTCCCCTGTCTTGGAATGTCTGGATAAATCTGTGTTTTGATGCATGACACATTGTCTGATTATACTACAAACTCGACTTTGCCTCATTGCCCGTGCTTGCACTTCACCAAGAAAACCAAGCAGCAGACAGCTCGAGGGTCTGCGCTTGCCAACCCGCACCCCTCACTCACCAAAGGGTCCACGGACAAGGAGTATATGTCATTGCACCACCCGAAGACATCAATATGCCTTGCTTCTTCCACTGTGCTGAACTGTGCCGGAACAAGCCTACTCCAGCAACTTGCTCAGCAGTATGCATTGTTCTTTCTACTGTGCTTGACTCTGCCGGAAGGAACCTACTCATCTTGCTTCTACCACCACAATGAATTGTGCTGGTAGAAGTCACTAGGTCCTCACGACCCACCAGAAGCTCTTCAGCAGCTGCAACAGCGCCTTCCAGACCCTCTGGTAGTCATTGTCAACTGTCCCTTCAGGACACATCAAGCTCACTTTGCCTGTTGTTAACAGCAACCACTCACCACTACCCCTTCTGGTAGTGGTCGTCAACAGTCCCTTCTGGACAATGGTGAGTTTAGTTAGGGTAAGTTTCATAGCTACCTAGCCAGATCGCCTTTTTCTAGTTCAGTACCAGGTCTCCTTCACCTGGATTCACGTACGATAACTTCTGTTCAACTCTGGAGTAGTTAGGAGGTAGTACGGTCACCGTGTATATTCTACTGGGAATATATATGTTTCACACTTACTTCTGAGTATCATTTCATTGAGTTACTGTGTTTACCCTACGTAGCAATGAGTCTTTCAGAGTGAAGGAGGAGGAGACTATAAATTTTGCACTACATATCCATTAGATTGCCACCCGTGCTGTGCCCCAGGTGTATAGGGTATAGTACGGTAGAGCCTCCACCACTAGCAAGATCTCCCTAAGGCAGCTAGCGAGCCAGATCAGCCTATACTCCGTCCACCGTGCTGAACTGTGCTGCAGGGAGTAAGAGTTTGGTTCTGGAAGACTGACCCCTTTTGGATACCACACCCAAGTATTGTTGACGAGCAACTTGAGGAAACCCAATGCTCTGTATCCACCGCGCTTAACAGTGCTGGACTAAGGATCACCGGGTACAACTCTCGCCTGTTCAGCCTTGGCCTTGGCCACCACTCGGAAATTTGCTAACTGCATCACTGTGTTGAGGCCAGTAGTAGTTCCTTTACCTTATGCCCTATACTCAGAGGAAGGGTATTTGGCGGAAAGTGAGAATGGCAGCTACTAACTCCAAGACTAAGAATATTTGCAACCCCATCATAACTGCACTTCCCAGCCTAACCCCACAGGAACTAGCTTTTGCTGCCCGTAAGCTAGAGGCCTCACCTCCCAGCTCCCTCCCCATGCGTATTTCCAGCACTAATCATGACCGCCAGACAACCATATCCAATAGTAGCAGCCATCTGCCAGGGTGAGGACATCCCGTACGGAATCAACCCAACCCCTGGTTTGGGTGCTATAAGACTACCAACAGCCACCGCCCACCCCGAGCTACCTCCAGTGTCACAGGTGCACCATGTCCCAGAGTCAGTAGCAGTCACCACAGCTGGGTCAGCAGCCATCCTGGGCATCCTTCCAAACAGGTAAGCCTGTGGCAGTGTGCTGCCACACACCCTACTCTGTATGCAGGCCGTGTGCCGGTGCACCGATACTGAGTTGCTGACCTTGCTAATCTCGTGTAACTGGTGACACAAATAAAACTGTAATTACACGCTGCAAATCATCTCAGCCAAAGGACGTCATGCATCAAGGTTTTTGTTGCCTCCAATGTGGAGCCACAGCTTCAGTAGTTCAGACTAGGGAGCAGAATTACACTAACTGACACCGAAATGTAGTGACCTAGCCGGGAGTCTTCAAATCTCAACTCAAGCGGACTTTCGGGTCCTAAAACACCCCGTGCCGCTCAAACACAATCAGTTGACACACAATGTTGGGCTCAGAACGGACTCTCACCGACAATATTGAAGCCAACATAGCTGATGCTACTCTCGACAGCTGCCATGTAACTACATGCCCATGTGATTACATGTGGTCACTGTCACAACTGATTCCACTACCAATGCTTGGGGTGGGCGGACGAGCCTCTTACACCAACGAGTTGGAATATCGCTTTAATGAGTGAGTGCTGAACTCCCCAGACTGCCTTCTGCAGCTGGCTAACATGCACCTGGTAAAGGATTCACACGGTATGGTGTATAGTCTGTGGCCATAACTTCCATCATGCATGCATACAGTGGATGGCCCGATGAGCAAATCATGACGAGTCTGCTGTATCGTTGCGAGGTTTGCAGATGTGCCGAAGACTACCAACCACGGAATTCTGGCCGTCGCCAGATGCCTGTTACAGCCCGGGGCAGCACAGAACTCGGACTGCCAGAGTTTGTAGGAAGACCTTACGAAGACCCAACATCATTTATGAGAGAATACGAACAGGAATTCAGAGAGCACGACAAACCACTCAAACAATGGGTCTGTAGAGCCCATCTACAACTCAAGGAAAAAGTGCTGAATAGTGGGCAAAATATGGGGAATTTGCCACCGAGTGGGGGCAACTGTGTTCTCGTCTGACCACCAAATTTCACAGTGGAACCTAAGGAAGCGAAGAACAGGCTGAAATCTTTAATGTTGCAAAGTGCAGATTTATAAATGCATTTTCCCAACCAAAAGTGAGGATAGCTGTGTACACAACGTGACATACATGCGTCTATCAAAACTCAGAAACTTATTAATTGCCGAAATCCCAAATCATTGATGAGCACGTGGACCAGGCAAAAGAAATTGAGCGAAATAAGACACAGGTCTTGCTAGACAAGCAGCGTCCTTGTAAGCCCGTCAAGAATGATCAGCCATCCAAGCGTAAGGTCAATACCTACACACCCCCCAACACGCACCACAGCGCTGCAGCAGTGTTGACTGACAAAGTTCGCAGTAAGGTCTTATCGCACAACCATAAATCAATAACTTTAGCTATCCCAATGACAAAACCAAAACAGTGCAGGGTTCTCCCAAGGAAAGGACGGGAATGGTCTGTGTGGACTGAAATAATAATTTGTTGGCAAATGAACTACTACTTACCGAGATCACCTCACCCATGTCACAGCTCGAACACTGTTTGCATCTCTTCCAAAAGGTCAAAGTTGTATGTCGCATGTCAGCCATGGTAGCTTCAATGGGAAAGGATAGTCTGTCATGAAAGAAATTAGATCTTCCTTCACAATATACAGGAATCCCATGCCGTTTGCCATAGTACATGAAACAAAAAATACAATAATATTAGACAAGGTAGCAGTCATTGTGCAGATTAACTTGAAGCGTACAAGTAATTAACAAATTCAACTAAAAAATGTTTTCTTTATCAAAATTTTCATGCATAAATGCTTATTTATAATTGTAAAAAATTTGAACAGCTACAAAAATTTCAGGAGAGCATGGCAATTTAATTTGACTAGCAATTAGCAAAATACCCAGTAAATACACTAAAATGAATTGAAACATTTGATCATGAGTCAGTGGGTGCTATGATGGAAACTACCATAGCCGCTGTTCATTTACCATTAAAATGTACACATTGAAAGCCATTAGAACATAGGTACTACCGGTGGGTACTCTGAAGGAGTCTACTCAAAGCCACTTGTGTACAAGCAAATTTCACAAGCACTTACAATTTAAAAATACCTAAAAATTCTGGAAATAACACATGAGCATTTACAAGTTAATTAAAAAACTGAGCAGAAGGGTCATTTGCAGCCTGAACAAAGAAATGTCATATGAAGAAGCTAGTTCAGTCCCTTTCAACAGTCGTCCAGACATAAACCAACTCCAGCCTCAGGGCTAACCATGGTAAACGAATAAAGATATTAAAATACATTACAATACAAATTAAGGAACATTCTCAGAGTACCACAACCATAATTTGATACCAAAGTTAAACCAAAATGAAATTTGGACAGGGCAGCCAAAATGGGAATTTAGAATTCTAGGAACATGCAGTTGCTACCCTAGAGTCAGATCAGAAGCAAACACTAATAAAGAAGTGAGCAGGGAAGGCAGCAACACAGCCTTAAAATAAACTTGCCATAGGGGCGACACAGTCTTAGCACGCATGTATGGAGGGAAGGGAACGCTAAAGAGAAAGTAGAAAAGGAGAAGGGGTATGGGAACTGGAACCAAGACACTAGCAGTGTGGTGACCAAAATAAAAAGTCAGTGACTCGAGCACACCGCAACCTCGCAAATTATTGTAAAGGTAAATAGAAACAAGCACTAAGATACACAACAAATAGAATGCTTTGCAAACTAGGGTCATCAGCAGCAAATGAAGTGTGGTAATACTCACTACAAAATCAATTTTAGTTAGGCTTTCCCAGATATGGTTCCGACATGTGTTGGCCAATACATTATTCCATGATACTGTGTGTATTTCCATAGCCAATATAATCCCTTTCCCAGGTGTATGTGATGCATGAAATGTAATTTCATTGAAGTCAGCATATTTACATAACTGAAAGGTTTGCAAATTAATTATTTGGTTATAGAATTATTGCACCTATCACAATCAAACTTTTATTTTTGTATAGAAGGAGATTATATAAATATGTAGTTAGCGCCTCAACCATGAAATTTTTTAGGGTTCTTTATAGCTGTAAATTTTATAATTCTTAATTGAATATCTCAATTTAAAACTGAAGGGAGGGAGGAAAATTCAAAAAATCAGTTAACCGTATCAAAATTTCACTCAAGAATGTAAAACTTCTGGGAAGTAATTTCCAGCACAGTATGTAGACGATGAATCAGAAAGGAAGTTAGAAAGAGCCACAGAGAAAATAATGCTGAATCATTTGCTACCTAACACGTATCTGTGGACTGTCTGGGAACTAATTTAACTGAAGATAAGTTCTAATTTCGCCTTGTTCTGCTTTTTAGCATGTAACTGGGTAGAAATAACACGAACTGCTCAGTGCTGCTAAGATGTTAGCTGCAAGAAAAATTTCAACAAGGTAGCTGCTGGCATTGGAAGGTCAGGTCCGGGCTGTGGAGAGGATACTTTTGGGGTAGAGGGGATGGGCAGCACTAAACGCATCTCTCTGTACCAGATCAGAAAGGGTCATTCCCAAATGGTGGCACTTGCAAACTATCTGTTTGCTGCTACCCAGGCTGTAGGCTCATTGCTTGGTTCCAAGAATGAAAAAGAGTAGCATTGTCCGGTCCAACTTTGCTTGCCACCAATGCCTATATGCTAGCTGGCCAATATTTTATTGATTTATCTATGAAATTCCTAAGTATTATGTCCTTTGTAGGTTTTTGATATACTGTATAATTTTTAAGAATACCAGCAAAATATATATTTCAGATTTACTGAAGACAGTTGTATAAAGGATTTACTGTTTATGCCCATCCCATCTCTTACCATCCTCCAAACACGTATGTTTGAAGTTACAGTTTGTTGCTAGAGCTTTAGTTAGACATTCACTTGGTCTGCAATAATAGTGAATGTACAGACCTCTCGCTTAAGTTTTTTGTGGCTGCCATAAAAACGTGTGCCTACCTGTATTATATTCAAAGAAATAATTAGGAAAATTAAATGTTTTATTAAAATTATTTTTAAAATTAATCTTTTTTAACGTAGCCATTATTTTTTGCCTGTTTGCTTAAGATTTTGTTTACTCACACACATCCATAGCTTTTTGAACACATAATATCTGATAGTAACGATATAGTTAAGTCCGCCATGGAGATCTGTTTTACTGAAATCTCTCCTTAGTTTCATAGGATTTTCCTTGGTTGCATCAGACGGTAAGGCTAAGTGACGTGGGACTGCAGTCATTGCTAACCAACACGACTTCTGGTAACTGTGGTGCTCTGTTAAAACATGCTTTGAGTTCTTGTGCTGCTCCATTCTCACTTCATTAGACCCTCATCGGCTCTCAAGATCTCGTTAAAAGCCGCCCAAATCTCTGAACTTAATATTTCATGCAATTCCTTGAAAGACACTCAGGACATGCAAAAATATTTAAGAAACCTGTCTTCATGCTATCGTAGTTCTAGACTGACAGTGAAATTCTTTCAAAACTTCTCTCTTTTGATTTATTTCGACCCAGCACTGCCACTTTTTTTTTTCTTACAATACACAGCTAGCAACAAAAGGAGATATCCTCATCAGTACTGGACATGGTGACTGACAAATGCTCTAGCACTTTACGAAATACATGGCCAAAACAGTGGCTTCTTTCACACTGACAACTGTCACTGCAGTTATGCAGCACTCCGTGTGATGTCCACCAGACAACTTAACCATTATGGGCAGATGCTGCGGCAACCTGCATTCTCTGTGGCCAAGCCTTTATATCCCTATTGGTTAGCTTTGACTTTCTCCCATTTTTCTGGTTTGAATATAATCTGCTACCATTGTTTCATTTAGGCTGTCATAACGATTGAGACAGTACTTGAAACACCTGAAAGTTTGGCAGTTTCAAGCAAGGCATGCTCCAACAACAATTTTTCTTTGGGAGTCTGAAAGGTTGAACATAACTGTATTTGACTGCTAGCAGAATGTTCACATATAACCTGTATGATTGCTGCCAATAGACTGATACCTCCCCCTTCACAACCACTAGGTGGCAGACTTTTGTGCCAGGTGGCATGGCTCTACTATAAGGATAAAGTATAGCTCATTTTTGAACAAGTGTTCATATTATTTAGTCCACTCCCTACATTTGTAACCAAGTCTAGTAATACTTTTAATATATTTTTTTCTATTTATTGGTTTCCTTTTTTAATTTAGAAAGAAGCTAAAAATAACGAAACAGCGGTATACCCCAGTTTTGAAGTTCAATCCACTAAAGGGGATCATTTGGAGGCTGCATCGAAACTCGTTGATAGACAAGAAAATTTTCATAGTAATTCACTGCCTGTTGCAAAGCAGTAAGTAACGCAGTTTGTTTATTTTAGTTAGTGATGCATGTAAGTTATTTTAAGTAGTTTATGTTCGGGGTTGAGGCTTTTAGATGGTTCATTTAAAGATTCCATAATTGCACTGTCAGTAGTATCAGTCCATTGATGGGAATATTTATTCAAATAATTTCAGAGTAATTTAGTCACGAAGAAAGCATATTAGTAATTATTTTTCCATTGAAATGTGTTTTTATGGAAATTATCTTGTTCCTCTGGGAGGAACTTTGTAACGGTTTGTGCCCAAGTGTAAAGTCACTGAATGGTATGAGTTGCACACACAGATGTTTTCAAATGATATTATTACAATGTGTTACTGTGGCATGCAGTAGTAATTTTTATTACAGTTTCATTTTTAATGTGGCGACTTCAGTTGAATGCTTTGTTCACATTTACATATGTGTGTTATTATACAGGTTTTCTGCAGTAACTTTATCTAGAATTTGCACACTGCAATATATGATGGATATTTATAATTTTTTATATTTTAAAGTAATTTTAGCAAATATTTTTAACAGCTAGTATAGTGTCATTTGTATTTCTGTACCTATAAATGTATATTTTGAACATCACAAGGTTTGTTCACTATTGATTTTATTGTAATAATAATGTTATATATTTTCTTACATTATTATTCAATGTATAATTGATGCATGAATCTTACATAAAACTTTAAAAATTGAAGTTGACATGCATTGCAGGTAAGTTGACAAAAGCAGTATTGTCTTTACATTAACATGTGGGGTGGAATGGAGTTAAACTGCAGTGTTAGTAAAATGAAATCTATGCTACTATGAGATTTTATCATTATTCTTTACATTGTAAAAATAATGTAACAAGTGGAGCATATGACATTGTTATGCTGAGAAGATGGAATGTATAAAATGAAAAATTAAGAAACAGCAGAAGAAATATTCAGTATTTAAAAGTAACATTGATAATTGTGAATGATTTCAAGTGCATAAAATAGATGACCTCATCTTATGTTAAACATTTATAGTTTAATCCCAAGTTCAGCCATTGGTGTTTCCTTTGTTGTACCTTCAAACTCCTTTGCAGTTAAACATATTAAGTTGGAAGAAATATCAGTGGGCAAAATACTAGTACTCATCAAATTTGTACAGCCAGTAGGATACATTTTATGAAATGTCTTTCTTCATAGCTAATTTTAACTCTTACACAACCTCTTGTAAATCACTTTATATTCACATGTAAATGTTAAAAATGCTTACAGTTCTACCAAACACTGCTGCTTCTGCTTAATTGGCCTGCCCAGTTTTACTCAATAAATTAAAGAAAATTTTATTACATTGTTAGACATTACATAATTAGCAGCCATAATTTTGTCGTACTCAAGTTAACTCAACCTCTCAATCTCTTCACTCACACTTCACAGACAACTTCTCAGCCATTGAAATTATACCATTTTCCAAGAATACTGATTGAAACACACTGGCTGCTTCAACAGGTGGTAGTAACAGTTGGTGTATGTAGTGGTTGTTTTATGTCTGGATCACCAATAATTTTCCAAAGACTATCCCGGCAGTATGAATATTTCAGAACAGTAAATGTTATGGTAAGGGATAGGTTGGCATCATTTTATGACCGGTTCTTAAAAATTGGTTCTCCAATTTTTTTCTGTCAAAAAATATAAAGAACGCTAGCACATTAAAAATATCTATCTTACCTGCGACTTGTACATTTTAGTAGAGATGAAATTGTACATCACATTTTTAAGTAAAGAATATGTAAGTGCGGTTTTAAGTTTGATATTAATTTTGAGTCGCCTCAAGAAATCAGATTTTCACATATGAATGCTTTGCATAGAGTTCATTTTCATTCTCAAAGAGCGAGATTCTACCCCACAGTAGAGAAACCAATACCTGTTTGCTTTTTATCTTGGAAAATAAAAGTGATATCTCATCCTCAAAAAAGTTGTAGTTTTTTAGAGCCAATGCCACATGAAAGTTTGCAGTAAGAATTTATAACCTCGAAGTCCTCAAAGTGTTTTGATGCCATAGATATGAGATATGTTACCAAATTGTAATGACCATAGTTTCAACTTGTGGCATATCAACAATTCACATGGATGCCATTTTCCTGCATGTAATATCACTAATATTGATAATGCAAAATAATTTGTGCACAGTGCACACAGGATTCTGACAACTATGGCAGTTTGATATCACGTTTTAGATCATGTGATAGAAAATCTTGTTGATTTACAATAGCAAAATGATGTTTGTGTGATGTGCTATTTTTCTGATTAATGAATCTTTCATGTAAATTATCATTGTAATGGGAATTTGGCGGGAGCTATGTCAGTTTGATACTTGAGGCAAATAACCAGTGTAACAGACAACTAGAACTGACCCATCCCTAGTTAAGGTGTTTCTTAATCTGGTCACATATGTGATTTCACCCATAATTTTTTATATAAACAGAAAGATAATTAGTCTAGCAACTAAGAATTATGATGACAAAAAATGATCATAAAATCATATGAAAACTTCATTTAGCCTATTTTACAACAGGGTAGTGCACCGACATAATAAAAAATACCTGACATGTTATTTTTATAGCGTGTTACATAAAAACTATAATATTTAATGCATACTTCGTGATGTGCACTCTGTCAGTATGTCTAGGAATGTCGTCTAATAAAGAAAAGTACCTGTCTAAATCGGCAGATTGCTGTTGAGGAAAGTGATATTGACTGTGTTGGTTTTGAGATAGTTCGTCGATCCTGCAGTACTCTTCCTGCAGTAGAAAATCTTCTCTCAGAAGGAGCACTAGATCCATGAATAGTGTGAAAGTAGAAGGCCAGTCTAAAGAGTTCTTGATATTCTTTCTCATGCTGTTGCCACCAAGAAACCACATGAAATGTCTCTGTTGACTGGATTTTTTCCCTGCCGTACCTGACAATTTCGCCGTTCATATTGGGACTGCTGAGGCTAGCTGCACTTTCCTTGTCTGACGAATCTTCAAATTCATCACATTTACAGTTACTTTTCTTGTTCTTTTTTGCTGGAGGCTTTGCTGCACAATCATTGTCTTGGTTTTTTTTTTTTTTTTTTTTTTTTTTTTTTCCACCTCTGATTTCACTTTATTTAGTTCTGCAGCACTTAAGAATTTTAATTTCTTGTGTTTACGATGCAAAAACATTGCTTACTTGTGGGTTAATGTAATGTCCCATTTATCAGCTAGAATTGGTGGTGTCTTCATTTTCAATTTGTGAATTAACTGACTCACTTTCATCTCATTTGTTTCGAGGAACGAGAGAAATTTTTATTTCCACAACATTACCAATTACAGAATTGACAATTTGGAAATTTGGAAGCCTTGAGTTCATCTGATGCTGATTTGAATGGTGTTGGGAAGGTAATTATATCCTTCGACCTGTTTTCATCAATTGACTCAATCAATTTTCTTGGTTTTTCTCCATCAGAATATCAAGTACATGTAGTTCCTTCCATTGCGAACTGATGGATTCAAATATAGTGATTTTGCTGTTCCCGCGTGCATCTGTGTCTCCTTTCAGTGACTTGTTAGCCAATTTGAAGGCCAGATATTTTGAAATACGTAACAAGTGAGCAGCACAAACGTATTAATTCTTGAAATCACCATTGTCATCTTCATCTCTTTTGCGTGAGGTGTGTTCCAATACTGTGTTAAGTATGTGTACTTAGCATGATAGTCTTTTAAATTGACAAAGAGTTGCTACAATATTAGAATCCCTGTCTGTCACAAATACAGTATTGTCCACAACATTATATAAATCATATGAACTTAACACTTTCACGAGCTCACTCTTGATATTTTCTCGAGTCTTCCTCATAGCATTGTCAAATTCTCTTGTGCACAACACACATTTAAGTTTCCTGTTTTAAATATAATGTGCAGTCATGCCCAAATAATTTATTTTCCTGTATGAATCACTCCAAAGATCCAGTGTTATTGCCCTGCCGACATCACTAAAAAAAATATATATATATATATATCCTTCTATGTGCTTTCTCGGACAATATCAGCAATTTCCTTCAAATTCCTGGATTTCATTGTAGGGTGGGGTAGTAGCTTTCCAGCACGTAATGCTCCATGATTAGCTCTTACATTAATGAAGAACTGCGCCATTTTAAAAAATGTTGTCCTGATACAATTTCAAAAGGCTATATGTCTTTAGACACAAATTTTACAAGTTTGTTTGTCACTTGCGACTTCACATTTGTCGATACTTAAGATTTTATTACGTCCGATTTTGAGGTTTATAAAATTTGTGTTGCATTTATGGTTATTTCACACTTGTCTTTTAAAGGTTTGAAGTTCCAGATTTATGTCCAGCGAAAGATTACACTTTCTTCCATGTAAAGCACCCCACTTAAATTAGCCAGCTTTTCATCACCATTTAAAATGTAACCAAAAGTTTGCTACATCGAATATTTGAGCTTAGTATCCCGTACTAAGAAGGTAATCTCCTTGTTTGATTTTACACAATACTTTATCCTTATCCATCAGCATAGCAATGAATTATGATATAAAATCAGCCAAATAGAAAAGACAAAACGCTTTCGTGTAAATAGCAGGGTCTTCGTTCACTATACACAAACATAATCGCGTGGGTGGGAACGTCTCAGCAGAAAGAGACTAGCAGTTGACGACAGATTACAAAGACCGCCGAGACAGCGCGTCTTTCTCTCTCCAAAGCGCGCCGACCTGCAACCGGAAGTCTCTGGCAGCTCTGATACACGTGCAGCACAGGGTGAAGGCGAGGTCGCATCGCACTGAAGCCATAAATACGTTGCTGTACTTGTCCACGCCCACCTAAGGAACATTTTCATATTCCGCATGCCTAGCTACGGCAAACCACTTCCCGTACGACGGAACCAGAGCCGAACCGAAGAAAACAAAATAATTTATTGTAAAACCAGTAGACATTTTTCAAAAGTAGTATCGGTAATGCTACTATCCACAATTTTATCCGCAATGAAGAACTGAAAAAAAGGCGGATATCTGCATCCGTGCAGATGTCTATTTATAGTAAGCATCTTCAGTAATGGAAGCTACTCTGAATTATGTAGTGACTACACCTTTCTTGGGGACTGCACCTGCTAGTTCATGCAGTGGTTCTTCATTTTATATTTTTATGGACAAACTGTTACTGTTTATAAAAAGCTTCATTACGTCTATTTTCGTGCTTATCACTGTGGTAGCATTCTAGTAATACATTTCTTTACAATAAAATTGATCACCTTGAAGGTGCCATTGCAGGTGCACGTAAGTGGGTACAGGCACGTCAAAATATTGTACCACAATCAAGTGTGTATTGAAGGGGACCAAAACTTGCAGGATGCACGTAGTATGGTGTTGGACTACCCGTATCACAGTCAGGTGGCGATACTGTCCGTCACGGAAGCTTAACTGACCCTCCAAATCCGCCGTAGTTGCAACTGGCCGAAGTCGTCCAAACTGGTCCCAATGTTCTTGATGGGCGAGAGATCAGAGTACCTAGCAGGGTAAGGAACAGAGATGCCCATGCTGTGTGAGACCGGGCATTATTCTGCTTCAAAATTATGTTGTCAAGCTTCACATTTCCTGGAAGGATCGCCGCATCGTCAGGGTTCTTTTAATGACCACCAGTGGGGTGCGTAAATCTTACGAAATGGCACCTTACGCCATGAATTCTCTCGTTTGTGCGGTTTGCCGCTCTACAATGAAGCGTGGGTCATGGCGCTGGCTAGGACGTCTCCAGGCTCGATTTCGGCGGTCGTCTGTATCCAGGCAGAACCGTGATTCGTCGCTGAACACAACCCTTTGCCAATCCGCAAGCTGCCATTCTGCCCGTTCCCGCAGTCACGCGTGCTCGGCGATTCTCAGGTAGCAATGGTATAGGCTGTTCACGGTAAAATGAGCACTTCTGAAAGTCCTGCTTAAGATCTACTTGTATCCACGTTCTGTATTCTTCCGCCTTATGTAAAATTAACATTTTCATGGGCCTCATCCCTTTATTCATGTGTCGGTCAAGTGAAACTGTGGAATTATTATAAAAGAAAACATTTTACAAATATGGTCATTAATTTGACACTTCGATGGAAAAAAAAAAAACAAAGTGAAAAAATTATTAAATTTGCCACTAAAGGTTACCTAATACTTCTTATTCGACGTTAAGATATGGAACTACTTTCCATCCATCGTTACCAACTTTACTGAGCGCATTTCCCTCAGCGCACCCGTTAAAATATATGCAGGTATAGACTGTTCACGGTATAGTGAGCATTTTTGAGGCCCTAGTTATTTTCATTTCAGCTATTTTTTTTCTTCTTTAACCACCTTTTTAAATAAATAATGCTATGTAAGTAATAAACACAGTGTGTAGATTCCACCGCACTCGAAAGTTAACGTCTAAGGCTACAATAATATATATTTATTGACTATTATTTCAAATGAGAGGGCTTTCAAAAGTGTTCACTTTACCGTGAATGGCCTATAGGAGCAGTGTTTTTTTTCTAAGGTGGATTTCAAAATTGCTCACTTTATTGTGAACAGCCTTTAGAAATCGTAAGTTACGCCGCGACGACAGATCCCACTAGATATGGTAGGGCCTACTTGTGGACACATGCGTATCCCAGCTGCAGTGACAGTCCCTGGATATTGCGCAGCTATGGCCGTGGAATGCTTACAGCCTGTCGCACGATGAATATCTTCCGTGCTGCTGATCCGCCGGAATTGACCCGAGCCTTCTCGACGGGTGTGTGTACCTTTCTGTTCACACTGCGTCCAACCATAGACTAAAGATGACTTAGACCGATTATTCGTCTTCTGCGCATGTACCCAACATTGACCTACCCCAATCCAACACAACTGTCAGTCACATGGTCAGCAGTGATGAAGTGGTTGTTTATATCTTAATTTTTAAATAACAAGCACTTTTGTATGAATAAAATTAATTTACCAATTCCAATTTAGTCAAAATGCATTACATATTGGTTAAAGGAAGTATACATACATCTCAAAGCATTTGTTTACTAAACGATGTTCTAACCTCAAACCCAGGCCACGCCATTTTTGCACGTCGTATTGGCAGAAAAGCAGTCCAATGTTGGGAGGTGGAGATTGATTGTGCGCAGCCAGCGAGATCGGTCTACCTCATCTTTAGTCAATGCGTCCAACAACGACTCGCCGTGTAGGCAGATCGATTCTAGTGGCGGCGGTATCATCATGAACAATACTATGTTGGAAGAAATTTCAATTTTTGATTCATTAATAACGAAAATAAAATACACCAGGCATGTATTAAATATGCTATCATGAAAGCAGGGCTGATATGGTGGTCCTGTATTGCCTCCTCCCCCCCCCCCACCCCATAATAAATATTAGGGTGTTGCTCGCAAGTGCTATATTTCTTTCTTTGCACGCAAGAAGCCACGATTTCAGAAATGCATCACTGTTTCGACCGATGTACAACTGTCGGTCGATATGTTGGACGTGCAACAGAGCATGAATTTATGAGTTTTCATACAGAACCTCGCAAACATGTGAATTTTAATGGAGCACTTTTGTACGGGGGCGAACGGCAGAGTTAATTGTAACTGAGAAAAAAACTTATGCCGTGAAACTATGCACAAACGCTGCCGAAGAATGTGAGACTTTATTTGTATTTTAAAAACAGTGCATGTTATTAAGAAAGTATGTTAGCACGATGTTTAGTCGGGTTATCCTGTGTTATAAAGTTATTTTGCATTGGTTAATGTATTACTTTTCATTCAAAACAAAAAATATACAAACAACTTGATGTTCGGAAATTCTCTCAATCGATGTACACCAGAGAATTCACCACTGGTTTATTCATTGGCGAATTTCCGAGAATTCTCGCGTCCAGTCAGGTGCGTAGTGTGTAAAATCAGGCTTTAGCTTGATATCCGTTTCCCCCGCAGACGTATAAAGGCTATTCACGATAAAGTGAGCACTTTAAAAATCAACCTTAGAAAAATGTCACTGTTCCTACTAACATATATTGTAACCGGCGCACTGTGTGTGACATGCGCCCAGTAAAGTTGGTAACGATGGAGGGAAAGTAGTTCAATATCTTAACATCGAATTAAAAGTTTAAGGTAACCATTTGTGCTAATTTTTAAAATTTCTTTCGCGTTTTTTTTAATGAATCTAAGAGTAAAAATAATCAAAATTGTTAAATATTTACTTTTATTTTAATTTCACGATTTCACTTGACCGACGTATGAATGAAGTTATGAGGCCTATGACAGCGTTAATCTTACATATGACGGAAGAATACACAAATGACATGTAAGTAGATCTTAAGCAGAGCCTTCAAAAGTGCTAATTTTACCGTGAACAGCCTATAGTTCGCAGATCACGCTAGTCAGGCGATTAACCGTTTGTCTTGCGTGTACGTGTACGTGCGCGGGCGCTGTCTCCCGTTCCTTGGCGACGTCATAGCTTACGCGACATGCGATACGGCAAGGTCGCTTGCCTTTACGCAAGCGCCTACCCCTCCTCCCCGCGAAAATTCAAGTCTTAAGGCGTGTCGCCTCGAGGGATGGTGCGTATGTTCCTCTGTTTCTCTTGTGCACTCGCCTATATCATCGAGATATTCCTCATTCACAATCAGTAGTGTGAAGGATAATGCATTTACATTAGCATAATTCTGTTTTGCCGTCAATACTTCTTCTTCAGCTTAGCCAGGCTTAATTTAACGCACCAAGCAAAGTAATTATCGCTGTTTAGTTTAGGCGTTCTAAACTCATCACTAAAACCGGACGCCATTTTTAGGTGTGCTTGGCCCTGCAACACTTATCACTTCCTTGTAAATCTTGCAATTGTAACTCATCCCCATAACCTGTTGAAAAACGTTTCCAGAGTGTTTCAATCATGGGATTTGGTTAATGCAGAAAATTTACATTTCAAATAACTTGCACACAGCATATATTCACTTCGTACGGCGTATCTCCTTCAATACAAGAAGCACACTAAAACCCCATCTAGCCCAACATGGCGCCCAGCTATTTTCCAATATACATACCCAACACAAAAACATAACCTCATTTATACACTAGTAATGTACAGTACAACATAAAAACATTGGTCCAACAGTAGTTATTCTGTTGGGGCACACACTTTGCCAGTGACACTTTTTGTCACGGTATATGCGACACCGTGGCGCCTGGCGCTGGACCCCGGCCGGTTTCACCACGCGAGATAATATTTTATCGAGATTAAGTGCCAAATTATTTCGCTTATCTGTCTTTGTTTCACCACGCACCTTATCTTGATGTTCTCTGTATATCAAGATAAATATCGAAATAAATCCACCAATTTTGATGGATAAAATCACGTTATCGAGTTAAAGTAGTAAAGTATAACCTAATACATTAGACTATTCGCAAATAAATGTGGAACGTAATAGAGAATTATTATTAGTATATTATTAGTATAACATTAAACAGCAATAAACACCATATGATAAGGAAATGGTAGCAAAATTAATGCAAGAGTATTCTGGAAAAGTTGATATATAACAAAAATGGAGATCAGAAAATCAAATGAAAACGTCAGTTTGCCTATTTTACAACAGGGTATTCCGCCGACATAATAAAAAATACCTGACATGTTACTTTTAGAGTATGTTCCATAACAATTGTAATATTATATTTGTATTTCGTGATGTGCACTCTTGTCGGTATGGCTAAGCGACTAATGGATGGGGGTGCCGTATCTGGTTTTGAGTGCTTGTTTCATTCATCTGGTATGAGAGAAAACTGATGTTGCTTTTGACCCGTCTCACGCACCACGCTGGGTGATGTTATCGGTACTCGACCTTTCTTATTTTGTGTCTTACGCAAAGAGTGACGCTTATGGGGCGTAGCGAGTCAGTAACAGTGCGCGATAATGTTGATAACAAGGATCTGTAAAGTTGTCTGTCGTGTTGCATATTTATTTTTCAGTGAAATATCGCTTTGTGTTAGTTGTGATGTGTTCACTCGGAGTGTATAGTGTTTTAATGGTGAATGAAGAAAAGTATTTATAGTTTCGTGAGGTTTGTAAATGTTTTCGCACATGTAATATAATTTTTTTACGATTGTAAATACACCTTTATATGTTGCCATTTTACATTTTAGACGCAGTAGTGTTTGCAAGAGCTGGTATGTTCTAGCGCAGGATAGAGGATGTTTGGAGTGGACTCGCGTGCAGCTGAGGTGGCCATTTTGAAATAGATGCTGACCTTGGTTAATCTTGGAAATTCTCAAATTATTTTTAATTTTTAGTTCCGGAAAAAAAATTATTTTCCTCCTTCCACGTGACTGTCCGATGATCGCTATATTAAAAGTCGTGAATGTTCTTTATTTTATGTTTAAAAAAATCTACAAATTAAATAATGTAACATATGTAAATTGTACAAATATTAGTCACGCCGTGCTCCTCATTTCCAGTATAATGGCCACTCTCATGAAATTCGTTAATTTGCTTCACGTTTTATTAACAGTATCTTCAAAATTATTTATATTTTTACTATGTTTTAAATAAAATATGTCTCTAATATTTAAATGCGAGCACTTAAGACGTCCTGTGTTCACATCGTATGCTTATAGTCGCGCGTCATTTCTCTTGCAGTCCTTATTAGACTCCCGAAAATCAACGAGCGCTCGCCCTAGTCGTCAGGAGCACAAGTCGAGCATTGTTCTCATTTTCGTTCGTCAAAACCTTTCCAGCCAAAGTGTCGTATAGTCTAATCGTGTTTTTTCACACCTTTTTAATCAAATCATTGAGAAATGACCCCATGTACGGCGTGTTCCCCCCCCCCCTAAATATGCCTTGTATCGCAAGCATTGTATACTTATGTTTACTTAAAGTACTTTGATTGTAGTTAAATTGGTGTGTTAAATAGGTGTGTTGGTAACGTGTAGTAAGAAATGTTTGTTATGCAGAATGTTATTACACCGAGTGCACGTATGCGATGCCGTTGTCCCTTTGATGCAATTGTTTAGTCTTGGTTAAGTTTTGTTAGCACGAGGCGGAGGAACAGCCGGGAGGTAGAACTTGAGCAGGACTTCAGACATGTTGGAAGTGAGTGGACTACTTGTATGTCTGGGACGTTGCGTGTAAAGCGGCTGTAATGGTCATGATTGTACACAGCAGAAAACAACACCCAGTTAGGGAAGGCCCTCACGTGTGGAAGGTGTTGTTCCCTGCCGAGACTATATTGTGTACTTTCATAAGCAACTGCTGCGAATGAACGCGAAGCACATACTTGCATTGATCCCGATATTCTGCATGGTAGTGTGTCATACAGATATAGGCCGTTCACGTTAAATTGAGCACTTTTACAAATGAACCTTAGAAATAAGTCACTGCCTCTGCATGCATATATTTTAATGGGCGCACTGAGTGACATTCGCCCAGTAAAGTTGGTAACGATCGATGGAAAACAGTTCCATACCTTAACGTCGAATAAGAAGTGTTAGGTAACCATTTGTGATTACTTAAAATTAATTTTTCACTTTCTGTTTTTTTTAATGCATGGAAGTGTAAAAATGAGCAGATTAGTAAAGTCTCTACTTTCTTAATAAATTCACAGTTTAATTTGACCGACGCAGGAGTAAAGTGATGAGATCCATAGCAATGTTAATTTTACATAAGGCGTAGTAATACACAACGTGTTTACAAGAAGGTCCTAAGCACGGCTTTCAGAAGTGTTCATTTTACCGTGAACAGCCTATAGCATTGCAATTTCAGGCAAAAAATTACATTGTTGCAGTGCCAGCGTCTTTATCTGCTTCTGAGAGTGAGAAGTAGAGACGAGATTTTATGGTTTTACTTTTTCAATTTCGTTTTGAAAATTTAAGATTTCGCAAACGCCATATATATAGTTAACAAAATGTATAACTTATTCACGTATCATTTGTGATGCGTTCTGAGAAATGATAGGCTACCTTAGGATGAAAACCTTTCCGGTTTTTTTTTTTTTTTACGAGGAATTAAATGAAACAAGTCGCGCCCTTATAACGTTTATACTCTCAGCATGTTCCGTTCATATCTCGAAAACTATAATGTTCGCATTTTCAACCTTTTTTTTTTTTGCCTCCTTAAAACTTACGTTAAGGTATCTTACCTGAGAACGCGTCGGATTTGTAATACGTGTCGTTTAAAGAACTGTATAGCTACAGTAAAATGTTTCTAAAAGAACTGAGAAATTTAGGCTATCAACCACGAATACTTCTTAAGAGGGGCCAATTTTCTTAGTTTTTGTATACCAGTTGCAAAATCAAGGAAACTTATTAGGCAAGAAAACCTTTTTCAAAGGAGCTTCTTAAAAGAGTTTCGCTGAATTCAAGAGTAAGCACTTTATTTAAGAATAAAACAAGAAACATAATATATTTTCGATATTAAACTATTTTCTGGTAGAAACGTTTCTACAAAACGTGTATTCCCTTGTGTTGGTATCTTACAAAAATATTCGCTGTATAATTCATTACAAGAAATAATTACAATTTTACTGATAAAATGTATTTTTGCTTATTTTATTTTATTTTCTAATACCTTAAATTTCTTTCTTTTTTTTTCGGTGTATTAACACACATTTAGGTGTTTTTCGGCCTTATTGTTATTCAGCTCATAATATTGCCAGAAAGACATCATAAGCACGAAGCGTCGCCGGTAAGGTGTATCCCGAGAGTGGTTTTGTTTTCGTTATTCCTAAGGTATCGTAGTTGTGAAGGAGTGTTGAGTCCATCTTGACGGTTACGACAGTGTTGTCTTACGACGAGAGAAGTTGAATCAAAATACCTTCATTAAAAGATATCGGGAATGACGAAACGGTGTAAAAACAATTGTAGGCCTAAATAGACACGCTAAGGCCAAACATTGATTCGTTAGCATTATACTTTAAAAAAAAAGTGTTTACGTGTCTTCTGCTTTTTGTAATTAGTTTAGTATAACTTATAGTTTGTCCAGCATTTTTGCATATATTTCCTCTTAAAGTGGTTGTTTTCCGCACATTAATCTGCAAAATTCATTTCATGCTGTCATGGTGGGACCGCCATGGTGTTAGTAGTCAAGACTACTCGCCTCCCGCCATGGCGAACCGGACTCGATTCCCATCGGGGTTATCCGGATTTGCGCATGTCGGAAACGTGGCAGCTGTTGCCGTAGACTGAGCTTTGTCTTTGCACTCCCGTTCTGCCCGCCCTTCGGTCTTCGCCCTCATCGGCGCTAGAACCTCTCGACCTTCAACCAAGTATAGACCATTCACAGTAAAGTGAGTACTTTTGAACGTCCTCTCATTCGGAATAATTGTAAATAAATATATATTTTATTTTAGTCTTTGACGCTAACTTCAGAGTGCAGTGGAGTACTCACACTGTGTTTATTACTTACATACCAATATTTATTTACAAAGGCGGTTAAAGCATAAAAAACGGCGGAAATAATAAAAATAACTAGGGCCTCAAAAGTGCTCACTTTACCGTGAACAGCCTGTATCGGACTGTACGAAATGCCAATATTTAGCCCGGATTTCCGTGGAGTGTTGCTACGGTAATTGTATTACGCAGCTCTGCGTGAAGGCCTACTCTCTTCCGAATCTGTGTGCTGCTCTTACCACGTCATGAGGTTGGCTGTTAACTTTAGCCTTCATTGTGGCGGCTCCAGTTTCGTGGAGGTGTTCATTCCAGTATTTGTCTCGGTGCCCTGCACACACGCAATGAAAGTGACCCAGATCAGTGTATGCGGTGGCGTACAATTTTTTTTTTTTTTTTTTTTTTTTTTTTCGTCCTGGCCGGTGGGCGTGTCGCATTTCTTAATAACTCGTGTATCCAGTTCCGCCCTGTCGCATCGCATTCATTTCCTGCCTACAGCCCTGTTGTGTTTCAGAAATAACTCTCGGTTGACGGTACTCGTGTCTTATATTTCGTTTGCTGTTATTTGTTACGAAACGGCCTTATTTTCACGGTTGAACTACTGCAGGCTGAGCGTGCAGCCTCACGACAGGAGCGAATGAAAATAAGGTTCTTTGCTTAAGAAATATGGCTTGCTTGGGGCGGATGGCTACAAAGCACGTGGTTGCACTTGAAGGAAATCAGCATGTGTTGTGTATGTATTTCGTATAAGCAGTTCAACGTCTGCACGATTCTGTGTTCGGCAGTTTATATAGGCGGAATATAATTTTTTTTACAAACTCTTGACCTTCAAAACTAGTTATCAAAACTACCAATCAGTACATATTTATTGATTACGATTTAGAGCGTACTAATAAAAACAGAAAGCAGAACACAGTGTTTCAGTATTTACAAATGTTTACCTAGCACTTTTAATTCAACGTTAAAACGGAACTACTTCTCCGTCGTTGCCAACTTAACTGGACGCGTGTCAGTCATATGCATGTTAAAATATGTGCAGGTAGGGGCAGTGACATTTTTCGAAGATTGATTTCACAAGTGCTCGGTTAACCGTGAACAGTTTAAACAACACTTAGGTTTCGTCAGTCATTCCCACAAACGCTCCCCGTTGTAATTGAAGAAAGTTGTTGAAAATTTATTCACGGTGATACGAATGTATCCAGATATATCAGAGCTTCAGCAAATGTACTAGTTAGGAGCTAGTAAAGATTCCTGGAATCCATTAGAGAGATAGCGAAGTGTGGATTATAACCGTGTAGATTAGAGCATGGCGGATTATGGAAAGAATAGCATAAAACGTTGCCCTTGGTATCATTTTTCGCTCATACCCCTCGACATTTTCTAAGCTATCCATTACTGTTGACAAGATTTCATCACTAATGCCGCTGGTTTTACTATTAATACTTCATAGATTTATTATTTAGTTTATTTTAAGGAATAAAAATGTTCAAACTCGTCATGACAGCCTCGCTCCAGTTTATTCACATGCTCTGCACAGTACATTCTCCAGTACTATACCGTTATTCTTAACTCAGTATTTTAATTAGGGAATGTTGAATTTGTCTATGCTTGTACTGCTTTAAGGCCAGGCTTCACCATGCGTGGGTGTAAAGGGAATTAAATGCTTAATTCGGACAAGGATATGTCTATTGTGGTAGTATTTTCAACTAAAGATTTTTTGTTTGAACGCATCTAGTTTTGAAACCATTTTAATTTTCTAATTTTAAATTCGCTTTTTTTTTATTATTTATAAAATGTAACAATTTTATAAAAAATGGAAGTGCATTTAAAATTTAAAAAGTAAAAATTTGGAAGGTTTACAAATGTAGGCGTGATATCAGGTGAACGTGGAGGCCAATTAATGATGACATTTCGTTCTATCCAACGCCCTGGGAATGTTAAACATCGAGAACGCTCTTCCAGCGACCAGCGGGATTGAGCACCATCCTGTTGAAACCAGAGGTTTTGTTACAGGTGTTCAAACTGAGGAAAGACATACAGCTCCAACGTAACTGAGTACGTGATTTCATTGACCGTCTTCTCTGCAAAGTAAAACGTTCCGGTTGATGAAACAGAATAAAGGGCATAATAGCACACGTCCTGGTATGTAGGAGACGAAATACAGAGCGGGATATGCACAATATCCAGCCTACCGTAAAATACAGAAGTGGCGGCGTTATTGTATGGGACTGCTAGGCAGCTTAATATATGGGGGATGGAACTTAACGTTTCTTGATTGGACAAGAGATAAGTTTGTGTATAAAGAGATTCAACAACACAATCTGAAGGCGAGTGCCGCGAAGCCGGGTATGGCAAATGATTTTTACTTCCAGCAGGACAATGATCATAAACATACAGCTTTAACTAGTTCGTCTGTGGATCGTGCATATCCCCATCTACTACACACTCCACCAGTCACCCAAACTTAAGGCGATTCCCACCCGTCATCTTGGATTTATCGAATTTTCGCCAAATCTTTTATTTCAGAAGGTGTATTGAAATTTCCTGCACGACATATCCCAACTAACAGCTTCCCAAACTTTATGGAACTGCCACAGCTTCGCTACATTTATTATTTCTTAGCTTGTAACTGTAGAGGCAAAACGCGAGATTATATCTTTCGAGCGATTACAAAGGCGACGATATTAAGTGTAATCAAGAAATACTGATTTCATACAACGCACTAGGCAATGCACTGTGCTCTGTCATTCCAAAAAAAAAAACGTGATACAAAACTGTTTTTCCAGAGTATGGCAAAAATTCCATAAATCCAAGATGACGGGTGGGAATGTGCCTTAACCCTGTAGAACGTCTGTGGGAGGATTTGGGCACACACACAGCATAACAAGCAAGGATCAACTGAATGCCGTGTTGCTTTAACAGTGGCACGTAATAGGGACCACATTCACTAGAAACTTGGTTGATTCAATGCAAAATACGTAATGCCGTTATTCAAAGACAAGGGAAACCAACAAAGTACTAATGCAGTTCAAATTTACTTCTAACAACACACAACGTATTGATGTGCCTATACTTCCACATTGTAGCAGCCCGTACGATAAGATACCTAACGTGTATGTTCTGTACTCAAAAGCTTTCAGTTCGGTTTTCTGTGTATACTTTCGTACTTTACTGTATAAACCCTTCGTACATATTATTTATTTTTGACCTGCAACGGTTATTCAATATATTCGGTTAGTACTATTTGTACAGCTGTTTCAGCGTCTGTGCTTATACTGTGTCCCTGACTGTATTAGTGACTACCCTAATAATATTTGCATATAAACCACTGTCCCAATATTACTTACTTAATAGGAATAATTTTCTATATTAACAGGTTATGGGTGTGTTATGGTAAACTGCTCTACTAATAAACACCTATAATAATTTATTCTAGTTCTATGTACAATAGAGCTACAGATTAAATTAGAAACACGAACTTGTTTTTACTGTCGCAATATTATTTTGACTTACTGTAGATTTGTTTTAGAAAGAGTCATCGACGGTTTGTGAACTGGTGGGTACTATTTTTGTCCGCATAGTGTTAATAAAATACCCTGGTAAAATATGCAGTTTATTTTTTGTGTGTGTTTGCTCGTACATACATGTGTTTGCTCGTACATACATATACACACCTTTGTAGGCTACGTATAGCACCTATGTCTACTATACCCAATCTAGAGCAAACGAACATGAAGAAATGAATTGAGTGCACAGATGTAGGAAAGGTTTAACTGTGAACGGGTCTCGAATGTGCGCCTTTGTCCTCGCGACATGAGCGTACCAAGTTTACGACCTGACCTTGGGGAACGTCGCTGTCGCGAGTGTGGGGCCGGGGGGGGGGGGGAGAGTCCACAAGACCTACTGCGCTAAGGTAGTGAAAAATCCCCGTGTCATGTAGACGAGAGTATCAGCAGTTTGAAGGTCAGTTTCGTCACGGCAGTGCCATGAGAAAAACTGCACTGTCCAATCGTCTTGTTAGACTGTGGTATAGACGTGACAGGATGGGTATCTATTCATATTGCCTTGAAAAATACACGTCGTAACAGAAAAAATTATTTACGAGCACTTTTTAATAGTTGGTTTTGAGTAATTTCTCCATGTGGTATTGGAGAGTTTTATCACTTTGACAGAAATGTTGTCACTGCGTGGCACGTAGTAATTTCTGTAGTTAATGGAGGCGTTCAAGTTGCCGAAATTTTGATGTCCGCAAAACTGAACGAATTTTATTGTTTACAAACTTTAAGAATACGTTTCGTGTCACATGGTTGCTGTTTGTTACTGATGGGAGCGTCCCTGGAAGGAATTTACTTTAGCTTGACAGCACCAAGGTTTGTACTTGGAATTAACGTGTGCACACATCACATGCTTCTGCTGAAGAGCCAACAACTTCATACCAATATGGGTTTTTGTGAAACTGGCCTGTCCCACTGCAACCATACATCTCCGAATCACAAGGTTGCTCTCGTCAGTCACATACTGTGCCTCTAGTGGTTAAACGGGTTATGGGAGGCCCACGCAGTTGGTTATTGTAAGGGAAAAAGAAAATTTACTCCGAAATTTAAGTTCGTTGTTGGCCAAGTTTCTTATACTGCAACACCCGGCCATCTTATCGCCACACGGCTTAAACTTATACCATCAAAAGGTGGACATGAAGGCGTTTACAACACCTATGTTACGCAGCTCTGGCGTATAATTAAATATGAAGAAAACTATAGAAGGGATGAAGCTAGCGGAGAATTTATCCGCGTTTTTGTAGGTATTTTCATGGCCCGGCGCAAGGTGGTTCTGACTCCAAATACCACAAATCCCTTTTTCACTTAAATTACTTTTAGACGTAGTTTTCTTTATTAATTTTTGAATTGAAATTGTTTTTAAAGTCAATTACTAATCCTATCGACTTCTTAATCGTCTTAACTATAGGCTTATATCATTAATGAAATCAATACGTACAGTTTAAAAAAAATGAAGACCATGACATCCTGTTGCTATGAAAAACTTTGAGTCATAACTGGCATCACTAGTATTATAATGTGTTTCTAGATATTCATATGCGTGTAATAAAGTTGTGATTATCAATTTCTGACTTAAAGTTGTTTAATAATCGATGGTGAGCTCAAGTAATATTCACTAAATTTATAAAAATCACTGTATTTATTTAATTTGTATTCGATTAAAGAAAATATCCAGCTGATGGTGGGGAAGGGGGGGGGGGGTTATTATTTCAGCTTGAACAGCCTGTGGCAATCTTCTTTGGAAGAAAGTTCATAAAATGAGATGAATAAAAATACTTCCGAGGTAATAAATGTGATTAAACATTCAACGTAACCCTTTAATTACTACTGTGGTATATAATCCTCACTTCGGTGTGCCCGTAGCGTCATCGTGCCGCAACTGCACGTACCTTATACAAGCCATCGCTTCGTTAAGAGTCGCGCGTGTGATGCGAGGGACTAGAGTAGGTAAGTGTACAGAGGTGAAGCGGCGGATTGTACCGTGAACGCTAGCAGCACACGCCAGCAACATGGCGGCATTGGCCAGCAACATGTTAGAATGTTCACCAATCAGCGTGTGTTAACGCACTTGCCAGCCAGCAGCCCAACCCTGCCTATAGAAAACCTTATACAGCACGTGGTAGAGATTCAGACATAAGTTCTGTTCCCAGAGACTTGCGGAGCTTGTAAGTAGGTGGGCACGCTATGTTCACGTCTGTGCATTTATCTATTGTGACGAGGATGCACTGTGGGAAGGAGTATAGTGTGAGTGGGTAAAGAGATTTGAGTGGATCTTAACATCAAGGCTATGAGAGCCGAAAGGAGTATAGAAGTAGTGATTAATTGGCGCGCCGCTGACAAACGAAGCGATTACATAGTTACCTTGTTAGAGGCCGGGAACTGTCGCCAGAAAAAGCGGAAAATTCTATCATGTCCTCGTTTCTTCTGTAGCGTTGTTCTTATTCTGTGGGCACACAGAGGAATTTAAGGCCATGATCTTCCATTTCTACAGCTTTTGCTATAATTAATATTTTTAACCTAAACGGGAGCCGATATTGTAAAATCGCTCTGGCCATTTTGTTACGTATTGTTCTTATTATCTAGTCTATTTTTTTAATACAGAAAATGGTATAATAATTATATATCTTATTAATTAACTATATTTTCATTTATTTAATAATAATTTGTTAAAATTATACAGTTTTTGTGTTGAAAAAATTAGTCCACACACACACACACACACAATTGTTAACAAAATGGCCAGAGCGATTTTACAGTATGTGCTCCCGTTTGGGTTTAAAAAATTAATTATTGCAAAAGCTGGATAAATGGGGATTATGGCCTTAAGAAGAGACCGCCTTTCTCTGACTCTCTCGTCATGATGTGTACTGGGAATCGCTTTGTCCGGCCGCCCTCTAAATATGGAGGGCATATGGCTCCTTAGCTGCTTAAACTGAACAAAGCTTTGAGAAACCAGCGCTTGCCAACAGCTCGTCTCTAAGATGGTTTCCTGAAATCACTCCAGGCGAATTCTGAGACGGTTCCTTACTACAGGCTACGGTACTCCCGTTTCCCCCGCCATTGCATTCCCGTCGCCGCTCCATTCTAGGGTCTCATTTCATGTCGTGTCCGGGGATGACGGGCACCTACTAGTCCCAGCTGGACCCAGGGCGAGGCAACACTCAAAAAATGCAAATAGATAATTTTTTTGTTATATTGATTCCGTAGTTCATAGTTGATTAAACTTTATAATAGCAATATGCAAAATTTGATTTAGTATAAAATTCGTTTCTTCAGATGCCAATGACTTTGTGATTTGGAGATAATTGGTATTTCATCTTCGTCATGGCCCCGTTGACTGAACTAACCTAGCAACCGAAACATTTTCGTTGATACACTGTTGCAAAATACTTTCTGTGGTCAATCACCACCTAACGAAATAAAAAATATATTTTCCCGCCTTTCTGTTAATTTTTCACACCCCATACGTAATCTTATTCCTTATTTCTCCTGCCGTCTTCCTCTGCTCGTTTACTTTGAATAACTGATATATACTTAGTTTCTAAATATTTTATTTCGGATTGAATCTACTGTTCCCGATTGACTGTCGCATATTCACTGACTGGCTAGAGCAGGTCTGGAATAGTATCCATCATGACAATTGGAGTGAATAAGGGAATTCTTACTGTAAAACATCCAGCAGGCTTGAAATCAAAACGTAACGAAGTAGTAGTTAGCATGCAGAGTTCTTGTTTACAACGGATGGGTATTTCGGGATTATAAATAATTTTGAAAGCAAGCCTCTGAGTTGTTAGTTTATGCATATCTTCTTAAGGTGAAAGCTTAAGTTTGGTTTAATATATAAATTGCCATGCATTATGAAAGCATCAGAAAGTAAGAAATTAAAATAAGACGTATTTAAAGAGGGGGGGGGGGGGGACAAGAGAACTCGATAGAGAAGACATTTTTCTAGTTGTAGAAAATTGTAGTATTATCTCGTCTCCAGTAGCCCTAAATCTTACTTATTGTTTAATTTCTTTCAATCTAAATTTGGCCCCTCCTTTGCCTGCTCCCACTCTTTTTCTCAGTACCACCAGCCATACATGATAATCTTATTTCCCTCTTTTTTTTGTAATTCTTCACACTTTCCTGCGTTATCTTCTCCCAGTGTATCATAACTTCATTGCTTTTACTTGTTGAATCGTTGCCGTCTTTGTCATCGTCTTTTGTAGCTCCATTGTTTTGAGATTTTGCATATCATTGTTCTTTCTTTTTGTACAGTTGATTCAGTCTAACTTGAACACTTTGAAAGTGTTGCTAGGTTTGTCTCACATTTCGTTATGTATCGTTCCGCCACATTTAAAAATGAGCTTTGCCATGGACGCAATAAGAATGTATAAGTCGATCGGGGGACAGTGTAGTGTTAGATTTTTTTTATATAACTAAATATTTTACAATTTTACTAACTCTTCTTATGAATAAGTGTAAAACAAAAAGAAACGAATGAAATTCAGTTTAATTTGCCTTAAAAGTATTTTTTGTTACTCGTTTTTAGCGTTAAAATGTAAGCAGTTCTGAGGGTTACGAATAAGATGTAAGCAGTTCTGTGCAAAAGGCCTCGTATCATCTCCCGCTTACCCAAACACTGGTTGGTAGCACGAGTGCGCAGCTGACCTCGAGCAGTTGTTATTTAGCTGCGCTGCAAGTGTGTGTAGACGTGGCCGGAGTGGTAGTGTACTGCGGCGCTGGCGCTCTGAGAGGCTGCGCAACATGCGGCGCAGATGCGCATAAATTGACCACCCGGCGCCGTGGCTGCGTCAGCGTGCCGCGCTCGCAGAATAAATCAACGTCGCCCGACCCGGCGCTTGCGAGAAAGTGATACCAAGCTTGCCAGTTTGGCCGACGCTGTTTGTTTCCCTACGTAGGTGGCGCTGCAAAGTAGTGCTGGGTGGCTGTCTTTCTCTTAGAATAAACATAACAAAGACCTTAATTTAGGTGTTATTGTCGTCATTGTCTGCCGTTGTTTGTGATATGGTTTTGTGTTTTGGTCAGTGAGGATGAGCAGATGGTAACTTTTTTTTTCGTATTTGCGTTCGTATTTAGTTTCGTTGGTTTCTCATAGTCATTAGTACTGGAATTCCGACTAAAAGCGTTTCTTAAAAAAAAAAAAAAAAATCTGCAATTGGTTCTGTTTAGCAAATGTCCCTTAATCATCCGATTCCAAAAAGCACGTAACTTCGAAATATCGTGAGGGTGAAATGAATAGGAATGAAAATAAATGATGTTGGATGGTTGCAAAATAATAATATGCGTCTTGCTCACGTGATATCCTCAAAGTACCACTCCTACCTCGTCTGAAGTAGGTTTTCTTTCCGTAGGTAAACAAATCGGGGATATGTTTAGCAGTTTCCGTCAAAACCCCGAATTTCAAACACGCTGCAATACAGATAAAGTGTGAGGTAGGCAGGCCGCTTAGTAGTTGTTATTTTTGACTAATTTTGGCAACATGTTATGCAGGATGTGGTGGCGTAGCTTTAGTAAGGTTTATTCTACTCGGGTTAGGAAGCTCAGTGCTAATAGTGTGGCAACTAAAAAATTTCGCCATCAGGTAGCACTGATGTTGCATATGTGCTGGATCTTCGCTTTGCGTTTGTAAACAAATGGGATAACCGCAATTTGCGTCAAATAAGCATACTTTTTAAAAATTTAATTTTTTTTATTGTGCCAGAACCTGCATATGTAATAGATATTATTCTTCGCATTAAGGTGTGAATTTTGTTTAATATTAGATCGTGAAATAGATTTGGTAAACATTGTATTACAAAATGACTTAAGTGTAAACAGAATCGAAACACTCCTTTTGTTGTGTGTGTACACGTAAATATATATAATCCTAAATCAATAACTTTTTTTTTTTTTTTTTTTTAACTAAAAAAGAAGCATGCTTAAGAAAGCATATTACCAACCATAATTGTACATTTTACTGCTTACTCTTGTGAACAGTATTGCAGGGCGTGAATAATAGTTTTAAAAATGAGGTCAATACTTACTTTTTGGTGCGGGCAAGTAAATGGCTCCATTTACTGCCAGCTTAAAAGTTGCCTCTTAGGAACACTAATGCACCTTATGGTGGAAATTTTCCGCATGCCAAACTCTCCCATAAGGAATATCGTTTTATACCCACACTGATTAAAATAACCCATAGGTTTCCACATTCAGTTTGTCACTTTCTTATTCATACACTTCGATTTTATGAAAATATCTTTATCTTTGTTATATTTAAAGTAAATAGCATGTGTGTTTCGTTTAACAAAATGAATTGTGGGTGATTTAATTAATTTATTAGAAACAAGACAGTTGACAATTAATGAAACCAAACAAGATAAGTTATGTCTTGTGGAGTAATAGTTCGCTTTTGATATCTGCTTGGCTTATGTTCTGCAAGAAGTTGGCTAATCTTTCGAACTTTTCACGACTGATGTACCATTGTAGACACTAATCTTTTCAGCACCTCTCTGGGGAAAAAAAAAAACATTTATTTTGTGTACTCGAGACTTCAGAAATGCACATCCATGTTCAATGTAGTTGTGAGAGAATGAGATAGAGATATAAGAGGTTGAGGTAGATAGATCGGTAGGTGGGTAGATAGATAAGTAGGTACGTAGGTAGGGAGATAGAGAGAGATATAGAGGTATATCGAGAAAGAAAAATTGTATTCGGAATGATCTAAATTAACCATTCTCTATTAAAACCAGCTGTATGTTTGGGGTAGTTAAGTTGAAAGATTTAGGAAAGTATCAATCCTAAGTGTTCTGCACTGTTCTCGACATTCTTCTATAGAATTTCATTATATAAAACCTTCTCCAATGTATCATCAACACACTGAATGTTCCCGACCACTTTTGCAGACCATACACCCACAAACTATAACTGAACCTTCCTTATAGTTAGTTGAAGGAAGTGTATTGATAACATCGGTCGTTTATTTTCTCAGTGTCTTGTGGACGCCATCGGAACCAGAAAGGTTGATATTAATCTCATTTGATGAAATGAGATTGTTCTTATTGACGCAGGGCCTTTTCCTTTATACCCTGCCATTAATGCCATCGCTGTACTTAACACCAGGTGAACTGTCCCCAGACACTTTTCCTACCGGTCGCAATTTACAATTTGACGTATAGTTTCAGAGCGTTTGTAAATGGACAGGATTTTATTCGCTACAACACGAATCGTTCTTCCTGGGGGACTCGTTTCTGTTTAGGTTTTCTTGGTATGTTCGTAACTGTTCCGTGATATTTACGTTTATTTACAACACATTGAACTGTTTATTTATTTATTTATTTTGATTTACATTCTATAAATCCAATATGAAGTCAGTTTCTTCTGATTTAGAAATAGTCATATATATCTTAAATATAGTTTGAAAAGTGCATTTTACAAATAGCTATACATAAAGTTCTAAAGACACTATCATTTCTGATACAGTGAATACAACACACATATCATGTATATTATTATATTATATTCTATTATCACAATTTCACAATTATAGCTAAAGCAGAACAAACAAAAGAAAATAAAGAATTAATCAAGATATTTCTTATTCATTTTGATGAAATTGAGAACTTTTTGAAATTAAATGAATATCCTCTTTGGTTCTATTATTACAACTATGAAAACTACTATTTTTATCAAATAACTGCATGTTATGTGTTGCATATATATAATCAAGGAGTAGATATAGTCATGTAAGAGTTAAAATGCCAAGGTCTTTAAAAAGGGACGACAATATTCTCTTTTGGTACATCCAATTAAAATTCTAATAGCCTATTTTTGCAAAATAAAAACCTGAGATTTATGCACAGTGTTATACCAAAAAATTATTCCAAAAGACATTATGGAATGGAAGTATGCAAAGTAAATTTGTTTAAGAGATGAACGTGGTAACACTGAACACAGTTCATATAATTTGTAACACGTTGCACTAAGTCTTAGTAATATTTGCCTTGCATGTTGATCTCCAGACAAATTAAAATTTATGAAGTCCTAAAAATTTAGTGGAAAGATATTCCTTGATAATGTTATTACAAATAAGTATATTTGGAAAATGATTTTATTTAATACTAAATTATATTAAATTTCTTTTATCACAGTTCAGAGTAAATTTATTTGCCAAGAATCGCCGTTTAATTCTAGAACTCGCAGCAGTTAAACTAATAAAAGTTTTTGACAATCTTTGTTGTGGCATAATATACTCGTGTCATCAGCATATTGAATGATTTCAATCGAATCATTTAAAAATCCAAGCACATAATTTACGTATATTTTTAAATAAGAGGTCCTAATATTGAGCCCTGAGGTACTCCACGTTTAATTAGACCTTTACAAGAATAAAATTTGGATAAATGATCCATTCCTGCAACAGCAACTTGTCTGCCAGCGAGATAGGATTTAAACCATTTTTTCAATGTGTCATTAAGACCATAGCATATTAAGACAGTGACACTTGTTCACATTTGTTGTATTTTTCTTAAGATGAATCCTCTAAGCGCTAAGTTTACAAAATCTCTCTTTCAGCTTGGAACCAACTTCCTTATCCTTATCATTTTCTTGAGATTACTGCCGATTGTATGCAAGATATGAATAACGAGCTATACGCACACACGTTCAACTATTTACGCTATACTCAAGGCCATCTAACGATTATAAATGCGTACAAGTGTATGGATAGCAAAGTGACCTTCGTTTTGGGGTTATAAATGCTTTTTATTTTCGGGGACTGCGTTTGAACGGAAGTATTTTGTACACTGTTTGTATATTTTGCTCTTTTCTGAAATACGCATAGCTTTAATTCGATAATTGCAGCTACCTTATGAAAAAAAAACTTACTATTTTATAATGGCCGAGGCTGCGTATAGATAAAAAAAAATTGGGTTTTGCTGTTGGGGACACGGCTGTTTGTTTTGCGTGAATACGTCTACGTTGACGCGCTCGAACGCCTATATGTTTATTTTACGTCCACGGCACTGCTTCACTCGGTCATATGGGGTTTTACTGGTATCAGTGGATTGCTTCTGAGATGCTCTTTCCAACCGTATAAGATTTCTGTATTTCGACTTGGCTTTTTGACAAGTATACGCCAAAATTGTTTAGTTTGCTTAGTTTTTTACATTAAACACATGCCATTTTACCATTACCACGCCACGCAAATGTTTTTTATACACGCAATCGATTGATCTTGACGAGAGCTGTCGAATGAAACCTAAACGAGCATCGTAGCTTCTCCTAGTCAAAAGTTATACTAAGCGGAAGTTAGGCGTCGAAACGAACTCAAAATTGTTACTCTCCCCCCTTCCCCCCCCCCCCCCCCTGATACCATACCTCTTGTGTTGCTTCGCAATCTTCACTTGACGTAACATATTCTTTGATCCCTTGGCAATCGAGTAGCGTAATTAAATTTTGAAAGTAGACGATAGATTTGGAGCTGCAATGCCAAACTGTATCCCCCGATTTTGTTACCATCGGGTTTTCTGGATTGCCTCGCTCTATGGTTGCAAATTTAAACACGTATCCACGTCAAAACTTGACATACTCTGTCGGAACCCTGAGTGACACTACTGCAGCACACTTTCGTGAGAGGAGTTGTCCCCGGCCCTACTTCGTCTCTCTCCGGGTCCCGCTGTGTCGGGGCTGGCCGACTCCCTGCTGCTCGGGGAGGAAGAGCACTTAACAGCGCCCCAGTTCGGAACTGAAGAACAGGCAAGAGCGTGATAGCAGTTTATACCAGGGGGGGGGGGGGGTATTATACTAGATACAGCCTGCGGGGCTATTCGATTAGTTTTGCCATCCGGTCACTTACAAATGATGACAGTTACATTGCTCGACGTGCACGACGCTCACTTATTACCGGGTTGAGGACCAGTCCCATCACGGATACTTCCGACTTGCTGAAGCCTTCCTAGAGTTCTACTTTTCAGGCTATACCTCCGCCTCATGCAAACAAAGAATAGCTAATCTAGGAAATTACACTAACGAAACAATACACCACATTCTTGCGTTCACTCACTGTAATAATATTTTGCATAAGAACTGTTCCTTCTGTGGCATACATACACACCTGTTTTATCGATTTTATTCTAATCAGTTATAATTTTTCTATAAATGATACAATGTAATTCATAAGTAAAAGTTCAATTTAACAAAACGTAAGGTACTTTTATGTGAACACAAGTATAAAACACTTATGATACATGTCATATTTAGTAAGTAACCGTGCACGTCTTCAATGGGGAGATAATAGACTATAGTTCATTTACGTGAGGCTGCAATAAATTAAATTTTATATGCAGTACAGTCAATAAGTCCGTGGACGCCCTTAGTGCGTGACTGCCTACACTCGGGGCCCCAGTCAGTCCACGAGCTTACTGATTGTGGAGGCATAAAATTATATGGAGGGTTCAGAGCACAAGTAGACCAAGTCCATTTTTATTCATCACTGGTAAAACTCGCTATAAAACTAATTCAAGTATGTTCACGATAAAGTGAACACGAAATCAACCATAGAAAAAAGCCACTGCCCCTGCCTGCACATACGTATTTTATAGGGCGCACTGAGTGATGCGCCCAGTAAAGTTGGTAACGAAAGATGGAAAGTAGTTCCATATCTTAGTCAAATAAGGTAACTATTTGTCACGACTTAGATAATTTTTTTCCATTTCTGCTTTTTCAATGCATAGACGTATAAAAACACAGATTTTTAAAATTTTTGCTTTCCTAATAATTTTACATTTTCACACTTGACCGACGCATGAATAGTGCTGAGGCCCGTGGCAATGTTAATTTTACATGAGGCGGAAGAAGACACGACATGCATACAAGTAGATACTAAGCAGATCTTTCAAAAGTGCTCATTTTACCGTGAACAGCCTATAAGCCATCGATGTGTTACATATTACAGATGTGCCAAATTTGCATCAGTTATTTTAATTGGCAACACCTATAATATTCCAAACCAAAACGTTAGCTTTATACAGATCTGCGAGCGAGCTCACATTTTACCAACCAGCTGACAAGTTCTTCCCAACGCGACAATTTTAGAGCTACGGACATAGTTTGTGAAGACCGAGCTGAGAGAGCGCAGCGCAACGTCAAGTAGGAGCCAACCAAGCAGCATAAACGCCCTGCTTAAGATCTGCTTGAATGCACGTTGTGTGTTCTTCCGCCTTATGTAAAATTAACATTGCCATGGGCTTTATCACTTTATTCGTGTGTCGGTCAAATGGAGGCCTAATTGTGAAATTATTAAGAAAGTAATTAACCTATCTGCTCGTTTTTACACTTAGATGCATTAAAAATCAGAAAGCGAAAGAAATAATTGGAAGTTGTCACAAATGGTTACCTAACTACTTTCCATCCCTCGTTACCAACTTTACTGGGCGCATATCACTCAGTGCGCCCTTTAAAATACGTATGTGCAGGCAGGGGCAGTGGCTTTTTTCTAAGGTTGATTTCGTGTTCACTTTATCGTGAACAGTCTTTATAATGAAAACTTCGTATCGCACTACGTGGTTTTCTCGCTAAAAACTGTAGGGTTACTTATGTAGGTCCTACGTGGTTCCTCTTTTCTCAGTAGGTAGTAGTGCGATGAAATGTTATTCATTTGGAGCGCAGTGAAATGTGAGATCAGGTTATATAACCAACAGTATAGTCAATTTCATGTAAGTGGGGTAAATTTTGACAGTTCTAGAAAAGTAGCACGGCCACAAAACATTTGTAAACAAATGTTTTGAGTCCAATGTACACTTGCTTTTTCCTCCTTCCTTGTGTTTCATGTAATGGCGGGCACTGGAAATCTGACTGTAGCTAACTTCCGTCCAGTAATTAATGTAGGATATTACGGCTAGGTTGGCATTCCAACTTGTTTTATTTTTGTAACTACAGAGTTAAATTTGTTGGGGTTCTGTTTATTTATTTCGTGGGAAAAAAGAAACTAATACGAGGGGAGGGGGAAGCTTTAGTTTTACGTCTTTCGTGAGACGGCATTATTTTGCTGTTCTTACGAGTGAGTGGCATTTTAAGTTGCATATTGTTTGGATGGAGTAATGGAAAATTTCGCTCGCATGGAAATAGCATTTAGATTATTTAACTTCGAAAATTTTAACTTCAGTGAAAATAAACAAAACGCGATAAATACGTCGCTGTTCGTATTCGTATAGATGCAGCAATATGTACACGCAAGCACTTTGACCGAAGTTAACCTTACACTCGTAGAATTTACGATATAGACAAATAAACAAATATTATTCACTCACTAGAAAAGTGTGGAAAGTACGGCTTTTTCAGGCCACTTGCATTTCAATAATTGTGTTAACAATTTACAAATACATTTTAAAACACGCAAATTTATTGTTTGTGAAATTTGCAACCTCTTGAACACGTTTTTTTTTATGGCAATCCTTGCGAAGTTTACTTCACTAAAATCACGTTTGTTCGTTACTAGCATTAAATAATTTATTTGCATAATCATCCAGAAAGATCAACACTGCGTACTTTTCCTGATACAAACAAACTTAAAGTAAGATACATAAATTATATTCGTGCCACTGCATTGTGGAAGGCGGTAAGGAAACTGACGGAAGGGACGCGGTAAACACGTGGCGATAACGTTACATTTCACTCAAGAAAACGCACAACGGTACCTACAACCAACTATGCTTGAGAAAAGCAGATAAAATATATTTACCGATAAAATATTCCGACAACGCCAACAAGATATTTGTATAATAAACACGACGAGAAAAAAAACACACGCACGACCTTCACCGGGTTGGAAACGTTTACTATTTGTACGTGTTGACATACTCTGTCATAAATGCTAAACATGTTTTCAAAGTCCAGTCACTAATAGCCAAGAAAATGTAATTTGCTTTAAAATTTTAAACCAGTAATTTTGTAAGTATAATTAATATTTTTAATTACAGCTTTTAGTTCTGAGTACTGTTTTCTTCTAAAGTCATCATAAAAATAGCCAACTTAACAACACTGATCCCACAACAGTTCATCAGCTGATACAATACTGTACGAACGAGGGCATTTACTGTTTACATAGAGTGTAGGTTGGTCACATTGTCTGTCATATTTTACCCCACTTATATCAAATGGAAAATATCAGGAAGTCATTTTCGCCAAAAATGTGACCTGCAAGGTTTTCATTCTGTCATTCCTAAAATGTGCTGAACTACGAAGAGGCGTTGGTGTCGGCTTCATATCTCGGTATTTGCTCGCGCTATTACATTAGGCCCGTTTTAAAATGACATCGACGCGGATACACCTATGACGATAGCGGACAACGTAAAATACCCCTTGTTAAATCTCCAATTGAACGCATGAGTACTCGGATGCATACGAAAAACGTAAGAAAACTTGTCACCTCTCAGCTCTTCCATATCCATGTAATTCATGGATATGGAAGAGCTGAGAGGAATGGAGTATTTGGTTCAATGGTATTAGTAGTCATTGTGGTTTGCATGAGAACAAGGGCATTGATTTGAAGTCGCTGTTGTAATAAACACACGTGTATGCTTTACAGTACTAAATATTAGACATTGTATAAATATTAAAAATGTGTGTATGTTACAAACCTCATGTCGTAATTTGTAAACCACAGGTTATTTTTATTCCATAGGTCGTGAAGCGTTATGTTTCTATGTATTGTAAGCTACTCGAGATAAATCCCGGTTTGTATGTTCATTGATTTACATGCCCTTTGTCGTTTCCTTACTCATCCGCGCATTGTGGGTCTTATAACAACATTAATTTGATTTTCTGCTCTTAATAAGTAGCTTGACATAATGTTTAAAGGCTTGGAGAGACTTAAATTCAGTAATTACGTTGGAAATTGCCTAAAATGGGGATGAAAAACAATTTCTAAGAAGCAATCCCAGTGTAACCGGTTTGAATCAAGCCCATAATCTCCGAAATGCGAGTTACATGAACTCAACCTAGGGTCTCTTCGCAATGAGGCCTACAATTCAGCTTTTACTTTGCTCTACAGGTGCATTACTATATTGTATTTTCTCAAATTTACATACGGTGTGTGCCAGTGTGGGAGCCATTCCATATTAATTCTGAGTACTTCAATGTCGCTAGTTACTAGAAACGGAGGGTTCGTCCCATCCTATCGAAGCTTGCTTTGACCCCTGCGATTATGTTTTGTTAGCTTGCTCACCATTGATCAGCCGCACTGTTAATGGCAAATTTTTTTCGTCCCCTCTCAAGCTGTTCAAATATCCAGCTGCGTGGGTGAGATAGTGCACGCACACGTTTCGGAATTTTTCAGCTTCAACCTATTGTTTTCATGTGCAGGTGTCATTTCCTAATGATGCATGCAGCTATTGCAGCTAAGCACAGTTCATTAACCACTTTTAAAATTAACCACTTCTAGAGTCAATTTCTTAAATTATTTTATTTTATGCGTCTGTTTTATGAACAGCAATGATACTTGTTAATGGTTGTTTTAAAGTCATATGTAATTTATTGTTTATAGAATCGATTTTTTTTTTCTCGTTTCTTACGCAGAATAAGAATTTGATACGCACCATAGGCCTATCTATGTTTCGAGCAATTCACTAAATCTGTACTTAAGTATATACTATGTTATCATGTGTGAAGAGAGGTACTGGGCAGAAAGAAGCAGTACTGTTTGCCCACGCTCTCAGAGCACTTTCTTCAGTGTTAAAGTTACCATTTAAGAACTTTTCAATTTTTTTGAGTAGCGTCTGCATGCGAACGGCATTTGACATTTGCCATGTCCGAATGATAGGTTGCGTTTTGTATTTCCTTTTGTAACGCGAAGTGAAAAAAGAATAATACGAGTTTTTCACAATCATATTTAGGTATAAAACATCTGTTACAGTCTACTTGACATACTTGCAGAACACACTTGTCTTTATTATTACTCCATAAAATGTATTTACAGAAAGCCCTATGAGGTGAGCCGGCGAGACAGACTTTACACCAATTAAGTGCCTTGCGCGTAAAGGCAACCAAGACATTCGATGCACGTACCTATGTGGCCCTTCTAGGCCTCGGACACGGAAATACTTCCAGCTAAACGACGCTCTTAATTGTTGTGATTTTAGAAGTATCAAATATAGAATTTTCAGTGTGTTGATTACAGTGTTAAATGGGTTGATTTTAATTATTGTTGAATTTTAGCTCCCCCGCCTTATGCCAAGAGGTGAATGGAGGAGCGGCGTACGTGGCCTATTTACTGTATGTAAACTTGCATCTTCAAAATGCACACAGGCCAATAATGCGTATAGTTTACCCAGGATTTGAGACCGTGACCTTGACCACGAACATAACACGTTTCGTTTTAAAATGTATGAACGAGGGACACACTTCAGCCCCGGATACATGCTGAGCGAGGATGTGCGAGCGCCAACACGTAGGCAGCCTCATTCGCCGTATAGGCTGTTCACGGTAAAATGAGCACTTTTGAAAGCCCTGCTTAAGATCTACTCGTACGCACGTTGTGTATTCCTCCGCCTTATGTATAATTAACATTGACCTCATAACTGTATTCATGTGTCGGCCAGGTGGAACTGTGGAATTATTAGAACAGTAAATGTGTTAAATTTTTACACTTCGAAGGGGAAAAAAAAAACCAGGAAGCGAAATAAATAATTTAAGTTATTACAAATGGTTACCCTAACACTTTTTATTTGACGTTAAGATAATGGAATTACTTTCCCTCCATCGTTGCCAACTTTACTGGGTGCATGTCACTCTGTGCGCCCGTTAAAATCTAAGCAGGTAGGAGCAATTACTTTTTTCTTAGGTGGATTTCAAAAGTGCTCACTCTATCGTGAACAGCCTTTACCTGGCCGTTACTCGCTGGCGATACTTGGGCGCCATGTCGGGTTTTGTGCGATGAGTCAAAAGGCAGCCGTGTGTACTAAGCCTATCGCGCCCACGTGCTGGCTTGCAGCTCATAATACGCTGTTCACTGTAAAGTGGCACTTTTGAGCGCCCAGTTACTTTTTTCTTTCAGACTTTTTTTAATCCATTATCGGGTCTGCCTGCCAAGCCAGCAGTCGCGAACTTCAAATGGGGAATCAATGTTAAACGAAATTCCCTCTTATTGCGTATATTTTAAATATAACTGTATTTCAAACAAAAAAAAAAACACTTTGACGCTATTTTCTCAGAGAATATGGCTACATAAAATTGTTTTTGAAAAACAAAAATTTTTTATCCATGGTTTTTTTTTTTACAAAGCTTATTAAACAAAAAAATTGGCAAAATATTTTAACATAGCATCATTCATTAAGAAATTTCAGGTATAATTCATTTTCGTTTTAAATAGTTATCTTTAAAATTGGCGCAATGAGAAGGAATTTCGTTTAACATTGATTCCCCATTTGAAGTTCGCGGCTGCCGGCTTGGTAGGCAGGTCCGTTCACCATCTTTTAAAATAACTATTGCCCAGTAAGTAACGAATACAGTGTGTATATTCCAGCGCACTCGGAAGTTAACGCATAAGGCTAAAGTATATATATTGACGTTGATTCAAAATGAGAGGACTTTGAAAAGTGCTCACTTTACCGTGAATAGCGTATTAAAGTTTGTTGCTGAACGCAAGTGTGTTGGTTAAGAGGGCAGTGTCGATTCCAGCTTTTATTTTTCTTACATATCTTCGTGATGAAAATTTATTACCACACTTAAAAAATCAAAGCCAGGCATGACAAAAGACTAATTAACGATTTTTTTATATGTACGGTATCCAACTGAGAACACGGCCAACTTGTGGATGGCAGCGCTTGCATACGCTGGCGCATGTTCTCAATTGGTCTCGCTCGGCGTTGGCTAGGCTCGCCCAACACATGTAGGGGAGTATGGGTGATTGAGTGAAGAGATTTGGGCGGCTCTTTACGGCGATGTCTTGATAGCCGATGAGGGTGATTGAAGTGAATATGGAGCGGCGCCGGAATGAAGAGGTGAGGGAAACGGGAGAACCCCGAGAAAAGCCGACCAACGGCATCGTCCGGCACTATTCCCACATGCGAAAATCCGGTGGGCCACCGGCTGGGTATTGAACCCGGTTCGCCTTGGTGGGAAGCGAGCGTGTTAATCGCTCAGGCACCGTGGCCCCACATGTAGGGGAGTTTTAATAAACTTGGTGCAGGTGAAATGGGCGTGGCTTCCCAGAGATAAGCCTGCGGTAGTCTGCGACGGCTGTGGTTTGAGCCGGGGCGTCGTCGCACGCCGACCGACCTCGGCGCCAGGAAGTGGTTGCAAAGTTGCAGCTCTTTTATCTCGACGCTGGCGGCGCGGTGGGGTCAATCTCGGCGGTCGCGATCACAGAGTCGTCGTCACGCTCGTGCAGCCAGCGAGCGAGCTGCAGGTCCTTCCCTTGCGCAACTGTTTATGTAACACCTAGTACCTTTCTCTCCGTCTTATCTTCCCCTTAACTCTTTCTCTTTAAGGGCGCTGCTGCTCAGTGTGAGACAGGCTGAGCGAAAGGGGAACGTTTACCGTGTTCAATTATTTAGACGTGTCTGCGTCCTTTCACGATATCGCTTTCAAACAAATAACACTTTGTCCATCTTTCCCTAGCCGCAGTTCTACTATATATACATGTCTGTGTATGTATGCATGTGTGTATGTGTTTATGTATATTGTTATATATATGTGTGTATGTGTTTACATGGATATGTATATATGTGTGTGTATTGTATACTGGGTGTAAACGATAAGTGTTTACAACTGTACACAGCAGTGTACATGGCTCCGAGACGAGCAATTTGATGTAGGACACTTGTGGTCCATAGTGTCGGGAAATTATACCGTAAAAGCGCTTGACAAATGTGTATTAAGGCACGTGCAGCGCACCGCTGTGGGCCTGGCCTTAATCGACCTGCTGGTCAGCTGAAGCTAGTTTGTACAGAAGTCAAATCGGGCATGAAACGTTTAGTAATTGCTTTTGTTTGAAACACATGTTGCAATTTCATTCATTCATGCCTGATTTTTGTAACTTGTATGTAGTATAGCGACAATACTGTACATTATAAGAAAACAACTCGTTCGTTAGCTAGCAAAACCAAGATGTTTGGAAGCGCTGTAAGCAATGCTTTCAGCAGGTAGGCGGTCGCAATGGTTTCCTGGCTGATGGAGGGCCGGCAGGGGGTAGGAAGACCGCCCGGGGTGGGGCGGGGGCTTATGGCTGCGTCAACCTGTGTTAGAAGCTACAATGGCAGTGCTTTCCTCACCAAACTGAAGCGGACATAGCCGAAGCTAGCCTAGCAGTTGGCGTGGTGTAGTTTACAGTAACTAGATCGATACGTGGGCAAGTTCGCGCGCACAACACGAATCGTATTGTTTTTATTTTATTTAGTTTTGCTGCTGAGAATGTTTATACATATTCGTGCGCGATGTATACTCCACATAAAAATTATAATATTACCATGTGAGACTGAGAACCGAGTAGATAGAATGAGTGCAATAGAAACGTGGATATAAGTGTGGTGTGTGTGGATTACGAGTGAAGCATTTTTCCAGCAGTGCTTTCACTTTTCATTAAAGATGTGACATCATAAAAGAGGGTAGGCCGGCACCTGAACTTACGATCACGACAACGTGCAAGAAAGATAATTTTGTAAGCAATTTCCAAAAAAAAAAAAAATATGTTTATGAGAAACACTCGTAGTTAGGTGGATGTAACAGCCTAAACAAAATTGTTTTGCTGGCCATGTTTATTGTTTTCAAAGGATGTTAACACGTGGACTGCAACTGGGTATTGTGACCTTAATATGTGCAATGCTGTTCAAAAACACGAGCGTTCTGAAGTTCACATTCGTTTTTGTCTCTTAAAGAATTTGGTGAAAATAGCGTTGACTGCTTTCCGTCTTTACACAAACGAATAAACATGTTTCGTATCTACACGTCTGTACAAACAAAATTGCACTGTGTGTAAATACCTCACTGTCGAATATTGATTTTGAGTGGACAAGGTTCCGGGTTTGATGAAGGTATCTTTGTATATTTTTCACTCGGGCTAATTTTATGTTTAAAAAATATTAGTATTTTTACAAGCGGTGTATTTTATATTCAGGTACGAAAAAATGTTTAAATGGCACCATTTTGCACCTTGAAATTCAAATTTTCCTGGGGGACGGCCCCCCCCTCCCCCTTTATTGGGAATATCAACGCCACTACTATCCCCTGCACACAGTAGCTTGCCCATGAAATTATAGCACGCATCGCCACTGGGGACAACGGACAAAATATGAGGTAGACCGATCTCGCTGGCTGCGCACAACCAATCTCCATATCCCAACAATTGAACTGCTTTTTCAGCCAACACGTCCAGCGATATCGGCATGGTTTGGATTTTAGGTTAGAAAACTGATTTGTAAACAAATGATTTGAGATGTATGTATACTTCGTCTAATCGATGTGTAATGTAATTCGATTAAATTGAAACAGGTCAAAGTATTTTATTCATTTAATAGCGCTTGTCATTTAATAATTAAGATGTAAACAAACACGTGCATCACTGTTGACCATGTGACTTTGACAGTTGTGTACCTTTGGGGTAGGTCAATGTTGGGTACATGCACAGAATACTAATAAGCAGTCTACCTCATATTTAGTCTATGGTCGGGACAGGCGCGAGAAATGTTTTACGGTACTGTAACCTGTTACACGAAAGTAACTGTTTGGCCCATCCCTGGTTTGGACTGGTGCAGTGGTAGTGAAGGGCTGTTCACAGTAAAGTGAGCACTTTCGAACCCCTAGTTACTTTTTTAATTTAGCCCTTTTTTTTTTTATCCTTTAACCACCTCCTAAAATTAATATTGTCGTGTAAGTAATAAGCACAGTGTGTAAATTCCACCGTTCTAGGAAGTTGACGCCTACGGCTAAAATAAAATATGTTATTTATTGAGTGTTATTCCAAATGAGAGCGCTTTCTAAAGTGCTCACTTGACTATGACCAGCCTGTAGCTGTGTGCACACAGTTAGATGTGAGAGGGCGTGGCACTGTGCAGCCCGCGGTTATCGATCTACCGGCGTGGTGACACTGATCTTCCTTCCGTGCGGCAGACTATATATAGTCCATTCAGAGTTACTTTTGACTGTTCTGAAACCCAGCTTAAGGGGGCTGCCTACTAGTCACTAGAAATGTGTTGCAATGTGTTAGGAGATACGTTTTTTTTTTTTTTGACGGAAATATTTCACGTGCCCCCAATGTGCTAATTTATGAAAATAAAACAAACTTCAGGCAATGACGGAATGTCGTTTTCACGACACTGCGCATGTTAGAACCACTATTTCCAAGCCCTCCATCATAGCTAAGAATAGCATTTTCAGACTGCCGTATGTCAAAATGTGCTGACTGGATCTACGTGAAACTCAGATACAATCCTGCATTGAACTTTGTATCAGATTTTCCAGCAGTAAAATATGGTCACTGCTTAAAGTCCCATAGAAAAAACTTTCAGACGAAAAGCTTACGCGCTAGTTTAGTGCTTCGCGCATAGTGGCGATGCGGCACTTGATGTCATTGCCAGTGTCGCCCTTAGCGTTTGCTCGCTCCTGTGCTTTGTCGCTTCAGGTAGGCGGCCCGCTTAAGTTCTACTTCCACGATATTCCTCCACCTCATGCAAACAAACCTTAATGAAGGTTACATAATTATACCCAAAGAGACAACGCGCCACATTCGTACACTCTTACTGTAATAATATTTTCCATAAGAACCATTTCCTACTAGGCATTACCAACACACCTAGTTTTTCATTTTATTTTTTTCATATTAACTATGGGTGAACTACTGTAATTTATAAATATAAGTAGTTCAATTAAACCATAAATAAGGTAGTTTAATGTTAACATAATTATAAAATGCTTAGTATACATGACATATTTAGGAAATAACCAAGCACTTCATATGTGGCGTGAATTTTCAAAGGTTACATTGAAACAGTGTGACGAAACCGCGAATAGACTATAGTCGCACATTTCTGATGGGGACTTGCGCAGCCAGCCGGCCGGCTATCGCCACCATTGGAGGTGACCGACTGCCATCCATTATCTCTCTTCCTCGCTCCTCATTCCGGTTATTAGCAGCGCCCTGGATAACAACCTGGTATAGGCTGTTCAAGGTGAAGTGAGCACTTTTAAGGCCCTAGATACTTTTTCCTCTTAGTCATTTCTTATCCCTTTACCACGTTTTAAAATCTATTTTGCCACGTAAGTAATAAACACAGTGTGTTTATTTCACCGGACTCTGAAGTCAACGTCTAAAACTAAAATGAAATATATTTATTGACTATTATTCCAAATGAGAGGGCGTTCAGTAGTGCTCACTTTACTGCGAATAACCTATCAAATGGAAACTCGATTGATGTTGTCGAGCTAGTGTATTTAAAATGCACGCAATTAAGCAAATAGTCTGGTTCCGGAAAAGAAATACCTTAAATGTTACGAGAGAATTTTGCGTAGTCAGCATAAGACAGAGTGATTTCCTACACTAGGTAACACACTGAGTGTCCGGAAAGTCTTTCCCTGATCACAAACTTTATTTATATCCCCCAAATATAAGATAGAGATGTGATACTGGTGCTAAAATGTTGGCAAACTTAGCCAAGTTTTTTTTGTTGCATTCAGTAACGTGGCTGTGGTGTAGCAATTGTAGTTGTCCATGAAACAGGACATTTTCACAAATCAGGAGAAAGCTCAGTGTGTCCAAACCCCAATGAGGCGGTGCAGCGTCTTGTTGAAAAATGACATCTGGGCGATTCTCAAGCAAGTGACAGCAAATAATTGCAACGTATCCAGAATCACTGGAGATGTGATGTGCCATCAACGGAAAATAATGATCCAGTAATTTTGTCATGCAAAACCGCGGATCAAACATTCACCTTTGGGATGCATGTAGTACATTCTTGACACCACACCAGGGGGTTACGAACTCAAAATAAGCACGTTATGCCGGTTCACTACACCACTGACATGAAAAGGTCGCCTGGCAAAAAAATACACGTGTTTGAGATAGCCATTAATACGTGATAACATTTAGACTGCACAGTCGTGCCGACGTGTGGCGTCATGAGGCAACAAAGCTTGAACAATTTGTCCTTGGAATGCACGAAATAATAAACGTTTAAGATATCATGAAAATAACTTTTTGGCATCTGTAGTTCACGTGAGGCCCTACGCACTGTTTTTTTTTGGGATTTCGCACAAAAGACTGTCTTACTGTTTCCACCCCCATAAAATTTAATACTAAAATCCGACCACAAACGAGAATCTTTTCCGCGGCGCTTGGCGTGCTTCAAAAGTGTTACCAAAAGGAACAAGCTGACGACGGCGCTAATGCATAACTCGTGCCTTAAATTTGGCATTCACGTAGAATACCGTACAGATGATCACCACGCCATGTCGGGGTGAACATCCTTGCTGCCTGGTGGTACCTCGCTGTAGGCTCCGCCTGCTCGACGCCGTAAATGGAACAGCGGTCGGGTAATTCACCTCGGGGCTCCACACAACAATGCGCGGTTTTCTTGCGTTCGCTGGCATGTAAATTCGCACTGACGCACTCGGGAAAATTTAGCGTGTTTAATCGTTACGCAAAAGTTGTGGGTGTGTTTTCAGCACTCTAACCACATGGAACACAGTTTGTCATGTCACAAATAAATATTTAAAGTTATATTTCTGGGCTTCAAAAAAATACGGGCCGTTAACGTACGTTGCTGTTACCATACGTACACTTGAAAATGCTCGTTCTCAAACCACTTCAAATGGGCAGTTTAACCAGCGTGGCAAAATTCAGTTTCACGAGCCATCAGTCACAAGTTATTTCCTCTATTTTCAGTACGCTCGTATTAAAGTGAGTATTATTCGTACGCGCAGCGTTTTCACACACAATACGTCCGCATCATCAAGTTTACGTCTTTGCGATCCTTGGCCCATATTTCACCAACAGGAGCTGCGTGCTACAGGCCAATATAGCAATATCGTCTCTACATTCACGTCGGGCATGTTCTCATAATATTCTTAAAACAGTTTATTTATTTGCACCCGGCAACGTTCACTTGCTCGCGTAACACCAAGCACATCGCGACCGGGGAGAAATTAGATAGCAGTCCCATACTGCTGAAAAGTCCGCTCGACTTCCCGATACTGTGCCCAGCTGGCACGCGACACCACTCGCTCCGCTTTCAAGCATATACTCCTTGCGGCCGTTCTAACACCACGGCTGACACTCGCACACTGGCTAGGGCGTGCTGTCTCAGCAAGGTGACGTCGCGGTATCCCACCACCCCAAGCGCCACGACTCTTTACAAATCGATTTTGCCAAATAATATCCATTACAAATATTATAAACAACACCCATTTAAAATACGTGTAGTAAAATTCATAATAGATTAATAAGTACCGATAAAAATACTTTTACCCTAAAAACTACGTGCCAATAAAATACATACTAGATTAATAAATAGCCGTAAGAATAAATGTACCGGCCGGTATATAAGTACACATGAAAGCAGTAAATACACAGCGCTATCAACTGTGGTGCAAAATTACTAAAACCGTTACATTTTACTAGGTGACGATCTATATATTATTCGTCACCAATGTTCCTTTGCGCTGCTATTGGTGACCGGTCTTGTGGTACCAGAGAACACACTAAGCTTTTTACCGTCCGGTTTCCTGGACACTGCAACTGGTACACTACAAACCTGCAACAAAAAACTTGATTAGTTGCCAACATTTTGGCACCAGTTTCACATTTCTATCGTTTATATCGCGTATATAATAGTTTGTAATCAGGGAACGTCTTTTCGAGTATTTTCTATGGCCTTGAAATTGCAGACAAAATTATTTCTTGACCAGTTGGTTTTTACTGTGAATTTTTTATTTATAAAACATTTTATGCTGTTACTTTTAAGCGTGCACGGGCTGAATATTGAAGGCTATTGAAATATTTCACAGTGTGCGAATTCCCGAAACATAAAATCAGGAACATAACTTGAACTACCGTATATATATATATATATATATATTAATATATATATATATATATATATATATATATATATATATATATATATATATATATGGATGCGACTTCGTTTATGGAATGTATATCTATGTATTTAAATTAATTAAACCATAAAATGCAGCAGTGTTCTTGTTACAAGTATAGTTTTCAAATTATAACGTATAGAAACTACAAAAGCAATACATCAGCAAGAATTTTGTTACGTAACAACAAAATTAAAAAAATAAACCAAGTTTATTTAAAAAAAAAAGCTTTTCTTACAATATTTTAAAAGTCTGTTTAACGTTAAACAACCATTGCTTTATACGTTAGTTACCATCATTCAGATATTTTGCATCAAATCTAACCCCATAAAAATATATTTACCACATATTCTGTTCTTGATTTTTGTGTCGGTAATTCGCGCACTGAGAGACGTTTCCACGGCTCTTGGCTTAAGCATAAAGCAGCTCTTCACCGCATGATTCCGTGCGTAGAGAGGTTAGTTATATATAGTTGATTCACGATAACTTCGGCCTTTTCTGAAGCCCTGCTAAATTTTTACTTTTGGTTACTAATTACGTATCCTTCCGCTACACGTAAACATAAGCACTGCCATGCGATTTATACTTTTATAACTGTCAAATGCGTTGGTTGATCTTTACAGCTGTTCAAAGAATTATGTCATATTGCAGAAACCATTTCCTACGAATGTTCACTGTTTAGGCCTGTAACAATATTTAGGTCAGCTTTATAACTATATGTTACACACGATATAGCACGTTATCCATAATACACATTAATATTTTGCCACGACGGTGTTTGTTACAACTGTGGCGGAAACAACAATAGTATTTACCCTGTTGTTATTAATATGTGTTTGGAATAAAAATTAAAACGAAGGGACAGCCAGCCCAACGAAACTACACAGTAAATTCAAGCACGCAACTTGTGTCGCTTATTTATTGTACATCGACAAACGTAAAAGATAGTGGTGAACATGCAAACACATAGGCCTGCCGTAACAGTTATTCCGTTAATATTTACATGCATTGGTACTTATTGGTTTGTAGGTTTGTTTCATTATTTATTTTATTTTATCTGGGTGGGCTTAGTATTTCGTTGGGATATTTGCAGACATTCAAATCACAGGAACGTAAGCTCGTTACACAGCTGTTTCCCAACCACCTAGCGCAAAGGTACAATGTTGTGATAAACGGACGTGAATGTAAATAAATAGGTATTTAAACAATAAAATCTCGTTTCAGTTGTAAATTTCAATTTCAAACATCATTATGGTTGCTGTAATTAGTATGAAATGTGCTGAGATTAGAAATAACAAGATCTGTACCTTCCTGCTAAACAGGTGGTACGAACTTCCCGAGAAAGAGAAGAGAGGAAGAGAGAGAACAAGAGAGAGAGTAACACAATCCGCTTCGCTTATTGAACTTTTATTCCGGACGGAAAAAAAAAAAGACACCGTGTCACTAGAACTAGCCTACGCACGGTAATTTCCGCTGATATTTTTAACTGCAGCAATGAAATGTGTTTCCGTCAGTGCTACCTAACAATACAAACATATAAATTGGCAACTTTTAATTTCTTACCGGCCGTTGCCAACATGTCGCTGACTCGCTGTTGTTCATTCGTATTAATGGGAAATGGATATTACAAGTTATAGAAGATACTAAGTAGATTATTAATCTATTCAAGAACACAGTGCTTTAACGTTAATCACAGGGTTATATAATCATGGAATACAAGTGATTGAACACAATAGGTTGACATGTTACGCCTAGGGTGATTTTCCAAAGGTTCGATTACAAAAGGTCGAAGAAAGCGTGAATAGACTATACAGAGTATTCGTCTCCTGCACATTTAATTTTGCTGTTGAACAGGTCATTTGGTATGATTGCCGACTATTCGAACCGTGGATATTAAGTTGTGACAGCGTGCATTGCAACTGATTCTTCTATAGTCCATTCACGGTTACTTCGAATTTTTCTGAAGCCCTACCTATGTTCTACTTCCAGGATATTCTTCCGCCTCTTGCAAAAAGAAGCATAACTGAGTCTAGAAAATAACACCAAAGGGACAATGCACCGCATTCGTGCGCACTCAGTGTAGTAATATTTTACATAAGTACTATTTCTTACTAAGCATTACCAATACACTTATTTTTCTCCCCTGTTTTTATTCATATTAATTATAAATGACGTTCATAATTTATAGATGAAATATAAGTAAAAGTGCAGTCTACCAAAAAATAACGTATTTTTATGTTGACACAGATATAAAACGCTTGTAATACATGACATATGTAGAAAAATAACCAAGCACGTTATATAATGCGGTGATTTTTCAAAGGTTTGATTCAGAATGTGTGAAGAAATCGCGAATATACTATCGTTTGAACGCAGCGAAGTCGTGAATTTTCCGTTCCCGCGTCCCAGTTCTGCTATTTTGTATAAAGCGCCACTCGTGCCGAGAGTTTTGAACCCGCGGAAACATATTCAGGGTGTGTGTTCGATGTCAGCCGACTGCACTCGGGAGACAACCTTCCCACCAAACACTTACCCATCTCTAGTACACGCAAGCGTCAGTGCGTCTCTTCATTATATACTTTACAGTATCTCCATTGGTAAGATAACGTTTCTAATCATCCTCTAATAGAAATAATAATTCCTTCATGCCTTTTTACAAATGATCTGTGACGTTCTTATAACCGAGTTATTAGTATTGTCATATACTGCTACAGGATATTTTTGGTGAATTCTCTCTCGACAATTGCAGACATTTTGGGTGTTTATGTAACGACTCTTCATTTAGTGTAAAATTTTGTATTATAATAGCGCTCCTCATCGCTGTGATCATTCCGTTAATCACCTTGGGGAGTTACTATTTTATGGCGAAAAATTTTTTTTTATAGTATGTATGATTTCCGATTAGGTATTCTTAGCACCCTTAGAGAATGTCAGTATTTTTTTAAAATGAGATTCGTTTGCCTAGAATTGGATTTCTTTTTCTGGCTGCCTTCCCCCCCCCCCCGTAAAAATTATGGTATATTTTATGAAAATCTCCTAGAAATTTCTGTATTTTTTTATTAAGTTTATGTATGGCCAGACTTAAACTGAGGCAAACTTGTGCTTCTTATGACCCATAAGTTAATATCCTAGAATATCCGATACTATTTTTATTTCATAGTTTTACGTGAGTAGAAGAGTACTCATCACGTGGTTTTATATAACAAAATCTTTGAACTATTTGCGAAATACATAATAAATGGTTGAACACTAGATGTACATTTGTGAGACGGGACACTGCCCCATTGTTCTTGTCTACTTATTGGATGAACAAGGTAATTAAGTAAGTGCAAACATATTGTGGCTTTTTTAAAGGCTGTTCGCGGTAAACTGAGCACTTTTGAAAGCCCTGCTTAATATCTACTTGTGAGCACAATGTGTATATGGGCCTGATCACTTTATTCGTGTGCCAGTCAAGTAAAACTGTGAAACTAATTGGAAAAAGTAAATATTTTACAAGTTGGCCAATTCTTACACTTGCGTGCATTAAAACAAACGTAAAGAAAAAATAATTTCAGTATTCGCACAATTTTGCCTAACAATTTTAGTCGAACGTTAAGAATTGGAACTACATTCCCTCCTTCGTTACCAACTTTACTGGTCCCATGCCACTCAAAGTGGCCGTTTAAACACATGCAGGTAAGACGTAGGACATTGTTTAACGGTTGATTTCGAAAGTTCTCAATTAAGCGTGAACAGCCTATAGCCTTTCATACGACTGATGCACAATACTTTCCAGCTGGCTATGCAGTTACGAGTAAGAAAATTTTACTTATTTAGATCTGGAAGGGTGAAGACTAAAGGCATAAAAGCCGTATTCATTAGCTGTGCCAAAATCAGGACTTGTGAAGATAAAAGGAAAACAGATACTCAAATGGCACCTCGCCGTAATGGATTATGTATTGGCGTGCGTAGACGAACGTGCGGCTGAGACAAGTGTCGGCAGAGGTCGGGCAAACCAGCAGTGTTGCCGACACGTTTTCAAAAAATCCTGCTATACCACGCACAAAAACAAGCACTTTTCTATATAATAAAGCTATATTTTTGGAAAACTATGTAAAATCAACTAATGACTGTAGATTCAATTAAAAATTTGCTATTAAAACACAAGTTTAAAAAAAGCAATAAATCATCGTGTTTAATTTCTGAATCCTCCGAAGAGTGGGAAACAACTTGTCGCGGTTTTATTGCTTGAATTAACCCACTAAGTTATTTTTCTTACACTGAAAAAAAACAATTCTCGCTAGTTGGAAAAAAATGTTTATGCCGCTAAACTGAACTTTTGGAAAACTTAAAAATTTAGCGGGAAAATTAAATTTTGGGGAGGGGAAGCTAAATTGGCTACACTGCCAAGCCTTCGCGCAGGCTGCAATCTCCGTTCTTGTCGCCGTTCATTTCCTGCTTCCGGTCCGCACTGCGTTGCCCGCGGTGTAGAGGGTGGTCGTCCTGTGTAGGACCAGCGTTCGCCACTTGCCACACATGCAAGGCTCCAACATTCTTTTCTTCTAACTTCTCGGAGTCGTTTTCTGTCTATAGTCCATATCCGATTGGAAGCGACTTATGAAAATCAACCTTTGAAAAAACACTGTAGGCATAACATGTCAACCTGTTTTTTCAATAACATGTATTCCACAAATATATAACAGCGTGGTTAACTTTAGAGTACTGTATTGTTCAATAAATTAAACTGTACCTTAATATAATCTATAACTTGTCATATTTATTTCTTTTTAAATGCGAATTAATAACAGCAAGAGCTGCGACGTGTTGGCAACGTCCGGTAAGAAATAGTTCACAGTTAAAATATTATTTTAACGAAGTTTTTTAGTATTCTATTTATAAATTAAACGTTGCCTATTGAAATATTTCAATATTTAGGTTGCCCCGATGGCAACATCTCATTTTTACAGTTTAATATAACAGCGGAGAATATCGTGAGTTGGATGTAATGGTACGGTGTTGTTTTATCGAGCGAAAAAGCAAGTGTCTGTTGAGCGAGGTTTGTCGCTCTCTTTTTTTCTCTCTTTCACACTCGGAAAGTTTAACTTCGCTAGTAAGCATATATATATATATAATACATGTTTTCAATTGTAGCATATTTCATACTTATTACAGCAAAATAATGATTTTTTTAATTTGTAATTTACAACTGCAAAGAGATTTTAATGTTTGAATACTTATTTTAATATATTTAAATATAATTTCGGGGCAGAAACAAAGTGAAGTTGGCAGGCGTGGCGAGCCATGACATTGGGTGTTGCTGTTTTACCAAACGAAGCGTAATTTATACTCCGAAAAATACTTCAAATTACCACATCAAGTTTGTAGACGTGTTTCTTAAACCTACCTAAGCAAGTTACGATGTTGTGATAAAACTGTGCTTCCGTGGCAGTAATAAATATACTGTTACGGTGTGTTTCGTTAACCGCTGCATGTGAAATAGTGTGGCGTGGCTGCGTGGTGATCGTTACGCTGGATCTGTGTGTGTGATTTAAAATATTTGATGTGGACTATTTGTACATTTTAAATGTGAACTGTTTTTATGACGAAGTTATTTATTTACACCGCTATATTTTTTACGCTTGTATGACAAAAAATGAGCGACACGAGTTGCATGCTTGATCTTAATTTATTTTTCGTTGGACTAATTATTCTTTCGTTATTCGAACTGAGGCCGTCCGTTTAAAGAAATAACCCCACATACATCAATAACAAAAAGTTAAATACTATAGTTTATTGCCCTGCAGTTGTAAGTGTTGAACACAGTCGCAGTAAAATACTAACTTGCATTACATAGCTATGTCGTAGAAAACAAACATGTTAATGTAAAATAACCGCAAGAACTGTCGTCAATTCAGACATTTTTAAAATGTCATAAAGCTGACCTAAATAATGTTGGATGCCTAAACTGTGAATATTCAAACGGGATGGTTTTTGGAATATGATAATTCTTTGAAAAGTTGTAAACAGTAAACAACGCATTTGACAGGTATAAAAGTAGGTCACATTTTAATGTTTCTGTTTAGATGTAGCGAAAGTATACTTACACATGTACACACGCAATGGCGTGTAAACATTGATTTCGACAGATGCTACATGGCAGTTACATGGCAATGTTTGTTTACATTTGGCGGAAGGATACGAAACGGGCCTGCAAGTAGATATTTAGCAGGGCTCCGAGAAAGTCGCTTCCAGTGGGAAATGGATTACAGATATTCCTGCCTTCCTCTGTTTATATACAGTAAGTTCCATAAGTAGTTTGCCGTTGTAGTCTATTCCGTGTTTCTTCACACGTTTTGAATCAAACCTTTGTAAATGCACCCCATGTATGACGTGCGTGGTTGTTTACTAAATAGGTATGTCGTGTATCACACACGTTTTATAGTTGTGTTAGCACACCAGAGACCTTGTTTTGTTTTTTTTTTTGTCAATTGAACTGTTACTTATATTTTACTAATAAATTATAAGATTTTCATTTACAATAAACATAAATAAAATCCGTGGGAAATAGGTATGTTAATTATACCTAGTATAAATAGTTCTTATGCACAATATTACTACGCTGAGTGCGCACGAATGTGGTGTACTGTCCCTATGGTGTAATTTTATAGACTTTGTTAAACTTCGTTTGAATGATGCGGAGGAATATCCTGGAAGTATAACTTTAGACGAGCATCGTAAAAGTTGGAAGTAACCATTGGACTATAACTACCATTACTAGCACTTATCAATATATTTATTTTGAACAGATAACATTCCCACTGCTAGATTTTTACGTCTGTAGTGGACAAACATTTAATATTCTCTGTGGAATAATTGAAAAAGATCAATTTAAAAATGTTTAAAGTACATGGTATATAGATTTAAATGTATATTGTATGCTGACACCTGAGGGGCGCATCTGAGTTCGTGAGGGATGGAGGTCTTAATAAAAATAAAAGAACTTAATTTGATTTCTACTTTATTCACATAGATATTATTTACAACATTCAATTTTCTGTCTTCACTTTTACTCTTTCTATCTAATAGTTAGCGCAATATTTTATGTATATTTCAACTTTAATTAACGTCCTTCTTAATTGCCTCTGTTGGATACTGTCAATTAACTCATACTCATTATCAAAACGTGTTCAGTCTATCTGTTGCCATCATTTATGTCTTTCACTCACTCATTTAGTCTGATAGTCCAGCCTGCCAGCCGCACACTTCACTGTTTGATACCCGCAGTCGCAAACTTCCCTCCATTGGTCCACTGGTTCTCCCGCGGCTAGTCTTGTATCGCTCGGAACTCAGTCACTCATTCATTCATCGACTCCTACGCAACTCCCGGCCCGGAGGTCAGCCGCAATATTTATACTGTCGGGGCGACCATCTGGAAGGTCCAACGCACTCCGAATCGCACTGAGAGAATGAAGTCAGTAATCCAGAGCATTCTTTAGATAAACGCAGAAGTCAATACGACCACTGTCAACAGAATTCTCAACAGAAGAGATTATCTTGTGGGCTCCTTTGTGTAATTGATACGTGGTTACCGGCCTAATCGCTCGCGCTTCCGCCGCTATCGTATATCGACTCTCTCCCCCTTCTCTCTCCCCCTTCTCTCCCCCCCTTCTCTCTCCCCCTTCTCTCCCCCCCTTCTCTCCCCCCCTTCTCTCCCCCCCTTCTCTCCCCCCCTTCTCTCCCCCCCTTCTCTCCCCCCCTTCTCTCTCTCTTCCTCTTCTCTTCGCTTGTTCGCGCCGGGTGGGCCAGGGTCAGAGTGCAGACCAGCGACACGTAACACTGCCCCCTCCTCAAGTATTTCGTCCCGAATAGACTCTGCAACGTCCTGACCTTTGTAGAGTGCGACTCGGTCGATGTGGACAATCTTCGGCTCCGCCCGAGAGCCTTGACGACAAATCCGAAAGATCACATCATTGATCTTCTTTAGAATCCTGTTGGGGCTTTCCCGACGTTTCTGTAGATTCGAGTACTATTTTTGTCTCGGTTCAGCTTCACAGCACGTACTGGACGTCGGGGTACGGGTTCCTGTCTTGCTGACTCCACCTGCAGTGCTCGGGTCAGGGCGTCCTGTATGTTGTAGGATGCAGCAAGACGTACTACTTGTCGTACCTCTGTGTCGGTGATGGCATCGATGAAGTCGAATGCTATGATGTCGCGCACTTCCTCGAGACACCCTTCCAGAGATAGGTGGGAGAGCCGCACAATGTCATGCCATAATTCCTGCAATGGCTCCCGTGGGCATGTCACAGGTGCCGGTCACCGAAACGTAACTCAAAGGCCGACACCAGTGTGGGGTTCTCTAGTCAATGTCGCTCTGGCAGAGAGTGTAATATGCTCAGTGCGGGGCCTCTCAGTACAGCGGCGAAGTAGTAAGCCCTCTGTTCTGCTGTCCAGCTATTTAGGGTAGTGACTATTTCAAACTGGTGTTTGTAATCCCACCATGAAGTCAGACCATTGTAAGTGACGGGCTTAATTGAGATCCCCTTCCCCACTCCTGGCTGCGCGACACCAATGCCGCAGATCTTCCTGCTATCCTCAGAGACTGCTGTGGTGGTAGCAGAATTTCGCTGCTGCAAAAATTCCCGCCATTCCTTCTTCATCGTACTTATTTCCTGTTTTACTTCATTCGCGACATTGTCCATGCTGTCATTTACACCATCCATTCTTTAATGTACACAGTCAATTTTCTTGTCCACGCAGTCAATTCTAGCGTTCACCAACTCGCTAATGCCTTACTTTATCATGTCCACATTTTCATTTACTGAGACAAATTTTTCTATCTGTCCTGTCTACATTTTCATTATCACTATTTACTGTTTCAATCGCACTTTCGTAATATACACTCTCTTTCACGCTACTAACTTAGTTATTTACATCTTCTTTCAAGCTTTTTACTCTTGGACTCTCACTAACCATCTGGCTCATAGTGCTTCCAGATCAGCAGACATTTTCCTTGTTAACACTCGCTGTGTCAGTTGTACAAAAGAGTCTTAATTAACGTCACATACAACTAGTACGATCGATTTGTTTTAAATTCACTAACTATTTGCCTGTAGTTCAACTTATTAAAAAGTATTAATTAATAATTGCCTCCATCCGACTTCTGACACCAGTGTTGCATGCTGACGCCTGAGGGGCGTATCTTAGTTCATGAGGGATGGCCGTCTTAGTAAAAATAAAAAAATAAAAGAACTAAATTCTATTTCTACTTAATTCACACAGTTATTAGTTACATCATTGAATTTGCTGTCTCCACTTTTACTCTTTCTATTTAACAGTGAGCACAATATTTTATGTCTATTTCAACTTTAATTAATTGTATAGGGCTTTTTTAACGCCCTCCGGTTTTATGCTTGAAAGCTTAGCAGGGGACGGCTTACAGACTAACTTATAGCCTAACTTAAACTGACACCCCATGCCTTATCCGGGATTCGAACCCAGAGCCTCCCGCACCCTAGATCGGTGGCGCACCAACCGACTGTGCCACGGGAGGTCGGCAAAACTTTAATTAATGTTCTTAATAGTCTCTGTTAGTTACAGTCAATTAACTCGTGCTCGTTATCAACACGTGTTCAGTATATATGTTGCCATCATTTATAATATCTTTCACTCCCGCATTTAGTCCAATAGTCTAGCCTGCCAGCCGCACACTTCACTGCTTGATACCCGCAGTTGCAGCCTTCCCTTCCACTGGTTCCCCCGCTGCTCGCCTTATATCTTTCGTATCTCAGCCACTCATTCATTCATTAACCCCAACGCAACTCCCGGCCCGGAGGTCTGCCGCAATATTTATACTCTCGGGGCGACCATCTGGAAGATTCAGCGCACCCCGAATCGCGCTGAGAGAACGAGGTCAGTAATCCATAGCATTCTTTAGAATTCAGTACGACCAGTGTCAACAGAATGCGTAACCAAAGAGATTATCTTGTTGGCTCGTTTTATGTAACTGAAACGTAGCCACCGGCCTAATCGCTCGCGCTTCTGCCGCTGTCGTATAACTACTCACCTCCCTTTCGCTCGTTCGCGCAGACAAGCGAAACATAATCATATTAATAAATATAATGTACAACGTTTCGTTAATTTTAAAACTAAATATAGAGTGTGTACCAGTTGCTTTAAGATATATGAACTTAGGAGTAAATACTTTTTTTTTTTCATATGTTTGCTTCAAAAGAATGCTCATATAAAGATAATCGTGCAATTTTGCAGTTCCTATCTGCTTGTGAGCTCTTACCATGCGCATTCCTGCTCCCACTCCTCACTCCTTACCATCAGTAGCCTAAGTTCGCGGAATTCCAGTAATGCCAGGAAGCTTGCGCTTTGTATCATTTCCTGCATGTCCGGGCGAATGGGGCTCAGGCCTGAGTCGCAGAAATTCTCAACCTTACTACGGTTTGATGAAACACATCGACTCGAATAAAATCAACTGTGTCCTTGATGTCGCCCACACCTCCACCAGATCTTAGCTACAATTCTCTACTGATTTACACAGTGAAATCTGTAGAAGTAACTCTAACTTCGTGCGAACAGCGATGATTTCGTACGTAATTGAACAAATAGAATCCATCCTACTTTTCGCCGCAGCTTCTGCACTCGCACATGGCGCTATTGCTTTGGAGTGAAATGTAATTCTTGTTTTCGCCTTGCCCATATAAACATGTCTGTACGGTTCATATTACTGCTGTAATAAAAGGGGTATGTAAGTCTACCCCACCCTAATGATTCGATCATTTTAATTTTGAAGATCTTCGAAAATGTATCTGCATATTTTACTGCACTATATCAGCCAATGCCACAAGCAAATTTTTTTATAGTTTCTGTATAAGAATAGCTTCATAGTGACCCTGCATTATCGCGATGTTCGTTTTACCAAAGATACGTGGTACTAAAATCCCGTCGTAGCTGAAGTATCTATGTACCTAGGCATGCACAGAATTATAGGCTTTGTGACGAACTTTGAACTCGGCATTGCTCCCGATGAAGGCGCATGAACAGCATTGCAGCATGTTTGACATATGCAATTTTTGATAAGAAATATTAAATATATTCCTAATGTGTTTATGTACGAAATTAAAACATATCCCACATGAAGACAGGATGGTATTGTTCCAATTTCTAAGTCCATGGGCTTAACCAGGTTTCTAATAGGATGTATGTATTAGTCAAATAAGAGTTTATTATTATTTCGTAATTGGTTACAATAATTCCAAAGAAAATACTCTCGACTCAATAGCTCACGTTAAATTTCCATCACTTATTTACAATTCAATAAATTCAATCAGTACAATCACCTCAAAGAAATTAATGCAATAAAATAACAAAAAATAGCGCCAATAAACAATGCATCAAAACCTATTGACTTATTTTATAAATTGTATGTCCATATTTGACAATTCCCATATTTACCATAAAATCATCACATGTTCATACATTCTCACCTTAGAGAAATCCAGATTCCACCAGTCGGAAATGTTCTAGAGTTTTCCGAGCGCCCCCATGCACATTTGGTGCTCTACTGGTCGGTTATCGCGCCATCTTGTCGGTACACGCCACGTACACCTCGTCTGCCGTCTCTCAACCTCCGCCGTCGTCCGTCCTATTCGCCGATGTCCCTCGCTGCTCTAGACTTGGCCATACGACCGCACTTCAGCCAGACGGCTACCACGATGATTGCCGACCCACCAGCTACGGTGGTATTTAAGAGTTTCGTGTGCCATAGCCGAGAAATTTCTCCAAATGCCTAGTTGCGCCGAGGGGCACAGTTACCAAAATATTCGTAATCAACCTCCCAATTCGTCGGTTCCTCCGTCAAGAGAGAGGAGGGGTAGTGACGCACAGACAGGTCATCTGTCAATAATTCCCGGCCGCCGGGAGACGGAACAGTGAGTGAATCTGCCTTTGTGTCCAGGAGGAGGGAGGTCGAGGTCCCTCAGCCGCCGTCTGTTTTAAATTAAACCTTTGAAAAATCTCCCCATGTATGACGTGTTCAGTTATTTCCTAAATACGCCCTGTATCACAAGCGTTTTAAACTTGTGTTCATAAAAGTTACTTTTTTTTCCTGTTAAATTGAAATGTTATATCTTATCTATAAATTATAATACTCCATTGATAAATAATTTGAATAAAAACAGGGAGAAAATAGGTATGTTGATAACGTCTAGTGAGAAACAGTTCTTATACAAAATATCATTACAACTGAGTGCGCACGAATGTGGTGCGTTGTCCCTCTGGTGTAGTTCTCCAGACTTGGTTAAGCTTAGATTGCACGAGGCGGAGGAATATCCTGGAAGTAGAACATTAGCAGTGCTTCAGAAAGAGCTGAAGTAACCGTGAATGGATTCTAACACAGCGCCCGCGCTTGGTAAGGGAGTCGGCGCGGAACAGTATTTTCAAGTTACCGCGCATGCTATAAATGTTATTTTGTATCCCTACATCATTAAAATTAGCTTTTTCTGACAGCTGTATCTTAAAACATATTTCTTGGACATGAGCAAAACTACTATAGGATCTTGTATTGAACCTTGATACTCACTTTGCACAAATAGAATGGTAAGATCATCACATAGTCCCATAGGTACTGGCAGCACCACCTCTGATGCATTGGACCCATGCATGCGTTTGTGTAGTCCTTTCTCTTCCGCGCTCGTGAGCAGTACGGATCCATTGCAGATATTGGCGCAACTCAATCATTGAACTAAAATTCAACCAATTTCAAGCTAAATTAAAACAAATTTCTAATTCCCCGTCAAATTTTTCAAAGCGCAACTCAAAATCAATCATATTTAGGGTCAAAATCAAAATCATTTTTCAACATGTGTTCAGTCTTTGTGTGTGGTTCTTTAAAGACTCATTTTCAAGCTAAATCATCAGATTTTTGATGAAATTCCAAGAATTTTCATACTTTTCTTGTGATATTATTTTTAACTAATTAATTTGGCTTTCAAAATAAATGTAAATATTTGCCCTTTTTGACCTGTATTTATCATCATTCACCCTGAAAATGGACCACTGATCAAAGAGTGAACAAAGTATGTTTAAAAAAAAAAAAAGTCCGCGTAATTGAGAATGAAGATTTGGTCAAATTATCTTGATTTTGGGGGTAAGATTGAAGAGATTAATCATGTTTGAAGAAGAGATTGAAAAATTGATGCTTTAAAGTGAGAAATTTGCGCGAATTTTAGTTGAATTATTGTGCTGCGCCAAGATCTGCAACAGTCCTTTACTGTGAGCCTCAAACGCGAAAATAGTTCGAAGTATACGACGTCCGTGCATTCACATATCTTATTTGCGCACATTTTTCTCCTCAAGTTGTGAGGGAGCTGCGATTGTCCCGGCACAGCCACGCCTAGAGTTTACGCGACGGAGTTGTCGGTGGCCGGCGGGTTTCCACGAGGTGCTCCCATTTCCCCCGCCCTTGCATTCCACCGCTGCTCCGTCGCCGGACCACTTAAACCCTCTTTTTAGTACAGGCTGTTCACAGTAAAATGAGTACTTTTGAAAGCCCTGCTTAAGGTCTCCTTGTATGCGCGTTATGTATTCTTCCGCCTAATGTAAAATTCTCATTACTCTGGGCCGCATCACTTTATTCATGCGTCGGTCGAGTAAAACTGTGAGAATTGTAGGAAAGTAAATATTATACAAATCTGCTCATTTTCACGCTTCAATCATTAGAAAATCAGAAAGGTAAATAAATAATTTAAGTTATCACAAATGGTTACCTAACATTTTTTATTCGACGTTAAGATGTGGAACTGTTTTCCATTCATCGTTACCATTTTTACTGGGCAAATGTCACTCATTGCGCCCATTAAAATATATGCGTTCAGGGGCAGTGGATTTTTCTAAGGTTCATTTCTAAAGTGCTCACCTTATCGTAAACAGCCTTTACCATGACTTAAACCCACATCGGCGCTAGAATACTTCGTTGTTGGGGCACCCTCCAGTTCTCTCCCTCCCTCTCACTAAAATTTCTCGCATTACTGGTGCTTGGTAGATTGTATATTACAGCACTATACTTCACCATTTAGCGTGCGCGTTTATCTTTTTTTACCACTATAACAATTATGCTCTTTGATTAAGAGAGGTAATAATGGTCAAAAAATTTATTTTATTTTAGCCTTTGACGCTAACTTCCAAGTGCAGTGGAATATACACACTGTGTTTATTACTTGCATGCCAATATTTATTTACAAAGACGGTTAAAGCATAAAAAATGGCTGAAATAATAAAAGTAACTAGGCCCTCAAAAGTGCTCACTTTACCGTGAACAGCCTATAGTTGCGTTTAATTTTCAGATTAGGTAGATTGCATGCGAAGCAATAGGATATTATTTTCTTTTTATCGCATTTATAACATTGCTAACTTCAGTCACCAGGAAATTTTTTTGCAATATTTCAGCAACAGGCAGTGTTGTAACAGACTACTCTATGCACTTCGGTCTAAATAGACATTTGCGGCTACACATTACTGTAACCTAATCTCTTGCGCTGCAGTGAAATGCACATACAAGTTTGTACATATACACGGCGAGAGAAATATAACTCGACAGAAATGTATTGCTGTGACAAAATGGTTGTGTACAAATTTGGGAAAAACTTTTATAGAACTTCCGTTTCTCGGATTTCGTAGATAGATAGAGATATATATATCTATCTATCTCTCTATCTCTCTCTATATCTCTATCTCTCTATATCTCTCTATCTCTCTCTCTATCTCTCTCTATCTCTCTCTATCTCTCTCTATCCCTCTCTATATCTCTCTCTATATCTCTCTCTATATCTCTCTCTATATCTCGCTCTATATCTCGCTCTATATCTCGCTCTATCTCTATATCTCTATCTCTCTCTCCAAACGTGCAGATCTAATTAATATGTTCCGCTTTGATGCCCTACTTGCTCGTGATACCTTATCCATAGTGCACGTATGTTCAAACGTATTAAATTACTGAAATAGGGTAATAGTGCTCAGAAAAAAAAATCTGCGATATCTTTACTGGGGTAAAAATAACCCCCTGATAACCATCTCTCACGATAAAAAAAATGTTACGGTTGCTGTAGTAAATTGATGGATGAGCATTTCGACGCCCACGCTCTGGTGGGATTAGGATGACTGTGCGTTTAATGTTTTAAAAGGAAAAAAATATAGTAGTATATGTTTCGGTAATCGTTTTCGTAAAAGAGCTATAACAGGTAGATGTGTCTTGTAGTGAGGTAGGTTAACCGAGCGACGTTTCGCAGTCTTTCCTGTAAAAGTAGTTTGTCATATAAGTGTTTGCGCGTAAACGCCTGTCTCGGTAAGGAAATGTCCTAAAGAGACGAATTTTCCTCATCTAGCATTGGTGCTTTCTAGCTACGTTGTAGTGAATGAACACAGAAATAAAGTAAATAGTATGTCTAAAAACGTATGAGGGAGGAGGAAAGTACATAGAAGCAATATACAGTCCAATCCGTTGGCCTCCATCACGTGTAATAATGTTCCACTTCTGCAGATCTAGTGTGCGAGGAGCCCAGCTACAGCGATTGCATACTTGTTGCTTCCTAACCGATTCACAGTAAAGTAGCACTTTAAAACAAACCCCTGCGAAAACACACATAACTAAAACTGAATTACCTCAATGGCATGCCGCTTCATAGTCAAGTTGGCAACGAATTAATAGAAAACAGTTCCTAGATATGTATATGTTGTATTGCTAATGTAATCCTTAAATTCTAGGCAACTAAAGTTCGCATTTTTTTTACACATTAGAGCACGAATTTGCATATGAGTGTTACTTGTACATTTTTAAAGCTGGACCCACGACCATCCGTCGCATTCGTCAGTTGCCCGTGCGTCCGGCGGCCGCGTCATCTTCAACAAATCGCAGGGCAACTTTTTCTCAATCCGTCCATCCGTCAAATATTTTCCAAACTTCAACATTCGACGGACGGACGGACGAGCCACCGTCTTCTGACGACATTCCGTAGACGAGAATACGCACTTTGAAATAAAATGCAAGCTAGTGGATCTGTGTTTATCTTTGGTGGTAAATTCAAAAATGTTTAATGTAAAACATGTGTGTATATTTTTATTTCGTAAAATAATTTTCCAAAAATGTTTATCTTGAAAATATATTTCCGACCTAAATATACCCCTAACGAAAGAAAGATCGCGATGTTGAGTTGTTATATTGAAATTTTGCTGTGCAGAGGGATTGACGGATTGTTGTGAATCGCTTTCAACTGGCGGATGAAAACAGAGGGATGATTGACGGATGGGCCGGATGCCCAGCTTAACAAGCCCACTGTTTCACTTGGATGTCTTATAAAAATGTGATCATACTCAGTTTTACGTTTGTCGGAAGGATACAAAAAAGAGGAGAAAATCCTAAGTAGGGCTTTCAGAAGTGCATTATTTAACCGTGAACGGTCTATATATAACAAGATTGGTATGCAATTCGTTGCGTTTTGTAGCTGTGGTGCGGGTCGCCCGCCGTTTGGCGCCGCCAAGGCCTCAGCAAGCATTCCACATTGCATTACGTTATCTCAGCTGGCGAAGAGCGAGGCTAAGACCCTGCAGACCACATCGATAACAACTCGCGTGTCTCCCTACGTAATAGTGCGTATTGCGTGTTCACGAACGAAACGCAGTGAACCGGATCTTCTGTAGGAGGATCTCCTGTATGCTAATCAAGTCCCGATGCGTACGTCAAACTTTTGCTAGCGAGGATTTTTTCCCCCCTCGGAATACTACCATGGCTGTTTGATCTCGAAACCCAAGTGGCTTCGGAACAAGACTTTGAGCTGATGTCGCGGCTTTAAATATTTGCTGGAATACATTACAAATGCTTTGTTTAACTTGTACTGTGGACAATCGGTAGCGCGACGTAGAGGAAACGATCTTGAGATGTATTTTTGTGCCATTTCTGATTATCAGCGATGACCTCGGTAACCGGACGGCTTCTCTGCGTATGTTTGCGTATTTATTCTCATTCAGTTTGTATCGTTGTTTAAGATGAGCACACACTAGTCAAGGGCGTTTTTTGGTAAGTGAACAAATGTTGACACGCTGAATTAGCTTTACGATCTTATTACTCTTTTATTTTCATGTAGTTAAAACAAAACTTGACAAACATTGTAAGTTGTTCCGTTTTACTCAGATTCTGTCGCACTTTCACGCTTATTTCGTATTTCGGATGTGCTCCCAGACGTGGGTCTACCCGGAGGGGTTGAGGGGGGGAGGGTAAATCATTAACAGCCCCCCCTCCCCCGTCTAGAAGCCAGCGTCAGTGGATATATTCAGCACCACTCACTTGGTACTACCGGGGGAAAGAATATTATTGTCTCGTATGGAAACATTTTCCTCACTGGACTATACTTCTTCCATCAGAAAATGGCTTAAAATGCATAATGTGGAGGCTAAGCTTGAAAAATGTTCCTGTGGGAGGACTTCTGATCTTTCGTTCCGGGGAGGTATTCCACCACCACCCCCCCCCCCCATTTTTCAGGTACTAAGTCCCCCCCCCCCCCCCAACCCCTTTTTCTCTTCACCAAAACCATTACGTACTTACGCCACTATTACAGGTAATTTTCCGACAGCTTACCCCCTGAGCATTCCATCTTACTAATTTATTCTTTTCTTCTTTTCAGTATAATATGCTTACAGACTTTGGTGCTGTTCTATATTTTCAGTCTTCCCCTCCTCTGCTACGTAACCACGTTTATCTAATGGTTATATTATTTTTATTATTTTGTTCGCTTCGTTTATCCGATATGAGGAATTTTATAAACCCCCTTAGCTATTTAAACCATCCTGATGTACACACAGAAAACTTATAACTAAATGGGTGATTGTGTCGCAAATGAAATAGCCATGAAACGTCCTTTATTTGTCGTTTTTGAGCGATTGTTGTTAGCGCTGTATAAAGTAAGCCTTTCAAATCCAAACGTTTAATTGTGGAATGCAGGAAACATATTCAGCGATTGCTCAGGGAAAAAAATGCTCAAATACAAAACTAAATTTTTCGTCGTGGGTGTGAAAAAACTTCTCTAAGATCCCGGTTTTGTATAACTGCCTGTAATGAAAATATAAATTGCTACTCTTGACGTGCATGTGAAATACGCCTTAAAATCTCGAATAGGCTAAGAACTATTGTAGTGTTTAAAGTTAGTTATGATTGAACTTCGGGTCGATTCAGAGATGAAGATTCGAATGGTTCGTGCTACATGAAACTTTTATCTTTTTAATGTTGTCCTTGTTGAAACAGAAATAAAACTCTATTGAAGTTTAATGTTGAACTTTTCAATATTCGTTGTTCTAGCTGCATTTTTACGGTTAATAATTAAAATTAAGATAGGCGGAACTTAGCAACACTCTAAGCAGTAGGAAGTAATGTGGGGGGGGGGGGCGCGAATGCTTGACCTTGCCTTAATACTTTGTGTAGTATTCTGTAATACAGGCATTGTGAACTGTTGAAAATTGAGCAATTCACTGTCGGTATTCGCGTTCCATGTTTTTTGGCTTATTTTTTGTAAGAAAGAAAAAGATTTGAGTGTTTTTTTTTTGTACGCACGTAGTAAAATTGTGACATAGTTTTTACCATCTGCAAATTCATGTGAGCCGCGTGAAAAAAAAAGGGGGGGGGGGGGTAATTATTCAGTGGAACAGAGTATTTACAAATTTATCCTGACCTGCATCTTGAAATTTTTTTCTTCGCCAATAAGGAGTTATTGTTTGATACATTTAGTCAATATCGCCATTTAATGTTGAATTTTCATATCCCAACCATTCTCGTAATATCTCGCTGCAAATTGGTCTTTGTACTCAGTCGCCACTAATATGTCAGTTTTTCTCCCCTCGCTGCTTCCTTTCTGTATCTTAGACGAGGTTGTTGAAACTAAAATTATTCCGAAGGCCTTGCGCTGGTATATCGCGAAGATTGCGAAAACGTGGGCCTTGGGTCGGAGTCTCACTACGCGTTTTTGCGGCTTCGGACAACCGGAATCAAGCGAAAGCACGTGTATAGGCAGTGAGCACTTTTTGACGTGAATAAGTCTGTTATGTGGCGTCGAATAAAGTTAACACATGTGGTTAATAGTGGTCAAATATGAGTTTACTTACTGTGACAAAAACTGCATCTTTGCACAAAAAAATCTTCACGGCCACGTCTTAAACAGCATCTGACTATAAAAGTGTAGCTTTACTGACACACCGCATTGTTGGATATTCAAATGTATGAAAGGCAACATCAGTCTTTCTGCTCTGTCTTTCTCATTCGTTTATTGTGTACCAAATATGTCAGTTGCCACGCAAGCGCCGAGTCGCGCGCGTGGTAACTGACCTACGCTACGCTGGCTTACTGTGGGAGTAGAACAACGATTAGCGTGGGTCCCCCCCCCCCCCCGCCTGTTAGACGGGTTAAAGGGTGCTTACTCAATGGTATAGCACGGTCTGAAAAATATTAATTCGAATGTTTAATGACACGATAGTGAAATAGATTATAAAAATATATTATTTAATATCACTAACTTCAAGTAAGAAACACAATACATTTACGTTATACAGCAAGGAATACAGTTACGTTACATAACTACTGTAGGATTACATTTACGTTATAAATTATACTCCAACAATAGTTTAACAGGATTTACAATATACGCAGCTTTGCCCTGACGTTGCCGAAAGTATTATAAAGAGGGGGGGAGGGTGACTCTGTACCAGAATTGCTCCCTTGCGAACGCCTTTATGCTTACCCAATCTTGTGGTACTGGCTGGCCTCAGAGCTCCTCTGTGGCCTATGGTCGTTTGCTTCCTTCGGTGCTGTCTGGAGTGTTTGGGGGGGGGGGGGGGGGTTACCGCCATGCGGGGTCCCTTTTATATCTGAGCCAAGTAGGGCACGTTCACGACACCACTGCACTTGGCCACCAGCTATACTCCGCACGAACTTGGGCTGTTTAGCGATGCCAGGTTATCGCTACAATAGAATAGCGCAACTGCTGTCAGTGAGTGTCAAAAGTTGGGGGGGGGGGGGCTGTCCCCCGTGCCCTTTCCCCCCACCGCCAGTATACCATGTGGTGATGCTCGGAAGAGATAGTGGACAGTCGACAGGAAGTCGGTAGTTTTTCTCCACCCTACTTCAGTAACGCGTCTACCTGTCGCACAGCCCAGTGCAAAACAGATATGTCAATGAATACATGTTTATAATCATTTACAAAAAGATGTTATCGATTTAATTTAAAAAAAATGTAATTGTTATATATGTAGCGAAGGCAGTATGTGATTAACTGTAAACTTATCTGTGGAATTATGTAAATAAAACGTTCACATTCCATTGAACCATACCATGTTCCTTGGGAAAATATTTTATATTTTGAAAACTTGGTTTTGTAGAATAATATAACAATAAAATGTTATTTTTTAAAAACAAAAATCACTGTTTTTAAACAACAGTAACAGTGGTTTTATTTTTTTTATACATAACAAATATAATGTCGAAATTGTCTAGCGGGTAACACGCAGTTAAAATTCAGCACAAATATTTAACAGCTCGTAAAATGTAATTTTTTTTTCTAGAATCGTACATTGTCAGTAATTACTATGAATCCGAATACGAATAATTTCAGCAAAAGAGGCGAAGCCGAGCAGGCAGTGGCGTGTAGCGAGATTTTTACAGGGCAAGCAAATTCTACTAACAAACGTAACTTCCGACTTTGCTTACCCTCCACATGTATTTACCGTGTTAGAATACCTAACATTAGTTATTCAAATGGAAACGAAATTAATGTAATAGTAATTAAACTGAAAATATTTAGAGAGCATATTACAAATTTTAAAATAACTCACGTTTTCCGGAACCGTTTCATTCACTTTCCAAGGGAAAATGGAGAACTGGAGGATGGAAACAGAGCGACTGCTTACCCTGCCGAAGGAACGCGGTCGAGCGTGTGGCGTGTGTTGTTTCTTGCGAGTTCGATTCATCGTTAAGTCTCTACCGTTTGTGGAAATAAATACTAGATAGCAGCACTATGCGTGTACATACGGGAGTTAAGAAAACTCGGTTTATCGAATCGGAAACGGGAAACTCAGAATTAAATGTATTTAAAGTTAAGGCGAAAACTATAAAGGATCAAACATTTCAATTGTGTATAGGGTAAGAGTAGTAGGAGCGGGCGGGTTCTATTTTACTTTTAATTAATCGGATTATAAAATCGATGCCAAATTGATTGATCATATTAAGGCTTAGTCCAATCTTGATCCGATCAAAAACTTTTAATCTGATAAAATAAATTTGATTGATTGGTCCAATTAATTTAATTTATCTTTTTTATTTTTGTGTGAATTGATAAGTATATAGTTTTGGTATTAGAGTGTGCTAGAGTACTTAAAGTTTTAATTTTTTTTTTTGGAGAGCGGCATTAGGTCCTCACTATCTGAAGGTCTGGCGTACTGAGGTGTGATGTGTGGGGAAGGGGTATATATGTGTACAGGGTCTTAATTTTTTGGAGAGCGCCATGTTATGTCCCCTCTCTCGGATGTGTGTCGTTGTACTAAGGTGTGATGTGTTATGTAAGGGGTGTATATAGGTATTTTGTAAAATTTAGTGTTATTGAGTCCCTTCCTGTCTTTGAGGTGACTGAAGGCTAAGATATATTTTCTTCTACCGTCGTCTGGCAGGCGACAGAGGTTATGGTGTGTTAGTAAATACGTAATGAATGAAACAAAAAGCGAGATGAATATGATTTCCTCTATGCTAGCAATTAGATTTACACAAAGGACACATCTAATCGGACATTTCAAACGAATTAGAGACCCCAGCTATACTGGTGTCATAAATAATTCAATTAACGAGTTATAGGTACAATTCCACTATTTTATACATATGACATAATAAATCACACGACTTGAATTAAACGGTAATCTTCCTAAACACATTAACAAGCGATTTTAAAACATGCCTTACGAAGTTAAGTGATTTTAATATATGTCAGTTCGATCAGGAGGTTGCTGTAGGATTTGCTGCGACTTATAAGCTGTGTGTCGGGGGGGGGGGGGATGTTGATCGTATACGACTGAGCTCTATAAAAGCGAAAACTGGGAAACATTTCGGCGAAATAACAATGGTTAGGAAGTAGCTATTGAAAAGAGAGGCGAATACATCCAAATACACACAACTATGTGACAAATTGATAAACATTATGTTTATAATGCACGTACTACATGAAATAAATATTTCCCTACAGTCATGTGAGCTTACCTCCCCGCAGAAATCCTGCTGTAATATCCTAACTTAGTCCAAGATGGAAGCACATTTACGCAAACTTACTAACAAAGTGATTAAAAGGTATCGTATTTACCTACCAAGTTAGTGTTATAAATTTAAGCACCTCATCAGCTCTCAACACAAAAATCTACAAATCAATAAAAAATGTCCTGTTTATGAATTCACTGGTGTATATAAAACCTAACAAAATATTTCACTAGAAACTTTAAACAACGACCAAATATGATTAGTTTTTTGAGAGTTTGTATATAGTACATGTGTGTTGTAGCAGCAGACATCTTCATGTTGATTCAGAGTTGTGGTAATGTGTAAGTAAAAATCATAAAGTTTTATAGAGTTGTTTAAAAAAAATAGTTTGTTACACACTAAAGTCGATGCACGCCATCACTCGATGTTGTAGGGGTGAAGGACACCCTGTAGCAACAGTAGTATGCAGCCATGCGGACAGGACCTTGTATACCTGAAAGGAAACGGGATGTTTCCCAGCCCACTTTCCCCTTTTTCTGCCAAGCTTACCCTGTCTCACCATTGTGTTCCAAGTTGAGCTGTGTTCCTTTTCTAATTCATTCATATTGATTTTCTCGACTACTTCTATATTTTCCCTGTCCAATTTTCAAAGTTGTTACTAGATTATTTTTTCATTCGCATTTTAAATGTAATATAAATGTTTTGTATTGAAAATATCACTTCATCTTACACAGTTATTTAAAAGTTTAATATTGTAAACATATTATTTAATAAAAATATAACCTCTCCATTCATATAAAAGTACGTAACCTTCAGACAACCAATCTCCAATCATTCACAAAAAATATTAAAAAATAGTGACATGAGGAATTAAAACTATTAAATAACAAGACACATTACTCCCTTTTAACACAGATTTTTTAAAAATTCAAACTAATGTTTTTTTTTTTCAACCTTACAAACTATATTTACAAATGTTTATACAAGATTACAACAATTTTTTTCTAATTACTTTATAACATTTGGACATTTAAACACACAACAAGTATATTAACAATCATTTTAAGAAAGTTCTCATTTTACAAGTTATTATGAAAAAATAAATAACAAATATATACAACAAACATTTTAAAAACATTAAGATTTCACATTTTGAAACAAATTTTGATAGTTATTTTACAAAAAAAAAATACATTATTTAAAAAAAACGTATAAACAATCTTCTTCTGAACTACAAAATCTTGACAATTTTGGTGCATATATCTTATAAAATTAGCTATGTACATTTAATAACACACTGATACCCCGTTCATAAAGATGCACTGAGGGGCATTCATACGTCACATCCGGATACTGATTTTGCCACACACACACATGCCAACAAGAGCTGAAAAACACTCACATGTAGCTTCCACATTTCAATAATAACAATGATATGTAATCCCATGTTGTGAATAGTAGTATACCATGTTGATGTAGGTAATTTCTTCTTTGAATAGTGGCAGGGGAAATTGGATCGAAGACACGTTCGATTTTCACATGAGCTGTAGTTAGACAGTAATTTTCTCTCGAGTGGAGAGAGAGATGTTTATGTAGGAGATGCTGAAAACAGCTGTAAATATTGCAGAACGTTGTTGTAGATATTGCAGACAGCTGTGGAGTCTGTGCTGCTGTGTGTGGTGCTGGCAGATGGACATTATTTGCGGTGTGATGCTGGCAGTTGGGTGTAGGTGGCTGTGCTGTATTTATTGTGGTGCTGAAACAGATTTTATGGGGGGGTATTAGTTACGGATTTTGTAGTGCCCCCAGCGTAAGCTCGATACTCCATCTGGCTGAATGTAGTCCTTATCGTCCAAACCTGGCAACACTACCTTGGTCATGCATTCGGTGTAGACTTCATGACCACACAAACTAAAGTTATGTTGGGTCCCCAAAACCGTGGTGCAATTTTCGAGGCAATTTCGATAATCCTCACATCAGGAGCTTCTGTAGGACGTTAGATTTTATGCCTGTGTCTTGTGTATACATTGTTAATTTGCAGCAACATATGCTTAAAGCTTAGGATGTAAACCTATGAAATGTTTGACTATTCAGCCAACACATTAATCTTTCATAACTCTGGTACGGTGTTCGTTCTCTTAGGAGAATCCTTGCGGGTTATTGAGTGCATAGTTAGATATATCAAACCGTGCTCTTAAATATGGGGCAATTACTTTATAGACCTCATCGCAAGCGACACAACAGACCTATGAATCTGTATCACAATAAAGGAGGGCTAAGGTTGACGGAGGAAATTTGGTACACATATACTGATAGTGAAATTCATACAGGGTTTATTTCTATAGATAAAGAACGGCAATACCAGTGTACAAAGGTTTGTTAAACATAACAGAACTCTTTGGCATCTCGATAAGGACTAGATTTATCATCAATTATCTGCCTTGCCTGGAATGCAGGATGACCTCTAAGCTCTGCAGCCCAGTATATTGTGTCATACCTGAACTACTCTTACATCCCTTTCCCAGCAGACATTCTGCAAAGTTTATCCATATACGAAATTATTCATCTGATCGATTTGAAAAACGATTTCTCGAGTTCGTTCGCAGCCTGTGCATGCTTTTCAATGTTAAATTCCCATCCATGCCTTCTGCTCAAAGTGAAGAACGCTATGAACATAATCAAGTTTGGCCCCATACATCAAATAGTGCTTCAGTATAACATATTTCTTCCGCCGCATGAGTGTCAAAATAAGTTTTTCATGCGAGCCGTTCGGATGTATGGCAGATACTGGGGCCAAAGGCAGATATGATAGAGCATTGTGACATTCGTCTAGAAAAGACAAATCCACTTCCGCGAAAAAACGTGTCACTGTCATTCACAGTGTTTGTGAAATCCCACAGTGAAAACATGTTATCCTCAACCGACTCAAAATTGCCAATTGGAAGCTTGGATCACATTGTGTGACCACAGCCCATTCACGTCTAAATATTATATATATATTGATGCCACACTGGGGTCATAATCTTCACCCATGTAAATATTATTGGCTTCTGCACACCTTATGGAAACCTGGATAACGCCGCCCCTAACCCATGTTCTACAAAAAGATACATATCTGGGTTGGTTAAAAACTCTAGCAGTGCATGTGTCATTGACAATAAAGCATCCCATGAAAGAGATGGAGCTGTGACGTAAATGGCAGGGTTAATACCCTAATGAGCCAAACATATGGTCCTGAAATTCTCAAACATATCTGTCATCAAACAATTGTCCACACGTAAATAGCGAATAGCAACCTGAAACAAGTTTACACAGTTGAGTGCATCCCACGCGGCTTGAGCATGAGTGTAATCCTCATCGCTAATGCCTTTTCCTTTCATCACATTATGAAATGCATCCTTTCATGGGAGTGATGGTACACATCAGACTGTCTGGCGACTTAACAATGTCATAAGGAAAAACTCCCTTCAGTTTTGCCAATTGAAATTGGGTATTGTCCAAAAATCTCGAGCAGGTGTTACTCAATTACACAGGTTGTAAATTATCTGCCAACGTTTCCAGAGAGGTGCTCATTAACTGGCATGAATCAATAAACCATAATTTGAAATATTGCGCCTTTCCATTGAAATCAATCCAATTGGGTATTTGTTTGGTGATGGATATATATTTCTATAGGGTCATTCCTAAGCACCTGAATTTTACCTGCATTTTCGATTACCATGGTTCTATCTGGTTGTGTTATGTGACATTCAGCCAAAGGCTTTATGAGAAAGTGAGCATCATTATTTTGCAGGTTATGAAAGACATTGACAAATATCATACAAGTTACTTAATACTAACGAAATTTAAAAAAACTTTCCCACCCAACTTATTTTCAATCATTCCACAATCATTAGACATACTCAGGTCCATTTATTCATCAATCTGACATCCTACTACAAACAACATTATTCTAAACAGACTCAGGAGCCATGAATATGCACCCTCTGCTTACGCCTAGTATAAGCAGCTTAGTTCTCAGTTTGTTTTAGTCGGTCCATAATGTACACCCAAGCACACATCAACCCACCTGTCCAGATTATCTTAAAACTACTTAAAACTAACAAAAAACTGGTAAATTATAAAAATTTTAAGCAATTTTCATTCAAATTGTAAAGAGTTAAAAGCAAATACTGGTAAAATTGTAAAATTTTTTAACTGTTACCAAAAAAAAGTTACACTAAAGAAAAATTGTGATACAAATTACCAAAATGAATTAAAAGCCCCTAGTTGTTTTTTAACTTATTTCCATACATAAAGTCTAGTAGCAAAGGTGGTGGTCATTGAACGAGACCTGAACCCACGTCAGATAAGCCAGGGCTCAGCACTAGCCCTGGCGATCTCTGGTTGGCTTGTCGTAATCCCAGCAGAGTTCTGGGGGTGGCTGCTCAGTTAGGCATGGTATAGGGTGGAAGTGGAGCTGAAGGTCCGTTCTGATGGTCCCTTGACCCTACACCATCACAGGAAATGCCGATAGATCCCAAGCAAGCGACTGTTTCACGAACACGGGCGATTCACGCCCTTATCACTGTCGCGAACACCCGACAGCAGGTCAGGTGGGCTGGCAGTGCGGGCTGAAATCGATCCACAGATCGGACGCACACTGGAGAGGAGGTCTTTACTCCGTGATGCCAGAATACCAAATGAGGATTTGCGGCTAGGAACCCCTATTTATAGCCCAGACACCCTCCAATGTTGCAAAATTTATATGTTGCTATTCACCTCAAATCTATATCAATCGAAAAATTAACGTAATTTCAAGCGTTTTTCGGTCAAATATATGTAACCTTTAACCAAATTTACGAAATTAAAAGGATTATTTCTAGAACGAACAAGTTTTTAGCTTTTGGAGTGCACACATTGAAATTTAATATGGAAAATTTGTATTTATTCAGTTTTAAGCAATTGTATGTAATTTGAATTACGTTATTATTTAACAATTTCATCCACCAATGAATTTCTTTCGCAACACAAGCTTTTTAAACCCTCAATTTAATGCATTTTTATGTACGAATTTCTGTTTCGATTATAATTTAATTACATTTTCGTTAATTATTCCTTTGTGTAAATTGTAATATATTTGATTACTGACTTACAAATATATCTTAGCCGGGATTCAAGCCCAGAGCATTGATACTATAGCATAATCTAATTGATCTACAGAGGCTGGCAGAAGAATAAACAATTGTGTGTGTAAATAAGGCATGTTGTAAAATAATAGTACATTTTCCAATTATCTTTGCCATCAGACTGTTTCAAATATCTTTATTTGTTTTTAACCAGTATTTTGTCAAATGTATAGGTACGTTTGTTATTGGATTTTTTCCTATGATTTTTTTTTCATTGCTACACTTGTTTGTGTTAATGAACATAGGTTGATAGAAACCAAACTTGCAACACTTTTATTCCTTTCATAGGAAAACAGATTTTCTTTTGATAGTTTTAAAGAGGTGGGGTTAAATAAATATATCAAAGGAATTCATTTTAAAACATAAATTTATGTACAACATTTTAACACAAGTCAGTACAGGTTGTTCCAAAACATATCACATATTAGACAATTGTTTCATATATATATAAACACATCATCTAACAAGTAAGTACAGATTGATCCAGAAATTTATTTACAACATATTAACACTAGCACGTATAGGCTGTTCCAATAGATAGCACACATTTGACAATTGTTTCGAATACACACACACACATCATTAAACAAGCAAGTACAGAGTGTTACAAAAATATACACGCCATTTTAAATTTATCCAAATATAACTTCGAAAACATAGAATAGGTGAGTATAGGATGTTACACAAATTTAAGTACCATTTTTTTGTTTTACTATAGGATATTACAAAATATATTTTTTTAAATTCATCTAAACAAAGATACAAAAGGTGTTTCAAATAATCACAAACAATTTAAAGACAAGTTATAAGCTATTAGCAACTTCTGTAAACAATGTTTTCAAACATTTTCTTAATATTGGATTTAAGTTCTCTTCTTGAACTGTCTTTTAAGGAGGGAACATTTCTTACGCCCTGGTTTTATCCTGTATGTTTGAACAGAAACTTCTTTACATTCAGGGTAATGTAAAACAACACTTTCAACTATATCTGGATATGCTTCGACATAATACTAGGCAGAAGAGGCATTATTGCAGCATGTAAAACAGAGGACATTTGGTTGTGTCATTGCATTGAATCAATAGATGGCGTTTTTTGTATCATAGCAGAAAATAAATCACTTTAAAATTAAAGAGACTGTCACAAGTTTCTGTAAACTCACATAGAAGACCGTTACACCATAGCCATAATTTATGTTAGACTTTCCTGGTTTAACACTAACATAATGGTTTCCAGGATGAAAATACATATTACTCATCTGCAATCCAATACCTAACTGAAAACAGTTAGTTAGGAACAATGGATGGATATTGAAAAAATAATTCTCTAATGTTTGAAGTAAAACAGTGATTGTGGACTAAACTTTATTTTTGCTAATATTATAACTTGATGCACATAACATTTTGAAGAAACAAACCCAGTATGAGATAGGTAACCAAACGTTTTGCAATGATGATATCAAATATGAATATCATTATCACATTCTTTGAAATACTGATATGGCAAAACATTTTCTCCTGTATAGATAAGATGATTCAAACATTATTCTTCCTCACAAAATGTTGTTACAACATGTTCACCCTTAAGCTTAAGGTTACAGTCTACTATGTATGGTCTACAGTGATTTACAAAAATTTCGAACTGTTGCATTAGTTAAACATGAATCAAAACTACAAGGCTTATTGCATGCTGACAGATTCAGGCCAGTATGTACAATTAAATTGAATGTCCGACTCGCACATTTCCTTAACATGTGAATATGCTACATTGTAAGTTACAGAATACAAACCATTTTCAATAAACACATACTTGCAAATTTGCGAGAACAGTATTCTGAATTAGCCACTTCATATGCATACACGTTGCATTGACGGGAATACTAAACCTCCTAGTTCGAAAACAAAGTTGTGGATGTCTCCATCACAGGTCACCTTCCAACAGACAGTGATTCCCTGGTTGAGGTCTGGGGAGTTGATAAGTGATTACTCCATTTCCCCGTTCCTCTTTAAGCTCCCTGGTAAGGTTGGCTACCATTAATTCTTCTAAAGTAGATAAAAGTTCACTGTCAGGGTGGAAATACCTCAAAGCACAATCATTCCATGCTATGCCTTCACCAAAGCGAGTGCCAAGGATGCTATGGAAAGTATAGCACCAATGTTCTATATTATTGCATACTTGAACTTGTAAAATACCATCATGACTTCAAGAAAACTCTTCTGTGTCCTATTTGCAGGACCACGTATACGCCTCTAGGCTTGAAGATCCTAGCCATGACTGGCAACTTAATATTAAGCTATCTCCTTTGTATAGCTGTTGTTACATTTAAGTGTTCTTACTTAGCCACACTTTACAGTTCCACATGCCACAGGGAGTAATTAGTTCCTGGTTTCCTATGTATGTAAAATGTTCCTTGTTGTTACATTGTTCTCTCCATACTGTAGGAATAGAACAACATTCCTTCTGCACAATATATTCAAATGCTAATTGGTTCTAACTGCAAGGTAACTTTCTATGATGACACAAATTAAACAAAGGACAGAATATTCACCCAAAATAAACATAGAAAACATTTAAAGTGTAATCCCGACTGATTAATGAGAAATACCAATGTCCTTCTCCATTACACATCTGAATCTGTAGTGGACTATCTTCTTCAATGCGAAACCACACTCGCCTGTAACCTGGAGTAACACTAACGTAATGATGTGATAGATAAAACCTCTCCATCCTAACTGAAGCTCCAGTGTACCGTTATTTCTTTTTATAGTTAGATTTTCTTCCTGTTTGGGATAATATTACTTGTTCAATGACATCTTGGTTAAATCGAATTTACAGACACAAGCATTGCTCTACCAAACTTCACAATCCCGCATTCCACAAGGCGACATTTTAATTCGATTACTTCCTATAATTTAGGTGATGATTTGTTTATTTTTACATGTTTCAGTCCACAAGGTAGGGCAGTTGTAGAACTCTCTACTTAATTTATATTTTATTTGTTTAGATCCTGGTTCCTTGATTATTTCTTCACTTGCACATTTAAAACATAGATCCCCAGAAGAACAAGGCAGGTCGCTGTCGGGTCGCATGTTAAAAACCGAGCAGCCATCTTGCTCATAACACAATACTGCTTCTTTATACATATTTCCTGCGAAACTTTGCATAAAGTTCCAGTGTTCATCTCCATTGCACATCTGGAATTGGAAGTACATGTTGTTTTAGAGACTTGAACCACACTTTCTTGTACCCTGGAGTAACACTTGTACATCTGCTTTGGGTTGAATTTCTCAATTTTTAAAGTCTTATGAAGGTATGAACATGTATCAAACCATTTTTCGAAATTATTATCTTTACATGTAGGTAGGATGTTGATATAAATACTCTTCGTAAAGCTTTGCTTTTGCATTGTGAACAAAACTTTTTTCTCACTGTGGTTAGTGTTATAGCGTTTTACTATCGAATTGATACTTGAACTGCCGTGATATCTTCTGATGTTTACGACTTCTGCATTGGTTAAACTTTTTACAATTTTCTTCTGTGTTTTGCCAAGTATGTATATGGGATAGTCTTCGAGGAGCACATCGTTCACATATTGGAAATGGTTTTCGTAAGCTATATCACCAGTGTCCCATTTTAAAAAGTGTATTTTGTAAGTATGATGTCGAAACATCAGTTTGATTTCTGGATTTAAAACAAACCAAGGCATAGGAGATTTAAAACTTAATATTTTTGTGTCATTAGCATCAGTTGCATATGAAATGTAAAGTTATTCAATTACAGAAGATTTTTCTTGGTAATTTTCGAATCCTTGCATGTAGCACATAATTATGTTATATTTTTTTACACTCACAAGTTTTACAATATGTACAGAAACTATCCAAACATTTTTCAATATCTCTGGTCGCCTCAGAATCCACTTCATCAACCCTGGAATCGTCCATTACAACATCGAGGATAATTGCAACTTCTGTTAGCTGTTCCAACCTTTGCGACATACAATCCCTCCGCAAATGTTGTTTATTCACATCGTTAACGAAAGCGGGCATTCCATGTGGGCAGTCTTCACATGGAAAATAAATGAAGATATCCTCGTCTGTTCTTAAATGTTCAGAAAGGAATGGATAGACAAATTTTATTTCATGGGCCGCAAAAGTGATGACAAATTCTTTAGGTAGGACCCCCAATTGACCACAGTGTAAACTCAATAACATTTTTGTCTTTCTGTAAACTAGAATCGCATTGTATAATTCTATGCAATCCTCATTGTAATTATTGCAGCAATGCCCTTTGTCCATTTTACCTGTTGCGAGATGCCGCAGAGAGTAGTAATCCCTGTAGATGATTGATCTTGATGCTGCTGTGGACCGTGGTGTCATTCTCGGTGGTGTGTATGCTTGGCATCATTCTGAATACTCTGGATGCCTTGTGTTCTCAGATGTAATGCAGATGCCTAACTAGGTACTGCCGACTGCTAATGCAATGCACATACATGCGTGCACACAATATGATCTTGCCAGCTGACGACAATGAGAAAAAATTTAGTTATTTGTCATATAGTATATGGATTCAAAATGGCCACCATTTTCTTCAAATTTCTTTAAATTTGCTTAAATTTGGGGCTTTTTCCAAATAAAGTTGAATTTGACATATTCCAGCTCCGATAGAAGTCATTTCAGGCTGGATTCGTGGTATTTCATTAATATTATTTCGAAAGCTAGTATTTTTAAATAAGAAATAAATTTATATTTTGTTCAAATACACACATTTTATGATAAATAGGAGATCCAAAAAAAATATTTTATGGGAACTTTGCTTTCGTAAAGAAATTCTATGTCCAAGATACATTTTTCTCTGCTACATACAAATATTTGAATACGTATGTTTTCCATACTTAAAATCTTCGACTTGTGTATTGCATAAATGTTATTAAATCGAATGATATGTGATTCAAAATAGTGTTATTTGAGAATACATAAAAATTCATTTAGTGAAAATGTCTCTTGTACGAAAGTATACTTAGTTATAGTTTCCTGCATTACTTTCCTAAAATAAGATCGATGTGGGATTTTAAAATTTATTTTCAGTTTGCTAGAAAATGCTATATAAATTAAACTTACACATTTCTTCTAAGTTATCGGATTAAACTATTTTTTTTGTAAAATCTGCTTATAATTTCATTGAATTTAGTGGATTAAAGACATTTGGAACGTCATTCTTAGTGTTGATGAAATTTTTTTCCCAGCAGAACTTGTGAAATTTTATTTAGCTGGAAGCAAATATTCAGACAAGGTAGTGTCTGGGATTGGAGAATACGGTAACCATTTTCTGGCCAGGTCATTGCTCTGGGGGATTATGAGGGAGGGAGTGGGTGCATAGCGGTGTAACAGGATTTTTCCACCCGCAGAGCTGCTTCCAAACCACTGTCCATAGTCGCCATTTTAGTTTCATGTCAAACCTATGGCTGTATACATGGTTACCTGACTTTGCTCTAAGAACTACCACTTCAATGCACGCGCTCATCAAGCTGCCGACCTCTCATCCAACAATGGAGGGTATCCGGACTTCCGTGTTGGCCAACCTACCGTACGCCCGACTGTTAGTCACGATTCTTGTTAAGCCCTTTCTTGAGTTATCTGGCCAGGATTCAAACCTCACTCCTAATCATATAATACTGTGGAAAATATTTAACCTTTGCTAATAATTTCTGTTTTTAATAATCGTAGCTTAACGTGTGAATTCCTCTAAGAGTGTTAACCACAGGTTTCGATAAACTTTTATTACAATAAAGTTCCAGCAAGAGTTAGGTGAAAATTATTCGAACTGGTAAATTTTGTTTTCAGTTAAGACATTTTATGTGATTATTTTTCATGTGAAACATTTCGTTGTAGGTATAATTCACAATGCATATGAATAGTGTGCTAATTGTTTCCTTCATTTGGAAGTTTGCGTGCATCTATAATTTTTTTAAATAATCCATTCGATTTTTTCATTTGTAAATGTGGATTTCCGAAGCTAGTCTAAATGTGTTCGTTACGAGAATGTTTTTAACTTTCACTGCCATACGTTTTTGATGGAGCTTGTGCTAAAATTGTTTTATTCTTGGAAAATGGTAAGTGGTTTCCCTGCAATTCACTACTTGCTTCCATTTTTTAAATTACATTTAAATCATTTTACATTGTGGGATAGATGTTTGTGTCAAGTATGCTGTTGGAAATATAAACAGGTAATTTTTATCGATTTGTCACAATTTTTAGTTATTTTAATGTCGATGAGTTCTGTCAACATATTAGTCCACAATTAGACGGTGCCTCTGGTTGTTTCCAACACACAACTTACAAGTCTACGTAAATGCTAAGCTGGACTCATTCCTACAACCACCTCCAGATTGAATGGACATGTTTAAAAATAATTTAATATTGGAAGGTATGTTTATAACTCGGAAGGAGATGTACGAGTATGTCTAGTATGCTATTGTGTTCTGTTAAAATTTAAATATTTTGTATCATTTTGTTATAAGTTTGAACGTCTATGCACTGAGATAAATTTTCGATGGATGTTTTGTTAACGTTATTCAAATTGATGAACAGCGTTTGTAAATAATTTCATGCTTGGAATGTGTTAAATCTTTATCCTAGGTTAATTTTTTTAATTTGAACATCTTGTGTTAAGTGGAGCTGTTTGCAAGGGAAATGTTTACTTGTTCGTTGTTTAAAATTTCTAGTGAAATATTTTGTTAGGCTTTATATAAACTGGTGAATTGGTAAACAGGATATATTTATTGATTTGTAAATTTTTGTGTTTCTACTTGCCTGTGCGTTTTGATGTTGAGAGCTGATGAATTGCTTAAATTTATAACACCTAACTTGGTAGGGAAATAGGATATCTTTTTGGCTTTGTTAATCAGTTCATTAGTAAATTTGCATATTTAGAATGTATACTTCCATCTTGGACATTAAGTTAGGATATTACAGCAGGATTGCTAGGAGAGATAAGCTCACATTACTGTAGGGAAATATTTGTTTCATGTAGTATGTGCATCGTAAACATAATTTTTATCAATTTGTCACATAGTTGTGTGTATTTGGATGTATTCGCCTCTCTTTTCAATAGCTATTTCCTAACCATTGTTATTTCGCCGAAATGTTTCCCACCTTTCACTTATGTAGAGCTCAGTTGCCTACAATCGACATCCCGCCCGACACACAGCTTATAAGTCGCCACAAACCCTACAGCAACCTCCCGATCGAACGGATGCATATTAAAATAATTTAACATTGTATGGTACGTGTTTTAAAATCCCTCATTAATGTGTTTAGGAATACTGCAGTTTAATTCAAGTTGTGTAATTTATTGTCTCTTAAATTATATGTATTTGATAGTGCAATTGTACCTATAATTCGTTAATTTATCTACTTACGACAGCAGGATAGCTGGGGTCTCTTATTTGTTTGAAATTTCCGACTCGAGGATTCCTTCGTGTAAATTATATTACTGGCTTTCAGGAAATCGTATTCGCCTCTCTTTTCATTTCATTCATTATATATTTACTAATACGCCATAACCTCTGCCACCTGCCAAACGACGGTGGTAGCAAACATGTCTTAGCCCTCAGTCGCCTCACAGATGGGAAGGAACACAATAACACTAAATATTACACAATACATATATACACCCCTTACACAATACCACACACCTCAGTATGACAGACATCCGAGAGTGAGGACGTAACATGGCGCTCCCATAATAAAGTACCTTAACACACTCTTACACCAAACTATATACTTATCAATTCACACAAAATTAAAAAATCGAACAATTAATTCAATTAAATAAATGGGATCAATCATTCAAAATTATTTTATCTTGTTAAAATCGGATTAAGATTGGATTAAGCCTTAATCCGATCAATCAATTCTATATAGATTTGTTAATCCGATTAATAAAAAGTGAAATAGAACCTACCCGCCCCTACTACTGGTAAGCATTGCTTTCCTTGCGTCTATGGAATAAACGCCACTGTAGTCGAACGTTTGGCTAACAGTGACGAATTTTTGCCCCGTTGTCCATTGAGACTGAAATAGTGTGATTCGCCTACCTCATCCAGACAAACCGCAGCGGCGAAACGCATAACGTGAGTGAAGAGCCGATGAGGGTGATTGAGGTGAGTATGGAGCAGCGCCGGAATAAAAGGACGGGAGATCCTTGAGGAAATCCAGCGACCGGCACGATTCCCACATGCGAAAACCCGGGAGTGACCCGGCCGGGTATTGAGCCCGGTTCGTCGTGGTTGGTAGCGAGCGGGATAACCGCTCAACCACGGCGGTCGCGACGCATAACGTGTCTCCAGCAGCCTTGGGTTAGTACGCGTCCGGCTCGGCGATCGATCACACGTTTCGGCGACAGCGACTCTACGCGATCTCGCCGGCAGAGGCGCTGAGGCCACGTGATCCCGACTACAGTGACACCCGCACCAGCGAGTCGTCGAACCGACAGCCCCCCCTGCAGCCGCGCTTATCGTCTTACCGCGACCTTCGTTTACGCTCCACCTGTCCGGTGTCGTGTTTAAATGTTGACCGCGTTGTTGCCTTACTGCAGTTGCCCCGCCCTCAATATGCATAGGCATAATATTACTTTGGTGTAGGCTATTCACGGTAAAGTGAACACTTTTGAAAGCCCTGCTTAAGATCTACTTGTATAAACGTTGTTGTATATTCTTCCGCCTTATGCAAAATTAACTTTGCTATGGGCCTCGTCACTTTATTCATGCGTCGGTAAAATGAAACTGTGAAATTAATAAGAAAGTAAATATTTAACAAGTATGCTCATTTTTACACTTAGATGCATTATAACACAGAGAGTGAAAGAATTAATTTTAAGCTATCACAAATGGTTACTTGACACTTTTTTATTTGACGTTAACATATGGTACTACTTTCCATCAATCGTCACTCACTGCGTCCATTAAAATATATGCATGCACGGCCAGTGACTTTTTCTAAGGTTCGTTTCTAAAGTGCTAATTTTATCGTGAACAGCCTTTAAATATTTTATTGTTGACCTCGTATGTTAAGTTCCGAGTGCGGTGGATGATATACACTGTGTTTGTTACTTACATGACAATATTAATTTACAAAAGGTAGTTAAAATGATAAAGAATGGCTGAAAGGACAAAGTAACTAGGGGCTTCAAAAGTGCTCACTTTACCGTGAACAGCCTATGAAGGCCCTTTCACATGATCAAATTTTTATTTAAATAACCTTACAATTTTTATTGAATTCAATACATGTAATGCTATGTGACCTCATTGAAACGTCAGTTCGGCTATTTTCTCTTTCAATTTCTTTATTATCTCATTTTCTTTCGATATTTTCGTTTAAAACATAGCCTATGTTTTCTTGAATCCATGATTTCGATCGTTTATCGCAGCTTTTCTGACAATATAAATGGAAGTTATTTTAATAGTACTATAGTTTTGTGCACGCATTTAAAGTTTTTACAAAAATAAGTACGAATGTGTACAATAAAATTAATTATATTTGTTGAGCTTTAACCAATCATTTTCGTGTCGTGCACGAGACGTAGATATTTCTAAAAATTTCCTTTTGTATTTTTGTAAACTGATTTTATTATAAAGTTTGTGATAAATTTTCATGGGGAAACTTGGAAGCTTTGACTGCAATTCATTGAATTGCAAATGAAATTATTTTTTAGTTGAATAAATTGCATTCATTCAAGTAATTGACTTAAATAAAAGTGTTTTTTGATCGTGTGAAATGGCCTAAGTCTTGCGCTGCTATAGTACGTTCCGGTATCTTCACACTTTTTGAATCAAACATTTGTCAAAATCACCCCTTGTCTGACGCATTTTGTTGTTTTCTAAATATCCCGTCTATCACAAGTGTTTTATACTTATGTTAAAAAAAAAACACAGTATATTATTTTCGGATAAATTGAATTTTTACATATATTTTTACCTACAAATTATATTATTTCATTTGTAATTAATATGAAGAAGACCAAAGAGAAAATACGTGTGTTGGTAATGCCCAGTAAGAAATAGTTATAATGTAAAATATTAACCTGAATGCGCACGAATACGGCTTGTTGCCCCTTTGGTCTAGTTTTCTTTATTTCGTTGAGCTTTGTTTGCATGAGGCGCAGGACTAGCCTGGAAGTAGAACTTTGGCAGTGTGTTTCAGAAAAATTGGCGGTAACTGTGAATGGACTATAGTGCGGTTAGTGAACCACGATTAATTTTACGAAGCTAACTGATGCACGTCATTACGTTCTGAAGCACGCACAATACGGTTGGATGTCTGAAAACTCGTGGTCGTCAGAAACTCGCATAGCCCCCCACCTGTCTCGACCACATCATCAGACACTGATAAATGGCGATAATAGTTTGGAACCATGGGTGTTATACGTACGAGTTTCTTGGTATACATACAAGTTTTCAGGGCGTCGTGTACCAAGACACTTTCGTCTTGGTATGCGAAAATACCAAAATTTCAACACTTGCGATAACTTGTAACAAAAAGCACCACAAAAGTATTTCGATTCGAATACCTTACTTTGCAAAAAGACATGTGTGACCGGATGACATCCAAGACTGTATGATGTTACCGAGGTTTCAGAGGGAGACCAGGACATCAGTGATCTTGAGTTCATATCCAAAGAAGTTTGATTTTATTTGTGATTTTATTTTACTGTAGTTAAATGAAGTTTTTGCGCTGTTTGTTATGTAGTAAACTACAATAATTTTCCTTACGTGCCAGTGTGTAGTTAAATGTAAAATATGTGCATAAGATTTTCCGTATTACTAGCTTACAGTTTGCGGTTTTTTTTTATATTTTTGTTTATTTTATTTTTTTATTTATACAGAAAGAAATTGATTTTTTTTAAATATAAATGTATGTTTTAGTAGTTCAGTTTTTTGCATGCCTTTAAGGGTAATACGCATTTTTTTAAATAGCCTTGTGAAATCATCTAACCACGATGCATAAAATAATGGCTTAGCTATTTCTTTCGTGTGAATTTGCATTGCGTACCAGTTTTTCGTTTAAGGTGCCAGTTTTTTGTGAGGTCAGTACCATGACTTCACAGTTGCTATCTAACATCCGTGGTTGGAACACACACTTCAGGTTATTGTCACTGCGCACACATTCACGAATATTTCGAGGAAGGTTTTTTCCCCGTGCATGCAACACTGTGGTTATACACTATGGGTACGGCAAATTATACTGTAGCCCAGGCAGTAGAGCATTTTCAGCATGGTATGTGGATAAACAGTGTACCGAGGTGGAAATAACACGATTGTATGCCTTGTCCACACCTGGATACAAAGTCTCGCGATTGTGTGTAGACTGTGTTTAGAGCCAAAGTATTGAGGCAGTCTGTAAACATTATCGCATGTCCATGCTAAAATACAGCACTCGAGTCAGTTTGAGGTGTAGGTAGCACGACCAGCGACATTGCTGCATGTGGAATGACTGTTTGCGCGGTGACTATTTTGTGCGAAATGAGAAAAGCAACAAACGGCGGTGGACTCGTGAAATGTTGGCAGAGGGACCGCAATTCGGCAATACACTTTTCCTGAAATTAAAAGTTGAAGATAGTGTGGTTTTCCGTAATTTTACTCGTTTGACTCCAAGTGGCTTTGAAGAATTGCTTCAGGTGGTTGGCGGAATGATCTTCAAACAAAATACTAGATTTAGAGAAACAATCCTAGCAATCCTCAGGTTGGCAGTCACACTGTGTTTTCTGGCGAGTGGTGACTCATTCACCTGCCCCATGTACTCCTTCAGAATATTGAAGCAATCCGTATAAACGTTTGTTCCCGAAGTTCGTAAAGCATCATAACTTCGTTGAAAGGATTAGTGAAGGTACGTATAGATAATCATTACAGTTTGAGCAAAACAAATGCAATCGTGTATTTAATGTAGGAAGTTCTCTGAAATGAGTTGTACAAACAGTATTCAAAAAAATTCATAGTATCTAAATTAAGAATATAAATTATTTTACAAATAAAGAAACTCGTACGAAATTTACAAAGGGGTGTAGTTTTTTAGGAATTATCCGATCTTCGCGCCAATTGATGTTTTCACCTCGACAGTTATTATGAACCACATGGTTCAAAGAAGACTATAATGAAAATTCGCTGTCATTAGACGGTTCAGAGTTTGGGATAGTGAAGTAATGGGCGGGTTGGAGGGATGAAATATTGTGTGGAATTTTGTTGTAAGATTGAAGGGTGGAATGTCAACAGTATACATTCCCATTTCCAAACTAATAACAACACAGTTTATGTGATGTTGTCATATTTATTTATATACGTGATTTGTAACGGTTTCTCAGCAATGTGTTTACCATAACCAAAAACTCGTCTCTTGAAGAAACAGCTGAAAGTTTCTGCATACATTTTAGAGCTTCATGTACTGGAAATCTTCGTGTTTCCATGTGCGCTTAGAGTTGCCGGGGGTTTTGAAATGGGGTGGAAGTAGTAGGGGCTGGATTGTTTCACCCCACTTTTAGTCCCATAAGATTAACCTAGCTCCACAATGTGCTCCTTAATTGCTCCACAATCGCTATATTTGCTCCGTCTGCTGGCTATCTACTCTGATACCTGATCCCTTCGCCCTTCATCCAAACCATTCAGCTGTGCTGGGAATTGATCACCCCCCCCCCCCTCATCCTCCAAATGAACTAAACTGGGGTTATCATCACATGACGCGTGATACACCAACATCCCTCTCCACCCCTTCATCTACCTACATCCCCACCCCTCCCCTCTTCAAACCTCCTTAACAACTAGGTATACTGGAATTAGTTTGGGTTAGATCAGGTCCCTGCTGCGAGTCTGTACTCTCTCCTCAGATGTGGTTAATACCCTCCCCACACCTCCCCTCTGCTGTGTTATTTATTCTGGATACCTGGTAGACTATCAGTCCACCCTCCCCTCTGTTGTGATTGATCCCCCCCCCCCCCCTTTTTTTTTTCAAGTTCCTTTATCGTTTCATTTTCCCAGCGAGGTAGGCTGTCTTCAGTTCCATACTTGCTTGTTAGACAGCACTACGATAGCCATCGGCCGTCATATTAGTTGTAGAGATGACCACCAGGAGCGCTAATGTATCTTTATGCTGTCATCGGCCACTATATAGCGCACAAGTTCTCGCAATGCGTGCCAGAGAGCGGCCGAGTCGCTCGCGCTCAAAGAGCCAATCTTGGTAATGCTATTCAATGTTGTTATGAACTCTGGGATCGGCTGGAAGCTTAAGACAACCCCCTCCATAATATATGTAATGCATTAGTACATACTAAAAAAAAAGTTGCTTTTGAATGGTTTTGAACCGGGTAACCCTGGCTCCATTACACGATGCATTTATTCGCTTGAATACAAGAGCTTAGATCCAAATAGAAGTTTAAAAGTGGTATTTAAAAAAAGAATCACGCAGACTAACTTGTGCATTCAAAACGAATATGTATCATGATTGAACAATCGATTAGTCAAAGCATAATTATATTAAAAATTTAGGGATTTAAGTATTATTTTGTATATAAAACTTTAAAATTGTCAAATACATATATGGAGCGAAAGGTTTATGAACTCTTATTTAAAGGGGATTTAGTTTAGAAACTCACAACAGCCAAATATTCTAAACATAATTTTTTTTATAAAAAAGTCAATTAAAAATTAATTAGTTTTTTTTACAAAACAATTATAATCTAGTGACTGATCAAACTATTCGTATTTATTACTCACATGAATATATCGGCAAGAAAATGATTATGTAACTATAACCATCGCCATCTTGAATTTTAGTAAGCATAGAAGCAATCTTTATTCTTTGTTTTTAAATTAATTATGTAGGTGCTCCGAACATCAAATATAGCACATCGTTTACCTTTCAACAGCTTATTTAAATCCTAAACTATGTCTAGCAAGATCAATTTTGAGTAATGCCCTTTTATAAATATATGCATAATTTCCGAACCAGTAATGCTATAGGGATCAGATTCATAACACACATCAACCCCAACAACAAACAAGACTACTAGATCACACGCACCTAAAGCCCTTTTATAAGTATAGTAACTCATAATTTCTCATCTACGAAAGCTACAAACAACAAATTCATAACAAAGTCATAAACCCCAACAACAAAGAAGACTACAAGGTCAAACACATCTTAAAACCTTTTGTAAGCATACTTTAAGCATAAACTTATCAAATGCACACTCATGGCCATATTTACTAACATAATATTAAATTTCATTTCCAATTTTAACCAAATTTTATTTATGACTTAGGTATTTGCTAGGGGTAATTAATGTAATGATTATTTCGGATTTTGGGGTTCGATCCTCCGTCAGGACACGTAATATTATTTCATTTCCTATTTTAACCAAATTTATTTGTGAGTTGGGTAGGTGCTAGGCTTATTTAATGTAATGGTAATTTCGGATTATCGAGTTCGAGTCTCGGTCAGAACACCTAATATTTTATATCCGAATTAAACATAGATTTAGATTTGTTTTATATTCCTGCTTATAGCATATAATGCAATGTTATTCTTAGATTACAGAGATCGATTCCCAGGGGACTCACTTAATAGTTAAAAAAAAAAAAATCTGGGAAATGCATTTTTGCACATTCACTTACGATCACTGTCTATCATATTACCCAATCGGTGTATACTGCTTAACTAATATGTATATGTTCGATGTCAACTGTCGAAGGTCGAGAATGGTGGAGTAGAGTGCAATTATATGATGCAATCATGTAATTAGCATAATCGTGGAAACCCATACTTGCATAGTGTTGCAATGAATATTTACTAGGTATGCATGTACACACATGCGTAATTAACAACTAAACTTTCACCAAAGTAATATATCCTCTCAGCAAAACAGCCAAACTTGAACTGCCTTTTCATTTGTTTCAGAATTGCAATTATGTTTTTTTTCATTAATATTAGTTGTTGAAAGTATTACACTTACACTATGCTAACATTCACTGTACGCACTTATCAAGTATGCACATTATATTTAGTGAGACATGTGTCTGCTCCCGAGGAACGACATCTCAAGACTAAAACATTACCGTAAACATATTCTCCATAGGATATTTTCAAGCGAAAACAGTTCCTGATTTATTTCTATCAGGTCCACGAACCCTAACAGAAAAAACAATCATGTAAGCGGTTTAAACATATACCAACAACCACAGACAGAATGTTTCAATGAATTACTCTGATAAACCATTTCATCATGTAATAGCAAAACACGCACACCAACAACAAACAATACTTCAAGGTCAAACACACACAGAGACATTTTATAACCATACTAACTCATAATTTTCCATATACCTAAGCTACAGGCACCAATTCATAACACACACCCACACAAAAACCTAAAATATTCCAATTGGCAAACCTGCTCCACCCAAGAATTGCTCCTACTGAACGAAATTAACACAGATATAATCAAAATTCACCCAAAACGAACAAATTCTACTCCAAAACACACACACAACTTATTTGCACATATCTTACCAGACAACTACAAAACCCCATACCATCGAACTTTACAAGCAAAACTAAATACTTGACAACTATATCAACATACCATACAACTCAAATGAACAAAACATACAAAATCAGTCATGATCATTTGATGAAACCACCTCAAACTATATTACTATCAACACTTGCAAAACCCCTAACATCAATCATCACAAGCAAAACTATATACCTGTAAACTATATCAACATATCATACAACACAAATGAACAAATCTCCATGTGTCTTCCAATACACATTATCACACACATTTAATCTAAGTATAGAGATATACAATAAGAAAAAGCCTCACCAATATTCAATTTTTCTAATTTACTATGTAACAACATTTAAAAACAAATTAAGATCAAATTAAAACACTCGTCTCACGCATTGTGTTATCCCATACTACAATAGCAATCAAAACTTGTTTATTTCATAAAAACCCCTTAATGAAAGAATGTTTGTCAAGATCTGCTCTTTTTAACACTTGATTCGATCGTTCTAGGATACTTAGGTCTTATCTGCATAGCAAGTATTTGCACAATTAAACCTTTCATCTCACAAGAAGCTTAAGTCTTATTTACATATAACTATATTTATCTACTTCGAAAAACATCAATATTCAAGCTTACATACTGATTTAGTCAAAACTTCTACCTAAATGCAGCCGTGGACAGTTATACTAACGCATTCTTTGTTTCAATTCTTAATGAGGTAAATACGCATATATGATTTACTATGTGCGATATTTCTTTAAATCCACTCATCTTAAACAGTAAATATTTAATAATTCTTTAAAATTAACGTTCTTTTCATCTATCATTAAGTTGGACATACTAATTTAATATAGTGTAATAACACACATGCTAAGGACTCTTTACATAACAAACAACTACTTTACATAATGCAAGTCAATGCATTACCTAACATCCTATCATAACCAAAAACATTTAAATATTTTTTTATTATTCTAGGAAGGCTGTTTCTGAAAGACTGACAAATTCTCGCAAACTTCCGAAGAACACCTTGTTTAGTGTTATCTATACAGCTTAGCATTTCGAGAAACCTAAAAAAGTTGTATCACTCATGATAGGTTAGGCATTGGGAGAATTGAGCACAGGCGTTATCAATTAACATGAGTAAAATATGTATATTCGCATAACATAAAGTACATATTTAGCGAGAATATTTTGTTATAAGTAGTATATACATAGCAATTTAAGAACCATACAGGGCAAGTAGATATTTCTTTTAATCGTGTATCAAGTAAATTAATCGAAGTATTGGTGTAATGAATATGCAAGTAGATGTAACAAGCTGAAACCAATTACCCATCGACCAATAAAAAAAAAAAGAAACAAATACAACTATAGGTTTGAGAACATACTCATTGCTTCATTGCAAGTCAAACTCACATTTTAGTACTAGTATTTACATATTGAATAACTGACATGATTATTTTCACTCTAAGTATACATATTACTATAACCAAAACTAACATCCGACTAACATATGTTTGATATTATGCAAAACTTATATAATGACAGTTTGCAACACACTACACGACAAACACACAAACAATATGCCTTTCCATTAACTATCTCGCTCTATATTCAACTCCCGTACAGCATTCATAATCTCTCTAAACCAATCTATCACAGCTCATCAACAACAACGAACCACATATACTCAGCCACATAGAACTCCATCAGTCAAACATCATGTCTTGTAGGAGAACAACGGTCTTGCAAAAAAGATGCAAGTGAGTGCTTTATATAGGAAGGCTATACAATCGCAAACTGCATTATATATATATATATATATATATATATATATATATATATATATATAATGTATGAATTTTCGAGGAAAAAAAATTGTAACAGTATGCTTTAATTACACACACACACACACACACACACACACATATATATATATATATATATATATATATATATATATATATTATATATATTATATAATAATCCATTCCCCATTGGAAGCAACTTTCTCGGAGCCCTGCTAAATATCTACTTGCAGGCCCGTTTCGTATCCTTCCGCCAAATGTAAACAAACATTGTCATGTGACTGTCATGTAGCATGTGTCAAAATCAATGTTTACATTCCATTGTGTGTGTACATATGTTTGTATACTTTCGCTACACCTAAAAATAAACATTGAAATGTGACTTTTACTTTTATACCTGTTTACAGCTTTTCAAAGAATTCTGCCATATTCCAAAAACCATGCCGTACGAATATTCACAGTTTGTCTCTTAACATTATTTAGGTTAGTTTTATGACGTTTTAAAAATGCCCGAATTGACGACAGTTCTTACGGTTATTTTACATTAACATATTTGTTTTCCACAACATAGCCCAATACATGTAATGCACGTTATTATTTTGCCACGACTGTGTTTAACACTTACTACTGCGGGGTAATAAACTATAGTATTTAACTTTTTGTTATTGATGTGTGTTGGGTTATTTCTTTAAACGGACAGCCTCAGTTGGAATAAATATTAAAACGAAGGAACAACCAGTGGAAAAGGCACATTAAATTCAAGCACGCAAATCGTGTTGCCAATTTTTGCCAGACAAACATTAAAAGATAGCGGTGAACATGCACACAAATAAGTCTACGATAACTTATATTCCGCTCATATTTCTACGTATTGCTACTTACTGTTTACTAGGTTTATTGAAATTTATCAGGCTGGGCTTAGTATTTTTCTTCTAGGATTGTGGCAAATTACGTTACACGACTATGTTTCAAACCCCTTAGGGCAAAGGTACAACTTGTGATAAATAAACAGATGTGAATGTAAATAATTAACTTCGTCATAAAAACAGGTAAAACGTATAAATAGTGCTAATCAAATATTTGAAATCATGCACACACTCAGGGCCAACGTTTTGACCACGATGCACAATGGCACGCCATTTCACACACAATGATTGTCGAAACACACATCACAGTATATTTATTACTGCCGTGGAAACACAGATTTATCACATCGTAACTTGGCAAGGTAGGTTTAAAAAACACAACGTCTACAAACGGGATGTGGTATTTTTAAGTATTTTTGGAGTAAGAATAATTTACGCTTCGTTTGCAAAAAGCAACACGCCATCATGGATCGCCACGTCTGCCATCTTCACTGGGTAACTGTTCCGCCATCATATCTAAATATATTAAAATAAGTATACAAACATTAAAATCTCTCTTCATTTGTAAATTACAAATTCAAAAATAATTATTTTACTGTAATAAGTATGAAATATGCTACAATTGAAAACAGGTATAATATTTATACTTACTAGTGAAGTGAAATTTCCCGAGTATGAAAGAGACGAAGAAAGGCAAGAGTGTGCGACAAGCCTCGCCAGCAGATAGTTTTTGCAATTGCTTTCTCGCTCGATAAAACAATACCGTACCATTACGGCCTACTCACGTTATTTCCCGCTGTTATTTTAAACTGTAAGAATGAGATGTTGTCTTCGGGGCAACCTAAATATTGAAATATTTCAATAGGCAACGTTTAATTTATAAATAGAATACTAAAAAACTAGGTTAAAATAATATTTTAACTGTGAACTATTTCTTACCGGACGTTGCTAACACGTCGCAGCTCTTGCTGTTATTAATTCGCATTTAAAAAGAAATAAATATGACAAGTTATAGATGATATTAAGGTACAGTTTAATTTATTGAACAATACAGTACTCTAAAGTTAACCACGCTGTTATATATTTGTGGAATACATGTTATTGAAAAACAAATTGACATGTTATGCCTAGTGTGTTTTTTCAAAGGTTGATTTTCATAAGTCGCTTCCATTCGGGAATGGACTGTGTATATGTATATGTGTGTATATATATATATATATATATATATATATATATATATATATATATATATATATATATATATATATATATATATATATATATAACAGTATGCTTTAATTACACACACTAATATATATATATATATATATATATATATATATTATATATATATATATATATAATATTAGTGTGTGTAATTAAAGCATACTGTTGTTTTTTTTTTTATTCATACACATTCAACACATGCATATATGAAATTACTACTCTACATATCAATCCTCTATCCCAAAAATCATTCCTTATTCCTCAAAAATCGTTCCTTATTCCTCAATTTCGTAGTCCTCAAAATTTGTTCCTTTTTCCCCAAAATTCATTCATTATTCCTCGAAAATCGTTCCTTATTCCTAGAAAATTGTTCCTTTTTCCTTGAAATTCATTCATTATTCCTTAAAAATCGTTCCTTACCCCTCAAAAATTGTTCCTTATCCTTCAAAAATTGTTCCGTATCCCTCAAAAATCATTCTTTATTCCTCAAAAATAATTTCTTACTCAAAATTTGTTCCTTTTTCCTCATTCATTCATTATTCCTCAAAAATCGTTCCTTTTTCCTCATAATTCATTCATTATTCCTCATAATTCATTCATTATTCCTCATAATTCATTCATTATTCCTCAAAAATCGTTCCTTATTCCTCAAGAATCAGTCCTTATTCCTCAAAGAACATATCTAACAAGCTATTGCAATACAACAAACAAAATCTAATACACACACATACATACAGAATAAAAACACACACGCGCAAAGAATCAAAAATATAGCAATTGGTAAACCCGCTTCACTCAAGACTTTATCCTATTGAACCAAATTAACCCGAATTAACCCAAAATTTCCTAAAATAACCCAAGTCAACCCAATATTACCCCAAAATGACCAAAATCGACTCCAAAACACACACACACACCCACGCACACACACAGAATGAATTAAAACCCTAAATATTCACCTCTTGGTACCACTTTGGTCTACCTAAACACACCTACCATTTACACTTTTCTTGAATATAGTAACATACAAGGAAGAAAATATAAAATTTAAAAACCATTCCAGGGTAATTAAACAGAACAATAAGAGTTACAATTCATTACTTTATAAAAAATATTTATGCAAAACTCAAAAGAAAAAACCTATATCCATATACAGTTCACATACAAGAAATAAACAATGTTTATATCATAGTCTGATACCCTGCGAAGACAAATACCTTTATTGGTAAGAACCTTGGTTCGAACATTCTGCCAACCCTTACCTACACACACACACACACACACACACACACACACACACACACACACACACACACACACACACACATTAGAGAACATTTTCTATAATAAATACTTATGTTAGACTCATCTCCTACACAATATTCACTTATAAATTTAACTTCGAAATTCACATTACATTGTAATTGTTTGATACATTCATTTATTTTTCAAACTTATATTTATAATAAATTCTTTCATTTCACGTACCCCGCTCATCAAAGCTTCATTTACAGAAACAGAGAGCTCACCTTATTACCATTCCACACACAACAATCTTTACCGTTCATTCGGAGGCACAATATCTTCTTTATTTGTAAAAGGGAAATATCACATTCCTTCAATTAGTGACAAAATAAGTCTCTAATCGTTGATGTTTCTCTTGTATTGTTTTAGAAACACACACACTTTTTTCGAATTTAGGTCCATTTGGATGTTCCAACAGCGACATAATAACGCACGTTTTTCCACATGGAGGAGGACCGCTTATTATAAAACGTATATTTACTGGTAAAAGAATATCATGTTTCTGTTCAATTACGTTTTCTTTATTTACAATTATAGGGAGATATACATTTTTTTTATAACCTTCATTTTTACACAAATACACAGAATTACATAACATAACGTAATGTAATGGAACATAATGTATCGTAATGTATTGTAACGTACTAACATAACCTATTGTAATGTACTAACGTAACATATTGTAATGTACTAACATAACATATTGTAATGTACTAACGTGACGTATTGTAATGTACTAACGTGACGTATTGTAATGTACTAACGTAACGTATTGTAATATACTAACGTAACGTATTGTATTGTACTAACGTAACGTATTGCAACGTACTAACATAACAATGTACCGTCACATAACGTATTAACATAAAACTATAAATGAGAGGCTATTTGTAGGCATGCGTTCAGTTTAAAATAATGCTTGTATCTGTAGAAAATATTGAGAAACGCGTGCTTAAGGTGTTGCAGATGGCAAGTCTTCGCCCGTTGTTCCTGTCTTACTACAAAAGCCTACACTATCATTAGATTATTCCACTTGTGATGATTTACCTTCCATCACAACTATCAAAGAAGGGAGAACATTCATATAGAACACATGCTTATATAATGTTTTCACAACAGAACATTATGTTTAAGTATCACTCGAACTCAGTCAGAGAAAGAGAGCTCTTAGTCGAACAACATACGAAAGGCGAATAACGTATTATCAACAATCTCAGTATATGTCTTAAAAGTTATTTGCCAGGTGTGGGACTCGAACCCACGCTCCCATACAGGGAACCAGACCTTAAATCTAGCGTCTTAAACTGCTCAACCAATATAACAATTTTATAAAACATTTTATTATAATGAAAAGTGTTAACCTTTACCTTGGTTGACATAATAGAGTCTTAACCTTAGATTCAAAATCGACTATATAAAACAGAAACATAATTTATACCAAACTTTTAATTTCGCAGAAAAGAATCATAAAACCTTCGCGATTGGGAGCACTCTGAGAAAACCCAAAGACACTTTCACCCAAAAGAAAACATATGTATATTCCTATCTTATAGATAATTATATGTTTATATTCTTTGTGCTTTGATTTTCGACAGTTCACAGCATAGTTTGCGATGGTTATCTGGACTGTTAGACTACGTGATATGTACCACTCATGTGCTGACAACACAAGTACACACAAATATAGTTTCCTTTAACTATTCTGTTTTCAGCATTGCATCTTTGCTTGAAATGTTCACCATTATTATCTGCCTATTGTGTAGTTCAGACACCTTCGTACTGTGTTCAAATACTTTCCCGTCCATTACGGGATAATACGTGTTTTACATAAGCGCGAGGAACATTTTACGTCATATACTAAAACTATCAGCCTCGTTTAGCTATGACAAGATGCTCACCAGAATCGCTATGCTATGTTACAAAAGAGACGCGTAATAATACGAGACGATAAACACCAAATTCGCTGTACATTTTTAGCGAAAATTTTATACATTTCTGTCTCACTATATGTTTTGTAGCAAAGGTTGCACCTTAGTGTCATGTTGACAGCAGCTTAAAGATAGTAACTTCTCTAATAACGCCTCACCAACGATATAATGCTGATAACCTAAAGACGTTGGTAGATGTACTTGATGTCCCACAATCGCCGTGTTATATTCGAGCTTCTATGTTATAAACAGGACAGTTTTGATTGCAAGTTTTCTATCCTGATTTTTTTACATTTGCCGAGATCAGAAACTGGATGGAGAGCTACAGCTGACGCATTTCAGACATAATGGAACTTTCCTCATTGCTTGGGGAATATTGATGGCAAGGATGTGCAGATAGCGGCACCAGCAGATAGTGGGAAGTTATATTTAATTTACAAACGTGCCTTCAGTATCGTGCTGCTTGTAGTTGAGGATGCCAACTACAACTTTCTGTATGCAGATGTCGGGATGCCAAAGTCAGATTTCCGATGGTGGCATTTTCAAATGCACCTCGCAATATGAAGACCTGGAAGGAGGAGTCTCTGAATGTGCCTGTACTTGAGACATTACCAGGTGGAACAAAATCTGTCCCATACCCACGCGTTTGTAGTGTAGTCCATCTCGCTCTTATATTGCAGTAAAGAGTGCATGACGCGCTGTTTTCAGATGGCTAGCGATTATCAGCAGCCAAGAAGTTATGCTGTGTTGACAATAAGTTGATGCGTACAAAAATACATAACAAAAATTGTCACTTGCTTATAGTATCGTAATCTGAGCGAATATACAACTACTGGTTGAGCAGAGCGCGAAGAATAATTGTAAATTTATTCGGTATTATGTCACCCAAATTTCGATTGCTTCTGAAACATATTGCTTTAGTTCCAGAAAAAGTAGAATCATTCGTATTGACTTGCATTTATCTCAGCAATTTTTTACGCATAAATCCCGTATTCGAAAATAATTACACTCCAGGTAGTATTTTTGATTCATACGATGGTAATGGAAACTGGATTGTGGGGTCGTGGAGGCGTGAAATATAAAACAGCACTACTCTTGACTGATCTCCAAAACACTCCAAAAAAAATCGTCTGTTAATTTGCATGAAATTTGAAATTAATTCCGAGAGTATTTTGTTTCTCCTCTAGGAACGGTTCCAGGGAAGAACAGAGTTTTTAGTTTGTGAGGCTTAGGCTACAACAGAGTTATAGGCTATTCACGGTAATGTGTGCACTTTGTAAGGCCCTCCTTAATTTTTCTTTCGGCGTATTTCTATCTTCCCGCCACTTTTTACCATAATCATCGCCGTGTTACTAATAAAAACAGTGAATACATTCCACCACTCTAAAAAAAATTAAGGTCTGAGGCCACAATATGATAAATTTATTAGTGGTTGAAGCCTGTTTAGAGGGCCTTAAAAAGTGGTCACCTTACCGTGAATAAAATATACACAAGATGGAGCTCGTGGCCGGCGCTTATCTATCAAATCGCCAGTGATGAACAGATATGGCGAAGGTATGGCATGTTGCCGGTGTGAAGAGTTATGTCAGCCACCCTGTCAGGGTTACGGAAGCCAGGTTCTCTTCGTTTTGGTATCACTATCACTGTTGTTCAGAATCCATACGAAAGTTAGATTTCGGCTAGAGATCCATCACCAAGAAATAAGTTGTAAACGCATGCAGCTTTCAAGGCGCAGCTCAGACATTAGTTTACGCCATATACTGCAGAAAGTATTTCAAATTAAACTGTGGCGTGCGTTGCAATAACTTAAGGCGCCGAGCTTTGAACAAAGCACAGTACATTATAGGCTGTTCGCGGTAAAGTGAGCACTTTTGGAAGCCCTGCTCAAGAATATCTTCTTGTATGCACGTTGTGTATTCTTTCGCCTTATGTAAGATTAACATTGTATGATTAACATGTATGATTAACAAAATTTCTCATTTTTACACTTCCATGCATATAAAAGAAACATAAAGTGAAAGAAATTATCAGAAACGGTCACCTAACACTTTTTATTCTACGTTAAGATATGGAACTACTTCCCATCCATCGTTACCATCTTTACTGGGCGCACGTCACTCGGGGCGTCTGTTAAATTATATGCAGGTAGGGGCAGTGACTTTTTGTCTAAGGTTGATTTCACAAGTGTTCACTTTAACGTGAACAGCCTTTATCAAACAGTGGATCCCAGCGCTAGACATTCCAGATGTAATAGCCTGAAGTTGGGCCGTGGAAATGTCCCTGTTAGCGAGAACTAGTGGTTGGCAACGGCGCTGAAAGCAAAGGTCATTGTGATGGTGGGGTCCGTGTTTGTCATAGGGACGTGCGCACACATGCAATCACGCACATACACACACCGGATACGTTAAAGGCAAATACCGAACGGCGCTGATCTCGCAACACAAGCGGGAGTGCTAAAAATAACCTAACTACCATAGTAGTGAGGTGGGCCGCGTTCACACGAATCTTATGAACGTGTTTATTGTAAATTCGTTTGGCGTCCATGGTGGAATTAGTTTGCGAACGGAACTAGTTTCAGTTGTTAAACCTCAATAACTGAATACAAACAAAATAAAATGCTAACCTCGAAAACACACTCCCATAATTATTCGAAATCGGTTCCATCGACCACTACTCATTAATTGATTGGCGAATTTTTTTTTTTACCTAGCTTATTATTTATTTCAAGAATGTAGATATCCTTTCTAATTCCAGCTATTTTAATCAAACTGTCTATTTAAGCTACTTCATATCAGCCAGTGAGAGCGCAGCACAGAAGAGAAGTCGTACCGATGTACTAACCCAACCAGTTTACTTTGAACAAGAAGTGGCAGCGATCGGAACAAGTGCGGAGTCAGTGTAACCGCGTGCAACGCTGGTAAGTAGTTGTATGTCCCGTGTCACCGCGGCCTTGTTCGACAATAAAGTTACGTATGTATTGCTATAAGTTCATATCCGTTTACCCACACTTTGTCGTCGTTAACACTGCACTTCTGTCCGTGACTCTATAAACTTCTTAGAGAGGAAAATATTAATTTGGCTATATTCTAATCAACAAAATGCATTAGTCTTCCACTATTAGTGTTTTTTTGTGGCCGCGACTATACTCCTAACGTTACTACGTATTTAGATCCCTGAATTATAAAGAATAATGGAAGAGTGTGAAGTAATATTAAAGTGTTTTAATTTTCCTTTCACGAACCATGTGCCATATGCGTAACATAGTATTTAATATTTTAGTCACCAGTGATAGTTGGTTTTAAATGAAGAATAGTTAGTTTCTCTTTTAAAATCCGTGATTATTGTAGGAAAGACGAAAGAATATCTTGGTGTGTCATTGTGAGATGATTTCGTATTCACTAGACTGGACGGCATTCAAGCAGAATCGTTAAGCATGCCATCTTGGATTTTACGTGTTTTCCTCCATAACTTAATTTTCGGAGTCAATATTCAAAAGTGAAGATAGCCAAGGCATATGGAACATATTAACAATTATTTCGAAATCCAACTTATCTTTCTTAAATGATTAGTTTCACATCTGTAACAGTGAAAAAATATTACCTAATCCCACATGGGAAAATACAGGTATAATCGAAACCGTACAAATTAAAAAAAAAATCGTTAAGTAGTCAACTATGTCATGTTAGCTTTGATTTTTTATGACTGGTCATAAATTTTCATTACTACGATTTGTAAAAAAAATATAAGATGGAATGTATAGTACCTCCTTAAACCTACCACCCGCTTTTACCCATCCATTTCAATTCCGTCCCTTACGGCTCGTGAATTAACACTGTCGTATTAAATCAACGCCGACTGAACCTTTGTTTGGTTGCTTGCGTAAGAGAAGTAGTATTTTGATAACATTGTTATATTTCGCTGCAGTGTTGTACGTATTTAGCAGTCGAGAATATGTAATGAAGTGTATTTGTAGCCACCACCAGTGTGGGAAATTGGGGTCCAGACGACCTCTATTAATGTCGCGTTGTGTTACCAAAGCAACCTACACACAAGGTTTGTTCACGTGGTATGCTTTTTACACTATCTACTATCTGAGAACAAGTGTTATTTTTCACTAGTCGAAAAGTAACAAAAACAGTAGTTACTCTCGGCAGGACGACACGAACGACTAACAGAATTAAATTAACTTCAAAAATATATAAACGAAATTTTATTTTTAAAATGTTGGTAAGTATTATTGTCTCTGTGTAATTTACGATACATTAAAAATGCTGACCACTCAAGATATCTTACTTTCGAAGATAAATTTGGCTTAGTTATTTTTATTTCTCTCTGCACTTCTTACAGGATACCCAAACATATTGTCTTCATAAATCTCCGTAAAAGCAAATTACTATTTGCAACCGTCACTCTCAAGACACATCGACATTTGTAATTTTATTTTGGCGCCCATTTTTGTACCTTGGCGAGCAAGGGCAAAATTGCTGCTTTCTATAGCACAAATAGTTATCACTAGCGCCAACCGAACAGCAAACAAAAAAAGTGCTTCCAGTGACAAGCAGAAATAGCAATAAACTTGCAGAATAGCAAACTACGCAAACACACCTATTGTCTGTCTGCGACGCTCATCTGCATGTTTCTCGTACTAATACCGGAATCCCACAGTCCCGACGCGCACGACACGACGGTCAACAACCAATGAAATACAAGATAGACCGTCGTAAGCCCGACCGATTTTGTTGTCCGAGCAGCAATTTTGGATTATAAAGGATTTTTATTCTTCGTCGTGTCGTGCGACACGACGCACAGAATGTACAACTTTGCGAAATGGAATTGTATTGAAAGATTTCCGTACAACGGTAAATACGCAGCTTAAAAGAAAAATAAATATAAAATTACTTTATTTAACTCTTAAAATTATTTTACCTTTGTATGCATTAGCGATACCAATATGTCAGCATTATGTATTACAGATTTCCCTCTTGTTCACCGCCTTTGAACCTAACATAGCCTATCAGCGCCTTCTAAATAGTTAGATTAAATGCCGATAACGTAGTGTCGGTCGTGCTGTAAATTCAAGTAGTCACGTTGAAATGTGTCATGGTTGAGTTTTTGGTCGTGTCGTGTGGTATCGTGCTGTGTTAGTCGGGACTGTGTTTCCGGCCGGCATCAGAGGTGAGAGAACACCTCGGAGCAGCCGGGATAATCACGTGGCGGACAACAAACAGAACGCCACTCATAATCTTCGCAGTTTGTCAGCATACATTCTGCATCGACATCTGCGCTGGAAGCTGTTTCAAGACGCGTGAACGTACTTCACCTGCCGCCACGCTGACGCATGCTGGCAACAACCTGCTGCCTGCTTGATGATCCGTCGTATCCGCGGGCCACATTGCCAAGAATTCCCCCTGTGAAAATATTCTTTCCCCCACTCGGCTCTACCGCCGCTCTTCTTATGCCCGGTTGCACCATCGTGGTTCGAAACTCGATCCGAGATCGCATCTTAGATCGACACAGAAAAATGTGGCACCATTCGAGTTCAGAACTGGAATGGAGATCGAGATGAAATTAATTTCGAACCTCTGGAATTGGCGGTTCCAAAACTCTCTTGAAATCAGTAGCCATCGTCGACAAATGTAGTTTGAAAATACGCCAACAGATAGACTACAGCCGATTGTTTTCTTGGGAAATTAAAACAACATTATACGCTCTTGAATATTATTCAGTAAAATTCGTACAACAATAATTAACTTAAAACAGATAAAACATTGCACATCTCGTTCTATCTATATTGAAAAATACACCTACTTTCATGAAGTCATATAATACAAACCAATAGCAAAATTTGTTTCGTACTTAATATCGATCTGTCACTTTGGAACCAAGATCGAAGAATCTGAGATCCAGAATCATGAAATTTCGTTGGTGCAACACTTTTACATTGGAACCAAGATCGAACTGGATCCTGGTTCGGAACTAAGATCATTTTATCTCTAATTGAGGAAGATGTTGGTGCTACCGGGCATTAGACGTGGGCCTACTATTTGTAACTGGGATGTCGGGGCCCGCGGTGGCGTAGTGGTTAGACTACTCGCCACCCGCCAAGGCGAATCGAATTCTTCTACCGACAGGCTCGTCCGGATTTTCGTATTTTGAAAACGTGGCGGACGTTGCCATTGGCTTGCAGGTTTTCCCGCGGCTGTCCCGTTTCACCCGCCCTTGCATTCCGCCGCCGCTCTGTCTTCCTTATTTGACCCTCGCCGGCGCTCAACACCTCGCTGTTAGACTCGGCTTCACCACTTCTGAAGAAATTTGTCGTTTTCACTTCATAATTTGGATGCATAGTAATTACTGACAACATGCGATTATAGGAAATCCGATAACAGAATCGGGGGATACAGTTTGGTATTGCAGGTCCGAATCAATTGTCTACATTCGAAATTCAATTACACCACTCGATTGCCAAAAAATCATAGAATATGTTACGTTGAGTGAGGACTGTGAAGCATTGCGCATAACTGGGGGGGGGGGGGCGGCACAATTTTGAGTTCGTTTTATAACCCTTGACTAGGAGAAGCTACGATGCCTGTTTGAGTTTCAATCTACAGCTCTTGTCAAGATCAATCGATTGCGTGTATAAAAGCATTGGTTATGATTCAATTGTGTGCGTTTAAAAAAAATAAAGAAGACATGACACAATTTCGACCTATACTCGTCAAAAAGCCAAGTCGAAATACAGAGATCGTATGCGATTGGAAAGAGCATCTCAGAAGCAATCCAGTGATAGCCATAAAACCCCATATTATCTAGTGAAGTGGTGGCGGGAACGTAAAATAAACATCAAGGCGTCCGAGTGCGTCAACGTAGGCGTATTCACGCAAAACAAATGGCCGTTTCCCCAACACAGCCAAACCCAATGTTTTGTGCGTAATTTTAATTGTGTGTTATCAGCTTATTGTAAACTGTCGAAAACTTATTTATATTGTATTAATAAGTTCTCGAGTTTTTACAACAAGTGGATAACACACAATTAAAATTACGCACAGAAATATTTAAAAACTCGTAAAATGTAAATTCTCTATAATCTTACATTGTCAGTAACTACTATATTCGAAAGTATGACTTGTAAACTAAGAGTTCCTGTAAAAGAGCCTTTAAGCTCTGGAAAATCTCGCAACCCAGCTCGGAAAACATCAGTTTATCTTATGTTTTGTGAGTCCGCCACGGGAGTTTTACACAAGTCTGAGAACTTTGGCTATATGACCACTTGGCGCTAGATTCATTAAGATATCCCGTGGATAGTTTAATGCTTTTCTGCGTTATTTCTCTTCAAATTCCTAACATATTGCACGTTTTAAGTGTCCTGTAGCATTAAATGGGGACAGTTTAGCAAGTCATTTTCTCCATAATGTACCGAGATCGGCACAGGTAAATATCGGATTCGTACGATTACCTCAAAATTTTACACAGCTGGTACCACCTCTATATTTGGCCCCTTATTCAGACTAGTGAAGATTGTTGGAGGAATATATGTAAGAGTAAGAATTTTGGCATACCAGATGGCATCCTAAAAGATCGATTCCCCGATTTCCTTTTGTCAGGGCTATTAGAAATGTTACGATGTGATAAAGTAAATACTTTTTGCTTCAGACGTCGAGGTGCTGGGTTGGAATCCCATGTGAGCCATGAACGCTTCTACCGTTTTTAGATATGACTAGTAGGGCCTAGTAGCCTCCCTTCATTAAAGCGGGGCGTAAAAAGCAATGGAAATTGAACCCGAAGTCGTCAAACATTTCCAGCCTAACGAGGAAATAAATTTTATACATGATGTGTAGATAATTAGAAAGTACTCATGCGAGCTTACATTAACATTAATCCCTTTTTAATTTAAATTCTTTTTATTGCAGTAATTTTATTAATTTGCAATAACACTACTACAATAATCGTAATATTGTACCACGAATAAAATCGTGGAGCATTAAGAGAGTGAAATTGGATTATATTAATTTTTTTATTCGTGCATATAGAATGTGCATGCTGTAAAACTTGCAAGTAAAGGAAACGAAAAAAGGTAGAGTAAGTTCCATAACACGCCTACATTAAATAATAGTATAACAGATTCGTTAAGTTACAATTTTCAGTTTTTAATACACAGTTGTCAGTACAATAAAAAAAAATTACATATACCTATTGCTAGTCACATAACAGTTGTTAGAGAAAAATACATATGTAAGAGTAATGAAGATGTAATGAAGTAAGTAAAAATGTGTGAGGATTTTCCTATTGACGTAAGTAATTTTGCGAAAAAAAAATTCCTTGTGTTATTACGCTACACCACCCGGTGTTCAATAAATGGACGTTTAATGTTCTAAACAGTGAATGTGATATGCCTGAGACATAGGCAACACGCAGTCACATGATATGATTAAGCTGTAGCACAGGATGTGTCCCACATTATTGACTAGGACTGCGAAATCAACTCGCCACACAATAATTACAAGATTATAGGAAATGTTCGAACGTCATACCACCAGCTGCAATATGGGCATTGCTTCCCCCAGACATTGAATGACGCACAATTTATAACATACCGTTCATCGCTCGGATGTGGTCAGCAGCACCGAGTATTCTGTGAACGAGATCCTCTTTTGTTTACACAGGTGTCGCAATTTAATATGAGCCAACACGAAAAAAATCTATTGGTGTCAGATCCGGGGATCGTGCAGGCCACGTCACAGGACCTCCGCGGCCAATCGAGTGATTGCGAGTTATCTCTTAATTAATTCAAATGTGATGTGGTACATGCCTGCCTAGATATCGCTACGCCATCAGGCGCTGGGCCGCACGTCCATTACTTTCACATCTCCCATACTCTATAGTGTATCTGTCGACTCAAGCCATGTGTATCGCTCTAGTATGAAACACGCGCAACGAAGCACACTAGCAACTGCATGCCGGTTGACGGCTATAGTTAGACAAGTAACAAAAGAACCTTCTCAGTTTGCCTTCTCCGCAGTGGCGGCCTTCCCCTACCTCGGCGCGGCTGGAGGGGTGGTAAACCGCCTGGCGACGTTCGAGTCCGTATTACATGAGCAAAAGTGAAACTTGCGCATTTTATGTCATGACGGGTTTATCACGTACGCCTACCTAGATTTTGAAAGAAGTTAATTTTATCAAACGTATCCAACATATCTTAAACTGTTTTTCCTATTCTTATAGCGGTAACAGAAGACTGAACAAGTGAGACTAAACGTATGTGTTTTGATTCGCTGTTTGTGCCACAAACGTCTTTGGGACGAGCGTAAAAGTGTATAGACACCTCCACATTTATGTAACTAACCAGTGATTTGTTCAAGCCCGGTCTATAAGGAATCTAAAAAAAGCAAAATTGTCAAAATGGTACTCTACTGCTTATCAACCCACTAAAATAGTAAAATCCTGACCCAGAATAACAAACTGATTCACACCGCTCATAAAATATTGTGCCACAACTACTAATAGACATATGAACATAGACTGTAAAACTTGGAACGTTTTCCTCGCCATGTAATTCTTGTGTATTTTTCTCCGCACGTCACCACATGTACAATCGTCTACTTCAATTAATTTCATGTGCCGTTTTCTTACATTTAGGTATTCAAAAGTCAGACTAGTTTTGCGGTTTACTCTCTGTCATATTCGTTTGACCGTTGATACTGAATTTAATGTTGCGACATTTGCTGATTCAATGACATGCGTAAATTTAAACGACTTTTTTCGTTCAATGAAATGAGCTTCAATATCGTATACGAATTCCCGTACTTGTTTTTGCAATAAGGGCGTAGAAAGTATGTTTACATAGTAAGGGTTCATCTTTGAAAGAGGTTTTTTTTTTTACCACAGCAACTCTGTTTCTATGCCCACGACCATTAGAAAGAGGAGGACTTGGTGATGGAGCTTTCATTTCAGGTGTATTGAATGTATTTGATAGGACACAATATAATGTTGCTCATTACGAATTATTAACGTTGTACCATTGTTTTATTCGATTAAACCTTTAGATGCTGACTAGGATAGGTCGAACGTTATTACCTCTACGTGTATGGCCCTGAACTAGTGCACAGTGGTTTCGTCGTGATCGTAAAACTTCAGGAATTTAAGCGGTGACCCTATAACTTTACTGGATGCGCCTTTGCAGCAAAGTCAAATGCATTCCTCTATAGTAGCTTCCCGTGTATCCGATTCGCATATTGTGAGATACAGCAGTCTGAATAAGCAGTTTGTTAGCTGTTTTAGAGTTTATGAAAATAATTTTTCCAATGTCCATGATGTCTTGAATGTATTATTCCGTCACCGTTTGGAATGTGCTTTCTTTCCGTAGGTAATCTTACTGGGGGCACGTTTAATAGTTCCGTTAAAATACGCATTTTTCAAATACGCTACAACGAATTTCAAGCACCAGATATATTATCACCTTAGATACTCATTGTTATTGACGTTACAGTTTATAAAGCTCTTTTGGAAATGCCGTAGTAAAAAATCATGTACTCTAGCTAGCCACTTTTAATCACATTATTTCTAAGTGAACCTAGATATTTAACGAAGTACTATATTATTCTTGTCAAATAAAATTTAGGGGCATTACTCTCAATTTAAAATAATAAACCCGTGTGTTGTATGGTCGCATAACTACCATCTTTTGCAGTGACCGTGTTGATATACAGGAAATGTGTTTTAAGGTCCCATGGTAGTATAGGGCATATCATATACCTTACAATATCTTGTGATGCTTGCCACACCCGAATGCGTACCTTACATTATTTCCTATAGTAAAGTAAAAGAATAAAGTGAACGGAACTGTTATTTTTAGGAGATGGTCGAAAAGTTACAGTAAGTAATGACTTTCGGTATAAATATGATTCGGAGGGGGGGGGGGGTCCATGGGGCTCATCTTAATTGTAGTGGGAATCCTTATATTATAACCCCAGTGGGGGTTCGGAACCGCACGTCGCCGCAGTGGTGTACCGAACTTTATACGGGACGTAGATGGCATGGAGGTAAAGCTTGGCTCACAACCATCCGTCGCTTCCGTCAGTCGCCCGTCCGTCAGCCAGCCATCCGTTGATTTTTTTTTCGTCCTTCAATTGAAAACGACTCCCAACAGTCCGTCGTCCGTCTATCAAGAAAATGTTCAGTGTTACCACCTAAAAACACTAACTTTCTCGCTCACAAACAAATGTTTTTAATGAATGTAATAAATATATTCGCTTTCGCTAACCTAATTTATCAGCATTTCTCCGAAAATTTGCATGTCATCTTCAGTTCAATGGTAAAACGTAAAAAAGTAAACAACTTCACTGCCTTATGTATTTAAAAAGAAAAATGTTCAGACCAATAAACAAATGACTGTTTTCTGATAGCCATGTTCAAGGAACGATATTACAAGGCGGTGGCCCATCAGTCGGTCCGTCGAAAGTTAAAGTTTGAGATATATTTGACGGAATAACGGAGGGGGGGGGGGGCAGTTGCCCTGCGATTGGTTGAATGTCGCGTGACCGACGGACGGGCTACTGACGGATGGAACGGATGGTTGTGAATCCAGCTTAAGTCGTGCCGTGTGAAGGAGGAAACCCACTGTATCGGCACGGCACTCACGACGAAACCCACTGGATCAGCACGCTCCGGCCGTCCAGTAGCAATGGACAGCTGTTCAGATGAAGACATTGTTTTGGCAGTTGCCTTCCACGAACTAGAGAAAGAGGAGAAAAAACGTACGCATAGTTTTTGGGTACATAACATTTTTCAAAAAAGAGTAACCGTAGGCGAGTTCCGCCATTTATTTCCTCAGTTATTGCATGACGAAAACAAATTTTATGGAATACATTATGTATATTCGAAAGTTTTACGAGTTACTACGCATGCTACCTCTACAGAAGCAACTAACAAACTTTCGTAAATCTGTTGGTCAAGAGGAGAGATTGTCACTGACGTTGAAGTAAGTATGTGGAACTTTAATCTATAAAACTTTTAAATCTCATTTATATGCTGTAAATAGGGTTATAGCAAATCAAAATTATTCAGTGTTAAGTAAATAACTATCTAATAAATGAGATTATCTACATATTTTTTTATGATCGATCATATCAAAATTAACTTAATTATATATCTATACATTTGGTACAGGTCATCTGAAAACGAAACTAAAACATAACATATCTTTACGATGAAAGAAACGCATTTCTACGTAATGTTTAACTGGTATTATTGAATGAATCATAGTCTGGGATGCGATGCAGCTGCGAAAGTACAAAACGAGAAGGTGTAGAAGTTACTGGACGAGTTTCTGTGGAAGGAGGGTAAGGTACGGGTGAAGGTAAAGAGTAATAGGTGGAACTTAGTACAGAGTTGCCGAGGAAAGAATTATGGTTGAAGGCAAAGCGGGAGGCTGTGTCGTAGTTTCGTAATTTTTAAACTCTTATTCGTTTACTAATTATGCTATGTTGCCCTTGATCTCTATTTGTAATGGCTTGCTGAAAGCTCTTACTGTATCTTCCATTGCATGAAAAAAGGTAGGTAGAGGATCGTGAGAATCGTCATGTTTGCCGTTTCAGTGAGTCAAAATAATATTTCACAACTTAGACATCACGAGTGACACTTTTTTGAGCTTGGAGACCTCGTCTTAGCTGAGTTTTACAACGAGCTGGTTCATCTAGAGTAGTGACAGAGACTTAAATGGTGGTAGCCTCGAGGTCATGTGAAGATGGCATATGTTTTGCTGAATATTCATTGGATGTACGCACTTGAGATTCAGACTGGGATTCTATGAACTCGTTTATTGCCATGTCTTCATTATCGTCCTCAACTTGAGGTAAGTTAGATGTCGAAGTTCTTTCACCAATGTAGGGAATCCAAAGCTCATCTGGTCTTCATATTTCCATGATTTCACGTGTACAGCACTCGTGGCCGCTTTTTGTTTGGAGCTTTCGTAGGGCTTTACGAAAGCTGTTTCGAAGAACAGTGTATTTTTTTTTTACATTCGGCTCCTGTAGCAAAAAAAAAAAAACGAGCTATTAGCCAGCCGAGCTTGGGCAACGTAAATGCTGTAAACATCATGTGATGTGCACTCACATAAAGTAATATTATTCACATGTAGCTAATCTAGCAAGACAATGGTATCATTTGGTGTGCAAGAATATTTCCGTTTTATAATTTATCTGTTATGGATTCCTTGGACATACTAATTCATTCACAGGCCTCTCGTTCAGCTATATACTAGGTTATACGACTGTTCGAGCCATCATCCATGAAACTTTGGAGCTTATATGGAACAGCCTAGCACCAAAAGTTATGCCATCGCCAATGGAAGAATACTGGAAAGTAATCGAAAAGGATTTTTGTAACATGTCGAAATTTTCTAATTGCATCGGGGCTGTAGACGGTTAACATGTTGTTTTTTGAAGAGCCGCCAAATTTTGGTTCAATGTACTATAACTACAAACATCAGTTCAGTATAGTTTTGTTGGCACTAGTAGATACTAATTACCGGTTCATTACAGCAGATGTAGGAGCCTACGGGAGAAGCAGTAATGGTGGCATATTTCGTTCCTCTTCACTTGGGAAAAGTTTGGTTTTAGGGCAGTTAAATATCCCTTCTGATAAAGTGCTGCCCAATACAGATTTAGTGCTTCCTAATGTAATCGGAGACGAAGTTTTCCCTTTGCAAATGCATGTCATGAGGTCATATCCTGGAATCCAGTCAACAAAATATCAAGCAATATAAGTTTATAACTACCGACACTCCCGAGCTAAGTGTGTTGGTTTTGGTATTCTGACGAAAATGTTTCGTGTATTTTCAACAAAATACAATTTTATTTCGGGGGAGATGTATAAAATTGTTTTAGCTACAGTAGTTCTTCGTAATTTTTTTCAGAAATGACTTGTCTGCATGGCAAGCAGGCGAGCTAGAACAATTACCTAAAGTCGGCGGGAACAATACATCACATGCAAGTAATATAACAGACTCGTTCAGAAACTGTTTCGTTTCTCCTCGTGGCAGTGTGCCAGGGCAAATAGATAATGTTTACCGTGGCAGGCATGTCAGACCGTAAACATTTCAACTAAGGTCTGGAGAATAATTCAAGTTCCTTTATTTGGCCTTTGTACGTATTTCTGTAATAAAACTTTGTCCCAGTAAAATGATATAATAAATATTAAAATTAAGATTAGTTACATTACACTTGCAATAAAACTCTCTTGTGGTTTTGACCTCTAATTTATTTGTACAATCAATTTGTTTACAGACATTATGCCCTCATACTTTCAGGAATGGAAACCATTAAATTAGCTTGTAATATAGTAGATTGTAGTCCCTGTGTATTATTTTACTTTGTACTGCCCTTGGTACTGCCACAGTATCTTATATACTGTTGCAGCAAATTTATCTATGTATATTTTGTAATTAACTGTTTACATACGATATTATGTTCTTTATAAATTTTTTTGTAACCCAATTAATGTTATACTTACACTAAGTTGAACCAAGTAAGGTCATAGATTGCAATTAATTATTTTTGAGAACAAGATTATATTTTATGTATTGGAGTGTTATTGACTGCTACAGCGTGTAACCTGGCTAACACGTTCGGTACAACTCTCTAATGTCTGCTCTACTGTGCTATGCAGATTTATGGTTGGATGGGAACTTTGTGAAATGTGTTTAGAAATGTTAATTGTATGGGTGCCAGCTCACTACCATGATCAGTTTAGTGTAGGTAGGTGAAGAGATTGAAGCCATGTGCTTACGACCAAGATAAAAATAATTGACAACTGTTATCATAACCTTACCAATCTTACTCATATGGATCGTCGTCAGGAACGCTGAAATAATCACACATTAACCCTCGTACAACATACACATGTAGGATCAACTCAATACAAGAATAACTGGCAACTGGGATGAAAAATAAATGAATTTATTTGAAAATATGAGATATTTGTTTGAAATAAATTATTAAATTGAATCTGTAGAACAAAACAAATTGAAATTCAATTACTTTAAGTTAAATAAAATTATACCACCATCCTCACAAATTAAGATTCATGGAGGGATGAAAGTTATTAGATCAATAAAAGTAAACTAATGAAATGCTGTCAATTAAAATGTCTTAGTGAAATAAAATGAGTTAATATTGAAATTTCCCAGAAGTAGTTCACTTAGAAACGTGTTTGTTAGCTCCTGCTGTAATCATATCTGATGTTACGTTAAAGCACATAGTAAGTCTCAGTTCTGCAATAAAATAAAATCTCTTCTTAACACTAAACGTAGAAATTAATAACGTGTATGTCCAAATCCAAAAGATTAAAAGTTCAGTTAAGTCTTTATACTTGAATCATATTGCTCTGGACTAGGCTCGTTAGCAGAGTGTGGACCTCTGGGTATCTACATATGCCAAACATGAAATTACACCAGAGAATATTGTAAAACAGGCCATTATTCAATAGAAAGTTCATTAGTGTTTCAAAATCCTGTTCAATGATACTGAAAAATACGTTGGTGGCCTTTAAAATGTAATGGCGTCACCTTGACTTAGGCTGTATCTTAAAGTCTGGTAAACATGCGGTCCTCTGCAGCATCTTCTTAAGCAGGAACCACTCCAAACAGATATAAGTAATCCGAGAGACTCAGCCCTCTTCTTAAACTTGGCTGGCTCTCACATCATTTAAACTAACCTCTGGGGGGGGGGAGGGGTACTGCTCTAATCTTATGTTGTCTCCGCAGATTACTTCAATTTAAAATTAACCGTCAAATACGCGGCCGTCCCCAGATGCCTCGACTTCCGGCAATTACGGTAGCAAGAAACCCTAATCGCACGGAACTACTTCCGGTGACCTAACTGAAAACGAATATAAAATATTAATCTCTCTCTTAAAGTGCAAACTAAATTAATAATTACATTAAAAAATAAAATCAAATAATTATACAATCATAAAAATAAACAAACAAATTAAAATGAACATGTGTAGCTCCTAATCTCGTATCTCAGAATCGGTCAGAAAGTCATAAACAAGAAACATCAGAATAAAAATATTAATGAAATTAGGATTGGTGGTTGACAAAATCAAAATGTTACGTGTTTTCAAATAAAATAATTATAAGCCCAGGAGGGGTTAAAATGATTAATATTACTTAAGTATAAAAATACGTATGTGTGTTAGTCCAAAACCATACGTGTAAGTAATTTTGCTAAAATATGTCCAAGCACCTATGCATACACTATACTCAGCATAAAAGTGAACATAATACGTCAAAATGAACCTGTGACAGTATTTTTTTATTGGTCTTATTAACAGTGTAATTATATTGTTTTGTACCAAGTAATGTGCAGGAGGATAATCAGATTTAGGAGTACTGTGTATAAGTAAGCAAGCCTTTTTACTCTCTATTTATGCAAAAGTTTTGTTGTTTGACTGAAAACTAGTGTAGCCTCGTTGCTCTGCGCAAACGCAACTAAAATAAGGTCAATAATGGCATAGGCCTACATTAAAACTACTTTAGCAATATTGTTCGGTTTATGTTGCGGTAAATTATATTTATTCATCTGGAAAATAAAGAATTTTTCACTACTATAACGTGTGCGCTTAATTGTATGTATATATACACACCTATATACATATACTTGCACACTCTCCCTGTAATTAATTATATACCACAACATAATTTAGCATATATGGTGCGCTAGTGAGTAATGTACGGAGTTTAATGTGACTGCAACAAAGCAAAAACACTAATGATGTTGCCTATTCAACTGTACTGCGTGGAAGTACATTCTAACCAACTTTAGTAAATAAAGTGAAATGAAGTGGCGAAATGCGGTGTACTCACGTGTACAATTTTCGAATTTCTCACTTATTTCTTTCCATGCGTTTTCCTGCCTTGATGAATCGTGGGAAAATTGATTAGGTGTGTCGTATAGAAGTGGGTGCTCGCTCACGGCCTCAATTAAAACTTCTGTCATTTTCATCCTTGACAAGCTCTCGAAATGTATTGCAGCAGTACACTACTTCCCTGCACTAAGCAATCGGGCCGGCCGTACGGAAAATATTCTCTGGTGAAGAGCATGGCCGGTGCCGAGCCGCTCTGCGCCGATACAGTGGGTTACGTCCTATTTGATTACTAGCATTCATATATTTTCGTTCCGGCCGATGCCGCGCCAAGTCGATCCAATGGGTTTCCTCCTTAACGCGGGCCGCCCGACAACTGTGCCGGACCGATCCCGTACTTCCGCGAGCTGCTTACTGTCTAATCCCCTCCACTATCTGGAGTGCTGTCACGTGACTGCCCCCCCCCCCCCAATCGACACTGGGGTCTGCGCAAGTTCTTTTGTTCCTTGTTCCACTATAGCGATATATGTTAGTTTTATGTGTATCGTCTGTCAAATGTCCCTCCGGTGCTCTCTCAGCAGCAGATTGTGTGTAGATGCTTGTTGCCTATGTCGCAGGCATAACATTCATTGTTTGGAATGTTATACATCCATTTCTGGAGAATCGTGGGGTGTAACATAACACAAAGCAATTTTCTTTTTTTTTTTTTTGCTAAATTAACTATACTGCTTACGTCAGCAGATAAATCCTCTCATATTCTGGAAGCTCACATGCAAAATGCTCAGAAGTTCCCCTTACAAACTCCTAGGACTTGTAGAGGGGACTGAGTAGAATATCTTTTGAATAGGAACCCATGTCTGTAAACATACCGTTTCCGTGCTACAGCCATTTCAAATCAGGTATTTTACATATGACCGTCCAGAATACCTGCCCACACATTGATATAAAATCTGTGCTGGAATCCCTGGACATGCGTGGTATTAGGGTTTTCGTCTGCCCAGACATGGCTGTTTCGAGAATCGAGAACACTGTTCCTAGTTAATTTACATTCATATGTGAACGGAACGCGATGTGGGGACGCGCTGGTCGGTGCAGCGGTGCAGGAACCACGTGCAGAAGTCAACACGTGGTGGAAAATCGGCTGGACCCAAAGACTGTACCTTTGGAGGTGGTAAAGACGTAGTTGTTGCTCATGTAGAACCTCCCAGACTGCTGCGAGCAACACCCATTGTTCAACACGATGCAGTACAGCCTCTTCCAATTGGGGATTGCGGCGTTTCTTTAGAGCCCCACAGTCGTTCCTGTCAGCGGTGAAGGTACCTTGTTCTCGGAGCCGTTGCGTAACTGTGGCAAAAAAAAAAATGCTATTGTGTCGCACGTTGTGGATAACGCTCTTCCATTACCTTCAGCTGTGCCATACACAAGGATCATGTCTGTTACGATATCATCCCCCTGTGCACGATGCTGTTTAGACAACAGAGTAGGAAAAGCAGGCCATGAGGAGGTTTATGCAATCAGAAGGTGTGGGACCAGCAAACCTCATGAAATTCTTTCGAAACACAAAACAAACTACTTGGAAACTCCGCCCTCAGTGCACAGCGGGAACCAATAGAAAGACATTTCGCAAACGAGCACGCGTGATGGGGCCAGAAGTGTGAAGGGAGCCATGGAGCCAGCCAAGGGTGCAGCCGTCGACAGGTGACCGGGGCAGCCAGCTGGGGTTCCATCCAGAAGGTCTGGGCGGCGAGTCCCGGAGAGAGGCAATGATGTGTGCTACTTTTATGCTTCTCTCTGTTTCCTTACTTACCCAATAACCTTCTCCTATCTCTAGTTGGCCAGTCAATTAATTACTATGATATTGTAATTCTATCTTTTTATACAGTTAAGTAACATCATACAATTTAACTTAGTTATTCTTCTTATTTACTATAATCCTTCATATCTTCCCTCTTTCTAATAGTTTATGAGATGATATTAAGATCAACTTATAACACTGTATTCCGCAAACGTGTACTCAACCATGTTAATCGGAGATACAAAGGCGCGTGAATGGGGGGTCGAGGCAGGGTAGACGTCGCGTGTCATCAGGTGATGGTTTTAAGTAATGTACTGCCTACCCGGTTGCATACCAACACAGGTACATCCGAGACATTGCTGTTACCCTCAGCGGAAGTGGAAGAGTGATACACCTGATTTGAAATGGTTGTAGCACGGAAACGGTAAGTTTCCGGACATGGGTTCCTATTCAAAAGATAGTCGAATCATTCCTCTCTACACGTTCTAGGAGTTTGTAAGGAGAATTTTCGAGCATTCTGTATTTTCATGCACAGATGAAGTGCCAACCCTTATCTCATGGACGGGGTTGATATCGGCAAGCCAATTTATCACACATTATACCGAAACTGTGAAATTGAACTCAGATGCTATGTTTTATTTGTAATTGAAATGGTTCTACCTCTACTTTTAAGGGCGTATATGACCTTACGGAAAGGCCGTGAAGTATAGGTCGTATGTTTATTTTCCTCCTAATTGTTTACGAGTTTGTCGGTGATTTCGAGTAACAAGTTGTATAGTAGTTCTAGCATAGTATGTAATAATTTACAACTTCTTGTGCGCATGTATTAGACACGAAATATACGCTGGACGTAGTTAACGTTCTACTTTCACCAAGATCCGGTGGAGGCACGTTTCTCTGACAAAAGTAGACGCGAAGAGCAATACGCACGCTGTGCTAAGTAAAAGTGGAGGCGCGGATTAGACGTGAAGGGCAGACATCGGCACTGTCAAGTATGGGCGGGCGCGCGCGCGGGAGTGATCGATCAAGGTCACCGGGCGGCGCCGTTACGCCCCCTCCGGTCCCCCCCCCCCCCCCCCAATTTTTCCGCCATTGCCCACCCCCCTCTATCTGCTCAGCACAGATGTTGTCCTGCGCTCCTGGCGGCGGAGTGCCCAGTTGAACTGCGCTTGGCGGTCTGTGAGCACGCAACGCTGTACCTTGTCTTCCGTGGTGTCCTTTTTAACAGCTGGTGCCGCTGCTGTCAAATACGCCTTGCAGTGGCGGCCCTCTCTTTGTTCTATTTTCCTTCTGCATATTGTGGTAAGTACTCAATGGGGATGTTTTATAGGCCTACAGCAATGCTTTTGTACTATTTATTTATCTATCTTACTACATTATTTTCTAATGTCCATGCCCCGGAACGACGCAAAGCCTAGGCAAGTGAAAACTAAGTATTTATTTGGGAATTGGGAACGAATCGGCGAGGGCCTGAATGAAGGAACCACCCCAGCATTCGCTTGGAATGATTTCACAAAACCCTGGAAAACCGCAAACAGGATGGCCGGACCGGGAATTGAACCTGTCTCTTGTCGAATGCGAGTGAAGTATTTTACCACTCTACTACCTCGCTCTGTACCTTCTGACACCTTGAGCATTGGTAAATTATAAACTTGTTATAATTAAGGGCAGGAAAATTTCGCGACTTCAGCTACCTGTAGGACAGACTCCACTGTTAAGTATTTTGGAGTCCGATACAAGTTCTTTAGCTGTTATCGCAGTGGGTATAGGCTGTTCATGGTAAAATGAGATCTTTCGAAAGCCAGTGACTTCTTCTAAGGTTGATATTAAAAGTGCTCACTTAATCGTGAAAGGCCTTTAGTCATTTTTACCTCGGACAAGGTGTTGCAGGATTCGGGCCTTGTTTCCTTGCAGTTATTCGATCGGGTAAGTATCCATGTTGGTCGTGTCTAATAAACTATAGTTAAATTGTAAACATAGCAGAAAGAGACGCGTGCTCGAAGACTGGCTTGCCCTATAATGAATCCGCGAAATTTTTCAGCCCCTAGTTATGACTAATTTCCAACGCCTCGTCTCATGTGGCGATCATCCACTACATACGCATGCACTGTCAAAAGTTTTAAAATGTTTACGATATTGGAGGGGCGTGCAGTGTCTACAATTTAAGACTGTGCAACAGTAGAGATAACTAAAGCCAATTTAGCATGTAACTTAACCCCACGCTTTCGTGCATCGTATATTACTAAACTGAGCCTTGGACCTTGTCTTATTCATTTTTTCGGTGCGTGTGGAAAAAGTTTTATTATAGTTAGTTTCACTAGCGTGTTGTAATTTTAGTTCACCCGTTACACGAAACATGAATCCCACACGAACTTGACCGAAAGTCTGCGTGACTGTGTGTACGGCATTTTTTCTACAATTAACGAGTAAAGCTTTTTTTTTTTTTTTTCCCCAGTGTCCATATTTAAAGGTGCTCACTTTACCGTAAACAGCCTATTCCATTCCAGTGTGCGTGCCTACACGTGGGAGTATTTTGGGCTGGCTGTTGCGAGTTGTGCAGATAAACAATGTGGTAGACTGTGGCAATGTTGAAGTACCTCCAGCAATTTGTTTTTTATCCGTTCTAATGGTGTTGTGCATTGCGGCAGTGTAATCAATTCAGCGGCGTAATTTTGGTTGATCTGCATTTAAGTTTGCTTGAACGAATAAATGGTCTGGTTTTTTTTTTTTTTTTTTTTTTAACTGCAGTTGGTCCTGTAATCCAATACAATAAATACTTTCAAACGTATGATAAGAGGTATTATATTTGTAATTGTTGCGTTTTGTATCACATTTTCACATATGTTAGATTTTGCATTTTCGTATGGTTTCGTCGAAGGAAATAGTTTGGTTTAATTGTCTTTAGGTATTCCTGCAAGTGTGAATGAAGCTGCTTTAAGGGTGCTGGTCATCAATAATTGATTACTCTGTATTTTAACAAAACTTTGTTAGATTATTTCGCGAATTCATTGACGTGTAGATTATAATTCACGGTCTTATGTTCAAACCAATATTTATCAACGTCTTATTGGTCACTTACTGTCAGCATGGATGGCGTTGATGGGGCATACATTTTGTTGTAATTTTATTGGCCCAAGGTGTCAATGTAATGTGCGGACCAAATTGCAAAAGTTATTCATACGAAAACTTTTTATGTTTAACTTGTCCCGAAAAGAATCCGCAAATTTTTCACGTCTCTAGGCATTACTTACAAGTAGGAGTTATTTATTTGCGTAAGAAAATTGTACGGAACATATATATTGCATAATACGTAGTATGTCAAAATTATTTTTGTGCGTTTTTAGGACGTACACATAATAATCACGGAAATGAGAAACCACATTGAAATAAGATACAATGAAGTTATTAAATGTTGTTTTTAATATGCTTAAAATATGTGCATGCCTTTGACTTGTAGTCCGTAATTTTCTCATAAAGTAAATGTTGCTAACTGTACTTTAAAATAAATTTAGACATGACCGTTCAGCCGCCCTAGTTACATTTTGTGTGAATGTTAGTTTATTCCTATGTGAGGTAAGAGTATTTACAAGACAAATAATGCCTTTTTTTTTTTTTTTTGTCACCAGCTCCCAGTGCTCAAAGTCTCTATAGTTTAGTGTACTTCATAACTCTATGGTAGTGCATTAAACAGCATATTGCAAGCGGGAAAAGGTGTGGAAAATTAATTTATTATAGTTGTAAGAGTTGTGCGATTTTTCATTTATATGCTATACCGTACAAATTTCTATATTTTGCATACGGTTAAAATTAATTTTTGATGTAATTAGGATAGCATAAAAAAATCGCTTGGGAGTTCTTTGTGGTTCCCACATAATTTTAATCGTATCGGTAAAATTTAAATTTAAAATATAATCATAATCGCAGGCTAACGAAACGACATACTACAAATAAATTTTCTCGTAGCATTCGTATGACATCATGGAACACTAGCTGAAATCACATACTGCGTGTATACCTATTTGATATTATTTTGTGCAAGTAAATGATCGCCGCCCAAAAAATAGCTGGAAGTACTTTTCAAACTGGTTTCTCATTTTGATAGAATTACCATAGACACTGTCGCAAAATCGTGAAATATATTAAAAATATAGCAAAAAAGCTGTCGTGCAGCCCTAAGAGAGAGCAGATCATCACAACGAACTTGGCAGGCTGTGGCGTCCGATGTTTTCATTATTCACCGCGGACACGACAGCGCAATACGGCACATTCTGAGCGCTGCAGTGCCTTCATTTCATGGTATAGTGCATTCACAGTTACTTCCAACTTTTCTTAAGCCTTCGTAAAGCCCCACTTCCAGTATACCCATCCGCCTCATTGCTAACAAATGCGTAACAGTGTGTAGAAATTACACCAAAGGGACAACGCATCCATCCGTGCGCACTCTGTTTTAATAATATTTTTCACAAGAAATATTTCTTACTAGGCATTACCAAACACCTATTTCTTCATTGTTTTTATTCATTTTATGTATAAATGAAATATTATAATTTATAGATCAAATATAACAAAGTACAATTTTATCAATATTAAGATAAGTTTCAAACGCTTGTGATGCAGGACATATTTAGGAAACAACTCAACACGTCATACGTGAGCTGATTTTTCGAAGGTTTGATTAAACAGAGCGAAGAAACCGTGAACAGACTATACTTGCCAACAGACTGCCTGTCCAATGCGTTTTCAAACCCCGTATCTTGCGACTGCTGGTCTAGTTTTTTTTTTTTTTTTTTTTTTTGATGCCGGTGAATTTGTAGCGTGCTTTTTGGTAAGAAAATAAATTTCCCGAAATTAAAAAAAAAAAACAGGAATTTTTTGTTAGGCGAATTGCATTTTTTGGAACAAAACAGGTCATTATTCCACGTGGTGTGATCCAGGCCAATACTACTATTTTGTGAATTCATTATAAAGTTGATGTTCCGCCAAGATTGCGAAGAGTTGTTAGTGGGATGGGTGGAAAACTTCTCCGTCCCGAGGCGCCGTCAACTTGAATGGGATAATAATGGATGGGTAGCTTGAATAATGTGGATCGGGAAAGGAATCTGCTACGGCGTGTAATAAGGAACCTTATCTCTTTGTTCGCTTGGAGTGATTTCGGAAAACGTGGGAAACCGAAATCAGGATGGCTGAACAATCGAATCGGGGTCCTCCCAGGTGCGGGGCCAGCACGTTACCACAGCATAACCTCACTCGATACATTAGAAAAACCTCAAATAAATCCCGGAATCTAAAACAATTGTTGTTATCCATACCTACCCCGAAAAACTATCGCTGATATGCAAGAAGAGCCCGTGTTGGCGCAGTGGCCAGACTGCTCGCCTCCTACCACAGCGATATTCCCGATGCAGGGTCGACCTAGGAAATGTGCCAGATGTTACCATTGGCCAGTTTTATTTTTCGGAATACACCCATCGAGCCCAAGGCCTCCCAAATGCCAGTGAGACACGCTGCCGCGCGAACACACACACAAGGAAGTTTCTCCTACACCCTGAAAACTCTCTTAAACCATCTGTTGATATGTTTTACTAGGACGAATGCACAAGAACCTGAAAACTGAATTTACATATGAGCGCAGTAAATGTGAATGTTTACACATGTAAAAATTGTGTGTTGATAAGACGCCTCTTAGATGTTAGTTTCTAACGTTCTGCAGATATTTTTATATGGAGTCAAGAAATACGCTACTCCGGCCATTTTGCTTTTTAGAATGCAATTTTGGATATTAATAATGCTGCTCGTTTGGTCATTGTCTTGATTCCTGAGATACGGGAGGCGACGTAGACCGAAAATGTCATATCCGAAGTAAATGTACTTTACTTTAAAGTTGTAACCTTTGTCTCCAAGCAGTTATGTGGATGTGTACACAGTTCCATTCGAGGAATGTGTTCGAAAGATCCCTATGGCTTTTCCAAAAAAGAACTTTGGTCTTCGAATGGAAAAATGTTGGAAACTTATTCATCATGCAATTGTTTACTCCTTGTGAAACTCGTATCACTAATGCCGCCTCTCTCTGCGTGTTGTAAATCAGTTGAAGTTTAAGCTTCCATCTTCTCGATTGCGGCAGTAAAACTTGTGAAGTGGAATTTTTGTGGCGGTCGGTATTGTGCTGCAGACGCGTGTAATCCCAGTGCGTGACATGCGACAGACAAAGCTGCACTTCGTTGCATAGTGCTTGTTTGCAGTCTGTCTCACGAACGAGTGCACTTTTTTGTACAGTCCTGAAGCCAGCCCCTGTTTACAGCCGTTCGCTGGATACAGCGGTGTTTCCCCCAGTCATAGATGTTTACATGGACACACTCAGCTGACTGTCAACATGCCCAGTATGTCGGCAGAAAATATTGTTGCCATGGAAATAACTGTACACAAAACTAATCTCAGAACTGTCGAGAAAGTGCGTTCGATTCCGAGACAGGCTATGGCGACCTCGTCACAACATATCGGGCGTCGCGTACGGCTGATGACACTGGTTCGCCCACACTCTCTCGTGGCGCCTAGCGGTTTTTGAGCGTTGGCAGGGCCCACATGCGCGCAGAGGCAACCAACCCACTGCGTGCTCTCGAAGTTCTTTCTCCTTGATGTACAGAAAACGCGTGTGCGATTGGCTCGCCAAACTACAGTTTTTCCTACACTGGGGTGGGAAGGAATGCTGGATCTCGCACAAGTAATTCATATTCGGAAAGAAATTTTATTTTTACGGGCTATCGCGTGTTGATTTAACATTGCCATGGGTTTATCTCCCATTTGTCACGTCGCTCTGTAGTATCTTACCCTGTCGGATGTGGTTGGTTCCATCCCGCCCTTGCTTCACTGGGATTGGTTTCTCCACCCCCACATTCCCGACTGGCTGTGCTGATTCCTACACTGGGGTGAGGGTGGATGTACTACACTCTGCAGTGCAATAATAATCATACTTTACTGATTGCAGTGAGTATATTTACATTGAATAATATTGTATTTTTATAAAAAAATAAGTAATTATGCACTGTGAGTAGGGTTCAGCCAGGGTTAATATAAACGTCCCGATCACTCGCCGAATAGATTTGAGCTCCTTCTTAGCATCCGAAAAAATCAATACTTTGCCATTTAGTGCTTTTTCCGACCTGCGTCGTGTGGCAGTTTGCTGCGTATCTACCGGCTGTTCGCACCCAGAGGCAAATGACGGAACAGTTATGCCGATTAGCCCAGGGAATAAATAAATTGGTAAGATGTATTTGCGGCTGAAGTAATGATGGTATATAGGCCCTGGACATCCCTGTAGTGTAATTATGACATTTTACTGACCGATATCAAAAAGTTTTACACTGAACATATTCTAGGAAATTTCAGCATCATGTGCTGAAGTTTTGTCCTTGCGAAACAACGCCCGTACAGCGATTGGACTGGAAAGATTTAGCGGTTGTCTGTGGTACATGAGGGTTTCGTGTTGACGTGTAATGGACACGGGAGTTTGACTGATGTTAATTTTCATGCACAATTTTCTTCACACTCTGCTCCGTCACTTCATTTCATGACTAATGCCGGAATCACATAACCCTGACCAACACAGCACGACACGACCAAAAACGCAACCACGACACATTTCAATGTGACTATTTGAATTTACAGCACGACCGACACCACGCTTTCGGAATTTAACCTAACTATTTAGAAGGCGCTGATAGGCTACGTTAGTCTCAAAGGCGGTGAACAAGGTTATTTGTAATACATAATGGTGACAAATTGGTATCGCTAATGCATACAAAGGTAAAATTATTAGTTTTAATAGTTATATACAGTAGTGTTTTCAATTTATTTTTCTTTTAAGCTGCGTATTTACCATTGTGGGGAAATGTTCCAATACAATTTCATTTTGCAATGTTGTACATTCTATGCGTCGTGTCGCACGACACGTCGAAGAATAGAAATAATTTCTAATCCAAATTGCTGGTCGGACGACAGAATCGGTGGAGCTTAAGACCATCTATCTTGTATTTCATGAGCGGTTGGCCGTCGTGTCGTGCGCGGCGGGGCTATGTGATTCCGACATAAATGTAGATGACGGAGATGACTGCTTACAGACTCGTTCAAGAAATTCCGTCGCTCCAGTGGACGCCCTCGCTTTATCCTCCCCTCTCCCCCCCCCCCCCCCCCCCCCCCCCCCCCCCCCCCGGTCTTCCGCCACTTCCCGCGAGTAGGGGTTGTCTTCCCACGTGTATGACAATTAACCAACTAATCGGATATTCCTGTCGAAGAATATAATTAGCACAAACGTGCTGACTCAAGTTAACAAAGAATCTATAACCGAACGTGTAATATCGCCTTCGAAATCGACTTGGTCTATTTCTGCGGTGCGATTAAGCACGGCACAGTGTCTAGCGTAATGAAGTCACGGGCTTTTGGTGATGCTCTGGCACACACGCCTTATTATTCGTGTAGCTTTGATAGAAACTAGTGTCGGTCTATTTCAGAGTAATGGTGAACTCACGAAAGTTTTACTGAGGGTAAAATCAAGCCTTGGTATGATATAGTCTGCATGTTACCTACGAGCTGTGCCAGTATTGGGCGTAGAATTATATAGTAAAGCGTTTAGGGTTAATAGGGCGTGTATATTATTTTATTCTCGCTTGCTGTTCAAATTCCTGCATTAACTTCGGGTTCTCACAGCTTTACAGAAATGATACCACTTAGATGTCTCGCACAATGCATGGAAATTCCAGAAAAATATTTACTTAACAATTAAGGGCATGAATTACTCAAATGGGATACAGAAAGTATACTGGCTAGATGATATGCACACGTATCACTCAATTTATTACAGTAAAATCAATTCAGTCTTAGGGGAAAACAGTAAATTTTGTATGCCAAATTTAAATTTACTTTTACTAAATGTTTGCCTCGAGAGGTAATATTGAAAATATAAAACTGTAGAAAAAGACCTCGCCACCAAAAAAAACCGTAAATTGCTGAATTTTAGATGAATAAAGTTTTCTTTCATGTTACTTAACATTAATTCGCATGCAAATGACTACTTTTCTCACTACCGCCTTGGCCTCAGTGCCGAATAACCAGTCCAATCACCATGATTAAAGTAGCTTCTCTGGGGTGTACACCATGGTAAATATTCGTAGCGTCGGGTGGTGAGTTTACAGTTAAGAAACAATTTACGTGATAAATTGAAATGGCGGTATGTCGGCTAGTAAAATTTCACATACTACCCGCAAGTTGATAAATTAAAGTCCTTTTCACATATACAGAATGAATATGAACACTATTGGCAGATTTCGGCGGGAGATCCCCATCAGAAAATATGTAGAGAAATTACATACGACGTACAGTTTGTTCCGGGTGTAACAATCCTTGAGAGTGTAACTGAAACATACATTTATTGCTATTAATACAGCCATAACGAGAAAAAAAAGGATAGAAGTTTCTCGTTAATGCAGAATTTTGATGCACTATGAACTTTGCGATTCAGTGTTCAAACATAATGCATTAATTTCTCGAATACTTTGGCGTGTAGGGTAGAAACAAACGTCGACCTTTCGTTTACCCTAAATGGTTTGTTACTGATCCGCAGGAAACATTAAACAATGCTGAAGAGTTAGTCTATTCACGATAAAGTGAGCACTTTTGAAAGTCGTCTCATTTGGATTAATAGTGAATAAATGTATTTTATTTTAACCTTAGACGTTAACTTCCGAGTGCGGTGGAATATACACACTGTGTTTAGCACTGAATGGCAATATGTATGTAAAAAGGCGATGAAAGGATAAAAATGGCTAAAATAATTGTAACTAGGGCTTCAAAAGTGATCGCGTTACCGCGAACAACCTATACAGTTTTTTAATGCACAAATGTAGTTTCCATCCCTCTCGTCTTTACGGAAGGGGGTTCATATCGACATTCAATTTTCTTTTCCATTAGTCGTTCAGCAATGCATTATCCAGAAACCAAGATTGATCTTTCGTTGCGACTGTGTTACTGGCAATAAACATCTGCTTCAGTTACGATTTTAAGGGTGGCTGCACCCTTCCGGAATAGACTCACGCTACAGGTCGTATAGATATTATTGTAACAATTTTTTGAGTAAGAATCACCTGTCTAATTTTGTAGGTATAGTTCAATTTCATTCTGTATACTGCGCCCGACGTTTGCGCAAGTCTGAAGATGTCTTGGAGTGCATAATTCATTAAACGTGTATATTTTCCCCCACGCATTTCACAGTCAAAAAAAATGTCTGTGGACAGTATCACGGTTAAAAAAAAAAAAAAAAAATAAAAAACGGGGTTCGTCCGGTTTCTCTAAATATTTTGTAATCTCTAATATATAGAATAAACCCAAATTCCAAAGAGATAGATAACATCAAAAGTATGACATAAAATCACCATACAAAAACAATGTGCCGAATTTGTACTGCGATCTAGTGTCAGATTCTGAAATCTCACTTGCGGACAACGCATTGTAGACCATATTCGAACACGTCCACAGGTCCGGCCGATCGTAGATAGATATTTTAACAGATTCTCATGTTTCCGGCAATTATTGTGAAATGCAGCCGTGTGAAAAAGCCGTTTGTAGCTACATGTATGTTGTAAGGCGCCGGAGTAATATTTCTCACGTGCGTGATGTTTGATAGTGCTATGTGTACCTCGTCTGAAGTAAGTTTTATTTTCTTATATCGGTATAATGCAAACGCGTAAGTGGTTTCATAAAAAGAACGCTGGTTTCGAACACACTGGGGTGCAATTCAAGCGATAGGTAAGCGGTGCCCTTAAGAGTCGGCGTCAACCGCCATATCACTTTTATATTAATTCCTAATTCAAATTTGGGAGCATTTATTGAAATATACTGGAAAAGAAGCTCAGCTAATTACTTTAACCACCATAACTGACATAATGTATGAACTACTAATGTATATTGCTGCATAATTAACTTCAAATTTATATGTAAATTCATTCTCGACTTTTAATGGCAACCCAGGAACACCTAGTGACAATCGGGTACAATAATTTACACAGAAGCGTGAAATGTAATGCTTCTATAATGAAGCGTTTTCAAAAATGACCCTAACTCTTCTGTTATGACATTAAAGCTAATAATTTCTGTATAATGATTGATACTCTTTGACAGTTGTTACACAGTCCATTATTCCATATTTCACGATTACTTTACAATTTTCTGAAGTCCTGCTAAAGTTCTACTTCTAGGAGATTCCTCCGCCTCGTGCAATTTAAGCTACGTCTACAAAATGACACCGAAGGACAATGCACCGAATTCGTGCGCACTCGGTTATAATATTTTCCATGAGAACTATTTCTTACTACGTTCTACTAACACATTTTCTAGCCTTTTTTTTCTGTATTTATCATAAATGATTTATTAATAAATTATAATATAATATAGGAAAATAACGAAAAATAAGATACTTTTATGTTACCACAGGTGTAAAACGATTGTGATGCATGTCATATTCTGAAGGAACCGCGAATACACTATACCAATCAAAAATCTAACCGCGTCATGTTTCTAGTTACCTCCACCTTCACTCCGCCGCCTGGTGGATTACAAACACCGCCGTACTCGTCCAGGAACATCCTGATTACTCCCTGCTGTCGTCTCCGGCACACGGATCGATGCTTAGACTAATATGAGGTAGAGCGATCTCGCTGGCTGCGAACAACCAATCTCCGTGTCCCAACATGGAACTGCTTGTCTGCCAACACGTCTAGCGAAAAAGGGCGTGGATTGGATTTGAGGTTGGAACACTGTTTGGTAAAAAAGTGCTGTAAGATGTTTGTACACTTCTTATAACCAATACGGAATGCAGTATGACTTCGTATGTTCGTCGTGAAGTTTTTTAAACTACTGTTCTATGTCCAAGTTGCGCGCTGCAAGGCTGCGTGTATACGCACATGCACACTAAGTTGCTAGTAACGGTAATGATTCATTTTATGAGCCATCCAATAGCAATATAATCTTTCCATTTGCACGTGTCAACAAATCAAGTAGATAAGCGCTGTGGATACGTCCCCTCATACTTTCTTCGATGCTTTACTGTGAAGCGAAAGGCTTACGTATTTAGTTTCTTAACTTACCGGGAGGGTATCTTGTTGGAGTCGAATTAGTTTATTAATTACCGGACACTCGAGTGATCTATTATTATTGGGAAATTGAACCTGATCGCTGATAGTTAAGTTGATGAATTGGGGTACAATATCTCACCCAAAACAGAAGTCCTCGATTTAATCTTACGATAGTGCATTTCAGTACAGTAGTGGTAGGCGCACGTGTTGAATTCTTTTGACATTGGCACAGCAAGTTTTGCCCAAACCTTCCCGTTCTCGGAACACACCTCTGAACAGCCCCGCGTTACCCCGTGCAACTCCGCGAACACGCAGTTAAAGTGAGGGAAAGGATGCGATTGAACTGGAGGGAGAGGCACTTCCTGCTGAACGTTGCGCCAGACCTACCCCCAAGCTCAAGAGTGCGTGAGAGAATGCGCATTTCTGCTACCAAGCGAAAGTTCATCCAGAACTGGTTGATCCTCAACAACCGTATGTAGCATTTTACCATAAGCTTACCTAACTGAAACTAAACTATACTCGGTGCGTGGCGGTTGCCCATTAACACAAATATTTACTGCGATATTCGTTGGTAAAGGCTGTTCACGGTAAAATGTACACTTTCGAAAGCCCTGCTTAAGATATATTTGTATGAACGTTATGTATTATTCCGCCTTATGTAAAATTAACACTGCCATGGGCCTCGTCACTTTATTCATGCGTCGATCAAGTGAAACTTTGAACTTAATAAAAAAGTAAATATTTCACAAATCTTATTTTTTACACTTCGATACTTTAAAAAAATTACCAAGTGAAAGAAATAATTTCAGTTGTTACAAATAGGTACTTAACACTTTAAATTTGACGTTAAGATATAGAACTATTTTCCATCCATCGTTACCAACTTTACTGGCCGTACGTCACCAAGTGCGCCCGTTATATATGCAGGTAGGGACAGTGACTTTTTTAAGGTTGATTTCAACAGTGCTCACTTTATCGTGAACAGCCTTTATTTGTCTTAATTTCGCTGTCTGAAAAGTTGAAAGGGAATTTTATTTTCTACATGCTAGTGTACGGAATGTAATACAACTCGGGTTAACTTTGTCGGCTTATCGCCACTCAGCAATGTTTGTCAATGTAAGTGGTCAAGGAAATTCTCTTTCCCAAAAATGGTTTCCTCAGGAACTCCAATGTCATGTTCCCGTGCGTTCGTTGAGTTCATTCGGTTTAGCGGTGGCCAGGCTGTTGAAACCAGCCTCGACTTCTTTAAGCCGCGAGAACATAGGAATTCGCGCGTAGCTGAACTGATTGGATGTGCGGCAGCTATGCCACTTTTCTCATCAACTTTAGTGTTGTATTTGACTCTTCGTGGCAGGTGGATGTCACTGACCGGTGGTCGAAGTATGGTGCGTCACTCCACGACCTCTTGTTTATCACGTTCCCTTGGAGCGTACGAATTCCGGGCGCAATGGGTTCGTGCCAGGAGGATAAACCCAGTTTTTGTATTTCGTCAACCTGTTACGAAACGTCTGTCGATACGGCATTATAGGAATCCTACTGAAAGCGCGGTGGTGAATTTTTTCCCCTCGCGGGTACGTGCTCTTTTGCAAGAGATCCTCTGGTGGCCTGTCGAGGCGGCAATGGGAAATAATAAAACCTTCCTGCGCCATCTGCACGATCCTGCTTGGCCAGCATAGCGAACCATAGTGATCTGTGAACTTTGCCTTTGCTGGAATCCCGTGAAACACGTGTATGAATGGCTGGATTCCACTGATTCAGTGGAGATTTTTAGTAAGTCATTCTGATTGTTGCGAGGCGTTAGTTCCCAGTGAAACTTTACGCTGCTTCGTTAGTCTATATCGTCCTATTTAACTGAATTTCTAATATTATTTGTCCCTCATTTAAACCGCCTATTTACCTTTAAAGTTCAGTCTGGAGATAAGAGTTCGATTTGACGAGTCAATTTGTTCCTTGCGTTTTAATGACTTTGCAGCACGTTTTAATTGGACGTGATTTTCTGCGCACAGCTGTTCAGTTGAAGATTGTTTCGTCACAGTTGTACTTCTGGCGGTATGCTGTTACAATTTATTTGACGCGCGATGAGGTGAGTGATGGGCGGTAAAAAGTTCGATTCCCGATTTATCTTCAGCTCTCTGAAGAAGCAATCTCTCAGGCGTGTGAAAGGAAGGGCAGATGCTGAATTTTTTTTGTGGCTAAACGGCAATTTCTCGTATCGAACGAGCGTCTTCCTGCAGCATCCCTCTCGCCTGCTGCAGCTGTTAATGTCATTTGGCTGTGAATGCTAGGCGTCTCCCAGCCCGGTAATAATGTGCCGACAATCACTGTAACCACGGGGCGTTCAGGGTGGGAAGTTCAGGCAGATCATTGAATCAGGAGGGCGTGGAGATTTCTTCAATGTGTCGAACGCTATTGTGCACCGTTAAACCCTGCTGTTTAGGCTTCTTGGAACTATTGAAATGATTGGCCAGTCTTGTCTCCACATAGTTCAGGAACTTCGGTTAGCAAGAAACCTATCCATTTTGTAGTGCCTGAAATAACTTGACTCGTTTTACCTTTTCCTTTCACTGTTTTTGATATGACTGTTCAGTTTGGATAGTCTTAAACTTAGCGTTTTAAAACTATTTTCCAGAGAAGAAAGAGTGGATGCGAACAAATCTTAGTCGATCATATACTGTGACTGTGTGGTTAGTTTGAAAATGCATGTGGCAATTCTTTTTTTTTCTTCCTATGCTAAAGAAACTTGCAACTCGAAACTTGGCAACTCGAAATGGCAACTCGAAACTTATGAAAACCTGTCTTGTAAATGTATGGTGTAAATTCATCAATACAATTATTTCTCAGGTCTCGATATAACGGCCCGTTATATACAAAGTATGTTGTGTAGAGATGACCTTTATGTTGCTCTCCCTGTAAATATGTAAAATATTTTTCTCAGATATTTCGCTCACAAGATAGAAAATTCACTCACCGCATTAATAGCGGGCCGGTTCTATAATTTACTGCCATTCCTCCTGCCAGCGAAGGGTAATTTTGCGTCAGTGTTCTGAGAGAGAGGTTTGTTCCAGCTAAGAAGATATTTTTATGGCCAAATATATATTTACTTTCCCCAGCAAATTATTTTGTTGAGTAAACAAAATTTTAAAAAGCAACAAATTTAATTTGTTCATTATAAATGATTCGCTTGAATTAATAATATCGCTGTGTTGGGCCAAGAGAAATTACTGTCAACAAAATTTTTTTGTTAGATCAACTGTATTTGTTTTCCACTAATTTGTTTGCCTTCGTACGAAAATACAGCTCGAGAGTTTGCATTTTTGTGACAATTAGGATGGTAAATGCTGTTCACGATAAAGTGAGCACTTTTGAAATCAACCTTAGAAATAAGTCACTGCTTCTACCTGCATATATTTTAACGGGCGCACTGAGTGACGTGCGCCCGGTAAAGTTGGTAACGATGGAGGAAAAGTAGTTCCATATTTTAACGTCGAATGAAAAGTGTTAGGTTACCATTTGTGTTAACTGAAATTATTTTGTTTTGTGTGTTTTTTTAATGCATCGAAGTGTAAAAATAAACATTTGTAACATATTTACTTTTCTAATGTCACATTTTTACTTGATCGACGCATGAATAAAGTGACGAGGCTCACGCAAATGTTAATTTTACATAAGGCGGAAGATTACAAAACGTGCATACAGGTGTATCTTATGCGGGGCTTTCAAAAGTGCCCATTTTACCGTGAACAGCCTATAACAGTGTCTGTTGGTACATTTATTGATGCTTAATAATGGTATAAAACATCCTAATAAAAGAAGTTCAACAGGTAACTTAAAAGTAAAACTTAAAATATTTATTTGCACTCATCCAGTATTCGAAATGTATGTATTTAAAGACACTCGTATTCATCGGTTGTCACGTGAGGTGCGATTACTATGGCATAGCCATCGACCGCAAACTATCTGGGCTACGAATCTCGGTCGGGCTTCATATTTGTTCAATATTAACCGAAACTATTTAAAATACACACAGAGCCAAATAAAGATCTGGTTGGTGAAACCAAATACAAACCACACAATCATCTCGGTTCAACAACGAAATATTTCGTTTCCCCTATTCAAATGATTAATTTTGTTACGCCAGACAAACTTTGTTTGATTCAACAAAGCTTTTTCTCAATGTTCAGCACGCATTTTCATAGCAGTTGCCGCCATGCTTGTAAGCGGTGGGGCTTCCAGCGTTACTTAACGATCAAGCCTTTCCAATTAATCATGTGATGTAGTCTCTATAGCACCCTCGAGTTGATCTTCTGTGGCAACCAGTATCACGGTTTGAGCTTTCAGACGCGTTAGATCTTGGAACACGATGAAAAACTCAAACCCGGCGAAGACTGCTCGCATTTTGGCACTTTTTAAAGCTTTGCTTAAGATCTAGTTTTCTGCCAGTTTTGTATCCTCCGGCTGTATGTACAAATATTTTCGCGGGCCCGGCCACTTCCCCAGTAGCAATTTTTGGTAGGGTCAACATAAGACCAACCATTTGCTCCAAGGTTGGGCCAACGTTAAAAAAAAGTATGTTGGCCTGACAGCAAAAGGAACACTCGGGCCTACGTTTGCCCAGCGTTATGTTTTTAGTTGTACGTCAACCAAAATAGAACATGTTTCCAATGCAGCACCAACATTGTATTTTCTGAATTGGCCCAACGTGTTTTGATTTTAGTTGGATTCCAATCAAAATAGAGCGTATTTCCAAACAAACACCAACATTTTATGTTTTACCACTTTCCACAACTGGATATCTTTTGGGAATTGTTTTACATAAAACTATGCCAACTGTAAATCTTAATTTTGTTCCCCATTGGCCCAACGATTGGATCTACCTCTGAGCCAGTGTTGGCTCAATTCCAAAATGTCCCTCGGGTTTACGTTGGCCCAACAGGACTTATGTTGGTTGCCAACTGAAATACAATGTTGGCCTGACATGATTTTATGGTTGTTTGCGAACTGTTAAGCGTAGTGTAATTTCTCTTTCAGAAAGGCATTCACACAGTTATTTACCCACAGTTGGCAATGTTTTGCTATTACGTGTTATTGCATACATAATGCCAACCAAGAAACAACGTTCTGCCAGCGTTGGTTACCAGTGTTTTAAATCAATTTTACCCATTAACAAAAAATTTAAAAAAGTGGTGGTCCTATTATTTTCTATCTCATCCCACTTTGGATTAGCAACCCGACATGTTATCCACTAAAACATGGTAACATATTTTCGTTAATGAAGAAATAAATACATATAATTATATTCCAATTCGATATGAGTTATATTTTTCATGTATGTAAGTCAGATTTTACTAATCTGAAACTGAATTTAAAACGTGTGTGTTTATATATATATATATATATATAACATGGTTTTTGGGTTACAAAACATTGCATTTAAACAATCATACTAAAATATAGTGTTTTTTCATCAGATGTATTGCAGTTTACTTTGTCGGCCCAGCATATATTTAATTACCAAATACCAACAGTATGTTTTCCAAGTAACCAACACATCACCAACGAAGTAAATTCATAAATAAAACATGAGTTTTGTGTGTATAACATAGATTTTAAACAAAAGTACAAAACTGTGGTAATTACCATTTTTGGTATGTTTGTTACACAATGTTGGTCCAACGTAACAATTAGTAGTACAAATTAATTTGCAACTGTTGTGTTCCCAACATTGACATCAAATATAACAACTGATCATATCTTAAAGAGAGGTTGTTCTGTAGTTTTACATAAAAAGCAGGTTGCCCAACAGAAAATTACACAATTACCTACTTGTTACCAACCAAAAATCAATCATTTAAAATTACAAATGCAATAGGTTATGGCACTTTATGATTTACGTACATCATTTTCTGTAGTGTGCTAAGTATAAGTAATCTCGTAACATTTTCTAGTATTAAACTTTTGTTGGCATTTCCCATTGAGCCAACGTTTTATTTGTGTGTCCGCTCCAATCCAACATATAGCCAACCTAACCTTTCCAACTAAGTGGTAGGTTGGTATTGGGAAGATTTGGTAGTGTTTTTGTTGGAAATCAATGTTGGCCGAACGTGCACACATTTACGAAATACAGACCATTGTCTTACACGCGTTTATCTAACGTTCCACCAACACATTAATACTAATCACATTATTTATTTTGACAGTTTTTTCTCAATTTTATATATATATATATATATATATATATATATATACATACATACATACATACATATATACGTACTGTATTGTATGTTTTAACATAATTTTCATTAAGTATATTAGTTTGGCAAACAACGTGGGCCCAAAGTCAAAAATTGTTGGATACCTACACATTTCCCAACCAGTTTCCAAGTTGGCCCTACATATGTTGCGACTGGGGACTTGCAGTATGTTTTTACGTTTTCTGATTTAGTGACAATTTTCTTGAGAGTGCTAAGTTACCTCACAAAATATGTATGGTAGTAACTTGTTGGTATAATGCTCATTACAGAATGTTGGCCCTACAAGAAATACCACACCAAACCCCAACCGTGGAGTTTCAAACATTGAAACAATATATACCCAACTAAACATATATCATAGAGAAATTATTTAACATCTTGAAAAACCTATAGGCCTGTATTATTTAACGTTAAGGAAAGTGGCACTGTTTTCATTAAGAAATATTTTTTTCATAATTTTACATATGTTGGTTGAATAACACTAGCCCAACAGAAGAAAACATACTGTTTCCTAACTTGTTACAAACCATTTACCAACCATTTTCAAGTTTAGAATAATTATCCATTTTCTGTATGTTCTGGCTTTTTCTTATTATAGACATTTTCTTGAGAGTGGTAAGTAATCTCTCAATGTTCGTGGTAGAAATTTTTCGTTAACATTTTACGTTGTACCAACGTTGTTTTAATATTTGTGTTCCAACCAAAGTCCAACCGTTGACCCAACATATGTTGCTACACAAATTTACACACACGAAACTGCGTATAAAGACATGGAACTACTTTTTACACTTCGCTGCCAACTTCAATGGTAGCATGTCAGAAAGTGTCGCTTTAGAAACACATTGCATTCTGAATGCAAAACAGTCGTGGATCTCTCAAAATTTATTTTTTTTATGGGAAGGAAGATACCAATTTCTTGACAGTGGGAGACCCGATATTTTCTGTTTACTTTTGCTGTACGTATGCAGATAGTGTCGCAATTCTGAAATAAGATTGAATAATCAAACACAAACATTTAATGTTTACACGCGCATGTATTTTAAAAGGACTGGCAGTGTTTATTTACACATGAAGCAGCCTAATTTCCGTAAACCGTGTGTTCACGTTCAATATTTGGCCGCAGCTCAAAAGTTCTCGTTTTGCGAACTATGTACTGCTTTGAAATAACCTAACCTTGAGGCTCACGGCCCTTCGGGAAACAATTACTCAGTGTAACTCGCGCGTGGTATCTTACGTCGCGTTGATAACGTGAGTGGGCAAGTGTGTCCGTACGTGGCGCTCGCGTTGATAACGTGAGTGGGCAAGTGTGTCCGTACGTGGCGCCGAGCGATTGGTCAGCCGTCAAGCTGGCGGGTTCGCGGACAGTTCTGGGTCCCACCTGCTGGGTGCTGGCGCGCGCGCTTGACTGTGCGATGAGTTCGATTTTTTTTGGAGAAAATGCGATTGTGGTTTGCCTTACAGAATGCGTGTGTCGATTCGCCTGTTTAGGTAGGCAAGTTTTCATTATACTTTCCTTTTGGAAGGTTTGCGAAAGTTTCTTTAAATTTATGAATGATTGAGAAAATTTCTACGTGTGTAACATTCTTTACTACATTTGAATTTAAAATTGAAATTACCACCGCTTGTGTGATATGGCCGTTAGTGCGTGTGCTGTAGGCTACTCACGGTAAAGCGAGCACTTTTTAAGGCCCTGATAAATTTTTCCTTTCAGCTAATTTCTCCACTTCTTTATATAAACATCGCCATGTTACCAATAAATAGTGTACACATTTCACAGCCGTCTGAGGCTGCAATAAATATATATTTATTAACGGTTAATGCCAGTTGGGAGGCCCCTAAAAGTGCTCGCTTAATCATGAATGGCCTATAGGCTAATAGTGTGTTCGTGCTCCCCTTAGTTCCAGCCCTTTGCTGATTTACTTTGTGCATTCGAAGTAAGTATTAAGGATCCTTTCAATTCGCTTTTTCCGTACATATTTATCCGTTTCTAATTTTTATTTTGCAATAAATAATTTTTAATAAATAATTAGTCTATTCCTGCTTCTGAGAATTATTCCCATATTTTCCGTGGCCTGCCTAAGCTGTTTCATCTCTTAATGCTTAACTTTCGTCTATTAGAAAACTTACAAGCAGCACTGCATATTAGTATGATACGCAGATCATATCAGTTGTACTTGAGTTTTATCATTACATGAGAGTGGCATTGTATATATGTGTAGCTCTATTTGAACCTAAATAAAAGATCGCTACGGTATGTGTGACCATTTAATACCATCTTCCATTACCGATTCCTGGCATGACCTTGACGCCATTGTTTTCAGAAAACTTAGAACTGAGGATTTTTTCGGAACCTCGACGAGTAGTTACGGGTCTACCAGTAACTGCTGCTGTGACGGCTTTGTCCAGTTAGGCGTGCACCCACAAAGGCTGGGTATGTGGACAAGATCCAGCACCGTGTCTGTAATGATTGATCACATAATATAGAATGTCAGGTAATGCGCGGATAGGAACTGCACCACGAATCTGTGATTAAGACTAAATATAAAATAATATTTGGTAAAAATGCACAAAACGCTTCGTTTACGAAGGGAAAAAAACACATGAAATGTCTAAAAACCATTGTAGCAAACACGTGGTGTTCCAATTAGATAGATGTGAGGTGATGTGAAGTGCTGCAACTATTTTGCCGGTCGTAAGGCATATGTCTAGGAAACGAGCCGAGCTTAGTAGTGCCAAAGGGGCCATGGAGTTCACATACAGTGAGTACTGGGACATGACAATGGCCATGAGTGCATCCGGCGACCAAGCTCCGTGCATGCTGAATGCATTCAATGTGGCCAGAGCAAACGCATGCTGTATGCTGTGTGTAACATGAAAGTCATTTTACCTCAAGGCGGTTCACGATAAAGTGAGCACTTTTGAAATCAACCTCAGAAGAAGTCACTTCACCTTCCTTCATATATTTTAACGGGCGCACTGAGTGGCATGCGCCCAGTAAAGTTGGTAACAATGAATGGGAAGTAATTCCATATCCTAACGTCGAATAAAAAGTGTTGGGTAACCATTTGTGATAAATTAAATTATTCCTTTCATTTTTTTTTTGCATCGAAGTGTATAAATGAGCTTATTTGTGAAATATTTACTTTTCTAATCATTTCACGTTTTCACTTATCCGATGCATGAATAAGGCCCACGGCAATGTTAATTTTACATAAGGCGGAAGAATACACAAAGTGCATACAAGTAGATCTAAGCAGAGCTTTCAAAAGTACTCATTTTACTGCGCACAGCCTACGCTTTAGTGTTGTTTTTCTCGTAAACTAAGGGCCTTAAAACGTTTTTTTTTACCAAAAAAATATTTTCATCTTAGTTTTTATCACAGATTCCTGTGGTGCGGTCCGTATCCGCGCATTACCTGAAATCCTGCACATTCCACAAAGTGTGCATGAACATATGGCATTAGCTGTGTCCAAATTATTTCGTTATTACCAGTATATATGTTAAGTAAAGTGGAAGTGTAACATTTGTAGGCCTATCGTTTTGCTGTGACCTAATCACTATTTACCGGGTTATACCACTTTCTCTTAGTATCTTCGCTCAGTGCGCAAGTAGGTTGTTTCTGCTGTTGTAATGAACGTCGAAGTCGATGAATGTGTGCCTTTCTGTGCAGACGTTAAATGTCACGCTCACATGACTGCTGGGGTGGGCAGATACTACCTAGGCTATTCGCTCTGTCCACTTATTTGCGAAATTGATACACATATACTTCGTACACTGTAAAAAAACTACGTATGAATTTGTTTGTTTTTACCTTACTGCGTGTGTAACAGTTAGTGATTATTTGCAATGACTGGAGAAAGTTTACATCCCATAATTTTGCCAACCGTTCGCAGTCCTATACCGAATACATATTACATTTTTATTTAAAAAGTCTACAGGTGCGAAGAATAAAGTTCCGTTCTCTTTGCTGTTTTTGTGTAGATGCTTACCCGTCTTTGAACATTTTATAATTTTTTGCAAGGGTATCCTATTCCCCTCACAGCACGCGCGCGGGTTACGTGTGTGCAGTATGAACATCCACTGCTTTGTCAGAAAATAGCTGGGTAGCCGTAACTTCTTTTGGGCTAGTCGAATGATACTACCTGTGATGGTACTCCTCTACCTCCATAAAATGTTCGTTTTGGTCTCTCGTGCATATGCAAATGTCACGTTCTGGGTATTTTTTACTTATAGAAAACCGAGTTTAGCCATGCCGTTGCTACGGCCATAAGAGTTGACAGGGGATATAGTATCTGAGGCAGTTAGTTACAGCATCTGAAAAACTCTTTGTAATATTGATTCGAAATTGATCTCACATTAAACAGAAGTGACGGTGTCGTATCACCGAGATTTTGTGGCGTGTGGTGGTGCATTCCCGGCTCGTATTGGAGTTCGTCGGCTCAGTCCCCTTCCCCGGTAGCGCTGATAGTGAGGCGGTCTGGGCGACATTTTCCTTCACTTTTTTGACGTAAATCTTTAAATTTGCAACCGTAGTGGGAAGCAATTCAGAAAATCCGATAACAAAATCGGGGGATACAGTTTCGCACTGCAGCTCCAAATCTAAAGTCTACATTCAAAATTCAATTGCGCCACTCGATTGCCAAAGGATCATGTTGAGGACTGCGAAGCATCGTGCGCAACCAGGAAGGGTGGGGGGGGGGGGGAGGCGGCACCGCAATTTCGAGTTCGTTTCGCCGCGTCTCATAACTTCCACGTAGTATAACTTTTGACTAGAAGCTACGACGCTCGGTTAAGTTTCAATCGACAGCTCTCGTCAAGTATAAAGGATAGCGTACTTATACCGCTCGGCTTGGCACACACAGACCTTTCGGAAAAAATATGGTAGCCCGCGCACCATAACGTCTCGGTCTGGCCGTTGTAGTGCGCGGGCTGCCATGTGAAGACGTGGTGTTTTATTTTTGCCGAAAGGTTCATTCCGAGCCAACTTCAGCAATAATTTGAGGAAATGCAAACATTTATAACAGTCTCCGTAAGATGTCATGCCATATCCATTGTGTGTTAGCTTGGCCCACGCCCACCAACAATTTTCGTAGAGTCGTGGGATATGCAACTGTGTTAGTTTCAACGTGCAATTTCTTGTAGAGCGCTTCATTTTGCGTTGGCGGTTGTGCTCGCTTATCGGCTACTTAATCCATTCGTAGATGCGATGTAATTGTAGGATGGAGAAGTGGACGAATTTCTTCCTGCGATATGACCACGAGAGTGAAGGCCAAAAATAAAAGCGGATAATGTCAATATCTTATCGTGCTACCAGTGGTTAACAGTTGTTCACGGTTTAGTTCTTGGCAGTTATGAATTGTGATTTTGTTGCTTTTATTCTCGCATAATTGTTAGTTTATTACAGCCTGGCTTAGATTCATGACCGATCGTGTTTGACATTTATTAGCGTGCCTGGCTTCCATTCGGAGCTGCACTGACAGACAATTTCTCCAAGTGTTTCTCCAGCCTCTTAGCAGGCAAATGCCAGTGCGATGATTTGGTTCGCCCTCTCATTTTGGAGTATTTAGTTTATTTTTAATTTAAAATTTTAAGACATTCCGAATGCATTAATATCCCTCATTTACCTTCAGACGTAACAATAATGTAATATAATTTTATTTCATTGTATAGTAAGTCATTTTAAATATAAGTTCAAATATTCTAGACTTAGTCTGTCCTTAAGTCTTTTTTAAGATTAGTAGTGAAGTATAATATAGGAAGTTTTAAAAACGTTTCTCGTAAAAGATTTAATAAGCAAAAAACCGTAGCTTTCGTTACTCCAACTGAGACTGGTCCTTATATGAACCGTTCGAGTCGGTCACGTGTTAAATTAAATTTTCAGAAGTTGACCTCAGGGCATAAAAAGAAAACAAAATATTACACTCGTAAATTCATAGATGGTTTATATTTAAATTTGTCGCGTATTAGTTGAATGGTTACGCCTGAATGGTATTGTAATTATTTGAAAAAAACATGGGGGAGGTTGCATTAACAGTTTATCAGTTACACATTAAAGTTACTAATGGCTGTCATACAAGTGACTTTATACTAATGGTTAGCACTAAGAGTGGATCTCTGAACAGGCCACGAGTGCATTTAAGCTAGGTGGCAGTTAAAAAAAATTACTGGTAGCGTCCTTTCTCGAAACCGGTGCAGGTCAAGTAGGCTATGAAAAACCCTGGGAATGTAAAATGAAATACGTAATTTTCGGGTACTCAGTCTCCGAACTCCAGACAGTTTCTTTGGACCAATAGTAACACAAAGGCCTGTACACTTGTAGCAGGAATCGTACTTCTATGTCAAATAAGTGTATTCAACGTTGCGATGAACAACACCTGGAGAATGCGGTTCCGATCGTGCGTGTAGGATAAGTTGCATAGGAAGTAGGCGCGCGACGCTGCGTGTGTCAACGACCTACGCGACTTGTCTGTCCTACATGCATGGTCGCAGTGTGTTCTTCTGCATGTGGGTACACCACGACTTTGAACACTATTATTGTATTTAAGAATACGTATCTGGATATGTGTGTAAGGCTTTTGTGCAACTATTGGTGCAAAGAAACTGTCTGAAATTTGCGCGCAGAGTTCCCGTACATCTTGCATATTTACGCCGATTCGTAAATTGTCGGACTTTTTTTTATCTAGGTCTTGTTGGAGTTCTGGTAAAAGTAGCCCGAGCATCTCCAGTCACGCACTGCCCTGCAACTCGGGAGTGCGGCGTTTCATAGCCAGCACAAGTATAGGCTGTTCGCGATAAAGTGAACACTTTTGAAGTCCCACCCAACAGGCATTAACCAATAATAAATATATATTTTTGCAGCCTCGCGCATTAAATTTTGAGGGTGGGGAAATGTATACACTGTGTTTATTGGTGGCATCGCAGTGTTTATATCGAAAAGCAGCAGGAAGATGGAAATTGGATGAAAGGAAATATTTATAAGGGCCTTAAAAAGTGCTCACTTTACCGTGAACAGCCTATAGTTGCTGGGAAACAGCGGTCGTTGTGATACCAAATGTCACTGGTTCCTCGGACTTGACTTGTAAAATTTATGGTAAAAGTCAACCGTCCTGTAACTTTAGGAGACAGCAGAGGAAGTACTAATATTGCACGATTGTGACATTACGATAGTCAAATTTTCTCTACTCTTTGAGTTTATGTACTTTCTTTCCATAAGTAATTCGTTTTGGAGACATGTTGTGAACGTGTCTCTGGTAAAACGTTCAATATTTTTTCTGCATGTTTTCCGCCGTGTGAATTTCGTTTAATCGTTTCCTGTATTGAATGTACTGCAATCTTAAATCCATCCCACAAGTTAATCGAAATCTGTAGTTGACCCACTCGACCTGTTCTCCAAATTCAATTTTTTCTGCAATGACTTGTATGTAGTCAGCTGTGAAAACCATGCTACGTTATATTATTTCAACCCTCTATTTGAAAAATTTGGCCTGACAAGCGTGAGTGATGTTTTCTTTTTCAGTTAAAACTATTACTAAACCATCGGCATTTATTAGGAAAACTCAGCTTATTGTTTTAATTGTAGGCAAGGTTATACTGACCATCGGTAAAGCGTACTAAATCGTACTGAGCTTATTATTTTTGCAAGGAAATTTCACCACGTGTAATGTACCGAAAATCGGCGCCTTTTAGTGCTAACTGATTATTTTTTCCTTTCTTTCTAATATTGGGGTCGTCTAATCTTTGGATTGTGTGATTCCAGGTACGAATCGACACAAACCGTGGACGTGTGCATTTGATGTGTTTTACATAAAGCGCCCCCCCCCCCCCTTTTTTCTATTCACAACACACACACACACACACACACACAAACTTAAACTCTGTAACAGCTTTAAAACAGGGAACCTAGTAATTACGTGCGTAATACTCAAACTCCTAGGGATCTCAGAAAAGATCAAAACAGATTATATGTTTTATCGAATAACCATAGATCGGACATTGATAATTGAGTTACATTTTGACGTGATTGAGAATTAAACCAATACATTTCAGTTTGTAATCCTTTATAGAAAGTGTTGAAAGTGAAGCCTCCTGCTTCAGTACAAGCTCTGCAACGACGTACCATTGCCTATCGTACACACTCAGACGCCTGCAGGTGTGTGCTGTAGAGTAAGCAGCTGCTGCAAGCACCCGGGCGACGAGCTCTTCCTCCGATTAAATTGCGAGTCTCGTACATCAGGCTCTTCAAAATATTAATGTAGGGAGAACGAGCAGGCCAAGCAGTGGGTCCACCGCGGCCAATCCATTGCTCACCAAATCTGCCGTTAAAATGATCTGACGTCACGAGGGAATCACAACCGGCGTAAAACATGAGGAACGTCGTAGAAGAACTTAGGCAAAGTATTATCCAGGAACCGCAGGTACAAGTTACCACGGAGACGTAATTTCATTATGTACAGCCCAATAAAATTATTCCCAACAATACCTGCCTACATGTTGACAGAAACAGGTGTTGGTTGCGTAAATGAACTATTCCATCTCTGTTAAACGATGCTTAGTTGTTAACAACGCAAACTGTCCGAAACGAGAGTTTCCGTAGCGCATCTCTGAAAGTACCCTTGACAAAACTCGACGAGCACTGTAAAAATTTTTCTGGTAAACTTCCTAAACTCTAATGGAGGTTTGTTTTTAACCTATACACTGTATGGTAATAATACCGCGCATCATGCTGCAGATATAGGTATGTTTAGAAGCGCTGCTATACAAAGTTGGGAACTTCCCTATGCATTTGAATATTTCCTGAGAAAATGTAGAAACACTACAGTGAATGTATAGGGGAAAACATTACCATTCCTGCTTTAAGTGTATACACTGGTATGGTAAATTTCCTAATAATTTCTTAGTGAGGATATAGTCTTTCGGTTGGAGTGCTTACACTTCTTGCGAATGAAATGGATGCAACTGTTCATTCCACGCATGCCAAACAGCCATGTGATCATCATGCAGTTGCTGTGCAACAAGTGGTGAGCCTGCGGATGGATTTTTCTGACCTGTTCCCAAACCTCCTCGAAACTCGGGCGTGCTCACTGTACGCTCATAGCCATCATCGGGTCTGTGTACTTAAAAACGAGCATTGCTACATTGATACTGCGCAGTAAAATGGCTGGTAATAACCCATGGTCAGGACCACCCATTTATATATGTTGCGGTGATCGATTGTACGAGCGTTTGGTACACGCCGTCCAGGATATCGCTCTGCATAAAGACGTGTAGCAGCCCTCGAATTACCATTGCACGCATTATAAACGAAGTGCATGTATGATACAGGCCATGTAAACTGTCAATGGCTGTGCCCTAAACGAACAAGGTACTGCATGGTGTCATACCGTGTTTAACGGGGTATGTATTGATGGTGGTTCAACAAAAAAGTTTATGATCTGTTGTATTATCCCTCGAAGTTAGAGTATTTAATTGTGCTACGTCTGGTGGAAAATAAGGTTTGCCATCACGGACTGGACTGCAGCGGTTGCCTGAACTGGAGATAGCCGCTTCAATGGCTTACGCGGTGTGAAACAATTTGTCGGCGTGTCGGGAAATAGTGGCCTTCGCCTCGGATGGGAGCTTTCTCGCAGTTTGCCCAGACGAGCCCCGTCACGACGCCGTCCGTCCCGCGGAGGGAAAGCGCAGAGGGCGGTCGTCGTCGACGGACGGCGACGCGACGCCCTCCTCGCCTCGCCGCTGCCGGAATATCGCGTTGCACGCACGCCTCGGGGGGTCGACCTCGAGGGCGTGGCCGCCAGTTCGGCCGAGAGGAAACACCAGCTTCCATATTCGGCAGCGACTGGTCGCCATACACGACCACGGTACTTGCCTCCTATTCCAGAAAAAAAACCCACAATTATACCTCGCAACCTCCAAAATGATAACGTACCTGGAACCTCTTTCAACAACCCTTCCTGCCGTTTATTCCACAGGCGCGAGGTAAGCAATGCTTACCCTATAGATATTGGAGATGTTTGACCGTTTATAGTTTTAAATTTAAACACATTTAAATCTGAGGTTTCCGATTCGAGAAACAGAATTTTCGTAAACCCCGTACTTGCATAGTGCTGCTATGTAGTATTTATTTCCACAAACGGGAGCAACTAGCAATGAATCTAATTCGCAACCGAGTTACCCCGCCGCGTTCCTTCGGCAGGGTAAGCAGTCGTTCTGTTTGCGTACTCCAGTCCTCATTTCCCTGGGAAAGTGGTCGAGTTTTCTTATAATTTGTAGTATGCTCTCTAAATAACATTCTATTTAATTATTACATTCATTTCGTTTCCGTTTTTATAACTAATATTATGTATTATAAAACGGTAAATACATGTGGAGAGTAAGCAAAGATAGCAGTTGCGTTTGTTAGTAGAAACTGAAAATGGAACCACAAACCGGTACTAGCAAATGTTATGTAGGGCTGTTATATTACGTACCCTGTAAAAAAACTCACTACACGCCACTGTTCCTGCTAGTATCCTGGTCGCTGTTTGATTGTACGGGGGAAGGGGAGCAAGGGAATACCATACTACAGTACTATAAAAGGGGGAGGGGGGACTCAAATTGTGAATCTGTGAAAAACTCGAACACCAAACGAATGTCTGTATAAGCAAAACCTAACAGATTTTCAATCGACTTAAAATCGAATCCAGTTCCCCCAATTAGCACGCAGAAGTTGTCAGAATTCTGGATTTAATATTTAATGCAGCATTATACGCAAAGAATAATTACTGCGTAAATGTGTATAGACTTCAAATGCATAAAGTCCTTGGCTAAAAATTACATCGTAATGCCTATTTCAGTTATAGTTGGTTTAGCCACTAGTTGCATTTATTGTAAGTGGGGAGATGGCGGGTGTTTGGATAGTTTTATTAAATATCGGGCCCAGCCGAACCATTTTTTTTTCAGAGGTCTAAATTTGTCATGTAGACTATTGCGGTTGTTTCAACACGGCTTGGGATCAAAGTTAACTCTGAACTCGTAAATTCAAGTCCACAGGTTTTTGGAAGCAAAAATAGAAAAACTAAAAAAGGGCGATCCCAGATAACCGTTTTTGGCTACTTTGTGAGCAACTACATGACTTCGTCACATTGGTGCGTTTATTTTTCATATTTTGCGCCGTAATAATACGATAAAAATATACCGTGTCAGGGACAGTCGTGCAGAAACAGATGACTCTGATAAAATATTTACTCTTAGTTAGTAAAAACTATTAACTAAGATTGTCCTTTTTTAGTTTTTATATGCCGACTTACATAAAATTGGAAAACACGAATAACCTCTAAAATATCAAATTGTGGCCCACATACTTTTAAATTCAAAATTAAAAATTTTCAAGATAAAAAGAAAGATTTTCAACCTAAGTATGACTTATTCATCACTAATTTTTTCTTCTGTGCACGGTGCGTTGGAAGGTTTTCTTTGTCATGTTTAAAGGAATTATAGTGTATACACAAATATTGTCAACCATACCCCTGTGTAAAAAATTAATTTACCTATTCCAGTCGCCATTAGGTATATAATGTTTTATAAAGACTTTGCGACGAGAAGCCAATAATCGTAGTTGACTGCAGCAGATACGTCACTTAGTGTTTACGTCCCCGCCCCCCCCCCCCCCCCAAGGAATTGGTCGAGTGTAACCGTAAACCTGTTGTAGCTTAGTTCTCTGGCGATATACCGAGTCGGCGAGAATGAGATACAACGTCGGCTGCTGCACCGCAGACATGAGCTGTCCCTGATTAACCTGAAGTGGAGTTCTGCTGTACCTCCTTGGATTCCCTGCCTGAAATTTCCAGCCATGTGCTAGGTTTGAGGTCGAAATGTGCACTTCTGTGATAGAAAGCTAGTAACTTACATTTTTCCTAGTGATACGCGTTACTTCGATAGCTTTGTGCGTGGCTACCCTACTTTTCCTTCTCCTCCCCCTTTTTGTCTATATTTACGACTTTTAAATGTTCTTGTGATGTGTGATAAGTTGCAGCTTTCTCAGCTGACGATTCATATTTAAATGCAATGTATATTTTATTTTTTATCCTTATCCTTATTCTTATTTTATTTTTATCTACGTAGTTTATTATGGAAGTCGTCCGATAGCAGACAGTGATTAGTTAATTGCTTGCGCTTGTTTACATTCTCCTTGGCATTTATCCTCTCGAATATCCTCTATAGGTAGTGAAAAACTGAACTTGCAGGCCAGATTTGTGGAGTGTTCGAACACGCGGTTAGATCCCCGTTCTATTTCTACGAAGGCCGCTATGCGCTCGTTGAGAATGGCCTAAAAAGAATTGACGATATCGGTGAACTTTGACAATGCGTTATTTGTTTCCGAGGACGAACTAAACTGTAATGTAATTTGTCATATGAATTAACGTGGCGTTCCCTCTCACTATCCTGAGTGCTTGACCGTGTAACGTCGCCTAAAGGTATTCTCGACAGACGTAGTTTTAACTGCGGGAATAATTAAACTTTAGTTCAGCAGTACGTAAGGTGGTCGTAATTCTTTAACAGTTGGGTTTAAAAGTCTCTTCGTAGCAAAATGGCCTTCGTATCGCAGTGCTTCATTCACGGGTCATTTCAGCTGCGAAGCAACTACAGTATACTGCTGAGTGTTCCTATTTTTATCTCTCTCACCTCCGTCTTTCTCACAATGGCACTTTCATATTAATATTTTTAGTGAGCTCGATGAAACCTCTAACTTGTTTTTCGAGCGAGTGTTGCCTCGCCGCAGGCTGGCGGTTCTTGCCACGACCGCAGCATTATACTTTCACGTAATGACAATGCTACGCTCGTAACTCGCCCCCATCTTGTTGCCTGAAATTGCATCCTTGCGGTCCAAATTTGTATTGGGGATTCTTTCCTGGTTGCTATCGGCGTCCATTCAGACGATTTCCATCGCATTGTGAACTTTCTCCAAAGCGCATCGAAAGGCCGAAGGCAGCTAGCTCGTTTCTCCTAGTGGCGCGCGCATTTCTCTTTTGGAAGAGATTTTTTTAATGAGTCAATTAAAGGCGGCTACGGTGTTTTCTCTAGCGATATATATATATATATATATATATTTATATATATATATATATCGGACGTATTATGTAATAAATGTTGAAACCATGCAAATGTGTAGAATTATCCTTTCCGTGGTGTGTGCTCTTAGGATTTTTTTTTTTTTTTTTAAACTGTTTCATTGCCATCTTATTTAATTTTTTTAATTCTGACTTATCTCACTTGTGGTTTTGCAAAGGCCTTAGCAATGACCACTATTCTTTCTCACTCACAATTGTGTTCAGCCCGAAGGCCGGTCTGAGCATCAAACATGGTGATGAAAACTACCATGCTGTCAAGGCCGAGTCGGCAGAACGATTACGGTGGTTTTGTATTGCCTTCCGCGGTGTTTAAGCGAAGGAACAAAACACCTATACTTTAACTCTAGAAAGTAGATTTCCACACGTGAAAAATACTTCCCCTGGCCGGGGAATCTCTGACCTTTGCCCTCCGATCAGGCATAGTGACCGCCAGATCAGCGTGTTTTTACATTCGTACATGCCCTATCACCCACCCCCAGCGTCTTTGATTTGGTGTGATGGCACATTGTTTTGTAGCATTTAGTTTAACACGAACGTAGACTAGGACTACACACAGCGCATAGAAGGAACTCTAGCATAATTATGGACTGTTCACGGTAAAGTGAGCACTTTTGAGGCCCTAGATAATTTATTTCAGCCATTTTTAATCATTTTATCACATTTTGAAATAAATATTGCCATGTAATTGATAAACACAGTATGTATGCTCCACCGCACTCGGAAATTAACGTCTAAGGCTAAAATAAAAAATATCGAGTTTTATTCTCAATGAGAGGGCTTTCAAAAATGCTCACTTTACCGTGAATAGCCTGTAGAGGCCACGGTGGCTGAGCTGTTAAACTGCTCGCCTCCCACCAAGGCGATACGGGTTAAATCCCCGGCCGGGTCACTCCGGATTTTCGCATGTGGGAATCGTGCCGGACGATGCCGTTGGTGGGCGGGTTTTCTCGGGGATCTACCGCCCCCCCCCCCCCCGCCTTTTCATTCCGGCGCTGCTCCATACTCATATCAATCACCCTAATCGGCTCTCGAGACCTCGATGTTGAGCCGTTCAAATCTCGTCACTCACTCTAGCATAAATATATCTTTCTGCTGGTAAACTATTTAAATCATAATTATCATCTCTTATTTGGAGTATCGCCTTTGCCAGTTGTATTTATGGGATTTGCTAGTTTCACTTTGGCGAACCTTTCAGTTTGAAGAGCACGTGTGCCAGTAACTATTTTGTTTATGGCCTGTAAAATGTGCTGGGAGCCGTAATGCATGTAATAGCCCTCAATAAAATCTTTCAGCATAACGTGTCCAGCTTCAGGATGAGTGATGCATAGAACCAGAAGTGCAGGCAGGATAGGAAAGCAAAGCAAACGTTATTTTCGAATGTCGCTGGGACTGGTGCATTGACACGATTTCAAACCTGTAACCTTCGTATCTTCACGAACCACCCCGCCGCAGTATTCTGTGCAATTACGACTCCGCATGTGAACATTGATTTTATCACAAAGGGCACATAATCTCAACACTGCTTTTTTCGTTTGAACAATGCACGACTTCAGCAGACAATATAATGGCTGATATTTCTGTGCTGCTGGTATCGCATGAAAAGTAAATATGTGTAAATTACAGTTATTTTGCAAGGAATGACATTAATCACAAAAGTGTAGGGATTTTTTGTAAATAATTTTAATGGTAACAATTTTTTCATTGCCTGGCAGATTTCATTAGTTTCTGTTATAATGTTGTTTACATAACTAATATTGTGGAAACTTGGTAAAGATGTTTAAAAAACAAATTCAGTTTAACAATGTAGCCAAGACACGGGTTTTTTAATTTAATTTTTAGTAAATGGTTAATTTTGATTACTTTTAATTAACCCTTGGAACAAGGAACTTAATAGCATTCTTACAATACTCTGTCCTTCGGAATATACAGCAAGTACATTATAACAGTCAGGTAGGATAGCATTAAATAAAAAATCCCATTTAAAACTGAAAGGTTAAAATCATTTTAGGGACTTTTTTAGTGGGGCCATTTTAACATGGTCACATTATGCTAATATTACATACGTATTTCATACATGCCCCACTGGGATACTACTCCGCATCAAGTTTTATTTTTGTGATGTTAGAATAACGTATCTAATAGTGTATTACACTCTTGGTGGAGTATCGATGACGTTTAAAACCCAGTACTACATTCGTGCAAGGGTTTCTTATCTTAATGATTTTTCATATTTACTTGAATTATATTTCACTGTTACGTTCACTTAAGATGGCGAATTCAACCTAGGGACGAGAAAATATTGAGAGATGCCGCTCATTATAGGCTGTTCACGGTAAAGTGAGCATTTCTGTGGCCCTAGTTATTTTTCCTTACAGCCATTTTTTTATCCTTTGGCAACCTTTTAAAATAAATATTGTCATGTAAGTACTCAACATAGTGTTTATATTCCACCACTTGGAAGTTAACATCCAAGGCTAAAATGAAATGTATTTATCGACTATTGTTCAAAATGAGAGTGCGTTCAAAAGTGCTCACTTTACTTTGAATAGCCTATAGAAATGTCAGTAGCCTACTTCAGTTGGAGCTGCTTCGGTAATCCGCCAAGTTGTCCGTCCTCGTACTTGGGAAATTGCTTTAAACCGAGCATTTAATCACACGCAGAAATATTTGATTAAAAGAATTTCCGTTACTGTTTTTTGTTATAGTGAAGCAAATACGTCTATTAAATACGGGCAGCTTCCTTGGCATATTTTGTTAAAGCTGGTTTGAAGTAAGAAGTTTTATTAGTATTGTAGTATTGCTTGTGTAAATTCGGAACTATCCCTTGCTTTGCAAATTAGAGTTCCTATAGCACCACTCAAGGGCGCCACTGTGAAGTTTTGGGAACTACGTGGAGAGTAATAATGTGGAAATGTGTAGAAGAGAAATATGTGTAACCCAGAATGTGTGTAGGAGAATGCGTGTTTGACCTTTTTATCTTGAACTTACTCTCCAACGACGTACTGGTCGTCTCAGGGACTCTGCAAGGACATTTGCATGCACTGGCATTCACAACTCGTAAAACTTTCGAAATTTTCAAGAAGCACTTCATTTATATTATCATCTTTGTAAAATAAAATCTGATAGGTATGGTGCAGCATTACTAAATAAAAGGAATCAAAATGTTCATAATTGTCTTTAATTCAAAGCAGAGAAAAATAAATTAAAATCAAAATAAAACTGTTTAAGTGTGTATGGAAAATTCCATCAATTGGTAAAAATTCTGTTCTGCTATTAATTTAAACTTATTTAAATATTACCACCATTCGAAAACAAGAATTACTTAAATTGAAAAATAAAATATTTAATGTCTTTAAGCTGCTTTCAAAATAATTAGATAAACTGTAGATTTATTAAACTATGTTCAGATTAATAGTGTATGTAGTTCAAGTGCCTCTTAAACAAGTTTTACGTAGTGAGTTCCATTAAACCATAGCATTACACATTCTGATCACTATACCACATATCTGACTTAAGTTCGTTATCTCTTCAAAAATTATAGCAAAGTCTAAATGTTCTCCAACAAAGTTAAGTTCCAATCAAAATTAGTAAACTAGTTCTTAGATGAAATCAAATGTAAAGTTAAAATAGTTTTTGCTCCGGTAACTAGCTCAAATCGGTTAGCGTAGGACTACTGGACTGAATTAATAAGTGACATCCGTGCTGTTACTTAATCTTCTAAAAATCATATTAACCTTCACAAACATTTGGGAGCAATAATAAATCTGTCAAAGACGCTACCAAACACAAGTTTATAGGTCCGAAAATTAGGTGGTGTCGCCTTAATCTGAAGTCACGCTGACGCTACCAGCATGGCGCCGTGGCGTCGGTATCAGCTCTCCTCGTAGACAGCGCCCACTAATAAAATTAACGTAGCTAGGCTTTGGCCTCTTCTTCACTTGCCAAGCTAGCCTGTATGTTATACTCACTTCAGGGTACCAAAATACTGTTCTAATTTATGATACGGGGGATTTCGCCTATAAATTCCGGCTCTCAAACCCACGTCTGTGGATCGTCCCGGCATCTCATTTATCAAGTCTTATCAGTGGAGCTCAGCTACTTCCGGTCCATTAAGTCACATAAAGAGCTTAACACCAAATACAATTTAAACGGTAAACAAAAGAAAAACAATATTGAAAATAAAAATAATAAATACTGAAATGTGAAGAACTCTGAAAAATCATTGTCACATACTTAAATTAAGCAGCTAAAATACTCAGAATAATATCCTGGCTTACCGTAGAGTAACCTACGTTAACATACAAACATTGAAAAAGAATTGTGGGTTCTGAATTAAATTGCACATTTAAAAATAATATAAGCAAATATGTAAAGAATTATTGCAGAATTATTCCAATTAAAATCAATAAGTGTTTAGGCATAGCCAAAAATATGTAGGTGCCATACAGTACAAAACAACACACGTGTTAATTTGCATACTAGCTGTGTGACATGTAAATGAGCCTATATGGATCTGTCACACTATGAATTTTGAATAAGGCGTGGCACATGCCGTTTATAGACGCAGAGGTGTACTTAACCACATGTTTTAACATAAAACTTGATTTGCATTTTTACAGTAACTTGTAAAAAAGAAGCAGTACCGTACCGTTTCGTCTCAAATGTAATCCATAATGTATTGTCTAAGAAACAGTGTTTTTTTTTTTTTATATCTTTATACGTCGTAATATAAGAAAAATTTTTGTTTCCAATACTTACACAGTGTTGTGCCAATTGACAAAGTACGCGATACAAGAAGCAGGTTTCACTAGTATATTTTTTTAATGCCACAATTTGTACAATGCATCAGTTTTCAACATCAGACAGTATCCTGGAAATTTTCTTCAAGCTCCAATAATATTGAATATTGATACCAACAGGCGTGAATATTTAAAAGCAAAGAGCCATTATAACATAGTATGATTACACTTTCAATGAACACAGCGCTCAGCTGAATATTAAATAATAACGAACCATAAAACATTGAGAGGCATAAACTTTCAATAAACTCGGCGCTCAGCTAACTTAAACAATTTCGTAATAATATTCAAAAGGCTCTGGCAAGGTTTTCAAGTAAACGCCTCAGCACTTAACAAAGGGGCTTGGAATTAATTATATTATGCAACAACCATTTAAAATTCATAATCAGAAAATAAAGATTTCCACTAAAAGCAACACGCAGAAAGTAATAACTGTCGGACTTCACGTTAAACTAAATATAAAGGCGCGTGCACTAACAACATTCATTTAAAGCTTATTAAATACTCGAGCGTATATTAAAATTTATTTTCAGCAAATTTACATCGTGTTGAAACAATCGACGCGAAACAGACCCCAGGTGCAGGCCATAAGAGCGTTTCTCGCATGAAACATTATGTTAAAAAACTTTTATTAAAAATCTTATAGAAAACTAAGTGAACTGGGAGGCAGCTCAAAATGACAAGTCCTAATCAAGGCTCCCAGTTCTTACAATATCGACGTCAGAAAATTAAAAAACAGGCGAAACAGGGCCAAATGGGTCTGCAGAAGGACTTACTACACGTTAAAATCAAACACAAGCAGCAACGCGATTTATTTTACGCCGGACAGAATTTTGAAAGTACAGAAGAAACCGAATTTAGAAAAACCTACGTAACTGCAAGGCCCACAACACAAGCCCATAATTACGAAACTACAAAAGTTAAAAACACTAAAGCCCAAAATACTTTCAGAACGCTCGTCCACAACTCACAGTTTCGTCGCTCTCTCATGGTGCTGGCCACTATCAGCTTAGCATAATTAGATTTCTTAGCATCATGGACGTTTACAAGGTGCAACTCTCAAAAGCCTTAGTGCCCTAGCTGACATACAGCCCTCAGCTGTTGAAGTGATTTGACAGACGCAGCCCCGACGTGTTCATGATCATAGTGCCAAGAGAATAGAAATAGGGGAGGGTGAGCATGTGAATATATTAACATTGCCCCTTATTAAAAACTAAGACGCCCAGTGAGGGACAAAAGGGTAGGGGATACAGAGTTAGAAGTCGAGCGCTGCTGAAGAAACGGTCGTTACGCAAACTAGGCGGCGTTGGGAGCGCCACCGTCGCTGTCTTACTTGATGGATGCATGTGTGCCACACACTAGGTCCATGAAAGTGTTAATTTTACATTTTGCGGAATGATACGCAGTGAGCAGTATGAAACTCGACTCCGACAATACCGTTCGCGTTAATATTTTATAGTGGTCTGATCAACGAAACACACTCGTATTTTCACGTATGGCATTCTGGCATTGTCACGTGCCAGTTAAATTCACACCCGCGATAGAGAGCGCGTGTGTAAAACAGAATATTCAATATGACTGCCGTGTAGACCTGAAAATACAGCCTGTGCATTGAACTGTCATCGTACATATGAAGAAGGAAATGTAGTGTGGCGTGCGGGCATTCAACAGTGCAACTTGTTTCCAGGTCAATATAATTGTTTTGGGTCACTGTATTCCCAAATTTACCACACTAGTGTGTACATATCGTGAGAAAACTCGTATGATAAAGATTTTTCCCCATGCATAGGTTTTAGCTTTCCTTCATTTCTCAGAAGACTCAAACGTGTAGGAAAATTCTCAAATGCCTATAATAGCGGCAGTAAACATCCCTATATATATACACACACGCGCACACACACACACACTAGCGGACCCGACAGACGTTGCCCTGTACATATGTCTTAAATCTCTCCCCCTCTCTCCCGAATTGTGGATCTAAACCATTCTCGAATCCACTTGAACACACGCAAAAAATTTCATCAAAATCGGTCCAGCCGTTTAGGAGGAGTTCAGTGACATACACACGCACAGAAGAATTATATATATATATATATATATATATATATATATATATATATATATATATATATATATATATATATATATAGATATATTTGCAGCATGATATGTGGTATTTATTCCCACAACATATATGTTAAATACTTCCAGTACAGTTTAGAAAGTTTGTCTGAATTTTTTTTACAGCGTAGCTACACATAGTCGTGATAAATGTCCTGCTACCGACAGTGTCCGTCGCAGTTCGTTCGCCACGAATGCATGAAAACCTGAATTTTGTCGTGATTCTGATTGTCTCATTACGCGGACTGTTTTCAAAAACCACTGCTTGATGTACATTGAATTAATTTTTGGAAGTATGTGGACCGTAATTGACTTCGGTGGTCTTAGCAGTTTACGGAGAATTACAATTCCCACAAACTGTTTGCGTCCATCATCGATGACAACTATAGCAGATGGCGATTATTTCACAGTACGAGTGCTAATGGAGTTTGTTTTTGCAGTTTCCCGGGCTTCAATATTCAGTCGTCTAAATATCTGAATCGGCACAAAGGGTTGGCAAGTTATGGGAAAAAAATTGTAAAGAAGTATGATTATTCTTTAGGATAATATATATTTAGTGTCGAGTTGCAAGCGGCGCAGCCCAGCTGCAGTTGAAGTTGAAACTGTAATAATCTTCGGTACCTAAAATGCTAGGCTGGTCGACCTGAAGTAAAATATTCGCGAGCAATCATGCTACTGTATTGAAATGATAAATTATCAATTTTACCGCAAAAAATAACTACAGGAAATGTTAGTGTGTACACAGTCATATATGTTTTAATATAATAATTTATACTCATTGTTAAAAATATTTTAAGCCAAGGAACTATAGTTTACTATAAAAAAATTTATTAGTGAGATGGTACATATGAAATGTTTGTCTCGTCTCATAACTACGTTCTGTCTATCTGGAGCGCATAATTGCACATTTAGTTCCACATGGCATCACCTTGTGCCTGGATACATGCATCAAATTGATCAGTCATGGGATATAATTAACACTCTGGCAAATTTTTCTCATATTTGTTGAAAATTATGTTTCAGATCGACACTTGGACATGAAGCTGGTTTGTTTCCCCTCTTGGCCTACAAATATTCTATGTGGGAGAAATCTGGTGACTAGGCAGATCAGAGAATTGTTGGAATATGATGTTCACATACAGGAAACCATAGTTACTGTGCTATAAGAATCAAGTGTAGCCCCGGGTGGAGGTGGTAAGAGAGCTCGTGTTGCGAGATCGCCTCGTGGCAGCGTGGGAGAGGTATCAGTAGACAGGCGGGCAGGCCCTCCCCGTACACTTCGTTCCAAAATGCAAGAGACCGCCAGTACCATCCGGAAAAGACGCGTGGTTTACTTTAAGACCATAGCACAGCATGTACAATATTGTCGAATATAACTTACAGGAACCATTTTATTTCTTGATTAATAACTGTTAGAATCTTACAGACATAACATCACTTCCTCCACTCCAAACACGTTGCCATCAGTTGTGCGTTTGGCTTTAGTGACGTCACTTGTGCTGTCACTGCTGATGCTACTACTTTGTAGGTTCAACAAAACTTGAAGAATCTTCTCCTCCATCAGTTTATTATTTATCCAATAATCGTTTTCTAATTTTTTTTCCATATGGTCGCATTGTTTTTTCCAGTCTGCTGGTGAAATACGGTCTTATTGCTGAATGAGTCAATTGCAGAATGTACGAATTCGAAACGTTAACATTTTTGTTAGCAACGCGGGATTTTACCATGCTCCACGTGTACTTTATTGGGTTTAGATCACTATGGTATGGCAGTAATCCGTTGATTGTCTCTCTTCGGAACGTAAACAGTTTATCGACGGTATAAATGGGAGGTTGCTAATGTAACAGAACCTTTACAAGCAGTTCTGATTTTCTCTCGTTGGCAGAAAATATACATCAGCCAATTTCTTATGTTGGTAATAGTAAGAGACATAGTTGGTGCGGAGAATTATCAAGGACATTAATGCTGGGGGATGTATTGTTGGGACGTATTGTGTTTTACACAATTTCACTAAAGTGTTGCTATTCATTTAATCATGATATTCTCCGTTTTTTTACTTTTGGCTTTAAAAAATACTTTGCTCCCTCGATGAAGCCATTTTCACTACCTGTGTGAAATATAATTCATCGTTGGCACGGATCGTTGTTTTTGTACACTCCTTTACGTCATACTACCAACACTTATTCGCAATGTAATTAGAATGGATCCATGTTTCATCGAGGCATATTTAAGGTAATTTGCATTATCCTTGTGTGTCAACTTCCCTTATAAATCACAGGTATTTCGCACGCCACAGGACGATCTCATTTCTTTTCATTAAAACTGCTTATTTTTACATTTTTTTAACTTTAAACCCATTGATTTGATTAATCTTCGCAAATTTTCCATATTACATCTGAAATTAATTTCTTTTGCCAACACTGCCCTCAAGTTATATATATATATATATATATATATATATATATATATATATTTCCGTCGCGTAAAACTCTTACACTATTCTTCGCACCACTCCAGCATCAAATGAATCGAACTGGATGCTGATCCAGCAAAGATAACAAATATGTATATTGCAAGTCACATTACGACATGCAATGGCGGTAATGCTTATAACTTGCGGTTAAATGAGCGTGACACGAAACTAGCTGGGAAACAACACAAGTTGCCACAACAATTAACCCCACTTAACAACTGACGTCACTGTACGCTCAGGTTGTAAACTTTGAAGTATGATCTGCCTAAATGTGGCTGTGTTATATACTAGAACAAAAGTAAAGATGAGAGGCTTGTCGCCTGTTCCCACTGGTTGAAATTACGAATTAAAACATTGCGTTAGTAACTGCAAATATAGACGACTTAGTTCCGTATGCAAGATTTTCTTATGGCATCATTTTTTTTAATTGTAAACCCAGCTTAAACGCGGCGACTCACCACCCTGACGCGACGAACGTTTTTTCCGTCGCGGGGAGGGAGGGCCCACGCTCAACACTTACCTTGTCCGCCAGATGCAATGCCAGAAATATTTACACAACATGCTGAAATTACTCGGTAACCAAGGAAGTTGATAAACGGGAACTACGGATGTGTGCAGAGATTCGTGCGTTTATGCATACATATATATTGCATGAGAGCATCGCCGTTTTTGCGTGGCGTACAGAAAGTGTCTTCAGAACAGCGTAAACAGAGGCACGAACGATACTTAGCCTACATACAGTATACTCGCAAGTGTGTATTGGAAGCATAAAATTTAATTTTTTTTTTTTTTTTTTTCGTTCTGTTTTTCTTCGCTTATATACGTGCAGTTTTTCGTGCATGTTGTTAATATCTACTAAAGTGGTCGGCTTCCTTGATGAGGTATTCGGTTGCGGTGTTGCGAAATTCCCATTATCTGCTTCAGATTGGCTGTGACCATGTAAAAAAAAAAATATTTTTGCGTTACTCTGGTTGAAGAAAAAAAATTCTAGTATTAAAGTGAAGCAAGAACAATGCGCTTTTATTTTTATCCGATGTAACGGTTAAACTGTGACAGGTTTTTGGAATTAAAACTGCGTGAATGACGGAAATTGTTTCATAGAGCAGGAGTATTTCCACCGTCAAAGTGATGTTGATTTTTCTGGTGAGTAAAATTGAGTTTCTTGTTTTTGAATCTGTTCAACTAAATATGTTAACGAAATTTAAAGTACGCTTGAGCATCTACTTGGCCAATTGTAGTTGCCCATTTCACTGAAATTTCAGAAGCTATAGAAAAAAAACGCGGTACACTCGAATGTTTGACTTCGTATCTGGCATAAGTTACGATAAAATCTCTACTTCGATCCAATCCGGGGCGTTTCGAAACAAAGTTCAGGGAAACATCTTGTCAGTGACGTAGGTTTGGTGAAGGGTGGTCGACTAGCAAATGTGCATTTTTTTTTTCACATGGCATCTTGGAATTTGCCATGTTGAAATGTTGGGCGTGGAAGTAAATTCATTTGTAGGTTAGTTTCGCGATTGTCCATTGTCTCCGCAGAGGCAGTGGTGCTGATCGATCTGAAAGTTTTGCCTTTCGCAACATAGCTGACATGCTTTGGTCCGTGTCCCGGGGGCAAGTTTGGTCAAGAATATAGGTCGTTTGTCCATCAGGTACTTCAAATACTGAACTGTTGCAGCTTTGAACGTCTCATCCTCCCACCCCCTTTTTTTGGCCTTCTTGACCGGTGACACACTCTTCCAAAAAAAAATACAGGAGTTTTTAAAGCGGTTTGATTATAGAATTGTGTCTATAGTGTAACAGTTAGTACAATTTTTGTGTACAAGAGGTAAACGTCGAAGTAAAAATATTGAGGCAGTCAGTTACACTTTACTGTTAAGTTTCTGCAAGGAATGATTTCATTTCTAAGGTGTAGATTTTCTGATTGATAGCTAATTTGTGGAAAGTGTAAACAACCTTTGATAGGTGTATAACGGTCTATGCTCAATGTATATAAGCGAATAAATGAGAATATTTTTGCTTAAACACTAGTAAAAATGGCAGTAAAATTTACGAGCGCCAACGTTGTGTTGCACTCGTAAGTTGTCATAAGGAGAATATGTTGAATGTGTTCCCATAATATTTTTATAGAACGGCGGTGTATGTTACGTGATTTCCTAAGATTAAAAAAAACCCGGCTGAGGCTCGGATGTGTTTGCCAGTCTGAAAGTTAATCACTGTCGTGTCTGATATAAATGTGAAATATTGTCTCTGAATGGTATCTCTAACTTTCCGCGTGGTTGTGCTTTGAGATTGAAGTAGGTTCTGTTCTCTGTTCCACCCACATTCTGCAACCTAGGGCGAACACTGTTCCGCACTGCGGATGTGATTTCGCGCCGCTTGGCGGCTATTCCAGAAATATTTGTTTTCATTCATCACGACGCTGGACAAATATGAAAGTTGTGGTTTACTTGACGCTCGCAAATAAAAACAGAAGTATCAATAGTTTAAAGTTGTTAATTGCGTCTGAAAAACTACACAAAGAGCGGGCACGTGGGAATGAGGTGAACTAATTGTAAAAAAATTAGATAACTGACAAAAACATTGATCTACTTCTTAGTCAAATTGGCATGGCGTGACACTTTTAAAAAAATACATGACCATCGAGTGTGTAATTTCCAATATGTGTATAAATTAGGCAGTTTATACTCCATTCTTTTTCTGTGCATGTTTTCAACTAGGTTTGTTAGTATTTTAATCGTATAAAAATATTAAGAATAACTTTTAAAGTCGTAATAATAGTGTAGTGGCCATGGTGACGGGGAAAGCCCCCTGGGGCAGTGCACCGACACCAGAGTCCTTACAACGCAGCAGTCAGCGCGCAAGAGCTGCAGCACCAGGTGCAGGCCCGGCCCGGCGTTGAGGCAGGTCAGTGGCCTGTGCCAGTTCCGCCGCGGCAATCGCGGGCTTGTCCCTGCAGCAGGAACAAGCGAGCCGATCGCTTTATTGCCGTGTGTCCGCCGCTCGTTAGGGCGATTTTCGTACCGCCGCGTGCGTGACTGCACTCCTACCGGTTCTTTTTTTCTATTTTTTTTTTTCGAGCTGAGAAAGTGAACGCGCCCGCTCGCATTTTACTGGCGCGAGTCGCCTGATTGAGGGAGGAAACGGGATTATGATTTGTTGGGCGCGGTGGGAAAGTGGTATTCGTTTCCTACAAGGAAACATTTCACCTAAATGGACCAATTAGGCCCCTCCACCTAACCCCCACGTGCCTGCTCTTTGTGTAGTTTCTCAGACACGATTAACAACTTTAAACTATTGATACTTATGTTTTTTTTGTGTCAGTTATCTAATTTTTTTACGTATAATATTATTATAATCTTTAATCTTGCATGAGTTGTGGTAATGTACAACGTATAATAAAATGTGCATGCATTTGTGTGTTACATGGTGAAGTGTTAATACTGCCGGTCTGTAAACGTGCATAGTAATTTCATGGAAAGCGAGCCATTTGTAAGCATGCCTTTGTAACTTGGCAACGTCCAGACGTTAGTAAAACAATGTGAATGGGTTCGTTTCCCCGCCGATCCATAAATATCCAAGGATTTTAGAAGTTGGAACTTCAGTGCAGAAACTATATCCTAGATAGTCATGAAATAAACAGTGTTCTTGGTATGCCTAGTACGTTGCTATAGTTAGTATTACATATGTAGGTTGTATGTGATCACACTTATATAGAATATTTGAAGAATATTTCGGACCGTAGTTGATTTTTGTATTCAAACGGCGTGGTAATTGTGCCTCAGACTTTGAAATATTACTACCATCATTACGTGGGGTTTGCACACACTTTTTTTTAGTTGAAATGGAGTTCCTGGAAATAAATGTTTTTTTTTTTGTTTAATGGTTCTTGTTACCGTGATCCCTAATGCATTACGTTCTTGTGGCGACTAGTATAACTTCTGGAATGAGCATAATCACAGTAGTTACATTTAATTGGACCGCGGTTTGTTCACTCCTGGATTTTCTCATGTGGGAATAATATCGGACGGTGCCGCTGTCCGGCGGGTTTTCTCTGCGTTCTCCTGTTGCCCGCTCCTTAATATTGTGGTGCCGCTCCATACTCCTCACCTCACTTATCCCACGTCGTCTTTCAATTCCTCGTTGTTGATCAAAACTTCTGTACCCCTTCTATTATTTGGCGATCTTTAATTTGTAAGTCCCATCATATTTAGTCTTTCTGTGCGACGCTCAGCTCCTTCGTGATAAAGTCTGATTTTAAAACTTATAACATGTACAATACCTTACTCTATATTTTATATCTCTTCGCCTTCCTGCAAGGATATGATTATTCAGTCGTCAAACAGAAAAATATGTATTTTGGCTCGTCATATGATGGTCTAGTTTAGAGATTTGGGTTCTTGACGATGCCTTGAGAGTCTGGGGGTAAAATGAGGTGAGGATGGAGCAGCATCGGAATTCAAGGGCGAGGGAAACTGGAGATCAGCGAGAAAACCCGCCGACCAGCGGCATCGTCTGGCACGATTTCCACTCAGAAATCCGGTAGTGAATCCGGCCGGGGATTGAACCCGCTTCGCCTTGACGAGAGGCGAGTAGTCAAACCGCTCAGCCACCGCGACCCGATATTGGTTTAGTTTTCAGTCGTACAGGGTTAGCCAGGCATCGAGAACCCCCTCCGCTAGCCGTGTTGACGAAGAAGTGAGTTCCCATCATTGGTGGCAGGATGCAGATAAGATCAAATTATTTTAGCGGGTATCCTAATAATTTAATATTTTGGTTTTTAATTAATTATTGGTGGCATTGTGTGGGCGCTTTTTCAAAAGATGTCTTTGTGTTTAATGGATGTACACAGACCTTGGCTAGACTTGATTTCACATACGCGTTTTCTATTGGATTTTTCCGAAGTTGTCTAAGATTCACTCGGTTTTTTCGAACTATATGTGTATTCTCCGTTTCATTATTACGTGGCCAGCACGTCATAATTAAGTAATTATGTTGTCTGCTGCGTCTTTCACTTTTGTTATTGATCGGACAACAGCCTTTGCTTTCTTCCTCTCTCCTCGTGAGGCCAAGTACACGTTGAGGCTTTCTTTCCTCCTGATGTCCCGAGTTTTTAGATCGCAGACACTCAACCGTACGTGAGAGCGGCGGCTGGCGGTAGAATTGGTGAAGGGCCAGCTGCCAAGTTCCGGGGTAACTGATTTATACACGCTCCATTTTCTTCCATGTGCTCGCCATCGTTGTAAAATTAGCCTGTTTCCGGCATCACGTCGCGCGTTCTCTTCACTAGCTGCTCCATCTCTCTTGGAGGTCGAGTAGTCGTAAATTTGAGCTTTCAGAGTTCTGTAACGACACCTGCGAAGTTTACGAGAAAATAGAAATAACTGCTATTGCTTGAGTCACTCCCACGTAGTGGAACTGTCCATCCGAAGGCGTACTTTTACGAGAAAAATTCGTGGGAATCAGTTCCCAAGATAATATTTTGTCGAATCACGAAATGTTCTTGTAAAATCTACAAAATGTATATTTGTAATATTGCATTTCAACTTAACGTTATTAAAATGTGGAAATAGAAATTATATATTTTGGTCTAGAAAACAAACGAGTTAAATAAATTAGAGAAATATAAAATAATCAACGAAAAAGAAATGCCTGCACCCTGTTGCCACAGGGATTCGATCCCACGACCCAAGCGTTACTGCTTTGCACCTTTGACTACACCACGATTAACTTAACTTATGACGTATAGAGTTTTTTTACAATGTACACGGTTACGGTTAGGTACTGATTAAGTAAAAAGGATATTTCACGTCTCGGAACGACTGAGGTTAAACGTATTACAAAACTGCTGCACTTCGTAATACCGTTAAATTTCTGCAGATGGACTGCATATTTACACTGTTGCACTTTTGTTATAACTGAATATATTGTTTTATGAAAGTGTGTCGGAACAGCAGCAATTAGCCTATGAAATATTAGTACAGTTATTCGATTAAGAACTACCCACATATTCCAGTTCATGTGGACTGTGTGTAAATGAAACATTAAAAACGTGGCGATATCACATAAACTGTTAAAGTTGTCTTCATTTTTTTATTAGGATCGAGTTGGTATTAAGTGTTTTAAGTTATTTGCGCTTACATTACGTATCTTTTTGCACGCAACTACGCTTTACATCACCCCTATGGTTTGTACAAACAGCTATGTACAGTTTTTTTGTCGTTGAACGTCCGTCATTTTATCTGAGCACGTAGATACGGGTCGATGTAGTACAAATATTTCTTGAGGTCTATTACAAACACAGCTTCTTGGCGAAATAGATTATGTTAATTTTGAGTGGCGTGGCACTTGTTGCGGTGATATTATTTTTACTTTAGTGATCACATTTGCACACCAACTGTGTATTCGAGTGATCAGATACAGGTTGCGTGTTGTAAGATGCCGTTGCTATCTACTGGTAAATGTGTCTCTAGGTTACGCGATAATGTCTCTGCTCATAAATATTGATGCACGCTCAACTCGCGAACACTACCGTGATTCGTGCGTGTGTTTTGGGGTCCACGCGCGGACCTGTGTGATCCACCGCCGAGCATAGTGTGGAAGTCGCTTAATCGTTCAGTTAGTTGGAGTTAAGCCTGTAACATACTGTCAGTGAAGTATTTCGGCCACGGTAGTATTTTAAAACCGGAAGTATTTGGTTAAACGGTGATCACGCCTGTACGCTGTTCACGGTAAAGTGAGCACTTTTGAAAGCCCCCTTCTTTAGAATAATAGTCGATAAATATATTTTATTTTAGCCTTAGACCTTAACTACTGGGTGCGGTGGAATATACTCGCTGTGTTTATTATTACTACACGGCAGTATTTGTTTTAAAGGGAGATTAAAAGATACATTGCTGACAGGAAAAAGTAACTAGGGCCTCAAAAGTGCACACTTTACCGTGGACAGCATATAACGCTTGGTATAAGATTTCGTGTAACGCAAAAAAAATTGTATTGCGACGTAAACTGATAGATTGCAGGAAATAAGACGGAATGCTCGAAGTGCTTCAAAATAATGGGGGGAGGGTATGCGGAATCATTGCAAGCATTCATTTATATTGCTCCGTCATGTTTTTTTAGAGACAAGCCGTAAATAATAATGAAGAATTGTCTTTTTTTTTTTTCCGAAGCAGTAGTGACAACGTTCTTGGCGCACTGCACATGCGTAAGCGTAGAAGCTGTGCCGAAAAATAGTAAGAGTTCTGCTTGTCACGTTACGCACAAAACTCACGCTGCTGCCATTGTAGTTGTAGGTTTCACATGGACGTAGTGTTACTTGTGCAAGGTACATTGCAGAATTCAATAGACAATATGGTTCACCTGTGCTGATCCCGAGTTTCTGCGCGTGCCGATTTGGCTTTCAGCGGTGCAGTTCTCTTTATTTTCCCGCTTATCGGGAGCCCTGTTACTATAGCATCGCTAGCCTGGCTTAGTGGTGATGCGATATTCTGATTGGCAGTCGACCACTACCCTTCGTGCCGTGGCAGCTTCCACGACGCATATTTTTCCCACGACGTATGTCGGCTCCAGATAAGCGGGGAAGAGCGTAATAATCGCGCACCTGGCCACACGAGGAATGTACTATAGCCTGTTTGCGGTTTCTTCACACTTATGAATCGAACCTTTGAGAAATCACCCCTTGTACGACGTGCCTGGTACTTTCTTAAATGTGCCGTTTGTCACAAGCGTTTTGTACTAATTTAACGTAAAAGTAGCCAATTTTTTATTAAATTGAACTTGTATTATACACATTAGTTTAATTTATTTGTAATTAAGATATATAAAATATGGGAGAAAATGGGTGTGTGTTGATAAGTGTAGTAAGAAATAGTCCTAATGCAAAATATTATTAAACTCGGTGCTCACGAATGCGATGTGTTGTCCCTTTGGTGTTACGGGCCACGGTGGCTAAGCGATTAGCACGCTCTCATCCCATAAAGGCCAACCGGGTTCAATCCCCGGCCTAGTCACCGGATTTTTGCAAATGGGAATCGTGCCGACCTATTTGGTCGGCGGGTTTTCTCGGGGATCTCCCGTTTCCCCCGCATCTTCATTCCGGCGCTGCTCCATATTCACTTCAATCACCCCCATCGGCTCTCAAGACCTAGCTGTCAAGAGCCGCCCAAATCTCTTCAATCAATACATTTTCTAGACTGGGGTAAGCGTCGTCTGCACGAGGCGGAGAAATTAGAACTTGAGCAGGGTTTCGGGAAAGTTGGAAGAACGTAAGCGTAAATGGACTCTACAACGCACGCGCCTAGACACGGCGGGCGAACGTTGCCGTTGAGTGAGATGAGTGACAAGTACGCTGGACGCCGCGAGCCCAGTGGGTCGAGGTCCTCGGCCTTGGCCGGCGCCGAGCGCGTCCAGCCAGCCTCCTGGCGGAACCGTTCCGCGCCTCTCTACACCTCCGTCGTCGGCGACCTTGGCGGCCGGCCCAGTCCGCGTCATTACACGCCTTCCGTCTATGCCCCGGCGCAATATGCAGAGTAATTCGGAATTAGACCGACAAATTTCGGGAGGTGATTTCTTCTTGAAAAAGTAAAAGGAAAACATATGTAGCACTTTATACCTAAACTGAATATTAAGGGAGGTATGAGTCCTTAAAAAAACTAGGTTTTAAACTATATTTGTGCAAAATATCGGTAACGAAGTAAAATATGACAACTCTCGGAACATTATTGTATGTTATCGGGACCTTCAACGTAAGATCCGATATTTTGCACAAATGCGGCTTAGAATCTCGTTTTTTTAAGGGCTCATACCTCCCTTAATATTCGGTTTAGGTATTAAGTGTCACATATGTTTTCCTTTTACGTTTTCATGAAGAATCATCTCCCGAAGTTTGTTGGTCTAATTGAGAAACGCCCTGTTATATTCCGTTCGCAGTTACTTGTAACTTTCCTGGCGCACTGCTAAAGTTTCTACTTTCGGGATATTTCTCCTCCTCATGCAAACCAAGTCTAGAAAATTACACCGCAGGGACAACGCTCCACGTTTGTGCGCTCTCAGCTTAATATTATTTTGCATAAGAACTATTTCTTTCTAGGCATTACCAACACACCTATTTTCTCCCTGTTTTTCAAACATTTAGTATACATTAATTATTACAATTTATACATAAAGTAAAATTTAATGTTCAATTTAATTAAAAATGTTTTTTTTATGTTAACACTAATATGAAACGCTTGTAATACAAGATATATTTATGAAACAACCAAGCACTCCATGCATAGTAATTTTTCAGACGTTTAATTCAAAAAGTGTGACGAAACCGCGAATAGACTATGTGGCATATGACTGTCTCGTATGGTCTCGCTGAATACCCAGCAGGTTCTCTTACAAGGGGCGACGTGGGACGAGAGTACGGGACTGCCCGAGACGCATATTCCTATTTATAGGCCGTTCACGGCAAAGTTAGCACTTGTTGAAGCAGTTTCATCAAACCTAACCAATAAAAACATTTCATTGTGGCCTCTAACTTTTGGTTTTGGGTGTTATGAATGTATGCACTGTTTATTACTCACATGGTAGGGTTTACGTTAACAAGTGATGAAAGGATACAAATTGATTGAAAGAAGAAAATAGCTAGGCTTCAAAAGTGCTCACTTTGCCGTGAACAGCCTATACCATTAATGCCGGTAAGAAATTAGGGCTTGTTTCTTGAGCGACGTAGGCCTACATCGCCCGATGGCGCAATTTCTTACCCGAGCTAGAAAATCGGATTTCCCGAGTTCTTTACGGAAAAAAATCTAAGTAAAATTTTATAAAGTATAAACATATTTTGAATGTAATTTTTTTTTGTGGCTATAACATCGCGGAAACACGTTTGTGATATTATTGCAAACATTTTTCCCGACGCTATCGTGAGGGAACCAATATAACTCGTTATAGACACGATAGATAGTGACAAAGGTGTTGTCACGGGCGTTATTCGCTTTGAGACAAAGAAATATACTAAGTTAGTTCGTAGTTTCTTCCTGTGCCCTGGCGTCCTGCGCGTCTAAACAGCGCGAAGAGAGAGGCTGGTCTGCGCTATCCCGCTCCCTGCAGCACCTTGAAGATACCACCAGGACGGGCGTCTGGGATGCGCTCAGTGAAAATAGTAGTCATTATTAATTGTAGGGATAAACAGTGTATGTTGTAAATAATAGCATGTGCGTTATTATATCATTGTAAATACTTTGGGAAATAAATTATAGTAATTTAGGAGTCCATCCCTCGCGAACGTATTTACGCCGAAGCGCATATTACAGTATGAATGTGAGAACATATCTACAATGAATCTGCACTTAATTTGAAAAGTGTAAAGTAAATTCTTGTTTTTGTCAAAGTTCAGAAAACATCTTTCCTCCGATTTTTTTTGTATAATATGCCAGTTAACTCATGATTAAATGCTCTTGTTTCTGCTCCGAAACGCTTTTCCGTATGCGTGATCGTTCTGGCACTGATTTCCGGGACTAACATTTCAGCCTTGGCATAGAGACTAGTTTCGGACAGAATTGTTTTTAGAGAATGGAGCTACTGTATACCGGACTCAAATTGAAAATATTCTGTTTTAGGTGGTTACTTTTTTTTTTTTTTTTTTCCAGTTGAAGCTCTTAAGGTGGAGCATGCCTCTGTAGGCCGCCTAACGGCGTGCAGAACTCCAGCAGAACACGTTTTATTAAAAAAAAAAAAAAAAAAGTAACTCGTGTCTGAGTGAGGTCTGAATACGAATAGCATTTAAGAAAACGTTACGCGTCTATATAAGTTTTCCAGTTCCTCAATCCCTCTCTAAAGCATGTTTTTTTCCGATAGTGAAAACGGCTCAAAAGAGTGTTTTCACAGTAATTTCTAGGAATTAACATTCCGGTACAGAACATTAAAAAAAAATGAATAGGGGCGTGCATGAAACCTGTACTTTCCGTCAGAAAAGAGTAGGGTCTCCGTTGAAAGTGTTATAGAGATGCGTTATCGACGGCAAGACTACACGCCAGTTCACTTATTTGCGCGTAGAGGCGATGAGATGAGTTAATGCGCATATCTCGGTCGTTCCTAGCGCTCCCACGCTTTTAAGCCTCACACGTGCAAAATTCCTTCAACCAGACGACCCCCTTAATGCAGAGGAAGTATCAGTGCTCGCGAATGTTTCCAAGAAGTGAAAATTCATTTAGGCACAAGGGTCATATTTTGTCAGGGGTATGTTCTCGCCAGGGCTAAACGAAATATCGGTACACACTGTTACGTGAGAAATGGTTAATTTGGGTGATTGCACATACGGGCACGTTGTCAAGATGCACTAATACCAACTAAATTCACGTGAGCGAAGACTATCAATGTTTCGCGGTACTTTTCTACGTCGAATGAGTCCGTTCATTGGTGTAAAAGAAGTTAGGTGGCCTGTTAAATCAAAATATGAACGCGATACACAGTGCTTTGTAAGCTGTATAGAAGTAGGCTAAATACATTTGTAGTTTAATTATTCCCACAATTAAAAAATTATATTTTTCACAGTGCATCTCCGCAGTTTTGTAAAGAAATATTACTGTTTACTATAATTTTCTTGCCACAGTAATTGAACTCATGGTACCTTTGTTATAACGCGATTACGGTATTTTGAAAGAGCATTGCGTTTCCAGAGTGAACATGTTTCCGGAGAAACTCTCGGAAGTTTTTTTTGTCCGAGTTTTATTATTGTGGCTTTCACTTACAGGCCTTCACACCTTCCGGAATCGTATCTATAGCTGCACTATTATACCAGTGTGTGAGTAAATTTGTAACTGATGAGGCTGGAAATCCTACTCGGTCATGTGAATTGCGTTGCAGTGTGTTTGAATAGGCAATGTAAAGACATTGTGTAGATTAGAAAAAAAATTCATAGCTCTTCCATAAAAAAAGACCTTTCCAAGTGCTTATATTTTATAACGAGCAATGCGAGTATTTATGAAACTTGTACAGGTGTCTCCATAAATATTTGCTACAAACTTTCCACTAATAAAGATCGTCACGACTAGGGTCCCAAATGTACCTGCAGCAGGACGAAAATCCTGCACGCTTGTTCAGTCATCGTGTACACGATCGTGGATGCGTTGCACGTGAAGGATATTTATGACCGGTGCTGTACACGGTAAGAAATCGGTGCCCAATACTTTGCGTGATATGTGGAGTTTTCTACCAGTCTTTCACATGGATGGTTAACGCCAATATCGACCACACACGTGTTGTTCACTTGTTGCAAGACGAGCGCTGCACACAAGTACAGCTCATGCCAAATAATTGCATAATTGCAAACACTCGAACTCTGAAATTAATGTGTGACCGAACGGGCTGTGCGTGTAGAGGCGATGGAACATTGCACGCCAATGTCGCCCGTATCGCTCCCTAGCTTACATGCGTTAAACTAAGAATGTATGTCCAGGTAGGCTGGCGTCTTTGCCGGCTATCTTTTTTGATCATCAGCCTCAGATTTTTCACTTTCGCTTCGGTATGATAAATGAATCGCCTCAAAACCTTCCATCCTCGCTTTGCAAGCAACTCCATGAGCTGTCTGTCGCTTTATGTACGTAGTTGGTATCTATCCCATTTTCTATTGTACGTCAATGTGCTTCCCATATAAATGGAAACTTCTTGTATTGCAGTTAAGTAGTAGGTTATATATACATACGGTAGCACATGTGCTTACCAAGCATATTTTACCGTTGGTAGTTCATATTTAATTTTTTTTTACCAGTCGCCGCGTCTTAGCTTCAGTGGCGTAGCCGTAATTTCATTTTTATATATTTTTTATGTCTTGCTAGTAAAAAAAACTGTTTTGCTTATGTCTAAACATTATTTTAATACTGTTATTTTTATTAGCTATACCTACAGCCAACCAGGATTGATACTTAGTAAACTAAACTACTCAAATAAAGTTTTTTATGATTTTGCATGGGTATTTTATTTATCTATTTGGCAACACACTGCTGAAGCTAAAAACACGCGAACTTCTCAAGGTTTCCGATATGTATTGATGTGTAAGACAGATGGTTCCTGAACGAACTGAAAACATAATGTGGTAATTGTGCATTCCTGTGTACTACCAATAAGCTGTATTGCCACCTCTTCCCCACATTACGGTAACACAGCTTCTTGGCGTACTCTTAGCCAGTCTTCGGATACGCGTTTGTGGATTGTGTTGTCACTTCTCTCTTAGGTATTGATATAACATTTCTTCAGTGCCTTAACATCACTATTTTAGATTGACACTCGTAATTAAAAAAAATGGATTATCAATGCTGTGTGTAGCTACCACACATTCTTGTGATCATGCTGACAAGCTGGTAAAAGCTGTAGTTTTCCAGGTTAGTTTACTCTTCGTAGTATGTACTATCTCGTGATGCTTTCCTCGCCCCGAATAAATTTAAACATGGACGATATTGAAATGTAGAAGTAATAATATAAACTGGACTAAACCTTTACTTTAAGAAATTATACGAAAGTTAGAGTAAACCAGAGGCGCTGTAGCGAGCATTTTAAGTACGTTCATTGAAACTTTCGCAGAAATATTTTGTGACAACGTATGTAACATTTTTTCCGCAAGAATTGGTATAGAATTTACTTGCATTGAGCTCCTTTCTTCTATTGTAGGAGTGTCCTTCCGAAATGCACGCATGCTTGCAAACGCATAACTTGCTAACCTTTGTGGTGCCATCATCGCTTTCCTGGCTGACGTCCTCAAAGAAATGAGTGTCTCGCACCTTTTCTAATGCCAAAAACCTTTACTGAACAAACCACGATTTCCAATCTACTATTTTTTTTTTTTTTTTCGTGAATATATTTTGTTTTAATTTAGAGTTCTGCAGTTGAAACGCCAAACGTGTTCTATTTGCATCGATTCTACTCATGTTTCTAAAACCCGCCTTCGGTCCTTCCACGTCTGTTATTAGGGTGTTTTCCCGCTCAGGGCGAAAAATATCTTGTCATGCAGTGTGACAAGCGTACTCATGACGCGCCCTGATTGGTGGAAATGCAATTCGTGCTCGCATATTAAGACGGAGCGAGCGAGCGACATCTTGTGTTTTTTTAACATTATATATAATGAGAACCATGGTCGACGCGCTGTGAACATCGTAACTCGACAGAGTTATTAACGAAATTTCTCTTCGCGCGCAGTGGGAGGGATTAAATGCAGGGGGACAGCATGGTTTCTACAAAGTCTTAAAATCTAGTAGCCTACTTAAAGACAGGCATAAGTTTCAAGTTTGTGGTAGGTATTTACGTGTACTTTTGATCATTGTACAAAATGGTCAGAAAAAACTCAGGGTTTTTAAAAGTGCTCCGTTAATTGTGAACCAATAAATAGTGCGTAATTAATTTATTACGGGTAAAATAACTGATTTTGCGTTTTATCTTCTTACCAGCGCCCAAGTAAGTTTGTGAGCATGTAATGTTTGTTTATATATGTGTGTATTGTGTTATATTATTGCATGTATATATGCATGCCTTGTAAATCTGCACGTGACTACGATGAGAGGCTGGCTTAGTTGGAACCAGCTGTCCTCCCTGAGGGAGAGATCTAAGAATGTACGAGGTGAAAGATGAGATGGGTTGGAGGAGCAGCGGAATGAATATGGGAGATGTAGAGAAAAATGAAGTGCTCCGAGAAAATATCCACATCACGGTGGTGTTCTCCATACTCGCCACGTGAAAATCCCTTGCCGAAAAAGTGCTGCTTGCCGGGGCGTGGGGTTGAGCTGGAGATCAAAACTGAGGCAACCTCGAGTTTATTTATTTTTTAAGACTATGTAAAATGATATGCTTGGTTGGTCACTTTTTGGTTCACCGAATCAGAACAACTTTCACAATGATTTCGGAAAGCCGGTGCGCAAATGCGGATTCAGCCTCGGCAATTGGCACGTGTCCTCTTTCTGAATGGCTATATCTTAGTTTCCTGAGTGAATATACGTTGTGACGGGTGAGTGTGCGGCTTCTTGAAGGAAGTTCCGTCAACAGTTCGTGTCGTGGGGAGGAGGGACGCGAGGGTATTTTAAGACGCTTGTGGAGGAGAAACGACGTGAAGAGGAACCGAAGAATAAAGATGGCTTCATGGGAAGTACCGCCGCGAGCTGCTGTCGGCCGTGTGTTACAAGGCAACACTCCAGCTGACTTACGGAATGCTGTAAACCTCAATACCCAGATTGCCTGCAGTAAACGAAGCTGTTGCGTTAGTTAACCTTCACGTGGTAAGGATAAATGTAGTGATACATTATGGTTTTAGTGGCCCGTGAGCCCTTGTCACTGATTAATTGCTCATAAGTCTTACTTCAAGAGGGTCTCGAATCATCACGGATGCGGTCTCATTGCCAGTATCAACATTATGATGAAGCAATATTTGCCAATAAGAAACCGCGTTACTGTATAGTGAGTGGAATTCGTGGGGAGCATTCAAGCAGTTTGCTCACCCCACATCCTGGACACAACCGAAATACTACTACTCAATTTTTGAGTAATGCAGTTTGTTTTGCACGATTAACACCATAAAATATCCCTAACAGTCCATGTAAATGTGTGAAGTTTCGTTTTATGAATGCTCGACGGCACATCGCTTTTCAGATTTCATGAACGACTGTGAGCAAGTTTTAAAGTGTAGTATTCCAAGAACATCCCAAATACCACTGTGCGTATTTGCGACGAGCGTGTGTGGGGTTGAGAATTTATCGCGTCTGAGAGATTGAATAGCTGCGTGTAATAACTACTTAGGTGAGTACCTAACGTTTCTTGTGCAGTCCGGCAGAAAACTTTAACAGTATATATCTTGAATAATATGCATTTTTTTTCTATATTTTTAATTTGTTGTATTTTGTAAAGGGGGGGGGGGACGCTCAGGTGTGTCTTTTCTAAACGCATGTTACTTCTAGTAAAGTAATTTTCAGAATTTGGTCGGTCATCTTTCGTAAAGGAGGAGAGAGATGACACATCAAACTTGTACACCTGTTGTTTTATTCTACCAAAGATATGTTTTTTGAAAAACAACGCAGTGCGATAAGAAGCCACATTACAAGATTCGCTCTTATTCGTAGAAAATGGCGTAGTATATTTTCAATAAATTAACTATAGTTGTTCTGCAATTAACGTTGTACTTCCGTACACTTAATATGTTGACATGTGTATCAACTTTGGATACCCGTGGAATGAATTTGTTCCCCCCCCCCCCCCTTTTTTCCCCTTTTCTTGCCGTTTCCATCTGACATTTGCTGTGCATGCGTATACGAATGATAAGTTTCTTAATATAGAGCACTAAAAAAGTGTCCATCCCACCTGTGTAAAAAAAATATTTTTTTCGCAAAGTAAGAAAATCTTGACGTATGCGTTGCTACACACTGCAGAATATAGTTTCCTGCTAAATGTGTGCTGTCATACGTTATTGCAAGGTCATTTTACAGAGATTATCTTTATAGAAGTCTTGGGTCATAGTTGCAAGGAAAATTATGCCAGCGGTTTCCTTCAGAATTTTCGTTTACGTAGTTTATCTCTTGTCAAACTTTGTATCTTGTGCAGGGTCACGGAAGGGGAAATGTAGTGTCCGATTGACGGTTTTTTTTTTTTTTTTTTTTTTTTTCCGTGCATTTACGTGTTCTGCCTTGCGCCGTCCGCCTCGAGCGTACGAATTAGTGTATCGAAGGTGTTACTGGTAACCATATGAGTGCGTGGAGACTTACAAAGGCGAGCCCCCGCGTGTACCGCGGTAAGCATATCGGGGACTCGTGCACACTCATCTTTGAGCGGATGGGATGTATGTAGTATCGTTTGCAAGAATGTTTTAGGCCTCGCCCTAGCCCCTCTCGGCAAGACTCGGGGTGCAGGGAACCTTTTATTTAAGCCGCGACGGGCCTCCAAGCTGACAGTTTAGAGGATTGCATGGCCTTAAGAGCCAGGAGTTCTAAGACAGCGAATCTACGAGTGGCTGCGAGACTGTCTAGCGGTAGTGAAGTTTGCGGACTGCGAGTATTGGACTGTAGCAAGTGGGTCTGTTTGGGGGGGGGGGGGGGTGGGGTATGTTGAACTGGATGTGTGACAGACATTTGGAATGATGGTAAGAGACAGATTGAATGTGTGTAAATAATGAGTGAGAGTTAAAAGACTGCAACCAATGTAGGGACGGTGATGGTGATAAGATGATCTGGAATGCGTCCCTCTGTTGTCTTGTAACAGTATTAAATGTATTGAAAGAAACTTTTGTGGGGAAAAAATGGGTATTATTTTATTAAGTGTTCGCGTCTCTGTTTAAATAAAAACTTAAAAGTTTCCCCAACAAAATTATTTAGAATATAATTAAAATAAAAAACATTGAGCATGCGTCATCTCGTGCGTGTATAGGTACTTACAAACTGTTCAGCAATATAATTCTTGGAGCTCGTTTTCACTTGTGGAAAAGTATTTACAAAGACTGAAGGTTATTTTCATATGGTAGGGAAAACGGACAAGAAAAAATGTATTATCGGGGAGAACTTTGTCTAGAAGTTACATTTTTCTTAACGTTTAGAATGTGATAGCGGTATTAATGCTAAAAATAGTTACTTAGAAAAACTAATATTCTTATAAATCATAAATTGCATAATTATATACATATTTTTTATATTACCCTACTATATAAGTAGACGATCTCTGTCTTTAATACCTCTAAGTCTCTTGAAACTCAACAGAAGTTATTAAAATTTTGCAGAGCGAATCGTCAGGGTAAAATACAGGTAAAGTTCGAATTTCAGAAAGATCAGATTACGCAATCATTACCTTTTACCCTAAAAACTCATTTTTAGTTACTTTTTCCGTATAAAAAGTTTTGTGTTAATGTATAGAGAATATTGCCTAGATATATGAAGGTAATGGAATATCATTTTTGTTTAATGTAAATGTCTCTCTTCAATGTTGAGTTAATTAAGTGGGGCCACAGTGGCTCAGTGGATAGAGCGATTCCAAGTGGGGCCTTAGTTGCGCAGTGGATAGAGAAATATTAAATGGGACCACAGTCGCTTCAGTGTATTACCTACATATATCTATGCAATATTTTTTTCAGTCTTTGTATAACCAAATTTTTTAACATGGTAACTGTTCTAACACCGTGACAATACAAAAAAAAAGGTCACAGGCTGGGTCCCCTAGTATATTATATACAGGATGGCTCACCTAAAACTTTCACCGCAAATATTTCGGGTATGAAAGATTCTATTCATGTACTGGTTTCACATAATTGACGTTTAGACAAGGGCTCATAATTGCGTAATCTAACACTTGTAAATACCGACAGCTGCCTGCTACATTTAACTGCTTAGTTACTAGGTTAAGAGGTTCGTATGTGTGTTTAGACTCGTGTTTCCTTTACACTGATTGCATCTGGATCTCCTTATCAGTACTTTGTGGTAGTACATACTACCTAGACGTAGGCCGTGCTGGACAATGATATTTACTAATGCTGCGAAGGACAATTTACTCCTTCAGAATTCAGACATTTGAAATTTTTTTATTATTATTAAGAGTTCTGATAAATGGTACAGTTAAAAGGAGCAGACAAAGGAATTTAACATTGTCTTATTGCGATAGCACATGAACTACTTGATTTAGAACCCTGCAAATAACACAATCTAATTTCCTCTAGTTTTATTATCATGATATAAATAGTTATTGTTTGATTTGAAAAACTGTGTCTTGGTGCAAGAAGTACCAATTCTAATACTTATTCAAATCTGTGTCTGGGCTGCAATTATGAGCCCTTGTCTAAACGTCCATTTTGCGAAACCTGTACATGAATAGCACCTTTCATACCCGAAATATTTGCGGTGAAAGTTTTAGGTGAGCCATCCTTTATATAAATTGCATAAATGGAGAGTTTTGCTTGGCAGTGGAAATGCCAATATTTTAGTTGCAGTTTCTGTAACTTGAAAACTTTCTGCACTTTCGTGGAGCGACTTTCACGCTTTAGGTTTGCCGTGGCTTCCTAAGCTGCCCCAGATGGTGGTGGTCAGTTTTGTTGCGCAATAACTCCCGATGAGTATTTAAAGGTTAAAGCGGTTCTTCAGACCACGCGAGCATCACGTTAGAGCAGTCTGAGCATTGGCTTGTTCTACAAATCTAGTTGTGCACAGAGCGTCATAATTTGCCTGTATTTTTTTCTCAGCTGAAACGTACCCCCTTCTTCGTCTTTACACAGAATTTTTCATCCTTCTTTCTAGTCTCTCTTCGCAATTTACGTACGCGATGTTGCTATGAATAAAGTTAAAAATTACTTTTTTCCCTGCTTCTTTTATGTAAGGCTCGGTCTCATCCGTCAAGTTGAAAGTTTCCATTTATATGCTAAAATTTTCTTTACAGTTAAATAATTAAATATGTCTTGTTATAGCACGGTTTACATTTTACATATTCATTCAAATGTAATCACCAAATTCCATCCTCCCAACCCCTTGATAGAAGCTCAGAAATTGTTTGTTCTACAGTGTCTTGTGTATTGCCAGAGAGGTATAGTTACAATTTCAAACAGATGCCTCTAAAAAACTGAAATGGCTAGAAACCAGTAATTTAGAATGGAATGAGGCTGAGGCTTAAAAGACGAGTTTCCATTTTACGAATACCATCGTACGTATAGCGCTGTCAGTGCATCTCGCGCCAGGTAAGTTTTCATCGCATTCGTAATACGCAATCCTGTGGAACACTTGCATGAATTGGTTCAACAGATAATGATCAAGAGATCGTATTGGAGATACAAGGTCTAACAATGACGTTATATTTAGCGATGTTGCGATAAAAACACTCGTGTGATGGGGCGCCGTGCGTAGTTTTGTATTCTGTAGAAGAGGGCGCCACTCGATGCTGTGTAAATGTCGTGTATCCCGACACACAAGTTCTCAGTACTCTTTTGCTGCTTTAAGGTGAATGGTGCGCGAAATTTTTTACACAGCTTGTTTTCCAAAGGATTATTCGAAATTTTCGGCACGTCAAGACATTAATAATTACTGGGAAAACCTTACATTTTAAGATACTCACTGCCTTTGTTATTCTCGGAGCACTGGTGGAAGATATTCTTTATTATCTCCCATCAGTGCTCCGAGAGTAACAAAGGCAGTGAATATCTAACAGGGTGAAAATGTGTTTACAATTATTATTTATGTCTTGTCGTGCCAAAATTTTCCATAAAGCTTCTGGAAATCCGCTTACGATGTAAATCGGGTTAAATATACTGCTTTCGTGCTCCATTCCCCTTAAGCGCAATTAACGTGCATCCACGAAGTAAATTGCGCGCATGGAAAATTTCACGCGGTGAGCGGTGAATCGTGTTTACAGTGTATTAGTGAGTGAGGGAGAGGAACGCGCATACCATTGCAAGAATTTGTTTTAAGTACTTATAAACAGCGTTTAAAAAGGGAAATAAGGGTTAATTTCGTTATGTTTACAACTTATGTTGAACTGCAACCACATAAACTTGACAGTCCGTATGAGATTCTATTGGCTGCATTACTATTATATATATATATATATATATATATATATATATATATATATATATATATATATATATATATATTGCCGCAGTCTTTGATGGAGGCCGTCAGGCCGAGTGTGCGCGAGCGAAGTGATGTGTAGACGACTGGAGATTGCGGGACGACTGCCAGTGAGGTGTCCGTGGCTTGAATGGACGAGAGGATGTGAAACCGACGAGTGAAGACTGCGTGAAGGCGCTTGGAGGACTCTAGAACATTGAGACTGGCGGGACATGAACTGAACTGAGGTGGGACTGAATGGAAGTGTAATACTGATTTTATTGAAAATATTCGAACTGTCAAATATGGACGCATAAATTATAAAATAATTGAATAGGTTGATACACTGTCTATTGGGACTGATCTTTAATTATTTAATTTCATTCATTTTTTTGTCGTGATTATAAATTTTATTAAGTGGTGTCAATTGTGAACAGTAAGTGATTTCAATTTATTGTGAGAGTTGGAGTTCAGAGAATTTTGCTGTAGTTATTGTAAATAATATAAGGAAATTATAATTAATTATTTTATTTGATTAAAGACCTCCATCCCTTATCGAACTTGGGATGCAACGACAATTGAAACTGATAACGCCTTTGGTGTGCCGTGATTGCTTCGGATTTCGTTGATGTAGAACTCTTAAAAGGTGATGGGTTTAGGCGTTTGTAGAAATCGGGCTAGTGTGCGGTTCCTCTTTTCTCCTAGGTTGCGGTGGAACTCGTACAATGACTGCTATCGGTACTATAATAAACATTGTAACTTCACGATTGAACTTTCCTTCCATGATAATTGCCCTAAATCCTGCACTGTCTTCTTAGATGTAACTAATTTAGTCGAGAAATGACTTTGTTCTGAGCTAGCGGCTAAATTAACAGTTTTGAATTATTTATTAATGTAATTGTCTGTGTACATGTTTGAATCACTGCATAGTTTTTTTTATTGCTATTGAACTCTGTGATATATATAAACTTTTCTTCGTGTATATTTTAAAAAAACCTTAAATTGAATCCACATCTTGGCGTGTTAAGGACATTTTGAAGGCAATGGCATGGGGAAATCAAAGATGTATAGGCTATTCACGGTAAAGTGGGAACTTAGGAAGCCCTCTCATTAGGAGTAATTTTCAATAAATATATATAATTTTAGTCTTAGACGTTAACTTCCGAGGGTGGTGGAATATACACAGTGTGTTTATTACTGGCATGACAGTATTTTAAAATGTGGTTAAATGATAAAACATGGCTGAAATAAAAAAAGTAACTAGGGCCTCCAAAGTTCTCACTTTACCGTGAACAGCTTATATAATTTTAGTGACTACGTTCTTAAGGCTTTCCTTTAGCAGATGTAAATTTATTTATCAACTAATTACACGCGCCTGCCCAAAGACAGTTGACGCGGACATCGGTATAACGTAACGTACGTCGAAATGAATCAGTTCTGTCCTAGCGTGGGCTCGAACCTAGAACTGTCCGCGCCTTATGCCCGCCACGCTGGAGCTGTTCGCTCGAGGCAACGGAATGGCGATAACCAGCACTCTCCTTACGAGCCGCAGAAATGTACCACTCATCTCGACCACTGATTAGGAAAAGTGATGAGATTTGCATTTCGACCGACCGTAACGTCTAGCTGATGTGGCGCCAGTTTCAGGTTTCGGAAATGAACATGTTGAGTGTATTAGTCGAACGCTGGCAATTCGAAAGTATTGCACTTGACTTAGTGATCCATAACTGCATAACCATTCAGCTAATGAATTATTGTGATAGCGAAAACTACTTGTAAAAATGTCGTTCACCTTACTAGAGCCACACGGCGTGCGTCGTGGAGGTTCTCAGCTAGTTGCTGCACGTTCATGTGTGCGGAGTAGTTGATGTAGGCACATTAAGATAACCAGTTATTGCACTACGTGCAGCTAAGCATTTCGAGGTGAAGCTGGTGAACGGAAATTATTCTACTACTGCATACCAAAATTTATTGAACTTGGCTTAAAACTTGCGTTCGAAAACGTAATTTTCCAGACCTTGTTTCTACAGCCTTCCATGCTTGCCTAGCAAGTGGTTACCTAATGAATTATTCCTTATTTATTTTGACACATGTACATAGGCTGAATAATAGTAATTAGTGTAAAAGTTGAGCTGATGCAGTTCTTGAAATTAATAAGAATGAGGGAGGGTGAAGGGGGCAGACATTCTACAAATTTAGACATTACAGTTAATTAAAAGGTGTTAATATGTCATAACGAAGGTGAAAAGTGTTCAGATCACTCGAGTGTCGAAGCGAATTGCGGGAAGTCTCGGGGGAAGAAAAATCGCGCAAGACGCACTTGCGTTCCAAGAAGCAGCGGGGGGAACACTGCCAACTGTTTAAATGTTCTGTTGAGCGCCGCTTTGTCCTAAATCATTCCCGAAGCGTTTTTTTTTCGCGCCCAAAATAGTGTGGCCCATGCAACGTGCTCAGTTGGAAACGTCTTAAGGGCTTCGCCCTAGGGTATTTGAGACATTGCATAGCACTGAACTCATATAAGGAGATAAAGGAGCAGAGGAGCACTAAAACATTGGCTTTTAAAGTCAGTGCACTAAACTAGCGTGCTGTCTTCGCCATGCAGTGTAAAATGTCACATAGGCCGTTCACGGTAGTGTGAGCACTTTTGAAGCCCTAGTTACTTTTTTCTTTCAACCAATTTATATCCTTCCCCCACTTGTTAATGTAAACCCTGCCATGTGAGTAATAAAAACAATGTATACATTCACCATACCCAAAACCAAAAGTCCGAGGCCGCAATGAAATGTATTTATTTGTTATTATGTATGATGAAACCGCTTCAAAAAGTACTCCTTTTACCGTGAACGTCCTATAACTCCATTAACATAGTAATACAAATGCATGCTGAACGTTTCTCTAATATTTCGATTCATTGCCGAAATTTCCATACCTCAAGATTATCCTTTATAAATTTTACAGAATGATATACTGTACACGTTGTGCATACATGTATCAGTTCCTCGATTATAGGCTCTCCTTTAGCCAGACCCTACGTCAAAATGTTGAATAGCTATCCAATAAAAAAAAGATTTATAATGATGTACACGTCTCTTCGTGCCTTGGGTAGGTCTGCGCTTTATCTGCGAAGGCGCCTTGCTGCGTGACAGGCGTGACATTTGGCTCAAGCAGTGGAGTGCTCATTTTCAAACCGCAGGATTGTAACGGCTTTTTTTACAACGTAGGATACGGTCAAGCTACCGGTACTGCAATGCTTGAGGGTTGTGGGCACTGGTATGAAGTCGCTGGCCAAGAAACGAGTAGTGGACAGAGGGCTAAGAAATACTGTCTGTGCACATTTGTTTGTTTGTTCGTGCGTTAGTGTACCTGACTCGCATTCAGGAGGTCGTGGCTTTGATCCCGGCCTGCTGCACGGCCTATCCAAATTCTTACGCAGCTCTGCGACACGCACTTTCCCACTTGCATGTTTATAAAAAAAAATAAGTTGCCTTGCCATTGGCCTCGTATTCCTGACTGAAGTCGACAAGCAACAGCTGTGTTGAAATCGAATGGCGTGGCAAGTCGCGACATGCCGGTGCTTCATCTCAAGCTGAGATTGTGCGCAGACGCAGGTAAGTTAGATATCCATGCGATCTCCTACAAGCCAGTATCCGAGAAATTTCATCAGGTAGCATGAACTATCTTAAGACATTGTTTTGCTCAGATTTATATAAGGTCTCGGTTATTTTCAGACTACGTTGTTTTTTTTTAAATCGGGTAAGTAAAAGCCTAATGTAAACTAGCGAAACGTGTTTAATGACGATAGAGTTGCCGGGAATTTTTCGACAGCACTTCATGTACGTGGCCATTGCACACACAGGTGCTCAAGTTTATAACCAACTTTACATAATCAGTATGTGAAGGAATTTATTAAACAAAATTAATTCTCAATAGCACGGGGCGCTAGAACCGAAAATGACCCGACTTTAATCCGGTTAGAAAACAGAACCATCAAAACTTTATAATGAAAGTCGCGCTGAGACTGTTGCCCGTCAGGAAACAACGGCAGGAGGGCACAGTTAATTTTAATATCTAAAAAGTACTTAAATAATAATTATTCTACAGACAAATATAAAGTTTACATCTGGATTGTTGTATACTTGTCACTAGCATATCTAAGTGTATAGTACACGTACACAGTATTTGAAAAGGAAGATGTTGCAAATAAAAAAATGTGAAGTCCCTTTAACACAACACAGTGAACGCGTACACTAAACCAGTGCACGAAAATAACCTCAACAGTATGTGGGGGGAGTATGTAGTTGGCAGAGGAATGGTGTATTTCCCGCGCCATCTGTACAGAAGTTAAGTGACCCCGGAACGTGACATGCAAGACGTCCGGAAACTTAGTGTGACTTTAGCGAATCTCGGTTACAATTCAACCGCTATGCCACGAGAAGGTGCCAGCTTTCTGATGGGCCAGGTATAAAATCGATCTGTTAAACAATTTTATCGCTGGGACTAGAAATGTAATTCATTTAATGACAATACTTCTATACGTGTTTTCCCAAATTAATTTTAAAAATGCCTTTGTGAAGATTGCTTACTAGTATTCAGTCTGCGGCTACTTTCAAACACGCGCGTGTAAATGTACACTGGAAAAAAATATTTTGTAGCGGCCACAAAATATTTTTTTCAGTGTGGGTATCAAATTAAGGTGAAAAATTAACACTTAATTGTAGTTTGATATTGCAACAGTAATTTTGTAGTTTTATTTTTCTTCTTTTCACGGGCGATGATGATAGTAAAACTTAACTGTCGCTGTTGTTGTAACACAGTTAAGTAGCTAACATCTCTACAAAACTTCTCATTTTGGTTTTCAGTATCCCTGAAGATAGTTTTAAAAAACTTGAAGTTTCGCCTTAAAGGTTGGAGGACTTGGCTTGCTTCTATTAGAAGTTTCCCCATTGTCATTGTACATCAGCAGTTTTACAAAATTGTCAAAACAGTAATGGACACTCGTTGAAATGCTCGGCTTTTGCAAGAGTAAGCATGGCTTCTTGCCAGTTGGGAAGTGGAGGATAAGTTAACATTGATTCGTGTGAAGTCTCCTTGTTAGGGAGGCATTAAGCAGGGACGTTAATTCGTAATAATATTGTTGAATATAAACACTTTCGACTTTAACTGTTTTGTATATTACGAAGCATTAAAGCATTAACCAAAAGCACTTGTTTGTAAATATGTTTCTGGTAAACTTCCTAAGCTGTAGTGGAAGTTTTTAACCTATACATAGTATGGGAATAATACCACACATCAGGCTGCAAATATAGGAATTTCTAACGTCGTTAATATACTGAGTTGGGAATTCCCTACGCATTTAACCGCTCCGTGAGTGAATGTATAGGAACGTTACCATATATGTATGGAAAAATAATTTACCTTGCGCACTTTCTCACTGTTCGTAGACACTGATACGGTAAGTTTGCGAATAATTTCTTAGTGTACTTATGTAACGTTCTAAGACGTACTTCTAGGGGCGTGTGAATACCATAATCTTCGTGGATTATATTGTGTAGACGAATTGATTTGCGTTCAGTTTTTAAACGACATTTTCGTGTAACAGCAAATCAGTTTCGCTTTGATCAAATGCGTGACCTTTGTGATCCGGTGAAAACTGCGTCGTATATTTTTCCTTGTAGGCCGTTTTCGAAGATCTTCAATGGATAGTGCTATCTGATCAATGTAATTTTCAGACAGCTTGTGTTAACTGTAGTCTAGTTTATATTGCACATCACAGCGTCTAGATAAATGTTGCCAGTTAAAGTGGCTGGTTTTATGCTTACTAGATTTAAGAGGCATATCACTTCTCATAATTGTTAAATTCATTTGGAAAACTCGGCCTTCAGAATTGCGAAGTGTATTCTGCACGAGTAGTTTTAAATAACTTAGACACAACTAAATACACGCTGTAACAATTCTGATTTTTTTTTCTTCCCCTTCTTCGTAGACTAGCGCATCTGTGATGTGCAAAATTGGAAAAGCCTTCTGGGTATTTTCATTTTTGTTTGTTAATAAGTATAAGCCACTTTCTTTGGTTTGATTATTGAAATTAGAGGCATGTTTAATGCTCCGGAAAATTTATTTCATGCATGCTGGATGAGTGATGGATTTGCAGATGCCGTTGCGAGTGTGCTTAGCAAAGCTGCTTTAGGTTTTGAGGCACATTTCACATGCGATACATCATCTGGGATTGCTGTGTGAATGAATAATTAAGCGCATGGCTTTATGGAACTGGAGCCGTAGCTCTCTAGTCAAGTCACCCTTGGTTTTATTAGTTGCGATATCGGAGTAAATTACTTCGTTATGGTCTATTTTTCTATTTATTTCTCTTGACTGACTTTTATTTTTGTTTATGATCTTACATACTGTATAACTTACTAATGTAAATGGTTTTCCTTATCAGCGTTAATAAAATATGCGAAGAGTTTGGCATGCATTTGTGCGGCTCTCTTAATGAAATATTGTGGAATTAATGTTTGTAGGCTCCGTTAGGAATTGTAGACACTGTCTTAATCATCGTATCCTTAAAATTGTCTTTGTGCTCGTGCGCTAATGTTATTTCCCGAATTCTGTACCAGAATTTTCTGTTGGTTCGAGAATCATGAGAGTGCGCGCAGTGCGATCAAAGCATGTGCTGTCTATGCCTTTTTATACCATCGATCGCCGAAACAACTGCGTGGGATGAAGTAAACCCTTTTAAACTGTCATACCAGGTTGGAGTAACCCACCTAATGCTCTGCTATATACTGCCTTGTTACATATGGGTTTTAATGCGTGACCTTTCTTTATTGATAAAGTACAATGTGATGTGTTTGCCACTACACTGACGTTGTTTCGCTGGTTCTTCCCAGTGCCACGACTTGGAGACACGTCATGTTGCGTGTTGCAGACATTAGACGCGCTGCGATCGACGGAGGAAGTATTGCCGATAGCACATTTGTTGGCAAATTATTCTCAGTCACGAGAGAAGCAACTTCGAAACGACCAATTGTAAATTTTCCTGCAGTATTTAACATTTTGTTCGCTGATGAAAGTACGCGGATGGGAACTTCTCAGATTTTGCAAGCTTGGCACGTGAAGTTCGCAGTTGATCAACAGATACCAGCTTAAGTTTCGCGTTGTTGCATAGTATACGTTGCGGTATTGTGAAGCGTCCTGCAGTGCCTTAATTTACATCCTAATACGTTCTGAGCCACACATGTGCATATTATCTGACATAACTTTTTCCAGATCTCCCTCTCCCTCCTAAGAGGAGCAACACGTTACATTGACTGGGGATCTTTATAACAAAAAAAAAAAAAAAAAAAAACAGATTTTAGGCTGTTATTTTTACGTGTTGAAAGTACTCTAAAGAGATTAAAGTAACCCTATTACAGTCCAAACATATGCGCTGTGGAAGTCAACAATCTAAGCCAGACCTTCCATCAGAAGTTGTCGCAGTACTTATCGCGGGGGATAAACAATATTTGAAAGTAAAATGAATCTTACATAATTACCTGACAGTTACCAGACATTTATTGATCTGTTTTTATTTATTTAATATTTGTGTGCTTAGTTATAGTTATGTTTTATCTGCTAGTTGAAAAAAGTCAGACATGTTATCATTAAGTTCGTGCCTTTTTCCAAGCAGGAAGTAACACACTGTGGAAATTGGATACAAAAGTAGTAAACAACTAGTAAATTGTCTATAATCAAACATTTCCAATAATACGTTTGAAACTGGAATTATGACAGGAAAACGAATTTCTGCATGTGAAGCCGACCCTAACACTTCGTGACAAAAGTAGTTGGGTGTACGCTCTGTATATTGGAAAGCTAAGAAACCTTTTTCACGGTAATTTCATTAGAACAATTGTGCGTAAACTTCCACGAACTTAGTACCTGTGTGATCATAACGAGACCGCGTAGGACACAACTAAGTGTTTTTTCCAGATCAATTTAAAAAAAAAAATAGTTTCGGCCAAAATCCGTGCCTTGACTGAATACGAGAGTGTAAATGCTGTTTACGTGACATACGCACTTGTAAAATGGTTTTTGTTTTGATGGGAAAAAACTTACCCGTAATTTTAGTGACACTCCTCATTGTGAACATTTAAGTGTACATGGGTGCAGCTATTATGTGGATTGCACTTCAGACAAGTGGTTAACGCAAATTATCAGATTACGAAATGACAGTGTTGTAGTTGTGTTTAGCGGAATGTTATGAGGTACACGTAAAAAGTTCTGGTAAATATGTAGCGTGAATCAGGTCGTCTTAATATACAAAAATGCATCGTGAATGATGTGGGCTTGGTAATGGGTAAAATGAATCATGTGACACCGTCTTAGATGCATAAAATTAGTTTCTTATCCCGAAAATGAAAGGGGAAGAAGTAGGTTTTATATTTGTTTAAATATTGGGTTATTAAGTATGTAAGAAGGCCGCTGGTTTTATCGGAAATAAATTGATGCGGTGGTGTTAAGAACGACACATTCAGAAAAGCGAACCCGGTACAAGAAAGGTTGTTCATAACCTTGCGCTTCGTGGGAACGTTCCATTTCAGACGATTGAAATGACTTGGATATTTCCGGTCAGCCAAAACGGCCGTTTGTTGATAACTTAACAATTCGTTAACATTTTACTAGGACCACTTTACTAGGACCATTGTTCTTTATAGAGCTTACCGTCTCTTGCTAGTAGCTCCTCAACAAAGGTTTATTGGAAACGGTGAAGAGGAAGGAAGGAAGGAAAGAATAGGTCACGGTGATGTGCGATGTGCAACACAGCCAGGGTTCTCTTTGTGCCTTGCACGAATGCGCGATGCACGAATGGTAAGGTCTGCGCAATACACATGATGATGCAGTGACAATCGGGGAAACGCCCTCTTCCACACTGTCCTTATCTGTATGTACAAGGTTGCTTCGAACTTTTTCGAAACCCTGCTAAAGTTAAGCCCCACGCAAAGCAATCTTAAAACAAAGTTACACAACGTACAACGCACCGCGTTCGTGCGCACTCGGTTTAGTGATATTTTGCAAGTTAACTTTTTCTAATTAGTCGTTACCAGCACACCTATTTTCTCTGCGTTTTTATTCATATTAATTATAAATGAAACATAGTATTATGTAGAAGTAACAGTTTAATTTAACAAAAAATAATATACTTTTATGTTAACAGAAGTATAAAACGCTTGAGATATACGCCTGGAAGACATATTTGGGGAAACATTTAAACACGTAAACATGGGCTGGTTTTTCAAAGGTTTGATTCAAACAGTGTAAAGATACAGTGAATAGAATATATTATCTTTCCTTTGACGTGACTGCAAAATACGTTACTCATGGAGGTGCCAGCCCCGATCCGATCGTTATATCATTCATGATGCGCGTGAATGATACAGAACTCTGTTTTCGTAAGCCGATCATGATGCAGATCTTGCTACATATAAGTTACTGTGGTCTTATACAGGTGGGAGGGATGCTGCTTTAGACGTTCTGCACGTGCTCACAAGCTGCATCAAGATCGTAAGTTTGGAAAATCATCACGGGCGGCCTGTGTACGTTCGCCCCGAAGGTTTTAGACGTACTTGCAACCGGCCAGTTCATAACGCATTTCTCCCGTTATACTCTCCCTCTGTCTGTTTCTCTCCCCCCCCCCTTTTTTTTGTTACTCTCCCCCTTTTGTTACTCTTCCCCCCCCTGTTACTCTTCCCCCCTGTTACTCTTCCCCCCTGTTACTCTTCCCCCCTGTTACTCTTCCCCCCTGTTACTCTTCCCCCCTGTTACTCTTCCCCCCTGTTACTCTCCCCCCCCTGTTACTCTTCCCCCCTGTTACTCTCCCCCCCCTGTTAATCTCTTACTCTCTCCCCCTCTGTTTCTCTCTGTCTATTTTTATTTCTTCCATATCATTATTCCCCTCCGCGGTGCAACTGCTGCTTCACGGCACGTGACGACCAAACCAGTCGGTCAACTTCGTCTGTTTTTATTCTTTCGAGTGAAAAAAAAAATATTAACACGCGGTTATCGAATTTCTGTTGTCATTAGTGTGAATTGCAGCACTGTGGTCTTTTATAATCGTTACATAATGTATCGGAAAAGTTTGATGCTATTCGCAAACATGATACAGACGAATGTTAGGCGCTGTCATCGGTTTTGTAAAACGCATTTAGTGATGTTGCCTCGTCCTGTTCGGAGTTCAGGATTCACGTTCAAGGAATTTATTCCTTGAAGTTGCGGGGGTTGTGTATGTGTGCTGTTGCAGTTGTATTGCGATCACCAGGTTGGAAAATACTAAAAAAAAAAAAAAAAATTACCGTGAAGTACGTTTGCCAGCCTTCAATAAAGTTAACGTGTGTGTATATACGTGCATTGCAGGATGACTTGTATGATGGTTTATTTTAATATCTACTGAAGTATTTTTTAAGTTTTCGGCAATTTTTCGCGCCTGTGTATGTAACGTGTGCCGCTTTTTCGTAGACATGATGTAGTAGTTCATACACGCATTAAGGATGACTTTAAATATGAAAGATGGTTTTACTCAAAACGTTCATATTTCTTTTGTAATTATGAGCGCTTCTAGGATTATTTCCATTATTATTTGAAGCGAATTTTTTCATGTTTTTTTTAGCGACGTTGCTAACGAGTGTGTCCTCGTGTAAATTTTTTTATTGAATTTGTAAGAATTTTTTATTTAATAATTGATATTATAATGTATTTTATGTTTTAAGTTTTTTCTTGCCCTACATATGAGTTTACAGTTTTAAATTTTGTCGGGTTTTAGAAACTTTACGAATTGTTGATTATTTTTTGAAGTTTTTTGCCACGCATACGGGCGGACGTTGGTTGAGTACTGACTCCGTATTTTGTGAAAATCTGAAAGCGTATTGTAGGTAACTTGTGCAAAATAAGACACAGCAAGTATCGGGGTTTGGCTGACCATGCTGCAATTGATATGCGATGCGGCCCAAATATGTCAGTTGCAAAGTTCAGTGTGTAAAAACCAGACAGTGTAAGTTAATACCCTTGGTAAGACTGTGTCAGTTGCGATCATTAGTTCATAACTTGCCTTCCAATTTGACGATAACTCAGCCGAAGAATAATTTGAGATTGGATATCGCCCACATTTTGTTTTGATTTCATGTAAATATGAGTGTCATTGCCAGTCTATGCCCACAAAAGTCGTTTTTAACACAAATGTTTCGTACGCATTGCTTGCGACTGAGTCGACTTAATTTTCTGGAAACTTTTTTTTGTGATAAATAGGTACCGGCCAAATTTTAAACAATTTTGCAATTAAATATCTTTAGAGTTTATTATGGCAAGTGTAACATTGTAGATGAGACGTCAGATTTAAACAATTCTGAATCTTGAATGTAATCAACTCTGAGAATGTGAAGGTCCAACCGTAGCAAGTTTTTTGAAGGAATATGAAAACAGCAATAAAGGACGTTTGGAATTTTAATAATTTTCTTTCTGTTTAAACGCACGTAATTTTATGTACTGGCCCAACCTTAGTTTCTAGGAAATACAAAACTTCCTGAAGTTGAACCCGGTATACAACACACTGTTGTGCTCTTAGTTACTACAATCAAATAACTGCTACTTCCAACTTTTCTGAAGTCTTGCTAAAGTTATACTTTCAGGCTGTTTCTCCGCCTCGTGCAAACAAAAACTTACAGAGTCTAGAAAATTACACGAAAGGGTCAATGCACCGCATTCGTGCACACCCAGTTCAACGAAAATTTGTATAAGAACTATGTCTTAAAGGCTGTTCACGATAAAGTGAGCACTTTTGAAATCAACCTTAGAAAAAAGTCACTGCTCCTACCTGCATATATTTTAACGGGCGCGCTGTGTTACATGCGCCCAGTAAAGTTGGTGCGATGGAGGGAAAGTAGTGCCATATCTTAACGTCAAATAATAAGTGTTAAGTAACCAGTAGTGATAACTTAAATGATTTAATTCGCCTTGTTTTTTTTTTATACATCAGAGCGTAAAAATGAGCAGATTTGTAACAAATTAATATTTGTAATAATTTCGCAGTTTCACTTGACCGACGCATGAATAAAGCTATCAGGCTCATGGTAATGTTAATCTTGCATAAGACGGAAGAATACACAACGTGCATACAAGTAGATCTTAGAGCTTTGAAAAGTGCTGATTTTACCGTGAACAGCCTATACTAGGCATTAGCAAAACACCTATTTTTCTCTGGTTCTATTTAAATTAAAATGTTATAATTTACAAATAAAGTAAAAGTTAATCCGCAGGGACTCTGTCGTCCAGTTATAGTCGGCAGTTATAGTTCACTCACGGTTACTTCAGCCTTTTCTGAAGTCCTGCTAAAGTTCTACTTCCAGGATATTCCTTCGCCTCGTGCAAACTAAGCTTAAATAATTCTGGAGAATTTCACCAGGAGTACAACGCACCACATTCGTTAGCGCTCAGTGTAGCAGTGTTTTGTATAAGTACTATTTCTCACTAGGCGCTATCAACATACCTATTTTCTCCCTGGTTTTTATTCACGTTATTCATAAATGAAGCATAATAATTTATAGGTAAAATATTAACATTTCAATTTGACAGAAAAGAAAGTAACTTTTATGAACACAAGTGAAAACGCTTGTGGTACAGGGCGTATTTAGGAAATAACTAAACTCGTCATACATGAGGAGATTTTTCAAAGGTTTTATTCAAAAAGGCTGAATAAACCGTGAATGGAATATATCGACATCGGGAGGGTGGAGCGAGTTGGGGATGGAGCAGCACAGGAATGCAAGGGCGGAGGAAACGGGATATCACGAAAAAATATGTATACCGCCGACTAGCGACATCGTCCGGCAAGCGAAACTGTGGTGAGAGGTTAGCGCGCTAGCCGCTGCGGCAACCGTTGGTATTCCAGAAATTTAATTAATAATCTATTTAAATACGGTGTTGTATAATTGAGACTGTGTAAACTGCAGAGAGTAGTTTATTTTTGTCGGGTTTTTTTTTTATATTGCCTTTGTTTAACGAGAATCATAAGGAAAATGTTGCATGTTCTTATATGCATGTGCGTACGAGGTCGACAGTAATTTTTATTCTTCTTTGTTGAAAGTGTGTGCAGCCAAAAGAGTTGTATGCTGCAAATGGCTATGTCTCGCATATCAAATAAACCTGTAAAATGCAACTAAAGGTTCACGATAAAGTGAGCACTTTTGAAATCAACTTTTAAAAACCTTCGCTGCTCCTACCTGCACATAATTTAATGGGCGCACTGAGTGGCATACGCCCTGTAAAGTTGGTAACGATGGAGGGGAAAGTAGTTCCATTTCTGTACGTCGAATAAAAAGTGTTAGGTAACCAACCATGTGTGATAACTAATATTATTTCTATCGCTTTCTGTTTTTTTAATGCTTCGAAGTGTAGAATTGAGCAGATTTAAAAAGTAAATTACTTTTCTAATCATTTTACAGTGACCGACAAATGAATAAAGCGATGAGGCCCATGGCAATGACAATTTTACATAAGGCTGAAGAGCATACAACGTATAGACAAGTAGCTCTTGTGCAGGGCTTTCAGAAGTGTTAATTTTACCGTGAACATCCTATATATATATGTATATATATATATATATATATATAATCTTCCTTTATTTATTTCTTTCTTTGCCGCTTGGCGAGAGGTCCGTGAGCAGTGTTTGTCGATGGCTTGGAGACACACTCGCAATCAGCCTGCAAGGTGACAACCCGCATTCGCTGCCGTTCGTTATATTGTCTACCCTTTGTGGCCTTGGATCTTGTAAAGTTGATCGCCGTCAGTCTCGCTGATCTACTGCTCATTCTAAAAATATTACTACATTTCTGGTAACAGCTGCCGTATTAAATTTCTTTGTAACTTTTTGCGTATAAGATAATATAAAGTACTAACTACAGGAGGGTTTACGTGTGTGGGAAAGACGAACTATTAAATTATTACACCTTATAGTGAAGTTGATCTGCATTTTATTCGTAAGATGTTGGGAGTGTGTTATGTGGCACCGGTACGTAAATTATTCTCTTAAAACAAATTTAATGGAATATTTTTTCTTGTGTTTTATTTCGGCAACTCTTACGCGAAACACGTGTATTTCATTCTACACGTATTTGAAAGCCAAATATAAACATTCTAACGATACAATGTATTTTCTGCAATCTTAATATGGAGGTGAATAAATAATAATGGTGCCTTTTCTGACGCCACGAAACTGCAGAACATATTGCGCCTGAAGGAACCATTCCAATAGTGGCACGTCTGAGAAAATGAGTATTCCAATATAAATGTGCGAACGGTGTTCTTCAGGTTTGCTAGTTGATTAAATTATCAAAAATTCTGTCAGTCGGCAACATTCTACAGTATCACCATAGCAGCGCCGTTGTGGGCGGTGGCGTAGTGGTAAACCTTCTGACTGTCGGGAGGGCCTTGGTTCGAATCCCGCTCCGGCCATCCTGATCTCGGTTTTGCATCGTTTCTCGAAACCACACTGGGCGAATTCTAGGACAGTTCCTTACTACAGGTTTTACCCCCGTTTCTACTTCTGTAAGCAACTTGCTGTCGACGAGACTTCTAAGCCCTACCTATCCACCTAGCAGCCTCGGAGGATGCGCCATAGCTTAATGCTAATTGGTATAAATACAATTGAAATGCCTTGGAAACAAAGCTAGCGCGTTTGTCTGCTCAGTCACTTTCGACTGTAGTTGCATCTCCTTTGAATTTATTAAAGTGGTTTAGCAGTAAATTCTTTTTGAATTAAGTGTAGTGCAAGTAAATATCGCGATGCATTACTTAGCATAGCTGAAGGAAAGTTCGAATTTAACATAAACTAACTGACGTACCCGTTTGCCCTTTTTATTTTTTTTTTCGTAAAAAAAAAAAAGGGGGGGGTGGCAAAGGGATTCCCGCAGGTCATTTTGGCCTAATCAGTATTTTCAGTTCTGTACTAAAGGGTATCCGTTCAAAATGTGGTCTTATTTGTTGAAGGCTGTAGAATAATACATTGCATACAAACTTTGACATTATATATTTATTTTTTTTACTACCCCGGGTCTTTAATTTCATCGATTAGTGGCGCCGAGACTCGCAGATACGTTCAGCGTTTACAATATGACTATTACGATGATGCGCACACACCTTGTACACGCATCCCTTTTAGAACTGTAATTTTTCCGAGTCGCGCTACGGTACTGATTGCAGACAACTGTTGGCCGCGACGGAAGCGAAGGGTCTGCGATACCCTGAAACGTGAGGAAAACGTGCCTCTGAGGTTGGGGAATGTGATAATCATAAAAACCTTAACTGTGTTCATAATTGAACTAATTGTCTCGTTGAAGGTTTTCGTGATTACGCACATGCTTCATGTATATGTAGATCTTCACTAATTAACATAACTTTCTGACGTTTCACTTTTTACGTTCTAAACAGATATCTATGATCTTCGAAAATTACATAAAATTAAGTTTTGATTTGCTGTAATGTATGTTTAAATTATATCCATTTCTAAAATCAGTTTTTGTTTTCGAAACTTGGGAATTAGTTTGAGTTTCGAGTGGACATTGGAATGTAGAATTTTTAACATAATTTGCATACCGAAGAAGGGTAAAGAAACATTTTTTTGTTTCTGCAGGGCCATAAGTTCGCTTTAGAGATTTTTTTTTTTAAGTACGTGCGTGCGTTTTTCTGTAAACCTATGTACTAAAAATAAGGGTGAACTTTCAAACTTCCAAGAATTTGTAATTGAGAAATATTTTGAGAAAATTCGTATTTTTCTAGTTTTTCGCTCATAGATGAAAAATGTGGGAATCGTGGTAGATTTAAACCCGTGCCGTATCGTCGTTGGACGTGATTTCGTAAAGAATTCACACGTTTTATCGTTTAGTCATGTTCTAAAACTTTTAAATAGTTTTTTTTTCTTTCACTGCTGTAGCACACTAAATCTTCCTATGGTTGTGAATAACTAATTTATGTATTTTGTATTTCACACGTAATATTTTTTTATTTGCATATTTTTATTTTAACCTCTCGTTTCTTTTTATTAGTGTGTACGGTGGTAATGGTCTATATTTACATATGTCAGGTTAGCTAGATTTTTATTGTTAATATCTATATTTTATTTTATTATCTCATATTTGTTAATGTTTCAGGGTTTTTATTTTGTATTGTCGCCGTTTCGAGACCTAATAATCTATGAAATCCGGGCGTTAGGATTGTTGGAGCGGTACGTTAAAAAAAGTTTGGATTTGCAGTCATCCGATTGGCTAGAAGGTTCCAACCTTCCTTATGATAGGCTAGCTTAGTATGAGAGCACTCGCTCATCTCTACGTCGCCAGCAGGGCAGGACGACGACAGGCCGCACACCCGAGTGGGTCGTGCTGTGGGCATATTAAATTAACTGGATAAGGAGTCCGGACGTCACCCTCATACAGTTTTGCTTAAGAAGGTAATGTATGTCGCGAGGAATGTAAGACTGCCTGAGCGAGCCCCCTCCGCGATTAGCTAGTCAGGATTTAGATGGTAGCCGTATATGACCGTTGGTCCGTAAGCAGAGAGCTTATGTTTAGAAGCTGACTGCTCTACATGCTAACATGTTTTCTACTGTGGGAGATGCCCGCATAGAGTTTTACTTGCTAATAAAGTTTTACAGTGACACACAACAGTATACCTATCTAAATGTTTTAGAAGTCTTAGGACAGACGCCATTTTGATTTCCCTTAGAGTACGTTCCCAGTGTTTAACCATGGCAAACTCGAGAATTCAGATCCTTTTAAGTGCAGAAGTTACAGTTTTTTTTAATGTTAGATTACTTGGGCGTAGGTACTTAACGGCCACTACTCAACGATTTTAGTTTTGGATTTTTCAGTTGGATTCTCATTTGCAGTTGCCATCAAGGTCAGCATTTAATCCCCCCCCCCCCCAACATTTTTAATTTTGAGTTCTAGTCCGTCCTGTTTGCAGGATCGGACAGACAAAATAAGTTAATATAGGATAGCGTAACTCCAGATGGAAAGAAAGATCTGAATTAAAGCACAGAGAACAGTTTTTTTTCTTAAACTATTACGTTTACATCAAATTCTAGGGAGATAAAACAAACTAGAGACGCTACAGCTTTAACAACTCTGAACTGTGCTTTCCACGCTATACTCTGTACACGTTTACTCAGCTGGTTAGAAGCTGTACTAAACAAGAGTCTACTTTAAAATAACTCTCGTTAAGCAAGTCTTTGTAAATTCTCTCAATGTGGCGGTCCCCTCTGCGCCTACTCAGTCTTTACTTACCACAGATTATGTTGGCACAGACGATCTCCTGGAACTCGAACGATGCGGGTCACGCCAACCTCGTAGCATTGTCGTGATGCCCTCAGTTGGCATCGACTGCAGCTCTTGGTGACCTGCACGTAATCTCTGGACAGTTTGTAGGAGAGGGGAGTGCGAGTTCCTTATATCATGGGTGTCCCTGGCCCCCATTATTCGTGCCAGCCTGTTTGCCAAACAACTCCTGAGCCTGCCCCGACGCTCAGCTGCCCGCGGACTCTGCTCTGACTAGAGTCGACTTGTGGGGTGCGAGGCAATGCTAGAGATGACTTGGGCGATGCGAAGCAGTCCTAGACTCGGCTTGGAGGGTTCGATGCAGTGCTAGGGTCGACTTGGAGGGTTCGATGCAGTTCTAGAGCCGACTTGGAGGGTGCGATGCAGTTCTAGAGCCGACTTGGAGGGTGCGAGACAGTCCTGTCCTAGGGTTGACTTGTGGGATGAGAGGCAGTCCTAGGGTCGAATTGGTTGTGCGAGGCAATCCTAGGAACGACTTGGAGGGTTCGGCGCTCTCTGCGCACCAGGCCTCGTTCACAACAGTATGCAGGAAACGCCATCGAGTTAGTGATTCCCAACCTTTTAAATGTACGTGAATGGTCCGTGACAGCTGTACAAATTAAGTAGATTGCCCCGCGATCTATTTTCCGCAGAAACCGCAATTTAGAGTAACCAACTTTATATCTTTGCTTTCATATGTATCGTCGATTTGTCGGAAAAATGCAGCCGCGAGATCCTAGTCAGGGTTTTGGAAAGTGAATTTGTTGTCGGCAGTCGCACTGTTTTTTTTTTTTGTTGGTATTATTCAAGGGCGCTTCTCACAGAAAGAATTCATTCATTTATATTTGTAGGAAATAGTGTTCAGCTTTTCGACACTACTAGTATTACTTAACTTTCTGGCATAAAAAGAATTATACTGTATATTTTTTGCATAATGACATGTCTAAATCACAATTGTAGTGTTTTGTAGATGTAAAAATAATAAAAACTAATGTACCTAAATGATAATTCACATTTAAAGAAATGCAGTGAGTTGCTTAAGGAAATTTTTAATATCGCGAAGTGAAATGTATATCCATTTGTCGGAAATCGCTTAAAACATACTTTTTTTTTGCATGGTTTTTATTTTGTAGCGGTCTGTTTTGTAAAATACGTTTTGCGAAGCGTACGTTAAGCCGAATTAATATACAACCTTTCAGTCACTGTCGTTAAATTTTCTGAAAATTTTTATTTGTACGTCCCGAGAACACTTAAATTGTGATATTGGCATGCTTTAATACAAAAACTATGCAATCCAATGTTTTTATGCGAGGGAGTAGAACTTGTAAGTAATGTCTTGACGTTGGATAGTATTTCGCACAAATAAAAAATTGCATTTTTGGTAAACGTAGAAGTAAAGTTTTGTTCTGGTTCGTGTTGTACCATGTCGCGCATCTGTGCGAGCAGTGGTTCTCAAACTGCAGTCCGGGACTGGGTCCTTCCTTGGTAGTGGTCCGTACATCTTCTTTATATATAAAATCCTTTGTGCGTTACTAAACCGCATCATCACTGACAAACCACTGGACCAATTGAGACCATATTCACACCATATGTTATTGAGGTGGCGAGTAAGGTTTTTATTTGTGTTTCGTTCCGATAGGTTGTGGTGGAGTTTAACTTATAGTTTTATGGGCCGATCTTGCTCATACTTACAGGAATTGTTTGTTTATCTAAAAGAGAAAAACGCCAGCGATTCCACAGTCAAACATAGGTCGACGTAACAGACGTAATAGAGAGGACGCATTGAGAAGGCAAAATAGAACTTGAAAGAGGCGGAACAACGTTCGCTGGGATCAGCTGCTCTTCTATATGTACTACCAGTTTGTTTTTATTTTCTTTGTGATATTGTGTTCGGTGATTTGCCGTTTTATAGGCCCTATTCAAAAACTTAACATACGGTAGTTTTTATTAATTTATTGTTTGACATTCTTTATTTATTTGTTAAATGAATGTATGTTGTGGCACTCGGAGGGAATTCCGAAGTGGGTGCCAGTGTTGTGGGCTGTGTACGCCTTGTGATCAGTGCGAAGGTGTAGCTCGAGAACCACTGTTGTAGAGCCAGGTTCCGTGACCACGGCCATGAGATCGCTATAGGATGTTCACGGTAAACTGAACGCTGTAACAGCCCTGCTTAAGATCTACTTGTTTACACGCTGCTTGTTCGTTCGCCTTATGCAAAATTGAAATTGCCATGGGTCTCATCACTGTCGCTTAAGTGAAACTGTGAAATTATTAGAAACGTAATTATTGTACAAATCTGCTCATTTTTACACTTCGATGCATTAAAAAATACAGAACGTGAGAGAAATGATTTAAGTTATCACAAATGATAACATAACACATTTTGTTCGACGTTACGGCCAGTCTTCACAATGCATGGGCGTATAGTGAATCAAAGGCTAAATTCGGACAAAGATCTCTCAGCAATTTTTTGTGATAGTATTTTTTGTTTAAGATTGAACGCATTTGCATTTATAAACCTTTAAAATTTTAATTTTTAAATTTTGAATGTACTTTGTAATTATTTATAAAATATCACAGTTTTATAAAAAAATGAAAACTTACATTTGAAATAAAAAAATTAATATTTGGAAGGTTTACAAATCTAGACGAGTTCGACCCCAAAAAAAATCTTTAGTTGGTAATATTACCACAAAAAACGACAGATCTTTGTCCTAATTTAGCCTTTGATTCCCATACACCCATGCATGGTGAAGCCTGGCCTTAATATATGGAACTACTTTCCCCTCCATCGTTACCAACTCTGCTGGACACGTGCCACTCAGTGTGCCCATTAAAATATATGCAGGTAGGGGCAATGACTTTTTTCTAAAGGCTGTTCACGATAAAGTGAGCACTATTGAAATCAACCTTTGAAAAAAGCCACTTTCCCTGCCTGCATACATTTTAATGGACGTAGCGAGTGACATGCGCCCCGTAAAGTTGGTAATGATGAATGGAAACTAGTTCCACATCTTAAAGTCGAAAAAAAAATGTTACGTAACCATTTGTGGTGTCTTAAATTATTTATTTCGCTTTCTGTTTTCTTAAATGCACGTAAGTATAAAAATGACCAATTTTGTATAATTACTTCTTTAATAATTCCACAGTTTCGCTTGGCCGACCCATGAATACGGTGATGAGTCCCATGGAAATGTTAATTTTACATAAGGTGGAAGAATACACAACACGCATACAAGTAGATCTTAAGCAAGGCTTTAAAACTTGCTCATTTTACCGTGAACAGCTCATAAGGTTGATTCCAGAAGTGCTCACTGTATCGTGAACAGCCTTTACTAGACTGCCGCCGCTGGGCGCCAGAAATACCGCGGAGCCCTCCCATGCCAGCGTGCTTCACCCTCCAGACACACACTTCCGCACACTACAGCTCTTTTTTAACTTATTTCTCTCCACTTCCAAAGAACACAACATGTACTCTTCTTCGCTAGATAATTTCCCAAGGAACAATTTGCTTAACACGGTTGCACGATTGTCCCGTTTCCATTTTCACAAAATCTTTAGTACGCTAATATATGACCAAACTGCCGATGTCTTGCTATATTGTCACTTTTCCTTGTACTGTCATGATGTGTACTGCTTGCATTGTAGATGGCTTAGGACACATCGTTTTGAACCACTTGTAGCATTTCGCGATTTGTTGGAATAGTAAGCGGAGCTGAAAGTTACACATGGTACAGTAAAATACTAACACTTTCTTCTATATCTCTGCTTTTGTAACAATGAATCTCAATTTCGCCATAAAGCAGTAGCAGTACGTGGTTTACAAAATGTGAAAATCAGGTAATTCGGAAGGGGAAGGGGAGGGGGGTGCCTGTAACATTGAGTTTAACATGCCCAGTTAGAGGCAAGGATTTTTTATTATCTACAAAGTGGGATAAAGAAAAGGGGTGTTGGGGGGGAGGGGGTTGTTCTGATAGAATAGCCAGTACTCTGCGTTCACAAATGTTGTCTTCTGCAGCAAGAATTTACAGTTATTTTACAAACCCATTATATATAACAGAAATATAAAATTACGGAATTAAATTTAACAAAATCCTACTGCTTTAGCAGCGATTGGGCGTCTTTTCGTAAAATGTCAGAACGTTTGAGGCTTTTTTTTTGTGTTTAGTTTTTTATATAATACAGTGACCGTAGTGTAAGCACGCGGTCCCTTTAACACTAGTAAGACTTCTGGCGCCGATGCTATGGGGGGGGGGGGGAGAGGTGAACACAGCGGCCGGAGCTAAATGTGTCTACGGCCGACAGTTGTCGTTTGTGGATGCCTCCGTATGCGCGGGTGTGCCAAGAACGCCTCTGTGTACAGCTCCGCAGGTCAGTAGACAACTGCCTTTTTTTTTGTGTGTTTCACTAAGCAAAACTGGCCGCTCGGAAGCGCTGTAAAGTCGCCTGAATTTGTGGCTAATGCGCGGTGTGTCGGATACACCTTTTGGTTTCAGGCCACACGCGCTTCATCTTTTATACCGTGAAACTATTCTGGGTGAAAAAAAAAGGGGGGGCTGCATTCTAATAAGGTATACACCAACCTGGTCGCGCGTATGATTGTGAAATTGTATTTCGGTCTAGCTACGGATTAGTGCGGATTGCCGATCCTTAACTCCGACACCTTAAAACTGGTTCTGTTCTCGAAATATCTGGCAAACTTTGAGTACATGCATTGAGTGAAGTCCGAAAAGTTCCATGTAGTATAATACTTACAACTGGTGTTTCTCTACGCACCCCCTCCCCCTTGATTTGGCGCACTTTCGTCGATATGCTCAATGACCATCGGTGCTGAGTTCACCAATGTCGGAAATAAAGGCGTGGTGCTTCCTTTAGATTACAGCCTCGTTCACATTGGCTGATGAACCATGCCGCCACACCCGAAAGCAAGCTATACATTGCGGGGACGTGGACTCTCATTCGCTTATAAATGCTGCACGTTTATAAGCAAAACATTTTTGATCATTTCGATTAGTAGATTTTGTATGCCGAACATCTCTCTCCGCTCCATAGATGCGAATTGCGTGGCATTTGTAACTTGTACTGAATGACTGAGAAAATAAATTCTGTCAGTCTGTTTAGGAAATGGTCTCGGATATTTGTAGTTGATGCTCGTCTCGGTTTAAACCTATTTATTAACGGCCGCGCCTACCATGCCGGCAGACGCCAAATTCAAATGGGAATCCTATTTTAAACGAAATTCTTTCTCATTGCGTCAATTTTAAAGATAACTATTTCAAGCAATAACATTTTGATGCGACTTGGTCAGAAAATATTGCTATGTAAAATTATTGTAGAAAAACGTTATTTATTCACCTATTTTTATATGTAAATTTATATGTTAAATTTTAGAGAAAAAAAACGAGGTGGACTGTGTGTCGTCTACACGGCCGTAGGTATTTCTACATGACGTTTATGGATGGCGAGAGGAAAAGAATTATAGACACTGTGGGTTTATTTAAATCAGTTTATTTGTTATTAGCACGCAGCGTAAGCGCAGCGGGTGTGTACAAAAGATTGATTATTGGGCGATGGTACGAGAAGTACCATGTGAAACGTAGGCTCTCAGCGGTGATGATGTGCCTGCCAACTTCTTCATATAACTATGGAATAGATCGAGGTAGCTGAGTCATCCTTTCAGTATTAGATTTGTCTTGTCGAGCACTATTCATGTTGTTAATATCATTAGTGTCCTTTTCATCTAACTCGTAATTTTTAACTATTTATTTTGTAATTTGCTAAGAAAATTATTATTGATTAGGAAGTCACCATGCGCGTTTATTATTTATGATTTTGGTTATGTTTTTAGTAACTTTTTTTACGCACAAACTGACGACAGAATTATTTCCGATCGGATCGGCTGTTCGGTCGCTGAACCGCTCGAAATCGGAGGTTCGCAGCGCGGTCCCACCGCGGCCTAATGACGTAAGAACTATAAGTTTGTGTGTGAAGCATGAAGCCAAAGGACCTGCCTATATACTATCGTACTTTTACATTTAACGTACTGCATATTCTCAACGAGTAATTTGCACGGAGCCAAGAACAACATTTCGTGACGCTCACTTTCTGAACATAAGGGGCTGAGTTGTAAGATGATGTCGCGTAAAAAATTTATTAAAATCGGCAAAATGTCTTAACGTGGCCACGTTCCTTAAGAAATTTCACGTAGAATACGTTTTGATTGCAATAGTTATCTTTAAAATTGACTCAATGCCGTTTAACATTGATTCCCAGCATCTGAAGTTCGCGGCTGCCGACTTGGTAGGCAGGGCCGTTAAGCCAATATGCCTAGCTGCACAACATTTTTATACCATGAAAAACGTCGCAGTGTAATTGTACTATTCCTGGTGAACGTTCAGAGCGTACACAGGGAGTCTATTTTTGTAACACGCCTGTTTCGCTTTTAAAATTTATTTTATCCTCGTTCGAGAACTCCCCCCTGCTTTGGTGTAAAATGGACTTGTTCGTCAAGGCAGTCTTCTCAAAGCAGCATATATAAAATGCTGTAATAATAACGGATATCATCGCAACTATTTATGAAACTGTTCTTTGCTGTACTTGTGAATGAATTTGTGAATTCCATTACTTGCACTTTTTTTATTACTTGTCGATCAAGTGCTTTAGTCTAATTAAATCGACTGTGTTATTTTATGGTAATTGTGAACGTTAGTTTATTACCTCTTGTGTCCATACGCATATTGATAAAAATTTCGCCCAGTTGTAGTTTAATTACATGTTACTCACAGGAAGTTTTTTTTCTACACCTTGTGTTACTTAATGCATGGAATTGAAAATTCTCCATTGGTAGAATTCGCCGCGAACACTAGTGCAGTGTTCTGTGATTGTTCATTTCGGAAACCTTAAATCGCAGACTTCCTTTTGCTCGAACCCAGTTTTTTTTTTTCGCACTCTCTCGCGTGATGCGTCGACCTTGCGCACTCGTCTAGCCATCCTTGTCCGGCTTCCGTGGAGAATGTCAAGTTCAGGTTCAGACACCAGGAAATGAGATTACGCCTCACACGTTGAAGCCCCCCCCCCCCCCCCCCTTCTCATCCAACACCCTTATTCCAAGAATCTATGATTTCTTCGCCGCCCCTCATTACTTGTTAAAATTATTAGTTTTTGTTATAGCCCATTTGTCTGTCATTCGCCTTGATTTAAAAGCATGATTATGACAGGTTTTAAAAGTTTTGTTACATTTATTTGGTAAGCTTAACTGATGGCCTGTTATGTGTTGTAATTTATTCAAAATTCCACTTAAATAAAAATCTATAATTTTAAGAATTTTTGATGTTGGCCTTATATAACATAAGACTGTACTGTTTGAATGTGAATTTTTTTGGGTTATAGTAGATACAGTGATACAAAATTTAACCATTCATGTGTACATTGTGCCTTGTGTTTGTATTCTAAGATGGTTGAAGTTCATGGTGTGTATACTTGCGGTATGTACCCTCAATAACCATTGCGCAAACAAGGTGAAGTTGCAGCAATTAAATTTATTTCTGATAAAGGTGTACAATTTTTAATTGAGGTAATATTAATGAATTTAATAAATGGATTATGAATCAATTTGCACCACTTTCATTGTCAGAAATTCACCTCTTAAGAAAATTAAAAATTATATTGACGCCTAGCGGGGATCGGCAGAGTGAAGCCCAAGTCCGGGCGTTCAGATTCAGTGCTATTCAGGATGACCACGCGCTCTCGATGCGAGTTGTAATGTCCGATGGGCACCAGTTAACCAACGAGGTGAATTTGCTCGGGTTAACAAGAGACACTTGAGGTAGGCAGTGTTTAAAAAGCCCGAGCTAAAATGACTGCGTCACCTGGTATCTGAATACTATAAAGTATGAGAATGGCGTAATTTTGATTAAACTGAATATTTAACACATGAGCTGGGATATCCTTTCTTTCCAATATGTCTTATTAAACACTGAGATAAATCTTTAAACCAATACACATACACACAGTGTGGTCACACACGTGGCAGGTTTTTAGCAGAATAAAGATCCGTCGACCTTAAATCTCAACAGGCGAGAATAAAACCCACACACACACACACACTTAATAAAAGTAGCTGATTATTCAAGATTGAGGATGCAATGGTACAGGATTGAAATTTACTATGGGCATGCGACACAAAGCCCAGCATAGGCTTACGCTGAGAAATCATCAGAGATGTGATGGAAAAATAATTAAGTAACTATATGCTGGAGGGGCCATGAGTCTGCTCCAGTAGGGAGGTAAACTCGGAGGTGCACAATAAAAATGAAAAAGGTTCCTGTAGAGTATGTCTATTGTAATTACATGATAGTACAAAGTTGCTTCACCTCAGAGTGCGCGGAATGCGACCTGCCCTGACGCCCATTAAACCAAGACTAAAGGGTTGGTGTGGTGTGGGTGATGCTGTAACGGACGCCGCGCCAGGACAAAATGCCCCTTGAATAAATAATTAAAATGTATTATGTGAAACATAGCAATGGATGACACACACGCAATTGACACGTAATACAAGACACTTAAACAGATCATTGACACTTACTATAAAAATTACGTTTCACTAATTTTTATATTTTTAATTCATTTGGTAAATTATGTCTTTCTTTGACCTGAAAGAGAAAAACATGTTTTGTTCCCTTTTTTACTTTGAAATGAAGTGTTCGGCATTAATTTGGCACCTCACAAATTAATGTACAATTTTAATAAATAACTTAGTCATTTGGTTTTGCAAAGTTTGAATGGTGCACATCACACAAGACATATCAACATAACAATTTACACATTTTAATGATTAGCAATAATAAAATGGCTCATTGCCAGTCCTTAAATTCCCTTATTTTTGTGAACCTGAGACACTATTCACTTTTTACATAAAGATAAAGGATTGCCGAGATACACGTGCCCACATGGTAGGCATTCGGCACCTTTACTGTGAAGTGAATTTAATTTGGATTGTGCCACATTCATTTGTTGGGTGATCATTTATTGTGGGGCTGATTTTAATAGGTGTAACACTTCACTTATCACACATTATGAAAAGTTGCGCCTTGTGGCATGAGAAGATGCTACACTGATTCACTTTCCTGTCAGACTGGTGTTGGCCTCTGCTGCTGGTAGTATTTACCTTGACCACTAGATTGTGTGCGCGGGTCGACAAGAGCTAGACTGCTAGCCGCGGACAGCGTCATTATGTAAATGTTTTATTTACAATGTTTTCTGTGATTTCACCCATTCCCATAATTGTTTCTTTTAAAAACAAAGTGATTTTTAAAAAAACTTAACTTTTGAAACAGATTTTAATCATGATACTTGTATGTCTACATTTTGCATTTTGTGTTGCAGTTTGTTTTATGAAATCGTGCAGAAAGAGCCACCAGGTGGCCAGATTATAAAGTTACCCATACAAATGACTAGGATGGTTTTCATTCCTAATGGGATAAGGAATTTATTTTTACTCTTACCCCAGACTGTTCATGCCAGTTAGCATGTAGGCTAAGACATGTTGGTGTTGTAATCCCTTGTGTCCTGTAGACTGTAATAATCACTAGAATTTCCTTTTTCTGTAGCTATTGTAAAAGCAATTGTACATTGAAGCTGTAACTAGTGATGTATGCTGTTAATGGTAAATTGAGCACATAGAAAATCCTACTTGGGATCTAGTCTCCTATACTTTAGTATCCTTCCACTACACTAGTAAATATTAACATTGCCACGGACCATCTCAATTTATTCATGCTTCATCCAACTGAAAACAAAGAAATTTCTAGGAATGTGAATGTATTAATATGCTGATTTATGCATTAATGTATATGATGTGGAAAAAAACTTTGAATTCTGTACCATAAGATTTACGCATTACACTCTAAATACATCATTAGGTCTTAGCACTATTTTTTGTTAATTTTCTGCCAACTTGACTGAGAGCCTGCCAGTCAGTATGTACTGTATGTAGTATATATGTAGTTATTCGGCAGTATTTTTTTTTTTTTTCATTTGTTGATTTCAACTGTGCTTACTTTACCATGAGCAGCCTAAAGCTGTAAAATGGGTCGTGTGACTGTAGAAGTAATTGCTAGTCTGTGTACTGGTGGACTGTAGACTGATGGATGGAAGTGTTTGTAGAGTCTTGGAATGGGTGGTTGAACCCATGGAGGGCTCTGTACAGTGCAGCCTGAAGCAGTTGACATACTCTCACGAGAGCCACCGCTTGCTGGTGTGGGGGCTGCGCGCCGCCTGCCGCCTGCTGCAAGTTGTAGTGGTGTATACAGCACTCATCTGCGCCTCCTGGACCGTGCCCTCCTTCTATAACCCGGGGGGCATGCCTCTCACTGCAGATCACTTCTCTCTAGTGCTCTGAATTAAAACAAAGCATTCAACTGAAGTTGCCACTAATGTTTAACATTTCTAATTTGTTTTAAATTATATAGTTTAGATAACACTTTCAGTAACGTGTGCTTATTTTTAAACAGGTGTTGGGTTTGTGACTTGTCTCTTGTAGTCTTACTGAACTGAAAGTCCAGTAACTTTTTCTTTCAGAGTGATTTTAAATGTAACTTAGCTTTTGTGTGTGCTTTTTTACTGTCAGATACATTCTTTAATAAATTTGCATGTGTTGAGGTCATTTAAATGAAATGCTGTTTCATGATTGAAGCAAATTTGAATTATCAGAATGGTTAACTGTGCAGTTTGATTGAAAGTATGCTATTGTTAGCCAGATAGTGCTTTACGAAATATTAATATTAATTTTAAGGGATTGCTCTGTTATGTTAAAAGGAATTTTTGTCCAAAAGCTGTAGGTATTCATATATATGTAATGGTGAAAGGTAATGGTAGATTGCATAATTTAAATACATCTGTTTCAGTAGCTCAGCTGCTCAGCGTATTATGTTTGTCACATTCCGTCCTTAGGTGAAAAATTTTTGTGGTGCTTTCCAGCCTGTAGGATAGATATGTTGTTTTCAGCTTACTTGAAACTTATTATGTGAGATGCAGTGTGTGTGTGTGTGTGGAGCAGTAGTGAATGAAGTGTGAGGAAAACTGACATCTCAAAAAAAAAAAACCCCAACAGTATTTTCACATCACCTAAGTGAATATCACCAGCTGAAAAATTACCAGCCTCCTGGGATTAAATCATTGCTAATGTTCAAACACTATTTGTACAGTTCTACGTGCATAACATTTGTTTCTCATACAGCAAAATCTGCTGTACTATATTTTTTGTTCATAGTTTTATGTTTTAAATATGCTGTTTAGCCTGTGTAATAGTGGTTGCTGTGTTAATCTCATTAATAATACATTGAAGAGCCAGAAAAAATTGAGTCACCCATCTGATACCATTAGGTTCACCTATGAATAGTTAAAATGCACAAAGATGATAGGGCATGGATACCACAGTCTTTCTGAAGTAGTCTAGAGACAAGATACAATTCCTCCTCAAGAAGGGTCCACAATTCTGTACTATCCTTAGTTAGTAGATATTTGTTTTCAACAGTATGTTGGAGAACATCCCAAATATGCTCAGTTATCTAATCAGGTAAATGAGAGGAGTATGGTATAATCCCAGATTTTGGGTGTATGTGTTTACTACAGTGTGGTGCCTCTGGATGTGCATGATAATGCATAGTCCTGTTGGAAGATGCCAAACCCATCTGGATGAACACATAATGTGAATGGGTGTAATAAAGGGTATGTGCATTGTGTCCACAGGTTGTACACAGTAGTTGAAGTACAAGGAGTCCTGATGTATGCCAGCTGCACACCCCCCATACCATTATGAGGCCCTTCACCAGCTGGTATTCTCTTGATGTGCAGGATCCATGGATACATAGTATTTTCTCTATAGGACGATCCTTCCATGTACCTGAATAAGTTATAAATATTCATTGAATCAGAGGGAGCATTTCCAGTAAGGTGTTCAGTGATAATGTTCCTGAACCTAGATTTGTTGTTTAGTTCTGTCTTCTGCAGTTAGCAGAGGTACATGGGTTTAGTGTCTGCATCTTGATGTACATTGCAAGTCTTTATGCTGAATTTTGTAGTCCTAGCATTTAATTCAGATGTTATTTGCTGCATGTTTACGTGCCGTAACATGAAACTATTGAGAGCAGTGCTGGCCATGCCAGTCCAGTCTTTCGGTGACCACATTGCTGTTCATCATACATAGTGTTTATCAGATTATTGTAATTAAGATGCATCATTGAAAATGGTCAAGCATGGAAATTCAAACTTCACCTACCTCACATGAATACTAAAACATCTCTCAAACTGTTACTGTATTACCACATTGAAAGTCATATTGTGATAATATGCCATTCTCATGACATCGAGGAGTTTCCACAGTGTCATTTATGTATAGTTCATGTACGTGTGTGACTTGCAATGGGCTGCTGTTTAGTTCACAATAGTTCATCTATCGTAAATTTTCTGGCACATAAAATTATGTAGATGAAAACTAAGTAGTATGCGATTCACTTATTTATAAAAAAAAAACTTCATTCTTAAGGTGCCACGGTACTGGCAAGTAAGTAGTGATGCAGTCACAGGAGATGGTAGTATGTATACAGAAAACTTCAAAATATTGTATTACACCAAGCATGTATTGTAAGGGACCAACGTTTGCAGGCGTCTTTTAGTATGGTGTTGGACAACCTGTTGCACGGAAACGTGTGGCGATGCGTTTGGACATGGAGGCATATAGATGTTGAATGTTCTTGTGAGGACGATCCAGCCACACAGGTGTAAGTGACCCTCTAAATTTTCCTTAGTTGCCATCCAATTCAGTCCCAAATGTTCTCAATTTGCAAGAGTTCTGGGTACCTTGCTGGAAGTATGTTGACATCACGAAAGCAGGCCATAGATATCCGTGCTGTGCGAGGCTGAATAGTATTCTGCTGGAAAATGGGGTTTTCAACCTGCACCAAGAAGGGGAGCACATATGGCCACAGAATTTTCTGGATGCATTGCTACACAGTCAGGGTCCCTTCAGGCACCACCAGCAGGATGCAGGAATCGTAGGAAATGGTATCTCACCCCATGACACCTCTCAGGGTGGTGTACCGCTGTACAATGAAATGTGGATCGTGGTGATAGCCAGGTCATATCCAGACTTAAATTCGATAGTAGTCCGTATCCAAACAGAACAGTGATTTATTGTTGCAACACCACTCGTTACCAGTCCGCAAGCTGCCATGCTGCCCATTCCCAGTAGGTCATACATGCTCAGCAATGCTAAGGTTGTAATGATGGACATTGTAAGGGACACCATGATGAAAGATCCTGCTCTGCTAGCTGCCTGGATATGGTACTGGTGGATACAGATGTATCTCTAGCTGGCGTGACACATCCCTGGATGTTGCACAGCGATGCCCATGGAGTGCTTATAGCCTGTCGCACGATGAATAGATCCTCCCTGCTGGTGGTCTGCCAGAGTCATTCTCTACGGGTGTGCGTACCCTCCTGTTCACACTGCATCCAATACAAACTCAGTGTAGGGTGAACAGTTAAACTGGCGAACAATGTGCCAAAATGTCCAACCTGCCACCCATAGGCTGACGATGCAACCTTTCTCAAACTCGTGCAGCTGGACAAAGACTTGTCAAATGTACCGTTGGGGCATGCTGCTGATTTATTGTACTTGGCTCTGTGGCTTACACTACTGCTATGGCTTTATTTGGTGTCTTGCTACTATGAATGAGAAGGGACATGTATGCCCCCTAGTGATCCATTTGTGATTAATATGCCTTGCTTACATGGATGTAACACTTTGGGCTATGACAATACCTGTGGCAACCTTCATTGTACTTATGGGATTTGTTCGTGATGATAAAAATTTTTTGCAAGTGAGTAATTCCACACACACACAATACTTTCTTTTTTGATATTAGCTTCTTGCAGATACCATATGTAATATCATAGAAAGATAAATACAAATTAGTTTAGAGAATTGTGTTCTTTTACTACTATGTAATTTGCCATTTTTCAACAATGGACATCCTTTGCCTTATATTATCAGTAATAGGCAATTCATGGTTACTTAACACTGTCCCGAAATACTGCTAAAGTTGTACTTTTGGGTAGTGATTAGTATCCTCCTGCTACATGTAAAACTGGTATGCGACATCTACATTTCAACTGTCAAATGCTTTGTTTGCTGTTTTCAGCTGTTCAAAGAATGCTGGTTTATTTAAAAAATCAATACGTATAGATATTCACAATTTTAGGCCTATAACCATATTTGGGAAGAAAATTCAACACTTGTTTCAGCCAACAGCAACGTGCCAGGTCATTTTGCCACTGCTGCAAACTTCCAATTTGTAACATCTGCTATTACATCTACGTGTTATACTATGTATTCAAACATTAAAATCGCATTTCAATTTTAAATCACAAATTCAAACATTTATTTTTGCTATAATAAATATGAAAAATGTTAAAATTGATAACTTTTATATTTTTTAGTTGTGCTACAAATCTTGTTCAGTTTTAAAAAAAGTGACACGTCCTACCTATTCAAGTATCATCCTCTGATGGAAAAATAAACACCAGGTCACTAGGGCCTAAACACAGTATTTTACACTGATATTTTTAATGGTAAGATTGAAATGTGTTTCCATCAGTGCTACCTTAAAATATAAATATTCCATTAAGGAATGCACAATTGGCATACAGAAAACTAGGTTACAACATTTAAACCTTGAACTATTTCTTACTAGCCGTTGTCAACTCATCCTTGCTATCACTGTTTTTAATTCATATTGAATATGAAATACAATTTTTAGAAGTGTGGCATGCACAAGTGGTAGCAAAATGTGAAGTTTACAAATTAACCACAAAAATATTTTATTCATCAAATTGGTCCTCACAATCCATTTATTATTTCACAAAAACCCTAAAGATTGCATCATGTGTGTTTATTTTCCAAATTAATTGTAATATTATGGCCTCCCAACATAATGTGGAAATAACAGTGTTAAACATACAAGTGGGCATTAATAACCAGCATTCCAATGTATAAAGCAGTACAACAAAAATGCCAACAAACAGGCCTTCTAATTAAACTCTTGACTTAGGCCAATATTCTCAGTACCTTTAACATACATTCCACATAAATGACGCACATTCAAAACTGAGCCTACGAAATGTGCTTGCATGGGAATTGATCAAGATGATTAAACACAAAACGTGAATTAAGATAGGAAACTCTGCAAGAGGATGCTCTGAGTGAACCAAGGCAAAGCCCTCGATTGTGTAGAACACAACTAACACGTTAAAGTTAAAAATTCAGAAAAATAACAAGATTGCATAAAAGTAACGTAAAGCTCTGGATATTCCATTACAATTCTTGAATATTTACAAACAACCTGCAGGTGGATGAAAAATTTGACAGCAAATAACATGAGTGAATGCAGTGTGGTAGACATTTGACTTCTACAAAACGCTACAAACATTGCTGCAGCAGGTAGACTTCAGCAAAAAAACATTTACGACAACACTGCACTGCTTAAGGTTAACCTGAACCATAATGCTGAACTTTAATCCAAAGGGAATTTTGAATAATCATAACTTAGTTCAGACTGAGCTGGAGAAGTGCAGAATGATGACTTGACAGGCGAGTGCTCCAACAAACAGTAACGGGCTGAAGGCCTATAGCTATCACACATGCGTGGAGGAAGGAAAATCCAAGGAGGTAAATGTGAAGACAGGAAGGGGAACAGAGATCTGAAACATGGCAGTGTGGCGACAAAATTTAAAATTTACCTGAGGAGCACGATGTGATCATCGCAGAACATATAAAAGTTGCAGTTTAATTTCATACAAAATATAACATTTTTTTATATGCTTTTTCCTGTCTCCTCCTTAAATGTAAATTGAGTAACAGCAGTTCCCAATTTGATGGTATAATTTTGTACAAGCATTAATTAGATAATTGAAGCTATATTTTGTACCTTTATAGGGATATTTTTGTTTTATTTTAAATTATCACTGCTAGGAATTCTCTACATCTGCAGTTCTGTAGCATTTAAGTTCACACACAACAGTTCTACGCAGATGTGCAAGGGGGTTGGCTTAACAGTATTTGTACATATTGTATCTTTCATTGAACCTATTCCTCTCCTGATATCACTTGTGTGTGTGCATTTTCTCAACTTCCATTAAAGCCAATTTTTACTTTCTTGCTGGTAATGTGTAGTAGCATTGCAATTTCTCATATTTCTTTGTTATTGTTTAAGATGGGCTTCTTTTTTCTTTGTTGCTTGTGTTCTTGTATGTAAACATTCACTCATTTTTTGTTATACCATTCTTCAATTACCTTTGTTTGTGTGTACTGTCCAAAGTATTGGACAAGTAGTCTTTAGTACATCTATTTAATTAATAGTATAGTCTCTCATGTAAGGTTTCCAGATTTTGACACATTGTATGAAAGTGTACCTTGTAAACAAACTGAATACGTATCCTTCTGCTACCATGTGCTTTCCATGGGACTGTCAAAACATGTCAACATCATTTGAATTTTTGCTTGACATTTTGAACATGTCAACTATAATTGAGGAAAATATGTTTACACAGATCATTTTTTTATTTCTGATGGTAACAGCTACATTGTGTTATCAAAATACTATCAATAATATATATTCATATTCGTACAGTTAATTTAACAGATATTATTAATTACTATCAAATCAATAATGAAAAAACACAAAAAAATATATATTTTTTAAATCAAAAAATTTGGTTGGACTTGCAAGTTTGCAACTCTCACAACAGGAAAATATTTGAGGCAAGGTAGAAAGACATTGATGTTGGTTACAATTAACACTGTAATAAAAATTAAATCTCACATGTTAAACAATTTAACGGAGAATACAAAAACTTACCTGGCCCGGAGTATTATCAGAATTGCCTTCTTTGTACGCCTCTTGAAAAATTTAATGAATTCATTAAAAAAAGAATGTGAATCTCCCATAGTTAACTGATGAGAGCATCATAAAAAAAATCATTAATTCGCAACTGAGCAGTAAAATGAACTATGAGAAAGCAAAAGTCTGCTGGAGTTCTGTGTAAAGGCAATGTCACCAGTCGGCCCACCTTAAAATTACATTTAGGCAGTGTACAAACACAATAAGAGTTAGGCCTGTCAAACCATACACAGAAATAGTTAATTAGAACTGTAAAAGTCTTCCACAATCCACAATTATGAAACCTATTTGTAGCAATTACAATAAGATAAGGCTGTACAAAAACCATTCCTCACAAATGGTGAAGACTGGTAGGCCTGTTATCATTAAGTAATTAAACCTTCTGACAATTACATCAAACACATGGCTATTATAATACTATTTACTATTACAATAACGTGGATATTTAATATACATGCCCATTGTCGCCCAAAAAAAAATTTCAATACAATGTGTTGTCTTATACGATTAGTATTTATTACCATAGCTAAAAAATTTATCACAGAAGAAAATGTACTTTACATGGTCTTTCTGGACAAACAAAACATTAAATATCTCAGTTTTAACATAATTAGGCCTAAATAATTAATATTTATTTACAACTGCATTCGTGGTTTTAGTCTACATAAGACAGGTGAGCATTGTAACCTCAATTTTTTTGTGAAGTCAATACTATTTGTTGTTTATTGACCAAACAAAAATAAATTCAACTTTAACATTAACATACTTTCTAAGAAATGAAATGATTGCTGAACATTTAAATGTCTGCTAAAAACCCGCACACGAACGTAACATGTTTACCTTGATTATAAAAGAACTAACAAACGTTTGCCTAAGATATTTACATTTCCCCACCAAATTTCTTCACACTCCAAATATTCACAACAAAAAAAAATTATCGCTATTTACTTTGCGACGGTTTTTAATGAAATTCCAAGCAATCTGCCGGCAGTTTCTAGGACAGAACGACTTTCCAGTTCTCCCATTAGTATCATGTCTTTGTCTCCTTTGGCAACACGTACAATGTCTTGCTGTTGTTGGCGATTGCATGAAGGATTTTTAAGTTGCTGCATTTTAAATAACTATTTACACAACATTCATTATTTCGATTTGGAACTTATTAAACTGATACGCCCGCACACAAAAATCGCACATCACAATAACAACATGGCGATAGTCGTTGGTTGGTGAAGATAAACAGCCCTCCTTTTTCTTCATTATTTCTGTAATGCAATTTAACAAATTTCAAACTATAAACACGTTTAATAACCATATACAGAATACTATATTGTAATATTATTTACGTTTATTATGAAATGCGTACTTATTTTTTTTGTACTGTGCACTATGTAATCGCCAATGTAAGAAAGAATATATGTTATTCAGGGATACCACTATTGCTTCACATGGCGGTCAGCTAACATTCGTTATTTCAAATACGACGCTACTGTATTACACTTTAAATACATTGATAGCAGTAGCTGTCAAATTCTGGAAACTTCAAATGAGACCAACTATAGCTATAGTAGATGCACTTTCCACCATTCTCCCATTTTATTGCTGCCTTTGTATTTTTTGCCTATGTCGTTTTCTATTTTAGCTTTGTATCCACTAGTGATCTGTTCAAACATTTTTATTGCTGCATTTAAAAGTGTTTTTCTTTGCCATTGTGCCCTTCTCACACTGAAGTTCTTGAAATGTGAATGCTCAGGATGAGAAAATAATATATTTACATCCTGGGTAATGTCTTGGGTTGATATTTCATTTATTTTAACAGTGTGCATAGATTTTTTTCTGTTTTTTTTCCCCTGAGTTTGATAGTTTCACTGTGTAAAAATTTTCTTTTAGAGAAGCCAGTTAATGGTCACTGTGTAAAAATTTTCTTTTAGAGAAGCCAGTTAATGGTTTTACAGAGAGGCTATTCAATTAGTTTTCCCATCAGACTACTTGCAAAAGTAGTTACAAAGCTTTATGGGTCACTCTCGCTTATTTCGAAGTTGTGGCACACTTATATAGTCAGTTCATCATTTATGTGTAGATGTAATAAATGAATTAATATTTAATTTTATTACAAGTTACAGTTGACATTAAATGAGGTAATTGTATTCAAAAGTGTATAAAGTATGTGTTAAAAGAGAATTTCTGATTAAATAATTTGTCCACAGGTAAGTCGGACAAGTCTGACGAAAGTACATGTAGCCGCAGGCAGCTAACTGTATAGTCCTGTCTACAGTATTTTATCTTAGAAAGTTTTGAAATACTTTGGCAGTATTTTTTAAACCTTATACTTTATTTCATAGTTTTCGTCAATACTGATGTTTTGTCGTATTCCATCGGGTTTAGTTATGAATTTTGGGTTTTTAAAACCCTTTAGTATTTCAGCAAACATCCATGTAGTAAAAAAATTTTCTCATTTCTTTTGGTAGCATACTGAAATTTTTTGGTTTAGGGTAAAGCAATTAAAGTAATACTATAATTTATATATTGTGATTATAGTGTGACTGACAGTTCTGTATAAAGTGTTTTATCTTTTTCTATTTTCAGAATATCTGAAACAACACAGACATTATCATTCACCCTGGTTGACACGGCAGCATCAAACCTACACCACAGATCAGAGTCCATATCAGCATCTCGTAAAGTAAACAAGGTGACCCTTGCAGAAGGAAAGGATGAAAACCTAACTGTATCAGTTCCAGTAGAAGGCTCCCACTTGCCTCTCTCACAAAGTGTAGGGATAGAAACAGGCAGTGTTGATTCAGCAGACGGTGAAAGTGAGTCAAAAACAGAACAACAGCAGGCAACACAAAATTACATTGTACGAGCAGAGCCAAAGTTGATTACAGTAAGTACAGATGACAAAGCTACAAAAGTGGAAGACAAAAATGATAAATTGAAACTTGAAAAAAACATTGACGAGATAACCAAAGCTAATGTAGATGAAGTAGAGACGAAGGTGAACTCAAAAGCGGATGGTATGGATGCTTCTGAAGTGGCGGAGGTTCTCACAGAGAATGCTGGTGAGGGATCTTCAAATGAAGATATCCCATCATTCAGCGAATGGGCCCAGAAACAGCTGGCTGAGGCAGAAAAAAAGAAAGGTATGTTATCACATAGTAGAGTTTGACTTGGTTTGAATAATTGCATTACGATCCACTTGTTGGAATAATTTCATTAATCCTCTTGCTTAAGTGCTACAATTCTGTACAAAACACCTTAATTAAATTTTTTTTTTTTTAATTATTTACTGTATTTGCATGAACAGTTACAAATTTTTAATTTATGGTATGTTAATTAATATAAGTTATGTAAATTTTAATCATGAAAATATTAAGAGTACTTAGTTCGACAAAATACACAGTCAAATCACATTACTTTGACCACCTGCTAGAAGTGTCATCTGCAGCACTTAGCGCATTACGTATGGCCCGTGGCATGGGCTGGTGAAGTGGGTATGTAATGCGACCGACAGGCTGGCTGTACACAGTGCGCTTCCTGCTGTCGTTGGTACGAGAAGACATTTAACAGGGTTGCAAAAGGGATGATTATGGGCTTTCGGGCCAAGGGGGGCAGCTTTTCGGTAACAGCTATGTTCGTGAACTGTTCACGTTCCTCTGTGGTAAAGGTATATCATGAGTGGACAAATGGCACCATTTCGAATAACATTTGTGGAAACTGCGGAGCTCTACGCACCATTGATATCAGAGGTGGATATTGACTACGACGGTGCGTGAAGGTCAACCGACAGGCTACATTGGAACAGCTCACCATCCAAAATGAACCAGGGGCAACCAGACACGTGTCTACTGCAATAGTTCAGCGAACCCTTCTGCGCATGGGGCTCTGGAATATATGGAGGGTGACTGCACCCATGCTAACACAGGTGTGCTGACGAAAAGACTGGAATTTGTTCAACAGTCCGGCAACTGCATCGCTGCTGATTGTCAATGACTAGCCTTCTCAGATGTTGCATTTTCAGCTGCAGAGAATGGATGGATGTCAGCGTGTCTGGCGAGAAACGTTGGAGAACCGACACCTTGCATCCATTTCTGGACAAACACAAGGCAATAGGGGCAGTGTTATGGTCTAGGGGAATGTTCTCACAATATTCTATAGGTCTCCTCATCCATGTGGAACGCACTCTTGATCAATTTGGTTATGAATCCATCCTCAGTGATTGTGTCTACCCATACATGATGATGGTCTTTCGTCAGGAAGATGGGATCTTCCAGCACGAATGCACCTATGCACCTTGCCACACAACTAGAAGTGTCCGCACATAGTTGGAAGAGCACAATCAAGACTTCAAAGTGGTTCCCTGGACCCCAAACAGCCCCGATCTCAATCCAATTGAATATCTGTGGGACCACTTTGATGATTGTATTCGCAGTCTGCCTCCTCCGCCACCCATCCTTAGTCGTGGGACACACTCCAGACAGCATGGCTACAGATACCCGTTGCAGATCTATCAGTACCTGACTTGAGTCACTGCCGACTCGTCTAGCTGCTGTCTTTGCTGCGAAGGGCAGTTACTGTCAGTTGCCGGTGAGAAGGCGAGGCTCTGGAATGCGGGCATGGTGGAAGGGACCAGTGGGCTGCAAGGTCACCACAGTCGTCTCTAGCCCGTACTACCCGTACTAAAACTATCAATTCGCAGGGAGATTTCCCTTTCGTATGACACACATGCAAACCTACACTATAATGTTATGATGCCTCTGTTATTTCTTTTAACAGTAACCTTAAAATTCACCATTTTAGGCACCCGTCTGCCTGGCATGCGAATTGTTTTGCATTGAGTTTGAAGTACAAATTTGTAAAGCAAGCTATTTATTGTACTCATTCGCAATCTGTTCTTGTAAGAAAATTAATCACATTTCATAATAGTTACAATTTTCATAACATTTCTCACATTACCGATACTAATTTTAGACTTTCAACATGGCCAACATTTTCAAACGGTTTTAACTCAAATACTTGAATACCTGCGAAACAGCCATAGTGACTTGCAAACAATTTAGATGGGATAAATGTAGGGAGAAAACATTAAGATCAGGAATGCATAACATTTAAAATATTCTTAAAGGAGATATACTCGTACCGCTTACCTCAAACAATGGATGTTGTTCGGTGGTAATTTATTCTCTTTCGGGAAGCGGCAGCCCCAGCTCCGATTCGGAAGAGGGAAAATAGTCGTCAGATGAGTCACTCGAGCCAGTTGCGTCATGGGCTATAAGGATATCACAAAACTGTCTACTGCGTCTTCCACACGACAGTCCTTTTGCCAGTAGTCTACTTCTATATTTTGGACATGCGAACAGTATCCTTTCCAATCTTCTTTAGTGACGGAAGATATTGCTTCCTTCGTGATTTCCATTAGCTTTGTTGATGACAAGCTAGCAGTAATGTTCTTTTCCAGCACGTCTCTTTGTTTAGACCACGCTAGTTCAATAGAATTAAGTTCGCACATATAAAGAGGAAGTCTTAAGAACATCCTGTCCATGCAGCTTTAAAAGTTGGTCAATACGAAATACTTTTTCAGGCTTCCTGTTCTGTGCAATTAAGTTGAAAAGTTCGGTTTTTCACATTTCGTGAGAAAAGGAAATTATGTTATTGGTCAACCATGACTCGATTTCGTTTTTCACTGCATACTTCGATGGGGGTTAATTTTCTTGCACTGAGTGGTAAGGCACATTGTCCATAATAACTACAGACTTTTCCGTAAGGTTTGGCAATAACTGATATTGCATCCACTTTTCGAAGTTCGCAGAATTCATCTGCCCATGGTAGTCTCCTGTAGCTCTACCTGCTGGAAAAATTAGTAGTACATTTTCAATTAATCCAGTTTTAGCACCTGCATGAACAACAATTTAACGGGTCGAAGAACTACTGTTGGTTACCACACCTGGTTCAGTATCACTTTGCCAACATTTGTTAAATATAATGTTGCCATCAACCCATATTTCATCAATGTAAATTATGGGGTATCCTTCCATTCTGTAGTGGAGAATTGGTTTTAAATAAATTTTTTAATATTGATTTTAAATAACTGTTACACCATTTCCATTTAAAACCCATTTTCAGTATTTGCCAGTGTGTATGAACACCCCAAGGAAAATCAATTTTTTTTTCTATGCAACAAGAAGCTTAGGACATGTTGGTACTTGTTTCTGTACTACGTAAAAATCATGAATGATGTCTCTGATTATTCTATCAAATTAGTCACAGTGCACATTTATTTCATGTGGACGCTTTCGGTGTTTGCCTGGTGTTGACAGCGAACTGTTAAAAGCAGCAGCACCTTCTTTGCGAATTCTGGAAAGAGTTCTCATAGAAATTCCAGTGTATTCTGATGCACATAGATTGGGTTGAGATAAATGCTTTATTTGACATTCACTAGCTTCTTCGTCACATTTATTTATCACATGTCTGATCACCTCCCTCGCTTTGCTATGTATAGTTTTCCCTTTCTTCCTAGACTACGCCATAATATACCGTCCTGATACACACGCAATGATGACCAGAGAGCCATTCTTTTGGGATGACTAATAGCGAGGATGTCCCATTAAAACAAGTATTCAAACATTAAAATCGCTTTTCAGTTTTAAATTACAAATTCAAAAATCATTATTTTGCTGTAATAAATATGAAATATGCTACAATTGAAAACGTGTATAATGTGGTAGTTTACTAGTGATGTGAAATTCCCCGAGTTTGAAAGAGACAAAGAAAGAGAGAGAAAGTGACAAGCCGTGCCCAGCAGACAGTTTTTCAGATGCTTTCTCACTCGATAAATCAATACTGTGCCATTACGGCCTACTCACAATATTTTCCCCTGTTATTTTAAACTGTAAAAATGAGATGTTGCCATAGGAGCTACCTAAATATTTCAATAGGCACCGTTTAATTTACAAATAGTATACAAAAAAACGAGGTTAAAATATTATTTTAACTGTGAACTATTTCTTACCAGTTGTTGCCAACACGTCCCTGCACTCGCTGTTGTTAATTCATATTTAAAAAATAAATAAATATTACAAGTTAGAGAAGATATTAAGATAAAGGTTCAGTTATTCAATAATACAGTACTCTAAAGTTAACCACAGTGTTATATATTTGTGGAATACAGGTTATTGAAAAAACAGGTTATGTTATGCCTAGAGTGTTTTTTCAAAGGTTTATTTTCATAAGTTGCTTCCAATCGGGAATGGACTATAGTGTTATTTCATGGTCAAAATAAAAGGAAATTACCAGAAATGCATCTCCAGACTGGTTACAGCAGGTTACCGTGGGAAAAATATAGCGTATGATCAACATTCATTTCATGTAATAGTGCTATTATTTTATCAAGGGTAGAATACAAAACCAAACTGCCTTCTCAATCGCAAAATATTTTCAGATATTGTGTTTTACTGAATGCATAAGAATTGCTTAAAAATGGTAAAATACTGCATCAAAAATTCAAAAACTGAGTTATTTCTTAAATTAGAAAAAAAAAAACAATGTAAGTGCATTAATTTAAATTTTGTATCAAATGCAGTAAACAAAAATACCACAGATTATCAGTTTGTAACTTCTGTGAGTTTCTGCAAGTTTAGTGCAAGTAGGCAGAATTAAAATTTTTAATTCTTTCATCCTGTTAGTAAAATGCATCTTTTAAATACATATTTGAAGTGTAATATTGCCTAGTTAATGTAATTTTAAATGTCACTTTGGTCAGTGAGAAATGAAATAGTACATCAATGAGGTGTATGGATGCACTTTATGATATGGTGCATTGCAACCACTGATCATTATTTGGAAATGTAACCATTGAGGATAATTTGTGAATTTCTGTTTACCTGTAAAACGTTGGTATTTATACAGCTTTCATGTCACTGTGTTGCTCCAAAGTTTTTCAGCAGGAAAAAATGACTGCAGATGTTGCTCAGTCAGTGCAGTAGAAACAATGCTGTAGCAGTTCTATAATATAATTTTACTGAACAAACCATAATTTGGACCCAAAGTTTCTCAGTTGCTAATTGTTGTTAGTAATGGTTTTCCTTCAAATAAGTTACACATGATTTTACTGTAATCTGCAATCTTCAGTGTAGGATCCTGGTCACAAAGCGCTGTTGATCTTTACCTTTCATACACATACCTCCTTGTTCTGTATGCAAATGGAACAGGTCAATGATAATCTTTTCAGTTATGTGCAAGGAGTGTGAATAATGTGAAGAGCTATTTTGTAGATTTTACAATAAAACATATGTTACAAACATGTATCATATTATGCATAGTTACAGTTCTATGCTAATTTGAATGTTGAGAAAATAGTGAACTCTTAAGCGGTTTATGTGCTCAAATTTTTTTACATAAACATTTGTTTACATTTTGTTAGTAAAGAACACTGATTTAATTGAGCAGCAAAATACTTTGGAGAATTAGCACTGTGGTTTCCATCATGCAAGCTGTAAAATGTTTTTAGAGCACTGTTATCTTTGTCATGTTTTCAGAATTATGCTTATAAAAGTGTATGTATAAAAACTTTTAAGTGGACTGTATCAGCCAGATAACTATTTATCATAGTTCTTTTCGATAAATTGTAAAAGCTGTTATCAAATAATCTGATGCCTCTTTTGATTATTTCAGTCAGCCAAAAGAAATTCTGCATCTGCCGAGTCATTAAAGACCCGTAATTTAAATGTAGTGTCCTTGTGCTAGGCTTTTATCTGTGTGAGCAGGAAATTCTAATTGGAAAATTCTTAAATTGTTAGTGTACTGCAAATTTTAAGTAGCAAGCGCTACATTAGGAGCTACTTTGGTAAAATTGTTGGTGGTCTTATTATCGCTAAGTTGTCAAGTAGGCTAATGATTAAAATTATTTTCCATGGCTATGTAATGACAAATGTTAAATTACTGCTCTTCGTTTTAGACATTGTTAAAAAATAGAGGTGAGTTTTTCATACTAAACAAAACCTCAATTACAGAGGGAAAAAAATGTGGTTATTGGTGGTTCAATTTTAAGTGAGAGTCTATAAAAATGAACCAACTCTATGGTATGCCCCCCCCCCCCCCCCCTTCTATGCATACAACATTGCTTTATTGTCCTGACTGCCAGTTTTGATGTTTGATATTGACAACACATTGTAAGTAGAAGTAAGTACATTAGTAACATGGTTGATGCTGTTCGGGCATGATGTATTTTATTGGGTGAGAAATCTCTGGTTTTGCTAACACCATTTCCCATAGTGCATACTCTGTAGCATAAGAAGTGTGTCGGGGTTTACCTAGGAAGAAATCATAATATTGAGAAAGGTGCAAATTTCCTGTACTGTACTGTGATGTGTTAACCCCATGTGTTTATGTCCAGCTTCATTATTAGGTTATGAACATTGTGGATTTTTTTATGTTTTCGCGTACTCTTCTTAAATTTCTACTTGTTTTTGGCCCTACAGTTCAGAACGCATCAGTTCTGTCTGCTGGTGGCAGTGTCAAGAAATTGCGCTCCAAGAACTATGCTTCTCCAGACTGTGGTGCCAAGATCATTGCAGCAAACCCAGAAGCTGGTAGTGCAAGCTCTGTGCTGTCTCCTTCCCGCGATGAATACATGCTCAATACCTGCACCATCCGCATTTGGTTCATAGTAGAGTTGTGCGAGGCAGTCCAAGCTAAGAAGGTGTGTGCTCATATCTTGTGAAAATAACTGTGATATTCACTGTCATAATGAAGAAAACTTGCTAACTAGATAATAGTGGACAAATGTTTGCTAAAGTGAAACTAAGAGGTAACTCGTGCTCAATGCTTCTTATTCCTTTGAGTTTTTTGGGTGTCTACTTTTAAGGCAGAATTCATAGTGAAGAAATGAGCAGTACTTGAAACAAAAGTAACTTATCATGCCTAAGTACTATTTTTAATTTATAGTTAGAGAAACTAGTATTGTTTATTCTAAAAAGCTTGAAGTAATATTTCATAAAGTATTTTTGGATTTGGACTCGTGATTTCGTACTCTGAGTATATGTTATGCTTATCTGTCAAGTATTCATAGTTAAAGGAGCTTTGCTTATTCATGCAAACAAATAGTTCATAAAGTTTGATTCCTTGTGAATTTACAAACTTACAATTTAATACATAAGCATTTCGTAAAATTATGCAACAGTGCAGAAATAGAAATGAAAATGACACATTTTGTCAGGAAACAGACCCTATATTCTATATCTTTTCATGAGATAATTTTAGGTTACTAAAAGATTTTGCATAATATGAGGGATAAATATTTGAAGGTGTAATTCATGTGTATTTACAAGTAACGTATTTTTTTACAGTTTTTTTATAAAGTTCAATGACAGGTTCATGTTTAACAGAGTAATTTTAAATTGGTTAATAAGAAATATAGCATGAAAACCTTAACAAACTCAGTATGGAAACTGGTAGATGTACTGTAATAAATTTTGCAGTAGCTTTCTTTATAAAATTTTCATCACTCTGCCAAATAAAACATGTCCAAGGCCAGCTAGGTTAGTGTAAGCCAACAATCGGCAACAGGTGGCCAAACCTAGACTGCAGACGGCAAAAATCTAGACCACCTAAATCATATCTTACTATAACTCCCTCAGTATAATCACATAGTTAGGTGTTCTTAGAAAGACAAATGTGTTTTTGTGTGCATGTATTTCCATATTTTAAAAGTAGTGTTCCGTAAGCCGGGTAAGCAAAAGTCACAAATTTCTTCAATTAAAAATGGATCTATTTCTATTGGAGAGGCTATAGTCTTCAAAGTAAAACCTATTCACTTTAGTGTCCGTTTTAAGTAAGAAGTAATTTAAAATGCTGTATAAAAACAGGAAAAAAATGTTTAAAGTTTACTTTTGAAATATTTGAGGTATAATTACAAAATATTTACTTTTTAAAGTTTAATGTTAAGCTCCATTCTGTAAAAAAATGTTACCCAATGTTGCATTTAAGATTGTTTTGTTTTTTGGAACTCTAAAAAATTTTAAAGTTTGCATACCTCGCTATAAATTACGGCGACTCCTGGTGTCTGATGTATTTACCACAAGAGTTCTGCAATAGAAGTTGATGTATTTTTGAGACAATATTGTACAGTTTATTTTTATGGCTGGCAGTTTAGTGAAATTAAACATTTATAATATACTGTATACAAGTGTTATGTGTATATGGTTATTCCATTCCAAAATTTGTTGTTGAAACAGTCACTAAAACTTTGAGTTACAAAATAAAAATAACTAAAGGTACTGTTAAAAATATTTAGTAGTTTTTTTTTTTTGAGGGGCACGTGTTGTAAATAAATTTGTAATTTAAGTAGTGTTACATTGATATTGTGTATATAGCTACTTATTTAGCTACTTCATCCAGTAAAGATTGTCCCAAATAAGTAATGCTTGTACGAGAATTACTTTGCCAATTAACTTTACAAATCCATTGCTCAAATAAGTACTTCTTCAAAAAGCAGCAGCATTGCTTCATGAATTATTGCTGATTTGCCAAACAAGCCTCAGATGATGAATTCCAGCCCAACACTGTAATTTATGTGCGTTTTCTGTCTGCTGCAGTTACTGTATAAATTTTTCTCTGTCACATTGTCCCTTTTTACGTAACTTATATTTGAATAAGTGTGTTGGGTTAAACAACCACACTAATAATTTATCATCTGATTATATACATATTTCTGCTATCATTGTCTGTGGCAACTTATCGTTGCTGATCATACTTAGTCAGTAGCAAGTTTCCACGAATTTCTGTTTTTGGAGGGTTCATCTATTTTCTTAGCCAAAAATATCAGCCCTAATAACATGTCTGGGTCTCAGCATGAAACTTAAATGTAATATTTTGGTGAGCCACCTAAGAATCCTTATTCTAATAACGCAGTATTGAACCCTTTGTAAAACTGTTTCAAAATGGACAACTCGTGTTTCTTCACAGCGGAAAAGAAAAGTTAACTAAATGCAACACTTCGATTTTCTTTTATCAGAATTTCCTTTGTTGTTTGTGAATCCAAAATCCAGCATGAGATCTGTTCTTACCTGTTAACAGGATCAACAAAGCATTTACATTGTATGTGGTTTACTATTCTATTTGGGAGGTTGGTATTTATATTTTGGTTTTTGCAACAGTTTTTTACTTTACTCAATTTTATATTTTCATGTAATGTACAGCTAATATTCAGAAATGTTTTTCTCTCTTTCTTATCCATGAATGAATCCATACTTTCTTTACTTGTTGAAAGTTGGTATAAATATGGAATATGTCATCTTGACTTTGAAGCATATATTTTTAAGGTACAGTTTTGTGCATAATAATTCAGCGCTTTGAACTACATCACACAGGAGGAGGGTTGGTGGAACAAACATGAAGGGATGGAGAGAGACTGATGTAAACCCAACTATTATACACATGTACAGAAAAGTAGACAAATTTTATTGCTTGCCATTTACATGTGCTGTATTACAACAAATCTGCACTGCTGTCCACTGCTCCAGCCAGTGAGCCTGTTGTGTAATCGTTACTGCTACCACTGTTTTCACCACCTAAATTTATTAGGACATCAATTTTGATGCCAAAACATGTTGGTTGTAATAAACACTCTACACAATTGTAAAGAGGTATTTAATCATTTGGCGTACTTCTAAAACCTCCAATTTTTCCTTATAGTTTGATTCAGGGTGAAATTTGTGTATTTTTAGAGTGCATCTGCTGGTAAAATTCTTCATGTCTACTCTGCTTCAAGTTCATTTAATTTCAATTTTATGAAACTTTGTATTTTTTTTTTTGTAACTTAATTCTGATCGCCTGTAAAATTTCCTGAAAAGGAGTTGAGGTAATAGAAGTAAGTTAATAAATGGCCTCACTTAATTGTTTCATAGCTGTCAAATTACAAGTGACAGTTTTTGAAGCGATTCACCTCTAAACCTTACCCCAGATGCCGTGTGTAGGATTGTCTGGGTGCAATGATGGCAGATGAAGTGCTGTATTGTTATAACTTAACAGTAATCTGTCCACTCAGGACTGCACCGTACTACTGTGGCTTTTACTGCTTTGAGGATGTATGTGGGTTTCAGCATGTTCTTAATGAACACAGTATTATCCTTATTCAACCATTGTTGCATTTCCATTTTGATCATATTGGAAGATGATGCCTTGTTTACTTTAACATTGTGATTTGGAGCATTATCTATTTTTCCTAATCTTCTTGGTTAAACTCCTGTTGCCTGGTGTAATTTCCACATTACGAGGGGCCACAGTGGTGTAGTGGTTAGATTACTCTCCTTCATGTAGGCGAAATGGGTTAGATTATCTGCGGGGTTGCTCTCGGATTTTCGCAAGTCAGAGTCAATGCCGAACAATGCCACTGGCAGGAGAGTTTTCTTGGGGATCTCCCATTACCCCCGCCCTTGCATTCCGGTGCTGCTCCATATTCACCTCACTTCATCCTCATTGGCTCTCAAGACCTCGATGTTGAGCACCGTCCAAATATCTCCACTCTTCTCCACATTGAAAGAGCTTTAGGGACAAAACCATGCTCACCTTCTGCCTGAACAATTATTTAATTGACACTCTTTTAACATGGAAGGTAGCAAACAACTTAAATATATATTGCATTACATTTTTTTCTAAGAGGACAAAATGTAGGATTTATTCATATACTGTATTTCGGCGTGTACAGGCCGCACATTTTTCCAAGAAAATGTTCTACAAAAAGTGGGGTGCAGCTTATTTAAGAGATATTGCCTGAAAAAAAATTTTTGCTGAACTCGGAATTTAATTTTTACCGCATAGATCAAACAAAAAGAGTTGTACCATTGCCAAAAACTACATGCTCCAATCATTAAACAACAAAGTATTAACAAAAAAGTACAGCCTCAGTAGCAACTGTACTCACAAAGGCATACAAACTTGGTATACAGTACATTATGTTACGCATGCACAAGTAATGCTAATAGATAACGAAAATAAAATTGTCAATACACACTGTTTTCACTTACATCTCACTGCCCAGCATTTAGTTCTAATTATGTAATTTACCTCTTCCGAAATAATCTGTTGTTGGTTCAGTCGCAATGTCGCAATTGACTCGTACTTTGTAACAAAAAAAACAATAGACATCTCAGATTACACGTCATGTTTTTAGAACACAGGATACAAAAAAAAAACTGAAAATGTGGAATATAGTACATATTTATATGAAATATGTCCTGTAGAATTTTGTTAGATGTTAAGCAAACTTTTGCAATGTTTATGGCAGCAGCCATGTTGGTATCTATCAGCAGCGACAACTACGGTGCCATATTTTAAAGATTTTGATTCGCAATGCAAAGTGGTCAACAACGCTCATAAGTTTTCCATTGAATATTTTTTCATGAAAATTGCAAATGGATTATGTATAAATGTAACCCTAATAAATATTCCCGGAAAGTTAGAAAAAGGCAACGCAAAATTAAGAAAACACTAGTCACTGCACTTTATCTACCACAATATTCAAGGCGTAAATGAGAAAATAATTTCGCTGCTGTATAAGAGAAAGCTAGCTTGTGTAGTTCGTACACCCTCCGCCACGGCACAAGTGCACATTGATAGATGCCATTTTGTGTAACATGTTTCAGTGGTTTTACTTTCTCAAGTCATGTTACCATCTGTGGAATAGTAATTGTGCGACATATTTGTAAACATTGCAACATAATACAAATTTTCTGTCTCAAATGTTTTGTACGGAAGAAATTAAGTTGGAATTTACTATGTTTGTACAGAATCGTGACTTAACAATTTCTTCATCAAAAACTTCTGGTGTGGCCTATACATACCAAAATACAGTATATTACTGGCTGGTGTTCATGTTTATATTACAATATACTTAAGGTTTTCTATAATTGTTAGGCGATATCTGATTTGTCTATTAAAACCAGATGCAGCAATTTTGTTCTCTGCCACCTAAATTCTGATTTCTACAAACTAATTCTAAAGTTCTGTTGCAGCCTTAATAATTTGGAACCTCTTTTTAGTTTACATTTATAAAGTTTTTGTGGGCAGCACACATTTTTCTGAAAGGTCAAAATTGTACACAGTAAGAGACAGTACAGCTTCTTCAGAGCTATCCAGTTTGGATTTCTAGATAATTTTTGTTGGACTTTGAGAATGATGTTCCCTCACCAGCATCTAACTTATTTGCTTCTCTTTGTTGCACAATGGTATGAGACATGCTTGTTGCTTTATATGTTATCAAGTGTGCATTCTCAGGTGGAGTGGATAGTTCCTTCATTCTTGCTTCAGTTTCCAACTTTAAAATTTTGTAAACTATTTCTCATATTTGAGAGTCCAGTTTCTTTCCTTTCTCTTTTGATAGAATTAGAGGCATTTCTGAAAAATCTTTTTGCCTTCATCCTATGTGACTACCCATTTGCCATCATCAGGTGCAAACACTGTTAAGAACCTTACACAATGTTGACATGTGTTAAAGTAAATCTATTCCCTAAACTGTCAACTTCTTAGACAACTTTTTATGGACAACTGAGAATTAGATAAGTGTTAAAAAATTGTTTAAAATAAATGGTATTTCAGTTGGTCACCTTCCAAATAGACTTAATAAAACAGTTTACGTACATATTTGACTCCAAATGTTTCTTTCAAATTTTGTGAGTTTTTGTTAGCAATCTAAAATACATTTAAGTAAATCAGCTAACAAAACGTTAATTTTTATATATGTTTTGCTTTGCTTGTAGATTGACTTGGCCAATTTTGAGCTGTTTTCCTCTTCGCCAAAGGAGTTCACTGTTTTCGTAAGCGACCGCTTCCCAAGTAGAGACTGGCAGAGTGTTGGCCACTTCACTGCACTAGATGAACGTAATGTTCAGAGTTTCGACTTGCATCCCCATCTGTTTGGAAAGTACATCAAATTGGAGTTGCACTCTCATTATGGATCGGAGCATTTCTGCCCAGTGTCTTTGTTTAGAGTATATGGTACCAGCGAGTTTGAAGTGCTTGAAACTGAAGATGAGGTTCTGGAGAGAGTTCCAGAAGTTGATGACGAAGAAGATGATGGTGAAGAGCCCTTAGATGTGATGGAATCTGGAGATGTGCCCAAGAACTTGTTTGGCAGTGCAAGGGATGCAGTTCTTAGCATTGTGAAGAAGGCAGCTGAAGCACTGGGACAGAGTGGCAGCCCTCAAAACTTGACTGTTTCAGAGAATTTTAAACACATAGTGCCCGTGAAAGTAGCAGGGAGATCTGAATGGTGTTGTAGCCCAAGTCACATTGTGGTGTGCGACAATTGTAGTGATGCCCTGTTCGGAAAAGTGTTTCACCTACTTAGTTGCCAGAGGCATTATTTGCATTTACTAATAGATGTGTCCTTGGTACATGAAGGCATACGCAGAAGTGAGCTGTGTGCAGATTATGGCCTCAATTTTGTGCGACAGAAAACTGGTGTACCATATCTTCGTAGACCTCGGACAAATGGTGTCGATCACAGACGTTATGGGCGTACAGGATTTCTTTCTGCCGTGTTTCCCCCTGAATACATTGCTGCCCTCTGCAATGTTCTTGCCATAGCTGAAAAGAAAGTTGTTCTTAATGTTAGCCATGAAACTGTTAAGGTTTGGCCATTGAATCTTACTATAGAATCGAATGTTACTAATCCAGAAAATACAGAGTTTCAAGAATATCTACTCAATACACAAACTATGTGCACTGCAGGTGTCGAGGAAGCATCACAACAGCTTGAACTGACTAGTAGTAGCAGTTTGGGCACTGCCACTTCTTTGATTAAAGAAAAAAGCACTGATGTTGAAAGTATAGCACTAAAGATTAAACCTACAAGGACTCTATCTAAAAATGGTTATCAAAAGGGGGAGCATTCAGATTTAGGTTCAGTATCACTGGTCGATAGTACAAAAGTAGAAACAATAAGAACTGATGAAGTTGTACAGACAGACTCGACTGCAACAGTTACACTATCATCTTTGTTCCCTGATAACCAGTCTGTGACAGAACCTGCTCCAGAGCCTGTGGGTGTAAGAACAGAAAAAATTGAAGCAGTGTCTGAAACACAGTTGTACCCAGAAGAAAGTGATGCATCAGTAGATTTTTACTCTGAAGAACCTGATTTGTCATTAGATACACTGTTGTCAGAACTGAAAGATTTAGACATGGACACCAGCAGTGCGGCATCATCGTCAGTTTCCAGTAGTATTTCTCCACCAAATGTTGTGCAGAAAGAATCAGTGTTCCTGAGGTTGTCAAACAGGATAAAGGTTAGTACAAGTTTGCATAAATTGTGGGTATACACAATGGCGATATTTTGCACTTAAGTTACTGGTTTTAATAAGATTTATTTAACTTTGCAGCTTTGGTTGCATATTAAACATATTTTTTTTATCTATCATAAATTGTGTACAGTGCGAAATTTATTGCATTATTTCTTGGTTAAGGATTTTGGTCAAGAAAAATTCATTACTTTAAATACTGTACAAAATACTTATAAACAAAGGCATTACTTAAAAGAACTATTTTCTTAAATAAAAACAGTTTAGGCAACAATTTTTGCATAATGGCTAGTCAAATTCACAATTCATTATTTTTGGAACATACAAACAAAACTATTTATAGAAAATTAAATAATAATTGGAAAATCATGTCATCATTCATTATGGTATATCCTTAACATCACATATCTTATGAAAACTCCTAAATTGTTAGAAATCATAAATATGCAAAAATGTTTATATTTTCAAGCGATTTTTAAAAATTGCATAATCCTTTCATAGTGCGATTGTAAATATTTTGTGAAGTAACTCATGGTATCTCATTTCAACATGAATTCTTATTTTGGTGAGTTACTTTTGTTATTTTTACAACACTTACCGACCCAGAAGAAAAAGACTTTCGTCATCTACGCACATTTTCCAGATCGCACCAGACAGGGTCCGAACTGTATAATTACTACAAGAGCAGCTACAGAATATTCCGTGGTTGTGGGGAATATTACAGATGTGACAAAAATATACTTCTCATCAGCGTGGTCAGTAAGCAATTCAAAGCCCCCTCAAGAAAAAGTTAAGTTTAAGTTGGCAAGTGGGAGAGTCACCACAGACACCCCTGAGCGAGGAGGTAGTTGAAGGGCACACATAGCGATAATGCCACCAGTCAACAATTGCGCCAAGTCAGCTGCCCTTGGCTCCGCCCCCAGACAAGTGCCTGTTGCACCCCCACTCCAAGCCCGGTGAGGCCTCAGCCGCGAGGATTTGTACCACTGCTCCGGCCGGGAAATGCCAGTTGTTGTCTGGCTCTTCTGAGAACCACATCAGCCCAGCAGTTTGCCCCACTGCCCTTGCTTTGGAGCTCTCTTACCTGTACATAGCCTATACACCTAGAAGCTCGGCATTGCCGCTGCCAGCATCCAGACCTTTCAAAGGCCCTCCCCCTGCAGATCCTCTAGAAGACATCAACCCTCTGTCAATTTCCCCTGGCATCGACTACCGAACATCCCTTCAGGAAGTGGGCCCCCTAAGTCCCTTCAGGACACGAACCAGCATAGATGGTGGAAAGTTTCATAGCTACCTTAGTCAAAACTGCTACCCTTTAGTTTAGAACCAGGTCCCCATCTCCTAGATTATTGCATAGTCTATTACTTCTGGTCAGCTCAAGGTAGTGGGAAGATAGTACAGGCCACTGTGTTTTATTCCTCTTGGAATAAATGCATTCCTAACCTACGCTGATTTCTCATTTCCTTGAGTATGTCGAGGTTCCTAGTAGACACCATGCCCCCTCAGTGGTGCAAGAGACCCACATTTGATTTCTCTATTTTACCGCTTACTGTAGGAATCCAAGCTCCCCCTCAGGGACTTATACATCAGCGCACACACACATTCTACGGCCACCAGTTCGGTGTACCCCATGCCACAACCACTAGCCATAATCCCTAGGGAGGAGAGACCACTGGATCAACTTGCACCCGTCCACCGCACCATGTGAGTTGCCGGAAGGTGTCTTTGGTTAGCTCTGGTTGGACCTGTCCGCCCTAGGACCTACACCCGTCGTTGTTGGAACAACTCCGAAAAAACCAGCTCTCACACCACTGCACTGTTTGTGTTGCCGGCTGGAGTAACGGTTAAGTTCGGCATCTGCCCAGCTGCCCCGGCGGCAGAACACTATTAGAAGCAGCTAACTTGCAGTTCCCTGGCTATCTGCGGAGGCAAGGTTTAGTACCTTCATGCCTTTTGCCAAGAGAGGTGGAAAAGAATTGAAGGAAAGGAAGGCAACCACTACTTACAAAGCTACCTGGAGCTGCACCGAGACTGGTAAGCACTTGGCCAAGACATGACCCAGGAACAAACTCAGACTGCCCGTAAGATGGTGGAGCTTCACCCTTCAGCACCCTCCTCCTCTGTTCTCAGCCTGTCCTTGGTTCAGCATCTGCCACTACACCAGCATGGATGGGGCCACCAGCAGCAGACCCTGGGGCAGTCCATCTTCGCCAGCAGCCATCCCTCGACCAGGAAGCCAGCAGTGCCTCCCAGCCACCCCAGTGTCAACGTGAGAAATCCACCCACCTCAGATCATACCGCCCGGCCCACAGCCAAACCAACTGCAGTCTTTCTACCTAGCAGGTAGGCGACTCAACCTCACTCTATACAGGTCAGCCTTACTCTATACAGGTCAGGCCCCTGTCCCCAAATAATTTTGTAAATAGCCGCCTCAAACCAGTGCGACCGGCCTGCCCTATAAACACCTATTTGTTCTGTAACGTCACTCTAACCTGAGCCCAACGTCATTCATCAAGCAGTAGAGTTTAGTTCTTTCTTGGTGCCCAACGTGGGGCGTAAGCATTTGGCGAAGCAGAACCAGACCAACACAACCCAAAAAAATCACCTTGTGTTGCCCAACTACCCATATCGCCATGCCAGGCGGCGAGATAAGCCAACACAAAACCTAAGAGGCCACCATGGCTGAAGTCTCCATAAATCTGTGCAGGGCAGGTGGCTACCTGTCCCTGCACCAAAGTTAATTTAATCACTTGCGCTCACTGCCATGAAGTATTTCATTATTTCTGTTTAGGTTGGGTCGATGAGGTATGCTACACGGACGGATTAGAATACCAATGCCAAGACTGTTGACCCTGTCACAACATAGTGTAGTTGGAGCACCTGCCCAGGTTGCAGAATTAATTTGTTTCACTGCATAATGTGCGCTCAAAGCTTATGTCAAAACTGAATAGACTGGCCGGAAGAGCATGTCACACTACCTGGATTAGTTTATTGGTGTGAGGTGTGCCAACAGCGGCAGACTACAGGCCCAGTTATCCAGGACACTGATTCAGTCCAGCTACCACCCACGGTACTGGCGAGTCTCAGTTGTCTGAGTTTGCCGACCGCCCCCACGAAGACCCCTTCTCCTTTATGGAGGAATACGAGAAAGAGTTCAGCAAAAATGAGATGCCTAGTAAACAATGGATATCCGGAGCCAGTTAACAATTCTGCGGCCGCATCTTAGAATGGTGGATTAAATACAGAGTGTTTGCGACAGAATGGGGCCACCTATGTGCTTGCTTATCCACACAGTTTTCAGGCAAAGAAGTTGTCCGGCACCTCACAACCGAATTGTACGCACAAACCTAGCACTCTTGAGGAAGAGGCCGAAATATTCATCAGTTGGAAAGTTCAATTTTACTGGAGAAGTTACACTGCTGCCACGGAAGGAAGTTGCATGAGGAATATCACCAGGATGCTCCTACCTAAATTCCATCGCCTACAAATCCCCAACCCAACAGCGATAGAAGAACTCTTTGAAAGAGCGTATGATATCTAGAGGAATTTTATAGCTCAGGCAGCGTGCGACAAGCCACAGGAAAAGTGAATGGAGCCCGAAAAGCAAGTGGAAAAGAATAGAAAATATGCTTCCTACTCCAACTCCTGCACCCCCAGCCCCATAATTAGATGCTGGTACTGTCACCACTTTAACTGAGATTGCCCAGACACAGAATGTCCAGGGGCGAGCAGGGAAGGAAAACACAGAAGGGGGTGCCAACCACCCCCCCTCCTTCACCAGCCAAAGGACACAAAAACTAAAACTAGCCAGGCGGGAAATGCCATGACCGGAGCGAAAAGCGAGCAGTCACCTCAAGGATCAAAGGGCCTAGCCTCCAAAAATTATGAGAAGAATCCGAACCCCCAGAAACCCCACGCATCGAAGTCACGATCAATGGCATTCAAATTCTAGCACTGCTAGGTTTTGCTGCGACTGGAAATTTCAATCGAAGGATGTGCTGACAGCACAAAAAAGGGTATCACTTTGCCCCCAAAAACATGCCAGAATGGTTCAGCATGAAGTAACCCTTCATGTAGACAGACTTACTACAATAGAAGTAAGCCCACCTAAACACTCGAGCACATTGGAGTTTATGGTCGAACATGACCTCACTGAAGCTGTGATTCTAGGCCACCCGTGGCTATGCCAGCAACAGTATGTCCTAGATGACAGCCAGGGAAGTGTACCTGGGAGACGCCATAAATTGTGAGCATAGTCCCACTGCAGCGTCACCCATCAACCCAAGTTAAATAAACCATCAGCAAGAAGGACCCGAGTTCGACCAGCTGAGGAAAATCTTAGTTGAACATGCCAGCGCATTTGGACAAGTGGAACAGTTGCACCAGACCCGGTTCAGTCAACGTGAGATCTGAACCACAACAGACACCCCAGTCTACATCCGCCTATACAGTATGTCTGCCAGAAGACACCATTTAATTATGACGCAAGTGAAGAGATTAAAGGACCATGGAATAGTCGAGCCGTCATTCACCTTACAATTCCTTCAACGTACTTGTACCCAAGGAGGGAGGCCACCTACACGTCTGTGAAAATTATAAGGACTTAAATGACATCACACACCCTATATCACTGCGTGCCATTAACTTAGGCCTCCCCTATATCCCTTAGCATGTGTGCTAAGTCTTCAGTACCCTGGACATGCAATTGGAGTACTGGCACCCAGACAGCCGCAAATACTCAGCATTCACCATGCCAGAGGGAGAAATATTACAGTTCCAAGTAATGCCATTTGATTTAAAGGATGCACCAGCCACATTTCAGAGGCTAATGTCAGCCGAGGTCCTTACCAGCTACATTGGGCAATTGTGCTTCGCCTATTTAGACATGATAGTTTACTCAAGTAATGGGAAGAGCACTGTGGACACTTGCAACGAGTCCTAGAGCACTTGGAACTGCATTGATTAACTTGTAAGCCATCAAAGAGTCACTTCTGCAGGATGTTGAATGATTATTTGGGCCACGTTTCTCCAGAAGGAAACTACCCACAAACCTTGTTAATATGAGCCATTGAAGAGGCCGAAGAACCAGCGACGAAGAGACAGTTGTGCCATTTTCTGGGGCCCTGCAATTAGCTATGGGACTTCATACTGGACAGTGCCAGCAAAATGGCCTCCCTACACCTGCTCCTAAAAAAAGAAGCTCGCTGGAAATGGGGACTTGAACAACGCCAAGCTTTTCAGGCCCTCAAGGAAAGCTTCCGCCATACCACGTTGTTGCATCACCCACAAAAGGACAGCCCCCTTATACTTCAGACCAATGTCTGCCAGAACGGCCTTGGAGCAGTATTGTACCAAGAAAACTGTGAAGGCCAACCGCAAGTAATTGCATATGCCAGCACCTGCTTGAAAACCACAGAACAGCAGTACCATATCAATGAACAGGAATGCCTCACATTCATGCGGGTGGTTAGAAAGTACAGCTACCACTTGGAGGGAAAGAAATCCAATCTGCGCACTACAGCAAAGCGCTGCAGTGGCTCCGGCAGTCATGAAGCTTGAAGGTCAAGCTCGGACGTTGGGAGATGTTTCTCACCCAGTTCAACTTTGAAGTTCAGCACTGCCAGAGGAAAACAAACGATTTTCCTGACACCCTGTCATGTCAGCCGGATGTTGATGGAGAAGAGAAGGAAAAGGAGGAGTGGGAAAAAATGGTCCCCATCCCCATCCTCATCACCTAACCACAGCCTTGAGGGCACTTCTGGCTACTCCAACTCTGCCTGAGCAAGTACCATACAACTTATCACCAACAGCAAGAGCCGGATACCCAGACACTTCTGTTGGACAACCCTCAGCACTTAAGAGCTCGGAGACGACATAATATGGTAAAGGACAGGACAATGTGGGGCAAACTGGTGAATATTGATACCAAAAGGGCTGAGGGCAGACCTCTGTCAACACTACCACGATGACCTGCAAGCTGGACACCTGGGAATTAAGGAAACATTGTGACACCTAGGAACATGCTATATATGGGACGGGATGAGCCGTGACGTCACAGTAAAACAACTGCAAAGACCTACATGGATGCATATAGAGCCAACCTGATGGGGCCTTTACCCAGGAGGTTATGGGGTAACAGCTACTTACTGGTGGTAACTGACCTCTTCTCATGTTGGGTAGAGGCCTTCTCACTGCCTAGTCAAGAGGCCGCAAACGTAATCAGGAAGTTTGAAATGGAAAGTTTTCCCTACTGGGGATATCCTGTGTATATTACAGACAGTGGCACCCAGTTCACCGGCCAATGCTGGCAGAAGGCATGCAACACATGGAGAGTTGAAACCGGGATCCCCCCCATTATCACCCGCAAGTCAACCCCATTGAGCGAAGGTACCAGGAACTCGAAGAGCCTCCAACTCAGTGTGGGTAACGACCATCGCCACTGGGATCAGCACATTCCAACGATCCTCTTTGCCCTGCACCGGAGCACTAACAAGGCGTCAACGCAAGCCCCAGCCAGCTCATCCTGGGCCAAACTCTCCACCACCCAGGAGACTGGCAGTGGGACCAACAACCCAGTGAGCTCCCACAGCCGGAGGAGATCCGCAAGGTGGCTTTGGCCCGGACGGACCAAGCACGTGAAGTGCAGGTTCAATATATACAGAAAGTACCTGCAGCTCCGTACTGGGGTGCACAGCTTTAATATGGGCAGGCTGTACTCTCCCGGAACCATCGCTTGAGTAAAGACGGCCAGTTCAGTGCTGGACTGGCTGAAAATTGGGAAGGCCTATACAAGATAATAGGCCAACAAGAAAACGACTACTGGGCTTAGGACGTAAGGGGACGAATCAGGAAAGTCACCCTAGGGTAGATATGTCCCTTTCCTGGTGAAGGATCTGAACCTGCAGCTGACACCCTGGGGTCTGAAGTCGACCCCACACCCAAACCAGTCACCGCAGCGACACCTCCCCCTTAGAGGCCAGAAGACAGGTATGAAATTTGCCCCTGATGTCGCCAAGCAACTCCGGTGAGGGTAGTGTTTCCTGCATTTATAGGCACCGCCTCACTGCGCTCTCTACCTTCAACATCCAGCAGTTACTATGCCGTGCTGCCACCAGGCACTTAAAAATGTCTTCTGCAACAACAGAAATCTCTTGGCGCAGCCCAATGGACAGGGAGCCCTGCCGTAGATAACTGCCACCGAGTCCAATGAGAGAAGCAGGAGCACCTCGAGTCGATAAGGTAGAGGAACATCTGCTGGATGCCTTGACACTCCCCCACCTGGAGGAGGACCCAGCTGATCGTCCCTTGGTGTCTGGTGGTCCTGAACCAACCACTGCTGGGGACGAGAATCCAGAACTCGCCAGCCACGTGCAAAGAGAGCAGCCCGCATGTGCCTGTTGCAGTTCTTCCCAGCTTGGCCGGCACCGAGAAGCCCTGTGGAGGCAGACGGCAAAATTCACGTGGCCCTATGCAAGTGAGGCTGACCCACCAAGAAGCCATGTCAAACCCACGAGTAAAGCACTCCAAACTCTTATTTCATTACCAGCGGTCAAGTGCTGAGAGGAAAAAAAACTTAACACATGGTCAATTGCCATAATTGAACTTTTAATTAGTCATGCAGTTGTCAATTGCCACTAGAGTGAATCAGTGATTCACAGCACGTAATAATAAAATCTTTTCCGCAGCCATCAATTGCTGCGCCAGTAAGTGTAACATGTAAAGACTTAATTGAAACAGTTAATTGTTGCTCTCAACACGTCAATTTATTGCTTCATAGAACCAGTGAAAGAGACACAGTAACAGCAGAAGTAATCAGCTACCCAGTGTGTAACACTAGTGAATGACCAGACAAACTGTAAACTATGTCATTAAATATGCTCTGTCAAATCCAGCATATTTTATTCAGGTACCCAAGAACGCTGTTTAAGTGCTGTGTAAATAGATAACAAAGAAAATATCTCCAGTTCCCATTGTTCCAGTGTGCAAATAAAAGTGATAAGACTTCCCATACAGAGAAGCAGATGGCAGCAGGCTAAGGCCGGAAGTCCTCAAACAAGCCAGAATAACAAGTAAAAGGACTATCTTAATGAACAAAATTTGAAATTGTTGTAAGTAATCTTTTCAAGTCTGATGTTTGTAAATACTCAGTAGAGACCTGGGAGTTCAGGTTTTTAAATTCTAGTAGAGTTTGAGCAATTTAAAAAAAAAAAATGTTCTAGTTTTAGTCAAACTCTAGTAAAAAATGCACTGGTCTAAAGGATTCAATAAATAACTCAATGCATGTTACCTTTCAATTTTAATACATGATACTATGAATATGTTGTAAAAGAAATAATACTTACAACATACATACCTTACTACTTTAGTTTTATTTTCATTTGACAAGTATTGCAAAATATTAATGTATACATAAAAACTGCATATTCATTGTAAAATTGTTAAATAATTGCTGGATAGCTAATATGTACATTGTATTCATCTTACAAATAGCTTGTGAACGTGAACACAACAAAATATCTCGTATGATCAATCACACTTTGAGAAATTATTTTTCATTTATAGACCATTTTGAAGTAATTTAGTTTTTGGATGTTTATCACATTTGAGCGTAAATTATATTTAACTGGAAGTATAAAAATTCTTTTGTAATGATTTTTGTTAATGACATAATGCATCTGCAACAAAATAGTGAAGTTGGCAAACATTCTGATTGTATAAATGGCTGCTGCGTGTAGCTTTGTAAACAATGATGTAAAACAAGTTAGTTGTACGCATGGTTGTATGGTAGAATTTTTCGATAAAATATATAAACCAAAATTCTAAATGTTTTAGTTGCCATTGACCTCTCTTATTAATTAGAAATTTAAGATAACTTTATGTGAAATTACCAACATGGAATGTTAATTTGAAGTGATTAAATAATACATAGTTTACTGCAATGTATGTTGAATATTATACTTGAAAAATATCATATTTACACATAAACAAATTTGCTTCTCTTCATACATAATAACTTAATCTGTGTCAGTGAATTTTAGAGCCATTGGTCTATTGAAAATAGGGTTGGGCAGATACCACTTTTTGCCGATTCTACAGATACCAATTCTTGTGAGCCGATACTGCCGATACTCTATACAAATACCTACATTAGAAGAAACTTTTGTGTGGTAAAAGAATATTTGAATACTTTCATCATTTGTTATTAAAATTTATTGTATGCAGCCAAGAACACTTAAAACAACGAACTGAAAGATTTCTACTACCACTAAAAGTATTTTGGAAAGCTGATAGAAATCTGTGTTAGTTAAAGCAATTGGTAAATTGTCACATAAATTCTTAAAAACTTTAGAATAAAAGCAGCACTCAAAGAATACTTTAGTAATATATATTTAATCATAGGTCAGGGAAACTTACAACAATTTATGTTTTAAACATATCGCATAGAACATATTAAATCTACATGGTTGTGTACCACATTTGTCAGCATAATTCAACTTAGTTAATATTCAAAAATTTAAAAATTATTAGTATATAGAGTTTTTAAATTCAGCACACTCATATTTTACTGAGAGTGAAATTGAAGAACGGTCAATTGCCAGGTAATTGTCAGATTTCTATTGCTTTTAAAATATTTTAATTACTGAAATGACAAGTTTGAGCTGCAGTGTAACCCCTGCAAAACTGTTAATTCGGTGACTCGCAATACATGCTGTAGAAGATTATATCTTAAAGTGCCTGTCACAGGCAATGCAGGCGGCCACAGTGGGGTGGGAATGGCATTTCTCTCACTCTCTTCCTTATTCTTACCTCTTCCCATAGATGATTATCTCACAGTAGGGTAGCATTTCCCACCTGCTCTTTCCAGTTAAGCGAGTCTGTCAGTTTAGTTCTTGGAATAAGAACGGCACAACTGCTGCCTCAAAACAGCAGCAGTTGAGTCTGTGTTACTCCAAAGTCGCCACCCTATTTCTAATCCTCTGGTGTTACAGCCAATCATGGTAACTGTGGTGTTGGCGCAAAGTATCTGAATTTATTTTGTCAGATTCTTCCAATACCGGTACTATAAATATTGGCAGATTGGACACTGTGACATCGGCCCAGCAATAATTGAAAACTCGAACTCAACATGTCCTATTTAACTGGTCCTGTCGAGCACGAGTACTGTTTAAAACTTAAACTAATGTCGAAATTTGAGTATTCACAGATCACTAATACTCAGTGATGTTGTCTTGAGGGTCTTGTTGCTTATTTTCTTTTTTTACTGTAGGTGGCCTCGTACAATAATTTAACGTCTTTAGTGTACTCTTGCATTGTTGTAAATACTAGCTGGATTCCATTGGCCGGGGTGACAGAATGCACCTTAGAAACAAACTCGAGATTGTCACACGTAAATATACCTGCTGCACAACACTTATGATGGCCAGGCAGAACCAGTGCATTTTCCACCTTTTGCGGCCACAGCAGGTATCCAGCTAGCTAACTCGTCTCTCATGAGTGAGGCATTTTCTACATGCCAAAGGTTGAACTTTTGTGCAGCTTATTTTTTGCAGAATATCTGTTAAATGATATCTGTAACTAAATACCAAAGCCTTCATTTTATCTTATAAAACTGCACGTTTAAAAACAAATCCCCCTGCGTTTGCGACTACTTGGAGGAGTGGAAGAAGACAAGCCATTAACAGTTATTTACCCGGCTGCATCCCAGCTGTCTAGTGAGCAAGAGAGACTGCACTATTCAGCCAACACCCAGTGCAAAGTACGAAATGCAGTCTTCAAGGGATGACAGTTCTAAATCATCTGAGAGAGGATGGCAACCTTCATCGCCCGGATGAATCTGTTGCACCATAAGGGGGAATTGACGCATGACACTTACTGACCCAGAAGAAAGACTTTTTTCTTCATCTACGCTCATTTCCCTAAGCACATTGGACGGAGTCCGAACTGTAATTACTACAATAGTAGCTACAGGATATTCCCTGGTTGCTGAGAATATTAGACATTACAGAATTATACTTTTCATCAGCGTGGTCAGTAAGTAATAGCAAATCACCGCTGCCACCTCCAAGTGACCAGGTGGTTGAAGGGCACACCAAGTGATAGCACGACCAGTCAACAATGGCCACCAGCAAGCTGCCCTTAGCTCTGCCCACAGACAAGTGCCTGTCACACCCCCGCTCCAAGCCCGGTGAGGCCTTGGCTGTGAGGATATGTACTATTGCTCCGGCCGGGAAACACCAGTTCTTGTCTGGCACTTAATGAGACCCAAATCAGCCCAGCAGTTCGCTCCACCACCTCGTACGCAGTAGCTCTCTGATGTCACCTTGACATCCAGAAGCTCTTCTGCATTGCTGCCGCCAGCATCCAGATCTTCCAGAAGGGTTCCCTCTGCAGACATTCTAGATGTCAACCCTCCCAGTTGATTGCCCCCAGCAATGGATACCCCACATCCCTTCAGGAAGTTGGTCCCCTCAGGACACGGACCACCGTAGACAGGGTAAGTTGCTTAGATACCTTGGTTTAAACTGCCACCCTTTAGTTAGAACCAGACCTCCTTCACATAGATTATAGTGTAGTCCATTACTTATGGTTAGCTCAAGGTATTCTGGACATAGTACGGGCTACTGTGTTATATTCCTCTTGGAATAAATTCGTTCCTAACCTACACAGATTTCCATTTGCTTGAGCATGTCAAGATTCCTAGTAGACACCAACCCCCTCAGAGTGGAGTAGGGGACTGGGATTTGAACTGTATCCAGTTAAAAACTCTGAAGACATTAGGCGCTGGAACGTAGCCAGTACGTTCTTAAGTCCAAAGGGCATGACCCTGAACTGCAATGTCTCTTTTTCTGATGAAGTGAAAGCAGTGTAGGGCTGGCTATCGGGATGTATAGCTATTTTCAAAATAGCCTGATTGCATGTCGGATGCTAAAATTCCGGGCTTCACCTATGTTGTGCATTGTGTGAGCGAGGTCAGGAGCCAGTGGTGGAGTAGGCAGAGTGGCATCGTTCAGTGCTTTGTATTTACACAATAGCATAATTGCCCATCCTTCTTTGGCACTGGTACTACATGAGAATTGTAGGGAGAATTTGAAGGCTCGACAATCCCTTGCAGCTTCATTTCTTCTATTTTCATCATTATCAATTTGACGTCTCGCCGAGACTTTGTATGGCCAGTTATAGATGAGATTGGAGTAGTTCAATAGAATCTCATGTTGTACCATTCGTGTTTGGCACAGATTTCCGCCAGTTCCGAAGACAGCCAGGTGCTCATACAGGACCTCCTTCAACTGCTGGAATTGTACTTCCATTAAGTCATGTTGGATGTCTTAGGTGTTGAGGATTTTAACTTCTTGCCATTCCGCAGGATACTTCCAGGACAGCATGACTTGTTCGTCTCCCAGGTATATCTTACGTTTCCCATGATCCATAATGCATTGCTGTTCACGTAGTTAGGATATCTGGTGTGACAACGAAGTCGGCTTGTGCTGACAGTGTTTGGAGCTTGAATGGCAGGGTAATGCATCAATCTATGGCGAGGGTGCATTCTGGTTTAGCCATCCTTACTGCCTTGGTTTGGGGTTCCAGTTCTGCGTGATGGTGAGCTTGGAGTAAATGGCGGCGAAGGAAGTTCCCTGATGCTGCAGAGAGATGCATAGGGCTAAGGCATTTCTGCCGTTAATTCTGATTTCAATATAAATGCTTCAAACCCAGGAACTCCGGAGACGCGTGCAAATATCAGTGTCCGATATGTCTGGGATGGCATGAGCTGTGACGTACGTTGGCATGGGAGTGCTCCGAATGCTGCCAACAAAGCATATCCAGTTAAGCGGAACACTGCGAAACCCTGCAAGCCCTATGCACCCTGGAATTAACCAGGAGGTATTCCCACGCTGGGAATATCCTCAAAGTATCCTTACGGACATTGGCACCAAATTCAAAAGTACTTTATGGCAGAATGCTCGTCAGGGATGGGGAGTTGAGACCTGGATGACGCCCCCATACCATCCCCAAGCGAACTCGATAGAACGGTGTAACCAGAAGCTTTAGAAGGGCGTACGCTTGAATCTGGAGGAAAGTCAATGCCATTGGGACTGTCATCTGTCCAAGATACTCTTTGCCCTGCGCTGAAGGAGAAACTAAACCATAACTTCCAGCCTGAGCCAGTTTTTGCTAGGCCGCACACTTAGACGCCCGGGAGTGTGTTAGTGGGAGCATGCCCCTAAAGCGATGCCCCAACCCGAAGCTATCTGCCAATCCGCCGAAGCACATTTTTTAAAAAGCCCTGGAACCTCGGGAGGAATATGCGAGTCGGAAATATCCACCTCCACGTACTGGAATCCACCCTTTCAACATGGGAGAAACCATACTTATTCTCAGTCACCTACTGAGTAAAGGAGGTAACCAATACAGCACCGGGTTGGCTGGCAAGTGGGAAGGTCCATATAAGCAAGGACACTATCTACTGGGCAGAGGATTATCGTGGGAAGATAACGAATGCAACCCAAGGTCGGTATACCCAGCCATGGTTACCTCTAGACACATTGGACGATGCCAAAAAACATGTCAATGTCTACCTGCCCGGAAGAATGGGCGTCACCATCCTCCAGGACGAACAAACGAGCAGGATGTAATGATCAGTGACTACTCGATATCTGTTAGGGCAGGGGCCCCTAACCCAGGAAGATTACAACCTTCAGAGAGGACATCACTGTTCACCCCTTCACTTTTCTGTCGGAAGTTTGTGTACCATCCAGAGAAGTGGACTCCCAGCACTACGGAGATACCTTTGAGAAGTCCTGCGGAATGGAGAAGGAGCCAGCAGCGCCTCTGCCCGACCGCCGGCACCAAAAGGTGCATCAGCCAGCACCGTTGGAGTCTGCATCACAATGGACATAACCATCAACCCCAGCTCATGCGAGCACAGCCAGTAAGGAACCTTTGATGACGGACGCCATCGCAGCCGATCTTGCCGAGCAACCGCGTACTTCTATGAAGTCAGTCCTGCAAGCGACCAGACACTGCAGAGTCGAAACTCAACACGGAAGCAGTCGTCTTCCAGTACCCGGTGCCTACTAGCACCGAGGATGATGTACAGGCTGAACCAGAGGCACTAACACCTCTGGGAATTTTACTATTGATTCAATTGTAGTTAGCCCTTGTTGAACCAGTAAACTGTGTTAGGTCTTTTCCCGACTTATCTGAGAACAAGATACCGGAGACCCGTCACGGAGGTGAGGGGGAGAGAGCCGGAGGCCCTGCAGCAGTCACGTTCCAGACCAGCCCGGAGAAGATGGCGGACACAGTACCCTGTCCCAATGTGCTTCGCCTGGAGGAGTGTCCGGGACACCAGAAACAGCCCAGTCAACTTCGGAGATCACCAGTTCCAGCTCAGAGGAAGTTATTACCCATAACATCGACGACGACCTGACAGCTGGAGAGGCTAGACCATAGCCGCCCCTAATCCAGTTGCCCCGGCCTACTGCAACATCTTCGGACCAGTTGTCCCAACCGCCGCCACCTGGGGCAAGCAGCGCACCAGTCTTGTGCTGCCCACCACTCGCGTTGCCAGGGCACTGATCAAACTGGGACCAGTCTTCAGATCTCCCCTGCAGAGAGCTGACAACCTGAACGACCAGTTTTTTTTAAACCTTTGAATACCAACAGTTGTTGACTTAATGGGTTAGATCCATGGTCAGGTCCCAGGTTCTGCCATGTTAGGGACAATTTAAAAACACTTAAGGTTTGTTTTAAAAATATTCATATGGGGAGGGCATGTGTGATGGACACTACCATGGTATAATGGTCTCTCAGCATATTATGTCAGTCTTTATTCCACTTACTCGTGACTCGGGTTACCAAAAAAATGATAGATCTGCCTTCAGTGTATGACATTTGGCTCCATTAACACTAACATCCACCTGTCATCCATGGCAAACACAGTTGTAGTAGCTGCTAGAGTACTTACCTCCCACCAAGGTGAACCAGTTTAGATTCCCAGCTGGGTCACTCCCAGATTTTCGCATGTGGAAATGTTGCCTGATGATACTACTGTCAGCAGGTTTTCTTGGGATTTCTTGTATCCCCCACTCTAGTGTTCTTGTGCTTCTTCGTAGCCACCTCTTTTCACCTTCGTCGGCTCTTAAGACTTCGTTCATTAAGTCATCCCAACTTGTTAACTTGGTTCTGCTCCTCTCAGTTCCGTTCTCCTCTCATTCACATTGAGCCTACCTAATGTGTTAAAGTGTTATTGTTTGTATTTTTATCATTGCACTGGTTTATTCCAAGTAGAAAAAAATAACTTGATACAAGTGTCTTTGTTGTTTAGGCTTTGGAACGGAATATGTCTCTTAGTGGCCAGTACTTGGAGGAGTTAAGTCGTCGGTACAAACGACAGATGGAGGAGATGCAGCGAGCTTTTGATCGCACCCTGGCGGTGATAGCTGAGGAGAGTCGCAAAGGTGCAGAGAGGGAACAGAAACAGGCAGAAATGGTAGAAGCATTGCAAAGGCAGGTTGCAACACTGTCCTCTGCCATTGAAATGCTAGCATCAGAACAAAACAGTTGGCAACATAAAGTGAGTGTAAATTTTCCCATACGTAATCATTTTTGTACAATAAAATCTTGTATGTAATGAACGCAACTCAGCAGTTTGCATAATTTTTTTGTGTGTTGTCTTGTTAAACAATGCAATTCAGGTTGGATGGCTATTAACTGCTAATTGTTTGGTTAACAAGTTATGTCCAGTAATAAGTAGTCTTGTAATACATATATTAGTTGTATTCTCAACCATTGTGTAATAGTGCATTGCTAGTGTAGGCTGTTCACAGTAAAATGAGCACTTTTGAAAGCCCTGCTTAAGATCTACTTCTATACCCATTGTGTATTCCTCCGCCTTATGTAAAATTAACACTGCCATTGGCTGTCTCACTTTATTCATGCGTCGGTCGAGTGAAACTTAAAATTATTAAAAAAGTAAATATTTTACAAATCTGCTCATTTTTAACATTTTGCTGCATAAAAACCAGAAAGCTAAATAATTTTAGTTATTACAAATGGTTACCTAACACTTTTGATTCGACGTTCAGATATGGAACTAATTTCCCACCAATGTTACCAACTTTACTAGGTGCATGTCACGCAGTGCACCCATTGAAATATATGCAGGTGGGAGCAGTGACTTTTTTCTAAGGTTGATTTTAAAAGTGCTCACTTTATAGTGAACAGCCTTTAACCAGTTTTTGGCTGAGATATTTGTGTCAAGGCATTAATGTGTACTGTGTTCATTCTGTAAGATGCAAGTGAAGGGAATTTTTTAAAATGTTCCATGTCTTACTATAGGTGTTCCAGCCATCAAGTGTGCTGGTGCTGATGTTGACTGCAGTTGTGATATATTTCACCTGTCGAAGTCAGGCGCATCTTTCTGATGAGGACAGTAGCCTTGTAAACATGAAAGTAAGGAAACCAAAGAGACGTAAATCAGCAGAAGGGCTAATGGGTTATGTTGCTAACAGACTTGGTAGGAGACGGCGCCCCAGCGAGGAAGCTCTCAACATAATAGGTAAACTTGCTTTTTGGCTATGACAGCACTACAGGAATGTATCTATTTGAGGTCTAATGTATTAAAAGCATTTTGCAAGTTTTTAGTGCTTTGCAACTTCTATGTTTGAGTTGATGTGCAGATTAGTTGTGTGAAAGTCATTTGGAATGATTTTTGGCAGATTGGAATGTATCTTTTTTTTTAAACAAAATTTGCAATTTTGTGCTTTTTTTTCATTTGTGCAGTAACTACATGTAGTCTGCACAATATTTGTTTGTTGATTAGCAAACAACTTATGGTTTTCACTTTAACTTTTAATCACACTGATTTTATCATTATTTTTTCTCTTGTTGCTTTAAAGTGGATCGTTATAGCAAGGTAATATATCTTATTTTTTTTGTAAAACATTTAGTTTAATAAATTGATCTTTTACTAAAAATTTGCAACTTATTTTACTTTACTTTGCTGTAAGTCACTGTAGTTGCTGAGTTGTGTAAATTTAGATATCTAGTTGCATGAACTTTTTATAAACATATATACAGTCGACTCTCAATGTATCGTAATCGCATGTACTGATAAATCACATCCACCAACAATTTTTTGTGGTCGCTGCTAAATTCACATTTAATTATTTTAACATAACCAGTTTCTATTGTTTATCGCATAGTGCATTGATAAAAGAATATTTCGGGTCCCTTCACCTAAGATTTCCCCCAACTATAGTTTTTAAGCTCGTTTATGCAAACGTCACGCATGCTGCTGTTTATTACAGCTCTATGATACGTTGTCTGTCTTCCCAACACATCTGTCTGACACTGCGGCGTGGCGACCTAGCGCCCTCTTTCTCACCCCCCTTGCTGTACATCCACCGCGCACCTTCCTTCCTCCCCTCGCATGCCTTTTGAGAAGGAAAACTGTTGTCTAGCAAAAAAAATTATAGGTCTCTGAGCTGCGCACGCTTGCATTCTTATGTCGGCGATCACAGAGCAAATAAACTGTGCCTGATGAACTTCAAAATTTTATCAAAAATATCCTTTGCTCAAAATTGTTGCACATATCACTAATTGTATTTCAAAGCAAATAGTTTCGCCTGAAAATGTTAACGCAAAACAATTTAATGAGGAATTATTATTTGCAAAGATGTTTTATTTTGTTATTAAAGGTAATTTTTTCCTGTAAGGTTGGTGTTTCATTGTTTCTGACGTAAGATTAACATATTTTAAAACATAATATTTATTTAACTCAAGGGGCAACATCTTCGTCAATAAAATTGTATGCCCAGAAGCATATAATTGACCTCCCCTTGTCACCAAAAATTGTTTGAACATTGAGCGGCTTGTATTGTAAGTGTTACTTTCATTTTAAGTAACGTCTTGCGGAGAAATCTTAAGATTTATATTGATTTGTTTCAATAGAGATGCATCTTTCGAATCAACGGATAAAATGTAAGGGCCTATTAGACACTTTTTGCCATCTAATAATGGATAGGTAAGCACAGAGCCGAATTCAGTGTAACTCGGGACAGGAAAAATCAGAGGACGTGGTTTTGAATGATTAATTGGTAAAAACCGTGAAGAATTTAATTACAATTGCCTTATTTAATTTTTGTCTCAAGATTACAAGTTTTCTTTGCAGTAAAATATAATTAATTTAAAAAAAAAAACACGTTTGCCACAGGTGCAATATTGCCAGGTGTAAGAAAATAAAATTGGAAGTTTCCTATAGTAAAAATAAAATAAATAAAAAAAGTCTGAAGAAAAATTTGTCTGCTGAATAATAGTCGGAAGATTTTCAGAACAAACTGAAAATGTACAGTGTATATTAAACAGTTTTCAAAGAAAAAAAAAACAATGTGCAAACCATACTGTTTACACAATGGAAACTACCTACTGGAAAATGTATGTACGTAAATTTATATACAGTATGTTTAGGAAACGTGTACAAACTTGGGCACATGATTCGTGACCAGAAAAGAGGAAGATTGATACAAGACATCCATGATCCATCTCAAATCATAAGGGCTGGAGGGCGACAATGTCACAGCCAGTTCCCCCCCCGAGTAGTGTAGTTTACCGCCCCATCTGCTCGAGCGGCCTAGGCATCGGGGATCTCCCATTTGCCCCGCCCTTTCATTCTGGCACTGCTCCATACTCACCTCAATTACCATCATCTGCTCTCAAGACCTCGCTGTTACGAGCTGCCAAAATCTTTTGGCAGGGCTCCCTCGTTTGGCAGGGAATCTGCTAAATTCCTCCGGGTGCAGGAAGGCTTGCCTACTCATTAGGCCATAATATTGCTACCACTGTACCCTTCGTTTGCAATTTACACTGAAAGGGTGGGTCCTTGGGAGTTGCAACTATGGGGCCTTTTTTTACTAATTACGATATTCTACTCCATTCAATGGTATCCAAAATCACTTTAACCTCACTGTGTAAATGTTGCATGCAATAAAAAGGGTGCCAACCCCAATTATTTACATGATGGGGTGTGTACGATGGACCACATCTTCCTTTTATCCAAGATATTGGTTTAATTAAACCGTATACCACTTTGTGTTCCTCTAATGCAATTACTTTGCTTAACGAAGGGAGCAAGGTGCCCGAAGTAGCAGAGTACGTCCATTTAGATAACTAGCAGAACTATGAAGTAACTAGGAAACTCCACAGGGCTGGTGAGAATTGCATTTATGTAGAGACAACTGTGATGTACATGCGATAACTTTTCAGTCCTGTATTCGTTCATTACTGTCGTTAGTAAAATCCAAATATGAAGCCTAAAAAAGGAAGAATGCTGTTAATGTAGCTTTTAGACAGTAATTTGAGAAATATAAGTTATTGAAGTAAAAATTTCAAGTTTTTAATGTAAAATCCATATATCCGTAAATGCTCTAAATATTGGAAGATCTTCAGACAAATTGGAAGACCTGGCAATACTGCACGGGCCCAAGGTGTCTGCTCCAGCAACATGTAGCGGCGTGGAGGGGTAATTCTTCTGTTGCTACCCCTCCTACACCAGCTGCTGTGAACACACTGTCAGATCGATAACTTCTCCACGTGCTGTCAGCTGACCGAGTGCATGCTGGACATTCAAAATTTGACTTGCATTCTGTGTCCTACTATTTTCGTTTTCAGAGGGTTTGAAAGTTTTAGGTCAGTTTGCTTGCATTTGGTGTCTGATTACAATAGGTTATATATGGTATTTTGAGATGTTTTATTTTTTTTAAACAAGTTTAGGTGTGATGTTTAACGTGTGCTGCTTTCCTGTTTATATTATTAAATGACTACAACTCGTCAACCTCGCGTATTTCTACGTAACCCAAGGAAGGGTCAAACACTGCAACATCTTTTGAGTGTCCTTAGATCACCAGTACCCTGGAGTGTGATTCTAAACACATGAATAAAAGGTGGCGAAAGTTGTCAAGAAGCCCCCCTCCCCCCCATGCTGAGAGCCTACAAGCAGTAACCTGCCTCGGGGCAAAACCGAGCACACGCGAATATGCATGAAGCCAAGCACCAGGCAAAGGGTAGCAACTCCCACCCCAGCCTTGCACTAGAGGGACGTCACGAGGCAACGTCAGACCTCCCGGCCCGGCGCTGCACCTGTTCAGCGTACTAAGACCGTGCACGCCAGGGCTCGGAAGTTATTCCTTTCTCCAGTAGCTTGTCTCGACACTTTGTGTGCTGGGGCTCTCTACTGTCTACCAGTCTTAAGCAGCCACCAGAGGCTGCCACCATTGACGTTACCAAAGGCTCCTGCAGCCTCTACCATCAGCTACCAGAATCTCCATTGTCTACCACCATCAGCATCTTCCAGATGCTCTCCTTCAACACACCTTCTGCTGCTGTTCCTCCTGATTCAGCAGCCACCTTTACTTGCTAGTAGAAGCAATTACATCCACTGCTCTTAAAGTAGTGGTCCCTTTTTTTTTGTAAGGTCTCTTCTAGACACCCCTTGGCTAGAATAGCTGCAACCAGAGTTATTTTAATTGCCGTCAAAGCTGAAGGTTACTTCCATATTTCACTCTGCTTGGTTGGGAGGTAGCTTGCATCACTGTGTTTATTATCTCTAATAAATACAGTTAGTTTCTTTCACTGAGGATATCTTTTCTAGAGGTATTTCCCTTCAACCACTAGAAATTATATTTACCATAAGACGTCAACCAAGACCGGGTTTATTCCAGAGTATGAACCATACAGTAGCACTACAGATTCCCTTCAGGAGTCTGTATGTCAGACACACACACACCATTCGACAACCACCCTTGACGATCGGAGAGTGTACTTAATTGTCGAACAGGCTTCTATACCTTGGAAAAAGGCACGGCTCACAGAGGGAGGAGCAAAAGGTGGCCTATTCTGCAGCCAAGCGAGTGTGCATTGGACCCTTCTGCACTTAGCAGACAGGCCGAGCAGGACAGAGTTTAGACCACCCGTCGACAGGAGAGGCCAGTGTTCACGTTCAATATTTCCCTTCACACACACACACAGCCTGAGATTACCACACTGTGGTACGTGCTGTGCTCGAGGGCATTGAGGTTCAATATGGAACAGCCAACCCCTGGTTCTGAAGCAGAGAAGCGTGGATTGGAATCGACAGTACTGTGTTGGTCAACACAGTGCTAGTGCACACGACCTTTCTTCTTAAGTCGCCAGTTCCGGCCAGCAAGCAACCGCTCCAAGTGCAGGGACTGAACAAACCCCTGGTAAGACAGGTACAACTAAGCAAACGAGCATGCCAACACACACACCCAGCACGAGCAGCTAGTCAGAAACCTAGCTCAAACGCCTAGCTCCTATGCTAAACCGAGCACGCCTGACCTAGTGCACCTAAAACCACATTGACCATGACTGTAGTTCTATAGGGCAACACGCGTCATGTTTTTTAGTGTATTATTTACAGTAATACTTTTTCCAAAATTCCCATTTTTATTGTGTTTATTAATTACACTTTATTCACAGATAATGTACAGCTCTTACTATACTCAACATAAAGTTTTATAAGGTTAGAAGAGTTGTATTTTATTGATGTACATGTGAGAAACCTCATCTATTGAAATCCCTCGTGTATGGACGTTTTTGGCACTCCCCTGAATAATGATTCATAGAGAGTCGACTATAGCTGGTCAACTTGCTAATATTTCCTTGGCTTTAAAATTTGATTTTTGTTAGTGGCTGTATATTGAACAGAAAGCATTTAATTTTTGCTGTTTATGTATTATCTTATGTGCTGATATACATTCAACATTTGAATAAAGTGACTAATAGCCGTTGTAAAGTGGTGCTTACTATTTCATCTCGTAGTGGTGGAAACAGACCATGTAGATTTGGTTGTAAGCTTATGAAAACTGTAGCATTGAAAAAAAAAAGCGTAGAAATTTCACAAAATTATATGTAGGCTACATTGTTCTCGATATTACGTGGCAATTCCACAAATTGTAAAGTACAACATACTGAAAATCATGTATTAAAAAAAAATACTTCAATGTACTACATGTATTAACAAGATCATGATAAAGCAAATCATCCATTAGACAATTCCTTGTACTTATAGTAATGCTCCGATAAAATAAACTTTATTGAATTATAAAAGGCATACCACGTTAGATTAATAGCCCATATAAAATTTAACTTTTCACAATAGAATTCACTCAGCTTAGCTGGTTAGCTGACCAACATAGCTCTAACATAAATAATTTGTACACAACGGTAATATGAGCTGATTAAGGTGTGTGTATATATATATATACACACACGCGCACGCATGTGCACACGCGCACACCCACACACACACTTTTCATTCAATGAACAGCAATAAAGATTCATTCAGCTCAGCTGATTAGTACACAATAAGCTCTAGCAAAAATTATTTTCACTTAGCAATAATGAGTCAATTAAAAAAAACATACAATTATATTTATTCCTCCAGCAAACAGCTGAGAGGCATACCAAATGGCTCATTCAATACAATTGCAACACCTTTATTCATAATGCACAAAGTATGGCAATAAAAATCACTGTTTTAGAACTCTGAATTAACTAATGGGTACAATTGAAAATCAGACTTAGTTTTACATATATATCGCTCAACCAGCAACTAAATTAATTTAGGGCATGTACACTTAAAATTCAAAATATCTCCGAAAATACGTAACACAAACGTGCCCCTTACAAAAACATTGAAAAGATATTTTGTTTTATACACTTGTAACCATTTTAGCAATCCATTGCCTCTGAATAATGCTGACATAAGCTAAAGGCAGCATTCTTTAAAGGCAAATACAGAGCACCATTTCAGCCTTCTCACAGCCCAATGACAATACTGATTTATTAAATGAGAATAATAAAAGCAGGATGTTTGCTTTTATTTAAAAGCATGAAATACAAACCCCACGAGAAACAGCAACCGTCCATGGCCCATCAAAGTCTTCCTCATACAATGATAACATTTAAAAACCTTTTTAAAACACTATAAAAACTTGATCAGTTGGATGACGGTTATGACGGAACCCAGTCAAGGCATCCAGCTGTAAAAACCATGACGACACATTTTTAAAAGTAGACTGCACGAGTCTAAGAGCTATGTGCAGAATTACCAAGCCGGGGCTAGCCAAATGGGACAGCAGACAAAATACAAGACAACGTACAACACACAGCAGAACTGTTTAGTTAAAGCCATGCCCAAAATTTTGAATGTACTACTAGATGGAATTTGGAAAAACACTACTGCTGCATGCCTGCTAACATTAGCTCAAATACAAACGTAACAGAAAAGGATAAACGCGTTAAAAACTCAGAAGCCCAAAAATTTTTGTTGAAACACTCTACCATGATTCACCGTTTTTCTCAAGCATCTCGACCAGCAGTCAGGCCTCTAATATGCCAATATTTTTAACATGGTCTGAATGTCGTTGACTATCACTGACAACTTTCTCACAAGTGCATTGTGCTCATAATAATCCACTGAGTGCTGCCAAAACCCGTGACAAGCATCGATTTTGCATTCCTTTCGACGCTGCTGCCAGGAGAATAGTAAGAGAGCAGGGTGTGCACAAGCTTTTATAAACTTAATTAGGATTTTAAAAATCTGTGACGTATTAAGGGTGGGGAATAGCGGGTAGGGGAAACGAGGGGAAGGAAAGGTGATGCAGAGCTCTACTGAGATTGGTGATCAGACGCTGCAATCAAAGTGTTAGTTACAATAACTAAAGCGACAGCGGCGTGCCACCGTCGCAATTCTGCAAAGCAGATTGACAAGTATCAGAGGAAATTATCAAGTGCCATTAAATTTGAAGTATTAAACACATAATAAAGATTGTGTTTTCTTTTCTTCAGTGTATCAGATTGTTCTCTTACTCTCTGATAAGGCTAGTACATCTAAATTATCAGAAACCATTACAAAGTGCACTTTCGTGATGTTACATCCAAAGTTATTGTAATTTTATTAATGTGATGTTGACTGTATTTGTTGTACATTAGAAAATTCCAAATTACGGCATTTATTACACAGGATGAATATGAATTTAACATACTCTGATAGTTGGTTCTTTAAGGAAAAATAAGCAAAAAACATGATTTTGAAGTTTCGGTTGAACCACTATTTTGTTGCAAAATAAACCCTCTTTTTGTGGCTGTATGGAGGCACTGTTTTCCATTGTAAATATTTATGTATTATTTTCATTAAACTAGTTGTTTAACTGTCATTTAAAATTAAAAAGCATACACACTGCCTCTTTGAAATTGATGTAGTACCATTTTTTTTTTTTTTTCAACTTATTTTTAATAATGTATAACAGATGGATTAGTTTTCACTCACTGTACATGTTTAAAATTTGTATGGCTGAAAATAATTTCACTGAGTGCAGTTTTAAATATTGTTTTAGTTGTGCTTGTGGTCGCTTATGTCATTTATTGGCTGCATAACTGTTAGTAAAATTGTGCATTTACAGTAGCTGCCAATTTGCACATAAAACTCAGCAAATACTTAAGTAATATGTTTTTAATCTTAGGTCAATTTTGTTTTAAACTTATCAAATAAAAACATTAAATCTAAAAGGTTGTGTACTACATTTCTCAGCATAATTCAACTTTGTTTTTATTCAGAAAATTAAAAATTATTACTATGTATAAATTCAACACACACTTATTTCACTGAGAGTAAAATTGAAGCACTGGCAGTTGCCAAGTAATTGTCAGATTTCATATTGTTTTAAAAGATTAAAAGTACTGAAATGACAAGGTTTAGCTTCAGTGCGACACCTGCAAAGCTGGTAATACAACTACTAGCAATACAGGCTATATATCATCTTACCACAGCAGGTCATAGTGGGGTGGGAGTAGCATATCTCTCTATCTCTCTCACGCACGTGCGCATAACACACACCCCCCCCCCCCCCCCACTACCTTAGATGATCATCTCACAGCAGGGTAGCTTCTCTTGCCTGCCCTTCGCCCTTCCTCGTAGTTGAGTGATAGTCTGTCAGTTAAATTCTTAGAATAAGAAGGGCAACTGCTGCCTCAAAACAGCAGCAGTTGAACCTGTCTTACTCTAAAGTTGCCACCCTATCATCCTCTGGTGTTGTTAAAAGCTGGAATATAACAAATTTTGTGATGCAATTTAAGGGAAAGTGTTACATTTCTTCTTATGGAACATAAGCAGGACCTGAAGAAAATGGTGCAAATTGCGGGCAAACATAAATACTGAGAACTTAAATAAGAGTTTTCACTGTAAATAAATTTAATAGATGAGAACCACTTATGGGTAAGGAGCATGCAAAAGCATAAATGAAACCATGTGATTACCAACCACCCACGATTGTTTGTGAATTACCTAAAATTTTGGGTTTATGTTGTCTCTTGGTACAATATCAGATGATCATATAACTTCAGTTCGTAAACTGTGCTCTCTGCTCGCTCTTGGATGTGTGTGTTGTGGGGGAGAGGGGTTGCTCATGAATTTCATGATTTGCAAGTGTGCAGAACGGACAGTGTGGTTATGCTATTTCTTCTATATACTAACATTCTGAACTGTGGTGTCACTGTTGAGCATTATCAGTTTCAGTGCAATGCTACTGACATTATCATTCTCTAATATTTCTGAGGTATAACTATGAACACACAATGTAATTTAAATGACCAAATATAATTTTAAATACATTGCACATACTTTGCTAAGAAAAAGTATTAAGAAAATTTACAAAATTTTAATTTTGCTCCTGAATAAGTGTTTTGTGGGAACTCTTAGAAGATTTTTCTGTATTTTCTACTGCATTTATTTTACTTTGTAGTACTAAGAATTAACTATATGGGAAAATAAAATAGAAAGTGTATGCTACGCCCCGTCCAACAGGGCGACGCAAGAGAATCACATAATCAAAACTCGACACAAGTCGTTACAAACCAGCCAGAAATTTTGAAGAGCAGTTTAAACGCAAAATATCTCTTTAAATTACAAAACCCACACACATTGTATGGGAAAAGCTTTCTATATTTTGAATCTCTTTTCAAATGTTACAAAACCAAAATAAACTCTACCACCTTACGAATTACTAGAAATTAGACATGTTTCTACAATTCTCTTTAAAAAAAAAACACATAAAATTCACCTTAAGGATTACAGCCACATATCCATTGGACTCCAAACATTTGTTTATTAAAACTCGAGAATAAGTACATTTTTGGCTATTCATTAAATAACATTTTTTAATGTTTCACTACTTCAGTAATTCTCATAAGGCTGAAATGGAAAATAGAATTATTAGACAGCCTTAATATATCTTTGATGACACAGCACGAATATTTTAACTTTGGCATTCATTCTAAAATAGTTTGTACTTTACTCAGCATGTGGTCAATAAAATTTGTAAGATTTCTCTCTATTTTCCCATTCATTGTAACATTGAAGTATTTCCAATACTTTAAATTTACTTTACATGACAATTTTACTTTATTCCAAAACTAGGAATGCTGGGTTTCCCCTTGTTAATGCAGCTATATTTCATTTTCAGAAATGTTACGTGACATATTTTACTGAAAATGCCAAGGCTGAGACAAACGTAAATTTTAAGCTAACAATCTTTTATCACCAAAGGAAACTGTTATACATTTTCCACGTTGTCTTTTTAAGTGAATAGCCAACCAGATAAATATTTATACTGTCTACATGGACAGCAAAGCAGTCAATTTCTACATTTACCTGGCCTGATGTACCCTACATACATTCAGGTTTTACTTGGTGATGAACTGAATCCCAGCAGCCGAGTCGCTGATAACCAGTTGGCTGCGAGGTACATTTTGGCAGCGGAAACACACCACTACTTTCAGGACAAACTGTCATATTTTTGATAAAACCAATAAGGATTGATGGCACATGAGAGAAATTCATAATTTCTCAGAAATAGTCCTTGTGGTGCGATTTATAACACGCATTACATTCTGTACATGCCTCCTGCGCTAGACCAGCGCGCCAAGGTGAGAGGTCAGTGAAGTATTTTTGCCGGTCCGCTCAGTATGACAGGCTAGCTGCCAGCTAACGTGCTGCAGCTCATGCTCCAATGAAACATATAACTTATATAGTTCGTTGATAGCACATCACAGTTCCAGTCAAGGTAAGGATTCTTTAATTTCCCGTAGCACACGTTGTGCGGTGTAGGCGAGACAAACTGGTCGGCAACTTTATGCTGTATACGAGACAAACTGTCTCAAGTTTAAAACAAACATATACCAATAATTATAAATGGACTCACAATATGACATGAAATAGGTAGTAGTAACCAGTTTCTAATTTATCTTCGCGTGTGTTTTTAATTCCTTGTCTCTGTATGTGTGTATTACTCACATGTATGTGCATATATACTAGGGTTGTGCGAATATTCAAAAATTTGAATAGTAGCAAATAGTAACTTAATTATTCACATTTGAACTTCAAATACCGTACGCCAAAATTGTGAATAATTAAAATTCCCACATGAAGTGGTAATTTCCTTTTACATTATATGCCTACCCATTTGAAATTGTTCATTTCAAATTTTATTCCTTTATTGTTAAGCTGGACCATTTTTGATTAATCATTTTTATGAATTTTCGCCTTTTAATGCAGTGGAAAATCGATTGGACCGAGGAAATTACATTCGTATATTATTGACTAGCTTGTGTAGAAACGAGATTAAAATTATAATTATTAAGAGAAACCATCACGCACACATTTATTTTCACTGTAGCATTAGAAGGTTGTGCCAAAGTTGTACACTGAGTGCAAAACAAAAATGTGTATATATAGCTTTTATCCACACACGATACAGCCACATGTGACACACAGATTTTTTGGTAATACCGAGTCGCGTGCGATACGGCGGCCCTGAAACTCCATTGATAACTACTGTACACCATAGGGTGCAGATCAAACCTGTGTTCTGGCAACATTGTTTCCACTGCTGACTCCAGCACATCTTCGGGAGACAGGTGTTGGTAGTGGCGGTTGGCCAAGTTGATTTTCTGGCAGACGAAAGCCTCTAGTTTTTCGTTCAGCCTCTGCTCCTCTGTGAACAGCAAGAGTTGTTACTTGAGCGTTGTGTACGTGCTCGCATATCAAGCGGTGAGTTTCATTGTGAACTGAGTCCAGATCATGCATTCTGTGGCGGAGCGTCACATGTTCGGTGCATCACCTGTCAGCTGCTGATCACCTATGGCATTTTGCCACTCTTCCACAGCAACACCATAATGTTGCAGACGGCTGGTATACTCTACCAAAAATGCTCTCGAGTCCTTGGCTCCCTGTCCAGAGAATGTATGGAGTGTCTGGAAACGAAATGGGGTGCTGACTGCAGGTTGTTCTCTACATTGTTCTGGCACTCGTACACATGGTGGTCTCTGCAGTGGGGTGGATACCTGCGCCATGCCCCCATCTGTGGTGGCTGCATGACGTCAACATGTTTGTTTTCATCCACGTGCGTGTTGTGGACAAAGACTGGCGCACACACTCTTCAAGCAGAATGTTCCCTCGTGAAAACTGTTCCAATCACTGTCTGACACATGCACTTTGGGTGGTATTTGTTGTCAAACAGGTTGCACGTGACAAGAACCCATCCCTTTTCCGTGGCATAGTCTGGCATTGCACTTACTTGGTATGTATCCCTCTGATGTCAGGAACTCGGTGGGTACTATCAGCTATGCTGTTGCAGGTTGGCTGGTCTGGTTGGATGTGCAGTCCTGGCATCGGAACGTATCGTGTCTTGCAGATGGCCACTCTCCAGCTGACAAACAGGTGAAGTGTGCTCCTAGCTGGCACAGTTGACAGCGCACAATTTTTTTGCTGGTGTTGTCGCAAAAAGGACGTGATCATGTCACCCTGTTTGTTGACGTAACTGTCAGAGCAAATAGCACACTTCTCCCTTGAGGTATGCAGCGACAAATGTTAGCTTGTAGGTTGAATTTTGCGAAAGGGTCCATTGGTACATTTTTTTCACATGTTTCATACACCTCGTCTGCATCCCACATATTTGCTGAAAATTCAGTGCCACTGTTCGCGGTTGTTACGGTCACGGAAATTCGCAAGCCCGCGTGCACAAAGGGATTCACCTGGCCTGGGGGGTGCGGTGATCAGCCCTTGGAACAAAGGGGGGTCGATATGCACACAAGATGGCAGTCGTTTCACTGTTCCCCATGGTTTTTCTGCACAATGGCGACTTTCCCGAACACTGTTTTCCCGTCGTGCACTTTTCTGCACGATGCACGTGTTCACTTCACACAAATTGTGGTGCCATGTAACGTAGCTTGGTTGCTGGCAAGGGGTGGAGTACGCTGGATTTGAGAGAAACCTGGTTCATGGTTAGAAATTTAATTGAAAATTTTCTGAATAAGTGATTAATGTCCATAGGATGCCAGCTCATCACATGGACTCTTAATTCTCAGGGCAGTTGCAGGTCAACAGCTATGTGGTGGCCCCCTCGCAAGCTTACGTTTAAGCAGAAATAAGTTCAGGTTAAGAAAAGTGTTCAAGTAACAGTAATTACACTTAAACACACGTTTCTTGGAGTGGGCCAAGTCCTGAAGGTACGAAACGTATACAAATAACACGCACACTAGGATCATGAATGGCTATGTTGAGCAGAGAAATGGTACACTTACAAAATACAGCTACTCTAGCCTTAAGCAGACATGGCATTTAGGCCTGCCATAGGTCAAAGTGGCTAAAAGCACTGTTAAGCACGTGACACAATTATGGTGTTAAAATCTGAGGGACTGCGAGCTGGACGGAGATAAGAGTACGAGCAACGGATGAGTAAAAGTAAATAAAGTTCCGGAATAATTAAAACTTACTATTGCAGTTTAGTGACCATACAAAATAATTTGAAGGCTCCCGTGACGTGACACAATTGTACTCTCGTTGGCCTGCTAATCAGGACTGAAGATGGTGGTTAAGACATCCAGAAACCTTGCCGACATCTCCCGCCAGCACCATGAGGGAATTTTAATATACATACATCTGACAAAATGTACATACAAAAACACAATTGACACTGAAGAAATTAATAGATTAATTCCGACAATTAATATTGGTTAGTCAGAGTTCCAATGTTCATATATCCACTTGTCGGAAAAATAATAATAATAAAATTAACAAGCCAGGATGGGCCTGCGAAGCATGTAAAAATCATTACGTTAAATTATAGAACATGTAACACTTACATAAGCACTTTAAATTCAGTTATTAAATTATGAAATAATTTAATACAAAGTGAAAAAATTCTTAGTTTTGGACACGTGGCATGGCGGATGCCGGAACTGTTAGTATCTTGTATGTTACATTTTAACAGAACTCGAGTAAATTCAATATGCTCTTTTAACACAAATAAAACATAGCATAAGCACTGAAAAATTATATAATTAATTACGAGTGTGTCAAATTTGTGTTTAGTATGAAAACTTAATCCATGTGGCTGTTTACACCTCACTTAATCGGAGCAAGAGTGATATAACACTTTCCCTTTTATAAATTAGACTTTGCTTTCAGGGACACAGATCAAATTAACACTGTAAATGCACTGAGTTGAGTTTACTCTTGGTATCACGGCCCTTATGGGTCGTGACCCAGTTCAAAGACCTGTTCCTGCATGAACAAGTGTGATGACACCTACACAGAACGCACGGTTATACGTGGCTGGTGTATGATCAGCAGTGGGGTGGCATCAGTAATGTTTATCAGTACTGGATGTAGGCATTTGAGGGGGGAGCAAAGTTGGCTTCTGTTGCCCCCTCCCTATTTTTAGTTTTAGGTGTGTTTGTTTGTGTGTTTGTGTTTGTGTTTTTTTTTAAGCAAAGTGTTTATACCAGAAAATGATGAAACTTGTTTTGTGTGTTGTATGTGCTGCAAATTAGTAAAAATATTACTATGATATTTGTTATCTGATAAACAAATCCATAAATGCAACAGATTTTACAGAACTAATTGTAAATATTTTTAGAAAGTGTTTTGAAGCTTTAAAATTGCCTTATCTGCAAAAATTGGTATTTTGTTTCTTTCTTAAAATGGCATATACCAATTATGTATTCCGTGAAAACTACTTAGTTTCAACTTTCCGAAATGCATGTTACAAAAACTGTATTTTTGACCAACTGTATAAACGTAATCACAGTGTCTACTTACCAATAATGGCAAATGTAGACAATATATTAATATTTGTATGCAATGTAGAATATTTGACACTTAATTAAGTAAACAAAAACTGTGTCACTGCAGCACGTGACAATGCACTATCTACAAGCTTATGTTATCAGATTATGTTCAGGCTGACCATTGTACTTGCAAGACACAGCAAGTTTTCCCACTTCCTCCTGATGAAACACTCACTTTTCGTGCCGATCAGCCCACCTTCACTTTTTCCTGTCCACACTACCCACATGAAACTAATGCAACGAACGGGCAGCCAGCTGCAGAAAGGCAATTCATTTTCATCTTTTTTCCACAGTGAGAGATTTGTGACCTCTTTGTCGGTTACCAAAGGAAGAAAAAAAAAAAAGTGTTTAAAAAGTATTTTTCATTTGATAAATATTATAACTATGCAGGCATGTGTTTATTTACTGTTATACTGAGGTTATCTCTAATAGGAGTTATTAATAAATTTGATGAACCAACTATATACAATTTATGACATTTATTGAATTGCTCAGATTACAACTATATTTTATCCACAGTCAAATGGATGGCACTAATTATCAAGCTGTACTTCCTGAAGCAGGGTCTAAGGTAACACCCTACTATCCAGGCTAATCAGATAAGACTCACCACTGTATTAAACACATCAGAAACAAATTGGTCAGGCCCTCTCTGCAGGGAAGGCCAAACGGACGTAGGTGCCTCAGCTTCTGAACCTAGTCATCAGCTGGCAGCGATGTCGGATAGCAATGGCGACATATCGGCAATGGTGTGGCCCCTGGCCTTGACCGTTTCTTCTTGCATAGGTTGGCCACACTCCGGTTTGCCCCCCTTTCACTGGGCTGGGACGGTTTGCTCAGCTGCTCGAAATTATAGCATTTTGGCCCGTATCACTTGCCCATAACCTTACTCAAATCATAAATTTAAAAATGTTAAAATGTTAAAATGTTTTCATGTACAACACATTTTTGTGTTTTTTTTTTTTTTTTGCCTGCGAAGTCCTACCTGTCACCCCTTAGATGTGCTTTCCGGAGCAGGTGCCTCCCTCTCCACCCCCCCGGTCTCACCTAGATCCAGCCCTATGTGTATGTAATGTGTGTATGTACGTAATGTATGTGTGTCTCTCTTTGTAGTATTTATATTATAAACGTGCAATGATTATTCAAATGAGAAACAAAGCATAGCTGTTCACTAGTTTGCCTCCCCGAATTTATTTTCTTTATATGTAGTTCCATTGTGATGTGTAAATTACATACTGGTTACTGGTTAATGTCTATTTTACAACTTTTACCAGTTTTACCTATATTCTTTTAAGATAAAATTATAATACATTTTGTGTTCTTTTGTAAGGTACCTACAAAGATTTGCTGATATCTGAATCTGTGACTACAGAAGTTGGTGGTGGAAAAATGAATCTACCCATAATGGATGGCAAGCGCAAGAAACGAAAGAAGAAAGATTCCACAATAAAAAGTACATGTGTTCCTGAGGAACCGAAGTTCAGAAGACGCTCTGATAGTTCAAGCACTAATCCAGTGATCGTAGTGGAAGGTGAAGTCTTGCCGAGACGTGCCAGTTTTTCAGAACTGGCCAGGTCATACAGTAGTTCTAATGAACGGACGATAGTTTGTATCAAAGAACAGGAGGGTGTAGAACATAATGTTGAAGCGTGCAATGTTCCTGATGAAATAAATTATGTGGTTGTCTCAGACCAAGGTCGCATAACAGGTGTCTGCAATTCAGCTAACTGTGTAGATAGTAAGAGACGTGTAGACAGTCCTGGTAGCTTAGCTCCCGTGAATATTGTAGTTGAAGGTGGTGGTGAAAGAACTAGTGTAATCAACAAGGAGGCTCCAAAAATGGGTTCTAGCAGAACTGTGAATGGGACAAATGTTCAACCCCGCAGACTGTCCTCCCCCAGCTACATGAAGACTGCCCTGTCTGCGCGGAACAGCAGGAAGGTGTCCAGTCAGAGCATTGTGGAGCCAGGCCAGCAGGCAAAGCTCAAGTCTGACAACTGGCGGAAGCTGTACCGCTCAAGCCAGTTGTCTCTGCCCTCCCTCCCCCCATTGCTGCGCAATGGTGAGGGGCAGACTCACACCAACGGCAATGCAGACAGCAAGGAAATGCACAGGTTCAGCAGCAGTGTTGATGTGCACAGAGAACATTCTGCAAGAAAGGGAGGTGGTGGTGGCGGCTTGAAAAAAATGGTGAAAAGGTTTTTTGAATGAATCTCGTTTGTTGAGCATTCCATCTGTGTTACAGGTAGTAACATTTTTCTGTCTCCTGTGTCAACAAATGTGCACAATATTTGTTATAGGTGTAATGCGTGTACCAAAACAGAAATTTGGAAGTGCGATCACATGTGTTGGTTTATAATAAAGATCTCTCCAGCCCTATTTTTAGAATAAAATAATTTACAAGTTACTTTATGCATCACTTGGTGATATCTTAAGATTTTGAAATTGTTTTATATTTTGTGTTGGAAATTTTTTACAGCTTAAAAAAACTTTATTACTGTAGCTATAAAGCTGCTTGATTCTAATAACTATAGACATTGAAAAAGCTGAAATAGTTCTGATCCTCTAACATGAGATGAATGGATGAAACTTAACGAGTATCTAGTAATTCCTTTTTTCCCCCATGCATTGTGTGTTGCTGGTTCTTCGTTGGCAAGATCTTAAGTACAGCACAGTGTTTGAAGTATAAATACTTATTGCTGTAAAGTATGTGGGTTTTCAGTTCAGTGTTACTATTACCGTTGATGCTATTCTCATGTTACCAATTGTTAGCGAGAGATTTGACTAGTGGAACACACACAACTCAGTATGAAAGAATTGTTAAATTAGATGCCAGTGGGCATTATAAAATTTAGTGGTAGCCTTTTCCAATAAGATAAACAAGAATATCAGAATTTTTTTAATTTCCAAGTTTAAAAATTTATTCTTACTAACCAGACTAGAATATTTTTTTCCATAAAATATGTTTAGTAGATTTTATTCCACCTTCACCTAAATGGTTAGATGCATAAAATTACCAGCATACCAAGCAGTATTAAAGTGTTACGTGTAAAGACTCTTGAGATTGCAAAATTTTCAAAAAGTGTTGCACTAATCAAATTAAATCACTAGTTAAATTTATGCTCTTGCTCCAATAACATAGTTGGATTTACTTGATACTATTCACACTTCTGACAGCTGCAGCTGCAATCTAATTATATCTGGGGAAAAGGCTGAAAAATAAAATGATATAGTCTGTTCATGGTAAAATGAGCACTTTTGAAAGCCCTGCTTACGATCTACTAGTATGCAATTTGTGTATTATTCCGCCTTATCCAAAATTAACACTCGTGGGCCTCGCAGTGTTGGCTCTGAGAAAGACCTCATCTGCCAGGGGAAACAAGTCACAGCAGATAATTTTGTAATATATGAATTAATACTTTTATCATTCTTTTGAATGCCAAACTGAAAGGCTCAAACATATAAAAATGGAAGAAACTTTGATAATTCCATATTTCATCAACTTCATTTATAATTTTTAGAACCTTGCCAAATACGTCTCAACAAGATCAAAAATGTGCTTTTTTAAGTGTGTAACACTTATCATTTTATAATATTGCTCACTGTAAACTGCCTGCGTTTGTCTGGTCACCTTATATACACACACAAACTACTGAAATAAACAAAAAAAATAAACGAGACAAAGTTCTGTACAAATTTCCCCATGAACAAATTCATAATAAATGTTACATGGCATGTGATGTAATAATTGCTGCAATTCCTTGTAGTCTTCAGATAGGAAAAGCAGGCGTCTCCATACAGATGCTAAAAATCATATCGGTTGAATTTTCCATTGACCAGTAATGTTAGATTCAGTTTCCTTTTAAAATTCTAAGTTATTAAATTTCTTAATTTTTTGGAAGTTTAAACTTGATTGTTTATGAACTTAATAAAGTAAAAATACTAATGAAAAAATTTACATACAAGAATTTTTCACTTTCTGATGACTCGTGCAGCTCTGGTAATTGCTAACTTTGCAGTAATCAGATTGTCAGAGGAATATTAGATAAGTGTTTAGGCATGCTTGAAAAAATTATTTGAAAAGTAATACAGGAGAATTTGTGTATGTATTAACTATATTGAAGCCCCCTTGCACTTTGCTAACATGTGCAAGTAATTGGGTAAAGTACCAACTTAAGTTCATGTAAGGCAGATCTCGTACAAAAGCATGTTTTCAAGAATTTTGAACTAAATGAGTGATTATATTGGTTGTTCTCTGCTTGTCATGTGACCACTTATATATCAACCAGAGACGCGAGAACAGAGGATATAGCTGTGCAAAGAGGAACCGGGTAAATAATATTCATTGTAAAGAACTCTTGAGATTTTTTTGAGAAATGGAGTGGAGTTAAGATAGTTATGCTATTCCAAGGCAATCAACTTTCAACTTTTCTCAAGCAAGGATATACTTTGCTGCAAGTTTGATCTGTGAACTCATATCTCATAGAATTTTTCTGATATTCTTGCATGAGATTTCTTATGCGAGGTCTCATATAAAATTAATTTTGTTTAGTGTGAAAACAGCTTTATCTCTTTGAGACAATTTCTAGAAGTAAGGCAAAGAATTAGAGCTCAGTTTGAACAGCACTGATTTTGCTGATTGAGGATAGAAAGCTGTTGCAGTTAGTGGTAGCCACACTTCCATCTTGGAGTTAGCTACACATGGGATATCAATAAGATGAACCTTAAATTTTACTTTGGTCCATAGGAGAAATTTATTTCTAGATAAATTATTTTGTTACATAACTCAGAATGATTAAAAATCATTAAATAAAGGTTCAACATAATCAAATTCTGTGCAGTTAATAATACACATTATGTACACAAGTGCATTGAAACATTAGTATATATCAAATTTTCTTTTGTCCTATTACAATTTTTTTGTCTAATTATAAAAAATATGTGTTTAATATTTTTGAGATTGTTTTGAAATGAAATGTATTAAAAGAAAAGTTTACCACCACTTGCTACTACTCAAAGGCAAAACATTAACCTTAAAAAATTTAGAATGTGAAAATGATCCCCCACCTTACACAATTTTGTAGAACTATAAATTGGAATAAAACTTTACATACAGCGTTGGGGTAAATACAAAACTACCACACTTTAAATTGATGGAGCAGGTATGTGCCTTGCAAGATGAGCAACACACTCTTTTGAGATTAGCCTGATGAACACACTTGTTTGTAAATAGCCTGAACAATGAACAAAACGTGGAGGAAACCGGAACATCTGCCTAGGTCTAAAACTTGCAAGGACTCAGGACAGTGGACACATTAATGCTCACGGCGAAATGGGGGGGGAGGGGGGAAGAGGTAATAGTGTAAGTTGATTAGATGTCCATCTGCCACCCCCAGTACTAGAAGTGAGGTTGGACCTCCATGTTCTTTTAGATAAATTTAAAAAACGTGTGTTTAAAAATGCCTATGTTGAGCTTTGATTGTATTGGTGTTATGTATGTATAGTACTGACCAGCATAGGATAGTTCTAGTTTGCAACCCCTGTCCACAACTGTTGCCTATGAAACTGAACACCTGGTGAGAAAACCTTCACACTATTGTATTCACAATGCTACCCACTTCAGAATCCTGGTTGTAAAATTCTAGGTTATGCGAGAGTGGACTTTGATCTTTGTCGGGAGCGTTAATAGTTTTGAGACCTTTGTATAAAATTTCTTATTCTTCGGTTACATTAAATTCAAGCAATATTGTTAGCTTTAGATGTAAAGACAGAGCTGTTTCTCATTCACTGCCACAGTTACCATATTCCTGTGTAACGTATACTGTTAAAGACCGGAATTGTTCCTAGAGGTTGCATAGGCATGGCCAGAGTTGGCTACTACAGTATACTGGTAATAGATAGTGCCATTCAAAGGAGCCAGCCAACATCTGAATTAACATGCATTGTGGCCAAAGCTTGGGTAGCTGTGAAGCTGTACCTGTGGTACTACAAAATGGAAAATGAAGAACATTGGTTATTTTAACACTTCGACATCCTATATTGTGTATTCAAGGTACAATAGCTGTTTACTATTCTGTATGTAAATATCAATATGAATTATTGGCCTTGTTGCAAGATGTTCAAATTGGTTTGAATTTATTATTTTTTTGTGTAGTGTAGGTATTGCTGTAATAAAAGAGAAGTTAGTAAACATATTCAAGAGCAGCTTCTGGCCACTTGCCGATCTTCATGAAGTGCAAACCTGTCCACCTATTTTCCTACCACTTCATCAGCCTCCCTCAGCTACACTTATCTTCTTAACTTATCAGCAACCATGTGTGTTTCAAGTGTGCTCCTGGGTGAATTGTGTTCTGCCATCCTCTACGTGTGTCCATATCATTTCAGCCTTGTCTTTGTCCTGTTCGGTATTTTTTCTAAATTAATTCTTCAATCTTCTCAGTTTGCATCATATTTTGTTTTGCTCCAAACTGCTCATTAGTAATTTTACCCACTGACTTCCCTTCTGTTCTTTACCCATGTTTCCAATCTGATAATTTACGGTATGTCATATGTAGTTACCTTGCAAGCTTTGTTTAACACTTTTTTTTCTCTGTGAAATATCCTTGTTCCAGATCAAATGGTCACCTACTTCACGAACCAGTCTAATTTGACTTGCATGTTATCAGTTTCTATTTTATTTATTTTGTCTCATTGCATTAATGCATCCCCCTTTCTTCCTATATGTATTATAAGTTCACTCTTTTTACATTTAAATTCATCCCAATGGAGCAATTAAAAGCACCTTGCAAAGCGGTACACTTTTGATTTCATGGTTCCTGATACTATATCAGTGTGTGTGTGTGTGTGTGTGTGTAACTACAGTATCGCTTTTGCATCACTGCTTTTTTCCATCGTCCTTTTTAACTACCCATCCGTAATCACATTGATAAGTAGTGGTGACACTTCACTTCCTTCTTTCAGTCCGTTAATGCATTAATTATAAGCCCTTATTTCCTGTATTTCAAGTGAGGTCTTGTCAATTAAGTTTATAATACTTTTTTTCAAGCATCAAGAAAATTTTAAATACATGTGAGGCTCCTCACAATTTGCAAACATTAGGATACACATTGAGAAGGCATGTTGAAAAGTGAATTACAATTTCTGTAAAAGAACCACAACTATTGTTTTTGTACAAAGCTGTTTGTGTTTCTTTCATGTCAGCACTGTGGTAGTATATTTAATTCTTAAGAGTTCTTGGCAGCACTTACATGAAAATACAAAATTGCACTAGCTTTTCGTAAATGGAGATATTATGCAAGGTTCATTCATCTCGTGTAGATAATTGTTTTGATGTAATTTCATTGCGTGCTTGAAATTCTGACCAGTGAATTTGTGAGGTGAATTTGTTGGTCAAGACAAAAATCTTGCATTGTGTTACTTTTAAAATGTTTAAAATAAAATTAATGCACTGCAGCATTGTATTTAACATTTATTTGTGTTGAAAAAAAGTCATTAAAAGAACAAATATCTAATGCTACATTAAGTTCTATGTAATTTGGGACTGAATGTAGTTAGTGTGCTTGAGGAACTTTGCTAAGAATGGGTGACAGAAATAGTTTAATTTGCTGATGTTTGTGTAGAGTATTTAAAAATGTAGGAAGGTAACAGCGAAAGTACCAAAAAATTTTTTGGATAATTTTCAGTGTATAAAGTGACATATCTTCTGTTTGTAGTTTTGTAAATTGCAATTGAGTAAAAAATTATCTGCAAGGGTATGGCTATAAAAGTTGTCACAATATACAAGCTTATTAAGAGGGAGGGGGTTTCTTGTATTGCTTTGAAGTTTAAATACTGCAGCTGGAGAGTAAATTTTTAGATAACCGTTCAATAACGGGACACAAAAATATAATCACAGCACTGACCGACTAGGGGATAATATTTTTGTTGAATTTATTTTTTAGTTTTGTATGTGTCAGTTATCATGAAATGTCTTTATTATTTTTCTGACATGTCTAATAGTAATTTTCAAGTTTGTATTTTTGGATGCAGCATCACAGACGTAAAAAGTATCTAATTTTTCAGTGTGTATGGGTGAGATACTACAAGAAATTATTTTGTACTTACTTAATGCAGCTGAAAGTTCCTCGCCATTTTTGCTTCATGTCCTATAGAAATTCATTAGGTGACAAAGCTCGTTTGATCATTCTCGCTCATGAATTTTATATATCTTAGTTGGTATGTGGTTGTACATTTGGGAAAGAACATACTGTTATGCTGCCCAGTTACAATATTAAAACTATACTTGCAGCTTTCATGTCGGTGTGCGATTAATTAGGCGAGGAAAATTTCACACATGCATATTGAGTACCGTATTTTGGCGTGTGTAGGCAGCACCAGAAGTTTTTGAAGAAAAATTAGGGATTATTGATATTTCAAGTATAGGCTGCACAAAATATTCCTGTCAATATTGTAAAATCGCAATTCCGTAAAACATAATAAATTTTGACTTAATTTCTCCCCTACACAACATTTGTGACAGAAAATTTGTTTTATGTTGCAATGTTTACAAATATACATCGCACGATTACTATTCCACAGATGGTAACATAACTTGAGAAAGCAAAACCACAGCAACATGTTACACAAAATGGTGTCTTATCAATATGCATTTGTAGAGCCATGGTGGGCATGCAAACTACGTAAGATATCTTTTTCTTGTACAGCAGAGAAATTATTTTCTCATGTAAGACATCTATGGACGAGCTCCAACATATTTACATTTTACACGTGCGGGATGGTTATTATGTTTATGAACGCAAGTGAACAAATGACTGCACAAAATTGTGTATGCATGATTTTTCTTTCTTTCTTTCATTTATTCATTCATTCTAAGAACTAAAACATTAAAATGTACTGTGTGTTGAAAATTTCTAAACATGTTTTTGGGAAAAAAAATTTCAAAAAAAATTTTTTTATGCCAATATCTTGTATATAAGCAGCACCCCACTTTTTGTATAGTCCATTCCCGATTGGAAACGACTTATGGAAATCAACCTTTGAAAAAACACTCGAGGCATAACATGTCACCTGTTTTTTCAATAACCTGTATTCCACACATATATAACACTGGTTAACTTTAGAGTACTGTATTATTGAATAAATGAACCTTTACCTTAATATCTTCTATAACTTGTAATATTTATTTATTTTTTGAATATGAATTTACAGCAAGTGCAGGGACATGTTGGCAACGACTGGTAAGAAATAGTTCACAGTTAAAGTAATATTTTAACCTCGTTTTTTTTTGTATACTATTTGTAAATTAAATGGTGCCTATTGAAATATTTAGGTAGCTCCAATGGCAACATCTCATTTGTACAGTTTAAAATAACAGGGGAAAATATTGTGAGTAGGCCGTAATGGTACAGTATTGTTTTATCGAGCGAGAAAGCATCTGGAAAACTGTTTGCTGGGCGAGGCTTGTCGCTTTCTCTCTTTTTCTTCATCTCTTTCAAACTCTGGAAATGTCACTTCGATAGTAAGCTGGTATATTATACTTGTTTTCAATTGTAGCATATTTCATATTGGTTACCGCAAAATAATGATTTTTGAATTTGTAATTTAAAACTGAAAAGAGATTTTACTGTTTGAATATGTATTTTAATATATTTAGATATGATGACAGGGCAGTTACCTAGTGAAGTTGGCAGACATGGCGAGTTACTTTTTCTCAAGCAAAACGTAAATTGTTCTTACTCTGAAAAATATTTCAAATTAATACATCACATTTGTAGACGTTGTGTTTTTTAAACCTACCTAGGCAAGTTACGATGTTGTGATTAATCTGTGTTCCACGGCAGTAATAAATATACTGTGACTTGTGTTTCATTAATCATTTTGTCAGTGAAATGGCATGCCTTTGTGCATCGTGGTCGATATGCTGGCCCTGTGTGTGCGTGATTTCAAATATTTGATTAGCACTATTTGTACATTTTAAATGTGAACTTTTTTTTATGACGAAGTTATTTATTTGCATCCATGTATGTTTATTTATCACAACATTGTACCTTTGCCCTAAGGGGTTTGAAACGCTGTCGTGTAATGTAATTTGCCCCAATTCCAGAAGAAAAATACTAAGCCCAGCCCGATAAATTTCAATAAACTTATTAAATAGTAAGTAGCAATACATAGAAATATGAGCGGAATAAAAGTTATCGTAGGCTTATTTGTATGCTTGTTCACCGGTCATGACAAAAATAAGCAACACGAATTGTGTGCTTGAATTTAATGTGCCTTTTTCACTGGTTGTTCTTTCGTTTTAATATTTATTCCAACTGAGGCCATCCTTTTAGAGAAATGACCCAACACCAAAACCAATAACAAAAGGATAATTAGTAGAGCCCTTTACCTCACAGTTGTAACAGTGTTACACAGTCGCGGTAAAATATTAACGTGCATTACATGTATTGAGCTACGTCGTGGAAAACAAATATGTTAATGTAAAATAACCATAAGAACTGTCTTCAATTCAGGCATTTTTAAAACGTCCTAAAGCTGACCTAAATATTGTTGGAGGCCTAAACTGTGAATATTCATACAGAATGGTTTTTGGAATATGACAGAACTCTTTGAAAAGCTGTAAACAGTAAACAACACATTTGACAGGTATAAAAGTAGCAGTCACATTTCAATGTTTATTTTTAGGTGTAGCGAAAGTTCGAACATATGTACACAAATGGAATGTAAACATTGATTTTGACAGATGCCACATGGCAATGTTTGTTTACATTTGGCGGAAGGATATGAAACGGGCCTGCAAGTAGATATTTAGCAGGGCTCCGAGAAAGTTGCTTCAAATGGGGAATAGACTAAAGTAATTTTTTATGTGCGGCTTATACATGCCGAAATACGGTATATAGAATGGATGCTTGGAAAAATTAACATCTGTACAGTCTTCATGTTGAATGTGGAAGTATCCAGAGAGTTGCAGATAATGTAAGCAATATAACCTCTATAGGCTGCTCACAATTGGAGCACTTATGAAAGTCCAGTTTAGGGTCAACTTTCCCTCTTATGTCTGTTCTGTCTACCATATGTAAAATTCACATTACCATGGACCTGATCACTTTATTCATGCTTCGTCCCAAGTGAAACAGTGCAATTGTTAGAAATGTAAATGTTACCAACATGCAAATGTGTACTCTTCCGTATATAAAACAAAAACATTTTCTTAAGTAGTAATAACCTTGCACTCATATGTCAAGTTTTATTAACTATTTTTATCAATTTGCTGCCTGCCTAAGAGGAAGTATGCACACCAGTGTGAACTGTACTTTAGTGTGTGTGTAGTTATGGGTAGCAGTTCATTTTTTTTCAAAGGTTTGTTTAAAAAGTGCTAACTTAACAGTAAACAACCTTTAAGTAACAATTTGTCATAAAATATTTGTTTGACTGAACTGTACACAAGTTCAGGTTGTTAGTTTCACTTTGAAAATCATTTGTGTTTTGCTTGATACAATTTTTAATGCATGGCCAATAATATATCACTAACTTTATTTGAGAACTTTTTATGACTATTTATAAAGTAAATTTGCTTGATTACCTTTTTTAAGTAAATCTTTCGTAGGAACATAATATCTAAAAGGAAAAGTAATATTTTACTGTCCCAAATGGTTAGTCATTCTCTCTCATAGCTGATACGTAAGTACCAGAATGTGCTTAGTGAAAATGTTAAACTAATTTAATTGCAGAATTTAAATTTGTGCGATTGTAACATGTAATCACACTGCAATGCAGAAAGTTTCAAGAAATATCAAATGCAGGTGTAATGTACTCTTCATCTTGTTTACTCTAACTTTGGTATGTAATTTTCCTTTGTTTGGAAACTAAAGCATAAGTTACAATAAATTATATAATAATGCTTTCAATCAAATTGAGGTTTGCAAATGGTGGTACTAAACCTGCATGAACTGGCTCGAAGGGCAGAAAATTGAAGCTTTACTAATGTACCACTGCAAGTTATTGCAGATTTCAATTGGCTGTTAACTTGCCAACATCATTTCAAACATATTTTGTAACTTTTAAGGCACAGTTATGCAGTATTGGTTTCGGGTCTTTCATGAACTTGATGCATCTTTGTTTCAATATGAACTGCATTGGGCCTACTCAAGGTATCAACTTTCAATCTGTTTTTGTTAAGAGACAGACTTAAAGCGCACATTTATTATTGATTTTTAATACAAAACCATTGGTGTAGACATGAAGCTTTAAAGTAGCAGTGCACAAGAAAGTTTAAGAAATGTGCATAACAAGTTGGAATAATGTAAGGCTTAACTGTATAGTGAGATTGGTTAACTATAGTAGTAGAATGCAATGATCAAGAATGAAGGAAACTTAAAGATTACAGTCTAGTTTAATATTAAGTAGAGAACTTTTCACATTCAAGAAAAATTTCTCCAGCAGAGTGAAATGTTGAAAAGTTCCAAAGTAACGAAGTGAACCTTGTACTAAACGATACTAAATGTTGTGTCTTTATAAAGGTTTGATTTGTACACACCGTTCATTAATCATGCAGTATTTATGACGGTTAGTCTCTGTTTGTAACACACGTGTGTTGAGTAAACGTTCTGTATGATGCTATAATACTTAGCAGTACTTTGTGCAAACTTGGTTTAGCTTGTCATAAAACACACACACCCTCAATTTCGTTCAAGGTGCTTGCCTCTCCCCCCTGCTGAATCCTTTTTTTTTTTTTTTTTTTGCCGCTCTCCAAAAAATCGTGATTCATTAGTGTTTTCGACATTATTTGTTTTGCAATGAATCAGATTACAGCAGCAGTTGCCACATTTTTAATAACATGAATAATGGAAATGCACTAGCTGTGTGATGACTGAAGATTGTGTGGGACATAAAATTAATATTCTCTGTGTGTTCAAGAACACAGGTTTATGGTAGCTAGTAAAGATAAACCACAAAAGTGTAGTGTATACAATCGTACTTGCCAATTATGTGAAAAAATATTTTTTCACCTTCTGAATGTTCACATTTTTATGCAGTGCAACGCTTTGTTGTAAAGTGTGCATACTAGCAAAGATCCATTCAGACAAGTGTACAACAGTAATTTTATAGACTGCCTGTTGCTAAAGTAGCATCGATGACTGTTAACAAGAATATGTAAACTACGTAAGAATAAAATTATATCCCAGAAGCATAAACTTTATCCACCATTGTTGCCAAAAGTGTTTATTAATACAGAGTGGCACATTTCACAGAGTGCAATCATTTTCAAGTGCTTCTTGCATGAAAAATAAAAGTAACTTGTTACTGAAATAATTTATTTCAAAATATTCTAATAAACTTCCTTCAGTGTCACGAGTTAAGGGTGTGTATTTGCAAACCATGCATTACTCTTGCAGAATATATGACGTGCATTTTCATACTTTAGAAAGTACAGTTTTATTCTCACTTTAAAGAGAATTTTTCTGTAAATATGTATTCATTTTATTTACAGAAATTACCAATTGTCATAATTTCACGGATGCCATGTTCTAAATGTTTAAAAATAAGACGTTCAGTATAAAGTACTCTCATTACTAAGTATAAACTTCATTTATGTATGTTGTAATGAGGTTTTACTGTATTGGTACCACAATAAATATGTTGTGATTATTGTTTTAGGAGACTGCAAAAACATACTCACTACAGAATGTTTTCTCCCATGTGTGAGCGTCTTTTCTATTTGATGCCGTTTCCTGCTTAGTACAGTGTACTATGCTTAATGAGTACCACTTTGTGTAAAATGTCATATATATATTGGACACTGATTAAAATGGGTTAAGCTGTGCCTCAATTTGACTTGATCAGCTCCTGATGTTTCCCAAGATACACTCGAAAAGCTGATATTCTGATGAATGATTTTCTGAAACTGTGTTAGATTTTTAAGCTGTTATTGATGAAACGGGCCAATAATACAAAGAATAAATATTAACACTTCGTTCACATTGTCATTTATTGGAAACATATTTTTTTTTTTTTTTTTTGTTCCCCCATTTTTTGCTTCTATCCTGCTCATTTTATCCTAAAGGTAACCAAGATGAAAGCTATGCTTCAATCTTTCTTAAATTCCTTCCAATATGTCTACCAAAGAGATACTACGTAACCACACTTCCCATATTTCTTACCAGTCAAAAAATTTTAGATTTGTGGCATTAGTATTTTAGGACATTTATATACTTGAAACATTTAGTTACAGGCTACAGTTTTCATGACGAAGGGAACTGTTTGTCTGAAAGGGATTTCATGTAAAATGAATTTATTTGAGGGTTTAAGTTTATCTTGCTTATACTTAATTACTATAAAAATATAAACAAGGAGTATGAATTTCATGTGTTGGTGAATCATTTTCAAGGTAGAACAGTATTAAACACCATAATACCCAGTGCATTGAGTTGTAATTTTTTTTGGAGATGGTGCAGGCAAGTTTCAAGAGTTAGCACATGCATTATTCAAAATTAAATAGATTTTCATAAATATTCCGAGGCACCATGCTTATGACTTTCGATCAATAGTTTTGTATGTTTGAATTGCAGAAAATACTGGCTGCAAAGTCTCTTTTGTATTTTGAGGTATGAAAAAAAAACTTCTGAAATATATATTAAATTGTTTAAAATTGATTTTTTTTCTTTCTAATTATTCTGCATATTTAAATTGCTGACAGTGAAATTGCAATGTCAAAGATATATTTATATTCAATTCTTATATCTTCAGCTATTTAGGAAAAAATTATAAAGTACAGGTTTCTTCTAAGAAATAAATTGCATGCTGATTAATTACTGTTTTTGTATGTGTGTAGCTTACTTCATGGTATTTTATGCAAGACAGTCAAGATGTGAGATGCAAACCGAATGTGGCCCAAAGGCTAGTGTGTGTTTGTCACATATAATATAAACTGCAAGAAATGTGTTCCTAAATCATGAATGTGTAGTTTTTGTAAAAAGCTTTTCAGTTTGCATCATAAGAAATGCTTAGTAGACTATAATAATTTGCTACTTACTGTTGTGGATGCTAGCACAATGCATGTTGTTCCCTTTCCTGCAGCTTTCTTTTGTGTTCTCTACTTGCATTTGGTTGTAACTTGCTTCCCACAAGCTTTGTACTGTAACTTGTAACATATCTCTAACCATTCCCCATGTATGCAACAGACTTAACATGTGATGTCTTAGTATGCAGGTTGTGTATCAGGCCTCTCCAACTTAAGATACCACTCTCCAAGTATGGCTTTCCAATGAACACTATGGTTTTCGAAATTACATAAATAAGTTACCAAGAAACATTTTTTTCAATGCCTTTGTCAGAAATTGTAATACAACTCTTAGAACCTATATAGTAATGGAATTCTGAGAGTTGTGAATAGAGTTCTGATTGGTTTGTGTAGACAAAACCGCCAATAAAACGCATTACTGGCAGCTAATAGACATGAGACTCTTTGAATGCTGGCAAAATACTATGTTGATGGAGTTCAACAAAGTTACATGGAGTTGCAATGACACATCTGCATTCTTTTAATAAATTGTAATTGCATTGCCAGCAGTTTCAGGAAGTTCTTTGCAACATAATATTGCACCGACAGCATTCAAAGTAATACACTTCATGAAGCAGATTTATAGTTCCCACGTGGCAATAGAATACATCACTGAAATAAACTAAAGCTGAGAGGAAAGTGACATGTGTCCCACTTAAGCTGGCTTTTAATAAGTTGGACAGGCCACAGTTTGTAGATACGATGCCTCTGAAATATTGCTGTTTTTGTGTGTGTGTGCGCTATTCAGATGTTAGTTGTCTTGCTGGACTAACTTATCAAATGAGCTGTGATATATATGATTTATGGTATTGCCACTTTGTTTCAGTAAGACTGATAAAACTTGAAGTGTTAATGTTAATGGTATAGTGTGAAAGTGAATGTTTGCATTTCCAGTGAATGTATTTAGTATTTATAGATAGATATGGAAATATTCTGTAAATATTTGTGAATGAAGTAAATATTGTGAAACACAGTTTGTGCATTTATTTTGTACTGTTATACTTTTTTGTATTCAAAACTGTTCTGTAGATGCTAAAATAATTTGTGCTCAGTGCATGAGAAACTCATATTCTGTGTATTTTGTTTAATTTGGCAGTGATGTTCTGGGAAGGTTGCGATTACTAAATTTTAAAATCAGATTTCTTGCAATGCTGCAATTACCTTCGTTGTTTTGGCAATTCCGTAAGGATTGTTGAACAGTCTGGGAATTGACATGTAATTGTGAGTTAATAATTATATGGTATAGTCCATTCACAGTTTCTTCACACTTTTAAAACATTACCTTTGAGAGATGACCCCATGTATGACATGTTTTTGGTTGTTCCCTAAATATGCCGTGCATCACAAGCATTTTATACTTGTGTTAACCCGAAAATATTGTTGCAAGATGCCAGAGTGGTGTATAAGTTTGTGAGGGATGGAGGTGTTTTAATAAAAATAAAATAACTAAACTTGATTGTCAATTTTTTAAATAATTATTACATTAACACAGCTATTATCGGTGAATGAATGCAATATTTAACATATATATCAATTTTAATTTAATTCCATATCAAAGTCACTATTGACTACAGTCGCTTAATTCACACTAATAATTAACACATATTCAATCTATTTCCATCATTACAAATGTGTCTCACTTGTGCATCCAGTTCAGTAGTTCCACCAGTCACACTCTCTCCACTGTACTGATGCTTCGCTGTCTTCGCACACCTGTCACTTAAGGTCACACAATCCTCTAAACTCTCGCCTGTCAGTTCGGAGGCCTGTCGCTGTTTTAGTAGTCTTGCTGGCTCAATCTAGGTTTCCTGCACCCTGAGCCTTGCTGAGAGGCTAGATCATTTACCAGAACTTTCTTTAAAGATAACTCCAGATATTCAATCCAGTGACGGTCAGGGGCAAACGAGTCGCGGTTAGGCTTACTGCGACGGCTTACCTTTGAAAATCGATGCCCGATTCTAACATAGCCACCTGCCTGACCTTCATACAGCACATAGTCCTTCACACACAGAAGCAGAATGGGGAAGGGATGCAGATCTGCAACATGTAACTGTACATTATTTTTTATTAAATTGAATTTTTACTTATATTTGATCAATAAATTTAATTTTCATTTATAATTAATATGAATTGAAACGAAGAGAAAATACATGTTTTGGCAATACCTAGTAATCATACAAAATATTATTACACTTATTGTGCACGAATGTGGTAACTTGTCCTTTTGGTGTAATTTGCTAGACTTGGTTAAGCTTTGTTTGCTTGAGTCTGAGGAAGAGCCTGAAAGAACTCAAGCAAGGCTTCAGAAAAGTCGCAAGTAACTGTGAATGGACTATATGAGGTATTTCACTAAATCTAAACCGCTGATCAACATTAAAACCACTAGATGTAATGCAATCAAATCTGATGGTTATGGCATAACAGTGCTACTCTCACATCAGTGTTGTGCATATGCCAAGGCTAGCTGCATGTTTGTGGTTCTTGGCAGTTCACATGATGCATCTGAATATGCTACTGTTGTGGGATTAACAGTCATTCTGTCTTCATATTATGAACATTGCAATGTATCTGCAGAAGGGTTGCCCTCTTGTAAGGGTTGAGCCTGCATTTTCCTGCCTGAATATTAGAAATACAGATTTACAGATGTCAAACTACACTGGAAATATATTTTTACAGACTAATAAAAGTAGTTACTTTTTATCTTTTAGCCGTTTAGTTGTTTACCCAAGCTGCAGGCAGCAGCTCAAGAGAAGTACAGTAAAACCCCTCTATTATGATCCAATCCCGAGAAACCACCGTAAATAGTTTGGGTTGAAAATTTGAGGCACGCCTAAAAATAGGTACAGTAATCCCTCGCCAACCAGTATCTTGAATCGCTGTTTCAGATATACGCGGATTTGTTTTTGTAAACCTTTTCTCCAACCGCGGTACTAGTTTCTATTATCTGCGGTTTTCAGTCTATGGAAAACTAGCCCTTACTGATATTGTTGGTCGCGCATTTCTCAAGTTACTATCATAGACTTTGACATTTGTTGTTCCAAGCAGGGTGAAGCAATAAATTACTTAATGCCAGAAGGGGACACTGGTGTATTGTCTGTGGAAGCTCGGGAAGGAGGGGGGGAGAGTTGTGCAGGCCGGGTCAGCAAGGATTCTTTGTCCTAGTCTCATTCTGCCGCATCTGCCTTACTCCGTCTTATTTTTCTACCATTATCCCTCCTCTTTTGCTGTAAAAACAGCAGCTTATTACTCAGACTAGTTTCTTAATCAGCATATGTAGGATAACTTAAAATTTTATTCATTGCCCTTTTTTTATGATTATTTTTAAGTTTTTATGCATCCATGCCTACATAATATGCTAATTTTTTATGGTGGACAATTGTTTTTTCATGTGATGTGAATTTTATGTGTGAAGTGAATAAAGAGAAGTGTGTGCAAATAAAATGTGTTATGTTATGGGTACCATATTATGGAGAGTGAGGCAGTGTGCATGTATAGGCAACGTCAAAATTTTTTTATGAAAAATTCAGGATAATTAATATTTCAAGTAGACAGCATTAAATATTTATATTCCCGTAAACATTGCCGGGTCTCATCGTGTCCGTGCAGGGGCCAAACATGCCGCCTACATTTAGTATAAATTCAACACATTGACCTAAATCTCATCTATAAGCATGTTTTCCCAACGCCAGGTTGCTGTTACGAAGTGAACCGGCCCTGTAACAGTGGCCGCCCGCCATCTTGTAGCGACCGACCGACAGCTGCTCAGCCTGAGGATCTAGGGCCGAGCTTCAGCAGCAAACCGCCCACCTTCGCCCGGCAGAGGATCTAGGCGCTCACCCAGCTACGTACACACGGCAGCCAGCAATGTATTCGCTGCCACCCCAACAAGGGCTGGTCCTATATGCCTTTCTTGGGTATCTAATCAGGAGACATCCAGCTATTAAAGTATACATATTTATATTTAATTTAAAAAGTGGTTTTTTATGTGCTAGAGATGATTGAACATGAACTTTGCGCAAAAAAAGGCAAGTTTGGGGAGTTAAGGGAAAAAATTTTATTACGACCTCCAGAACCGTGAGGGGTCGTAATAGAGAGGTTTTACTGTAACAATGGACAGCTGCAATTATCTGGCATGACTCTTGACAAGTGATACACACTTGACTTTTTTTTTCCTACGTATTGTGTGCGCCACATGTCCCAGACGAGACATGAACCCCAATCAGCTGCTTCAAATGCCACTCATTAGCCGTGATATAACAGTCAGTTAATGAGAAATATAGTTTGTCACTTAAGAGCGATTCTGTAACATCAGTTTTCCTACAAATGTTGGCACAATATCGAAAATCCTCCTTAACTACGCTGCGGGGAACGAGAATTCTTGTTATTGTAACGACAAGTACGAGATCCCTTGGTAACATTCAGATTTGATTCACACTGCTGAAGTCCATAAGTAAGCAGTAGTGTATTGACTAATTCTCCTACACCATAAACAAAAACTAGAGTAAATTGAACCAAATTGGTGAAAACCAGTGAAATAAGCTTCATTTAAAACTGTCGCAGAGTCGATAGCTGTTGAGAGTGCTTCTTGTAACTTTGTAAAATAACTGGTATACGTGAACAATTTTAACCTCGTAAGCTGAAAATACTCAAATTAAATTTCAAAGTGCAAAAGCAATTCAGTTTGACTTAAATTAGCTCTTACACCTTGTAAAGCAGTTTTATGTACACAAAATGCTGATTTATTTCACAAACACACAATATTTGATGTGGCGATACTAATACGCTTAAGTTACTATTGCCATAATTTATGCAACCAAGCAAACCTTTACCACTGTTGTTGTGGTAGAGTAGTGGTTAGCGTGATGGTTTGTCATGTGCATTATTTAGTAAAATTTTAGGTTCGCGGGTTCAATCCCATCGACTTCCGGAAATTTTTTTTAGAGTTTTTTATTTTACTAAGGTTTTATTATAACATTCTGGTTGATATAGTTTGATACAATAATATTAATAATGTGAATAAAACCACAATTCTTTTACTAAACTTGCGCACATAGATAGAGGATAAACAAATATAATTATACCCAAGTTTGAAAATTATATTCTATGTTTATTATGTAAACAAAAGTTATAGGTATGCTAGTAGGTTTGTTTAATACAGCTCCTATTTGAGTGATAACCGTAATCGCTGGAAAGAAAAATTTGTGTTGTACCAACACTAGCTATCATTTAGTGCCAAACTTTACTGCGTTATTTTAATGTGTGGTTAGGAAATTATTCAAATGCATTATTTTCATACGATTCATGTTGGGATTTGAACGTGAAACACACAAACCTCGCAGTATGGGGATTTTGCTCTATGCCTCAACCAACTTTGCTATCACAACAACTTGCAAGTTGAGGCCATTAAGTCTTTTATGTTGAAGTCTAAAATGTATGATGCATTTAAATATGTTAATTTTTATATACGGAGCAGTCAAACCGCCAAGACATTATACAGTATTTTAGAAGTTCTACTTGTGTACTTTATTTAATTAGATGTTGTTTTTAACTCTCTGGCTCTATCTCCCCCCACCCCTTTTCTGTTCACAATAATTGGTATCAGAAGATGTAAATAAAATTTTCAGTTCATTCTTTTCCACTGATGTTACAGAATTGCATCCTCGATACGCAGCTATCGTTACATCATATGGAGTTCGTTATTAGTTGTACTGAAATAATTTGTTTCGACACACACACCAGAAGAGTTGAATCCAGCATTAAAGCATCAGTCAAATGTCACCCGTGCCCATTAAGCCCCTTGAAGGGTACCAGCTGGCAGTGAGTTACCCCTAAGTGAGCTGTGGATACTGTCTGCACACGAGGAAAATTACCCCAGCCTCTCATCTTCCCCAAAAGTGCAGCACTGCCCAGAAGGGAGAGGCTACACGCACTGAAGATGCCAGACAGCCAAGGAGGCCTGAAGCAACTGCTTACCAGGTGTATATGGCCGCTGTTAGGTTATGTTCCAGGAATTAGTTATTTGCAAACAGTTCTTTCTTCTTAGTTGTTTGTCAGGTTAACTTTGTGTATGCATGCAATTATCACTGCCAGTGTTTTTTTTTTTATTGCACAATGGCAAACTCTGGTGTTTGAAGTGAAACTCGGTGTTGTTTTGCATTCCGTTCGGTCGGACATCGTGTGGCCAAGCTTAGTCGAAAATTAACAATTTGGTCCGAGTTGTATAAATGATTTAGATAATAAATACAGTCTACAGTTGTAGCTTTAATGTGGCAACACCGGTACATTGCTGTGTGTCCATGTATTCGTGATGGTAAATGTACTTTCAGATCAGGCCAGGTTATGATGCCTTTGTGCTGCTACCGCGTTCATGGTATTGTTTATCGGTTATATTCCTTCGTCTCACGTGACGTGATCGCCTAAAACACATTCAATAATGGCTCAAAACAAGTTCAAACTTGGTTGCACCCTAGTAAAGTGTAGAATACAGACTTCTTACACTCGCCGAGCAAGTTGAAGTGGATTCAAGTCGTGCAGGTTTATTCCAGGCTCTCTGCAGAGACTTGCAATAACTGAAAGGTGAATTTGAATAGAATCTTCTGCTAGCAGCACAAGCATCTGAAATTGATTCGGTTGCTTCTAAGCGCTCTCACTCGAACAGAGCAATGTGATAAGTCCAACCATGCAAAACTTTCCAGTTAAAATCTTCCAAAATTACAGTTGTTGACATTTAAGGGCATAGTCACCAAGTGGATGAGTTTGTATGACCTGTTTACATCACTCATTCACAATAACAGCTCGCTGTTGGTGGTTGAGAAACACGAGTATCTGCTCAGGTCGTTATCAGGGGAATCCAATTTAATAAAATCACTTCCACTCTCTGCTTAAAATTATAAACTGGCTTGGGAAACACTCTTCAAACTATATCAAGACCTGCGAATCATTGCCACCATGCACTGGGATAACATTATGCAGCTTCCAACACTCGTCAGTGCACCTGAGCAACTACATAACATGGTAGATGTGATAATAGAGACACTGTAGGCGAGAGGAGCTTTGTTTTGTTAAAACATTGTATTACCAAAATTAGATAAGGGCATGCACAACTAATTCGAGCCGACTCGTAAGAATGTCACCTTGCCTACCTTTGATCAGTAATTACATTTTCTTGAGTCACGTTGAGAGGCTCTGCTGTTAGCCAGGAGTGGCATGTCAGCAGTCTCTTGGTTATGATCTGTTACAAAGGGTACTGTGTCTGGGCCTGGTTCAAGTGCCGAGAGTGTATTTATGGCCACCTCTGGCAGAAATGTATGTGCTGCATGGCAACGAACCCTTTCAATTTATAATTATAAATGTCCTGTATTTCTTGCACGATTGTTAGGTGAGAAGTGGTGTGAGGAAACAATCTCTGTTTCAACTGCTTAGGTTCACATCATGTAAAGGATTGTACCTCACAAAAGGAATGCGTGCATTGCCACATAGGCCATAATACTCTCCTTCATAGCCCTGCACCTATAGTTGGTACATAAGATGACACCACCCCTCCAGTTTGCCAACCATGACAAGAGGAGCAAATTGAGGTCCCATGTGCTGTGGTGTCAAGGATCTTTCGCAGTGACTGTTAAAAGTTTCGCTGTTGGGAACAGTCTTGGTTTACATTAAGGATGTTAATGGTGCTTTAATTCAAGTTTGTGCTCTTTTATATTCAAGGTCGCAATCATCCTTTCTTTCAGAAAGGTGTGTCCAGAGGTTGGTATTGCATCAATGCAGTGCTCGGGTGTTAATGCCAACAGGGATAAGGTGACACTCGCCTTGTTGCCTTTGCCAAGGACTGAACCTAGTGTTACAACAGAAGGTGCAGCAAGAATGAGGGTTAAGAACGGGTCGACCCTACCTTTGACATACCTGGGCCAATTGACATTCTGTTGAGAGCAGATGTTTACCCAGACTTAGTTTCCTACTGCTCTGCATACTGTGTTTGGCTGGGTTGTTATGGAGAAGATTGACTATGGAGCAGTTGCTGCCACCCTACAAAGGTTTTGGGAGTGCAAGGAATTGCCTGCAGAGAAGTGTGTTAATCCAGAGGATGTTGAGTGTGAACACCACTTTGTTCAGACTCTGTCGTACTCCTGAAGAACAATATGTGGTTAGACTCCCCTTCAAGCATCCTCCATGACCTTGGCGACTCCTATCCTCCGGCAGTAACCCGGCTACACAGTTTGTCTCCTCAGGAGCCAGCCAGAAATCAAAGGAGAATAATGCATTCCTGAAAGAATTCGAGACATTGGGACAGTCTATTACATTTCTCATTATTGTGTCATTAAGGAAAGAAACTCCACAACGAAGTTATGGCATGTATTTGATGCCGCTGCTCCTATATCTGGGAACTCACTAATGGTGTGCTAATGACGGCCGAAACTAAAAAGGGATGTAGTTGAAATATTAACTCATTTGTGTGTCCATCCAGTAGTATTTACCATGAATATCTGTAAGATATACTGCCAGGTATTAATACATTCAGAAGACGAGCCATATCAAGTGATTCTGTGGCGAGAGAATCCACAACTACCAATCAAGACATAACTCTATACTGTAATATATGGTGTGTCTTTTGCCCCATTGTTTAGCCATGAGAGCTCTACAGCAGCTTGCCATAGATGAACAGATCAACTACCCTAATGCAGCAAAAGTAATGGAAGACATCTTCATGGATTACATTATAACTGGTGGATCCTCAGTTTCAGAAGCCCTTGTGTTACAGAGAGAACTAATTGACCTACTTGAACAGGGAGGTTTTGAGTTAAGGAAATGGTCAAGCAACTGTAAGTCTGTAATGGAGGCCGTACCAGTGTCTCAGTGTGTCCAGTTTTCAGGAAGCCAAGGAAGTGATCCAGGTGCTAGACCTTGAGTGGGATGCAATCATTGATGCATTCTCGTACCACATTCACCAAGCAACTGCAATCATAGCCAAGCGTGCCATCCTCTCTGGAATTGCAAAAATCTACAACCCTTTGGGTTGGATTACACCGGCTGTGTTCCGTGCAGAGCTATTCCTTCAGAAGTTATGGCTCCTGGGCCTTGACTGGCATGCAGTTCCACCTGATGAGGTGATGGAGGATTGGCAACAATTCATTACCCAGATTCCAGTTCAGTCAGAGCTGCATTCCCCACATTGTATCTCCAGCAAAAAAAAAAAAAAAAAAAAAAATAGCCTATCAGATTCATGGATTCAGTGATACTTCGAATCATGGCTATGAAGCAGTCGTATATTTAAGCAGTTCAGGCAGCAGTGAGACAAGGGTACATATTTTACTGAAAACTGTCTCACTTCATCTACTGTTACTCTAAGCACATCTCCTTTTGAAATTGATTGTGACAGTAGAAGGTATTCTCTCAAAAGCACATTACAGTTGAAAGTACTACAGCATGGTGTGACTCGACTGTTAATCAAGATGTCCCCACACACTGACGACCTTTGTGGCAAACAGGGTAGCACACATTCAGGAAAGTAAAGTTGCAATTCGCTGGCAATATATTCAATAGCGAGACAATCCAGCTGACTGTGCTTCCAGCAGTTTGACACCTAATGAGCTTGTGGGGAATTTGCATTGGTGGCACAGACCGGTATGGCTGACATCAGAAGAGAGTTACTGGCCACACCTTGCACGGCACCAACAAGAATGTCCTCTCATTTGTATGTCACAAGGCCTCAATATTCAGGATTATATTGAGAAGTTCTCCTGGCCGAAGATTACGAGTGTCATGGCCTATGTAGTTTGATTTATTACGAATCTGAAGGCATCTGCTGATAAGCGAAGTGTTGGAGCATTCATAAGGGCTATGTTTGAAACAAGTTCTGCAAGACTCGTTTAATGATAACAGAACTCATTAGACAAGGGAAGGTGTGCTCACCCAGTCTTAGAAGACTATGCCCATTCCTCAATTCAGAGGGAATTGTGCATGTGGGTGGATGCTAACAGAACTCGGATGTCAGTTTCAGTACAAAACATCCAGTGCTGCTGCCTAAGAAAAGTCATGTTACGAACCTGGTGATTTGAACCGTATCCCTACATACTGGCATCAACACTATTCTGTTTGCAATTCACAAGGATTATCGGATTTTGTCAGGAAGAAGTGCCGTGAAAGCAAAAGTGTTCAAATGCATGTAATGTGTTCGATTCAGTGCTACTCCAACCGTGCCTACTATGGGGAATCTTCCGACCAGAAGAGTATGTTCCAATAGACCTTTTCTTGCTGTCTGTATTGATCTCGGAGGTCCATTTGCAATCAAGGCATCTAACCTTCATAATGCTAAGGTGACAAAGCCCTATTTGTGTTTGTCTGAGTACCAAGGCAGTTCACCCCTAAGTTGTGACAGCTCTCTGTATAAATGCCTTTCTCAATGCTTTCTACAGGTTCACAGCCAGACGAGGATTGTGTAAGGATGTTTATACCAATTGTGGCACCAACTTTGTGGGTGCAAGTCACTATCTGAGTTGCACAAACTCCAAATTGCGGACAGCTTGGCTGAAAAGGGAACAGTGGCACTTCAACCCTCCATCTGCACCACATTTTGGGAGATTATGGGAAGCTGGTATAAAGTTGACAAAATATCATCTGAAATGAGTTGTTGGTCAGCAGGTCCTCACATTTGATGAGCTGATTACTATCTGTACTCAGATTGAAGCAGTGTGTAACTCACGACCATTGTGCACACTTTTCACAGACCAGAATAATCTAGAAGCACTTACCCCTGCACACTTTCTTATTTGGTTCACCACTGAGCTCACCTCCATGTGATAATTATACAGACCTCCCGATGAAGCAACCGGGCAGGTGGCAGCTGTTGCAGCAACCAGCATAGTACTTCTGGCAGTGGTGGTCCAAGGAGTACCTGCACACCCTGCAGCTGCGTAGGTGGGCCCAGAGTCGTGGTGAGCGCAAGGTGGGTAACCAGGTGCTACCGAAGGATAACCTTCCTCCACTCAAGTGGCAGCTGGGATGGGTCAACATGCTGCACCCTGGCAGTGATGGTGTGCCAAGGGTAGCGACAATCAACCTGCACGAGACAGCTTACAAGGCCTGCAGTCAAGATGTGTCGCCTTCCCATTGACTGAAATTTGTGTAGAGAGATTAACTTAGCCGTGTGGAAAATGGTAAATTTTGGTGGACGTATGTTGAGTTGTGTCAAGGCTTAGTTATTTGCAAAACAGTTCTTTCTTCTTAGTTCTTTGAGGGGTTGACTTTGTGTGTGTGCGGTTATTTTTTCACTGCCACCAACTGGTTTTTTCTTGTTTATTGCACGTGCCACAATTTTACACACTGGTGAACTCTAGTGTCTGAAATGAAACTCAGTGTTGTTTTGCATTCGGTTCAGCCAAACATCATGGTGTCAAACTCGGTCAGAAATGGTTAACAGCCTTGCACCCCCTAGAAACATTGGTTAATTCTCAGCATTTCACTTCAGCACAACTTGTGCTGGAGCGAGTTACCTACTATCCTCACGAAGAACTCTCAAGTGATCCCCAGTGAATAACACCCGATGCCTTCAAGCACCTGCTGCAACCCGAAGAGTCAATTACCCCCCCCCCCCCCCCCTCCCCATCATCATCATACTTACACTACAGGAGTACCCAGAGCCTCGTCAGGACCAACACAAACTTCAGTAAGGGTTTAGTTGTTCTACTTCCTCTCAAGCAGACAGGCCACTTCACCAGTCTTTCCTAACTTAATTTCCATAAGTTACCTGATTGGTAAGATGGTGACAATACAGGTTACTGTGCCTATTGTGAACCAAATGTACATGCATTCAGTCTATCGAGTACCCTTTTCTAGAGTTAACCATGTCCATCACTCATCCTGGAATGGAGTGGCAGGGGACTGCAGTATTGAACCTGATGCCCATCTCTAGAGTAAGATTTAACGTACATCGAAAATGCTATGCATTAATAGGCCACTCATACTGACTACAAATTCTTGTGTGTGCAGTACAACAGAGCCATCTACTAGAAAGATACATGAAGCAACTAGGCCACCCAAGTCAGCTAACATACGCCTTCCACTGTAGAACCTACCCGCACATGCCATTTGGCTGCAGAAGGAGCAGCCGGTGGAACGACAAGACTACTGCTCCTTACAGACCGCCAGTCTCGGGGTAGCTCACCCATACCAGCCTTCAGCTGCCTGCCCCCCCCCCCCCCCCTGGAAGCTCATCACATAGTAGTCCACTTTCAACTGGATTTAACCCTAGTACTGGGGGTTGAGCCAGAATTGGCCACCAGCACAGTGCTTCTAGACCCAACACCCTCTGGCAGACATGAGTGGGTCCCTCCATGCACAGCAGTTCCAGCCCAAGGATCAGCTCCAGCTCCGCAGGACTCAAGCCCACATCAGCCTTGGGTGAGGAGTGCAAGGTCACCTAGAGGCATCACCTCACACAGCCTGACTACATGCCCTGCAGGTAACCTACCTGCCATACCCTATTCAAGGGGATAGTGACTCAGATGTCAGATCATACACACACTGCCTCATTAGTGTCTGACGCAAAACCTGTGCACCCTGACCTGACGCAGTAAGAATCTATAGATGTGGACACGCTCCTCCTAAGCCCTAACTAATATGCTGCAATAGTAGTTATTTATGGTGCCAAAGTCAAGTTAAGAAGTGTATGACAGAATCAGGTCAGCACGACACATTAAGTGAAGGTCGGGAGCAGTCTGGCGAAATATACCTGACCTAGAGGAGTCCAGTAAACGCACCGTGGCACCCAATCCGATTTATGAAGAAGGCATAGCAGACCGCTGCAAGAGCTCCACGATGGCCATGGAACCAGAGCACCACCGAACTGAAAGGTGCCAAATTACTTCATGCAATGGGAAGGTCAACACCAGATACAATAAGCCCACTGGCAAGGTTGTTTCTACTTGTGCTTATAGTGGATGGATGAATCCTGCTACACCGATATATCTGAGTTCTGGTGCGAGCAGTGCAGTCTTCAACAAGCCGCCCACTGTGACCAAGTCAGCTGCTCAGGATTTCGACCTACACAGTCAGGTGCATGATGTGTGTGCAAACTTTCACCACTGCTGTATCGGTTGACCCAACGAGGGTTTCACTACGCCCAGACTAGTACACTGATGCGAAGTGTGTAGAAGGGCAGGAAAATTCCAACCTGTCACTCCAGGCATCCCTAGTATTGAGTCAGTTCGGAGCCCAGACGGACCGCAGTTATTGGAAATTGTAGGTAGACCACAGGAATGCGAACGCGAGCTTAGAGCACACAGAATTCCACTCGAACAATGGGTAACAAAAGTTCAGAAACAGATGTCCAGAAAAGATCAAGACTGATGGGAATTCATTACTGGATGGTCTCAGTTGTGCAGTCGACTAGTTACACAGTACTCTGGAGAGAAGGTGCTAGCCCACCTTGCTTACCACGAAATTCCATAGTTGTTACCAAGCCGCCAATGAAGAGGCTGAAATCTTCATCCAGAGAAAGGTGCAGATGTACAGACGTGTAATCCCCAAAGGTAGCAAGAAATATTGCGAGATCCATAACCCACATGCTCCTTCCTAACTTGCTAAACTTCCTACAAACTCCGCGCCCCCAGATGCTTGAAGACCTCATTGAGAGGGCCAGGCTTTAGACACCTAAACCCCCCCACATAACTACTTGATGCATGCCTGGCTGAGACGAAGTTCTACACTGTGGGCATGTTAGCGTTGGGGTTTGAACCAACGACTGTGGATGTTGAACACAATTCCAAACTTTGTAAAATAGGTTTTAATAAAAGTGATTTTATTCGCAAGTACTGTAGAGGTTCTATATCGCAATGCCGGTATTCTGAAAAACATAGGTGAGACAGGGACCTAGGTGCCTGGCTGGTATACAAGACTGGCCTGGTGGGCTGTCTTGTCGGGACAGTCAGCCAGTCACGACCCTTCACCTTAAGTGACTCGCTACCTGTGGTTTGCTGGGTAGAGAATTGTTCATCTTTGATGACAGATTCAGTGACTTGGCAGGTGGTTGGTCGTCTGGATGACTCGCTGGCTGAGATGATCTTTGGATCTGTTGCGGGCTGTTGAGTTGTTTCAGTGGGCAGCTCGAGGTTGCATAACCATGGGTTAGCTAGGCCTAAAGGACGGTCCTTCCCTCTTAAGAATGGCTCTAAAATTGTGTATGGCTGGTCTTCTAACTCAAAGGGGGAAATAGTGGTTGTGGCAAAAGAGGGGGTGAGATTCTGTTATCACAGGCAATATGAACTTTGCCCTGTTGGTTAAAAATTACTACAAAGGGTAGTAGATGGAAGGGGTAACCAAGCTGTATTACCTTCAAACGTGCATATCGACCTTCTTCAATTTTCTCCGGACACTCCGAGAGCATGGCATGAGGAAGGGAACAAAACAGCCCACTGAAGATAAGCCAGTGCCTATTTCTCTACTGTTTACTCTTGGATACTCAGACTTGTGACGATACCCCATGTTCCTATCATTTGGCCTGTGCAAGCGGTGGACGGTGTGTTAGGCAAGCCACGTCACTTCCTTGCCGAGATATCCAGGTATGGTATCAACAGGAAGTCAATCAGCCTAAAGTAATTTCAGCTCCTTTCCAACACTCAATGGAAGCAGTGGTGGAGTATGGAATATTCAGTCTGGTCAATTTATCTAGTGGAGGAGTTCCTAGTGATTCGGGCTCCATCAAACTCTACCAGATTAGCAGAGCTCGAGTGGCCTCTTACGGCGTGTGGCTGTAGCTTAGTGCTGCATGATTTGTCGGCTTTTCCTCAGGGTTGCATTCATGCAAGGTGAACTAACTACTATCAAGAAGATAGACAACAAAGAAAGATGGAAAAACACTATTATTGAGAGTAATAGGAGTTAGTGCGGAGCCACCGTGTTTCTAAGCCAATACAACTTGCTTACAGAAGTTACCTAACATGAACGGCCAGGTGAGGGCGACCTGGAAAAAAGCTAAGTGGAAAAGTGTGTAGGCAAATTAAAACTGGCTAGAAAAGTTACTATTTAGTTAATGCATTTAACAGGGGTCCTCTGAAGGAACACTAGGGCAGACAGCTACCAGAAGGGTAGTTGTCAATGTTGCCACACCGCCAGGTGGGCAGGGGAGGCCCTGAAGGGATGCAGATGTGACCTGCTACCAAGAGGTTCTAGGTTCCGGACCAGGAGGGGATGGTAGGTGAAAGCAAAGTCTTCAGGAGCCTCTCGTATGGTGGAGTCTAGCAGAGGGTCAGTAGCTGCTGAAGAAATGGCGAACTTCTGGTCGGTGATGTCTTCAGTTAGGTTGAGATCCTGGCCCTTGCGAGTGGTGGGATCTCCGAAATCCCCAGTGGTCACGCACCCCAACGGCTGCCTCCAGCCCTTGAGAGCGGTGGAGGAGAGACTATACTAAAGAGCATTGGCCATGCCAGCCCTTTAATACTAATTCCAGTTATGCTCGGAGGTCCAGGGGTGCATGGGGCGGGTGAGAATTCCAGGATGCTGGAGCAGCTCTTTCATCCCCTATCCTGACAGCGGATGCTGACTCATCAGACAGTACAATCTTCAGCCGGGGGGGGGGTGTTGGTATGACAACTTCTTGGCAAGTCTAGGTGAACAGTACAAGCTAGGATCACGTGTCTGTAGTACCCTGCCTGTAGGCACGGGTCCCGCCTCTTCAGTGCTTACAAATTAATAACCTGCCCTGGTATGAACATTGCACTCAAAGATGGGGCAAAGTCGAAAAGTGGAGTGCACATCCTAAATGCACAAGAATGCATCATGTGTCATATGCAACTTGAGAAGAATCAATAAATATTTTTTAACCAGCAAGTCGTGAGAGATAGACAAACAAAACTCACGAAAATTATCTCGAAAATTACATGAATTTTCTTGAAATCCTAATATAGTAAAAACTTATAATAAAGCACTTTAAGACACTGCACACTCCTCACTCTGTAACCCACATTAAAGAAACTCATTTAGGGAAATCACCTTATCCGTAGAGGGGAAGAACCTATTTGTGGAACCTCTTCAGTCTAACCTTGACTCGTTTAGTTGCGTGTTAGCTTTCTGGTGCGGTGCAGTTCAGAGTAGCGATTGGGTGATGAAAGAAATACATGTAGGGTTTAATTACTTATTTTGTGACAAACTTATTTGTTTATGGCGCCACTACCCAGCGGTGGTTGACATGCAAGTAATATTATATTGTTACTCTATGTTTAGAATATTCCTAAACTCATAAATAATGAAGATTACATGTTTAACTACTGTATTAAGAGTAATATTTTAAAGTGTACAGTACTAAGTTCCTTAGTCAGCTTATCGTGTAAGACGATGTTTTTAAAAAGGAAATCATATGGAGCAGGTTACAAATAATTAAGTACATCGAGTTCCTGGTACTTAAAAATAAAGTTCAACTTTAATTCCCACTATCTACATCTTTCTTTCACACAAAAAAACTTCTGATATATTGATACAGCAATATCCATATTTTTGCTTTTGATTCCCATCACTATAATGAACATGTCTGAATGCTGCGATGAGGAAGCCTAGGGTGACAAAAAAAAAAAAAGTTTGTTGGAATCCACAGATCCCACACCACAAAAGATAAAACTGAAATGCAATAAGAATTCATTAATTAAATAAATATATGAAAAAAAGTGTTATGGCATATTACCACACTAGTCATTAGGCCAAAACTTCTTTGAACAAAGTCAATTAAAATGGAGTGGGGAGAAAAACGTGCATCTCACCTAAATAATAAGATCCATTTGTTATTGCTGAAAATAATAAAATGTAAAATCAAGAACTATGCAGTTGTAGTTACTATAAGGTTAATGAGAACCATTCACTGTGGGACTCCCAGAACCAAGCTTCCCTTTCTAGCTTGTATCAGCAGTATCACACCAGCCAGTTTTTGCAGAGCTACAATGCCCTCCCAGAACAGCATCAATTTCAAGAGACAGTGAATGAAAGATGGTCACACGATATGGGTACGCCACCACCATAAGGCCCTGATCTGATCAACTGAAGTACGTAAGCAGTAAACTACTTCCTAATGTTGGTCTTGCACTATGATAAGGGTGCCCAACTGCAGTAGCCTTTTCTCAACACAAGTTGGATGCACAGTCATGGTACACAGGCACAATATGGGTGTGCATGTTCCTACGAACAGGTCCACCACACTAGTGACAAATTTAGACGACTAGCCATCCAGCGGCCTTTTTTCACCCCTACCTCGCTTGATGGGAACTGCAACACCTGCTGGCCAAGAGAAACATAATCTTGGCACAAAGAATAATGTCCGAGCTTATGAATGTGATATCTGAAATGCTACCATTTGATACCGTACAACTGTGGACCGATCTTGCATCTTGAACCTTATCCCTTACCAACTTCCATAGCAGCATAAGAATAAACTGCTGCAGCGACGATGACCTGCAGCCAAGGCTAACACTCCCCGCACCTCTGAGCTCCTGTATGAGATTAGTATAAAATGTCTGGCACAACCAGAAATCTTCAGTCTCTGCTCCTCCACTGCCTTCGTATAGGGCCAGAGATAGCCATCCGGGTGCGCTCCTGGCTAGTACATCCGCAGACACTCCCGCTCTTCCGGGCCCGGAATCTCTACCAGCTGAAGACATCACCGACCAGAAGTCACTTCTACAGCAGCCGCAGACTCCTCTGCTTCTGGAAGACTTGACCCTTCAGAGGCTCTTAAAGACTCCCTTACCACTCCTAGTATCAACCCCAGAAATTGGTGACTGTGACTTCAACATTGCCGCTCTGGTAGATCTTCAACACTTATTTTCCTCCAGAACAACCGGTGATAGTTAGGCTAGAGTTGTTGAACACTTAAACTAACAGGATTATCACCTCTAATTTCCCTTTATCTTTTGATCCAGGTTGCCTATGCCTGACAGTTTAAGTTGGCCTAAACTTCCATGTCAAGTTTATTTAGCTCCGGAGGTACTACATGGCCACCGTGTTTTATTACTCGACTAATATAATACCCATTAAGTGGCCACCCGAGCTCTGCCCAACTGGCAGAATTCGGTAGAGCCTATACCACTAGAGACTCCTCCACCAGGTGAATCGAGCAGACTGGGTAATTTCAGACTCCGCCACTACTTCTTAAGGGGCTGGAATCAACTTGGACTGATCAACCTCCTGTGGATACCACACCTCAGTTTCCGGTCCACTGCTCTCTAGGGACGGACAAAGGGAGCAATTGGTATTGTTCCTGTCAGTGTAGCCATGTCTTTCAGAAGTACACTGTAGGGACTTGAGTTACCGGCTTACCTTTTGAGAGGCTGTATTAGTACCTATCCCCTTATGCCATACACCCAGAAAGGTGGTGTGCGGAGAAGGTTGGAACGGCCGCATACATCTCCACTTGCAAAACCCTACCCCCTAAAGGCAATATTACACGATACCATCTACCGTAAAAGCTTGTGCAAGGTCCACCATAGCAACTGGTGTACGAACTAATGTAGCACCCTTCGTGGCATTTCCTACCTAGTATGGCCAGATTTCGTAATTGGAAACATCCTATTTTTCGTGGCAGGTTCCATAACGGCTCTCGTACCTGGCCAATCACTTTGCAGTTTCAGAAACGTAAAGTGCTCCCCATGGCTACTACTACAAATGAGTTGGAGGCGTTCATTTCGGTTTCTTCATCTCGATTTTACATTTGTGAGGTTGAAACACTTTCAAATAGATTAAAAATATGATAAATAATATTGGCCATGACAACTTAATCACTGTTTAAAACTGTTCTGGATACTCAAAATATTACCTACTGTATGAATAAATTAAATCAAACTCTTTATGATGACTGCAGTATATAAATTCCACGTGCTGTGCGGATTGGTAGTGCAGTAGAGTAGTCACAGCGACTGCTGTTAACATGTGACTTTTGGGCGTGAGTTTGAAACTCTGCCAGACCAAATTTTTTTTTAATCATCATTAGATTTTACATGTTGGTAATATCCCGGTACGTGAAGTAAAAACTATATTTTGCAATCGGCCAGCAAAAAAAAAAAAAAAATTACCAGCGCGCGTGCGCACACATCCTCACTCTCTCTCTCTCTCTCCCCCTCCCTCCCTCCCTCCCTCCCCCCTCCCACCGAGTACAGCTGCAGGTATCGTGTAATATCAGCATAAGTTTAGTGCCTTCAGCAGTAGTTCAACTGAGCGGAGCCGAGTTCAAACCGCCCGCAGCACAGAAAGGCTCCACCCCTCTGCTTTCCCAAACCCATTATTTCCCCCCTTTCATAATTATACTACTATGACCTCCTCGCCCAGTGGTAGGCATTCTTGAGAGGAGAGGAACCCCCTCTAGGGATTGCAAACCCCTGGTTTGGTGGCTCCCTGTCTCGCAGCACTCAGCAGTAACCCACAAGTCAAGAATACTTCTGTCCATGAGTCACCACTCGCCACGGGAAGGGAAGTGTCTCCAGTCGGGGCCACAGCAGCAACAGACCAGCATCTCCCAAGGTAACTGTGTGAACAAGGGTCGGCCGACTCGCAGGGGCATGACAGTGGTTCTGGATTTTGTGCCCCAGAGACAGGCCACCAAACTTGTTCTATACACTGGCCGTGTGCCAGTTAAACATTTTGGTGCTCAATATTGTGATTCTGGAATCATGTATCAAAATTGTAAAGATGACTAAGACCTCCACTTCCTCACTTAAACATTGGGTGACAAATGTCACTAACTTTTAACACCAAAAGTTTTAGTCATTGTTTGATGCAACCAGCCCCTCTAGATAATTGTTGTTTCAATTATCATCCCCCTTGGACAACTGTTAATAATCACTACCTGAAACACTGTTTTCACTATTGGTATAGTCCATCTCATCTTAGATTGCAGTAAAGAGCGGATAACATGTGCTGTTTCCAGATGGCCAGCGATTATCAACAGCCAAGAAGATATGCTGTGTTCACAGAATAAGCACATACAACAACACATGACAAAAATTGTCAAATTGTAGAGTGGTGCATAATTATAAAATTGTTTGATTAGCTACCCATTGCAACCTAAGAGTGAGATGCACTATAGCTGTAAACATTAAGTATTTGGAAAAGTTTGGAAGAGACATGAAACATGCATAGAGAACATGAAATTTTCAGGTACTCTAATATAACACAATTTAAAAAGACCACTAGAATAAATTTAAATAAAAATCTAATAAACAAATTATTTGTAAATATAAATACAACCTCGAAATTCACTTGTAACAATGCAAGTTTAAGGCAGTTTTTACTCTTAAAAATGTGGGTTATTTGTATTCCAAAGAGCCATTTAAGTTTTTCAGCTGAGGTACCTTGTTTGCAACACAAAAACCTTTTTTTTTTTTTTTTTATTAAAAAAAAAACCATTAAGAGCACCATTTTATTTTTCAACTATAGTTACCGTATGGCAGTGGCGTAGAGTGAGGTTTTTTTTATTACAGGTAAACAATAAAATCGCCCACATATTTGAGTGTTTTAGATAAAATTAGCTAGTGCCGGGCTGTGGTTCAATTTTCAATTCCTACTAACAAACGCAACTGCCAACTTTACTTACCCTCCACATGTATTTACCATTTTATAATACCTAACATTAGTAATAAAAATGGAAACGAAATGAATGTAATAATTAAACTGAATACTATTTAGAGAGTATATTACAGATTATAAGAAAACTCCCGTTTTCCCAAACACTTTCATCCACTTTCCAAGGAAAAATGAGGGACTACTTACCCTGCCAAAGAAACGCAGCAGGGGGTAACTTGCTTGCGAGTTCGATTCATTGCTAGTCTCTACCGTATGTGGAAATAAATACTAGATAGCAGCACTATGCATGTACAGTACGGGAGTTAAGAAAACTCAGTTTTAAATGTGTTTAAAGTTAAGGCAAAATCTATAAAGGGTCAAACATTTCTAATATGTATAGGATAAGCATTGCTTACCTTGCGTCTATGGAATAAATGCCACTGCCTTATGATAACATTTGTATAAAATAAAAATATGAAATGTGTGTTAGTCAGGGTTCATGAGTTATATTAGACGTACTAAAGTGCAAAATGGCTCAAGTTTGTATTGCATGCTTACTGGATTTTTATGTTGAAGGTTCTTGCTACTTCTCTGTCTAAATTTAGGAAGTCCAAAATAATAGATGTCATTTACAATAAGAACGAGCCTAATAGCTTGAAAATTGTGGAAATTGAAGTGATTTCAGTGTACTAATGAAAGTCATTGGAGAGCAGAGTTTACTCCAAAACTGAAATATTCAAAAAATTTCCTTCAGTCATTTTTAATTTTAAAAAAATTGGAAAAAAATCTATGTAGTGTTATTTTATGGTCATCTTTATTCAAAGGTTTGTGTCAGCACAGATGGTGTGCAAAATGCAGTGGAATTATCTTACACAAAGTCTCGTAAGCCACCTGGATTTTTATTTTATGGTTATGTATGTAGGAGATAATTTTGAACAAAATCCGAGACATTGATACACATGGTCCTAGGTGAGCTGGCATGAAATGACCTTCATGTGTCCTAAAGGCAAAGGTAGTATTTATATGAAAAATCTGTGTGTGTGTGTGTGCACGTGCGTGCGTGTGTGTATATATCATCTGCGTGTGCGCATGTGTGGGGGACTGCACTTCCAGATACCCATTTTCTGCTAGTGTATCTGCCCCCATGTAGGTTACCATCCAGCCCCCTCCAGAGGGGTCAGGCTCCGGGTTTACAGATTTTATACCCACAGGCATGCCAGAAACAGTAATAAAACATGTTCTAAATTTCTGCTCTACCCACAGAGCTGTGACAGACAAAAATGACGGACACCAGCGTAACAACCTCAAGGCGTATCCATTTACGAAAAAATTGCGGGTTCTGTAAAACATGTTCCTGTACAAAATGAAACTTAATGTACGGATAAGTAACGGGAAACATTTCAATAAACTCCCACAGTCATAATTAAACAATAAACACAACTTTACAAATACATGATAACTATGGACTTTGATCGTGTATACAAACTTTTACACGGCATAGCTTGGAAGTTGTGTCCATAGCTCAGTGGGTTGGAGCACGGGTTCACGCCCTATAAAGGTGCATATACACGTACGAACCAAACCGTTGCTGCAACTGCTCGGGAACCGTTCGTGGGTTCTCTGTCCCGTTGTGAACCTCTCACGAACCATATAGATAAGCTGGGTTTGTGAGCAAACTGCATACAGATTGTTCAGTTCATTCCACGCTTAGACTTTGGCCACAATGCCTTCTCACGAAGAAAATTTAGCTATGATCATAGTTAAAGGTGCGGCTTTATTAATGACTTACGTATTAAAACACAAAGGTAAGAAGAGGAAAACTCGATGTTGATGGTGCACAGAACTGTTTAAAAACCTGGCTCGGAACTGATGCTGGACATGAGATCACAAGCCATTAGTGGGTAGTACAAAGAATTTCACGAGAATGTCGCCTACAGATTTCAAGAATATACTGAGCAGAATAGGATCAATAATTGCAAAACAGACAACATACTGTCACTCTCTTATCTCTGCACAAGACCAGTACATTTTCATGGATTTCTAATTGTTATTTTTATTAAGTAAACATATTTTTAATTACGTGATTGCACATTAGATTTAAGACATAATTTTCCTAGATTAATAATAGACATGCGTGATTGCAGGTTAGCTGTAACACAGCAGTACCTCACCACGGGAAATTCGTACACAAGCCTGCAATATTTGTTCAGGATGTCTAAGCAATCTATCGGATGAATAATACCAGAAGTCTGCGCTGTGCTTGTCCAAGAATTGAAAGGATATGTAAAGGTAATATCGATTAAACTAGTGCTTCAAAATTTATTTCTCCATAAAGTGAATATGTGTAATAATTTCACATTTTTAAAAGGGTAACGCAAAACAATATGTAAGTAATACATTATCAATTGGAAGGATTATCAAATGCAGTGCACACTGTTGTGAATAAACAATATAATTATATTTCTCCTTACACAAAATTATAGAATCCATGTTTTTTACTACCTACTTATTATATTTAAAATATATTTACCCTGCAGTTCTTAATACCAGGATTATAACATAATTTTTGTGCCAAAATATTGCACTATAATATCACACATTAATAATTGATGTCAACAACACAGGTTTGGCATTTCAAATATAATCATTCAAATCTTCAAAAGATGCTGAATCCTGCGAATGTTGCGACAGAGATGGTAGGGATCTTGCAGCCAATGTGTTTTCGGATTATAGAGTTGAAGGGCACGTTGGGGCTTGACTAGATGAACTAGAACACGCCAGCGGTGACAGCGGCTGTTGATCATTATGCAATTGATTAAAATGGGGTTGTGGAAAACGTGTTGAATCAAATACTGTAGGTGAATGATGTGGCACAATGTTGTTTATGTCTGCAGAATATTGATGTTGGTAGCCGAAACGAAAATTCCCAGCAGGCCGTTCATAGTAACCTGTATAAGCTTTCATTACGATATCAAAAACAGCGTGTTCAATGGAGAATAACCTTTAACTTTTGCTATTATGAACGTAAAGAAGGATGTTACCGCGTTGTTTTCTGGTTGAGGCAAATTCAATTTAGCAGCAGCAGTTTTTAATGTTTCAAACGTACTACAAAGCATTGATGAAGGATGATCGGGTTCTTTTCCTCTTCTGCGCTTTAGTTGCTGGGGGGTGGCAAAGGTTTCGGGTTGCACTGTATCCTGTAACTCTTCTTCGTCTTCATCGATACCTTCAACAGTTGTCTCCGAAACATAGTACCGCTTCTTTAAATAATCAATTAAATAACTTCTAAATACTGTAAAGTAAATTATTGCACATTGTAATAATGAAATGTAAATGTTTCTTTGTTTTATTTTATTTAGTACAATGTTTTAAAGTTCAATTGTTTCATTATAACATAACCTCCAGACCCCTCAGTAGGCCTTGCACCACAAGGTTTAGCCTACGGATATACTGAAGGATATACCGATTATAATCACAGCTACTGAATAGCTATCGGAAACAATACTGATAGTTGATCGGGTAGCTAATTGCTTGACAGTAAAAAATAGAACTTCAAATGAAATATTTTGTTCATAACAACTTTATATCGCAAACAGATCTGTTAAAAGTAAAAACGTACACGGAGAGGTTATATACTATCCATTTAATGGAATTATTCAGAACACAAAAGCGAAAATAAGTGCTCTTTGCAGTCACAACTATATACATAAATATTATGCATTCACAAGTTACTCTTAAGTTTATTTATTTACGTGTTGATCAAATGATGGTTTATTTTATGTAGCATTGTACATTTTTCAGCTTCCCAAGACTCCTGTTGCTTGGAAGGAAATATCCAAGACATTTGAAATTGACTGTAACCTGCCTCACTGTGTTGGTGTCCTCGACGGGAAGCACTTCTGCTGTAGGCACCAGTACATTCCGGAAGTGATTTCTACAACTACAAATCCAACTTTAGTATTGTGCTATTAGCACTAGTAGATGATAATAACAATTTTTTATTAGCGGACGTGGAATGCCAAGGATGGTCATCAGATGGCGGCTTTTTAAAAACTGTAAGCTATATAATATGCTTTCCGAAGACATGCTGGGTTTGCCTTTACCAGAACAACTTCCTCGACGTGAGATGAAAATCCCTTATTTTTTTGGTGCTGACAGTGAGTTTCCTCTATGCAAAAATATTATGAAGCCATACCCTGGTGATCATGCCTCAGGATCATTCAAGAGAATTTTCAACTATCAATTGAGTAGAACCCGTCGAGTTGTAGAGAACACTTTCAGTATTCTAAGTGTAGTATTTAGGGTTTTAAGAAAACCTATGCTTTTGGAGTTCCCTAAAGCAGAATTAATTGTCATGGCCATAATTCTTCTGCATAATTATTTGCGGAATCATTCACCTACTTTATACATGCCGCACGGTTCTCTAGATCATGAGGAAAACAATGTTCTAAATGAAGGGTCATTGAGAAGCGAGGTAAACACAGCCTCTATGATACCTCTAAGAAATATTCCCAGAAGAACACCTGCTGTGTATCACAAAATAAAGGACGAAGTAGCAGATTACTTTATGAAAGAAGGGGCTATATTATGGCAAAACCCATATGCCTGAATGTATATTAACTTACTTACTGTGTTCAGTCTCTTCCTCAGGGCATTCCTGTCCTCCAGAAATCGCAATTCTTCAAATGTGAACCATTTGCTTTTATAGACATCTGAGGCCCCTGAAATAAGAAAAGACAATTCGTTATCCATTTGATTAGGTATAACTTTATATATTTTCTTAACAGTGTTAGTTTAACACATAAACACATACCTTATTGTTACAACATCGGTCAATAAACGAAAACTATGTATCAGAGAAATAAATTTAAATAACTAAATGTTTCACAATTTTTTTAATAATATAGACAATTTACCCTTTTCCATTCCTTTTGTCTTACTTTCTTTACTCTTCTCCCTGCGGTATGAAGAAAGCAAACAAACAATTTTATTCCTGCATTCTTCAATGGGTCGACCAATTGTACTCCCGATTTCGCGCCAAGCAACCTCTTTCAAATTTTTTTATAGCGGTTTTCATCTCTAGGGTTCCATAAAAGCCGTTTGCTTTCGTACACCTGAATTAGCTGAACGATATCGTCTTCCGCCCACTGCGCCATGCTTTGGTTTGGGAGAGGGTTCGCGAGAAACGTACACACGCATGACACTGCCAAGAACCCATTCCAACTTGAACTGATAATCTCTTTGTGTTCGTCGAAAAAACGACTCCAAGCAGATCAGGGCGAACGGTTCGCGAATTGTTTGGTTATGAATATTCAAAGTACCCGCGGCAGAGAGATTAAGAACACTTAATATTCTGGCATGAACGCCATCACAAAGAGACACTAAAATAATATTGAAATTCGTAACAAAATTATAGAAATGTAAAACAATGTCTAATTTCATTGGTGCCATTTTATTTTCACTATAAAATATTTCACTCGGCATGCATAGCACTTCCGCTTATGTGAACCCCGTAGGCGGCCATGATAGGTCCATGCGACGCTTGTATCTGGACAGTCTGTCGAGGAGAGCTGGTGAGGTAAGACACTGTCACGTACGCACTACAACTTTTGTTCACTGATGTAGGTTTCCATAATCCATGTAGTTTACCGGTTAATCTTTGCTTGCGTATGTTTTTGCCAGACATTTTCCCCAGCATTATGCTTCCGCTTTACTAATTTCTTACGCCCTTGTGGAATTTTTAACTTAATCGAGGAGAGGGAGGAGAAAGATGTCAGAGAGGTCACGCGACCCGCAAATTTGAATCAGACGTCATCTGCCTATGTTTATGGCATTTCATTGTAACTTCTGCATAATTGCTACACACAATTTTAAGAGCTTTATTTTTCTGTATGTATTTAAGGGTAATTTTCGTGTTTGAATATTTTATGGCAGCATCACGTATAACCACGTGGCTGACTGAAGCCAAGTCTTTGTATACACCTTCATTGCGTTTTAAGAGCTTATTTATATAACATTGTCTGTGCAATTATTTATTTCAGGGTTCTAGGTATTTTTCATTCAGGGTTTAATGTATTTTTCACGTAAATTGATGTACTTGACCACTCGGTCACAGTAATGTTTGATTTTACCGCCATTAGGCATGTTACAAGCCTGTAACAACACTAATCGTAAAGAGAACCATTTGCCAAACACAAATAATATTTTATCTGATAGTTTGCCATTTACACACAGAAATATTGCAATTTCACCTGCACCACGTGGTCTGCTACGAACTCCATCCAGCAGCATCCGCACCACCTAAGCTTGTTTTCACACATGTGTATGTATTGTGAATATTCATCTCGTGTCCCATCTTATTTCATGTCTCATTCAAGGGTCTATGTAATTGTGTAATTAGTGTACGGTGCAATTACTTCCGTCCTAGTCGGCTCTGTGTATAGGCCGTCACCACACTAACCATGAGCTGGAGGGCGAGCCCCGACAAGCTTGCGTTAGTGATGCCGTGTAATCACTCATGTTAATGTGTATTGTAATTCACAGTGTCCTTTCTTCAGGGAAAAAACCGTCAATCCACCCTAGCGGCGGTCAGCACTCTTCCCTTGTGAAGGCTGTGCTTTCACGCACCTCGGTGAGATCATCCATTTAGGTGTGTGCTACATTAATTATGGGTTGGGGAGCACCCAAGCGGAATTGGCTAGACATGACCGAGATAACCATTTCATTGGCACGTTGATGTGTATAAACAATATCAATAAAAACTAGTCTACAGTGAACTCAATTTTTTATTCAATAGTGATAGTGTCCTAGCCACATATGTTTATCAATTGTTTATTTCAGTGATTTTATTAAAAGTTTAGTATTGCCAACGTGTTTGTAAGTACGCATGGGTGAGACACACACACAGAACCCACAACATCCCTGAGAACCCTGAGTCTCAATAATGCAGTGATTGGGAAGCACCGCTGGCGCCGAAATTAAGTATTTGTGTCATCGTTCATCTCATCTCTCACCAGACGGCGTCACTTCCTTAGTTTATTTACTGCAATGTTGGGTTCCCTTGAAGAACGTTGGATGTCATTAAGAGTGAGCGGTACATAAAATGGGAGCCATAAGAACCAATGCTAATTTTAACTGGACTTTTTCGGGATTTCTAAATGTAGATATTTAATGAGAGTTACATTATTCTGCCGCATTTGATGCAGAGATAAGAACTATGTTGTCTAAATATAAATTTTAATGTTACGTAATTTTATAATAAATGAACAATTTTGATGATTGGCGATTACTGTGACATGATATAAGAAATCGTGCTCAGCTGCCTCTTGTAGTAAGTGTATTAGCGATTTTTTTACACTGTTATCACGAATACACTCAGTGGATTTTTTTGTGATGTATCACAAATTGGTACTATTAACAGTTTCCCCAAAATTATCTAATTTTTAATATTAATATTAGCTATTTCAGTAGCTTCTGGAAATAGTGCGTTTTCGAACCAAGCCGGGACATCCTACCTACAGACGTTATCTATCGTTCCCCTCACTCGCGACTACAACAAGCCTGGTTGAGGAGGTGGTAAGGGGGGACAATGCTTTCAAGGGGGAACTTACTGTCCAGAAATCTCTCTCATACCTGTTTATTAACACTTGTTCGTTTCTTTCTGAAAACTGCAAAAACTCAAGTCTTCTGTATTTGTTCAGTAATAAAATTTTACCGCATTAGCAACCCAATAACTCAATTGTGGGAAAAAAAATTGTGATTAAGGAAATATGTTCCAAATAGTTCGCAGAATTTTAATTGCATAATTTTATCTCACACACGCTTTCATTACAACTACCTCTGTTTATCTCTCTACATGTTTAACATTGCAGACTTCTAATTATTATTGAATGTGATCGAATTCAGGGTACGCCAATACTTCAAATTTAAGCAAATATATCAGAGGAAAATGCACGTGCAGATTTAAACCATAGTCTTATCATTAAAATTGGAACTAAATGCAGTATTAAAAAAAAACAATATCCGAACAAGCATCATGACTTCACAAGTTGCTGTACTTTAGATGTTAAGTTGAATGTTGATTGTGTCATACATTAACTTCAAGATAAAGCATGTATTGCATCACAACTTATTTTTATTTATTACTTATCATTCTTATAAGATATCAAGCTAAATTTTTTATATTGATAGACAACAAATTTTAAAACAAATAACGTTATAAAACAATATTTAAGTTTTAGTTGTTGTCTACATTTATACAAATCAAATGTAATTATGTATTTAATGTTGATACAAGTCGTGCATATAGTCAACAGTTTATTACTTACAATGCAGCCCATAGTAATATACACATAACACCATTTCCCATATAGAAATAATAATGTCCAAATACAAATATTACATATTATACATTAAAATCAAATATATTTCCTAGAATATAAACCAAATTATTTAACGTAAGCAAACAACTGAAATCAATCAATTATCATGTGTGATAATCATATATTCACACGTGCAAAATCTTACCGAATGTCACAGGACACAATCACATGTGCAAACAAACATCTTACTAACATATTAAAATGAAAAATGATAAAATACTGACATATTACAATTTGTTTATATATACATGGTACAGTTCCACAGTTACGTAAAAATTTATAAAACAATGTATAAGGTACGTTACAACTGTAGTACTTCACAGTCCCATCATCGCTTTCACGTCATCTGTTAAAATATGCTAAAATGTTCACTATGTTATAATACATAAAGAACATTTTGAATCAACTAAATTTTAAAATCTACTCTCTTCTTTCATTTTCAGTGTAACAATGTAAAAGACGCAGTTATCTTAAAAACAGTTCTTATACAAAATAATGTGACTGTGCATAACCCAAACATATAAATGTGAATTTTAAAGTATGGTAACTGCTGCTCATTATAAAATCCATTGGCTTAAGACAGTGGGATAATAAAAATAATTTGTCTCTCATCAAAAATGGGATAACAGTTCAGGTTTTGCGAGAGAAGGTTTGACAATGTTGGAAGAAATTCATTTCACTTACTTTTTTGTTGTTGTCATTCTCTGTGCCTCAATCATATAATCCGGGTCTCAGATTGGCATGGACCTGGCATGCCTGGGGTCAACAAGTTCATGTATCAAGCAGTGATTGTAAAATTTCACCAACTTCGGGAGCATTTCAATCCTCCAAAATTCGTCATCTCGTTCAATTCTCTGAACTTCAATCCCCAGTGGTGTCCAAACACAAAATAGACGAAATTTTCTCTTTGAAATGTGGAGCTGGTCTTGAACCTGATAATGATATAAATGTTTCTGCTTTAAGCTAATAAATTTGCCATGTTTGTCAATACATCAACATGTTACTTTTTTCTTTACAATGGCCTCGTGAGGCGTCATTCTTGAAGCTGAAAATGGGCATTTTATTTTAACTATGCCATCAGCCCCTACTAATCCATCTGGAGTAGCACCAAGGTACGGTATTTCTGAATCAATAAAAAGTCCACATTAATGTATTTTCAGATTAAGTTTACTTTAAATTTCAGCAGTAGCTCTGATTTCATTTTCTCTACCATATGCAAGGGATTCACATTCCACGTGGTTGTACAGCATAGCTGTTTTTTTCTTTTTTCTTGTTTGCATTCTTCGTTTCCTTCTATGCTCCATGTTCTTATAAAAAAAGCCTGCACATTTCTTGTACATAAATTTGTGTATTTTGTACAGTGGCATTCCGGTGTTGTGGTGAGCAACTGCTCCAGAACATCTTCCTTTGTATGACCAGCCTGTAGAAAAGTTAATTCGTTTTCCGCTGAAAAATTTTGCTACAGCTGCATTGTAGTGCTCCACTCTGTTACTGTTAACTTTGTGAATGAAACTTCTGCTCTGGTTACTTATATATCTAACAACGTCTGCATTTTTTTTTTAACAGGCCGCACTTCTGAAGCACTGGTACATAATTTTCACTTTTTTCAGATTTGCAAAAGTAATTTCTCTCACACTGCTTGTGTTCACCAAAAATATGACTGACATTGTTGAGTATATCTTTCCGTAGTTCCTCTAACTTCTTGTAAAATGATGTATCTTCATTTCTTCTGTAGTCAATGGCTTTCAGCTTATTACAAAAATTTCAAAATAGATGGTTCGTACATTCAATTTTTTCGACTGTGGTGTTCTTGTATGGTCGTGCGTTAAGAATCTTCTTATAGACACTGCTATCTCCATCAGCAATGAGTTTTGTGTACTTAAGACCGTACATGTCTTGACTTTTACAAAATCCTTCTACTATCACAGCAGCTGTGATAGTTGAACTTTGTTCACGGCCCCAATCCTTGCAGCAATATTGTTCACGTGGATGTTTCTTCTCTAAAGTTGCTTTATGACAAGTGTAGACGTATTTGTTTTTGACGCCAATGTACAAAACTTTTCCAGTTCTGTAGCCTGCGAACAGTCATAATAGTAACTTTAACAGAAAATTTTTGGTAATTTTTGAGGCAATATTACATAACTTAAGTACTAATATTATAACACTAATTAAAAACTAATGGTGAAATATGTCATTTCTTCCTAAATGTGATTACATAATTGAAATCTTCTACATTTGACTTTAGATTTTCGTTAAAGTTGTTGCCAATACCTAACACAAATGTAAAGACAAAGTTTCGACAAATGAAAATCAATTTTCAAATGGTTATGAAAACATAAATCTCCTAATGTAAATAATTATTCCCAATTAATTTTTTTATACAAAAATAACTCAATTGGGTATCATCAAAATTAATACTGAACAGTTTTTATTGCAAAAATAAGTACAATCTAACATTAAAACAAACACATCATTTTCTCTTCCACCAGTGAATTTAAGCTCCTCTTTTTTTTTTTGAGTTCTATTTACTTTGGTCGTGGCTGCAAACAAAATAAATCTCACTATTGCCACGGCCGGATCTACGTTTCCTTTCGCCCGGAGCAGAAATAACGGAGATTTGTGCTTCCCCCTTCCCCTTCTTTATTTCATTTTTTCCTCGTCAACCCACCAGAAATAAAGATATCTCGCATAATTAGTTTTTCCTCCATGTGCATTTCAATGTAAAATTTAAATTTGAAATTTATGCAACCAGAAATTACGCACTGTATTTATAACAATAATATGGTGTTCTACACTCTTGAAAACACTACGATAAAATCACATATATTTAATTTGCTTTCAGATATTTTTGTTTATGTTATTTAAAAACTTTCGGCCCATCCCACAATTCTTCTAGTCCAGAGACTGGGGCTTTTCAATCCCAGATCTGGCCTTCGTCATTTCTAATTTTTTTAAGAACATGCATGAAAAATTCATGTGCGTATGTGTGCTATAAGTACATACCACTCCAGACAATGTGGTGTAGTTGGTTCTGTAGAAACATTTGAAACAGTAACCGTCAGCAACAAGCGTTATCGTCGGAATGCCTTCAGAATCAACTTCTCCTTTTTTTTCCTTTGCAAGCCTAGCCTCTTCAAGAGCAGCAGTCTACATTTCTTCTAAAGCTGTCCCTTCCCAAGTATCACACACAACATTGTGATATTTATGGAAAGCCTTACTTGATAAGACAGGTACATCCATTGCTGACAACACTTCCAAGATGTGCGTGTCTGCTACCCGAAGAAATAGTTCCATCACTGCGGCTGTATTCACGTCCATTTTCTCTGGATCTTTTTCACTTCACACGGGCATTTCGACATTGCACATTTGACATTTGACATTTAAATATAAAACAACTACGCAAACCACACTATTTTTCGCGGACAACGTCCAGATCTTCCAGTGTGCACCCCATTTGTGTGCAACTATCAAGTTCCTTTAAGGAAGAAATAAAAAAATGTATGTCCACTATTAGTCTTCCTTGCATTTTTTGTTGATGACTGTCAAACACAGAAATATTGTTTTTTGTCTGAAATAAAAAATGAAAATAACATGAAATATCTGTCAGCTGTATATTGCTAGGAGTACCCTATAAACTGGTTAATTTGTGATTTGTGGTATTCCTTAACATTATTTTGTTTCATTAAACAAGAATTGGTAATTCACCAGTGCTGGCTGAGTAATCGCTAATCGCTGAAAGGTATTGATGCGTGAAAAAAAAAAAAAAAAAAAAAAGGTAAACTGCATAAAGTGGCTAGTACAGGGGTCAGTGAAAACATTTTTTACTGCCACATACTTTATGTAGGCGATCCAACGTGCAAAAAAAAAAAAAAAAAACTCAGAAATGTTAAATTTTCAAATTCACAAATGGGATACAAACACCGTTTGTTCAAAACTTTTAATGTCTGGCATTTTTATATTTTTTTGTTATGAACTGGTAATCAATCGTACATGGAAAACAAAAATAATGTATAGTGTTTTCACCCTACACTCCATAGTTCTCGATAAATTGATCCATATTCTTATCTATCGAATTGAATAACTTGGTACATAACAATGCATTCTAGAAAACAGTGGCACATAGTGTAAAATCACAAGACAGATTTTTTGTTCACCGTGTATGGTAAAATACTAATCTGCAGAAAACAACCAAAAATATAGGACAATTGTGTTATGCTTAAATGGGATTCCAATAAGTAAGTTTTCATGTGATGGGTTCACACCCGAACCCAGATTTGTCATGGTTTTCATTTCGTCATTTAAAATTGCAGTATCAATACATTTATCGTTTATTCTGGCAGTGTCGCTAGCAAAACTCCTCTGCTGAAACTACACTTTCAAGGGTAGTTACACCCCTTAGCAACAGACTTAGCCTATGAAACCGTGTATATATATTTTTACAGCTTTTTTTATGAGGAATCACCTGCCGAAGATTGTCGATAAGAGTTCATTACCACCCTAAAATAGTGACAAAGTAAATTGTCCCTATAAAGTGAAATTGGAACACATGACAGATGATTAGTGTAACCACATTACCAAACACTATGCATGTCATTGGGGGTACAGCATGTGAAAAATAAATAGGTTTTAAAAAGTTGTGCCTGGTCCAGAAAATAAGGCACTAGTTTACAGTTTAAAAAATAATAATGTACCACATAAACAAATGCCTACTGCTGAAAAAAACTACCCCATTGCATGACTAATTAATTAGCAATAATCATAATTGGACATTAACAGACGTTGATGTAGAAAAGGTGAAAACAATGTGACCCCCAAGTTCCCACAGAATGGGCTTTGAGCAATACTACATGTATAAAAAGGTTTCAGCTCTCAAACATATTATTTATAAATAACTGTAATTAAATAAGATAATGTGACATACTTTAGTAAATATAGTTTGATTAAAAATAATGTTTTCATGTTATGAATTGAAATAAGTAGTCTCACATTTAATTTGTAAATGTTATTAAATTGAATTACGTGCATTCAATTAATAAAATAATTTTTTAGAAAAAAAAATATCATGGCTACTGAAAATAATGAGTTTCATGCAATTATTTAGAAAAAGTAATAAACAATAGTAGACCTCTAAACTTAACTGAGTAAATGAAAAGACACAGCATTATTACTTAGCTTTGGTTCTCCTGTAGGGTCACTCCCGAATATTGGCATTAGAGAATCGTGCCAGATAATGCCGCTAGTTGGCGGGTTTTCTCAGGGGTCTCAAATTTTCTCAACCTTTCCCATTTCAGTGCTGCTCCAAACTCACCTCATTTTTTTTTTTTTTTATCAGCTCTGAAGACCTTGCATGTTTCAACTCAACTTAGCTTTGGTTCACTCGTATTAAAGACTGAAGGATTACTGTACAATAAAATGTAAGTAAATAGGCTAAATTAACTTAAGAACATAATTACAAAAATGTTCACATATAGTCCTCTATTTATACACATCGACCTTCTTATGGAAATTACCTCATAACTGGTAAGCACGAACATTTTATTTAATTGTATTTTATTTATAGCTTGTGAGAGTTTATGCCTCAGGTACATACGTAAGATAAAACATGGCATTGCATATTGTAGTTGAGATGAGAATATTCGCAGTGGCTTGAGTGTGTATTACACGGCAAAAATAACCCGATTAACATAAGGGCATATAAAGATTACATATTAATGTCATCTCAATTTATACCTTTCATAAGCCAGTAATTGAGAATATGATACGTGGCAGCGGTCCAACGGCTAGAATGTTTGCCTCCCACCAAGGCGATCTGGGCTTGATTCCTAGCAGGGTCACTCGGATTTTGGCATGTGGGAATCTTACTCTGACGCTGCCGTTAGTCGACAGATTTTCTCGGGGATCCCCCATTTCCCCCCACTCTTTATTCTAGGTGCCGCTCCATATCCACTTCATGTGTCCCTTTATATGTTAATATCTGCCCAACTATCTATTCCAACATCCCTCAAACTGAAAAATTTTGAAGTAGGGCATATATATATATATATATATAATAAAAAAGTTGCCTATTACACACACAGTCTGACTATATTGTATAATCTGGACAATAAAATTTTATACTATGCTTAGATCATGTAAGTTTAGTATGAAATTCGTGGAACATACCTTTTTCTGGCAAACTAGTCCTGTAGATGTCTAAGCTTCAGTTTCTTCGGTTTGCAGCTCAATAGAAGACCACGCCCATTTTCTTTATGCGAGTGTCACCAACCCATATTGGGCAACATTTAAACTGCACAAACCACTATGTCCATCAGACTTACAAATAAACTTAAATTTGTGAAGGGAAAAAGACGCCACTGAGTGACACTTCAAGATATCACCAGTGCCAAATGAAAACAGGTAATTCCGGTAGTCCCCCTCCCCCCTCCCAACCTTTACCGGCCACAATTTTTCCTTTCACCAGTGGTAAAAGGTCTGAGATGCTAATCCTGTGTACTTTAGTGCAAAATCGTATCATCTACCTTTCTATCCAGTTACTTTCCACAGGTAGAATCGCAAGATTTTAGCTGACTCCCACTCACTCTTAACAATGGTGGTTGCATCTAGTGCAAAGATGACATGGTCAGCTGTTAAAAACATGAATTACTCTAGAAAACGTAAAATGAATTTCGAGAAATGAAAAGAAAATGCAAGAAAAATTGCAAGGAACAGCAGAATAGAGTATTCAAATCAGAAAGAAAAAGTTTCCTAAGAGAAAAGGCTTTTATTTAAGGTATGTGGAAGAACATTTGTTGTTAAATATTTTGAATGTTATATCAATATGCATTGCAAATGTATCCAAGTTGTTTGTACGTTATTTAAGAAATGGATTACAGAGATACGTAGTCAAAATATAAAATATGATGGAGGTTATCATAGGCTTGCATCTGAGGTAAATGTAACAATCGTAACTTTGAAACTAGTACTCAGGAATACATCAAATAAACCCTATGTCTACATAAAACTAGTTTACAGCTCTCTTTCATGTTTAACATCAGAGATACAAAACAATTAATACATAAAATCTTAACTGAACAATAAAAACAATAAAAGTAACGAAAAACAAATATAGTTCATTAATATTTTATGACTTTGCTTGTGAAATAGTTATCACAAGCGTGATATATGCTATTCATGGTAAAGTGAGCACTTTTTTAAGACCCTCGCACCAGCCATTAGCCTAGCCTCCAATAAGTATGTTACACTGCAGACTCAGGCATTACCTTTTGCGAGAGATGAAAGTATACACCTTATTTATCACTCACATGGCAATATTGATATTGAAAAGTAACGGAAAGACAAAAATTATCTAAAAGGAAAAATTTGGAAGGGCCTCGAAAAGTACTCACTTTACCGTGAATGGCCTATACACATTTTTGTTTAATACAATAACTTAATCTGTATTCTTAAAAATACCCACAACATGCGACTTCAGATTACCAGTGATGATCCATAGACAGATTGGAAAGGGAAAGAAATTGCCACCTATTGAAGAAATGTTACACCAATCTATAAAACTCCTCTTCCTATTACTTCTTAAGGGAGAAGAAGAAAAAGAAGAAGAAATCATTATTTGAATATGTGTCCTCTAATGGAATCAAAGTACAGGGATTTTTATTACTCCTTACCTACAACAGACACATCACGACCCAGTCAGCCAAATAACGACATTTTGAATCTGCAGAGTGAAACATATTTCATTTTTGTCTCATACGTATTGTTTCTTATTGTAAATCTTTAACATTTGTAATGTTTACTAATATGTGGTAAAACATTGTGGAATTTGGGGTTCAGGAATGACTCAAATGCTTCTTATGTAACATCCAACTTTCTTCCACACCAATATTTATACAGTCTATAATAGGAGTATGATTCACATCCAACCTTCTTCCACTGTAAAGCAGACAAACTATATTATCAATATATTAACATGGAAAGAATATGTTGTTATCATGTAAGTATAATGTTACACCGCAAACTATATTATCTCAATTTGTTTGTTACTGATTATATATTTTCCTGCTCAATATTCAATTTTTTTCTACTCCTGACAAATTGTCAGAATGTTACATACAACCTTATTTCACAGAAGTACTCAATTAGGGAATGTACATAATTTTTTTTTAAGAATGGAAATTTAATTGTCATGACTAGACCACATCTCACATCAACACTTAAACAAAAAAAAATATTACTTACCAATATTCATGAGACAACATCAGCAGTAGACTGCAATAAAATCAGAAACTAAATTGGCTTCGAAGATTAAGAAACCAAAACAGTAACACCATTTACATGCATAACAAATATTAATAAAGAAGATAAATTCAGCATAATTTTCTCATAATATCATCGGAATCCATAGTTTTTATTTATAAATGCTTTAGGAGTTGTCAGGAAGACACCTACAGAACACTCACACATAGAACTTCAACGCGCACACAAAGTTTCTCACATTGACCAGATCTGATGACTGCAACTTCTTTTTCTTGGCTAATCCATTAATCTTGTTGGCTGCCTCCTCTATTAAATTCTTCCACCTGTATTCTTCCATACCAGTTCGAGCAGAACAAAAAACTATCTCATTTACTTCCTGCTCCAGTTTGTACGAAATCACACATGTAAACATATTTTTTAAAGTGTTTATTACATCCATTCGCAGATCCGATGCACGACACACCAAGTTCAGGACAAATACTCCTGGAAAAAACCACAAAACAGTCATTTTCTGAAGTGGAAAAACAGCCAAAAGATTTGAAACCAGTTTCACACTCAAGTACAGAGGTGAGAATTTGTAAATAAGAACCATTAACTGTACTGTTAGTTAATCAAGAAAAACGGCATCTTGGAAACCACATCAGCTATATACCTCATCACTTTCCTGTGTGATCATTTGTACTGACAACAAATGGAGAAAGTTTTTGACTGAAACATTAATTTAATACTTTTGGGTCAATTTAACCATTTTCATAATTCTTGTTTAAGCCAAATTCAAAATTCCATAAACTTGTAACATCTGTTCTAAAATGCACATAAGGTACCATACCAAGATAAAACTGCTCATTTTTGCACAAATTAGTCTGGAAAGATAATTTACAACTTGTGCATAATGAATCATTATCATCATGCATCATGAACATTATTTCAGAAAAACAGACCACTGCAGAGTCTGCTAATGTCTGCAAGTTTTTCAACTCCAACAACATGCAAGTAGCTGGTAAAGTTCATGTCAACAACATTTACAAAAGGAATTGCAATAAGATGTCCCTTCACCATGCCCTTGGGACTCTGTTGGTTACATTGCACCCGGCATTTTGAACGGGTAGCAAGAGATATTGCAAATGAGAAATGTACAGCATTACAGGAGACAGCTTTGGCTGTCACTGCAAACATCACTTTCAATTAACAAAATAGGCGAAAATTAATGCCACCAGTAAAACGCATTTACTTTCCTATAAGACCAAATTTCATTATTAAAATCTGAATATACAGCATATAAGGACCTCTAGAAAATAGAGTGTCTTTAAGACATTCACGTTGATGCATGATGGCTATGCGGTGGCGTTGCATGGTCGTACGGGAACAAGGTTTAGATGAGTGTCAGGTTAGGGACACCTGATGTTGAGTGAAACTCAACATTTAATGTGGTGGAGTTTGGAACAACTGGCACTTGGCTTTAATTGGCCCCTTGGGTAAGGATGGACGGGTAGACTGTCTACTTGGCACACAGTCTGGCTGAGCAGGGTGAAGTCTCTCGACAGAGTGGTGAATGCAGTCGAAGGCTTAACATTGTTAGATCTCATCTTCTGGTTAGATGCTGCAGTTTGAGCCCCCCAGTTGCAGTCCCTTGGTGAGCTGGTTCTGGCCATTGAAAATGAGGTGCTGTTTGTGTCCACGATCATGGACATAGGGACTGAAAGGGTTCATGTAACACTCTCAAGATGACAGCCTTGCCCTCAATGTGTTGCCCTTGAGATAGCAGCCATGCCTCAATGTGTCACCCTCGAGATGGTAGACTCAACTTTAATGTGCCACCCTTAAGACGGCAACCATGCCCTTAATATGTCACCTTCAGGATGGCAGCCTCACTCTCAAGGTGTTGCTCTCGAGATGGCAGCCTTGCCCATAACACATCACCCTTAAGAAGGCAACCTTTCACTCTCAATGTGTCACCCTTGCCCATGATGTGTCATCATCAACCTCTACTTGTTGCCCTTGGCTTTGACAAATGTCTATTTAGACCTTGACAAAAGTCTGTGAACATTAACATATTTATATGTTGCACAGTCCTAAGGCCAAAATTGTCTACTGAGGAACTCTACCTGGATAGCTGCCAGCATACCACCACAACCAACAGCTTTCTTTCTTCCCCCCACTGCAAAGACATTACCCTGATTATTAACCCGGAACAGCATTGAAAAGAGCAAACTTTCAGTGCAAAAGCAGACCTATTGGTACACTGTTCTCAAGCTGGTGACTCGCCTAATAGCTATGCCACCCATGAAGAGAACAACTTTCAGGACATTGCATCCCATGATAAGCTCCAACATGAACCAACTTAATCCATAAATACCAGATTAACAAGGGAAAGATCTTCATCCTTGGAAGAAATGAACCAGGGAATCAAAGGGAGAAACTAAGTGAGCAACAACTCACTAAGTCAATCCCAGCAGATCACAGAACATATACTGAAAATACCAAAGTTAGCAACACTTAAAGTGAACATCCATGTGTGCTGATTCTATTACATGTATTTAATAATTTTCAATGATGAACAATTTCTTATTGATTGCAGGATAATGAACTTTGTGATGGTGTACCTGTCAGCTGTCAGTGTGATGACACATTAGTTTCTATGGAAGGATACATATACTGTATAACGTTTATAACAGTTATGTCAGTCCCAAGATACTTGAAACTGAACCTATTGTTCAGAAAATAACATGCTAACTAATGATTTGGAATGTGCTGCAAAGAGTTTTCCACATGCGCAGCACTATGAAACAGCAACACTGTTTCTTTTATTCCAATATTTTTAATAATGAAAAATAGCTGTCTGGCACACATTTTCTGAAAATGTATACAACATTCCCAAAATGAATAAACCTGTTAACAAATGGTACTGCTCTCAAATGTCAAGATAGCACATCAAACTATAATATGATAACAAATAATAAAGCACGGGCAACACAGTGAAATGTATAAAAAATATGCCAACCTTTCTCTCCGATGCACTTCTTAACATCCTTAAGCACAGCTGGTTCTAGGAACTGCTGCGGAGGGCAACTCATTGGTGAGCCTGGAGTTTTACTGTCCACATCAAATAATACACAGTGGTAAGTGGATCCTGTAAGACATTTCAGTAATGAAAAGACAATTCTCATCACAATCAATTAAAGCACATTAATTTTAAAAAATATTTCTGTTTTCAAACTTTGAACATCAGTTTATAAATCAGTATAGCAGGCACCATAGTATTTTGAAATCAAGCAACTATTAACATTTTTAATGTAACAATAATGACGACTGTTCAGCTGTAGGTCAATGGCAGCATCAAGTTATTTCTCTTTCGTGCAAACAACTGGCAACTTAACTGTATTAATTTCTGGGCTGCCTTGCAAATTAGGCTGGTGACTAAGGGTGACTGATGGACTCTCGGGTCTGTTTGGCTGCAGTTACTTCACCCTCCCTTTCTCCTCCTCGTTTGAGACAGTCATAGGTAGAGGTAGGTTTGGAAGTGCTACAGGGATCTCTCAGCGACAACGCAGAAGTGTAGGAGTATTCTTCACAGTGAAGGATCAGGATTAGATAGATAATTCGCTATCCTTTGAATCTCTACACCCAATGGTGAATCATGGTGGATTGTACAGAGGTGGATGAGTAGACTCTTGTGTCTTAGCATTATTCTGTCTGTGCCAGGATCCCGATAACTCACACCGGCCCTCCAATTCCAACACCCGACTGTCAATCACGGTGGCATGTTTGATTGTTGAGGATGGTGACATAAATCAGAACCAACCAAGATGTTAACTAATGTTGGCTTCCCGGTACCATGCTAGACTAATGTGCCCAAAAGACTCCGGTCCAAACAAAAAAAGTGAACAACCACAGCACCAGGTGACAAGTTGCGATGGTGATTCCCCCCCCCCCCCCCCCCCTTTCTCCTCCACACCTTGAGACACAATCGCCCACAGCATGAATGGTATTGTTTCTGTCTGGCAGTATGTGTCTGGATCCCCTATTCTTTACCTAGAAGTCCCTGTGGACATGACAGGTTTGGATAATGCATTAATAATAGTGGCTAGTAAACGAATGTGAAAATTCTGAAATAAAGTGCTGCAAGGTTTATTCACAATAATCAGTGCCCGACTGTGGGAAACCCTACCCATCAAAGTCTTTAATGGCAAGCTCAGTAACATCCCTGTCTGGTCTGCCCCATGAAAACCAGTGGTCTCAGCCACATCAATAATAATGTTGTCTAATCTGGCTACCAGCTAACATACTTTCTGCACATGAGTCACAGGTCTAGTCATTATGAGGCAGGTAGTGTGACGAACACAGCCTCCAAACACCTTTGAGGGATAACTCCCTGTCTGTAGCCAAATACTGGTTATCCCTAAGGGACAGTTGGCTAGTGGTTGCAAGGGGCAGAGAATCGGGGTGCTTGAAGAGTTAGGCAGGTGATGGTTTAAGAACAACTAACTTCAGGGTAAACAGTATCTTGGGAACGTGGTTGACCCATTGAGCATGGTTTGCATGGGTGCATAGCAAGAGAACTTTATTGACACCTTGATCCAGGCGTTCAGTTAGGTTTGCCTACGGGTGATATGCGGAGTTTGTCCAGTTTTCTGTCCTCCATCGTCGGCAGGCCTGCAACCTGCTTTCCTGAAAATGGAGCCCCATTGTCAGTACATGTACACTTTGGTTAGCCCTATTTCTGGAAAAATTTCCCTTTCTAGGATTCCAATGATCATCCCTGCCTCATGATTTGGCTTGGGGAATGCCTCCGTCCCCCAAAAAGAGGTCCGTGACAACTAAGAGCAACCTCTTTCCTCTTGGACTCCATGGATAGGGCCCCTTTACGTCTGCTGCAAAGTGTGTCAAAGAGGTGGTGGGACTCTGAGACTGGTACTTTTCTTTAGGGGCGTATTAGATGTATTTGAGTTGGGTACACACAGGCAGCATTGTTCTACATAGGCACGCATGTCACGTGCAATCCCCTGCCAAATGTACTGGTGGGAGATCGCTGAGTGTTTCCTGGATGTCAGGGCATCCAGCAAAGGAGGTAGTCATGGTGATACTCACAGACATCTTGCCAAACCGAGTAAAGCACTCATATCTTCCACGACAAATTTGTTCGGGTATGGGGTCTGGCCCAAACTACAACATGGTTGATCTTATATCTCTCAGAGTTCTTTTCCATCAATATTCGAAGCTGTGGATCAAGCTGCTACTCTTTTAACATCCATTTGCTTTTCCTGAACCTCCGTTCCTGGAGTGTTTCTGAAGCACTTGGATTCACCCTGGTGGACATGGAAGAAAACATCCTTTCCCAGTGTTCTAGTTCCTAGAGCTCTTCAGTTCCTTGGGGTTTATGGGAGAGAGAGCATCAGGTAAATCACCTGCCCTTATCTTAAAAATATGTATTTGTTTTACAATTTCAAAATAAGGTAGATAAGTTTTAAAAAAATTTCCATGAAGGTCCACAGTAACATGGTTTATGTTAAGTAAACTGTTCGTACAGGTTACTTTCTCCACAGATTAAATTGTATGCACTGCATGGAATATGGTTTTTTGTAGTACATATTTAAAAAAAAAACATATTGTATACACACTCCGCAATGTGTATCATTGTCTTCCAGAAAACTACGAGAAATTCAGTGGAAGCAGATCAGGTAGATATTTTGGGAACAGGATTTAAGGCAACATGCAGTATCTTTACCTCTAAGGAATAACACAGCCATTTAGCAGAATACCCAGCAACTGCATATTGTTGCAGAGGCGCCCTGGGTCAGTTTTCTCACACACCCATTAGACAGCCATCTGTTGCTTTACAACTGTCAGAGCACTGTCTAGTGCTGGCAGAGAGGAACAGAGGAGCCACAACCACTAGCAACACCTTCATTCAAGGAGAGGCGACAAACCCAAGTTACTTCTTTACACCAGATCACTGTTAGTGCTGGGGTAACTTTAACTTGAGTCCTTCCGCTCGTTTGTGTATAAACGCACATCCAGTGGAGGCAATGGTGATCCACACAGCTCTCATCTCTGATCAGCCCACATAGCGTGGGGGATCAATGGAGACTATTACCGAGCCTGTGTCAGCAAGCCAAAACCGGACATACACTGTAAGGTTGTTCTTCGTTAGGGTGTACCTAGTATATTGTAAGCAGCGACTATGCCCTACCAGGTGAGGCACGGCAAAAAGCGCATGGAGCAAAACGCAGCATTCCTTGCCACCATACAGTTGAGTGCACCACCTTGTCCTACGGAGGAAAGGCACGTGGAGCGGGACCGCCACCCAAATTAGACACCAAGCAGTCGCGCCTGCTCTGGTACTTGTAATATAAATGTCGCCTTGCTTGTGCATCCATTCTTCGTGCCACCCTGTGGTAAGAGGGGATCCTCTTGGGTCTTCCCTGAGTATTCTGGTAAAGGCAGGAGCTCAACTACTGCTGGTCATTCTTGCGGTACAGGCTCAGTTCTGAGTGGTGCCCATTCAGGCATTATTCTGCAGGTTAAGCATTTAAAGTATAGAGCCTCCAGGTCTCTGGCTTTGTCTTGCCAACCTAGGCAAAGGTTATGAAAAATGTGTGGGCTCTCGTGGCAGGCTATCCGGTACATGCCCCTTCCCGGACAGTCGGCTTGATCGCAACGGCAATGTCTGTCCTTGCAGTTCAGATATCAGTATTCAATTCCCTGGGTGTATCTCTCCTGGTCTTCCCAACCCAGACAGATGTAATAAAATGTGGCGTCACAATGCGCGCAGATTATGAAGCAACATCCTACACCACGGCATTCCTATATGGCGCAGACCTGCCCGTGTTGGCTATGCTCTCAGTTGTAGCCATTCTGGTGCCATTAATGGGAACTGGGCACCATAGGGTGTTTTAAGCTGACTCCCCGAAGTCAAAATAGTGGTGGTTCTGTGGGGGTGCAAAGGGGCTGTTCTCAGATGCTTCCCGGCATGAAGAAAGGTGTCTGATGGCCCGTATTTCTCCAATGGCCCCACCAATGGGCACCAAGCAAGAAATTGTCACTTCACTGCTTGCCCTTAATGGGAATGGCAGTTGGAGGGTGGCGCAAAGGTACTTCCCCCTCTAGGCAATGGTGAAGCAGTGCTCAATGCTTGTACTGGGTTTTTCTTGGACCTGAAACACTACTCTTCAGAACCTCAACCTAAGCTAGCCCCTGCTTGGAAACTTTACCCCGCCCAGCCCTATGGAGAGGCATATGGGGGGGGGGGGGGGGGGTGATAGATAGGCAGATATGCAGATAGTGGGTGGCCAGTACAGGGCAGACAGCCTGATGGAGAATAGGGTGCGAGGAGTAGGGAAGGGTAGGTGGCCTGATCTACTGTGGCTTGGCAAGAGGACGTTGCTGGCAGACCAAGTACCAAACTGAGGGTTACATTAGCAGGGCTAGGGGCGACCAATCCCGTAACTCCCTGGCGAGCGAGACTTCACTGACGGATCTAGGTGTCACATAGAGTGGGACTCCTCAGGGTTTGGCCTATCGTTTCCAAGCAGATGACCTGGCAAGCGAGGCATCGCTGGTGGACCCAGGCACTTATTGGAGGGACGATAGTCCAAGTAACAAGTGCTCTAGTGTTGCCCAGGAAGACAAGCTTTCTAAGCTGCACATCGAGACAGATTCCAAAAGGTGAGGTTGAGGATGGGTTTTGACTTGTGGCTATCTGTGTAGGAGTTTTACTAGGAATGGTGGCAAAACAGGAAAAAGCAGAAGCAAGGTGTAGAAAATATAGAGTGCTGGAAGAGACAACTCGACCAAGTCAGATTTATGAATTTATTGTTTGCTCAATCAAATACACATATACCAGCCTGTACCCTGCCTAGGGCCCGAAGAACCAATCAAAGGTTGTCAACGAGTAATTGACCTAGTGTCGGAAGATGCGGCAACGCAGGTGGGTGAGGGCAAACTCAAGTCAGCGATACTCGTACTCGAGTCAACTGCAGGTGAGCTACACGGTAGCTGGAAGTGTGGCAGTCTTTGGTGTGCTGGTGGGCAGAAAGGCGGTGTTGTGGACAGTAGAACTCTTAGACAGTGCTGCAGAATGGCAGTGACGACATGAAGTCACTTGACTCTCAGGCAGAGCGTCATTTGCGAAGCTAGATGAGACATCGGTGGATGATCAGGCAGAGCAACTGCGTGCTACTGAACTGGTGCAAGAGAGCCTCTCGGTGTGCTCTTGGGCAGAGTAACGTTCCGTAGATAACTGATGTGAGACAGCCCCCAACTGAGGACGGGTACAGTTGTTCTGACGGCTACCTAATTCATTGCTCTAGCTCTTCAAGTATGCCCTTCAGGAAGGCTCTTCAAGACTGTCTTTTGTTTCTTTCACTTTCTGTTAGTTAGTGCAGTGATTTACAACCAGCGAGTATGGGTCACTGTGTTCTATTCTGCATGGAATAAAACACATCTATAGTCTAACTGCCATCTGTTCCTTCTTGAGTGAACTGTACTTAGTCCTTCCCAGTAAGTTGCACCCCCCAAAGAAGTGGCAGGGAACTGCAGTTTGTGAACAAATTTTCCGAATCTAGATTATGACTGCGGCTGTCCCTTAAATAGGACTTGACATACGTCACCCAAAACACCGCAAATTAGATGGCCACTCATAATGTAGACCAAGAACACAAAGGTACCTGGTGTGCATGTATGGTAGAGCCCCGACCACTAGCAAGACACTTGACGAAGAGGTTAGATCACCCTCGTCAGTTAACCCACTCCATTCACCACGTCTATACCTGCCAGGAGTGCTAGGTCTGACAAGGAGGGATCTTCCCCTTATTGATTACACTTAGCTAGGGGTATCGTTGCCATTCACCCAAATAAGGGGCAGTAAGTGAAGTGTCAGAAGGGCAGCTGCTATCCTCGCCGAGAAACCGGCACTGCTTAACAAACCATCTCCAGCCTTCATTCAGTACCTTTGCCTGGACCTGCCCCTGGTAGTAGGCATTGAACCTGCTGACGATGCCAGATCACTGCAGTTAGGCACTGACAGTGGGCCGGAGGCCTGCCTGCTCCTGCAGAGCCAGCCACTCACCGGAGCCACCCAGCGAATGCTGCTGCCATCAGTCAGCCTGGTCGAGAGACCACACTCGGGACCTTCACCGGCGAGCACTCGGCCCACGGCAGTACGGCTCGTCATAGATCAGAGCAACGGCCCCACCAAAGTCAACCAACCAAAAGCTCAGTCTAGCCCAGCTAGACTTTGTGCTGAGCAGGCGGCCTACATGCCCGACCCTATTCAAGGGTACAAGCAAGGCCAAGCACCAGGCCTTGCAGACCCTTCTTCATCAAGGTCTGCCCCCCGAGCCTGTGTGTCTGAACTGACATGGAGATAAAAACCTTGTAAACACCGACACACTCCAGTCCTTCACGCCATCATGCATCAATGAGTCCATTATTTTAGTTCTTGGAAATAAAGCAGGCGTGAAGTTATATGTAATCAATGAACCAAAGTTGGACTGCTAAAGAGAAGAATGTGATGTAATTTTGCTCACAGAAACACAATATTCTCTATTGGAAGAGGGACCACCCCGTTATTTCCTGGAAACCATGAGGGGGTCATGTAAGTGGGGTTCCACTGTATGTGCAATAGTTACTACATATTTTACTTATACAGAATGTAAATTTAAAGAATATATAAAAGGACATGACCTAAAGTACTAGTTGACTGGCACACACACACACAAAGAAGGACGGCACATTTTCCAAGCAGTTGCACAATCGTGACATTTCGCTGGCTAACCCCATATTTTACTACTATTTTACTACATACATTTTAGGATTAAAACTACACCAGGGTGTATACTCAAATTCCACTTTGGAATTCCCTGACTTTTCCCTGCTTTCCATGCAGAATATTACCATTTTCTCTGGCCTATTTTCAGGATAGAACTATTTCCAGTACCATATTTTTACACAGTTGACACAACTAATATGCTATCAGTGAAGTATAATTACATTACACTGCAACAGACCAAGCAAGCAGGGCTAACATTTTATTCAGTCCAACTATATTTCTCACGATGTATGCTACTGACTTCACACGAGTGCCCATTACAATCACAAAAATACTTTATTTTGAACATATTGGCTCTAAGCTACTTGGCAAAAATGTATTATTGCCAGTTCACAAACTTAAAAATTAGTGATGGGACGATTTAAGGTTTTTGTTGATTCCGATTCTCAATTTGATTACAAAATAATTGTTTTGATTCTTGATGTTGGACTCGATTAGATTATCAACAAAATTTGAAATACATTGCAACGTTTTGTACACAGTTGTACAGTTATACATTTCACACAACTTACAGCGGGGACTACAATAACGAGAGAGAAAATAATTTTTATTCAAGTTGGTGGCAGCCATGTTGGCGACATCAGGGGCAGCGTGCTTGTGTCCGCAATATTAGTACCTTGTTTACTCCGGTCAGGAATGGTTGTGTCCGGTTGTCAAAGTCGGGAAAATAAGGTGTTCGGGATATTGCAAATGCTACAACGACAGAGTGTGGCCTACCTTGGACATTTGAGCTAGTTGTTTCGTGCATTGGCGCTGTGAATTCCAAATGACAAGTTTTTGGGGAGACACAAACATGCATCAGGTGTGTAACGACCTGTGAACAAGTGACTAATCTCTTTTCTACGCAAGCGAGTCAAAACAAGTGGCATTAACTATTTCAACCAGTACTCTGTGGAAGAAATTTAGAGTTTCGTAACATAGATATGGTCCTGCAAGGTAAAACAAATGTGTCAACATCGTGTGATTACAAGAATACTGCACTTTTCCCAAAATCTTATAATTTCAAGGATATATGGTAAACATTAAGGCACATCGTACATATGTATATTCTTTTCGTAAATCTTTCAGTGCGACATTTTTAACTTTTGATTTTGTTGTGGCTAGCGGCATTTTATAATACCGCTGAATGTAAACAAAACAAATAATTGCTATGCATTGGAGGTTAAATACTGACGCATGCCACACTGCTGCGCAGCGCACCTGCGTACTCTACGGGAGACTTTGCCCCATCAACGAGCTATAAAGAGCTCAGGGCAAGTCAAAACAGTGGTATACGAAATTCCTGTGCTGACAGAGTTGATTCCACGAGCCTGGACAGCCACGGTCACACCTATACTTAGAAGATTAATTACAAAATTCTACTGCCCACCCCAATTCCGACATGCGGTCGCCACCTCCTCAACGCCAGGAAAGTCTGTTACAAAGAATCACCGCCGAAGGGACTATCACATTCACTCGGTACTCAAAAGAATACAGAATTAAAATGCCTAAGGTACCGAGACTTAAAGTTACCACTACAATGGCCTAAGCCAAGCGGAGAAGGAAGCGAGCTGCAATAGGTCCCCCCCTCCCCCAATTCCCGATACTAGTAAGGCAGCTAGCAAAGGAGGGCAATATATATCGCTAGATAGATAGCGTGAGGAATGTGTCTGTACATACATTAGCATAGACAAAATGTCCACATAATAGACATTTTACAATATTTTACATCGGATCCAGCATCTTCCATAATTTGCGAGACTAGATATTTTATGAAAACAATCAGTTTAATTAATCAATTTAGATATTGTACTTTTGTTTCACGAAAATGTAGACGCAATTTTCAATGTAAACAAACATTTGATTCGGCGCTGCGGCCATAAACTACTGCACACATTCTAGTTGCGAGTGTTCACTTCACACCAATGTTACTAGCGCTTGGAGGCAGTTTGTTGTCAAACTACTGTAGCTTATTTCGAAGTACATATTTTATTGCTTGTGTAATATTTGGATATGTTTGTTTACAATTTTTTAATGCAAGGGGGAAAACCTAACAAAATTACGTGTGTGTATTGCACACAGAACTATGATTTCCGAGATTAAAAATTGTCTCGAAACGAAATCGAGAATTTTTTCATCTCAAGTATTTCTCGATATTGCCTAGAACTCGCACAACTTTAGATTTTTTATTTTTATAGTGCCGAAGTAAATTAGTGTATATAACATGGGAGAAAAGTTCATTTCTTGTGGAGAAAGCTAATTTCGTGAGATACCACGCATGTGTCTGAATTTTGTGGTATTTCACATTTTAACTTGTATTTTGGTGTTATTTTGTTGTATTGTGATTTACCACAAAATAGTGCCTCTAATAATGCCTGATTAAACATAACTGCAAACACACACAAGCTATTTTCATTGTACTTACCAGCACCACCAAATTTGCAGAATATGCTACCCCGTAAGGAAATTTTACAGAATCGAATCAAAACTTTTGCATGCAAAAATCGGAACTCAGAGATTCTTTGATTCAGGCAAGAATTGGTGGAATCAATAATTGAACTGTCCCATCACTATTGAAATTTTAAATAGCATATGCTTATAATTAATTGACCCTGTATTCAAACAACTTACAACTTTTGCACAGTAGCAAATTATTTTCATTTTCCCTGACCCAGGTGACAAATCCCTGACATTTCCTTGTCACATGAAATTCCCTGACTTTTCCCTGTGAGTGGACATCCTACACACATATTTAATTTATTATGATTATTTTCACTAACCAGAATATGCTGCCATTGTTTGCACAAAAACAAAACAAGATTATTTTTTCAAGAACGTAAAGTAACTGTGATAAACATGTATGTGTAAATTATGAAACTTGCACAAAAGTAATATTTAAAGAAATAATGATCTTACAAGTGTCTTTTATTCATATAAAATAATTTACCTTTTTCTGCTGCTTGTTGGATGAAATTAATGCCATCTCGAATATAAACATCCAACCTTTCATCCTGAACCAGATCAAAATATTCTGTTGCAACTTCTAACATAGCACCATCAATATCTACAGCTGTGACTCGAATCTGAAACATAGCAAAACCAAAAAACAATGTAGCTGATGTGCAACACAGGTATTTTCAAAATTCAAATGCCCTCGTTAGATAATACAACTACATGACTACCAACAGGTGTTTGAAAATAATTTGCTGTAAAATGGAGCACCACTATTGTTCTTACAGCAAGCATACAGAATATGAAGTAAAAATCTCTAACTTATTTCAGCTGCTGATTTTGCACAAGAAATAAAATGCTTTCTGACAATTTTTAATAAACTAAATGTAGCTGTATTACAATTATGTATATATCTACTTTTTCATTTCAAATATTATAACTACAATTTTTTTGTCTTTCTGGTTTTGTTAAGTCCAATGCCACAGCATCATTCTGTTACTCGGCACAGAGGTCAGTGCACTTGGTTACAAAAGATCTGTTTACCTCTTCCCTTTTTAAATTTTTTGAATATGCGCAGTTCCCTCTTCCCAGCGGCTGCAAGGACGAGAGTTCCCTCTTCCCAGCAGCTACTAAAACGAAATATCCCTCTTCTCAGCAGCTGCAACGAGTGTTCCCTCTTTCCAGCAGCTGCAAAAATGTGAGATTCCTCTTCCCAGAAGCTTCAAGGATGACAGATCACTCTTCCCAGCAGCAGCAGCAGCAGCAAGGATGAGAAATCCCCACAGCTGCAAGGATGAGAGTTCTCTCTTCCTAGCAGCTGCGAGGACGAGCGTTCCTCTACCCAGCAGCTGTGAGGATGAGCGTTCCCTCTACCCAGCAGCTGCAAGGACGAGAGTTCCCTCTACCCAGCAGCTCCAAGGACGAGAGTTCCCTCTACCCAGCAGCTCCGAGGACGAGCGTTCCCTCTACCCAGCAGCTGCGAGGATGAGCGTTCCCTCTTTCCAGCAGCTGCAAAAATGTGAGATTCATCTTCCCAGAAGCTTCAAGGATGAGAGATCACTCTTCCCAGCAGCAGCAGCAGCAGCAGCAGCAAGGATGAGAGATCCCCGCAGCTGCAAGGATGAGAGTTCTCTCTTCCCAGCAGCTGCAAGGACGAGCGTTCCCTCTTCCCAGCAGCTGCGAGGACGAGCGTTCCCTCTACCCAGCAGCTGCAAGGATGAGCGTTCCCTCTACCCAGCAGCTGCAAGGACGAGTGTTCCCTCTACCCAGCAGCTCCGAGGACGAGAGTTCCCTCTACCCAGCAGCTCCGAGGACGAGCGTTCCCTCTACCCAGCAGCTGCGAGGATGAGATGGTGCTTGATTTGGCCAGAAACACTCAGACTCATTTACTCTGACGTGACTTGCGACTGTAACTGCAACTGTAATGCTGACCTTTTATTTGGCAATGCCCTTCAGAGCTGTAGTCGGGTCAGTATGTCAAGTGGTGGCATGAAAAAGTATGGCATCTGTTCGGCATTTATACATGACAAGACCACTCGCCCATAATGGTGAACAACAGGTCCTGGTAATCAGCATGCCTAAACACAAACATTTGGCAGTAAAACTACATGCAGGTACCTGTTTTGATCATTCACTGTTGCAAGTGAAATTTATGTTGCTCACTGCTGCTCTGGAACACTGACAGAATACTGCAATAAAAATTGGTACTATTCAGGGACTATCAAAACACCTGATTTTGCCTGCTATCTGAAGTCAGTGGTGCATTGGTAGTGAAATACGTACTACATGCACACCAACACACCCACGCACGCATGAGCATGTGTGCGCACACACACACATATGCCCACACAGACATGCACACATATGCACACACGTTAAAAGGTTAACAAAGACTGTATTCCCTCACATAATGTTAACAAACGTATGTCCACACACTTGTTTTCAAAGATCTAAAAATAATTTTAAAAAACCACATACTGTAAACATCAGACTTCTACAACAGGTGCTGCAATCTTGGCCACCCCTGGAAGAGAAGGTACACGGAAAAATTTGCCATCACTGTTAACAAGGCTTTTACCTGGAGCTGTCAATTATTTCCTGTCACTCAGAGAGGTTGTGGAGGGATAAACAAAGGTCGCAGAATAAAACAATGAATCAGTCAACACAGCAGACCAGTGGACACACAGTTTTGAGTGCTACAACTGCTATATTTTTTACTTGATGCAAGTGAATTGTATTCAATTTTTTAATTTATTTTTGTGATCTTTTCATTAAAAATTTTGCTGTGATGCAGACTAGAACAAACTTTGTCGAGAGCTACTATTCTTCTAAGATTATCATTCAGCAAGTTGGTACATTTTAGCCTATTTTTTTTCATTTTTTAATGTAATTTTGAAAGTGTTTAATAACATTAATTTGCTGACGAGCATTCTATAGTAATAGGACACGTGGCCTGAAAGGACACATCAACTAACACTGTAATATAGGTCATCTGTCTTCACATGTCAGGATATTGCTGTTTTTTGTTAAAATTCCTATGTTCTGCCTTTCTGATACCCAGAACATGTTTGCCCCTTTCCCCCTCAGAACATGTCTACAGTGGTGGATAAGATTCTTATCTATACTTGGACAAGTAACAAAAGAACCTTCTCCATTTGCCTTCTGCGCAGTGGCGGCCTTCCCCTACCTCGGCATGGCTGGAGAGGTGGTAAACCACCCGGCAGCGTTCAAGCCCGTATTAGGTACAGGAGTGAAAGCGAAACACGTAGGTGTTTATCATGTACACCTACCTAGATTTTTAAACATGCTAATTATATCAAACGTATCCAGCATATCTTAAAAGGATTTTCCTAATTTTATAGTGGTAATAAAAGACTGAACAAGTAACATTAACGAATGTGTTTTGATTAGCTGTTTGTGCCACAAGCCATTATATAAACGCCTTTGAGACGAGCGTAAAAGTGTATAGGCACCTCCACATTTATGTAACTAACCAGTGATTTGTTCAAGCCCAGTCTCTGAGGAAGCTAAAAACGGAAATTTTGAAATATGGCTTAAGGACCCACTAAAATAATAAAACCCTGAACCAAAATTAATTTGAAACAAACAGATTCACGCCTCTCATAAAATATTTTGCCACAACAACTAATAGACATATGAACAGACACAGTAAAACTTGAAATATTTTCTTCTCCATGTAAAACTTGTGTTGTATTTTTCTCCACACAGCACCATATGTACAATCATCTACTTTAATTAATTTCATGTGCCGTTCTCTTACATTTAGGTATTCAAAAGTCAGACTAGTTTTGCTGTTTACCCTCTGTCATATTCGTTTGACAGTTGATTCTGAATTTACTGTTGTGGCATTTGCTGATTCAATGATATGTCAATTTAAACAATTTTTTTTCGTTCCATGAAATATGCTGCAACATTGTATACAATCTCCAGTAATTGTCTTTGTAATAAGGGCGTAGAAAGTATGTTTACATAGTAAGGGTTCATCTTTGAAAGAGGTTTTTTTTAACACAGCAACTCTGTTTCTATGCCCATGACCATTAAAAAGAGAAGGACTTGGTGACGGAGCTTTCATTTCAGGTGTATTGAATGTATTTGATAGGACACAATATAATGTTGCTCATTACGAAATATTAATGTTGTTCCATTAAATCTTTAGATGCTGACTAGGGTAGGTCAAACGTTATCGCATCTACGTGTATGCTCCTGAACTGTGCCCAGTGGTTTTGTTGTAATCGTACAATTTCAGGAATTTAAGTGGTGACCATTGGATGCACCTCTGTAGCAAAGTCCAATGCATTCTTTTGTCGTAGCTTCCCATGTATCCGATTCGCATATTGTGAGATACAGCAGTCTGAATAAGCAGTTTATTAGCTATTTTGGAGAGTATGAAAATAATTTTTCCAATGTGCATGATGTCTTGAATGTATTATCCCGTCACTGTTTGGAATGTGCTTTCTTTCCGTATGTAATCCTAACTGGGGGCATGTTTAATAGTTCCCTCAAAATACACATTTCACAAATACGCTACAACAGATTTTAAGCACCAGGTCAATGACTGCTTAGATACACATTGTTATTGAGTTACAATTTATAAAGTTCTTTTGGAAAGGTCGTAGTCAAAAATCATGTACGCTAGCTAGCCACTTTTCATCACATTATTATTTCTAAGTGATCCTAGATATTTAACGAAGTATTATATCGTTCTTGCCAAATTAAATTTCAGAGGCATTACTCTCAATTAAACATATGTGTTGTATGGTCGTATAGCTACCATCTTTTGTTGTGATTGTGTTGATATACAGGAAATGTGTTTTAACTTTCCATTTTGTATTTCACTTTGTGTTTCATGACAAAATGTTTAATTGTTGGGAGGGGAGAGGGGCAACACGGCAGGCTGTTATAGTGGGACAAGGAATAAAAGAACTTGCGCAGACCCAAGTGTGTGCAGGCAGTCACGTGACAGCACTCCAGATAGTAGAGGGAATTAGACAGTAAGCAGCTTGTGGCACTGCGGGACACAAGAAAGGCACAAGAAATTAATTCACGTATACGATTGTGCATGTGGTGCTGTGCGGAGAAAAATACACAAGTTTTACATGGTGAGAAAAATATTTCAAGTTTTACTGTGTCTGTTCATATGTCTATTAGTTGTTGTGGCAAAATATTTTATGAGAGGCGTGAATCTGTTTGTTTCAAATTTGTTATTTTAGTTCAGGATTTTATTATTTTAGTGGGTCCATAAGCCATATTTCACCCTAGACGGGTGTACTCATACCCTACAATGTTTTGTGATGCTTGCCACACCCGAAATGCACACCTTACATTATGTCCTATAGTACAGTAAAAGAATAAATAGAACAGAACTGTTATTTTTATGAGATGGTCAAAAAGTTACAGTAAGTAATGCCTTTCAGTATAATTATGATTCGGGGGAGTCCATGGGGCTCATTGTACTTCCAGTGGGCATTCTTATAACCCCAGTTGGGGTTCGGAACCACACATCTCCGCAGTGGTGTACTAAACTTTATACACAACGTACTTACCAGTGAGGTAAGTAGTGCCGTGCAACTCGGGCCGCCCAACAACCACGTCAGACCGATCCCGCAGGGCCACAAGCTGCTTACTGTCTAATTCCCTCTACTATCTGGAGTGCTGTCACGTGACTGCCTGCACACACTTGGGTCTGCACAAGTTCTTTTATTCCTTGTCCCACTATAACAGCCTGCCATATCACCCCCCACCCCCCAAAACCCTCCAACAATTAAACATTTTGTCATTAAATACAAACAAGGGGGGAGGTTGGTGGTAGTTGGAATGGATGAACTGCAGAGATGGTGGTATCACTGCACTGTTGCCAACAGAGGGGTCATTACATGGTTGCTAGTTTGTGCACTAGCAAAGCAAGCTTTGGATGCCATTGCTGCTGCCATCTGGCTTATGGTACAGACATAAACACTGGCGTGGCACAGCCGCAAGCAAGCTGGGTTGGTCCTGGGCAAGTCACAGTGACATTCTTAATAGTTTTACATAGCATCCTATCATTGTAACAAGTGAAAGCCAATTGAAACTCATAATAATGAGTTCTATTTCATACAAAATATAAATATATATATTTTTCCTGAATTTACAATTGAAATAAAAATAAAAGGGAGAAATTGTTGTACTTAACAACTGAGATGTTTCAAATATAGGTTAGCTTAAGAACAGTTCACAAATACACATGAAAGGGATACTCACTTGTCTTCAAGCAGCAGCAGCATTTCCCTTTTTTGTTTAGGAGCTAAACAAGACGCATCTATGTAGAATGGGGGTTCAATCCTGATGGGACACTGGTACTTTCCCGCTGTACAGGAACGGCCTGGTTGCTTTGTGGCAGGGCAAAAAGTTCGGAGTTGGCAACGTAATCTTGTGCTTGAGTGTCACGGGCTTCTTGATGAGACCTGGGTGACGTGCTGCGAAAGTTGTGTCTATATTAGAGGCAGAGGGTGGAGGTGCTGTGGTGGTAGAAGGTCTGATCGGAGGCAGCGGGCAAGGTGCTGGACGCAGTACTACAGGAACCAGAAAGGCGACGACAGGTGTAGGAGGTCGTTCAGGCTTGTTGAGGTGCTCTGCATCCTACCAAGGGTATTTCGCTGGGCCGATGCATTCAGGTGCTGCGAACAGATTTCTGGTTAATTCTTTTTCTACTGGGTCTTGAAGGTGCCTCAGGTTCTAGGGTTAAGGCTAGCTAAATATGACACCAGGGCAGGCTTTAACTCATGCAGACAACCAGAAGCCGGGAGGATCTGTTGTACCTTCTCTTCGAATGCCCTCCTTTTGGAGTAGGGCATTAGGAAACAGACTTACCCTCCTACTACTATAACAGGACGGCTGGCTCCTTGTGCACAAAATTACATGTGGCACCACGTGCGGGCCGGGGACCAGTGGACAACCTATTCCAATGTCTGGCACAGAATGCAGTTCATGTGGAAGTCAGGCCTCACCCGTCCAAGGTCGCAACATGGGTGTGTGATCCTGCCCGAGTCTTCCCAACTTAGGGAATACCTATCTCTCTTGGCTCAGAAAGCAGTGGAGAGATCAACGGACACTGAGCTGACAAGCTGATCAGGATAAGAGTACATCTGTGGCTCCTCCTTTCCACCAACAATTGTTGATGAGAAGGGTAGCCTGGTTATATGCGTATGGGTAAAATGGTTCAGTGTTCTGGCTCACTTCAGTAGGAATCCCCAGATCACCTGTGGTCTTGTTACGTGAGGGTAACTATGGTCAAGGTACTAAGTCTACAGTAAACAAAATCAAAGTAAAGCCGACTCATGTTTATTTCCGAAGGGAAACACATGTGGTGAATGCACCCTAACTCCTGTCGTTGGCATGAGTCGTGGTCGGGAAGCTAGAGTACTACACTGAAAAAGGCCGGTAGAGGCAACCGGTAGATTAAGGGGGTTTGCAGGGTATGAATGTCTGAAGCACTGAACGTCTAAGCAATCTCCTCTTGCATTGTTGGGTGTAGTATCTAAGGTAGGAAAATGTTACATACAGATGCTGACACACAGCTGGGAAAATTAAGCTGGATGGTGTCAGGATGAGTTTCTGAGGAGGACTCGAGAATAGGAGCTCCTACAGACATGTCTGTGTACTGCAAGTTGGCTTGGGTTTTGCTAGGTACATAGCGAGGGAGAGATCCTAGCTAATGTAAGCAAGTTTAGTTCAGAGCAGCTAGTGCAGGAAGCAAAACCTAATTGTAAGTGGAGCTTAAACGAAGGTCGAGTGGTCAGAGTCCGAGTAACGCGTGCTGGATAGTTGAAACAAATGGATCAGATTCCAAGCAACTGGCGCTGGGAACGAAGATTAGTTATAAGCAAAGGATTAAAGAGCGCAGGCTGGTCAGACCCAAGCAACAAGTGCTGGAATTCTGAAGACTGGTCGGGAGACGTGGGTTGTCTCTCCTTTTATACTAAAATGGGCTGCTGCCTGATGCTGAATGGCTGGCATCACTAAGGCAAGGGGTTATCGCAGAGCGGGGAGTAGCAAATGCATGGCTTCCCTATCTGACATCACCGCCCGGTAGAAGGGATAAAAGCAAAGACCAACAAAATTTATACAACTTGTGCTATCTAGCATAGGGAAAAAGAACTCTATGCCTAAGCTGCATAGATATGGTGGGTCGGTGAATAAAACAAGCTCTATGGCAGACAGTACAATCTCATCTTACGTCGGGACAAATGAAAAAGCCAACTTCCAACTCCTAAGCAAAACTGATATTTGGATGGAGCGGAAGTCGTCTAATCTGCATTGTTGAAAAAGACTTCATGCATCAAAGTAGTATTTAAATTTGTACTTTATAGCAATTATTTTAGGTTGTATAGCAGTTTATAGCATTTATACATTTTTTTTAGCATAGCAATACACAAAACACCCAAAAAAAATTAAACAATGAATGAGAAAAGCAAACAAATACACAAGTCATCTTTACATATATCTTACACAGCGCAACACAAAAACTTGATCTATTTTCATTGCATTTATGATAAGTGATTAAAGGAAAGCATAGAGCATGTCTCAACGGTATTCTCCGTCATCCTGGTTCTCCTGTCTGCAACAATCAGGTTAAATTTGCTAAGAACAGTTTAGTACTCAATGTAGGATATTACAGAGGTTGGCATTCCAAACTATATTTCTTCTAATGGCCACGTAAGACTGCTAGGGTTATGTTTATTTTATTTCCAGGGTAGGGTGGCGGTATGGCTTGAGTTAACGTCTTTTATGAGATGGCATAGTTTTGCAGTTATTACGAGACTGTAATTTTGAATTGCATATTGTTTTGATGGAGCCATGGAAAATTATGTTCGTGTGAAGTAACATTCTAATTATTATAACTTTGAGAGTTCTAACTTCGAAATAAAACACTAAAAATGTGATGTTCATACCTATACAGAAATACATAATGTAGGTAAATAAATGTTTTTTATAGAAGTTAACTTACACTCACTGGATTTTCAATATAGACCCAATAAATATTTTTACATTATAAAACATAGTTGAAAGTGTGTATTTCTTTAGGCTACGTATATTTCAAATATTATAATAACTGTTTCAAAATGCTATATTTACAAAATACGCTAACTTATGGTTTGTAATTCCCAATTGACTATCAAACACTTGACAATCCTTGAATGATTACTAAACAAAAAACACGCTTGTCTGTCACTGACACAAAATAATTCATGTGCAGGTTCATTCAGTAAACATGACACTTCACAATTTTCCCAAAAACAGAAGCTTCAACTTTGGAACATGAATATATCTGGTGCTTCTTTGCAGTTGGAGAAAATGGCAGACCAAATCACTTTACGAAACCGTTGACAGTAACTTGTGCCATTACTTTTCAAACACAAAAACACAATGAAAAGGCACCTACAACCTAATGTGCACAAATACAAAAAAAATTAACTTTCGACTAAATATTTAGATAAAATGAGTAAAATACTGCATAAACGTACTGAAAAAGAGGACATGTTTTTAAAGCCAATTCACAAAAAGCCAAAAAATTGAAATTGCATATTACTTATACACATAATTAGAATTATAAATGTTGTAAGTATAATTGAAGTTTTTAATTACAACTTAAAATTCTGCATACTATTTCCTTCCATGGTCATCAATATTGCCAATATAACATACATCCCGAAACAACTCATTGATCATCATAAATTATTGAGCACTCACAATCACTTCTCTGTGCGGAACGTTACAAAGCACGGCAACTGTGTGATCACAAAGGCATGTTGATCACTCCACTCTATATGACCACTTTCATACGGAGCAACCACTATATTGCTCAGAGAAACAAAAACAGGTAGTTTTACTCTGTGGCAATGAAAAAACTAGAAGTAAACAATGAAAGTGATGTAGCATATTTTCGCTGGTTGACAAGATTGTAACAATTTGTTGCTAATAATGGTGTTTGCAGAATTTGTTTGCATTATTTAAATGATTTTCGATTATCTCTAACAAGAAGTTTGCATATTATAGAATATTTCAACAACCACATTTAATAATACTGTCAACACATTTGTTTCTTGTTACTTCCTGAAGTGTACTCACTTATTACACGACCAACTATCACAGAGAAAGTATAAGTACGTTTCACAACTATAATATTGTACTTATGTGCCCCTTAGTTGGACATAGCAAAGACACACTGAGGGTAAAAGACACTTTCACCTTTCACCACTACATTTCTTACTCCAGTAACATCTCCCAAAGTTTAAAAAAAAAAATTGAAATGTGACAACTGACAACCTATTACAGTACTGGGGAAAATTTGGTCACCCAAACAACACGCAACACACTTTCTTTATTACATTTCCAACGTGAAAAAATGTTGCCTTACCCTGTTGAAGCAGTGTTGTAGGAATGTGCACAGCCCTCCACCTCCGAGACCAATAACAGTGACGTTAACTTCAGGGCTGTCAAATGCTGCTAATGCCACTCCAACAGTCATGTACGTATGATGCTCACATGCCAAGTGGCCCACATCAACTACTTTCCTTGGCTTTCCTTTCCGAGACTTTACTGCACACAGTTAAGTGTACAATACATGTGATGTTGAAAAAAAATGAGTAAGTACATAAAACAAATCTTTTTTTCAACTGATAACTCTGGTGGCAAAATAATTGTAATATCAAATATCAGAAGAGAGTGGCCGAAGGCACACTAGGATTTTATAATATTCTTTTTATTTAAAATTCTTGTTCTTTCACATAAGTTTACTTTTATAAAGGAAATAAATGCTACTGTGGCTAGTTAATAACCTACAAGTGTTTTAGCAATTCATATAACAATGACATAATATTTCTGCAACAAAAATTTCTGTACAAACTCAGCAATGACTAATGATAATGAGTAAACACAAGAGTCAAGGTAAATGTTCACCAACGGTTAAGCAATGAAATGCATGTATGAACTGTCAATTATGAAATACAACACGTGGACAATATATTATGAATGAACCTCTAAAATTTCCTTTGATATTTTGGTCACAAATATGTTATGGCTGCATACCACGCCGAACACTTCTTAGTTTCTTTCACTACCACAGCACATTGAAAGAAAGTGGCAACATGTACACCCTTCATATTAGAACACTGGCTGGTATGACAAGTAGGTGTAACACACGAGAAGTAAGTCTGTGATAAACATTTAAAAAATGTTATCCTCCATATTTACTTCTGGGCAAGAATTAAGTTCTAGCTGTATTTTTACCAACAATCATTATTGAAACTCACAAAATTTTATTTGTTTACCGACTAAACCTGTTAACCCCTCACCACAAATTTTCCCTACGTATGCACATACATACATACATACACACTCATACACACACACACACATATATGTACACACACACCTATCTCTATCTCTCGCTATCTATACATCTCCCCCACCCATCTCTATCTCTCCCCCACCCATCTCTATCTCTATATCCCCCCACCTCCCCACCCCCCTTGTATTCCACAAATATTTAACACTGTGATTTACTTTAGAGTACTGTATTATTGAATAAATGAAACTTTACCTTAGTACCTTCTATAATATGTAATATTTATTTCGTATTAAAAATGAATTAACAACAGCGAGAGCAGCGAAATGTTGGCAATGGCCAGTAAGAAATAGTTCACAGTTATATTTTTTAACCTTGTTTTATGTATACTATTTGTAAGTTAAACGTTATCAATTGATATATTTGTATTGTTAGGTAGCACTGACAGAAACACATTTCATTGTTGCAGTTAAAAATATCCGTGCAAATTCCCACGTGTAGGCTGGTGTTTTTTTTCCGTCCGGAATAAAGGTTCAATAAGCGAAGCTGAACGTGTGTGTGTGCATGCATGTGTGTCTCTTCCCCCCCCCCCCCCACCCTTCCCCGGGGAAGATCGTACCACCTGTGTAGCAAAGGTATACATTTTGTTATTTCTAATTTCAGCATATTTCATACTAATTACAGTAACAGTAATGATGTCTGAGATTGTAATTTACAACTGAAATGAGATTTTATTGTTAAAATACCTATTATATGTTATTTAGATGCTACAACATATTTTAGATGCAATGGTGCGACACAGCTCGTTGCGTGACACTTACAAATCCAGCAGGTTGGCAGACGTGGTGTGGAAAGCGTTCCCAATAAGGCGGCGGGGGGGCGATTATACCCAGTGCATTACGACTGACAGTGGTGTGGCGACATATAATGACATGGCATGTTTCTGAATGAAGCATCAAGTTCGTACTCGTGTTTTCGAAACATCCTACGGAAATTACAATGTTGTGATAAATATGTGTTTCCATGGCAGATTGAAATGTGTTGTGATCATTGCGTATGAAAGGGCATGGTGGCTGCGTTGTAATTGTTACGCAGGCCAGGTGTGTGTGTTGATTTCAAATATGTGCAAAATTTATACATTTTAACCATGAACCGATATTATGACGAAATTAATTATTTACATTCACGTCTGTTTATCACAACGTTGTACCTTTGCACTAGGTGGTTGGGAAACAGCTGTGTAACGAGCTTACGTTTCTGTGATTTGAATGTCTGCAACAATCCCAACGAAATACTCAGCCTGCCCAGATAAAATTAAATAAATAATAAAATAAACCTACAAACCAGTAAGTACCAATGCATGTAAATATTAGCAGAATAAATATTACGGTAGGCCTATGTGTTTGCATGTTCACCACTATCTTTTACGTTTGTCGATGTACAATAAATAAGCGACAAGAGTTGCGTGCTTGAATTTACTGCGTTGTTTCGTTGGACTGGTTGTCCCTTCGTTTTAATTTTTATTCCAAACATATATTAATAACAACAGGGTAAATACTATTGTTGTTTCCGCCACAGTTGTAACAAACACCGTCATGGCAAAATATTTATGTGTATTATGTGTATCGTGCATAACAAATAGTTATAAAGCTGACCTAAATATTGTTATAGGCCTACATTGTGAACATTCGTAGGAAATGGTTTCTGCAATATGACATAATTCTAGGAACAGCTGTAAATAGCAACCAACGCATTTGACAGTTATAAAAGTAGAAGTCACATGGCAGTGTATATGTTTACGTGCAGCAGAAGGATACGTAATCAGTAACCACATGTAAAAATTTGGCAGGCCTTCAAAAAAGGCAAAAGTTATCGTGAATGAACTATATGGAGTATTTATTTACCACAGGGAGTCTTGCCTACATTTAAATTTTCTTTTATGTAGTTATTTCAGTTATAAAATAATGAAAACAAACAAAATGATTTACAGGCAAAAATTTTCTTTGCTGGTGCACTTCATGAACATTCATTAAACACCCAAAAACACATTGAAATCGAGAATTTCTGTTTCGTTACAACTTTCGATAACCAAATTTCTCTGAAAATTAAAGTTGCCATTTTTCATTTTCGTTTCGGTATACTGAATATTTCCACAACCCTAAATGTTACAAAATCTTTGCAAGTTATTTGACTGCACATCACCTGTTTCAATAACATTACAATTAGGGCTGAGCTGATACCGATACAGATATATTGAAACCGGCTGATATCGTAATTATTGGAAGCGCAATTCATGTTTCAATCGCCAATATTATAACTCATATTTTGGCCTGAACCTAAGAATCTAGGATAATACTGTTTTCTACATGTCATAACTGGCTTAGCGTACTGTGTATTTGGTTTTATTAAAATAATCACTGTTTTTAAATTTGTTTTTACTAAAGAACCTAACTGGCTGTGGTTATTCGCTAAAGTGAAATTGGGCACATTATGCATTAATGTTCAGTAGTGGTAGTGGTAGTAGTAATGGTAGTGGTAGTAGTAATGGTAGTGGTAGTAGTAGTCATCATCATAATTCATATCTATGAATACCCATGAACACCGCGGTGCATAAAAAAACTTACGTAATCTTGTAATGTTGGTTGTGTACTGCACATTACTGCCGCCTAGCAGCGTCATTCTGACAGGTTGTCTCTGTTCTTTTGTTTGTTTCGTTGGTTTGGTTGCTGTTGCTGTAGTAATATGGCAGTGTTAGGTTATGGTACAAACGTGCTGAAATGATTTACGTATGCCAGCAATACACAGGTAATATAGCTGGAAGAAAAGTGACTTGGAATTTTTTTCACAGTAAGTAACACACAGGTAGTTTGTAATATTTGCAAATGTTTGATTTTGAGAGGCTGTACATCATTGAGGTCATATAGTACCACAAACAGAAAACAGTGATGCATGACATCCTTTAACAATGGAAGCAGGCACATCATAGCCTATGTGTTTTGGTGGGGTGATGGCACACACACCAGGATGAGTTTGAACTCTAAATACAGCCCAGAACAGGAGCCAAACCAGTGTAGAGGACTGGTCGTGTGACTTTCAGGGTGGGCACAAAGTTGGGGATGGCGAGAACAATCTTACGTCTAGGTGGAACCACTCTCACTCCTATACCTGGGCAACCGGTGGCCTGGGAGGCTGCTGGACCTGCTGCAGCACTGGTGGAGACAAGCCAGGGGTGGCATTGAGACCTTGTGTGCAGATGGGCAGGTCAACGTCTGTACTTCTGGTCATCTTGGGTGGGTCGGTAAGCTGGTGTCCCTTGATCCAGGGGTTGGCAATGCCGAAGGGCACTTCCTTACCCCTGAGGAAGGCCTGGATGATGGGGTGAATTTCTCTGTCAGTCTTGGTGGGTGGCCTGAATAAATCTGAAAGTGGGGCTAGGAGAACTGGCCTCTCCAGGCAGCGGGCAGCTTGAGCTCATTCTCGGGGACTTAGACTGTACAGTACAGTTGGGTTGGAGTTAAGCCCTTGCTTGTACTTAGAAGCAGTAGAAACCTTTTTCTGAATACCACTCAGACGGGAGTACGGCATGAGGTTAGAGATCTCTACTAACAGCCCCACGAAGGCAAAGCAGGTGTACTAATGCATACTGCAAATGACAGACCAAGGTTGCCCCCTATCCTAGTGTCCGGCACCAGAAGCGTGATTGACACTGAGAATCTGGTTACACAATGGATGCTACAATTACCCGCTCTCCATCACCACTCTATCCAGCTGACTGAAGGGGAAAAACCAGCCAGAGTATAAATAGTGGGCCGCCGCAATTAAACGCCAGTCTGCTCCGGGCTTTCGCAGTATTAGTGCAGAAGGTCCCAACGGAATCCAAGCGACCCTCTTCTTGACAGTTGTTCAGTCGTACAATCGTTCAGACTTAATTTTCTCCACCGCAGCGCTTGCCGGAGGTTGTGACCAGAATGCGCGCCTTGCTCCAAACCTACACTCCTTCACCGCATTCATGCCAAAGGAACCACCTCTCCTTAGTCTCCACCGCAACTTGTTGCCGGAGCCATCCCATCCAGCCTATCTTCACCGCATTAGTGCCGAAATTACGCCTTTGCCAATGTCGTCTACACACCGAAACACTGCGGCCGCTTCTGGGCAACACATGCATAGGAAGTAGTACCAGTAAGTTATTTTCATAGTGCTTGTCTACCCTACCATTGCTAATCTAGAACCAGGCCACCTTCACCTGGACCAGCATAGGTTAAGCTTCCCTAAGCTCTTGCCAATGTTAGGAGGTAGTACAACACCACTCTGTTTACTTCCCGTCAAACGGAATAAACACGAGTCTTACCAACTCAAAGGTATAATTTCCCATAGTTGTAATATACCTCTCCCAGTGGACCTCACGCCGCTCAAGGGACTGTAGGTGCCCAGGAAAAATTTTCTCATTCGAGACAAACACACCAATTGAGTACCCACGCGTATCTTGGATAACCACTCTTTTTGTGCTCCCCAGAGTACAGAACAGTAGTGACCCGACACTAGGTAATCAGTCTCTTGAGGCCAGTTTGCCTGCTCAGTAGCAGTGTTTCGATGCCGGAGTTAGTGTTCTCTGAGTGTGGGGAGACTGTTCCCTCCTGAGACACTCGGCCACATGCAGGGACTGTCAACGGTGAGGTCCGACTCTCAGTGCTCCCCACACGTTTCGACGCCACGTGCTGAGATAAGGAGAAAACCTGAGTCGGCAGACACTACACGTGGTTGTACACCAAGTAGGACACCACACCACATGCAGTCACTTAACAGAGGTGAGTGTGTGATTCAATCCAGATGCCCTACTCCCATTGGAATGGTATCCAAGAGGTCAGACAGGTGCTAACTACCTCTGGGCACTTGCAGGAGCTACTCCCCGCCTCATCACTATGATCGCACAGCTCTCTCCAAAGGATCGAGCCCAGGCATCGTGCCGTCTACAGATTCCAGTCACCCCCAAGATTCCTAAGGACCTCTTCAAGGACCCCGTCGGTTTGAGAGAGGAATCACACCCCTTGTTAGCAGCATACATACGTGGACAGGATCAGTCCTTGGGACTCGCCAACACCTACTTCGGGAGAACAGAGCCAGCGGAACCTAATCAGCCGACCGTCACAACCTTTGAACCACTGCCCATAAACCAACCTAGCTAACACTCACGCCAGCCAGAGTTGACCCAGGTTAAACCACCACCACAGGTTAAGCGTCGCCCAGGTATATCGCTGAAAGCCAATCCGTTGAAGCAAAAGAAGATCACTATCACAGAGCCTCAATTTTGTGCCCTGCCGAAAAGCTACCATGCCAGTTCTCTACACTGGACATGCACCAGTGCCAAGTAGAGACTAAAATAATTGATAATTGTGCTAATTTTGTTGAAAGAATAACTAACTTAATAAAAAATATTTAAGAAGATGAAAATGATGACTTATTAATTGATTTGAAATATTCAACTGGAATTTAATTTGAAATGGTACAAACTGCTCCCAACATGATACATAACTGTACATTTATGATTGTCCGAAATGTAACGACTGGTGACCCAGCGTGCGGCTGAAGCACAACTTCGAGAACTTCTAGAATGTCAGGAACTTCTACGGCTTCAGAAGTTGTGAACTCTGCAAAGGAAAGGATAACACTCTAAAAATAAATTTCTGCTACAATTGAAGACGTTCAAGCTGCAACGCGGTAACCTGAGGTATGCTAAAAACTTCAAAAAACTTCAAAAATATGATGACAATAGATAAAAATATTTTCCTCAACATGGGACATCGCAGAATTACAGGAAGCACAAGCAAGAAGAAAAAATTTATTTTGAGTTTTGCAGGTCAGAAGAGAAAATTCTGGAAGTAATCAATTGTGACAAATTTTGTTTTTATGTTTTGCAATGACTGAGAGTGGAGAGGAAAGATCAAAATGCATACGTTTTGAAAAAGAAATTACTGTTGAAAAACAAGACAATTAACATTGACCCATGACGTCTTTTAATTATTATAAATCGACTTCTACTCCAGTGCAAACGAACCTGGAGAACTGCAACAAAGTTTGATTTGCCGCCACCACCAATAAGACATCAGGTATTGTATCTACCCAAGGCACAAGACGGACACTCCACGTCACATATAATTATTAACCCGCCGAGAAACTTTAGAGTCGTGCATCGAGGCCCACCGAGTACAGCAGCGTGCCGCCAGATGCCACTACTAGTATGAGAGCTGAAGCATGAACCTGGATCTTGTGCCAGCCACTTAAGTCACTCTCCCCAAGAATCTATGACAAGCACTTTGCACCTGCTACCCTTCTCTCCAGGACAAGCCCTGTGCCAGATGAAAAAGGGGCAGGCCACCAGAGGAGTATACAAAGCGGGCCGCACCAGGGCTCATGACCAGTCTTCAAGTAATTGACATCTGCCCCCTACCTTGGGCCTTCATCGCATACTCCCGTGGTGTCGAAGTTCTAAAACTCACTCCTGAACTCTTCACCGTACATCTCGTAGGGCCGAAGATTACTCTCTCGTACCAAATTCACCGAAGATCTGACGTTGTCAAGCTGAACACTCAGACACATACTGGTCCCTTCTGGACGAGCAGAGTAGAGCTAGGGAAAGCCAAGTAAAGTAGACTGTTTGTTAATCTGCCTTTCTTCTAGCTTTACGCAGGTCGCCTTCACCTGCTTCTCGTAGGGTGTTGTTTACCTTCCGCAAGCCTTAGGGGATAGGAGGAAATACCTTCACCATCTTTGTTTATTTCCATAAAAAGGAATAAACATTGGTTTCTCTTACTTTCGAATATCACTTCCGTAATCCTAGTACCCATTCCTTGTAGACATCAGCCGTATCCAGCCGGGGGGGGGGGGGGGGGGAAGGAAACAGGGGTTTCATTCTTCCCGTAACGACACCTCATACCACATACAGAAAAACCTTAGACAGCCACCCACTCACCGCACTAGTGTGGTGAACCATAGACACGCGACACTAGGATACCGTTCCTTAGGGGTTGAACTGCTAGTCTGGGGTTTGACCTCATCGCACACCAGTTGTACAGAGAGGATACTTCCTCGGGTATGGAGAGACAACCACCTCTGGGACACTCACTGCACCAGAGTTGGAAGGCCACCAGTTCTCTGCACCTAGTGTAGTGAACGGTAGAGCCACGACACTAGGGACATGTTCCTGGTGAGATTGGCTTGTCAGCTCACAGATTGCCTTTCTCATTGCGCACTAATGGTGCCAAGAGAGGTAGCTCCCTGGGTTTGGGGAGATCAACCCTACTGGGACCTCGTCGTGTTGGGTCCCCTGTTTATGTTATACAGCTTGACTAACTCCTCACTCCGGTGCTGGAGTTTGAAAGCGAGGCACGGCGTGGTCAGCGGCTCCAGCACCTACACTGTCCACACACTACACGTCGACTGCCTCACTCCAAACAGGTCTGAGCCTATACATTTTATCTTAATGCCATTTACCCAGTGGTGGTATTTTAAAGAGGGTGAAAAGGCCAAGGCCTGCCTCTAAATCTCCCCCAGGATTTAAATCCCTTCCTGACGGGTTTGAGCTACTTAGTCCACGAGAACAAGCTGCAGTTCTACGTCAGCTCACCGCTCCACCTCCACCCGTCGCCGTAACAATTATCTTCAAGCCACCAACTAAGGTAACTGAAAGGTACCACCCAGAATTTCACGCCATACAGTACAGCACCGACGGCACCCATGGAAGGAACTTCCCGTCACTCAGTGAGGCACCAGACACAGTACGCACCTCTCACCTATGGAACAGAAACCACTTTAGCAAAAAGCCACTGGACCCCAGAAACCACCACTAACACATCTCACTACGAGTCTGCATCAGTTCAGCCTCAGGGGAAACGCTGTCCAGGTATACCCCTACGAGCCAACACAGTCACCCGCAGAGCAGTTATCACGGAACAAGGTTTCGTACCCAGTCGTCAACCAACGAGACCAAAGTTGTATACGGGAAAAGCACCCGTCCCGTATAAAGAATAAGTTGCATGCCACCACGACGTGACTAGCCTAACCTCCAACTGAAATCGCTTTGGGTCAATGACGGAACCAATTGCTAGAGCCCGTCATGAGTCAACATGGAAGGCATTTTATATTTGTTATTAGCTAAATTTGAGACCATGCAAAAAGAAATGTAAACAGATAGAGAAATCCTTAGAAAATAAATACAAACTGTCATAAAAACCGAAGTGCAAACAGTGACAAAAACAAAAATGCAGGCAGATAGACACATCCTAAGGAAAGAAATACAACTGTGTTTCAATAATGAAGAAAAAAATTGGGAAATTAGTGAACAAAAGCATAAGGAAAGAGAAAACTTTTTGATGATACAAAAACTGAACAACATGGTAGGGTTAGAGTAAATGAACAGAATAAGGAAGTGAATTACAAAGATAATGTAATGTGTGAACAATGTTTTGTAACGTTAGAAAATAAGAGTATATTGTATGTAAAAGAGATTACAGTTGGTGAAAGGGTAGGGGAAAAATTCTTGGAAATAATCAAGAAACAATAAAATTAAGAAACTTGGTTAAATTAATGTTGAATGGGGGGAGAGGGGTCAAATAAACAACAGTGGCAAACTTTCAAAACAAATTAAAAATGTAAGAAAAAGGAATGGACAGGTAACAGAGGTACACAAGCTCAAAAGGGCAAAGAGACACAAGAAAAGAAAGAAAAAATCATTGGGTGGGTCAAATGAAACACACACATGCAAAATGAAAGTAAAATTGAAAAAACCAAGGGGGGGTAAATTTTGGTGAAGAATACCAAGACAGAACAAAATTGAGGAAAAGAAAAAGGAAAAAGAGAGGTAAGGTCAAGGTAGTACAAAAAACGAAAAAGATGAAGTGATATATGAGAAAGGTCATGAAGAAAAAAACGAAGGAAAAGAGTATATGCTAAGAGAAGGGTAGGAAACAAAAGAAAGAAAGAAAATTAATGAAGGAATGCACAACATACAAAATTAGTATGCAAAATAATTATATATAATTTTTTTTTTAGTTAAAATCAATGATTTTCATTAGGAAAAATTAGTACATTTATAATGTAATAAAGATAATTTTGATGCGTGACATCCTATAAATGGCTGAGGATGGTGTCACAGTCGAGACTTTTTAGGTGTGTTAGGTCAGAACCACTGGTTGCTTTGACGTCTGACTTACTGTTGATGGGCAGGAAGACGGCTAGTGTAAAGTACCGGATGAGTGGCTGTTCTGCCAGGCACAAAGTCCGGAAATGCAGTAACAGTCTTCCGGGCAGGTGGACACAGTGTATCTGGACAAACGGTGGCCTGGGGTGGCTGCTGACTCGGCTGCGGCAATGGTGTTCTGCGGTTGGAGCTGGAACTGGCACCGGGTCCTGGTGTGCAGGAGGATCTGCTGCAACTGCTCAAACTGCTAGTGGCCCGAGGTGAGCTGGTGTGGCGACAGCCCCTGAAATAGGGTTGACTAACCCATACAGAACGTTCTCGTTCCTGGCGAAGGCAGCAGCGATGGGGTGCTGGATCCTAGTAAGCTTCACAGGGGCCATGAGCAAGGAAGGGGAGAGAGCTGGGACATGAGGCCTCTCCAACTGGTGAGTGGCTTGAGCTTGTTCATGGGAGCTAAGGCCGCAGAGTGCAGTTGGCTCTGGTTTGCAACCTTGTTATCTCAACGTTGAGTACCACTCTGCCAGAAGTAAGGCATAGGAAAAGGGACTAATACAAACCTCGTAGGATTTAAGAAGGCAACGAAGATCCCTAGCTAGGTGTTTGGTCAATTGCCGACATTGAACAAACCAAAGTGGCACCCTTTGCCCCTTTTGTGTCTGTGTGTCTGACACGATTAAGCACGGTGGACGAAGTATAATCTGGGTTGACTGAATAGCCACCATTTGGATTGTCTTTATAGTGGTTGCGGCTCTACCTTTCTGTACACTATGGTGCACAAACAGGTAGCCGTCTAATGGGTATGTACTGACGTATATGCATCCCTGAGAAGGAGTCTGCAGACCTACATTATGGTTTGTAAAATGGATTGAGCAATATTCCACTGTCTCCTACTTATCTTCAATGATGTGATGTCTACCTGGAAATAGTACAAATACCCTGGTGGAAATAATACTCAATGTTTGGATAAATACATGTGTTTATTCCGGTAGGAATAAACCCGGTGGCACATACTACTTTCTAATCAAACAAGAGTTAACCGGAAGTAAGCTACGGTTAACAGGTGAAGGTGACTTGGTTCTAAACTGCGCAAGGTAGAAACTGCTAGGTGGCTATTATAACTCGACCCAACTATCCTAAACATGTAGTCGTCCAGAAGGGACTTGCAGGTGCTACTACCAGAAGAGGAGTAGGGCATATTTACTACTACCAAAAGGGCAGTGGTACGGTTGCCGTAACCAGAAGGGTGGGCACCTAAAGAGGGGTTGGAGATTCTTAGGCTGCAGAGCTTCTGGTAAAGCCACAAGCCTCTGGTGTAGCTGCTGAAGGACCTCTTGGAGATCTGGTAGCTTTTAGTGAAGTCGCTGAAGAACTCTGGTAGATTGTGGAGACCTGGATGGCAGTAGAGCGCCCCAGCACACGTGGTGATGGAATAAAATACTACTGTTGGTTCCTTCGGCACCGTACAGTGTGATGGAGCACAGACTCTGGTGAAGTCATGAGGACCTGGTGGCTTCCTCCGGAACTTGTCAGAGTGGTGGAGGAGCATGGACTGCCGAAAGGAGCGATGTGCATGTATTTATACTCTGCTGGCTCACCCTCGACTGGCTGGAAGGAGGTGGGTGGCATGACGTTTGCAGGTCATGTGACATCAGCCGGTCAGAGTTTCTACTGAGGCGGGACGTGTCAGCGTTTATACTTGTGATGTCATCCCCTAGCGTGCTGTAGTACTACGACGCCTTCAAATGCAGTCTCTTTGGCTCTGCCGAGACATCTCATTCATACCTCTACGTTTGATTGTGCATTTTACCTTAGGGTGAATGGTACAATTTGTCAGCATCTAACAGGCAATAGCCCCAACTAGGGGCATATCCTGTAGGCATCTGATAGATGGTACTGCAATTCTAACCCCGTCAGGTGCGATAGGAAGGTTTGCACTGATGACACGAAGTCATATTAATAGGGTGATAAAGACGTCACGCATCAATTTGTTCAGAAAATTTTTTTTGTTATAAATATAATAAAGTCTTAGTTAATAAGCAAATAACTGGAAGAAATATTAGAAAAATTAAAAAGCAAAGAGTATAGGTTACTAAAGGTAGCACAGAATTTAAAGTTCAATAACCATAAAGAAATTGTTCATAGAAAAGTTATAGTAAAACTGGAAACAAATTGTAAATAAAAATGTATCAGTATTAGGCTAACTGTTCTATCGTATTATGATAAAGTACACCCACATAATTGTAAAAGTTATATGTGAGTCACATAACCAATAAACGTGCTGCCCTAAAGGAGAAGCCTACAGAGAGACTGAGATGTGTGCAAACACTAGAAACACTGCTTCCACATGGATGGCATTTGAAGGAAGCCCTCAAATGTTCTGCTTGATGTCATTCCGGATTTTACATATAGTGATCTCGCATCAGCCGAAAGTTATATCAAGACCTGAAATTCTATATATACAAACTTCAAATGGTTTAGGAACTATGGGAAGGGGGCAGAGCAAGTCGTCTGACCTTTTTCAAGAATTTCTTACAGTTGAAGAGATGTGTAAACAAAAAGAATTTCTGATATTGGGATGAGAGAATAACCGCCAATAGTTGCACAGCATTGTTTGGGGTCACTAGATCTTCCTTTCATAAGGATCACAATGGTCACTGTGTCACAGCAACTGCAGAGGGTTATTCTGCAATGGTGGAAAACTGTAGGAAACCTCAGATGACCCACTATAAGATCAACAGGGAAAAACGATTCCAGTGGTACCAAACAATGTGTGTGTGTGTGTGTGTGTGTGTGTGTGTGTGTGTGTGCACGCGCGTGTGTGTGTGTGTGTGTGTGTGTATATATATATATATATATTATATTATATATATATATATATATATATATATATATATATATATATATATATATATATATATATATATATATATATATATCTATAGAGTGTGTGTGTGTGTGTGTGTGTGAGAGTGTGAGTGAGTTGTGTGTGTGTGTCTAACACTTTATGTTACTTATAAATACTATTGCCAAAAGTATATCAGTAATTCTTATCATGAGTTTGAAATTGCCCGCTATTCTAATCCACCCAATATCTGTACAGTGACACATGGTCATATTAGTATCCCTTAAAACTGGACATAAAGACACTTGTAATGTGATGTAACATATATGGCATGAAATTGATCCAATGGCAATCAATCCTAGTTTACTAGCTTACAGTTAAAACTCACACAACTTGAGTCTTGCCTCTGACTGGACAATATTCTGACTGCTAAGGAAGACCAGCCTGCGAAACAAATGGCCACCATCGCCTTCCACCTCCTCCACCACAAAGTCGCCAGAGAAGGCACTATGGCCTCTGTAGCAGATGTCTCTGTGACCAACATCTGCCCCTACAGATAGGAAGGGGATCTGCAACAGTTTAGGTTTGCATTCCAATAGTAAACAAAATTATTTCAGTTTGACAGACAGAGATGGCACAGTGGTAAGAAACTGAACTTGGATGTGATTCTAGGCTATTCGCGGTAAAATGAGCACTTTTGAAAGCCCTGCTGAAGATCTACTTGTACGCATGTTGTGTATTATCCTGCCTTATGTAAAATTAACATTACCATGGTACTCATCACTTTAGTCATGCGTTGGTCAGGTTAAACTGTGAAATTATTCTAAAAATAAATATTTTACTAATGTTCTCATTTTTACACTTTGATGCATAAAAAAAAACAGAAAGCCAAAGAAATAATTTAAGTTATCACACATGGTTACCTAACACTTTTTATTCGAAGTTGAGATATGGAACTACTTCCCATCCATCATTACCAACTTTACTGGGTGCATGTCACTAAGTGGGCCTTTAAAATATATGCAGGTAGGAGCAGTGGCATTTTTATAAGGTTGATTTCAAAAGTGCTCACTTTATCATGAACAACCTTTACAAGTCTGAACCTCCTGATTTCAGTTTTCCTAAATATTTCTAGGAAAATGCTCAGATGGTTCCTTTAGTAACCATGGCTGATTCCTGCTCTACTGTTGCTTGTCCAAGCAACTTGATGTCTCTACAGACCGTTGCTATGACAAGGTATTAAGCCCTACCTAACGACAATGCAGCTCGTCTGCAGGTTTTCTCGGGGCTTTCTTATTTCCCCCACCCTTTCATTCAAGTACTGCTCCATTCTCACCTGATTTCACACCCATTGGCTATCAATACCTCGTTAGGAGCTACCCAAATCTCTCAACCCTACCTACCTTACATCATTAAGGGTGCTGCGTACCCAGGGCATAAAGAGACATGCACAGATTTGGAGATCAGTCTTTCATTCAAAAACTACTCAAAGTGTTGCTGTAGGATTGAGCTATGAAAAGCATTCAAGAAACAGTACATATCCATGTGTGTCACTTTCTACTTACCCTCCAAGGGTAAGTAGAAAGTGATGTTGACTGGAATCAGTGCTTCTGACGATGTATGTACTTGAGATAATTTTCCCCCCATTTGGCAAACATAAAAGCCGTCCAAATATTGGGGGTAGTTCTAATTTATTCTACAGTATATATAATTCATACGTCATGCCTTTGTAAATGTCAAAGTTTTCCTAAATCAAAGTACTTTCACTATCTAGGAACTGAAAGTATCAGTGAAAAAAGGTGCTCAACTGCCACTGTTTTTTCAAACCAAGTTTGTAGCTAGTTTTTGACCCAAGCTCCACCCTGCTGCGAGATAATCTACCAGCTTGACATTGAGGAAACTCGTCTGGGGGGAAGGGAAGAGGCTAACTGTTTCACAGCTGCCCACACCTGAGGGGGTGTAAGGAGGGTGACTGACCGACCATGAGAAGATAACACACACACAATGGAAATTTTCAACTTCATGCTTTTCTTAACACAGTTGACTATTTTAAGTTTATCAACTATAGAATATGTGAAATATTGCATCCATCCACACAACAAACCAGATGTTGACATCTGGATGGAGATCAAGTCTGCATGCGCTCCCTGTCAGTAGGCATAAGTTCTTTTTTGGTCCCTTGAAACACTATCCATACAGTTTACAATGTATTTCAATTCTGACTTAGGTTTATATTCAAATTTTGTTGAGTATATATTACAGGTATAAAATGCATTCCCACAGGTTATTAATAATAAGATTATAAAGTACTACTTGATACATCCATTTTGCATATTATTTCAAGACAAGTGTGCATGTGAAATTTCTCCTTTATAGTAAACATAGAATGTGTTACCTTCATATTCATTACAATAAGGTTCTACTATATTTACAAGTTCATTAGTAACATTTTTATGTTGGAAATTAATTCTGTGATGTGTGCTAATTATAAATCTTCCTGTTAGTAAAAAATGTTTTTTATATCAACCCAAATGTGTATCAAAGCACCAAAGGGCAAAATATCAATTAACCTAAATATTTTTTAAGAATCAGGCTTAACAGTAAATATTTTGCAAGTAATATTAATCCCGTCTATTGCAGAAACAATGCATATATAAAAACAATCCACCATTTTTGTTTCAAGCCTATAAATTGACTTGTCGGTCCAGCAACAAAACATTTAAACCACCTTACACATGCTTACTGTTTTCTGTGTTCAAAAATAAGTTTTTTTATAAACACACACCAATATATTATTTTTATTTTCATCTTCACTTGAACTCACATGGTTTGTTGCATTACTGTATTTACTTTTTGGACACTGTAAACTGAAGTTACAAACTACTTTTAATTGTGCTGCATTTCACGAATGCCATTGTTCAAGTATGACGCGTGATGTTCATTGGAATGGAGTCTCGCTTGTCTGAGGCAGTACGCGGCACCTTCCTTTTTGGATAGGAGCTAGGCCAAGCACTCCTATATAACTGGGGGGTTTTCAATCCTGACGGCACACTGGTGCCTTTCCACTCTATAGAACTGGCCGGGTCGCTTTGCGGCAGGGCACAAAATCAGGAGAAGATAGTGCGAGTTTGCGTTTAGGTGCCACTAATTTTCTTGATGATACCTGGGCGACATGCTGTGGGAGTTGTGAGTAGTAGATGTGGAGGGTGCTGCGGAGAAGGTAGGTCTAAACTGAAGCATCGGGCGAGGTGTTGGACGTAGTGCAGCAGGAACCAAGTAGGCTATGACAGGTGTAGGTGGCTGCTCTGGTTGGTTCATGTGTTCAACAATCCACCACTGGTATTCTGCTGGGCCTGTGCTCTCAGGTGCTGTGAACAGATTCCTCGGTACCTCAGGTTCAACTGAGTCTTGCAAATGCCTCAGGGCCTGGTCTTGAGCTTTAGAATTAAGACTAGCCAAGTATGAGACAAGGGCAGTCTTTACTCATGCAGGCAACCAGAAGCCAGGAGGATCTGTCTGACTCTTTCCTCAAAGCCCCTTCTCTTGGAGTAGGGCATCAGGATGTGGACTTAGACCCTCCTACTACCATAACAAGACGGCAGACTCCTTGTACGTACTATTATATGTAGCACCACGTGCGTGCCGGAGACTGGTAGACACACTATTCCAACGTCTGGCACATAATACAGTCCACGCTGGTAGTCATGCCTCACCTGTCCAAGGTCACACACAGGTGTGTCATCCTGTCTGAGTCTTCCCAACTCAGGGAACACCTGCCTCTCTTGGCTCGGAAAGCAGTAGAGAGACCGACAGACACCGAGCTGACAAGCTGGCGCAGGACAAGAGTACCTGTGTGGCTCCTCCTTTCCACTAACTTTCGTTAGTTGAGTTAGTTTCCTGGTTGAGTGTGTGTGGGTAGAAAAGTTCAGTGTGTGTTGGCTCGTTTGAGTAGGTATTCTGGGATCACCTGTTGTATTCTTACGTGAGGGTAACTAAAGACAATGTGCTACATCTACAGGAAGAATTCAAAGTAAAAGCTTAACCACGTTTATTTCCAAGTGGAAAAACACGTGGTGAATGCACCCTAACTCCTGTCGTCGGCGCGAATGTGGGCCAGGATGCTGAAAATGGTCAGTAGAGGCAATTGGTAAATGAACTGGGAAATGCAGGGTGTGATGTGCTGAATGTCTAAGCGATCTCCTCTTGCGTCGTTGGACGTGGTAACAAGAGTAAAACTACATTATGTACAGATGCTGACACGTAACTTGGAAGACTAAACAAGGCGGTGTCAGGATGAGTCCTGAGTAGGACTCGAGGAAAGGAACACTTACAGATACGTCCATGTACTGCAAGGCGGTTCGGGTTTGGTAAAGGCATAAACGGTGGTCGAGTGATCAACGCCCGAGCAACACGTGCTGGATAGCTGAAACAAACTGGTCAGAACCAGAGCGACTGGCGCTGGGAACACAGACTGAAGTAAGAGAAGGCTTAAGTGGCAAGCTGGTTGATTCCGAGCAATGAGTGCTGGAAATGAAGACTGACCATTCAGACTGGTCAGAACTCCCCGAGGGAGAACTGAAAACTGGTTTGGAGACGCGGGCTCTCTTCCCTTTTATACTAAAATGGGCCGATGCCCAACGCTGATTAGCTGGCATCACTAGGACGAGGGGTTGTCGCAGAGCGGGGGGTAGCGAATGCATGGCTTGCCTATCTGATGTCACCTGCAGGTAGAAGGGATGAAAACAAAGAGACATACGATAATCATACTACTAGTGTTATATAGTGGTGGGAAAAAGAACTCGTTGCATAGTCTGCATAGTAGTATAGTGGACCAGTGAATAAAACAATCTGCAAGGCAGAAAGTACAATCTCATCTTGCATAGTAAAAAATGAAAATGCAAACATCAAACTCCGAAGTAAAACTGACATAAGGATCAAGCGGACATCATCAAAACTCCATAGTTGAAAAAGCATAATGCGTCAAGTATAATAGTAACCTAAATTCAATGTAAATATATACAAAAAGTTTTTTCGCACATCAGCAGCACATCGGTAAATCTGCATGTAGATTCAACATATCTGTGATTCTGCTAATCAGCATAATTTTGTGAATTGGCACAGCTCTAGGTGAACAGTATATTGTTGAAAGGACAAAGTTTTATCCGGTTACAATAAATAACTTTAACATTGGAAATGCCTTGCATGGCCAAAGAGAATTTCAACAAGTACCAAAAATCCCTTTCCTCTGTCATACATGATGTAACATAGGAACAAATGGGAGCTGTTGCTAAAGAAGAAGAGTAACATTGGAAAAGGGCATTGTGGATTCTGATGGAGTTCCTCTGATCACAGCTGTCACTGATAGAGCTTGGTGTAAATAATCATATGGAAGCAAATATGATGTCCTTTCTGAGGTGGTAAGTGTACTGTATTACATAATTTCATAGACAGTTTCATTTGATTATCTTGAGCTTGTTAAGAGTCACAAGAAAATATTACGTGAATGTGAAAAACTCTGCCTAAATAGTTCACTATAAATCTTGACGCATGACATCTTATAAACAATAATTAAACGACTTGGCCTCATCAGTGTGAGAAAGCCTTTGCTGCCTGATTTCCACTGAGTTTTCATTGTTACCAAACATCACGAGACACAAGATTGTACTGTCTACCAGGGCTCATGGACGGATGTTCCAGCCTAAAGATTGTACTGTTCAGTGCCCGAGTCACTGAGGCGATGCATCCAAGGTACTTCAGTACACTACACACCACCAGATGGCTCTACCAGTACGTTCCGCCGCATCTCGATTCTCCAAGCCGGCTGGTGAAATCACATCTTGAGGAATCTATACTACAGTTATCCTTTCTCCATCAACCTCCCGTATCCAGCTGACTGGAGGGGTATCACCTGCCAGAGTATAAATAGCGGACCGCTGCCCTTAAACGCCAGTCTGCTCTGCCTTCTCCGCATTTGTTCCGAAGGTCCCAACGGAATCCAAGCGACCCACTTCCTTGACCAGTCTTTGTTGTCTCCACTGCAGACTCTGCCGGAGATCTTGAACAGCCTGCTTGTTCGCTCCAACCTACCTTTCCTTCACCACATTCATGCCGAAGGAACCTCCAGCTACTTGGTCTCCTCCGCAACTCGTTGCTGGAGATATCGTTCTACCAGCTTGTCTTCACTGCACACTGTGCCGAAGATCCAACCATTGCTAACGTTGTCTAAAAACCTAGTCACTATGGGCCCTTCTGGGCAAACACTATTAGGAGTAGTACCAGTTCAAGTTAGTTTTGTAACACTCGTCTACCCTGCCATTGTTAGCTTAGGACCAGGTAGGCCTTCACCTAGCTATGCAAAGGTTAAGTTTCCGTAAACTCTTACCGACGTTATGAGGTAGTGCGACACCACTCTGTTTACTTCCCATAAAAAGGAATAAACAGGCATTTTTACCAACACAAGTGTATCTTTCCCATAGTACTAATTCCTCTACCAGTGGACCTCACGCTCACTGCCCAAGGGATTGCAGGTGACCGGGGAATTTGCTCATACGCAATACATCAGAGTACCCACACGCACATTGGACGGCCACCCTTTCTGTGCACCACGGTGTACAGAATGGTAGAGCCCCGACACTAGGTACTCAGTCTCTTGAGGCCAGCTTGCCTGCTCAGTGGCTACGCTCTCCACCACGCCCACTGTGCCGGAGTTAGTGTTCTTTGAGTTGGGGAGACTGTTCCTTCTGAGACACTCAGCTACGTGCAGAGATTGTCCATCGGGGAGGACAGTGTTGGATACGCATTTTGACGCACACGTGTGGGATAAGGACACCAACTTCGGTCGGCAGACACTACATGTGGTGGTACACCAGAGTCGGCAACACGTCACCTGCTATCTCTTATCAAACGTGAGAGTGTGATTCTGTCCAGATGCCCTACTACCGTCGGACTGGTATGCAAGAGTAGGTTAAATAAGCGGTAATTGCCTCTGGTCATCTGCAGCAGCTTGCCCCCTTTCTCGTGGCTACACTTGTGAAACTCTCACAGAGGGACCAAGCCCAGGCATTATGTCACCTTCAGATACAGTCCACACCAGATATTCCCTAGGACCTCTTCGAAGACCCCATTCGTCTGTGCGAGGAAACACACCCCGTGTTTGCAGCTTACTTAAGCGGACAGGACCAGTCCTTGGGACTCGCCAACCCATGCATTTGGGGATTTGAGCCAGTGGAACCAACCCCTACGACCAACACAATCTTCAAGCGCTTGCAAACTAGCCAACCTAACTCAAACTCATGCCAGCCAGAGTTGATCCAGGTTAAGCAGCCTCAATTGGTTATGTGTTGCCCAGGTGTACCTTCTCACACCATCCACTGAAATGCAAGATCACTCTCACAGAACCTGATTTTGTGCCCTAACGTAAAGACTGAATTAAACTAGATACTCCCGCCACCGGGTGCGCCTGATCTAGCTCCCACCAAAAACCCTCTTGACGTAATAACGTTCTCAGTTTCCCTCAGGGCAACACGTGCCAATCTATAGCATAAAAATTCCTCATGTGCATCCAACATTTCTGATATCAGTAATGCCTCTGAAATACTCCTGTCTAATAATTTTAGTCAAAACAAGCATGAAATACCTAAAAAGAGTGTTATATTAAATCATTTTTATGTAATGATGGATGTATGAAAATTTGATTCCCTGAGTGGCCACAGGATTATAACAGCCTGCTTCTAGAACAGCTATTTTAGTTGGTAAGCCCTCTTTTAATCTCCTCGCATAAAATTCAAATATATACACAAGTCCCGTGATTATGTGGCTATTGTTGAGTAGCATGTAGTGATACATATACATAACAATTGTAACAGACATATAAATGTTTTCCCTGCAGCTTGTATAATGGGGAAAGAAACAAAAAAAGTGATCTTTGGAAGCATTTCTAGGAATCAATATTGCTAAATATGTTATCAGGAAAGTACCAAAGTATCATGCCTGTTTCAAAAACTGGAACAAGTCTTCAAATGCCATGGAATCAGACATCACAGTGGAACACTTTGAATGCAGTGTTTCAATGCACAACTTGAAATATCATCAGTTGATTGGTGAGTCGGAAGGTGTTTAGTAAAGTTTATTTATAACTACAAGTTACTAGAACCAATGTATTTTCGAGGTATAATCTGAGTGATGGATGGTTTTCAATGACCTAAAAATAACTCACTAGCTGCTGCATTTTTGACTGGATCGCACAAAACTTGGATACTGAAACACAGCACTTCAATGACTGACCATTAAATTGGACTTGGTAGAATTTCAACTGATTCAACAACTAACAATGTTTTACTGGTGGCGACAAAACTGTTGTTTTCTGTACATTAATTGCTAAAACTGAAAAAATGACACGTTCAATAGTGAGTTTAATCAGTTCTAAAATTTCACTAGAATTAGTAAAACATATTACTAATTAATGTCAATTAAAATAAATGTTTCATTGAGAAAAGTTAAATGGCCACTTTCTTACATTATAATAGGCTTCATGTCAAGTATTCATATGATTTTATTTCTAAAGGTAGCAGAAATTTGCCTGTGTAGTAAGTAACATATTTCAATATGGTTTTATGTTAAACATTTACTATAAAAGCACTGATCTATGAAGTTAACTGATACATTGAAGTGTACCATTTATTAGGAATATACCAAACATCAGTGGTCGGCTACTATTAGAAATGGTAGAGTTAACTTTTCTAAAATGTATTTGTGCATATCCTCACTTGAGAGCATTGGTGCTGCCGAAGTAGCCTCTCCACAACCTGGAGCTGGAAAGTGCCCGTGAGTACCGAGCACCAGTCACCCGTGCAGCTAAGGAAAGAACAAGCAGACCTGAAGCTAGGAGAGTCACTAACTCAGCCAACACCCCCAGCATCCAGGCCGCTGTCCCAGAGCAACTGTCGACAGCCCCCATCACCTCCCGAGCAGCCCCACTGCATGCTAGATGCACAAGTCACGGTTCCAAGGAGCTATAAGGAGACGTTGTGGAAGGCACCTACAACATACCAATGGCCCGCCACTACCACTACAACACAATGCAAGAGAAGACGCCCACCGAAGCGACGCCCCTACAAGATCCATCAACCCGCTCCTGCATCACCTGAGTGATTACCTGGCAGACGCCAGCGTTGACTACTACACCCCTCACTAGGACTTTTTAGATAGAGCAATTGGTAGGGAGTGATAGATTAGACACAACGAAAAAAAAAAAGACGAGAGTGCAAAAGCTCAATTCAGCTAGACTAGTATGGAGGGTTAGGTGATGACAAACATCCCAAATACAAAAAAAAAAACTAACCTTGCTAGTTAGGCAGTGCGACTAGCTGTAATTGCCTCAAATATCCAAATTCGCATACTTAAGCATTTCTAAGGTTGAGAATTCAGATTGCATTGCCAGGAACCTAGGTCCATACACTAATAAATGCCTTGTTAACTGTAGACTTCCTCCTGTCAGTGGGTACACCTAAAGTAGAAGTAAAAGAATTTTGAATATCTTCTTGTTAAAAAAAAAATCTGATCCTTTGTTTGCCAAACGGAATTAACGTAGCTGCAATCACTGAACAAACTGGAAAGTTAATGTTTGATTCACCCTAATTCTCCCGAGTGATCTCGTAAAATATGCAGAGGGTAGAGTAATAAAAGATATTTTTTGTGTTGAAAAGTTTTGCACAATGGATTTAATGCAGAGTCGAGAAATACCGTGAGCACACACAGGAAGTGAGATACGTGCAAACACAGTCTATCAGCAGGTCCGTGAACACACGCCGTAACCCTAACCACTCTTCACAATGCGACACTGGGCGACTTTGCTTTAGTAACCCGTGTAAAATTGCAGTAAGAGTATGAGGCGAAAACTGTGAGCATGCCGTATCTGCCGGCAAGGAAATTCCCGACTTACTAAAATACCAAACTACTAGTAGCACCAGTGTAACGCTACCCAGACAAAAGAAAAAAAAAAAGTTGTAACGATCAACCAATTAAATGTACGTAAATGCTAGGGACTAAGATGAGAGTAATTGTGTTAATACGGTAGAGAAAGTGTACCTAGATAACCCCCTAGAAGTAGTTTAGAAAAGGGAAGTTGAAAATTCTGTATGATGGGAACCTTGAAAAGTTATAGATATTCTCGGTAAGATGAGTTAGATGTGCTGATCATATGGAAGTTGCGAAAAATACGTAAATGTAACGTATTGCCACACAAAAACAAATACTGAAATAGTTAACAAACAAAATACAATTGTATATTCAAACATAAAGTCACATCACGATCACCACATGCATATAGTTTTCATTTCTAAAATAAGCTTTTTGTAACTTCACTAAGCAACTGCAATGTCCATTATGATGAATGTGACAAGTGAAAAGTTATAGTTTTACTTTCCTTGCTTTTTTGTTCACAAAACTCTCTATGAGATCGTCGTAATTAATTTTGTTTGCTACATCTTTTTCTAGTGCTATCAGTGAAATGCTTGTAAGTTGTCCCTGACACATAGATGATCTCAAATAGTTCTTAAAATAATTTCAGTTTGCTGAAACTTTGTTCGCATGTTGCAGATGTTGTTGGGAAAGTAATGGAAATTCTCAAGGCTACGCTCACATTCGGAAAGACATCTAGTAAATAGTTCTCGCAAATAAGTCGTATCAACTGAAAAGAGTCTGGCTGTCCAGGGTTTTTGCAAAATTGTTGTACCTGTCCTTTGAACACCTCAAATTTGGTTGTGAATTCCGAAACATTTAAATCTTCAAAATATGTATTAATTAAAGAAGCAGCCTTTTTTCTCAGGTCATCAGAACTGAGATCCATCAGGTTTTGTCTATTCAAAAAGGAAAAGTTCTCATAAAGTGATTTTGCACTCTCTAGCCTTGTGGTCAGTTCTGACCGTATTCTGTCAAATACCATTTTTAAGGACTGCTCAAAACGTTCAACACTTGATAAAGTTCGGGACTCGTCTTCAGCAAGTTCACCTGGCATCCTCTTCCTTGTCATAACTTTTTTTTCTTTCAGTATCAGCTCCACGGACATTGTTTTCGCAATTATTTCTACTTGTTCGTATCAAGTTTCATTTGTAGAATTTCTTAATCGCTGCAAAGTTTCCTTCAGCCTTTCCATCAAATGTACTAATCTAGTTAGTACAATATCACTCTTCTTTATTTCTTTGTTAACACGATAGATTTCCTTCAGGATGCAGTTCCATAGTATCAAATTCATAATAAAGTCAAAATCTTCTATAGCTTTTAGAAGAATTTTTGCCTCAGATTTTGCCTCGGGAAATAAATTTCCTTCTAGTATTTGTTTCAGTGCCTCCGATACTTCGCAAATATTGCTGGTCAGGACACTCCACAGCTTCCGACTTCGCAGACCATCGGGTTTGGCTTGATCCTTTAAGGTTGTTTTTCGTATGAAGTTTCATTACTTCCCAATGTTCGGTTGATGAAACAAAATAGCAGAATAGTCTCTGGACTGTCCCAAACACATTTGTTGCCTCTGAATTTGCTGTACAAGAATGTACTCCAACTAGATTAAGTGAATGTGCCATGCACCGTACATACACTGCAAATTTGTTTTCTTCTCTGATTCTGGCCTGTACCCGCTTGTATATGCCAGCCATATTAGAGCCATTGTCATTTTTTATGTTAAGGCCATCTTTGATCAGCTTACATAGCATAGTTTCAGTTAAGTGTTTTCCAGTCTTTCCGTACACTTCTACAAAATCAAGAAAACATTCTTGTACCTCACATTATCTATTTTCATCAATTTTTACATATCTTACTACCTGGTTCATTTGTGGTGTGTGACACATCAGGTGTGCAATCAAACATAATTGTGTAGTACTTTGATTGCAAAACATTATTCAGAATATAGTCTTGAATTTTTGCAGCCCTTAGTTCTATCACTTCATTCTGTGTTGTTTTTGACAGATACGAAACGACCTTTTTGCTAAATGTCGCAAAGCTTGTGACAAATTTGGATTGTATTTTGCCAGAAGTGCAACCAAGTTCAAAAAATTTCCCTGACTCTTTGATGTGAACTTATCAGAGCAAGCTGCTACATTCTTGTCAGAACCTCTAAAAGACAGGCCATTAGAGGCAAAGAACAAAACCAGATTGATTACAGCATGCAGAATGTGTCGCCATTTCTGTATTTCCTTTTCAATTGATTTCTCCAGTTCTTTGTTTATTCCACATTCTGCTGACATAGTTTTTAGCACCGTTCTCCATTTTAAAAAATGTGCTGTATGTATAGATGAACATTCATGTTGCATCAATTTTTCTGAACATTTTTCCCAGTTGGTGGTACCTGTAGTTCGCAATAACAATCCTACTGCTACTGCTGAAGTTGACAGGTTGTGGAAAAGTTTGCAGGCAACATAGAAACGGGTATTTTGTGATTTTGAGTACATCAACCAGCTTCTTTCATTTTCTCTCCATTAGGCAATACTTTATACCATATGTCAGTAGTCAAATGTCGGTTTCCTCTTAGAGATGATTTAAAATCAATGCAATTTGGGTATTCATTGGATTCCTTTGCTGTCTCACTACTCAGAAAACAATATGTCTATCATACATGTTTTCAAAAACTGGACAAGTAGCAGACTCTGATGGTTCAATAATTAAAATTTTCTTTTGACAGGAGATCATCTTCCTGCTGAAATCATGATTCTTCCATTGGCACTAACACTTATTACCTACCTTCCGCCAATTCACAATCCATTGGAACAATTATTTTCTCTACAAATTCTCTACATTTCATTAACAACAAACTTACTTCTTTTACTATTTCTGCTTCTTCTGGGATACCAATTTTTATCTTCTAAGTGGCCAGCTCCCATATGTTTAATTTCCATTTTGTCTTTTACTCGTACGCCCATAGACTGCGGTAATTCTCCTATCCCTTCCCCTTCTTGAAAACTATTTTCTTCTAAACAAATTACGGATGATGTAGGAGGCTTGTGACTTAAAATGCACAAAGAAATTTCTTCTGTGAATGTAGTGCTAGAACTACAAATTGCTTCCGATTCCAGTGTCACTGTTTTGGATATGTCAGTGTCAGAGCAAATGTCTGTCTCCTCTGTAGTTTCTACTTCAGTTTCTTGAAGTATAGAACATTTTTAATACTGTTTTTCCTATTTCTTAGCTGCTTTTCTGTAGCCAGCACCTGACAGTTTTTTATTCCTTGGAATCATGATTGATCTGGGAAATAAATACCCTTACATACATAGAAACATATACGTACAAGATAAACACACTGACGCATGTAAATGTGTGCAAGGACACTTATAAATTTAACTGACCTTACCTCTGTAGTCAATTGCCAACACTAATTATCGGTGTCCATATTTACAAATTTAAAACTTTTCATAATAAACAATTAGCATAGCACTCAAAAACACTACAAAACCAACTTTTCATAAACGGGTAACAATCTCAGCACGTGAATATAATCAGAATTTCATTATCACCCGGTATTATACCAACACAATGGTAGCAATGTTTTAGCATCCTAGCTCATTAGCGGCGGAGTTTCGGGAGAGACTGACTGCCACTAGCTTACAGTGTTGCAAACCAGGCGTGACTGAATCCCCTCGCCAAACGCAATGGTTAGCGAGCGATCTGGGTCTGAAAGGACCCCCACCTCACCTAGCCTACAGTTTGCAAAAGCTCTCTCTCTTTCCAGCTCCAGCAGCCTCCAAAAGCTCTTCCAACACCAGCTCCAGCAGCTTCAGAAAGCTCGTCTTCCAGAGGTAACCTCTACATCCGCACCCAGCACCCACTACCCTAGTCATCCTTGACTCCGCGGTAGTAGGCCGTCGCGACATTCTAGGTCACCCTCAGTAATTACTTGCGGTAAATGCAATAGAGTACTGAGAGTTTGATTTGACATGAGAGTTACGTCCAGGTTTGCCTTCACCTGGCCTAACGTATTAATCAACGACATAGATTCCTTGTAAGAATCGGTTTTCCCCATTGTTTTCCTAAAGCGTCAATAAAACGCTAGGTAAAAATTGTAAATTTTTGTAACTTTATTATTTTACCTTGCTCCTTTTTTTAAGTAAATTTATTTTTCTTTTCTCTCATTTGAATATTTTTAAATTAATTAAAATAAATATTTGGATCAACTAACAGTTCAAGGGCGAGTGGACCGAACTCAGCACTGCCACTGGTCTGACAAGGTTCTCTAGTCCACAAGGACATGACACATTCCAAATCTAGCCCCTTGTTCTCATCGGTAGAGCCTCTTTCAGGACAAGTTGTGTTCCAAAACACTTTAGTTCAGAACCACTTTCATGACTGGATAATGAGTGGTTGAGAAACCTTTCACCGAAGACTACTGCTTTACGGCTACAAAAGGCGTGATCATTGTGCTATATTTTAAGATCCTAAGGTATTTGAGTGTATTTTGTATGAGAGAATAACAGTATTGCAGATCAGTAATTAAATGACAAAAAAGGGAGGTGGACGCCCTAGTTGGCTGTGTCGCAAGACCCGACGTGCACTACAATAAAAATTAGCTAAGTCGACATTAGCTCCTTGTGCGCACCGTCATCCACACCGGAAATTTAGTCAACTACTCTGCCCTCTACTGATGACCGCCTACTTATTAAGACATGTACCGTCTGCACATCCGCCGGGAAGGTAACATAAATTGTGATTCCACCGCAACTCAGAAACATAAGATTGCTCCCCCATCTCACACATACATCCCCGTACGTAAAACCACAAAACTATCTCCCCTTGGGAGACTGTATCGTAAACGGGACACTGAGTAGGGACATCCAAGGGAGGACCACCCCACCCCATTCCAAGCACGTCGATGTACTAATCATCCACAATTCATTGACATTGCAATATAATAATCTTATTTAAACTTTGGACAGCTGGCGTCTCGAATCATGGCAATCTTCAAGGTGAGCAAAGTCGTGCTTCCTGGGAGAGAGGCACTCACCATTAAGCTCGCCCTGGGGTTCGATTCCCCTCTGCCTTCCCAGCACCCTTCAATTAGTCGGAACTCTACCAACTACTCCGATGTGGGCCAAACCTAAATCTCCACCGAAGGGTTTATAACGTCCGATCAGAGGAAATCAGCACTTGAGAAAGAATAGTAGAGAGATGGTACCAAGATCAAACCAGCGAAGTTAATAAATAAATAAATAAAAGAAAAGAGTGAGAGTGCATCAATACAGTCCTCTATTAAGGAAAAAAATAAGCAGATATCAAAGAAAAACTGGCAGACCAGAAAGTTGTTATTCTGGCAGACGAAACAACAGATAAAGGAAATAAGCGTGTCTTCAACATCCTTTTTCAGATATTGCAACCAGGGGCAGAATATTGCAACCAGAGGCAGAACACAGTAAATTATTAGGAACGTCATGTGTACTTCAAGCAACTAATGCTGCTGCCTGTTTAAAGCTGTTATTGACATCTGCACAAAGTATGGCGTTAAGGAGTAAAATGTATTTGCATATGTAACAGATGGTGCGAGATATATGACCAGATCTGCAAGTACTTTGAAAGGTGTATTTGGTGAACACGTGTACCACATTTAGTGCTGGGCTCATAAAATCACTCTAGCAGGTCAGATCTGGCAAAACAATTTGCAAGATTTAAATCTTTTCGTCATTAAAGTAAAAATGCGTTCTTAAATACAGGAAAAATATGGCATGCTTACCTCAATTTTTTGAGGGTCAAGAATGAAGAAGATGAAGTGAAGATGTTTCCAATACCCACTGTAACAAGATGGAACACCTGGTTTCACTCTGTTTTCTACTTGGCTGTCCATCTGCATGACATTGTTTGATTTTTTGAACACTTGAACAAGGAAAATAATGCTGGTGTGAAGTACATTAAAGCAATGTAAGAAGCTGAGGTACAGGCTATTGAAGCTCAGTGTGCATTTGTCACTGAAAATTGGGCTTGCTTTGTGAATGCAATAAACTTTTTGGAGGGATCCTCTTATCCAAGTGCTCATCTTCTATATTCAAAGCTTCAGAAGCTGAAAATTTCACTGGAAGTCTTAACAAAGGGAATTTTTCCAGAAGCTGTTGAAAAGTCATTCAGTAAAATGAAAAGTGTTCAGTCTGCAGCATTGAAAGAACAATTCAAACACGTCACAACTTGGCTTACTGAAGCTGAACGAACTTCTCTCAAGTGATCCTTCTCACACACTTTTTCATGACATTTATGGTCTTTTGAATGCCAAAAAATATTGGGAACATGGGTATAGAAGACAAAAAATTCTCCAGAATGGTTAATACACTCACTACCTTTCATAAAAAAATGTGCCAAAAACTGAAGTAGCAGCTGGTTATATGGCCCTTCAGAAACTTGTGAACAGTGAACTCCAGAAACCACATGTAGCCAATGTAGACATTGTAAACTTGTTATGCACACTAAAATGTGACTTTCTGCAGTTTTCTGCAGCTGCACTTAAGATGATTTGGATTCCAACATCAAATATGGTCACTGAAAGGTCTTTTTCAAGTATTGTCACTGTCAGTGATAGGAGAAGATCTCTACTTCCCGAAAATGCTGAACTTTCAACTATGGTGGCTTTCTCTTGAATAACATTTCTTCTCTGTTTATTTAAATAAATTTTTGCCACAATTTGTGAGTACAGTATTATACTCTGTTTCATATAACTTAAATAAAATTTGACAGACATTGTGACCAACCTACACAGCAACAGTAAACACTCCCATTTCTAAAGTACTGTGTCAGCTGATTAGTAGTTGTAGGATGCGTGTTATTATGTTGGCGCTCTTGGCAATAATTGTAAAAGAAAATAGTACTCTGAATTAAAAATTATAATGTGGAAAATTAATGATAGTTACAACATTTATGGTTAAAACTACGCTCATAGACTAATACACAATTTTTCTGAGTTATAGAGCAAGGGCTTTAAAAATATTTAGAAATATTACGGAAGAACATGTGAACATCGCGGTTATGTCAAAGGTTTCCACCAATATCCGTTGAGTCTGTTGTCTATGGTCTCCTCTCCACCCGCCCGGTGAAAAGCCGTTGTTGCCACTGTCTCTCTTCCGTCATAATTTATCAATATGCGAGAATTCCTTGTTGGTGATATCGGATTATTATACATGCAGATAATTAATTTTGTATTTACGTATTTCATTAAATGTAGTTCGTTGTAGGTGCCTTTTTAGAACAGTCTCCTAAGTGAAATAAATTATCGACACGTGCCTGCTGCTTTGTAAAATGGTTTCTTGTGTGCTGTGGTCCGTCATTTCCTGTGGCCATCGCAAAGCGCAAAATTATTTTCGTTATGAAGTGTGAATTTGTTGGTTTCAAGAAAAGTGTTTTGTTAATTGCATAAGTCAGCAAATAAATTATTTTGTATCAGTAACCGACACGTGTTAATCATCCAAAGTCTAGGAATTGTTTAGGAATTTCGCAGTGAACAATAAGTTTGTGTGTTTTGTAAATAATTTTTCTTAAATTGTTGTTAAAATATTTTTAATGTATTGAACGTTTATTTGATTGAAACCCTAACGATTTTTACGTGGAAGTTAAATTTGCTTAACATGTTTACAATGTGTATTTCACACATTGGAATTAACTGTGACACATTATGTTTTGTTCTTGAGGGAGGTTTTCAAATGTACGTGGCCTAAAAAGCATCCTTTTAGTGTAGTTCATTATATAAAAATTGCAATGATATTTATCTGTTGAGTATTTCTCGCATTGGTACAAACAGCGACACATTTATCGCATTTAGTTCTTTCGATGAAGTTAAAACTTTTCAGTTATAGTAAATTGATTGCTATTTCCGTACGAACAAAATTTTCCAATGCATCATCAAAACAATGCAAGTTCCAAGCGCCACTCTCTTATAAGAAAAACCACAAAACAATTGTCTCCTGAAAGATGTAAAACTATAGTTCCCCATTCCACCAATAAAATAAAACAGAACTACTAGTGTACTATGTTATTATAACAAAAATAAAACAGTTGGGAACGGCAACCAGCTATAGTAGCCTAATTACTGGACAGAAGTTGTCAGTTTTTCAATGTTTGCCATTAGATTTGTAGTTTGTTTACAAAGATTGGTTTCTTCACAGACAGAAAAGCTGTGGCGGAGGGATACATCATGGCCGCACTTCTTTTTGGGAAGTGTCAAAATTCATTGAAGTTATATGAAACAGAGCATATGTGTTTATAAACTGCATATTTAACCAAACAAGGTACGATATAGGACCAACTTGTGTCAACTCATATAATAATTGTTATGTTGTTCATACTTTTATGCTTGCCTCTTGTGTGCATTCTAGATTGTTAGCATGTATTTTGTTTGAACATTTTACCATTTATATGGTTTAAAAAGTGTAAATATTAAAATGAGGAATTAAATATTAAATATATTTGTGGCAATTTTTCAAAATAACCCATTATAACGCTACCATATAAATTTCGAAATCTTTATGACGATAAAGATGAAATCTTAAATGACGAAATATCCCAAGATATAAAACCATAAAATCTTGGCTCTACAAATCAGGTATGAACAGTACATTACACGTGCAAGATTTTACTAAAGAATAACATGCGAGTGTAGTAAGTTTTTTGAATAGGGATGCTGTTAGCAATAAATTCTGAAAAAGGTCACGTATTCTTTGTTATTTGTGACAAAAATACCAGTACACAAAAGTATTGTAATACATGGTTTTTCAGAATAGGCCTATACTTTCTTTCATACCAACATTATGTTTGATAGAAATGCTCCAAATCAAACAACACTGTAACAAATATAATTTATTTTCAAAATTTTCACATTATAATGTTAAAATACAGGTTGTTATAAGAATTCTTTTTGAAGTCATCAAAGTTCCTAATGTTTACACATTACTACAGTTCTGTTTACAATCACATAATATGTACTTACATAGGGTATTTGGTGGCACAGTTTTTGTTCACCAAAACAATTTCATAGAATTATTAGCTTCTACTCTCCACAAATTGCTAATATGTTAGCTTCAAAATCACCAGATGCAACCATAACCTTTAATTTAGGCAGGTTATGAACATAACACACAGCAACTCTTCAACTCATTATGCATATTTATTCATATTTTGCATTAACGAAAGGCAGCTGATTTTTTTTATTGTTTCCAGAGAACTTGCCACAACTTTTGGAATTCTAATTTTGACAGCTGGTCCACACAACTCAAGATAATAAACGCATGTTCCGGACATTAAATAAGGCATCTTGCTGGTGTTACAAATTGTTTCTAGTAAAACCATATTTTAAAATCACTATGATTATATATCAGTTAAATAGCAGCATGTTTCTAGCCAAATAATCAGAATATTACTGGCTACATTCCTACAATGTGTGTTTTGAAGGAGTCTGTTATTTTTACGTTATGAATACAGAAACTCTCGTCGACTATAAATCCATACATGACCAGCGCAATTCCGCACAAATGTTTTTGTTTAAGACTTTCCGCAACATTTTCTTACCAAAAGCAAAAATTAAAGTTCTGATGTTTCATTACCTTTTCAGCATACAGAATATTATTCGCACAACCATTACAGTTGGAAACATTTGTGTACGATAAAAATCTGTGTACGTTGTCTCTAGTCTTAAGGAGAAGCAAGTTACCTTGGAGTTCTTGGCAAGGTCAGGGGGCGCTAGGTGTAATATGCTCTGGTTGAGCTCCTCCTGCACAAAGTCGAGCCCCTTGTACTCATGGTCTCTACGCAGAGCCACCACTGCCAGGCGATCATAGCCCGCGGACTTGAGCAGCGTGCTGCGTCCCTCCGGTGTCGAGAACAACCACTCCATCTCCCTGCAGTCACACACAAAACTACATGCTCATATGCGTTACTTTCACTGTGCTGACCAGAGTTATTTATGTATATCTATACAGTAGAACCGTTATTTTACATCTCCATATTTTACACCTGTTTTCTTTAATTCCATGTAAAACACATACCACATAAATTTATTTCTTTTTCTTTTTGGAGTTTCTCGCATTTTGCAACATTTTTTCCTAGTCCGTTCAGAAGTGTAACAAGAAGTTACTGATAACTAATGAACCTACTTTGCTCTACATGGGTACAAATAAATTTTAGTAAAGTTCTTAAAACCTTAGATGGTAGGTATAGTCCATTCCCCATTGGAAGCAACTTTCTCGGAGCCCTGCTAAATATATACTTGCAGGCCCGTTTCGTATCCTTCCGCCAAATGTAAACAAACATTGCCATATGACTGCCAAGTAGCATCTGTCAAAATCAATGTTTACATGGTATTGTGTGTGTACACGTGTTCGTATACTTTCGCTAAACCTAGAAATAAACATTGAAATGTGACTTCTACTTTTATACCTGTCAAATGTGTTGTTTACTGTTTACAGCTTTTCAAAGAATTCTGTCTTAGGTCTATTTCAAAAACCATTTCATACGAATATTCACAGTTTAGGCCTATAACATTGTTTAGGTCAGCTGTATGACGTTTTAAAAATGCCTGAATTAACTATAGTTCTTACGGTTACATTACATTAACATTTTTTTTTCCACGACATAGAACATTACACGTAATGCACATTAATATTTTCCCGCGACTGTGTTAACACTGTTACAACTGCGGGGTAATGAACTGTAGTATTTAACTTTTTGTTATTGATATGTGTTGGGTTATTTCTTTAAAGGGACGGCCTCAGTTCGAATAACGAAGGAATAGACAGTCCAACGCAAAAGCGACATTAAAATCAAGCACGCAACTCGTGTTGCTCACTTTTTTGTTATAGAAACTTAAAATATAGTGGTGAGCATGCACTCAAATAAGCCTACCCTAACTTTTATTCCACTCATATTTATATGTATTGCTACGTACTGTGTATTAGGTTTATTGAAATTTATTGAGGCTGGGCTTGGTTATTTTGTTGGGATTGGTGGTAAACCACGTTACACGACTGTCTTTCAAACCCCTGGGTAAAGGTACAACGTTGTCATAAATAAACATATGTGGATGTAAGTAAATAACTTAGTTATAAAAACAGTTCACATTTAAAATGTATAAATAGTTCACACCAAATATTTGAAATCATGCACACACATATCCAGCGTAACTATGACCAAACAGCCACTCCACGCTATTTCACATGCAGCGGTTAATGAACCACAGCGTAACAGTATAATTATTACTGCCGCGGAAACACAGATTTATCACAACCTCGTAACTTGCTTAGGAAGGTTTAAAAAACACAAAGTCTACAAACGTGATGAGGTAATTTGAAGTAGTTTTTGGAGTAAGTATAATTTACGCTTCGTTTGGTAAAACAGAAACACGCCACGTCATGGCTCGCCACGTCTGGCAACTTCACTTTGTTTCTGCCCCGCCATCATATCTAAATACATTAAAATAAGTATTCAAACATTAAAATCTCTTTTCGGTTGTAAATTACAAATTCAAAAATCATTATTTTGCTGTAATAAATATGAAATACGCCACAATTGAAAACATGTACAACTTTACCGCATAATAGCGATTGAAGAAGACAAAGCCAGAGAGAGCGCGCGACAAAGCTCGCTCAGCAGACAGTTGCTTCAAAATTGCTCTCACTCGATAAAACAACACCTTACCATTACGGCCTACTCACAATATTTTCCACTGTTATTTTAAACTGTAAAAATGAGATATGTTGCCATCGGGGCTACCTAAATATTTAAATATTTCCATAGGCACCGTTTAATTTACAAATTGTATACTAAAAAAGAGGTCAAAATAATATTTTAACTGTGAACTATTTCTTACCGGCCGTTGCCAACACGTCGCTGCTCTCGCTGTTGTTAATTTATATTTAAAAAGAAATTAATATTACAAGTTATAGAAGATATTAAGGTAAAGTTTCATTTATTCAATAATACAGTACTCTAAAGTTAACTACAGTGTTATATATTTGTGGAATACAGATTACTGAAAAAACAGGTTGACATGTTATGCCTAGAGTGATTTTTCAAAGGTTGACTTTCATAAGTCACTTCCAATTGGGAATGGACTATAGGTGTTGATAACTCATTGCCCACAATATCATTAGAGATGAATCCAGAAACATGTGAAACATTACCAAGTCAAATAAAATACACAAGCGACTTACCCCAGATACAAATGAAGAAAAACTAGTAAAATTACGCTCGCTTGCAATCAACTTCAGATGTAATCAGTCCAGTGTTTTCAGGCCTCAAAATGGTTAAGTGCTATGTGAAAAGTGACTTTTAAGACATAAAAAGTGACAAAAGTGTCTTACTCTAGAAATAATAAGTGACTATATTAACAGAAAAATATTTACTTAATCTTGCGTCAAAAGTCGAACTCCACCATCATATGTCAACTTTACTTGACGTGTTATTTTAAAATTTAGTACAAAACACTTCTGTAATTTCCCGAGATTGAATTGATTCCGCCAGAAGTCTACTCTGAACACTTCCCACAAACACCTTACTGTATTTTAAAAATTTCAAAAAATAATCTGAGATGATTTTAGTAATTTTCTGGTCCACTCAGCACTGAACATGGTCAACTCCTCTCTTCTCTTAAGCTACTTTTTTTTTTATTCACACCTTCCAACATAGCCTGGACCATATCTATTTCTCCCACGTTTTTCTTCTCCACAGCCTTCTTTAAACTTTTATTTTCTTCTTCAAAAATTGCATCCGCAGTCTTTCTCTTATGTTTGCTTCCCTCTGCAAAACCTTTTAACTTGTTTTCAGAACTAGCTATGAATTTCCTTTTCCCCTCCCAGTCTTTGTTTTCTGTCTTTGCCTGTGTTTTTTCTCCTCCAATTCCACATTTTTCCATGAAGCTTCTTCCTTTAAGAGCTTTTGGTGTTGTAGATGAGCATTGTTGCAAGTGTGTGCAACACGAGCCAACGCTATGAGTTCTCTTGTTATTGGAACCAAATCTAGTTGTATGTGGAACATCTTCATTGCACTCTTATTGGTTATGGCTGCATTAAGCATTCTTTCTGACATAGTAGCTTCATCTTGAGTCAAGGAGTTATATGATACACCGAAACCTTGATCTATATATCAGCATTTCCACACAAAAGAGATAATACAGCTTTGATGACTATGGACATGTTGGGATACCTAACATCTCCCAAACTGTTCTTCAGAACAAAGAACAGAGACCAGTAGTCATCAATGCGGCCACCAGAAAATTTTCCTTTCAATGTTGCAGTAACTTCCATTCATCCAAGAGAATACTTGAATCCAGGGAAATGGATAGGGCTTTTGCTAGCATAACTATGTATTGACAGCTGCGCTGTGAGGTCCTCCCTTTTGGCTGTAGACAGAAGCAATTCTTCAAAAGTGGTTTTGACTCCACCTTGATGGGACATGTTTAATGAGTAACGAAGCTGTGCTTTGGGATTGATAGCTCATCTTGTAGCTGTAAATAGTCCTCCCATCATGAATGTCATCCAACAAAAAAATTATGCACAGCTACCACCAGATCTGCTGCATCCTCTCCAAATTTATCAAGCCCACTCAAAAATGCATTGTGAATAATGTGGATGTTACATGTGCCAATGTTAACACAGATGTTTTGCAAATGTAATAAGGAATAAGTCAAGCTACTTATCATTTAACATTACGGCCACCCATCAATTTTACAACTACAAATTATGCAGGAACAATTATAAGAAATCAGTTTGAGATGGTGACGTCTCATTATGCATAGGAAATTACCAGCCTGCCTACACGTTCCTAGTTGACTGCCTTTGCCTCGACATTGCCCTGATGTGTCAATCGTCAGCCTGCCGGCTTGCTAAATTGCACGACGCAAAATCGTTTCAATGCAAAATTATTATGAAAGACTTTTTTATACTTATAAGCTAACTCTTACTTACACGATCTAGTAGTGTGAAAATTGACGAACGGTAACAAATACACGAAGACTAGCATAACTACTGGGAACAGACTGGGAAACATGGCGGCCATCCTTAGTTCGTAACGCTTGCGCCTAGAGCGCTAGCATCGTTGAGCCTACAGGGAGCGTGCACTATAATTCTAAATAGAATAGCTGGCATTCTATGCACAAATTCTGAGAATTACTCGACCTGCAACTCGTTCCTACTGGCTAGGGTAATATTGTAACCCCCTCTAATGGTTCACCTCTAGTTTTGATTTAGTATTTAAATCCCCGCAGCAGTTTGTGTCTGCGCAGACTGATGGCTGCTGGGGACGAGATCACACCTGAGATGAGTAGTCGCATGTTAACAATGTAGGACTCATAAAGCCAGTAATGTAGAATTGGACAATTGCTGTTCAAAATTATTTGTAGAGGTAATTTTTGTATGTACACTTGGATTTTGAAGCTAAACCAGATAAGAAAACAAAATTGTTAAAATCTTTAATTTTTATCAATCTATCAACATCACTTAGGTTTCCATGAAAGAAACGATACAAGAAGTTTGTAATGACAAGCGCATTCATTAATAATGTAGAATATTGTGTAATAGTCAAAATAAAACTCACTTAAATACGTAATAGTAAAATTAAGGCTGTTGGAGAGTTCCCATGGAATTACAGCGTGTAATTTTGAAGAAGTTTTACATTTTCAAACTCATACGAGTCATCTAGAAAACAGGTTTGTGAAAAAAAACCAAGTAAATATAATTGTAATGTACTTTATTAAGGCAAGGAAAATTTCCTGTTAAAATGTTACTAAGGAATTTCACTTCCTAAAACGGGTAGTGGCACGATAATTTTGAAAATGCCAAATGTTAAGGCGGTTCTGCACAGAATTGAATTTTTTTTTAATATCAGCATTTTACAAGAACTGCCAGAGAAAGCAACAAATGTCATTTTTTATGTAGTTTTTACATTGCATTGCAAGTCCTTTTGAGATGGATATGAAAAATGTACCTGGTTTATAAAACTGGAATGAATGTAGTATTGATCAGTAGTCTTGTTGTTTGAGCCATAATGATTGTAGCTTTGATCAAAAATATAGTGAACTTTTTCAAAGAACTCTGTGTGTGTGCGCGTGCGTGTGCGCGTTTTTTTTTTGTAACCAATTTCTGCTATAATATGGAGGGGTTTTGATGTACGACAGTTTGCTCGTAGATACTATGGAAAAGAGACATTGCGTCGCCCTACAGTGTAGGATGATGAAAGGCCCTCAAGTTACAATTGAAATGGGTTTGCAATTTGGAAAATTATACGTTAAGAATTATGCAGAAATCGCATTACTCGCATATGGAACTAGGTCTTCTGCAATTACATTTCCCAATTCACTGATAATTCTTAAGTCCAGCCAATGAAAATATGCAACAAGCCTGTCCTGTTTACTTTAGTTCCTAACCTTATCTGGAATAACAACAATATTTAAGTAGATCATTCTTCAAAGGAGACAATTTTTAAGCAGAGAAACTAATTTTAGTGCACAAATACAATTAAACATGAGCATATACACACCTATTTAATGATTTTTATGCGTACCTTTGATGCATGCCACATTGCTGCACAGCGCGCTTGCGCTCTCTGCGGGCAACTTTGCCCCATCAACGAGCAGACAAGAGCTCGGGGCAAGTCAAGAACAGTGGCAAACTACTTTTCACTTGCCCACTGAAGGACTCCACATATTGGACAGCTTCAGACAGGGAATTAATTAATGCACTTAATTATGAAGGGTACTGCCTGCTCAGAATCCAGCATGAGAGCCACCCCTTTTAATAAATATTATTTTATTTGATGGACCACTACCCTGAGATTAACTGAAGAAGAAGTTCCAGCGACACCACAGGTTCATAGCACCTCTGCTGCCCTGTGACGTCACACCCGCCAGCCTCAAGCTGAGATGGATAAATTTGTAGTCGCCTCCATGCACGGAGAAGCTGGGCATGCCGGCCGTACAGGTCGGCGAGCACTCCCTGGTCTGCGAAGACCTCTCTCCTCTCCTGTAGCCTGCAAACGGGTCCAACCGCTCCTCCCGCTTGAAAAGGCTTCAACCCCCAGCAGCTTGAAGAAGGCTCTTCCTGCTCCAGAATACTCCAGAGGTAACCCGACGTCCCATACCCTGAAACCCTCTTACCCTAGTCAGATTCCTTGACTCCACGGTAGCAGGTTGTCGCAATGCTTTCCCTTCTGGACAAACCCCATTTTTAAAGAGACGCTGTAAAGAGCATAACTTAGCGGATCGTTTGATACCAGGCTAATTTTACATTACCAGGCTCACCTTCGCCTGCATTAATTTACATAATTAAATTAATTACTTAGCTAGCTTATAATAAAACTGGGATTTCCCACTTTCAAAAACTGTAATAAATATTACGTAACCTGAAATTGTTGCCTACCATAATTTTAATATTAGTTCCTTGTTCACTTATTTTTTAATATTTCTTTTCCTTCAGTGGAACTTGTCATGTGCAATAGGAAAACCCTGCTGAGGACTAGTCGTGAGGCGTGCCGAACTCCACAGGAAACGGAGCTTGCAGAAAAGTCTGAAAAGACACGCTGCTGCTCCTGGGTTTCCAGTATTCCCTTGGTGACATCGGTGCCTTGGGTGTGACTGAATAAGACACACCCCCAGGACTGCACGTCTGCGGAAGGGTCACAAGGCTGGTCAAATGCACAATAAGAAGGGTGGAAATAAGTCCGTGTACAGCACAGGGAATGTCGAGCTTTGCAAAGATCAATCAACTCAAAGGTAGTCGCTGAAGTTCCGAGTGAGGTCACATTATCATCTACTAAACCCGACTTGACACCTCAACCTATTTCACCTTTTATCCCCCTTGACCAAGAGTTTGAGATAGATGCTTATTTAGGTGCTTGTTGGCCGGTACCAGAACATGAGACTCCATTGTCTTCATAGGCCGTGATCATAATTTACATAACGATGTACGACAACCCTTTTTTCACTGAGGTGGCAACCCCCATTTTACTATTTGTAGGGTATGCGGTAGGTCAACATGGGTACTTGCATGTTACAGTGACTGAATTGTTCGGCATACCTACAGAAAATCATCCCTTAATATCACATGGTTTTAGTATAATAAAATAGAGTTCATATTTGCAACCCTATATTCACAAGAGTTTCATGCCCTTAGGAGAGGTTTCCTGGCGTTCGTTGTCAAACATTTTCTAACTGAAATCTTGCAAGGAACGTCCTCTCGCCGTTTTTCACAGAGCTGATAACTCAACCTGTATATACGGTTGCCATTTTGAAAGTAAGTGCCTACTAAAGTTCAGTTATATACATATATATATATATATATTTATATGACTTATCACAGAATTATTTGTGTGCCAAATTTGGCAAAAATTGGTTGAATAGTTTTCGAAATATTGAGTAAACGCTTTATTTTTTTATGTGGTGCGCTTTTCCAAAATGGTGGACCCACAACAATATTCACCTCTGAATTCTATGCTTACATCTAGCGCTGTAAGTATACAAAACATGGTTTAAATTGGTTCAATGGTTTTAAAATGGCCACCATTTTGAAAGTAAGTTTATAGTGGTTCACTATATCAAAATTCAGTATTTTTATTTTTTTGTGAACATTAATATGTCATACATGTTTTGGACTTATCATATTTTACTTGTTTACATTTTTCAGTGAATAATAATTTTCAGCCCCTACCATTTAATCTTCAGTTAAGTTAAAATTAGGTAATAATTATTTTGTAAACCACCCACCCATCCATTTTATAAAGTTCTATGCTATATTTCAATAGCATCTAAGATATGGTACGTTCTAACCTAAATACCTGAAAGACAACTTATATAAGGTTTTCGTTGTTTTTCAATATTAATTTTTCGATGAAGTGTGATTATTTCTTTCTTTTTATTATTTTACTGGTATGTATTTAATATTTATGGTCTTTTCTTACTTATTTTTACAGGAAGTAGTTCTCCATGTTAGGATAGTTGGAGAGGGAGAGATAGTTGCCAGATATCAATGACTTCTGGGAAGGAAATGTAAACAAGCAGCAGACCTAAATTTTGTAGGGATTTTATCGTTAAATTTCCCAGCGTCATCTTAAGTTTAGGATGTAGATTTAGTCTTAAAGGTTAAAGTATAGGTTTTTGAAACCTGTCAAGAAAGAAGAGGGCTGAGTTTCAAAATAGGGATATACATTTTTGAGTGGTTCCAGACTAATGGATGGAGGGAGGGGGGAGGGAGGTAGGTAGGTAGGTAGGTAGGTAGGTAGGTAGGTAGGGAGGGAGGGAGGGAGGGAGGGGGAGGGGGGAGGGGGGAGGGAGGGAGGAGGGAGGGAGGGAAGGAGGGGGGAGGGAGGGAGAGAGAGACAGAGAGTGAGAGACACACACACACACCCACATACAAACGGGGTGATTCAAGACTACACTAAGTCTGGTTACTGGATTTTGGGAGTCCGGCTAGTCCCTTGCATCTCTGGGTCGCACTGGCCTGGTTCTGTTTCACTGGCAAAATGGTGAAAATGCTTAGGCTCCACAATGGGTGCCAGAAGAACACTTGATGTGTGATACTCTCTGGAATCAGTGACTATACGTCACTGTCAGGGTGATTTTTTGGTTGTGTTAGGTCAGTCACGCGGGCTTGTTTAACGCCCGGTTTTACTCTTGGTGCACTAGAGCACGGTCGGTGTACAGCACCTAGAGTGTGGCCATGAGACTAGGTACAAAATTGAGGGCAGCAGCTGCAATCCTATGGATGGGGGGAGACAATCCTGCAGATTTACCTTGGAACCAGCGATTGGCAATACCGTACCTTACTTCTTTATCTTCGAGCAAGGTGGTGATGGCCAGATGTTGGCAGCTGGTAAGTTTGATGGGAGCTGTAAACAAGGAAGGGACGGGAACTGGGAGGTGAGGCATCTCCAGATGTTGGGCAGCCTGAGTTCATTCCCCCAGGGTTACGCTGCAGAGTGCAGTTGGCGTAGGATTGCAACATTGTTTGGTGGTGGCAGTAACTGCCTCTCTCTCCTTCCATTCAGTGCCACTCCTGTAAGTGTACAGCATAGAGATGAGACTGTTCTAACACCGGTCTCCTGAAGAGTGAGCAGCTGACGAGTACCTAGCTGAGTGCACTTCCAGTTGCTGAAGCTAACAAACCAAAGCTGCAACTGCAACTTTTATGCCCGGCACAGTTCAGTGCAGTGGACACAGAGTGTTGGGTAATGCAAATGCTGCCTTCAGTAATGTGTGGGTGTGGGTCACAAAGGGGGTCAGACCTCCAGGACTAGGCAAGCATTCCCTTTAGCACAGTTTAGTGTGGTGGACAGGTACAACCTGGGCTGACTGACTAACCACCCTTTGGATTGTCTGTCGAATGGTTAGGACTCTACTTTATATACACTGTTGTATAAAGAAAGGGAGGCCTTCTAATATGTGTGTTGTAGACTTACGTACATCCCTGACGGGGAGCCCGCAGTCCTACTCTATGGTTCGTAAATTGGTATGAGAATTACTAGGCGGTCTCCTGCTTATTCCTGACGGTCTTGGCATCTACCTGAAATCTACACAAATCCCCTCTAGAATAATAACTTGTGGGTTGGTTTGAGAAAGTGTTTATTCTGGTACGAATAAACCCGGTGACATGCACTACCTCCTAACCAAGCAAAGTTGAACAAAAGTAAATACATGCTCTAGGTGAAGGTGACCTGGTTATAGACTGCGCAAGATATAAAAACTGCTAGGTGGCTGTTACAACAACTCTATCAACTATCCAACTTGGTGTCCAGAAGGTACTTCAGAGGACTTACCAGAAGAGCAATGAGATGTGTTACCACTACCAGAAGGGTAGTGGTGGTCGTTGTACAAGAAGGGTTGGCGATGAAGAAGTGGTTTTTTGCAGGCTGCTACAAACTTACAGGTGCAGAGCTTCTGGTAGGACCAGAAGCCTCTGGTGCTGGTTGTGCGAGATACTCTGGGAGGTCCTGAAGATGATGTCAAAGATGCTGAAGATCTTGTAGAGAATCGTGATGATCTGGCTAGAGTAGAGCCCAGCACATGAGGTGTTAGAGCGAGCAACAGGAGATGAAACAACTGGCGTTTTAAGGCTGAACACAGGTATTTATACTCTGCTGGCCCTGCCCTTGCCCAGGCGGTAGTAGGAGGTGTGGCGTCTTGGAGTCGGGTTGGGTTAACCACCCTCATGCACTTGATTACATGCCTTCGGCGGTGCTAGGGGCGTTTTATGGCAGTTGGGGCATTTCGTGGCAACTTCCTGGGGTGCTCTGTGGCAGCTGGTTGGTGAGTCATTCATGGCTCATCGAGGAAGCTGATGTTTTCTGACCAACTGCACAGTGCACAATTTTATGTGTCTGTAATCAGCCCCGCAACAAGGGGCGATCCTGTAGGCACGCATAACTGACCATCTTTGGTTTGACCTTTCCTCGGGTGATCGGGCGACGTAAAAATATGTGGCATGATGAGGTGTAGTCATTTATAAAATAGCATAAAGCAGCACACATCAAAGTTAAAAACTTGTGAGTGTTGTTGGCAACGTCGCATCGCGTATCAATATCTAGAAAATTTGGCCCCACTATTTCTAATGGTTACTCTCATGGTTGTTACCAACATTGCAGCTGCAGTAAACATTGCAATTGTTTGCTGAACATCTAACAACTAGTGGTGTGCGGGATCCCGAACTTCGGGAATACATAACGATTTTCTCGTCAGGCGGGATACAATTTTTTCCCAATATCTTCGGGAAAAATTTATGTTCACATTTGTAGGTTGTTCCAACTAAATTACAAGTTGGATTTTGTATGATAAGCTTATATAGACTCTTTCGTACGTGATTGTGAATTGATGACTCGAATCTTGAGAAAATTTCTTTTTTTCCGCTTATTCACAGATTTCAAGGTTTTTTGCATAAGCAAAAAAATTTTTTATAGGCTATATATTATATTACATTAAAACTATGTGTCTATTGCTCAAATTAAGTAAAATTTGTTTTAAACTTGCACTATTATGGTCTATTGCTCAAATTAAGTAAAATTTGTTTTAAACTTGCACTATTATGAAGTTACGATGAACCGTGCACACTGCATTTGTCTTATATGCGAGTGACATCGATACGTGCAAGTATCGATTGCTGGTTGATGTGATAAGCGAGTTTTGATATATATAACCTACACATTCATGTAAAATTAAGCTAGTGCACAATGAATGTTTAATTTGACTCCAAATGTTTGACTTAGATCTAAAATGGTGTTTTTTTTGTAATATGGGTGTGGTTAAAACTATTCGTAACACAGCAACAAATTGTCTTTGTTTTTCATTCGGAATGTGTGTTTTTAATTGTGTGTTGTGCTCACTTGTTATCGCTGAGACAAACTCCAAATGTAGCAAATTTTCTATGAGAGAAATATAATTAATTTACTTAGCTACTTTTAATTTCGTTATTGATAGAGGATTAGCTTTGTTTACATACAGATTCTGTATGATGAATTCATAACCTACCCGATGCGACTTTGTTTTGATTGTAGTTGTACTACGTGATTAGAAGTGTAACTGTGTTTATGGACGGTAAAACTTCCACTGAAAGTCTATTTGAGTACATTTGTGTCAATGTACACACATTTTACTATCAAAAATGGAACGAATAATGTAAAAGTTCCTTAGTAGACGTCATGAAATTATAAAGAAAATAGCAGTGAACTGAAAACACGAAGGCAATGTTTTCAAACAAATTTAAAGTGAAATTTTTGTTTTTCATGTCGTAAGACTATTATTTTTGTTATTTAAAAATTATTATAAGGGATTTTCCTATTAAAATTGAAGCAAGTATTTTATAAAGAAGTGCTCCAATAAGACTTTTCCAGCTCAAATCTAATTTTTAGCACATGCAGTCAGTATTCTATGTTTATGATATGTTTTAATGGAATAAGTCCTGATAGAATGTTATTCACTAGGTTTAAAAATCCATAAATGTCTTTACCTAACTTAAATTATTTTCCCCAGATTTTTTCCGAATTCCCGCAGGAAATTTTAGTTTCCAGCCTGAATTTTTTGAGATGGCAAAATTCCATACACATATGTACTGTATTTCCACATTTTTCAGTTTACTTTTGTACTTCATCCTCTCTAAGTACATGTTGTGTAGCCTGAGATGTCTATTTTTTTTTTGTTACGATGTAAGAGTCCCTCTTACGTACCTGGTACTTGATGGTACCTGGTACTATGATGGTCTTTCCTACTGCCATGCTCACTCTGCAGGTGAACAGTGGTGACTTCGTTGCCTCTGCGATGCATATAGGAGCAGTGTGTCAGTGGAAGTAATTGTATGTGGGGTTTCTGGTAGTTATATTCTATGATAGACCCAGTCCAGACCCAAGAGAGCCTCTCCTCCCTGTTGGATGGCCTAGGTAGTTGTGTTGTTTAGGGGAGAGTTTTATTAATGGTCCAAATAAAGGTATCGGTAGAACAAGTTGGGAGGTGGCACTCTTATCTATGGTGGTATCAACTGACAAAGTTATTAATTCTCATATAGCAGCCCGCGGGGCCCTTCCAATACTTTTACTGATCATACCATGCTAGGCGTAAGGCATTTAAACTCTGGTGCGAACTGTAGAGGAGAAATTGGTAACCGAACGGCCCTAATGTGTACTTCCAGGACACAGTGGTAAGACCCTGTGTTCTCAAAGTCCAGCCTTTGCAAGCTGGAACTGAACTGAGGGTGGTGCGAATTACTGAGCCCTGGGTGAGCAACCCACAAGAGGTCAAACAGACCTGAGTGATACTAGTCCCTTTCTAGCCTTTGCAAGCTGGGAGAAGAACTTAACACCTGATCTGGTTGCTTATCTACTAGTGTTGCTAGTGCTTTGGGCGAAGCCGAAGGTCCACCTGTTGGCAGACTTCGGTTTGCCTCTTAATATGTGAGTGTTCTACCATAGTGGTTACACGTGGCTACCAGGTTTTCCTCAAAGCAAGATAAATTTCCTTACATTCTGAAGTAAAAGTAGTTTAAGTAGAATTATGTAAGTCAAGTTAAAACACTAGGTGAAAGAGGATACACAAGCTAAAATTACACTCACAAAAATATGGTAAAATATACATATTTTACTTTAAGTAATAAGGAAGAAACACAGTGATTCCTCACTATCTCTTAAATGAATTTACAGAAGCTACCTATAAGTAAAACAGGTGAAGGCGAGCTGTGCAAGAGCTAGGTGTGATAATTAGTGAGATCTGAAATTAACAAAGAGCAAGCGCCTTTGACAGCGCACATCCTAACAAGGTGATGTTCTTAAGGAACCTAATCAAATTTCTAAATACCGGAAGAGTAATTGGGATAACCACACCATCTGGAGGGTTACAATGAGGTCCAGAAGGGACTTCGGCGTGCCCTGCTACCAAGGGAGAGTTGATGAGTTACCAGAAGGTGGGTGGTAGAAGCGGGCGACGTCTTCGGGAGCTTCTGGATTATGTTGTCCAGTACTGGCAGAATCTGCGGGGTGGCTGCTAGTGGTTGTTGCGAAGTGGCGAGTCTCTGGCACTGTCTTACGAACGCGTTTGTAAAGAGGTCTAGTGGTCAGTGCCCTTATGAAAGTTCTCTGGCCTTCGCAAGCTGAGAGAAAGAGGAGGTTGGCGACCAACTTACCCCTACTGCTACTCTTCGGCATTTGCAAGCTGTAAGGTGCAGCAACTGCCCAGAGACAGAGTTGTATTGGCCCTTTTATACTACATTTCCAAGGTTGAGGGTTCTCAGAGGGGTGCGGGGGCGGCTGTCCTATCTCTGCAAGGGTTGTTTATTCTGACCCTGAAGGGGGGCCTTTCATTTTCTATCAACTCGGCAAGAGGCTGGAAACTGGAACTGATGGAGTAGACTGGGTGCTGCACTTCAGTGGCAAACAGAGGCACTAATGTGACCTTCCAGGAGGGTGCCGATGTCTCAGTTGATACTTAAGATTTTATGATCGGAGCATCTAATTTTCGGCGATGCTACTAAAATCTTGTTTGATCGATATGATAAAAATTAAATTTTGAGTTCGACAAAAACATTTTTTTTTTTTTTTTTTTTTTACATAGGAATTTTGTCGGGCCACAGAAAATTTTCTGGGGACATGGACTTTCGATCCATCCGTGCTCGATGGATTGAGTTTCCACTGTATTTCTAGTTATCCCCTCCCTTCCAGCCCAACGCGACAATCTTTTAAAGAAAACACACACAATCCTTAGTATGGAGCTCCAATACCAGCTTCACAAACTTTATGTCATATTTCATTTTCAAATCATTGCAAAATAACTTGAATATTTTAACAACCAGTACATGACAATGTCAGACACTCACCTTCCTTGAGGTACTATGAAAGCTGCAAAGCGCCTACTACCCATCCTCGCAAACTGCTGGTCCAGAACATAAATGGTGTAACGGGGGGTATCCTCATCAGGCCGGTAGAGGTCTAGGAACACTTCTCCGTAACCTGCCACACTGCCCTTCCCCAGACGTGACAGCACCAGTGCTGAGTGCTGCAGTGAACGAACTGCTGCTTTCACATCCTCTGCAGACTCCACTCTATGGATCTGATCACCAGCGAGGCACAGTTCCAGAACCTGTAGTTCAAAGCCACACACCTGTATATTAAAGATCAACCAGTTTTTTAACTTAATCTCCATAGCACATTTTTTTATCATTATGAATGTTAAGTTCTGTCACTGGGTCAAAGACTGCCCATGGCAAGCCCAAACTCCACACACTATATATCCAGTGTGTCTCCCAAGCCTGCTACAAAAACAATTAACATCAAAGATAGATTATATGTTGGATCAATAATACCGTAACTCAAGAGACAATAAAAATTTATCGCAATATTCAAATTTATCTCTCTATGAAAATTTTAATTTTGTACTACATACTGACTACATTTGTCATCAAGAAGCAATTCCCATTCACTTTTCTGTTTATTGGGAACCCAATTATGTGAGCATCGCTAGCTGGGCTAGCAGAGTTTATGATATTCCTATATGTAGGTACAGTAGATTCTCTATCCATCATTTTTTGGGGACTGACAAAAATTTCAATACATGTGGACTTTCGATGAACGTAGTCTTTATTTGCAGATAAATCAAAAATGGGACCACAGAATATGTTCAATGGATGCGGGATTGCAATCCATCGGAGTTCAATACATCAAAGTTCCACTGTAATCACTTCACTTTGTGCCGAGGCAACATCCACCCCGTCTATTGTTTCCACAGTGTGTCTGCTCCCAATAAGCACAAAAGTGAATAAGAATGGCACACCAGGCCACATACAACTGATCTTAACACACTTTTAACATTCTAATGAAACAAATATTAAAACATTATTGGATTATTAAACAACTGCACATTAAATAGTAGCAAGGAAAAGTAGTAGCATTACAAAACTTGTACCTCAATGTTGGCTTGTATTGCCTTACATATTATCAATGGTCACATGTTCACAAGAGCATGCGTGCACACACATGCATGTGAACATGCACACAAAAACACAAATGTACGCCTGCCCCCCACACACGCACATGCGCACACACACATCTGACCACAATGAAATGACTATCTGTAATGTATAAAAGTCAGTATTATACAACAGTCAATCTTTTCTCTGGGGGAAAAAAGCATGCAACTATAGTCATAATTCAGTGCAATTTTTATTTATGATTAAATTTGCTTTAAAGCAGACGACACCCACAAACACCACAATGGGTTCTATAAATTCACGCTATGTTACAAATTTCACTTTCGGCCAGTTTGAAAGCAAACCAATAACGATCATCGATAACAGAACCAAAATTTCACCCTACAAATGATGTCAAATGTCCACTTTGACCTTAGGGGTCACCTTAGGGGTTGCACAAACAAATACTATTTATCTCATGTTGTTGGCTAGCCAATGGGAAATCTGACAAAATACCAAATTAAAAATAGAGTACTAATACAGGTTATTACCATTATATTTCTCCCCACCTACGCTCTATATAAGATATTTTCAATATTACTGCAACATTTCATTACATCATACATTTACAATCACATGACTGTTTCAATTTTAGAAATTATCATTGGTGCACATATAAATTATTTAGTAGCACACAATGCCAACAGTTTATAACATAGTATGTGACCACGAAGAATCAGAAAAGTTGTAAGTAACCGTGAATATACTATAGTGTGTATGCCCATAATTGTAAGAAGATAAACTGTATTATTTATTTTGGTAATTTGATACAAAATATGTAATGCACACATTTTTTTTTGTGTGTGAGTAGTAATATTTACAACGTACTACATACTAAGGAATAACACAAAAAATTACCAACTTACCGGTTTAATGTTTGGAAGCTTCCTAAATTTCGTGCACACAACAAAGAATACTGGAAAGTTGGCTTCATTTCCGGACTCGGAAGCTTTTTGCTCAGCTTCAAAACAGCGGCACACTCGAAACATCCAGCCGTTGGAGGGGAAAAACTGGAGCAGCTTCAGCAGAATGTGCTCTTGCAGTAGTGACACGCACACATAGCGTCCACCAACACGTAGAACACGGTCCAGTTCCTACAGTTAAACAAAGTCATGCCCTGTATGTAAGTGATATTACTAGTGCTCATCACGAAATTAAAAAAGAATCTTGCCAGTTTCATACTCTCACTACGCGGTCTATATGTTTGAAGTGACAACTAAATTTAAAAAAAAATTACGTAGCATAGACTATTTGTGATGAATATGTTTAAATATATTCTTACTTTGTATTTCTAATCCTGCAAAGGTGGATCTTCATTTGCAGTTTGCACCCCTCATTACCTAACCCTGCACACACATAGGTATTGCTAAAATCACATAGTGCATGCACATTTTTAACTAGTCACAGGACACGGCGGTATGGTGGTTAGACAACTCACCTCCCACTTAGGGTTCGTTCCTCAGCGGGGTCGCTTGAAGATTTTCGCATGTGGGAATTGTGCCAGCCGGACACACACATATATGTGTGTATGTATATGTGTATGTGTGTGTCTATATATATATGGGGGCTTAATGGGAGTGAGAAGCATCGTTGCAGTCATGTAGCAAGAATAACATAAGGACTCAGCAAGTTTGAGTCCTCTAGCCTCTCTCACTACAACTTTTAGCACATAACTTACAAAGGGTGCCCCTGTTAAGCGCAGAGCAACCCAGTGGACGGTTTGGGTATTCAACCTCATCAGGAAGCTTGGTCAACGTGCAAATCAGTGCGGGAGGATCGCCAATCCATCATTGAAGAAAGCTTGGTGATTAAGCTTCAATCCTTAAGAGTTCATGATGAATGACATTAGGTTAAATTCTCCAGAGTTGAAATAGCCCCTCAATCAGATCTCCAGGTGGGAGCAGCTTTGATGTCTCAAATAAATAGATTTGCCACCAGTAGAACTCAAATATTGCAAGTCTGTACTTACAACTGTCGTTCATTATTGCGAAATGACAGGCGTGAAGAAATTGAAGAAGAAGTCAGCAAGTTCAATTGGAGCATTGTTGGCCTGAGTGAAGTACGCCGTAAAGGTGAAGACTGTCTCCTTCTAAATTTTGGCAAGCTGTTTTACTTCTGCGTTGAACCTGATGGAAAGCTGAATGGAGTTGGATTCATAATAAATATGAAGATTAATGATAAGATATCCGTGCTTGAAGCAACATATAGCACAATAGCTAGACTAGTTCTGGGTGTTTCCAAAAGGTACAAAATACAGATCGTGCAGGTTTACGCTCACACTTCAAGCCATTTAGACGAGGAGATTGAGGCCTTTTACAGGAACCTAAAGGAAACTTGTGAGAAAGGAAGTGACTGTCACTTTAAACTGATTATTGGTGACTTTAATGCCAAGATGGGCACATGTAAGCAGAGTGATTCAGTGGTGGGCAACTATGGGATTGAGGAAAGAAATGACAGAGGAGAGAGACTGGTGCATTTTGCTGAATAGTCAAAAATGCCTATCATAAATACATTTTTTAAGACGCATTCTTTCCAAAAATGGGCATGGAATAGCCCTAACTTCAGCATTAAATATGAGAGAGACTTTGTTCTTTCGAATACACCTCACACTGTTAAAGATGTCTCAGTTATGGATAAGTTTAACACTGGCAGCGATCACCGACTGGTACGAGCAAGGATTGAAATAAATGTAAGAGCAGAAAGAAATAAGCTCATAAGAAATAAGACTAACATAAATAATCTTAAAAATTTGGAAGAAAATAGACATCAATTTCAACAGATGCTACAGAGCAAGCTTCAAGAAACAAATGAAGACTATCTGGCAACGACGTTAGTCACGAGTGCACAAGAAGTCGGCGGCATCTGTCATAACTACATCCAACAAAGAAAATTTAGTGATAAAACAAGAGACCTACTAAAAGTCATGAGGGAAATGCAGATTCAATCTAAGAACATGATAGAGTATTCTGAACTGTGCAAAACTTTGAGGAAAGAAATTAAGGATGATTTAAAGAAGTACATGGAGGAGATCATATGAAACAATTTAAAGAAGAAAACGAGTTAAAAGAAGGCAAAGCAAAAGCTCATATATAGTTGGTAAGAAGGAGATAATAGCAATTGACGTAAACATTGGCAGAGTTACTAACAAAGAGGAAATGTACGACTTTAGCAGAAATTTGTATAGTAACCTATACGGCAGTATCGAAGAAACTCCAATATATTCCAACCTCTCTAATGTATCCAAAAAGCCAGATATACTTCCTTTTGGAGTAAGGTATGCTCTAGATAATATGAAAAAAGGAACGACTGCTGGCAACAACGGTCTTATAGTTGATATTCTGAGGCTAGTTGGTGAGGAAACTATCAATCACTTGACAAAAGTCTTCTCTTCTTGCATACACAATGCATCAGTCCCATCAGTATGGAATAAAGCTAAGATAATCTTCTAGACAAAAAAGAAGTATTCATAACATTAAAAACTAAAACCCCATATGCTTGTCTGTGCTATACAAAGTGTTTACAAAGATCTTGTTAAAACCGAATTAGTTCCATTCTTGATTCAGACCAGCCAATTGAGCAAACAGGATTCGGCAGCAGCTTTAGCACAATTGAACGTATCCTTGCCCTACAAGAACTAATTAGCCGAACAAACGAATACCAGATGCCTCTTTGTGTAGCTTTTGTGAATTTTGAAAAGGCATTCGATTCCGTAACTTGGAAGGCGGTCCTGCAAGACTTAACTGAACAGGGTGTGGACATGGCCTATATCAGAATGCTCCATTACGTCTATGACACTTCCTCAGCCTTTTTCAGTGTCAGTGAGCCAACTACAGACTTCCACATTGAAAGAGGTGATCAGCAAGGTGATCCCATCTCTCCAAAATTATTTTCAGCTGTGTTGGAGATGGCAATGTCAAAATTAGAATGGGCAGAAAAAGGAATTATAATCAATGACAGAAGACTTAAAATTTGCAGATGACACTGCACTCTTGGCCAACGACATTGAGGAACTCCAAACCTTGGTTTCTGATTTTGCCTCCGAGTGTAAAGTAGTTGGCATGAGCATAAATCTTTCAAAAACAAAAATTATGTCCAACAAATGGTTTACAGCGGGAAATATAAAAATAAATAAAATATCTTTAGAAAATGTCAGTGAGTACATTTATCTAGGCCAGCTCGTAAATATGGAAGGAGATGTATGACCAGAAATTTTCTGTTGCATCAAGCTGGGATGACAAGTATTTGGAAAACATTTTATTGTTCTCAAATCAAATATGCCCATAAATCCAAAGATTTACGACCAGTGATTTCTTACAGTGCTGACTTTGGCAGGTGAGACCTGGACACTCAATGAATTTACAAAAGGAAAACTTAGAACAGCTCAAAGAGCTATGGAAAGGTCAATGCTGGGTTTTACTAGAAAAGACAAGAAAAAGCTACAGACATCAGATCAGTTACTAAAGTCAAAGACATCTTGGAAAGGGCAGCCACCTTGAAGTGGCAATGGGCTGGCTATGTTGTTTGGACGAAAGATGAAAGATGGACAAAACCGATCTTGGAATGAAAACCAAGAAATCATCAGAGACAACGAGAAAGTACACCAGAGAAGGGACTGAAAGAATAATGCGTATTAACCAGAAAAATATCTTAAAAGGGGCAAATTACACATGTGCGTATAGACACGGAATTCAGTGATATAGCATATGCAATGGAAAGTAACACAGAAATGCCAAGAAATAATGTGCAAATATAATTAAGTTAGGTGGGCCGGTAGCATGGGGCAGTGGACCTGTATGCACAGCTGTAAGCAAGAAACACGTGCCGTGACTCATCCTGGAAGGACAGCTTCCTAATAGCAGCACAGCACCATTCCTCGTAATCTGTTATGGTTAGTGGTATTGCAGTGTGTGGCTGTAAAACACAATGAAGTTCACAAATGAGGAAAAACCGGATACTCCACTTATTTACAGTGAGTGTGGCAGAAATGAAAAGCAAGCAGTGAAAGGTATCCTAATTGGACTCCCCTCACAGCAAGGGATACTAAGAATTTGCATATATCTCTTGTCACAAGGTGATTGGAATTCCATAGCATGTGAGTGACTAAAGACTGCTAAGGGTGAGACGCATCAACAAGATGTGTTGGCATGTGTAGATGCAAACCCCCATATGGATATGCGAGAACTTTCCAGGATTGTAGGAATAAGTAAAACAAGTGTGTTACCAATACTGTCCCAACAGAAATTTCATCCATATAACATGGCTCTTCATCAGGCATTACATGAAAGTGAATTCCAGCAGCATGTTCTTTTTTGTAGGTTTGTTCTGATGTCTGTATGACAGCAATTTTCTGAAAAACATACAGTTTACCAATGAAACAACCTTCACAAACTACGGGCGCATAAATTTACTAAATATGCACTACTGGGCGATGGAGAATCCACTTTGGGTCCGGCACGTGGAGCACCAGAAACAGTGGAACGTGAATGTGTGGTGTGTAATCATTGGAGACTAAGTCATAGGGCAATACTTCATTCAAGGGACAATGACCGACTGTATGTATGCCCATTTCTTCAGAGAGACCTTACCGGCACTTCAGAAAGACATACCGTTCAACATACATCATGAAATGTGGCTTCAGCAGGATGGCTGTCCTGCACATTTTGCTTTGGTGGCGAGGCAAGTGTTAAACAAAATGATTTTAAACCGGTGGTTAGGCCGTGGTAGTGTTGTAAGATGGCCAGCTCGCTCCCCCGACCTTTTCCTGTGGGGAACATTGAAAGATATAGTGTACAACACGGTTCCTACGACACCAAAAGACATGCAGGAATGCATTTTGGCAGCTTGCAGAGGCATTATGCCAGAAACATTTCAGGCTGCTTGTCGCTCGCTACATGTGCATTATTTAGAGAGGTAATACTGATGGTAAACACATCGGGCACATGCTGTGAAAAGACCTACTGTGAAGCATTTCAACCATAACTGTGCTCTTTTGTAACATGCATGTGAATGTGATTGCAGTTCTCCTTAGGTTGGTTTGTTCTATTATTGTTGTGCATCTGTACGCACTCATTACTCAGTACAGTTAATGACTATGAAAACAAATCTCCTGAATATCATTGGTATCTGCATAAAATGTAATGTATTGATATCAGATTTGGACTCAAATTGGCCGTCTTCCCTCTGCTGGGGTGCACTGCTTTGTCCAATATCGCATTCCATGCTCCTTGCCCCATTACAGTAAACACTACGCTGATATAAGGACGCGGTCCTGCCAGGATAAGTCACAATGCGTGTTGCTTGCTTACAGCTGTTAGTACATGTTCACTGCCCCATGCTACTGACCCACTTAACTTAATCATATTTGTACATTATTTCTTAGTGTTTCTGTGTTACTTTCCATTGCATATGCTACATCACTGAATTCCTATTTGCAATGCAAATACTTTTAGATGCCATTGAAATAAATGTATTTTTCCAGCGGAAAAATTATATGTGGTTTAATTATTTCTGTTCATACACGTGTTACGCATAGTCACTTTGTACCTGCCCCAGTACGTAATTTCATTTAGCAAAACCATATTTCATAATCTGCAACCGTTCAGGAAATTTTGGGGGTATCCACATCTTCTGTCTCCACTTTTACTCATTCTATTTAACAGTGAGCGCAGTATATTATGCTCATTTTTAACTCTAATTAACGTCCTTCTTAATGGTCTCTGTCGGTTACAGTCAATTAACTCATAGTCATTACCAACACTCACTCGCTCACGCAGGCCGAACGATGCAGCGAACGTATAACACTGCCCCCTCTTCAAGTCTGTTCACTCTGAAGAGACACTGCAATATCCGGACCATCGTAGAGTGCCAGACGGTCAATGTGGACAACCTTCGGCTTCGCTCAAGAGCCTTGGCGACAAATCCGAATGACCACATCATTGATCTTCTTCAGAATTTTGTAGGGGCCTTACCAACATTTCTGTAGCTTTGGGCAGTACCCTTTTCTCCTCTGTGAGTTGTACAGTCACACCAAATAACTCTCCCGACATTCTCCATCATACCGGGTCTTCATTCTGCCACAATTTATTCTGAGGTACTGTTTAGCAAAATCATAGATGCCCACAAGTCTGTTACATAATTTGCTAACATAATCAGGGGCTGCATCTTCCTCTTCTGTCGGTCAGCTAAACAGGCGGTCACTGGGGAGGCATCACTCTCTTTCAAACAGCATCCTTGATGGTATTACCCTTGTTGACTCGTCAACTGCTGAGCGGTAAGCACGAAGAAACAATGACATCTACGAATCCCAGTAATTTTGGTTGTGTGCCACAAACATTGACAGGTACTGCTCAAAAGTGCGGTTAAGCCTCTCGACCAGTCCATCTGACTAAGAGTGCAAGGCTGTGGTCATAATCTTATTCATCCCCAGAATTCTCATTACCTCCAGGATGACTGCAGCTTCAAAGTTTTTTCCCTGATAAGAATGGCATTCTAGTGGCACCCCAAACCTTGAAAAGCTATGTTCTATGAGTGGCTCAGCCACAGTATGTGCTTCCTGGTTCAGGAGGTGAATGGACCTCAGGCCACTTGGTAAACTTATCTTGAGCAACCAGTAAATACTGATTACCTCTCTCTGTGACAAGCAAAGGACCCAGAATGTCTACTACCATCTATTTGAATGGGGCTCCAACATTGTATTTCTGTGGGTGACCTTGTCTTCTCGCCCTTGAGCCCTTCCTCGCAGTGCAGGTGTCACACAATCGACACCACTTCTCAACATCCTCCCAACAGTAAAACCAGTAGAATCTCACTCTAATTCTATCAAGTGTCTTATTAATACCAAAGTGCTCACTGGTTGCCTCATTATGCAGTTCTTTTAAGACTTCTGGAACCCTGCATTCTAGAAGGACCAACTGCAACCGTGTGTGTTTTCAATCATTACTTTCCCATTTTCTGTAAAGTACACCATTCTTCAGTATGAGGGAATGCCACTGTGCCCAGTATGCTTTGACTGCTGTGCTTAGACTAGATATCTCTTCCCATTTTGGCAGACAGCCCGCTACTTTCCACTTTAATAATGCCTGCAAAGTGAGATCATTCATCTGGTTTTTCCTAATACCCTCATCACTCCAGGTAGGAATTCCATCACAAGATAAAAAACCATGAATTCTTGTCCTCCATAACTTCAGCGATTCACCACTCCTTACTTCCTGACATTCACAATGACGACAAAATGGCTCACACAGCCTCCTAGACAGTGGATTTGCATTGCTCTGGTGTCCAGATCTATGCTGTAATTCTAAATCATATTCTTGAAGATGCTGTATCCATAACTATTTGACCTTCAGGGTTCTTAAAATTTAGTAGCCAGCATAATGAAGCATGGTCAGTTCTTAGAATAAAATGTCTGCATAAAAGTACGGCTGGAAGTGTGAAATTGCCTTCAACATGGCCACAAGATCCTTGCGTGTAACACAGTAATTTCTCTCAGGCTTATGCAATACATTACTGAAGTATTCTAGTGGTCTTTCCTTCCCATCTTGAACCTAAGATGGCACAGCTCTAATGCCTACATCACCAGCATCAGTGTCCAAAATGAATACATCCTCACTTTTCACGAAACCTAGGAAAGGAAGAGATATCAGAATTTCCTTTAGTTTACTAAAAGCATCTTCACACTCAGTGGTCCAATGAAATCTCGTTAATTACCGGTCCCTCTATTTGGCCCATTAATCAAGTTACCAGGTGGGGCCCACCTGGTCGTAGCATTTTTTACTGCAGGAAGGGAACGCCCTTCTAAGAATTTATCGCCTCCAATTCCATACTAGCCCTCTTACCCCTATCAACCAGACTCACTGCCCTGTACCACCGCAACTGACATAGGACGCTATCCCAGAGCTCACCCACCATGTGAGCTAGCCCTCCAATAAGGTACAGTACCCACCAAAACATCGCCTTGCAAGTGTTGTCGAGAATTTTGTCCCAGTCAGCTGGGCCCACGTGACCAGTACTATATAACGGCCAGTCCCTGAAGCGGGACTAATAACCTGGCCACATAATTAGGTATTTACCCCTTATGCACCCCGTGAACCTGAAGTCACATTTTTTTTGTTGAAATATCTGAGTGTGCATCGAACCAGAACCTCCTGCTCAGAAGAACACCTGGTCCAATTCACTCTTGAGTTTACCACCCTCACCCCTTGCTCTAGGATTGAGAAATCCCTGCATTCTTCCCATTGTGGAGAACTTCACCATAACCAGGCACAAATGCACGTGCCTCAGTGCATACTCCAATTAATCAAATCTTGCAGAGCTGCCAGGGAGATAGAGGGAGATACGGTCTTTGTTGTGGTTAAACTCTACAACAGCCACAAGGATAGGACCGCTGTCATGCATCAGCGGTAACACCCAATAATAGATCTCAATCTTTTGATGAATAAAAATTTCTGATTCTCCAATGGGGTTATGCTGTGAAGTGGTATGGGTGACTTCCTCCCCGACACACGACCGTTGCAATTAAGATTTATATTGGTTGCAAGTTGCAACAAACTCTCAATATTTAACCCACCATCTGGTTTCTGGTCCAGTTAGTTGGGAATTGGCTCTGGTTTAGTTCTTGTTTACACTCCTGCATAAGCTGCAGTGGGCTCGTCATGGGGTTCACCTCCAAAACTCTGAAGCCGGAGTTGTTAATTGGCCTAGATGTCCATTACTCCTGGCACCAGTATTCTAGCTCCTATAAGTCGTTTATATTAACAGGCCAACCAAGGTATTTATGGTGGTCTCTTTGCCCACCATGAACACAAATGCTGTCGAGGCCACTGCCATCATGACTCCATTATTATTAATTATAATGGTCTGCTGGTTGCCTACTGGTTTCTCCACATAAGACATGTCTGTATATAAGCAAACTTTTCTGCACCACTGGGTTTTATGACCTCCAAGAAGTCATGTACATATAAGTAGGTAGTAGTTAGTCCAAAATTGGCATGCCATGAGACAGGATTTTGACAAAAGCTTTTCATGCTTAAAAACTGTCTCCTTTGGTTTTTCATATTTTTGTAGTGCTGAGACTGTACCTGTCAGCTTTGACAAGGGTCCCTTTATCTGATGTCACCCAACTGTAAAAAGGAACACTTTGCTGGGAAATAAAATGGCTCAAGTCACGAATATATAACACCCACAAAAGTTTTACAATGTAATAAAGATGCTGCTACCATACAGCTAGGTTAGACACACCTATTTAATTGTGATTAGCATTTCTTCAAAAGTAAATAAAATATATTATATTATTTATATAATAGCATTTCTTCTTGGTGTTTATCATAAATTCATGCAAAAATACTTTCAACCTAAATAATTTTTCCAGCACTTCAAAGGGGTAGTCTTGAATTTAGGTTTAAATATTTTTTCTCAAAAATATTTTTTTAGGAAGGGGTCGTCTTTCTTTCGGGTAAATACGGTACATAGCTTTAGGCCTGAGCTACCTGACAAATATAATAGCAGACCTTAGGGAGCTCTCCACTGTCTGTGTAGTATGAACAGTTGCTATGGCCACAGCCTTCTTCTCACAAATCTGCTTGGTGAACTGCAAGAATTGGTATGGTAGATAAGTACATAGGAAGGTAGGGTTTAATGTCTCATCTACAGTGAGGTCATTAGATATCAAATGAAGTGATATGGGTACTATAGGGGTATTATGGTGGAAGTATATTGGCACCATTGTTGACATGGTCCAGCAATCACACCAGTGTCCCAGTTCATGACACAGAAAGGCCAGCCTGTAAACTCTGGTTTTTTATCCAACCCCTGCATAACCACAGTATACAATAAATGAGAGGCACAACGCATTAAGCCTGGCCTTGATCTCCAGCAGACTGAGACATGGAGATAACAGTATGAAGGTTTAGACCAAGTGCATTCTTTCATCACGTGTTGCAGTGTCTTGGTCCAAAATACCACACTCCCAGGATATGCCGCCTTAAGATCAAAACCTATACGAGAGCAGCCTTGTGAGAGTGAGTGGAACAAATTTCCTTTCACTGCATAACCCAAGGGTGAAGTATGCAAGCATCACACTCTCCAGGCAGTTTCAAATGTGGAGCAGAGGAGATGAGTCCGGTCTTTTCACTACTTGACCAGTTGCCAAGTGATTACACCAGCATCCATTGCTCAGCCCTTATCTCTGGCAATTTAAGAGACAGGGAGGCCAATTTGTACTCTCTGGTTTGTATGCCAATTCATGTAACCACTGCACACAAGAATCAAGAGGTACAGCACACTAAACTTAACACCACACCAAATCAAGCACTGGGAGGTAAGTGTGAAGGTTTAAGGCTGTAATCCAGTTCCTGTGGCATTTTGACCTTGCATGTGGTCTCTGTGTGCCATCCCATGAGTAACCATGAATGACAAAGAGTGTTGGCAGGAGCAGGAGGGTGAAAATGGTAGGGAGATTGCAGGCCCAAATAGAGCAAAAATGAAACCTTGTGTGAATGAAAAGTGCTTCAGACTGCACTCATTAGAGTTTATTGTTGAGGACAAGTAACCCTAAGCTTATGTCCTTGCAGGTGCCAGAAGGGAGCTTACACAGATGCCAGCAATCTAAAACCTCCAAGGTTGCGAAGTGGATGATTTCATTTCAAGGTGAGGCAAACCCATGTATAGCACTTACTAGAAACAGCAAATTGATGAGGATACTTTGGAGATTGTATGTCACAGGTTGTGTTGCTGCTCTCTCAGGGGTTGTCGAAACAGAGACAGTACGCAGCATTATGGTTCTCGTAGCAATACATGGGGATGGAAGGCAAAGCAGACATTGGGCTGTGACATAGTGCACTCTGTTTCAGAGGCTGTAGCTTACATCAGATGACTTAAAAAAAACTAGTACGTACATCCCAAAAATACTATTTTTCAGTACTTTTTTTTTTTTTTTTTTTAGGCAACAATTTACCTATGTAATTTAGAGTTGGAAGTTCTACTAATTTCATTATCTACTAACTATCAACTTTAAGCTAAATCATTTTAACAGTAAACAATTTTGTTCTTTAAACATATTCTGACATACCGAAAAGAGCTTATCGACTCCTGCAATAACTTCAGCAGAGTCATTAGGCATCAAGGCATCCAGTGTTCCTTTATCAAGTACAGCACTGAACTGTCCTTCTGAGAATGTCATGTTGAGCACATCCATCTGCTGGTACACCATGTCTGGCCGGTCTTTGCCATGGGACTCTTGCATCTGACGAATAACAACATGACTTACGTCAATGTTTGTAATATTCCTGAAACCAACACAAAGCAGACAAAACAGTACATAACACTGCCTTTGCAAATTTTATAGGAAATCAAAATTCTGCAAGAAACAAAAGAAGAGTTTCTCACTACAGCACATAGCTCTTTTCTCACATAAGTGGATGTCCACTTCTCACTATTACATTTAAAAATGGTACAAATTTTGGAGTAACAAAAGATTTAAAATTCACCTTACTCAACCATTTGAAGTTTATGTACACAGGCAGAATATCACCTTGTAACCACCTAAGCCATTTGCATCATTTTAATAACAAGTACTGCAACTGAAAACTTTCTTTTGTTATGATTATCCATTGTGTGGTTGTCAAGAATCTTGTAGGTTTTCAATCAGGGTAAGCACTTGCATACTCAATATTATTTACAAAATGTAAAACATTTTTTATTCCATATACATAAGACCCATATCTCGTATTGTGTGATAATCTATAATAGAACATAAGGGTTGATGGACAGGAGAAAACAGTAATTAATCAATAGCATAACTTATTGTCATATTTTTATACATTTTTTGTACACGTCAATAAAATGAAAAAATCTTCATTTTGAGCATTTAAAGCATGTAGTAAGTGCATATTTCATTCAAACACTTACTGTAAAGTTTCAGTCTCTTTGCATTGAGGCCACCAGATAAAAGGGTCTGTTAAAAGAATGCCAGCAAACACAACAATGTATCTTCCTAGGCATTCATGCTGGGACACTGTGGTAAATGCACTAATTTTTTAATATTTAAGTTATTTAAGTATAACTATCCAATTTATACCAGCAATGCAATAATTTCAGGGCTTAAATAGCCACTGTGTTTCCTGCCAAAATCTAATTTTCATTCAAAAACATTGCTCACATAACTGACACTTGCACAATATAGCTACACCACTACAGTAATAATGGAGAAGAGCATCCCTATGTTTAACTTCTCCAAGGTTATCTCCATGGGACAGCCAATTCTTGATAGAATGAGGCATTCTAAGCTGAAAAGAAAAGGGGAATGGATGGGGGACATAGTTGTTTGTAGATTTTTGGGGAGAAGGTACCGAACAGGTGAAGTGGGTTTTTTAGAGCATGCAGTTTGATAGAATCAATGGCTAGACGTTGGACGTGACCTTGGAACAATAAGAACTTATTAATGTGACTACAAAATTTGGTCACAGAGACCTCCAGTAGAAGCGTGTAGGTAGATCTGTTGCCAAAATATAGCAAAATTTGTTGAGGATTATTGCAGTTGTTCCTTTGTGAGTACTCAAGAATACGTGTCAAGTAGTTTTATCTACAGTATTTTCTTTCTTTATGTTACTTTTTAAGTAATTATGGCAGTAATCCCTTACTGCTGATGAGTACTGATATCACCAATGGTTCTTCAGTAGTAGGAGTACAGTCTGCAGCACTGTCAATATCTTTTTTGTCTGTCACCGGTAAGTTCATAGTTCCACAGCTCGCTACAGTGATAGTCAAAATTTAAAAAAGGGATTAACTTATGAATTTAATTATTAAATTTTATTTCTCTTTTAATTTTGAACGCTACCCAAAGGTAGGTAGTTGGGCTTAACATCTCAACAGTGAGGTCATTAGAGATGGTGCAAGTTGCACAGGAAAGGGATTGGGGAAGGAATTGGCCATGGCCTTTGTTAGGGACCCATCCCAGCATTCGCATGGAGTGATTTAGGGAAACCACGGAAAACCTAAATCAAGATGGCCTGACCAGGAATCGAACCCGGGTCCTCCCGAATGCAAGTCCAGTGAGTTACCACTGCGCCACCTCACTCTGTAACACTACTTAAAAATAAAAAACTTACTAATACTTGTTTGACGGGAAAAAATCAATTTTATACAAACATAAATTCTTTTTTTAATTAATTTTTTTATTGTTTTTGTACAGAATTCCAGTAAGGAATATTTTGTATTTAATGATGCTACCATCAGTACATCTGTAAATATTTTGGAGAACCTATGACTTGAACCGCCCGCCAATAACTTGTTTCATCGGCATTGCACAACTCCCTTAGCTCCGCTAAAATCGGTGTTTTCAGTAATCAATCCTAGCCTCGAGCAGGGTGCCACCCAGCAGCACACAGAAATGAGTGCCAGTGATCATCAGTGCTCGTCAGCAGAATCAGAAAAGTAGTTTGCATTACTAAACTAACTGGCCAGTGAAATATGAATCAGATTCTAGCCTATGTTGTGTAGTCTATATGGCTTATTTAGGATTTCTAAGCATTTACGGGGCCACGGTGGCTGAGGGGTTAGACTGTTTACCTCCCACCAAGGCAAAACCGGGTTCGATCCTCGGCCGGTTCACTCCGGATTTTCACAAGTAGGAATTCTGCAGAACTATGCCACTGGTTGACAGGTTTTCTCAGGGATCTCCCCTTTCCCTCGCACTTTCATTCCGGTACTGGTCCATTCTCACCTCACATCATCCTCAATGCTCTCCAGACCTCGTTGTTAAGAGCCTGCCCAAATCTCTTCACTCTCACTGTATGCATTTACAGCACGAATATTTTTACATTCTTTTAAATGATTTTTTTCTACAGTTTCCTTGATCTCCAGTTTTCCTATTATGGCATTTTACTTACAAAATGTTGAATGAAAATAAAAATGTCCTAATGCAGAATAAATCAGTAAATTTTTCCTAAAAAAAAAAATTCTAAATTATTTCTTAGATCAATGTAAAGCCATTATTCTCAACTACTGTGGGAAGGAAAATTTTGTGGATATTGTGATAAATCATACACATGGCAGAAAGCCTGGGAATAGTATACTATATGAAACCTTCAATAAACAAACACGTTATGACATCAACAACAAGGTGCCAATGACATCACACAACTTACCATGTTTTCTCACCCCTCACCAACACTTACAGGGATAATGGTGGTATCTGTTTATACTGATACTAAAGGCCGTGCTGCAATTGAAATAACCATCATAACCATGACCATAAAGTCTCCTCTACAACCAACTTGTTAATGTTAAAACACTTAATGTCACTGCAATTCTTAAGAATAATAGCTTTTCTGAAAAAATAATAATAATTCTTCACGGAAAGTGGTATAATTCCACTCTACTAATTACACAGAACAGAATTTACTAGGGACATCAACATTTGACCAATATAAACTCCAAAAACGATAGTGGGGAGGGCTATGAAGATCAGAGAAATTGTGGGGTAAAATGGGTGAAAAATATGAAAATAATGTAATATTTATTCTTGAAAATACATTAAATTGCAACAGAAATTGAACCAAACATTAAATCAATAGACAATATTACCAATACAAGCTACAAATACGATAGTGGGGAAGGCTATGAAGATCAGGGAAATTGTGGGGTAGAAAAATACAAAATAAGTACATTTTCATTATAATCTTTTACCCCTCAATTTCCCTCCAATTAATAGCCCTCCCCAAAATATAGTATTACTAAATTGTATTGGTAACATTGTCAATTTATGTCATGTTCAGTTCAATTTTTTTGCAATTAAACATATTTTCATGAGACAATATTACAGTAATATTACAAATAGTACAAAAATATGTTAAATTGCCAAACACACACACATTATTTCTTAGTGCAAATAGACTACACATGACAATAATTTATGGGGAAAATCCAAGCTTCGCTGAAGCGTGGCGCTTTGCATCACCACCAAAAAAAAATTGCCGGCACGACTTAAATCACTTTTTTGGGGATTTACGCCCTTGCTGGCCTGGGACTCTGGCTCGGTTTATAATGTTTGGCTACGTTTGTACAGTAATTTTCCTTGTGAGGGGGCTTTGCTTGAAAATCATTTATGGGGAACCTCCAAGCTTCGTTGATGCATGATGCATCACATCACCACCTAAAAAAAAAATAGCAGGCATGCCTTGATCACTGTTTTGGGAATTTACACCCCAGCTGGTGCTGGGACTCTGACTCAGTGCATAATTATTGGCTACACGTGTACCGTAATTTTACAATTTAACATATTTTCGTGTATACATATTTCATTATGTATTAAGGCTACATATGTTTCACTGGTTTTACCTCACAATTTCCCTGATCTTCATAGCCATGCCCAATATTGTTTTTGGGGTTTCTATTGGTCAAATGTTGTTGTACCTAATAAGTTCGTGTTATGTGTAATTAGTGGATTGGAATTATACCACTTTCCAAGATTTTTTTCCGAAAAATTAATTTAATTTAGTTAACGCTCACCTAATCACTCGCCATTCATATGGCATATAAATACGCAACCACAATGCCTATCAATTTGACCACACTACACAGCCACACTAATCACTACACATATAACATAATTAAACTTTTCCCTTGCTGTAATAGCATAGAAACACTCGTAATTTCACACGATTAGATTTAACACTGCAAGCAACATGAATTGCAATAAAACACGTGTTTCAGCACTCGTAAATCTGAAACCTCCGACAGGCCACAAATAAAACCGCAAATAATGTCCATTGTCCATCCAGCAATTTCTCACAGTGCACCTGTCAACCAACATGGACAAGCAGTGTAAAAAAAAAAAAAAAAAAAAACACTGCGTTATACACTGCCTCATATAAACACAGTATCTGAAAGGAGCTCTGTATCATTTACAATATGTATATTTATTATACCAGTAATACGTTTCATCCTCTCGTCAAAATAGACCAGGTAAGACTTGAATAATTCACAAGAATTACATAATGTCCCGATACTGATCAATACCTGTGATGTTTACCTGAATATCCTCAGCACCATGGTATTCATATGCCCAGAGAATGACATCTTATACATTAAGTATTTGTTGCAAACTGTATTATTATATGTAAAGCAATTTAGGAACCCAATATAAATATATTCTACATAAATTATACGTATTTGATGGCATAAATACAGGAATTTTGATAACCCTCCTCCATCTCACATTTTTTTTTTTTTACAGAAAACTAATTGAAGCCCCTCCAAAAATCCTAATAATTATGTTTACCTACTAATAAACATATCTAATGTATCCAGGTATTATTTTTCCCATTTTCGAAAAAGCCCCTATTCTTAAGAATTACCATCTAAACGCTTGTGATTAACTCATGATCAATTCACTTCCTTTTGTGCACCATTTAATTCATTCATTGCAATATGTTTATTTCAAATATTTAATTTGTTAGAGAGATTGTATTACAATAAACAAAAATTACTTTCATTACAGTAAGTTATGATAAGCTTTGTAAGGTAAACACAAAATTGCAATTTAATGTGCTTGCAACAAGGTTAAGTAGCGCACCTAGCAGTAAAGTTTAGCAATACAGTGTATTATTTATGGCTATATACTGTTCAGCCATTTGTTAAAATTATTATTTGTTATACACAATATACACATTTCATTGCACCCTATAGCTGTTATTACGCCACGTAACACCGTCGATTTTTCACGAATAAAGCAAGGCTGGCCTTTCTTTCGTGTATTTTAATGCACTTTCGCAAACAAATATTTTTACACGTTTATTTGCAATTGTGGTCTCTTATCTACGGTCTTGTCGATGCTGATTGGTCAGTCGTGGCTGTCGTAGTCGCAGGACTTGGATTTTATCAAAGTTGTACGACTAACCTCTCTACGACTCTGTGAACCGCTTTGTGGCTCCTCTATGACATACGCCAACGACTTGCGACTGCCACTGTAGATCAGGATTTACTGTTGTTGGAATGGTAAAGTAAATTTCGTCTGTACAACGGCCTTTAAAGGATTAAAAAACTACCAAATATAATTTAACTGTACTGTACCTATATCCCACATCATACAGGTCTGCACTAAGAGACGAATTCCCACAGCCAATCACAAGAACGACGTCCTTTGGTTTGATGTACTTGTGCAATAATCCACATAGCTCTGGATATTCTCCGTACCTGTATTAAAAAAAAAAAAAAAAACATTATTGTATCATCATTATAGGTTATGTTTACATATCGAACTTACACCAGCAATGTACTTGCCATTCAAAAGCTTTGGTGCCTCGTTTCTTAAAGAAAGTATTCCAATACTCTTGCTGGCTAAATTCTTCGTGGGATTTTGGTAACAGATTCATTAATTGCAAAGAAATAATCCTAAACTACACAACTTCCAAGACTTCGCACCAAAACAACCATCCCGCATGCACTCAGAGACGCACACACATACACACACTACTGCCAAATCATGAGTTTTAATATCCCTCCAACCTACTAAATTCTTAGATTTTACCAAAAAAAATTTCTGCAAATGGTGAGGCATTAAATATTTTTTTAAGACGACTACCATATAGTTTGGTAAATTTCGATCAAATGTGTTTGATTGCAGTATCTAAGTAAAATTTCAAACGACGGTGGTATAAAATATACTAATAGATCGCCTATTTTCCCGCCATTTTGTAAGATAGTGCTACATGAAAAAAATTAGTTTTTGTATTATGTTAGGAAACAATCATTAGATTAATCATACACCATTTGGCCAACAAATAGTACTATGGTACGCCATGTAAATTGACATGTTTTAAGCGTGTTGGACACTTATTGTAACAAAGATGGTCATATAAACATTTTATTTTATTACAGTTTCCTAAAGGTAGGTAAATTTGATATAAATTACGACTCCAATTAGTAGGTATCTCTGCAAACCGTTTATGTATGTTTTCAGTTCTTTATCTCAGCTTCTCACCAGTTTATTATGAATTAAAGAAATGATACACTTCTTATTCCCCGATTCTGGCGACGAGCGTCAAAACCAATGTTCGTCGCTCGTGCATCACTCTCGACTCTCGACGCGAATTTAAAATAATCGCCATTGTGTACTGACGTGTTCCAGACGTGCACATATTACTTGTGCCCGTTTGTACCATTGCAGACGCCTCAACCACGGAAACACTCGACCGATCGTCATTAGGTCGCGGTCTTGATCAATGCAGCTTGACAAGAACGACATTTACACTTTTCTTGCCACCTTGTAACTCATGGTCCGTGGGTCACCCTTTTAAAAATTTATTACAAGCACGAGTAATCTCTCATAAGAAATTGGTAAGTGGTCTGAATGGGTGTTTCCCGTTAAGTCACGACTGTTAGACGAAACAGCCATTGGAGGGAACATTGGGGTAAGTGGCGCCACTTTATCCCAAGGTTTTTCAATGTGCGCGATGTCGACGGGCCTTGTGGCCGAATCCGGACTGCGACGTTGCCCCAAGAGGTGTCAAAAGATGGAGAATTATATATTCCCAGCATAAGTGCAAAGTGACGAGCGGCTCCCTAGCAGTATTCATTTATTATATTAATTGCAGTCATTTTCAGCAACTATTGCACCATAGTTAACTAGGGAAGCCGCCTGGTTTGTCATAGAGAGATAACCAAATCTCACAGAAGACAGGACATAGCCCCGCCCTTTTTTCAGTGAGATGCGTGTGTCGTCACAGGAAATGAAATGCACACGCTTCTTCCCATTTTTCGCCATAACGACTTACGCCGGTATATATGTATTAATTATAAGAGCGTAAATGTATTCATCCCTCGAAAATCAGCTACCTAAGGTATCATTTCATTTCATATCACCCTTCAAGTGCGGTGATACTCGTGACATCACATTCTTAGCCATATCAGTGTTAACATATTTAATCATGTAAGTTGGGCATTTTCATTTTTTCATGTTTGCATTTTGGCGCCGGACTCGCCGAGCTTCGGCCGAGCTTTGCCATGTTCTTCATTCAGACTTCAGCACTCGGACGACTGGCAGGACAGGTGGTATGCTCCCGCGTACCCCCCTCGGCACTTCAATTAGGCTGCATTTATTTTCACCACAATAGTAAGACTAAGTACAGGAATATTTAACTTCTTTTATATAGCCGCGGTGAGGCCTTTCTGCATCTTGAGGTAACATTCCAGGGCTACATGCATCGGGACACATTTTTCTTTTAATCATCACTTAAGGTCATTGCCTTATTTTGCAACAGCGACCACCGGCAGGTCTTGAGTGCTGGGTCCGCTTTTGAAAGGGTAGCATTAATTTGCAGTGACATTCTGTTGAACCCTTTCAGCAATAAAACTGTCACACATTAACGAGACAAGTTTGACTGCATTTACTCTCCGAGTACATCGGGTACTGCTCCCTATAGCAAAATCATTATTAAGTGTACTTTCAATGTAACCAGTTTTGTTTTTACGGGGCCTGCCTCCCTTAAGTAGGGTAAAATCGGTGCTAGTATTGGCATGCGAAGTGGCCGACAACTTCGTCCCTTAGCAAAGGGTTTGATATGACCATAAGCATAATTTAATTTGTGGTTAAATTAAACTCTCCTTAAAATTGACCGTGTATCCATAGTTCGCTGCAAGATCGGCCATACGACCCCATCATCATTGTTCACTCTACCAAATGTGGCGCCAGAAAAAAATCTTCAGTTCCTGTTCTACATGTAGTACCAGGAGAGACACGCATCGCCATCATCATTTCTGGGGCATGCAGCATCAGTAACAAATGCATATGACTTGCAACCAGCCCGAATCCATTCTCATTAGACTTCCTCCAGGGGAACATGTGTGTCTGCAAACGAACCTACCTCCACATGCCGGCTGCGGGATGACATCGATAATGTGAACACCGAAATTTGCGAAAGAGTATAGACACACATTGTCTCAGGAAAACCAGGAAACATGTGTACACTATGTGTGAAACCATCAGAAATCAAAGGCTTCATCAATCCAGTTTCTGTACCCACTGTCTGTACCAGCACACACCCATCAGATGACCAGAAACTTCCTCCATCATATCTGATAAGGACATTATGTAAGTGCACCAGAAGCAGTATGTGGGACAGTGTAGGAACTGTAACCCTTGAATGTGGCATGCAATGCAAACAGGTGTACCATGGAAAGTGCATTTTGCCACAAGAGCGTGCCACATGACACAAATCAAATTTCATTAACTGTGCATGTTGTGCGAGCAGTTCACATAAAGACAGAACCACTCCACAGAGACAGCACAATATATGTATTGCAGAGACAAATGCCACATCCGGGAAATTAAGTCGTCGGAATATTTTGCAGAACAGAGAATCAGCTGCAACGTGTACCACCATTGACACTACTGCATTTACCGACAGTCATCTACATGGGGAAGTGACCGATTGCCCTGCCCCCCACTCAGTGAACACCGCTAATTCAACCAGTATTCATCCCAGCAGGCAACATCCCAGTGACAACCTTGGTATCACGCGAAACAGAGAGGCCTATTGTTTTCAACCATATGACCAAAACACTTGCTCGGTTTCAGTCGCGACCAACCTATGCTGGCACTGCAAGCAAAGATCCCCTATCAATCCTGTGGAACTACGATGGCAGGCTAAACTGCTATGGGATAGACAGAGCTGGCTACCCAAACTGCATCTCTCAGGGGATACAAAATTGTGGTGGTGAGGAGTGTCACATTATGGAATCACCTGAAAAGCATTTAGCGGTGCTTTCACATGTCGGTTTGACAAGACATTCACATCGCTGCGAGCACGCAGCAGGTTTATCCTCGAGGAACAAGTGGAGGAGTCTCTGTACAATTTTGCAACACACAAGATCAGCTTCATCAGAGCTTACCACCCAGCCTTATCACTCAGAGACATTCTAGGGGTAATTGCCTGCACTACTTGTGCCGAATACCAGGCTGTGCTAGCACTGGTAATTCATGCTATGGAACGGGACTTCATCCAAACAGTAACGCTTTTGGATGCAAGCATACCAACTCAGCCATGTCGCGACCATGAGACTACGCAACCATGCTGGTACCCAGAACAGCAGAAGGGCAGAAGCATGAAGGTAGTTGACCCAGTGCAAAAAAGTTATGTCCACATAACCTCAACAAGCCACACTACCACCACAACAGCCGATCAGACCACGACCGACACTGCTTGTTCCACCAACTACCAGGGAGTACACAACTCTCAAATCCCTGCTGGTGGTACGGAGGGCCCCTCTGGAATAATGAATGTCCCATGTGGCAGTACTGCCAACCGCAAGAGGAGAACAAACAACCACTGCGAAACAAGAGGTCGGGGTAGGGCGACCGGACATCGTTTGTCCTGGGTCTAATATGCCTACACCGATCTGACACCTCAACAAGTGCTTTTATCCTAGATCACCAGTAATCACAGTTCTTCATTCGTATATCTGTTTTCATCAATGAAGACCCATGCAAGGCTGTTATTGACACAGCATAGTCCCATAATTTTGTTCGGTCAAAGTTCATTAGTACGTGTGATATCACACCTGTTCAGTGATTGATCCAGTTAGCTACTCGACAGCACACAGGAGAAATATTGGGCGAATCAACCATCAGAGTGTGAATAAGGGACATCGAGATGGTCACTGCTGCCTTTGTGTCTGATGACATTCGAGAGAACGTGATACACGGGGTGCAATGGCTCACCAAGCAGAACACTGTCGTCGAACCCGCCGCTCGCTGGATCGATTTCGGAAATAAGAAACATCGCACAGTTTACAATCTTGATCCCTACCCAAACACCAACAAGCTCTGGAGGTAACTGCTGTAAGACTTGGATCACATTATACCCCCCGAGTTCCGAGACGTTATGCAACATCTCTTAAACGAGAGTTTTTATTTTCACAGTAGCCAACCCGCTACACCAGACAACTGTGGCTGAACACAGCATACCACTTACCACTTAAACACAAGTCTACAACCACTCACGACACTACTACCCCTACCAGTGCCGCATCGTAAAGAAACAGGCATTATCCAGCCATCTGAGAACAATTTCAATTTAGCCATAACCCTAGCGCCAAAGAAAGACGGTTCATGGAATTTTTGTATTTACTTACGCCGCCTCAACATAGTTACGAAAAGTGCACCATCCTCCATACATCCATGTCAAGAGCACGTTGAACATGCTGGGACGAGTGAAAGTGTTGACCACCATTGGCTTCTGCAGCAGGTACTGGCAGGTACCCATCAAGCCAAAAGACTATAACAAAGTGGCATTCACCGCACCCGATGGGCGGCGCTTCCACTTCTGTGCAATGCCATTTGGTCTCAAATGTGCTCTATCTACGTTCCAGGCTATAATGGTACATGCCTTGGACAGGCCCATTGGCGAATTTGCATTGACCTGTTTGGACGATGTAATAATTTGGTCCAAGTCCTGAGAAGAACACATCCATCAGTTGTCCTTAGTGCTGGAACATCTCGCATTCAGCAAGCTGACTTGCACAAACCGAAGTATCACCTGGAGAAAACAGATATGCAGTTTCTCGATTATATAGTTGACGAAAACAGGAGTCGCTCACTACCAGAGAAACTCCAAGACATCGAAGATCATGCAGTGCCTACCACAGGTAAACAACTAAGCAAATTTTTCCGCCTTGTGAACTGGCTACGAGAATACATTGCCGAGTTCGCCATACTAACTGTTTTACTTTCTGTTGGTCGTCAAGGCATTCAATCCCATGTTATCTAATGTTATTTATTACACACAACTTAAACATTAATAACAGTACATCCATACACACATAGACAAAGAGGCTATAATGAGACAACATAAACAGGTAACTCTCCATAGACTATGTATTATGCATATCAACTTACAACATACGAAACCTTACTTGACCTTCAGTCTTACCAACACAACACATAATACAACAGTAACTGCCCCATTCACCTAACTCATGTTGGCTAACATCAGGTTCAAATGGACAGCCACACAACAACACAGTTTTGATTAACTGAATTGCAGTTTTTGGGAATGCTCAGCGCTCGTCCAGTACGACCCACTCAAACATCTCTATGTGCAGACTGGCGTGAGTGAGAAGGGACTGGGAGCAGTGTTGTTCCAACTGTCACACGATGGGACACATAAAATAATTGACTTCAGAAGTGCGAAGTTCGGAGCCATAGAACGAAGGTGTGGGGTGGACGAGAGCGAATGCCTTGCTGTGGTCTGGAGTCTGAAGAAATAAAGCCAGCTCCTGGAATACCAGCATTTTATGTGGCACACCGACCATCGTTGTTTGCTATGGGTACACAATACAAGGGAAAGCCATAGCAAGCTCACCCATTGGGCCCTCTTCCTGCAGTCACTTGACTTCGAGGTGCAGCATGTTGCCAGCGAAGATAATAAGCTGGCCGACCACATTTCACATGCGCCAGGAAAGATAGAGGCGCGAGACGAAGAGGAGTGGGAAGTCACCCCCCCCCCCCCCCCAGGCGAAACTCACATCACACCATCTGTGCACTGTGCCAACATGATAGTGCGAGTGGACACGCTAAAATTGCCAGTGCTGCGGGAATATATAATTCTGGAACAGGCCAAATGCCCAATAGCCAACAAATGGAAAATAATGTGTGCACAACAGACATCTGACAGACGGCACATTGTTTTAAATTGTGGCAAACCCCATGCGCACGAAAACAGTGACACATGGCAAGCATATTTCCCATCTCAGCACATGATGCCGCCCTGGTACGTGCACACCAGTGAGTAATTGGATCACCCAGGCGCCATGCAAACAGAGGAATGTGCTCAAGTATTTTCATTGGCCAGGCCTAACCATCCAAACAAGAGTTTTTGTGTGCATGTGAGTGGAGTCCAATTGCTATACAAACTGCCACCAAGATGGCCTACAACAACAGGCAATGGAGCCTAAGTAGCCCTTCGATACTGTCCCAATTTATCTCATGAGACCATATCCTAGGACATCCACCAGGAAGAGGTTCATCCTTGTACCCCTTATCGAGTGCGTGGACATAAACAGTGGGGAAAGCACTTCAAAACGAGTTTTTCACCTGCAGATGTTACCCTCATATTTTGCTCATTGACAACGGCGCACAATTTACCAGGCGAGTGTGGCGTGACTTCTGTACTAGGGTATGCATGAAACAGCACATTACGGTGGTCTATCATCCATGCGCAAACCCAACTGAACAGCATAATCAGGAGGTGAAAACACAATTACTCCTGCAAATGGGTGATAGCCACGCATCATGGGCCGAACATTTACCCGCCATCTTGTTCATAATACGCACCCGAGTAAACCAGACAACTGGCAAAACACCAACCAAACTGCTGCAAGGTCGTGACCTCCCTCTCCCCGGCTAGTTCGCCACTGGAGCGCTCCATGAGTGCTACAGAAGGGGTTAAGCAGAGAGGAGAGAAGAGGGCGGGAAATGAGATAAGCAAGAGAACAACAGCGCCGCTACACAGTGCAGTGGATGCCGGACTCCACCCACCCCCTAACACTGCTCCAGCCCAGTCAGCTGGTATACGTCCGCACCCACCCCTAGTCAACTGGACAGAAGGCGTTTTGTGTGGGGGTCGCTGCCAAGTGGAGTGGCCCACACCCAGTGGTTCAGACAAAAGGTAGCGCCTGTTACGTAGTCCACCTTAGCATGCGACAGAAAGCCATTTTTCACCGGGACACCATACGGATCGCCAAGGGCAGCATAACGACGTGTGATATCCCTCCACCTTCACCAGCTCAGCAAGTGGCCGATGCATCATTATCATCAGCAATGCCCACAGAAACTGAAAAATCATCGGTATATCTAAACAACACTGCGCCAAACATGCGTATAGCTGCGATGCCGGATGTGATTATGTCTACAGCGGCTCCAGCAAGTAACGCCGTGCCCGCCAGTGACAGCCCATCCATCATCGGCGAGATGCCGGCAGCTAATGAAATTATACACGACGAACCAGGGTGGCCACCTGAGAACGACCAGGATCGCCAGGTGCGGACCTCACCTGAGGGCGTCGTGATACCTTCGAGATGCCGGATATTTTCAGCCACATCATCATTATGCGATACCTTTCTCAAAGGGTGTGGCAGGGGGGCTTATACACAGTCCCAGCAATTCAAGAAACAAGACCTCAAAAATATTTGTTGAAACAGCGCCACAAAGTGTAAGGATTCCTGCCACAAAACTTTATGAAACCACACGTGAATACACTTTGAATATTTATTTTGTATAAATACACCCAAGTATTCTCAAAATATTCAGTAAATTTCATTATACTTTATAAACTGGAATTATTTTCTTTGTGTCACAATTTTCTCTCCTATACACCCATTAAAATGGCATTGCCTTTGATAGTATACACGATTATATAATAGTTAACAGAATATATAAAATTATGCATTAAAAAGATATTGATACACACACACACACACACACACACACACTCACACACACACACATGCTAGATAAAACAGTTTTAAGGAATTTAACATTTCTAATAGGTATTTTTCCTAACACATTGTTCGTTGTTAAACTTTTAATTATCATTAAAAGAAAATCTTAAAATGGCTTACAAAAAAAATATTTTCATAAAAACTTGTAAAGTTAGCTTATTTATCTTTACAGAGCTGAAATTTTACAATATTTTCACTTTAATTGTTTTGATTTCCTAAGTTACACTCCAAGTCACACATTTTCTAAAACTTCAACTGCTACCTTCAGAAGAGACAGGGATGGGAGAGGAGGAGGAATAATGGTGTGTAAGGAAGGGGCTGAAAGGGGGCGGTAGAATGGGTTATTGAGGATGTCGAGGTAATGGAAATTAAATTAATTGGTAGTAGTTGTAGGAAGATTACTTTTCTGGCAGTGTATAGACCCCCAAGGCAGGGATGGCATGCAATTGAGATGATCAAGGAGAGGGTCGATAGACTGAAGGACAGGCAGTGGGTTTTTGTAGCAGGGAATTTGAATATGTCAGGGGTGAAATTGATAGATAGCGCAGTAGGAATGGGCAGCATGGTGCAGAGAATGGTAGATCAGTTAGTCAACAGAGGATTAGTCCAAGTGGTAGAATCATCTATGAGATGGAATGAGGAGGGTGTTGGGTAAGTATTGAATGTGGTGTTTGTCAGACCTGGGAATGCTGTAGTTTATGCAATAGTATTGGATGGTATAAGGGACCATCATATCCCCTGTTGTAGAAATTGGGATTGACAGGATGAGGGAAGAGCAAACTGCAGAAAGGTTGGTGTGTCAGTATGGGAGAGGATACAAGAAACAGGCAGAAATCTTCCTGAGAGATAGGTTTGAAAATGGTCTATGGAGGAATGAGTGGAAAGATTCTGGAAGGAGCTTAGAGGAATAATAGAGGTTATGTTGGAGAAATTCGTGCCAAAGAAAATACTACGGACTGTGGGAGATCTGCCATATTATGGACAGGAGATTTTAAAAATTAAAAGGAAGTGTAGAAAATTGCATGCCAAGTGGAGAAATGAAGGGATAAGATCTAAGGAACTGATGAAACATATGGGTAGGGAGCTCGAAAGAATGATCAAACAGGGAAAGAATGTATTTTTAGGGAACATGGTGGAAAAAGGAAAAGGCAAGGAATGAGGGAAATTGTATAGGTATGTAGCAGAGATGCTGCAGAGCGAGTACTTGTCAGTGTTTGTGGCAAAGGAGGGTTGGAATTGGGGGGGGGGCAGGCAAATAGTGATCGGGGGGGTTAGTAAGTTTAAGATGAGGGAGTGGGAGATATACAAGGTAATTAGGAGTTTGAAGAGCAGTAAGGTAGGGGGGCCGGATGGGAAAGGAAAGGCAGCACTAAAGTTAGGTGGGAGAGAGTTGGTAAGATACTTAGAGGTGTTGTTTAACAAGTCCTTAGGCGAGGGTAAGTTACTGCAAGGTTGGAAGGATGCGATGGTGGTACTTATATACAAACAGGGAGAGGATAGGCGGAGGCCTGGTAGCTACAGACCTGTGAGTCTCACATCGCATATGGGAAAAGTAATGGAGAGACTGGTGGTCCAGTATGTGGTGAGGATTATGAACAAGAGGAATTGGTTGGCGGAGCCACAGCATAGTTTCAGGAAGGGATACTCATGTGAGACTCAGCTGGCTGGGCTATTATAAAATCTGGTGCAGGTAGTTGATGAGAGAAAACATATGGATGCCTGCTTCACAGATTTTGAGAAGGCATTTGATAAGGTGCCCCATGGGACATTGATGAGGAAAGTGGAGGAGCTGACACCGGACAGGAGGGTAGTGGAATGGATAGCAGATTTCCTCAGGGGCGAAGGCAGAGAGTGAAAGTGGGGAAGGCAATATCGTAGGAAGGGGAGGTTACGTAAGGGGTGCCACAGGGAAGTTTGCTGGGTCCTTTGTTGTTTACTATAATGGTAAATGACATTGGTTTGGGTATTAGGGGAAAAATAAGATTGTTCGCAGACGATTGTGTTGTATAAGCAGAAGGGCTCTGGGTGTGTTGGGAAGGGTGCTGAAGGGAGTCAGCTGTGAGATGAAGAAAAATCATATGGCACAATAGTATGGCCAGTGTTAGAATATGCTGCTGTCGAATGGGATCCATATGTGGAGGTGGATGTGTGAGAGCTGGAAAAGGTACAGAGAAGGGCAGCAAGATGGGTGAAGGGTAGGTGGAGGAGGCAGGGGCAGGATGATGAGGAAGAAGGAAACTATAAGCCATCAGTGATGATGAAAGAAATGGAATGGAGCTCATTGAAGGACAGGATGAAAGTTTAACGGCTAGTCAGGATGTATAGGGTGGTGAATAAAGAGGGAGGATTTGGAGGGCTACACTGCAAGCTAAGTAAGGGGATATTTAGAGGGAAAGGAAATAACAGTGAGAAGCTTCAGAGAGGGTGTGGAGGAGAACGGAGTATGATAGGCAGTCCATGCCTGTGAGGTCTGTGAGAGGGTGGAAAATCTTGAGGAAGGAAGCAATATCTGTGAGGGGGGTTGGAAAGTTTAGGAAGAGAGGAGAAGAGGAGTTGGTTGGGTGAGAGAGAGAGATGAGAGAGCTCGCCACTGGGTGGTAGCCCAATTGCGAATGTATGTATTATTATTAATTATTAAAACATTAAAAACATTCCTTGATTTTATAATTAAACCAGCAATCTAAAATACAGCCTTTAATAGTTTTTGCTCTTCTCCTATTGGGTGACTAAATGGCTATATTATCAAAAATATTTCCTGACTTTATAATTAAACCAGCCATCTAAAATTACATACGATTCTTATCATATCGGTGTATAAAATGTTCTACTATCTTGACATACATAGCCTCCATATTGCCTATATCTGACCAAAAGGGTCCTAATTTCGATATTACAACATACCAGCAATACTTATCTTGTGGAGAAGTCCAAGAGGAAGCCGGTCTCTGAGGCTACCGACCACCTCCGGACCTATTTATACTCCTAGATTGGGCAGTTACACCTACCCAAAAAAGGAAGATTTAAATCTGGCCAATCATGGCTTACAAAATGTTCTTTACAATACTTGCTGCTTCAAAAATCTTCTTGTCCGGCACTGACTTCCTGCCACATGAGCACTCTTCCAGTGTTATGTCACCACAGTGGGGTTGCACCTAGTGGCGACCGGGGTGAACCCCGCCTGATGTCTGCCCAAACAGTGCATGCTGAGGGTCGTGGCAGCCAGACGGCATGTCGGTTTACAGAGGGGTACCGCATCTTCACTTGTAATGTCACCTTGTCGTAATGAGGCAAACCATCACAGAGCGCCCAGCAGACACGCAAATTCAGATGGATGTTACAATTATGTGTAGAAATTAGTCTATTTTCACAAAAATAATGACATTTTTGTGTCAAAAATTGTTTTTTCCGGGGTGTGCTACATTGTATTATTCCACTCCCACATAGGCGGACAGCAGCTGTTCATGCAGATGATCAAAGATGGCATAGAAAAAGCAGAGACAATGTCTCAATTTGGATCATCAGTTCCAAGATCAGAGGGCACAGTATCATAGTGTGCCAGGGATGCCCATTCTCCTGGCCTACGCCACCCAGATCAGGCTGAAAGTCAGGGGAAGAATAACTGTCGTCTCCTCCCCACCACTCCAAGAGTGTTCATTGGGTCTAGTGTGTCATGTGTATGGCCTGCGGGTACTCACCAGCAACCACCATAGCCGTCATGGCACCGCCCACAGCACGGGAACAACAGCCCCGGCCACCAACACCACAGTAGCAGCATGACCATTAAAACTTTGCGGACTTTGGACAGACTCCTGTCACCACTCAAATGTTGCAGTTGAGCAATGAGGGGGCACTGCCTACAGTGAGTGAATCACCCCATTTCATTTCATCATAATAAAATCGTGTAGAATTCATAATCATGTGACCTACACAGGAAGGCTCGGCTAACCAGCCAGCTCCGTACCAAGGCAGTAAGCAGTAGCGTCATCATCTTCTCGTGGGGTGGACATTCGTGCGTGGCCGCTCTGGATCTTCCTCTTTTATACCAGCCATGTAGTCTCCATAGCATTTAACGCAGTATACCAGGACATTTCTGTGTCGTTTCCATCCGGAGCGAGTGCCACCCCACAACCTCAGGTCCATTTGCTACATGGTCGGGGTGTAACCACCGTAATTGTCATGTAGGATTCATACCTTTATTTCTGTAGTTCAGAGCTCTCTGAGCTTCAGTGGAGAACACGTAAGTACCCCATTGGGGAATCGAGCGAATAAAAAGTTGTGTCCACTGACTTGCACACTTTTATTTACCACAACCGCATAATGCTTGCATAATCATTCAGAGTTATCAGCATTTTATGTAAATGTATCATGGCATGGAAATGGCCAGACAATTTCCTCGGGAGTGAGTGAAGCGTTTGAAGGGGGCTGAAACACCCTTCACTTGACTAGGCCTTGTGGATATAGCATCAATGTTATCATCAGCAGCAGTTACATAGACGAGGGTCAATCAGGGGGCCATATTTAGGGCGAAAAATCCACGACCCACATCATCATCGTGCTCTACCGCACTTGCGCCCACTAACCTGGTAATGTATTACCATTCCAACCTACAAAACAACTCATCCCTGATGACCCTAAACCCACTAACATCAAGTGTGTGTGTGTGTGTGTGTGTGTGTGTGTGTAGAGGTGCTGTGAATAGTAGTAAGAATGAAAGGTATAACCATAGAATGCATCTAGTGTATTAGCCTTTAGTATAACAAGGGTTATGGGCCCAGCACTCTTCCACTGCACCACTCTGCTTGGAATATTTGATGGCGTCGGTTTTGACAATTTTTTTTCCCGTTTGCAGGTAGAATTAGACAAAACTGAATTCCTCGATTTCGTTGAAAAGGAATTAGAAGAAAGATTGGTGGGGAGAGGATTGACGGTAAAACATAGCAATCAGGTTCAAGAAAAGCTACGAGAGAAATCGGTCGACATGCTGAAGAAAGCAAAATTTCACACCAAAATTATCCATTTCAACAGATATATGTTAAACAATTTTACAAGATTTAATCTAACTTCGTATGCTGTTAGTATCCATTAGAAGCACCAAATATACATATAACAACATTTTTTACCAGCTTTTTGTAAGATAATGCCTCATGAGAAAATTGAACTTTTATGCCATATTTCGAGAATAAATCCACAAACTCACGCCAAATTTTGCACACATGCAGTGCTTCAGTAGATACTTTAGACTTACATTAGTTATGTGACCTACATACTTATTTTCAAAATGATGGCCCTGTAAATATTTTAGGTTAATAAACCATATCTACCAAAACAAAATACTGGTGATGCTCCTACTGCTATCTCCATAACTGTTGCATACTAGCTTATGGTACAGGGAGTTGTGTGTTCTAGTTCCGGATAAGATAGATGCGTGCTTGTAATTGTCTCACTTTTGCTGTGTATGTTTATCATTCCATTTGTAATTATATCTCTTTCAATAAAATGCAAAGGTTTACCTACCATCTAGGACCTAAGCTGTTAAGAACTTTATCAAAATCATGTGCATCCATGTAGTGTAATGTAGGCTTATTAGTTATATCAGAAACTTGAGGTCCCTTTATTTACGATGTCATAAGATGTAACAAATAATGGAAAACAATACAAGTTATTGCTTATACAGTAGCTCTACCTACTATAATTTTAGTTGTATTTTTAAAACAACTTATACTATTTCGATTGGTTTTATAGCCCGTGTATATAATATGACATATGCCATTGTGATGTGTTCTGAAGATATTTATAATATTACTGCTTGAATAATCTCAAATTTTTCAAAAGACGAGAACATTTTTTGGCTTGAAATCATATTGTTATGTGCTCGCTGCTTTATGCCGCACGAGCGAGTGGAAGGGCAGGACAGCACAGTTACATGATCGCGACGGTGAATCACAAGGAATGTTTTGAATGAAAGGCGCGTAATAAACCAAGAACCGCGTATCTGTTACGAAAGCGAACTGCCACGATAATCATTTTGTGTATGCGCCCCTGACCTTCATCTTATTGAATTTCCGCATCTGAGGAATTTTATAGTGTTTTACTGCCCTAGATTCTGTCAGCATGACTCGGAGTACGTCGAACTTTCCAGGTCAAGGCTAGTGGAGTATAAAGAGTGCGATGCGCCTCTGAGCCGTGAGTTGATGAGTGGATGAGTGGTTGGAGTTTTGGTGACAGACTACAAGCGAGAGAAATATGCGGCGAGAGAAGTCACCAGCGGGAAGAAAATCTGTGATTGCTAGCATCGGGGCAATGAGAAGTGCGACTGGCAGGCTGGGTTTTGGACTGGATGCATGAGTGAAAGACATTACAAATGATGGCAACAGACAGACTGAACATGTATGAGTATGAGTTAATTGACTAAACAAAATAGAGACATTATGAAGGGCGTTAATTAGAGTTGAAACAGTCATTAAATATAGCGCTCACTGAGAAATAAAAAAGTCATAGTAGAAATAGATAGATTGATGCAGTAAATAGTAGCTGTGTGAATAAATTTAAATCAAATTTAGTTCTTTTATTTATTTTTATTAAGACCTCCATCCCTCACGAACTCGGATACACATCGGGTAGGCATCTTGTAACACTGGTGTCAAAAGTTGAATGGAGGCATTTAATTGTTAATCAAGTTATGCAATAGGCTAGTAATAGTGATTTTAAAATGTATATTAATTAAGACTGTTTTGTACAACCTACACAGTGAATGTTAACTAGAAAAATGTCTGCACAACTCGAAGCACTGCGAGTATTAATTGAGGGACTAGGTAGTCAGATGGTTAGTGTTAGCGCAAGTGTAAATAGCCTGAAAGAATATGTAAATAGCCAAGTTAGTAGAGTAAATGAAACTGTAAATAACCAAATTAGTAGTACGAAAGAAAGGTAAATAGAGTAAACGAGAATGTAAATAGCCAGATAACTGATGTAGGTGAATTAGTAGATAAGAAAATAGACACTGTAAATGAAAATATACACAAGAAAATAGATCATGTGGATAAGAAACTAGAAGGCATTAGCGAGTTAGTGAATACAAGAATTGACTGTGTAGGCATAGGCATTTCTTCTTTGTAGCTTGGCTTGTAGTATAGAGTTCCTCATACTCTCAGTATCAGTGTCTTGTTCATGTGTGTTAAGGGAGTTGCCCTTTATCCGTCGCCCAGAACTTCCAGTCTTCAAGGGTAAGACCTTATATACACATATGTGTTCCACTCACACACATCCAGTCCTGTACTGGAAACAACTAAGCTGGTTTATTATTCACACAAGAAATTGTTTATATGGAAAATATTATTACAGTGAATGCACATGAGAGGAATGCAGTGTGTTGTCCCTTCTGGTTTTGTTTGCATGAAGTGGAGGAATATTCTGAAAGTATAACTTTAGTAGGGTTTCAGAAAAGATGGAAGTAACCATGAATGGACTATAATTAAGAGAATAGGGGCGAAAAAGCCTCTTGTACGGCGAACTCTAATGTCACACGCCAGCAACATGTCGGGGTGCCGTTCCCCAATCACAAACCAGCCGGCTGCTCAGCCATCAGGGAACCTTTCAGAACATGCAGTAGCCAATCAGGTTCAAAGCCCATTCCTAGAGGCGCAGCCGAACAGAGAATGTGTATGCTTACATCAGACGAACTGTACTCCGTGCTACTGTGCTCAGTTATGACTACTTCAAATCATCATTGTCGAACACAAAGCCTAAAATCTTGATGGTTGTGATAACGAAGTAATTAGGCCTACTGTGTCAGCTCTGAGTGAAGCAATGATATATATATAATATATATATATATATATATATATATATATATATATATATATATATATATATATTATGTGTGTGTGTGTGTTGTGTGTGTTGTGTCACATACACACCAGCAGTGCATTACATACTATATATATATAAATATATATATATATATTATATATATATATATATATAATATATGCATACAACTTTATATATAATTTGCTGATTTTCTGGTGATGTAATGCACTACTGGTGTGTATGTGACACAACACACAGTACAACACTACAACAATAGGATGTGTGACCATATACACATGAAGGTGAGAATAATGCATATACCAGAGTAATGGCACCTTTAGGTAGACAATGGAATGCTACAGGTGCAGTGCCTTCACCCAACAATTAAGTTCTTTTCTCCCTTCTTCACCTTTACTGTTCACACCAAATAATGTCTGAATATGTTTAGAGAGAGTACTTCGGTGACTTGATTAAACAACCTGACGGATACAAATACCCGGCACTGCCCAGGCTGCCGAACAGAAGACAGTTACACGCCCGACAATTGTCTTACCACACCAGGTTAAAGTTGTGTGTGCCATTTGTACACGATGCTGGAGCACACATTCAGGTGAATAGCAATCTCAAATAAATATAAGCCAGCCATGCTTAGGACATTTAGGATAGTAGTATGACTACAGAATATCAACAATAGCTCAAAAACTTACATGAAAAATCCTAGCATTAAATGACAGAAAAGTCAAAATAGTTAAATCTCGAAAATATTCAAATATTGTTCCCTGATGGCAATTTAGAAAAGAAATTGTTTTAATGACTCACGAATACTAGTTGGGGTAGTGACCATTAAACTCCTACACCCAAGTGATCTGATCTCAAAACTGTCTTTAACCAATCCAGACTTTAAAAAGGCTAATTCTTCAAAAAATATTGATGCTCTCAAAAATCCTTGCATTAAAAAGTATCAGTTCTAGTCGGTGGTGGCACGAAGGACCTACTCGGGTTTGCCATGGTAAAATTACTGGGGAAATGTATAGGAACTCTTGTATTACACAAAATTGCAGCTGTTCCAAGATTTCCAGAATATTTAAGTGTATGTAATGTATGTGTCATTAAAACTTTATTAAACATTCAGAAATGTTTCCTTAGCTTATGATGATGTAGACTTGCAAGAACTAATTTTCATGTTGGGACGTGACGTAGGTGGGTCTCTCCCGCGGCAGGATAGCATAAGGGGAAGTCAGCATATATACACGAAAGCTCACAGCTTGCAGACCAATGGTCAGAATCAATAACAAGAGTCTAATTGCTGACAACTATCGTAGAGGGGTGCTCTCACAGACCAGTTTAATACCTCGCATGAAATCTCTTCATAATATAGACTATAGTCAGAGCAATACTCGGACTTTCCCTATCCTTAGCTAAGTAAACCTGCCGCTCGCAAACATCCAAACTCAAAAACGATTCAAAATGCCACTCCAACGACCCCAAGGTCCTAAAAGCATAGAGTTATACATCTCGAAGTGGCTAATTACCAAAACGAATAATAAAAAAGAATTACAAATATGTGATACCATTAAAAAAAAGTTATATTACAACAATAAAAATCTAGCTAACCTCCAATATGAAAATACATAAGTAAAATAGTATTGCCATATTACAAACTAGTAATAAATCGCATAATTTAAATATAAAAATGCAAAATATAAGTTACGTGTTAAAAATGCAAACATGAATAATTAAGTATTGATAAATGTCAGCAATGATGTTTGCTACAGAAATGATCCGTCACTTTTTGTCCTTTTGCAGTGAACACTAGCAAAGCAAAACAAAGTATAACAATAAAAATGTAGCACACAGGCTTTAACTTGAATTACAAATTTTTTTTTGTTACTGTCCAGTATCTTATACCTTTACATATGGAGTCCATTATTCAAACCTTTATTGTGGCTCAGTCTTTTACCTAGAGAAACGAATACAAACCCCCGAAAAAAGAAACATTCATAACACTGTTCCTTTTATTATAACATATTATTATATATTTCAGAGGCAAAAATGCCTCTTTGCACTGTCTATTTATATTTCCATACGCCGCACTGCCACTTACCCACAACTGCTAGACGTCTTCCTCAGCTGTCTCCGGACATCCTCATGGCTGCTTGGGTCTCGCTCGACTCCCGGGCAAGCCAATGCTCGTGTCTCTCCCGCTAGTTCGCAGGACGGTTCATTGCGAAACGGGTGTGTGTCGGCTTTCTCCGTAGGCTGCGGTGCATGTCGTCTTTGCAGGGTGTGTGTAGTACACTTAACTACACACACACAGTTTAGTCATTGCAGAGCACTTACATACTGACAGCATCGCCGATCTTCTAAACTCACACCACATTTATGGCTGTAGAGGCTCGTTAGCCTCCGGCTGGCTCTTTTGGCGTGTCAGTGTGCATGGAACAATTTGTATCTTACTTGTGTGTAGCGCGTTGTATTCCCAGGATAAACCCACTCTTAGAACATGTGGGGCGCTGCACCCGTTGACTTAATGGTGACGTCCACTTTCCACATGTACAAGCACTCACACACGACACTCGCTGTCTTACCAATTCAGCATACACAATAGATCACTTTACACTTAATAGGACGACATTCGACTTAAGCTTAACCAGCCATACTACCCAAATAATTTTTAACCCAGGATATCACACACGCAGATACCAAGAATGGCAAATAAATACAATGTTGAAACACTTGAAGAATACTATACACAACAATAACACAGCTTTCCCACCTAAAACTTTAAAGGTGCTCTTGTAGAAAGCGAAACATACTATTGCTAAACCCTGTAGCAACATCATACATAAAACATGGAACATACAAGAAGACACTAAATATAAAAACATCAACAATATATTACACAAGTAGCATGCCAGCTACGATATCAGAACAACGCTCCGAAACAAAACCACAGCAATCAAAAATCACAGCACCACCTGACTGGATTATATCAAGATGAATCTACTCAGCAATTGAACACAAAAAAATATTGCTGCAGGAACCACAGTACGTAAACTTTCCCATAAGAATGTTTATGTGTGTTTATGTAAAAAAAATGTGTTGCTTTGTGGTCTTTCAGTACTTCGGGCTACTCTTTTTTCTGATTTCAGGTCATCAGGTCGAGCCAATGGTACTGGATAACGGTGAATAGATCATCTTTGAAAGTGCAGGTAAGCAGGGAAGCTTTTCTGTAGGGAAGCTTAGCTCATGTCCCTTCCTCAGTTCCTGTAGATGGTTAGGCGAACTTCATTACTCTTACGCATACACAGTACAATCTTTCTGCTACTTATTATGTGAAGATCTCTGGTGTAGTGACTTAATATTCGGTCAGTGCAGATGTACACTACTCACTTCGAAATCATGCCTGGTGAATGGCTTAACTTGCTTGGGAGGCAACTTACTTAATTTAATGTATGCCAAATAGTGGGGTCTGCAGAACTCCCTGGTAGTGCTTTCTCTACTCTTCACACTGAACATCTCTTACGAAGCGAAAAAAATACAATCTTACACCACTGCATACCGGCATTTTCAAAGCCTTTCCAGCTTACTCTGCTCGTCGTGTCTTGCAGGTCACGTACACAAACTTCTCTCTCTCTCTCTCTCTCTCTCTCTCTCTCTTCATGTGCGCAGTATACTCATAGTGCTGTCAAACTGAAACACCCTACAACATGGTCAGTGGTGGGTAAGACAAGCTCACAGCAGATCTTGTGTAACGCTCTCTTCACTTCATATAGCCCCTAAAACAAATGCATAAACTTACATGTTAAGTTATCCCAGTGCTTACTGATGTTCACGGCCCTCACTAAAACCAATTGGCCGGGTAATAGCATTTTCACTGTAAACTTTTTGGCATGCTTGCCTCTCCTTTCAGCAGCAAGAAATAACCTGTTTCTTACACTAATTCTTATTTCTTCTTTCAGTTCCTCGTTGGACAAATCAGGCATTTCTAAGATCGTTGGTAATACCGGTAACTTTGTGGCATCAAAAATAATTGAGCGCTGACTGGTCAATACTTCCCACGGGGTCAAAGAGGTGGACTCGGGGATAGTGTGATTCTTAACGTATTCCACCAGTAGGATTTTGTGTCCCCGAATTTGCTGCGATATGTAACAGAAAATCGGAGCATATTACAGAGATTTCTCATGCGGCACTCGACCACGTTGCCTTGCGGATGTCTGACTGCTGCGGTCGTAGGCAGAATACCTTTGGCTCTTAAATCTTCTTGCCAAATATGTCTGGTGAACTGTGTCTCTTTATCTGACAGTACACATACTGGCTTGCTGACTTCTCTAACAAATAGTTCAAGTTTACCTATTACTGTCTTAGCATTTCTCTGGACTATGGCGTACAACTTAGTGAATTTAGAAAATGTGTCTATCAGTACAAAAATATATGTTGCCCCAGTCTTTGATTTGGGTAACGGCCTGAATAAATCCGCTGACACTTAATCGATTAGGTTTTCTGGAATAATAGGCTGCAGCTTACCTACTAAATTCTCCTGTGGATGTTTACAGTGCTAGCACAGATCACACACTCCCACCACATTAGTCACACTGTTCTGCATATTCTTCCAGAAAAACTGACATCTCAAAACTTTGTGGGTTTTTCTTATGCCCACACGAACAAACATTTTGTGAGTGCCCGAAATCAAACTTAGCTGCAACTTCTTGGGCATGACGACCTTCCATTCGTCTTCAAAATTTGACTGGCTCAGGCTCTGCTGGAATAAAATACTGTCTTGATTGACACAGAATGCATTTCTGAATAGGTGTTCTCTTAGCGCTTCTTCAACTTACTTAGCACAGTGCTGCAAAATTTTTCATTGTGTTGATCATCATTCTGATTTGCGAAACTTCGCTACCAGTTCACTAAAGTCCTCGCCTGCCTTCTCGCTGGCGTCATGGCAAATTCATGACGCTTCTTATTGACAGATTCAGGTGCCCCCTTGGGTATCCTACTTAAATAAACAACTGCTATGTTATCGATACCCTTTATATGCCGAAACTCTAGATCGAATTCTTGAACAAGAAGTGACCATCTTGTCAGCCTACTACTGAAAATCTTGCCTGTCTTGAAACTAAGCATGTTTGGTGGTCAGCCTGTAGGACAAATCTCTCTCCTAATAGCAAATTGCGAAAATGCTGCAGTGCCCACACAACACTCAACATTTCCTTATTTGTGATAGTGTAGTTTTTCTCCACCTTATTTAAGGCGCGACTAGCCATAGCTGCTGTTTTCTCTCTGCCATACTCGCTCAGCTGGGTTAACTGTGTGCCAAGTACATAGTCAAATGCATCTGTTTAAAGATAATAAGTGCAACCTTGTACGGGGTGATGAATTGCGTGTTCATTCAGAAACAAATTCTTAACTGCCTCGAAAGCTCGCTGGCGCTCTTCCATCCAGGTCTATGGAATGTCTTTACTCAGTAGCTCAAACAAAGGTAAACATACTCCTGCAACTTTATTGGAGTAATTCCAGTAGAAACCAATGACTCAAAGAAACACTCGTAACTGTTTTGCATTATTTGGTAGTGGAAAATTAGTAATAGCGGCCAACTTGTCTGGCACGGTGCATATCCCAGTAGCCATTAAAATGTGGCCTAAAGTGGCACTTCTTCATGGCAAAATAGTGACTTCTTCAATTTCACAGTTAAACCAGCCTCAGTTAATTTCTTCAATACAATTTAGAGATGCTCTTCAGAAGTGGCCGAAACTATTACATTATCATCAACATAGCACCTCACAAAACTGGCACACTTGTCTCCTAATGTGATACTCATGCAGCGGGTAAACTGCGAGACTGCATTACATAACCCAAACGGAAGTACCTGGAAGACAAATTGTTGGTTGCGAAACAGGAATCCGGTATACTACTGGGATTCTTCTGCCAAAGGCACCTGGAAATAACCGTGTGACAAGTATATTGTAGACATAAATCGTACCCCTTCAAACAATCGCAACAACTCTTCAATGGGTCTTGGGCTCTCTCTTGAAATGATGGTGATGTAATTTAGCTTACATGCATCCAAGCACAAAAGTAATAACCCATCTTTCTTCCTAACACACACCATCGGGTTGCAGTAGGGACTAGAAGCATGGCGAATAATGCTTCAGGATAGCATTAAACTGAGGTACTCTTCTGCCTCTTTGGCGTACTTCGCCGGTATATGGTAGGATTTACAGTGAAAAGGTCCACTTGGTTCCACCTTAATATCTGCCTTATACAGCCTGTTCCTTACTTGCTGTTCCGAGAAAATATACTGGTTACAAAACAACAGTTTTCTAGTAAGTATCTCTGGTTGCGGTCGAGGACTTCTACTCTTTTGAGGGTCTGAAAATTCCTTTGTGAGTGGTCGAAATATTAATACACAGCAGCTTGTCAATGTGGCATAAATCTCTCTGCAGCTGGTTAACGAACTTGTCGCGTCATCGCCAAAACTATCTGGTGTCGTTAAGGCGCTCACAGTGCTGTCTGACGTGCTCACTAGCCATCTGCCGAAATCCAAATTTATTTTATACTGCATCAGAAAGTCTACTCCAAGTATCACTTGTTTAGTAAGAACTTTAATTACCAGGGCTGAGACCTCTTTTCGCTTACCAAAGCCTTCACATTGTAAGCAAAACTTATCAGCTGACCAAAGGGTTACATTTTGAAGTGACTCTGGATACTGGAAATATAGGTAACTTGTAGCCAGTAGCTAATACTAAATTCACCAAACTCTTGGACACGCAGCTCACCTCTGCGGCGCTGTCTAACAAACAGGGTACTCTCATATCACAAACTATAAGCACTAACTCCGGACAATGCATCTCCTGATAACTGATGTCCTCATCGGTTGGGTCATTTAGAACGAATTCTCTGCCTTTTTCACCCAATAAGACAGTACTTACAATTTCTCCATTAATTCTGTAGGTTCCACTTTGACTTCTCTTCCTGCTGCTATCACACTTTCGGACCCCGTGGCTATATTAATTGGGTTAAAAGTCAGCAAATGGGACCCCTATTCACTGACTTGTTCTGGTCTAACTTCCGGTAGTCTTGAAATTCGGAAGCGGCCGAGTTATGGTCATTCCTATCAATTAGTGGTTGTGCAGGTACAAACGCCGGAATGCAGGGTCTAGTGGTCTTGGCTTTCAAAATACCCTCCCCTTGTCTGTACCACATATCTTACATTTCCTTGTGTAAATAGCGGTCCTGCTACCTGCTTAGAAAAATTTCCGCTTGCACCGAGTCAACTCTCTGGCCTTCTTGTGGTGTGTTTCCCTGCCTTTGCTTACTGGGGCTGAATGCTCCTTGCTGAAATTGCTTGCTAGATCCAGCATTTAATAACAGAAAATTAAAATTAGTTAAATCTCGAAAATATTCAAATATTGTTCCCTGAGAGCAATTAAGAAAAGAAAATCACTTTAATGTCTCACTAATACTCGTTGGGGGAGTGGTCATTAAACTCCTACACCCAAGTGACCTGATCTCAAAACTGTATTTAGCCAATCCACACTTGAAAAAGTCTAATACTAAAAAAAAAAAATATTGCTCTCAAAAATCCTTGCATTAAAACGTATCGTTTCTAGTCAATGGTGGCAAGAAGAATCTACTGGTGTTTGCCATGGTAAAATTACTAGGAAAATGCATACTCTCAAATTACACAAAATGGTGGTTGTTCCAAGCCTTCAGAATATTTAAGTGTATGTAATGTACGTGTCACTGAAATTTTATTTAAAAAAAAAAAAAGTTGCTTAACTGATGACGAAGTAGACTTGCAGGAACTAATTTTCATGTTTGGACGTGATGTAGGCGGGCCTCTCCCACGGCAAGATAGTGTAAGGGGAAGTCAACATATATACACGTAAGCTCACGGCTTACAGACAAACGGTCAGAATAAATCATGAGAATCTAACTCCTGACAACTATTGCATAGGGGGGCTCTCTCAGGAACACTTAATACCTCACGTGACATCTCTTCACAATGTAAACTAGTAGTCAGGGCAATACTTGGAGTTTCCCTACCCTTAGCTAAGTAAAACTGCATCTCACAAACACCCACTGGGGCATGCGGCCTACAGTCGTCCTACCACTTTAAGACATTGACGTTAAGTGATAGCCTCCAACCTACAATGATATCCTAACTTAAGGAAGGTTTTGAATCTTCCGACGAATCACAGGGCTCCAAACTCATAAACGATTCAAAATACTACTCCAACGACCCCAAGGTCCTAAAAACATAGAGATATTGGTCTCGAAATGGCTAATTAACCGAACATATATTCAGAAGAATTACAAGTATGTCAGACCATAAAAAAGTAATATTACAACAATATAAATCTAGCTAATCTCGAATATGAAAATACACAAGTCAAATAATATTGCAATCTTACAAATTTATAATAAAACGTAAAATTTAAATATAAAAATGCAAAATATAAGTTATGTGTTAAAATGCAAAAGTGAAAAATTAAGTATTCATAAACATCAGAAATTATGTGTACTACACTGATTTGTTTGCACACCAGAGAAGGCTTTTTTTTTTTTTGGTTAATCAGTTTTCGGATTAATAGCAACTGTCTACACCTTAATGAAATCTTCGAATGAGAACAGTGCGCGACACTTTGTATAGTTTGTTTGCTTATGGCACGCAAAAAGTACAGGTATCTTTTGCAAGGAAAGCCAAATGAGTATCCTGTGATTTTAAGCAACTATTGTTATGTAACATTTCCTTTTAAGTTTAATCTACTATCAACCGGATTGAAAATACTTTAACTTATTTTTCCGCTTTTAACCCTGACCACCCTACTACTATAGTTTATTCGCAGTTTCTTCACAAAAAACACCCCATGAATGATATGCTTGGTTGTTTCCTAAATATGACATGTAGCACAAATGTTTTAACTTGTGTTATCATTAAGGTACCTTATTTTTTTGGTTAAATTTATCTCTTGCTTATATTTTATCTATAGGTTATAATATGGCATTTGTAAGGCCGCCTTCGGGCTGACAGGGCTTATGGGTTTCTTTGGATAGGGGGGCTGGGAAGGGTGGTCACCTGAAAGACGACTCGCATGAGTACATCGCATTTTACAACATAATATCTGTCTCACTACTTAACTATCTTAGCTCTCGGTCTCAGCTCGCTACACACTGCTAGTCATCTCCCAGCCTCTCTGCAGGTAAAGCCCTGGTTGGCTACTCTTTCTCCAGTGTGCCCCTGCGGGAACAAAAGCCAGAATTCTCCACAAGCCTTAGCATAATTCCATGCCACAGGTTCGCCCACTGCACTGGTTAAGAAGTCAGTGTTTCCCAATTAATTTAACTCTTACATTCACCCCTCCTTACAAAAAATTATTTGAGTCTTACAGTGAAAATTATTTTACAGAATCCTAATTACACATCCACACAATAAACAGAGATTAGTAATAAATCTGATAGTTTCCTTGGTGCAAATTCAGTTCACGTTTTATGTATAAAGTAACAAGGGAGTTTCTAAAATACTTACACTGTTGGGAACAGTCAGAGAGCAATACAAACTATAAAGTTTCCCTTTGGTGCATTCACACAATCTAGCAAGACAAAGTAATAATTGCATTTAAAACAGTCAACACTTCAACTAAATTCAGTGACTAAAATGAGCAAATTCATTCCCAACACATTATTAAAAGGTTATGACTAAATCAAAACTTATTACTAACAAGGAATTGTTTTCGGTACTACAAAGTATATCAACAAAACTATTCCCCTGTTGGTTATGATGCAATCAATCTACTGAATCTAAAAATGACCATGGGCTCTATTCAATTCACTATCACTATGACCAAACTGGCTTCACAATACTTCTGGCGTCTTTTCAGCTGGTAGAGAGAAGGGGGACGCGCCAGTGACGATGGGGAACTTGTGTTGAAACTACCTTGACGACGCTACTGGGAAGTCTGTGTACTGGGGTGCCGATGGTGTGTACTGAGGTTGCCTGGTCTGTTGGGTGGTAGTGTTGTTTTCTTCTTCCTTGGTCTTCCAACTGGTCGGTCTGTTTCATCAATGATGTCAGCGACAGGCAAACCACTGTTAACATGCGGCTTCACATGGTTGGCATGCACAACTATGGTCCTGAAAGGCAGCTCTAGTTTCAATGTTACAGGTGACTTCACTTCTAGGATTTGGTGGAAACCCTTCCACCTCACTTTAATATTTTCACCTGACCCTTCTTTAGAACTGGGTTGCTCAAGTAGACATATTACCCTACTCGGTACCTATGTTCAACTGTTTTTCTGTCATGTTGGGCAGCCTGCTGGAGGAATGTTTTGTGATTATTTTTTGTGCACTTGATTCCACATTTCTTGTAGCTTTGTTGCTAGTTCTAGCATGTGAATGTTACAGATTTCTGCTGCGATCTTGATATGGTCGAAGGTAATGGACATTGCTTTTCCATAAACCACCTATTAGGGACTGAGTTTTGTGCTGGTGTGAACATTACTGTTGTATGCAGACACGACATGTGGCTGGTACATATCCCAGTTGTTATGGTTGTTATTAACATAATGGCTTATCAATCCAACCATAGTATGGTGAACTCTCTCTTCCTCTCTCTGTTCGCCCATTTCCTTCTGGATGTCCTGGTGTTGTACTAAATCTCGTGATCTTCAGCAACTTGCAGACTTTCACTATAAGTTCGGATATGAAATTAGTGCCTCGATCTGAAATGATAGCATCTGGAACACCATACTTCAGAATCCATTTGAAAACAAACACTCTAGCCATGGTCTCGGCAGTTTCATCCTCGACTGGGTACATCATGAGGTATCTTGAAAAATGGTCAATAATGGTTAGGTTGTACTTTCTTTTCCAGAGGAGGATTTCGGTGACGGTCCAACTATATCCATTCAAATTCTTTGGACTGGTTTTGCTGTTACAGGCAGCTCAGTCGGCGGTGCTCGTTATTTTCCCAATTCAGTCCGTCGGTTACATGAGAGACAGCTTTTTATGTAGTTGTCAACATATTTTTGTCATTTAGACAACCAATACTTCTGTGAGACTCTTTGATTTGTTGCTTTCCTGTCACAGTGACATGCATATAATGAATCATAACACTCCTTCAACACTGCAGCATACTTGGACTCTGGTACAACAATTCTCTTGCCATGCTTAGTTTCTCTGTACAGCACACCATCAATACTAAAAAACTGAGGTTGCAACATCCATTCTTGGTATGCAGGATCTTGTTGTTGAGTTGCCTGCAGGTCTACTTCGACAGCAATATCGGCAACACGAACCTTACAACTCAATGCATCTGTATTTCCATGCAACTTTCCAGGACAATGTTCCACAGTGTAAATGTATTCGCTGAGTCGCAGGGCCCAGCGCATTAGATGTCCACTTGGGTCCTTCAATCAACGAAACCATTTCAAACTGGAATGATCTGTAAGTACAATAAAGGGCTTCCCATGCAAGTAATGCCTAAAATGATTGATTCCCCAAACTCGGTTCACGAGCTACTTTTCAGTTACTTAGTAATTCAGTTCTGCCTTATTCAGTTGTCTAGCGACATAAATAACAGGATGCTCTTTTTCATCAACCAAACGTGACAAAACACATCCTATGGTCACATTACATGCATCTGTTGACAGAATGAATGGATGACTGAAATCAGGGTAGATTAACTCTGGTGGTGAAGTGAGTAAAGTATTCAATGTCTCCATTGCATTTTCACATTCGGGAGTAGAAACAAACTCGACATCTTTTCTCAACAATCAAGCAAGTGGCTTTGCGATGTATGCATAATTGTTGATGAAGTGCCTGTAAAAGTTGTAAAGGGCCAAAAATGACTGAAGTTCTTTGACATCCATTAGTGCTGGATAATTTGCAACAGCCTCAATCAATTTGGGACTAGGTTTTACCCCTTCTGTTGATATAATGTGACCAAGGTAGTTGACTTGTGATACTGCGAATTTGCACTTCTCAAGAGATGAAGACAAGATGACAGACAGCCTGTAACCTCTGAAAAACAACTATGAGTAGTTCTGCAGGCTGTGCATATCTTTAGCAAAAACAATAAAGTCATCAATGTACACCATTGCTTGTGAAGTTATCAGTTTTCTAAGTACACTAGCCATCATTCGTGGAAATGTAGCTGGTCCATTAATTAGCCCATATGGTAATCGGACATATTTGTAAACTCCTGTTGTGGTGATAAAATATGTTTTGGCCATGTCATCTGGATGAATCTCTATTTGATGGTACCCAGAGGTGAAGTCAACAACTGAAAATAATGTGCTCTTTCCAAGGCTATCAATTGTCTCTACGGTATTTGGAAGAGGATAAATGTTTGACACTGCCACGTTACTGTACTGGTAAACCACTGGACTCGCATTCCGGAGGACCCGGTCTGTCCATACTGATTCCGGTTTCACAAAACCGCATCCATATTGTGAAGGTTCCTTGCTATACTGCATTAATGGTTAATACCAATCATTCTGAATTTCTGTTTCCAGGGTATTCCTCCGCCTCATATAAACAAAACTTAGGAAATTACACCAGAGGGCCAATGCACTGCATTCGTGCGCACTCGTAATAACATTGAGCATAAGAACTATTTCTTACTAGGCATTACCAACGTAACTATTTTGTCAGTGCCTTGGTTAATATTAGTTATAAATTAGAAATTTATAATTTATAAATTAAATATAGGTAAAAATTAAATTTAACCAAAAATAAGGTTATTTTGTGTTAACAGAAGTATAAGACGCTTGTGATATATGACATGTTTAGGAAATGACCAAACACATCGCACACGGGGTGTTTTTTCAAAGTTTTGATTCGAAAAGAGTGAAGAACCGCTAATAGACTATATAGGCCATGGCCAGTTACTTTCTCGATCCTGCTTTTTTGAGCAACTCGCTCGCTGTCGACAAGACGTTAACAGTTAGACAACTGAAATCGATAGTCTCCGAGTCTTCGAAATTAAACGACAAGGAGTTGTGGTCATTCGATTAGGCAGTTCCGATCGTGAGGGACCTGCTCTACGTATCAAGCCCGCAGCCACGTAGTTTAAATGGGGAATCTATGTTAGAGAAATTCCTTCTCAATGAATCAGTTTTAAAGGTAACTGTTCCAAAAAAAAATATCAATGGGAATTTTTCTGGGAATACTGTTACGTCAAGACATTTTTAAAAAGGAATTATATATTACTTTTCGTAAAATGTAAGTTTTTATGTTAAGTCTTAGAAAACAATATTAAACTTAAAAACCTGGAAGATTTTTTAACGTGTCAGTAATTCCTTAAGAAATGTCACTTAGAATATGACTTTTTGAAACGGTTATCTTTGGAAATGATGCATTGAGAAGGAATGCATTTTTAATAGACCTCCATTTAAAGCCTGTGGCTGCAGACTTGGGTTGGCACTAACCTAAAAGTTTATGAGTAGTGATCTTGTAAATACCTGAGGTCTCTTCCTTTACACGACAGCTTAGAGCAGTTAGTTACTTTATTTTAAACAGTGTATGAAAATAAAAGTATTTCCACAGTTTCGCAGTTACTAGAGGACCATCGAAAGAAAGCCCTGCTCAGTTTCTTCTATCTCTCCATTGTGTATCCTTCCGCGACATGCTAGCATTTACATTCACCTAGACCTAGTGGCAAGTAGGCTCTGCCCATGTGCCAATAACGTGACACGTGAAAACAGTACTTATCAGTCTCCGTGTTCTAACCACAGACTAAAGATGAGGTAGATCGATTGTTCGTCTTCTGCGCATGTACCCAAGATTGACGTACCTTAAAGAAACACAACTGTCAAAGTCACGCGATCAACAATGACGAATGTGTTTGTATGCATCTTAATTTTTAATTAACAAGCATTATTGTAATAAAATACTATACCAATAATCAAACTGCATTCCAAATTGGTTATAAGAAGTATAAAAACATCTTAAAGCACTTGTTTACTAAACAATATACTAACATAAAATCCAACCCACGCCGTTTTTGACAGTCGTGTTGGCAGAGAAGCAGTTCAATGTTGGGACACGAAGACCGGTTGTGCGCAGCCAGCAAGATCGGTTTGTCGGTCTATCTCTCATCTTTAGTCTATGGTTCTAACGCTGAACGCTCTTCTTCCTCCCCAACTGCGAAAACCGCGTAGCTTTGTCTAAGATCAGCGCGCGGTTTACAAAGTACCTCTGACAAAATTGTAACGCTAATGCAGTCTAATCACACCCCGCAAACGTACCTCCGCCATTTCTTTTCGTAACAGCTCGGGTGTGTGTTCAAAAACCAAATATAAACGAAAGAAACATCATTGCTCGAACACGTGGCTTTGACAGTTGTTTTGGCCAAACTTAAGTCAATGTTGGGGACACGTGCCAAAGAAAAAAATCAGCCTGACTCATTTCATATCTACCTACTTAGTCTGATGCGTTAAAAAAAAGTCCGTGATTTGTAATCTAAAGGTTACACCTTTAATAAAAGTAAAGTCGCAGGACAAATTTTCTATGTCAACAGTACTGTTAATTACTAAGTATTTACGTGAAAATATATGAAGTTACGGGATAGTATAGGCTGCTCACGGTAAACTAAGCATAAGCATTTTTGACAGCCCCTCTTAAGGCGGATTCCCAATCGCGATCTTGGGTTTATCGTTCTTTCGCCAAAGCTTCTATTTCAGAAGGTCTATTGAAATTTCCCGCACGACATGTCCTAAATAACAACTTCCCAAACTTTATCGAACTGTCACAGCTCCGCTAAATTTATTAATTTTTAGCTGGTAACTGTCGAGGCGAAATATGAGGTTATTACTTGTAAACTATTACAAAGGCGACGATATCAATAGTGATCAAGAAAAAATTACCCCAGACAATGCACTAGGCAATGCTGCATGCTCTGTCGTTCAAAAAAAAAAAACACGATACAAAACTGTATTTCCAGAGTATGGTAAAAATTCCATAAATCCAAAATGGCGGGTGGGAATCTGCCTTAAGATCTACACGTATGCACATTGTGTATTCTTCCATCAAGTGTAAAATTATCATTGCCATAGGCCTGATCACTTTATTCATGCATCAATAATGCGTAACTGTGAAATTATAAGAAAAAATAGTTTATAAATTTACTAATCTCTACACCTAAGTGCACCAAAAACAAAAAAGCAAAAGAAAAATAGTTTCAGTATTCACCAATTTTTACCTAGCATTTTAAATTCCATGTTAAGGGTGCGTTTACGCTGCGATAGTTTCTATCGCGAGAGCTACTCTCGCATTACTATCACCGTGTAAACTGCATGATAGTTACTGTCGCATCGTCGCGATAGCACTATCGCGATATCATCTCGAGCTAGATAAGGATAGTAACTGTCGTGACAGAACATGCAACTATTGTAAAGAAAACAGTGTAGCACCTTTATAGTGATAGTACGGGTCATAAATTTGTATAGTGTTCACTTTGACTGTAACAATGCAGAATTATTTGGATTCTGTTAATATCTGTCGCTTTTCTTACATTATCTGGCGGTATGACAGGAAGTATATTGACTTATCATATAAAGTATGACACGGCAGTATAGACAACATATTTACTGTCATATAGTAAACCACGGGAACAATATATTTATACATGTCATTAACATCCTGTCACAATATTTAACTACCCCAACAAATAACAACCTCTTGACAAAAGGATATAAATGTAGGGCCTATCAGTGTATTTGCACAAGTGTTGTCGGACATGTCCCTTTTGAAGTTACCTATCACAGCATGTCTCGATTGTGTGTGTAAACAGGACCTACCGCGGTAGTTACTCTCACACACTTTCGTGATAGCTACTATCGCGGTAGCTACTATAACCTTGTAAACGCGCCCTAAGACATAAAACTACTTTCCCTTCGTCGTTGCCAACTTTACTGTGCGTATACCCGTCTATGTGCTCATCAAAACGTATGTAGGTATGGGCTGTGACATTTTTCAAATGTTGTTTTCTGAAGTACTCTATTAACCGTGAGCGGACTATTGCAGCAATGGTAATATTTATTTTCTCGGCGTCTAGAACTTTGGCTTTTATTTTATTGTAGTTGTTACACAATAGAGGTAAGAAAAACACACAAGAACAGTTTTCATGCGTGGAGCTGGAGGTGATTGAGAGGATAATAATTCCTCAAACGTTCGGAAGAACATGCGGACATGTGTAGGAATGTGGATGGAGAAGGATCGGAGAGGTGTGTGGTTAATTCACGCACGCATGTGTCTGGCCCTTGTCGCGCAAGCTGGTGAAGGCCCGGCGCAACAATCGACTGCTCGCGGAAGGGGGTTTCGAGAGATCGTATCGGGCGGGGCGGAAGCGCGCGGCGACCGGGTCCCGCGGGAGAGACGGGACTGCGATACATCACGGGCTGAAGCGCCCGCGAGTCTCGTCTCGCGACCGCCCGCCGTCATTACCACAGAGATGCTTATCCGCCGGCGCTCCCGCGGGGTGCGCTCGTATCGCGCAGTGGTGCCAACTGTCGCTGCTTCCAGCGTCGGGCGCACGTATCTTCTCCCCTGCAGGGCATGTGCGACATATTATATCGACGCTACGAAAGTTAATCGCGTTCCGCTAGTTTCTGGAAGCCAATATGGAAAAGACCCAAGAAAAGGAAATCGTACTGCTCGATACATTCAAGTGAATTTCAGAGGGGTACGCAATCTCCTACTCTTTCCAAAAGGGGCCGTGGTGGCCTAGTGGTCAGACTACTCGCCTCCCACCTAGGCGAACCGGGCTTGATTCCCGGATTTTCGCATTGGGAGTCGTGTCGGACGATGCTGTTGGACGGCGGGTTTTCTCGAGGATCTTCCATTTACCCCGCAGTGCTTGCATTCCGACGCTGCTCCATATTTACCTCATTTCATCCCTATCGGCTCTCGATACTCGCTACACTCTATCTAACTGACGCAGACAGTTCAGATGAAACATGCACAAGAGGGTTACAAGCAAACCTAATATAGGCTGTTCACGGTAAAATCAGCACTTTTGAAAGCTCTGCTTAAGACCTATTTGTATACACGTTGTCTATTCTTCCGCCTTATGTAAAATTAACATTGCCATGGGCCTCGTCACTTTATTCATGCGTCCGTCAAGTGAAATTGTGAAATTATTATAAAAGTAAATATTGTACAATCTACTCATTTTTACACTTCAATGCATTAAAAAAAAAAAAAAAAAAACAGAAAGCTAGAGAAATAGTTTATCACAAATGGTTACCTAACACTTTTTATTCGAAGTCAATATATGAAACTACTTTCCCCTCCATCATTACGCCTGTGAAAATGAATGCAGGCAAGGGCAGCGACTTTTTCTAAGATTGATTTCAAAAGTGCTCACTTTATCGTGAACAGCCTTTACTTTCGTTAACTACCTGTTGTCGGTAATGAGAGTTTTACACGAACAACGAAACCACACACGACATATAATTACAGCGGGATCAAGATAATGGATTGAAGTAAGAGAAAATACGTTTAAATGCTTTTTGGTTTGCTGGAGGTAGAAACACGCGCATGTAGTGAAACAGACTGCAGTGCCCAACTCTCCATCCCTGCCAACCACGCCATCAATCAGGCTACTCAACACCTGTTGTAGTCTATTCGGGGATCCTCATACTTTCTGAATAAAACATCGAAAAATCACGTGTTTAGTTGTTACCTAAATATCTCATGTATCACCAATCGTTTTACGCTTCTGTTATCATGAATGTATCTTATATTTTTCGTCAAATCGAAATGTTACTTAAATTTTATCTATAAATTATATTTTATTTTTAATTAATATGAGCTAAAACAGAGATACAGTAGGTGTGTTGGTAATGCGTTGTAAGAAATAGTTCACGATACAAGATGATATTACACTGAGTGCGCACAAATACTGTGCGCTGTCCTTTTCGTGAAATTTTATAGACTTGTATAAGCTTCGTTTGCATGAGCCGAAGGAATAACATGAAAGTAGAATTGGAGAATGGCTCCACAGAAGTAGTTATAGGCTATTCGCGGTAAAGTGAGCACTATCGAACGTCCTCTCATTTGGAATAATAGTCAATAAATATATTTTGTTTTAGCCTTAGGCGTTAACTTACGAGTGCGATGGAATATACACACCGTGTTTGTTAGTTACACAGCAATATTTATTTTTAAAAATAGTCAAATGTTAAAAAACAGCATAGAGGAAAAAAGTGACTAGGGCTTCAAAAGTGCTCACTTTACCGTGAACAGCCTATAGTAATCATGAACGCGATTCCAGTGCTCAGTCGTGGGGTCTTTAGGTAATATTGTGAAAAAGTACACAGCTGTTTTTCGTAACTTCGTGAGCAAATATTTTACCAGAGGGGTTTATAATTATATTTCGAGCAATTTCTCGCACCTCATATCTGTATGTGTAATTGTAGCACATGATTCTCTGCAAAATAAATGAAGTAATCTGGCAAAGTAATTTATCACAAAGTTGGCAAAGGTCGGTATCCAACATTGCTCTTTCTTAGCTTTTCTCTGTTGGTTTTCTAAACTGTATGGACTTCAGTTTACGTTTATGGCGTAAATTTTTTTTTATCTCCCACGCACTCTTAAAGATATTGTCATACCCTCAAACATGCACATTCATTTTATCTTTGAATTTAATGGCAATGGTGAGTAGACTATATAAAATGAAGAAGATGACATGTTTCAGCACCCCGAAACGTCGTGAAGACTTTTAATTATTTTTTGTGTTATAATTTTTTCGTCGTATATTTTTGTGGTTCTTGTGTTGTTCATAGTGTTGAATTATTTGGTTTTATAATCCTGACTTGTGTTTCGTCGTAATTTTTTTTGTGTTTTTTTTTTTTTTTTTAAGTTTTTTGTTATTGTTTATCTGTGTCTCCTGATATTGTATTTGTACTGTTTTTTTCTCACTTGTATCGTTTTTCGTCTTCGTGTTGTTTGTTTTATTTGTTTGTTTATGTTGTCCGTCTTATTTTTTACTAATAGGTTGTTCATCCGTATTTTTGTCATTTTAATTATATACATATTTGTTTTCTATTGACAAGGAGACAGTTGTTCCTAATTATGTGTACGTAGTGTTGTAAAGAGGTACTTTTCGCTTTTGTCTTGTTGAGTTGTGTGCGCGTGTGCGTTTATATATATTTTTTCTTATTTATATAAAAAAAATTTGTTTTTATTAGTTTGCAGCAATGAACTTTTGACGGACGTATGAAGTTTGGTTGTAAATCGCTAGGTTGGGAGACGGACGAACGTATGACGGACGGACGGATGACGGACGGACGCGACGGACTGTTGTAAATCCTTCTATACTCACCTCGCTTCGCCCGCGTAGGCTCTCAAGACCTCGATGTCAAGAGCGGCCTAAATTTCTCCGCACTACTCGCGAGGAAAAGAGAACAGCAGGGTTCACGCAAGGATACAGTCGCAATGTGTAAAAGATATTTTAACCTGCAGGTCAGGCTGTTATGTATGAGCCCCTTTTAATGTTTGCATATTGGGGTGATTGGCAGCTCTTGGGAGTGTTTTGTAAGCCCAGCACTGTATATTTCATATGCCAGTTTGTCCAGGCATGAACGCGCCTTAACAATTTTCTCAAAATTTTGTCAAGTAAAAATCTACTTTTAACTGATCAAGGCACAAGTGGTTGGTGCAAATGAATTATATTGTAGTCTAGAAGTAGGAGCACCTGTCCTGTGTCACTATTAAAGCTGTCGTATTTTGAGTAGTTCGTAAGAGAGAATCACGATTTCTTTGTACCTGAGATTTCTAGCACTTTGATTGTATTTTTTTCTATGTTTAATGTACATTTATGGCAGACAGGTGTACAAGGCAGTACCTTCATATCTACGCATTGGGATTAGCTTGTTACTCAAACAAACGAATTGCCAGTATTACTATTGCGAAGCGCTTTTATCAAATAGAATTGTTAACATGAATTTAGAGCATGTTGTTTTTAATTTGTTAGTTATAAAATCCTGTCATTAGTGTCGATTCTAGTGTGGACTTTACAAATTTGGGCCTGTTGAAGTGCAAACTTGATTGCTAAATGATAAGAACCACAGGAGCAAGAAAAAGTGGGGATGTAACCCCCATATCCCCCACCAACGCCCCTGAGTTTGACGGTCAAGTTGGAAGAGGACTGTTCAATGACAGCCAGCCAACCCCTCCCCTCTTCAGTACCATCAAATACAGTTGATCATTTGATCACAAATATGTTTGGAAAATCTGTCAAACTCTCAAAGTTAATTTATTTGAACGACCTAGCCGGTTTTTGTTTTAAACGTCACTTTCGAAGCTGAATAATACAGTTGTTGCCGTGGAAACCAGCACACTAAAGACTTTCAACAACTATTTGAATTTTACGCGTATTTATAAACAAAATTTTAATTATATTTATCGAAAATTTAATTTAATTCTGTTGTTTTGTTATAAGAGCGCGTCATGCGTTTCCCACATAGGCAACTTTTACATGAAGATAAATTAAAAATCTTTATTTTGCCGCCAAGTGTTGTTCCTTAATTTTTAAGTTTAGTGGGGTCGGAAATGACCGTTTTTGTTGTGTACAATAATAATTCACAGATCCCTCCACACATCCAAGTGTATTCGCGCTTCCTTCAAATGCACTTTTTGAATATAACCTTTGAATAATCACCTCTTGTATTACGTGTTTGGTTGTTTCCTAAATATGTCCTCTATCACAAGCATTTTATACTTGTGATAATATAAAATTACCTTATTTTTGTTAAATTACATTTTCACTTATGCATTTTCTCTACAAATTATAGCATTTCATTTATGATTTATATGAATAAAACAAAGAGGATAAATTTGTGTTGGTAATGTCTAACATAACAATTATTAGGAAAAATATGATTATACAGTATGCGCACGAATGCGATACGTTGTCGATTTGGTGTAATTTTCTAGACACGGTTAAACTTTGTTTGATGAAGGCGGATGAACATCCTTCAAGCAGAACCTTGTCAAGGCTTCAGAAAATTTGGAAGTAATCGTGAATTTCGTCTCCTGCACATGTCCTCAACATTGACCTATCCATAACTATCAGACAGAACTGTCAAAATAACGTGTTCAGACAGCAACTTGGACGTTTCTTATCATTTCGTTTTCCGAAAGATCCATTTTCTCCCATACAAAATAATATTTTACTTGCATTGGGTGTAGTCTAGTAACATTCTAAAGCACGTCTTCATGTAAACGACGTTACAAATTTGAATCCAAAGCACTTTTGGATAGCGCCAGTGTCAAAAAGAAATACAGTGCTAGGACACGGAGTCTGGTTACTAAAGACTGTTCACGATAAAGTGAGCACTTTTGAAAAAAATCACTGCCCCTGCCTGTGTATATTTTAACGGACGCACGGAGTGACATTCGCCCAGTAAAGTTGGTAACGATGGAGGGAAAGTAGTACCATATCTTAACGTAGGATAGAAAGTGTTAGGTAACCATTAGTGACAACTTAAATTACTTCTTTCCCTTTCCGTTTTTTTTTAATGCATGGAAGTGTAAATATAAGCAAATTTGTTAAATATTTACTTTCCTAATAATTTCACCGTTTTACTTTACCGACGTATGAATAAAGTAACGAGGCCCCTGGCAATGTTAATTTTACATAAGGTGGAAGAATACACAACGTGAATACAAGTAGATAGTAAGCAGTGGGTTCAAAAATGCTCATTTTACCGTGAAGAGTCTTCACACGTATGCCATAATCACCATATAGTCAATTCTCGCTTACTTCCAACTTTTATGAATCCCTGCTAATGTTCTACCTACTTTCAAGCTATTCATACGCCCCATGCAAACAAACCTTAACAAGCTCAGAAAATTACACCAAAGGACTACGCAACAAATTCGTGCGCCTTCCGTAGAATAATAGCATTAGCAACACGCCTATTTCAGCCCCATTTTTATTCATGCCAATTATAAATTAAATATTAAAATTTATAGATAAAATAGAATCAAAACTTCAGTTCAATCATGCGATACATGCCGTATTTTGGAAACAACCATAACCGTCACACATGGGGTGCTTTTTCAAAGGTTTGATTTAAATAGTGTGAAGACATCATGAATAGCCTGTATCCCGTATTTCGCCCACGGGCAGATGGTCCTTCTATACTTGGAGGGTTTCGGCTCTAAGGGAACTAGCTGCGCGTTCAAGGTCAAGGAGCGAGGAAGCGATTCACTAACACGCACGCCTAGCTCCTCATCGCTCCTACGCGCAATGTGTGCAGTGTTCTCGTCGTAACGCTGTACCGTGGAAGTTAGATCTGTAACACAGGGGTTTTATTACACGCGATGAAAGACCACAGATTGAACTATGCCTGTATCGTTGTATTTTTCTCTTGCCGCTTAAGGAAACTGCATAGGCAAGCTTTAAAAATGCTATATTTGACCACTTTCACGAATTTATTTCCCTCCATTAATACAGTTAATATGATAAAAGTAAAACAGATAGGGACATAAACAATAGTTTTTAAAATCCTTTCTGACAAAAATTCGTATTTCCAGAACTTTTATTTACTGGGATACGCGTTTACGCGCAAACAACGATTTCACAGAAAACGTTTCCGTGCATTAGTCGCCGTAAGGCTTTGAAGCTAGGGAGCTCTTGGCCAACACCAGTCCCAGTAAACGCGTGGTCGCGATATTCTCGAGAATGTACATCCGGCGTTATTTCAAATAAATAAATAAATAAATGCTGCGTATTCGTCAGGGGAAGGCAGGCTGTGGCAGTCACGACTTCAACAGTCTCTCGAAGAGGAAATAGAATTGTTTTTTTTTTTTTTTTTTTTTTTGACAGTCGTCGACGTCGACGGTGCTTCGAACGCGTTCTCTGGTCACGGCTGTTAGCTGCGGCCCATTTCCGGAACGCGAATTCACGCAAGGCGATAACAAGTTCGCCCCGAGGTAGTCTTTTATTCAGGGTGTGCGGAGAGAAAAAAAAACATGGCGCCCCTCTGCCCGGCCACGAATGTGTTTATTTACGAGAGAGCGCGGGAGAAGCAGCGAGGCGTGAAAGGGCTACGAGTGTACGGCGGCCGTACCGAGTCGCTCTGGGGCCCAGATCCGGAAGTGTTTGATGGCAATCATTGTGTCGGCGACAGGCGTGGGTGTACTCGCTCTAGCGTGACGTCAGCTCCTGCGAGCGAAAGTCCCCCTTACACCCAAGGGCCTCCTCCCATACCAGAGCACGTCCACCTCTGCCCTCGGGTAGTTACGTTCAAGCGCGGCAAGCAAAGCGTAAAACAATATTTCAGAAAGCCTTTATATATGTGACGCGTTCTCAGACAAGGTATAGACTGTTCACGGTTAAATGAGCACTTAAGATCTTCTTTTAAGCACGTTGTGTATTCCTCCGCCTTTACCATGGGCCTCGTCACTTTATTCGTGCGTCGGTCAAATGAAACAGTAAAATTATTAGCGAAGGAAATACTTTATAAATCTAGTAATTTTTACACTTCTGTGCATAAAAAAAACAGAAAACAAAGAAATAATTCAAGTTATAACAAATGGTTACCTAACGCTTTTTATTCAGCGTTAAGCTATAGAACTACTTTCCATCTATCATTACCAACTTTACTGGGCGAATGTCACTAAGTGCGCCCATCAAAATATATGCATTCAGGGCAGTGCCTTCTTTAAGGCTAATTTCTAAAGTGCTCACTTTATTGTGAACAGCCTTTACCTTAGGGCGAAAACAAGGCTGAAAATGCGTAAATTATTGTTTTCAAGACATGAACGGAACATGCTAAGAGTATAAATGCCACAAGGGTGCGGCTTGTTTCATTGAATCCCCCGTAGAATTGTTTACAAAAACAGCCCAAAACCGAAAAAGGGTTTTCACCCTAAGATACCTTTTCTGAGAACGTGTCACATATTATTTAGCCGACCCCGGTCTACGGTCGCTTTGGGCCGATAGTTTTGAGGTCGTCGTTGTGCAAGAGGGTTCAACGCAGGTGCTAAAGGCTGTTCACGGTGAAATGAGCACTTTTGCAAGCCTTGCTTAAGATCTACTTGTGTGAGTGTTGTGTATACTTCCTCCTTATGCAAAATTAACATTGCCGTGGGCTTCATCATTTCATCCATGCGTCGGTCAAGTGATAGTGTGAAATTATAATAAAAGCAAGTATTTTAAATTTCCTCATTTCTACACTCCGATGCATTAAAAAAAAAGAAAGCGAAATAAATAATTTAATTTATCGCAAATGGTTACCTAACGATCTTTATTCGACATTAAGATATGGAATTATTTTCCATCCATCGTTACCAACTCTACTGGGCAAATGTCAGTAAGTGTGCCCATCAAAATATATGCATTCAGGGCAGTGCCTTCTTTAAGGCTCATTTCTAAAGTGTTGACTTAATCATGAACAGCCTCTACACTGCAACACTGGTGTGCGCATTGGGAAGCGGCAGGAACTGCAGCGTCACGACACTGTGGAAACATTACAGATCTATACATATTGTCGTAAAATGGTTATATGGTGCAACGTGAATAAAACAAAATGAAACCGACACATCTTGCCAATTATTTTTTTAATTATTTTTTTTTGTGAGGCGTCACGATATGCAGGTAGTTTTTTCTGACTCACTGACAACATAATCATAGCACTTTAATTATACGCAATCACGAGCGGGTGTGCCTACTTTTCAAATGTGTATTTCAAAGAGCTCATTTAAAGACTTATCACGATAGCACGAGCTTTTTTTAAATCAACCTTAGAAAATAGTTACTGCCCCTACCTGCGTATATTTTAACGGACGCAGTGAGTGACATTCGCCCAGTAAAGTTGGTAGCGATGGATGGAAAATAATTCCATATATTTACATTAAGTAAAAAGCTTTTGGTAACAATTTGTGATAACTTAGATTATTTATTTCGCTTTCTGTTTTTTTAATGCATCGAAGTGTAAAAATGAGCATATTTGTGTAATATTTTCTTTCTTAATAATTCCACAGTTTTACTTGACCAACGTATGAATAAAGTGATGAGGCCCATGTCAATGTTAATCCTACATAAAGCGGAAGAATACACAACGAGCATACAAATAGATCATAAGCATGGCTGTAAAAAGTGTTAATTTTACCGTGAACAGCCTGTAGCAGCGAGCAAGCAATGGTTTCTTTGAATTTTGTAACCCGTTTTTATTCTGCACAATTTCCAACGCCCCTAACCGCGCAAAATCTTCCGCCTGGCCGGTAACGAGCATGTCCCTCGGGAAAGGTAGCCATTTGCAACTTGCACCAGTGCCCTCTTATTACACCCTTGTTCAGCCTTTCTAAGAAGGGAGGCAAAGCGTTTAATTTTTTTGTAAGCACTGTTCACACTAAAGGCTGTTTACGACAAAGCGAGCACTTTTGAAATCAACCTTAGGAAAATGTCACCGTCTCCTGCCTGCATATATTTTAACAGCCGCACTGAGTGGCATGCGCCTAGTAAAGTTGGCAACGATGGATGGTAAGTAGTTCCGCATCTTAACGTCGAATAAAGTGTTAAGGTGACCATTTGTGGTAACTCAAATTATTTATTTTGCTTTCTGTTTTATCAATGCATCGAAGTGTAAAAATGAACAGATTTGTAAAATATTTACTTTCCTAATAATTTCACAGTTTCGCTTGACCGACGCACGAATAAAGTGATGAGGCCCGTGGCAATTTTTAATAAGTCGGAAGAATACACGACGTGTACAGACGTAGATCTTAAGCAGGGCTTTCGAATGTGCTCGTTTTACCATGAACATCCTATATCGCCGAACTACTTCGTGGAAAGAATTAGTTGAAGCCCAAATATATTTAATTAAATTTCGAGATACGGAAGCGTGATTGGTTTTAGCGACTGTTTTTTTGTGATCAACACACTAGAGTCAACGGAAAAACTTCTCATATGTTATTCCCCTAATCCCTGACGTTTATAAAAGAATTCAAAAACAAACGCAAAGAAGAATTACTAGAACGGGATACCTTGTCACGTACCTGTTATGCTCCTATTTCACGCTACTGTATCGTCTCGAGTGTACTGTACTCACTTGTAAGTTCACTTGTGAATTCTTCGAAGACGTTGGGCTAACTATATTAATTTTTGTACCACTTTAGTGATTTTGACATTATGACTAATAGTCAGTCGTAAAAAAAGTTGAGCTTCCGCTTCATAAAATTTAATACACAATTGATGCGGCAAAAGTAAGTTATTTCCTTGAAATGAATTCATTTACAATATATTTTGCAGTGATTGCAGATTTTAGTCCATTTTCTCAATACTTGTAGTAAACGTGTTTCGTCTCCACCTTCAAAGACGCACAGGGTCCCTTTAACGTGGGTCGAGGTAAAAGAGTACACTGTATCCATCTTAATTTTGAATGAAGGATACTATATATTATTTGTAACCCTTCAAAACAATTGTCTTTGTCACACTCGTATTAAACAACGGTATAATGTACACCCCTAACTTGTGATTTAGGAGTACAAGATAGCATTGTAGACCCCACCACCAGAAATTTTTCCCGCGCCCACATTAAGCTATGTTTCAGTAGCACAAGCAGTTAATTTTAACGGAGAATGAAGTAATGAAGATAATTTTTGAGTTCACGTTAACATCACATGATGCTTGTCATTGATTATTTTCGACTAATACGACGTATCCCAGTGTATCAAAAGCCAGGAAAATGGGGAAAGAAATTTACGATGACCTTGAACACTGCTTTGAAATATGAGAAACATTATTTCTTTCATACTGTTCTCAAGCCGAATTCTTCCAGTATAAGACTGTCCCAGTTCCACTGAAGTCACATGCCGCCATATATGTGTGCGTGTATGTGCGTGTGTGTGTAGGTTGGCAACTCGAAAGTTGGTCGGAACCAAGGACACAGTGCAGGGATGGAGGCCACGTCGCGACCAAGGCAATTAAAGGCGGTTCGCGATAAAGTGAGCACTTTAGAAATTAACCTTGGAAAAAAGTCACTGCTGCCTCTGTACGCATACATTTCAATGGGCGCACTGAGTGACGTTCGCCCAATAGAATTGGTAACGATGGATGGACAGTAGTTCCATATCTTAAGGTCGAATTAAAAGTGTTAGGTAACCATTTGTGATTACTTAAAATTATTACGTTATTATTAAAATTATAAATCGTTACCAACTTTACTGAGCGAGTGTCACTCAGTGCGCCCATTAAAACATATGCATGCAAGGGTAGTGAAATTTTTTTAAGGTTCATTTCAAAAGTGCTCGCTTTATCGTGAATAGCCTCTACCAAGAAGATCAGGTCTGACAGAGCAGTTGGCTGTGCTTAGCACAAACATCCTCTCTCGACCACGTAAATCTCGTGACTCATGAGAGGACATGTGAGCCAGAGCGAGGCGATGCTACATTAATGGCGTATTCCAACTGACTGCTCTGGGTGCGCATTCGGTGCGCTCTGAAAACTCAAAAAGTGCATGTGTCACGTAATTGTCAGGAACGAGTGTATATTATTCGTGCACTGACAACTGGAACATTCCACGAAAACAGCGCAAAACATTTGCGACAACTTATCCTTTTTTGGAGAAAATGCTTGAAATACGATGTTGCTAAAAGTATTTTAACTTAATTTTATGAAATTCCGTACAGATAATTTTCTCCAATTTCACTTTTTTAGCTCGTCGGAAAATGTATGCACGAGTCTCTAGGTGTAATTAACCTCATAGTCACTATAATTACAAACGATATCGTTAATATACCAAGATCATATTTGTTTCATATTAACTATTATGTATTATTCAGCTGCGGAGATGTTAGATATTGTAGAATTTCCAACATTGCGATAATTTTCTTGTTGTTTTCATAATCACAGGTCGCCGCCATATTGCTCTGAAAAGCATAACTGTCTCCAGACTCGGTGCGGAAAAATTTGTCTCGGGGCGTACTCGTTCAGTGCAACTCGTAATTGGAATAGGAAAATCCGACTGCTCTCAGAGCGAGTTCCGGTTATTGGGACACGCGGAACTCGGCCAGCGCGCACCGAGTGCAGTCCAGAGTAGTAATTGGAATACGCCACAAGAGAGCACGGGACACAAAGCAAGACTACGGACATTATTTTAAATCTACGCCTTTTTGCGTGCCAATTATGGAAGACCTAAAAACAGCAATCCTGTAGACAACATTTCTTGCAAGTTTTGAAAGAGAATATTTTGTCAGAGTGATGTATGCGTTAACATAACGCCCTGCACCACAGTTAAACGTGCACATTTACGACGTAAGAAAAAGTTGAATAACAATTCATCACTTTGTCAAAATATTTGTTTGCAGAGCAGGGGTTATCATTATTTTTTTCAATGTTGGTTTTCCGAAACAAGCAAACTTCAATTAAATTATTTTAAAGGTTGTTCACGATGAAGTGAGGACTTTTGAAATCAACCTCAGAAAAAAGTCACCGCTCCTGACTACAAATATTTTAACGGGCGTCCTGAGTGACATGCGTCCAGTAAAGTTGGTAACGATGGAGGGAAAATAGTTCTATATCTTAACGTCGACTAATAAAAGAGTTGGTAAACATTTGTGATAAGTAAAATTTTATCTTTCGCTATCTGTCTTTTTTTTTTTAAGCATATAAGTGCCAAAAATAAACAGATTTTATAATATTTACTTTTCTAATTATTTTATAGTTTCAATAGACCAACGCATGAATAAAGTGACGAGGCCCATGTAAATGTTAATCTTACATAAGGCGGAAGAATACAAAACCTGCATACAAGTAGATCTTAAGCAGGGCTTTCAAAAGTGCTCATTTTACTGTGAACAGCCTATACGTTAGTTTATGTTCCATGAAATTTTAAAACACTGACGTAAGCAAGGTTTATTCTACTCAGGTTGGGAAAATCAATGCTTTCAGTTTGGCAACTGTAATTTTTTCGCCACTAGAGAAGCGCTAGTGTCGAATGTGCACCGGATTTTCTTTATTTTCTACCTTGAAAAAACAAAATAATTCAAACATAAAATAACTTCGTAACTAAGTAACTAAGTAAGTAAATAACTAAGTAACATCTTTCTCTTTTATTACTCACGTAGCTTAAAATGTAGATATGACGTGACCTCTTTTGGAACATCGCCCAGCTAGGGGTGGAGATTTTCCCTGTGTCGAACTCTTCCGTGACAAACCCCTTTTTTTTTGTCCCAATCCTTGGTAGAACTAATCTTGTCGTAAGTAAGTGCAGGCTGTTCGCGGTAAACAGCACTTTTGACAGCCTTGCGTAGGATCTACCTGTATGCACTTTGCGTAGTCGGCCACCATGTGTACAACTAGCATTGCCACAAGCACGATAACTCTATTCGTGTGTCGGGCAAGCGAAACTATGAAATTATGAGGAAGGAAATATTTGAAAAAATTGCTGATTCATACGCAGTAAATAAAAAAAATACCGAAAGAAATAATTTCAGTAACCACGAACGTTTAACTAGCACTTTTCATTCAACGTTAATTAATATTAAGGATGTCATATTTTTATGATAAAGGATTAGATCAAGACAAAATGCTAAATACCTTCCGAAAGATCTGCGGAACAATTTATAGACATTAAAAGAATAATTCAAGGAAAGACGACGCGAGAGTGAAACTTTTTAATACTATTGCAGTGTTAATTATAACTAATGGAAATGAAACTATTGTAATAAATGAAAAATATAAATAAAAAATTCAATCAGCAGGAATGGAATTTGTTACATCAGCTTTAGGGATCACCCTAAGGAACGCAATGCTTATTTACGGTAAGACCTTGAAATATGACCGTTACTTCACACGCTGAACAAAAACAACATCTAAGAAGAATGCCGAAAAGCAGACTACAGTATATTCGCGGTTTCTTCACCCTTTTTGAATTAAGCCTTTAAAAAAAATCTCCCCATGTATGACGTGTTTAGTTATTTCCGACGTATTCCATGTATCACAGGCGTTTTATACTTGTGTTCATAAAAGTTCCTTTTTATTTTCTGTTAAATTGAAATGTTATTTATATTTCATCCATACATTACAATGCTTCATTTATAAATAATTCGAATAAAAAATAGCAAGAAAACATGTGTGTTGGTAACACGCCTGGTAAGAAATAGTTCTTATACAAAATACTGTTACACCGAGTGCGCGCGAATTCGGTGCGTTGTCTCTTTGGTGTAATTTCCCAGACTTAGTTAAACTTAGTTTGCACGAGGCGGAAGAATATCCTGGAAGTAGAACTTCGACAGCGATTCAGAAAATTCTGAAGTAACCGTGGAAGTATTATATCAGCTTTAGCATTGTGGTACCTGCCGAGAGGAAAACGAGTTGTGGGAAGACCCCGAGGGAAGTGGACGCAGGAACGGGCTGAAAATTCCTAATATATGGAAGAGGAAGATAATTGGTGGAGCTACTTTCACTTCGCCTTTACCAACTTAACTGGGCGCTTGTCAATCAGCGTTCCCGTTTAAAATATGCAAGTAGGGTCGGTGACATTTTCCAAAGGTTCATTTCAAAAGTGAGCATCCTATAAACCGCGCCTCCACATCCGACATAATAGGGTAAACAAGTGACGGGTCACAGGGTAGGAAGGTGTAAGTTTGTGTAGTAAAGGCTGTTCACGATAAAGTGAATATTCTTAAAATGAACCTTAGAAAAAGGTCACTGCCCCTGCCTAAATTTATTTTAATGGGCGCACCGTGTGACCTTCACCCAGTAAAGTTGGTAACGATGGATGTTAAGTAGTTCCATATCTTAACGTCGAATAAAAAATGTTAGGTAACAATTGTGATAGTTTAAATTATTTATTTTGCTTTCTGGTTTTTTTTAATGCGACGAAGTATAAAAACTAGTAGATTAGTAAAATATTTATTTTTCTTATAATTTTACAGTTTTACTCGACCAAAGTATGTATAAAGTGATGAGATCCATGGCAATGTTAATTTCACATAAGGCGGAAGAATACATAACGGGCATACAAGTAGATCGCAAGTAGGGCTTTCAAAAGTGCTCATTTTGTCGTGAACAGCCTTTAAGGTGGCCGCCTACCTGACGCGACATAGCCCAGGAGCGAGCGAACACTAAGGGCGACACTGGCACGCGCAACAAGTGCCGCATCGCCACTATGCGGGAAGCTCTAAACTAGAGCGCAAGCTTTTCTTCGAACCGGTTTTTTCTATGGGACTTTAAGCGGTGACTTTATTATTTTTACTAATGGAAAGTTTAATGCAAAGTTCAATGCAGGACTGTATCTGTGTTTCTCGCATATCCAGTCAGCACATTTTGACATACGGCAGTCTGAAAAGGCTGTTTTTAGCTATGTTGGAGGGCTTGGAAATAGTGGTTCTAACATGCGTAGTGTCACTGAAACGATATTTCCGTCACCGCCTGAAGTTCGTTTTCTTTACGTAAATCAGTACATTGGGCGCACGTGGAATGCGTAAAAAAAAAACCCCGGATCTCCCAACACACTGCAACACATTTCTGGCGCTTAGTAGGCGGCCCCATTAAGGGGGACGCAGCAGTGTTTACTGACTGGTCGGCGTGTTCGTACTCGACATCGCCTCGCATTATTTACAAGCAGCGCTAGGGCGCGCTCACGCGACACGGCGGATCTGGCGATTAGCGCTTTGGTCTCGCCAGGCAGAACACTAATTGTCGCGCGCATTACGTCAGCGTCGCCCTTGTCTGCTAGGGATGCCCGTTCTCCTGCTCGTCGCGTGTCGCCGGGGGACGCCTCCCCCCCCCCCCCTCTTACCCAACACTCCCCGCAAACGAGTTCTTTTTCATTTCGTTGAGTAGACCGTATCCAGCACCACCTTCCCTCGTCGTGATGTCCTTCGCGACCGTTAGTTATTCATGTGGGCATTCCATCGACGAAAATTACGTTAACGCTTATCAATTGTTATTTAAAAATTCAGTAGTAATTTGTATTTTTACGGTGGTGTTTTCCTTGACACTCTTCATGACTTACTGTTAAAGATCCAATACTGAAATTCAAACATTGTCGCATACGTAATTACTTTACAAACGTCTTGTAAGCAGGATGAACTGATTTACGCCTGCGTTTTCCCTTGTGAGACTGGAAATGAATAAATAAAGAATTGAAATTGTATTGTGGTTAGAGATGCAACCAAAACCAAGTGAGCAAAATATCGTGGACTTGAATATGTCTCTTAAGATATGTCCTGCAGTATGTCCTGACAGCCTTCGTTTTCAGATATTTGAACTGAAATGTAAGTTACTGCGAAACAAAAATAAATTCAATATGAAAGGGATACTACCTCATCAACAGTACTTCCTAAATTAATCGAGATGTACCTTAAATTAACCAGAACACGTATAGATCAAGTGAAATTTATTGAGGACTGTTACTGCTAAAATACAAACACTAATCCAAATGCATCGCCAAAACCAGAGTACTTACACTGTAAAAAAAAAATTGCTGGTAGACTTCCTAAACTGTAATGGAAATAACACTACAGTACATGTCAGTCTAAAAATATTGAAATGTTTAGCATTGCTACTATACAATGCTGGGAACTTCTCTATGCATTTGACTCTTTCCTGAGCAACTGTATGAATGTTACCATGCATGTATTGGGAAATAATTTACCATTGACGCTTTGTCGCTGGACGTATACACTGATATGGTCAATTTACAAATAATTTCGTAGAGTGTACATAACAAGAGTGTATCTCAACGTCCACCGAGACAAGCTATAAGAAACCGCGCGCAACAAAATCTTGTTATGCAGGGTGTGTTTGTCTGGTCTTTTTGTGCTCACTTTGAGAGCTGGGATAAGCTACGTGTGAGGGACCTGATTGCGTGAGACACGAAACAAAAATAGCATATTGGTTGTTCGCGGTAACATTGGCACTTTTGGAAGCCCTGCGTAAGATCTATTTGCATTATAATTATTATGGGCCTCCTCACTTCAGGCATGCGCCGGTCAAGTAAAACTGTGAAATTAGGAAAGTATTTATTTCACAAATATGCTAATTTTTACACTTCGACGCATTAAAAAAAAAACAGAAAGTGGAAGAAATAGCATAATTTATCACAAATGGCAACCTAACACTTTTTACTCGTCGTTAAGATATGGAACAGCTTTCCATCCATCGTTGCTAACTTCAATGGATGAATTTCACTTAGTCCGTCCATTAAAACGTATGTAGGCAAGGACAGCGAATTTTTTCTAAGGTGCATTTCTAAAGTGCCCACGTTATCGTGATCAGCCTTTAGGAAGAACACACGAAGGCTGGTGTTCTCATATTTTCGAGTGTGTCATATTTCAATATCTGACAACAGATAAAAAACTTAGAAATAAAACAAAAAATCGAACAAAACAATAAATCGTTTCTTTGAGCGGATCAGATTAAGTACACTTACGAAGATATATATATATATGTGTGTGTGTGTGTGTGGGGGGGGGGGGGGGGGGCTACTACGATATTAAAAATATGTTTAAATTTTCAGAAAAATCCTCCGGTTTTATTCTGCAAAATATTTAGTACACTATTTTGTAATTTAAAGTAGTAAAAATCTAATGCTATACTATGAAATTATTAAATGACATTTTGACGTTAACAGCGGGAATAATTATTTTACGTGCATTCTTTAAAGCATTGAGGCAACGTGTTCAAGAATATCCTTTGTTTAAAAAAAAAAGAAAGTGATTTTTAGAACCAAACTAGAACGTGCTCTTGAACGAGTGCATATTTTGAAGCACTCAAAAATTATTTCCGAGATATTGAGCTGGGTTGTGAGAATGGGTAACATCCGAGGACAGCGTGCAGCGAGTCAACAATGAAGTTAACGAAAATGTATTCCACGTAACATGGGCGATTTTGTAACTGGTATGCTAAACCGTTTTGGAGCGGAACATGGGCGATTTTGTAACTGATATGCTAAACCGTTTTGGAGCGGAACATGGGCGATTTTGTAACTGATATGCTAAACCGCTTTGGAGCGGAACATGGGCGATTTTGTAACTGGTATGCTAAACCGTTTTGGAGCGGAACATGCTGCGATTAGCGCTGACGAACTGGACGGGAAAGGAACTGCAGTGAGTGAAGAGATTTGGGCGGCTCTTAACATCGATGAAGGCGATTGAGGTGGGTATGGAGCAGTGCCGTAATGAAAGGACAGGCGAAACGGGAGATCCCCGAGAAAACCCGCCGACCAACAGCTTCGTCCGGCGCGAGTCCCACATGCGAAAATCCAGAGTGACCCGGCCGGGGATTGAGCCCGGTTCGCCATGGTGGGAGGCGAGCAGGCTAACCGCTCAGCCACCGTGTCCCCAGGAACGCCAGTGAGGGAGTGTAATTACACGAGGAAATTTCTATCCACACAATTTTAATACAGTTAGCCTCACAGTTAACTATTTAGGTCACTCATTCTAATCACTACATCGTGCTGACGTGTACTGTTTAGGGAATACTGTCTGCTGTAAATGTAACAAACGAATACAAGTGGCGATAAATATCACAAACGCACACGCACGTGTGTATATATATATATATGTTGTAAGCGCCAGTTATAAGACAGAATTTACTCATATCGGTAACGATGGCCGGCTTTTCGGTTGGTAACGTCAGGAAGTGAGGCAGTCTAGTGCAATATCGGTTTTTCTGTCGGACCGATCTCATGAATTCACGTCCCCTCCCCTCCTAAGTTATGTAGTCGTGACGTCAGCATACGAGGACACACCGGAGAAGATACATGATTGTTGCGTAAGACGTCCAGCTACTATTATTCTCTGTGCTGTGGTGAAGTTTATTTATTTATTTTTAATGAGTACACTTTCACACTTCCCAGTATGCTAATGAAACACATTTTTGACGATAAAATTGAATATTTAGTTTTCTCTATGGGGAAAAATAATGAACATGTACTTAATATACTCACAAATTCCAACGTTAATGTTTTATTACATTTTTTTTTATTTACAGAGCTGGCCTAGAACATAAGTAACTCCATAAACAAAATCTCAAGGAAAATTGACACGATCATTATTTTTCTCATGCAGTACGGGTAAGTATTTTCCAAAATAGGGTTCAATATATTCACGCAATCGGCGCTTCTTAAAATATTCCTCTAGCATATTAGAAGCAAATAACTGTGTAAATAAAGTTTTAACTTTTATAAGTAATATATGAATGTAAGTTTTGGGCAGTGCATTATAAATGGGGAAAATGCGGTCTAGCCGGTCACGTAACATACTTCGGCTCGACTCGGGAGTGCTGGCAGGCATCTGAACACGCGAGTTCGACAGTAGCTGAGCGACAATAGAACGGCCCGGCAGCATATACTAGAGGTGGGTTGTTACAGCGATTTCCTGTACCTGTTACAAACTGATCCTGATACAGATTTGTATCTGTTGGTAAATATCTGATACTTGGATACAGGAATTCCTGAGTACGTAGCTAGCTACTATCCGCCTGTTTCTCGCGTGGCCTTGATCGTGCATGTTGTCAAGTAAGCGTATTATCTGGGACGTGTTTTGGGTTGGTATACTGTGTAGTACCTGTTACAGTGATAAAAACTATGGATAAGAACCAGAACAGAAAAATAAAACATAATTTGTGCGGAAATTTTTCACAGACGATAATGAACTTGCTATACCTATGTAAAGTGTTTAAACGAAAACTAAGTTATACATCATCACCTTCTATTTCTTTAATAAGAACGAATTCATCCAACTGTGCAGTTACGAAATCTAAAACAAGAAAATAAATTTCAACTTGACTGCACGATTTAAATATAATTAAATATGTACCACTTACATGGAACAGAAGATGTAACACATTGGCAAATGTTAAACTGATAGTGAAGGTATTTGATAATTTGGCAGTGTACTCTTTACAGTACCTGTTACAAGTGGGTATAGGCTGTTCGCGGTAAAATGAGCACTTTTGAAGACCCTTGCTTAAGATGTATTTGTATTCACTTTGTGTGTTCTTCCGCCTTATGCAAACTTAACATTGCCATGGGCCTCATCACTTTATTCATGCGTCGATCAAGTGAAACTGCGAAATTCTTAGAAAATGAAATTGTCTACAATCATGCTTTTTTACACTTCGATGCGTTAAAAAAATACAGAAAGTAAGAGATATAATTTAATCTATCACAGATGGTTACCTAACACGTTTTTTCGACGTTAATATATGGAACTACTTCCCCCTCCATCGTTACAAACTTTACTGGACACGTGTTACTCATTGCGCCTGTTGAAATGTACGCAAGTTGCAGCACTGATTTTTTTCTTTGATTAGCCCATGTGTAGAATACGGCAGAGTTATACGAAATTCTGTCGGTTTTCATTACTTGTGCGTATTAATATATAATTAAAACGAAATTTTAATTTAAAAATCACTGTCATCCAATTTCCAGATTTTTTTTTTTTTTTTTTTTTTAATTTATAGTGAAATTGTGAAAAGAATTTTGCTGAAATCTAACAAATGCTCTCCCCTGTAAAGATAAAGCACTACTCAAGACAAGCCATTCCCGTATCAGTGAAATGGCTGGACGAGCGCCTGTTGCGCAGTGTGCACAATTCAGGCAGTTAGCCATGCCTTCGACGTTGACATGTGCCAGTCACCACGTGACTTGCTTCGCCTCCTGCGAGCACTCAAATAGCAAAGCACAGAGTTTCGACTCCCACCAACGAACCGGTTTGGTCGGCAGCTTGCTCCACGTCGATAAACCACTTTAATTACGCACTATCTGCGTGTTTTTCGTGTCATGGGCAGCAAAGGTGTCAGTTCGGGAATGAGCGACTCCCAGTTTTACGACATAACTGGCGCCATTTTTCAATGTTTCTAAATGAATACCCGCCGTCATAGAAAATTGCGGTGCTTATATCTATACTGAAATTTTCTTTTTAAAATATTTTATCGTATCTCAGGAGCACGGATACGATTTAAGCGTGGCGTCCAAACCTTGTAGTTACACAGAATATTTCAGGTATGGGCTGTTCACGCAGAAATAAACCGCCGAAACAACTCACTGCGACGTTACACATGCCATACAGTCTCCCAAATGCTGTCCACGGTAAACTGAGCACTTTTGAAAGCCCTGCCTAGATATACTTGTATTCATATTGTGTATTCTACTTCATATGTAGATTTGTTTTTACCATTATCATAGGTCTGATCACTTTATTCAAGCGTCGGTCGTGTGAAACTGTGAAATCATTAGATAAAAACGGGTTTGTCTATGTTGGGGACCGGGCGTTTGTTTTGCGTGGTTAATAAGTCTACGTTGTTTCGCTCGGACGCCTTGATGTTTATTTTACGTTCCCGCCACCGCTTCACTCGATCATGTGGGGTTTTACGGGTATTACTGGATTGCTTTTGAGATGCTCTTTCAAACCGTATACGATTTTTGTATTTCGACTTGGCTTTTTGACGCGTATAGCCGAAATTGTGTTAAGTATTCTTAGTTTTTGACATTAAATGGATACAATTTCACCATAACCACGCCTCACAAATGTGTTTATACACGCAATAGATTGATCTAGACGAGAGCTGTCGATTGAAACGAACGTCGTAGCTTCTCCTAGTCAAAGTTATACTACGCGGAAATTATGAGACGCGGCGAAACAACTCAAAATTCCCCCCCCCCCCCCCCCATCCTCCCCAAACCCGTGATGCTTCGCAGTCCTCACTCAATGTAGTATTCTTTGATCCTTTGGCAATCGATTGTGTAATTGAATTTTAAATGTAGACAATAAATTCGGAGCTGCAATGCCAAACCGATTTTTTTATCATCGGATTTTCTGGATTGCCACCCACTATGGTTGCAAATTTAAAGACGTATTCACGTCAAAAAATATTTTACGAATTTGTTAATTCTTCCTCTCACATGGGTTAAAAAAAAAAATATATAGCGAACGAAACCATTCTAGTATTCACAAATACAGTACTAAAAAAAAGTTTTGCATAAAAGGGATTTGTGAAATACGGTGTTGGTTACGACAAAAGAGGATGCCTAGGATGAAAAGACACGCTATCTGTACAGAATATCACCCCTGACCTGGCGACAGTAACCAAATAATACGAGAAATAGAACATGATCTGTGACAACGTGCAACGTAATTACTGATTATGCAAAACTTTTTTTTTACGCACTGTATTTACCTGACATTTTAATTCAAGGACAATATATGGAACTAATTTCCCTCCCTCATTACCAACTTCAGAGAGTGCAAGCCACTCAGTTTTCCCGTTATAATATACGCAGGTAGTAGCAGTAATATTTTCCAAAGATTGATTTCAAAATTCTTCATTTTACCGTGAACAGGCTCCTAGTTAAGTAAGTTGACGTTGCATTGCGTTTGTGATGGTGAAATTTATCGCCACTGAAATTAGCATTTCCCACACACCAGAGTACGAATCGCATATTATAGCAGCGCCGCTGTAACTAAGGACTTGGGAGCTCTGCCAATGCTGGACCTGTCATCCCCGGGAAAGGAAACAATTGGTTGACGGAGGCAGGGTGGGTGGGAGGGAGTACCTGCACATTCGCCTGCCTGTCAGCTATAGGCCGTTCACGGTAAAGTGAGCACTTTTGAAGCCCTAGTTACTTTTTTCTTTCAACCAATTTATATCCTTCCACCACTTTTTAATGTAAACCCTGTCATGTGAGAAATAAAAACAGTGTATGCATTTACCATCCCCAAAACAAAAAGTCCGAGTCCACAATGAAATGTATTTATTGGTTATTATGTCTGATGAAACAGCTCCAAACAGTGCTCACTTTACCGTGAACGGCCTATACCTGTTTTTGGCGTTATTGGTGCTTTGCGAGTCGTTCTATTCCCCTATCTATCTATCTATCTATCTATCTCACTTGGGTAGACGGAGCCAATTCCGCTATTAGGCCGGCGCGACTATAAAAGATGTTCACGATAAAATGAGCACTTTTGTAATCAACATTAGAAAAACGTCACTGCCCCTATCTGCATATATTTTAAAGAGCCCACTGAGTGACATGCGTCCACTAAACTTGGTAACGATGGAGGGAAAGTAGTTCCATATCTTAACTACAAATGAAAAGTGTTAGGAAAGCACTTGTAAGGACTTAATTATCTCTTTCACGTTATGTTTTGTTTCTAACGCGCCGAAGTGAAAAAATGAGCGGATATGTGCCATTTTTCCTTTTCTAATAGTTTCACAGTTTCTATTGACCGACGCATGAATAAAGTGATGAGGCCCATGGCAACATTAATTTCACATAAGGTGGAAGAATACACGACGTGTATACAAACAGATCTTAAGCAGGGCTTTCGAAAGTGCTCATTTACCGTGAATAGCCTATAATAACAAAATTAAATTCGTAACAATTCCACGACTTTCCTCGCATGAATAAAGTGATCGGACCCATGGCAATGTTAATTTTACATTTGGCAGAGAAATAATACAATTAGACGGAAAAGTGTATCTTAATAAGTGCTTTCAAACGTGCTCAATTAATTGTGGACAGCCTATAACAGTTTAAACTATTGGCGCCGTTTATACGGGAATCGCTACCTCAGATACAAACTAAAATTAAATTTAACAGTTGTAAATGCAACGTTTCTTCTGCAAAGGACACACGCGCTTGTACTCATACGTCCACGACTTATCCGGGATTTGAACCCAAAAAGCGCTTTAGCTATCTCGTCCACGAGTTTTATCCATTAAAATTAAATACAGATTATAGAAATAGACCAAAATGCAGTGAAAAATTAACATTTTAAAGGTTTATTGCATTGCGAAATAAAAGAAATGTGCCGTTTATGAAAGAAACGATGGTTAAAACACTACAAAAATTATTTAGATTTTAGTATCATTAAAACAGCTGCAGGGATGATCTGTATAACATCGTGATTCGATCATTGATCCTGCCACCTGCCAAAAGATTCTTTTTAGAATCCTTTCGCCTATTTTTGTCTTAAATGGCACGCAAAACTACGGTAAAAAAAATATATTGATATATTTATTTGCCACTTTGCGTTCAAGGTGCTTTCACACGTAAGTGAATACTAGGTGACGGGTTTTTATCACTAACATTAATTTACATCAGTAGGCGAGCAGGTGGGCTTGAACAAACATACGTCCTCATTCTGCTTCGACGGTGACCAATTTTTATTAGTCCACTCTTCTCAAACCTCTCTCTCTCTCTCTCTCTCTCTCTCTCTCTCTCTCTCTCTCTCTCTCTCTCTCTCTCTCTCTCGCTTCAACTTATAAGCAAATGTGGTAAACATTTCAGTTATTCGTAATATAATATAGGACATTCACTAAGATCACTAGCCGAATGTCATTCTCGCGTTAGGAGGCGGAAACGTTATTAATAATATTTTTATTGTTGTGTGGTGCAGAGCTGAAGTTCATAGGACAAAGAATAAATCAGTAACTATACCTATCTCAATACGTCCATAATCCCCCCCCCCCCTTCTCCGATCAATAACATGCTGAAAGTGCCACTATTTCATCTTAACAAAGCTACGGCTTAACGTCACGTCAACGGCAAGTTCATTAGAGACGTAGAAAGTTGCTCACGGAAGCATCAACAGGGAAGGCGTCGGCCATGGCCTATGCTAAGGAAACATCCCAGAATTCGCGTAAAGTGATTCCGGATACCAATTTAAAAAACAATAATTAGATTGGCCGGATCGGGAATCTAACCCGCGTCCTTCCAAATGTGAGTCCAGTGGTTTACAACTACGCCATCTCACTCGACAGTAGTCGTGGTATATCTGTAAAAATATATCGACAATCCCTTCTTCCACCACCTGTAGTCTCGACGATTATTGGTCGCACGAATCTTTACGTGGTGTTGGCTGCCACCCTTTTCCTTGCGCATGTCTTGCTCGAATTTTACTCGTTAATGCTCGATCCACTTGACTTATCTAGGATCGGCATTCCTGAATGTGATTCTACGTGGTCCACATACTATCAGTTCATACATTCCACCCGACTTGCTTGCTGGCAGTCCTCGACTGGTCGCAACATCCTATGTACTTTATTGATTTTTCCGTCTTCGTCGTAGGGGGTAAATCACGATTATTTTAAACGTTAAATATCAGAATGCGCACGAGAGTGAAAACCAGAAACAATATCAAAACTTGAAATAAGTGTTGGCAACCCTGCGTTAAGCCTCGCAAACATTGCTCTTATGTAACAAAAATTGTGCTAACGCTATAATATTTTTTAAATTAAAACAAATTCGTAATTTTTCTTTTACAGATAGCTTTTTACAGTCTGTCTAAAAGATACACGTTAAAATTTACATTTAGTTAACTTAAAAAGTGAAAAATATTTTTTCCCACTTGGGTTTAGGACTCGGGAATATTTGTGGCCTACTTGAGGCGTTTATACACAAGCAGTAACTGATGTAAAGGAAGCAATGTCATGAGATCCATGATGATGAGTTGACAGCTGGAGTACTGGTAGGAATACATGGCATCGACTCGATAATAGAAATGGTGTCACGCCCATGGTAACTAGTTACAGTTATTCTACAGAGGTTTACCATTGCTTTTTGCTATGTGAACCAGACCTGCCAGAAATCTGAAGAAAAAAAAATCGAAGTGACGATGACGGGTATCGAAACCAGATTCCCTATTGTGGGGCTTAAGTAGGCATGATATAGTGGGTATGTTTACTTACAGTACGAAATGAATATTATCAACACCTCGCAATTTTATGGAATTTTGGTCAATTACTCTTCACACTGCGTCCAAGTCATTTGGCATACCAAACTGATTCTGCTCATCCCGAAATCATAACATTATTTTAAACTTCGTTAATTTTTCTCTCGGTATTGGTAAAAGTGAAACTTTTTTTTAATAAATCTATACACTTGCAGTTGAATTACTGGTTTCTTCGCGGTTATCTGCTCATGGCCAAATATTTGAGGATTTAACCAAGGGTATTTATAAGGTTTAATAAAGCAACCACAAGGCCAGAAAAAAGTATTGTGGATTGTTTTATAGTCACTTTCCTGCACCGCAACATAAAAGGAACGGTAGTAGTTATATTTAGTCTTGGGCTTGTTTACTTGCAGATAAATAAGACCTTGGGTTTTTGGCGAGATATTTTAGGGACTACCTTTAAATTTGAAATGTTTCTGATTCCTATCTGTGTGGACTGTGTCGTTTCTTTTTCAATATTGCTGCATTAAAACAGATATTTATATAATAAGTTTAAGGAAAATTATACACTACAAACGTATTGCGAATAAATAATACTAAGAGGTAATTTAGTGCCGTTAAAATAACCTAACACAAATATGTTACAATCATTGCGTAACCTGTCATATTTTATTATACAGTAGACGAAATTCGAGTAGTACGGAATACCATATTTATTCGAAGATTTTCGAGTAAAATAGAAGTGTTTATAATATTGAAAATCACATATATGTGAAGTTCATAGTTTAACAACCCATCTGAATACGTACGGATTTAAAATTTATATTCACATTCGAAAAAGAATTTTTGCGAAAAAAACATAATTGGAGGTTAATATGAAATAGTCGGCTAATTGAAATAGTGAGGTTAACTAAGTTGAATGAAACATGTTTTGAATTTGCATGAAGCTTATTGAGTTAATAACCAGTGATATAGATGTATAACATATGTAACTATAAAAATTTAAAATAATTGCTTACAATAATCGTAAATGTGATCAATTCTTTCAGCAACATCACTGTCTTCATGTGCCCATAAATAGTAGGACAAACATTGCACCCACACTTCTCCTCTTGAGACCTGAGAAAACATTTCTTGGTCAAATATGCACTCAGCATCACCAGAATCAGGCGTTGTCGACGGTATGAGGACCAGTTCAAATTGCATTTCTCAGTGGAAATATTCGATTTCACTGCTGTATCCATCATTTTCGAAATTTCTTAGTGGATTTAAAGGTTTTTTCACTTATTTAATCCACCCCACCCCCCCCCCCCAGCAAGGAACTTGTTTTACTGTTAATTTCTTCTTTGACTTTTCAGTCTTCTCATGGAAGAATCGTCAGTCTCTAGCTTGGTCTTATATGGCGATGAAGTAAGGAGAGAGCACGCGCGTGGCTTCCACCCCCCCCCCCCCAGTTTGATGTCTTTTTCACCTGCGGAGGAGGAGGAATGTGATAGGTTAGGACAGCATCAGGAGTTTTGAGCAATCAACTACTGATTCAATTGGTAAAACCGTCTCAAGATTAATCGATGGATGTTTTGAACTGCTCAAAATCCTAGATGTTTCGTCATGGACACTTCTATGCGAACCATTTTCATTGTCCAATGAAGGCGTGTCAAGGATGTGTCTTGGTTGAGTGAAGGTCAAAGAGGTGGCCAAATAATCTTCCTGAGAAAATATTCCTAGATACTGGGTAAATCTGTGGCCTTGGAGCCATTTACATCAATGTCGCCTCTATGTACTTTTAAATTAGATCGTCCAAAACGTTCCATTATGTCAAACACACTGAAAGGGCGTGAACTGTGTTTTAGAAACGCTTGCATTTTAACTTAAGTGCGCTTCCAAAGGCCTCTTAAATTATGTAATAAATTCCCATTTTAATTTTGTATGCTGACAGTATTGAGCAATGCCTCGACTTTGGTGGCCCAACCACTACCCAACTCTCCCTTTCTGGCACAAGTTGAACACAGGAAAAGGAAAGGATGGGGTTTCATAAATATCTCAAAACATATCGTCAAAAACAGGTATAGTAATTTGTTTCCAGAATAGCAGCAGTGTGCTATCTCCAAATGTTATGTATAGTTTGGAAAAAGAATTCACAACCCGCTACCAGATTCACAGCACTGTGAAAACCATTTAGGTTTCAATAACAGTTTATTATCATCTCCAAAAATAATGCGTATAGTATTTTTCACACCTTCCTCCTTTTCCTCATCATAATCGCACAAATAACTATAAGATTTACTCGGAGGCTAGACTTCACTATCCAACGTGCAAACATTAGCAGTCTTTATTTGACTATTGGCTGCTTGTCTTTGTGTAAGGACATTCTGTTTATGGTTAAGCTAATAGAACTACGTTTCTTTGATACCGATCGCCCGTGATTCGCGGACAGACGGATACGACGCATAACTATTTAAATGATCCAATAACGAAAGTGGTTCTGAACTAAAGTGCATTGGAACACAACTTGTCTTGAAATCTTTTACCGAAAAACAGATGCCACTAACTATAAGGTTTTGGCATCTTTGAAACATTTAACAACCGTTAGCAGATTCCATACACATCCTATACTTTGATCCCGTTAACCTTAAGATAGTGCTCCAAGCTCCTAAAATTAGCTCAGCCATGACTTGATTGGCTTTAAAAAATTAATTATTATTACACAATCCACACAAGTTATCACAATACTGACCATGGCTGTTGCCAGCAAAATTATTTTAAAAACCATGTTAAAACACCATGCATATAAAACTGGTTATTTTCAAAATCCAACTCCCTTCACACCTCTCATCTAAAATCCCATTGGATTTTAAAAGAATCTCAAAACAAACATCTATCATTTTCAGGTGATTTCACAACCTTTTTTCTTCCTTTACAAAATTTACAATTTGTTCATTACATTACTCAACATAACAGCTCGCCGAGGAATGATCTCTGGTCTGGGATGTATTCCAAATATTTTCATTACCCCAATAACCTGGCCACGCCATTTACCTGGCCACCCCCGACTTTCCAACCCAACACATATACACAACCCAGCCGAACTGTCATACAAACCATACACACAGGCCCAGAACCAAGGGATACGCTCCCAACCAGTCACTTTTCAGCGGTGTCCAGTTCTGGACCCCCAATCACTCAACTCCAAGCAATCGATGGAGGGTTTATTCTCCACGTCCACGCACCTGGATGCCGACTTTACCCTCCGCCGATACCACTCACTCACACACACACACACACACACACCTGGTGAAAGAGAGAAGCCAACGATATTCTCCTCACCATTTCTCGCAAGCGAGCGACACTCCTACTCCTTCACCCATCAATTCCACACAAACACACAGCAAACATAATCAAAACCCACCCCATTAAACTATGCTATCATACAGTCCCTTTCCAAAATTTGCAGCATTGAGGTACCTAACCCCAGGTCCAAGCAACGCCATACGCCAAACATCCGCTGGAGTCAAAATCCAAATAGTTCAAACAAAGTCTGAGACACTCCACTTCAAAACCATTTTAAACATCGTGTCACTTCCTCCTCTTCCATCTACTCGCTGCACCAAAATCAATTTAAGTTCACCAGCTTCGAAGACTTCCGCAAAAATCGCGGGGCAAAATACTCTGCCTCACTTTCACCAAAGTCTCCACACAACCTGAATAATCGAAGGGTAGAAAATATCTAAATGCCCTGCGCCAGTCCTCGCAGTCAATCCAAGTCCTAACTCGCACAGGGAAAAGAGTTAATTCTCACATAGGGAAAACTAACTATGTCTCCACCAAATCGCATTTTTAGGCTAAATCCAGTACTTCAGTGAGAAATCAGAGTCCGTACCACGTCAATTCATCGTTAAAGTCCTCCGCTAGCGCAGAAGCGACTATGTTCCACTAGCCTTCTAAATTCGAGGCTAGCGAAAAGTTTAATTTCCTGCTGACTTCCATTTTTAGGCTAAGTCCAATTTTTCCTCAGAATTACTCTAAGTCCTACCACTTCGCACTACTGAAAATATTCAGAGTCCCGGCGGCTGTTCGAGAGGGAAAAATTCTAAGTCCATTGTCACTAGGAAACTATTCTAAGTCCCTAGCCTCTCAGAATTATTCTAAGTCCCGCACATCGTACCACTGAGTCTTTTTTAGTCCCGACGACTGCTTAAGTGGAAATTTTTTCAAGTCCGAGAGTTCCAACACATTGTTTAACAGCCTAACTTTGCAGACGCCTATCACAACTGATGTTCAATACTCAGCTTTCCGACGCAGCCTCACTACTTCTAGAGCGGGTTCACACACCCCAGAATCCTCGCTCTAGGCGGTCGACAAGCTCCCTGATGCCTTATATATATATATATATATATATATATATATATATATATATATATATATATATATATATATATATATATAAATTGGCGAGCCCCCAAATCCCTCAAGGCCAACGTGAGCACCTTCACAGTTCTGTGTGCCCTCCGGCATGCTTGTTAGTAGCTAAGCCGGTTTGAGAATATGATGCATCTCAAGGCAAGCCCTTTACGCCTTAGGTCAGGTTTAATTAATAAAATGGGCTCATGCATCACGGCTATAGCAGGGTTGTCTGGTGTTATGGCCGCAATTGTAGCCATGGACACACCCCGAAAGAAGAAGGGTCTAGTAAGGGCCATAGAAAGCCAGGCAAAGCGGAGAGAGCCTGGAGAAAACTATGCGACAGTCGCGGATGATAAATGTAATTATTTTATTGGATTAAGGCTGGAGAAAGTAGGGTAGTGTTAGTTTGTGAAAATAGACTTTGTGAATTTGATGCAGGGTGAAATGAAATGAGGTCGGATCTGATTGATAACCAGGGCTGCGCTATGCGGCCCTGGTGGTGGGGGACAGAACTGAGCCACCCACCCGACAGTTGCCAGCCATCTCTCTGTAACACAGGAAAGAGTGTCAGTGTGTTACAGACAATAAAAAAAAATTAAAACTAGAGGTAATATTTCTACCAACTTTTCTGTGACCTCGCGTGCAGCTGAGTGTAGCGGTATATGTTACTGAGTGTTGGTGTAAGTGCTAGTGAATGTTAGTGTAGGTGTACCACTCCACACCCCTCTCCAGCTGCTGCAGAGAGCACACTACGCCACAGTCTCCTCAGTTGTTGCTGATAAACTGCCAAGAGGCCGCCTTGGAATCGGCAGTGGCGATGGACCATACACACAAACAGCTGTTGGATGAGAGAAGCTTTGTAGCAAATGTGTGTGTGGTGCAGTGTGGATGCAATGTAAGTCACAGGGCCGACACCATCAAGTCACAGGGCCGACACCATCAAGTCACAGGGCCGACACCATCAAGTCACAGGACCGACACCATCCAAGGGCTGTACGGCGTATGTTTTGTCTTGTTTTGTGATCACATAGCGCTTCACTAATTTTGTGATTATTATTTTGTCAAGGAGTGTATTTTGTAATTAAGTGTATTGCAGTATTACGGTTATCGGGATTAATTATTATTCGGGTGCATGGCTGAGAGCCTCCATTGCGAGTTTCGGTGTAATAAGGCGGTCTGTGAGCTAAAAAACTTTTAAGCCGCTTATATTTCTAAGTCTCATCGGGGTCATAATCGCCGAGACTAGATATTTTCGGGTTGGCATGTGTGGCACAATCATTGTAAAAGTTTTCCGCCATTTTGATGAAGTGCTCGTCTAAGTTTTACAATTTTGAGTTCGTTACGCAGATCTGTAATGGGGCAGTATCTATAGTCCATTCCCGATTGGAAGCGACTTATGAAAATCAACCTTTGAAAAAACACTCTAGGCAAAATATGTCAACCTGTATTTTCATTAACCTGTATTCCACAAATATATAACACTATGGTTAACTTTAGAGTACTGTATTATTGAATAAATGAAACTTTACCTTAATATCTTCTATAACTTGTAGTATTTATTTATTTTTAAATATGAATTAACAACAGTGAGAGCAGCGACGTGTTGGCAACGGACGGTAAGAAATAGTTCACAGTTAAAATATTATTTTAACTTCGTTTTTTAGTATATTATTTGTAAATTAAACGGCGCCTATAGAAATATTTAAATATTTAAGCACCCCGATGGTAACATACCTCATTTTTTACAGTTTAAAATAACAGCGGGAAATATTGTGAGTAGGCTGTAATGGTACGGTATTGTTTTATCGAGCGAGAAAGCAATTGAAAAACTGTCTGCTGGTGAGGCTTGTCGCCCTCTTTCTCTTTCTTCGTCTCTTTAATATTCTGGAAATATCAATTCGCCAATAATCAATGAAATTATACATGTTTTCAACTGTAGCATATTTTATACTTATTACAGTAAAATAATGGTTTTTGAATTTGTAATTAACAACTGATATGACATTTTAATGTTTGGATACTTATTTTAATATATTTAGATATGATGGCAGGGCAGTTACCAAGTGAAGTTGGCAGACGTGGCGAGCCATGACATGGCGTGTTGCTTTTTGCAAACGAAACATAAATTATTCTTACTCCGAAAAATACTTCAAATTAATACATCATGTATGTAGACGTTGTGTTTTTTATACCTACCTAGACAAGTTACGATATTGTGATAAATCTGTGTTTCCACGGCAGTAATTTATATACTGTGACGTGTGTTTCGTTAATCATTGCGTCTGTGAAATGGTGCGCCTTTGTGCATCGTGGTCGATACGCTGGCCCTGTGGGTGCGTGATTTCAAATATTTGATTACCACTATTTATACGTTTTAAATGTGAACTGTTTTTATGACGAGGTTATTTATTTACATGCACGTCTGTTTATTTATCACAACGCTGTACCTTTGCCCTAAGGGGTTTGAAACACTTGTCGCTTAACGTAATTTGCCACAATTCCAGAAGAAAAATACTAAGCCCAGCCCGACAAATTTCAATAAACCTAATAAACAGTAAGTAGCAATACATATAAATATGAGCGGAATAAAAGTTATCGTAGGATTATTTGTGTGCATGTTCACCGCTATCTTTTAAAGTTTGTATGACAAAAATGAGCAACACGAATTGCGTGCTTGAATTTAATGTGCCTTTTTCACCGGTTGTTCCTTCGTTTTAATATTCATTCCAACTGAGGCCGTCCTTTTAGAGAAATTACCCAACACATATCAATAAGAAAAGGATAAATACAATTAATACAGACCTTAACCTCGCAGTTGTAACAGTATTAAACTCAGTCGCGGCAAAATACTAACGTGCATTACATGTATTGAGCTACGTCGTGGAAAACAAATATGTTAATGGAAATTACTATAAGAACTGTCTTCAATTCAGGCATTTTTAAAACGTCATAAAGCTGATCTAAATAATGTTAGAGGCCTAAACTGTGAATATTCATTCGGAATGGATTTTGGAATATGACAAGAATTCTTTGAAAAGCTGTAAACAGTAAACAACACTTTGACAGGTATAAAAGTAGAAGTCACATTTAAATGTTTATTTTTAGGTGTAGCGAAAGTATACGAACATATGTGCACACACAATGGAATGGAAACATTGATTTTGACAGATGCTACATGGCAATGTTTGTTTATATTTGGCGGGAAGGATACGAAACGAGCTGCAAGTAGATATTTAGCAGGGCTCCGAGAAAGTTGCTTCCAATAGGGAATGGACTAGAGGTGCATCTGCCGCAATTCGCAGGCATTTATTTTGCACAATCTGCAGCCTCTTGAGATGTGTTTTAGCTGCATGGGCCCATGTGGGCGCAGCATATGTTATAACAGGCCTTATGAGCATGGTATATAGCAATACTGCTGTGTTTCGTGTTATGGCACTTCGCGTATTAAGTATGGGGTATAGGGTGGAGAGTCTGGCGTACGCACTTACGTATTTGATGTATATATGTGCTTTCCGGGTCAACTTTCTGTCCATATGTACGCCTAGATATTTAACAACTTATTTATGGGGTATGGGTCCGCCAAATAGAGTGATTTGCGTGCGATTCGCAGCTTGGTGTAGTATTCTGTGCGTGAAAACGATCGCCTCACTTCTACCGACATTGATTTTAATCCGCCATTTCATGTAGTATTCTTTAAAGTCTGTTAAGGCAGTTTGTAATCGTCGTGTTGCTAAGCCGAGGACAGTGTAATCGGCATAGCCACCACTCAGTGGTCTGATTTCGGTAAATCATGTTTATAAAGATTAAATAAAACTGGGCGAAGCATTCTGCTTTCAGGCACTCTGGCATAAACGGTTTTACTTTCTGATTTCACCCCTTCGCGTTGGACGGAAAAAGTCCTGCGATTTAAATAGCTGGATAATAATTTTATATAGCAATCGGGGAATTAAAACCCTGATGCCAGCCCGTGCACCCGTACTTATACGTCCGCGCATCCCCTCCACGAGCCAACCCCTTCCCAGAGATTCTGCAACCAACAGCACCAACAAGCTCGGCGGGCTAGCCCGTAGCCACTGTTATAAGGAAGTCTGACGACGAGTTAGTGACGTCAGCACTTGACGTCCGAGCTCAGGTAGCAGCTCTGAGCTGTCCGCTAGGAAAACCACAGCGCGTATGGCACTGTTATTGAAATTCGTTCTTGCTTAACGCAGACGGAATAAAATATTGAAAAATTATTTCCTAGAGACGTGGTAGTTCTCCAAAAGCGGAAGGCGTGATATTAAGAGCACAAAAAAAAAAAAAAAAAAAAAAAAAAAAAAAAAAAAAACGCACGCTATTAAATAAATTAAAATCATACTAAATGTAAATTTAACAAAAATTTTATTTAAAACTGTCGACACAACTTGTTCCCAGAAAACTTTTTCACTAATCACTCTTGCAAACTTCAGAATTAATACAATAATAGGTTTTGTTTGACAGCTTAATTACAATATATCATACACAGGCAGAGAAACAGTTTGGTTCTTAAAATGTACTATTATACAAGAAGCAAAATTTTAATACAAAGTGTGGAAACCGAATTCTCATTAATGATAAGTGTACTCATTACAAAATAGTTTTGACGCAATAAATAATAAATAAATAAAAAAACACGCACACACTATAAAATTATGCAAATCACGTAAGACTTCAATTTAACAAAACATTTGCTGCAAATCTGTTTACACGAGTTGGTGCCAGAAAACATTCCTACTAATCACGCTTACACACTTCGGTATTAACACTATGCTTTATATTACAGCTTTATTACAATACGTCATTCTCAGGTAGAGAAACTGCCAAGTTCTAAAAAGGCACTCTCATAACAGAAAACAAATTTAAGTATAATCTGAAAACAGAATTATCATTAATAATACATTTATTAACTACAAAATATTTTACACTTATAAACACACACACGTACATTATAAAATTATACAAATCATACAACATTTCAATTTAACAAAACATTTGCTGTAAAACTCTTTACACAATTTTATCACTGAAAACATTTTCAGTAACTACAGTTACAGATTTCAATACTGGCATAATAATAGGCATTGTTTGACAGCTGAATTACAGTACATCATACACGGACAGATAAACTGTTTAGTTCTTAGAAAGTACTGTCGTGTCAGAAAACAAATTAATCTGAGAACAAAATTCTTATTAATGGTATGCGTGTTCATCAAAAGAAACCATTTATCTAAGGTTTTCAACTTACGCCTAGCTGCATTCTTTGCATTGAGAAGGTTGTTTTTTTTTTTTTTTTGCAATAATTGTTCAGAAAAATATTAGCTGATGATCGTATTATGTCTTTGAGAATTTTTTCCGGCTGGTGGGATTTCTCACATCCTTCGCTGTCTAACAAGAACATATTTTCACGAAGTAGATTCTCGGTAAGGGAACACACAATACCACGCTGGTTAGCTGAAAACAAAAATTCCTCTTCTAGTTCTTTCGACACAAGCTTCTGAACTGCTACAAAGCTGTGCACAGTTGCATTTAAAACATCAGGATGGAGATACAGAAGTCCCCTGTCAAATGTTCTGGTCCAGGAGTGTGCAGTATCGTCTACTAACAGTTGCTTGTTAACTGTCAGACTGCACTTACACGATTCAAAGTTCCATTTTTTCACAACTGTGTAGCAACAGTAACGTGAAATATATGTCAGAAGGAGGTATATCCTGTTTGACGCCGTCTACATCTTCTTCTGACAATGTAATAGCACATGAAAATTTCTGCAGACTACTTTCACTGAAGCCAGTTTCATTCTCACTGTTTTCCTCGTTACCGAAATGAATAGGTATGTTACCAAACTTTGTCGACTTCACCACACAAGGCAGGATGCTTTGAAGCCTAAGCGTTGCTTCTGTTTCATATACCTGTCTTATAGAAACATTGTGTTTGCGACCAGTTAGTTGTTGATACTTTCCATACCTATTTTCTAGTAAATCAGTTTGAATTTTTCCAGCCAAGAAATAAAGGTATTCTAATTCTCGAATGCAGTATTTTGCCATTTCAAGCAACGCATATGTAGTATGATAAAGGGCAAAATGTGTTTCTTTAGTTAGTCCACTAATGGAACAATTCAATTTCTTCCAATCATCCAACCAATCCAGAAATGTTTGTAGATAAACGAACTGGACATCATTTTCATGTGCTGTCATTGGTTTTTGAAAGTCGTCGTTTTTGTGAACTCCTTTCCAAACTGTTTTGACAGGGACTATAGACCACCAACTGCAGATTATTTTAATGTGCTCAGCTGTTGCTTCATAGTTTAACACGTGTTCTTTTCCTACAATCATCAAAGCTTCAGCAATACGGATATCAAAAATTTGAAGAGCCACCTTCACATTTGGCGTTCTAGATTTGTAGGGAAAAGTGCTTTTAATGTAAGGCCATGTCCATATTTGTCCAATTTGCATGACTCGATTTCGTGAAACCTTTTAATGACAGCAAATGATGCAGTTTCACCCAATGTCATGTTTTGAAAATTAGAATAAAACTTACACTGCACATCATTCTTTTGATTTAGCCAGTTGTTTCTAATACATTTCGGAATGTGTACAGAATCTATTACGAAAAATAATGGTCTTGATGGATGTGCAGGACTTTGGTACACTATGCTAACATGTGATGGCGTCAAAATAAACGACATGGCTTTCTTATTGATGGCGTTGTTATCAGTGACAACATCGACAACTCTGAAACCTGTGTTCTCCAAACCAATTATTATTTGCCGCAGAATACAATGTAAGTCATTCACAGAGAGAGTTTTCACTGGAAGGACGTAAACAACATCCTTGAATGTCGACAGCAGGCTATGAATCATAAATAAAAATGCACTGGTGGTAGCATTTTCAGAATTGTAGGCTGCCCCGCAAAGATTCACGCCTTTAAAATCAAAATAAGGTTTTAGATGCACCTCATCTATCACGATGCACACAAGCTTCTCTTTTTATTCCAGCATGCTAATTTTGGTTTTAATGTAGCTCAATAAATGTTCGTCAAGTTGCTCATTTTTTTTTTGAATTTAAGTTAAATCTTGAGCAAAGTCGATGAAGGGAGTTGGGGTGAAGAATTATGATATTACCTGAATTCCGCATAAACTTATAACAGTGTGGTGAAATTGAATGCAACAGACTACGAAAAAAAAACATTAACTCAGGAGAATTACACTGTTGCTGCTTGTCACTGTTCAGGTTTCCAATATGCTCCGTCAGAAAACTTATTTCCGATTCTTTAGAAGGAATTAACAATTTTATAATTGTTAACAGATCGTTCAGAATGACTAGAATATTTGCAATTCTCTCCTTATTTTCGGAATGACAAAATGTGGCTTGAAGATTGTCCAAAATATTTCAAAGTTCACTGATGATGTCAATTTTGCGTGGAAAAGATATGCTTTTCAACGACATGCGAGGTACATTTTTAACATGTGTTGAATAAATGCATTTGGAATCAATTAAAACTGATACGTTCACTTTAGGAGAAGGTTCGTAAACAAAGTTCACACACATAATACTAGTACCAGTATACACAACAGTCCAATACGCTCTTAGGGATTGACGTTCAAGGCAGGATTTTAACTCTGAAAGACTGTCAAATTTATGTTTTGAGTCATAGTCTTATTTTCGTTTTATACTAACTGCAATGGCATGCTCAACTGATTCCATTTCAAGGCGTGCCCTTTACTTGTTTGGAGATTCCATTGTGGATGTTGAAGGAGCAGTGAGATATTATGGGCCCCCGATGGAAAACTGACATGGTATTTATCCTGGTTTTAATCTAGTATTAGTAAGTGGAGCTGAGATGATCTTACAAGCTTTTTCGTCGAACATTTCTGTCTCGCGTAGAATTTCGTGCGACCGGAAATGTAAATAGCACACCTGCAATTTGAAGAAGAAGAAGAAGAAGAAGAAGAAGAAGAAGAAGGAGAAGAAAGAAAAAAAAACTGCAATAATAGTTGTAACTTTTGAAATTTACATGCGCATTTGAGTAACTATGTTGTAATATTCGTTAATGCACTATTTGTGTTTATACAGTTCAGTATCTTGTAATCTGGTTAAATTATTTGAAATATTTTTTTTTATTAATAAACATGGACATGTTGCATTATAAGAGCAAAAATAAACTTGAACACGCTGAATTTATTAATATGATATAACCCTTGTGGTGAAGAATAACTTGCAGGATTTTTATACGTCTATGTAATGTACAGGATATATATATATATGTGTTATTTTTATACGCGTACTACTAAACTTGACACGTAAATTCACATTGACGAAGCTATAGACAAATATTATATTCAGTTTTCCTAATACTATATTCGCCGTTAAACATTCGTATGGTACTGTTTACAAATTTTAAATAAAATGTATAATCGTATTGCTATGTAATTGTCGGCTTTCTTTTTCAGTACTCATAAAATAATTCATTACACACTCCCAAAGGAATACCGTACTTACAAAGAGTACTTTCGGAAATTTGTACACAGACACAATTTTTGTGCAATTAAAAATCACTAAAATTCTATTACACGTGCAATTCCAATGCATTTGTAAACTGCAAATTCTTTATGTAGTAATTAATATCATGCATACTTAGCATGTTACATCAAAATCTTACTTGCAGTGCATAAGGAAATTAACATATCTCCCCCCCCCCCTGAATTGGGTGCTCCTTATTTTGAAAGTCAGATACATTGCACCACCTTAAGAATGACCAAACACCATTCAGTCCGATCAGCGAAAGCAGAATTGTTTTTCTCAGTTTCGTGTAGTTAATTTTGCTAGTTACAGAAAAGCAATTTTTATGGCGGCTTCGCCATAGTATAGCATTTCACCACAACTACCCTGTCTGTAAGACAGCTAGATTTCAAATACCATTACGTCACTTCTGATGGGTACATTGATTTCTGATACAGTTCACCTAGCTCTTTTTATTTCTTTACGAAAGTAATTTCTGTAAAATAAAATAAGCCGTAACGGTGCAAGATCATACTGGAACGGAATTTTATTTACAGCTACTAGGATACAAATGGAAAGAAAACAAATGACTGACTTGTAAACCGTTTGCTTGGTACCATAATTATAGCGCAGTCTTTTGAAAAAACGGAACCCTATTCTGATTCTCCTGTTATTATTTTTTTCCACGATTCTAGCTGCGAGAATCGTGTTCCTCCCTTGCGGTTTTGTTGAAAAGATACACGCATTCATTCCGGAAAATACGAAGTAATTGTGATGGCCACTACGATAAACGAAATTCGCAAATATAAAAATTAATAACGTACCAAACGCCAAGAAATCTCAAATTGAACACCAATAAAACCGGTTGTATACAAACTAGGGTCCGTAAAATAAACAACCATTTCTGTCAAAATTTATGCTTAGGCATGAAACTGAAAATGCAGTGGCGAGACACACTAAAAGAGACACGTGCACACATGCCTTTACACATCGATACACAAAACTGATTTTTAGACATAGATGATTAAGACAGAATTTTCAAAATAATTTCCTAGAAAATATTTTGATAGAAAAAAGTGCTTGTGTGTTGCAAATATTTGATCTATCGCGAACGATAAATCTACTTATCGCACGATCCTAAAAGTGGTGGGTATTGAAAAAAAAAACAGTGGCCAAGATATATTGTATTAAGCTTAATATTTTTAATCGCACGATTTGGCCACTGACAGTGTACAAATAACTACCCGTCTTCCACTGAAAGTAACAATTTGTTTATATATGTTAGCCTGGCAATAAATATTTTACTTGCAAAATCTTCAGTGTAAGCCTGGTACTTGAAAAGCGATGCTCAGCCATAAGATACCAATGCTTATTTCAGCGCAAAAATTTTTCATAAACATGAAATTATTAAAAACGGAATTGATCGTTCATTTATTAAGCTTTGTATTGGGACTACAATAATAGCTATTCTGGGTTCAATGGAAAAGAAAATACTATAAAGCTTTATTTGATTAAATGCCCTTTAATTTTTTCTCGTCGGTATTTTTTAATTGTAGGTTCTAGTATTAAGTGTTTCTCAGGGCCACATTTGTTTTGAATGTGCAACGTCCGAAATGTTTTAAAAAGAGGTTTTAAAAAAAATAATTTTATTATTTTGATTCCTTACGTTTACATGATGTAGCAAAAGTTGAATTTTTTAGATTAGATATTACTCAACCAATGTGTTACGTCAAAACGAACTTCTATAGTGATGCATTCTTTGCGAAGGCTCAAAAATGGGTATTTTCTACTTTAAATTTACGTCTGCGCTATTTATTCCACTCACTATAACTTTAAAAAAAAAGTTTACGTTACATTAAGTACAAAAGTGCCCTTCGCCTAGCTGAACTGCAGATACAGTACAAATAAATATTTAAACCATATCTTTAAAACGCGTATATTATATCGTTTAAACATGTATCCTTACAAAAACATTATAGAGCAATTTGGAAATACGTTCGTACTCTTGAATGTTTACTGGGTGTAAAGCCATCTTTCAGCTGTGGATCCATTTGTTCCTTAAATCTTCAGTGGTTGGAAAACGAAATACGGCCACTTTTGGTACAGTATGGTAGTTTCCACGACATGTAACTACACTGCACTTTAAAGGCATATTTAATATAACTAACACACCACACAATAAATATAAATCAAGCTAACCCGAGATCCGAGACATTCCACATACGAATACACAAATCTGTGCCATCTGCACTGGCCACTCTGACTATAGGCTGTTCACGGTAAAGTGAGCACTTTTTAAAGCCCTCCCAAAAGGCATTAACCGCTAATATATATGTTTTAATGCAGTCTGAGACGTTAACTTTTGAGAGTAATGAAATATATACACTGTGTTTATTAGCCATATTCCAATATTGACATTAAAAAGTGGAGGAAAGGTAGGAATTAATTGAAAGGAAAAATTTAGCAGGGCCTTAAAAAGTGCTCACTTTAACGTGAATAGCCTATATTGTATTGCAAAGCTTGCCCAGCGCTTCCCTTACTCGTGGGATTCCCAGGGGTAGGCCATCAGGCTGTGACGTCAAAACCTGTTCCAGCCCTCGTGGTGTGGCTTCCTTCTAACGATGGCTAAGGCTAGCTATACCTTCAGGATTCAATGCTGAAACAAAATAGCACACTCCGTTTATTGTTTATTTACCCGTAATGGTCTCACCGTCACAGTATATATTATAAATATCAAATGTCTCTACACCGACGATATTTTATCTGCCATTTTGTAAGATATGCAAATAGACTATAATACTACACTGTTTAATGTTTTCTTCCTACACGAAACACCAGACTGCTAAAGGCTGTTCACTATAAAGTGAGCACATTATTAATGAACCTTCGAAAAAAGTCGCTGCCCCTGCATGCATATATTTTAATGTACGCACGGAGTGACATTCACCCAGTAAAGTTGGTAACAATGGATGGAAAGTAGTTCCATATCTCAACATGGAATAAAAAGTGTTAGGTAACCATTTGTGATAACTTTTAATTATTTCTTTCGCTTTATGTTTCTTTTTATGCATCGAAGTGTAAAACCGAGCAGATTTGTAAAGTATTTACGTTCTTAATAATTTCACAGTTACATTTGACCGACGCATGAACAAAGTGCTAAAGCCCACAGCAATGTTAATTTTACATAAGGTGGGGGGGGGGGGGATACACAACGTGTATACAAGTAGATCTTAAGCAGGGCTTTCAAAAGTGTTCATTTCACCGTGAACAGCCTATACCAGACGAAACTCGAGATGGCCGAGAGTTTTCTCTTCAAACCGGCCGTCGTATACGTAGTGTAATACTTGACTCTTTGAGTTTTACGGTTAAGTGTTTTCCTTAGTAAAATATTATCTGTTAAACCAGTGTTTGCGCGTATACACTCGTCTCAGTGAATAAATGGTAATTTCTTTTCAACACGAAAGATAAATCTACTATTTACATCCACCACATTTTACTATTATCCTATACCAAATATTCACCTCACAAAAAGTTAGGAAAATTGTGAGATAACGCAGTTGGGGTGGTAGGAGTTACGCAGTTCTTTTGTGATCAACGGAGAGCGCACGCACGTTTTGAACTTGCCTGGGACAAGCTGAAAACAGCAGTTTATAATCGCCCACAAACTCCAGAAACACTTCCAGATCTCACAAGAGCTGCCCAGATGTAATGGGACCTTCTTCCAGAAGATGACATCACCACATTGATTACAAGCATGCCACGACGTGTTAAGGATCTGTACAATGCACATGGAGGTCATACACGGCACTAAGCTGCTGTGAGAACAAAGAAACCTTCCATAATCAGAGGGGTATGTATCCTTGCTATCTTGGATTTACGTATTTTCCTCATTAACTTAATTTCCGGAGTCGATATTTAAAAACCAAGCTATTCATAACACCCCACTAATTTTTCTTACATGATTAGTGTCACATCTGTGACCGTAATCAAACATTATCAAATTATTTAATAATTTCAGTCTCACATGGGAAAATACAGGTATATTTGAAACCCTACGAATTAAAAAAAAATCGTTAAGTAGTCGTCCATGTCATGTCTGGCTTTGATTTTTTATTTCTGGTCATACAATTTCATTACGAAGATTTCTAAGAAAATTCGAAGATGGAGTGGATACTACCCCATGTTGCTCTTTCGTGTTTATTTGTGATATTGGGAAAAAAATCTTGTTAGACACTCTAAATTTCATGTTTTGTATTGGCGCCGTTGGTAACTTCTAATTGCTATGCTTTCTTGTAGGGCCTATGTATATTCTATGCTTTTTTACATTCTGTATGTATATTCCAAACTTTTTGTGAGGTGTTTATATTCAAAGAAAAAAATAGTGAAAATGGTCAAAAAGAGCATTCCTGAGCAGTTTTCTTAAGGGAAAAGGAAATAGTACACAGAAGTAAAGGCTGTTCACGATAAAGTGAGCACTTTTGAAATCAACCTTAAAGAAATATCACTGCCCTGCATGTGTATATTTTAACGGACTGAGTGACATGCGCCCAGTGAAGTTGGTAATGACAGATGGAAAATATTTCCATAACTTAACAACGAATAAAAAGTGTTAGGTAACCATTTGTGATAATTTAAATTATTCATTTCTCTTTCTTTTGTTATAATTACACAGTTTCACCTGACCGACGCATGAGTAAAGTGATGAGGCCCATGACAATGTTAATTTAAATAAGGCGGAGGAATACACAACGTGTACACTAGTAGATCTTGAGCAGGACTTTCAAAAGTGCTAATTTTACCGTGAACAGCCTATAGGTCTACTAGGTATTTTTGAGACACGCCATGTGTTGGCTCGAACTACCCCGGTTCGGCCCCGGCTTGCTTTAGGGCCTACTCTGGATTTGTAGCTGGGACAGGTATATGGTAAATCTCTGGGATGAGAGGAAAAAAAAATGTGTGTATAAGAATTGAATGTTTTCTGCGTAAAGTTTTGTCGTCTTACTTGTGCGTATTTGCTTTACATTTCCAACCCGTCGTAAAATATGACTCATGCCGCTATCTGAATCTGTAGGTAGCTGAATATATTACTTCCTCGGGCACAGCTAGTTTAATGCACGCATAAACTATCCTTGATTAAGTCGATGGGACGAATGCTACTATGTGCTGCTACGTAGTTATAATAAATCACTATAGTTGTTAGTTTTATCAGCTACAGTTAGTTACCTTCCATGTTAATGCCTCGTATATCGATCACGCTGACGGCTTATTACTCTGTTGTAAGATCACGGAAACAGCGAGCTCGTCTCTATCGTCCACGAGCAGCGCAGCGCGTCACGTAATTTTTCTTTGTCTCGGATCTCGTAGTTAACCTATCTGATGTTCGTGTCCGACGGTAACTACATGTGGTTCGTCAAGACAATCAATATGCGCACGGCGACAGCGGGCATTACGGCCTAAACGAGGTAATCTTCCCGGGCGTAAGGAGGCAGCAACAGCAGCTGTGGGTGCGGATATAACGGTAGATGTGAATCAGGTTCTTCCTTTTTAACTCGTCGTTTTGTCGTAGTCCTTAATCCCGTCTCTCTCTATCGAGTCCGTCGCGTGCCGTCGTGCTCTTCCTTAGGCCGCGGAAGACACGCGCGCGCGTACGGAAGGAAAGTAAGAAGAAGAGAAGTAAAAGAAAAATAAGTTTTGAGAAGGGAGAATTGGGGGGGGGGGGGGGGGGGCTCGCCGGCCAGATGCCTGCACGAATTTACTCGTAACTAACCCGGAGAACGTGCGGGCCACGTGGAGTGACAGCCGAGCAGTAAATCAAAAAGGAAAAAGGGGGAAAAGGCTTGCGCGTGCGCGTTTTCCGAGCGAAAGGGGGGGGGGGGGGGAGGGTAGTACAGCGCCCGGACACCAGATAGCATCGGGGCGCGCGCCGCGCTCGGCCGTAAATAAGAAAGAAAACGGTGACCACCGCTGGCAGCCGCCATCACCTGTTGGGGCGCTCGGGCCCGGGTGCGTTGACACGGACGTCCTCGGAGCGAGTGAGCGGGGGAACAAGCGCCGGACACTCAGGGCACCAATCTCGCCGGGGCCTCCCTCAGCCAATTAACTTTATTACAGGCGCCCCGGCTCCGCTAATGAATCCGGGCAGGCAGCTGAGTCCCGTGCCGCTGCCGCGTATTCATTACGCACGGCGAAGCTTTTCCACGCGTGAATTAATAAAGAGCCGCTTTTTCGATTCTGGGCGGCGACCTCAGTCCCATGCCCTGCCGGCCTAGCTCTCGCGGCAGCTGAAGCTAGGTTATAGGCTGTTCACGGTAAAGTGAGCACACTTGGCGCCGTTTTCACCAACAAGGAATAAACTAGGTTCCAGCAACGCTGAAGTGGCTTTTAATGATGTCGATGTGTTTCACCATTGTAAAACTCAGTTTTATAAGCGCGTCTTAGCTGGGCTTTGCTTAAAGAAACAAGTTGCACATATTCTCATGTTGGTAGTGGTGCATTGTGGTCATGTGACTAAACGAACCAATGAGAATTATTTCAACGAAAGGAAACCCCCGAAATGTAGTGTATACTTTAATCCTAACCAAATATTTGTTTTATAATAAACGATTAAAGGTCTATCGTTTGCCCGACGAATAGTAAGAATCAATTAAAACAAATGTCACTGCATATACTAGAAAGATACGTGTACTCGATTTGTTCAACCAACTACGCGTACCGAAATTTAATTATATAAAAATTATGTTCGTGAATAGATAAGTTTTTTGTTTTTCGAGGCGAATTTGCTATCGTGGAAGCGTTGTGTTGCAATTTTGTGATGTTTTATGATCTCGTTTTTATTAATTATCAGTGCCAAGAAGTGTGATTTTTCGAACTTACGATCTATATTATATGCCTGGGCTGTTTTTTACTAGTCAGAATGTTAGTTGTTTTATATTTTATCTACTCGGGTAATGTTTTAGACTCGTTACATATATTTAAGTAGCTTTCTTCAAGTATTTATATATTAAATGCTTTATAAAATTAATACGTTAGGTTGATGATAAGTTTTAAAATGAAACTGTTGTCTTGTTCAGGCACGGATTAAATATTCCCTAAACGTAATGTATCATTCGTGTAAAAATCGTATTGCCCTCAAAAAATAAAACTGGGCCTACGTTTACTACAGTCTACAAGGCCATCCCGAATTTCTATTTGATAGAACTGTTTTATGTATTACGTACGACATTACTGCTATGTTTTAAAGATTCGGTTTGGCTTCATCACTAACCAGAATTGAACTTTCTGAAATTGTGATAGGTTGTTGATAATAACATTGACGATATTCGTGTGCAATTTAGAAACGCCCAGTGCCGAATTTGAATAAATATGATTATCACGTCACACCTGTATGACATTTTAAATTGGGCCCTAGTTAACTTTTCTATTTCAAAACAAAGTCGAATGTGTGCAAAACTTGTACTGCATATTTGTCATGTTTAGTAGAACGTAGGTGTAAATGCATTATATTATGTCCAGTCTCAAATTCAATCAAAGTAATCATATATTTTTAGGCCTGCATATCGTACATACATGCAATGTAGTGAAGGCAAACTTTTTACCATTTATTTCAAATAGGTACTTCCGTAGCTTATAAGTTCTCAATAAAATCAAATTTTATCAGTTAGTTACCTGCCTTTACACTCAATTTCCTATGTATATATTGGGTTTGCCTCTTGAAAATACGCGGAAAATATACATAAACAAATATATGCGTGACACGAATTTTGGTTTCGACCATCGCCATAGGTTATTTCAGCAAATAAAGACTTGCACCCAGACTCAATAACTTTGATACACAATAATTTCTTATTTTTATTTATAAAAAAAATAATTTATAATACTTAGATACTTTATAACACATTTGGGGTTATTTACACACAACTTGTTCAGTAGCAGACATTTTCCTTTTGATTTGTTTACAATGATTTAAGCAGAGCTTAAAGAGTTAGGCATCCGATTTCGGCTGCCTAAAATAAGAGCTGCTTAAAACATTTTAAGAAGATCTTAAAGCTTGTGAAATGGTACAAGTCGCTAGGGACAGCTTATTCAGTGTTTAAGTAGCACTTATATTTTAATATGTGTTGGTGAAACCGGTCCTTGAGGTCCTAGTTGCTTTTTCCTTTTGGTAATTTTTTTTACCCTCCCAGCACTTTTTAAAATATATATTGCCGTGTAAGTAATAAACGCAGTGTGTGTAATCCACCACACTCGGAAATTAACATCTAAGGCTAAAATAAAATATATTCATCGACTGTCATTTCAAATGAGAGGGCTTTCAAAAGTGCTCACTTTACTGTGAATAGCCTATGACTCTACTCAGGTTGGAAACAAAATTAGATTTCTTACGGGAGAGTTTGGCATAGGGGAAATTTCCGCTGCTAGATGCGCAATGTTCAAAAATGTAAATTTAAGTTAATATTTTAAGCTACGTGAATAATAAAAGAATAATGATTTTACTTAGGTACCATGTTATTTTATATTTGATTTATGATTATTACAATTAGCCTGTTAATTTTTAACTTAGAAAGTAGAAATGTGGTAGTTTGCCGATAGTGCTTAGCTAGTGGAGAAAAATGTCCCTTTATGTGCTGTTCACGGTAAAATGAACACTTTTGAAAGCCCTGTTTATGATATACTTGTATGCACGTTGTGTATTCTTTCGCGTTATGTAGAATTGGCATTGACATGCGCCTCATCACTTTATTCATGCGTCGGTCAAGGGAAACTGTGAAATTAACAGGAAAGTAAATATTTTACAAATCTGCTCATTTTTACACTTCGGTGCATAAAAAACAGTAAGCGAAAGAAATAATTCGGGTTATCGCAAATGGTTACCTAACAATTTTTATTCGACGTTAAGAAATTGAACTACTTTCCATCCATCGTTACCAATTTTGCTGGGCGAATGTCATTCAATATATGCAGGCAGGGGCAGTGACTTTTTTGTCTAAGGTTTTCGTCTCAAAAGTGCTCACTTTATTGTGAACGGCCTTTAGGAAACTTAAAACACTGATCTTGCCAACCTGTAGCAGGAGTAACCTTAGCTGGAGGGAGCGCGGCCATATCAGTGGCGGCCGGTGGATTGTTGCATTGCGGAGCAAGCGAGTGCACAGGTGCTGACAAGGCTCTGCAGGCCGGCTCTGCTTCAAAAACGCGTTCGTTCGTGCCACTTAACGCAACTGCATCACGCACCGCGGTACTCTTGACGCACGTGCGAACCTACGACTATAGAAGGATCGAATCCAGTGACGTAGATTAGAAATTTCTCACGGTGCGGAAGGGGGGAGGGGGAGGGTACACTGACTTTAGTAAAAGGACGAAGGTTACAGCGTCATTAGCGATGTTGACACGCGTGTTAAGTAGAGAAAATACCAGTAGAAGAAATTACTCAACTATATAATAATATACATAATAATTTACGGTATTTAATTTTTGTATCAAATTAAAGGGTTATTAATTGTTTTAATACTAGTTGTTAAGTGTAGGGACAAAAGGCGGGTGGGTCAGTGCCCCCAAACCCCTCCAACCCTCCCCTACTCCTGGCTTCGCCTCTGATCGAATCAAGTACTATTTCGTTTGAAGAAAATTGGGTTTCTTACTGTAGGAATTGGCCTTTCATCTTGAATAATAGTGACTACGTTTATATTTTTTAAAAAATATAAGTATCGATTTCACGTTACACGGCATCTCTTGGCTACTGTCCGCTCCGAACTACCTATTACCGACTCACTGCTTAGAGTGGGTGAAGAGATTTGGGCGTCTCTTAACATCAAGGTCTTGAGAGTCGATGTAGGTGAAGTGATGTGAGGATAGAAAAGCACCAGAATGCAAGTGCGGGGAATACAGGAGATCCCCGACAAAACCCGTTGACCAGCAGTATCTTCCGGCACGATTTCCACATGCGAAAATCAGGAAGGACCTTGCCTGACGGGGGAATACAAAGATGGATATTCGACATGGGCCTAATAATTGTCTTTGAAAACATCGATTATCACACAAAGATTAACCAGAGGCAGTTACATAGATATACGTCTCCACTATTTCTCAATTTCTCAGATTTGTGAACCGTTTGTATACGACACTGACGAAGCATCTACACTCGTTCTTTGATTTAAATTTACAAGCAATTTATTTACTTACGTGAAAATTTAACGTCATATGTGTCAGCTAGGCTAAGCTCAGTGTTTTATTTCATCCAGATCTAAGTATTAAATAAAATTTATTAAAAATAGCAGCTACTCCAAAGTAGGCTGTACTTTTTCAACATCTTGCTTGCTGCCTCGAGCGAAATACTGTCGTTCAGACGGAAACGTCAATTAAAAAAATTTTTGCATGCAATAACAGATCCGTTATTAGGAAAGAATACATATGAAGCAGCAATTTCCGGACGTGTAATATATAAAAGTAGTAATACACAATTTAACACGACAAGCAATTAGTCAAACTGTCAGGAAATTATACTGTATTTTACTTTGTTTTTGGATACTTAACTTATTTTGCCCATTTGGAACTATGACTAGATAATATATAGCCATATTTTAAAACAGGTTCTCATTTTATCATAAAAGTTTGTGTGTTCGAGGGTATTCCAAAATAATTGCTCGCTCGCAGAAAAAGTTATAATTTTTATTTATATAAAATAAATAATTAATAGTTAATGATGCCCAACTGACTTTTATCGCATACGCAAAAATTTATCATTAGAAATGTATAAATTAACATTCATAATTCGAATGGTTAATGTAGAATTCATTTTTGCGTTAAGATCAATAGTGTACTCCAGAAATTTCCAGGTATTACGAACTGATTTGTGGCAGAATGGATATTGTAAATTTTAAGTCATTAGAGTATGGGAACAATAAAACTACTTATTCTTTGATATTTTATCTGTATTTGAATATATTTAATGGGCCTGTACTGTAAGTTACACAGCGTGTTATTTTGCATTGTTAAAATTAAAAGAACCAAGATAATGAAATACGTACTGGAAACACCTGACCGTCGTACCGGATGTAAACTAAGATTACGACGATGGTTTGGTTATGCTGAAAACTACGAAACTATTTAGTTCTATTTTAAAAATAACCGGTACTTGGTGAAATAGCCACATAATTTGTAGCAAATAATATTTCTAATGCGATGTTTGGGTAGCGATACTTTTCCGATAAATTCAGCAATAATGGTATCTTAATTATTTATGGATATCATGTGGCAACTGCCGTTTACAAATAAGATGTTAAAATCGGAAATAGTCAGTAAACTGAAAACAAAGTATGGGACAGACTTAGTGAAGAAGGAGAAACCACCTGAAAACCACATGCAAAATAATTAAGTCTTATTATTATTTTTTTTGGGGCAGTTCTCTAGAATTTAATTTTGCTACCTTGGTTGAATAGTATACGTTAACTTTCAAAAGTGACGAACAAGCACATGTACTTAACCTTTAAACGAGTTTGAATTTTGTCTGGAAATTATTGACAACAGTTTCCCACGGATGTATTAGTAGTGTCCGCATATATTCCAGTAAACATTAACAGCTTTGCAATCATATTTTCTCAAAGTATATTATTGAATTACGTGAATGATAGTAAAATGCGTAGACTAGGAAGAAAACAAGGAGGGATAGAAAAAGATAGCACAGTGAGCAATCTGCCCACTATCTTAACCCAAAGTGCCTGTCAGTCGGTTAAAAGCTCAAAATTAGGGTACTTTTCATAACCACAATTTCTTTCCCAATTGTGTGACAGCAAATCTCAACATTATTGACTGCAACAGTCGTTAATATTTTGTCAAAGTATTGTCTTCTAAATTATACATTTATTTATTTAAATACTTTAATAATTCTTGTTGTGAGTTGTTATTTTTTTTCAACACACGCACTATATAATTTTGTATTTAGTGGTTCCTGTTATGGCAGTGGCACCTAATGCCAGGTGACTCATAAGTAATCAATTTCACTGTGCGAGAGTGTAAAACAAAGCCACTCAAACGACTCATATTTCGTTTCTTTTTCTTAATTTTGTATTTAGTGGTTCCTGTTATGGCAGTGGCACCTAATGCCAGGTGACTCATAAGTAATCAATTTCACTGTGCGAGAGTGTAAAACGAAGCCACTCAAACGACTCATATTTCCTTTCTTTTTCTTAATTTCGGCAGTGAAAGATGTAAACAAAAGCATTGTATCTATATTACTATGTAGCAATATGGACTATACGAATTCGACGTCTTTAATTAAAGCAATTCAGATATTTTACTTTCAGGACTCACTATCCCTTTATGTGTTGACTTTTGAATTGGAGAATTAACTTACTTTGATCTCGATGTTGTGCCATGTTGTGGCATTTTCTCTCTAACCTATTTTGTTCTAATTTGATTTTGTTAGCAAACTCCTTCCTGTTTGGCAAAGCCCGTCGTATTTCCTTAAGTAAAATGGAAATAAATCTTTTCTTACGGCAATTTGTTTTCATTCTAATATTTTTTATGTCGTGTTAATGAGTCATGTAACCTTAATTTTAAAGATTGTTTGGAAATTGTGATTGTAAATGCAATAAGCTGTAACAAAATAATGTAATCATCCTATTTTCAGTGTGTTTGTTGCTCTTAAAATAGCGAACTTTTTTTAACACTCTCCCCTTAACCTGTGTTTTCTGTTCACTTTTGTCACACCTGATGGCTGTTATTTTACGATATATGTTTATAAAATTTTTACAATAATTAATACTGTAATCTAAAGTTAAATATAATATACACTATGGTTTGGCTATTGATAACTTGGTGTAACCAACATGGTAATTCGAGATGTACCGACTGGCCATGTCGTGTGTATCGAAATGAACCAAGTTTTTTTGGTTGCTAAAAGAAAATTGTTGACTCGTCCTTCTCCATAAAAATTCTTAAAGGTGTAACGACGCATTTATTTTTGCTTCTTGATTATCTTCTAACATAATGTTATAATATGTTCATAGACCGCTCACGGTAAGTAATTCGGATGCTGTATTGTTTCTGCCATCCGATAATTGTTTGTTTAATGTGAACATTAAACTTATTTAGCTAATTTATGTTAAATTAGGGCTGTCCAATTTTTGCCGGGGACTTCTACCTGTAACTGACAACGATGCAAAGTACGCCTTCCTGGTTTGCGTCATGGCCTAGCCGTGTGATGGCACCATGAGATGATTTTTCTTCTTTTCGCCTGTGCGCTGGATTCCCGACCAGCGGCTGGTAAATCTCAGCTAAAATTTCTTATTAAATGCTGTCCACGATAACTTTTTATTGGCCTGTTTACTATCTACTTGTATGCACGTTGTTAATTCTTCCGTCGTATGTAAAATTAACGTTGCCATGGGCCTCATCACTCTATTCATACATCGGAAAACTAAAACTGTGAAATTATTAGGAATGTGAATATTTTACAAATCTGAGGATTTAAAATATATATATATATATATATATATATATAATTTAAGTTATCAGAAATGAGTACCTGACACTTTTTATCCTACGTTAAGATATGGCACTACTTTTTCCCTCCATCGTCACCAACTTTAGCGAGCGAATGTCACTCAGTGCTCCCGTTAAGATGTATACAGGCAGGGGCAGTGCCTTTTTTCTAAGGTTGATTTCAGAAGTGTTCACTTTATCGTGAGCAGCCGTTACCTTTCTGCATGAACATTTAAGAGAGCAAACAGTCATGACTGCCCGTTCCCTCGTCTCCTTTCTAACAAGTTAAATTTCGACCTTACCAGAAAAGCTTGGAAGAGGTAAAAAACAATTTTCATGCGTCGACACTTTTTTTTTAGTAAAAAACTTTCAGCAAATCGTTCTCAGTTATAAAAAGTATAAATATTCATGGTTGCACCCTACCCACACAACTGTAAATGCACAAGTACTCGTAGTATTAATAATATTGTTTGTGTTTTTTTTGTTTTTGTTTGTCCCCCCCCCTAGCGGGGCTTTGTAGGCTCTTCGGTGTCCACATCCGAATATAAAATAAAATAAAAAATAAAATATATGTTTGTAACCATTTATTTTTGAGTATAGAAGCAATTTTTATTATTAAATAATTAAATGAAGATAAGTAACTTACCATAGTAACTTCTTGTGAACTAGGCGGGAGTTTAATATCTGATACTAATGTTTCTCTTTTGCATTGTGCATATATGTGCTTCAAGCCGGTCTTTCAATCTTTGGGATTTTCCCAAGATGATGCAAAAGGTAAGACGACTTGGTAAAGCTCGGCCCTGTGTTTTAATTTATCTTTAGCATTAGGATCGCGCTTGTGGCGGATTTCTATCCTAGTTCTCGTCCGGGGTACCTTGGTGCTCGGGTTGGTTGCCGTTTGGGTTGGCAATTTCCTTTCTGGAGATTTCTCTACCTGTTTGTCCCGGTCTCGAGCACCGAGGGGTGGCTCGATGTATCCGGGAAAACATGTTCACTAATAGTGGTACAACAGAAGTGGAAACACAAATACTGAAAGTGGCAAGTGACCAGCGTCTACATAAATTTATTTAGCAGGTATTTTCAGAATAATTCAAATAAACATACTAAGCCTGGAACGATGAGCGATGGTCAGAAGCGGCAAGTAGCTGGTGATAGACAGAACAATAAACATGACTTGAACTGTTTCTCATATTATCAAAATATTTGAAAAGGTGCAATATTTAAACATTGGACTGAAAAATATTTTCTTTGGGAAAAGACGTGACAAAATCAAAAGTAAACAGACTGTAATGAAAAACTTCAAGGTCTTTGAATTGAGGAACACGTACGTACCGAGTCTGGTCAGATAAACGTTTCCGTCCAAAATATTTTTGAAGAGGAATAAAAAACTTTGGATTTGATAACAGTGAGAGGGTGGGACACAGACACGGTACATTCACACAAAGTCGATCAATTAAAATAATTTATGTACAAAAATACTTATATCTATTATAAGGAAGAAACATTCAACAGTTTTATCACAGGGTGTAAATCATTAACCAATTAATCTGTCAGATCCTTTGCACAGTGCCCCATGTATGACGTTACTGGCCATGCATAAACAATACGTAGGCCTATCTCGCATTACATGTTTGGCTCATGTTTACATTTGAGGATGGTCTATCAAAACCAACTATACCTCCACCAGTGCTGGAGTGTAATCCACTCCTGGCACTTAATGTCAAAGCGTCTTATCGTTACATGACAGGAAAAATGCTGTCGTGAGAGCCAACGTGTTTGTGCTTTATTGAGGACAAACCGGTCAAGATAGCGAACTAGCAAACGAGTTATTGTTGCGCGTCAACTGCCACGGAATCTCCTATCAAATGCATGTCAATGGCGAAGGACTCCTTTATCTCAAAGCGCGTAATATATAACATGGGCAAGTAACAACAAGAAACATAATTACCGTGACTCGCGAAGCTTGTTTTCAGCTGGCTTGTCTCGTTTACACAAGACTGGAAGTAAGGTCGTCTTTATCGGAGGTTGTTAAGAAAGTCTTCAGATCTAAGTCTGATTCGACAGCATTAAAAACAGTCTGGCCTAAACGATGGCCTTTTATTTAAATAAATCAGAAGAAACAATTGAAAAAATTTTGTCCTGGCAACTGTACGTGTAACCTGCAGAAAACGCGTATACTGAATCTACTCAATTTTTTTCCTGCCGAACTCAGAGGCCGAAGTCGCAAAGGAGCCAGGAGTTTGTTTTACAACCCCAAATAAAGTAGCAGCAAAACAGTGATATTGGTTATGTTTGACTTCTTCCTACTGTATAATGACTAGAAAGACTAATGCAACATAACTACAAAATAAGCTATTTTCTTATTTCTTGGACAATAGTTAAGTATTTCTGGTCCAGCGTAAAATCTAATATATCTGCAGTTTGTCCTCGGGAACTCTTAGCTTTCTCAACCATCAGACCTGATTATGTAGTCATTGCCTTGAAAGTTTTCAACCTTTACGAGGACGGTGTTAGCAAGCGAATGAGAAGAAGAGTTTTTGGTATCCATTGGAGTCGTTAATATTCGATTTGGTATTCTGGGAATGTTCAGTTCTACCTCGATGCATTATGACAGCCTTATTTTCCAACAGCGTTTGCAATCATGTTACTGAAAAAAAAAAACGGGGATAATTATACCTTTTAGAGTGTGTTCAAAATTATCATAGGAGTCACCCAAGCACATAGGCAATTCATGACAGCGGAAAAATTTTAATCGATCTTATTAGTTTTGTCTATGAAACAGGAGAACGTATGTAAACACGTAAGCTTAGAATCCGCACGGAAGCCGTTGATGTGATAACATTTGAACGTTATTTGCTGTTCCGCATGAAATAGAAAACCAAGCTTAACTATTTTGATATAGTGGACGTAATCTTATACGGTGGGCACGTAAAAAAATAGTATTATCAAGGAAATCTTTCAAATAGATCATCGCTACCAGAACTAGTGTACACTTCCCGTCAGAATAAATGAGCGACGGAAAAAATCAAAGTCCCCTTCGGCAATTTTCGGCTTTTGACAGCATGTATCGCCATGGCTCTTAGGCAATCAGCAAATACAACTATCCGGCCAATCGTTCAGGGTCTTAACTGCGCCAATAATCTCTTTAGCTTGTATTGGAACATCATCCTGACATCGGTTTCTCCAAGTGAATATAACGGATTTAATTGGATGAAGCAACTCGTCCTGCGATTTATTAAGTTAATACAAAAACCCAATATCTCACATAAACTCCTCACTGGAAGTCCGTGTCTCATGCGCAAACAGGTAACACTTAGTGGAATAAACAATCAATAATAAATGCGAGATAAGCTACAGTGTTGTGCAACATAGCTTGTCCTGAAATATTTTAGCGGAATTACCTCACATGAGCTCCACACTAAACGTTCGCGAGTCGTGCAAGCAGGTAACACTTAGCAAAAAGAAAACCAATCATAAAGGTGAGCTGAGCTACAGTGTTGTGCAATATAACTTGTCTCGAGGTATGTAAGCAACATTCGATGCTTCAAACAATGAAACAGTAAACGTATGTGAAATGTCTATAATTAGAGATAACTGTAAAAGAGAAATGCCTAATTGCTCTGTAAATAATTAAAATAAACCCTATTCTATGTGAGACGTTAAGTAATTATAATATTTGTCGTTTATTATCGATACAAAGAAATGAATTTCCTGCTGTCGTACGCATTTTCGAAAACCGAATATCACACTTTAGCGAAATATATGGCTATATTCATCAGTAAATAAAGCCACTAAACATTAATGAAACAATCGGCGCATGTTGCAGATGTAATTATTGTATGTACACATCAAGAATGTTTCTCTTGCAACTAGCTGCTGTCTGCATGAAAAGCCACGTCCTATCTAACTGGGCCAATTTCTACGCTGCCAAATCAAATCCTTACATAGGTTTCTTACTATCTACTGTAACCGGCAGACGTCTGTGCATGTCTGAGTGGGCGAAGCGTGTTAAACAGAGCACAGGAGGGAGGAGGAGGGTGGAAGAGATGCGCACGCAGGTCTGGCCGTACTATCGGCTATTCCACAAACATCAGTTACGGCGGGCTCAGGTATATGTAAGGCAATATAGAACGAAGGACGTTCGCAGAGGTACTGAAACTTTATCCTCAGTGTTAAAAATTGCACTTGACTATTTTATTTATATAAAATAACATACAAAAAATATACAACTGGAATACTACTTAGTTTTTAACACTCGGTGCAATCCACGTGAATTAATATATACGTACAGCTTTTCAGAGTATGACAAAACAGTAGTTTCATGCCAGTGCTTTACTATTGAAACTATAGAAATTTTTTTTTTTTGGACAAAGTCGAGAAAATGAGGGTTTTTACTCATGGTGGACTGACCTTCACTGTAAAGAATGCATACACACAGTGTTTATAAAACAAGAAATAAAATAATAAAATTACAATCTACAGCATAATGTTGTTATACTTCACAAATTCCACCCAATTGATCTGCGTTCAAGCATTCTTGTCGTGCTAAACGGTAGTTTATGTAAAATTGTGGTCTACATACGCCTAGTTGTTCAAATTTAAAAGCTCACTAAAATCACAGTAAATATTTTGAGTTTATATAAAAAGGTGTTAAGTATCTTGTCGGTTTATGTATTTTTTCTAGAATTTCGATTCACATGCAAACTTAATGCCACCTGTAAAGATGTTTTTTTCAAATAATGCTGGCTTCAGCAGATGGTGTAACCAATATAAAAATATTTCTGTAGCGCTTATGATACAGTTTATTGTACTAACTTAACAGACAGTAATATACGTTTGTCTATAATTTATGCCAGTAAATGTTATTCCGAATGCAATGTTCATTAAGAGAAAATATTTTCTCGATTATGAAATGAAGATTGTCCAAATGTGTAATCCTATTTGAAATTCATTAAAATCTAAAACATTGACTGTTTATATGCCTGTCAAATTATTACACAAACATATTCGAAATTAACGCTATCGTTAGGTTATAGCAATAAGTAAATTAGTTTGTTGGTGTTGAACTTAAGGCCACACGTATTTGCTCAAGAAGTAGTAGGTTCGATTTCTAGTTGGAACAAATTTATTTAATCGTAATATAAAAGATAATAATCTTTGTATTATATTTGTGGTATAAATAAATATATGTTTGAAAGTATGTGATATATTAATTTAGATTTTCTAGTTACAAATGTAACTGAAATACAAGCTGGACTTGAAACATATATGTATATATATATATGTATATATATATATATATATATATATATATATATATATATATATATATATATATATATATATATATGTATATATATGTATATGTATATATATATATATATACATATATATACATATATGTTTCAAGTCCACTTAGTAGATTAACTTATTTATTACAAGAAAAGGCAAGTATTCTTTTGGTTACTAGTTTTCAAGGTTTTACTTGTAAAAGTAACATAAAATGCACACACAATTCCAGATTTAGAGCACTAATATTTTTAATTCCATGAAAACTTTTTTATCTTATTTTTCCTATTGGAAGTGACATTTCCCACGAAAGGTCGAATCCTATGGGTAATCATAAATCACACCCTTGCTCTACCCAGGATCCGAAATCGGAACTACTCACGCTCAACACTTAACCGACTGTACCACAGTGGGCAGCCAATAGGTCAACCAAAACACTGTCAGTGGTTATAAGAACTTATTTTAAGAGAACAAAAAGCAGCTTATTTCATTGGAGATAATATCTAAGTTACGATCTAAGTAATATATTAATTACTTGTTCCACATTGAACCTATAATTCACTGCCACGTTGGTTGGTATTCGCTTGCATATATTTGCGCTCAATTAAATGCAGAAACTGTAGGCAAAGTTTTGAACATTGGTTTAAAACATTTATAGTTTAGCTTAATCTTCATACATCACTCTTTTCTTTAGAATAAAAAAAATTAGAAATAAAAATATATCTTTATCCTTTACTCATTTCAATGTTATGTTATTGTCTAGCAGTGATTTTACTAAATATTCCTTTATCATTTAATATAACATTATTATAATTTAAAAGTTTTAAATTTATTATTCATTGTTAGAATAAATTAATTCGCTGCTCCGTATTGTGATTGATGATTTCGACAAAAGGGACTATTCAAGAATTCTATGTCATCAAAAATATCGTGCCAACAACTATGGATATGTTACGAAATTACATTCGGCACTGACTAGATAGATTACAGCTATGTACGACTTTGTATGTTGTTATTTGTATGTTTTGGATTTTTTTAGAAGTAAATTGCTATGCTGTAAAATGTGTTCACGTTGGCTTAGTATTATGCTGTCTCAAGCTTCTCAATGTTTGCCAATTTTATGAATAAATTTTTTTGAGTAATGTAATCCCGTTGAGATATTTCGTACGCTGCGCCATAAACCTTCAGCTCAAATATTTATATCCTCCACTCACCCCCATTTTAATGGTGAAAGACATTATGAAAACATGGAAAAGGAACAAGTAATCTGTCGATGCATCAAACCACAGAAAGTATTCCACCTCCATTGTTGTTACTGTTATATAACGTGATTTTAATTCGATTCTATTTAATATTTGAACAGAAAAATCGCACTCAATAATAGAAAAGCAATTGTATTATATCGAACAATACATGCAGATGGTAAAGAAATCCTCCAACACACACTGTCACAAGAGCACTGCTACATGTTATCGCCAGAAAAAAGTCTCTGTGTCCGGTTTTGCATTTGCTGTTACTCAAGACCAAATACCGAATGTTTTTATGTCCGCGTGAATGCTGCCGGGACACAGTCTTGCCCCTCAACTAGAGACCGGACCGTGCCGAGCCGCAATCTAGGGAATAATATTGGACTCATGTGCACAGACGTTTGCTGGTACCAGTAGATAAGTCTATAATGGTAGCCATTTTGGAAGACAGCGTTACCGCAAATATAATGCTTATATAGCATTTCTCAGGAATTGTTCAACCGATTTGGCATCAGTGAAAGTAATGAGAACATTAAAAATCTGTATATAATTATATTTCTAATGTAGTAACCACTAAGTACTGCATTTTTATACATATATTCAAGTAAAGCTTCGCATGTAGTAGTATACAAACAGGCATTTTAAGAGGGGCTTGGAGCTGCGGACAAGGGAACTAGGCGACCACCATCTTTGATGATGCCATGCGGAAAAAAGGTCCTGTTTCCCCCAAAAAATTTCCTATTTTCCTTCCCGCCCGTGGATGCCATCTTGGGTCCCAACCTCCAGCTCTGTCAATCCGATGCCAGGGTGTTGGTACCCTTACACCTAGTGTCCTGGCAGGTGCCGAGTCTCATGCTCTGTCATTCCTTTTGGGATCTGTCGACCTAGCACCGCAATGCTGTACCGAATACCAGCATCGGCTTACACACTCACCAGACCTAACATATAAGCATAGTTGACTATAATTTTCGAACCCCATAAGACATAATTGTCAAATTCATAACAAAGGCCGCACGCCCGACGATGAGAAGGGTCGCAGGGCCAAGTATACCCCATGTCTACTTATAAGCATAGTTGACTGCAATTTCCGAACAATGTAAGATATTATTGCCAAATTCCTAACATAGGTATAATCCACAGTGGTGGGAAGGGTCGCAGGACCAAGTATACCCTATGTCTATTTATAAGCATAGTTGGCTGTAAATTCCGAACCACATAAGATTTAGTTGCTAAATTCATAACATAGACATCACCCATAACCATCAGGAGATTCGCTGGGTCAAGTATACCCTATGTTTACTTATAATCATATGTGGACATAATATCCGAACCATGTAATATATTGTTACCAAACTCATAACATAGGCATCAAACTTCAACATAACTGTTCCCCTTAATATTCACAATGCTAATCATGCATTTTACAATATCTATGACCAATAAACTTGCTAAGGGAATATTACACCATGACTATCCTACTTCAGCAGCACCATTTTGCATGTCGTAATATGCCAATACGTTTGAAAAATATCTTGTTTCTCTATTCACCAAGTGTAATTTGACATCACGAGTCATTGCCTGATACATCATTATTCGCAAGAAAAAAAGTCATGTGTTAATTTCGAAGAATTGGTGGGAAAATATGTTTTTCCAGCTCATTAACCCATTGTCATCACCATATTGCCAGTAACGATTAACATACAGCTCATTGCCAAAAATGGGCCTTGATCCAATTCAAACAGAAATCATCAGCCTTATGAAAACTCCTAAAGTGAATTATCTTTTAAAAAAAACATCAAAATGGGCGACTGCTTTTCCACATAGTCCATAGTGAGGGAATTGGTGCATCTAGACAAAAAGGTCATGTTTTTTCAAGCTAACAGTATTCTTAATCTGTTATTGGTTTCTGTGAAAGACGGCACATATACTAGACCTGCAATGGATTACCAGCTGCTAGCTCTATTTGTGCAAATGAGGAAAGTTTGATAATGTTGAGCAGTTCATGCAGAATTTTTTCGTTTACATGCTTAGGTATCCGATGTCTCAGTAGCAGAATTCGATATTAGTGAGACAAGAAATGACATCCATATATATGTTTGCAAGGCGAAATGCATACATATATGTATGACCCAGCATCAGTGGAGTGATATTGCTGCTTCTATGAAACACAACGAGATGCTGCCATGATAAAACACCATGTGTGCATTTGGAAGGACCCAGGTTCAGTTCTCAATTCATACATTCTGATTTGAGTTTTTTTCCATGGTTTCTTGAAATCACTCCAGGAATATGCTGAGATGGTTCCTTAAAGTAGGTCATGTTCGATTCCTTCCTCCGATACCGATTGTGTGTGCTGCCTTGTTGAAAACAATTGCAAAATATTTTTTCAACAAATGGTGAAGTTTGTTGGATCCCACCATGGTGCTAGGAAATTTTATTGCAAAGTGCAGTATGCGTATAGGTGAGGGTTGTGTGGTGTGGGGCGGTAGGTAGGTAAGTAGTTGGCTTAATGTATCATTGACAGTGAGGTCATTATAGATGGAGCAAGTTGCACAAGAAGGATTGTGGAACTAATCGGCCATGGCCTTTGTTATGAAACCATCCCAGAATTCGCCTGGAGTGATTTCGGTAAACCATGGAAAAGCGAAATCAGGATGGCCGGACTGGGAATCGAAGACGGGTCCTCCCTCACTCTAAGTGTAGGGGTGGAGGGAGTTAGTCTTCTGCTGAGCTTGGGGCTTATGGACCTCTGGAAAAGTGTTTTAATAGCTTTGAAGTAATGTTTTTAATAATTTTTTAATAAATAAAGTTAGAAGAAATATTTTACAAGTTTTTTTATGTATCTTGGATTCTTTGGAACGTTTTATATTGTTTTAGAAATTTTTTGAAATATTTTGTAATATCTGGGTTTTCAAGGTCAATGTTATCAGTGTCGAGGTCAAAGGTCTTCGTCAATGTTAATGGTCAAGGTTAGCAACATCTAAAATGGTCGCCAGGCGACCAGAATGACAGAGCATGAATATCTCTGATGATCCGTCCCTCTTACCCCTTATACAGACTTCGCCAAATATTATACTTAATGGAATACTACAACCATAATCAGTCAGTACACATAACGCTCAGTAAACTGCTGGCCTTTCAAAATTCATCACGAAGAATGCGACATATTGATCCGACATTGGGAGACTGTGTAGCATAGGGTAGAACAATGGTGTAGTTAGCTGTTCACTGAGTGGCACCACACTTTGAAGCAGTATATAAGTGGAGGTCGGAGAGCAACTGGGGTGTAGGGGCTGTATGTTTCGCTGCTGTTTGTGTGCACAAACGAATAAGTATGTTGGTTCGGAGAACACAGCAACCTCACAAACATGTTTCCGCTTTTGACCACGGAAGAATCGTAGCCTATCGAGATTGTGGATTATCCTAATGCGATATTGGTCCTCGGATTGGAAGAGGTGTAACTACAGCGAAGCAGCAGATATGAGATCAGTGTTCGAGACGGGACGGGCTGAGCGATGTGCAGGAAGCCATAATGTCCCCGTCGCACCAACGAAAGGCAGGGCAGACATCTGGAATGCATGGTGATTACAGACCATACAGTCACATCAAACACTCTCGCTCGGGATGCCAGGTGTCTGGTACATCAATCTGTGTTCTCAAGCATTGACGCCTTATGTCCAGGCACACATTACTGCGGTTGCCACTGAATGCCCAGATAATGCAGGTGCGTAAAATTTCGGATATGGACGCACAAATGGCTTGCCATAGTCTTCATCAGCGAGTTCCGCTTCTACCGGTATCATTACAATAGTCACTAACCTTTTGCAGCACCATTTTGAACGCCTGATCGAGTCCTACATAATGCATAGTCATACCGACCTGGCACCTGGAATAATGACATAGGGTGACATCGTGTTCCAGTCCCGCTCGTGACTAGTCCACATCGCTGGTACGCTGACCTGCAATCATTACATCGCGGAAGTGTTGGAACCTGTCTTCATCACCTTACCTCAGGGCCAACTTGGGGACATGTGCGAATAGGACAATGCACGATCCCATGTGGCACACATCGTCCGACGGCTGCTGGATGACCACCATGTAACACTGTTTTCCTCGCCTGCGTGTTCACCGGATCTCTCATTAGTGGAAAATGTGCGGTACATGGTCGAACGATGATTGGGTTGTGACAGGTTTCCCGCCACTACATCGGATGAAGTTTGGGCACACAACGAATCCACGTGGGTGTAGCGGCGGTTAATTCTGTCTGAGCAGGGTGGAAATTGGGGCACAAAGTACTGATTTCCTACTATCCATACGTAGTATCAGGCTGCAAGTATAAACATGTCACCCGTGTATGATGGCTACTCTTGTCCAATATATTCGGTTGTGATGCCTCATAATCTTCATGGTATTGCAAGTTTAGAGGCCAGTGTTGTATTAAAGCATCGAGCCCTTTAATGTTATAGCATGTTAGAGTAATATAGTCGCAGATATAGAAAATGGTATTCCATAGAAGAAAACCATTTTAGAGATGGTTTTGGAACTAACAAGGCATGTAATATTCGCATTGACCTCGTTGGTCACCAGATTTGAATAATATGATAGAACATTTGTAGCCATGACTGAAACGTATTATGGAAGACCATAAACATGACTCCACAATAGACTCCACAATATATACACATGATGTACTATGGGATGACATGTTCCATGGACATAAGTAATTTGAATACAGTTAGAATTTCATGTTGAGAAACAGTAGTTAGAATGATATGTAGGACAGAATACACTGCACAGGAAAGTATTGTATGAATATGGGAGTGTATTCCAATATTAATTTAAAGCCCTGTTTTAAAATTGAGTGCTAATAAATATTAACGACCTTTTAATGCAACAGAGAAATTACTCATCAGAGTAAAATACTACAAGAAGTAATTTTAAATGTATTACTTACTTTATGGAATTGAGTTAATGGGGTTAGTCTTATAATATTTATGCATTGGGTTGATTTTACGAATATACTAAACTGCACCTTTTTAATCGGTGCAACAGTGTAACATACTTAGCATATAAAACCACAATCAAGGCAAACGTCCTCCTACCAGTTCAGAACATAATTACAGTGGAACTGTACAAAGTTTTGAAATTTAGTTACGAACCTTTATATGCATTAAGTGAAGTTATGAATCTTTGCGATGATTTTATTATTATTTACGTGATGAAATTATCAATTGTAAAACGATATTAACATCACAAAATAAATACAGTTTTAAGTAGTGGTCACTGAACGTATCTTCATATAATTGATCGAATTCACTACCTAGTGACAAATTGTGAATTTCGTTGGCTATTGCCTTGATGTTTTGTCTTTTTACTTTTGAGACAAATAACTTTACACAATGCTGCGACTACGGTCCGGGAAAACTATTATTTAGCAGCTACAGTATCAACATTTATACACTGCCCACGATTAACGCAGTACAATGTTGAAAGCCCTTCCCACTTTCTTGTGTCTTTCACCTCATGCAACATTGGTATTACTATACGTCAAGTGATTTGTATACATGTGTATGTTTATCATGACATTGAGTAAGTATGTTTATCAAGCAACATTGTCAGTGGTAGGCCTGCACAAATTATAGGAATCGATTTTCAGTGGCCATTGGTTTGGAACAGGACAGTTATAATGCGATGGCGAAAGAAAGAATCCGTTTACGGAGTCGCGGCTAGCATTACAGCAATACATCAGCCGGTGCACATATTAAACTATATACGATTATGGGCATTGTCTATTTACAAAAACGCGCAAGGTACAGTGAACATCCTGTAGACATAAAACCCCACGAAACAGTAGAACGAGGAGGCAATTGTAATATTAACAACCTTCTGCTTGCCCATTTAGACTCTACATGGTCACTAGATATCCGTAGGGATTGAGAACTACAAGATTGTTGAAGGCCACACACTTCCTAGCGATCGTTGTATAATTACACTAGAAAACCTTTCAAGTGTGATTTTTTATATGTTTCAAAATTACATTCCTATAGTCATTACGTTGAAAAATGGTAATGTTGCCGTAATACTTATTTAGGTCAGTAAAACTAAAACAGAAATAAAATTTTTGCGTGTATTTTTATTTTGAAGGCATATCTGAAAATGTCTTCATAGTTATAGTAATCGCTGTGTAATAAATTACTTCGCATATAACATATTGTGCGAACTGTAGAAATAATGAACACACATCTGAACACAGTAACATAGGGTCTAATCAAATATTCAGTGCAACAAACATTTTGCCTCTGAACAAAACACAGATTCAAGACAAGTAAATTATAAGTGTGATAATTACTCTCGGGTATTTAAACATATCCAGCTAAACGCTTGGATATTTCTGTTTTATATCGCAAATGGACAACTTTCAGGCCACTGCTAACAATCACTGTGGATCGTGACCTATTTATTTTAATGATGCCAGAATGCTGCTGCAAAAGTCCATGTTGCCAAGTCAGATAACTCACAGAGTGTGTGCGTTAGTCATTCTGTGTTGCCTGTTCACGCTATTAGATCGTTTTGAGGTGAGCTCTTTTTCTCTTATCAGTATATGGGTGTATAACTAACTGCAGTGAATATCGTCGACTATGGTAAACATAATCTATGGAGATCAGCTGTTGTCTTCCTACATGGTGTTTGTATTGGGGTAAGGTGTTATCGAGAAGCTACAGCACTCGATGATGTGAGAAAGCCGATTGTGTCGAGAGCTCGTCCTATGTACTGCTGCATACTGATAGTTACAAGAGCTGTTAAATCAATACGGTAACTTGGTCATACACACAACGATATTTAAAAGGCTAGTGCAACTACTGTACGTCCACTGCGAATGAGCATATGTTGTCTAAATTACCTCCAGATTGGACTATGCGTCTTTCTTCTGTCAGTTCATCACAAAAACAGAGTTGATTGTGACAATACTAAAAAACATTTTCATAATGATTCTACACAAAACCGACATACATTCTCATTGTAAAATATAGGAATTTAATAAATATAGAAAGTGAAAGCCTCAAGCACAATATCCTAAACAGAGCAATTATTGTCATAGGTCGACATAACATATGTTTTTATGTTATGTTTGGTACATTCATATTAGCTATATAAGTGTTTGAATTGTATTATTTATTTGATTTCACGCGTTATTTTAAGCTGAATGTTAATTTTCACACATTTCTCATATATAATGGTAACATTTTTAAATCACATAATTTATGATTTATATAAACCACCAGTCCACTTAATTTTTATATTCTATGACCATTTTCATGCAGTATTCTTAGTTTCAACTCATTATTATTTCAATATGGTAATATTATGTGTATATGTTTATTATTGTTCTGAGTAATTACTTTATGATTTTTAAAGTTTAATTGTTTACTTTATTCTCTTATTAGAAAGATTTTTCATTTTGGTTTATTTTATTTCTAGTCGGAAGTAGGCCGGGAATGGCTAGTCGGAGAAGCCGGAAGGCTTGCTTCTGGGTGGGACTTTCAACATGGATGGTTAATTGTATTTTCGCTGAGATTTCAATCTTAGGGAATCCCCAGCGCCAACATAAGAAAAAGTTAGTAATAAGTCCCAGAAGTAGTGATTAGGTCACTGCCACAGCCAATTATAGAGGAGGGTTGACGGCAGGTATATATCAAATTGTATTAGTGAGTTTTGTTGGAGACGACAGGACACCGATCTCTAGACGCCAGGTGCCATGCCAGCCACGTTAGCGCCGCATCAGAATACAGGTGACGCCAAGAGTTTGAGAGTTTGGGTTCAGACCTATGTGAAAGACTTCACTTGTAATCTATTTATACGAACTTATAGTATTTTCAGAAGAAGTTTAATTTACGAAACTAGGCATTTTCTGAACTTGAACTTGTGTATAATCTGTAGTCCTGAGATCCCGTATGAGCTACTAACGTTGGAGCACATTAATATTTAAAAACTATTGAACTTGGTGTAATCTCATTTGATCAGAGTTTAACTATTTGAGGGAAAGTGAGGAGCAATTCTTCTGAAGTAATTTAAACTTAAATTTACATTTTCAAGTAAAGGTTTGGATCGTGAGAACTGTAAATGCAATTTATTACTTGGCAGCTTAGTCAGCTTCTTAAACAGTTAGAAATTGAGGAAAGCTACTTCCGGTTACAAACAAATTTTTATTTATGATTTTAATTCCAAGTCAGTTGTCAGTTGTTTAATTTTGCGGCAGCACTACAGTCATATTTTATTTTTTATCTTTTAATTTGTTTTAATTTCCTTAATTGATTTAACTCTATTCTTTCTGGATGGTGGTATTTCATTTTTGGTAATCAACGTAAGGTTAATTTGATTTTTGAGTAAAGTGATTTTTCTTACATGCATATTTAAAGTTTAATAAATATTTCACATTTGAATTTTACATCTTGTTGAATTGCATAACACATTTGGTCTGATTTTATTTATTTTTCATTTCATTGATATATTAATTATTCAGATTTCACATGTTGAATTTTATGTGAAGTGCTGAGAATGTATGCGAGTTGCTTCTATGCATGTTATTTACAGTGATCCAGAGATCTCAGTTTCTTCTATGGTAAGCTAAAGGTTGCAAAATTATTAAGATGCATATAGACACGCACAAGCCTACGCTTGACACCTTCTAACTCAAACTACGTCCAACCTATACTTGTGGCACACACATACATATTTTAACCTTCTTTTCTTTCCTACTATGCGTTCACCTAATAAATAGTGAATGTAACGGCCCTCCGCACACAACTCCCCTAACTTCCAAACCTCTTTCAGAGCTTTATTGCGTACCTACTGCTCGTTTTACTGCGCTTGGCACACGTACAGTACTGTCAGTACATTTATGTTTCACTGCTAATGTTTATTCATTTAATTTGTGTGAAATAATTAACAACCTACAGAATGCACGATATATTCTAAGTAATGTGTCAACGCTGACCGTAGTAAAATTATTGACTACGAAAATGTGTACTTCGAAGTCATTTTATCACTTAGGCAATATGAGGAATATGAATGCGTATACATATATTAGGTAACTTTGTGATCTGACACATCCCGATGCGCATTCGCCAAAGAGGCGGTCGATTTTATTAGTAGGAAACCTATTTCTTCATTTACTATTTTTTTGGACTCTGCAATAAGCTGTTCATGGTAAAGTGAGCACTTTTTAAGACCCTCCCAACAGGCGTAAACCAATAATAAATATATCGTATTGCAGCCTCAGGCATTAAATTTTGAGGGTGGGGAAATGTATACACTGTTGTTATTGGTCACAATGCAATGCTTATATTAAAAAGCAGCAGGAAGATGGAAATTGGATGAAAGCAAATATTTGAAGGGCCTGAAAAAGTGCTCACTTTACCGGGAACAGTCTAAAATAATACTACGTTTATCAGCTGTATTGTTGGTGTCTCATATAATAAATCTAAATATAATACAAGTAAATGTATTGACAAAAAAAAAGGGTTACTCTCACACAAATTAACATATCTGTGTTTTACTGTTCATATTCGTGTTATTATACACCTCTGTGTTTGCATGGTCATGCAACTGGTAACGAAAGTAAAAAGCATCAGATGATTTGATGGGCGGTTTGGGCATTTAGCGTGCCCCTACAAAGTCACAGAGTTTCTTCCTGATTGCCCATGCATTTTTATCCCTGAACTTCGTCACATGATCAGTCGAGGACCTTACTGCAGTTTCGGACACGCCTTATGGTCTCCCTTTTTAAACAGATACTCTCTGACAACACACACATTTTGCACACCTTTGGTCCCCATTCGACTCTGGGCATGCGTACCTTCTACGTCACAGCCGTATACACCCGTTTTAATACACGTCATCGTGTAGTGATGTCTCACCACAGCCAGTCGGTTAGGGGAGAGTCATAGGTCTTGGTGAGGAGGCAGGTTTATCCACTGCTGAAGCAGGCCGACGTTACGGTGTTCCAGAGAGCACTGCGAGCCGATGGGTACGACAGTTCCGGAACATGGGTGGCGTGATGCGTCGCGGAGGAACCAGTTCATGGAGGGTGTCAACTGCAGCCAAGGGCAATAGTCTGATTACCCAAGTGTAGTTGACTCCTTTCAGGAGCGCCATTCAGTTAAAACGTGCCACGCACTTTCCTGGCAGCTTGAGTACCGTGCTGAAATCCCGGTGTGCTTCAAGGAAGCAAAGGCTCACCGATAGGCACAGGATTTATAGACTAGCGTTTGCCGAGGGACACATTGACCGTGACTGGTCAGATGTTGTATTCTCCGACGACTCTGTGTTTTCCTCGGCTAATGATGGGCCGATGTGTGTCTTCAGATCCCGGTACAATCCGGAATATGTGGCAGAGTGCTCTCGCTATTGTCATGCATCCGTTGCATGTTGGGGATGGATGAGTGCACGCGGGATAGGCGTGTTTCACAGAATCGAAGATCGAGATCTCAATAAACGCGGCCTCAGTTCCGGGCAGTATTGACATATTCTAGAGAACATTATGATTCCCTCGGTGCGACTTTTGTAGCCCGATGGTGTGCTGCGCTTCCAGCAGGACCATTCTCCTATACACACTTTTCAGAGGGTTCAAGAATGGTTCGCAAGGCAAGACCAACTAGAGCTCTTGGTTTATCCACCTTACAGTGCCTATTTGACTCCAAATGAGAATGTTTGGTCGGAGACGAAGCGCATGATGGCGGCAAACTGGCCTGATCCACAGCAGGCAAATAAAGATGCTCTCTGGAAGCTAATAGCGGATGCCTGGGATGAAGTAGCTAGTAGCGAACGCTATTCTACTTCTATGGTCGCCTCTCTACCATGAGGACTGCGGTAGGTGGTTGAGAATGAGGGATACTAGTCCTCTTATTGAGGTTACACCATCGGCTCTTTTCAGGGCCAAATAAACTCTCACATAAAAACGTGACACAAAAAAACCAATGGCACACAACGTGGCACAATGACTACATTGATATACAAACTAAAGCTGTGAGGTGTTTTCGAATCCGAAACAGTGGGCATCAGAACCATAGACACGGGACCAACTTTGTTTGTTACATGTGTTTTTATATGGATGCAAACATATGCTATCAAATAAAATACATTCTATGATACTGTAACATTTTATATTACAACAAAAAAAATAACATAACCAGTTGAAATGAAAATCAAGGGAGAACTCCAGAAACCTAATGGTATTCTATTTCTAACATGACAGTCACCGCAAGCACACTGCGAAATGGATCGTCTACAATACACCCCATATGTCATACAATACCCAATCACTCTCACCTGACCTGAAACCCACTGAGAATCTTCTGGAGGAATTGGAGAGAAGATTGAGGGGGGGAAAAAAAACATGTTTTGCTGCAAAACACAAACGAGGCGTTTCTACCAAATTGTAATAGCATTGGGCCAGACATTACTAGAAAACTGGTTAGTTCAGAGCTAAATATACTGATGGACGTTGTTCGTAGAAAGGGAAGTTAGCAAATAACTGTGGAGTAAACAATGATCAACATTTTGCTGATGTATGTCTAACGTTTATAAGAACTAGAGACAGATGATGTAGTCAAATGCAGTGATACCGTAGTTTATGTTGTTTTTTTTTTTTGTGTCATATTGTACCTCACTAAGTATCATTAAACGTGGCTGATTACCCATTTTCTGCCTTTAGGCTAAGCTTATCTACGAATGTTACTAATTTCTACCTACCACTGTCCTTATACTTCTGCCCGTGACCGTATATACGCGATGTTTAAGTTGTTTTTGTTTTCAGACTGAAAACATTCTAGATGTCAGTGATGGGCAGATCTGTGTCTATGAAGTCTGATGTCAGTAGTCTTTACTAGCTTAAAAGTTGTTCAGCTTTCGTATGAATTAAAGTAAGGTCACATTGCGAATGTAACTAAACCATTCTTGTGTTTGAAGAATACACGCGGAAAGTATTTTCGAATAGAACAGGCCCTAATATGTATATACAGTGACGATCACAAATATTCATCCATCATGTTCTTTTCACGATTTCTGTACAATAAGCAATTATGTTGACACACACGTATGTGTACAGCTGTATTAGGTATTCAATTTCATCAAATACAACAAATAAACAACATTCCTTATAAAAGGCCCAAAGTAATATATTACACAAATGTCAGTAAGTGCTCGTTTTCCGAATCAGAAATGTTCATACGCCTTCGTACGAAGAACAAATGCTTTCGTACATCAACATAAACAAAATAAATCCTCCATTTAATATTTAGCACGCCCTCCCTTTTGCTTCAGAACGCTTCTCAAACGCGCTGGCATTGACTTTACTACCGTTTGTATGACACTAGGAGGGATATTGTTCCACTCATGAAGGATTTTCTCCTTCAAGTCCCGCGTGCTTGAAATATGATGTTTTCGCAGCTTTATGTCTATGTATGCCCAAATACATTCAATTGAATTTAAGTTTGAGGATTGGGGTGCAGTTTCTATTACACGAGAACAATTATACAGCAGCCATATTCGTGTTGCACAGGATTTAGTCTTAGTACCATTATCCTGGTAAAATGTGCATTACTACATCACGTTGTATGGCATTAGGTCGCAAATTATGTTGAAACAGGTCAATATATTTTTATTGATCCAACAGTCAATATATAAACGTCAGTTCACCTACCCACATGCACTCATGCGCCCTCACACCGTAACTGAACCACCACCATGCTTGACGGTAGGACGAGAATGTTGGGGATTTATCTCTCTTTATTCGATTTTCTCCACACTTTTAGCAGACTTCCATGATCGAAAACCTTGAATTTACTCTCATCTGGAAAAATTGCGTATGTCCAGTAATAGTTCAGTAAATATACCTTCGCGAAGTTAAGTCTCTTCTTATAATTATATTTGCCTATGTACGATTACTTCTGTGGTGTTCTTGCATTATAGTCACTATTGCTGAACACTCTTCTCACTGTCATTGGTTACAGTGACTTTGAAAGTATTTCGTAGGTCTCTTGTAATAGCGCATGGACTGGTAAAAGATCTCTGACGGATTTGTTTCACAATATAACTTTCTTCTCTACGCGAAAGTACGTTTGGCCATTCACTCCTCGGTTTGTGTCAGCATGTTTTTACTTTTATATCATTTTACTGTACATTGCACAGTCGCCTAGATGGGAAGTACTACGGGAGTCATTAGAGTGTATGAAAATATTTGTTACTTGTAATGTTTCGTATGAATTCTTTGGGATTTAATAATTTTTTTAAGACGATTTTTTATGTTTTTGTACGTATGTATGGACTCAACGTGTTTCTGAAACCTACAATTTACACTTTGTTATATTCGCTTTGATTTTTGTTGGCAAACCTTTCCTGCAAAATGTTTGAAGTAAGATACAGAACAGCGTGGTGTTTGTAAATCATTGATCGGCATTGTATGTCTATTTTACCTCCCACATCACACGCACAGGGATAGAATACATTCAGTTTAACTGCACAAACCTCTTTCCCAAGATCTTTCTTTTGTAAGTTGGCATGTATCTGCCTATGCCCTTTCATTTGGAATAATAGTCAATAAATATATATTACTTTAGCCTTAGTCATTAACTTCAGAGTGCGGTATAATATTTACTCTGTGGTTATTACTTACATGGCCATATTTAATTAAAAAGGTGGTTAAAGAATAAAAAAATGGCTGAAATATAAAAGTAACTATTGCCTCAAAAGTGCTCATTTTACTGTGAACAGCGTTTAGCAGATCATGCACGTATGTCAGCCTGCTTGCAAAAAAAATTATACTTGAACAGATTTGCCGATTTATTTCCGAAGAAAATTCGGGCCACTTCACTTTCAATGTATTTTCGCCATGGTTATGACAGATAATAACTTGATCTCTTTTTCCGCATGGTCAGGGGCAATTAAAACGCCTTGCCACTCGCCACATGCCTCGCAGCGTGAAGTAATGGGTTGTCATTAAGTTCCTGAACATTGACTCTCACTGATTTGTACTCCTGGCAACCCTGCGAGGTTCTCGCTCTCTGTACACTTTTCCCTTCTATCGTCGTGTACGCTAACCACGTTTATGGCGTCAGTTCAGCTGCAGTGTCACTTTGATCTGCGACGGACCCACGTAGACAGGCAGGCTGCTTTAACAGCCTGGCCAACTTAGCCTGCGCCATCTAACGGCTGTATATGCACTGGTACCTGCATTGAGCTCTGCACGCGTCGCTGCGTGTACTGTCCGTAATCATGACAATACATACTGTATGTTTCTTTACGTAGCCTGTATGATTTACGTTAGGGAATCGCATTCCTGACGTCGTACACTCCACACAAAACTAAACAATCATAAAGTATGACGTATGAATTCATCGTGAATATAAGCAAAAATACGATTGGAACATGATTACATAATAAAGTATCCCCGCGCCAGAGATCAGTAAATATTTGTTGTACTGGATGCAAAGCAAGAAGATGACTTACAACCGCATGTTTTAGAGAAGGCAACAAAACATTTTGCAGCGTGATTCCAGTAGAGGTTTTTGTATGTGGCGTAACGTAAATTATATCTCAGGTGGAAGCAAACGTTCGTCCGCCAGACTTATTATTATCATTGTTTTCTTCTGCGTTAGTGTATGTAGCACGGAGTCAAACTGAACGTTTGATTTAAACGGTAGCCTACCTCATTGCATTGCTGAACCAACATAATCTTAAGTGCATATCATAAAGCTATATTATTTAAGGAAAAACGAAAATAATGACGTCCACAAAGAATTATGTGAAACAACGAAAAAAATGCAAGGAAACCTAACAGGGTACGCCACTAGTTGTACGAAACACTTTCTGAATCCATTTAAACATTAACAACAACAACAAGAAATGTAACTTTATACACAGCTTATAATATTTAAACCGTTTATTTATTTATTCTTGTGAGACATATATTTGCGGTCGTAAACAGTTTATTTCGAATATTAATGGTGCGGCTAACAGTTGTATAATAATTCGAAATAAAGGAAAATCCCATCATAATTTCCTGATTAGCTTGAAACATTCAATTCACTTTCACTTATATTCAACGTTAAGCTGCTATCCTTGGAAAAATGAGCTTGTATAATCATGAAAATGTCTGTCTGATGTACTGTATGTCTCCTCATAATAACATTCGATCCTGTGAAACATATTTCACCGACTTCGGTGCACATATTGAACTTAGTAAGGACATCTGATTTTTACAATGTTCTGCAAAGCCGTTTGCTTATTTTCAGAAGGGTTGTTATTTTAATACAGTAGGGCGCTATTTCATATCTGGGTTATTATTTTACTAGATAAAACCAAATCGTGTATTTTCACAGTTAATCATGTGCGTCTTTAATCTAGGAAGGTACGTTCTTATTGGTTCGCCATCGAGAAAAAAATAAGCTTTTAAAATCATATCTCGGAATTTACGCAATAGATTCCTGCCACATTTTGCAGGCAACTAATACATTTTATGCCTTTAGTAGGCCATGGTACCATATACAACTAAGATTAATATGGCACTTACTGTATTTTCACAACCACAAATGAAAAAATAAAGATATTGTATCGTAACACGGAAAACAATCTACACATTCCTACCAAAATTGACAAACAAGAAGTATGTTGATATGAATTAATTGTTTCTGGCATTTAGTTTTAATTGGTTTCAATATAAACATTTTGATAACTATTCTGTATCTATGAAAATATGTGACCAATTTCAAGCAGTCTTTGTATACTGTATCTAATACTATATATGCCATGATAACATATACGATTTAAGTGTGTTAGAAATTTAATTTTGACATTGTGACTACATAAATATTTTAGGTTCATTTGGTACACAGCATGTAGCATACTTTTTTTTCACCAAATTCAACCAAACTTGATGTATTGAACGTATCACCTACAAGTACTAAACATGCAGGTGCATTGTCTCTTAAGTCTGCAATATTGTAAGGTACCACTACAACAAGAAAATATTTTGTGTCAAATGTCGGTTAACAATAAACCTGTTACTACCTAATTTGGCGAACGCTGACCAAATAAACATATGTTTTACGTTGGTCGGTCACTTATTTTTAACATGGCGACGACATGAACGTTTTGATTACTATTCTCTAACCACAAAACCGTGTAACCAAGGAACGAAAAAAAAAAAAAAAAAAAAAAGGGGGGGGATTCATACACTTTTGAAATATTCCACGTGTACTAGTAAATATTATCGGAAATTTGGAAATTTGATACAAATAAAACAGCGTGTTGTAAATAAACCATCGAATGAAACGAGACTTTATCAGTGCTTTAAACATAATATGTTATATATTACAAAATACCTGGAAGAAATAGTTTCTGGACCGATATTGGTACGTTAAATGTAGTTTAACATAAAATAGTACAGGCATTATCAAAGCAAATGCAGCTTAACTTTCTTTTTATCATTGATAAATTGGGTACTCATATGCTCAAATATACTGACTCTTAGGGTTTAATTGTAAGCATATTCTCAATCTTTAAAATATCGACTCAATGAATCAAAACGTTTTTTGTAGAACGTTTTATTCTCTTCATTTATGCTCTATACAATTTCCCATGCAGAAAAATATGACATCTGTTTGTTAAAAACTATATTAAATATTTTGATTGGCAGCCAGTTTGCAATTAAATATATTGTAAAACTATAAGGCTTGAGGGCATTTCGCTTATTTTCTGACAGCGTTGACAACTTCGAGTGCCAGATTACAAAAATGTATACGCTTGTTCACTATCTGTATATTTGACTACTATGGCTATACTAGGCAATCCCACGGCCATTTTCACGCTTTCGTGCGCTTAAGTCAACTTAAAACATGTCTAACATGCATATCAGTCCAAAATTCCAACCAGATCAGCTTGCGCTATCTGCTTTCAAACATGTGACATAAAATGGCGTTACAGAATTTAACATAGAGGTATTCAAGGAAGCAAGATAATGTGCCTTGCTTGTTGAATTAACAAAGCACTAAAATACAAGTTAATTATCGTTAATATGGAGGCTCACGTTTCTCTTGTCGCTTTTACAATAGGACAGGAAAAGTTATTCCTCTGGGAATACCAGCTCGCCAAGAAAATGGATGTGTAGTTTTAAATTTTTTAATCGCTTGTAGGTTCTGTGGTGTTCTAACTGTCAGACTACTCGCCTCTCACCACGATAAACAGGGGTCACATCCGGATTTTCATGTGTAGGAAACGTGGCGGGCGTTGGTGCTGGCCAGTTGGTAGTGTCGGGGTACTCCCGATACTCAGTTTTCTGTCGCTGCTCCATCTGTACCTCTCTTCGTCACTATCAGCTCTGAAGACCATAATTTTTAAGCACCGTTTATGTCTCTCTCATGTCACTGGTTTTAAATTACAGCTGTGTTTCACCTACATACAGTATTTCACATCTGCATTGATCGTTTAAATAATTACATACATTTTTCATCTCTGTTTTCAGTTAATGTTAATTTTGAGGCCAACGAATATCATACATTACTTGCAGATGCCACTTAGGTATGACGTGAAATACGGGTTCTGTACGTGCCTTCCACATCTCCCTATCGTATTTCAACTTGCTGACTGAATTATGATTATGTTCAGAATCATGAGTCTTTGTGGGAAACTTTTTCCTTATGAAACTTGCAAATACTCAGCTTCAGTTAATCTTGTGGTCTGTAATACAGAGGCTCCAGTTCCCTTGTCAGTGTTAGTACTTCCAGCCCTAGAATTAAATATTTGGTGAGCAAATAAAAACAAATAACAAACATGCAAAAGAGAAAACATATGACATGAAAAATCATATAGGAAATAATATAATGTATTTGCAGTGCATTACGTTTAGTCAAATTATGTTTCTGTTCATCTAATCGATAAGTGTAATTACGAATAATACATTATTAAAAACAATCTCAACATGTTTGCACCCTAACCTTGCTTTCCAAAGATATCTTTCTCGAACAAAAAATGAAGTCAATTTTATTTCGTAAGCGGTAATTTGTTTGAATAAATAAGCCAAGTATACTGTTTTTTTTAGCAAGGCGTGCCTAGTGCCGAGACAAAACGAACAAGCAGTCAGGTGGTTTCCCCATTCAACTGCTTCATAGTCCGCCTGGCTGTGTGCGGTTGCCACTGCTTGCAGCTCTCTCTACTGCTCGCGCCAGACATCATGGCTCTGTTGAGCTCCCTCGTCCTTCAGTAATGCGATGGACACGGACGGGCGCTGCAACGGGTAGAAGATACTAACTGCACGATTATATATACTCGTTACTAAAAGCATTTTCAAAGATTTCCCTGCCTCCCACCAAGGCGAACAGGGTTCAATCCCTGGCCGGGTCACCGGATTTTGGCAAATGTGGGAATCATGCCAGACGATGTCGTTGGTTGGCGGGTTTTCTTGGGGATCTCCCGTTTCCCCCACCCCTTCATTCCGGGGCCGCTCCATGCTCACCTCAATCACCCACATCGGCTCTCAAAACCTCGCTGTTATGAGCAGCCCAAATCTCTTCACTCTCTCCAAGTTTTCCGTTAGATGATTTCACACTTAAGCCTGGTTCAGTTCACATTTCCAACGATCACGCCAAACGAAGCTGTCCAAATGTAAACAGATATTCAGCATTAACATTTTAGTGTATGGGTGAAAGCTTAGTTTAAGAATATAGGATTGCGATGCAAATGCACCACAAGTAACTATAAGCTAAATATATTTTCATTTTATTGTTTGGTAATAAGAAAATGTAGCAAACATTTTATGAAATAGGCCTAATTTTAAAGTTGTCTCAGAGATACGTTTTGAAGGAAAGACTGCATACTTGTTCTGTACTTTGCACGTAGAGACGATAACGAATGTGATGCTCGTGCTTGGGTCGTCCTCAGCGTCTCGCCCTTCTGGACAAAATACGTACTGTTAGGCGGAATGCTTAATGAGCGAGTGAAGAGATTTGGGCGGCTCTTAACACCGGGGTCTTGAGAGCCCTTGAGGGTAAAGCGAGAAGAGTATGTAGCAGCGCCGGAATGCGAGAGTGGCGGAGATGAGAGATCAGTGAGAAAACCTACTGACCAGCGGCATCGTCCTGCACGATTCCCACATGCGAAAATCCGGAGGTGACCTCGTCGGGAATTGAACCCGGTTCTCCATGGTGGGAAAAGAGTTGTCTAACTACTACACCGCCATGGCCCCAGGAATGCTTAACGTTCACTATCGGATTATAGATGTTATGTCATATACGCAATGACGTCGTAACAACAAATTTGTAATAACATGCTAAATACAAGTGTTTTTACGTATGTTAATATTAGCGCTACGCTTTAAACGGTTATGTCTGCCTAAAAGCGCTTAATTTAAAGAATATTTTATTAAAAGGAATAAAAACATTGTAGCTGAAGAAACCGGTTAAAAATAATAGCCGAAAACATGACTTTGCTATGTCATGAACTGAACATAATGCAGGTAAATTATCTGTAATATTTAGGGGCGGAAAATATTTCGAAATGAGACGACACTGCACACCCAATTGCAGGGATATTTGTACAAGAATGACTGAAAGCTTTCCAAGTGACCTATAAGATTGTTTGGCCTAGTTACGGAGCAGACATGTATACGTTCGCTCGACCAGGTCCGGGTCAGCGTTCAAGAAGAACGCTACTGTCTGCGCCAGACGTTGTGGCACTTGTCTGAACGTGGGTGCGGGGGTTTGTTGGGGAGAGTTGAAACAACTACATATGCGACTCTGGCTTTGTATCATCCGACCTAGAAACATTACTCCATCACATTCCTATTAAACCGCCGATATAGTTTTCAATAGATGTCAGGTAATTTTTAGGAATATATAGAAAGGCTATTTATAGAAGTGAAAGGGACGTAGTAAAAAAGTATGAGTAAGTGTTATGACCGCGAGGCTAAATAGGTATGAGTGTTAAGACATACTGATCAACAAAGTAGCTGATAGGGTTGCCAACAATTCTGGCATCAGTAACAGGTTTATCCAGAGAATAATGAAGGCTTGTGGTATGGTAGTCCATATATATTGCCTTGTTCGATATCACGTGATACATATGAATATGGCAGCTATAAATTCACCACATAAAAATTGCAGGCATATGTGCCTACTAGAAGACATATGGTATAATGGCCAAATCGCCTTATTCGAGGTCACAAGTTGAAGCTAAAGACATAAATTTGGCTGCGATAACTTCAGTGGATTGAAAAGGGCATACAACTATACATATAAGAATTCTAAAGCATGTATTTTTTCTCTAGTTTTGGGTCTTAAAGTCATTAAAGGCGATGGGGCTACGGCTCAGGCCTCCTGCATCTAATAGGTGGTAGTTGTTAGTAATATAATATTTTTGTTGACTTTTATGTCTTTTTCTCGAGTTTTTGTTTTCAAGGTCATTCAAAGTCATGAGGTAAAGGTTAATTTCACCTACATCAATGTGGTCATAATAGTTAGTAATGTAATATGCTTGTTGACTTTCATGCATTTATTTTCGATATTTTGTTTTCAAGGTCACTCAACGTAATGGGGTCAAGGTCAAGGTTGCCTGCATCCAATATGGTGGCCGTAGTGTGTAATGTATAATGCGTGCTGACTTTTATGTATTTTATTAAGATTGTTGGTTTTCAAGGTTATTCAAGATCATGGGAATAAGGTCAACATTAGTATGCATCTATTATGGTGGTAGTTGTTAGTAATGTAGTGTGCTTGTAGACTTTAATGTTTTTTTATAGAATTTTTGTTTTCAAGGTCATTCATTGTTATGGGGTCAAGGTTAAGGTAGTCTGCACCTAATATGATGGCAGTAGTCTGTGATGTAATATGCTTGATGATTTTAATGTATTTTATTCCGAGATTTTGTTTGTAAGGTCATTCAAGGTCTTGATGTCAAGGCAAAGGTAGTCTGCATCTAATATGGCGGTAATAGGTAGTATTGTAACGTGCTTGCTGACTTTTATGTATTTTTCTCTAGTTTTCATTTTCTACGTAATTTAAGATCACGAGTTCACAGTCAGGTCAGCTGCATTTAATATGGTTGTAGTAGTTAGTTGTAATATGCTTGTTGATTTTTATGTATTTACTCTCGAGATTCGGTTTTCAAGATCATCAAGGTAATGGGGTCAAGGACGATGGTACTACATCCAGTATGGCATGTGGTAATGAATTATGCTTGTTGACTTTAATGTATTTTTTTCGAGTTTTAGTTTTCAAGGTCATTCGAGGTCATGGGTTTGAGGTCATGGTTACCTGCATCCAACATGGCTGATAGGTGATATCTACCATGATGGTGGTCGCCTACCTATATCGTGGTCGCCTACCAAGATGGCGGCTGCCTATCCAACATGGTGGCCACCTACCAAGATGGTGGATGTGTATGGGTGAGGGGTGACCTCTGGAAAGTTCATTTGTAATTACATTTCTAAACGATTTTTAATAAGTATTTAATTAATTTTTAATAAAAATTATTTATGGATTTATAAAATTACTTTAGAATACATTTTTTATAATACATTTCTTAGTATTTTTTTTTAAGTTTTATAAATATCTTTTTAATAAATTGTTGATGATACATTTTTAACAATTTATAAAATATGTTTTTAAGTAATTTAAAAATTAAGGTTTAGTACATTTAATTATATACTTTTTGAGATTTTAAAATTTTGTTTTGGAATGTTGTCGAATTTTTTTACCTTTGGGATTTTTGGGTCAAATGTCAAAGGTCAAGGGCAAAGGTCCTGGTCCTGCTCTCCTGACCCTGGAGTCTCTGATCCCGGTCACCGGGGTCGTTGATCCTTGACCCTGGGTCGCTGATCCGTCTCACTGCTCTACCCAGGGTCACTGATCTGCCTAGGAAAATGGGAATTTTTTTAAGGGAAAAGGGACATTTCTACTGAAAATCTAAATTTTTAGGGATATTTAGTCAATTTTGAGGAAAACGTGGAAATTTTGAGGGAAAAAAAGGGAAAAAAGGGAAATTCCAACATGGCGGCGGGTGGTTCCTCCGCCCCTATCCCCCATAACTTTGCGCCAAAGTAATTTCTATATATACTATTCACAACATTACAAATTAAATTGTTATTGTGAATTTATTAATTTTCTGATTTGCACTACCAAATCTAATAAACGAGGAGAAAGGGTTAGAAAGTAGAACTAATTGTTGATAAATCATTAAATATTGTTAAACAACCACTGCGAAATGGAACTTGCGTGGGTCAGGACGGACCTTCCTGTACGACATTTTGGAATTCTGGCTCAGTAACTTTTCATTAGACTGCATGTCATATTACTAATCTTTAAAACGTACCTCCATTCCCCCAACCCTTTACGTAACTATAACCTATACGATTTTGGTAGGTATGAGGTCAAAGTGCGAGGACTTCAAAGTCAGATGTTGGTAGATGTGTTTTAAATGAAATGCGATGCTCTATCTCTATTTGCGTACCTATTTCTTACAGGCACTGTATACGGACTTCCAACTGTTAAATTTTCGGTTTTTGGTCAACCAATTTGGACTCAAACTTAGAAACTACAATACCTTATCCCGCAAGGAAGGTAATTCTTAAAAGAAACATTAATTTAGAAAATATTTATATGCGTGAATGTTTTGTGTGTAAGACTGTCCAAGATGACGCAAGTTTTAAATTGATATATATTTTGCTTATTTTGTAATTGTGGGACTGACAACGATTTATAAAAAAATTCATATATAGAATGTTGACGAATCATGTTTGTGATCACAGTGTGAATATTCTCGAACAAATGGTAGTTGTGTACGACACAATGTCTAGCATTCGCATAACATGGCGCGAAACATTGAGAGGCCAATTACTAGAAAGCACACTTACACATGTATCCATCAATCAGTTAGGTGACTGGTCGGTGTGGTGTCTGCCAGCCACCAAGTATTTCCAATTGGGTTACTTGTCATTAATAGAACGAATCGCCAATGGAGGCAGTTCGGTGAGAAACCACATCATGACAAAACACTTCGAGTTGAACTGTCGAGCTTAGATGTAAAGGTACTATAGACTGTTCGCGCCAAAGTGAGCTCTTAAATTCTTTTCGTAGTGGTGCTATAACACACACATTAAACATGCAAGCAATTTTATTTATACTTCAGTCCGTGTATAAATGAAAATAAAAACTGAGTTACGTCTTAATACGTAATCTTTATTGACATTTGGGCGCATACGTCCATATATAAAATGCGACAGGCATCAAGAAGTGCTCACATTAATGCGAATAGTTCCCTTCGAAATATATCTAGTAGTTCGTTGCATGTATTCTAAATGTTATTATGTTTTAAAAGGTGAATATTTTGAATATTTTTTAATAACCGTAGATCTTTCAAGAGACTATAATCACTCCCGCAGATAATACTGTAGTAAATTTGTGCCATAACACTTTAATAGTCAATAACTATTTACTGTAATGCAAATTTGGTTAAGACATGCCTGTGCACGTAAATAGGCCTTTACTTTATGAACGGAACAAAACAGGAACAGGAAAACTGTGCGGAATATTTTGAGGACAAGCTAAACTTTACACACTTATAGACCTAATCTACCTTTTCATTGGATTACAGTTAACAAGGCTTACTCAGGAATGTGCGAAGTAAATACGAAACTGGCAAGGAAAGATTTTGGGTTCACGTGCTGAATGTTTTAGAGTAATATTGGCCACATACTGGAGAAACAAACAGTTAATATACAGTAGTTGATTGCGTATGCATTGGACTGTGAAGTCTAGACTACAGCCCATTCATTTCGAGACATTTCATGGTCTCTAATTATCATACATATGAAAACATTGTCCCGTATGATGTATTATTTGATTTTTTTAGTGATTATCACTTTATGTTTTCAAAGATCTCGTGTGTGTTGGCAAGGGGAATTATTACGTAACACCTCCTTTCATATTTACAATTATGAATGATTTAGAAGTAACTTTTTCCAGTGGTCCAATGTGGTCTGTTCAAATTTATAATTTACTATTTGTTTCTCAGATCTGATACAGGCTAGGTTATAATCCCGAAGGTTTCGCCACTAATTTACTTTAACTGCTTTACATATAATGTATTGGAATATATTCGGACAAAACTGAGCTCACAGAACTATTATTCGAGTTCTTTATCCTTTTTCCTCCAAAGCCATGTTTCCTGCAGCAGTTAGCCACGCCCACTCCGCGGTACGCGCCTGTGACTGGGGCAGCCTGCTAATCATACCCGAAGTGGGACTTAGAAATATTTTCAGCTACACGAGATCGCTCATTTTTTGTGACGAGAAGTGTATATGCTTCGAACGTTTCTGAATAGCACCATCTGTGCTTTGTAGTCGCAATATTAATAAAAGTCCTGTATGAATGAAAAATTAACCTTTGCACTGAAATGTGAGACAGTGAAAAAATGTATCATGAAGTGACAGCAGCTCTTTCGGAACCAGTGTAAGCGTACCGATTATTTCAACTACTGAACTTTGTTGTCTTATCAGTTATTCATAAGGATTCTCAGCATGTACAGCTGCTCCAAAAGACTGATTACCAGATCATCCTGTGGAAAACACTTTATAATTGACACCTTCGAACAAATGGAGTCCCCTAGAGGTTTAATTCTGTGCCGGGTTTTACGTCTTTGCGCAGAAAGCCTGGGAGTCAAATGGGTGCTGAAATGATGAATCACACTGAGGGCGTGTGTCTAACCGCCGTCTCTGTATTTCGACTTCTCTCTGTTGCACGAGCTTGACGCCTCAGCCGCCGACGATTTTCTAGCCATTATTCTGCGTGATATGCAACTGGACGTGATATGTCCATGATCTCCAGAAAACAATTTTTTTTCCGAGTAAATAACTAACTTTCACTGGTAAGACTTCACGACGCACTCTACCTGAAATGGGGCCACGGTGCCTGAGCGATTAGCACGCTCGCCTCCCAACCAAGGCGAACCGGGTTCAATCGTCAGCCGGGTCACCGGACTTTCGCAAGTGGGGAATCGTGCCGGACGATAAGGTTGGTAAGCGGGTTTTCTCAGGGATCTCCCGTTTCTCCTGCCCTTTCATTCCGGCGCCGCTCCATCTTCACTGCAATCACCCTCATCGGCTCTCAAGACCTCGCTGTTAAGTGCCGTCCAAATCTCTACACTCACTCTACCTGAAATGCCACGCGTACTGCATATTGCTTCCTGATTCCCACTTCTATGGTGACACGACGGCAAATTAATTCCACTCTCCACTACTATACGTAGAATACTTGCAGTTTGTACTGCATGTACCAATGAGCTGCTTTTTGACAAATCGTGTCTTTCATAGATAAAAGCACTTAGGAACTGAATGGTCTATCGGTCGAAGCCAAATTAAACAGCAACGTGCCAGTGGTATAAGGGCACTGTCTATGACTGGATTTTTTTTTTTTTTTTGCCTGTCCGAGGTTTGGAAGCGAAGGAACATTAAGGATGACCAAGGCAGGTGGATCGGCTATCTCACCACCTCTGTGTGCAAAGAACTGGTCCGGGTTCGCCTCTAAGAAACTTTCAGAGGTGCTTCTTTGTTTTACGGCGTAATAATAAGGATTAAGGTGCGCTCTTTCAACTTTAAAAAAAAAAGTATTAGTATAGTAAACGAAAACTTGAAACTAGCATTCGAGTGTGAAAAGTTTCTATAGCGCTGTTCGTAAGGTACGTTATCATTCAGCTATGTTGAGAATTTAAATGAAAAATATATTATAGTAACTCTGCACGAAGTTTGCCGGCCTGAGCACACGATAGGGCTGTCCAAATTTAGTCTGCTGGGTACTGAATTCTCGAATATTTTTCTGTCCCAGATAAGAAACCGCAGCCGTAAAATATTTTATATCCCAGCAGGAACATCCTATAAAAGCAAATCTCGCAGCATTTTCGTAAGCCTGCAGCACCTATTGTGAACATCTGCTTATAGGCTGGTCACAATAAAGTGAGCACTTTTGAAAACAACCTTAGAAAAGAGTCACCGCTCCTATCTGCACATATTTTAACGGTCGCACTGAGTGACATGCGCCCAGTAAAGTTGGTAACTATGGATGGAAAGTAGTTCCATAGGTTAGCGCCAAATAAAAAATGTTAGGAAACCATTTGTGGTAACCACAATTATTTCTTTGGCTTTCTATTTTTTTTGTGCATCGAAGTGTAAAAATGAGTAGATTTGTAAAATATTGACTTTCCTGATAATTTCATAGTTTCACTTGACTGACGCATGAATAAAGTGATGAGGCCCATGGCAATGTTAATTTTACATACGGCGGAATAGTACAGAACATGCATACAATTAGTTCTTAAGCTGGGCTTTCAAAAGTGCTCATTTTACCGTGAATAGTCTACCCGGTAAAACGTCGAACACTTGTTAGTACCATATAATCACAAATTGATCAGGCGAATGTATGATAAGGAACAAGTAGCGTAATCAATCAGAATCCTGTGTAGGTTATGGGGGTCGCAGTGGCGCAGCGGCTAGAGCGCTCGCCTCCCACCAAGGCGAACCGGGTTCGATTTCCCGCTGGGCCACTCTCAGATTTTCGCACGGGGGAATCGTGCCGGACGATGCCGCTGGTCGGTGGGTTTTCTCGGGGATCTCCAATTTCCCCCGCCCTCTCATTCCATACTTACCTCAATCACCCTCATCGGCTCTTAAGACCACGCTGTTAAGAGCCGCCCAAATGTCTTCACTCACTCAATATACGAGCGGCCCGAACGTATCCACTCCACTCCGTGCAGGACGACTCATCCGCGAAGGAAATGTTTCCAGGCTGCGCCGTGCAGAGCGCGTCCCGTACGGAACATGGGGTGTTTGCTGTAGATCGACTATGACGCGACACTAAGCGCAGCCTCGTTGACGGGCGAGAGACATATGAGGGTCAGAGGTGGATCGACTCGCGAGGCTCTCTGATAAAACTCCAGCTGCCGGGACGAGACGCGCCGCTGGCGGGAAAGGTGTTGGGTAATTAATTAAAGCCGATACGAGGCAAGCGCAGGGCAGGTGGGGCCGATTGACATGTCTCGGAAAGAGGAGGGGAGAGGAGGAGAAAGGAAGAGAGAACAACATTGAAATATGCTTCTCAGATTACCTGTTCACTGCGGCCGTGCAGGTAGTTGGACAATGGCCAAACTTCAAGAGTGATGTGATATCTGTTCTGCAGGACCAACGCATTTTTTTCAATAGCAGGTGCATAAATATTGCAGAGGCTCCAAAACACTCTTTCAGACTTTGCAACGGATTATTTTGTATATCTTTCTCATGGTTGGCTGAAAACTGTCTGAAATAAAACTAATAAATATAGACATGCAAAATTCGCAATCATTTGAAGACAGAATAGACTTCAAACTCATATGCGTTTGTATTTTTCTTTGCCAATGGACTACAGCTGGTTGGGCACGCCCTGGATAGCCTTAAATCAATCGGAAATATGTAACGAAAATATAGCCCAATCACGTGCCACTTAGTCAAAAGGGACAATGGCTCCTTGCTTTTGCAGAAGCCAATAAACAGATGGCACCGACTCTGATGTTTATAGGGCGATGAAATCTAGCGTAATGTCAGATAATAACGCGAATTTTGCATGTCTTTACTAATAAAGTTCGTGCCCGTAAATATTTACATTTAATAGGCTGAAACACTGGGAAGTGCTTGAAAATGTAAAGTCAAGTGAGCTACTGGTATAATGCATTCACGGTTACTTCGCACTTTTCTAAAGCCTTGCTTAAGTTCTACTTCCAGAGTATTCCTCCGCCTCATGCAAACAAGTTTTAACAAGTCTAGATAATTACGCGAAAGGACAACGCACCGATTGCGTGCTCACTCAGTTGTAATAATATTTTGCACGAGAACTATTTCCTACTAGGCGCTACCAACACACTTTTTTTTCTCACTGTATTCAAATTTATTATAAATGATATATTATAATTTATAAAAAAATATAGGTGAAACTTCAATTCAACGAAAAATAAGATACTTTTATGTTAACAGAGTTATAAAACGGTTGTGATACATGGCTTACTTGGGAAATAACTAAGTACGTCAGCCATGGGGTTATTTTTCAAAGGTCTGATCAAAAAAGAGCGAAGAAACCACGAATAGACTATATCCGCAGAGGTACTTCAGTCAACAGAGTAACAGATCTTCCAACTAGCAAGTCTGAATTACGAAGTTCGAGCCCAGAGGACGACGGAACTCAATCAGCTTCCTTTCTGTTGAGACGGTAGATAAGGTAGATAAGACATAACGTCTCATTGACAGCGAGATCATTAAAGCTTCTTACACAATAGAAAACTTCAGCAATTGACTTTACGTTTCCTTTCCTCTGACGAAACCAGCAATACGCAATAAAATATTTGTAAAGTCACAGTTCAGACAATTGAACATCGGTTCTACGAGCTTTGTAAGTGTCGTGCGTGTTGGAGGCGATCATCGTTTACTTTATAGTATCGCGAAACCACTTTTTTGAATTTGGCGGGAGACACCACAACGAGTGGTAATAAGACACGATTAAAAAAGAACAGTGATAAAGGACACATGGTTATTTCTGCATGGTGGAAAAGAAGCCAAGGGAAATCACTTTATTTATTTATTCATTCGCATCCCGTATTCCAATACACTTTTGAAAGGATTTGTCAATTATTATTTCTTTTTAATATTTGTTATACATTATGGATATTTACACACAATTACATTAACATAAGAATATATAACAGACAAATAATATAATTAACACACTTCTTAATACTAGCAGCTCTACAAACATGTAAAGACTACATTTTGGTTGCCGTACAAGTTATTATAATTCACATACAGATATATATTAAAGTATAATTATGTAAAGTCTACATTAGATTGAAACACAAGGTACTACATGAAGTCTCCTTATATCAGTCTTGTTCTGCATTATAGAAATTCATCTTTATTTAAGTATTCTTCTACAGAATAGAAGGCCTTATTTAGAAACTTGGATTTAACAGTTATTTTTAAGTACTGTAACATAATTAATTGACTTCAAATGACTAAAAAGGTTATTTATTAGTTTTTCCCCAGCATAGTATGGATTTGATGTAAACTTTGAGGTTCTGTAATAATGGTTTTTAACTTTTTGAATGTTTTTCATGCAAAAAAGAATACTACGGTACATAAACATTCCATGGAAGAGTGATAATTTTGTTATTTATAAACTAGGGGTTAGTCCGTGACAGTGTTTTTAGTATTATCACGTGCCTAGAACAGTTACGATGTTACAAAATTGTGTTATCATACAAAGACTGAAAAAAAAATATGATGTGAAATTAACTCAACATTGGATATAGTTCTATCCACTAAGCCACTGCGGCACCACTTGCAATCGCTCTAGCCACTTTGCCACTGAGGCCCCACATGGAATCTCTCTTTCCACTGATCTACTAAGGCCCCATTTGATATATATCTATCTACTTGGCCACTGCGACCCCACTTGAAACAGTTCTATCTACTAGCCACTGTGGCCCCACTTAATATAGTTCTATCCACTGAGCTACTAAGGCCCCACTTGGAATCGTGCTATCCACTGAGCCACTGTGGCCCCACTTTACTAACTCAACATTGACGCGAGACATTTAAAGTAAACAAAAATGGCATTCCATTACCTTCATATCTCTATACAATATTCTCTATGCATTAATACAAAACTTTTCAAAGGGAAAAAGTAATTAAAAAATTAGTTTTTTGGGTAAAAGGTGACTTCTGTATTTTACCCTTAGGATTCGCTCTGCAAAATTTGAATAACTTCTGTTGAGTTTCAAGGGACTTAGAGGTATTAAATACGTACAGACAGACAATGGCTTCTTTTTTTCTTATTACTTATTAATCTCACTATAGTCTTCTGTAATCTAAAAGCCTTTTTCCATTTTGTCACTTTACCCCAAAATATGATTCCATAATTTATTATGGACTGAATATTTGAGAAATGGTATGCAAGTATTGAATTATTATTACAAATCTTTTTTAAGATATGTACCGCAAAACACACTGAACACAGTTTTTTACAGAAACTATCAACATGCTTAGTCCATGTTAAATTACTGTCTACAATGAGCCCTAGAAATTTAGTACTATATACTGTTTGTATGTGTATGTGTATATATGTGGCCTATGTATATCTAATGAGAACACTGATAAATACCGTTATTTGAAATTCCCATTATAACAAAATTCTTCGCTAACTGACTAAGCTTGATTAGTTGTTTCTGTCCTAATGAAAGCCGAACAAGTAAAATCAAACTGACCGAGCAAGTAGTAATAGTAGTAAACACTGAACTATTATTCTGCAGGGCCGGGTTTAAATCCCTGTCCAGGCATCCTCATATTTCAGCTGTCCATGGTTTCCTGACATAACTCCAGTCAAATGCCGAGATGGTTCCTAACTGAATGCTATTGCCGGTTCCTTTTTCAGTTCCCTTGAACTATGTTGTAGTCGGGGGCTATGGTAGAGTAGCGGCTATAGTTCTCGCCGCCCACCAAAGCTTCCGATTTCGATTTCCGGCCGGGTTACACTAGAATTTTCACATGTCAAAAACGCGGCAGACATTACCATTGGTGGGTGGGGTGGCTTTTCTAGGGGTTCTGTACTCTCGTTCCACACGTAGATGTTTTCCATCACTGTTCCATGTTCACCTCACTTCGTCCTAATCTGCTTTTAAAGTGCCATATATATCCCCCTGTCCTTAATGACCTCACCGTAGAGGACTGTGAAACCATACAAAATTGCAGTTAAAGAAATTAGTGTTTCTCGCGAGCAGGTTGTAAGATTTTCCAAAGTTTCTTAGTTGTAGGTTATTCTACTTTTTGGTTCCCATCAGCGTAAAATCACCCTTTTTATCTCAGTACTTACTCGGATTTTCTGCACAGTGTTTGGGACAACAGCTAAGAGAAGCTACGTTTATAAGTCTAGATTTAGAGCTACAATAGCTCTCATGTGTCCTCAGAGAACTCTGGCAAAGTGTTTTGAAGCTGACAGAATAGAGCTGATATTTGTCTCTAATTAGACCTGGAATACTCTTAAAATATTATGTAACTAACTCAGGACCGTTTACATTGGGAACACAGTTTAGGATGAGAGAAGGTGTCAGTAGAGAGTATTTACTGATAATCAGAGGCCACAATTAGTTGATGCTATGTCGGAATCACATTCCAGCAGTATTAATTTTTCATATGGTGAAAGATACAGAGCAGAGATACTGAGCAGTATTCATTAACTGTCAATTTTACTTGTGGGGTCACTCCCGGATTTTCTCATGTAGGAATCGTGCCTGGACGATGCAGTAGGTCGACGGGTTTTCTCGGAGATCTTCGGTTTCCCCTCTTCCGCGTCATTACATTCCAAGGCGCTTCTCCGTATCCGCCTCATTCATCTCTCATCGGCTCTAAAGATCTTAGCTTAGATGATAAGAGCCGTCCAAACATCTTATTAACTTATTCTGTAATATTAACGTAATTATTCATGACACCAGCGACTGATTTGCAATGCCAAAATTTAATATGATCAAGTTTTATTTAATAACATATCATAGACGTATAATACACTAGAGGAGGGGGTGTGACGTCATAAAAGTGTGTTCAACATGGAACAATGTTTTGTTGAAGTCACGTGACAGATTCCGAACACGCCATTCGCTCCCTGGAGCGTGACGTCACGAAGGTGCGTCCAACAAGGTTCGCCATTGCGCAACCTTCCTAAGGTCACTTGACCCATATTGAACACGCCATTTCTTACAGTCTCTTATAGCAGACGCCGCCTCTATCTATTATACCTCTATGGGTATAACATACCTCGATGATTATATAACATATTGTGAAGTCCGTGTTGTATGCTTTAACATTTACATGTTTATGAGTACCGTTTTCTTTGAGTTTGTAGCTGACAAAGGAAAAATTAAATAACGTTTTGGAACAGCCCGCGGTTATGGGAGATTTCGAGATCGCTGCGACCCGAAATTTTCATATTAGAATTCGTCAGTGTTTTCAATTATATATTTGGACCTTGAAGACATATATTTGTGAACAAATTACCCTGGACACAGTCTAGGGAGAGGCCATAAAATATTATCACTGAAATGGCGTGTTAAATAATCATGTTTTCGATAGCGACGTTTGTAGGGGCCGATAACGCAAATTGTGAAATAATGACTTTTCGTTTGATTAGACCCCCGAATAACCTAGATATCCAGAAGTCAACATATCGAAACAAATTTAGAGACGTAAGAAATATTTTAGTAACATTTTTGGCTTCCAAGTCATAGTTTGGTACAGTAACGTAGTTTTATGTCCGTGACCGCAAAACAGATAACTATTCAGTAACCGTGGCATCAAGTTTCTCATGCATCCGAAGCTGGTCGCGCTGAGAGAATATTATTTCGGAACTCAGTTTAATGCTTTTGAAGTATAATTAATTATTATTTTAATTTACTGACTTTTACGATAAGTCTACGAATATTTTCAGTGGCAGAATTAACACTTCCAAGTACATTTTATCACGTTATCGTGTCTTTCAACCATACGTTTTCAAGTTTATTCTATTCGAATGTGAGTTAAAATGATTTAGTTTCTGAATATCTGAGTCAATATTACAATATATAATATAATAATATATTATATTAAATAAGATACAGCAGAAAAGTTTTGATCTATTTATTTTTTTGGAGTTAGGCATTTTCCTGGGTGATATTTGTTAACGTTAAGTGTACGTTATATGAAAGAAAAGAAAATTTTAAATTCCCAATAATTTCAAACATTGAAATCAGTGATCTTACTCATCTTTTCGTACTTTTATTCATCATTATTTTATGCACAACTCACTCTATTGCGCCAAAAAGAAACTACTAAAAAACAAGACGCACGCGAAAATACACTATGATTCAGTTTTGATGACAAAAATTCAATTATACTAGTGATATAAATATAAAACCAATTTCTTAGCACACAGCAGAGCAAAGTGCTTGTTATGTGAGGACAATGTTTCTATGTGTAATTTACCTAGTCAGAATTAATTGATAAACTACAGAAGTATATCGTAAACGTGTTTGTCTGCCTAGTACCACTTCTCCCTCATACACTTCCTATTGTAAATGTTTTGAATTATAGTTTCTTAAATTGCAATTTTCATGATCATAGTGCGCGACTGTGAAAAAATCATGTATCACTTGCGTATTCAATCACAATTTGTGATATTCTGTAAAATCAAGGTTATCATCCGTTTATTATCGTCTGCAATCTATTCTACATTAATAACTAAATATGATCTGGCCAACGTATAAAACGTGGCTTCTCGCGAGTACTAAACACGGAATATTAATCTTCTAATCTATTCCACCATTATTTTTTATTCAGTAACTTAGAGTAGTATGTCCGTTAGGTAAGTAATCCTTAGAGAGTATTGAGCCAACATTACGTAACATGAATTAAAAGAAACTATACAATACAATTAACTAACTTGAATAAATAACGTTAATTTGAATAGGTGGTTCACAAATATGTCGGCACTTAAAAAATGGCATTGACAATTTTGAATATAAAATATCACGTAACTTAATATTTCACAAAGATGGGATTACGTAAAATAATAACTTTAATTCTATGATAATCAGTTATCTTGCCCTCGTAACAGTATGTAATTATTGTTTCCTTATCAGCCGTTTACATCACATATAACTTTTCACCTGGCACAATTTCGGGAAACCATAGAAAACCCTAATTAGGATAGCCGGACCGAGATTTAAGGCCAGGTCCTCCCGAAAGTGAGTTCAGTGTTTTACACCTGCCCCACCTTGTTCAGTCCAGTTGTACAGTACGTAGAAATAAGTTTGTCCAAAAAGTGTCCTGAGCATCTTTATAGACATTGATATGAATGCTGTTTATTAGCGGTGTAACAGAAAAACCTTTCCACATTTATTCAGGTATGAAAATGCAGTTTTGGCGGAAACCTATTAAATATATCTACCTACTTGTTAAAGAGTGTTAAATGCCTTAAAATATTATGCGTTAAACTAGCAAAACAGTTACAAGAAAACGTGGTAGTTTAAAAATTTCACAGAAGGAGCAGGCATTTTCTTCGAAGTAACATATGATGTACTGTTTAATCATACACAGATGCAAAGTGTTTACAGTTATGTGAGTGTCTAAAAGGGCAATGCTCAAAATATGTATTTTAAGGCCATATAGTATTTCTTTTTATACTATTGATAGATATCAAAGACCCAGAGAAAGCCTACTAGCTAACAGCAACATCAGCCTAGTTAAAAATATGCGAAAAATTCGAATTTGACTTCGTCTGGATTTGAACCTGTGCGAGCACTGTTAGCCGCTACACCACCTCGACAATTCCTGGATGAATAAAGCTCGAATTGCTAGTAGGGTATAAATAGATTACTTTACATAAAAACCAGTACATTAACAGACTAACTGGCCTTAGTTGCCATTGATAGAGCAGTTCTACGGTTGGTTGGTTCAGATGTATAAATGTGAGCTGCGAGTTGTTCGTTGCAAAGCCGTTCGCTGACTCACATCACAAGCATGCCACCTGCCTACAGATATCCTTATCTGCCTGCCTCTCACAGCAAATCTCTTAGGCATTGTGTTGCTAGTTCAAGGTAGCTCCGCTTAGATCACGCTGCGTAGTTGTAGCCTTATGTGGCGCTATCCTACGAGTAACTATAAAACCACACCAACAGCCCTTGCACGGTACAATTTTTTCTTCTACGCACTCTTAAGGACGGAGCAAGTTCCTCACAAACTTTCTGTCCGGACTGGGAATGGATCCCGGGCATTCCCGAATACGAGTCCAGTGATTTATCGCCGCAGCACCTAGCTCGGTGTCTGATGAGTACACGGGCTGATGACCTCCAGCATTGCCACGGGAGACAGCGAGGTCTGTGTTCTGAATCACGGGTAAGCCAACGATGTATCGCCGCCCTGGGATGTGGCCGTTGAGCGTGCAGGCAGTCTTCACGGCGCATGGGGAGCAGATTTATTATTTTTCTATCAGGTAAAAATTTAACCGTAGCCATTGTCACCTATAAGCCTTGCTGTATCACAACTTTTACTATTTTTGACCATGATGCAGTGATTTAAATAAGTGTTTAAGTAAACTTCAATTGTTACAAAAAATTTAGAAGCTAAAGAAGGGGAGAGAGGAAAAGAGAGTGTGCGTTTGTGTGAGCGTTTGTGTGTGTGTGTTTGTGTGTGTGTATGTTTGCAGCAGGACCTGATCTAGATTTTTGGTTGGGGGAGGGGAAGGAAGATCACTTCCCCTTTTTTTTTGTGCACGTGCAAGTCCAGACCTTCAAGTCTAGGCACTGGAATGACCGCTGTCTCGTTATAATTTTACTAAGCAATATAAATTACTCCAATAAAATCAGCAGTTCAAAAGATGCTGATATCATTTCCTTTCAGTTTTAAATCATTCGCAAAAGAGTTAAACATTAATTTGAGATTTTTTGGGGAGGGGCAAGGAATCATGACCCATGTGAACACTCCCCGTAACACCCTCCCCCCCCCCAACTCACCCTTCCTCGGACTATTGCATAGCAAACAGAAGCGTTATAGTATTATGGTTTACTGTTAGACGCGGAAAGACTTAAACCCTTCTGATTATAGCGGTATTGTAGTGGGTTCCGAACTTCTTGGTAATGCACGAGGTTCTCATGAAGCGAGTCACGGGGGAACTGATCGCGAGCTATCACCACGTGAGAGTACGTCATCGCGAGCAAGACCCTGTACTTGGCAAGGCCTCCGTAACGTCCAACTCTATTAACTAAGAGCATATTTTCCAAACACTCTGTCTCCTGGAGCATTCTATTTGATTTAATTTAATGCATTCAATAATTTTTGAAAACTTTACTTCTCTGTCGTAAGGGTTTTTACGTCTCTCTTGGCGGTTTTTCCCTTGCTCTTCATAGTTAAGACTAGCTCTAAGTACACTTAGGGAGGTAGTCATGGCCTCAAAGTGCAGGCCATGGCTGCCGAATCCCTCTTTGCTCGATGCACGTCTCCTTGCATGATTTCCCTTCCTTGTATGCGTAAGGGGTTAGCCCTGAGACGCAATAAAATCCCGCCCTACCTTCGGGCCTTAAGATCACATAACACTTTGAATAAGGTAGTTTAGAAAAAAAAAAAAGCTCCTCCGTAGCGCAGGTGGTTCCGGATTCGAGTCACGGGTAAGGCGTGGCTGCCGATTTGTGTTCGTCTGAACAGTGTTGTCTGAGTCAATGTCCATGATAATTGTCATTGATAATTACAATTTTCACTGAAAGCCTTAAGGGTAAACCAACGGAAAAACAAAAAAAAAATTGTTATAGGCAAAAAAATTGGTGAAAGGTATTGAACTGGCTTGCGGGGGAAGGGAGTGAATGCTTCCAGCGAGTCCGTTCTCACCTCGTCGTGGTAACGTCGAAATTTTTTTGGGAAGTGATAACCTATCGCCGTGTTGCGTTCTTCACTCCCGTGGTCCACACAGAGATGACGCAAAGCTTCCAGGCATTATTTAACTTATCAAATGTCTTATTTCGTTACAAAAAACTGACTAATCGCAACATAAACCTGCAGAAGTTATTTACGTGAAGCAGTGTTCAACGCAGAATCATACTGTGTGTATTTCAGAGTCAGAAGGAAACTGTTATTCGAGGTATATGACATGACATAGCTTCACTAAACCCCGGAGCACATGTTCCATACCTGATTCCTCACTCACGCCAATCTACTAGAGGAACTACGATCTTATGAACGCCAAAAGTTATAACAATTAAATATCGCACTAAATATGACATCGAGGGTATGCTTATTTATTATTACGGTTTCTGTATTGGCGGTTTGAAAGCGATAACTTTGAAAAAAAAACGGAGAATTAATGCTTGTCGCCTTGACCGAAAAAAAAAATAAATAAAAAAAAAAGGATCTTATGGCAGCGTACACGAACCTGAAGTATACGCTGTTCACAGTAAACTTAGAACTTTTGTATTCACACGGTGTGTTCTTTCGCCATATGTAAAATTAAACTGGCATGGACCTTATCACTTTATTCATGCGTCAGCCTAGTGAAACTGTGAAATTATTTAACAAATTAATATTTCACAAATATGCTAATTCATCCACCTATAGGCGCTTAAAATTACAGAAAACGAAATAAATAATTTCATTATTCACACATGTTTACAAAATAATTGTAATTTATCGTAAAGCCATGGAACTAATTTTTCGCCGTTGTGACTAACTTTACAGGGTCATTGCCATTCAGTGTGCGAGTTAAAATATACGGAGGTAAGGAACAGTGAAAATTTCCAATGGTTGATTTCAAAAGTTCTTAGTTAATCGTCAACAGCGTATGGGTATTGTCAAATAACGTAGTTTCGGGCATTTCACTGGTAAGACATGTTTTCTAGAAAATGGAAAGTGACGTCGCACACGTTATTCTAGTTTCTTACACGAAATTTGGTTATTAAAAATTCTATTAAGGATTAGGATCTTATTTACACTCCAAGCAATTTTTCGGAAATCTACCACGTCACTGTGCAAACGAATGATTGGCAAAGTTTTTCAACGCACTTCCACGGTATAGTCTATTCACGGTGTCTTCACGCTTTCTGAATCAACCCTTTGAAAAAACACCCCATGTTTGACGTGTTTAGTTGTTTCCTATATATGCCATGTATCACACGCGTTTTACATCTCTGTTAACATGAAAATATCTTATTTTTCATTAAATTGAAATGTTGCCTGTATTTTATTTATAAATTATATTAATTCATTTGTAATAAATATGAAGAAAACTGTGAGAAAACACGTGTGTCGGTAGCGCCTAGTAAGAAATAGGTCCCGTGCAAAATATAATTGCAACTGAGTGCGCACGAATCCAGTGCGTAGTCTTTTGGTGTAATTTTCTAGACTTAAATAAGCTTAGTTTGCGCAAGGTGGAGAGATATTCTGGAAGTAGATCTTAAGCAGGGCTCAAAAATTTTTGAAGTAACCGTTAAGGGATTATAGCAAAATTCGATACACAGGCTGCTGTCGTAGTTTCGCTCGTGTGCGTGTGGGCATATTTCGAGATGGCAGCAGTCTGAAAAAGCTGTTCCTGGCGAACGATGTTGCAGGGCGGCAACGCATTTCAAGCAACAAGTAGGAGGACCGCCGTAAGTCTGTAGCTGAGTAAGGGTTGGTTAATAATCTACAAGCACAGGCGCAGAACATAGAACGTAAACTTCCACGCAACCAGAAATCTTGTAGGAAATTTATTCACAATTGAGAACATATGTGGTACTTTTAGCCAATGAAATTTGAATTTTCGTAACAGATTGTGATATTTGATTGAAAATGGACAATGATTTAAAAATATTTGGCATATTTTATTTTCTTTAAAACACTTGTATTTGCGATAGTATGGATGCGGTTAGCCATTATCAATTTTCGCTAGTCAATTTTTACCAGTGGCAGCCTATTCCAAAATACAGTTTATCAATTTTTTTTAATTAAATTTTTTTGGTATATTGGATTTCTAACGTTCTTTTGTCGAAAAAATCTCCAATATTTGGCTACCAAAATGTTCTTTTTACCCATTAGAATTGAGAATGATAGTTACCTGCGGTTCCAAAGTGTCTCTTCTTCAGAAGCTTTATACAAAATAGTAGTTGAAGAATGTATCTCTTAGTTCAGAAAAATTAGGCCTATCTATTTATTAATATGGCGTCGTGTGTCTTTGGCCCTCCACTTCCATGGTGTCTGTCTGTCCAACGTTTACTATTACAAAGCGTCCTCTTGTCCTTAATATACATTTCCAAAACGCCTCTGCTACAAATTGTCCCTTGTCTAACATGTTATTGTCTTTTATGCAAACTATTAGGTCTTGATAGATAAACTTCATTAAGCATCAATTAACTAATAAATAATATTGAAGAGTGAAAAGATTTCAAAGGCATTAGCTCGTAAAGTAGTGTCACGATGTTTGTTTTATCCTCCAAAAGTTTGGTTAAATGGACAAACGCCGTTTAGGAATTGTCCCTGTTATTTCCTCTAAATTGATATCGTGCCACATTACTTCGTCTCTGCAGCATTACTGTCCCTCCATTTTTCATAGGAACTTCGTCGAAAATTTTACACTCTGCTCTGATTTACGTTTTCTTTGTGCGCTATGTCAGAAACTCTCATGGGCACGACCTGTTACGCGCAGTTGTGAGTCAATAGGTTCGAAACATAGACTAAAGGTGAGGGGGACCGATTCTTCGTCTTCTTCGCATATTCTCAAAACTGACCTACCCCATACCAACACAACCGTCAAAGTCACATGGTCAACAATAATTAACGTACAGTATTTGTTTATATCTAAATTTTCAAAAGACAAGCACTTTTATATGAATAAAATATTTTTACCAATTTGATTTTAATCAAACGGCGTTATGAAGTAGGGACCACGTTGGTGAAGTTGTCAGACTACTTGCTTCCAACCAAGACGAGCCGGGTTCGATTCCCGGCGGAGCCGCTCCCGGACTTTCGCATGTGGGGATCGTGCCGGACAATCCCGCTGGTAGGCGGGCCTTCTCGGGGATCTCCCTTGCATTCCGGTACCGCTCCATACTCACCCCGCTTCGCCCTCATCGGGTCTCAAGAACTCGATGTTAAGAGCCGCCCAAATCTCTCCACTACACTCCATTTCAAATCGGCGAGAGGAAGTTTACAAACATCTGAAAGCTCTTGTTTGCTAATGCCCGGATGCACCATTAGCAGTCCTGAACCAAGATCATAAGATCTTGGTTCAAAGATGACCTTCAGTTTGATCCGTGTTCAAAGTACGAGTGTTGCACCAACAGAGTTCTGATCTTAGATCATCTGATCTAGGTTCAAAAATGGGATTGAGATGAAACACTGTTTGTGACTGGCTCTCATTCCGTGACGTCATGATGCAACTGTTTATTTGGAGGTTCAGAGACAATTAATACGTTTTTGAGGATATTATCTCTTAAGACTAGGATGTTTTACTATATGTTAAATGCATTGAAAAAAACTATGTTTCAGTTGTTTTGTTTGATTGGAAACACTTTTCACACATATTTATCGTTATTTTTAATACCAATATTATTAAAGAAGGTAGTGTACATAGACCTAGACGGTACGATGTTTTATTTGTTTTAAGTACAATAATTATTGCACGGGCTTTACTGAATAATATTCAAGTGTGTATAATGTTGTTTTGAACTCCCAAAAATAAAAGTGTTCTTAGCGCTATCTGTCGGCGTATTTTTAAACCCCATCTGTCGGTTACGGCTGCTCTTTCGTGAGTAATAAATTCGACGTGAGATTTAGGCAGTTTCTGAATTCTCAGTGTATACCTGTGAAGTATATACATTGCGTACTAGCAGTGATGTGTACTAGTTGTGTACTTGTTGAAACTATTCGGACATGTAATCGTCTCGTCATGTTAGACTGGTCGTGCATTCTGGCGGAAATATCAGATACGATGTGACAACAGAAAATTTGATGCACGGTGTTATAGGGCCAGTGTGGAAACGTGTCTTTAAATAAATTAATAATAGGAGCAATAGTGGGCGCGTATAATTTACTAATGAAGTTATTTTTCATTTGTTTCTTTGTAATTTTGTATCACATAATCACTTCAGTCACAGACTGTCATGCATGTGAAGCTGGATTATGGAACATTTGTCATGTTTGTGCTGCAGATGTATTATACACACATACTTACATACACTCAAACATTTTCTCCATTTAAGAAACATATTTATGCTTTGCTCTCATGTTATAGAACAAATCCTGTGGCTATCTACATACAAGCAGTCTGTTGTTAATGAAATGAATGCTAAGTATAATTTTATAATAATATGACGAAATGGAAGGGCAAAGACAATGGGAGCACCCCGCGAAAACCCACCAATAGCATTGCCATATGTTTTGTGGATTAGCATGATGAAAGAATATGAAGCAAAGAGTTACACCTACTTCACTGTGCATTTATATGTACGTGAAAGTATTGCAGGGTGTCCACTGCATTTCCATTTTGGAATTCCCTTACTTTTCCTTGTTTACCAGACAATATCTTACCATTTTCCCTGAAATATATTTTCGGGAATACTGAAACATGATATGTACTGTATTTTGTTATCGTTGACAGGACAAAATGCCATCAGAAGTTGCATTACACACACACACACACCCACACACACACACACGTGTGCGTGTGGGTGTGTGTGTGAATGTGGTATATATGTGTGTGTATGTGTGTGTAGGCTGATGCCGTGTGATAGTTAGGTTGGGCTTGCAAGATGTTTTGAGGGGCGGTGAAGTTAAGGTTGGAAAGTACTGTTGCGGTATGTGTTACCCGACTAGGCGCCTGACACCACATGTGGCAGTGTCGAGGTTGTTCGAGAGCTGGAGACTCTTGACGTTCTCAGGAACAGCGGGCCGATCTCCCTCACATTTATTATCTACAGTGTTTACTAAACGGTGGCCCTATTAAAGGCTCGCCCACACACCCGATACTGAACAGCTGACTTATTTCATGATTGAAAGAATTACTCTCATAACACACTGTTCATAGGTAAGGTGGTTTCGGCGGGCTTTGGAGGGTCCCGTTCCGTGATGTGCCCGAAGGTTTGGCGAAGGGAAAACACATGGCAAATAGGGTCTATGCATTACTGATTGATCACACACTGGATAATTGTAATCTTACAATGTGTATTCTCATAATTACACTATCGTGTATTCAGACAACTAACACGTTTTGCAGAGTAGAATCTATTTACATTTTCCCTGGCCCAAGTGACAATTCCCAGATATATCCCTGACTTTTCCCCATCACATGTAATTCCCTGACTTTTCTATGTTTTCTCTGTGGGTGAACATCCTGTATTGTTACAATCATAACGTATATCAATGCTCTATTGAACTCAATTTAATATGAAATGCTTTTTCTCTACAATGTCTCAACCTCCTCTCCTCTTTTCCATTATTTTTCACAAAATACACAGTTTATTTGAACACTGCACTCACGAATGCTGGTAATTACGAATTACTTTGTTTTTACTCTACATACGTTTACAACTATTTTATTCTAACCTTTAGGGCAAATTTACCATATGTTGTATGAAATATGCAACCACATAGGGCCAAGAGAGACTGCAAGGGATCACCTAAGAGTGAAAATAAACAATAACCTGGCAGCATTTGGCTTATGTTAGTCATACACCTTAGAGATTCTATTTATTATAAATGTACCCCATAGCAGGAATATAAAAATTCTCGCACCACAGTATCCTGAGGTCATGTTTATCTGTTATCACGTCATTAGAAGATCGTAAACAAATTAGAGCAGTTGTTATAGGATTTTTTATTTTTTACATTTATTTATCGTATATAAAGGGGCATTACACAGACACTGGTATCCTTTTCTCTTCCCCCGACACCTAACCTATTTTGTGTTTGATACCAAAAGAAAGAAAGAAAACAATTTAATGAGGTTAGTACTAAATTGGAAATGCAGAATGCAATTTTAATATTAATTGTATGCAAACACGTCGAAAATGTGCTGCAGAAATCTATAAAACACTCAGAATGTGATCCATATTTCTAAGCACATTTATTAACCTGACAATATACACGGCAATATACACACTGATAACAAAAGTAAGATAAATAGGCCTACAACTCAATGGAGTTTGTAATATCTTGGACATGCGAATTGAAATTGTAATATTATTTGTATAAGCTGGGAAATATGCTGCATACTTCTAAACAATACTCACAATTTCAATCATAATTGAAAGCAAATTTATTAATCTGACAATAATTTACACATACAACAGAACGACATTTTGTACATACTACTTAATAAATTTTAAAACTTGCGAGCTTTATAACCACAAAACGTACACGATAATTTTCGCACCTGAAATACAATATGGCTACTGTCGTAAGTACGTAGTATGTACCACAAGTATACAATTTCAAATACGTGCCAAGTATAGTTCCTGTGTGTACTATACTGTGAATTCGAACAGCGCTAGTATACACATGGTGATGTCACGTCCGGCGACAAGTACCTTCAAGTACGCAATTTTCGAGAATTCGGAAACAGCCTTAGCTCGTGCAGAAAATGATGACAGTTTCTGATAATCGGAATGGCTTTTCGTTTTCCGTTTTGTTTGATCGCAGGGAAACGCATGAATTTCGTTTTCTCTTTACAAAACATTAATACAATCTTTAAGTCAATAAATGCATTGCATTTTAAATCCTTGTAAAAGTTCTCAATTTACATCCTACGACTGTAAAACAACCCAATCCCTTTTTAAACTATATAAATATTACCAAGTTTATTTCTAGTAAATAAAAATATTTTACACTGCTTTTATCTTCACATAAACTACATTCAACACCAACTTTTATTCTTCTCTGTTCACTTTATAAATTCTTAAGAAAATGTATGTTTTAGTTCCAAACACTTGAATGTTTATGTATTTTTAAAACAAAATTGCTTTTCAATATACCTTTGACATTTTAAAACAAAGCACACGTATGTATTTGATCCCAGATCATTTTCCTGAACCGCCAAAAGGCACGGTTCAAGGCGAGGTCCAAATTGATCTTAGTTCGGCGCACAGATCACAATGGTGCAACAGCCAAATGGGCTGAACCAGGATCAAACCGGTATTTGAACCTAGATTAACGATGATCGTCAATGGTGCAACCGGGCATAAGCAGTGTTAAAACGTCGAATCATATTCACGTTCTTTGTATAGGCTGTTCACGGTAAAATGAGTACTTTGGAAGCCCTGCTTAATATCTACTTGTGTACACGTTGTGTGTTCTTACGCCTTATGTAAAGTTAGCATTGCCATGGGTCTCATCACTATTCATGCGCCAGTCAAGTGAAACTATGAAATTATTAGAAAATTAAATATTGTACAAATTTGCTCATTTTTACACTTCGATGTACTGAAAAATACAGAAAGCGAGAGAAACAATTTAAGTTATCACAAATGATTACCTAACACTTTTTGTTCGACGTTAATATAAGGAACTACTTTCCCCTCCATCGTTACCAACTTTATTGGGCGCTTGTCACTCATTGCGCCCGTTAAAATATATACAGTTAAGAGCAGTGACTTTTTTCTAAGGTTTATTTCGAAAGTGTCCACTTTATCGTGAACAGCTTTTAATAATCGTTTTGGCAGAAAAGCAGTTCAATGTTGGGACACCGAAGACAGTTTCTGCGCAGCCGGCGAGATCGCTCTACTCTATATTCACTCCTCAATTCGAAGACATGACGGTCAAGTCTTGTACGCAAGACCTATGTTCTATGTTTACTGTAAGTATTTCAGTTGTGAAGCAAGTTTTGAAGCTGGCGAGAGGGCGGGCGCAGGTCGTTGACGAGGCGGTAGGCAGCACCTGGAAGGCGCCGCGATGTTCGGTCAGGACTCGGGTTGTTCCTGCGCGCGCAGCTCGAGGCCACCAGACACATACCGCCGCCCGTTCAATCTCTTCTCAGTTGTCCAGTCGACTACATCGTCTGCGCCACACGCAAGGTGTTTTAAAGGAAAGAGGGGATGGGGGGATTAGATCGCCAGGAGATAGTGTTTACAGCGTTGTTGGGAGGCCTTGGGACATTGCTATCTTTAGGCTATTCACGATCCTCAACTGAGTACTTTGGAAGGTCCTGCTTAAAATCTACTTGTAGGCCTATGTAAACTGCGTATTCTTCACCCATACATCAAATTAACAGCGATATGTGCTTGATCACCTTATTCATGCGTCGGTCAAATAAAACTGTGAAATTGTTTGAAATTTAAATAATTTACAAATGTGATCATTCTTACACTAATGTGCATCAAAAAACAGAAAATAAAGTAAATAATTGGAATATTTTGGACTGTTTGCCTAGCACTTTTAATTGGACGTTAAAACATGTATAGACTGTTCACGGTAAAATGAGCACTTTTGAAAGCCCTGCTTAAGATCTACTTGTTTGCACGCAGTGTATTCTTCCGCCTTACGTAAAACTAAAATTGCCATGGGCCTCATCACTTTATTCATGCGTCGATCAAGTGAAACCGTGGAATTATTATAAAAATAAATATTCTACAAATCTGCTCTTTTCTACACTTCTGTGCATTAAAAAACCATAAAACGAAAGAAATAATTTAATTCGACACAAATGGTTACCTAGCACTTTTTATTCGACGTTAAGATATGGAACTATTTTCCACCCATCGTTACCAACTTTACTGGGCGCATGCCACTCAGTGCGCCCGTTTAGAATTTATGGAGGTAGGGGCAGCGACTTTTTTTCTAGGGTTGATTTCAAAAGTGCTCCCTTTATCGTGAACAGCCTTTATAGGCTGTTCACGATAAAGGGAGCTCAGGCTGTTCACGATAAAGGGAGCTCTTTTGAAATCAACCTTGTAACGAGTGACGGTGGACAGTGTGTGAAAATATGTATGTAAATAAGCGCGGGAGCTACGTAGAGCGTAGGTATGTTCTCGGGGTTTTATGGATTAAAATTACTTTTGCAATCTGATACAGCGACACACACCATAAGTGTAACTGAGATTTCTCAACTGACACACTTACCATTACATCACTTGGACTCAACTGGAACTGACTGACAGAACAATACACAGGCAGACAAAATATTCCCTTAAATCCAGATCACATTTACTGTGATAACTACTTGAAAAGATACTGTCATTAAAATTTTTAAAAAAATCCTACATTTATGAACATAAAATCATAACCAGAAAACATCGATTACTGAACCACATTATTTTAACTCAGAATAATGCAAAACACCACTTGAGAAACCTAGGCGAATATTTAGTACATGCTTTACTACTGACCGCAACTTAAGCAGGGCACTATGTGATGAAGCCTTGATTTTATGCTGCTCTGGTTATAGCCCTTGGAAAATAGTTATGTTACTTCTCAGCAATAATATATTACGCTCACACCATTACCGGGAACAGGGCTTTTAGTTTTACTTCATTGGGTTAAAATAAAATTATTCAACTGCAAATACTTTAGGCGTCAGTATATGAACTAAAGATGGCGTCTGTCACTGTAATAGTGTTAATGCAAAAGTCGGCCATAATCAACCCCCAAGCTGAAGCAGTAGTTACTCAACTCACCCTGGCGAATAAATAGTAGGGAAAAGCTGCCACTCGCTCTCTCTCTATTCTCTCTCTCCTCTCTCTCTCTCTCTCTCTCTCTCTCTCTCTCTGCAGGGATAATATAAGGCCTCGGAACATCAGCAGAAATCTTCCGTAATTAGAGGCTCAGGGGCCTAGGTACTCGTGCTACAGTCCAATTATGTGCCTTTGACGTATCGCGGGCGTCGAACTAAGCTAAGTAAAATAAGTATGTCGTTCACACTGCAGACCTCTTCTTTTCATCTCAAAATGTTCCGCGATAAATATCAAGTCTGCTGAAATACCGATTCCCGAAACTCGCAACACTTTCCCTACATATCTAATGCGAAATTCGCGTTATCTTTCGGTGGCAGGATAGACCCCACTGCCGTACAAGCAAGTGAGCACAGTCCGTCTTTTCATTGGACGCTGAATTTTTAATCAACGCCACCTACCTACTTGAACTCCTCAAAAGATATTGGCCACTCCATCGCTGATATTATCTTACTGGTTCAATAGACCTGTGAGGCGTGCCAGATGTGTTTCCGGCCAATGACTGAAGTCGTTGAAACGCACAGTAACTTGCAGTTCAGTCTATCCTTAAATAATAACGCCAATTTTGCAGGACTCTACTAATGTGATTCCCTACGGGGCACGTAACCACAATTACACCCCGCCTAGCGTTTTTTTTCTCAGTCGTAAAGGCCTGAACAAAACCAGGTAACAAAAATTACGCCAGTCGGAAGCGGCCAATCACAATGATGGCTACTTCGTCTAGCGATTCAAGAATCATGTGTTGTCGTAGCAAGAACGGCCTTCTCTCCTAAACGTAAACATGATCTGACTAAAAATTTTTTCATGCGCAAACAAACAGAAACAGACATAACTAAAATTAGCATTAAACAAATTCAAAACATTGAAAACAAATTATCCTTACTATATGCAATATTATTACAACAATCACTAACACATGAGATATCAACAAAAATAATAAGTATCATCTGATAAAATATTGCGTTTACTAGCAAAATGTCTGACTTCTGTATGTAAATTAGGCGGCTATTTCCCAGACGTTATAACCATAGAAAAATGTCATTGCCCCTACCTTCATACATTTTAATTGGAGTACTGAGTAACATGCACCCAGTAAAGTTGTTAACGACAGAGGGAAAGTAGTTCCATATCTTAACGTCGAATAAAAAGTGTTACGTAACCATTTGTGATAATTTATATTATTTTTTTCGATTTAAATTTTTTTATGCATAGAAATGTAAAATTGAGCAAATTTTAAAAATGTTTACTTTTCTAATAATTTCACTTGACCGACACATGAATAAAGTGACGAGGCCCTAGCAATGTTAATTTTACATTTTACGGAAGAATATACAACGTGCATGCAAGTAGATCTTAAGCAGGGCTTTCAAAAGTGCTCAGTTTACCGTGAATAGCCTATAACTACCTTCCCTTTGTCGTCACCAACATTACAAGCTGGATGCCACACAGTGTGCCCTTTGAGACGTAGCAAGATATGGGCAGCGACATTTTTCAAAGGTTGATTTCAAAAATGCTTGATCAACCGTGCAAAGCCTATAGCAGTCTCGCGTCGTTTTCTACGCAGTGTGTGGTTGCCTTCACTCGCCGCGTCAGTCAGCGAATATAATTAACGTCGGTTTGTTGCGTGGCTGCCTACACTCAGAACGCCAGTAGCTCCGCAAACTTATTAACTATGGTATTGTGTACACAACTGTTTTGAATTCCGCGTCTAACCGCTGCAACAGGATTCATTACGCAAAAAGAAAACGAAAACATAGGGCGACTTATTGGCCTATAACTACTTTAATCCATTCACAGCTACTTCGAACTTTCTTCTGAAGCCCTGCTTAAGGCCATTGGTGCATGAAAGCAGTGCAGTATATTTATATTATTTGTGTCATAAATTGTTTCACAGCGGATTGCAGATTTTTCCACGTTTTTTTTTGGCACTTCAAGACGTAAATAACAACTTTTAGTACCTTCTTACTTTGTCATTATTCTCGGAGCACTGATGGAAGAAAATGAAGAATTTTTGTTTACTTATCTGAACTCAGTGCTCCGAGAATAATGATGGTAGTGAATATCTAACGACGTGAAACGGTGCTAAAAGTTGTTATTTACTTCTTGAAGTGCAACAATTTGGAAATATCTGCTGTGTAACAAGTTATGACACAAATTATATAAATAAACTGCTTTCATACACCAATGGCCTTAAGTTCCGTTTCCAAGATATTCCTCCGCCTCATACAAACTAAACTTGTAAAATTACACCAGAGGGCCAACGCACCGCATTCATGCGCACTCAATGTAATAATATTTCGCATAAGAAATATTTCTTCTTAGGCATTTCCAATACACCGTTGGTCGGTGGGTTTTCTCGCGGCACTCCCATTTCCTTCTCTGTTCCATTCCCCCACTCCTTCATCTTCATCGGCGCTCAAGACCTCACTATTACGCGCCGACCACACCTCGCAAATCGACTGTCGGGTGTCAATTTTTTTTTTTTTTTAACGTTGTAACATATTCTTAATATAAAAATACTTTAAAAACCAGGTCCTGAAATCAAAGTCCAGTGTTGTTGATGCACATGCATTATATAGTTTAATTCAGTAGCAAAGGTTGTCTTGATGTAAGGCTCTCAGGCGAACGGTTCTCGATCAAATTGGGTACGAATTTTGAAATGATGCTGTCACTTGCCAGCCAGTTATGCAACTTGTGAGGCAACATTTTATTTTCTTAATAGAAGCGACTGATATTACCCACGTAAGTGCCATAAGTGTTCAATATTAATTTGAAAAATCAATATCTTATTTAAGGATTTTTTGTTCCTTCACACGTACTTACTAAATAATTTAAAATTGATTAATTCGGAAGTCTAATGTTTGTACGGCGCGTACCTACCTGATAGATAATTATAGGTCATAGTCTTATTATGATTTATTTAGTTTTGCACGAGGAATCATTTCTTGGCGTTTTGATATGGAGTCCATGGTAATATTGCATAAAAAGATTTCCTGGTACAACCGCTTCGCATAAAACCCTAGTTGAATCCTTCTACTGTTCATCCTGTATGTGCAGAACTCGGCGGCACAAGGCCTAAGTAATATAGCTAGATCTTAATCATAGAACCCGTCGCCTTTTCTTTACAACACTATGTCAAGGACATGAATTAGTAGGGCAGCAAAGAACCTGGTTTTTCAAGTCATATATGTCAAGGAATTAATGGCACTGCTATATCAGCCAATGTGCGAGTCGAAGATAGCTCCGTAAAGAAACGTAATGACTTTTCACTGATACTGTATATCGTTTTCTTTCCGAGGTAGGGAGTATCGATCGCGTCTTACAAAATATGGCCTTGCTGTTGCACAAGACATCGATTTCTCTGTCGTTTTAATGCGCTGTATTCTCGTACAGCCAGACTAAGAAGTTCTTGTGGAGCGATAGTCGTGCAACGCAGCTGTAAAACAATCTGTTTAGGCTGTACGGTTTCTCAGCCGCTTAAAATATAGTATATTGAGAATCTAACGCATGGGGTGTGACATTACTTGAATATGTACCAAGCCAGGTTAGAGTTCTTCCAATGAGTGTAACAGAAAGTAAATTACAGGATATTATTAATTCCTGTATGCATCGCTGAAATTAAATAAATTAATCTATCCCATCAATTTAATAAAGAATGGTACACCGACAGTAAAATGTGAATGAGTAAACTGAAGGTTTTGATATTATGAAACAGTTAAATGCTACAACACTTCCCCTACGAATGTCCTGTAAATAGAAGAAAAAAATTCGAAGCTAAATCGTTATAAAATTATTAATCGAATTATATTTTTAAAATGACCGAATGGCTTGAACGTAAAATTACATTCGATACTGCAACAAATCCGCTGTACGCAAATACTAACTTTCAATTGAAGAAAGTCCCTATCCTGATCAAAAATGAATTTTAATCAATTTTGGAGTTTCCTTCGTTACACTCGAATACACAATGTTGGTCAATCACGCCGAAAAAAGTTAATAATTTTCTAACCAGCAAATCAATTATCTCAGCGATAAAAATACATCAAGCGTATACGGTCTGGCTGCTTAAGGCACATGACGGAAAGTGATACTAAACTCTCGTTGGCAGAAACCAACATTTTTCTTCTTACTTTGCTGTATAATTTACGACAAATCGCTCTACTTTTCGGTTCTTTGATTTCGTTTGCAATAATGATACACTTGACAAACTTCTGCAATCGTTGTTCCAATTTTAAAAAAGCACTAGCTTGGGTGGGTTCTATTTTGTCCAGTCAGTTACGATAAATAGACTCAGAGGAAGTAGCTAGCGTACACGGGGCAATTTTCATTTACAACACATTATAGGCTATTCACGGCAAAATGAGCACTTTTGAAAACCCTGCTTAAGATGTACTTGTATGCACGTTGTATATTATTCCGCCTTATGTTAAATTAACATTGCCAATGGCCTCATCACTTTGTTCATGCATCGGTCAAGTGGAACTGAGAAATTGTTAGGGAAAGCAAATATTTTACAAATCTGCTCATTTTTGCACTTCGATGCATTAAAAAAAAAAAAAAAAAAAACAGAAAGTCAAAGAAAAAATAATTAAAGTTATCCCAAATAATTACCTAACACATTTTCTTTGAAGTTAATACGTGGAACTACTTCCCACCGATCGTTACCAACTTTGCCGGGCGCATGTCGCGCAGTGCGCCCGTTAAAATATATACTGGTTGGAGCAGTGATATTTTTCTAAGGTTGAGTTCAAAAGTGCTCACTTTTTCGTGAACAGCCTTTAAGGTGATATTATGCGCTGTAGGAGTATTGAGTTAATTTTATTTCACTCGCCAATTTGAGGTTTCGTCTTCTACTTTAGCCAGGAAGAAGGCCCTTGGTGGCTGGCCTCCCAGCTGGGAGACACTGGCTTCGATCTGCGCTGGACCACGAGTCAGGTGTTTCGCGTGAGAGAAACGTGGAGGACGTTGCCGATCGTGAGGTGGGCAATCTCGGGATACTACCTTCAACCCCACACCAACCACTGCATTCTGTCGCCCTTTCCTCCCATACGCATCCTCAGAGAAGAGTCGCAGTGGCGCATGAGTAAGCAGAACCTTTCGGACGCAGTTTCTCTCTCTCTCTATCCCTCTCTCTCTCTCTCTCCTTCTTTCTCTCTCTATGCTTACTAACGAAACTTTCAACAATGTAATAATACAGGTTGCCACTTAAGGTTGAAGTAAATCAACTGCCTACAGAGCACTGCACCCAAGAACACAATGTGAAGAACTCATAAAAAGTAGTACGAACACCATAAAAATTGTCAGAAAAGTGAGATTTATGCTGTATGTAAGAAATAATTTATATAATTTGCAAAATTAAAAAAATATTTTACTAAGATATAATTTTTAAATATAAAAGATAATCTATTAGAATAGTCTGTATTTTTAACAAAAGTTGAGCTCATTTCCATTCTGGATGCTTCAGAAAGCATAATTTGTAAAAAAAATATCCGTCATGGGATATCGTCGTAATGTTTACTATGATTGTGTGTAAGAAAATTGTAATAATAATGTAGGAAATAATTTTTATAATTATATTTATGCGCTTCCATTCGACACAAACATATATGACTGAAATTGACATAAATAAAGTTAATTATAAAAGAGATGTGATATATTATTACTATGATTTTATTACACATGATCACAGTAGTATTATCACGATCTTTCTTGAAGAAGATTTTCTTGCAAATTCTGCTTTCCGAAGCACCCGGAATGAAAATGCACTTAATTTTTTCTAAAAATACATAATATTTTAATCGATTATTATTTTTTTTAATATTTAAAATGTGTATTTTAGTAAAATATTTTATAATGTTGCAAAATATATACATTCATCTTTCATATACAGCATAAATCGTACTTTTCTGATAATTTTGATGGTGTCTGTATTACTTTTTTTTATGAGTTCTTCACGTTGTATAGTCGGGTGCAGTGCTCCATAGGCTGTTGCTTCACTTCAACCTTGACAGTTGTGGCCGGGCTTACTCCGAGATGGCGGACGGGTCAGTTCACTTTGATGTCGTTATCTGCGTAACCGCTCATCCGATTTCAATAATAATTTTTTCATCTAAAGGAGGTAACTAATTGTTCTTTAGTAATTGTGAAAAATGAATGCTGCCAGATCAACGAGAATGTAGTCTGAAGTTAATTGCAAGTTATGAGCTGTTCAAGGCGGATATGTGAAAAGCTAGAAAATGATGCACATATCAATCAACACCATTGAGAGTGAAATAAACTGCGCTGGGGATTTGAATCACATTTCGCCATCATCTAACTGCCCAATACGCCTATTTGATGGGATGGCTCTCGTTTTCATTGTACAGCTGGCCAAGTTCACAAATTTGAAGAGTTTGCTGCCATTTTAGACAGTTATGTAACGTCTATCGTCAAAGGATCCAACGTACTCAAAATTGACGTTGTTTATGATAGGTATGATGGTATTTGAATCAATGACATGGAAGCAAAAAGACGTTGACATTACTCTAATTCTACCCAATTCTACACAACGAAAGATCTTATGGCCGCATAATAAGATACCTAACGCCGACCTTCAGTGGCACAGTTGGTTGGTGCGCCGCCGATCTGCGGTGCTGGAGATTCTGGGTTCGAATTCTAATTAAGGCATGGATGTTATATTACGTTACGTCATAAGTGAGTTTGTAAGCCGTCCGCTGATAATCCTTGAGTAATAACACGGGGGGACGTTAATAAGCTCGTTCAATTCTAATTCCAATACGATGCCTAGTAACATTAGGAATTTCATAAGCAGTATGACAAATACGCAAGAAATTGTAAGATTTCTTTATAAGCAAGAAAATAAATACGTAAAGTGATCGATAATAAGGTATTGGTGATTTCCGGAGGGTTTACTTATGACACTAAATGTTTTAAAAATCAAAGAAATGTTATGGCAGATATTAGCGAAACAGATCGAATCACAGAGAAGCCGACGCAAGGATTTACGCCTTTGCTTGCCATGTTGTACAGAATGGCTCAGAAATGTTTATTCACAGCTCTGAAACTGATGTTTTGTCTTGACTGTACATTTTAATCCAAAACGGATAGGTTCCAATATTGTCCAGGTCTTTCGCTACAAATAACTTAACACCCAACCAACCACGCATTGTGGGGGGATTGGGGGGGGGGGGTGTCGCTTAGTGTAAGACGTATTAGGGAACGCAACTACTACTGTCCTTCAGCTGCCCATGCCTTCACTGGATGTGACACGACAAGCAGAATATATACAGAAATTGTTTCCTTAAAGCAGGGAAAACAAAGTGGCACTCAGGCTCTTAAGCCATCAGGAAACGGATTTGCTATAACATCTCCGCAGTTCGCAATTATGGAACAATTATACTTAAAACTAATAAATAATCCAGGTCAAACTGCTGACGAAGCTTGATATATCTGCATACCTCGTTCTTTAGGCATAGGCTAACATTAGAGAAAGTTCCATGCACGTCGGATGCATTACATTTACATACTTTACGAGCATCTGCCCAAACGTATCTATTACTGCCAGTCCTTTATACGAGCCACTGATCTTCAAGAATTTCGTTCACAAAGAAGAAGCTAATAAACTTAAACCTAAGTATACAAAAAACACAGTCGTCGATGATCTAATTCCGCCGTATAATTGCAAGAAACGCTGCACATCTAGTTGTTGCAGAAGAAAAATACTTGAACTGTACACATCTATGTATTTGTATTTCCGAAGATTGTACAAATGCATAATGCGGCTAACACGTACCTGATATAATATAGGCCCCAGTGTTTACTGCAAACATTTCTCAATGGACAAAGTTTAGAAATACGATTGTTATAGTGTAAGAGTGGACTTGAAGTTGCATGACAATTTAAATTTGGTATAATGTATAAATGTGACAGTTTTATCTATTTGTTAAACAATCACTTAATAAATTTTGATGAAATGTTGATTGTTTACAATATTTCAGATCATTGGTAATTATTTTAGGTGAGAGAATCTTCTGCCGGTATAGTAAGACGTAAGCAGTTAAAGGTTTTAATTTTTAAGTTTATAATTACGTGAGATATAAAAAAATACATTAGCAATTTTTTTTAAGAACATTTGATTACCTTTCAGATGAAATAAGAACTATTGTAATCGGATGAGTGTTTACGCAGATAACGGCGTCACAGAGAAGTGACCCGTTTGGGGTCTTTGACAGCTGCTCGAAGGAAAGCCCGACCACAACACTTGGTGGCAACCTGTGTTTTTACCTCGTTGAAAGTATCGTTAGTAAGAATCAAAAGGGAAACCTCGTCCGAAAGGTTTTGCATACTCTTGTGCCACTACGACGTGTTATTATCAACTCAACACTTCTGCAGGCTGGCTGTGAACGACGCGAAGTCAACATTCTCTCACGATATCCTCTTGGGCAGCATTAAAGGGAGGAACAACGTTCGCATGTCCTTAATGCCGCTTTCACTGTCAAGTTCATCTTTTTATAGTCCCAAAGTGGATTTTAAAAACAATTTATAAGCTTGATTTCTAAGTAGATATGCTTCGTTAGGTAAATTAACAGATGGCTGGACATCTACTCAGTTGTTATTGCATCGTAAAGTGAATGATCGCAGCTTTATTTCCCAAAGGGTAAAACCACACAACTTCAAAGATCAACGATCCACCTAACACGGTATTTTTTTCTTTGTTAAAAAAATCTTTTACTGCACAAGAACACAATTTTAACGGGCTACATATTTCCGTTCGGAAGTTTAAGGCGTTCTCAAAAATGTCTTGATTATCCACATTTTTTTTTACCTCTATCGCTTACGTCGATTACTGTTCTTTTGCATGTGCAATCGTTACAGATTTTAGATACGTATTTTAGGAAACGACAAAGACCTCCCTTTTACTTAAAAAAATATGATTTACTGTTTAACTAAAGCGGCATTTTATCACACGATAGGATACCACAGTAACATAGATTACCACACCACAGTAATCACAAGGTATGGGAGTTGAAAATACCAACCCCGACTAGGGGCCGAGTTAGCTGAACTGTTAACCCGCTCGCCTCCCACCAAGGCTAATCGTGTTCAATCCCCGACCGAGTCTCCTCCACACTTTCGCATGTGAGAATCGTGCCGGACGATGCCGCTGGTCGGAGGGTTTTTTCGGGGATCTCCCGTTTCCCTCGCCCTTTCATTCCGGCGCTGCTCCATACACACCTCAATCACTCTCATCGGCTCTCAAGACCTCGCTGTTAAGAATGTGATGGATCCCCGCATTTTTTGTGAAATTGTTGTTTGCAGGAATACCCGTATCTCGGTAAATAAAATGTTCTGTAAATACCACTTTTTGTCAGAAAAGATTAAAATTAATTATCTATGCCACTATTTTTTTACTTTTGTCATATTAAGTGTATTCTTGGGGAAAAAATTTTTGTGAAAATGGTCAAATATCGCATTTTTAAAGGTTGCCTATACAGTTCCCTTAAGCGGCAAGGGAAAAGTACAAAGATACGGGCGTAGTTCAATCTGTGGTATTTCATCGCGTGTAATAAAACCCCTATGTTACAGATCTAATTTGCACAGTACAGAGTCACGACGGAAACACTGCACGCCTTGAGCGTAAGAGCGATGATGCGCTAGAAGTGCGTGTTAGTGTCCCCGTATCGCTCCCTTGCTTCTTGACCTTGGACGCGGAGTTCCCACGGGGGTCCATCACACTCTGAGCCTCTTAAATCTCTTCACACACTCCCCATCCGACTACCTGCTAATCACCTTGGCTAAGCGGGTAGCCACAATTAAGGCTCAGCGTACATACTGGCCAGTCTGTTCAAGAAAGGTCTCGAGAGCAAATGAGGGTGAAGCAAGGTGAGTATGGAGCAGCGCCGGAATGCAAGGGTTGCGGAAACGGGAAACCCCCGAGCAAACCCGCCGACCAGCGGCATCGTTCGGCACGATTCCGACGTGCAAAAATCCGGGAGCTTCCCAGCCGGGAATTTAACTCGGCTCGCTTTCTGGGAGACGATTAATATGACCAGTACACCACCGCAGCCCTTGTGACCAAGGAGATTTAAGTAAGTCTGACCAAAGCAAAGAGATTTAAACTGTCCTCATATCATTTAATGCAGCCCGTGTACGGTGGCTTTAATAAGTATTCGTTGCACTGTAATTACACAAATTAAAAGTATTTATTAAAATAAATAGTAAGTACAGATATTGTGGTACGAATTAATAACAAATATAACTCATAATGTTAAAAAAGCAAGCAAAACTATTCACATTTCACTGAGTTAACAAACAAAATATCCGAAAACAACCTAACAGTTTTCAATGCAATACCCAGGAAGTATTCGTCTGTGCCTCCTTTCTATTACAACACAGCTTTTGGCGTTCAGTACATCGCAGGGCCGCCTTTTTTTTTTTAATAAACCTCTGCCAGTCTTTTGGCATCGACTTCTCTAACTGTCCAGTTGTTTATGTTGGAATTTCTCGTCAATCTCCCATCAAAGCTGCCTTTAAATCTTGCTTGTTGGAAATGGGTCTTCTTATGTTTTGTTCCAGGACGTCCCACATGTGCTCGAGTGGATTGATGTTAGGTGACTGAGGTGGGGTCTGCATGTAATGTGGGGTGTTGAACAGTAGGTAAACGCTGTTCACGATAAAGTGAGCACTTTTGAAATCAACCTTAGAACAAAGTCACTGCTCCTATCTGCATGTATTTTAACCGGTGAACTGAGTGACATACGCCCAGTAAAGTTGGTAACGATGGATGGAAAGTAGTTCCATATCTTAACGTCGATCAAAAAGTGTCAGGGAACCATTTGTGATAACTTAAATTATTTCTTTCAGTTTCCATTTTTTTTAATGTATCGAAGAATAAAATTGAGAAGATTTGTAAAATATTTACTTTTCTAATACTTTCACAGTTTAACTTGACCGACGCCTGAATAAAGTGATGTGACCTACAACAATGTTGATCTTACATAAGGCGGAAGAATACACAACGTGCATACAAGTAGATCTTAATCAGGGTTTTCAAAAGTGCTAATTTTAACGTGAATAGCCTATACTTGCTGGTATTACGAGACCCGTGTGCTTTGGGTCATTACCGTAAGTAAAAAATGTAGTTCCCAATCAGACCATATCTTCCACACTTTTGTCAATATGGTCCTTCAGAATCTGCATATAACCATATAGGTCCATGATAACTTCAATTGGCTTTTAGTACCTCACACAATTCGCACTCATCTTGTACCCTCCCCCCCCCCCCCTCCACGTGTTTGACAGTCACAGTAAAGTTCCTTTCTTCCATGTCACTATTTTTTGTTCTACATATTGCCACACTCCCATCAGACTTGAAAAAATTAAATTTACTTTCGTCCGTGAAGACAACTTTTTCCCAAAATTGGTAGTCCTTATTTCTGTTGGTATTTGCATATGCAATTCTTTTCCTTCTATTCGCTTTGTTTAAATATGCCTTTCTAGGGGCTGTCCGTCAATGAAATCCAACTTCGTAGAAAACATTACCTACTGTATTCACTGCAACTCTCGTACCTGTTTCATTTTCTACCGCTGCTTGAATTTTCGGTGCAAGCCTTTTTTCCTGCTCAGTCGAGACAGGCGAGCGGCCATTTCTTGCAGCATTTTTGTATTGTTTTGTTCGTTTAAACCGGCATATAGTGCCTTTCACTGTTGTAATTAGCCTGCAGATAGTTTCACTTATTTCTTTATACGATTTACCAGCATTCAATTGACGTACTACGATTCGTCTTCTTCCTCTGTTGTTTCCTTGCCTTTCCGGCCCGTTCTTCCCTGCGCTTTGTACTACTATCCACAACCAACCGTCCTCACTGCGCCTAGTCTGCAAAGGCTGTTCACGATAAAGTGAACACTTTTGAAATCAACCTCAGAAAAAGGTACTGCCCCTACCTGCATATATTATACGGCCGCACTTGGTCACATACACCCAGTAAAGATGTTAATTATGGATGGAAAATAGTTACATATCTTAACGTCAGATTAAAAGTGTTATGTAACCATTTGTAACAACTTAAATTATTTCTTTCGCTTTGTACTCTTATTTAATGTATCGAAATGTAAAAAAGAGCAGATTTGTGAAATGTTTACTTTTTTAATAAATTCAAAGTTTCACATGATCGACGCATTAATAAAGCGATGAGACCCAATGCAGTGTTAATTCTACATAAGGCGGAAGAATACAGCGTACATACAAGTAGATCTTAAGCAGGGCTTTCAAAAGTGCTCATTTTCCCGTGAACAGACTTTATCTGTACCTGCTAGACTGCTGGCTAGCCTATGGTGTGTGTGTGTGTGTTACGCCTACTGCGCGTGGACGAATACTTCTTGGAGGTTACACTGAGAACTGTTTGGGATATTTTGTCAGTTCACTCAGTAAAATGTCAATTGTTTTGTTTACTTTTTGAATATTACAATTTATAGTTATTATAAATTCGTATAAATTTGTTTAATTACAGTGCCACGAATACCCATTAAATTCACTGTGTAACGCAGAGTGTGTGATTGGGGGACAACAACGTCGATCACTCTATTGATGATAAAATAGTCCCAATTACTTCAATTGTAGCCCAGTTACAACGGACACGCTATGGTGATTCATATTGTAGTCAAACTAACTTTTTGACAGCAAATTCGTTGGCAACAATCCCACTTAAACAATTGTTAGACGTTATTACGAATTGCCGCTTTGTTAAGCATGAGAGTGTGAATTTATTTTCCACCATGCACCCTCCGTTGCCTCACTTACGAAAGCCATGTTTAGTAACCGAATTATTTTCTATATTTTTTATCCTTCCGCCATACTTATGCACATTAACATTGCCACTGACCTCATGTGCTGATGAAGCGAAATCCTTGTTCGGAACTCAAGCATGCAACCAATACCTACACTAATTATTATTCTCATAAGCATAAAAAAAATAAAATAAAATAAAACAGTTTCTTCATGTTTAAACATCGCACTTCCAGTAAATCGCAAAGACACGGAATTACCTTTTCTCAATCGTAGCCAACTTTATGGAAGCATGCCTAAAAGTGGGTCCGTTAAATTTTGTACAGTCCGAGCAAGAGCTTTCCTTTCAAAGGTTAATTTCGTAGTTCTTAAGGGAGAGAGGGCGAGAAATATTGTGGTTTTACTAGTTTTTGACACACAGAATGTATTCAGCATTCATTATGAAAGTTCGTCTTCGACAAGGTATACATAGAATCATTCATGCTGTAATATAAATGAAGTACGTTCATTTGTTTACCATGTGGAATAAGCGAGAATCGATTATTGATTACCTTCTGGGAATGATTACAAAAACGATAGTAGTAGAAGAAGCCGAATGGTAATCTTTTGTAAAATATAATTGCAGGCAATTCGCAGTAAAGAAAATTCTTTCGAAATCAACCTATGGAAAAAAAAATCACATATATGCTACAGTGCACACCGACATGCAGGTCTCAAGTTAAGTTGGCAACGAATTAATGAAAATAGTTCTAATGTTTTAATTTATTGGGAGTATATAATATGTACATTTGTGGTAGCTGGTGTGGGTGATTTTTCAGTTTATATTCATAACAGCAGGAATGTGCATATTATTATCGCGTTCATAAAAAAGAAAATTCAACGCTTTCATGTATGAATAAAGAATAAAGCGAGACGGTCCATGATAGGGTTAATCGTACATACAGCGGAAGGACATAATTGAGATGAAAAGAGAGATCCTTCGCAGGGATTTGAAACGTGCTCAATTAACCGCACGAACAGCGTGTAAATGGTGTTCTATGGTTTAACAAAGTCAAATTTTTCACAAATTAGTTTCGAATATAAGTAATAGCGTATATATATATATATATAAATCGAATGTGGCGTCCGTGTTTCCCCGTGAGGCAGGAAGGGGAGAGAGCGCGTGTGGCGGCAGGCGAGAGTGTCCGAGACTGCAGGGATCATCGGCCTGGGGTCGCGAGTAGGGCAGGTGTTGGGAGCGTGCGGCAGGTCCTGATTAGTTCGGCCCGCGGGCCACCCATCACAACCCCCTTCCCTCCTTCCCTTCTTCTATACCTAGAAAATGAATGGGGAAGCTGGTAGGGTAGCCCGCCATCGCTCGCGTGCAAGTGTGGCACATGGCGACGCGCGACCTTTTCAACTGTCTACCTAGAGCTTTTTTTCCGCGTTTGAGGCCGAGAGCCGAGGTAACGTTAAAGGCGACACTGCCAGGCGCATCAAGTTCCACATCGCCACTAAGCGCAAAGCTCTGAGCTGGCGTGCAGTGTTCTCGTCGTGCTACGTGTACCCTATTATTTTATTGGTGGAAAGTGTGCATGAAGGTTCAATGCATGCCCCTTGACAAGTTCTGTATGGATCTGACACGTACATTTTGAGATACAGCCCTTTGAAAAAGCCGTTTTTAGCCATTTTGGCGTGCTCTGAAATTATGTTTCTAACTAACGCGAGGTTTTGAAAACACTCTACAGACCTCGTCTGAAATACGTGTTCGTTTCGTAGGTCAGTGCACGGGACGCACGTTTAATAGTTTCGTAGAAAAACGTGTATTTCGAACACTCTGCAACGCACTTCAAGCGCCAGGTAGACGGGCGCCTTAACAACAAGGTCTTGAGAGCCGATGAGGGTGAAATGAGGTAAGAATGGAGCAGTGCCGGAATGAAAGGGCGGGGGAAACGGGAGATCCCCAAGAAAACCCGCCGATCAGTGGCACGATTCCCACTTGCTAAAATTGACCCGGCTGGGATTGAACCCGGTTACCCGTGGTGGGAGGCGAAAAATCTAACCGCTCAGCCACCGCGGCCCCTGACGACTCGAGCTGAGAGTTGAAAAATTTCTGGTCGGTGAGGGTGACATGAGGTGGAGATTCAGCAACGGCGGAATGCAAAGGCGGGGGAAAATGGGAACACCCAGAGAAAACCCGGCGGCCAAAGGCAACGTCCGCTACGTTTCCCACACCCGGGTGACCCCGCCGGAAATCGAACCCGGCTCACCTCGCGGTGGGAGGCAAGGAGTCTGACTGTTACACTACCGAGGCCCCAAACCACTTGAGTACTACTCCCGAGATACGCCACCTGAGCTTACGTCGCCCGTTCCCCGAAGGTCAAGGTATTATATATGTTTATTATATATATTTTAATATATGCATATATATTATATATGCACATGTATTATTATATGTGTATATATAGTATATATATATGTATATATTATATATATATTAAATATGTATGTATATTATATAAATGTTTGTAGGTTATTACGTGAATTATATTGTTACAAACTTTCAGTATTTGTAGCTTCAGTTGATCAAGCCGCATTTGACGACAACTTTTCATCTTGTGTAGTTGAACGCGTTTTGGATTATCGATTCAAGGAGTGTCATTTTTGAAAGTGTTGGCAACAAGAAACGTGTGATTACCGTCAAGTGTAAAACCGGAGAAAGGAAAAATACGTATATATAACGGAACGTAGTTCACGACTTCTAAAAGAGAAAGAAAGGGATTTTATTTACAAGGGAAATCACCCTTGTAAACTTTTTAGGTGCAATCAACGTTCTGTCTTCAAGCGCTTTCGACATATGGAAGAGGAAGTGGTATAAGATATTTTTTACTACTCGCCTCCAAAAGATAGGACGAACCAACAACCTGTCGGAAAATACAGCTTTCTTCGTGCGAGGTAAAGGGAAACTTACTGTTTGTTGGAATTTTCTCGTAAGACTGCTGCAATTTTTTAAATTACGAAACATCTCAAATTAACTAATTTCAAATAAAACCTCTATTATAATAGGGCAAACGATGTACATATAATAACGTGCTTTGGAACACTTCCATAATTTACCTAAAAAATTGGAGTTATTGTCTTGCTATAACTATGCCAAAATATTATGACAATAGTACCTTATCAATAATTACATTTTCTATTTTTTTAATTATACCCCGAAGTAAAGACCTCAGGTAATTAGATTGTAACCTAACAAATACTTAGTAATTTTTACCAAGAAAACTGCAATATCTTTGATTTCTCCCTGCACTGATATCTATGATTGTTTCACAAAATTCGATTCCCGATAAAAGCCTATTAAAATGATCATTGTCAGGCCTTACTTGCAACAAAAATGTTGTCAAAACACACCTCGTTCTGAAAAGAAAGGAGCAAAATATAAAAAAAGGAGTGGTTCGCGGATATCCTTCCTTTGTTCTTGACTGTTGTGCACTGAAGAAATTTAATCTTAAACTTCATTCGCATAATATTTTGTCCCCTTCAACCGCTGCAAGATGCTGGTGGGAACTGCAAAGCGAAAAAATATGACTCCGGCTTAAAATAAACCAAAGCGTTTGTTCGAACACCTCTCCCTCTCGCCAAGAAGAAGGCATTGTAATAAAACTCTTCAAGTTTTCAGGCGAAGAGCGCAAGAACGGGTTTGGAATCAAGCTAGGCGAAAACTGGATCGTCATCACATGTTGCCGGCTGCAAAAGATTAAATTGGTCGAGTAGTTTGTGTTGTATAACAATGAAGAAGATTAAAAAAGACGAATTTAACGCTTATTTTATAAGTGTATTGATACAGAAAAGTTGTTTTTCATTTCCACTCTGTGTGTGTAACGGCAAATATTTAAACATTTGGAGTAGATATGTAATTTTATTTTTATAGGCTGTTCACGGTAAAATGAGCACTTTTGAGAGCCCTACTGAAGATCTACTTGTATACACATTGTGTATCCTTGCACCGTATGTAAAATTAACATTGCCATAAGCCTCGTCACTTTATTCGTGAGTCAGTCAAACGAAACTGTGGAATTATTAAGAAAGTAAATACTTTGCAAATCTGTTCATATTTACACTTCGATGCATTAAAAAAAAACAGAAAGAGAAAGTAATAAGTTTAAGAAATCACGAATAATTACCTAACACGTTTCATTCTACGTTCAGATATGGAACTACTTTTCGTCCATCGTTACCAACTTTACTGGGCGAATGTCATTCACAGCGCCCATTAAAATATATGCATGCAGGGGCAGTGACATTTTTCTAAGGTTCATTTGTAAAGTGCTCACTTTATCGTGAACAGCCTTTAATGGAATTATATACATTACGTTCCTTCGTAATTTTTTTTATATTTTTTAGTAAAAACAGACACTCAGAACTTTTGAGTAGTTAGTATAAAAGTGAATTTCATATATATATATATATATATATATATATATATATATATATAACTTAAACACCGTAACACGAAACTTAATATTTAATTTTCTCCTTTCAATATCTGTGTGACTGAAGGACGTTTTCAAGCCGTCTGGCACATTCTCGCCGCCATAAGATCTACAAGAACTTCCGAGTTAAAGCCCTTATAAAAAAGGGTACATATATCTGGCATTGCAGAGCATCTATCATCGCATTATGTAAACTTGATGCTTTCCCCTCGCTGCATACTCGGTTAGGATTCGCCTTGGCTTATTTGTAAATTTCAAGAGTCTAAGAAAATGCACAGTATTGCCTATTCGTAGTTTCTTGGCTCTTCTGAAATCAATCATTAAAAGAAACATCTCATGTATGACGTGTTTGGTTGCTTCTTAAATATGCCAGCGTTTTATACGTGCGATAATATTACGTTACCTTGTTTTTGGTTAAATTGATCGTTCACTCATATTTTATCTATAAATTATAACATTTCATTTATAACTTATATGAATAAATACAGAATAAGAATAATTGTTATGAGAAATATTATTACACTGAGCGCACACGATTGTAGTGCGTTGGCTTCTCTGGTGAAATTTTCTAAGCTTTGTTAGCATGAGGCGGAGGAATATCCTGGAAGTAGAGCTTTAGCAGGGCTTCAGAAAAGTTGGAAGTAGCAGTGGACGGCGCTATAATCCATTCACGGTTACTTCAGCCTTTTCTGAAGCCCTGCTAAAGTTATACTTCCAGGATATTCCTCCGCCTCGTACAAACTAAGCTTAACTAAGCCTGGAGAATTACACCAGAGGACAACGTACCACATTCGTGCGCACTCAGTCTAACAGTATTTTGTGTATGGACTATTTCTCACTAGGCGTTACGAACATATATTTTTTCTTCCTATTTTTTATTCAAATTATTTATAAATGTAGCATTATGATTCATAGAAAAAAATATGAATAACATTTCTATTTAACAGGAAAATAATGTAAACTTTTATGAACACATGTATAAAACGCTTGTGGTATATGGCATATATTGGAAATAACTAAACACGTCATACATGGGGACATTATTCAAAGATTTGATTCAAAAAGGGCGAAGAAACCGTGACTGGATTATATAATGTTACATCCCTTGTGAGATCCTTTTTTCAGTTCGATTCCTCGGTGGCAGAAGAGAGCTCTTAACGCCAACAGCTGGCGAACGTGAATTAAGCTATATTGTAAGTGTGCTGCAAGCTTGCCATTATACTTGAATTTGCCTTGCCGAGCAAGATTTTCATATCATGTGTTATCAAACAAAATTTCTCATGGCTGGCACACACTTGTTAATACAGCGGAAAGATTTCAGATGCTGCTTGAGTTAGGCTTGCAGCTTGCCAAGGCAAGCTTGTGACAAGTTTGACCTGCGGAAACTAGTTAGCTTGATTCAAACTTGTTTGTTTGCATAGCTAGCTTGATGCAATAATACAGGCTTGTTATTACAAGCTTGATTCAAGTCTGACTTAAGCCGATTATACTATCGGGGTAGTTTTTTGGCCAGCAATCTTGGCATGGAGTTTTTCGCTCTGCGCGTATCTTTATCGCACGTATGTAAGAGCGTGGGCATTTAAGAGCATCTAATAGTGCGTCAAGAGGACTACAATACGAGTGTCAGATTATGCATTTACACCTGTTATATTTTCTTCTCCTTTACACTCACCAGAGGTCCGGTACCAAGAGTATGCCAGAGCACAGAAATAATTTCTATAAATTATAAATTTTTAAGTAATGGCAGAAAATTACGTCCGTCAACACGAATTACTTTAACTGCGTTCTCAGTTAGGAACATTTGCTTATTTGACTGACTTGAAACCTAAATTAAAACTAAACATGACTAGTAAATTCCTATCTCGTTTCCATCCACATCCACCATAAGCTATATAGACGAGGTGTTTTTAAACCACATGTCGAAATTCAAACCACAGCATCTATTAAGAAATCCATGTAACAAAGTGTTGGGAAAACTCATCTAGAAATTTTTAATTGAAATTTAAGTTAGTAGAATAGCGCCGGTAGTCCGCAACTTCACGTACCCTCGTGCACTATTTGCATACCACAAAGGCGAACGGAACTGGCGCGTCATGCAGCGACAGCTGTACATAGGCCACCATGAATATACAAACAGACTATAGTCCATTCCCGATTGGAAGCGACTTACGAAAATCAACCTTTAAAAAAACACTCTAGGCAAAATATGTCAACCTGTATTTTCATTAACCTGTATTCCACAAATATATAACACTATGGTTAACTTTAGAGTACTGTATTATTGAATAAATGAAACTTTACCTTAATATCTTCTATAACTTGTAGTATTTATTTCTTTTTAAATATGAATTAACAACAGCGAGAGCAGCGACGTGTTGGCAACGGCCGGTAAGAAATAGTTCACAGTTAAAATATTATTTTAACCTCGTTTTTTAGTATACTATTTGTAAATTAAACGGTGCCTATTGAAATATTTAAATATTTGGGTAACCCCGATGGCAACATATCTCACTTTTACAGTTAAAAATAACAGCGGAAAATATCGTGAGAAGGCCGTAATGGTAAATTGTTGTTTTATCGAGCAAGAGCAATTTGAAGCAACTGTCTGCTGAGCGAGCTTTGAGCTCTCTCTCTCCTCTCTCTCTTCTCTCTCTCTCTCTCTCTCTCTCTCTCTCTCTCTCTCTCTCTCTCTCTCTCTCTCTCTCTCTCTCTCTCTGTCTTTGTTTCTTTTACACTCGGGACGTTTCACTTCGCTAGAACGCGACAAAGTTGTACCTGTTTTCAATTGTAGCATATTTCATACTTATTACAGCAAAATAATGATTTTTGAATTTGTAATTTACAACTGAAAAGAGATTTTAATGTTTGAATAATTATTTTAATATATTTAGATACGATGGCGGGGCAGAAACAAAGTGAAGTTGGCAGACGTGGCGACCCATGATGTCATGGCGTATTTCTGTTTTGCCAAACGAAGCGTAAATTACACTTACACCGAAAAACACTTCAAATTTCCACATCACGTTTGTAGACGTGTTTTTTTAAACCTACCTAAGCAGGTTACGATGTTGTGATAAATCAGTGTTTCCGCGGCAGTAATAAATATACTGTTACGCTGTGTTTCGTTAACCGCTGCGTGTGAAATAGCGTGGAGTGGCTGTTTGGTGATAGTTACGCTGGATCTGTGTGTTTGCGTGATTTCGAATATTTGAAGCGAACTATTTAAACGTTTTAAATGTGAACTGTTTGTATGACGACGTTATTTATTTACATCCACGTATGTTTATTTATCACAACGTTGTACCTTTGCCCTGGGTGTTTGAAACACAGTCGTGTAACGTGATTTACCACCAATCCCAACAAAATAACCAAGCCCCGCCCCAATAAATTTCAATAAATCTAATACATAGTAAGTAGCAATACATATAGATATGAGTGGAATAAAATTATGGTAGCCATATTTGAGTGCATGTTCACCGCTATATTTTAAGTTTCTCTAACAAAAAATGAGCGACACGAGTTGCGTGCTTGATTTTAATGTAGTTTTTTCGTTGGACTGTCTATTCCTTCGTTATTCGAATCGAGGCCGTCCTTTTAAAGAAATAACGCAACATATATCAATAACAAAAAGTTAAATACTACAGTTCATTACCCCGCAGTTGTAAGGGTACTTAACACAGTCGCGGCAAAATATTAACGTGCATTGTGTGTAATGTGCTATGTCGTGGAAAACCAATATGTTAATGTAACGTAACCGTAAGAACTATAGTTAATTCGGGCATTTTTAAAACGTCATAAAGCTGACCTTAATAATGTTATAGGCCTAAACTGTAAATATTTGTACGGAATGGTTTTTGAAATAGACGTAAGACAGAATTCTTTGAAATGCTGGAAACAGTAAACCACTCATTTGACAGGTATAAAAGTAGACGTCACATTTCAATGTTTATTTTTAGGTGTAGCGAAAGTATACGAACACATGTACACACGCAATGGCATATAAACATTGATTTTGACAGATGCTACATGGCAGTTACATGGTAATGTTTGTTTACATTTGGCGGAAGGATACGAAATGGGCCTGCAAGTAGATATTTAGCAGGGCTCCGAGAAAGTAGCATTCCAATGGGGAATGGACTATGCATCGCTACTGTTGCTGCTTGTGTGCTATGTGTACTAGTATTATAAAGAGGTAATGTGAAGTTGTTTGTATGTAATGGCTAATCTCGGAAACTACACGACCGATTCTTATAACTATTTCACTATTAGAAAGCTACATTCTTCCAGATGGACATAGGCTACATCGCGGGTAGTCGCAGGTTGTTTCAGGTAGTCGCGGGTAGTAGCAGGTTTTCGTAAGTAGTCGCCGGTAGTCACGAGTAGCCGCAGGTAGTCACGAGTAGTCGTAGGTAGTCACGGGTAGTCGCAGGTAGTCTCGGGTAGTCGGAAGTAGTCACGGGTAGTCGCAGGTAGTAGGAGGTAGTCGCGGGTAGTCACAGCTTTTACTACTCGATTGCTAATCTCCCATTGTTCTTGTAGTTTGACCCGTGTGTATTAACAAGCAAGCAGTTGTGGCGCCCACATAACTCGAGTTTACGGTGTCCTATGTGCATGCTCTCTCCGCACAACACACCAGTTCAGTTTGCATTCATGGTATGCAACTTGTTCTGCACGTAGGTACGTAAAGTTGCGGACACCCGGCGCTGTTCTACTAAATCTGATATCAATTATAAAATACTAGATGAACTTTCCGAGTATTTTACTACAAGGGTTCCTTGTTTATATTAGCCCGTAGATACCGTGGTTTAAATTTCGACTTGTAGTTTAAAAACTCTTTGTATATCACTTAGTTTATGAGGAAACTCGAAACAACGTAGTGCTTCTAAAGGCCTTTCTCAAAGTGACTCCGAAAAGTATCAAAACCTACAATAGTTTAAATCTCTGTTTATCCGAAAATTAAATTTTGTATGTACGTTTTTATTCAAGTGATGACTTCACCGTTCAGGGCCTAGCCACCACGGTATTTCGATTTTGCAAAAACAACATAATACAGAACACTCTGTTGTATAGTTGCTTATCTGAACCAAGGGCTGTATTATTTATTTCCTCTTTTTACTGTGGATCCTCGCTGTGTTTCAAGTAGGCTAATCCCTTTGGAACAGAACGTCAATTGGTACCTACACTAAACGACACCTGAAGTGTGGATGCAAGCAAAGTTAAGCTGCTACTTTGGTTCGTGTTTTAGTTTTGAGCAAAACGTAACCACGAACCACCTGGTGTACCATTGCGACCGCCTCGTTCGAAATCTCACTTTACAACCCCGAACCCCGCTTGAAAAGACGTAACCAGTTTCACGAGAAAATCGCGGTAGTAAATAACGCGATCAAGGAAGCCATGTGGCCAGACGCGCTCCCCCCCCCCCCCAACACCCTCACCAGAAGGACCGTCGTCGCCCACGCGATATCAGGCCAGCGTTATCCCATCCGGTAAATCGAACAAAGCGTACGGCTTTCCACCCTGCAGCGAGGCAGGCATTCGTGATGGGAGGGATGGCCGGAAATAAAAGACATGTGTGTATGTAAGTGTGTGTGTGTGTGTGTGTGTGTGTGTGTGTGTTGCGTCGTCTTCCAGTTCATTACCTATGAACAGTCCCTGGCCGTATTAGCATCCTGCTGTGTGCTTGTTACGGAACTCCGCTACCAGCAGCGCGATGAAATTCCCTGCAACCATTTACCATCCACTCTTCAGCCCCTCCGCTATTAATTATTTTCTTGCTCAGTTTTTATTGGAAACGGTAGAGAGAATGGTCGCGAGTATTAGAGACACTTCAGACTCCGCCATTCATCTTTATTATCTGTTACCAAGTACTGCTATAAAGAGACAAATATTTAATTTGCTCCGCTTGTTTTAAACTATAGGCTGTTCACGGTTAAATGAGCATTTTTGAAAACCCTGCTTAAAATCTGCTTCTATACTCGTTGTGTGTTCTTCCGCCTTATGTAAAATTAACATTGCCATTGGCCTCATCTCATTATTCATGCGTCGGTCAAGTGAAACTGAAATTATTAGAAAAGTAAATATTATATAAATCTGCTTATTTTTACACTTCGATGTATTACAAAAACAGAAAGCGGGATAAATAATTTAAGTTATCACAAATGGTTACCTACAACTTTTTATTCGACGTTAATATATGGAACTACTTTCCATCCATTGTTTCCAACTTTACTGGGCACATGGCACTCATTGCACCCGTTAAAATATATGCAGGTAGGGGCAGTGACTTTTTTCTAACGTTGATTTCAAAAGTGCTCACTTTATCGTGAACAGCCTTTACCAGTAGTGCTTACTTCGAAGTCAACTCCCCATATATATATATATATATATATATATATATATATATATATATATATATATATATATATATATATATATATATATATATGTGTGTGTGCTGTTATATTGTTTTTGTAAAAGAAATAATCAAAAGCAGTACGTTATCAATGTCACATGTTTTAAAAAAAATTGTTGGAAATACCCTCTGAGATGTTATTCTTTAAAATGTGCGTTGTGTTGGCCGCAGTTATGTATTGAATCGAGACAGTAGATATTTAGCGAAAAACAATCACAATCTCCTTTACCCAGAATCTGTTATTGCTGATGGTAAATAATGTGTGTTACTACGGCATTCAAGAAAACTAAGTGATCATAATCACTCTCGAGTGACAAGTAGGCCGAACGGCAATAGTTCGAGACTTACCATCGGTATGAATAACATTTTCAGCACGGCAACATGGAGGTCCTATAGCTCTATGCCTTTCTGTTCACAATCGCGGGACGTAAAATACAGTACAATACATTCGATACAAACTCATTTACGCACCGAATTTAGTTTTTTTTTAAATTCGACACGGGTTTGGCAAATTCGTAATGTAGGAATATACTCGCATATTTATACAGCCCCATGAGAATAAGTTGTTCTCAGTTTTTTCTTATTCGCGTCTACTTTCAAACATCATATAATGTACTCGGGAAAGCTCCCTTGCCATTTTCTTTGTAACAGCTGGCAAACTCGCGTGGAATATACTGTATTAACATTTTTGTAGAAACCCGCAGTTATGTGCCATACTAAATGAACACTAGCGAAAAATTTCGCGAAGAAAAAATTTTTTTTTTTGCGCGTGTATTTGGGGTACGCTGTATCATACATCAGCACAATAATTCAATTGCGGGCCAAATATTTCCTTGGTATCGTGTTTCTATTACTTGCAGATCCCTTCTAGGCATTTTGTTCCTGCCATAAAAGGCAAGTAAAGCAGAAAGGTCATTATTTTAAAAATCATAAAATTGGGCACATGTTTATCTACCTTAAAATTTTATGTATAACATTCTTGTACGATAAACAATTTTGTTTGTATTTAGTGTTCATTAAATTAAACACGAGGGAAATCAGTTGAACTGTACACACACTCTACACCAACGGCATTCTAAGCGAATAAGAAATTACTTCAGGATACAACTTCTAAGAATACTAAATTATCATTCACAAGTATGAATCGTGTTGGGCGATGCCGTTGGTCAGCGGGTTTTCTCGGGGATATCTTGTTTCCCCTACCCCTTCATTCTGGCGCCACTCCATATTCACTTCAATCACCCGCATCGGCTCTCAAGACCTCGCTGTTAAGAGCTGCCCAAATCTCTTCACTCACTCACTAAATGTTCAGTTACATTACAGCATTTTATGGTTTAACTCTACGTACGCCAAGCGAAGTACCTATATTTACAAAACAAAAAATAATTTATTTCTGTAGAATTGTGGAATTAGATTAGGAAAAGTGAATATATTGTTGGACAATATAACCTTACGAGTTAGTCAAGTTACGTCATTTCGACAAACACTAAAATGTCTCGGCAAAATACTGTCGCGGGTCGGGCGGTTGGGCCTCCCCTTCTCCGAGTCACCTGCCACTATAATCTGTTCACGATAAAATAAGTACTTTTGAAAGCCCTGCTTAAGATCGACTTATATGCACTTTGTGCATTTTTTCCGCCTTATGGAAAACTAAAATTTTCATGAGCCTCATCACTTTATCCGTGCGTCAGTCAAGTGACACAGTAAAATTATTAGAAAAGTAAATATTTTATAAATCTGCTCAATTTTTACACACTGGGGCATTCAAGAACCAGAAAGCGAAATAAATAATTTAAATGATCACAAATGGTTACCTAACACTTTTTATTCGAAGGTAATTAATGGAACTACTTTCCATCTATCGTTACCAACTTTACCGGGCGCATGTCACTTGGTGCGTAGGTTGAAGTACATGCAGGCATGGGCAGTGAATTTTTTCTAAAGTTGATCTCAAAAGTACTCACTTTATCGCGAACATCCTTTACCAGCAGCCTGCATAACTCATCCAGCTGCACGGGGAAGGGAGTCCAGCACAGCATGGCGTGATGGAAAGATTGATTGACAGCTCGTATCTGGCGACGACTAACACCTTCGAGAAGGTCGGATATGTCTTTCCTATCGAGAAACGTTTCGATGACGAACGAGGTCGACTCTGAGCGTGCGCGATTATGCAATAACCTCGTAAGGACTAGCGCAGGTATGAGTACAGCACTTTACTTCGCCGAGGCGAGTTTTCTGTGTGTACGCGCGACTTTGGACGACGCGACGGTAAACTTACTTCTACTACAGGTTGGGAAGATTAATGTTCAAAGTTTGGCAACAAAAAATTTTTACCACTAGGTAAGCGCTAGTGTCGCATGTGTATCAGATTTTCTCCATTTCCTAAGTTAAAAAATAGGCTAATTGGAAAAATCATAAATCAGATAGGCTAGCAGTAATTTACTGAATCGCTTGAAAGTGATAATATTTCGTGATCTTTAACTATAAGCATTCTGAAGTTTTTGTGGGCATTGTTTTTTCAACCACCGTTCGTTTGTGACTTCTCTGCACTGAAATCCGTACCTATGATGTACGTGATTTTTATTATTATGAGTACATCGTACATAATTCATCGCTTTAAACATAAATTGTCTCCCACGAGTTTACGGAAGTAAATAGAGAATAAATAAGAAAGGGAAATTCTACGTGACAGTTTTTACTAATTCCCTGAGAAAATGTATTACCAGAGCTATGTAAATCTGTCAAGCCATTTCTTGCGCCCTAAACTTATACTTGTCATTCCGGCGATTCGGCGCAAGACATAATGCAAAATAAATGCATCAATCTGGCAGAATATTTGCACATAGTATTGGCAGAATCCATTACGAAGGATAGCGCTTTCTTAGTTGTTCTATGTTGGTTCACATAAGTCCCATGGACTTTATTCAACTTATTTGGCGTTTATTTATGCCCCACGCTCTGTCAAGTTGTGGTTCTAACCGAACAAAAATACGCAGTACAACGGCCGCACAAACGTGCACAGTGAAAAAAAAAAACGGAGACAAAATTTAATTTGTGAACGTTACTATCTTGTTTTACATTCATTTGTAAGAGATTCCTGGCAACGAGTAAATTAAATTACTTATCTGGCATACTTATGTTTTCGGGACGGTTTCCACATTTGTAGTGATATTTCCTCCGGCTTGATTTGTGTAAAATATTTTAAATAGAACTTTCAAATTAACACTGAAAAGTAAGCAATTACAATTTCATGCAGACTCTTCTGCCTAATACTGTACATTGCATGTCGAGTCATGTGCAGTTAGAAAACCACCATAAGAAATTGTAGGCTACATGTAGAGCAGTAAGTACGGTGTATGTTTAAACTACAGTATTAAGGCAATGTGTACAAATATTCAATTTGACGTCTGAAACGTTCGCGCGTAAGCAAGGCAGTTTTCCGCGTTCGAATACGCATCCAGAAATGTATTAATTACAAAAAAATACGACATTAGTAGCCCATAACTTGTTTCATATGTATCAAAATTAATGACAGAATTTGACGGAAAAACAAACATGTACGCATAGAGAAATTAATTATGATAATTAAACCCTAAATAATTCAGTAATAATTTCATATGTATCAAAATTAATTGCAGAATTTGGGGGAAAACAAACATGTACGTTTAGAGAAATTAATGATGATGATTAAACCCTGAATAATTCAGTAATAAATCAAGTAACAACTTAATACGAAGCCGTTTCTCTTTAATCAAAAATATTATTATTATATTTTCTTGCGAATTCTTTATATAATTGTTAAAAAAAATTTCATAAATTTTGAATTCTGAGAACCTACGCAACTGATATTGCGCAAAGAAAAATTTAGATTTTATTTCTTACGAAAATAGAATTATGCTATTGCAATTATGTAATGTACCAGCAAAAATTGTTGCTGATTTTGACATACCGATCAATGATCCGACTTTTGAATAACTTATTTTTTCTGTAGTTTAACTGATTTTTATATCCAAGCACTTTTGAAATATTACTGAAAAATAAGGGACATCACTAACTCGGCGGTATTCCAAAACCAAATCTCAACAGGTTAACGAACTGAAGTTTTTTAATTATACCTGTGTAAAAAAACTTTCACTACAAAACCTTTTGAAAATTTCCGTTATAATTAAAAATTTGTTCGCAAAATCTACTCCAACAGTTATCTAGCGTGTATATAATCTCGATTGCTCTCGTGCACAACTTTAAGGCCATTGTGCACCCAGCGCGTGTGAAGGAACGGCTGTGAAAGCGCGAGGGAAGTCGAGTGTATGAATGTTTCCTCGGCATGATTACCTGAATTCCGGTAAAATCTTCAACTTAGATCACTAAAAAAAAATTCTGAAACATACAAAATATAACATTTAAATGTATTCACAACTCATGCTTTGAATTGATTAGTTTAAGAGTTAGTATCTACAGAAATCATTAGGGCCTACTAAGCACTTGGTGTGGCTTCCTACGCCGCTGGTTGGCCTTCACTTATTATTGTCGGGATTTTGTATTGCATCGATGCGAGCCCAAGCTGATCGCACTTCCTCTCATCAACACCGCAATGAAAAGTCCGTTTATTTTAGAAAGCTCTGATTAATTCCTCTTCATTACTCGATGCGAATTTCTTCCATATTATGTGATAATAGACATAAGCAAGGGTCTAATAAAGAATATCCTTCCATGATCGCATTAAGATTCTGCATCGCCAATTAGTAATATAACATGTGCAAACACAAGTTTTCGGTGGCTATTTATTAAAAAAATGCTACGAGATGTTACGGCACATAACTACTATATGCAGATCATTGCCAACTTTACGATACACTGTCTTACATTGAATTGAATATAAAAAGGGGCAGGAATTAATTTTCAAAAGGTCGGTTTCAAATTCATATGTTCAGTTACCTGTGAAACAACTACTTCAGTTCTTAATAAAGGGTTTCGAATTGGCGAAGAACTACAGCACAGAATGTTCGCGGTTTAGGAAGACCTATTTTAGTCTTCTAAGCATGTCCGCAACATAGATCCGCTGAATACAACTGTCAAAGTCACATGGTTGTCAATAATGAACGTATTTGTTTACCTTAGAAATTCCAATAGGCTCACGATAAAGTGAGCACTTTGAAATCAACCTTAGAAAAATGTCACTGCCCCTACCTGCATATATTTCAACGGGAGCACTAAGTGACATGTGCTCAGCAAAGTAGGTAACGATGAATGGTAAGTAGTTCCGTATCTTAACGTCGAATAAAAAGTGTTAGGAAACCAATTCTGATGACTTAGATGATTTCTTTGGCTTTGTTTTTTCTAATGCATCGAAGTGTAGAAATGAGTATATTTGTTACTTTTCAAATAATTTCACAGTTCCACTCGACCGACACATGAACATGTTGGTGAGGCCCATGACAATGTTAATCTTACATAAGGCGGAAGAATACACAACGTGCATAAAAATACATCTTAAGCAGGGATTCAATAGTGTTTATTTTACCGTGAAAAGCTTATATGGGAATAAATACTTCGACTAATTTGAATGTATTGTAGTTTCATTAAAACCATGTTACAGGAAGTATACAAACATCTCAAAGCACGTACACGGTGCTCTAATCTCAAATTCTATGCACGTTGTTTATGATCGTGCTACTGGCAGAAAAACAGTCGAATGTCTGAACACAAAGAGGAGCTACTGCGCGGCTTGCATGAGCGCTCTGCCCCCAAACCCCATTCTACGGAGGTTAACTCTGCACTTTGAAGTCCTGTTTACGATATTTATACTTTTCTAACCATTTGTATCCTTATGCCATGTGTAAAATGAAGAATACAATATGGCGAGGGATGGTTTTTCCTTTGAGGACGAGTTTATAAACTATGCAACAAACGTAAGAACGCAACAACGCAAAGCAAAAAAAAAAAAAAGAGCTACGACCGTTTATAAACATCGCGCGATGTAAGACTTTACCAACACAATTTTGAGCTTTGTTAAGTTTTTTGGTATATAGTTTTTAAATTCCAAAATAACGAATTTCTAAGAACAATAGTCGTTCAGTTACTGATATCTAGTTTTTAAATGCCTGAATAACAATAACGAATTTCTAAGAACATTATTACATTGTTTCAGCAAGGCGGAGTACTAAAATATTTAAATCTGTAATTACACTCTTTATTTATGACTCAACACATAAACGTAGGCATACATTCATTGCACAAGCAAATAATATAATAATATCTGAAAATCATAGTCTTCCGTAATACGATTTTGCAATCGATCACTGCTACTTTAGATGGTGCAAAACGCAAGTAAATTAAAGACGCAAAGTTGACCATTTATTGCGCTGCGTTCTTGCGTCATGCGTAGTCATGCGTAGTTTGTTAGGTTAGAGAACAGGGCCCTCGGATATATTATAAACGTCGAAACTCGGCGAGGAGAGAGCCGAAGAGCCTGAAACTTGAGCAGCTGATGCCAGTTGGCGGGCAGGCACGCGTCAGCTTGAGGCCAGTTTCTTTTTTATTTCCCTGCGTTTCTTTTTTTTCCTTCTTCTTAAGGGGGTAGGCGGGGGAGAATGCCACCCGCTGGTGGTTGGGGAGGGGGAGTGGGAGGGAAGAGGATGGTGAAATTACGGCTTCCACATGGCGGGGCCGCAACTCTCGACCGCACGGCTCGTGCCGGTGACCGAGGGTCGTCCAGGTGGGACCGCAACACCGCGCTGGCCGGGGTCAACCTGCCCTCTGTCGCAGTTCCGCGAAGCGACCGCAGCCCTTCTTCTTTTCTACCCCGCTGGTCACTATTAGTTAAGGCTTGTTTCACAATTGGAAGCATATCGGCAACCATAGAACATTAGTCTTGTGCACAAGATTTGACCGCCAGGATTGAAGTGAGTATGGAGCAGCGCCGGAATAAAAGGGCGGGAGAAGCGGGGGATCCCCGTGAAAACCAGTCGTCAAAACGGCATCGTCCGGCACGATTCCCACTAACATGCGAAAATCCGGAGTGACCCGGCCGGGGATTGAACCCGGATTGTTGGGAGGCGAGCAGGCTAACCGTTCAGCCACCGTGGCCCCGCTGTCGTAGACGATATATATATATATATAACGAAGAAGAAACACAAACCCCCCCCCCCCCAAATAAATTTCTGCCTACGCCACTGTATTGATTCACAACAGCGCATAACAGGTGTGAATGACCGGTCCCGACATAGTGCATAACGTATATTGCTATATTCTATGTAATTTCTTAGTGGGGCAACAGCCAATCAGAGCACAGTATTTACTTTCAAAAGAAGTTGTTTATTAAAAATGGAATAACAGTTATACTGCAGAAACGAAGGAAAATATCGCAATATCTAAATTTAGAGGAAAGAATAGGTGACATTGTACTAACAGAAATATTCTAAAGGTTATCTACATCTTTACGATTTTAAAGCAAAGATTTTAAAGAAAATAAAAAAGGTGATTATTTTTAATCTCTGTCCGTTTTCAACAAGATATCAAAATAGGTTACTAAAATATATTTTATGTGTTTAAAGACAACCAAAATATAGAAACATTATTTACTAACACTGCCACCTGACGTCAGACTGTTCGCAAAATGTCGGCGGCTATTAGTATTCACATATGAATCAATTTCGCTCAAGGTTTCTGGTCCCGTGATTGTTCTACTCTTATGTCCTATGCTCTGGGACTATGTTTTTTTTAAATTGTAAACCAACTTTTGGGCATTTGATTTCTCACTCGCTTTCTTTCACGAACATTCGTCTGCGAGTACGGCTCTGTGGTCCCCCTGCACACACAGTGCTGTTGAACGTTTTACCTGATAGTCCAAACTGATTTCAACCTGATGCGAGCTCTGCACACACTTCGAACTATCGATCGTTCAGTTTTGTCTTCCGTGGCGATAAACATACGTCGTACTTCCTATTCTCAGCACAGTCACTATTGGTCGAGTGGATATTATTCGATTTATCACGGCACATCTTATCTTTCGGTTGCCTAATTGATGGTTGATTTTGAAATTATTCAATAAAGTTTAGAATAGGTTATTTTGGCCACGTCTCCGTAACTATTCGGAACTAACAACGTGACTTCTAAGCGTAAAATATTGGAAATTTATTTATAAACAGCGAACGCAATATGCTATGTGCGTGCAGGTTTTCTCTCGCTCAGGGTTACAGGTAGACTGACGACAGTTTTTGAAGACGCTAGCATACACACAGTTTTACCGGCCGCCTAGCGGGTCGGTCGACGATCCTGAGGGAGTTACTTTAATCCATCAGTCCAACGATCGGTCGTCACTCCATCCTCAAGTCAGATTTATCCGTTACAGTTCGTCTGATCAGTCCGATCGTTTAACAGAACTGTTTGTGTTTTGGGGACATAACTTTCCGTATTAACACACACATTTGAATAGCGTAGCAGTGAGAATTAAAATCTAATTACGGCACAGCGAACGTATTTAGGACTACTACATCAGCAGAATCTTTAGGCGGGCCACACACGCTCAGTTTAATAGTACAATTTTACCTGTGCAGGCAGAACGTACAGGTTTGCCTGCAGTAGTGTGTTGCCCACACACTAGTCAGGATTGACCGAGTGAATAGCACAGCTGTGTTGAAAGAACTTTGCGAACACGGTCCATGTTCTAGTGTTCTTACGTCCACAAAGTGCTTCGATGAAACCTTGTTGTCAGCAATTGTTGCTGTGGGTGTAAAACTACAGCAAACCAGACGAAAAACACTCTAAATTCGAATCAGTGGAAAACCACTGGTTCGCAGTGAAATTCAACTACTCGAATCAGTGAAAACGGCTTCACTTAGAATCAGTGGAAAACCACTGATTGTTTCAGTGAAAAAAAAAATCACTGATTGAATAAGTTGCGTGAAACAATTTCACTGATTAAATAAGTGACAGCCGACTCCAGTGACGAATTAAATATTATTTTCTTGAATGTAATCAAATAATTTCCCGAAATAAATATATTTACGATGCTTTACTATTTATATTACGCAATTTACCATAGTTTAAAAATAAAAATTTCCGCAGTTGGCAGCGATTGAACTTACACAATTTCCCACTTCGATTCTAAGCCGTCACCTTACCATTTTTTCTGTCATTATTGTTACGTTGACGAGCTCAAGTGTGACCGACTTGCTCACAAATTTCCAATGCGACAAGCGAACTGAACATCTGCCGCGGAGATGTCGGGGCGCGAAAACACGACCCTCTCGACTACAGGTCGGCCGCCCTACCCCTGAGCAATGAGGGCAGGGATCAGAGCTATGAGGGCAGGAATCAGCTGCTCTACCACGTCAAGTTGAGGAAATAAGAGATAAATTTTTTAGTTATTATCAAAATCGTGAAAATTTAAATTGTATTCTCTTACTTTACGTCTTTGTCTTAATTGGTACCGTTAGGATTGTTTAGAATAGTATAAATGAGTGTACTCTCCTCATCAGATTATATGCAATTGAAACCTTCAAACAGAGCGCCGTGATGATTACATGAAAACTAAATGAAATACGTAAAAACGGAATGAAGGCTGAATATTCATATTACCTCATAAAATGGTGTTTTGAAAGACGAAACACATTTTAGAAAGTATTTTGTATTGGTTTTATTAGTGTATTCATTGACATTTCAATTGATACACATTATTTAACGGTCATTTTTAAACGTTGTTTGACAGCCATTTTTACACGATGTTTAACTGATCCATCAGTTAAAAATAAACCATTGAACTACAGTGAAAAAATGACTGATGAATCAGTGGAAAATGTCATTGAATCAATAAGTGAAGGAAATCTGGCATTTTTTCACTGATTCATCAGTTGAATTCACTGAAGTGACTGTTAAATCAGTCAGGTGCTGTTGACTGATTAAAACAGTGAAATTCTCACTGATTCATACTTAGAGTGTATACACAAGAGGCGAATGAAGTGGACTAAGGGTTGGCTGCTTAAAAGAAAGACATTGTCTCATAGAAACATGTTGTCTGAGTTGAGACTCGAGTGGCTCTGTGCCTGAGTTGTGCCACTCTTGAGAGTCCTGGTCCATTCTGGGCAACATACGCTGCGGGACTCACAGTTTACCTTACAGATGGACAGTGATCAGATACAAGTTGTTTCAGAGGAAATTATGTTCGCATGCATCAAAAACAGAAGGAAATGAAGATAAAACTGCTACTACCAATGATCTGTGTGCATGTTATGCAATTAGGACAACTTTGGACTAAAGAAATATTTTTATTTATCACAAACAATTAGCCCCATTCACAAAGAAACCAGCTGCGCCCGTGTAACTACGGTCAGCTGCCGAGCTGGCAGCAGGCTTTGTCCGAACATTTCTGATCAACTCACAGAACTACCCGATACCCTTCCCATGGAAACGTTGCCATGGCAACTGGGACAGAACACGAAGAGAAAAAGTGAAATAAAAGAACCTTTTCTATCACGTGGCTGTATGAAGGTCTTTAAAGTCGAGTGAGGATTCACACGCATGGAAAATAAAAGGGAACTGTTGGGTACTGAACCTTTTAGTCCAGTAATCGAGTCGGGTGCATACCTAACAACTGTTGAATACATGCTATTGCATCTGATGTAGTTCACCGGCTTATTCTAAGGTGGATTCTTCTACTGGGCATCCGAACAGCTGGTCACCAGGAAGGCAGAGCACTCCCAAACATTTTTTAAAGTGTTACCCTTGTTGATGTGTTGACTGCATAATGATATGCCAGGAGAAATGAGGGAACCTTGAACTCCCAATTATTTTGGATTTCTCCTACATAGGTCACCGATTACTGTGTTAAGGTATAGTTGATAGTTAAGCCTCTCGACCATCCCACCCGATTAAGGATGTAATGTCGTGGTTCGAGTTTTCTTCATTCCTAAAATCCGCATCACCTCTTGAAAATGAGCAGCTTTGAAATTTCGCTATTGATCCGAATGAGGCTCGAGTGACACTCTAAACATGGAAGATACAAGATCTACAAGTGCATAAGTCTGGAACTGGTATGACTTCAAGCAACAACTTGATGAAATAGTCTTGCACTACCAGAACTTACCGATTCCGCCTCTTGGTGAGTGGTAATGGTCCGAGAATGTCCACTGACATAGTTTCAAATAAGGCCCAAAATTGTATTTCTAAGGGAACCTCGCCCCTTAATCCTCTGATCCTTCCTTGCAGTACATGCATTGCACAAATGGTAGCACTTCTTAGCATCCTCCGGACAATGAAACCAGTAGAATCTCAGTAGAACTATTTCGAGGGTCTCATTCACACCGCAGTGTCCACCTGTTACTCTATTATGCAGTTAATTTAGCACGTCTTGTATTATGTTCTCAGGTAGGGCCAATTGTGACTGTATTCCATCATTACTTACCCAGATACTGTGAAGCATGCCGTTTTTCAATACAAAGGGATACCACTCTGCCCAGTATTCCTTGAGTCTCGGGCCCCCACTGAATATCTTCTGCAGTCTTGGTCGACAGTACTCGACACCCAGCTTCCTTCTACTCTGTTATTGTATGCAAGTTGGGGTCATTTAGCTGATCTTACCTAATTCCCTCATCATTCCATGTAGGTGACCCATCACAAGATACGGAGCCTTAAATTATTATTTTCTTTACCTTACACGATACACATCCCTTTTCCACCCAGAATCCACAATGATTAAAGAATGGTTATCATGGTCTCCTGGAAAGCGCATCTGAATCACTATAAAAGTATATCCAGATCTTTGATGTATTTCAAAGTCATATTCTTCTAGGTACTGTTTAGCCTGGGCTATTTGATCTTCGGGATTCTTGAAATTTCGTAGGCAGTGTAATGAAGAAATAGCCATTTTAGGATAGTGTCTGTCATAAAGGTAGGGGTGAAAGTGTGAAGTTGGCTTCACCCACAGCCATACGGTTCCTGTGTGCCACACAGTAATTTCTCTCACTTTTGTGCAGTATATTCTAGTGGTCTTTCCTTTCCATCCTGAATCTGAGATAACACAGACCCGATGCCTACATTACTAGTATCATTATTCAGAATTAACTCACCAACACTACTCGGGAAGCCCAAGACTGTGGGTAATATCAGAATTTCTTTAAGTTTACTAAAAGCAATTCTGCACCCAGTAGTCAAAAGAAATTTTCTTTTGGCATCCATCAATTTGTCTAGTGGCTTGGCAACCGAGATGAACCCATTCGAAATCGATATTAGTAAACATATGGAAACGCTTCACTTCATTTTGTCAGTTGGTGGATGCCAAACTCCTTTTGTTACAGTCTTCTCAGGTTCGGTTTCAATGCTGTAGGCCGACACTACATGTCCCAAAAATTATTTTTTTAAAGGGTGATATTTATTAGGAACCAATTTCAGGTTGACAGTGGCTTCGTTCTGAAGCACAGCATCTATGCATGTTAGGTGCCCTTCCTGAGATCACATTGTCGTCTAGGCACACCTGGAATATATATATATATATATATATATATATATATATATATATATATATATATATATATACATATATATATATGCTTTCCAATCTTGTATATGCCAGCCTCTGTGGCGTAGTGACGTCGATCTCCAGTGCATATATATAATATATATATATATATATATAAGGGGAGAACTTTCTCCATCAGACATTCAGTGCTGGCAGGGACATTGCATAGCCCGAAACGCATAACCTTGAATTGACAGATTATTTTGTCTTGGACACAAGAGGCAGTATTTTCTATATCTTCTGAGACCACCACGTATTGACAGTACCAGCTCGTCTTATACAAAGCAGGAAACCATTCTGAACCTGTTAGACTGTTCAGTGTGTTGTCTATCCTTGGAAGTGGATAAGAATATATCTTGTTATCATTATTAAAAGGCTGGCGGTAATCCTCACAAAATCTCACAGAGAAATCTTTCTATTTAACAAGGACAATGGGAAAAACCATTGTCTGACTGATGGTTCTATCACATTATATATCTCTTTCAAAATACCTACCCTCAACCACCTCAAACGATGCTAGTAGTAGACGTCTTGGTGGCTGCTTTATGGTTCTGGCACTTCCTGTGTCTATCTGACGACATAAAATCATAGTTATTCGAAGGTTATTTCGCCCAAAGAAGAAAGCATACCTATTTCACAGTCGTAATTCAGAGATAATCTTATCTTGTCGCCAGTTGAAGCTTTCTCTTGTTCTGGTTAGTAGTTCCCCCAAAGCTCCTGGTAGCATATATTCGATGTTTTGTGTCATCAAAGCTTAAGGAATATTTGGAATAGCCAATGAAACATTATTGCAAACCCCTATTGTAGCTCCTTCCTGAAGATGAATAGTGCTGTCGGATAAATTAATTACCCTAATTGGCAAGCTGTATGAGTATGAAAATACCAAATTTATTGGTACAACAACACCATCTGGTAGTAAGCCGACTTTCTGGGCTAGTTCGATTATGCCCAACCATCTGACAAATTTTCCCTGAATCTACCTGGAATTAACAATTATGCTAGAAGCAGGGAGCATAGTGGACCGACTACACATTACCTGTTAGCTTATTGGCAAAGACACATCTCGAGTTGAAACCACCAACTTACTACTGCCTGGCATTAATAGCCCTGTTTATGTAACAAATCAAGTCCCAAAAGGTATTCATCCTCTATTTCTGCTATGTAAATAGCATACTCTATGTTGGGGTTACAAAGCTTCAACTCTCCCCTGCTCTTACCTCTAACTGGTGTGCACTTTCTCATTGCTGTATTTAAATATTACTGCTCAATGCTGTCGTCGGACGATCTCAGGGGGAATGGCCGAGGATGTCTGGTACTACCACCATTATAGCCGCCTCAGTGTCAATAACAATATGGCAAAAACATCATTCATTCTCCCATCAACTTGTTAAGGATCCAAGTCCTGTTTCACTGAACGCACCTGCAAGAACAATGGGACCTTCCCTCCAGCAATTACCGACCTGGTCCCCTAACATCTGTGTTTACAGGTTACCCGAAGATATTGCAAACTCACACATCCCTTGCTGCCTGATTCCCGGTTGTTCCTGCTATTACTTCTGTTGAGGTTTGTTGAATCTCAGGTGCCTCGGCTGTTCACATTGCTAACACTCAAGATGTTTGTGTGGGGGATGGCAATGCTCTGAAGCATGGACCCTGGAAGTGACGTCCCTCATTATCGTCTACAACTCATCTCGTGTCTTCTTTCTGATGTCGCCATCGTCTTCGCTTAGCATCACTGCCCACAGTGGACATCAAGGCACTGAGCCTGTCTTGCTTACTCCGCCTCCAGTGCTCGGTCCAGGGTTTACTGTATGGTGTGAGGTGCACGGTTTGTCACGCCTCTGTATAGGCTGCTAAAATGACATCGCCTGCATCCTCGAGGCATCCCTATAGAGACCGGTGGTCCAGCTATACTATGCTATACTATGTCCTGGTCGCTGGGTGCGGCTTCGCTGTTGGGCATGGTTGGCATGTCGCAGGTGTCGGCCACTGAAACAACGTTCCAAAACTGACACAAGTGTGGAGTAATTCATTCGATGTCGTTCTGGCAGGGACTGCAGTATGCTCAGTGCAAGGCCTCTCAGTGCAGCCACTGCTCGTCATTCAGATTATTCAGAGGAGCGACGATCTTGAACTGTTATCGGTATTCGCGCCAAGTTATATTATCATTGTAGGGAGCACACTTAATTGACACCTTTACCCATCCCTAGCTGAGTTGTACCCACACTGCAGAACACACGCCGAGAACAGCTGCATGGATGGTAGAGGGTCCATGTGTAATAATATTCGTTTATCACTCATTAGTAGAGACCCGGAAATTTCGCGGAGTCATTCGGCAATAAGCTAAACTTCACAATCCTTTGTATAATCGAGCATCAGTCAGCTGTCCTTTGCCCGTTACTCCAGGTTACCTCCAGACCAGGTAGCATTGAATTCGGTCCTCATTTTCCTTGAAAGGTGTAAAGTCGTCCGGGGCGTGTATAACAAATTGTGTTCCTATAGAAACAGAAACTTAAATGTACTTATGATTGAAATTTAACTTGTCCTCAAATGAATTCGAAAAATTTACCCATTTGATTAACTGTAAAGCTGATTTAAATTCGGCAATTTCCTATCTGTACTTCAGAATAGTACCTGTTACATTAAATAAAATGAACTGCAAACATTTGTGAAATTATCAACAGACACACAGAATGGAAGCAAGATTCTTTGCCGGACTGTTGTCTCAGATGTTCGAGAATTCAATAAGGTGAATCACAGCCACATCTGTGTGGACAGCTGAGTGGCGTTTCATTATCTCAGAGGCACCTGTCCCGTCCTTTACATAAGATTCTGCATAAATATTTTATTTTCTATGTTGCGTGGTTTCGTGCAGTTGAGCACCTTATATACGACCTTGCTCTAGCAATTTTTGTTACAATTTTTTTGGAATCATTTTAAAAAGCTTTGCAGAGTTTAATGAAAGTTCCTCAATGCGAAAAGCTAATCTTCAAAAGTTCTTGGAAATTTCTATATTTATAGCCTATTTTTTTGTGATTCATTGCCAAGAATGCATCAAATATATTAAATGTGTTGGATGTGGTGGCAATTTTAGCGCATTTTAGTACCTTTAAACTCTCGTAAACACTTGACATCTTTTTTTAAATATATTTTAGATGCACGAAATACAAAACGTGATCCTTGAGAATGTGTATTATAAAAACAGGTTAACATATTCCGATTATTCGAACATTGATCGTTCAAATGGCACTTTTAAAACTGCTTTGATGCAGCCTGGTTCGTGAAGGAAAGGTGGCAGTATTATTTCAGTTAAAGAGTTGAGTTCTATGTTCTAATTTATTTTCCAAACTGTATATATATATATATATATATATATATATATATATATATATATATATATATATATATATATATATATATATATATACATGTATATTGTATATATATACACATGAATATATGTTTTTCATGGTAAACGGAGCACTTTTGACTGTCCTGCTTAAGATCTACTTGTATGCACATTGCGTATTCCTACACCATATGTAAAATCAACATTGCAATGTGCATAATCACTTAATTAGAGCATCTGTCAAATAAATATGAAAATTATTATAAAAGTAAATATTTTACAAATTTTGTCATTTTTACACATACGTGTGACAAAAAGCAAAATAAGTAATTATATAACAATCTAGCTAGAAGTTTCTTTCCAATAATTGTCTCTGTATAAACAACTTAATTGAACCGTAAATTTATCCATACAGTAAGCCTCTTTCTGTACTGTTATAATTAATTTATTGGTATTTCCCTATTTATTTTAATTCCCAAGTATACATAACTATTATTTCCCTGCACTAATTTAAAAAGTCTCAACACGGTAATTTTGGGTAGCTGAGTAACAATACGAAAGACATAAGAATGTTAAGGTATCAAAGAATTACAGTGGTAGTCAATACTCATCAATAGCATGAAAACACAATGCAAGCAGCAATGAGCAGTTTTCTCACAAGTCTAAACAATCCACTGGCTTCATACTCCTGTTTGAACGATGCGAGTTCAGGATTTCACTCTCATAATTATCCTTGCCGAGAATCTCTGACTGCTCTTTCTCCTCTGGTAGTGTAGGAATGCGCTAAGATATCCTTGTGCTCATGTTCGGATGCTGGGTGAGATCTTCTGTAACGATTTGGTTGTTCAACTTATTCGGAGGCAATATCGAAACGATTGGTCTCTTAAGTTTGTTCGGAAGCAGAATAGTATTGCTAGAGTGGTTGCTCTTGCTCGTAGTGGGATGAAGATGACGTTAGTAATGTTGATGTCGCCTGAAATTGGTTTCCATCTAAATTAATTTCTGTCCTCTCTTCGGTAAAGGGTTTTTCACATGTATGAAGTTAATTACGGCGATTTTTCACAGTGCAGCCTATGTCTAGCTCTACAAGATGATGTAACTTGTCCAGTTTCTCAATAATTACTTTATAATGCCATCATACCCGTACACGTTCCCCCTCTGTAATGGAGAAGACGATTCTGCTTGTTGAACAAGGTCCTTATCAGGTTTTGTTTGAAAGTTTGGGCATAGCGTTCTGCTAGCTCATTCGTAGCTAGACGTCCAGGGACAACTAATCATTGTCATTTACCAAGTCTGCAACTAAACTGCTTGAACTCCTCAGATGTGAATACTGTAGTATTATCAATTATAATAATTTCTCATAATCAATTTCGGGAGAATATTTCTCACAACAATTTTATGTTAGAACAGGATGTCGGTGTGGTCGCAGTTATCACTATCTCTGGACATTTTGATTTAGCGTCAACAAAAATTATGTAGTGTTGTCCATGAAAAGGTCCAGCATAATTCATGTGTACATGCTGACAGTTGGATTATGGTTGGTTCCACACATGTAATGGTGTCTTCACTGGATTTGCTTTCAAATCGCAGCATGATTTACAGCTCTTGAACATGAGTCAATGTCAGAATCAATGTTTTTTTCACTAGTAAAAGTGCCATACCAATGCTTTCATTTTGATTATGTCCATGTGCGTTTCATGCAATTCCTAATTCTTGTTTTCAAGTAAATGTGAAAATTTAACTCTCTCGTTTAATCAAGGCACTTAAGTCAAACACGTCTTACATTCATCAACAATAGTGTCTTGAATAATAATATCATCAAAATATGAAGTCCCTTCCAAGACCGACAGAGCATCATCAATAACTCTCTGAAATTAATTTGGTGCAGTTTTAATGCAAAAGGCGAGCAGGTTCATTGAGTAGATGGAAAACTATTTGGTTTTTCTGGCTTTCTTCATCCATTTTAAAGATGAAGATCTGCCTTGTCGATGTCGATTGTACAGAAATATTTTCCCCCTTTCATCTTTTAGAACATCTCTTCTACTTTTGGGACCGGATAATGAGCATCACAAAGCTGTGAATTAACCGTTGCTTTGTAATCAACACAGTCTGACATTCCAGTTTGAGTCTAGAACGACGAGAGTTTGGGTATTGTTTTTGGAGATAATACCTTGTTATTCTAAAGTTTCAATCTCCCATTTCTATCTTATTTTTCAAATAATATGGTATTTTTCAAACCTTCATAAAACTACCCAGGTTTAATAGGCTGTTTTGCAATTACCGTGTACTTATAATTTGGTAAAACACCAATCTTGGCCTCAAAAACATCCGAGTAATTCTGTACGATATCTTTTATACTGTATTCCACCATTCCTTTCATAGGAGATGTGTCTACATTGTTCATGATAATATTTAGGTGGCGTAGCCATGTTCAACCCAGAAAAGTATTGAGTGGTGCATCAAGAAGTACAGTAATTCCGATCACTCTGTTTCCTCATATTCAATCGGAATTTCGACTGCCCCCAACAGCTGGAATTTCTCACCTGTGTGCATGCGAAAATTGATGTTGGTTTCACTTAGCTCAATGCATTGGTTTAGGTCTTCAAAATTCGGGTTTTTAATGGTACTAACAGGACTGCATGAATAAATTTCAAAGTTTTTTTGTCTTAGATTTATTCATGAACGAAACTTTACATGTTTCATAATCAAGAAAATTTGTTGGGTTTTAATTTGCATTATTGATACTGGTTATCTGAAATTTGTCACATAGTTCGTGTACATCAGTGTCACTTTCCTTCGCGCGCTTATCAATACAAAGAGCGTTCCAACTTTCACGAATTTATCTTTTTTTAAAGTGGTTGGACAAAATATCGAGACTTGACCTGTCCTTCCACATGATGCACATTTAATTTAGTTCGACCCCAGCCGCAGAATTTGACCAGGTGACTGTCAAACCCATAGCGTAAACAACGATTATTTACACCAAGCTTTTGAAATCAATCTTAAAAGTATTTTACATCCCCATCAATTGTTATATTTTCTGTAAGAAACTTGGGTTAGGTTTGTTCTTTGTTAACTGATTGACTGAATCGTGAATTAGTACTTTCTTGTTACACTGACTGGGAGCTTCTAGGGCTAGGACTATTTCGCTAGCGCGGTCAAAAGTAAGACTTCTTTATTGTAAGAGTTTCTCACAAATTTCACTCTCTACTATCTTTCTAATAAAATTTGTTCACAAAAAAAAGTTTACTATTGATCGGCAGAACCATTGGTTGTTAAATTTGAGCATACATGACAAAGTCAAAATATTAAAGCTGCGATACAATTCGCAATAGATTTTCACCTGGGAGTTGTATGTTCTATAAAAAAAAAGCGCAGTTGTGTGTAGATTTATAGATGTTAAGAGTCGGTTACGGACGGTCAAGAAGCTGTTTTTAACTGTCCATATGAGTTACTCGATGGAAATACTGATGCCGCAAGTCTAGGAAGAAACTGGGAGGTAATATTTACTTCCAATGCTGTTAATGAGTTTGGTTTTAACGACAACATATTTTTCAATCTTTCCGTAGAAATTTTAAAACTTTCCTTATTATCAATAAATGCCTCTACCTCGAGATTGAATTCTATTAACAAATTAGAATTTGGTTTATTAGTTTACTGTTGGCCAAAATTATCAACGAGTCTTGCTTTAACTGCAATAAGGACAACAATTTCAGCCATGACTGTCATTGAATTTTATTACTATCACTAATTTTGTTCCGCTAATTCCATCCCCGTCGTCACAATTATTTTATATAAAAACAATATGCCACACGAAGAGTTATTTTATTTAATATTCTATATAGAAATTTCTTTATGATGATAGGGCCTAATGTCTCTATAAACAGCTTGATTGAATCAGAGATTACTCCATATCCGGAGTCTTTTTCTGTGCTGTTCTTAAAAGCCGGTATTTCAATATCTCGATCAATTTCCACTTATACAAAATAGTAATACTTACTACGTACTTATTTTTCGTTGCTTGTAAATTTTTTTAGGTTATTTTGGTAGTTTTTTGACCACTGGGTTACGCATATCGATATTATTCTTTAATATGTTTGCACGAGTTTTTTCTCCAAGAATGCACTTAATATGACCGAAGTGAAATAATAGGGTCATAGATAATTTTTTTTTTTTTAAATCTTTTCTAACAAAGAAGTCGTATTTGCAAAACAGTTATTTATCGAGATATGCGTATTCGCGCAAACAACTATCTCACAAAAGACGCGGGGGTCCAGACAACTCTTAATATGTGGCTAAATGGGTCAGGACATCCACCCCTTCGTGTTCTCGTCATGCCTAGGTAGTTGAAAGAGTATGACGCAATAGCTCTAAAATCATTAATATGTTTTCGAATTGTGTAAGGCGTCTTAAAATTCCAAATTCAAGTAATGTAAAATTTGCATAAAAACAGGGGTATTAAGAAATGTATCATAGAATTAGAGTAGCACTCGCCTTAATAACGAAGTTTGGGGTGGAGCGGGAGAAGATTGAGGGGCCCTATTGACAGCCGTCGTCACTGATGACATGAAATTAAACCCCCATAACAGAACAACGAAGAAATTTGTGGTGGGGAAAACGGAAGCACCTATAGAAAACCAGCAGGCTATCGGCAACGCTTGAAACGTTTCCCATTGCCGGGCTGACATCACAGTAGCACGATCGCCGATTTTATCATTGGTCTGCCGTATATCTAAACGCCGGTAGAAAAATTCCTTACGTGAACTACATTTTAAAGTAATTCGTTCTCTGCTGACATCCGCATAGCGATGAAAAGGACAAGTTAATTTATTTGTAATGACTGTTTGATAAGGTAAATAACCCTTTGAGTAAGAATGCTGGAATGTCATCCAACACAATGAAATCCGATGCGTGAATTTCAGCAAGAGACCCACGTGATCAACCACTTTAATATCGGTGCTCTCATTCATCGTTCGCCTTAATCATGCATGTGATATCTTACTGCAGGGCAGTAGCTGTGTTCTTTGTACGTGAACGTGTAATACCTTTTTTTTTTTTGACAGACCGTTATTGAACGGAACAGTTACAAAGCACAGTGATTTCGCCACCGGCAATCACGTTGTCTTATTCTGTTTCTTTTGATAGAAGAGTTCGCCGGGAACATAGTATGGGGAGGATCGCTAGCGGGGCGGGCCCTGAATCAGCATGTGGCATCGTCTGCGACAGGGATCACGTATACCTCTGAAACTTTCATGCATCGGCGACTTGCTCTTGTATTATTCACGGCCCTGTGCTGGCGGGGCCAGGCCAGCGAACAGATTAAAAACGACTTTATCAGCGGGCCGCACAACGACCATCAAGCCACGCCGCCCCGACGAACTTCCCAAACTCATGTCTATTAAACAGACATCCCCCCCCCCCTTTTTTTGATCATCGCTTCGGCCCGGCGGAAACGATCGCTAACGGATTTTTTGATCTATTATTCACGGGAGAAACATTATGAACCAAACTGCTCCCGTGGCCTTTGGGGAATCCATTTCGGGAACGGTATTTACAGATGCGCCATTAAATAGGTTTCAGGGAGTTGTTTCGTGAACTCGATTATTCAAGCACTAAACTGTATTTCATGTTAAATATTTGGTACTCTACGCTATTAACGAAGCTTAAGTTCTTCAATAAACAAGTGGGTTCTTTTATTACGCTGGCTGTGTTGGTACAACAACTAAATAACAAAATCACCTGTACGGTGGCGTATATCATACAAGAAAATTAACTGAAAAATATGACTGTGTACACATACTTACAAAGAATGTGTTAGTTATGCAATAATTTATTTCCAAGATGCACGGAACATTACGCAGCACCAGTTTTTAAAATTTCCCCCACAATTCAAAACTTAAATTGATGTAATAGGGCTTATGTATACGATTTTAAATTTGCAAAATCTCTTAGTCCTAGAGTCATACAGGCCATAAAATAAACGGATCATCATGAGAAAATAAGGAATTTTCATTGAAATTACGATGCAGCTTTTGACAAACTCTAAAAATTCACGTAGTCCATGTCGTATTTGCGTATATTGTGAGCCATCTAGCTGCAGGAATTTTGTACAGCGAAGAAAGGATAAAGTATGGCATGTCTATCACTCATGTTTGAAAAGACTCATCATATTGAAAATGTTGTTCAGAATGTTCAAATCAATAACTTAAAAGTGATAAGAGATGACTTTTTGAATGTTGTGAATTAATGCATTTCATTTTAGATACCAGTATTTAGTTCGTTAATAAACCGCTCATGAAGTTGTTTGGCAGATAATACTAGCTTTTACTCGAAAACCTTTGCTCAGTTCGCCGATGCATCACAGTGTGCTGTAATAATACGTGTTAACAAGACGTTATTTACTAAAGAAGCTCGCAAACATTTTTCGATTATGCATAGTTATTTATGCGGAAAATATGAATCAACCTGCAGTCAAGATCATCGTGGATAAGGGTTGAAAATCGAATTCAAAATTTTCTGTGACTATAATATTATGTTCTTTTGATCTTTTTAAATCACTTTGGTATAGGCGTCCTCTTGTGCCATCACTAACTGAGATTGCAGATTTGAGGTAAACCATAAAAGTAACTTTACAATGAAATATTTAACAACTTTCAGTCTTCCTACCCCCTGCAAATGGCTTCTAACTCGTTTAATACGGGCTAGGCTCCAGTAAAATCCAGTCAGGAATTTTTCGCATGCTGGAAGAGGAGTGAAGGACGTTCTGACGTCCACTATAGGATATTCGCCGTAATGGGAGCACTTTTGAAAGCGCTGTCGTCTGGAATGATAGTCAGTGTATATATATATATATATATATATATATATATATATATATATATATATATATATATATATATATATATATATATATATACACTTACATGGCAATATTTATTTTAAAATGTGGTTAAAGGATAAAAAAAAATTGCAGAAAGAAAAAAGCAGCTAGGTTCTCAAAAGTGCTCACTTCACCGTGAACAGCCTATAAGCACTCCAGAACTTCCACCATCGTTGTATTCCGTCACTTATGCATTCTTAGCGTCTTCAAAAGTCTACCTGTCTAGAGATCCCTCATCCGAGAGTTGCTGTCCGGATGACGTGGATGAAAAACATGGGCGACTGTCTCCAAACAGGAAAGGACTGTGCTCACGACCAGCCTGAAGAGTGCACGAGGAAATACGTATCTTAAATGGCAGGGACGAAATGAAGAGTAGGGGGCAGACGGACGTATCTCCGTAGTGCCCTTGTACGAAGTCCGTGGCCTCAAACTGACTCACCGGCCCTGCTTCGGCCTTTTTAATCAAACCTTTAAAAAATCTCCCTGTGTATGCCGTGTTTAGTTATTTCCTAAATACGCCCTTTATCACAAGCGTTGTATACTTCTGTTCATAAAAGTTACCTTTTTTTTCGTGTTAAATTGAAGTGTTATTCATATTTTATCTACAAATTATAACGCTTCATTTATAAATACTCTGAATAAAAAATCAGGGAGAAAATAGGTATGTTGGTAGCGCCTAGTGAGAAATAGTCCTTATACAAAATACTGTTACACTTAGTGCGCACGAATGTGGTGCGCTGTCCTTTGGTGTGATTCTCCAGGCTTAGTTAAGCCTAGTTCGCACGAGGCGGAGGAATATCCTGGAAGTAAAACAAACAGGGCTTCAGAAAAGGCCGAAGTAACCGTGAAAAAACTATAATAAGTAATTTAGCAGCCCGGCGGTCCTCCTTCGCTCTTCCGCACACAGTACTCGCAGCTAGCAAGCAGCTTGCAAGGATCATCCAAATTCAAGGAGACGAATCCAGCACAGCATGACGAGATGCAGAGGCGGACCATAGACTAAATATGAGGTAGACCGCTTATTTGTCTTCTGTGCATGTACCCAACTTTGACCTACCCCAATGATACACAACTGTCAACAGTAATGAACGTGTTGGGGGGAGGGGGCGACATACAGTTAGCGATATACTCCCACGAGAGTTCCCGGTTCGATAGCAGGGCCGGTGAGTCAGTTTGAGGCCCAGGACTTCGTACAAGGGCACTACGGAGATACGTCCGTCTGCCCCCTACTCTTCATTTCGTCCCTGCCATTTAAGATACGTATTTCCTCGTGCACTCTTCAGGCTGGTCGTGAGCACAGTCCTTTCCTGTTTGGAGACAGTCGGCCATGTTTTTCACTCATATCGTAAAGCTCTTTACGGGCCAAAATTTTTAAAAATATTTCGAGGGTATTTCATGTTTTAGTGGCATTTTTTACCCAGGGTACATATCAATATTTTAACTAAGATCCTGATTCGTACACATTACAAACCGCAATATTAAAACAAAGTTTGGTTTCAGCTGAGTGTTAATTGAAGTCACAGGAGTGGCTTGTTGCAGTGTCTTTGGAATCCGACGTTTGGTTCGTCTGCAGTCGGCGCGGTCCTAATGTGTGTGCGACAGGGCCACGCGTATTTCATACAAGAAAAACATTAGCATTCGTTTGGTTCTGAGTTATATGATTCACGATGAAATTTATATATTTAAACATGTTTATTTGCAAAACGTAAAAATGTTTTATCAATAAAATGTCACGCGCAAGGCGCGGGCGCTCGAGAGCAGAGCATACACTGTAAAAATTTCCTGGTAAACTTCCTCAACTGTAATGGACGTTTTTAACCTATACTCTGTATGGAAATAATACCACACGTCAAGCTGCAGATATGTGAATGGGAACTTCCCTACGCATTTGACTGTTTCCTGGGCGAACGTGGGAACACTACAATGAATGTACACGAGAAAAAAAAATTACTACTCGCTCTTTCTCACCGAGCGTACACACTGGCATGGTGAAATTGACGAATAATTTCTTGGAGCGCATTGTTGGGAAGGCGATTGCGTTGTGGGAAGGCGGAATTAACTAGTATGGAAGGGAAGGGCCTCGCTAGAGTTCTTGCACATGGCCTCGCTTTCACTAGAGACGATGCTTTCTGCGATAAGGGTTCAACTTCTGTTTTGAATTTCCATTCAAATACGAGCAAACCGCACAACTAACTTTCAAGAAGTATTTTTCCTAATATTCTAATAACATTAACAATTATTATGAGCAGTAGATTAAGATATTAATTTTGTCCTATTTAGAGATCTGTGCGAAGAAATTTATAAAGTTAAAATTCTTATAACCAGTTCTATATATATATATATATATATATATATATATATATATATATATATATATATATATATATATATGTATATATATATTTAACGTCGTTTACCTCCACTGGCATCTTTTTTCCTATAATTTCGTATCACACCGAAAAAAGATGCAGTAAGTTAAAAACTTAGCAAATAACAGATCCAGGAAACTGAACTTAGTGATGTAATTTACAGAAAATATGTTACTTAATCACAATAAAGTATTTTATTTATTACCTACTGACATACTCCTTATCGTACTCTATTCAAATACCGTCACTTGTGTCATGCTATTGCTTATTTGGCATCCTTAAGCTATTGTTTCATAAACTCGGAAAAATCATGTGGTTATAAAAGTCTAGTGTGTGGTGACATAGATAGGACCGTTTTCTTATTCTGTAAAAGAGCTAGGCTCCTAGGCGTCTATACACTGTAAAACAATTTTTCATAGACTTCCTAAACTGTAAAGGAAGTTTTTAACCTTCACAATGTATGGTAATAGTACTATGTATCAGGCTGAAAATATGGCATCGCTACTACACAAAGTTGGGAATTTCTTACACATTTGACTCTTTCCTGAGCAACTGTTACCATGCATGTATGAGAAAATATTTTACTATTCGCGCTTTGTCACTGTACGCATACACTGATATGGTCAATTTACAAATAATTTCTTTGAGTGTACGTGAACAAATAGGCATATGTTAATGGCTTTAAGTTTCATGTAAAAATGACTATTACGTACTTTCATGCCACAACAATGTGGAAGCATAGCTATCCAATATTTTAATTCCTGCATCCCTGTTGTTGCTAAAAACCAAGTTAAAATGAAGACTTCTTCTTCTACTTAATCACTCTTTGAACCTATGGGATTTATTATATAATTTCAGGTGCCAGAATTTCAGCTTACGCACTGTTATCAAGAAAGTTTCTCTGTCCCGAAAATATTTTAATGTATTTTTTTTACTAAGATATATACCAAGTACTTGGTATGGCATGAAAATATAAAATGAACTTATAGTGGCAGGAATGCTAATAGTACTTACACTTAATAGTCTAAAAATAACGGAATAACTATAAAAAATGTATTCCTTTACTTCTTCAATCTGTTAAGACGTTAATCAATAACAGTACCTACCCAGACAACAACACCCTCGTATTATTTGTGTACACACACAGGTATTGTTTCAGATACCTGAACTGTGTACGTATGACTTGGTGACTGTAATACACGATTGTGACGACAGCATGGAGTAGCCACTGATTTATACACACACTTTTTAGAGGACAAAAATGGTTGAGCAAAATAAAGTCTCTCCCAAGTAATGAGAACATTTTTTATTGCCACAAACTAACACTTTTGTGAAGTACATACCTCAAACAAAAAGAAATATAATTTCTTTATCATTGCCGCTTTCAAAACGACCATAAGAATACAGCCATCACACTTCCAAAAGAACAATTCTTCTAGCCTCTTGACTTAGCAGTGAGGGAAAAAGATGCCAAACATATACACATAGAATTTCTTTGGTAGCTAGCTGTTATGAAGTCTGTCAATACAACTTAAACGTGCTGGGACTGATCAAAATTACTAGCTAAATCACATTAAGTACAGTACACAGCGCAAATGTTTGCAACAGTTATTTTACTATAGTTAATACTGTAAATACTGTTCGCGGTAAACTGAGCACTTTTGAAAGCCCTGTTTTAGATCTACTTGTATTCACATTGTGTATTCTTCCGCTGCATGTAAAATTAACATTGCCATGGCCTTATCACTTTATTTATGCGCCAGTCAAGTGTAAATGTAAAGTTATTAGATTCGCTCATTCTTACACTTGCATATATGCATTAAAACACCGAAAGCAAAACTAATTAATTCAGTATTCACGAATGTTTATCTAACATTTCTAATTCTACGTTAATTAAACTAACTTCTTTCCCTCCGTCTTTATCAACATTACTTAGTTCTGACCAGTCGCTATGTCCGTTAAAATGTATGCAGGTAGGGACCGTGACATTTTCAAAGGTTGATTTCAAAAGTGCTCAAATAACCGTGACGAGCCTATAATACTTGCGTTCAATTTAAGAATAATTTTCTATTTAGCGTTCACCAATACGCTGGCCCTGTGAAATCTTCTCCTTCGGATATTTCACTTACATCGTTAAATTCTTTCTCTTTGCTATTTGATAACATATTAGAAATTGCGAAATTTGGGAAAAGTAATTCGTTGAAAAATAACTAATCCGTTATTATTTTTACCACTTATAACCGAAGATGTTCCCACTTTTTTAAAAGCTGGTATCTGAAAACAAGAAATAATTTGGTACTTCTTAAAGCTACGTTTGCTTAGGTTCTCAATCAGAGAGTTTTTATTCAAAAAAAAGTACGACTAGTAAATGCGGTGGCTATTTTAAATCTTCTAAACGATTTAGAGTTAGAGGAGTGGTCTGTACGCGTTGATCTAAACCGCAAGCAACGTATTTCACAGCCAGAATGAGAGTTGGTTTAGAATAAATCCTAAAACATAGAACGCAAGTTTTTTTTGTCGCTACAGTAACTAATAGTTAAAACAGTTGCAAACAAAGTACAATTTCAAAACTATAAAATGTGGTTAATATAACAGAAAAACAAAATAAATAAACAACAAAACTTCATGAGAAAACAACACAGTAAACGTTTACCAATTCAGATCCATACGTCATGCGAAAAAATGTCTTTTTCTATGATTCTTTGACATACGCACTCTAAAACACGAAGCAATGGTCACAACCAGTGAAACACAGCAGCACAATATAATTTTGCGAAAATAGCTGTTCTTAGGAAATCATTACTGAGTAGTAGTGACTGCAAATATTGCAGTATTCACATAATCGTAAGTTACGTTCAATTTATTGGAATAATTTTCAAATATTCAGTTTAAAGCCTCTGTCAAGCTGTTAAATTTTTCCATCAAACTGCATCCAATAAGTTTGGTAAAATTAATTTGGATAGTTACGGCGTCATCGAAACGTCATAAACGCCTCCATATTTGTCTGAGAAAGTTGGATGGCTTCAGTTTCCATCAAACATGTGAAGATTGGACCGGTTCTGAAATATCTTTGATGTTTGACGGTCTCAACCAATCAGAATCATGCACGACAAAAACCGACGTCAATAAATTTTAAAATAAAGAACAGTTGCTAGAAACGAAGTTGTTTATGAAGATAATTATTAATTTATGTAGAAACTGTCTGGGCATGAATGCTATTTTAAGTGAATATTGCACACAATATTACGCACTCAAAGGCATGAAACTTCATTGTGCGGGAAACATCTCTGATAAATAAAATTTTAATTTAGTAAATAAGCGAAAATAAATTGGAAAATTTGACAGGGTGACAAGAGCTTTAGAGCGAAGCTGTCGTAAAGATTACACTATATTTGTTTGCAGTCATTTATCCAAATTTAAGTACTTCTTATGTAAAAATAGTTTCAACAGGTACCGGGAAATTAAAAAAAAAAAAAAACTATGCGCAAGTTGGTCATACATATTGTTGTATCTAGCGGGTTATATTAACATTCCTTTCATACTTTTGAAACTACCGCCACGTCTTAATGTGTGTGCAGATACTTCGTACACAGTGCAGTGCATATATTAAATTACATATAAAAACAATATTTTACAACAATACAATCTTTGTACTTTAATATACATATCAAATGACAACAGTTATTGTTTCGTTCACACGAAAAAAAGGACGGATTTTCTTGAACACTTTCGTCTGTAATTTCATGTAAAACCTAGCACGGAGAACGTCCACATATTTGATTAATTGACTGTAAATGCCAACTGCGAACTCCGTTTGAAGTTGATTTATGACGAAACGTTTCGTCGTACGTTATGTAAATATGCGATATAAACGTTAAAATGGTAAATTAATTATGCAAAGTAAATTACCATTGACGCATAATTTCTTCGTTATTAACACGAAATTGCAATCAGCTTCCATAGTTATTTAAACAAAACTGTCAATACCTTGTTTATATACAAACAAAATTATATTACAAATTCAGGACTAGAATGTGTATTTACAAGCTACAAAAATTATACCGTAGGTATATTTTGCTGTCAAACAGTGAAAACAAATATTCACATATCTTATCACCTAAACTTTAGAAAAGATTCGTATACGTTTCAATATTTGGTCCCTTAAAATAAGCGTTACCTTACAATACAAAAAAATAATAATTTTTAAAAGTCTTTGGTTTTGAATACAAAAGTATTGCTTTTAATTTAATTAATAAAGCACTGAATTAGGCACGCAATTACATCTTCATATCGACAGTAACCTTGCAAATATTCACAGCCTCTAAAAATTAAACAACAAGATTCTCATTTTCGTGCAGTTCCACACAAATGGCAAGGTGAATACAATAAAAAATATATATTATTTAAGTTTTAACGTACGTTTAATTATTCTTCCAATTCTCTTAAGACCACATAAATCAAAAATCATAATAATGTTTTGCACTTTGCAAAAGAGGCACTTCATTACGTGCCACTGACATTACATGTTTGTAGGAATATCAAGAATTTTTGTCATAGTGATAATATACACCGGTATTTATTTTTGATCTTGTTAGTTATTTTGTATAAAAAGTGACGTTTTCAACCTGTTAGAAAACCTTATGAGTACTATGAATTAAAATTTTAAACCTTATTATAGTGTATCAGTGTTTAATGTTTGTCCGCTATCACACACACGCTTATACATAAGCAGTAATTCAAATTTTAATACCCTTTTTAACTGTCGGGGCCACGGTGGCTGAGCGGTTAGCCTGCCTGCCTCACACCAAGGCGATCCGGGTTCAATCACCGGCCGGTCACTCCGGATTTCCGCATGTGGGAATCGTGCCGGACGATGCCCGTTGGTCGGCTGGTCCTCTCGGGGAGCTCCCGTTTCCCCCCCCCCCCCCAATTCCGGCGCTGCTCCATACCTCAATTACTCTCATCGGCTATCAAGACCTCGATGTCAAGAGCCCTCCAAATCTCTTCACTCACTCACTTTTAAGTGTCGTTTCACTTTTTAACATTTGCAGATTATATCAATTATGTTGGAATATTGTTGTAGATTTATTACTTAAAGGTATCAGAATCCGAAACTATTTACGTTTTTTTTCCTAGGAAGAGGCGACCGTGATTATGCAACTAATCAGGGAGTCGTCTGTAATGAAGTAGAGCAGCTGGGTAACATCTCATCCTCAGAGAGAAAGACACGCGAGAGAGGGAGACAGCGAGAGCGCATTGTGAGAGCGAGAGTGTCAACTGACGGAATGAGGGGGGACAAGAAACGACAGGTTTGGCTCGTGCCGGAAACTGCCGAGCGGCGCCGACCGCCCCCGAAATAGACGGGACCTGCCGGCAGCAGGCGGCAGTTGTGACTGGAGTGGATTCACGTCTTGGAATGCGGGAGTCATCCTGCGTCTGCCGGGAGAGGTCACGTGATACGGACACCTGCCTGCATCTACAGGTGCTAGTCGTCGGACCGCTCGTTGTACAGTCGCGCCTAGAAAACGTGGAGCACCCAGGGCAAGAACCTTCATGTTTTCAACACGATAAAAAATGCCTCTTATCATTAAGCCATCATCTTTCCGTTAGCTTCGTATAGGTTATTCACGGTAAAATGTGCACTTTTGAAAGCCCTGCTTAAGATCTTCTTGTATGCAAGTTGTAATTTCTTCCGCCTTATGTAAAATTAACACTGCAACGGTTCTTATAACTTTCTTTATTCATGCGTCGGTCAAGTTAAACTGTGAAATTAATGGAAAAGTAAATATTTCGCAAATCTGCTCATTTATAGTCTACACTTCGATGAATTAAAAAACCAGAAAGTGAAAGAATTAATTCTAAGTTATCTCGCAAATGGTTACCTAACTTTTTTCATTCAACGATCAGATATGGAACTACTTTCCATCAATCGTTACCAACTTTACGGGTCGATTGTCACTCAGTGCGCCCATTAAAATATATGTACGTAGGGGCAGTGGATTTTATTTTTCAAGGTTCGTTTCTAAAGTGCTTTATTGTGAACAGCCTTTAGGTAACAGTTTTAATTTAAATGAAAGTACAGTTTGCTCACTAATAAAGTTACATGTACAAAAGAATGGCTTTGCTGCATATAATAACCGAAATCGAATATTTTTTAAATTGAAATATATTTTTGAAAGTGAAACACGATACTCGTGGTAAGGCTTCGAAAAACTATAGTAATTGGTATGCGAGGAAGACAGGTTTTGCAGTTTTTAATAACCCGAGGGGAAACAGGGAAGAGGATGGGAAAGTAATCATCAGTATCTCAGATAAAAAAGATTAATTATGCACTTCGAAAACAATATTTTCATGTCCACCAACATAACTGTAAGCTGTTCACGGTAAAAATGTGCACTTAATGCCCTGCTTAAGATCTACATGTATGCACATTGTTTATTCTACCCCCTTATGTAAAATTAACATTGCCGTGGGCCTCGTCACTTTATTTATGCGTCGGTCAATTGGAACGGTGAAATCATTATTAAAGTAAATATTTTACAAATCTGCTCATTTTATACTACGATGCATTAGAAAGAAAACATAAAGCTAAAGAAATTATTTACGTTATCACAAATTGTTACCTAACACCTTTTATTCGACGTAAAGGTACGGAACTACTTTCCCTCCATCGTGACCAACTTTACTGGACACATGTCACTCAGTGCGTCCGTTAAAATATATGCAGGTAGGAGCAGTGACTTTTTTCTAGGGTTGATTTCAAAAGTGCTCCCTTTATTGTGTACAGCCTTTAAAAACGGCATTTTCAGGATGCCATATCTCAAGATATACGAACCAGATACATGCGAAACTACGAGTATGCACTGGACTTTACTACAGAGCTGCGTCCAATAAAATGACAAGAGTCACCGCTCAAAGCCACGCCCAGACGAGTCGCCAGTTGAGCGCCTCACGCGTAGAGGCGATACTGCTACACATACGACAGTCGGTGTCGTACGTACAGCTTCATCGATTTTCACGTCACTCACATAAACATACCCGTCACTAGGCGACCGCCTTAACTAGGATATTTTTTTTAGACGATGGACGAGAAAAATTTAATCTCGGACTTGTTAGCTGGGGATATCCTCTCCTATATTACTATTAATTCGAAAATCATTCCATTATCGTCACGTAAATGAAGGTGTAAACGCCACTAGGCACGTTTGTTGAACCAAATAAATTATTGTGTACGTTTAGATGTCGCTTTCAGTCAGTCTGAAAATGCAGAAAGGTTATTATGAAAATATTCAACTTTGCATACAACTGTTGATACACTCGGGATCTGATTATCATCCACGGCGGCCAATAATAAATAAAAATGACTGGCAGATGCCCAAAACAGAACACATAGCAGCTATTAGTTTTTGAGTTCCGTAACGTCTAACAGGCTTACCAGGTTGCGAAATGTTTCCGTAACCACGGGGGAGTCGTCATTACAGTAGCAAAGTTACCACATAGGCGGAACCGACTACGTGCAGGGGGCAAATAGGTTCGTAACAGTTATCAGAATACTGGCTATCCCTTCCTCAGGAATCTTATCTTTTTTTCCTTCCTACATACCTCGAACTGTCATAGCACTTATCCTAAGTCCATCGCATAATTTAAACTCATGGTTACGTTGGCAGATTAGGAGCTTCTTTAAAATTTAACAAGGTGAATGCTAACACATTTCCACCCTCCCACCCCTCCGCAAACACCCAGTAATCCTATAAGAGACAGAGTACGTGCATCGACATGTGTGCGAGAACTGCTTTAAGGCCAATGGTCCACGAAAGCAGTATGTTTACCCGATTTTCGTTGTAACTTGTTTTTTCAGAGGGTTTATCGAAATTTTTGGCAAGACAAGATGTAAATATTAATTTTTAACTATTTCTTGCATTGTTAAATATTCACTACCTTTATTATTCTGTGAGCACTGATGGAAGGTAAGAAATAAGATATTCTTTCTTATTTTCCATCAATACTGCGATAGTAGTAATGGTAGTGAATTTCTATCAATGTAAGAAGATGTTCGAAATTGTTCTTTATGTCTTGTCGTGCCAAAAATTTTGAAAAATTATCTGAAAAACAACTTTTGACCAAATTTAAAGGCAAATGCACGGTTTCTGTGCACCATTCCTTCCCCTTAATGTAACAGACGGCACACCGCACGTCTTCTGTGGTCCATACACCGAGATCTTTTCGAATGCCGTTTTGAGAAAATTATGCAATCACAAGGAAAAATCAGTGACTGAGATCCGCAGACATCCAAGCTCAAGCGCCCTCGAGCTTCTGTCTGGCAAAGCCCACGCGCAGAGGCTAAAGCGTGGAGTGGAGAGATTTGGACGGCTCTTAACATCGGGGTCTTGATAGCCGATGAGGGTGAAGAGAGGTGGCGGAATGCAAGGGCGGGGAGAAACGGGAGATCCCGAGAAAACCCGCCGACAAGCGGAATCGTCCTACTGGTCATGCATGACGTCACAGTCTGTAAAACAGCGAGCTGTGGGACACCCTTGTTCGGTGTCTGTCAGGCGATACTCCTCGACAGTTTCGCGGTGAACCCAGAGGATCTGTGTGAAGCCCCGGCCTTTGGCCGAGCCGATCGCGGGTCGGACTCTTGGATGGCATTGGTTCAATCTCCTGCTTAGGAGGAGGCCTGGAGGTGTACTGAGAAAGAGGTTTTGTTAAATCAAACAAGATTGGTTTCATGCAACCAAATCATTCGTTTGTTTAGGGGCAGTGAAATATTTTGTTGCTGAAACCAATTTCTTTTGTTGTTCTCATATTTGGTTGTCCCAAAACTGTAAGATCTGGTTGGCGCACCTAAAGATTTGTTTGGCTACACGTACATTAAACAGTTTGTGCCGAAAAAAAAAATCACAAGTTCGACCGAGTTTCGAATCTATATCACCTGCGTCCACGCTCTACTGCATAGTAATCTCAGCTAACGTGGCAACTGATGACGCCGGAAAGCTTTTAAACAGATATACTCCAAATATTGGGCAACGTGTGCAAACAAATACTTCAAGTTTTACAGCTTTACTTGTCAGTTTCTTGTTGCATTGTTTTGTTAGTGTGTTTATACGATCGCAAAGCATCAATAGATGCACTAACAGACACGGTTACTATCCTAATTGTCACAACAAATACAAACAAACACTCGAGCTGTATTTTCGAACGAAGGCAGTCAAATGAGTGGCCAAACAAATATATACAGTTGATTCAACAAAATATTTAGTTGACAGTCTAATTTTTTTGGCCCAACACAGAAATGTTGTTTATTCAAACATATATTTTGTTAGACGAACATAAGTAATTTTGTTGCTTTTTTAATTTGGTATGCTCAACAACATATTTTGTTAGGACAACTAAATATATATTTGGCCCTATACAATCTAATATCTAATTTGATTTTCTCTCAGTGTGGGTATTTGCCTGGAGGGCTATCGCTGGCGGTCTGGACCCGACCGAAGTACTTGAGAGAAAGAGAGTGGTCCCCAGTTAATAAAAGCGGCATGTCACCATTGCTTTGGAAAATAATTAAAAAAGAATAAAGAAAAATGGGGGGGCTGGGGAAACCGTGTATAGGTGTATGAAGAGACATAATAGTGAATAAACGACCAGTTATAGGCTGTTCACGGTAAAATGAACACCTTTGAAACCCTTCTTAAAATCTTGTTGTATGCACGTAGTGTATTCATCTGCCTTTTGTAATATTAAAATTGCCATGTGCCTCATCACTTTATTCGTGCGTCGGTCAAGTGAAACTGTGAGATTATTTGTAAAATAAATATTTTACAATTTCTGCCCTTTTTTTTACAATTTAACGCAAAAATAAAGAAAGAAAGAATTTACGTTATCGCACATGATTACCTAACACTTTTTACTCGACATCAAGATATGGAACTACTTTCCATCCATCGATACAAACTTTACTGGGCTCATGTCACTCACTGCGCCCCTCAAAATATAATACGCAGGCAGCGGGCAGTGACTTTTTTCGAAGGTTCATTTCAAAAGTGCTCACTTTATCGTGAACAGCCTTTACCGGGTTTCATCAGGTCTTGTTTGACAATCCCCATTAGTTTACTGTTTACATCATTTCGTGCGTTCCTGTTGCAGTTTTACCAAGCTTGAAACGATATGTCATGCATGCTCATTGTTCCACTGTAACTGCTCTCTGTCTGTCTGTCTCTCTCTTTCTTAAGAATAAACAACGAAAAACGTTCGTATTTGTAAAGTATGCGTTCGATGCTGACGAAACGTGCACATATTTTACACGAGGTCTCATAGTATAACTAATTCCAACGGAAGCTAATATGGCGGGACACTTGTCTCCAGCAAAAATCATGTCTTAGATCACAGAAATACTGTGCTTATTTACTATTACCTGAAATGTTAGTTAAAATGTGTATAAAAGAAAACCAACGACAGTGAGGCGATTAGATGGGTAGACTGGTACCGTGTGCTCGAATGGTACCGTGTGCTCGAATGGTACCGTGTGCTCGAATGTTACTCCTAATTAAGATAATGTATTATGTAATAGGGAGCTGTGTAAAGAATTTTGCGAATTTCATAGTGTCTTCAATAATACTGCATTATCTGGAATACGTTTAGGATTTCACCTAATTACTACGCAAATCCATTACTCGCCAGACCACCTCGTCCCCTATTTAAAGTTAAAGCATGTCTTGTTAAACACTGACTACAATACGCTTCGTGGATAGGCCTACGCAAAATCGTGGGCAGTGACTAACTACGGATATACAAACCACGTTTAGAGTTTAGACAATGTTTAGAATGTTTTCTGCTGAATACGGGCCTGAGTACTGTACGTACAATGCTTGTGAACAAAAAAGGGATTATTTACTCTACGTTGTTTTGGTAAACTTGCCGCAGTTAATGGAAAGTATGTGGGTATTACCATCAAACTTATGACTGTAAATAATTTATGTTTTATACGTAAAATTATATTACACATCATACTACGCTGGCAGAAAATTGTTTCATAGCATTTGGAAACATTTTCACTATTATAGTTACTCGTTAATAGAAAAGGCTATTAAATAAATAATTCTACGAAAAGATACATTCTTAGTTATCAAATAAGCATGTTTTTTAAAAATTAATGTTAACTTAAATCGCAGTGGTACGAAAATTTACCCGTGTCTCTCATGAAAATGCATTAAAGTCTTTTCCACTGTGTGGGTTGCATATCGGAACTTTGATGGAGTGCATGCAGACTGTGAAACAGTAACCGTGATAGTTGCTAAGAACAATACAAAACACACAACGCGCTTTCCGTTAAGGCGTACTCTGCAATGGCACGGGTGCGATACTTATCACGTGCGGGAACACACAGCAACAGAAGAGTGCCGGTCAACTCCGAAACCTTAAGCATCCGTGAATCTGTGTATTGTAAATGATAAATTAGTATCTCGTTAGATGATTATCGCTTTCATGACGCTTGTGGCTTACCAGACAATAAAAGCACTGTGTAGGCTGTTCACGATAAAATCAGCACTTTTGAAAGCCCCGCTGAAGACCTACTTGTATGCACATTGAGTATTCTTCCGCCTTATGTAAGATTAACATTGTGATCGACCTCATCACTTTATTCATGCGTCGGTCAAGTGAAACAGTGAAATGTTTAGAAAAGTAAACATTTAACAAATTTGCTCATTTTTCACTTCAATGCATAAAAAAAAAACAGGAAGCCAAAAAATAATGTAAGTTACCACAAATGGTTACCTAACACGTTTTACTCGACTTAAGATACGGAACTACTGCCTGTCCATCGTTACTAACTTTACTGGGCGCATGTCGCTCAGGGCGCCCGTTAAAATATATGCAGACTGGGGCAGAGACTTTTCTCCAAGGTTGATTTCAAAAGTGCTCACTTTATCGTGAACAGCCATTATCAATGTGACGGCATTTTCTATTCACGGTAAAGCGAGCACTTTTGAAAGCTCTATCATTTGGAATAACAGTCAATTTTACTGTATCATTAGAGTGCGGTGGAATATACACATTGTGTTAATTACTTCCATAGCCACATTTTTTAAAAGGAGGTTAAAAGATAACAATTGCTGAAATGAAGAAGTAACTAGAGCCTCAAAAGTGCCCACTTTACCGTGGACAGCCTATCTAGTCAGTTTTGTTTTAAGAAACACAAGTCCATGTCTCTGCAGTACTTTTTTTTGTGAAATATCATATATTATAGAAATATTAAAAATGACGCTAATGTTGTAAAGCCACTTATGTAGGTGGTTTGCAACATAAAATGATATTGTTTACATTGGTTGCAGGCAATAACGTTTCCGTGTATAGTAGAAGAGTTTAAATTCATTCCGTTTAGGCAACTCGTTCCATTTACGCATTCCGTGTATGTTCAAGCATTCTTGCATTATAGAACTCGCCTAAAGTTGGTACAATTAAATGTCGCCTTGGTAGATGAATTTCCAGATTGTAGTATTTTTATCTCGTATAATTATGCTAAAGTTCATACAAAATAATTAACTGGGCTGAAAAATTCAAAAGTAATGAGTTTTGTGCCATGATTTAACTGTAATATATCAAATAAGACCTTCGTAAGGTCACTGATAAAATTTTGCCACTTGATTAAATTGATTTATGCAGTCTGAGCAGAGAAAAATTCAATTCAGATTTATGCATTACTTTAAATTCACCTTTATCGTTTACCTTGCTCAGTCTACAGCCTACAGTAGACTTATCTATTGAAAAGATGTAGTATTTTTTATACAGAGGATCAAAATAGCATTTTCAATAATGTCTACAGCCGTGTATTTAAGTCCTGTGCTTCTGTTCAGTACTGAACAATCTTTTTTTGGAATTTAGAAGTCATGACAGATTTTTGACATTCGTTCCTGATCATTCTTTTGCGTATACATGCAAGTAGCTTCGTCGTGAGTCCCAGAGATTTATCTCGCGGCTGCAGCAGTATCTTCCTGAGGAAATGATTGACCATAGATCACTTCCTGTGCGATCGGGAGCAGTCTCTCAGGCGACGGCTTGCGCGCCGTCACAGCAGCACGGTGGCGCGCCCGGTCGAGCCCAGCGGCGCAACAGCTGCGGCCGGTCACTGCGCCAGCAGCGCGCCTGGCGGCGGGGCAAGGAACCCGGTGGTGGCCAGGCCGCCGGCCGACGCCGAGTGCTGGCTCTCCCTGTGCCGGCGCAGGTCCACCTTGCGTTGGAACGCCTTGTCGCAGAGGCCGCATGAGAAGGGCTTGTAGCCGGTGTGCTTGCGCATGTGTGTGATCAGGTTGGAGGATTGGCTGAACGCCTTCCCGCACACCACGCACTTGTGAGGCTTCTCGCCTGCAAACAAGATTTACACAGGTTTAACTAAGTATCACTGCCCCTCCAACCCGCCTCCCACGCTCAGCTATGATGGGCTGTGCCCTTTCAGTCATGTTTTCATTACCCTAATAAATTACCATCAAACCTTTCAACCAAAAAAACAGTAAATTAATAGTTTTAGGTATTGAACTTTTTAAAAATATGACTGTACTGGAATCGACACGAATTAGAGACTGAATAATTCGTGAATTTATTTACCTGTAGCCTAATTGTCAACTCCTTTGTTTACTCAAGCATTGGCTTTTGTCACACGATAGGCTTTGAGTCCTAAAGGACGTGTAAAATAAGTCGTCGACCAATTCCAGAAGTAGCTATTGAATTCTGGCTTGTGTCTAAAAGAATAAGCGAATTTTTCAGGCTCCTAGTAATAATTAACGACATCTGATTTTCACAAGAAAGATTTTATCGCTAGTTGTTTTTAAAAACACTTAGATTCAGATCGTTTTTCGTAACTGGATGCACCTTTGGTGCATGTCCGCGATCCACAGATATTCACTATTGGCATTAATTATTTATTAGTGACCGAGACAATTATGGGAACATCTCCTCGCATATATATATATATATATATATATATATATATATATATATATATATATATATATATATATATATATATATATATATACGCAGCCAGTAACCAAAATAAATCTGCAGATGTGCACTTAGGACACTGAATTCTAGCCTGCGTGGAAATAATTAAGTGGAAACAGGCATCTAACTATAGTACATTGCCGGCGGGTAAAGGTACAAATGGCGTGTGTAGGTGTTGTGTGTGTGAGAGAGGGCAGTGTTCATGTAAATTTATGTACTATTTCCCAGGACACAGTAAACTCAGTGGGGTAGAAAACGTACTGTAGTTTATGAAAATGTAAAAAATATAATATGTAAGTGAATTATAGTCTGATGTATTGATTTTAATAAAGCACAATCACATACAACTATTTTTTAAAAGCTTTTATTTAACTAACATTGTTTGTATGTACGGTGTCTCTCCGACCTCGTTTATACCTCTTATGCACTGAACTGGCATGCAGTCAGCCTGCAGCGCATTACTGTTCGTCAGGTTGCAGCCCGAAATTTGGAGGAGGCCACCAGTGTTTAACTGCGCATTTTTAATCTTTTTAGTCTCACGAATGTATAAATGAATGTATAAATTGTCTACATATGTAATAATAACAAAAAAGTTGTTGTTATCAACAATTGAAAGATAAATTAACTATAAAGAATTCTTAAAACAACCTTTTATTTATAAATGCACTAAAAAGAGAAAAATAAATATAGTAGTTACAGATTTTGTAGAACTTGTAAGGCATGGTTGAAAAGCCATAGTAAACTTTATTACAAATTACTATGTTCATATCAATTTATATTTAGTATATAAAAGATTGGAGCGAATAGTTAAGGGCCTTACGAAAGATATGATCTTAGTACGATTACGTAAATTAAGTATACATTCTATATTGTGAAAAGTTAAGATTCGTATGTGCTTACTACACTTACGCAAATAAGGTATACGTCCTATATTGCGTCAAGCTTTTATATACTAAATATAAATTGATATAAACACTATAATTTGTAGTAAAGTTTATTACAGCTTTCCGACCACGTCTTACAGGATCTGCAAAATTCTGTAACTACTATAATTATTTTTCTCGGTTTAGTGCATTTACAAATAAAAGGTTGGTTTTAAAAGGTTTTTATAGTTAATTTATTTTAAATGAAATGATAGCTAAGTAAAATAAGATTGAAGACACTAAAAAGGGCGTCAGTTTATAATCAATAGCTATTTCATAAACCCCAAGAACCCTGTGGATAGGTATGTCTATTACATATAAATATACATATATGCTAACAAATAAGGTTTCCTTGCATCTCGTGACGAGTTCATAATTACGTTGTCCCGGATATTAGAGACAGTGGCTAAGACGTAAAATAAGGCTTCAAAAGCAATCAACACCGAACCTCTCTCTATTGCTGGTGAACAGTTAAGATTCCGTGCAAAATTTATCTAGTGGATTTACTAATGTAACGTGTATGTTATACTCGCTCGTATTAAATAATACAGCGACGAAATATAACCATTTCTTTATTGGATTACGCCATCATGCTTATAAAACATTGTGAAGAGAGACACTGAACTAGTTTTAGAGAGTAGACTCAGCAGCGTTTGGCGAAGTTACATTTAAAGACAGACAAAACACACAGAGTAAATAGCTAACCAAAAATAAGTACACAAACAGTGGCGTACATGCTACATACGCTACAGCTACTAATACATGCATGGGGAAATATAGTTCGTTCAAACAGACTTATTTTTATATGTACTATCCACACGTAGTTAATCCCCCCCCCCCCCAAATGAAAATACCCTTTATGTTTATAAACATGTTTTTGAACACGCATGTACTCTTGTATGAATGCATTAAAACTAAGTACACATAAAAAAAAATGAAAATTATGACATTTTGAGAGTTGAAAACCCCGCAAGTTTACGTTCCCGCGGTGTATAAAGTACTAATGGAAATTCTCATGTGGTGGTGGACAGAACGTTCAATGGGCATGTACGTTTGAGATTGTATGGAACAATGGATCGTTGCAGAAGGGTTGAGTTGTGGATGGGGAGCGGGGGAGGGGATTGGAGAGACCAAGATACTTTTTAACCAGTTACTTCTTTTTCATATCGTCGTTTATCCACCTCGAGCATTCTTCGGGCTAGCTAGGTGCGATGCGGGTGTTCCTTAGTAGAGTAAACCTGTTCCAGTCACTGAAAACGTATTTCTTTTTCACCCTGATCAGTCGTGAATTGCAATAGTGCTCAATACCGGGATGCATGCACCCAAGTATAATTTACATCTAAAGATAGAATACCAGTCACCGGTATCGTAAGAGAAGAGGTAGCTCATAATTTAAGAGTTGTTTTAGGCACAGGCACTAAGGGCGACGCTGATATGGGAATCTAAGGCTAGTCGCTTCTACGAGCAAGGTACTGCACTAGTGTGCTGTCTTCTCGTCGTGGTGTGTGTCAACTGCGGAACATTAAGCGGTAACACTATCATTTTACTTCCAATTTACAAATGTATGCTCTATTTACACCTTATACTTAAAAAGTTGTGTTACAGAAATTATTATGCCTAAATGTTATCCTGAAAACATAATTTTAACCATTTTCACGTTCGAAAAAAAAAAAGAATGTAGGCTCTCAAGTTAGAGATCGACGGGAATAACAGCCAGGTAATTGACGTACTAAAGTACGTGTAACGTTACTTAAAACCCATTTCCACAGGATAATTTTCAGTAGTTTAACATAAATGGGTGGAATTGTATTATATTCACGCTTCTCGGGGATTACGAATGCTCTTCTCGAAATCAATACATCTGTGAGATGTTCGGTTTGTCGGCCACAACTCTAACGTAGTTGAAAGTAGTAACAATCAAATACGCGATTAAATCTTCCATCGTCCTATCAACCTATCAAGAATGACTTTTCGCAAAAGAGGCTGATAACTAGTACAAATACTGGAACTAATGGTTGAGACAACATTTTCTATTCAAAAGCACAACAAATTGAGGGGGTGGGCTGGCATGTAATATTAGTTCATACAGACATTTGTGTAATTGTAATAACATATCATTTTAATAGAGAATAAAAATTCAAACATTAAAATAACACTGCCATTCTTAGAGCGGGAGTGTGTACTTATTTTAGCCTCTTCTGCCCCTCAACCCTCGATAACCCCCCCCCCCTGAAAATACTCAGTTTATAGCAAAGATAGACGACTGAGAGAAGCGGGGATTTGATACGACCTTCAACATTGACAATGCGCAATATAGCCTGCATAAATGGTTTCAGTACTGTAATGGTAAAGGTAGAAAGTAACATGAATGCCTTATTCGGTTTAGGAACACAGTCTCTTTCATGAAGTGGATACGCTTGTATCCTAAGAGAATATTTTTATTCTATTTGGCCCATTTCTTTTTATTTAAGCGAGGTATCATGGCGAAATGCGAGGGAGAGAACGAAAACACGCCTAGGCTAGCTACCCTGCGAATAAACATCACTTTATTTGAATTTCTTTTTGATATGCAAAACGTTCACCTGCTTTTGTATTGCGCGGGGATATTACAACAATTCCCAGAAACGGTAGGTGGAGTTTGACTACAGCAGTTCGGAAAAAAACGGCGTACTTTCTCGTGGTAGTAAGACACAAAGGAAAACGACCTTTTGCAAACAACAAAAGCCATAAATAAGGAAACTTGATTATGAAATAGAGTCTTCGCACGGGAGGTAGTTAGGTAATGTTCAAAATTATAGGAAAAAACCCTGAAGTGACTATGAATGAACGTTTAGAAATATTTGTGCACCCATGCGCCTCAGAGGCGGTGCTCGATTATACTCGAGGCCAGGTTTTCCCGTTGACAGACAAGCAATTTGAGCAATATCTATTTCTAAATAGCCCTTTCTTCAATTTGGTGTCCATTTAGCGTAGTTATATTAGTTTTAAAAATATATTACTTTTGTTCAATTTCCGTATCCGGCCGTATGCTAAATATAAACCAAGAAGAAATTCTGTTCAAATGTTTAACGCGACTCTTAACACCTCCTTGAGTTTCTCGGTCAAAACTCAAATAACATTCTGTATTTTGCGCGTGAGTTGGCTACGCAGCGGGAGGGTGACGTAATGCTTTGACCGGAATTCAGGAGAAAAGTAAGTAATGCTTTGTCGTCGTTCTGTTCCTGCCATGTCTCTAAGCAACACCGCTGACGTTTCCATGTTTTCGTTCACTTTCTGCGTGAAGCTAAATAAACATCTGCGGCTCGGTGTGCTACCAGTAGAGAAATAGTTATGTTGAGAATATCTACGGAGCCCAGTTTTTTTATAGCTCTCGTAAAGGACAGGTAAAGGCTGTTTGCGATAAAGTGAGCACTTTTGAAATCAACCTTAGAAAAATGTTACTTCCCCTACCTATCTCTCTCTCTCTCTCTCTCTCTCTCTCTCTCTCTCTCTCTCTCTCTCTCTCTCTCTCTCTTATATATATATATATATATATATATATATATATATATATGTGTGTGTGTGTGTGTGTGTGTGTGTGTGTGTGTGTGTCCAGTAAAGTTGGTAACGATGGAGGGGAAAGTTACATTTATTAACGTCAAATAAAAAGTGTTAGGTTGCCATGTGTGATAACTTAAATTATTTCTCTCGCTTTCTATTTTTTTTAAAGCACCAAAGTGTAAAAATTAGTAAATTTGTACAATACATACTTTTCTAAAAATTTCACAGTTTCACTTGACCGAAGCATTAATAAAGTGATGAGGCTCATGGCAATGTTAATTTTACATAAGGTGGAAGAACACCCAACCTGTATACAAGTCGATCTTAAGCAGGACTTTCAAAAGTGCTCATTTAACCGTGAACAGCCTATAAACGCAATGCAGTGTTCCCTTCTGCTACCCGTTTCGTGGCATACTGATATACAGGAATGCGTAAGCTGCTTTTACGACTACGTATTTATTTATTTATTTTATAAAAGTAGCGATATCGGTAAATAAATTAGATTAGGAACTCGCACTCCAAATTTCTTCGTGGTTAGTTAAGTACAGTTAATATGGCTGCCTGAAGATGGCATAAGTGTGCATTTTCAAGGGCGCTACGTTTAACAAATAATCCACAAACCACTGTGCTTGGAGGACACTATACATTTGTGCAGAAATACGTAATTCCTGGAAAATTACAGTTGTGTTACTGTAGCATTGTTCGACTTTGTGCATACACAACAGTCGCCCAACAAAGATGTTAACTTCTTTGTCTAAACAGGAAGCTTGCAAAACAAGTCATTAAGAATACTGCCATGGTAAAAATATGTGGTAATGTAACTTGAAACGTGGTTTGTTAACCTAAAACTTGCTATAAAACGAATAATTCGTATTTAAAAATCGGTACCAATCGCTTGTTGAGGAGGTATCACGTCGTCCACCCCTTTGTGTATTGTGTTGGTGAAGGGGGTAGGGGGGGGGGGCTAAGTGAACTTGAGCCTGCGTTGAAATGTTATCACATTTTTTTCTATCATAATATCGATAAGATACATTTAATGTTGTAATTGGGAATTTTAGAAAGTCCGTGTTTTATTTATTCACAAAATACTGACTCCATACACAGCAGTAAAACTGCACGCGTTCTTCAAGCAAGTAATTTGAACGTGACGGCTAGCGTCAGATGATACACCCCCATAGACAACAGAATGGAACAGCCCGATCGACGCTGCCACTGTCCTATTGCACTTAGTATGTGAGTTTGCTAAACATACAGAAGTTCAAAATATATTAAAAATAATAAATAAAAAAAACACACATAAAAAACTATTGCATAAAACTACATTGCTGTCGTATGCTCATTTTCGAATATAACAATTGGCTGGAGTGAGCTAAAAAAAATCTCTATCAGTTGTTTCCGCTCCCCCCCCCCCCCCCTTCCCAGGCCACAATTCGTAGCTATAGTCCATTCACGGTTACTTCCAAAATTTCCCTCCTAAAGATCTACTTAGAGGATATTCCTCCGCCTAATGCAAATAAAGATAAACTAAGTCTAGAAATTTACACCAAAAGGACAACGCGCCGCATTCGTGCGCACTCAGTGTAATCAAATTTTGCAGAAGAACTATTTCTAACTGGGCATTACCAACACACTTATATTCTCACTGTTTAATTCATACAAATTATTAATGAAATATTATAATGTATATATAAAATACGAATATTTCAATTTTGCCATAAAATAAGGTACTTTAATTTAAACACGAGTATAAAACGCACATTTATGAAGAAACCAAACACATCACACATGGTGTGATTTCTGATAAGGATTTGATTCTAAAGTATGAAGGAACCGCGAACAGACCATAGAGCCGGCAGTGGTTGAAGTTACGCGTGAGCTGAGATTGTATGCTATTTCTTCCTTCGCCACGTCACGGGCGTGCATTCTCGGCGCGGGGGACAGAGCTGTCTTCCCGTGAGGCGAACGTAAATAACGGCCGCTGCCTGGGGGCCGCCAGCCCCCGCCATCAGCAGTCGCAGATTTGAGCTGCGGTCGCCGCTCTGTCTCGTTCCACAAAGCAGTATTGTGTCTGCGCCCCGATACAGGCTGTTCACGGTCAAATGAGCACTGTCGAAAGCCCTGCTGAAGATCTACTTGTGTGCACGTTGTGTATTCTTTCACCTTATGTAGAATCATCATTGCCATGGGCCTCATCACTTTATTCATGCGTCGGTCAAGTAAAACTGTGAAATTATTAGAAAAGTAAATATTTTACAAATCTGCTCATTTTTACATTTCGATGTATTAAAAAAAACAGAAAGCCAAAGAAATCATTTAAGGTGTCAAAAATTGGTTTCCTAACACTTTTTATTCGACGTAGAGATATGAAACTACTTCCCATCTATCGCCACCAACTTTACTGGGTGAATGTCACTCACTGCGTCCGTCATAATGTGTGCAGGTAGGAGAAGTAATATTTTTCTAATGTTGATTTCAAAAGCGCTCACTTTATCGTGAACAGCCTTAACTTGTTGTTCACGGTTAAACTCGAGCACTTATGAAATAAACCTTTGAAACATTTCACTGCTCTTGCCTGTATGTACTTTAACGGTCACAGTGGCTGTCGTACGTCCAGTAAAGTTGGCAACGACACAGGGAAACTAGTTCCACGCTTTACGTTAAATTAAAAGTGCTAAGCAAACATTTGTGAATACTGAAACTTTAATGCATATAAGTATAGGCATTAGCATATCTGTAAGATATTTACTCGAGTTTCCCCCGTCCATGCATTTTGTCGCCGATTCTCTTCATTTCTCCCTCACCGCTCAGTACTTCGCAGTTAAGGTTGAAGTAAAGTAACTAGCTATGGAGCACTGCACCCGACTATACAATGTGAAGAATTCATAAAAAAAAGTAGTACAGACGCCATAAAAATTGTTAGAAAAGCACGACTTGTGCTATACACGAAAGAAGAATGTATATATTTTACAACCTTATAAAATATTTTACTAAAATATACTTTTTAAATGTAAGAAATGATCGATTTTTTTAAGCGTATTCCATTCTGGATGATTCGGAAAGTAAAATTCGTAAGAAAATTTTCTTCAAGAAATATCGTCGTAAAATTTACTGTGATCATGTGTAATAAAATCATAGTAATAATGCATCGTATCATTTTTATAATTAACTTTATTTATGTCAGTTTCTGCCATAATTGTTTGTGACAAATGGACGCACATAAAAATTCTTATAAAAATTATTTCCTACATTATTATTACAATTTTCTTACACATAATTATAGTAAACATTATGACGATATTCCATGACGAAGATTTTCTTGCAAATTCTGCTTTCTGAAGCATCCAGAATCGAAATGCGCTTAAATTTTGCTGGAAATACAGAATAGTTTAATAAATTATTTTTATACATTTAAAAAGTATTTTAGTAAAATATTTTATAATTTTGCAAATATACACATTCTTCTTTCCGGTACAGCATAAATCGCACTTTTATGACAATTGTAATGGTGTCTATACTACTTTCTTATTAAGTCTTCTCGTTGTATAGTCGGATGCAGTGCTCCATAGGCAGTTGCTTTACTTCAACCTCAACACATTGAGCTCTACCGACGTAACATTACGAACTCATAATAACAGAATGGATTGCATGTTATTATGCGTAGCAAAGAACATTTTATTGGCACCTTCCAACTCCGCATTCTATTGGCAGAGGCACGGCCAGCAATGACCGTACTACAGTATAGAAAATGTTTTCTATGTTGTGCGAATCAACAGGAATTGTATAGAAGGGCATACATAGAGAAACATAGCCGATGGTCATACAGTCGTGAATGAAGGCTGCTCGCTGCAAGCTTGTCTTAACTGTCAATATTTCTGCACAGTATTCAAAGTTTTAAGCGCCAAAAATACTCTCAGCGATTCTCGCAAGAGAGCGAGAGAGAGAGAGAGAGAGAGAGAGAGAGAGAGAGAGAGAGAGAGAGAGAGAGAAAGAGAGAGAGAGAGAGAGAGAAAGAGAGAGAGAGAGAGGCGCCAACGAACAGACTTCCCTGTCGCCGCCGACGATCAATGTGAACGCGATGGAAAACAACAGGAAAAGTTTTCGTTCACTTCCCCTCACGGCCAGGCTTTGCGACCTTCCGCCAGCAACTCACATTTTCAGCAGTGTGGACAACCACACAGGCCGAAAACTGTTCGGCACATCTTCGAACTTCCGTCCAATTCAATACGATAATCTCATCGCGTGGGTTAACGTAAACGCAGTTTTGTTTTCTTAAAAGGCAAGAGTGCTTCTCTGATAATGCGCTCTCTAAAACCACTTAATACTACGGCCAATTTCGTCTCCAAGAATGTGCCGTGGTTTTAAGTAATTTCCGTGTTGTTTTTCACGGTGGCAACAACTCACAAATACTGTAAATAAAATTCGGAATACGTTCCTTATAACGAGGCAAAACAAACAATGCATATAAATGCCTTGTTTTACCTCTAAATATACTGAAAATTCACAGGGGATACAAAGTATTTTCAGAAAAAAAAATAGAGGTAACATGTTTACTGACTGGCCAATTATGTGTCAAAACTTGACGATTATAAAATATCACGCATAATTCCAATTCATACCTCCCCGGCTTGGCTGGGTCAGGTGTAGCTCTTAACGACCTAACAGTAGTTTAAATTAACGTAAGACGAGTCACTGACAAATCAGTCATGTGGACGATAAAAAATCGAACATTCAGTCAGCGGAATTTTAAATTATTGAGGGTTCAAGGCGCAGTTAAGACATGGTCCCCTTTAAGTTCACTGGATACGTCACAACTGATGTTTTATTTAGATAAAGTTTCATACGTGAAAACATACAGAAGAAATAGCAGCACACACTGAGAACGGACAAGTATAGGCTGTTCGCGGTTAAGTTAGCGCTTTGAAAGTGCTGCTTAGGATCTACGTTCCTGTTTATTTTGTACCCTTTCGCAATATGGATATTTTACTTTGCTATGAGCCCAATAACTTTACTAATGCAATGCCAAGCGAGAATGTGAAGATCTTAGAAACATAAATACGATACTACTGCCAATGCTTAATTGTACTAATATGCGCGTAAAAAAAAAACAAAGACTGAGTTTAACTACTTCAGTTTTCTTAATATTCAAACATCATTATTTTAAAACAGCACTAAGCTACAGGTTAAGCCGAGATATTTGGGCGGCTCTTGGCAGCGAGGTCTTGAGAGCCGAACTAGGATATGGAACTACTTTTCTTTTATCGCTATCAACTTTACTTGAAGCATGGCCCCGCTTCATATGTTTCAAACTTGCTCAATGAGTTCACAAAAAATTTTGGTGTGCTTTTTCTTTGGCAATCTGAAATATCAGTGCAGCTGCTATCAAAATATTAGGCGGGGTGAAAAAGGAAAGACCAGCTTCACGGATCCTACCACAAAACCTATGAAGACGGATCTTTGTTCTCGAGGATGAACTGCCTGTTCTCGCGTCTGCTTGGAGAGCAGCACGGATTTGCGGATTGCAGCACCTCAAGATCATAAGGAAAAACACATGTTTTGCGTCAGTCAGAATGATCCTGAAGCTTCGGTTTTGTTTGGCTGTTTGTGATATAGTATGCCTCATGGTTCTACATTAGCATTCTTAATTTTACACAACCACACATGCAATATTCGAGGGGAGGTGAATCTGGGTGGTGTGTGTGTGTGTGTGTGTGTGTGTGTGTGTGTTATATATATATATATATATATATATATATATATATATATATATATATATATATATATATATATATATATATATATATATATATATATATATATATATATATATATATATATATATATATATGTGTGTGTGTGTGTGTGTGTGTGTGTGTTTTGTGTGTGTGTGTGTGTGTGTGTGTGTGTGTGTGTGTCATGGTAGATTTGGGGCCACAAACGCCAAGGATAATATGAAAATGGATAGCTGTCCGAGAAAAACTCGTAAGTATCAGTATGGGATTATAACATTCTACTGGGTGAACTAGTAAGGACTTTATCATGGGAGGTGACAAGGATTTCTTTCATGAGAGAAAGGCTGTAAAAGTCTAAGCTTGATGACTTACATGGTTTTCTTAGGCATGGAAATTTTGTTGATGTGAAGTGCAATGCGCTATTGAGAAATATATTCTTAGGATCAGTATACATCTAAGGGGAGATGTTAAAGCGAATGTGGAGCACGAACTTAGAGTAGAAATGGGAATTTTAATGCTCGACAAAAGTAACATTTCTGCGAGAAGGGCGGCGAGCTGCGTGATGAGTCTAAGACAGTGTCCGAATTCAGGTATATACTTGCGTACTTGCATCCTTGCATACTTTACCTACCCTCGGCAATAAACGTGATGAATTCGGACAGGCAGTTTTGTTGGATTTGGTAACTGTTATTAGCCAGCTAACCACTTTTAATGTACTGTACATGTATTCCGACTAAGAATAGGATAATTGCCGGAAGTTTTACAGGTTTAATCAAGTATTAAATAATATTTCAGTAAGTGCTATTTGGATTGCTTTTTTTATCATAGTTTCTGTAGGTTAGGAACACAGGCCTAGTACGAATTTACTGTTTAGACTTTTATTTTTAATGTTAACCTTGCGATAATTATTTACTCAGTTCAAAATTCTATGTCTACGAAGTAGTAATTTTGGTCTATTAAACTTTAAATAAAATAATTATGTCGGAAATCAATTGTACCCTACAAATTGCTTCTCAAAATGGTGGCACATATTCAGAAAGTACGCGAGAAGTATACGTCTTTGTTTACTTGTATATTTGCATACTTGACTTTCAATTCAGACAGCACTTACGTCACTTCCGGGGACAGGTACGCACAAGTATGTACTTCAGGTGAATTCGGACACAGCCTAAGATCTTGGAGAATGTTTTATTTATTTTATTTTTGTGAGGAGAAAGTGAGAGAGTGCGCGTACCAGAGAGTATTTCGAGTAACTGAAATATTTGACATATGGCGAGGAACTCTGAACTATTGATACCTAAGACACAAACAACTCGGGCGGGCCATCACTCTTTTGGAGAGTGTGTTCGAGAAAGTCTCTCTTCACGCCGCGATTTTTTTTTTTTTGAGAGAATGGCAGGAGTCATCTGAGACTAGATGCTGGGCTCCTCTAGATGATTAGTTTATTTTAAGATCATACATATCTTCACGCGATATAGTTCATCTGTGACAGAGACAATGGAGTTAGGTGGGTGCCGGTGTGTGAAGATCATACATATCTTCACGCGATATAGTTCATCTGTGACAGAGACAATGGAGTTAGGTGGGTGCCGGTGTGTGAAGATAGTCTCTGAGTTTTTCTACAACCTCGTATCTCAGAATTTGATGAGTCAAACAAACATTTTGGTGTCCGGGCAACTCAGGGAGGTGTTCATGGTGGTAAAAGGAGCCTCTCTATAGTTCCACTAGGGATATAGCCTCTTTTTAAAGGCTGTTCACGATAAAGTGGCGCACTTTTTAAATCAACCTTTGAAAAAGTCACTGTTCCCACCGCTATACACTATTTTAACTGGCGCACTGCGTGATATGCGTCCAGTGAAGTTGGTAACGTTAGAGAGATAGTAGTTCCATATCTTAAAGTCGAATAAAAAGTGTTGGGTAACAATTTGCGATAAACTTAAATTATTTCTTTCGCTTTCTGTTTTTTTACGCAGCGAAATGTAAAATTGAGCATATTTGTAAAATATTTACTTTTCTTATAATTTCACAGTTTCATTCCACCTACACATGGATAAAGTGATAAGGCTCGTGGCAATGTTAATTATACATAAGGCGGAAGAATACACAACGGGCATACAAGCAGATCTTAAGCAGGGCTATCGAAAATGCTCATTTTACCGTGAACAGCCTATAAAGTCTGTTCACATCAAAGTGAGCACTTATTAAATCAACCTTTGAAAAATATCACTTTCCCTACCTGCGTATATTTTAATACACGCACTGACTGACACGCATGCAGTAAAGTTGGTAACGGCGGAGAGAAAGTAGTTCCGTGTGTTAGTGTTAAATTACAAGTGATAAGCAAACATTGGTGAATACCGGTACTGAAATATTCTGTTTTTTTTTTTTTTAAATCATGTACGTGTAACAATAAAAGCATTGGTAAAATATTTACTTCTCTAATAATTTTACTTTTTCTCTTGATTGACGCGCGAACAAAGTGATCAGGCCCATGGTAACGTTAGTTGTACATACATATGGTGGAAGAATACATAAAGTGCATACAAGTAGATCTTAAGCAGGGCTTTCAAAAGTGCTCATTTAGCGTGACTAGCCTATAAAGGAGAATCACTGCAGATACAAAGTAGCGTCCACTTCGGACTACAGGCTTGGGGGTTCAAATCCAGTGCACGTCATAGCTGCATGTGTCGTTTCTGAGACGGAAATTTAGCATGCAAAGCCATACTCAGGTTAGCTCGTCGATAGAAAAGCGGGAATTTGATGACTTTAACTCACTGAAATAACTATCAATCCTTCAGTAATTACGGCTCTGCAAACTTCTCTGATTTTATGTGAAGTTTCATTGATTTGAAGACATTTTCACTTATTCACTTGTAGAGAAGAGACCAGAAAGAGTATTTCTGGTTAAATAGCCTAATCGAAAGTAATTTTCTTTTTTGCCGTGAAATATGAAACTGGCTTCCCCTGAAAGATATACTTAGTGTACAAAGCAGCAGGCTGCATTGTTAAAAAAAGCAGCACTCAACAGCAAATACTATTTTCGTCGAACGTTATCGACATGGATATCGATTACTGTGATTATCTCGGCGCGTGGTCTCTCCGTGGATTGGCAGCCAGACTTTTTTTTGCTGTACTTTTCGTTTCAAAACTGCCGCCTCCTCCCGAGAAACTCTCAGCTTTCTTCACCGTTCGAGTCACCTGCTGACAGGTGTTTCACAGTTAGTCTGGTCGTCTTTCTCTCGCTCTCTTTCTGTTTGCTGGCGGGTAGTTACAGAGTCATGCTAGAAACATATCATGGTCATCCCGCTAGTATTAGCAGAGGAATAGTCAATTTTCGTGACTTAGCCTATCCCATTTACAGAATCCTTCATTTCTGAAGTGGAAGACGGAGATAACACTGTATAGGCTGTTCACGGTCAAATGAGCAAATTTAAAATCCCTGTTTAAAATCTACTTGTATGCAGGTTGTGTAATCTTACGCTTTATGTAAAATTAACTTTGTCATGGGCCTCGTCACTTTATTCAGGCATCGGTCCAGAGGAATTGTGAAATTATTAGAAAATTAAATATATTAAAAAATTTTTTTTTTATGAATAAAAAAACAGAAAGCGAAATAAATAATTTAAGTTTTCTAAAATGGTTACCTAACACTTTTTATTTGACGTAATTATATGGAACTACTTTCCCTCCATCATGACCAACTTACTGGGCGCATGTCACTCAGTGCGCCCGTTTAAATCTATGCAGGTAGAAGCAGTGACTTTTTTTATAAGGTTGATTTCAAAAGTGCCCACTTTATCGTGAATAGCCTTTAGCAAATAATCATCCAGTTCTTTTCGGTTACTGAGGTAGAGCAGCTTAAGTAAGATCGAAAATAAATGTATTACTACCAAGTGATGATTAACTACATTGCTCAATCAATCAGCATTGCAGTTGTGAACTGGATGCCACATAACTCTATGCTTAAACATAGTTTGAAATGAAAAAAATAAATAAAAATCCAGTCCGTGCAGAAATGACCGGATTTGCGCATTTCAAGAGTGGAGAATTTATTACTGGATGAGCTTCAGAGTATAAAAATAAATACGCAAAATTATTTGACTTTGTTAATACTCTTCGTGGTGTTTGGAAATAGAGATGACAAATTAGATGGCGCCAAAGGTTGATATTAAGAGCTCATATAATCACAGGGACGTAGGCTACACCTTTGCAGTCAGTTTTCTCTCTGAATTCGTTACAAATTAAGAGACTGTGTTAACAAATATTAGGAGTTTTATTGTAACAGAAAATAACTTTGCACAGTCGATTCTGTTTTTAAATAACTCGATTTCTTCTTATTCACCATTCAAATTATTTCCGGTTAGGGCCTAATTGTTCGGAATAAACAAGGACGCATAATATTTGATAGCAGCTTGAGATGACTGTAGTACATGTTAAAAACGAAATTGCAATCTGATTTTAGGTGCTTCTTTCATTCACTCTTGGCGTAAATGCATACTTGTGGCCAGAACTGCCAATGAGTAAGTCTCATCGATTACAGACTTTCGAAATCTAAACTATTGTATTCCGTACAAACAACTGTGTTTACAAAAATTTGATGCCAGTTCATTTGCTGCAAAAAAATGGGCTTTAGATATTAATTAATCAGTTACGGAGTTACAGTTGAATATGAAATGACAGAAAACTGACGAAGCAAATATCACGAGTTTAACATAAAAAAAAAACAAGGAAAAAATTAATTGGGAAATGTTAAGACAATTAAGTTTAGTGATAGTTATAATTTCTGCTCACTCTGGCACTTAAATGGACTCATTTAGATGATAAATTATAGATCTACAATTCAGTTAAGGGTGCAATCACCCACCCTGATAATATCATCTGCTAATTAATGGCGGTGAAATGTGCACCCATGTTCAAAAATTAGTGGATGTAAAAATGTTCAACAGGGCTGCTCTTTCTAAGGGGCACTGTGAGTGGAGACTCCTATCATCCATAATTTCCCTTTTTGTATTAGTCGTCCAAGGAACACTGATTCAGCTAACAAGCGGGTATGTAAGTGCCCATTCCTTCATCCTACCAAGGGAAATTCTGAAATTAAGACGGGTTTTAAAAAAGGAAAAATTTACTTCAATATAGTTTCTATCCTAAACAGGTCATAACAGTTTCATTTTTTGTCCAGAAGTATATAGTAGGCTGTAATTATTTTAAACAGCGCCCCTTTACAATAGGCGAGACATACCACACACTTGATCCCTTTGCCAACTAACTACGGACACTTCAAGACTGAAGCCACAGGGATAGACAAAACTCAAACACCGTGCGTTATTATGCACGTCAAGAGCTGGATTTTCCTGGTAAACTCGATAGTTTTCCGCGGTGACAACGAAGTGAGATTCCCTACACGGTGCACACACATACCTGACTCTCCCCCTCTACCCTTCTCTGTCTTTCTCGCAAGTCACGCTTAGCAGCGTCACGTGCGAGGGAGACGGAACACAACGCTGGGCCATTAAAGAGAGTGTTTTAATAGCACGTCACTCATCAAGTATTCATGTCCCATTTCTTTGCGAGCCCCCCCTCGCCACAAGCTTTGTCGAGTGTGGGTAGCGGGAGAAGGGGAAGCGGCGGCCGGCCAGGAAAGAAATGTTGTTGGAAGTTGTTGAGGGGGAGGCCAGTGGTCACGGTTAAGTTGTCGAACGGTTCGAGCGATCATTGTGAGCGTACGTACGTACATATACTCGCGCACGAACTTCTGGCCTTTCCAAACTTGCTGCAGACCAGCGAACTAGGAGGGACTACAGCACGTCTACCGCTCTCATTAGCGACGTAGCTGTGGGCAGGCTTGTTTCGTTCCGACTTGCCAAGGTTTCAGCTCCCCAGTAATTTCCACACAATAAAGGTGAAGTATATCGATTGTCGTCTCTTGCGCATGCACCCAACACTGATCTACGTCGCACAAATGCTAATGTCAAAGTCATACGGTCAACAGCGGTAAACGTGTTCGTTTATATCTTAATTTTTTAAAGGTATACCATTTGGTACCAATAATACAATACTTTTTACCAGTTTGAATGGTAGCTAAATGCATTAAAATTTGGCTAGAAAAAGTATACATATATAAAGCAATTTTTTTTTTACATAAACAGTGTTCTACCCGGAAAACATATCCACGCCATCCTAATAATATTATAAATTAGAAAGTTTGTATGTTTTTTGTTACTCAATCACATCATAAGGCGTCGACGGATTTGGATGAAATTTGGTACAGGGGTAGATTACTTTTTGGATTAGCATATTCGGCACGTTTCATCACGGATAAAAGGGACAGTTTCTTAGGGAATATATCAAATAAGCTACCAACCATTGAGATCGATCACTTGGTCAATGTAATGAAGGTCTGATTTTCGCACGCGAGTGAAGCCGCGGGTAAGAGGTCGGCAAAAAGCAGTCCAACGTTGGAACACGGAGAGTAAGCTACTAAGCACCCCGGACGAGCGCACTGGCCCATTTTCTTAACACGCTCATTTCACGCATGTTCACACCTTCCGTCGCCCGCGACGAATACTTGGAAACTTGTGGTTGGCTGGTATCTTTATTACATGGTTTTGTTATCGACAGGATAATAAGTGATGGTGATCGCTATAGCGCTCACGTGACGAAGCGGCCACAGATACAATCCCCGGTGTGGCTCGCAAACATCTCGAAACGAGTGCTTAAAGGTCGTTCACGGTAAAGTGAGCACTTTTGAAGCTCTAGTTACTTTTTTTTTCATTGAACCAATTTATATCCTTCCACCGCTTGTTAATATAAACCCTGTCACGTGAGTAATAAACACACTGATTACATTCACCATACCCGAAACCAAAAGTCCGAGGCCACGATGAAATGAAATGTATTTATTGGTTATTATATCTGATGGAACAGCTTCATAAAGTGCTCACTTTACCGTGAACGGCCTATAGTAAAGTCTAGGCTGATCGCAGTAAAATGAGCACTTTTGAAAGCCCTGCTTAAGATCTACTTGTAAGCACATTGTCTACTCTTCCCCCTTATGTAAAATTATCATTGCCATGGGCCTCATCATACTAGCCAGCCGTCGGTCAAATGAAACTGAAATTATTAGAAAGTAAATATTATACAACTTTGTTAATTTTTGCTCTTCAATGCATTAAAAAAACAGTAGTCGAAAAAATAATTTAAGTTATCACATATGGTTATCTAAGAGTTTTTATTCGACGTTAAGATATGGAACTACTTTCCATCCATCGTTACCAAATTTACTGGGCGAATGTCACTCAGTGCGCCCATTAAAATGTATATAGGCAGGGGCAGTGACTTTTTCCTACGGTTCATTTCAAAAGTGCTCACTTTATCGTGAACAGATTTTAGTTAGGAATCCACTGTAATAAAATTCCGTTCTTGTGGTCTCCGCCATGACCATGTGATGTAAAATCCGAACTTCGACTTTTTATTGCACTGTTGTTACTTCTAAGGATCCCACCTACCTGGTGGTCGAACTTATTTGCAGTGGGTTTGAAATACTACGGCGTAGCGCCGTGATTCAAGGTCGTGGGGAAACAGGAGATCCCCGAGAAAAACCCGCCGATCAACGGCAATGTCCGGCACAATTCCCACATGCGAAAATCCGGGGGCGATCCCTACGGGAATCGAACCCGCTTCGCCTTGGTGAGAGGCAAGTAGTCTAACCACTCAACATCGCGGTTCCTCCGAACTTTAAGTTCGTCCTCTTGTCCCACTCTACTCTACTCGTATTTGCACTAAAGGCTGTTCACGATAAAGTGAGCACTTTTGAAATCAACCCTTGAAAAATGTCACTGTCCCTATAGACTATTCACGATAAAACGAGCACTTTTGAAAGCCTTGCCTGAGATATACTTGTATGCACATTGTGTATTCTTCCGACTTATACAAGATTTATATTTTCATGAGCGTCGTCACTTTATTCATGCATCGGTCAAGTGAAACTTAGTAATTGTATAAAAAAAAAAAAAAAAAAAAAACTTTATAATTTTGCTGATTTTTACATTTCAATGCATTAAAAGAAACTGAAATTGAAATAAATAATTTAAGTTAACAGAAATGATTACCTAACACTTTTATTTTACTTTAAGTTACGGAACTACTTTCCCATCCATCGTTACCAACTTAACTGGGCGTATGTCACTCAGGGCGCCCGTTAAATATATATGCTGGTAAGAGCAGTGCCTTTATTCCAAGGTTGATTTTGAAAGAACTCACTTTATCGTAAACAGACTTTACCTGCGTGTATTTTTAACTGGCACACGTAATGGTATGGGCCCAGCCAAGTTGGTAACGACGGAGAGAAAGTATTCCAATGCCTCGACGTTAAATTAAAAGTGTTCGGTACACATTTGTCAGTACTGCAATGAGTTATCTTTCATTCTGATTTTTTAAATATATGTATATATATATATATGCGCGGATTATAAAATTCGTAACATATTTACTTTTGTAAGAGTTTTACAGTTTCCCTTTACTGACGCATGGATAAAGCAATCAGGTCCAATGCAATGTTGATTTTAGATTTAGTGGAAGGATACACAATGCACTTACAAGTAGATTTTAAGTAGGGCTTTCAAAAGTGCTCGTTTTACCGTGAACAACCTATACTGTATTGTACTGTTTTGACTTCACTTATCTCTATTTTTTCCATACCTAACAGCCATAAATATTCGTAATAACTGCCTTGAATACAAGTCCTCAGTGTTGAAAGAAATATTTCAGATTGACTCACTTTGAGGACTGCTATCATATATTACCTGAATGCTGATAATAAATATCCCCCTCCACCCTCCCTTGCCCTATGTTTGTTAAAGGTTCCGCCGTCCTGCAGCTATTTTGCACGTTCGGGGCCTCTACTAAGCTCGTGTACTCTAAAGTCGACTCTTGCTCACTTGCCACTTGCCTAATCGCCTCTATGTGCAAGGTGCCCGACTTGCGTGCAGTCTTTCCATCGGCGACTCATTCGACCGTGACTTTGAGCGGTGACCTTGTATTTTGATGGCACACCAATAAAGGTGTCTGAAGACAACTCTGAAGTTTCTGTATAAACGTTTTGCAGCGAAAAGTTATTCTCAAAACGTCCTTTTCGGCTATATTCAAATCCATAGAAATAATCTTCGGAGTTAGAATGAGAACTTGTAACTAGTTTTTGGTCACGAAACGATTCTCAAATGATTTTCGTGTCCAGACACCAATACAAAGTAAGAAACGGTTTTCAAAATACTCGTTCTCTACGAAACCTCTGCGATGTAATTCACCCACCAGCCAGGCCACAGAGTATAATCCATTCAAAGTTACTTCCCACTTTTCTGAAGCCCTGGTAAAGTTCTACTTCCAGAATATTCCTCCGCCTCTTGCAGACTAAGCTTAACAAGTCTAGAAATTTACATCAGAGGGACAACGCACCTAATTTGTGCGCACTCAGTTGTAATAATATTATGCATGAAAACTGTTTCTTTCCAGCCGCTACCAACCCAGGCGTTTTCTCACTGTTTTAATTCATATTTTTTATAAACGAAATATTATAATTTATAAATAAAATATACGTGAAACTTCAGTTTAACGAAAAATAATATACTTTTATGTTAACAGAGGTATAAACTAAACACGTCATACATGGGGTGATTTTTCAAAGATTTGATTAAAAAGGTGTGAAGAAACTGCTAATACAATATTCACGGCTTCTTCCCCCTTTTTGAATCAACCCTTCGAAAAATCACTCCATATATGTCGCGTTTAGTTACTTTATAAATATGTCATGCATCACAAGTGTCTTATACCCCTGTTAACATAAACTTATATTAGTTTTCGTAAAATTGAAGTTTGACCAATATTTTATTTATGAATCATAATGTTTCGTTTATAATAAATACAGGCTGTTCGGAAATTCCCCTCACAATCTCCTAGGACATGTAGAGGGGACTGAGTAGACTCTCTTTTGAACAGGAACCCATGTCCGGAAAAGTACCGTTTCCGTGCTACAGTCATTTCAAATCAGATGTATCACTCATCTACTTCCACTGAGGGTAACATCAATGTCTCGGATGTACCTGTATTGGCATGCAACCGGGTAGGCAGTGCATTTCTTCAGACAATCAATCACCTGATGTCATGCGACGTCTACCCTGCCTCGACCCCCATTCACGCGCCTTTGTGTCTCCGATTAACATGGTTGAGTACACGTTTGAGGAATACACAAACATGATCCTTGTGTATGGCACAGCTGAAGGTAATGGAAGAGCAGCTCGTCGGCTGTATCAAGAGCGTTATCTACAACGTGCGACACTATGGCATGCCCTTTTTGCCACAGTTACGCAACGGCTCCGAGAACAAGGTGCCTTCGTCGCCGACAGGAACGACTGTGGAGCTCCAAAGAGACGCCGCAACTCCCGAATTGGAAGATGATGCACTGCATCGCGCTGAACAGAGTCCGTCAGCGAGTACTCGAACAAAACAATTACACGTGCAATGGGGCTTGAGGCAGGGTAGACGTCGCGTGGCATCAGGTGATTGTCTGAAGTAATGCACTGCCTACCCGGTTGCATGCCAATACAGGTACATCCGAGACATTGATGTTACCCTCAGTGGCAGTAGATGGACCTGATTAGAAATAGTTGTAGCACGGAAACGGTACGTTTCCGGACATGGGTTCCTGTTCAAAAGATAGTCTACACAGTCCCCTCTACAAGTCCTAGGAGTTTGTGAGGGGAAGTTCCGAACATTCCGTATCTATAAAAAATAGTGAGAAAACATGTGTGTTGGGAACACCTAGTAAGAAATAGTTCTCATGCAAAATATTATCACAACTGAGTGCGCACGAATTCGGTGCGTTGTCCAGTGGTGTAATTTTCTAGACTTATTTCAGTTTAGTTTGTACGAGGCGGAGGAATAATCTGGAAGTAGAACTTAAGCAGGGCTTCAGAAAATGTTGAAGATACGGCGAATGTGTTATAGACAGGCACCCAGAGACGAAACAGCGTGGCACTTCCTTTGATATGAACGTGTTCATTCGCTGATTGGATGCGCGGGTCTAGTCACAGGTATTAGATCCGTCTGGCTACTGCACGCTGAGAAGCGTACGCTATTAAAGGCCGTTCACGATAAAGTGAGCACTTTTGAAATCAACCGTAGACAAATGTTAATGCCTGCATATATATTTTAACGGGTGCACTTACCGACATGCGCCCAGTAAAGTTGTTAATGATGGATGGAAAGTAGCTCCATATCTTAACGTCGAATAAAAAGTGTTAGGTAACCATTTGTGATTACATAAATACTATTTCTTTCGCTTTATATTTTTTATGCCTCGAAGTGTAAAAATATCTATATTTGTAAAATATTGACTTTCCTGTCAATTCCACAATTTCACCGGACCGACGCATGAATAAATTTATGAGGCCCATGGCAATGTTAATTTTACATATGACTGAAAAATACACAAAGTGGATACAAGTAGATCTTAAGCAGGGCTTTAAAAAGTGCTAATTTTTAACGAGAACAGCCTATAGCTGGACTGCTGGTGTAGCAGGCAATTACGTTATCATAAGCTGATTGGCAAACGGCGTTTCGGAATGTTGTTGAGTAGTTTACGGCATCTTACTAGCGCGTGCGGCTGGGTTTTGGCGGAATAAGCGTCTGTTTTGACTCTGTATTCGTAAGTACTCTGCGGCCAGGCGGAGCCCTCAATGACGGGTCACCAAAACTATATCAAAGACACCGCCACATCACTTCGCTTCTACACCATTATCTCTTCTTGCTTGAGTGCTGTCTGCTTGAGCGGGACAGTTGCAGTCGTAAATCTGCCCTCCTTGCCGACATGACTATGACTGCTGACGAGCAGGCGTAAGTTGCCTGAACATCGCTTCGAAAGCCAAGTCGTGAGCGATAACGTCGGTTCCTACCGTAGAAGGACTGCACCTTGGTTTAAAGGCTGTTCACGATAACGTCAGCACTTCTGAAATGAACCTTAGGAAAATGGCACTGCGCCGGCCTGCATATATTTTCATGGGCGCACTGAGTGACATTCGCACAATTAAGTTGGTAACGACGAATGGTAGGTAGTGCCATATCTCAAAGTCGAATAAAAAGTGTAAGGTAACCATTTGTGATAACTTACACTTTTTAATTTCTCTTTCCGGTTTTTCTTTAACTCATCGAGGTGTAACGATGAGCCAATTTGTACAGTATTTACTTTCTTATTCATTTCAGAGTTTCATTTGACCGACGCATGAATAAAATGACGAGGCCCATGCCAATGTTAATTTTACATAAGGCGGAGGAGTATACAATGTGTATACAAGCAGATCCTATACAGAGATCTCAAAAGTGCCCATTTTACCGTGAACAGCCTAGTTTCCTTTGCTATGTGGCCGTGCTCTTTAAGATTCTCTGATATGGCGATCTATATACCGGACACTGCACATGAAGTGGATTTAGGACGCCTCCATAGTAAAACTTTTAGCATCTCAAGGTCACGTCCTACCATAAGGAAACATTGTGACGGCAATGGAAAATAGCGTAAACAAACCTGCGTGTGTTCTCTTTATTTAGAATTTTAAGCGGTGACTATAGGGTTTCGGGGGCCGCGGTGGCTGAGCGGTTAGCCTGCTCGCTTCCCACCAAGGCGAACCGGGTTCAATCCCCGGCTGGATCACTCCCGGATTTTCACATGAGGGAATCGTGCTGGACGATGCCGCTGGTCGGCGGGTTTTCTCCGGGATCTCCCGTTTCCCCCGCTCTTTCATTCCGGCACTGCTTCATACTCGCCCCAATCACCTTCATCGGCTCTTAAGACCTCGCTGTTGAGAGCTGCCCAAATCTCTTCACTCACTCACTCACTATAAGTAGGGGGCACCTGTTTTTCGCGAAAAGAGTTCAAGACAAGCTGTGTTCCGAAACACTTTAGTTGAGAGCAACGATCGTGATTGGATAATTTGAAGTGCTACGCATCTTATCCGCCTGCCATCGAATCAAGGACGGTCAGTATCGGGCAAACTTTATTCTGATTGGCTCATTCATGTTGCAGACTCACTCCACGCAAAGACAAGCGGCCAATAGCCAAAGGAAGACTGCAAATGTGCACATAGGATATTGAAGTCTAGCTTTCGCGTAAATCTTTTCGCGAAAAACAGGTAGCCTTAACTATAGGGTTTTAATACAGCAGAAAAGGTGCAGCATCGTCGCAATAATTTAAAACCCTGTTTTACAGAAGAATAAATGTCGTAAGCATAGGACTACTTACAGCGATCTTTGATGACACTGATACTTTTAAATAACCATATTTATATATTAGCCGAAATATATCGACATTCATTTCTGTTCTGAAAAGGTATTTACATTTAAATATTTCATAGTTTTATTTTAAATTGGAATAGTCACGACTGCTTACAATGAGGGTACAACCAGGGAGGCTCGTTAAGGGAACGTGGGATATAAAATAACGCTAAATACTGTTCACGATAAAGTAAGCACTTTTGAAATCAACTTTAGAAAAGTCACTGCTCTTACCTCCATGTATTTTAACGGGCGCACAGAGTGACATGCACCCAGTAAAGTTGGCAACGATGGAGGGAAAGTAATTCCATATCTTAACGTCCAATAAATTGTGCTAGGTAACCATTTGTAATAGCTTATAATAATTTCTTTCGCTTTCTGTTTTTTTATATGCATCAAACTGTAAAAATGGGCAGATTTGTAAAATATTTACTTATCTAATAATTTTATAGTTTCACTTGACCGACACACGAATAAAGTGACGAGGATCATGGTAATGTTAATTTTACATATGGGGGGAGAATACATAATATGCGTATAAGTAGATCTTAAGCAGGGCTTTCAAAAGTGCTCATTTTACCGTGAACAACCATTTTTATGTAGAGGTAAATCGTATTCTACTTTATATTTTATAGAAGCCAATAAAGTAAAACGAAGAAACTGGCAACCATACAGGATTGTTTTTTAGTTACTACGAGAGAAAATATTTTACCAAAACTATGTATTACTAACTATTTCCGACGTCGTAAACTGTTATAATTAGGCTATTGCGTTGCAAGATATTATGCGAAATAAATTCAGCAGTGATTCAACGTCATAAGTCGACAAATACCGTTATCTAGAATTGCCCTTCTTTAATTTTTAAAATATGTCACTTCCTTAGAAACCTTTACACTTCAAATTACGTATCTGGAGCTAGTGTTATATCCAACGCACTTTTCATAATGTACACTGAACAGAGCAGAATACTGCGTCCTGTAAGGTAAGTTACTCCCACGCGGAGACACCATTCCTTGTAGAAACTATTTACCTCAGTCTCACAATAGTCGCTGCCAGTAGCTTTTAAACAATAGCGTGTTTTATTAGTTCTAGCACATGAAAGTGCGTGCACTGTTCCAAACAAAAAAAAAAAAAACATTGCAACGCATAAAATAATATATTTATTTGCGACGAAAAGATTTACTGAGAGTGGTGCACGAAAACAGCATATTTATCTTCTTTTTTTTCCAGAAATAGTTTTTCAAACGTTACATTTATTTTTTTGAATTTTTGGCACAGCGAGACATAAAAAATAATTTCGAACACCTTGTCACATTGTTATATAGTCATGTTTTTAATTCTCACGGTGCAGTGGTGGAAGATAAGAAAATAATATTTTATTTGTTATCTTCCATCAGTGCCCCGAGAATAATAACGGCAGTAATTATAAAAAATATAAGAATGTTTTCAGTGTCATTGTTCATGTCTTGTCGTGCCAAAAATTTCGAAAAATCCTGTAAAAAACCAATTGATGGCGAAAACCGGGTGAATATACTGCATTCGTGAACCATTCCCCTTTAAGTGTTTAGCCTGGCTGGAGATGTGTTTCGTGTCCGAGACGTAAAATCACTTTCTGGGACAAACCGTGGCAGGTAGGAAAGAATAAATTAAAAATCAGCGTTACTTTAACCATTGAATATAATCAATGCAATAGCTGCAAAAAAACCATGCAATTTTGTCCGCGTTTTCGAAACTGGTTTCCTGCCCCAACTCAAGAACACTCTAAGACATGTTCTGCTTGCGCGTAGCGCCATACTACGATAATACAAAATATCTTATGCTAGCCATCACTTTTCCTGGCACACCATAGATGAGCACATATTTCACGAACTAAACATAGGTAAAGGCTGGTCACGATAAAGTGAGCACTTTTGAAATCAACCTTACAAAATTGTCACTGCATATATATATATATATATATATATATATATATATATATATATATATATATATATATATGCAGTGACAATTTTGTAAGGTTGATATATATATGTGCAGTATATATATATATATATATATATATATATATATATATATATATATATATATACTGCACATATATATATATATATATACAGTGACAATTTTCTATATATGTTCTATATATATATAAAACACACACACATATGTGTGTGTGTGTATATATATATATATATATATATATATATATATACACGGGTGCTCTGAGTGACATGCGTCCAGCAAAGTTGATAAACGAAGGATGGAACGTAGTCCCATATCTTAATGTCGAATATAAAGTGTTAGACAATAGTTTGTGATAACTTAAATTGTATCTTTCGTTTTCTGTTTTTTAATACATGCATCGGAGTGTAAAAATGAGAAAATTGGTAAAATATTCACTTTCCTAATAATTTCACAGTTTCTCTTGATCGTCGCATAAATAAAGTGATAAGGCCTATATATATGTTAATTTCATGCTATGCAGAAGAAGACACAACGTGCATACAGGTAGATCTTAAAAGGGCTTTCAAAAGTGCCTCATTTACCGTGAACAACCTATAGACCGATTTCCGTCTTCCGCGCATGTACCCAAAACTGACTCACCCATCCCCAATACAACTGTCAAAATCATATGGTCAACACTGATGAACCTGTTTCTTACACTTGCATTCTCAACAGACCCACCATAACATACCGGAAAAATATCTTGACTAACTTGACTTTATTGTAGTTGCGTTTCAGCTAGTTTGGAGGAAGTTTGTAAACACCTCAAAACACATGCTTACGCCTGGTTCACATGTACGCCAATCGCACGGGAAATCAAGAACGGCTTCTGATTGGCTGTTCAAGTTTTCCGCTCTGTCTGTTCGGCGTGATCTACGTACAGGCGAACTAGGCTTTACAAGAAAAGTGTTCTAACCTCAAATCATATCCACTTTGTTTTTGACAGTCCTACTGGCAGCAAAGCAGTCGGGTGTTGGAACACAGGAAGTTGTCACTTCGGGACTGACATGCGCATACTGTCCCATTTCCCCTTATGCTTGCTGCTCGTAGAATGAAAAGAGATGAGTAGCATTTAGCAGCCTGACTCGCAAATATACGTGATTATATGAGTACTTTAGCGTCACGCCAGAAAATTACTTCCAAAAACTCTGAGCAAGTCCTATGACTTTGTTACTTCTACAGCATTCTTTATACTGAGTCCTTTAACATCAGTGTTGTGGAGAAGGGTAATCAAATAAAATACTAAATAATAAATATTTGAACAAGAGTTCCATTTTTAAACAAAACTATATGATTACACTAAACATGCTTCACTACTTAAAGGAGTCCTGCAGTAAGACCTTCAAATAAATACATCTGACAATAATATCCGAAAGCGAAATAGGCCCCCATAATTTTTTCAACAAACAAAAGTTTGTCAAATAATCTTAAATATGTTTATAAATGTGGCATACTTCGAATTTTTTTTTAATTTGATGAACCCAGTGTAATTTTTATTCAAACATTATTTACGACGCTGGATATAACTGTCGTGTTAAAGTGAAGCACACTACCTACAGGAAGGAATGTTAAGAATGTGGTGATTTATTTCCACTTTCGAACTAAATATTAATTTTATTTGCCAGACATATTTCTTGCACGATGATTTTTATTGCCTCTGAATTTGTAGTGTTATTGTACAATGTACACTTCCGGGAGCATTATGTCCACGCAGCTTTTATACAAAATAACATCATTTTACTTCCATTTACTGTCCGTTATTTTAAAATTTCGTGGAGTCGGAAATGACGCTAATCACCTTTCGATCACGTCACAACTTCATAACTTTCTTTGAAGGACTTTGACTGAATAAATTTGATGGAAAATCGTGAGAGTGTGATAGCGTCTTGAGACTGATAAGAAACCCAGGCAGTAGGGTAGAAATGGCTCTCAACATAACTAAACATGATGATTATACAATGAGTTACCATTACCTTTCGCGTTATTGAGATAAAACAGGCGTACCAAACATTTGAAAAATTCCAAAGGTCACTGCCGGCAATAGATTCCGTGAAAAGCACGGAGGTGGTCATTATTAAGTTTTATAATGTAACTAATTTGAAGAAGTGCTTTGCTAAAGTTATTTACAAGTTCATGGACAGCCATAAAAAAACAATTTAATTATTTAATTTAATTTTTAAAAATGAGTTAAAATACACCAATACGAATATCATGACGTAACCAATTTTTTTTCCAGTCCAAACGTTAGTTTTTTATTTGTCGGGTCCAGTGATAGAAAAGTTGATTTTTTTTTGTGGGCGTGGGAAACTATGGGATCTGTTCATTTTTAACTTGTGCGTACTAACATCAGGTGCAATGGCTACAAGTCGAACATTGTTTGACACGAAAAATAATTAAAAAATTTTTTGTCGGTTGTCCCTAAGTGACAGGTCGTGGGATCGATGCCCTGCAAAGTAAGTAGATGGCAGAGGGAGGTTCTGTCGCACGCGACGCGGCGCGAACAACACCAATCCCCTAAAGGTCGTAATGACTCGAGCTGTAATGGCGCTCGATACGTTATAAGTATGATGTGCGAGCGAGCGAGGAAACCTCAATCTCGGTGAACACGAGGCATTGCCTCTCTGATGTATTACCCCTCTGCTTCTCTCCAACACATTGTCCCTTCAGTGAACCACGCGGCCATTGCCCGCCGCACACAAATAGGCATTCACGAAACCTACCGGCGAGGGTTAAGGTTGAAGTAAAGCAACTGCCAATGGAGCACTGCACCGGACTATACAATGTGAAGAACTCATAAAAAAGTAATTCGAACACCATAAAAATTCCGAATTATCCTTTATATGAAAGAAGAATGTATATATTTTGCAAGATTATAAAATATTTTACTAAAATATACTTTTTAAATGCAAAAATATAATCAATTATAATAGTCTGTATGTTAAAAAAAATTTCAGCGTATTTATATACTGGATACTTCAGAAAGCGGAATTAGAAGAAAATCTTCTTCAAGAAAGATCGTCATAGTATTTATTGTGATTGTGTGTAAAAAAAGTTGTTATAAAATGGCAGGAAATAATTTTATAATTAATTTTATGTACGTACATTGGGCACAAACATTTATGACTGAAACTAACGTAAAAAAATTGAATGATAAAGTTGATATGATACATTGTTACTATGCTTTTCTTATACACAATCACGGAAAATATTATGACGATCTTTCTTGAAGTAAAATTTCTTGTAATTTCTGCTTTCTGAAGCATTAAGAATGGAAATACGCTTAAATTTTGTTAGAAATACAGATTATTTTATTTTATAATTTTTTTAAATTTAAAAGTATATTTAAGTAAAATATTGTATAACATTGCAAAATATATACACTCTTCTTTCATGTACAGGATAAATCGCACTTCTATTACAATTTTTATGGTGTCTGTACTACTTTTTTTTTCATATTGTACAGTCAGGTGCAGTGCTTTACTTCAACCTTAACGCGTTCGGCAATCTGTTGGCATGTTTACTTAACCGAGTGAGGTGGTACAATGGTAAAAATTTTTGGAGTTGCATTCATAAGTACGGGCATGCATGCATAAGTCTAGGGCCTCTGTCAAACTATTAATAACATAATAAGTTCCCATTACGTCAGTCTCAAGTGTACGACACTAAAAATTATCTTACCAATTTGTATGGTCGCCCATTAAAAACGCACGATTTAAATGCAACGAAAATAATGAACTGATTTCATAATTCATTGTTAGCATTACTGCAAGACTTCCGGGCAGTATTTCTTTGACGTCAATACGTCTTTAAATTTACGACTTTCGTGGGAGGCAATACAGAAAATCCAATGATAACAAAATCGGGGGATACAGTTTGGCATTGCAGCTCCGAATCTATTGTCTACATTTAAAATTCAATTACACCACTCGATTGCCAAAGGATAAAAAAAATATGTTACGCTGAGTGAGGACTGCAAAGCATCGCACACGGCCGGGGATAAGCGTTGTGGGGGGGGGGGGGGCAATTTTGAGTTCGATTCGCCGCGTGGTATAACTTTTGACTAGGAGAAGCTACGACGCTCGTTTAAGTTTCAATCAAAATATCTCGTCACGATCAAAATATTGCGTGTATAGAAACAATTTGTGTGGCGTGGTTATGGTGAAATAGTATAAGTTTAATGCAAAAAATTAAGAAATCTTAACACAATTTCGGCCTTCACTCGTCAAAAAACCAAGTCGAAATACAGAAATCGCATGCGGTTGGAAAGAACATCTCAAAAGTAATCCAGTGATACCCATAAAACCCCATATGATCAAGTAAAGCGGTGCCGGGAATTAAAAATAAACACGAAGGCGTCCGAGCGCGTCGACGTAGACGTATTCACACAAAACAAACGGCCGTGTCCCCAACACAGCCACACCCAGTTTTTTGTTTTGAAATTCGCCCCCTCCCCAATTCTAATTCCCGCATGCAATAGTTACGTTTATGAGGATACCAATTACCCGATTTAGAGGGAATTGACGTCTTGATTGCGAGGAAATTTTTACATGCAGGTTATTAGGCGCGTGTCTTTGTGAGATGATAGTTTTTCTTAAGTGGGCCTATTATAATTACATTATACTAAGAATTAACGTATGTGATTAACCGGCAGACACCTAATACCAGTAAGAATCAAAATCATGCAATCACTAAAGTGGACCTGAATAGCAAAAGTGTTCTAGTACAGGTCCTAAAATCCTCGTGCGAAATTCACGTATCCTTGTCGATCGTTTTGGTGACTTTCCATTTAACGACACCACCTACCGGCTGGCAGCTGCGAAATTCTAATAGGATAATACACCGGTAAAGAAATTTCGCCTCAGTGAGTTAATTTTAAAGATAGGCGTTTCAAAGAAAATGTACTCTTCGCGAATTTTTAGACGTTGCCAACAGCGGAGAGGTTTCCATAACATAAATAGCCTGATTTCAAGGAGTTTTTGAAATTTATATTTTAAGAAAAGGGCATAATGAGTATTTATATGGAAAATAAATGCTTGTGGGGAACTTCCCCTAAAAAACCCGTGAAGAATAATTTTTGTCTGAAACACATTTGAAATTTACGTAGTGGGGCGAAATTTCCTTAACGTGGAATTTCCCATATTTAAATGTCGCAGTCGCAGGCAGCCGATAAACAGTGCCCTTAAGGTCCCCGCCTACCTGCAGCTTTTCCCCGCAAGGCTCTGAACCGGCGCGCAGTGTTCTCATCGCACTGCTCGTACCTATGGGACCTTCCGCGGTGACCCTATTATCTGACTGATGGAAAATATGTAGGAAGATTCAGTGCAGGGCCCTTGAGTAACTTTGTACGTGCCTGAAGCGTATATTTCGAGATACAGTACTTTTCAAATGAGCCGTTTTTAGCCATTTCGGAGTACTCAGAAATTGTGTTTGTAATGTGACCGATGTCTTGAATGCACTAAAAATGCCTCGTCTCAAAAGCGTGTTCTTTCCGTTGAGTAGCACATTGGACACACGTTTGATAATTACGTAGAAAAACAGGGGCCGCGGTGGCTGAGCGGTTAGCCCGCTCGCCTCCCACCAAGGCGAATCGAGTTCAATCCCCAGCCGGGCCACTCCCGGATTTTTGCATGTGGGAATCGTGCCGGACGATGCCGCTGATCGGTGGGTTTTCTCGGGGATCTCCCGTTACCCCCGCCCTTTCATTACGACGCTGCTCCGTACTCGCCTCGCTTCACCCTCATCGGCTCTCAGATATTTTAAACACAATACAACGTATTTCAAGCGTGGGCACCGCGAATGCCTATATAGGCTATTCACGGCAAAGTGAGCACTATTTAAGGCCCTGCTAAATTTTTCCTTTCAGTTAATTTCTACATTTCCGCCTCTTTTTAAAGTAAACATTGCAATATGACTAATAAACACAGTGTATACATTCCATCACTCTTAAAAGTTAACCTCTGAGACCGTAATTAAATATCTTTATTAAGGGTTAATGACTTTTCGGAGGGCCTTAAAAAGTGCTCACTTTACCGTGAACAGCATATATAGGCTGTGTACAATAAAGTGAACATTTTTGACGCCCTAGTTACGTTTTCCTTTCAGCCATATTTTATCCTCTAACTATCTTTTTACATAAATACTGCCACGTAAGTAATGAACATAGTGTGTATATTCCACCGCACTCAGAAGTTAACGTCTTAGGCTAAAATAAAATATATTTATTGACTGTTACTCGAAAAGAGAGGGCTTTCAAAAGTGCTCAATTTATAGTGAACAGCATATATGGTCCATTCACCGTTACTTCAGCCTTTTCTGAAGCCCTGTTAAAGTTCTACTTCCAGGATATGCCTCCGCTTTGTTCGAACTAAGCTTAACTAATGCTAGAGAATTACACCAGGGGGACGACCACATTCGTGCGCGCTCAGTGAAACAGTATTTTGTATAAGGACTATCTCTCACTAGGCGCTACCAACATACATATTTTCTCCCAGATTTTTATTCAGATTATTTATAAATGAAGCATTATAATTTATAGAAAAATATGAATAACATTTCATTTGAACAGAAAAAAAAAAGTAATTTTTATGAACACAAGTATAAAACGCTTGTGATACAGGGCGTATTTAGAATATAACTAAACAAGTCATACATGGGGAGATTTTTCAAAGGTTTGATTCAAAGAGGCCGAAGAAACCGTGAATGGACTATTCCAGTCCTGCGGGCACGGAGACATTAGGCCGCCCGCGCAGAGATTGACAAATCGTTGACGGGTCGATCCGCCGTGACGGCTGCTCGTTTTCATATACCGCGAGAGCGCCAGCAGTCCACGACGGGCGATGATTGTCGTCGGGGCCTGCCCTGGGTGATTTGGCCCGATGAGGAGGGGGGTTCGCGCGCGTGCCCCCCCTCCCGCAAGGGTTTTTTGAGAGGAGGGGGTGTGGATGAGGGAAGGAAGAAAGCAGTGCAGCCAACCGATAAATTATTCGTGCGATCCGTGGGAGTGGGCGCACGCCCCTGGGGCGACACGACGCCCCGCGCGACGTCGATATGTACTACACGGCGAGAGCACCTCGACACCCCAGCGAGGCAATGTTTGCCGGTGGCGGAGGGAAGTGTGTGTGCGTGCGTGCAAAGGTAAGGGGAGGGGGCGGGGGTGAACAACGGCAGACCTCTCTTCTGCCTTCCTCCTCAGCCACTACCGCATTAAGCACGATGGGGTGCGTGACTTCGTTAAAGTGAGGTTCGGCTGCGCGACACAAGGTACCTCCACTCCCATGCACACCCGGCCACGCACTATTGACTGACATCCGTCTACCGTTCCACGTGTCTGCGAAAACTATCCACGGTGAGGTTCGCAGTTAATTGGATGGATTGAGAGCCTTGCTGAGATTCTCATATCTGTCTAGTTTTATCCTTCCGCCACACGCAAAAACTAATTTATTCAGGTGCCTATTACGAATAGTAGCTGTGCGCCTACAAGGCGAAACCGCGAACATTTTATGAAAGTATGTTACTACTAAACAAGGTCTTAGAGTAATGTGTGTAAAAAAAACAGTATATTCGCAGAAATTTCGCACACTGATAAAAATGAAAGGGTTTTACGAACCATATATACCGTTAAAATAGGGAGAGTCATCTGATAGCTAGTATGTACCATGTGAATATTGTTAATATGGATAGCAATAACAGAGGACGGCTTCTAATTGGCTTTTCTAGTCTTCCGCTCTATCTGTTCAGCGTGATAGGAGTAGATGTGAACCAGGCATAAGGAGCACTTACAAAAATATTAACACTTTAGGCTGTCCACAGTCAACTGAGCACTTTCCAAAGCCCTGCTTAAGATCTTCTTGTGTGCACATTGAGTATTCTTCCACCATATGTACTGTATATACAATTAAAATTGCCGTGGAATTGATCACTTTATCCATCGGTGTACTGAATTCTGAAATTATTGAAAAGTGACTATTTTAATAATTTGCTAAATTTTACGCATTATAAGCATTGAAGAAACAGAGAACAAAATAAATAATTTCAGTATTCACAAATGTTTACCTAACATTTTAAATTCATCTTTCAAACGTGCAACTTGTTTCCCTCCGTCTTTACCAACTTAACTGGGCGCTTATCGGCCAATGTGCTCGTTAAACTATGTGCAATCAAGGGAAGTATAGGCTATTCACGATAAAGTGATCATTTTGAAATCAACCTTAGAAAAATGTCACTGCTCCTACCTGCATATATTTTAATGAGGCGCACTGAGTGGTATGCGCCCAGTACAGTTGGTAAGGACGGAGGGAAAGTAGTTCCATATCTTAACGTGGAATAAAAGTGTCGGGTAAACATTTGTTGTAACTTATATCATTTCTTCCGCTTTCTGTTTTATTTTAATGTATCGAAGTGCAATAATCAGCAAATTTGTAACATATTTCTTTTTCTGATAGTTTCACAGTTTCACTTGATCGACGTACGAATGAAGTGATGACGTAATTGTTAATGTTAATTTTACACAAGGCGGAAAAATACACAACTTGCATACAAGTAGATCTTAACCAGGGCTTTCAAAAGTGCTAAGTTTGCCTTGAACACCATATAATTGTAGATTTTATGAACTCTCATCACATAACCGTGAATAGCCTTTAAAAGGGTTAATTAAATTCCTTCAGCAAAAACCAACCATATATTGTATTCTGAAGTGCTCTGTGCTACTGTCGCGCGGAGTTCGTTCAATAAAAATAAAAGGCAAGATAAAAACTAGATTTGTGTGCTTAAATGGTGGGCAGTAATTTTCCCTTGTCCTAGCCTTGTCATACCTAGTACGCAAGAAGTTCGTGGTTGGCCAATAACTACTGTACATGCACGACGATGCTCAGTACTCAATAACCTTTCCTGCAGTGATAACGAAACAATTTTCTCAGCAGGTTACGTGCAGCACGCGTAAAAAAAAAATATATATATATATATATTTCTTATTTGGGACACTCGAAGCCCTGTCCGAAAGGACTCCTATAATGCCGTCTACGACTTTCATTGCGTAATTGGAAATTCGATTGGAATATGGATCTGCGTACAAATTTTAGGAATAAAATGTTCTGTTTAGCATTTAAAGTTGTTCATGTCAAATGCTTCATCGTATTGTATATTTTTACTATATATCAGATAAGTGCCTGAAAAAGTACGCAAAATAAAGTTAATAATTTTAGCAGAAAAATCAGTAGAATTATGGATATTCAACATATATACCTTACGTTAAAAAATTCAAAATATTACGCTAATTACATGCTTGTCTACAGTTAAAAATAATTTTTTTTTATCTCGCCAATATGTTGTAAAGAAATTTTTTGAAGACTGGGTGAGTGTTGGTCTACAGTTTCATTTAAAATTGACGGTAAAATTGATACTTTTAACTGTATGAAGTTAGTCACTAATTGCAGGTGAGACAAGTAATGGATTTCAACGAAAATCGTTCATGACATTCTTATCTCTTAAGGGAACATATTGACTTATTGAGGCGCCGAGTTACAATAACTGTCTGATTTCTATGCGGCATAATTCAATATTAAATTTTTCAAACATACGATATAAGAAGTGTCGAAAGCTTATCGTTCTAATAATTTCATATTTTCCTCAAATTGCCATTTATATACCTAATGACACAAAACGTTAGTATCCTAAAAACACAGAAAAATGCATTTGGCAGTTGGACGTCTTTTTGTTTCTAAACCATCGCCGTCATGGCGCAGCTAGCCGAAATGCACAGCATCAGGTGCGTTCATAAATACTAATTCAAACGTAACACTTACACATATCAAAATCAGTTTTCTATAAGCCAACGCGAAATCCGCCGGATTCCTTCTTCGCCTGCAGCCAGGGCTCACTTCCTCAGCTAACAAGGGAAACCGGGTTCGATTACCGACGTCCTCAGCCAGATTTCCCATGTGGGAAACGCGTCGGTCGTTGCCGTCGGCCGGTGATGTCTCCTCGGGGCACTCCCGTTTATCCCGCTCTTGCATTCCGCCGCAGCTCCACGTTCCCCTCATTTCGTCTTCGCCGGAGCTTACGACCTCAAGCGACGACCAACACTTCTCGGCTGTTTTCCCCAGTAAGTAGTACAGTGGTAGCAATAACACCTTGGCATTCCTTGACAACACATAGCAACTCGGGACTGCTCAGGAAGGCTAGCATGCAGGGAGTGGTACTGGCATTCCTTGACAACACATAGCAACTCGGGACTGCTCAGCAAGGCTAGCATGCAGGTAGTGGTACTGGCATTCCTTGACAACACATAGCAACTCGGGACTGCTCAGGAAGGCTAGCATGCAGGGAGTGGTACTGGCATTCCTTGACAACACATAGCAACTCGGGACTGCTCAGGAAGGCTAGCATGCAGGGAGTGGTACAAATTACTACAAATTGAAAGCTCACTCGTTCACGCGAAGTTCTGGTTCGTGCAGGACAATCTCCGTTTGGCTGGCGTTGAAAACTTACGAAATTGACCTCCAAAAAGAAAATCCCTGCATTTTCCTGCAATTATTTATTTTTTAAAGTAAACGTTGACTATGTATGGATCCTTGCGGTAATCTTGACATTGAGATATGAAATGCAGTTAAACGGATCGAAGTCTTTCTAACAGCGTAACTAATAACTAGAGAACTGCAAAATCTGCGTTATTATTTGAGGACACGTTAAACTTCAAAAACGTGTACCTTTGCAATATGTTTTTCATTGGACCAAACTTTATTACGCCCTGGATAACTCTGCGCCAACGATTGAACACTTCACAACTGTGTGCTCCAATCACGCCCAGTTCAAATAAAAATGGGAGTGAATTTACATTTATGCAGCAGCTAACGGTAAAACCACGCCGTTTAAAGTATATACAGTACTGTGAACTTCAGCCTAATATCAATAATAACGCGAATTTTGCATGTCTCTAAACATAAAGGGCGTCCTATACCTTCGCATTACCCAGAAATTGCAAATATGCGAGGGTGATAAGAAAATGCGTGACCGGCATTTGGTTGGCAACGATAAAAAAAAATAACTGTGGTTTGACGTTGCATTCCAGTGAATTATTGTTAAATACTCCACCATTTCGCGCTACAACATGACGCCATTCTGGACTTCAAAGTTATCTACACACCAAAGCAGAGGCATTTTAAGCAAAATTAATCTGTGTTAATTTCACTGAAAGAGACAGAGGAGTTTTCTTTCTGCAGGTTGGCTTGTTGTTAGACTACACACAGGCCGCGTCTCTCATATATTACGTGTTGATTCGCGACCGGGTTAACATAAACACGGCTTATTTAGTCTCTAATTTTTTTCTCGCTCCACTGTGCCTTTGTTTTCTTCAAGTCTGGCGGATGTTTTTGAAAAATGTCCGCTCCCGATGTTACACACTAGTGACGAACTTAAAGTGAGAATGTCTCAGATTTTCTTTGATACACGCGATGGTTATTTAGTACGTTACCAACCATGCCATAAAACGTATCACGATAACGAACTGTTTATTGCAAATTGATGCATAAGTTTTTGCTTTTTTCCTGGAAATATAACTGTCGAAATTATGCTAAAACAAATCATAAAGATTTTTTAGTTTCTTCAAGAAGGAGTGAACACGTTTGGAACATCAGGTAGCATTTATTCTCCAAAAATATTTTGATGATTATATATATATATATAATTATATATTATATATAAACAAAAATTAGTATCTTGAGTGACATTCGATTTAAATTTGCTAGTATTCAAGAGTTTATAGTACTAGCTTACGTGAAGTCTCTTTGGAAGGATAATATTATGCTTGTAATAAAAAACATTTCCTTTATGGTCCATGTATTATAGTACCAAACTATAATATTTAGCAGGTCATGTTCCGATTGAAATAAACTTACTTTGTATGACACTGTTTCGACTAAGCAGGAGACCTGAATGTACATACAGATTTTTCACGTACTGTTTATTGCTTCCTTGGATATTTTATGCAAGAACACAGAGACTTTTGTGTATCTACTCGAAGATGCACATACTTGTGAGTACGCATGGGTTTATAACACGTATGTTTACTACACTAAAAAAAAATGGAAGGAATTCAAAATTCAGCTGTATACATTTGTAACTCTAAAATATAACTATAGTTTCGTCGCTTCTAGAGCTCAACAGAATGAGCTCTGATGGCATGATTTCCAGAGTAATGGTCATCAAAAATCGATCTGGATATACATGAAAGCGGTAGCCATTAAGAATTCACGTAGCGGCGACTAATTACTGCAATAAAGCGATATGAATTTTCCAAGAAATGCTCTGGCTATGATATTGATGAGCTCAATGAATCAAAGTATGTTGCTCGATTTACCAGCAAAACAGAATATTTAATTAAAGAAGCCAAGAGAATTTAATATCACTTAAAGCCTTAGATCTTAGACCTTCAATCAAGGGCGTTTTGAAGGTTAAATATTACATCAAATACAGGAAAGGCTGACGGAGTTAGTCAAAAGAAGACGGATTCCTTGCTCTTGAAGTAATACAACATTTGTATTTCTAAGGAAAATATTGGGCAGAATTTGTTTCCTTTCATCTATGTATTTTTATAAAAGGCAATTCACCAAATCGTTAGAAATTAAATATTGAAAGACGTATTTTACTTTGTTAGCTCCTTTCAGAATTCAAGGAGGGTCGGGCAGCGAAGAATTCTACGTAGTATGCTTGATTACAACATAAGGTTTCCTTTCTTCCAGTCTTGGATTATGATAATTTACTGATCCACGAAAACTTCATATTTTAAATAACGTATAATTTTTGTCTTGTGACTGCAAGAAACTACCTTAAATCTTAATGCAAATATTTAAGAGCGCTTGTCGCCAAAAATTATTATTTAATTTTTGTATTAAATATTGTTCAACTTGTAGATATTATTTACAAGGGCAATTTCCTTGTATAAAAAATTCTATTTGGCATAATTTTTCCACAATGGCATGTCAAAGACACAATTTTAGTGTTTTCGTGCTGAATAAATAATAAAAACTTACCCACCTACCGAAATGAGATAATCCACATTAAAATAATAAACTCTGCGTTACTTAAAAATATTTAAAGTCGTTCTATGAAATAACGCAATTTTTTGAAATTGCTTAAAAAAAGAAAATTTACATATTTTTGATTTGTATGTACGTACAAGTCTATGATTTTTTGAAGAAAAAAAATTGCTATCATACTTTTAAAACACATTTCACTCACCCTCGTTAAATTTTCTGTAAGTGCTTTCGTAAATGTTTTCGTAAATTTTATTCGTACACTTCAAAAAACACCGAAATTATGATTTCGGCTTGCCTGGGGGCAAAAACTATGCGATTTGAAATTTTTTATATGCGGGTAAAAAGAAGGCACAAGTAATTTCTACAGTTTGAATGGTTTGACAACTCTAAAACAGTGTTGTGCGCTCACGGCTTCGCTTTTCTCGGCTAGCGAGTGGAAGAGAAGCTAAGAGAGTTATTATGTGATAGCGACAGGTGAGTTGCCGCGTATCAGTTATCTTAAAGCATGCCGACACTTTAATATCTTCTTTCACGCACACTGATTACCCTGGCAGTATGTGTCTCGGTCGATATCTGAAGAATGTTCTGGATTACTAACATCGTTCTCTCAGCGCGTCTCGGGGTGCGTTGAACCTTCCAGATGGCAAGGCGTGAGACTATATAAGTGTGACAGGCCTCCGGGCCGAGAGTGGAGTTGGAGCTGATGAATGAATGAGCGGCTGAGTTTCGAGCGAGCGGTGTGGCCAGCAGTGGAGACGGGAATCTGGTGTCTGCGAGTGTCAATATTTTGAAAGACGCGGCTGGTAGGCTGGACTATGGGACTAAATGCGTGAGTGAATGATGCGTTATGAATGATGGAACCAGATACGCTGAGTATGACTATGAGTTAATTGACAGTAACCTACAGAGCAATTAAGAAGGACGTTAATTGGAGTTAAAATATACATTAGATATTGCACTCACTGTTAAATAAAAATAGCAAAAGTGTAGACAGCTAATTTATTGTTGTAGACAATAGCAGAGTGAATAAATTAGAAATTAAATTTAGTTTATTTTATTTATTTATTTTAATAAAGACCTCCATCCCTCACGAACTCAGATACACATCTCAAGCGTCCTCACATGTAGAAATAACGGATTTTTTTGTTGAAGAGCACCATGATTAACAGCCCTGCCTACCAAGTCGGCAGCCGCGAACTTCAAATGGGGAAACAATGTTAAACTAAATTCTTTCTGATTGAATTAATTTTAAATATAACAATTTCAAACTAAAAGTTTTCTACGTGAAATTTCTCAAGGAATGTTGCTATGTTAAGACAACTTGTCAATTGTTTTGTTCTATTTTTTTCCTAAAATGTAATATTAATATTTAAATTTAAGAAAAAGAAGACGAATAAATAATTTTATTTAAAAAATAATTTTATATAGCAATATTTTCTGAGAAAGTGGCATCAAAAGTATTTTGTTTTAAATAACTATCTTCAAAATTGGAGCAATGATAAGGAATTTCGTTTAACATTGGTTACCCATCTGTGCCAATCCCAGTTGTGACAACATCCGAGACTTAAGCACAAGGCTTCCGCTCCTGCACTCTAAATCTAAATCAGTGAAAATCAGTGGAAATTGAGCTGCTGATAAACAGTGACGCATGACTGATTAATATGATGACTGAATTTCACTGATTTATTTGTCAACTTACATACTTTGAGCACTGAAAATACTGTTTTGTGGCGGTTAGAAAATGCCGTGTTGATATTTACCCCGAAAAATATTTTTGTGGTGAACACGAAATTTTTTAGTTGTCAACACTAAATTTTTCGTGGCCAGTAAAATTTTTGTTTTGGTGGCTACAATATTTTTTTCCTCCGCCACTACTGTGTTTGGCAGGCTGGTCACCAACAGAACATGTTGTGGTCATCACATCGTTTTTTTTTAGTGTGATCATGACATGACATGACTCACCGTGCCGATTTCTCCCCAACTGAGGTCTGAACGGAGCGATTTTTCCTCGCAGCGAGGCGAAAATGCGTGCAGGTCACTGGGAAGGCTGAGCTCGCACGGGAGTGTTCGAACTCTTGGTGACGTTCTGACACGACACAAGCGGGCTACGATATACCAGGCACCATTAACTGCAATTTCCTCAGTCGCACGCTGGTTGTGGCGCGGCGCACTGACTCTTGTTACATATCGTTATAAGCGAGTAACTGCGAGCGACACGCGACTGCTATCTGCGTCGCAGTGCTTTCCTGCCGACACGGGCTTACACTGAAAGGGCGCTGGGGCGTGATTTATTTTCCTACAGACCCAGTGTACACAACTGTGTGAATTACGCACGTATAGGTAATTTTTGTTCTGTACTGCACACTGCGAAGCTCAGTGACCAACGAACTTATCTGTGGGTAAAGGATTCGCAAGCCGTTTACAGACTGTAGCGTAGCTCTATGTAAAAAAATTAGAGTTTCCATTTCATGTAAGTGTGTATGTATTAGGCCTGTACATACAATGTATGAAATATATATATCGTATGATAAAATGTGTTTATAAATATGTGAATCTGTAAATGTCTCTGAGGATGTAATGTGCATGTGTATTAATTCATTTAGTTGTGTATTTGTGTGCTTACGCGTGTATATATGTATGTGGTCATGTGTATGCATGTGTTAATTTATGCGTGTATATATATACACGAATGTATATATGTATGTATTTATGCATGTATGTACATATACATGTGTGTATATATGCATGAACGTAAGTATGTGTATTCATGTACGTATAAACTTAACGAGAGAACGGCTGAACCTGTAAAAGTGGTATAATGTAATTTATGCCTCGGTGATTAACTTGAGAATTTAGACCTATATCGACACAAATAACATTAGAAAATGGCAAATTGATGTAAAAATAAAGCGAGATGTTGCAGGTTTAAGCCACAGTTCCGGGATAACAGTACGTTATAGTCTAGTAGTAGGCCTATTTATGACGTAGTGGGTTTCACGCCACCTTACAATGGGAAAGGGAACAGAATTCGACTCCCGTTTAGAGCGTATTTGACATCTTAAATATTATTTACAGTAAATCTGGCAATTAAGTTGTTTCTCGGTTAGGAGAAATTCGTCAAAAGAATGTAGAGGTTCTGACAAAAACAAAACATAATTTAAATTTCACCTTTAAGTTAAGGAACCATGCCTCTAGTCCACATCCAGGCTATCAATATGGACACCCGAATTTCGCGAAAAGATTTCAAGACCAGTTGTATTTCGTAAAAATATTTATGGCCATGCTAGACTTCAATATATATATATATATATATCCTACGTCCACAACCATAACTTCCTTTGGTTATTAGTCGCGTGTCTATGTGAGAAGACATGTTCTCGTTTGGCTGGGCCAATCGTATTAAAGTACGCCGATACTGAACGTCCATGATTCGCGGATAGACACTTGAGGCACGTGAAATTTAAAATCATCCAACCACGAAAGTGCATACGAACAAAAGTGTTTTGGAGTACAACTGATCTTGAAATCTTTTCGCGAAATACACCAGTCCCTATTTATATTTTACTTGTAAATTACAAAATTAATTAAAAATCGATATGAATAAATAAAGAAGTAATACAATAAGTGTGTTGGTAATGCCTCTGTCGTAAGCAGTAGTTCTCATGCAAAATATTACTGAACTAAGTGCTCCAAAAGGGGGTGCGTTGTAGCTTTGGTGTTATTGTCACTAAAGGCTGTTCACGATAAAGTGAGCACTTTTGAAATCATCATTATAAAAATGTCACTGCCCCTGCCTGCATATATTTGAACTGGCGCATTGAGTGACATGCAACCAGTAGATTTGGTAATACTGGTAATAATTAATGGAAAGTAGTTCCATATATTAACGTTGAATAAAAAGTGTCAGGTAACCATTTGTGATAACTTAAATTATTTCTTTCTCTTTTTGTATTTTTTAATGCATCAAAGTATAAAAATGAGTAGTTTTGTAAATATTTTACTTTTCTTATTAATTACACAGTTTCATTCGACAGACGCATGAATAAAGTGATGAGGCCCACGGCAATGTTAATTTTACCTGTGTTGGAGTAATACGCAACATGCACACAAATAGATTTTTAAGCAGGGCTTGCAAATGTGCTCATTTTACCGTGAACAGCCTATACTTACTTAAACTTTGTTTGCATGGGGAGGAGGAATAGCCTGTGAGTGAAACTCACCTGGTATGTAAAGCAAGAACAATACAATTTATCTTGTCACTAATTTGGTGGAACTATTTATTTAATACGGCGTTGATACAAATAAACTTTTTACGCCTTGTCTGCCAACACATTAGAAATGCAGGTCATACTTTACAAGGCATTACGTTCAATCATGCACGGTTAGCGATTTCTCTCGAAGGTCATAATTTAACCGCGAAGCAGTTATAAGTAGGGGAACCTGCTTTCGCGAAAATATTTCAGGACAAGCTGTGTTCCAAAACACTTTAGTTCAGAAACACTCTCATGATTGGATCATTTGAATTGAATCACGGACTGTCAGTATCGGAGAAACTTGATTCTGATTGGCTCACTCATGTAACAGACTGTCTTGGAACAGACGCAAGCGGTCAGTTGCCAAATGAAGCCTACAAGTGTGCACATCCGATATTAAAGTCTAGCGCCCACGTGAATCTGTTCGCGAAAAAAATGGCGCCCCTAGTTATGAGAATGGACAGGTGTATTTCGCGAACATATTCATGGCCATGCTAGACTTCAATGTCCTACGCCAACAACCACAACTTCCTTTGGATATTGGTTGCATGTCCACGTGAGACGACATGTTCTTATTTGGCTGGGCTAATCGTAATAAATAGAGACCTGCAAATTTCGCGTTATTTTTTTTGCGTCAAGCTAAAATTCACAGTACTGTATATACTCAAGCCTGCGCCGTTTCTCCATTGGCTATTTCCTCAACGTTAGGTCACTCCTTTTCTGAGTGGACTGCACGGGATTGGGGCACACGGTTGTGGAGCGTTCATTTATTGGCGCAGAGTTACCAGGGGAGTGACAAATAAGGACTGGTTCAGTGAGAAACGTATTGCAAAGGAAAAGTGTTTTATATCTGAGGTGTCCTCAAATAATAAAGCGAGTTTTGCAGGTGTCTAGTAATAAAAGTACTCCGATACTGAACGTCCATGATTCCCGGACAGACAGTTGAGGCACGTGACATCTAAAATCATCCAACCACGCAAGTGCATATGAACAAAAGTGTTTTAGAGTACAACTGGTGTTGAAATCTTTTCGCGAAAAACAGACGCTCCTAGTTATGAGGAGACCCCCGGATATTTCGCGGATTCCTGTGAGGGCAAGTTAAACTGCAGCCCTATTTTGTGTGGGAGTATCTGCTTCTATTGGACCACAGTGTGTTAGACACGTCCTGAACCACGTTCAACCAATAACGAAACTGCTAAGAAAACGAGAACGGAATGACGTGCTACCTGTTCTGTAGTTAAACTTGAGCAACAGCCAATGAACAACTGAAAGGAGCTCGAATACATAGAGGATTGTGGAGTCTAGCTTGTTGCAGAATGAATCCGCGAAGTTTTCCGCGTCTCTAGTTATGAGTATAAAAGCGAATGAGTGTATGTGTGTGTGTGTCGGCACTCACCGGTGTGTATGTACGTGTGCTTCTTCATGTCGGACTTCTGGTGGAACCTCTTGCCACAGAACTGGCAGGGATATGGCCGCGTGTCCGAGTGGATCAGCAAGTGTGTAGACAGCGTCGACGACCTCTTGAACGACTTGCCGCACTGCTTGCACTGGAAGAAAAAAAAAACACTTGGTTGGCACATGACGTTGGTTCACACTTGTATCACAGAGTATGTATGTTTTCTTTTACATGGACCACAACTGTATCCTTTCTGGGAAATGTAGGGGTATAAGTTATCCTTTTAATGATTTTCCCAATGCTTTTGTTTTGGCCTGTGGCTTCCTGTCGTCTAACCACATTATTTTTTAAACCCCTTCCTCCCCAGCCCCATTTACTATATGCTATTCATGGTAAAACGAGCACTTTTGAAAGCCCTGCTTAAGATCTGCTCGTATGCACGTTGTGTATTATTCCACCTTGTGTGAAATTAACCTTGCCGTGAGCCTCATCCCTTTATTCATGCGTCGGTCAAGCGAAACTGTGAAATTATTTTTAAGTAAATGTTTTACAAATATGCTCTTTTTACACTGCGGTGCATTAAAAAAACTGAAAGCGGAAGAAATAACGTAATTAATGACAAATGGTTACATTACACTTTTTTATTCGATGTTAAGATATGGAACTACTTTCCTCCCATCGTTACCAACTTTGCTGGGCTCAGGTCAATCAGTGCACTAGTTAATATATACGCAAGTAGGGGCAGTGATATTTTTCTACGGTTGATTTGTAAAGGGCTCACTTCATCGAGAACCACCAGTAACACTGTTCAAGAGCCAAAATTTACTTTTTTTTTTTATTCTAGGAATAGTTTTATTATTTCGCAACACGATAGTGACAATAATTTAATACTTAATTATTTAAAATATAACATCCATATTGATTTTTTTTGGATAATTCAATGATTCCAACCAAAATATTGATTTTTAAATATTTTAAAAAGTAATTTTAAGGCAAATGTCTGGAATGGCATGCCAACAGTTCCTTTGAAATCAGGCACTTGGCTACCCTGCGACGAGAGTTTCATTATTCCTATTTTTACTTTAACTTCATCCCAAAAGTTAAAATTGAAATACGGCATTATAGTAACATGAACAATTCTTTTGGACTGTTTCCTGGCGTAGTAATTTTGCTTGAAGCTTGTACGAGAAAATACATAGGCCCTACATTAAAAATTGCTACTGCTAATTTCATTTGTTTTTTAAAAGAGATTTTTCCCCATTGTAATACTTTCTTTAAAACTATAATTTCGTATTATAACGAAAAACAACGTAATATGCTTAAATATGTAGAAATTAATATTAGTCCCACGAACGCTCTTTATTTATAGCGTAAAATCCTAAGAAACACATATATGCTACTGGAATTTACATTTATTTTTACTTTGCAGTCTATAAAGAAGAAAAACGAATTTCACTTGCCGCAAGTATCGAACACCAGACCTACAATTTTAATAAGGCCTTCCCACATGCAACTACTATAGATAGTTCACTGCCGTCATCGTATATATGCCGGTGTTTTTTCACTAAACGACATGCTGTTAGTGACGGCGATTTTTTTTTCTGAGGTTATGTCCCTAACTGCCGAGTCAGCTGCGGACAGGCTGTAAAAGCATGTGGTAACTACCATATACAACAACAGCAACTTTTAAGGAAATACTTGGAGACATCGCTATTAAACTTCGAGTGGGTCTATCATTAAACCGTTCAGTCACGAATTCATTCACGACCTCAAGTGATGGATTCGTTCAGTATTTTGATGAGAACTGCACTTGTGTCAGGCGCAACCAGAAAAACAATGTACTGCGTGTCCGTTAATGGCAGCACTCGCCATCAAAAAACGACAGGTGCAGAAACTTCAGCAAATAATATTTCTCGGCCACTGATTCCTCACTGAGTACAGTGCCAACCACAAATATCATTCACCTTCAGAATGTTCTAGATCATGGACACATACACACACACACACACACACAACACACACAGAAAGTGTTAGTTCATCGTGTTTTATAGTAACGGAGGTTCTGTAACCTTACACTGCTGGCACTCCAACTGAGTAATTATGCAAACAGAAGTAAAACTTCTTCCAGCGCCCCGTATCTTACGAAACGAGCTTTCTCCACAAGAAATGAACCATGTTATACAAAACGAAATTACTTCGACACTGTAAAAATCCAGAGACGCGCGAGACTCGGAAATAGCGAGAAATTCTATAGATGAATAAATTCGAGATAAGCTACAGTAGTTTGACAACAAACCGCCTCCAAGCGCTAGTAACAATCGTGCGAAGTGAACACTCACAACTAGAATGTGTGCAGTAATCTATGGTCGAGACATCGCTTGTTTAAATTGACATACGGACACGAGCATGTTCAATGAAAGAGTGATATCCAAATTGATACATTAAACGGACTGTTTTCATAAAATATCTAGTCTCATAAATTATGGAAGATGCTGCAGGCGATGTAAGAGACTGTAAAATGTCTATCATCTGGACATTTTATGTAAAACTGCAAAGGCGAGTGTAAAGTGTACAAGAAATTATTACAAAAACATATCTGAATTGGTCTGAGAAGACTTTTTTTTCAATAATTGATATGATATTAATATTACGTGGATGATGCTTGTCTAGTTTATGTATGTATGTAAAAATTAATCTGCATTAAAATTTATTAGAGTAAATCATAATAATAATGTTTTACTTTTCTTTGCATTTCCAGAAAAATTGTTTTTGAATTTACCAAAAAGATACTTTATTCTAAAATTGGAGCCTTTTAAATAATCACTGTTTTAAAATATATAATGATTGCTTTTCAATAAGTGCCAGTTTTGTAAACTTTTTAATAATTTCATATGTTGGTGAACATTCATCTAAGCAAGTGAGGTTTGGAAATATTAAAAAAAAAACCACATGGACGATATATGTGTGTGTGTGTATTCATATTTATATTTCAATATTACCTCATACTATGCTTCTTTTGAACTTTTTGAAATTTCGTATGAAACTGTTTAAGTTATATATTATTTATGTTAGTAACAGGCCTACTGCTAATGTAGGCATTGTTTAAATAATTAAATTTCACACCCTCCTATACATGGTTTAGTTCTCTAAAGTAATTGTCCGTAGCAAAAGGAATCACGATTTTTGGAATCGCGAGTGGTATCGGCATCGAGATCGAGAATCGAGGAAAAGTGCAATCATTACATCCCTAATTACATACATACAAACGTAATTACAATCCAGCGAATGACGTGGCTTTCTAGCAATATGGCACAATGGCTTTCACCAGTCAGCACCCAGAGACGAAGTTTCATAGTACTAGACAGTGCAATTAAATGAGAGAACGTTGGTTCATCGGAAATGCCGATAAGCCTAAGGTAAAAAAGAAAATACTGGAATAATGAACGTGGATACATTTGACGGCTAACAATTAATATTCATGTTCAAACCGTGGAAACCCATAGAACTAAAATTTGTCTCCGACACGGGCAGTTAAAAATTTTGATTTCTTAACTAGCATGCTGAAGGCAAGTTTCATAAATTCATTCAAAGACCCGTCAAATTCAAACATTCTCACTGGAGTTCCATTAGTTCAGATTCGGTTACTACTAAGTTTACAAATATTTCCGAATTATTTTCACAATACATTTTAAGTAAACGCGAGGCACTTTTTAAACAAGGTAGCCAACGAGACACCAAGCTCGTTCCTAGATGTCAGGTAACCAATACGCGACTGACTACGCTTTCGTACGAGGAACCGCAAGGTCTGTTCGCCCCTGCGAACATAACTATTTCGCGGCGTGAAGGTTGTTCTACTGATACGAACAAGAGTATGCATATTAGAGAATATGGCTCTTCCCGAATCAGTGTCTTCTACTGAGACATAACACAAGTGTTTCAGATGTACGCTTCTGACCTAGATAGGTCACTCTTCGACTACTCGGATCGAATAACTACTCTTTCTGCTATGCCATAAATTTCTTCGCTCTGTGAATATTTCAGTGCAAAGTTAACTAAAATGCTCGTCATTTTAGCACTGAAGAAACTATATTAGACGATAGTAAAATTTCGGAATATTACAACACCGGTCAAAATATTTATCGACTGCCGTTTATTTGACACGACTTACGAAAATGTTACACGGTAGTTATAGATGTTTCTTGCTGACTTAAGGATATTTCAGATACAATTAAATAAACGAAACAAGTAACCTGCATATCAGGTTAGTTACAAGACAGTAATTTCGAAATTTTAAGCCTGCACAGATTGATTTAAACGCCGTCGCATTTTTTTCCCGATTAAATCGGTATTGATGAACGACAAAAAAAAAGATAAAATCTCTGGCAGCATTTAGGAATTTGTCTTCAGAAGCGCCACTCATGTCAACATCCACTTGCAACTGAGTGTCTCGGCTTATCGACGTCTATTGTCAACACTTTCGCGCCACAAAAGATCTAAAAACACAGTTAAGAAGGACGCATAACTCGACAGTTGGCAAACAATTAAGAAATAAATCAATATGCTGTGCCTGTAACCAGACGATGATCCGACCTGCCATGCAGACGTTCCTGTGCGAGGTAGCCGTTAGTGTACATTGATACAAAGGTTGTTCACGATAAAGTGAGCACTTTTGAAATGAACTTTAGAAAAAAGGCACTGCTCCTATCTGTATATACATTAACTGGCGCGCTGGGTGACATACGCTCAATAAAGTTGGTAACGATGCATGGAAAGTACTTCCATATCTTAACGTCGAATAAAAAGTGTTAGGTAACCATCTGTGGTAACTTAAATTTTCTGTTTTGCTTTCTTTTTTTATGCATAGAAGTGCAAAAATGAGCAGATTTGTGAAGTATTTCATTTCTTAATAATTTCACAGTTTCACCTGACTGACGGATGAATAAAGTGATGCGACGAATGGTAATGTTAATTTTACTTGAGGCGGAGGAATACACAACGTGCGTACAAATAGATCTTAAGCAGGGCTTTCAAAAGTGCTCACTTTATCGTGAACGGCCTTTATCAATGTCGCGGTACGGATGACTTATTTTAATGACTTCATACTCTTATTTATACATTAGCACATGTTTCTTTGTCGTGATGTGTAGGCCATTTGTGCTTTGTGAGTGCCCCGTAATCGACCAAACTTTAAATAAGCACGCGCAACTCACATCTGTAAAAAAAAATGCTGCCACCTGTATAAAATTAATTTCTGTAAATTAAATATAATTTCAGTTTCATAACGTGACACATTTACTACATGCGATTGATTATGAATACCGGAGACTTTAACCAGTTCACCAAAAATTGCCGAAAAATAAAACTAAACTGTTGCTTCATCATTGAAATTTTTGGTGCCGTATTCGGATACTTGCCATGTAATACGGTGGGCGTGCATCTTGATCTAAGTCAGGTATTTCTGGAGAGTGTCATCTGAGATTTCAAGAGAACCAACTCAATCAGATCCAATGTACAGAATTGTGTACATGTTGCGACATTATATATTTTGCCGGCACTCTTAAACTGCGGGAGGCGGTGCACAAAGAACTTCCCTCTGGGCATCTGATTGGTGAACTGTTTTATTGCTCCAGGTTATAAATTGTTCCTATAGCTATCGGGAAGCACCAAAGCCATATGTTGTTCTGTCGCCCTCCTGTGGCGCATTCGGTTGGTGTGCCACCAATCTGGAGTGCGGGGGGCTCTGGGCTTGAATCCCAGGTAAGGCATGGGTGTTAATTTAAGTTAGTTTATAAGTTAGTCTGTAAGCCGTCCCCTGCTAAGCTTTACAGCTTCAAACCGGGGACGTTAGGAAGCCCTATACAATTACAATTACAATTTGTTGTGTTAATGAAATACGTACTGTGCCAACTTAAGTACAGCATGCATCAAAATGTTTCTTATTTGAAACACACGAAACCAGGAACGAAGTTGTCCTGAAAGGGTTAAACTGTTTAGCTCAGTGTAAATTAGTTCGCCGACTGTTACAATTGAGTGCAATGTTCATTTAATACTGGGTATAACAAATTAATGTCTACTCTCTTTGTACGTTAATATCGATGAAACTATAAAAGACAATCTAATGGGACTGAATGCATTTGATGCTTTAAGGATAGTATTAGGCGCGTGCGAGCGCGTGTAATAATTCTACTGTCGTCAGTTCCATTTGCAGCCACGAACTGCAGTACTACAATTATACGGAAAATGGCAGACGTGACAAGATTTACTTTCAAGCAACAAAAGTTGATTTTAAAAGTGTTATTGGGAATGCGAGAGCAGGACTGGAGTGTAGGAAGGAAGGAGAGCGGAATTATGTACTGCGTAACAACGACATGATTGCGTGACAAGTTTGAGAGGGACGGAACTGTGTGCGATGTGAAGAGAGGATGGTGAAGCAAAAAAAGAATGACAATAGTGGAACGATGTGTGTATGATTGTGAGGGAAGGGGGGGGGTGGTTGTGTTGTACACATTCATGTGTTCTACCGGGAAGTTGGAAGTCCGCATGGCAAGCTACGCGTAATTCAGGTAAAGGCTATTCACGGTAAAGTGAGCACTTTTGAAATCCCGGCTTAAGATCTACTTGTAAGCACGTTGTGTATTCTTCAGCCTTTTGTAAAATTAATATTACTAGGTCCTCGCCACTTTATTCACGCATCTGTCAAGTGAAACTGCGAACTTATTAGAAAAGTAAACATTTTTCATACTTTCTCATTTTTACACTGATGCATAAAAATCAACTTAAGGTAATAATTATAATAATAAATGTTATCACAAATGGTCACCTAACACTCTTTATTCGACGTTAAGATATGGATCTACTTTACCTCCATTGTTACCAAATTTACTGGGCATACGTCACCCAGTGCGCCCGTTAAAATATAATCAGGTTGAGGCAGTGAAATTTTTCTAGGGTTGATTTCAAAAGTGCTCACTTTATTGTGAACAGCCTTTATCAGCAGGTCAAGTGTACATCGCGTTTTAAAGCAAGTAAAGTGGCGGCCCTACATTCCCACGTTTGCTCGCGGTACGAGCGAAGGCGACCCAGATGGCGTGTCGAATTTTGAGTTGATTGTGAACATGTGTAACTACAACGAATATTTTACTGATGAGGTTGTTCTGTCCGATTAGACAACCTTTAAATTAAATGGAACTTCACCCGCCACAACTGTGTGTACTGCACGGATGAAAATCCATACGTTGTGGATTTCAATTACGCGATACATTTATTTAGCCCTACATCAGGTGGAGACCTGCGAAAACACTGGTTATTAGTGATGTGAATTTCATTCTGATTAATTTAACTGTATTCATGTTATAGTTATGTAACCTGACAAGAATAACTGTAAAAGAAATTATGATTCTCCAAATATTGAAAACAAGGAATTGTCCAAAAAAATATTGTTTCCCAAATATGCTATAGGACAAGAACATTTATTTCTCGCAGTCATTGTTTCAGTTAATGTATATATATTTTTAACTTGCACTTCTGGGCGGTTGTAAAAACGGAATATTGAGTTTTTGTGAGATTTTTCCAATTTTCACACAAAAGCAGACTAATTTAGATATTGGCGTGTTTTTAGTGCAGATAAACATATGCTAAGTCTTGAAATAATGCAGCACGGCCATTTTGGTACTGTGGTTATATGTACATTAGGTTGTTACAGTAGATGAAGTTTCGCTTACTGTCATCATGCTCTGATTAAATGCAAAACATATATTATCCCGAAGGGGAAAATATATTTTGTGTTCGCGGCAGCGCCAATCTTCGTGTTATGTATCCGGTTTGTTTACGTCCACCACATAACCTCCGGAAGCTTCAGCGGAATTGTATAAAGATTAACTTAAACTTGTACGTAAAGAGGACAATCAAAGTAATATGCTATGTATGATAAGGCATTTTTTTCTTAGGCTTGATGATAGCAGTATAAGTAATGTTTAGAACACTAATGTATGTGTCTATCTTAACTGATGCTTGTTCAATTAACCAATTCTATTTTACGTGGTACTTGCAAGTGTCTCATGCAAAAATAATGCCAACAAAAAATCAGTTTTTCGCTGCACCTAAAACAAGGAATTTATAAGAGAAGTGAAATGCTTATTTCGTATTTAGAAACTGTTGGCAATTAGGCGAGCAGCGCAACCAACCACGAGGCTTGGCGTGTCTCTGATAACGTCGAGTCTGACGCGTAATTATTTCGTGTTTTCGAGACATGAGCCAATTTGGATAGCAGAACTGCCATTTCGCCGCCATCTTCAATGGTGCTAATTGCAGAAACCAACCGTTTGCCGTGCTAGGAACGGGTTTGGTATACTGACACACCTACACACTAAGCGATATCGAAAAGGGGTCATGGAAATACAGCTTTGGCATGTAGTTACAAGAACGAAAATGTTCGCACAGAAACAATACACGTTTCTCTTTGGATAACAATTTTTTTTTTTTTTTTTTTTTTTTTTTTTAGTATTCCTCAGATAATGGCGAGTGTTAGGCATTTTGGCACTGATACTTGTTCGGACCGTATATTTCAGGTGTTGTTTTTGGCACAAAAACTGCATTAAGCAATTGGTAACGTTCCATCTGCAATCTGAAAAGGTAAAGCAAAGCAGTATTTGGGAACAGTAGGTACTTAAATGTTGATATCGTTGAAAACTATTCCATTTTTTACTTTATAGTCCATTAACGGTTACTTCCTACTTTTCTGAAGCCCTGCTTCAGTTCTACTTTCAGGATATTCTTCCGCCTCATGCAAACGAAGATTAACCGAGTCTAGAAAGTTACACCAAAGGAATATCGCATCGCATTCGTACGCACTCAGTGTGATAATATATTGCGTAAAAAATATATCTCACTAGGTATTACCAACACACGTATTTTCTCTGGGATTCATTAATATTAACTACAGATTAAATATTATGATTTATGGATAAGATATAAGTAACAGTTCCAATCAACCACAAATAAGGTAGTTTTATGTTAATACAAATATAAAACGATTTTGATACATGAAATATTTAGGAAACAACCAAATACCTTATACATGGGGAGTTTTTTCAGAGGTTTGGTTCAGAAAGTGTGAAAAACCCGTGAATAGACTATATCACACTTCCCTGAGCTAAGATTTAGGCCTACTACGCAACAAACAAGTGAAAAAATCAACTAAAAAGTAATTATCTATTTGAGGCGCGTGTGCTCAGTTAATTATTGGTTGTATTACAATTACAGAAATTACCTATTAAAGTACACTAATTTCTGTAATTGCAACACGTGACACAAAATCTATTTCTGTTTTGTCACTAAAAGTAGAAATAAATGACAATCTATGGCAATGCCTTTCGCATTGAGACAGTGGTTACCTCAATCCCTTCTTGCTACAATAATATGCTGTTTGTTTTACTGCCATGTATAAACGAATAAAAATTTGATCAGATAATTGAAATATCTACAGACTTAAAAGACACACTTTCAATACGTCGCGAAAACATGAAATTACTTTTCCTACTTCACTGACAACTTAATGGGAAAGATCCTGGTCACCGTTTTCCTTGGAATATATGCTGTGAGGAGCAAGGACGTATTATTTTTCAAAGGTGGATTTCAAAAGTGCTTAGTTAAGGGTGGGATGGGTTCCCGCGTCCAAGGTCAAGAAGCGAGGGAGTGATACGGGCGACACGAACACGCAAGCCTAGTGCCTCATCGCTCCTACGCGATGAAAGCGCACAGATTAAACTGCGCCCTTATCTTTATACTTTTATCTTGCCGCTTAAGGAAAATGCACAAGCAAGCTTTAAAAATGCGGCATTTGGCCATTTTCACAATTTTTTCTCCAATAATACACATAATATGACAGAAGTAAAAAATAGAGGCATAGGTAATTGTTTTTTTATCTTTTCTGGAAAAAAAAGTCGTATTTGTAGATTATTTATTTACCGAGATACGCGTATTCGCGCAAACAACTATTTCACAGAAAACGCGAGGGTCTATCTCAGTGTTAAACGCTGAGCAAATACGTTGTCTGCCCAGATAGCCATTGAATTCCTAGGATAAAATCTTCCCTAATTTCTGGCATCATATCAACCGCAGTTATAATGTCACGTACTCGTACTGAAGAGCAACGCTTCACTGCAGCGGGATTGCGATCTGCCGAGAAGAGCGACAACCGGCGGCACGTCCGGAACTTCGCTCGACGTCAATCACGTGACGCACGCAGGCGTCGCGACGCGTGCAAACACAGGCGCCCAGTTCTGCGCCGCGTCACGCCGGCCGGAAAAGCGGCAGGTGAGCAAACAGGGCCGCCAACTGAGGTGAGCAGAACCTCCCGCCACGCCTGCGCTCACACACGCTGCAGCCGCGCTCGCTCTTGTGTGTCGCGGCGTGCAAGAAAGCCTCTCCCCCCCCCCCCCCCCCCTTCTCATCAACGCATTCAACCAACACACACATATGCACGTGCGTCTGCAAACATCGTTATGTCTTGTGACGCTCCGTTTCCTGTGTCAACCATTCCAGTTTACGGCGCCGATGTCTGCCAATACGCGATTTTCCTTCCGAGATAGTTCTCAGGACGGAGAACGGTTACGTAAAGGCTGTTCACAATAAAGTGAGCACGTTTGAAATCAACCTTAGAAAAAGTCACTGTTCCTATAGGCTGTTCACGGTAAAATGAGAACTTTTGAAAGTCCTGCTTAAGATCTGCTTGTATGCCCGTTGTGTATTTTTCCGCCTTACGAAAAATTAACATTGCCATGGGACTCATCACTTTATTCATGTGTCGGTCAGGCAAAACTGTGAAATTATTGGAAAATAAAATATTTTACGAACCTGAACGTTTTTATACTTCAATACATAACAAAAAACAGAAAGCCAAAGAAGTAATTTAAGTTATCACAAGTGGGTTACCTAACACTTTTTACTTGACGTTAAGATATGGAACTATTTTCCATCAATCGTTACCAACTTTACTGGGCGCATGTAACTCAGTGCGCCCGTTAAAATATATGACGTTAGTAGCAGTAACGCTTTTCTTAAGTTGATTTCAAACGTGCTCACTTTATTTTGAACAGCCTTTACCTGCATGTATTTTAACGGGTGTACTGACTGACACGCACCCAGTAAAGTTGGGAACAATTGAGGTAAACTAGTTCCATATCTTTACGTTAAAAATAACATGTTAGGTAACCACTTGTGATAACTTTAATTATTTCTTTCGTTTTCTGTATTTTTTTTTTAACGCTTCGAAGTGAAAAAGCGAGCATATTTGTAAAATATTTACTTTCGTAAGAATTCCAGTTTAATTTGACATACGCATGAATATAGTGCTGTGGCCCGTGGCAATGCTAGTTTTACATAAGGCGGAAGTATACACAACGTTCACATAAGTAGATCCTAAGCAGGGTGTTCAAAAGTGCTCATTTTACCGTGAACAACCTATAGTAATAAACACTGTGTAAATCCCACCGCACTCGGAAGTTGACATCTACGGTTAAAACAAAATATATTTAGTGACTACTATTACAAATGAGAGGGCTTTCAAAAGTGCTCACTTTACCGTGAATAGCCTATACTATGTGATTCGTCACAGAGATTGCGCGAATACAACTGGTTGAGAGTTCGGCGTGTCGGATGTAGGGAGGTGTAATGACACACACACACACGAAATTGGCATACACTTTTCTTAGCATACTGCCTGTTACCGGCTTACGATGTAAAATATGTAGTAAAGTCTTTAATCATTGACTGCTTTCTGCTTAAGAAACCTTCCCCCTATTTAACTTAACTCATCCAATCAGAATGCGGCTATTGCGATCTAAAATATATGTGGTTCTACGACAAACAGCTTACGCCACACAAAAAAAAAAATCATGAAAATAGAAAAGCTAAACCGAGGCATATTATTTATATATTTATTTTCGATACGTTTTTCCAATATATGTAAATAATCCCTAGTTATGAGTAGGGCTTTTCAATATTAATATTGTTTTAAAACGAGTGGTCTTAAAAATCTATTATTGCGATTAAACCACATTTCATTATTGAGTTAATAACAATATTTAGGTACAATCTAGTTAAAGAGATAAAATTACTTCCTTCAAGCGACGGAAAATCCTACTGTATAAAAAACTAGCAAACAAGAATGCAAACACGAGTAATTTTTTATGTCAACATCTTTATCGCAACACGCTTTAAGTGACGTTGGATCAATAATGACAATTCTGAGAGTGCCCAATCACGTGTAGCCAGATCGAATGAAAAATGGCTCCCTTCGTGGACGGAATAAAACAAACAGGAGCTTCCGAAGTTACAGGGCATATGTTTATAAAATAATTTGTTCATTTACTGTCTGCGTATAATTCTCTGATATGATCAAATGCCAGAAACTGTAAAATACTATTGCATACATGATGTAAAAACACAGAAGTCAAATGGCGTGAGTGAGTGAAAAGATTTTAGCTGTCTTAACATTGGCGTCTTGAGAACCGATGAGGGTGATGTGAGGTGAGTATGGAGCGGCGCCGGAGTAACAAGGTGGGGGAAACGGGAGATCCCCGAGAAAACCCGCCGATCAGCGGCATCGTCCGGCACGATTCCCGCATGCGAGAATCCGGGAGTGACCCGACCCGGTTCGCCTTGGTGGAAGTAACAGCGGGCAAACCGCCCAGTCAACGCGGCGTCCTGCGCTGGACCTCATCGGCTCTCAAGATCTAGCTGTTAAGAGCGGCCGAAATCTCTTCACTTATTCCTGCACTGGACGTGCTGTAAGACTGCTCTATCATGAAGTAATATCGGGAAGATTTTCCTTAGAGCTATTTGGTAGCCGGGCGTGAATGATTCGAGCACTTTTATTTTCAATATTCGCCCCCACACCAGATAGAGTAGGCCGTCTTTACAAGACTAGCATCATCGAAATACAGGTGATAATAGGCATTCCTCAATTGTCAATACGTAGACACACCCAAAACTCGCGTTATTATTTGGCGTCAGGTTGAACTCCACAGTACTATGAATACCGGAGCCGGCGTCATTTCTCCATTGGCTGCTTCATAGACGTAAAGACACTCCCTTTATGACTGAAGTGCACGTTATTAGGACATACAACTGTGAAGTGTTCATTCATTAGCGTAGAGATACCCTAGGCGTATCAAATCAAGTATGGTCCAATGAAAAACTTATTACAAAGTCACATGTATTTAAAGTTGAACGTGTCTCGAAATAATAACGCGAATTTTTCAGGTCTCTATCAATAAACGATGAGCGTGATAGTTTACCGGGTACACTAATTTATTGCACACACCTTTGTTGGAATAACTGTTCGCTCATGCACATTCTTTTATAGTGCGTTCTTCGGTTGCGTTGAAGACAACACCGGGGGATCATAAATATCATCTTATACTATAAACAATCATCGTTGACATTAGTCACAGAAAAACTAGTCGCTACTTGCTATTAACTGGCAAATATGCAGACTAAAGATGAGATTGTGCGAACTTCGTCTTCTGGGGGCGTCCCCAACATCGGCTCGCTTCTAACCAAGAGCTGCCAACAATTGTGTCACGTGTGATCGAACAGTGACTAGATGTTTGTTTTCAATTATAGTTTTGTAACAGATCTGTGCTTGCATACAAAATATTATTGTACCTAGCTGTAGTACATTCTTACCGCAATAATACTCTATCAGAAGAAGTGTACAAACATTCCAACGTGGAGATGTTTTGCTAACGTTAATCTAAGTCTCCTGATTTTGAGAGTTCCACTGGCGAAAACAGATGTAGCGGTTAAATGTTGGGACACAAACGTTGATTGTTACGTACCCGAAACAAGCGCTTTACCCTATATTTACTCTATGGGTGACTCAGTCTATTGAACTTGAACTACTGGGATTCACTGGCGCTCGGACGGAAATCACCATTGAAACACTGAAATTCGGCTACAAAAGTAACCAGTACGCTACCACTGTTTCCAGTGAGACTCTTTTCGCCGGCTCCGCTGACATGTACCCACTTTGAGTATTTCAGGTTTAGCGTACATAAATGTACTATAATTGTTGATAAAGGCTGTTCACGATAAAGTGAGCACTTTTGAAATCAGCTTTAGAAAAATGTCTTTGCCTTTGCTTGCATACATTTTAACTGGCACATTGAGTGACGTGGGCCCGGTAAAGTTGGTAACGTTGTATGAAAAGTAGTTCCATATGTCAACGTCGAATAAAAAGTGTTAGGTAACCATTTGTGAGAATGTAAGTTATTTTTTATGATTTATGTTTTATTTTAACGGCTCAATGTATAAAAATTAGCAGATTGATAAAATGTTTACTTTTCTAATAATTTTATAGTTTCTCTTGATCGACGTGTGAATAAAGTGATGAAGCCCTTGGCAACGCTAATTTTACATAACGTGGAAGAATACGCAACGTGCATACAAGTAAATCTTAGGCAGGACTTTCAAAAGTGCTCATTTTACCGTGAACAACCTATATATATATATATATATATATATATATATATATGTGAATAATTGAGAACTATCTTTTCGGGTCAACCCGCATTGGCTTCGACAGCTGGTATACGGTTGACTAAGCATTTTTGAAAACTAGTAATATGACAAAACATACCCAGCCTGGAAATGAACATATTTTAACATAGAGAATGAGTAATATGTTTCCAGTAAATTTGGCAGCGCTGCAGCAAACGTCACTCCATGTCTAGACATCGTGTTTAAGCAGTGACATCGTGTTTGGTAACCCAGCTGCCAGCCGGCAGCGCAGCCAATAGGGAACAGTTTACAAGAATGCAGTAGCCAATCAGACACAAGGCCGATCCGAGAGCTCCGCGCAATCAGTCAGCGGAATGTCACGGTCACATCAGAGGAACTGTTATGCCGTTTCGCCTCTATGAATTTACCTGCTCTGTGATGAAACGCAGAAATGGTCCATTCACGGTTTCTGCAAAATTTTTTCAGAATCCCTGATAAATTTATACTCCAAGGATATTCCTTCGCCTTATGCAAAGAAAGTTTAACCTTGTCTAGAACGAGTGAAGCCTGAAGAGATTTGGGCGGCTCTTAACAGCGAGGTCTCGAGAGCCGATCAGGGTTATTGAGGTGAATATGGAGTGGTACCGGAATGAAGGGGTGTTGGAATAGGAATATCTCCGAGAAGACCCTCCGACCAACGGCATCGTCCACCGCAATTCCCACTTCCGAAAGTCCGGTGACCCGGCTGGGGATAGAGCCCGGTTCGCCTTGGTGGGAGGCGAGCGTGCTAATCGCTCAGCCACCGTGGGCCCCCTAGTCTAGAAAATTACACCAAAGTGACAATGCACATCATTCGTGTACACTCGTATAGCAATTTTTTGCTTAAGAACAATTTTTTTGTAGACATTACCAAAACCCCTATTTTATCACTGTTTTTATTGAATTTATTTACAAATGAAATATTAAACTTTATAGATAAAATATAAGTAGGGCCACCACTCTTTCGCGAAAAGAAATTACGTGGAGGCAAGAATTCAATATCCTATGTGCACACTTGCAGTTTTCATTTGACTATTGGCCGCTTGTATTTGTGTGAAAACAGTCTGTTACATGAGTGAGCCAATCAGAATTAAGTATTTCCAATACTGACCGTCCGCAATTAGCGGCCAGACAGGTAAGACGCGTAACAATTCAAACTGCCCGAACGCCAAAAAGGGGGTTTCTGAACTATAGTGTATCGGAACACAACTTGTCCTGAAATCTTTTCGCAAAAAACAGGTGCTCCTAACTATACGCAAACCTTCAGTTTAACCGAAAGTAACGTAATCTTGTGCTAACAGCAGCACTATAAACACTTGTGGTGGATGGCATAGTTAGGAAACAGCCAAGGACGTCATACATGCGGGGATTTTACAAACGAGTGATATATATATAAAAAAAAAAGCAAAGAAACCGCAAACACGCCACAGCAGTTTCAGGCTCTACAATTGTTCGTTTGCTGGCTTGTTTTGTCAGGTGCACAGGTTAATTGACGTCGATATTTCTAAGAGCTCTCGCTTCGTCAACGTCGCTGCGCTATCTAAGTGAAGTCACGTCCTTCCAAGTGTTTGAGCTTTCTAGGGTTACCCCCCCCCCCCTCCCGCTATTTTTTTCTTTCAACCACCGGGGCGCGAATCCCACGCGCACAGCACGTCAATCACTTGAGGGATGACGTGGCAGCAGGATATATTCTTCAAACGTCGATGGGCTCGCCGGCACGTATTTTGTCACCGGAGCGAAGAGTGGGAGAAATGATTGCAGCGCGTGACAGGTGACACAAGTGTTGCGAGTGCTGAGGGTGGAAGGGGGGGAGGGGGGGGGGGAAGTTAAACGTGTTATCGCCGGCACCTTCACAGCTGCTCGGGCGCCCCATCTCAGCTATAGGCTGTTCGCGGTAAAACGAGCACTTTTGAAAGCCTTGCTTAAGATCTAATTGCACGCACTTTGTGTATTCCTGGGCGTTACGTAAAGTTATCATTGCCACGGGTCTCGTCGCTTTATTCATGCGTCGGTCAGGCGAAACTGGAATTATTAGAAAAATTAATATCTTACAAATCTGGAAATTTTTACAATTCGATGCATTAGAAAAACAGAACGCGAAATATATAATTTAAGTTATGACAAATGGTTGCCTATCACTTTTTATACTGAGTTAAGACATGGAACTACTTTCCATCCTTCATTACCAACTTCACTGGGCGAATGCCACTCACTACGCCCATTAAAATATGTGCAGTCAGAGACAATGAATTTTTTCTAAGGTTGACTTTAAAAGTGCTCAGTTGATCGTGAACAGTCTTTAGGCGGTCGGTGCACCGTGTAAACGCCAGGTTTTCGTGGACGAAGTCAACGAGGGATCGATGTGAGAAGGCTGTGAATTCCACATTCTGAATTCGAATCAGTGGGAAACCACTGTTAAGTTTCACTGAAAGTATTTCACTAGACGCGAAACAATTTCACTGATTGAGTAAGTGACCGCCAAGCTGCATGCGGATAATTAAATATTGATTTTATTGGGTATAGCCAAATAATTACGAGAAACAAACACATTTCCAATAGTTAGTGTTAATTTTGCGCAATTTATCATAGTTGAAAAGAGCAAAAACTGTTGCGGTTGGTCTGAACCGAATCCACGCCACAACCTCTTCGCTTTTATACCAATACCTAGGACCATCTGTTTTTCGTGAAACGATTTCAGGACCAATTGTACTCCAAAACACTAGAACTTCTATCCACTTTCGTGATTGGGTTAGTTTAACTGTCACGTATTGCAAGTGTCGGAGTTGCATGATTCTGATTGGCCCAATCAAGGAAGGAACTGTCGCCCGACAAAGCCACATGGCCAATAGCCAATAGACTCCAATGTCATAGGACATTGGAGTCTATCCTTGGCGTGAATCTTTTCGCGAAAATCAGGTGGCTCTACCGATACTAACCATTTTTTTTCTTTCCTTAATTTGACGTTGTTGTGACATTTGACGTTGACGAAGCTCTAATGAGACAGGCTTGCTGACAAATTCCCAGTGCGACAAGCGAACTGAAGATCTGCCGCGGAACGGCCGGGGCGCGAACCCACGACCCCCCGACTACAAGTCGGCCACCCTAACCCTGAGCTATGGAGGCAGGGCGAGTTCTGATGTCACAGTTGATAACAAACAGTAAAATATATGTGTTATTTTTGCTCACCGAAAGTATGTAGTTTTAAATTTTATGCCATTTATTTTCGTTTTTTAGTTTAATTGGTAACGAAGAAGCACGTGGTATGACGGCCATTTTCACACGTTGTTCAATTGATACGTCAGTCAAAAAACAAATCACAGAGAAACAGTCAATAAAATGGCTAATAAATCAATGGAAAATATCACTCAATCAATAAGGGAAGGAAAACTGGCGGCATTTTTTTTTTTTTCACTAATTCATCAGTTAACATTCACAGAAGTGACTGTTAAATCAGTCGGGTGCTGACTGAAACAGTGAAATTGTCGATGATTCAGATTTTGAATGCACGTGACATCTCTCGCCTAACAGTGGAATCTTGGCGGTTACGTCCACTGAGCCTGTAACACGCACGATTAAATGTATTGTCTATTCGCGATTTCTTCACACTTTTTGAGCCAAACCTTTCCAAAAACACCCCATGTATGACGTGTTTGGTAGTTCTCTGAACATGCCATACAGCATCACAAGTGTTTTATACTTCTCTTAACATAAGATAACGATACTTTTGGTTAAATTGAAGGTTTACTTACGTTTGATCTATAAATGTTAATATTTAATTTGTAATAAAATAAAATAAGAACAGTGATAATACAGAGGTGATGGTAATTTCGAGTAAGAAATAGTTCTTATGCAAAATATTGCTGTACGAGTGAGCACGAATACTGTGCGTTGTCACTTTGGTTAATTCTCTAGACTAGGTTAAACTTTCTTTGTATTAGGCGGAGGAATATACTGAAAATATAAATTTACCAGGGCTTCAGAAAAGTTGCGAGCAACCGCGAATGGATTATATAAAACTATGTTCTGGAAGATTGCTTTCGAGGAAACACGAAAATCGCAAACCGAACGTCTCCTAGAGTCCTGCCTAATTAATTCCCCTTCCTTCTCGAAACATGCGGAAATAAAGGTTTTTGGAGGATCTAATAACTATAGCCGATTCGCAGTCAAGTAGGAATTTTTGAAATCATCCTTTAAAACAAAAAAAAAAAAATCCCTTCACGTTATCGCACATAACTTAACGTGCACACGAACAATGATGCTCCCAGTGAAGTTGGCATCTATGTACTTAAGGTAGTCCCACGTCTTAAAGCCGTATGAAAGAGATATACTTAATTTTAATGGCACTGATGATTGTAATCATCGTCCCGTTTTATTTTTGTAAGAATTTCCATATTAGCAACACGCCCCAAGCAGTGCCATATGTAAAGTTCATCAACGCATGAGTAAAATGAACTGGCACGTGGCGATGTAAATTCTCAAATAGCGGAATTTTCCAAAATGAGCAGAAAATCAAACCCTTTGAAGGACTTTTAAAAGTCTCATCCGCGAACAGCCTGTTGTATCCTTGCAATTGAAAAAGTGGCGTCGAGGAAAGTAAATATGCTGTCGTTAGTTCTACTCTCATACACATGTATTTATTACCTCCAGTTTCGTAAATTTCCACATGATACTTTTTATCCGACGTAAATAAATGGAACTGAACTTCAGAATTCGTTGAGATAATAATTAGGGATGTTCTGAATAACATGTGCATTTAGTGACAGTTTTTTTTTTCTGCGAGTGATTTCAGAATTGTCCAGAAATAGTCTATTGAAGGTATATTCAAACTTTTTGAATCAAACCTGTCGAAAACCACCCATGTACGACGTGTTTAGTTGTTTTCTAAACATGTTATGTATCGCGAACAATTTATACTTCTGTTAAAATAATAGTAAATTAATATTGGTAAAATTGAACAATAACTCATTGTTTCCTCTACAAATTATAATATTTCATTCACAATTAATATGAGTAAAAACAGGTAGATAGTAGGTATGTGGGCAATGCCTAGTGAGAAATAGTTCTCAAGCAAATTATTATTAAACCTAGTGTGGACGAATGTAAAAATTTCTAGAATTAGTTAATCCTTTCCAACACACTGCTCCTGTATATAGGACGTTGCATATGGAGTATCTTTGATGGTCTGCACTGTACACAATACAACATGTCATCCGCAATGAGAAAGGTTCGCTACGTGTGAGAAACATCGTTCGCTGTTGAAACGATACTCCATAGCCTCGTAAACCACTTCTGCCAGTAAAATCAAGCACGGACAGATTTTTATTGGGACCGATGTGTAACTAAACATCGTGTCGATATCAGTACAGTTCAGGACAAAAAAAAATATGTTTGTTGCAACGCCTAGAACTAGATATTTATCTGTTACTGAAAGGGTTAAGCTTTGTTTGCACGAGGGGGAGGTGGAGGAATAGCGTTAAAGTATAACTAGGGCTTCGAGAAAAGTAGAACTACAGCTGCGAGCTGTGTGAAGTATTCGACTGTTAGGAAAATCCTCCGCCAGACCGGTCGGGTGCAGAGGCGTTGTCCGAGCAGACTTGGAAATATCGCCATAGCATGAGGGTATGAGGCGGGACATGTGGCCAGTCAGTCAGCTGCGGGCCTCAGCTGTGTAATGCCTGGTTCACATGTACGCCAATCACGCCGAACAGACAGTAGAATTTGGAGAAGTTGAGCACAAGGGAATGCGTAGTCGGAGACGGGGGAGCCTCCATGTTGTTACGTCACCGTCCGCCATCTTGGATGCAATTTACCTTTGCCATAATTCCTGGAATGAATCCCATATAAATACATTGTTTACGAAACTTATAAACTTATAATGCAATCTGTTACACGCATGTTGGACGAAGAACAGAGATTTTATAGTGGAATTAATGTTCCAAAGTTCGAATACCAGCCCGAGTTTTGAATCAATTCAAGGGACTTTGTATACGATTTTCTGTCTGTTTACGTGCTTTTACGTACCTGTTTGATTGTCTGTTCTAGTTTGTCCGCTCTGTCTTTTCGGCGTAATCGGCGTACATGTGAACCAGGCTTAACGATCATCGAAACTCCGCATCATAGAGTAGGCAAGTACGCACAGAAGAAATGGCGTGCCGGTTCTTTCGATGTGGGTGAACCCATTCCCTGATTGGTCGCACGAGGCTTTGGGAACGGACTTTGCGTCTGATTGGTTACTGCGTGCTGCGAATGGTTCCCTAGTGGTTCGTCTGCCGGCTGACGAGTGTGTTACCACGCGCTGATTGGCGAACGGCGTTCCGACAATGTGTTGGCCGGTGACGCCATTTTTCTGGCCAGTGCGTGCGGCTGGAGTTCGCGGTATAAAAGGCTGTTTCACATCTGTACGCTTTAGCACTCTGTGTCCGTCTGCTAGAGAAGGCGTGGCTGCAGATATAACACTGGGCGCCCTGAGAGGCGAAACCACTTCTACGCTGAGAGAAAATCGAACAAAATATTTGTTTGTATAGGGCAAAATATATAGTTAGTTGCCCTAACAAAACATATTCTTGAGAAAACAAAATTTTAAATGAAACAAAATTACTTTTGTTCGTCTAACTAAATATATGTATGAATAAATAAGATCTCTGGGGTTGAACAAAAAAAATTATTCATACAAGACGCTAAATGCTCATTTGACTTCTGCTATTGGCTAACAGTTTGTGGAGCCCCTCCGCCAAGGACAGTATAGCCAATAACACACTATGAGCGGTAGACTGACCAATCTTCTGACAGCAGTCTGACAAGCGAAGCAGCCAGTTATCTCGCACATAGAGTAAATAAGGTGTACATCAGAGTGGCAACAGCATTGTCATTGAGCGGTCGTTATTTTATTTTGGCCCTCTCCACGTGTAACTACTTAGTCAGCACAACTACTGCATTACTTCGAACTACGAAGTTGCGCCAGGAATCGAACTCGGGGCTTTTGAAGCACGTCCTGAGAAATACAGTTACGTGTTACACAGTACGTTAAATTGACGCGCGTAATTTCGAGAAACAAGACGGTTTCTGTTTCAGCCTTTTCCATTTCTGTAATGAAACTCACGTGCTCCGTTTTTGGTTTCAATACTGCACAATGTACTCAAACCACGACATAAATTCCCTCTTTAGTCCGAATCTGCTTGCTCGTGGTCTGTCTTACGCAACCGTTCATTTTTTACTATTGCTATCTTATAAAATAATTATCAGGCTGTGCTATTATTGTCAGGGTGTAATTATTGTTAGGGTGTAATTATTGTTTCGGTGTATTCCAGGAAAATAATCCATAAAAAAGGTCACCACAGTGACTTTCCTTCGATAAGAATGTTGAACAACAGCTATAGAGCTAGATAGTACTTACGATCATTATTTTACATAATGACTTATTTTTAGTGTAGGAAAGTCCTGATGTTTTAAAACTTGCATAGTTTTCCATATAATTAGCTGGAAAACACACGGCTAAACAATTCTGCCGAAAGGAAATGAGAAATTTATTTCTAACTCTTTAATTTCGTGATTACAACAAATGTTGATAAGCAATTATTTTGCGGTTAGACTTATTTAATAAAACTGTGCGTATTATCTTTCTGATCAGTGATTAGGGGCCGCGCTGGTGCAGTGGTCAGACTACTTACCTCCTCCCATCAAGGCGAATCGGGTTCGATTACCGGCGACATCGTTCCCGAATTTTCGCGCGTGGGAATCGTGCCGGACGATGCCACAGCTCCAGAGGGTTTTCTCGGGATCTCCCGTTTCTTCCGCCCGTTGCATTCCGCTGCTGCTCCACACTCACCTCGCTCCACCCTCATCGGCTCTCAAGATCTCGTTAAGTCTGTACCGAGTTCAGTAATGCTACACGGCATTTGACTGTTTTGTCCGTACATGTGAAATATGGCGAAGAGTGCGCGGTGCTGCCTGCGCAGAGAGCAGCTTCCGTGTTCTAACAGCGAACTTTGCTTTTTTTTTTTTTTTTTTTTTTTTTTTTTTTCGAGTAGTAAAACAACGTGGATTTGATTCTAGGTCAATGCAGTTTATACTCATACGCGTTGCTAGGGGTCGTTACACGTCCTCTGAGTATTAATACTACTATTCAAGTCATGCGAAATATTATTTTTTTAAATACATTAGCACGGATATCTGATGGAATAGTAAATGTAAACAGACGTCCAGCGCAATTTTTGAGCTAGTGATTTTCGACCGTTATGAGGGCGATGGGCGGGTCGATACAAGGGTAGGCTGTTCACCATTAACGGTACACTTCTGGAAGTCCTGCTTAGGATATACTTACTTCCATGCACACTGTGTATTATTACATCACATATAAAATTAACTAGGCCTCAGTACTTTATTCGTGCGTCTTTGTTATTTCATGCACTTGCCTGTAATAATAAATCAGAAAGAAAAATTAATAATTTTAGTATTCACGAATGTTTACTTAACACTTTTAGTTTTGCGATTAGACATTCGTCTCCGTCGTTATTGGATATTCACGGTAAAGCGAGTACTTTCGAAAGCCCTCTCATTTGTAATAATAGTCAATAAATATATTTTATTTTAGCTTTAGACGATAACTTCAGAGTGCTATGAAATATACACACTGTGTTTATCACCTACATGACAGTTTCTATCTTTTAAAGTTGTTGAAGAATTAAGTTTTCTGGAAGTAGAAAGTAACTAGGGCCTCAAAAGTGCTCACTTTACCGTGAACAGCCTATACCAACTTCACTGAGCGCACACCAGTCAGTGTGCCAGTTAAAACACTTGCAGGTGACATTTTTCAAAGGTTGATTTCAGAAATGCTCATTCTACCGTGAATTGCCTTTATTCCTCTATACGTAAGTTTAACGTGCTCAATAAAATGGTTTCACTTTATTCATGCGTCATCCAAGTGAAATAATATAATTTTCAAGAAAGGAAATTCGCTACCAACTTAACAGGGAGCCTGCATGTCAGAGTGTACTGCAGGAAATATTTAATTATGAATGTGTAATTTTCTCTTCAAAGGTTGATTTAAAAAGTGCTTATTGTATGTACTGTACCTTGCAGAGCCTGTAAGCAGGTGACCACTACAGTTCATGCCAAAACTTGCATTGTGTTTATTGTTTCCACCACGGTAATTTTAAGGACAGGTCGTAGAAGTAACGTTACACGAAAAACAAATGATAGATTTAAACAAAGATGGCTGAGACAGAATGACAGAGAATTAAAAGAAAGGCGAATGAAGGAAAAATTAAATCCAAGATGGCGGTGCCAACAGAAGAGAGACATTGACACCTCCTACTCTCAGGTCGACACTAATAATGACCGATGTAGTTCATGATGTTGCCGTGTAGCGCTGTACCAAAATAGTGTTGTTTTTGCGTTGTTTGTGGAGGATAACACCATGGAAGTAACAAGTAAGAATTTTTCACCTCTGCGGATAATACCACGGCCCACCTAGTAACATGTACTTACATGTAATCTGTTGTCAAAAATAGATTTTTAATGTTTTATTCAAGCTTTCAATATTGAATTAATATAAAGTAAGCACAAAAATTAAAATATGTTCTTAAATGAATACTTAAAGAATAAATACTGTAATTGCCCGTACACACGTCATGTAATACTAGCATTACTTTGAAAACAAAGTTCTCTAAATCAGTTACTAAGGGTGACATCATTACACGTCGTTATCGAGCTGTGTCCTCCTATAATTTATTCGCCGTATCCTCACACTTTTCGAATCAAACTTTTCAAAATTCACCCAATTTACGGCGTGCTTGGTTATTTTCTAAATATGTCACGTAACGTAAGCGTTTTTTACGTTTGTTAACATAGATATCTTATTTTTGATTAAACTGAAATTTACTTGTATATTATATATAGATTATAGTATGTAAATAGTATGGTTATAAACAGGGGAAAAATATGTGTGTTGATGATGCCTATAGGATGTTCACGGTAAAATGAGCACTTTTGAAAGCCCTGCTTATGATATAATTGTATGCACGTTGTGTATTCCTCCACCTTTTGTAAAATTAACATTGCCATTGTCCTCATCACTTTAATCATACGTCGGTCAAGTGAAACAGTGAAAATATTAATAAATGAATACTTTACAAACCTGCTCATTTTCATTCTTCGATGCATTAAAAAGCAGAAAGCGAAATAAATAAATTTAGGTTATCACCAATGGTTACCTAACACTTTTTATTCGACGTTAAAATATGGAACTACTTTCCAGCCATCGTTACCAACTTAACTGGGCGAATGTCACTCAGTGCGCCCGTTATAATATACGAAGGCAGGTGCAGTGACTTATTTCTAAGGTTAATTTCTAAAGTGCTCACTTTATCGTAAACCGCTTTTAACAAGACATATTTTCAATGCAAAATATTATTAAACTGAGTGCTCGTAAATGCGGCGAGTTGTTCCTTTGGTGTGATTTCTAGTTTCATGTGCATAAGGCGGAGGCTTAGCAATAAGAGTACGACTTTTGCTGGGCTTCAGAAAAGTGTGGAAGTAACGGTGAATGGGTTATATTTAGAGACCTGAGAAATTCACGAGTTCAATGAACCTGCAGGCTAGACTCCATAGTCTCATGTTCAAATGTGCTGATTTCTTCTGCACATAGGTTCTCTTGCTGTCACAGCGGAAGGCGACAACTGGACGCCGTTCTCCAGGAGGTGCCAAACATCGCGTGAAACCAATGGCTAACGTTACGTGAACGCAAATGTTTTGAATTCCAGCTTGTCCCAACATGAATCCGCCAATTCTTCAGGTCTGGAGTTATATTAGACAACGGATTTCCGGGAACGATAAGCGGGAGCTCACCTGGAAGGTCTTCTCGACGCGGGCGTCGGGCGTCCTGACGGTGGGCTGGGCGCCATCGACGTCGGTGGCGGCGGGGGCGACGGCGGCGGGACGCTCCAGCTCCTGCTCGCAGAGGCTGGCCGGCGACCAGATGCCCAGCGCCCGCCGCGGCTTCGTACTCAGATTCAGCGGCACGTCCTCCTCCACTGCGGACAATGCAACACTCGCTTACAGGCCGTTCACGGTTAACTGAGCTCTTCCAAGGCCCTACTTACTTATTCCTAGACACCTGCAAAATTCCCGTTACTATAGGCTGTTCACGATAAAGCTAGCATTAATGAAATCAACCTTAGATAAAAGGCACTGTCTCTGCCTTCATATATTATGACGGCCACACTGAGTGCCATGCGCCCAGTAAAATTAGTAACGATGGATGAAAAATAGTTCCATATCATAATTTCGAATTAAAAGTATTTGGTAACCATTTGTGATAAAGTTAATAATTTCATTCGGTTTGTGTTTTTTTTTTAATGTATCGGAGTATAAAAAAAGCAGATTTGGGAAATATTTACTTTTCTGGTAGTTTCAGAGTTTCACTTGACCAACGCACGAATAAAGTGATGGGACCCATGGAAATGTTAATTTTTCATAAGGCGGAAGAATACACAGAGTGCGTAGAAGTAGATCTTAAGCAGGGCTTTAAAAAGTGCTCATTTTACCGCGAACAGTCTTTATTTGAGGGCATGTTAAACTTAAAACACTTTTCCTTTGCAATACGTTTGTCATTGGACCAATCTTTATTTGTCAAGCCCCTGGTAACTCTGCGCCCATAAATGAACGCTCCACAACCGTGTGCCCCAATCACGCGAAGTTCATTCAGAAAAGGAGTGACTTAATGTAGAGGCTACAGCCAATGGAGAAACGACGCAGGCTTGAGTATATACAGTACTGTGAATTTTACCTTGACGAAAAAAAAAAAAAAAAAAATAACGCGAATTTTGCAGGTTTCTACTTATTCCTTACAACCATGTTTTATTCTTTAACCACCTTTCTTAAAAAAATGTTGCTAGGTAAGTAATAAACACAGTGCGTATTTCCCACCGCACTCGGAATTTAACATCCAAGTCTAAAATAAAACATATTTATCGACTATTATTCCAAATTATATGGCTTTCAAAAGTGCTCACATTATCGTGAACAGCCTATATCAACAACTTGCCACCGCCGCTGACCGCAGTACCCACTAAACTAGAGACTGTTCACGGTAAACTGAGTACTTATGAAATCCCTGCTTGAGATCTGCTTGTAAGCACATTGTGAATTGAAGTGAAGTGAAGAGATTTGGACGGGTCTTAACAGCAAGGTCTTGAGAGCCGACGTGGGTGAATGAGGTGACTATGGAGTGGCGCCGGAATGAAAGGATTGGGGGAAACGGGAGATCCTCGAGAAAACACACCGACAGGCATAACTCCCACTTGCGAGAATCCGGGAGCTACCCGTGCCGGGGATTGATCCCGGTTCGCATTTATGGGAGGAGAGCAGTTTAACCGCTCAGTCACAGTGATACCTACACTGTGTAACTTATTCTCTTATTACAAAAAGTTTTTTTTTTTCCCTCAATTTTACGCCTACGCGCACAAAAAACCAGCAAATCGAAAAAAAATTATATTAGCATTCTCAGATGTTTACCTAACGTTTACTTCAACGTTAATAAATGGGACTAATTTTCCTCCTTCGTTACCAACTGCATAGGGCGCAGGGCAGTCATCGTGCTCTTTCAAGTGTATGCAAGCAGGGGCAGTTGAATTTTTTCAAAGGCTGTTTACAAAAGTGGTTAAATACCCGCGAACAGCCTACACAGCACATACAGATCTGGATCGCAATGTACCTATAATCTATTCGCAGTTTCTTCATACGTATCGAATCTAAACTTTGGAAAATCACCTCATCTATGACAAGTTTGGTTGTTTACTAAATATGTCATGTGTCACAAGCATTTTATACCGCTTTTAACATGAAAGGATTTTATATTTCGTTAAATTGTAGTTATACCAATATTTGATTTATAAATTATATTAAATTTATAATAAATACCTATAAAACAGTGGGAAAATATGTGCGTTGGTGGCGCCTAGTAAGAAAGATTTCTCATAAAAAATTATCATTACAACTGAGCGCGCGCGAATTTGGTACGTCGTCCCTTGGTGCAATTTTACTGACTTATTTAAGCTCAGTTTGCAAGAGGCGCGGGTATATCCTGGAAACAGAACTTATACAGTACTTCAGAAAAGTGTGAAGTGACCGTGAATGGATTATACGTAAGCATGCAAAAGGGAAACAGCCGTCAATAGCAAACAACATGCCGTAACATCGTTCGCCAATCAGCGCATATTAACTTACTCGCCAACTGGCAGCCCGGCCAATAGAGTGCCTTTCGCAGGACGTAGTAGCCAATCAGACACAAGGCCTCGTTTCCTAGATCCTCGCGCAACCAGTCAGAGAATGGCGGTACGCCCAAATCAAAGGGAACGCCAATCCACTTCGTCTCTGTGTACTTGTCTACCCCGTGGCCGGATCTAGGCCCGTTTAGTGTTTAAAAATCCATTCGCGATTACTTCCAACTTTCCTGAAGCCCTGCTGAAGTTCTACTTACAGGACATTTCCGCGCCTCATACAGAGCTTAACAATATCTAGGGAATTACACCAAAGGGAACGCCAATCCACTTCGTCTCTGTGTACTTGTCTACTCCGTGGCCGGATCTAGGCCCGTTTAGTGTTTAAAAATCAATTCGCGATTACTTCCAACTCTCCTGAAGCCCTGCTGAAGTTCTACTTACAGGACATTTCCGCGCCTCATACAGAGCTTAACAATATCTAGGGAATTACACCAAAGAGACAACGCACCGCATTCTTCCGCGATAAGTCCAACAATATTTTGCATATGAACTATTTATTACTGGGCTTTACCAACACACCTATTTTATCTATGTTCTTCTTCATATTTGTTAAACATGAAATATTGTTATTCATAAATCAGATATAAGTGAAGGTTAAATTTAACCGAACATAATATACTCTCATGCTAACACAAGTATAAAACGGTTTTGATGCATGCTAGAGAAGATAGTTTATCGCGGGAAAAGTTCAACTTACTGTGCACATGTCTGACAAATCTCTTTCCTTATTGGCTGTCATGCATGTTACTACCCCATTTCACAGGGCCAATGAGGATACTGATACTACAAAGCAGAACGTTCGTGACTGGTCTGCAAACAGCTTAGCCGAGTCAAAACTTCGTTCATCCAATCATGAAAGAATAAATCAGTTAGAGTGTTATGGAATGTATGTTGACTCAAAATATTTTCGCGATACAATCATACATGGGGTGATTTTTTACAGGTTTGAATTCTAAAAGTGTGAAGAAATCGCGAATATACTATAGTGTGTTTGCCACCGCTTCCTCCAAGACTCCGGGCACACAGTGCATAAGCACCACGAGACTTATCGGCGTGGCGGTTGTTTAACCCATTCAGACCCAGTGTACACATTCGTGTACATGACGCACGTGTGGGTAGTTTTTATTCTGTACTGCACACTGCGAAGCTCTGTGGCCAATGCTCTTACCATTGGGTAAATGATTCGCAAGCCGTCTTACTGGCCAAGAACATAATTGGTTCGTATAACTGTAGCGCAACGTACAGCCTACAGTTCATTGGATGTGGCAAACGCAACAAGTGTTCTATAGACTTAAGTACAGCACGCATCATATTTTTTTTTGTTTGCGACACATAAAAGAGTAAATGAAAGTAGGCCTGAAAGGGTTAACACTACCACGAATTGAATTTATGATTTTCAAACAGATGCTTCATTTACAGTCTTTCAGATTTCTCGAAACGCTCGACGGTTGCCAACATTAGGCAATATACAGTAAATTTACCTGTCATAGCGCATCGGTAGGCGTCGATGTTGTTCACCTGTTGGTAGCTTTCCGAAAAAAATTACTTTGCCACATCATTTGACAATTGAAAAACTAACGTGTTATTAAACGCACTGCTGTAATGACAGCAGCAATAATTCCTTTAAATAATACGCCACAGTTTCTGCACTTGACCATGAGCACTCCGCGCTAAGAGCTGCCACCACTACTTGCAAAATAAAGAAAATTATTCCTTGCCAAATTGCATTTTTAACAAAAAGTAATGGTTGGCGGTTGCAAAGCTCACAGGACTTAAAATTTCACGGAGAAAAATATTCTTTCTTCGAAGGAAAAAAGAATGAAATTTTTTTTTTAATTTTTCTGCATTTACTCACATTTTTAAAATCTGGTAACCAACTCTGCAAGTATAGTCTTCTCATATTTGCATTCCTAATTGTAAGTAAACATCGACCGCGCTTGCAATCGATTGTAATTTTTGCCATAGTCATCTATGTTAAAAAATTTCTCGGAACTTAAGCACTTACGTAAACACATTCTTAACTAGAGAAGTGTAGATAGCATATCGGGCTATATAATTAGAAGCAGTGGCGGAACTCGTAAATCTTCGGGTTTGACAAGTGGTAATGGCTGTTCACGGTAAAGTGAGCACTTTTATGGCCCTAGTGACTTTTCCTATCACCACTTTTTGAATTAAATATTGATATGTAAGTAATAAACACCGTGTATACAGGCTATTTCACTGGGCTCGAAAGTTAACGTCTAAGGCTAAAATAAAATATATTTATTGACTATTATTCCAAGCGAGAGGACTTTCTAAAGTGCTCACTTTACCGCGAATAGCCTATAGAATAACGAACTGCGACAGAAAGCTATCAGAGGGTGGTTCAAGAGGCGACACAGCGTGCATCACAGCAGACCCGACTTGGCTGCCTTACAATATCTGTGTTTGTGTATGTGTGTGTGCGCGCACACACATGCGCGCGCTCACTCCACATGGGAATAAAAAGGGAAGATTAATATCAGTTCAGCTCTTTAGTTTACGATACCAAGCGGTAAGTCGCCAGCTTACAGCATTTCTGTGTACCTCCAATCTGCTATAAGTAGGTATGTGCAGTGTGCTCGTTCTTGAGTGGTTACTGGAAATTTTCCGCAGTGACGGTGTAGGACAAAGCGGCAAAGTTTCTTGTTAATAACGGAATGTTGGTCCTATTAGGACGGAATGGAGATTTGTGCACAATCGTTATCGTTAAAACCACTTCAAAATTGTCGTAATTGGCATTTTTAATGCAGTGTTTATATAATTATATAATAATTGTCCAACGACGTTGAACACCAGGAACCATCATTAACACTTTACCTCATTTACTGCTCGGTCAGAAATGATCCACGTGCAATAATGCCTCCACAATCATCCGAGTTCGGACAGACTGCGTCACTGATTTGACTCGCAAGTTCTGCGGCTGACGCGACGTAATCGAAATGACTGCTACGCCTTCGCTCGTGAATTTCCGCAATGCAATAAGTAACACACACATCTGATTCCGCAGTGGTGATTGACTCGAGGCAGCAGTTGAAGCCAAGGGCTGATAAGGAGAGGAGAAGGGGTGTCACAGGAGACATGACTCCTCCCCCCCCCCCCCCCCCGATTCCAACCCAACCATCGCAATGATATGAAACTGTCTTGTGAATATTTTAAAAGTATATATATATATATTAATATAGTGATTTTATTTATTTTATATAATATTACTTCCTAAAATGATGATTTAACAATGACCCCCACCCGTTCCACGAATCGAAATTCTATACCTGAGCCCACCAACCCCCTTCCTTCTCTAAACATAAAGTCTAGATCCGTTTCTGTTAGAGGCTGCCACTCCTTGAAAAATTAATACTACACTCGTCCAGTTGGTTTGCTGCACAGGAGTGTGACTGGATAAGATGCCTTGAACAAAATCCACGCAAGTCTTTCTGTGCTGTATTTTATTCATTTACACCCTGAACAGAGACGCCTATGTACACGATTATGAGATGTCGTGGGCATATTCAAGTAATGTAGGAAATATTAATTTAAAAAAAAAAAACAGTTTTCTAAACCTGTGTTGGTATCCAGAAGAGGTGACGTAAGATCATGTATGTAAGGAAGGGACGGGAAGAGCTCACGAATTCAGTGACTTGCAATCTGGCACATCACAGTCCTGTGCGTGGCCAGTGCAGGTCACCACTACCTACAGAGCGAAGCCAATTTTACTCTACATAGACGGACTGCAAGGCATTCCGCTCTTCTTTTGTTACGGGTTTATTACTTTGTTCAGAAGAGTCTAGGATATGTTAGACTGTGGTCAGATTACGAAAGGGGCAAGCTGGTATTTATGTTCGAAACATAGCTTTTGACAAAATAAATCCGTTATGTTACGGTATCTATACTCCAGATAGTATTTAGCAAGGGTATCGCGTTTTCAAAAGCAATATAAGATCTGAATAAAAGTTTTGCTGTCGTATGAATGAATAACGAGTTTCTAGCAAAATGTGCAACAAATGAGGAATGGCAGATGTTATAACATAAAGAATGCTGCGAAATAGTTTACAGTGTTCCAATATTCTTTGCACTTTTAGGTTGTCGTACGAACAAGGAAATAAAATTATCTTGACTAACAAAGTGCGATAGAAATATCAAATTAAAATTTAACCACTAGACACAAGGTTTTTGCAACAGTAAAGCGTTTGAATATTAGCATTAAAATTAATAGAAAATACTTCGAAGAGAGTTCCAAATTATTTGTCTCAGTTCCGGATAAAGTTATTAACCTAGATTTTGTAATGAGCACAGAACAACTGAAACATGTATACGCTTCCTGATATTAATAACGGCGTAGTTTATGAATACATACCGTTAACTAGTACAACACAAATCGGCTTGCTATACTGAACGCGCTTCTTTGCTATGTAGACTTAAAATTATAAACACGTTTTCCATAGAAAAAGTCTTATGTAATGCAAAGCGAGGTTGTGTTCGATCTCACAATTTAGTAAATTGGCATTTTAGTGTTTATAGGCCGTTCACGATAAGGTGAGGACTTTTGAGGCTCTAGATACTTTCTCCGTTTAGCCATGTTTAATATTTTGAGCATCTTTTAAAATAAATATTGCTATGTAAGTAATAAACACAGTGTGTATATTCCACAGTACTCGAAAGATAATAGTATATTCATTGACTACTATTTCAAATGAGAGGGCTTTTAAAAGTGCTCACTTTATCGTGAATAGCCTGCAGTAGTATTCAATTCGGACCCAGTAGATAGTCACTTTTTCAGTGATGGTAATTAAGGATTTTAGCAAGTTTCGTTACATACTAAAATATTACATACTAAAATACCAAATACGTCAGCATTTTAGTTTACCAATTCGGTTCGCGTGACCTTTTAGTAAACTAAAAGGACCAATTCAAACACAGGCTGAAACTAAAACAGCTATATCGCGATATTTGAAGTATTTAATGACTATTGGGAATACCTGTCGAGTTCATTTGATGTTACATTGACTTCAAGTGAATCTTTACATCTCTGACCTGACAAGTGCCGTATAACGCTAACCAATAATTAGCATTAATATTGGAGCAACTGGAATTGAGTGGAACCTCTTTAAAGGGAATTCCCAGAAAGATAACTACATTACGAATACGTAACAGTTTTCCGAGCATACAGATCGTTCTAATATTGCTGTCACCAAACTGGCGTGCTAGTTCATTTCAGGGAGATCAATACCGTTATTGAATGTGAATCATTGAAACCAATCAGTTTATATTTACGATTTTATCTCAATTTTTTAGTATATGTTGCGTGTTACCACGAGAACGCCCCGTGCATGCAATTTGCGAAACATTGATGTACTAAGTGTTGTGTATAGACAAGGCATTGATAAAGTGCCAAAGTAATATGGGATCCCATGCCATGGAATCGAATCGAAGATTGAAATTACTGGCAGATTCACCAATTTAAAAAATTCTCAGCCGTAAATCACACTAGTGACTTACAAATATACCAAATGATCACAATTATTTTGTTATAAAAAGTGTATACTACATATTAGTATTAATTGGATCTCATTTAGTCTCTGCTTTCGATCAGTTTAACTTCATTATCACAAACTCAGAATATTATCAATGTTTGTAATTAATTACTAATAAAAACCGTTATGAAGGTGAAAAAATATATATACACGGAATAATCTTTTTATTATCGAAGGCCGCCTGCATGTTCAAAATTTATTTACACGGATATTTCCAAATAAAACTACATTGAATAGTTCTTTGCAGCTAACGACTCAGTGTGTGTGAATGTCCTGTACGCGCAAGACACCCATGTTGGAAATTGTACGATGACACAATTTTCAACAATGTATGCGGCATGTTGTTACCTATCCAGTTCTAGTATCTCCATTGTTGTTACTTATCCTGCTTGCTCGCTAGGCACTCTAGGAAATTACGCATCTGCTGCTTTGGAAACAAGATGAACTACACTCTGTGACAGATTAACTAGACAGATAGGAAGCTAATTGCGTGTGCTCGAATACTGCAGTAAGTTCGCCCGAGTTACAGCACCTTGCCCGTTTTGCGAACGCACTGTGTCGGTTCAAATTGGGAAATAAACACACAAGAAAACATTTAAAAATCACATAGTTATGTGATTCCTATTGCGTGGTATGAAACAATTAATGAAGTTTGATGGGCGACTTCTGCTGTCGCACAACGCTGTCATTGCGTGTTTAAATGAATGTTTCACAAAAAATTGATAAGTAAAATAACATCAGGCAAAAATTCTTAACAACTTGCTGCGTACTCGATGATAAAGGCTGTTCACGATAAAGTGAGCACTTTTTAAATCAACCCAAGAAAAAAAGTCATTGCCCCTACCTGCATATATTTTAACGGGCGCACTGAGTAAGATTTGTCCAAGTAAAGTTTAAATTAATAAATTGAAAATATTTTTACAGTAGCAGACTAACGCCAGTTTTATTAAACATTGTCACCGAAATAAATTTATACGAAAGTGTTCATGCTACATAAATTATTGACATCTTACTCTTCCTGTAGTTTACTATTCTTGACGAGTGAAAAACCCTCAAAATTAACAGATAGGATGCAGTCATATTTCAATTTTCACGGCAGGGGCTAAAATAAAAAATTACTCAGAATACTGTACTTTGGAAATAACTGTGAATCCAACACATTCTGAAAAAAATTCGGAGCCCTGGGCTGTCGTTTAAGAATATCAATTTCTTCCGTTGTTCTTCTCATCTATTGCAGCAATTTACTATCGATATTATTCTGTATTATCACTGTACCATCGCATGCTCACAGTTATGTTAACGTTGTCATGGATGTGATCAGTATATTCATGCTACGGTTAAGGGCATTGGTACATGGAAGCAGTATATTTACATAATTTTGTCATAACCTGTTTCACAGCAGATTTTTTAAGATTTTTTTTTTTGCTCGACAAGACGTAAATAACAACTTTTAGCACTTTATTAGATTGTTACAAGTACTTTTGAAAGCCCTGCTTAGGATCTACTTGTACACACGTTGTGTACGCCTCCGCCTAATGTAAAATTAAAATTGCCATGGGACTCATCACTTTATTCATGCGTCGGTCAGTTAAAACTGTAAAATTATAGGAAAATATGGCGCCAATTATGAGACGGCTACATCATATTTTCACTTACGCTAAAGCAGCCAACATAAAAATAACTTTGTGAATGAAAACAGAAAGACTTACAAACATAATTACATAAAAATACCCTTTCTGATGTAAAAATAACCTTGCAATTAATAATATGAATGAAAGCTGGAGTAAATAAAATATATCTGCCACGCAGTAATAACAAATAAATCGAATAAATATTAAGTTAGCATACACATTGCCAAAATAAACTGAAATAACCGTGACAGGAGTAAGTAGCGATTATTTGAAGCGTTACATCAATTATAAATGAAATACAAAATGTTATAGATAGACTATAAGTAGAAGTTCAACTTAACTAATGATACGGTACTTTTATATGAACGCATGTGTAAAATACTTGAAATACGTGATATATTTAGGAAACAACAAGACACATCATAGAGGGAATGATTTCTCAAAGGTTCGATTTAAAACGTGTGAAGGAACCTTGAACAGACAATAACGCCGATAAAGGCTGTTCATGGTAAAATGAGCACAAATTCACTATGTTCGTTACTATCGGAGCACTGATTGCAGATAAGAAAACAAAAATGCTTTCTTCCCTTCCATCAGTGCTCCGAGAATAACGAACATAGTGAATTTGTATGTAAGAAGGCGCTAAAAGTTATTTATGTCTTGTCGAGCCAAAAATTTCGACAAACCACTTGGAAAAAAGAGATCGCTACAACATTAAAGTATGATAAAACCTTACAATTTCATTTTTCTCTTAATAAGGATTTTGTACCACATAAATACATCCGGGGTTCTTGGAACTCGCAAATAAAATTATTGCCAGAGAAAAATTTAGTATCACTCACTAGTTTGATATATACATTCAAAGTAAAGAACAAAGAAAATTAAGTAGGAAAGAGACATAGTCCATTCACGGTTACTTCAAACTTGTTTGAAGCTATGCTTGAGTTCTTCTTCAAAGGATATTCCTCCGCCTTATTTAATCAAAGCTTAAAAGAGTGTAGAAAATTACACCAAAGGGAAAACGTACCACATTTGTGCGCACTCAGAGTCATAACATTTTACACAAGAACTATTTATTACTAGGCATTGCCAACACACCTATTTTCTCAATGTTTTTACTCAAAATAATTATAAATTAAATATTGTAATCTATAGATGGAATAAAAGTAAAGGCTCTATTAAATAAAAAAAACAGGCATTTTTATGTTAACGTAAGTATAAAATGCTTCTGATACATACCATATATAGGAAACAACCAAACATGATATACGAGTGGTGAATTTTGAAAAGTTTTTATTCAAAAAGTGTAAAAAAAACACGAATATACTATAGAAATAACTGTAACTCAAGCTTTTTTCCTTTTAATTTATTGGTAAAGGCTGTTCACGTTTAAGTGAGCACTTTTGAAATCAAACTTATAAATAGTCACTGCCCCTACCTGCATATACTTCAACGGGCCCACTGAGTGAGATGTACCCAGTAAAGGTTGGTAACGATGGATGGAAAGTAGTTCCATATCCTAACGTCGAATAAAAAGTTATTATGTGTGCATTTGTGATAACTTAATTACTTATATCACTTTCTGTATTTTAATGCATCGAAGTGAAAAAAAATTACCAGATTTGTAAAATATTTACTTTTAACGATTTCACAGTTTGACCTGACCGACACACGAATAAAGTGACGAGGCTCATGGCAATGTTAACTTTACATAAGGAGGAAGAATACATAACGTGCATACAAGTAGTTGCCAAGCAGGGCTTTCAAAAGTTCTCATTTTACCGTGAACAGCGTAGAGAGAGTGACGCGAACTTCACATGGACTCACCTATCCTGGCCTTCTCCGGGGTGCGGCCGCGGTCGGCGGATGTGGCGCTGTCTGGGGACGCAGCTTCCGGTGGTCGCCGCAGCAGCGCAGGGCCATAGGGCAGGAAGAAGGGCGGCCACAGGTAGGGCGGGTACGGCACCGACACCAGCGCTCCCAGCGGCGGCCCGTACAGCCGGCAGCCCGCCTCTGAAACACCATCCGAGCCATTCTGCACATAACACACACACTCTCTATCTCAAACTCAATCACGCACATAACTTCATGAGATTATACAGTATAGTGATCCCCGAACTCGTTGTCGAGAAACTAATGGTAAATAAGTAAATGCAGAAAGAAAGTGGCTGAACACATTCCATAGCGTCAGAAAACAATTCGATGTCTGCGATATGCATTACCTTGATAAAAGTGCATATGAGCTCTCTTTCTCAAACTCATTCACCCACTCCACTAAATGAGATTATATAGCCCAGTCCTTTCCAAACTGGTTCTAACGTTTCAGAGTCCCAATTTACTTAAGCGTCAGTTTCGTTATGGTTCTAGCATTAAAAGTAATGGGAAGCCAGAATTATCTTTGTAATATATTAACACGCTCCTTTTTTAAATGCGTTTTCCGACAGTAAGCATCCGAGGTTGTTCCATTACACATTTTTTAAGCGTCACTATTTTTCTTCAATTATTCTTACAAGTAATCGGAGATCGTCTCCAGCCCCAGTAAACAGAGTTACCTGATAACAAGCGGTGACCTGAACGCAAGGGTTGGAGATGTACCTTGAACGGAGGACTGCCAAAAAAAATATTAAACCTACCAAAACTTACAACTTAACAGCAACAAACACTCAACCTCAGATTGTCTGCGATTCGAACTCGCTGACTCATAGTCATGGAGGTTGCCAACAGACAACATAAAATATTGCAATGGGTTAAGGCTATTTACTCCGTATATTCAGATAAATCTTAACATTTTATTTATTCCTTTTTAAGGACTCTTAACTATATAAATACTATCGGAGCGCTAGCGTCTTGCCTTTAACAGATCAAATAAAAATATATCATTACTCACTAGTTGGTCATACACATTATCAGGGTCAAGTACACATATTGAGATCGCCACATATACGGTTGATAGCAAAATGTAAAAAGTAAAAATGTAACTGAGGATGAATTTAGTGCACACTTGCTGGATGATAAAAGCATCAAGCATGTTTAACAGGGCAGATTATGCCAACATGAAATGATGTGCCAGAAAATGGACGATTATTAGGAACCGTGTCAAGAAAGAAAAACACGAAATTTCGGCAACTAAATTAAAATCAGGGAAACGAAAGGAGCGAAGGACTGGAATGAAAAATATTGAAGAAGCAATCAGAGAAAAATTCAAATAAATCGTTTGTGTTGATATAAACCAGAAGCAATGAAAGCAATAAATAATGCAACTGTTTTCAGGGAAAACAGCTTAACGAAATACCATAAAAGCACGCCAAAAATCGGTTAAATGTACTTGTAATAAATACATAAATATATATATATATATATCCTTTTGTAAGCGATAAATAGACATTTTAAGTGTAAAAAATACGTGCCTCCTATCACTGAAATCATTCTCTTCACGCACAATTTCCTTACGTATTAAGTAACTGGGACGAGTTATAATCTTAGTACGTTGACAAGGGGCTATAGGCTGTTCACGGTAAAGTGAACACTTTTGAGGCCCTAGTTACTTTTTTCGTTTCAGCAATTTTTGTAATCATTAAAACACCTTTCTAAATAAATATTGCCCTGTATGTTCATATTCCACCGCACTCGGAAGTTAAGGCCTTAGGCTAAAATAAAGTATAGAATTGACTATTATTCCAAATGAGAGGGCTTTCAAAAGAGATCACGTTACATTAAACAGCCTATAATGTTCAAAAACAATAGCAAAGTAAAGCGGAAATGACAAGGTTTAAGGACGGAAAAAAGTTGACAAAAGAATAATATTCACAGCCAGTGGTAAACAATTTTGTATGTTAAAACAGTTTTAAGAAATGACGGTCTTGCGTAGAAACAGCATTACACGTTGTAACAGCAAACTTAAAAAAACAAATAAGTTAATTTAATTTAGAATATAATATTGTTTCTATAGAATTCAAAAGAGATTTAAATGAGATGAATAGAAAGAGGCTGCGGATGACAGAAGACCAAAGAGGCTACATAATGTATCTAAAGAAAGCTATAGAAATTTTGTGGAAATAAAAATAAATTCAACCTTAACTATGCACGATATATTCCTCAGCTCAAAAACAATACCTCGGGGTTAAATAAAGTTGTAGACTTTCTTAAACAATGCGTTAGATAACTGCAACGGGGTGTTAAATCCATTTTTGTGATAACGATATAAATGATGAAATCGGAGAACATCTCGCCCAAGGGTCCGGCAGGCAGTTAGATGTGCGGTGCAGTGCAAGAACTGTAACGTGAAAATTTCAAACAAAAGACGATACATTCGGACTTGAAACGAGTAAAGGCAGTCAGTACAGCGATAAGCCATAGGCATTCATGCGATAGTACGAGTATCGCCCTTCAGCTATCCAGGACTTAGCGTAAGTTACGACTGAGACAGTGACTTAAACAACTAGACACATAGATTACACGAACTTCAAACGCGATACGATAAGTCTGGCACTGCGCTTGTGCGGTCGTGCGGTAGCGTGCAAGACCGGCATGCGAGAGGTGGCTTGTATACCGACGAGCCACAGGCGTCGGCAAGTGAAATTTTAGTTGCATGACTTTTTTTTACTATCTATTTCCCAGATATGACTTCGACCTTCGTGGTCGAGGACAACAACATACCTTGGACCACGAGATTGTCGGTTCGAATCCCAGCGCAAGGCATGGCCAGTGCAGTACATAAGCTGTAACAAACAACAAATTGTAGGGCCAGTGTCAAAATTGTCCGAACTTATTTAAGAATATGAGGCATGATAAGCATTAATGATGTATTGTATCTATTTCGTGTGGCACTCAATTCCTACAGATGTCCACTTTAGAGAAATTTCCCTCAAAAAGACAGTTGTGTGGCAACAAATTCATTGGAAACTATTCCTGTTTAGCTGGAGATATATACGGAGAGATACGAAAGCGTGTACGTAGTGGAGAGGGAGAGAGAGAGAGAGAGAGAGGAAACAGAGAGAAGAATAGAAGAGCGTGAGAGAAATTGGAAACGACACTGGACAAAGTATTTGCAAGCTAAAGAAAAACGGCGAAGTTTCCAACAATTTTCAAAAGTGTTCCTACTTTGCACTTCGTTCATATGGTATTAAAGAAAGATGAAATATCCCCTAGCATAAGAAATATTTCGATAAGTTAAACTGCCTATGAGGTGGTTGCACCAAAAGTCTACAGACTCAGATCACAGAATAGATTAGGGGCCATGGTGGCTGAGCGGTTAGCCTGCTCGTCTCCCACCACAAAGCGATCCGTGCCCAATGCCCGGCAGGGTCACTCCGGATTTTCGCATGTGGGAATCGTGCCGGACGATGCCGTTGGTCCGCGGGTTTTCTCGGGGATCTCCCGTTTCCCCCGCCGCTTCATTCCGGCGCTACTCCATACTCACCTCAATCACCCTCATCGGCTCCGAAGACCTCGATGTTAAGGGCCGCCCAAATCTCTCCACTTCACAGAATACATTAGTACGCAGAGGCAAAATGGTGTGGCAGTTCCTTTGATGTGTGCGTACTCGTTCTCTGATTGGCTGTGCGAAACTTGCGTATGATTGGCGACTGCGTATTGCGAGATACGCCCGTATTGTTTGCAGTGCCGGTTAGCAATTTTTATCAACTGCAGATTGGCGAGAGAGATTCCGACACGTTGCTGGATAGTAACGCCATTTTGATGGCGTGTGCTGTAGGATATCACGGGATACGCCCCTACTTCACCTCTGTACTCTTAGTTACTCTGTACCCAAACTAAAGTCTGTTGTTCTAGACCATTAATTACACGTAATTTTTATGTGTGTGCTGTTGGACTATAACAGATAATACAGTAGACATTGATTAATGCAATTCGCATACAATGTAAATTCTTTTAGTAATCAAACGGGAGTATTTGATGAAAATGTGCCGTTAGCGCACGGGAAAAGAATACCAGTTCATAAAATCCGAACATAAAACCGATATCGGCAAACAGAACGTCCGAAACCTTCTACACGCTGAGCCATAAAAAGTTTTTGAGGCTGCAACGTGAAGTGTTTGTGGCTGCTGAAATATGAAAATGCCGATTCCTGCGACATTTAGGTCATTTGCACCACTCACGTAATCACTGGACTCGCGTTCGGGGTATACACGAGGATCGATTCCCAGCCCGACCATCTCGATTCAAGTTTGCCGTGATTTCCCGACAACATTCTAAGCGAATTCTGGAATGGGTCCCTGCTACGTGGCCCGTTCCTGCTTCCATGAGCAGCTTGCTCCTTCTGTGATGACCTCGTTGTCGACGTGACACGAAGCCCTACCTGCCCACATACCTACCACTGGTACGTTTCACCAACGAACATAACGTTTGTAGAAAAACTAGATGGCATTATCGAGATATAAAGTTAAACTTCGATTCTTATCTGAATAAAGTGGTGCGTGTTTCACCATCACTTGTCCTTCTGCGAGAAAATCGAGATATTTCTTATCTCGATTTGGCTTGAAAACAACCCTGATGGCTCAGTCAACAGAAAATGTTCGGTATTTTACGTTAATAAATTTAACAGTTTTTAGTAGTCGAGATGGTATTTTCACCACAAAAAAAAATGTACTGCAAAGAAAATATTGTTAGTTAGAGATAATAACGGAAAGTATCTGCATAAGCTAAAATAAGCGGAAAATTGCATTTTTCGAAATGTTCTACCAACACAATATGTAGTATTATCAATGGTTTAAATGTTATTTTCCTGACAACATACTTTTCTAAAGGGCGAATTGTACAACTGAGCGCTTGAAATATACGTATTCAGGCAAACATGCAGGAATAAACGCTGTACGGCGAAAATTAAACCTCTGTAAATACAGGTTTTAATTCAGTGCTTTGCTTAAATTTCATAAGTTACTGTTATTTTTGCGGCCGCATCATGGTTCGTTGTGTAGCTCATATATATATATATATATATATATAATATATATATATATATATATATATATATATATATATATATATACACACATCCAGGCCTGAATTCAAAATCTCAAATTAAGTGCATTATTGTTTATCGAATCATCTGCAGCGAATACACTTAAACTGCAAAAATCTGGCAATATTAAATACTTAGGTATTACAACTTAATAATAGTGTTTACATAGAAAACAGATAACCCTACAATAAGTCTTTCACAAAATAGTTTCTGTACATCGACATTTTCCTTAAAACTCTTGCAATAATTTTGCTACCGTCTCCATATTATATTGTGCTTATTAATGTTTAATGTTATGCTAATAACCTACAAATAATAACTGTCTATCACTTTCCAAATTTCTTTGCGAATAGTCTAGTGTATTTGGTTATATTTTACTTCTTTATCTCGATAAAGTAATTTTTCCCACTAAAATCGGAGGTTAAAATATTTTATATCGATATACAAAGAAAATCGAGATAAAGTGCGTCGTGAAACATAAGATAAGTAATCGAGATAATTTGGCCCTCAAACTCGAAAGAATGTCGTTATCTCGAGTGGCGAAACTGGCCCTTAAAGTAAGTTAAGTGTTAACACCAACTGCCTTGAAACACAACAGCACTTTCAAATTAACAACACAACGTTAGGACGGTATCATAAAATGCCAGAGAATTATATGTAGTATCACAGCTCAATTGGCAAGTTGCAACAGTGTCAGTGTTCAATGTTCCGTAGGAAGCAAATAGTAGTAATTGTTTAACATTAAGCAACAGATAAGTAAAATAATGTATGGGCAGTTACGATAAGAGAATTGTTTGAAGTTTGGTTTCAGAAGTGTTTATTTAGCCACGAACCAACGGTTCCAGCTCATATATTGTCTGTTAAATGTACGAACGAAGTCAGTCATAGGGTTGCGGGGAACTTGACAGACGTGTTTACACTAACTTCAAATAAGTGACGTCATGCCACATACAAATACTCTGATTTACTAAGCAAACCTTCCATGGGATTGGAATGCTCTGGCTGGGGTGCTGGTAGGCAACAGCTATGCTCGTTGACAGAAGACTATAGGCTGTTCAAGGTAAAGTGAGCATTTTTCTAGCCCTAGTTACTTTTTTCTTTCAGCCATTGTTAATCCTGTAACCATCTTTGGAAATAACTATTGTCATGTAAGTAATAAACACAGTGTGCATATCTCACTGCACTCGGAAGTTAACGTATAAGACTAAACTAAAACATTTTTATCGACTATTACTGCAAACGTGCGGGTTTTCAAAAGTGCTCACTTTACCGTGAATGGCCTATAGAGGTTCTTTCCCCCAGCACCGTCTGGACGTCAGCTGGAGAGATAATAAAACTGAGATAGAGGAAGCAAAAGTTCTCCATGCGTCATCGACCAGCAGACAACTGACATATTTGACAACTCGACAGATAAAAGGAGTAAATAAGTATGCAGACGAAATGTAGAGGCGGCTGCGTCGATGTTGGCATACCCCCTTTTCGGAATGGATGCGCGAGGCTTCGGGAACACGCTCTTATGTCTGACTGGCTATTGTGCACCGTCCCACCCCCCCCCCTACCTTTTTCCTTTTCTTCCCCATTCGGCGAGGAATCAAAGCGCTCGGCTGCAGCAATGCGCAATTATAACAAGCTGTTCCCGGTAAATTGAGCACTTTTGAAAGCTCTCTCATTTGGAATAATAGTCAATAATGATTTTTCATTTTAGCCTTACACGTTAACTTCCGAGCGCAGTGTAATATACACACTGTGTTTATTACTTACATGTCAATGCGCATTAAAAAATATGTGATTAAAGGATATAATATAACTGAAAGGAAAAGTAACTAGAGCATCAAAAGCGCTCATTTTATTGTAAACAGCCTATAGAGAGGTGACGCTGCCATTTATTGCGACAAACATTTATTTTGAGGTTCGAAATGTTAACAGGTCGCAGCTATATTGCCAACATAACATTCGTCAAATCAGAATTGCACGACGAAAATCAATGTATTCAGATATTGACTAACCTGAAGAGACAATCTAGGAAACCCATCTTCGTCAAGGTAAACATTGTCTAGATAACCCCATCGGTTTTCAGTACTTTTTTCCCTACTTTTCATTCAGTTGTAAACTGGTATAAATTGTTCCGGGGGTGGATTTCCAATTATTTCTACAATCAGGCATTGAAGACAGGTGGCTCATCATTTTTTCAGCCACTTTTCTATTTTAAACGCCCTTCTGACAAATCAAATCGAAAATCAACGCTCCTGTCTCGTTAAACATTACACCAAGCAAGTTATAGGCTGTTCACGGTAAAGTGAGCACTTTTTAAGGCCCTGCCAATTTTTTCCTTTCGATTGATTTATACCTTTCCACCACTTTTAATGTAAACAGTGCAATATGACTAATAAACACAGTGTATACATTTCATCACTCTCAATAGTTAACGTCTGAGACTGCAATAAAATATATTTATTAGGGGTTAATGCCTTTCGTGAGGGGTTTAAAAAGTGCTCACTTTACCGTGAATAGCCTATGCAAAACATCTAGTGGAACAGGGTAGCAACCTTGTAAATATCGAGTGAAGTTACAAATTTGTAGTTGTGTAATTTTCTGTATATTATAATTTAAATTATTTTTCTAATCACCTCGTTGTTACGAACTGAAAAAAAAAAGTATTGCAGTTGTTCCTAAGTTTATAATTTTTAAACATGAATAATTTTTCATTGTATTTCTGGTGTTGGCAACCCAGCTATGACCTGAGAAAATAGTGGACCGGAAGAGCGTAGCTAGTGTCCCCCCCCCCCCCCCTCGGGCTTCAGGTGGCTGGTGTAGCAGTGTCCACTAATTTGTGGCACAGTTTTAACCCTTCTGTGCAGTATGAGGCTGGTTTCCGAGCTCGCGCTTGAATTTTCTGTCCAGGTAGATGTACACACGCTCCCGTAGACGGCTAACGGCCATAGAGCTCCCCTTCCTCTGAGTTCATCGTCCCCGTTCAATAGCTACACTAGCTCTCGGATCCTACCCCTTCCCAGCTGCACTGATAATTTCGCCGAGTAGTAGGATCTTGCGAGTCGACTGCTGGTCGAACAACCAATAGGGAGCCGCGGTGGTTCAGCGGTTACACTGCTCGCCTCTCAGCAAGGCGAACCGGGTTCAATCTCCAGCCGGGTCACTCCCGGATTTCCACAAGTGGGAATCGTGCCGGACGATGTCGCTGTTCGGCGTGTTTTCTCGGGGATCTCCGGTTTCTCTCGCTCTTACATTCCGGTGCTGCTCAATACTCATTTCACCCTCGTCGTCTTTTAAGACCTCACCAAGAGTTGTCAAAATCTCTCAACTCTCAACTCGACTCAAACAACTATTTCCATTGGTAGCTTCCTAACCAACCCTAATTCGAGGTATGAGGTCGGAGGTAGAGGCAGAACCCAAACGAGTTTCAGAATTGAGTCCTGCGTGAGTGCAATCTATTCACGGTTACTTCAAACATTTTTGAAGTTCCGCTAAAGATCTACTTCCAGGATATCCCTCCGCATCGTGCAAACTAGGATTAATTAAGTCTGGGAAATTACACTATAGGACAACGCACCGCATTCGTGTGCACTTAGTTGTAATGATATTTTGCATGTGAACTATTTCTTACTGTGCATTACCACCACGCCGGTTTTCTCCCTGTTTTTATTCGCATTAATCATAAACGAAATATTATTATTGATAATAAGTAAAAGTTCAATTTAACATTACATATTTAGGAAACAACCATACACGTCACATATGGGGTGATTTTTTCAAGGGTTTGATTCAAAAGAGTGAAGAAACCGTGACAGACTATAAACGTTTTATCACAGAGTACTTGGAAATACAGAGGCGCAACCACCACATATTCCACGAACTCCAGCGGCACACCCCAGCAAGATGGCGTCACCGGACAACGACATGTTGGAATCCTGGTCGCCGACAATTGCGCGGTGATCTGCTCGCCAGCCAGGCGGTAACCTCCCGCAGCACGCAACGGCCAATCACACACGAGAGAGCGTCGTGCGGCCAATCAGAGAATGGGTAGGTCCACATGAGAGGAATCGCCACTTCATTTCGTGTCGGTGTATTCACCTCTAGGTTGACCTGCATATATTATAACGGGCGAACTGAGTGACTTGCGCCCAGTAAAGTTGGTAACGATGAATGGAAAGTAGCTCAATATCTCAACGTCGAATAAAAAGTGCCAGTTTACCATTTGTGATAACTTATATTATTTCTATCGCTTTATCTTTTTTTAATGCATCGAAGAGTAAAAATGAGCAGATTTGCAAAAAAAAAAAAAAAAAATTCTAATAATTTCATGGTTTCGCTTGACCGACGCACGAATAAAGTGACGAGGCCCATAGCAATGTTCATTTTACATAAGACGGAGGAGTACACAATGTGCACACAAGTAGAGCTTAAGGAAGGCTTTCGAAAGTGCTCATTTTACCGTGAACGGCCTATGGCCGGTTGCATTGCAGAGTCGCCGTGCTTGTGGGGAAAGAGCGCACTGTCAAGTTGTGAACACGAGCGTTATCAACAGGGAAGACGAAGGCACTTGGAAGTGCTCGGGGCGCAATTTCCCTGTTGCGCATAAGACAATGACGACGTAAAGGTGACTCGCTATCTTTGTGACACTAACAAGTCTGCGCGCTGCATGAACTGCGGTGACTCCAGTGGACGCCGGGGATTTCTAACGCGACTTCAACAGTTCAAGACTGTCCACGATAAAGTGAGCACATTTAAAATCATCCTTAAAAAAAGTCACTGCCCCATAGGGTCTTCCAGCATATATTTTAACGGGCGTCCTGAGTGACATGCGACCAGCAAAGTTGGTAACGATGGATGGGAAGTAGTTCTGTATTTTAACGTCGATTAAAAGAACGTTAGGGAACCATGTCTGATAACTTAAATTACTTTTTCCGCTTTCAGTTTATTTATTTATTTAATCCATCTATGTGTAAAAATTAGTATATTAGTAAAATATTCACTTTTCTAATAATTTCACAGTATCACTTGACCGACGCATGAATAAAGTGATGAGACCAATGACAATGTTAATCTTACATAAGGCGGAAGAATACACAACGTGCATACAAGTAGATCTCAAGCAGGGCTTTCAGAAGTGTTCGTTTGAGCATGAATAGCCTATAAGCATCTTCAGCGTTAGTTTATGTACCACGCCCTAGTTAATCGGCTCCCTATAAGTGGAAAAGAGAATGAAAATTGTGCCCCTTGGTTTATCGGCGGTTTGGCGTGCGAATATAGCCCTCATTACGAATGATACAAAAAAAATCACAATTTTACTTACATGCTAAACTCCAAAAGGTGGCTTTAATAAGTGGTTAGTGGTACTGTATATACACTTTTCCCCCATCTTCTATTTGATGGTTTAGTGATGAGGACCGCGGTGATGTAGTGGTAAGACCGCTCGCCCCCTACCATGGCGAGTCGGTTCCGATTCCCGGATTTCCGCACGTAGAACATGACGAACGTTGTCATTGGCTTTTGGGTTGTCTCAGGATGCTCCCGTTTCTCTCAGCATTACATTCTTTTCCTGGACTCTAAAAAAAACCCATACATAGTTTTCTGCTCGACAAAGAAAACCATTTCTATATGAGGCTGTTTTGTTTACAGCAACATCATGCAGCTTTAGTTCAAAGAGAAGTTTACGGAAATATAAGTTTCTGTTAATACATATTTTATTTATACGTTTTCTATGACAATATTACCTTTCTTTGCACCAAATAAATAAACATTATTTCAGCTGCTTTTGATCACAGTAAAGAAAAATCAATTTGTACCAAAGGAAATAGTTTAAAGATTTCGGTCGTACATTGTAGTTTTCAGTATGTAACTGCTGTCCCTACGCAAATTTTCATAAACCAACAAGTATATTATGCAGTTGCGAAACTCCAGCTGAGAAAATGTATAGTCCTCCTGCAGACGTTTGACGTCATTCTGGAGTTCGGTGATTCTCCACACAATAGTCCCAATTCTTCCCAAGAGGCGTCATTGTATACTGGTCTATGTTACTACCTCATATAACATCTAACAAAAGTAATACGAATGCGTAAAGACAAAATGGTAATGTGGTGCAGAGCATTAGGTTAAGAAAACACATGGCGTGTGGGGTTCGAATCTTGAAGCTACCATAACCTTTTTGTAAGTACCATTTTGAAATATTTGGTGCATCTCTCTCATTTACAAATTGCGTTTGTTTGTCAGAGCACAAATTATCTTTACAGTGTAATTGGAATTACAATAAAAGCGTCAGCTGAACTACTTTAGCGACAATGCAAGGGTATCATAGTCATTACTACATTGATCAAACAAAAGCTATGTTCGTGGCAAGGCTACTTTGCAGTGGCCCATTCTCAAACAAATGTTTCTTTGTGGCAACAAATTATATGTTGCAGCAAAGAAAGCGTTTTTACATTGTGCAGAATTTCCACATCCTTGCACCTCCACCGGCACTGGAGACGCCAGCTGCTTATTCGTGTCCCTTAAGGACGAACCTGTTCAATTCAAGCATCGCGCTTGGACCCCGAATTATTCGGGAAGCCTTGCAGTACACAGGGTAAGTAAAGGCTGTTCACGATAAAGTGAGCACTTTTGAAATCAATCTTAGAAAAAGTCACTGTCGCTGCCTGCATATATCTTAACGGGCACGTTGAGTGGCATGCACCCAGAAAAGTTGGTAACGATGGATGGAAAGTTGTTCCATAGCTTAACGTCGAATAAAAAGTGGGTAGTAACAATATATGAAAACTTAAATTATTTCTTTCGGTTTGAGACTTTTTTAATGCATCGAAGTGTAAAAATTACCAGATTTGTAAAATAATTACTTTACTAATAATTCCACAGTTTCACCTGGTCGACACGTGAATAAAGTGACGAGGCACATGGTAATGTTGATTTTACTTGATGCGGAAGAATACACAGCTTGCATACAATTGTATATTAAGCACGGCTTCCAAAAGGGCTCATTTTAACGTGAACAGTCTACAATAGCGATTATGACAGTACGTTTACCCCATCACGTACAGCTGAATTTAACGGCTTAGACATTCCTCACAGGTAAAAGCCAGAGAAAATTAAATTACCGAGTGATACTTCCCCTAGGAGACCCAACAAATTATTTCTGAAATACATTCAGAAAATCCAAATGTCAAAACCCAGAAGTAATTTCAGCACCAAGAATTTTGGGCCAATTTTCATTGTAAAGGAATATTCGAAACAAAACAAGCCACACAAGAATAAATATCTGGTCACTAGACGTAGAGAGAGGCGTCTCTTAGCGAGATAATCAATCTATACACTCTAACCTGCGCATAACAGAGTGCGCGAAACTTCGTATCTCAATTCGTTGTTTAAATTGCAACAAATAAATGTATATTATAACATAACGAACAACTAAAACTTGCGCTGCATTATCTGGCCTTGTGATGGGAAGTATTACATTGGGCACCTTCATTGTGAACAGTAATCTCCCTGGATCGTCAGAATGTTTTGCCGCATACAACAGTATAAACTAGCGTACAATTGAGACTTATAAGGGTTCTACAATCAGTAATGAAGCTCTTTTAAGTCTACTGCTCTGACGAGAAGATTACATTTACAAGTGGTGAAAATGGGTGCAGCTTCTTTTTTATGCAGTTGAGACTACTGCAGTGGAATCTGTCAAATGTTCTGTGCTACAAAATACTCTTTGTTAGTGGCTAAGTATTTTTTTTTTTTTTTTTTTTTTTTTTTTTTTTTTTTTTTTTTCGAAAACACAAACACTTTCGTGGTCATTACAAGAGATACTTATCTTAACACGTTCAAGTATTTCTCGTCTCGGCATACAAAACTTTACAGGACAAGAAATGCGATTGTTTAATATTTTGAAGCTAATTTTTATTTAAAGAGCAGTTGGATCATTCTTAAAGTATTAGCGTTGAGATCCATATATACGTGTACAAAGTAATTGTAACTTTGTGTAATTTTGTTGTTTAAAGATGCTGATGATTTATACAGCCACACTAAGTAGAGTGATTTATGCTTTTCAGTTAAGCAAATTGACGTCTTTTATCTATGCATCCCAATGTGTGTAAATTACCCACCGAAATATATTACACGAATAGATGACTTTATGATAATCCATTCTAGTTTTACAATTGTAATATCCCTTCAGCTATCTTGAAGAAAACAAAACAGGCAACATCATGTGATTGATTTTAACGCCAAAGAGATCTAGTAGTTAGTACGATTGCCGTCCTTTCGGGCTACAAATATAGCTGAATTCTCCATTATGGTAACTCAAAAATGCTAAATAGTATGCCAACGTATTTGGCTGTTCGTAATTTGCTCAGAGTTGTCAAACAATAGCAACGTAATTACCCTCCAAATTTTTAGGACGTGCCTCTATATAAATGGCATATCTCCTGTCAAACTGTATGTCTAATATATGGATGAGTTTTAAACAATCCAATACTATGTGAAAAAATGTAAACATTTAGAGCTAAATAATGCAGATATTAGCCATTCCGGTGGGCATGTGGGGCATGACAGTAGACTACCTGGCACAGAACTGCACATTTATGGCCCAAGAATAATATTTGTGTTAAAGCCCTTTTTATAATTTCACAATTCATATTATTGCTGTCATCGATTTATAAGTAAGGACGTTATAAAAAGTTTTCACAATTAAATTCAAAATCTTCCCTAAATTAGGTTAAAAAATATTTGTATTTTTTTATTTTATTTTGTGACCCGTTTGTCATTAAGATCTGATAATTGTCTCACAGATAAAACATTGTACACATCTGTAGCTATCCGAAACAACGCAACCATTTACTGACGGTAGTACCTTTATAACGTCATTTATGTTAAACATTTCTGCAAAATATTTTAATAATATCAAATTAGGACAAATACTCAAAATATAAATTGTCCAAAGTAACCTTTCTGAACGTATTTATAATTAAAATATATCCTTACTGCCTCCTTTATAACACCCAGAATTTCATAATCTTTGACATAATTGTAAGACAGAGGGGCATATATGACATATATGACTGTTTTTAGATGTAGGCATACGCTTCATTCCTTTTCTTTGACATGATTTTTAACAATTTCCAGTTCTTCCTTCTACTTCTAATGAATGCATGTTGTCATGGGCAAACCTATCTCTGTGGGATGATTAACTAGGTCATTACTGCAGTAAACACAACTAATTTTCGTTCGAAACTAACTTTATTTTTACTCGTGCCTTATCAGTTACTTCGGTTTTATGAGATAGTTTCAAGGAAACGAGTTTTCCTAAGCATCTCGAGAAATAGTCAACAAGCAAATAAAAATCTAAAGCATACTTTCGTAAGATAACTACATTTAAAAATACTATTTCAAAGGTTGCTGCATTTTCCCATAAGTTGCGAATTTTAAACGTTGGTATTTCTTTCCCCGATAATACATAACTGTGCAATCACTGTGTACAATGTCTCTACCTCATTTACTATGAGTTCAAATTTCATTACACAGTTTGTAAAGTAATTTGCGTATATGGGTAGTACCAGACGAACCGATTAGTTAATGCAAGTTAAAAACGCCCTTGTAATAATTTGTTTGAGTACGAAAGGTATCGAGAAAAACGTCAAGTGAAGTTGACCTGCGGCAAGGTTCTGCCTGGAAATACATTTATTAAAGGAGAGCTACACAAAATTACAGTTTCCACACTCTTTATTCCGTTCTTGTAACACACGATTAACACAACACGTAATAATATCATGCGTTTACAAGAAGTATTCCAGTCTAATTCATGCATTGCAGTAATTTCAACCACGTTCCTAATGACTCCGGAGGGTAGGATACTACGACGGCAACAACTACATGTAAAGATGTCTCTTAACATCGAGGTCTTGAGAGCCGATGAGGGTAAAGCGAGGTGAGTATGGAGCAGCGCCGGTGAGAACGGTGAAAGGAGAAACTGGAGATCCCCGAGAAAACCCTCTGACCAGCGGCATCGTCCGGCAAAATTCCCACATGCAAAAATCCTGGGGCTAATCCACCAGGAATCGAACCCGGTTTTCCCAGGTGGGAGGAAGCAGTCTAACAACCACATCACCGCGGCCCCGGTAAACTCTAGTGAATGCGCAGCTGGGAACACCAGAGATTGAAGGGCGCCGCCAACCTGTCACTTGAATTGCCTCGCACAGTGTTCAAAATCGGCATATTTTATGATACCACTTAAGGCAGATTCCCACCCGCCATCTTGGATTTATGGAATTTTCTCCATACTTTGGAAACACAGTTTTGTATCGTGTTTTTTTTTTTTGGAAAGACAGAGCACAGAGCATTGCCTAGTGCATTGTCTGCGGTCAGTATTTCTTAATTACTGTCCATATCGTCGCCTTTGTAATCTTTCGCAATAAATAACCTCGCGTTTCGCTTCGACAGTTACCAGATAAAAATTAATAAATGTAGCGAAGCTGTGGCAGTTCGATGAAGTTTGGAAAGCTGTTATTTAGGATACGTCGTGCGGGAAATTTCATTACACCCTCTGAAATAGAAGCCTTGGCGAAAAATCCATAAGTCCAAGATGGCGTGTGGGAATCCGCCTTAATGTGTTCCCATTATACGGACGTACGAAAATAAAACACATTTCAGTTGGGGTACGCTCGTAAAATTCACGCACATTAGAAATACTATTTCCGAACCTTCCAGCATAGTTAAAAACTACTTTTTCTCACAGCTTTATTTCAAAATATACGCTTCTGAAACATGTTTAATTATCATAGAGACATTCAGTGAACTTTGCTGCAGACTGTCCACCCAATTAAAATATAGGGCCACCGATTAAAGTCCCATAGTTACTCGCAGCACGCCGAGAAAACGGCATGCCAGTTCAGAGCCTTGCGCATATAGGCTATTCACGGTAAAGCGAGCACTTTTGAGGCCCTAGTTACTTTTCCCTTTCAGCCATATTTTTATCCTCCAACAACTATTTAAAACAAATTTTGCCACTAAAGTAATAATCACAGTGTGTATATCTCACCGCACTCGGAAGTTAACGTCGAAGGCTAAAATAAAATATCCTTATTGACTATTATTCCAAATGAGGGGGTTTCCGAAAGTGCTCACTTTACCGTGAATAGCCTATAGGAATGACGAAGCCCTAATGCGCGTGGTTTTGTCTCCCTGATTGCTTATCGTCCTGAAACGCGCAAAACACTTCCGGGTATAGGCGGCGCCCTTAAGGTGATTCCCCGTCCAGCCAAGGAAAAATCATAAGTTGAGGCGAGGTCTAGTGTCTGCGGTGGCCATGCCACAGACCCACTATGTCTCAAACGCTAATTGATATGAAGGTTACGTATAAGGCACAGTGCTCGCGCTCTATTGTAGACAAGTCCATCGTCACACCGGTAGCACATACTCTGCCGCACTTGCAATGAAACGTTCTCGAACAGCCACGGGAAAGCTGCGTCAAGGCAGACATGGCAGTAGTTAGGATTCAACCAGCGTGGTAGTAAAGGCCCGTAATGGTATCCACGCACGTTCACACTGATATAAGCTGTTCACGATGAAGTGAGCACTTTCGAGGTCCTAGTATTTTTTTTTTACACATCAGTCATATTTTAAACCTCAGCCAATTTTTTAAAAGAAATATTAACATGTGATTAATAAACAAAGTGTATGTACTTCACCGGACTCCAGAGTAAACGTTTAGGGAGACAATAAAATATGTCTAAAGGCTGTTTACGATAAAGTGAGTACTTTTGAAATCAACCATAGAAAAAATTCTCTGCCCCTGCTTGCATATATTCTAACGGGCGCGCTGAGTGACATGCGTCCAGTAAAGTTGGTAGCGATAAATGGGAAATAGTTCCGTATATTAAGTAGAATAAAAAGTGTTAGGTTACCGTTTATGATAACTTAAATTATTTCTTCACTCTAAATCTGAATCAGTGAGAATGTCACTGTTTCAATCAGTCAGGCTTATCTGACTGATACAACAGTCACTTCAGTGAATTTAACTGATGAACCAGGGGAAAACAATGCCGTATTTCCTTCACTGATTGATTCAGTGACATTTCCCACTGATTCGTCAGTCATTTTTTCCACTCTTTTCTCGGTGGTTTATTTTTTGATTAATGGACCAGTGAAACAACTTGATCCGTCTCTAACTATTTCTGATTGATGTATCAGCGAAACTGCGTGTAGAAATGGCCGTCGAACATTGTTTAAAAATGGCCGTTAAACAACGAGTATCAAGTGAACTAACAGCGAACAAACGAAAAATACCAATACAAAATACTTTTATGTTTTTCGTCTTTCGAAACGCAACTTTACTAAGTAATATGAACACACAGCCTTTCATTCCGTTTCTACGTCTTTCATTTCGATTACGTGTAATCAACACAGCGCTCTGGTTGAAGATTTAAACTGCATCTGATGTCGTGAAGAGAGTGCACTCGCCTACTATTTGTTTAAAAAATCGTTAACGATACCAATTCAACCAAACACGAGAAGTATGAACATGCAATGTCAAACTACAAGATTAAGCAGCAAAACTATAAGACATAATTTATTTTCCTTGTGCAATTTCAACTTGGCGTGGTAGCTTGGATTCAACAAAAGTAATATTTAATTCGCCACTGCATTCGGCCGTCACTTATTCAATCAGTGCTACTGTTTGACGTCACTAATTCAATCAGTGAAATTTTTTCACTGAATCAATGAGTGGTTTTCCAGTGATTCTAAGTGGAGCCATTTTCACTGATTAGAGTAGTCGAATTTCACTACGAATCAGTGGTTTCCCAATGATTCGAATTTAGTCTCTTACACTTCCTGATTTTTTAATGCATTGAAGTGTAAGAATGAGCAGACTCGTTAAATGTTTACTTTTCTAATAATTCCACAGTTTCACTTGTTCGACGCATGAATGAATTACAATGTTAACCTTACATAAGGCGGAAGAATACACAACGTGCATACACGTCGATCTTAAGCAGGGCATTCAAAAGTGCTCATTTTATCGCGAACCGCGTGTAGTGTATATTATTCCAAATGAGAGGACTTCAAAAAGTGCCCACACCACAGCGAATAGCCTATACACACGGACATGGGTTGCGTTAAGGTTCTCAGGAGTCCACAGGTAGATGGATGTTGGCGACAGCCAGCCTCGAACTGTGAAGCCGGCTCGTGTCAGCACACAGCACGCACTTGACAGTATTTCGCTGATACACGGCATGCTGCTGTTGGAGCCGCTTGCGGGACTGTATTCGGCGAGGTAGATCAGTGGATATGAGACTATGGTTGCTGCACCAACTCGTGCACTGGCGCGCGCCGTGTGAACTATCTCTTGCTACGAAGCAGGTCTGAAGAGCACGCTTCACCTGCCATATTGAATTTATTATTTATTTCTCCCTAATTCAAATTTAAGAGGATTTCATATGAAAAACTGCGACAATAGAAGCTTACCTATTTGCTCTGCCCATACTAACGCATACAACATTTTACATATTAATTCATCTTCTCCTTTTAATGACAACCATGGAACACCTATTAACAATCTGATACAGAAATCCGCACAGAAATATGAAATGTAATTCTTCTATAATGAAACATTTTCACTATTTACCCTGACTCTTCTGTTATGACACTAAAACGAATAATTTGTGTTTATGGGATAATACTGCCTCTCAAGCCCGGCTATAGCTGGTTTGCATTTCATTGTGTACTTTTGAAATCAACATTTGAAAAAAAAAATCCTTGGCAGTTGCTGCATGTATTTTAAAAGAAACACTTGCTTCGCGCTGCCAGTGATGGTCACACAACACGAGGTAGGTCATTAACTTACTGTAGTATTAACAGAGCAACGCTTAAACTCCTGGCCACTGAATTTATATACTCCTACTGGCAGAAAAGGTGAAGCAACTAGAAGGAACTGTACAAAATGGCCGTAATTCAGTACACTTTTTTACATTCACTGGATGTACGCCATTGGTGTGGCTATGATTTATAACGTTCGAAATGGCTACCAGAGTGCATTTCATCAGTAGAATCTCGCAAATTCAGTGAGACGTAATTCACGGTTCTATGCAAACTCAAGCATAAACTCATTGTTCATTGGCTGCTGCCTCAGTCAACGACGAATTCTGCCGGGGGATTCGACGCTTTCTTTCTCGTTGGTTTGTCGTTGGCTCAGAATCCCCGAGGCCATGTCTTAAAAACTGTGATCCAGAATCAAATGCGACTTTAATGTACACTTCTTTGGAATTTATAGTATATTTGTAGTACCTTCAAATTTATCGAATCAAACATTGAAAAAACACCCCATGTATGACGTCTTTGGTTGTTTCCTAAATATGTTACGTATCACAAGCGTTTTATGCTTCTGTTATCATGAAAGTATCTAATTTTTTACTAAATAGAACTTAAGCTTACATTTATCTGTAAATAATAATGTTATAATTAGCATTAACGAAACAGAGAGAAAAGGCCTAGTAAGAAACAGTTGTTATGGAAAATTATCTTACTTTAAATGCGCACAAAAATGGTGCGTTGCCCCCATGGTGTAATTTTCTATAACTGGTTACGCTTTGTTTGCATGAGACGGAGGAATAGTCTGAAAGCAGGACTTTAGCAGGGCTTCAGAAAAGTTTACGTCCGTAGTTATAAGGCGCGTATGTATGTGACGGGTCAGTCAGTTAACCCCTTAACGTATTACCCTCCCGAGTACACTCCTTCACGCCTGGCATGTTGCAGAGTACGCCAGGTCATGATCAGTGCTGTGCGTCAGAAACTAGCACCAACAGGGCATTGCCTTTCCCCAAGCAATGCTATTTTCTTCTGCTGACACGTTAGTTATTTCATAATTGGTTGCTTCTTGTGCCATAGATCGATTGAAACGCTTTCGAAAACGTCACAAGTTATAGGAAATTAGTAAGTACTCCGGATTTTCGCACGTGCGGAACGATGCCGCTGGTCGGCGGGTTTTCTCGGGGATCTCCCGTTTATCCCACCCCTTCATTCCGGCACTGCTCAATACCTCGCTTCACCCTCATCGACTTTCAAGACCACACTGTTGAGAGCCGCCCAAATATCTTCACTCACCCACTCACTCAAAAGTACTATTCACCCCATAAATTTCTTCTCTTGCAACATCTGAAACTATGAGTTAATGTGTACGTCAAGGGGTCAACACAGTGTTATGCTCGGCCCCGTTGTGCACCACCTGTCGAAACAATATCTGTGAAGGAGGCCACAGGAGAGTTTTGTAAACTACCAAATCATAACATCGAGCCGGAGTGGAATGTATCAACTATCATAGAAATGCGCAAAGAATAACAGACAATGTGGGTCCAGCAGACGTCAGGACATTCCTGTATAGTTACAACAAACAACGAACAGACTCCGCCTCCAGTGCACAACGGGAGTCAATCAGAAGGGATTGCTTCAATCCACACTCGTGGAAGGGCGCGAAGAGAGGACTGGGCTGCGAGAGCTGTCAACGACACATTCGGCGATTGTGAACGGGCTGGTCAGCTGCGGGACCTGGCACGGCGAAATCCGACCTCGGAGCGACTAGTCCAGAGTGCCAGACTCAGGTGAATTTCCTCTCTTCCATGTGTTCTCTCTTAACCTTCCCCTTCCGCCTTCATTACCCTTGGCCGCTTGTCTGTATACTGGTAACAGTCTGTAACTGTTTGAGATGTTCAGTAAATGCTTTACGTGCTCTTTAAATAATTATTCTCCTTCTCAGTTTATCCTACTACCTACTCCTATCCCTCGTTAATAGGGGTAGTGAAATTTCGCGAAAAGATTTCAAGACAAGTTATACTTCAAAACACTGTAGGTTCGTTTACCTACCATGATTGGTTAAATTCCTTTTTGACACGTGTTAACTGTCTGTACACGAATCACGTAGATGCCGTGCCTATGTATGAAAACGACTTCTCAAGCAGACAGCATCCAATGGCAATAGACAAATTACTGTCGGTTGCTTATAGTACTAAAGCCTACCGTGTACTGATATTTTTATTCGCGAAAAGTAACTAGCTCTATTCATTAACATACTAAGTTTATACTTCGTATTATCATTAGACAGTATTACTAGTGCTTTTTGGAGTTTTACGAGGGTCGCATTTTGCGTAGACGCATTGGACGTAGACGCATCTTGCAATTGCCGTGTATTTGGGGAATTCCAATGTCACAGAGACTCGATGTTGGAACCAATACGTAACAGCACCCCACAAATTGTGAAGGTTCCGCTCCGTCAAAACCGTAGACTAAAGACGAGGTATACCGTACATTTGTCTTCTGCGTATGTATTCAAACACTGACCTACCACAAATGAACACAACTGCCAAAGTGACGTGGTCAACAGTGATGAACGTGTTTGTTCACATCGTAATTGTCAAAATACAAGCACATTCATATTAATAAAATACTTTGACTAACTTGAATTTAATCTAACTGAATTTAGAGGAAGTATACAAATATCTCAAAGCACTTGTTTACTAGACAGTGTTTCAACCTCAAATCTAATCTACGCCATTTTTGCTATAGTCTTTTCGCGGTTTCTTCACACTTTTTGAATCAAACCTTCGAAAAATCACCCCGCGTATGACGTGTTCGGCTGTTTCCTAAACATGTCGTGTGCGAAATCACCGCTGGTTTGATGGTAGCTGCTGTACACGTTAAGTATGAAATTCAGTACAGAATATGTAAAGTGTGTAGAGAAAACATGCGTAGTCAGATGCTGGCAGTTGGGGCAGTTGTCGGCGTACAGCCGTGCTGCAGATGCAAATCTACAGTTAAATGCACTCGTAGTAATTTCCTTGACCCCGGATTAAACGTTTGTGCACTGCACTGCGTCTGTCGCAACACTGACCTCGTCTCCGTAAACACTGCTATCGCAAAGAATAAACGCACGCCATTATAATGCCATTTCGTTTTCATATCGTTTGCCTCGATAGCTATTGGAATCACTAGTTTTCCTGTAAAAAAAAACGCTTTTTTTACGTTATAGTCATGTGGTTATGTCCGTAGATTCAATTGAGGTGAAACTGTGTACTTAGGACGCATGCTAATTTATTATACGTTCACATACTGTGGCGTCGATGCGAAAGCATAACTTATTTAGATGAAACCTTACTTGTTCTAGTTTTTGAAGTAGTGGAGAGATTAAAAACATCCCTTCTACTTCAAGGTATAGTATTTAAACAACTTTCACTTGCTATGTTAGGAGATCGTGTTGCTAGATTAAAGTGTCTCCTAGATTGCCTGTGTACTTCTGAGTTTAAAACATGTGAGATATTTCATAGTCAAAAGATTTCTCGTTGTGTACGTCATTTTTTCATATTAATTAAAATTCATGAGACCAAACTTACAATAAAAAGAAAATGAACCGCTTGGCGACGTTAAAATCGTCTCATAAACTATAGAGAAGTGTTAATTTCCTTACAGAAATTTATTTGTATGAATTTCGTAAATCTGTATTAATACTGGGAAGAAAAGTTCTAATAAAATCCAACAGGTAGTCAGTTGTAATCCTGTGGAGTTCAGCTTATGCAACTCGTCCCACAGTCGAGTTCCACAATTTGCAGTACAGACGCGAAGGCATTCCGTTGCTTGCTGTTCAGTTATCGCGCTGTGGATGCCTGACCAATCAATTTTCTGTGCGCATGACTGCCAGCTAATTGAAAAAAAAGTGAGTCTCGGGGAATCCGCGGGAAAACAGACTCAACCCTGGCAAAAAAAAAAGTAACGTGAAGCCCCGAGCTAAAATTTCACATGTATGTGATCGAGTCACACAATTTTCGAAACTGGCAAGCTGTAACCACGTAAATTATTTTGCAGCCTACCAGGCTGATACTTCCGACACGCACTGGATAGTACATCGATCAACACTCGAGTGACGTTGTAGAGAGTAGCCTATGGCACGGCGGGTCCTTGGCGTCAGTACCAGCCGATATAGGCTGTTCACGGTAAAATGAGCACTTCTGAAAGCACTCCTACTTGAATGCATGTTCTGCATTCTTCCGCCTTATGTAAAGTTAACCTTATTACCATGACCCCCATCACTTTATCCATGCGTCGGTTAAGTGAAACTGTGAAATTATTATAAAAGTTAATATTGTACAAATCTGTTCAATTTTACACTTAGGTGCATTAAAAAAAATAGGACGCGAAGTAAATTATTTAAATTATCACAAATGGTTACCTATCACTTTTCATTCAACCTTAAGATATGGAACTACTTTCTCTCCATCGGTATCGGTTTTACTGGGCGCAAGTCACTCAGTGTGCCGGTTAAAATGTATGCAAGCAGGAGAAGTTACATTTTTCTAAGGTTGATTTCAAAAGTGGTCACTTTGCCGCGAACAACCTTTAATTTTTTTGGCAATTGGGCAAAGACGAATTAAAGCATCGCAAAAACATTCTTTCAAATCAGTTTTGGGTTTAAAAAATGCATGTTATTTCCGGCAGGGTCAACGTGAATGTAAAATGTCAAGAGAGGCTGGCTGCCCTTTCATGATTTAAGACGGGCTGCTGGATACGGGAGATCACAGGCACTCCCCACGTCTGGGTTGGGCTCGTCACATTTTTCTCTTGACCAACATCGTGCTGAAAATTTACCAACTCACCGATGCCTGGAGCCAGTCTAAGGACTTCTGCCGAAATATTTTCACTGGGAACCACTTACCGTGTACATAGTGAAATTAAGCCATCATAAAAAGCAATGATTATCAGTTGAGCATTTTTCACTGCTTTACACTGATTGGGCTCCATTTTCACTATTTCAGCTTTAGAGGGTGTACTTCACAATGGATGTACTAGTAAACTAAGCCTTTATCCGTGTAACAATAAAGACGTATCTATAGTTGTCTATGCCCGTGAACGTAACAATATCTGAGTCTCAACTTGAATGACACAGCATTAAGGCATACAAAATTACGGACTGCAACAACCAGAGTGCCGTAAACACATCTAACTGGAAGTTATTAATACAATATAGATATTATCTCATCCAATATTGAAATTTAAAAGATTTTCATTCGTTGCACATTATTATTTTTACATGATCAATTATCTCTATAAATTTATTTTTTGTCAAAGTAAGTACGGTGTATTCTTTCGGTATTAAAGTAATTTGTATTTCTATTCTAGTTCATTAAAATGCAACGTTATTTATAAATTAGTGTAAGCGTACTTTCTGAAGTAGTGCATGAATTTCTATCTTAGTTTGTTTTAGGAATTGGTGGTTGACGCCTCTTTTTCTACGGTTATTTTATATTTGGATTTTTGTGGACGCAAGAATGTATAAAAACTGAAACATTTTCCCCTCTATCATCGTAAAATGAATATTGGGACCTAGTTCAAGGACACAGCATGTCTTAAGGCACAGGAGAGCCGAACAGTGCCGTGACGCCAAAGGCTCACGTGTAAACCAGTCATCCAATCGCATACCCATCGACGTAATTTATTTATTTATTGGGGAATTCTCTGCTGCCCGAGGGCTTTGATTTGTCTAAGGAAGCATTACCTAGTAAGTCGATAGAGTAGCAAACTTTCAGACTCGCATTCGGGATGACGTTGGTTCGAATCCCGGTCGGGCCATCCTGATTTGGGTTTCCATGGTTTCCCGAAATCAGTCCAGGCGAATGCTGTAATGATTCCTTGCTGCACGTCATGGCCGGTTCCTACACTCTCCTTGCTTCTCTGAGAGACTTGCTCCGTCGCTAGAGACCTCGTCTCAACGAAACATTAAGGTGATATTTCATTTATTTAAATTTGGGTATATGGAAGAGCTTTCAAAAAGTGCCTCTTTAATGCAGTTTTTAGTTGTCAAATCATTATAGTTTTCAAAATGTAACACTCAAAAGACTTAATTTCCCGAAATCTGCAGCATACTAGGCTTTGCTCGTAGACATTTTTTCCCAATTAATTTGCATCTAATGCAATCTGTATGGAGTGCAGAACATACTGAGTCAGTATGAGTGCGATTTATAAACAGCTGAACGAGTATTGGCACTCCTGAATTTTGGTTGAGAATAGGGGTCAGACTCGTCGTAAATATATTTTTGTTCGTTCAAGCGAAACTGTTAACATTCATTAAATAAATATTTTGAACCATAAACTGTAGAGGAAAAGTTTTTTTTTTTTGTTCCTTTCGTAGCTTGTTACACAAATGCAGTATGCAGCGCTTAAAACTCTTATTCAACACTTTGAACCTGCCTATAACACTCTTGTGTCGGAATTTGAGTGTTATATTTTGAAAACTATAGTGATTTGACAACCAACAACTGCATTAATGGGGAATTTTTCGAAACCTCTCTCCGGTAACCAAATTCCGAAAAAAAAGAAAAAGAAAAAAGAAATATCACCTTAAGTACTGCCAACCATCTAAGGAAATATAACGTATTCACGGTAAAGTGAGCACTTTTTAAGGCCCTGATACATTTTTCCTTTAGTCAGATTTCTATCTTGCCGCCACTTTTTAATATAAACATTGCCATGTGACCAATAAACATAGTGTATACATTCCACCACTCCCAAACTTAACATCTGAAGCTGTCATAAAATATATTTATTAGTGGTTAATACTTATTGGAAGGACCTTAAAAAGTGCTCACTTTACTGTGAATAGCCTATAATTATTTGGACAGTACCAACCACGCGTAAACTATTACTGCAGATAAATAATTTCGATAAATGCAGAGTTTTTTATTCCAGCAAAAGAAATCAATGGATTCAACAACTGCATGTTTTGGTTTGCAGCACAAACCTATTTTTCATATTCACGATGGATGAGCTGTTGCAATGGTCATAGCAACTTTCAGGAGCATAATTTATGACAGTTCTTGTTGACGCTGCATACCTTGTGTGGCATTATCCTGTTCATCTTAAACTCACATTTATCGTAAAATTTGTCGTCTGCTCCAAGTGTTTAATTTTATCGTCATCACTCTCAAAAGTTTTCCTCCAACTTCATTCCCAAGCTTCTCCTCACTTAGAATATCTAACGAAATTTAGCGTTTTTCTTGTAACAAATAGGTAAGAAAACGATGTCAAACACAACCAATTAATACTAACTACTGAAAACATACCGTATAAGTTAATTCCATGCGTTATATTTACACAAAGTCAATTTCAATTACCCTGGCGAGCTTGTATGCACTAGTTTAAAAATTTTCTACTACTAATGCTTAAACTTCGCCCTATTTGTAAATTATATTCACTGTCTAATTTACATCCAGTATCAAACATTTGAAGATTCATTATATTTTCTAGGCTTTCCATAGTTCTATTTTTGTATGGCTTGAAAAATAATAGTTTATTGGCGTGATCATACAATTAACATTCGAGAAGCTTTGGTAACCAAAGCAGCAGAAAACTATCAGAAATAATCTACTCTTCTACTGTTCAAGGTCTGGATTGTTTGACATAACCGATAGTACAGAAACTTTTTACTCCTGCACTTAGCTTGAAATTACACCAGAAGAAAAATATATATATGTTCGTTAAATGGAATAGAAAGAAAGTTCAATTCCCTACCACAGATTATAGAGGCGAGACTCAAGTTTTTGTCACAGGCAACTATTGACCAAAACGTAAACATTGTTTCTTGTCAAATGAACTGTATTTTCCAGTGGACAAATGAATGACTTCACAGCTTCCAACAAAATATTTATTACTGGAAATTACTCCATATGACGTCCTACAAATACGTGTGATATACTTCTTTGTATTTCCTGGCCAGGATCACCCGAGTAGGTACTGAAGCTCTACTTAATAGGATTTTATTAATTTTCGCCTGTTTTTTCTTCTTAAAAGCGTCTTTAGCTTACAAAATCAACTTGTGGTTGAAGCGTTCTTGCCGACTAGCTATGGTCATAACTCTCATAAGTCTGGTTCAGTTTCTTTATTACTGAGCTCGCCTCAGCTCAAGATCGACGTGCGGAGTAGTTATATTTATGACTAGAAACATGCAAAAGTCGCGTAATTATTTTGCATTAGGCTGAACTTCACAGTACTGTATATACTTGACCCGGCATCGTTTTTTCCGTAGATTTAATGTCACACCTTTTTTTTTTTAACTGAACTGCACGTGATTGGAGCACACAGTTGTGAAGTATTCATTAACTGGCGTAGAGTTACCCAGGGCGTGTTAAATAAAGTTTGGTCCAATGACAAACACATTGCAAACGCACACGTTTTTGAAGTTTAACATGTCCTGTAATAATAACGAGAATTTTGCAGGTCTCTATGGTCAGATGTCGAATCCCTGCAAAATGCAGCGACGCCACTAAGAGGCGATGTCGCCTATGCGGGCGTTGACGTAAAAGGAATATGGAGGTGGAAGAGAGAGATTGAGAGACGAAGAAAGAGAGAGCATATGACCGCTGCGCAATAACTAGGGACGGGTGTTTTTCGCGAACATATTTATGGCAATGCTAGACTTCAAAATCCTACGTTCACAACCACAACTTCCTTTGGTTATTGGCCGCGTGTCTACGAGAGAAGTCATGTTCTTATTTGACTGGGCCAGTTGTAATTAAGTTCTCCGATACTAAAGTCGATGATTCGCGGAGAGACACTCGAGACACGTGAAATTTAAAATCATCCAATCACGAAAGTGCATATGAACTAAAGTGTTTTGGAGTATAACTGGTCTTGAAATCTTTTCGTGAAAAACACCTGTCATTAGCAATAACCAACTTTCGTGTGCCAGTATTACATAGCTTTTTGTCATTAGAACTGCCAAAACTACTCGACCTGGACAAATTGCAAGCACACATTATTTCTTCCTTTGAAATCTTAAGTTAAGTTTCTCATATAGGCAGTTTAAGGTAAAATGAGCACTTTTGAAAGCACTGATTAAGATCTACTTGTATGCACATTGTGTATTCCTCCGCCATAGTAAAATCAACGTTACCAAGGGCTTAATCACTTTATTCATGAGCCAGTCAGGCGAAACTATTAAATTATTAGGAAAAATTGTTTTACAAATTTGTTTATTCTCACATTTATATGCATGGGGGAAAAACGGAAAACAAAATAAATCTTTTCAATGTTCCGAAATGTTTAGCTAACTCTTTAAATTCAACATTAAAGTATGGAATTAATTTCCCCTCCGTCGTTACCAACCTTACTGAGCGCTTGTCAGTTTGTGGCCTCGTCAAAATACACTAAGGCGGGGGCAGTGACATTTTTCAAAGGTTGATTTCAAAAGTGCTCACTCTAAAGTGAAGAGCCGGGCGGCGGGACGCCGAGGTGGCACTGACCTGCGGTGGCGGCTGCGGCAGCAGCGTCCTTGTAGCGGGCGTCGCGCGGCGACACCAGCGAGAAGGCGCTGTGGCGGTCCGCGCAGCTACTGGGGGCGGCACTGGCGGGGGCGGCAGCGGCGGCCAGCGGCGGCGGCGAGTCGGCGCTGCGCACGCTGCGGATTAGGAACGACCGCGGCATGCCGTCTGCGGAAACAACCAACAGACACACCCTTACCGTCTGGAGGCGCTACCACGTGGATGACACAAGAGGTGCATGAATACACGGGTCAAGTTTTAATTAAGGGGAATCACTAGTAAAAGAAAAAAAAAACTATCGCCCAGTTCATGTCTGGCCATAAGCGAGCAATGCGGCAAACGTTCTCAAGACTACGATACTCATTCTGGGAAAGTTAAATTTCTCGCAAATCAGATATATAACATTAGGGAAAGTCAATAAATGAAATACAGATGCCACTTGGTATACGCTGTTCACGGTAAAGTGAGAACTTTTAAAAGCCCTCTCATTTGAAATGATAGTAAATAAATATATTTTATTTTAGCCATAGACGTTAACTACAGCGGGCGGTTGAATATACATGTGTTTATTACTTTCATAGCAATATTTAATTTAAAAAATGTGGTTAATGGATAAAAAATGGCTGAAATAATAAAGTGTCTAGAGCCTTAAAAGTGCTCAATACACCGTAAACGACATATTCCTATCTCGTTTTCCTTAAGGCATCAGCGCAGATAACATTTTAGGGCCATATTTTAACATTTTCATCACTTTTCTCTTTTAATACATTTAATACGATAAAAATACAAATTGGCTGCTATATTTTTTTTCTGCAACCGTATTAGCGCAAACACTGATAGCACAGACAAAACTGTACCACAGTCTGAACTTGAAACAGTGAGAATTGAGCAAAATCAGAGAAAAAAAGTGAAAATTGAGCAACTGATAATCAGTGACATATAACTAATCAATATAGTGGCCGAATTACACTGATTTATTTGTGGTTCCCTGAATGTCAAGAATTCCACTGCCATTAGTCACTTGTTCCCAGATAATTTTCTTGATTCGCCAGTCGGAAGCAGCTTATCAACTGGCTTTTGGTGAATATTATTTCACTGATTGAAATCACTGATTCGAACTTAGAGTGTAGGGAGTACCCTTAACTAACCGTACAAACACAGAAAAGTAACCACTTTTAAAGAAAATTTGCTGTGTTTTGTTCATCGGCTGATTAAACACATTTTAAATATTCTTGAGTGAGGAGGGGGGGGGGGCTACAAGGAAAAATAACAATATACTTTGGAGGGAAGCCTCCCTGCTAATTTTTTTGTAGTCACCGTAAAACAAATTTTAGTGGCCACGATAGTATCGTGATTATAACTAAATAATTTTGTGTTCCCAAAAAAGAAAAACGGTTAATTTGGCAATGTAATTACCAACAAAATTGCTGTCGTTGGGACAAAATATTTTATCTTCTTCCAGTTTTCCAGTAACTGCATAAATTTGTACCTTCGCAAACAATCACTGAAAAGTATGGAAAATAGCTTCACATTATATGATGTTATTAATTAAGACATATTCAGAATTTTCTTTGTATAATTTATTGGTTAACAATTTTTCTTTCGAGAGCGATGTCGTTAACAGCATGTAGGTCTTAACGTCTCATTGACAGCGAGGTCATTAGAGATGGAGCAAGTTTCTCACAGAATCAGGGACGGAGAAGGAAATTGCCATGGTCTGTACACTGTAAAAAAACTTCTGGCAAACTTCCTAAAATGTAATGCAGTTTGTAACCTGTACATAGAAACCTGAAAAATTCGTGGATTCATTTTGGACCAAGCTAGAATTCGAAACACGTGTGTTATATAACTTTGACCATTGGTCCGCACGGTGTTTGACACCTTCTGGAGAACGAATGCCCAATCGTCGCCTTCCACTGTGGCAGCAGACAACCAATGTATAGTTGATTTCAGCATTACGTGTACGTAAGACTGTAGAGCCTAGCGTACGGGTCATTTAACTCGCGAATTTTTCGTGTCTCTACCTATAGTGTGTATGGAAATAGTATTACGTGTCAGGCTGAAAATATGGGAACGCTTAGCATTGGTAATATACAAAGTTGGGGACTTCCCTACACATTTGAATCTTTCCTGAGCAACTGTAAGAACGTTACCATGCATGTATGGGTAAATATTTTACCATAAGCGCTTTGTCACTGTACGTATACACTGATATGGCAAATTTACAAAGTGTAGCGTTCACCTGGAGTGATTTAGGTAAACAGAAACCTGAAATGAACGGATGGGAAATCAAACCCGGGTCCTTCCGGATTCGAGTACTTCAAACTACCACTGTACCATCTCGCCAAGACTTTATTAATTAATTGTAACTTGCAGTGGATTTCCTTGGTTTTGTACACATTAACAGTAGGAAGTAGTCGAACAATGAATTATTTATATTTCTAGCAGTTTCACAGAATCGCTTAATCAACGTTATGGTTAAAAGTAATTATAACTATGGCTGGCATTTAATTGAGTATTTGAAGTCAACGACTGAAAAGAGTTCCAGTTCCTACACGCATACATGAATTAGGCAACGATATAGTAATACACATTCTGTCTATGAAACTGGAGCTCTTTCCCCTTAATCTGGACCAATCGTTTGCTGTATTTTTAACATCACGAATTTTTTTGATAGACTGAAGGCATAGCTTTCAAACTTACGTAAATTAATTGTATTAACAGATTACTCAATAACAGCGGATTACAATATCCGAGCTGTTGTAATCCAATGCAGGGATTAATCCTTAGACGATTAATGGTTGACTATGTACAAAAATGTGTATTTTAAAATGTTATATGTTATCTAATTCGTTATTAAACATGCTCTGTTGCTATAAAAATGAAATAACGCTTCAGAAGCGAACGTAAATTGACGTTGTATAAAGTTTTACAGAGTAGAAAGCTATACAACGTTTATACCAGAGAACAGCTGCTGTACAATGTAGTTATATTTGGTTAATAAATTAGCTTTATTTTGCATTGAAAGTAATATACTATGTACCTACATATTTAACTTGTAGCTCTGGAATTAATTCTTCGCTTACTAAACGAAATTATTGCATGTCCCTGATTGCTATTTATTTTGTTGGTCATATATCATTGATAAAATTGTTAAGTAGCTAGCACCATCTTAGTAGTGCCCGATAAACCATGCTGCGCGCGTCTGCTGACATCAAAGTAGATAATACTACAACCTCTATTTTGCAAATTATTCTATAGATTTCACGTTTCAAGTTGCATGGAATATGTTGTACACGAAAGCGTAAATTTAGTTGAACTAAAATATTAAAAAATGTTATTAATGGAATAGGTAATACCCGTAAGTATTACTCAGGGTTTCATAAACAAACCAAAATTTGTGCTACACCTATCGCAATTAACTGTTGTTATTTTTGCGTATGTCTGTATGATTTGTGTAAACATTTGTCTCAATACGCTAATTTGAGTTGTTTGAAAGATCCTTGTATGGGGGTGAATGATTAAGTGAAATATTTTAAACATACTACATTGCTACACTATGTCGTTACCGAAAACGACGACGACTGTGATGACATAGTGTAGCAATAGATAATGCTCGAAATATTTCACTTAATCAATAGACTAATATATTGTAATTCCTTTTCTACATAGCGGATAAATAGCATATTAGTCTAATATGTGAGAGATCGGGAAAAAACATTTCAAGAGACTGGTGCCGTTGTTGGCTCAGAGGTTTAGACTCAGGCCTCCTAACTCTAGGGTCCCCACTTCGATTCCAGGCCCCGGGAATATTTCCAACCTGTGGCTATTTTATGTGGGGAATGTGGCGGACACTGACGTGGTGGGAAATTTTATTCTGGAGTTCTTCTGTCTCCCCCTACACTATCCGCCACACCCAACGTCTTCATTCCAGCTCTGCTGTACTTTCGTCTCCTCAATTCTTCTGGCCGAGGACGAGAATACTAGGGGTGGTGTGTGTACATTTCAAGGAACTGCATCAGCATTTGCTCTGAATGTGGACGGAGACCTTCTCGGAGGGGGCCGCGGTGGTGTAGTGGTCAGACCACTCGCCTCCCATCTAGGCGGACCGGGCTCGATTCCCGGCGGGGTCTCTAGAGCATTTTCGCTTATGGAAACCGTGCCGGACGATGCCGCTGGTCGGAAGGTCCTCTCAGGGTTCTCCAGTTTCTCCCCGCGCTCCCTTGCATTCTGGCACTGCGCCATACTCACCTCATTTCACAATAATCGGCTCTCAAGACCTCGGTGTTAAGAGAAGCCCAAATCTCCTCACTCTTGGGAACGAATTTTTCTCGGGGGGCGGGGGGAGGAATAAGCCACTAAATAACGGGACCAATTTGAGCACACGATCTCCAGAACGCGACATTATGGATAGATTCAACTTCTCGTCGACGGGGCTGTCACAGATGGAACCAGATTTTTTGTGGGCAAGAACGAAAGGGGAAAGGAATGGGGAATGCCCTGTATCACGGAACCAGAGACGGCACTCGCCTGGTGCGATTTCTGAAAATCACGACGAGCCGAAATCCGAATGACCGGACCGGGAATTGAACGCGTGTCCTCCCGACTGCAAGTTCAGCGTGTTGCCGCAGCTCCACCTCTCTCGATGCCCTTAATGCGACGCAGACATGTTAACCGCATGGACAAACACCTGTTAACACGTTAAGCTTTAAAGTCAAGCTGGACCTTAGTCATCTATATCCATACCGCTGCAGGGACACCGTGTTCTGTTGGTCCCTGTTGTCACTTAACGCCATTCTACTAGTCAATACGATACCAGTCTTTCTGTATTGGTCGGCTGCCAACCAATGGTGTGCCGAGTTTACCGTTTTCCCAACTAACTGTTTTTTTCGTATGTAACAGGATGTAGATCCCATCGTGTTGATTTCCGTAGCTATAAAAAATTGTTGTTCACTTACGAAGTTTGCCTATTTATAATCCTTATGAAATAAGAAATGTATGTGTATATACTTAGACCAGTTTTGTTTTTTTATGTGGAAAGAAAAATTCAAACAAGTTTTGCCCGAACCGCATTCGAGTATAGTCCTGAAAGAGTTAATAATATTTATTTCACTAATATTCTTCCACCCAAAAAGAAATACCGCTTGTAACTTTGTAGTTTATATAGCCCAATTTTAATTATTTTTGCAAGGCGTGAAAAACATAGCGGACGTTGCCGAGGATCGATCGGTCTTCTCTTTACGAAGTCGTTTCTCCGTCACATGCATTCCGCCACTGCTTCGTGGTGTACATTGTATTAGTTTGTGCCACTAATGCCGACGATCGCCCTTCTAGACCACCGTGCAAGGGCCTAAGTGGGTACCTTGGCATTACGGATCTCGCTTTTATTTTGCTAATTTCATTAAGATAGCATCATACTCGTTTAACTTCGTGATGTTGATATTTTAATGGTCTCGCTAGCGTTTCGGCGACCACAATAACCAACTCCACAGACGACTGTGTCGAATTTCTTAAACTGCATCTACTGTCGTATTTAAACCACATAGCTAGGCTCATAAATCCTGAGAACAAATTATCTGTGCAGTGGACGCAACCGTGAAATGTTCACATGCTCTTTTTTTCCATGCTTGGCCAACTGCGCGGAAAAGTCACAGCAGTTAGTTCGCCTCGTACACCAGCCTTCTAATGATGGCTCGCTGGAATATCAACAGAAAAGACAAAATTTTATAATGGATGCGTTTCACATTTAAAAAAAAGTGTCGCGTGCAAGCAATTTGATGCTTCACGTCCGTCCAGCTAAAGTACCTAATGTTTTAACGGGTCTCCTCTGACCTATGTATAGAAGACAAGCAAACAATTTCTGTGCGCATGACCAAGTATAGCCGCAATGATTTGTTACGTATTAAAATGTTAGAATATCTGTTACGTGACATATACTTCTTTACAGAAAGTGAATCGCGCATTTCCTATCTTAAAGACTGGAATAGTTACACGTATGTTCACCTTAAAACAGTACCAGTGATTTCAACGAGACAAATGCTACTCACAGAAATTGTACTCAGTAGTTGCTACTGGCTCATAAATTAACACTGGGAATCAGGGAACATATAAGGGACAATTATGGGAAGATCAGTAGAAGTCACTATTACAGTGATATTTCAGTGATTCCAGTGGTGCGGTTTGAAGTTGTTCTGAGCGATTTTCACTTCTTCGACATCAGCGTGTGGAAAAACTCTCCAAGCGGGTTTGATTCGAAAAGTTAACACTTGTGTTCATAATTGTAATATAATTTAAGTGATATTTGTAGGCAGGAACCACTAAAAATATTCTGTAATAATAAGTTTTCCTCCCGAAGTTTTGTACACTGTTTGGCGGTTTAGACAGTCACTTTAAAAATGTTTTTTTTTCTCGTATATTTTCCTAAGGAGTGAGTCAGTAATGTGAGTAATATTAGTAGGGGGTTGAATATTAACTGGGTACAGTTGAAAACCCTACTAAGTTTCTTATTTTACAACATTGTTAGTTCAAGAATGTAAAGGCTATTCACGATAAAGTGAGCACTTTTGAAACCAACCTTCGAGAAAATTCACTGCTCCTACCTGCATGTATTTTAACGGGGGCACCGAGTGACATACGCCCAGTAATGTTGGTAACGATGGAGGAAAAGTTGTACCATATCTTAATGTCGAATATAAGTGTTATCTGAGCATGTGTGATAACTTGAATTATCTCTCTCGCTCTTTGTTTTTTTTTAAATGTAATGACGTGTAAAAGTTACCAGACTTGTAACATATTTTATTTTCCTACTAATTCCACATTTTCACTCGACCGACGCATTAACAAAGTGATGAGGACAATGGAAATGTCAATTTTACATAAGACAGGAGAATACACACGTGCATACAAGTAGATCTTAAGCAGGGCTTTCAAAAGTTCTCATTTTACCGTGAATTGCATATACTGTGTGGCATCAGCTTGGCCAGAATTGTGCACATCGAGAAATGTTCTGCATTCGTAGTCGTCACATTGCGGTCATTAGGAACGGGGTATCGTAGCATTCGCCAACCACCTCCGAGCGTGGGGTCGTTACTTTCGAGTGTCATTAGCAGTTTAATTTAAAAGGTGGCAAAGTGATTGGTGGAGGGAGGGGAATCCGGCAGGGGGAGAGCCTGTGTTTCCGGTGGCGCTGCAGGCGGCGAGTGAATTATTCAGAGCGGATGGCCTGCCAGGGGTGTCGCCTATCTGGGCGGGGAATCTCGTATCTCGGCGCCCTGATTGAACCGACGCGTCTGTCGCGCGCCCGAGGGATACGTCGCCTCTTCTTCTTCCTCTTCTTATCCCTCGCGAATCGCCACTCGAATGATTAACGAACGCCTGGCACAAATCCCGTAAAAACGCGCTCGAGCCGAAAGTCGGAGGAATACGCGAGATACAAAAAGTGTTCTCGTTAAACGAAAAAGTTCTCCAAGTTCGACGACAGTAGTTGTGATATAGTCCGTTTAAGATTACTTCCTATTTTTCCGAAGCGCTGATAAAGTTCTACTTCCAGGATAGTTCTCCGCCTCGTGCTAACAAAGCTTGACCGAGTCTACAAAATTCCACCAAAGGACAGCGCACCGCATTCATGCACTCAGTGTAAAGAAATTTTGCATAAGAACTATTTCTTGCTAGGCATTACGAACGCACCTATTTTCTCCCTGTTTTTATTCGTATTAATTATATTAAATATCATAATTTATAGATAATGTAAGTAAACGTTACATTTTAACCAAAATAAAGTAATTTTATGTTAATTCAATTAATATAACACGCCTTAGATAAATGACATATTTTGAAAACAATCAGGTACGTAATTCATGGGGCGAATTTTCAAAAGTTTTATTTAAAAAGTGTGAAGAAACTGTGAGGTAGACTGTATTTAGTGTGCCTAAAGTTATATGTCCCAGGCAGGGCTCTCCAACAAGCCTTCGTGAAATGGCGAGAGTTTTGCTGACATACACTAAACTAAAATGTTCTTTTATTGAGGGAGGTTTTCTTGCAAGGAGTGTGTTTGTGTGAGTGAAGTAGAAATCAATTAAGCGTTACGGATGACGCCGACCGGCTTAGTGAAAGCGTTAGCGCTAGGGATAGGAAAAATTCGCGAGTTCAGTGACCTATAGGCTAGAATACACAGTCATGTGTATACTCGAGCCTCAGATGTTTGTTCATTGGCTGCTGCCCCATACAGTAGCCAATGTTACTTAACACCTGGCAGTATGGCAAACGTTACTTGTTTCCTTACGAGTCTGTTATTGGCCCAGAGTCGTCCAAGGCGTATCTAATAAACTGCAATCCAATTGCAAAGTCAACTTTAGTGTACACGTGTTTGACTTCTATCTTGTCCTGAAATGAACTCGCGAAAAACTAGTTATCGCGTCAATCTATACGCACAAGCCCCTGAACTAGCACGCGATAAATCCGTCGTGATCGTAGAGCTTCGAGAGTTTGTACACGGCGACCCTGTAATTTTATTGGACGTGACTCTGTAGCAAAATCCAATGCATGACTTTATCGCAGTTTCACATGCGATCGGTTCGTGATATTTTAAGATACGCCAGTCTGAAAAAAAAAAAAAACAGTTTTTAGCAGGGGCTGAAATATTGTTTCCAATGTGCGTGACGTCTTGGAAGTACCAATCAGTAGGGACGCCCGAATTTCACGAAAAGATTTCCGCACATGCTGGATTTCAATACTCTACAGATTCACCAGTAGTTTCATTTTGCTAATAGGTCTTGGGTAGCGGCACCTATTGTTTGCGAAAAGATTTCAGGACAAGTTGTGTTCCAAAACACTTTGGTTGGAAACAACGTTCGTGATTGGATCATTTGAATTGTTACGCATCTTATCCGCCTGCCCTCGAATCAAGGACGGTCAGCATCGGACAAACTTTATTCTGATTGGCTCACACATATTACAGATTATCTTCACACAGAAAAGCGGCCAATAGCCAAAGGAAGGCTGCAAACGTGCACATAGGATATTGAAGTCTAGCCTTCGCGTAAATATTTCGCGAAAAACAGGTGGCCCTAGCCATGGGACTTTATGAGAAGGCATTTTCGTACTTGACGGGCCAATCAGAAAAAAAGGTAATTCCAATACTGCACGTCTGTGAATCGTGGGCTTACGCCTAAATCGTACACCATGTAAATAATCCAATCAAGAAATGGGATCTCAGATAAATTGTTATGAAATACAACTGGTCGTGAAATATTTTCGCGAAATTCAGGTGTCCCTACCAGTCATCGTCTGTTCGTAGGTAAACATATTGCTGACACGTTTAATAGTTTTGTCAAAAAAAGATGTTTTCAAACACGGTGCAGCGTATTCCAAGCGCTAGGCAGGAGACAGTCTTAACAAGTGAACTACAGATAATAAAACTTTTTACCTATGTCAGTCAAAATTGTGGAACACATCTTCATTATTTGGTTCAGTGTTTCCCTCACGTCAAATTAGCAACAACGAGAAAAAAATGCTCAAAAATTTCGTCCACTCGAAGTTTCCAGCGATCCGGGTTCAATCCCTGGCTGGGTCACTCCGGATTTTCGTATGTGGCAATCGTGCCGGACGATGCCGTTGGTCGGTGGGTTTTCTCGGGGATCTGCCATTTCCCCGCCCTTTCATTCCCGCGCTGCTCCATACTCGCCTCAATCACCCTCATCGGCTCTCAAGACATCGATGTTGTCCAAATCTCTTCACTCACTCAAAGTTTCCATTATAGATATAGTTACTTTTTTAACGGCTTACTTAAGAAAATAGATTATATTCATTGTCACATTAAAGTAAAGAGTAATTATTTAGTGACGCGAAAATAAAACCTTTATTTTCTCAAAAATCTAGAATCACAACCAAAAGTGAGCCCGTTATAAATTATACATTTTATTTGTGTGAAAAATAGTATTTTAAGAGGCTTCAAATTATGCGAGGGCACGCAGTCTCAAACGCACAATACGAAACTTTTGCTTAATAAAATCAGTTGATTTCCTAACTCCTGCGACAGTTTACCAGTTTTACGGCAGATGGAGTGTTTTATTTATGGGTTCGTGTAAATCAATTAAATTCTCCGCACATAAGACGGGGCAGACAAAGATGATTGACTGAACAGAGCATGCAGTAGTTACACGAATGTAATATCTCTCACTCGAACACAAGACCGAATTCACAGTTAATTTTTACATTGATCATTAGTTTTATCACATAATATTTTAAGACGTGAAATATCGCCTTATTCCGCGAGCTCTAACAACACATCCCAGCAAAATGACTTCACTAGCGAACAACATGATTGAACTTCGTTTGCCAATCAGCGAATGATAACTTACTTGCCAGCCGGCAGCCTAGCCAATAGGGAAACCTCTCGCAGCACGCGGTAACCGATCAGACGCAAGACACATTCCAAGAACCTCGCGCAGCCAATCAGCAAACGGTTACGCCCACGTACGCCGTTTCGCGTCTGGCTACTTGTCCGTGGTTTTATCTAGCGAAGGCAGGTATAAAGACTGAACCGCATTAAAGTAGATTACCTGAAGTTTCAGGACGTCAGTACATTCATTTCGCGGAAGCAGGGCGCTGCATGGTCACATCTCGGCATTCCCACAAGCCTGGATAGCTTCACGTAGTCATAATTTTGTAATACATGCTATTCACGGTAAAATGAGCACTTTCGAAAGCCCTGCTTAAGATCTAGTTGTATGCACGTGGTGTATTCTTCCGACTTATGTAAGATTAACATAGGCATGGGTCTCATCACTTTATTCATGCGTCGGTCAAATGAAACTCTGAAATTATTAGAGAAGTAAATGTTTAACATATCGGCTCATTTTTACACTTAGACACATTGAAAAAGAAACAGAAAGCGATCGAAATCATTTAAGTTATAACAAATAGTTACCTAACACTTATTATTCGACGTTAAGATACGGAACTACTTCCCATCCATCGATACCAACTTTACGGGGCGCAAGTCACTCAGTGCGCTCGTTAAAATATATGCCGGCAGGGGTACTGACTTTTCACTGAGGTTGATTTCAAAAGTGCTCACATTATCGTGAACAGCCTATAGTAACGTTATAGTCAACTCACGGTTTCTTCAATTCAACTTTTTCTGAAGCCATGCCAAAGTTCTACTTCCAGGATATTCCTCCGCCTCATGCAAACAAAGCTAAACCAAGTATAGAAAATTGCACCAAACGGACAACTCACCGCATTCGTGCTCACTCAGTGTAGTAATCTTCTGCATAAAAAACAATTTCTTACTAGGCATTACCAACACACAAATTTTCGCACTGTTTTCATTCATATTAAATATAAATGAATTATTATAATTTGTAAACATTATGTACATTAAATAATAATTTCACCGAAAATAAGGTACTTTCGTGTTCTTTCATAATAATATCAGTACTATAAAACGCTTGTGATGTGTAACATATAATAATTAAGAAACAAGCAAACGCATCACATATGTTGTGATTTATCAAAAGTTTCATTCGAAAAGTGTGAATACACCACGAATAGACTATTCTATCAATTTTGCTGTTCTTTCAAATACACTTGTAGTGCTGTCAGCACTCCGAGTGTGGCGTGTGAACGATACCATACGACAGCGTAGGGCCTACTTGGCGACACGAAATGCAGCGCGTGTCCGCGCTACGTGTCATGTTTTTGAATATGTCCGCCGATAGCGGGCTCGTATCTGAGTCATTGCTTTTTTTTTTTTTATCGCCGCGCAGAGAAAAAGGTTTTGTGGAATCAAACAATATTTGTTTAACCCTTTCAGACGCACTTTAATTTACAGTTACAGGTGTAGCAAGTAAAGAAAATTATGATGCGTGCTGTACTTAAGTCGACGCGACACTTGTTTCGTTCTCGTAAGCAATCAGCTGTAGGCTATATGTTCGACTACAGTTATGTGAGCAAATTAGAGCCTAGACCAGTAAGACGGTTTGCGAATCATTTACCCATAATTGGTTACTGTGTTTCACAGTGTGCAATACATAACAAAAATCACCACGTGTGCGATGTACACAAATGTGTACACTAGGTCTGAATGGGTTAATGCAACCGAATTATTTGCCTGTACAGGTGCAATGAAATATTTTGTTGCTGAAAACAAATTATTTTGTTGTTCTCATTTGGTTGCGCCAAAATGTAAGATCTGGTTGGTATAACTAAAGATTTGTTTGGCTACACGTACATTAAAAAGTTTGGGCCGATACAAAAGATTTTTTGCAAGTTCGACCAAATTTTGAACCTAGATCACTTGCGTCCGCGCGTTATGCCTTAGTAATCTCAGCTTATGTGACAATTGATGACACCGGAAAGCTTTTAAATAGATGTACTGCAAATATTGGGCAACACGTGCAAACAAATTTTCAAGTTCCACAGCTTTACTTGTCAGTTTCTTGTTGCATTGTTTTATTAGTGCTTTTATACGATTGTTAAGCATCAATAGATGCACTAACAAACATGGTTACTACTCTAATTCTGACAAATGATACAAACAAACTCTCGAGCTGTATTTTCGAACGAAGGCAGTTAAATGAGTAATAGCCAAACAAATGTATAGAGTTGATTCAACAAAATATTTAGTTGACAGTCTATTTTTTTGGCCCAACACAGATTTTGTTTATCATACATATATTTTGTTAGACGAACAAAAGTAATTTTGTTTCTTTTCAAATTTTGTTTGCTCAAAAATATATATTTTGTTAGGGCAACTAAATATATATTTAGCCCTATACAAACAAGTATTTTGTTCGCTATTCTCTCAGTGCGTGTTGGCAACATGTCATAGCGGTGCCTTGCAGGTATAGCGTAGGAACAACTCGAGTGACGTTAGCGCAGTTTTAACAGACGACGCATGTGGAGTCCCGTACGGCGAGTTGACTTTACTCCTATTAAAAACCCGTTAGTATTTCACTGTAAACACGCTTTCTTTGCTAACACATAATTTTTAGCTGCAAAGGATCATTTGTTTAAATATACACCACTGCAAAGTAGCCTTGCCACAAACATATTTTTCGTTTGACGTATATACTAATAACTATGATAACGTTGCATTGTCGTTACAGTAAATAAGAGAGAAGGAACTGATATTTCGAACTAATACTCGCAATAAAACCGGAGCGGCAGCGAGATTTGAACCCGTACACGTTGATTTATTAACGCAACACCCTGCACCACACGACCACTTTGTCTTCTTGCGTTTGCAATACTTTTGACAGGTATGTTCTTTGAGGCAGTGACATGGGTTTGAATACAATGCCACCTCTTGGGAAGAATTGAGATTAGTGGTGGGGAGAATCACCGAACTTCAGAATGACATTAAACGTATGCAGGAGGACTATACATTTGCTCAGCTGCAGTTTCGTAACTGTAGAATATACTTATTGGTTTATGAACTTTTGCGTTGGGACAACAGTTACATATTGAAAACTGCAAAGTACGACAAAAATAACCTTTAAACCGTTACCTTTAGTACTGTACAAAGTAATATTTCTTTACTGTGAACAAAAGCAGCTCAAATAATGTTTATTTCTTTGCTGTAAAGAAAAGTAATACTGCCATAAACAAAAACGTATCCAGCAAACTTATGTTTCTGTAACTTTCTATTTGAATTAAAGCTACATTGTGTTACTGTGAACAAAAGAACAACAAAGAAATTGTTCTATTTCAAAAGTGCTAATTTTACCGTGAACAGCCTATACGTTATTGCACATCCAGGTCACAGAGGAGAGAAGTACATAGAGGCATGGCATGTCGCTTCCTTTGATGTGGGACCCCCCTCCCCCTTTTTCCATGATTGGTTGCGTGAGGTTCTAGGAATGAGCTTTGTGTCTGATCGGTTACTGCACGCGTCGAAAGGTACTCTGTAGGCTGAGATGCCAACTGGCGAGTAGAACACAAGGCGCTGCTCACGATAAAGTGAGCACTTTTTAAATCAACCTTAGAAAAAAGTCACTGCTCCTATCTGCTTATCTTTTAACGGGCGCACTGAATAACACGCGACGCAGTAAAGTTGGTAACGGTGGAGGGTAAGTAGATCAATATCTTAACGTCGAATAAAATGTGTTAGGTAGCCATTTGTGTTAACTTAGGTTATTTCTATCGCTTCCTGTTTCTTTTTTAATGCGCCGAATTTTAAAAATTAGCAAATTTTTTTAAATATTTACTTTTCTAATAATTTCACAGTTTCACTTGACCGACGCATGAAGAAAGCGGCGACGAGGCCCATGGCAATAACAATTTCATATGCGGCAGAAGAACACACAACTTGCGAACATGTAGATCTTAAGCAGGACTTTCAAAGGTGCTTAATTTATCGTGGGCCGCGAATCTGTGCACTCAGTGACTGATGGCTAGCACAGAGCGAGATCGAACCACGGGAGCACCAACGTCCCAGTACACAGTTCTGTCAAGTATCTCATTACCGATTCGTCAGTCGCGCCACTATTGACAGAGTACGGCAGAGGACAAATGGGACGGTGCGGCGGGACGTGTGACGTACACCTGTGGTTTCAACCATTGAACTGCATGTCTCTGAGTTAATCTTTCGTCGTCTTAATGTGGAGTACAAGCAAGTCAATTTGAGATATGTTCATTTCAAATTCGCCAACTTTAGTAGGTAGGCCATCTCACTATAGAAGGCTCAATTTTTTTTAGGCATGAGTAAGTTTATTTCTTAAAATCGTTATTTCAAAAAATGTTACGAAACTTGATAGTTTGTGAAACCAATATAGGCTACCAACTTGAACCAAAACTAACTATTCGGCATTATAAAGCGAGAACATAAAATATATCTGGATACGTAGTAATTGATACACTTTTTATATTTTGGCCGCGATTTATTTTAGTATTAAAAATAATATTCCAAATTAAATTTTAATTAGTATGGTAGTAGTCCGTTCTTAATATAAACTTTTTTAAAAATTGATATATAACTTCATTTTTTTCCCGAAGAAAGGCTTTTCTTGACTCTTGTTTTCCTTTTTATTTTAGGTAAAAAAAGTCGGCCTTATCTGTTTACTTATCAGGAGAAAAAAGTTAAGCGTTAGAGGAAAGGAGAGCTGCCGCGGAGTTTCCACAGGTTTTTCTTATCAGTTAAGTGTGTGTGTGTTCTAGAAAGAACACTTTTGTCCTTATACGTACATCCTAAACATTGTTTTACTCTGTTTCAAAATAAGTAAGCCCAATTGAATTTATTCCACTATTTTTTGTGCAGTAAGATTCATTTTAGAATATGTTTGAAAATTCTCGGGATAAGGAAAATCAGCCTTCATCTGCTAGAAAATTGACTATATATAAAAAATGAACACTAGAAAGAATACATCGGCTTTATTGTTGTGATACATTTTATACGCTGATCACACGCAACAACATATTACGAATAAAGATTTTACTTCACAAACGATTAACACCAGTGAAAATTACCGCCGTGGTGACGTAAAAGTTTTTTTTCTAAATAGACGCCTCGAGGATAAATTTCTAATTTCATATTATGCCATTCATTTCTGTTCAAACATAGCACTGAAATAAACTTTACATAAAAGTAAAAAGTTTATAAAATAAAGTTTACTAACTATATGCTGGGCATTTATAATTTCAGGCAAAGCAGTAAGTTATCAGCTACGTTATTCCCATTTTGCTAATAAACATTACCTTTTTTTAAAAAATAAGAATAACTCCTGAAACTACACGGAATTTAAGCGAGCGAACTTTCAAAGTCATTTACCGTTTATCCTGTTTCTCTTTCGTGTTATTCTTAGACTGCTTTCGAAGTTTTGTAGCATGAAACGTAGGTAAAATTACTCATTTGGCATCCTGAGAATAAAATGAATTGAAAAGCGCCGGAAAAAGAATGTTCGATTTGGTTACTCTCAGACCTTTGCTAAGTCAGAGAAGTTTTGCAAGTATGCTTGGATATCGTTTACCAAATAAATTGTTTGCGCATCAAAAGAGCTATGAAAACCAAAGTGAAACCAAAGTATAAATGATTTTTAGTGGTACGATGTAAAGGCTGTTCACAGTAAACAGATAACTTCTGGAAGCCCTGCTTAAGATCTGCTTGTATGCACGTTGTGTATTCTTCCGCCATAGGTCAAATTAACATTGCTATAGGCCTCATCACTTTATTCATGGCTAGGTCAAGTGAATCTGTGAAATTATTAGGGAAGGAAATATTTCACACATTTGCTCATTATTAAACTTGCATATTAAAAACAAAAAAAAATTAGAAAGCAAAATTATTATCTTCGCTAATCACAAATGTTTGCATAACATTTCTAATTTAAAATTGAATCACGGAACTACTTTCCGTCCATCGGCACCAACTTTACTAGGCGCGTGCCACTTAGCGTATCTATTAACACTTTCAGACTTAAGTATATACAACACTTGTTACGTTGTCACAGCCAACGAGGGTAGGTCGGTCGTTCCGCTACAGCTATATTAACCAATTATGTTCTAGACCAGTAAGATGGATTGCGAATCATTTACCCACAAGTAAGGTCATTGCTAGAGACCTGCAAAATTCGCGTCAACTTTCGGTAACATGATAGACTCAAATGCCGTATAAACCAGTGACTACAGTTCGTGATTTCATTGGCCGCTGCACTGTAATCAACGTCACGTGTCTGCCCGATCTCCCTTAAATCGATTGGCCACTCCACCGCTGAACTTGCTCAAGAGCTCTCCGACGCGTGCCAAACATATTTTAGGCCAATGGCTGAAGTTGGTCAAACGCATAATACCTTGGAGTTCAGTCTGTCCTTAAATAATAACGCGAATTTTGCAGGTCTCTAGTCATTGGTCACTGAGCTTCGCAGTGTGCAGTACAGACCAAAAAATTACCTACACGAGCGTAACGTACACAATTGTGTACACTGGGTCGGAATGGGTTGAAATACATTTCAGATAGCGGCGGTGACATTTTTTAAAGGTTGATTTCAAAAGCACTCACTTTACAGTGAATAGCCTTTAACAGTACGTTAACCCGTTTGGTCACACTTAAATTTCTGACTTCATGTGTTAGTTCTTTTGGTACGCGCTGTAAGTAAATGCTACTCACGATAAAGTGAGCACTTAAGAAATGAACCTTAGAAAAAAGTCACTGACCTTGAATCAATGTATTTTAATGGGCGCACTGAGTAAAATTCGCCCAGTACAGTTGGTAACGATGGACAGAAAGTAGTTCCATATCTTAACGTCGAATAAAAAGTGTTAAGTAACCATTTGTGATAACTTAAAATAATGTCTTTCACTTTCATTTTTTTTTAATGCATCGAAGTGTAAAAATGAGCAGGTTTGTAAAGTAGGCCATTTACGTTCTTAATAAATCCACGACCGACGCATGAATAAAGTGATGAGGCCAATGGCAATGGTGATTTTACATAGGGTACAGGAATACACAACTAGTTTACAAGTAGGTCTTTCAAAAGTGCTCATTTTATCGTGTACAGCCTATACATACTTGTGTTCAGCATTTTTCTCACAGCCAGTGAACAACATGCTGCGTGCTCGATGATATTGTCATTAACAATTCATGTGAAAGACGTGCAGAACATTCGTCAAAACAGATTAGGAGGGACCTGCAAAACTCACGTTAAACTTCAAAAACGTGTACCTTTGCAATATGTCTGTCATTGGAACAAACTTTATTTAACTCTTCACAACTGTGTGCTCCAATCAAGTGCAGTTCAGTTTAAAAAAGGGAGTGACTGCATATCTATGCAGCAGCTAATGGAAATACCAACGTTAGCTCAAGTACGTGCAATACTGTGTAGTTGAGCCTAATGGAAAAACCAACGTTAGCTCAATTACGTTCAGTACTCTGAAGTTGAGCCTAATGGAAAAACCAACGTTAGCTCAATTACGTGCAGTACTCTGAAGTTGAGCCTAATGGAAAAACCAACGTTAGCTCAATTACGTGCAGTACTCTGAAGTTGAGCCTAATGCCATAATAATAACGCGAATTTGGCATGTTTCTACAGATTAGCCACAAGCAGAGATGGTTTATCGCGTGAAAAGTTGACTGTTTGCTAGGATTCAACGTACGGTACACATGGCCGATAATTCTCTTTCCTTATTGGCTGTTATTTATGTATGAAGCTACTACCCTATTTCACTGAACCAATGAGGATTCTGATACTAGAAGGCGGAACGTCCGGGACTGGTCTACAAACAACTTAGTCGAGTCGAGCCCTTGTTCATTCAATCATGGAAGAAAATACTATTTGGAGTCTTTAGAAAATATGTTGGCTCAAAAATTTTTCGAGATTTTCCATCATCTCTAGCTACAAGAAAGATTCTCAGAGTAGCCTATTGGGCACTGATAACTTCCTGTGTACAATATCGGCCATAACTTTCATTCATTTGCAGCGTATCCGCGATCGTAGACTAAAGGCTGTTCACGATAAAGTAAGCACTTTTGAAATCGACGTTATGAAAAATTCACTGCTCCTGCCTGCATATATTCTCACGGTCGCACTGAGTTGGGCACGATAGAGGGAAAGTAGTTCATTACCTATAACTAGACATAGGAAAAAATCGCTGATTAATTTGAGGACAACATAGACGTCCAACTCGTTTACACTTACTTAAGTCACTTTTGCAATTGTATCACAGTTCATTAGGTACGCCCTAGACGACTCTGAGCAAATAGCAGACTTGCAAGGGAACAAGTAGCGAGTGCCTTACTGTGATGTGTGGAGTAACAGTGGCAACTCTCTGGGGCAGCAGCCAGTGAACAAAACACCTGAGGCTCGAGTGTAAACAAGATTGTGGAGTCTAGCCTACAGGTCATTGAACTCGCGAAATTTTCCTATCCCTGCCTATAACAGTGTCGAATAAAAAGTGTTAGGTTACCATTTGTGACGACTTAAATGATTAATTTCGTTTTCTGATTTTTTAACCCATCAAAGTGTAAAACTGAGCAGGTTTGAAAAATATTTACTTTTCTGACAATTTCGTGATCTTCGCTGGACCGATGGATGAATAAAGTGATGAAGACCATGAAAATGTTAATTTTACATCAAGCGTAAGGCGTAAGACTACACAACGCGCATGAAAGTACTGTAGATCTAAAGCAGGTCTTTCAAAAGTGCTCATTTAACCGTGAACAGCCTATAGATGAATGCACGGAAGTTCCTGACAGGCACGAACGGAACGGTGAAAATACATCAATGCGTATTTGGTTCACTGAAGCAGAGAAATTTCTCTTCTTCAATGTAGCGCTAGTTACAATCAGGCATGGTGTTTGTTTTAAATATTAAAACTCACACTGTGCAAGGGGTCGCGGTGACTGAGCGGTTAGACTGCTCGCCTCCCACCAAGGCGAACCTGGTTTTGGTAGGTGGAACGATGCCACTGGTTGGCGGGTTTCCCCGGGGTCTCCCGTTTCCCCCTCCCTCGTATTCCAGCGCTGCTCCATTCTCACCTTATTTCACCCTCATCGACTCTCAAGACCAGCAAACAAACTTTCCTATGGGTAATGTACACAACTGTGTAAACTAAGTCTTAGTGGAGTAAAACGCCCCGATGGTGGCTGACATCTGCTTTCAAGGTCGACGGCCAGCAAAAAAAAAAAAAATGGTTTATTTTCATACTTGTTCTAAATGTTGTTAAACTTTCGGCATTACTTACGAGTACTTTATCCTCGCATAACAAATTCTTCGACGACATATTTTATACACAATGGCCTGCCAAAATCGCAATTTTGGTGTTTTTGGGACGTACAAATAGGCCTAATAAAAACTAACTCAGTTACCGAAATGAGTTAATTTACACTAGGGTACGTTACATTTCCTTTATTTTATTTCAATATGTCCCAAAACCACTAAAATGATGGTTTTGACATACCGTAATGCAGAAAATATAATCTATAATTTTTTTTTATGTATGAAAGAGTGCTTATAAGTAGCTAAGGGTGTTTTTCGCGAACATATTTATGGCAATGCTAGACTTCAATATCCTACGTCCACAACCACAACTTCCTTTGGTTATTGGCCGCGTGTCTACGCGCGGAGACATGTTCGGCCAATTGGAATAAAGTTCTCCGATTATAAACGTCACTTGAGGCACGTGACATTTAAAATCATCCAATCACGAAAGTGCATATGAACTAAAGTGTTTTGCAGTACAACTGGTCTTGAAACCTTTTCGCAAAAAAAAAACACCTGTCCCTAGTTACAAGTAACGTCTCGAATGGTGTTTAATACGAGTTGAAAATAATGAATTACTTGAGGAGAGACAGTCCTTAACCCTTCTGCTACGAAGGAAACGTTGCACGGTTGGAACATCAATCAGTTGCACAGTAAACAGCAGGAGAACAACGTTCAAAGAGCCGAAGTAGATACTTGGTATATTCGTGGTTTCATTTCAGGAGGAACTAGGCTTCAATCGCTTGTATGCTTGTGTCCCCCCCCCCCCTTTTTCCCGCAGCTTACCAATTACTTGTTTGACACGTCCTGGAAGACTCATTAGCCAGTAATAAACTTGCAACAAAAAGTAGGCACAGTCAAGACCTCCAACTGTATGGGCTATTCACAATAAAGTGAGCACTTTTGAAAGCCCTTTCATTTGCAATGAGAGTTAACTTCCGAGTGCGGTGGAATATACACACTGTGTTTATTACTTACATGGCAATAGGCCCATATAAACTTAAAAAGGTAGTTAGAGGATATAATATGGCTGGAAAGGGAAAGTAACTAGTGCCTCAACAGTGCTCACTTTACCGTGAACAGCCTATACCTAGTACTAAGCAGCTAACGACAGGCTGCCTTCTGCGTGAGTAAAAAAATTATGAATTCTAGGCTACAAATCTCTGAACTCGCGAATTTTCCCAGGCAATCGAGATAGAGAGAGTTATTTATAGCCAAACAGTCTCGAGTGAAGGATAGTTTTTAATATCTTATGCACAGCAAGGTTCTCTCTAGTTATTAGCTGTCGCGACTAATAGAAGAAATCTGCTTATGTGTAGGAACAGAAAAATTCCGCGTTTTTAAGAACCTATTACGCTCTAAGATCGAATTAGTTGGAAACCACTGATTCGCAATGAAATTGAACTACTTGAATAAGTGAAAATGGCTCCAGTTAGACTCATTGGAAAACCCCATGATTTTTTTCAGTGAAAAAAATTTCACTGATTGAATAAGTGACGGCCGACTGCAGTGGCGAATTAAATATTGTTGTTATTGAATGTAGCCAAATAATTACGAGAAATACACATATTTACGATAGTTTGCTATTCATATTGCGCAATTGACCGTGGTTTAAAAAAGTAAAAAAATGTTTGAAAGTGACCAGGATCAAATTCACAGACTCTTTTGACATCGTTTTTAGGACGCTACCTTGCTATCTGCGATACCACACCAAGTTAAAGGAATGAGTGGAAAATATATGTCATAGTATCGCCGCGAAATCGTGAAGATTTTAACTGTATGCTCTTAATTTTCGTTTTTGTTTGATTGGCAGTATTAGGATTGTTAAAACGGATAGTACCTATTTATGACTGCACTCTCTTCATCACATTATATGGAGTTTAAACCTTCAAACAGAGCGCTGTGGCGATTACATGAAAACGAAACGAACTGAAATTCTCACTGTTTCCGATTTAGAGCGTAGGTAGACTCCGTGGCTCTACGTATTTTCGAATCATAGCTATCTATCTGTTCATTGACCGCTGCTCCAGTGTGTAGCCAGTCTTTAGCTCAGACCAGGTGGCACTGGATTCGACGCTTGTTTATTTACAGACCTGTTATTGGCTCAGTGTTCACCTGAACGTGTCTAACTGAAATTCAATTGCAAAAAAAAAAAAAAAAACACAAAAGTGCAAGCATCATAGCTTGTCCTAAAAAGAATTCCCGAATTATTCCACTTCCTAATATGACAAGGTCAATCAGAATTGTGATACTGTATACTAAACAGTCTCCATTGCTGACGTGTGCACAACTGCAGCCTGCGAAGAAAGCGTTCACCCAGAAATGACAGTTAAACGAAGTTGTAGAGAACTGAAGAACAGCTATTCACGAAAAATCGCTGACCCAATCAATAATACATCATGCCTAACGTAGACGGAACTTCACAATTGATAGATATTGTTATTAGCAGCACGTCAAGTTACACGTAGGCTTACTGTTGCTAAACAGGCAATTCGCATCTTGAAACTGAAAAATTTGGTTTGGCTAGGGTATCTTGCGAGGATCGAATTTTAATATGTATCTATGTTCTTTCTTTCTCCTTTCCTGACACAGCTTGTAGGAATGTGGACCAGCAATACACGTGTTGAGAGAGACCGAACGAATCACCTACAACGTAGCAGAACCGATAAAGTGCTCATCATGAAGACCCCAGCCGACGAACAAATGATGGTGTCTGGGACGTGTGCAGAACTGCCAAGTTTAGCTTAGCCGTCAAATGTACTCGCGAAATTTCGGAACTACGTAGGTATAGGTTGTACACGTGTAAAATGAACACTTTTGAAAGTCCTGCTTAACATCTATCTGTATGCATATTGTGTATTCTTCTACCTTACGTAAAATTAACATTACCATCGGCCTCATCAGTTTATTCATGCGTCGGTCAAGAACAACTGCGAAGTTTTTAGAAAAGAAAAGATTTTAGAAATATGCTCATTTTTACACTTCGATGGAATAAAAAAAAACAGAACGCGAATGAAATAATTTAAGGCATCACAAATGGTTACATAACAATTTTTATTCGACGTTAAGATATGGAACTACTTTCTGTTCATCGTTACCAACTTTACTGAGCACATGCCACTCAGTGCGCTCGTTAAAATATATGCAGGTAGCGGCAGTAATTTTATCTAAGGTCGATTTCAAGTGTTCACTTTATCGTGAACAGCTTTTACCAAAGGTCCGTGGCTTTCACAATGGAATTCAGAGGCAGGTTTAATCACGGGCTGGACCAATCTGAGACACAAATAATCAGTGGAAACTATAGCTACCGTATCTTGTGCAACTTAGTACGCAGGAAAAATAACTACTCATCTCAACATGGCAGCAGCCGATGTACAAACAATTGTCACCTGATCGTGTTTAGGTCGGTCCGAAGTGAAACAGCGAAGTCCCACGTACAGAAGTATGTTTGGGTGGCTGTTGAGAAAACTAGGCGACACCAGCAGGCCCGAAGAGCTCACCTCTTAAACACCCAAGCAAGAAGCTTACGAAATCGCAGGAGTCACTCACCTTGTTGCTGGTCGACGCAGGCTGCGGCAGACTCCCAGGAGCGCAGCGCGGCCAGCAGCTTGACCTGAGGCGATGCATGCATGCGGCTGCGGGGTCCCTCCCTCACTCGCGCGACGACGCTATCCTACGCGTTTACCTCCCTTCGAGATTTCACGTCCTCACGTTCCGGCGGCCGCGAACTCACTGAACAGACGCTTCAGCCGCACCGCCGCTATACCCGCCGTCCGATTTGACTTCCCCCTCCTGCGCCTCCCCACCCGCCCATCCACCTTACGGCTGCCGGTGTTTTCACGTGACTCCTCATCCCGGGCGTCGGCAACTACCAACGCGATCATCGCCGGATCCCTTCCCCTAGACCTCAAGAACCCACGTGGAGCTCCGAGATCCCCTGCAATCCCTCCCCGCGCAGACGGCTACAGCGGGAAAATCTGCAGCGCGCGATAACGCCTGTCCGGGAGCGTGCCGCGATTGGCCCGCTCCCGCGAGGAGGGGAGCCGATTACCATAGCAACGAGGCCGGGATTGGCCAATCATGACGGCACCCCCCTCCTCAAACCATCACTTCTCCTCAATCAAGATGTCGGGGGAGGGGGTGTAGGAACTAGGAGGGGTAAGCAGCGAAGCGCTACCTGCGACCGCGGCGGCTACGAAAGAAACTTCCCCGCTGACTGCCACTAATCGTCGGCAGGCGGCTTCGCGCAACACAGGCGCAAGGCTCCCGCCAACCGGTCCAGCAGACCGGGTTGGCTGCGCGCTGCTCTGGAAACGAGCCTCAACATATTTCTACGTTTAGGCCAGGCTTCACCATGCATAGGCAGATAGGGAATGAAATGCTAAATTCGGACAAAGATCTCTCAGACTTTTATTGTGGTAATCTTTTCAACTAAAGATTTTTTGTTAGAGATTGAACGCATCTAGATACGTAAACCTTCCAAATCTTAATTCTTTAATTCTAAAAGCTCATTTTTTATTTATAAAATTGTGACATTTTATAAATAAATAAAAAAGTGAATATAAAATTAGAAAATTACTATTCGGACGGTTTACAAATCCATATGCGTTCAATCTCTAACATAGCATTTTTAGTTGGAAATACTACCATAAAAACGACTGAGAGATATTTGTCGGAATTTAGTATTTAATTCGCTATACGCCCATGCATGGTGAAGTCTGGCCTTAAAGAGAATCCCAAGTAAATATAAAATTTTAACATCGCAAGGTCCGGGAAGCTGAATTTCTTGCAAAATGTATCTGATAAGAGCCGATCACGGTAAATTGAGCACTTTCGAAAGCCCTGCTAATATCTACTTGTACGCACGTTGTGTATTCTTCCACCATACGTAACATAAACATTGCAATGGGTCTCGTCTCATCACTTTATTATGCGTCGGTCAAGTGAAACTGTGGAAGCATTAGAAATGTAAATATTTTACATATTTACTCATTTATACTCTTATGTACATTAACAAGAACATACCCTAAAATAAATAATTTCAGTGATAGATGTTTACCTAACACGTTTTACACAACGTTAAAGCATGAAACTACTTTCTGCCCGTCGTTACTAACTTTAATGGGCCCCCGGCAGTCTATGTGTCCGTTAAATAATACGCAGGTAGGGGCAGTGACATTTTTTAAAGGTTGATTTCAAAAGTGCTCACTTTATCTTGTATACTGTAATTTGACTTGTCCAATATCTTTGTACAGCTATGTATTGAAAAAAAATCTTACGGATGCAATATAACAAAACAAATATGCATGTTACCAGTTGTACCAACCAACTTTCGATACAACTAAATCTGATCGCCAATTTCTAAATTCACCTTCTTACGAGAATACAATGAAGCATTGCCAAATACACTAATTACAGCAGTATTATGCATACTTCCTTCATGAACTGGAAAATTCATGAACTGGATTCTTCTAGCAAATTATATCACGTGTAACAATATCACTAATTTCCTTGGGAGCAGGATCCTTGTGGACATGCGACTTTCTGAGGGGGGGGGGGGGGGGACACATTTCCAACAGACCACTACTACCAGCCTTAGCAGTAATGCCTTGAATACTAAAACGGTACAAGAACGACAACAAAATACAACACTCTTCTGCATCAATGATTTTAACAGTCCAAGACCTGTCTTCTTTATCAACATCATTAAGGTATACTTACATGCGATGTAAGCAAGTAGATTAAACTGCACGCTTTTGCCATTTCCCTTAAGGGAACTGGACAGGAAAGCCCCAAAAATTATACTTCAATAAAGTTTAAATATTTGTTCTTTAATAATAGGCAGATACATGCAGAATTTGCGTTATTATTTGTTATATGTTGTTCACGGTAAACTGAGCACTTTTTAAGACCCTCCCAAAAGGCATTAACCCCGAATAAAAATATTTTATTGCAGTCTTAGACATAAAATTTTGAGAGTGATTATATGTATACACTGTATTTATTAGTCACAGTGCAAATGTTTGGATTAAAAAGTGGCGGAAAGATAGAAATTAATTGAAAGGAAAAATTTAGCAGCGTCTTAAATAGTGCTCATTTTACCGTGAATAGTCTATAGTAGGCTGAACGTACTGTATATACTTGAGCCAGCGTCGTTTTTCCGTTGGCTGCTGCATACAATGTGAAGGCACTCCCCTTTTTAACTGAACTGCACGTGATTGGAGCACGCAGTTGTGAAGTGTTTATGTATTGACGCAGATTTACCCAGGGTATGTCCAATGACAAGTATATTTCCAAGGTACGCGTTTTTTAAGTTTAACGTGTCCTCAAATAATAACGCGAATTTTGCAGGTCTCTAACTATTACATATTAATTGTTTACGTTAATATTTCCATATCTGCACAGTCATAAACTGTAATAAAGGTTTCCTTCGTAACTGAATAACTGTAGTAATATTTTTTTAGGTATTTAATCCTAATAAGTGTTGTTCTAACACACGTCTTCAAATCAATATATTCTGCTATTGTAGAACATAACTACGTAAATTTGCAGTCCTCCCACAGAAATTTAATGACATGATCAAGTGCAGTGATTCTCTAATACGTTAACCTCAGCCCTTCCCTAAAACGAGAATTAGATTTCGAAAGAATTTTTCCCCTTTCATTTTCTATTAATTCGTCACGTGGTACAAAAAATAATTTTATTTCCACTTCTCAATAATGTAAATTGAAATACAAGCTTCTTGTTTGTAATATAAGGAATTATGTTTTGTAGATTTTACTAGAAAACTTATTGTAGTTCTACGAAGATTTTCGCCGCAACTGGGTTTCCCACGATTTTCCAAAGAAAAACTATGAAACAATTTTATACAGTTTACTGTGAAGATTATTATATATATATATATATATATATATATATATATATATATATATATATATATATATATATATATAAAACCAGTGATCGCTAAGGTTGAATGTGCTACTCTCTGGCCATGCTAATATCTCGTGCTACGATATGTGAAGAGGCCTTAATTCGACGGGCTGCCCGAACAATCCATCACTAGGGCCATCTGATTTTCGTGAAATGATGTCAATGCTACTTGTACACCAAAACACTAGAGCTCAGCTCCACTTTCATGATTGGATGATTTTAACTGTCACGCTTTGCAGGTGTCTGCCCGCGAATCGCGGACACTCAATGTCGAAATTACCTAATTCTGATGGTACAGTAAGGTAAGGCACTGTCTCCCGATAAAGACACGTGACCAATAATCAAAGAAAAACTGCACGTATACATATTGTGTTGGAGTCTACCCTTCGTGCCAATCTTTTCGCGGAAAGCAGGTGGCCTTATCCATCACTCATGAGCAGCAATCAGGACAGCCACTTGCCGCAATCGGGACTCGCATTGCCAAACCGCGGTAAGCTGGAATCTCCTCTAACAGCCAGGGAATCAGGCCGTGTTGCGCTATGCCACGCCGATATGGGGGCAATGTAGAGTTGCGGAGGGCGTCTTTCCTCCATGTGACGCCGGCCGAGATGAACGTCCCAAGAAGCCTGCTGAGCCGATCGACCTATTTCGTCATACTTCATCAGCCTCGGGTTACTTCCCAAGGTGAAACAGTACAATAGAGTAACGTGGCTCTCCGTATGGTAGCTGATGTAGTTAACTTAACAATACTCCTCCGACCCTATGTCTTTTATTTAATATCCGGATGTTTAATTACATAGCCTTTTTTTATAACCTATAGCTTTTTATATACATCTACCCCACTTGCTCTAGCATCATGAAATCCTTCCAAACTTAACAAGTGCGACTCAACCACAATATGTAGAGGCACCTGTTTTTCGCGAGAAGATTTCAGGATAAGTTGTGTTCCAAAACATTTTGGTTGAGAACAGATTTCGTGATTGGATCATTTGAACTGTTACGCATCTTATCCGCCTGCCATCGAATCAAGGACGGTCAGCATCGGACAAACTTTATTCTGATTGGCTCACTCATGTAACAGACTCTCTTCACACAACGACAAGGGGTCAATAGCCAAAGGAAGGCTGTTCACGATAAAGTGAGCACTTTTGAAATCAACCTTAGAAAAAGTCACTGTCCCTACCTGCATATATTTTAACGAGCGCACTGAATGACATTCGCCCACGAAGTTGGTAATGATAGATGGAAAATGGTTCCATAACTTAACGTCGAATAAAAATTGTTAGGTAACCATTTGTGATAAGGCTGTTCACGGTAAACTGAGCACTTCTAAGGCCCTTCCAAATTTTTCTTTTAAGCCAGTTTTTATATTTAAGCCATTTTTTCTTCAATTTCAGCATTGTCACGTGACTAATATATACGGTGTATACTTTCACCACTCTCAAAAGTTAATGTCTGAGGCTGCAGTAAAACATATTTACTAGCGGTTAATGCCTTTTGGGAGGGTCTGAAAAAGTTCTCACTTTATCGTGAACATCCTACAGCTTATATTATTTATTTAGCTTTTAATTTTTTTTATGCATCGAAGTGTAAATATTACCAGATTTGTAACATATTTTATTTTCTTACAATTCTACAGTTTCACTTGATCGACGCATGAATAAAGAGATGAGGCCCATATTACACAAGGCGGAGGAATACGCAGCGCAAATACGAAGTAGAACTTAAGCAGGGCTTTCAAAAGTTTTCATTTTGCAATTAACAGCCTATAGGATATTGAAGTCTTGAATTTACGTAAATTTTTCTGCGAAAAAAAAAAATGCGGGTCCTGACAATATGAAATCAAACCAGAACACTCGCGGCAGGCGACGCGCAGGATGCTCTGCGGTCAGATTGCGGGGGCGCGCTAACTGCTCTTGGGTCGCGGCGGCAGATGCCCGAGTTGGTGCATAGTACAGCTGCGAAGTGTGATACAGCCTGTGTGTCCGGCAAATAGCACCTCCGCACTTATGTGGGTCATTAATATGCTGCCTCGAGAAGCCGATTACGATCTCACCTCTTCCCCGTCTTTCACCCCTTCCTTCGGGCTGCCGATGCTGCTGCTGCTGCTGCAATTGCGAATTGCTTTGTCCGGCGCCCGCTGCTTGTGGCCACGTGATTGACCTCTGCTCCTATCGCTACATAGGCGATACATCCTTACACGTTGTCTCTCTTTAACGACCACTCTACCCACGCACACACTATAAAGAAAGCGGGATTTGCAATTCACGGTCACGTTAAAGTTAAAAATGGGGTGTGGCTGTGTTGGGGACACTGCCGTTTGTTTTGCGTGAATACGTCTACGTTGACGCGCTCGGACGCCTTGATGGTTTTTTTTTTTTTTTTTTACGTTTCTGGCACAGCTTCACTCGATCATAAGGGGCTTCATGGGTATCACTAGATTGCTTTTGAGATGCTCTTTCCAACCGTATACGATCTCTATTTTTCGGCTTGGCTTTTTGACGTGTATAGGCCGAAATTTTGTTAAGTTTTCTTAATTGTTTTACATTAAACGCATACAATTTCACCATAACCACGGCACACGCAATCGATTGATCTCGGCGAGAGCTGTCGATTGAAACCTAAACGAGCGTCGTAGCTTCTCCTAGTCAAAAGTTATACTACGCGGAAGTTATGAGACGCGGCGAAACGAACTCAAAAAAATTGCACCCCACCCCCCTCCCCCGCACGAGGCTTCTCAGTCCTCACTCAACGTAACATATTCTTTGATCCTTTGGCAATCGAGTGGTATAATTGAAATTTGAATGTAGACTATAGATTCGAAACTGAAATGCCAAACTTTATCCCCCGATTTTGTTATCATCGAATTTTTTGGATTGCATCCCGCTATGGTTGCAAATTTAAAGACGTATTCGCGTCAAAAATAAATGATTGGATCCGCAAACATACGCTATAGTTAGTGCCACCTGTGTTCCACGGAAAGATACCACGACTAGCTGTAGACCTCCTGCAAAGCATGTTAGTTCAACTTTCTGCCAGCCAAACACCGACGTTCAGTGTCGGGATACCGTAACTCTGGTTGGCCCAATCGAGTAGAAAATGTCTTCCCACACAGACAGGCAGACAATAACCAAAGAAATTTGCAAGTATTCACCCAGTAAGTTGAAGTCTAACCTGCGTACAAATCTTATCGCAGAAAACAGGCGGCCCTAGCTACAGCCATAGGGACAGAAGAATTTCGCTATTGTTACAAATTTCTCCAAGTCAGTAGGCCAAACCAGGTTCGTTAAGGGATTGACGTCTTAGTTATAAAAGAGTTAATTATAGTTTCCTAATTTTATTTACAATAATAAAAAACAACATTCTCTCTACCCAAATTCTCACAATAAATTTACAATAATTCAATCAGTTTTATTTACAATTACCTAAGAGAAATTAATGCAATTAAATAATTCAAAATCAATCCTAATAGACAGTGTATCCAAACATATTCAATAATTTTTTAAAAATTATAAATTATGCCCGCATTTGACAGTTCCATTATTTACAATAAAATCAGTTTTACATGTTCATTCAGTACCACATCATTTTAGTCCATGTCCCACCAGTCCGCAATGTTCTATAGTTCTCTGAGCGCCCTCGCGCACACTAGCCTCCACTCATCGGGTTTCATGCCCTCTCGTCCATTCAGACCACACTGTTAAAAAAATTTTCATTCATTTTACCGAAAAGTGGTGGTAAAAATTTATTCAGATGTGTCTGTAAACTCTCCGTAAAATTATGGACACATTGATTTTCAGAAACGGACTTTCCGTAAATTTCACGGAACCTCTCCGCTAATTTCCAAGTTAGTTATCTGTACTTTTCATTTAAAATAAGAGATAATGAAAATGTCTTTAATTTTCGCTATGCAGGAGTTCTACTGTGTATAAAAGTGATATTTAAAAAGTTAAAATATTTTGTACTTAGGCGAGGTTTGAATCCGAGTAAAAATTTACCAGTCCACGTCTCTAACCATTCTACTACAACTCTCGCTTGAAAATTGAGGTATAACTTTTATATTTGTATTCAAACACGAAAGCAAAAATTAAATTTATATTAAATTTTGTTTATTTTTAGTGTTTCCAAAGGTTACAGACGCCTGATGCTATTTTTTAATGTTTTAAAGAATAGGTCATAGTCGCGTGGATAACCTTAACTGCCGCAAAAACCATCATTTTCTTGTTACAGTGGCGAAGAAAGCTGCGTGTAGAATGCCGTTCGTCTCAATAACTCGAAGCCAACGGGAATACGGAGACTTTCCGTAATTTGTATTTACGGACTTAACTCCGTTTTTCGTCATTACGGATCGCCTTTCCGTATATACACTGTACATTTCCGTAAAACATTCCGTAAATATACAGAAATTTTTAACAGTGCGCGGACACCTCGTCCGCAGTCGTCTCGCAATCTCTCCGTCACCTCCCACAGAGCCGGACCACACCTTACGGAAGCTCGCGACCTGTGCGAGCTACAGCGCATAACACTGCTCCCTCCTTAAGTCTGTTCGTCCCGAACTGACTCTCCAACATCTGGACCTTCGCAGAGCACCAATCGGTCAATGTGTAGGACTTAAAGACTTTTCTTTCAAGGAGTCCCGGTGACAGATCCAGAAGGAAGTGTCACTAACTCGCTTCAAAATTTGGTAAGGATCTTCCCAACATACTTGGCACTGGGATGTGTTATACCGAAGGTGTTTCCTTTCGTACAGCCACTCTAGCAGTAATTCCTTGAATGCATCGTCTGCAACTCTAGGATCACATCGAGCGTTCTCCTTGATGCCAGTAGACACTGGGATATCCTTGTCCCCAATCCTCTGTCTGTTTTCCTTCTCCCGAAGATGCATATCTACAGCTTCGTCTGTAAATTGGATTTCTCTCGTTTCCTCGCCTGCATTAACTGTGGGGTGACTTATTATGCGGTCCGACTCCTGTACCCCTGTTCTTCTTACAGCCATATAGCGACCTTTCTTCGTTCCCTCAGATAGGATGTTACCAGTAGTTTCGATTTGGATAGAAATTACTGTGGCTGTCAGTTACAATTGTTCGTCCCTTGGCCGATTCCTCTTTAACTAGTCTCGGGTAGCACCCCTGGGGGCCTATGCTGGAGTTCTCATTCGTAAACGAACTGCCCACCGCACTGAGTGAACTGTAGTTTTAGTATGCTGGAACAACAACCTGGTCTTCGTATGCGAGATTCGTATACGAACTTTGTCCGTGTGGTCCGTGTGGTGGTATTTATGGAATTGGATATACGATTATATTGTAATTTTTCATATAGTTTCGTATCGCAAAAAATAACCCCTTAATTTGTACACAGCAATAATAGTTACGTTGCAATAACTAGATAGCGCTAAATGCAATACACTTTATTCATTAATACAGACTTTTAGTTTTTGCCATATGTAAGTGTAAATTATTTAAATGTATACCCATCAGTTAATAAAACATATACAAGTTTACAGAATGTCTATCTATTTATCTGTAACATTAAGCATATTACCAAAGTATATTTACACAATTTTCAGTGCCACATTTTTTCGATTTGTTCAAATAGCCTTTGGGAAGCTGTCTTTTAGGTCGGTACACAGCTAAGCTGTAGGGACGACTAATTGGAGAATTGGAGGAAAAAAAACTATACTGTTAGTAATTAATTAGTTCCTTTCCTCATAAATTTCTTAAAACATCTCGTAATTGTATTAGTGCGTGGTGCATATTTTCTAGGAGTGTCCGTGCATACGGCCCTAAAATCTGTACGTAAGACATTAAATACAAAATACGTTTGTTAAATATCGTTAGTTACGTTTTCGGCTTTGACGTAGGTATGGCCCACCACGGGTATGACCTAGCATTCAAGTTTATATTTCGTTCATTAAAAACACGGTCATTATCTGTAATGTAGTTGGAAGTATTATTTACTCAACAATTTCAGTATCTGAAACTTAAACTCTGCAACTGCTATGTTTGATACAAAAAATTGGCCGCCTATTTTGTAACAACATAAGCCACTTTTCTGATTGGCTAGTAACTGCGAAAATTAATTCATACGGAAGAAACAACTGACAGCCGAAATGAATTCGAATGGTAAATTCGTCTACGAATGATAGGCAGTGGAGCATACCATTTCTACTACACGTATGTTCGTAAACAAAAATGACCACTCGAAAATTCCTCGTATACGAACGCTCAAGTGATTTTTCAAGCATAGGCCCTCTGGACACCAGGCTCATACGTGTCCCTCCTTTTCATAGTTCCAGCATTCTCGGCGCCTCCGTTGGCGAGGGACAGATGTCGTATCGTCTACGGAGTTCAAAAGTTCCTCTAGCGCTATCTCCAGTCTTCTTAACAAGCTCTCGGTTGTAATCACGTCCGGCTGCCGGGTCCTGCAGCTCCTTTGCGAGCACTGGATTCTCAAGTGTCCGGTCTGGCCACACTCCCAACATTCCCAACGCGTAGGTGGACAAAAACTGGGTTTCATAGCACAGACTCTAGCAGCAATGTCTTTGATTGTGGTCTCCAATTTCGTCAAGACGTCCAGCATGCTATCTCCTTCGTCGTTATTCCACAGGGTAGCTACCTGTACTGCATGCCAGAACATTGGCTCCTGCTTCGCTGATTCCACCTCCAATGCTCTGACCAGGGTATCTTGCATTCTATGTGATGATGCCAGGCGTACAGCTCGGCGCACATCTGAATCGGTAATAGTATCCAAGAAAAGTCGATTGCGATGACATCCCGAGCCTCCTCGAAGCACATCTCCAGAGACAGGTGTAACAGCCTCATGATGTCCTGCTTCAGCTCCCGCCGTGATTCTCCTGGTTATTGGATGCGGCTTCGCATTTGGGCATGGTGGGCGTGTCTCAGGTACCGGTCGCCGAATCGCAGCTCCAAGGCTGAGACCAGTGTGGAGTACTCCATTCGACGTCGTTCTGGCAGGGACTGCAGTATGTTTAATGCAAGTCCCCTCAGTACAGCCGCAAGGTAGTACGCACTTTCCTCTTCGGTCCAGCCATTTAGGGCGGCAACGACCTCGACCTGGTGCCGGTACTCGCACCAAGGTGTCTGTCAATCGTAGGGGCGGGCTTTATTGTGATTCCTTTACCCCTCCTCTACAACACCCCCCTCCCAATTCCCAGCCTCCACCAATGGCTGAGGCGTACTTACACTATAGGACTGCTGCGCCTCATTCGCGATGGCTGTATTGGCGACAACCATTACCTTCTCCTCGCTGCCTACTTCGTCAGTTTGGTGAGGGTGGATCTCAGGTCCTCAGTCACTGCCTTCTTTCTGCCCTGCTTCTGCAGGAATTCCTGTCATTCCTACACATTGTTTGAGAGCCATTTTTACACGTTGTTTATCTGATCCATCAGTTAAAAATAAACCACTGAAAAACAGTGAAAAAAATTTACTGATGAATCAGTGGAAAATATCACTAAATCAATAAGTGAATAAAATATGGCTTTTTTTTTTTGCTGGCTCATCAGTTAAATTCACTCAAGTGACTGTTGAATCAGTAAGGTACTGCTGCCTGATTGTAAAAGTGAGATTCTCACTGATTCAGATTTAGAGTGCAGAAAATAAACTGCAACATTCGTTTTCTCTTCACGGCAAATAAATTTTCACAGACTTCGCAGTTTTAATTTCACCACGGTGTATGTAAGACGTGTGCTTTTTACATATTCAGCAACCACACCACGAGCTGCCCATATTGGCGCATTTCAAGCCAAGACCGACACGTAGCGGCATATTCGTCCGTGGCATGCTCAGTGTCAGCATCGGGAATCGAACGAGGTTCGCCTACACTGGGAAAAAGGTTTTGTTGAATGAAACAACATTTGTTTGGTGCAATCAAATTATTAGTTTGTATAGGGGTAGTGAAATATTTTGTTGCTGGCGTCAAATGATTTTGTTGTTCTCATTTAGTTGTCCAAAAACTGTAAGATCTGGTTGGCGCAACTAATGATTTGTTTGGCTACACGTACATTAAACAGTTTGGGCCGATACAAAACAATGTATAAGTTCAAGAGAGTTCCGAACTTAGATCACCTGTGTTCGAGCGCAACGACTTCTTAGTAATCTCAGCTAATGTGTCAACTGATGACATCGGAAAGCTTTTAAATATAAATATATGTATAATAAAAATATTGGGCAACGTATAAACACGGTGTTTGGCATTAAATAGATGCACTAACAAACACGGTTACTACCCTAATTATCACAAAAAATACAAACAAACTCTCCAGCAGTATTTTCGAACGAAGGCAGTCAAATGAGTAAACAAACAAATATATACAGTTGATTCAACAAAATATTTAGTTGATATAATTTTTTTTTTTTTTGCCCAATACAGAAATTTTGTTTATTCAAACACATATTTTGTTAGACGAATAAAAGTAATTTTTTTGCTTTCAAATTTAGTTCGTTCAACAATATATTTTGATAGGTCAGCTAAATATATATTTCACCCTATACAAACCAATATTTTGTTCTATTTTCTCTCGGTGCAGATAGGAAGCGAGTAGTCTGACCACTATACCACAGCAGCATCTCTTGTATAGGCCGTTCACGGTAAAGTGAGCACTTTTGAAAGCCCTGCTTAAGAACTACTTGTATGCACGTTGTGTATTACTCAGCCCTATGTAAAATTGATATTGCCATAGGCCTCATCACTTTATACATGCGTCGGTCAGGAGAAACCGTGGAATTATTAGAAAAGTGAACATTTTACCAATCTGGTCATTTTAAAATTGAGGGATAAAAATTCACAGTAAACGAATAAAATTGTAACTTAAGTTAGCACAAATGATTACCTACCACTTTCTATTCGACGGTAAGATATGGTACTACTTTCCATCCCATCATTACCAACTTACTCGGCGCATGTCTCTCAGTGCGCCAGTTAAAAATATATTGGCACGCCTGGGCAGTGACATTTTTTTAAAATCTAAGGTTGATTTCAAAAGTGCTCACTTTATCGTGTAATCGTGAACGCAAACGTTTACAGCATCCTGCGGAACACGGTACCAGTGGAGATTTATTTCGTACAGCACACTTGTCGCAAACACAACGGGACTTTCAAGGGTGTCTTATTATAAGAAAAGTCTTCCGATGACAGGGATGTGCGATATCGTCATGCGAACGAACATGCCTACTAAATGTTTCATTCCTGTCAGTTGTCTGCAAGTTTCATATATATATATAAAGTTATATGACCTGATATCGGACGGCATGGCAGCGACCACATGTTAAGTGCGTTGACCCGCAAACTTGCCCAGCGAACTGGGTTCGTCATCACGAATCTCTGTCCTTGTGCTAAAGATGCGAATGTCGCCTTGAGTCCGAACTAGGTTATCTTTTGAATGATAGCTTTAACCGGCCACGCTGTGCTTACCAGAGTTATGTCGCTGTCGGCTGTGAACCGCTTGTCGAGCCGAGTTGGGCCACTATCTATATGGCCTATTCGCTGCTTCTTAACCCTTTTTGTATCAAACCTTCGAAAAACCTCCTCGTGTATGACGTGCTTGGTTGTTTCCTAAACATGTCGTGGTAAAGTCTGTTCACGGTAAATTGAGCACTTTTGAAATCAACCTTAGAAAAAAGGCACTACCCCTTCCTGCATATATTTTAACGGGCGAACTGAGTGGCATGCGTCCAGTGAGGTTGGTAACGATGAACGGAGAGCAGTTCCATATCTTAACGTTGGATAGAAAGTGTCAGGTAACCATTTGCGAGAACTTAAAATATTTATTTCACTTTCTGTTTTTTTTTTTTTATGAATCGGAATGTAAAAATGAGCAGATTTGCGAAACATTTTCTTTTGTAATAATTTTACTGTTGATTTTGACCGACCCATGAATGTTAATTTTGTATAAGGCGGAAGACCACACAGTGTGCAAACCAGTAGATGTTAAGCAGGGCTTTCAAAAGTGCTCATTTTACCGTGAACAGTCTATATAACAAATGTTTTATACTCGCTTTAACATAAAAATACCTTTAATCTATAAAATAAAGCCCCGGAAACTTCGCAGATTCATTAGACTAGCTAGACTCCACAATCCTTTGTGTACTCGAGCCTCAGCTAGTTGTTCATTGGCTGTTGCTATGCGATTTAACCACTGACCAGGTAGCACGAGATTCGGTTCTTGTTATTCCTACAGGCTCGTTATTGGTCAAAAGTCGTCCGGGGCGTGTCTAACAAACTGTGGACCGATAGAAACGAGACTCCATGGTACATTCAGGTAAAGCTTAACTTGTCGTTAAAAGAAATCGCGAAATTTTCGGGTCTCCATCTATAAATTATAATATTATATATCTAAAATTAATATTAATAAAAACAGCTAACAAATAGATGTGTTGGTAACGCCTAATAAGAAAAAGTTCTTGTGCCAAATATTATTGCACTTAGTGCTCAAGAATGCGGCGCGCTGTCACTTTCGTGTAATTTTCTATATTGGTTAAGATTTTATTTGCGTGCGGCGGAGGAATATCCTGAAAGTAGAACTTTAGCAGTTGGAAGTAACCGAGAATGGGGTATACACTGTAAAAAAATGATTGTGTAATTTTAAGTTAAATGAGGCAGCAGTGTCTTTACTGACATCGGTGTAATCTTACACCTACATATGTCAATGTATTTATACTCTACGTGCCAGAAAATTTATCCTATAAATCAGTAAAATAACATATACTTTGTATAACTAACTTTACATAAAATGGTATAAAATTACTATTACTATGTAGCAGAAAATAAACAGCAACATTCCTTGTAATTTATCTCTACGACAAGTAAATTTACACAGACATTGCAACTATAATTTCACCACTGTGTATGTGTATTTTCTAACTAACAAAAATATTAAACTCTCAGATTCACTGTAATTGTAACTAAACAATTTCTGTACATCTTTCACTGTTTTACAAAGCAGTTTTACCACCAGCATATGTTGTTTCACAACTGCTTCATATTATTTCACATAATTTGTATATGCATTTGTATAATTTTCATGTTATTTAACTCCGTTTTGTAACTCGGTAGTTTAACAGAGTTATAACACGTTATCCCCGAAATGGGTGTAACAATTGACTTCAGAGATGTAGAGTAGTTGTATGCAATTTTACATATATTTCAAAATGTGTAAATTAGCACCACATTGTGTTCATTAAGCAATACATACATTCATGTATTTTCACCAAAGACATTTAGTACCCTCTGGATTATTAAGAATATTTAGGAAAAATTACACGTACTATATTCGTTTGTACAAACTGCACATTGGTACAAAATGTAATATTACCAAAGATTAGTATGTGTAAATTTACTCTTATTTTTTACAGTCTACTTGTTTGTTTTCCAGCATTAGAAAATTTTTCTCCTGCGGATATTCTCCCACTTTTTCACAGCCATTGCTTTCTGATTCCTGGCGATGAAATATACGCGAAAACTACCAGGTCACCACCAAAACAAAGACTTGGTATATTAATGAAAACTTGCCAGCAATAATCCCATCTACAACAAAATATAGGTCCTATGTACAAATATATTTAGTTTTTGGCTCAGTCTGAAAAGTCTGATGAACCTAAAAATAACATTATTTTGTTATACCTGCGATGCTTGGTTTTTGCAGTTGTTTGTTAACTGCCGATACTGACTGTCCTTGATTCGAGGACAGACGGATAAGATGCGTAACAATTTAAATGATCCAATCACGAAAGTTGTTCTCAACCAAAGTGTTTTGCAACACAACTTGTCCTGAAATCTTTTCGCGAAAAACAGGTGCCCCTATGCATTAATATTTTAGTTATTAAGTACATTTTGCGGTCAATGATTAACGGACGAGAGTAATTTTTCCAATAAATCAAAATTTTGAACAAACTATAGGCCTAGTTCATTGACCATTCATTACCAGAAAGAAGTATACAACATTAACAACAAAAGTGACCTCTTTAACTTAGGTCGTGTCCGAATTCAGGTATAGGTCTATACTAAAAAACACTTGCACCCTTGTATACTTAATTTACGCTTGGCACCTTACCCGATGAATCCGGACAATCTCGTTGGCTTCGACAATAACTAATAGCCAGGTAATCGCTTTATTGAATGCGTATTTCAGTGAAGAAAAACTTGTAAACTGTCGAAAGTTATAGACCTAAGGTTAAATCAAAGATTAAATATTATTTATATTTGACTTAACATTGATTTTCATGTTAATTGTATGTAACTTTGCAATTTTCATTGTCTGTTTTACCTGGAGGCCTAATACGAATCTGTTTCATAACTTCTTCAAGGTTCACTTTCCAACAATTATTAACTTAGAAATTACTTGCCGAAGAAGTAGCGGTGGTGCCTTATTAGTCTTTAAATAAAATCATCATATCGAAAATCAGTTTTTAACCTATAAATTGCTTCTTAAAATGGCGGCACATATATAAGCTGCAAGGGCGCCAGAAAATGTACAGTACATGTTCGTTTACTTATAACTGCAAACTTCACTTGCAATTCGGACAGCACTGATGATGTCACTTCCGGGGGCTTATATGAATGAGTATGTACTTCAGGCGAATTCGGACATGGCCTTATTTCCTTTTCTAGCAAAAAAAACTTCAGCACAGAATGTTTCACATAGAAGCAGCAAGGAAACGTTTATTATTTGATAGACATCGTAATAACTCTACAATTTAAGGTATTTTTCACTTCACTGAAACTGGCTTTTTAACATTGTTGTTGGATTAAAAAACAAAGGAGTTAAATAAGGCTTAACCAGAGAGATCGAGTCCATTAATTAAACTGTGATGCGTAATCGTATACTATACATATTCTATATGCTGAAAACCTAGTTCTCATTCAAAACAGTGGGAAAATTTAAAATAAGACTTCTTAAATTGTTATAAATTTAATGGATTTCGATTAGATAGTTCGATTAAAACTGTTTGTAGTTACAAAATGACCAAGAGTATTTACTAACTACCAAGTAATTTCGCTGTTGTAAGCTGTAACAATGCATTTGGTCTGTTTTAATAGAATATTTCGTAGAAGTCTGCGAAAAAACTTTATTTTTACAAGGTTAAAAAGACTTCGTTGTATGATTTCTATATACCACATCTGGTCTTCATTGTTTCTGGGTTTTAATTTCTCTATGGGCAAAACAGGATTAGCACAACGAAGCAGGAATTTATGCAAGGTTTGTAGCCTAAATCTTGACCACAGCGACAGTGCTGTCTTAATAAAATCAGACAACAATTTAAGTGCTTCGCCCTGAAATTATTTGACTTTCGTGTTCCTATGTGACAGCAACTAGAATCTCCACAGTTGCAAGGCCAGAGTGATATTAATTATCGTACCACTGTTGCACAGAGTCAGAACGAGTTTTACCCGTCCTACAAGTTTCACAACCGAATTCACGTTTCCATATATTTATTGTATGTTGAGGATAATTTGCAAATGAAAAATGATGCAGTAAATTAAACATTACGACATGCACAGCAACGTGTGTTGTTGGATGTGTCTTGGTTAACAATAGAACTTAGTAGGTCGTGTGCAATTTTTATGTTTCCCTCAGTAAAGCGTTTTTTCGCGAAAAGATTTACTCGAAGACTAGACTTCAATATCTTATGTGCACATTTGCAGCCTTCCTTCGGCTATTGGCCGCTTGTCTGTGTGAAGAGAATGTGTTACATGAGCGAGCCAATCAGAATAAAGTTTGTCCGATGCAGACCACCCTTGATTCGAGGGCAGGCGGATAGATGAGTAGCAATTCAAATGATCCAATCCCGAATGTTGCTCTCAACCAAAGTGTTTTGGAACACAACTTATCCTGAAATCTTTTCGCGAAAAACAAGCGCCCCTAGTTAGAAGTGTTTAAGAGTCAGAAATTAATTTGTACCATTTTAGCATATTACGGATTTTTTTTCTTCATGAAATAATGGTCTGAAAAATGAATGGCAATGACAAAGGATTTTTTTTAGAAACTATATGACAAAAGGGTCTATAAGAATTATAAGGTTATAGGTTCAGGTCATATCGTTTTTGTGAACATCTCTCAACAAACAAGAATATTAATAAGGTAAATTACATCTCAAAACAATTCTTCATGCTATCGGAATATCACGAAGATGGTTTTCTTGGAAAATATGTAGAAAGTATGTGATGCACCCGCTTTTCGATTTTAAGTTTTGAGATGAAATTATAATCAAAATATACAGAAGGTAAACCCTTATTGAATATCAATAAAGTTTCGGACTTCAAAGAAATTGCAACACGTCACACCAGAGACTTCAAAAAATCGGCATCTACTTCAACTGAAACCAAACTTAGTATTGAAATAACTTATTGAAATATGAACGAATTAATGTTTTAAGTTAAGATCCTTATATTTAGAGCTATGCTAAAAAAAAATTAGAATGTTATTTTTCAGATGATTTCGTAATTTTTCAAGTCATAGTCGATATATCACAAAACCATAAAATATCTTCAAAATCTATAGAAGGCTATAGAATAAATAATTCTATCATATTTTATACGTTGCTACTACCAAATTTGCTGCATCTGGGATTTGAAAGAAGGCCATTGTATACACATACATAGGCTACGAGAAGTTCTCATAATTTTTAAAACATGTGAATAATAACGTCATTATCTCTCATATAAACTGACGCCATATTGCACCTAAATATTTTGTTTGAGCCCACGATTTTCCAATTCGTTTCGTAACTTATATTTTTATCATTCTAAGACATACAAACGAAACTATTTACTTCCATGTTTGTTTCAGTCGTGGCATAATACCAACACACTGAACAATCCTGTGGGATGTTGGTAGAAAAAATAAATTAATTAAAAAACCAAAGCAAGTAATTGTCCATTCAATGTGATTGGTTGCGTTACTTTTACGTTTTGTTAAAGCTGGGTCAACTTTTCGTCTGGGCAACTTACCTTTTCATCGTTCTTAATTCAAGGTGGATACACTGCCACGCCATCTACATCTGAACATAACGGCAACGCGAAGTTAACGCAACGAGCTCTACGTTAACTTCAATGTAAATCGGACTTCAAAGGAGTTTATGGAATAAAAAACTTAGGCCATAAGCTGTATGCAGTACGCTCCAAACATTCGAATGACACAATATAGATGTTATTACTTCAGCCGACTATACTAGAAATACATTTTAGCATGTGCTGTTATTTGATCTTAATGGAAGCAGATGTTCATTTGTTTACAATTTTTTGGGTTTCGGCGGTTGCTTTTTTTCGAAGTAACCAAGTGGCATATATCGTAGCGCATAACTTGAAATAACAATTTCAAAATGTTAATTTTAATGTGTGCTTTTCGGTGATTGGCGAAACTTAATACTTCCAAAATATTTACTACAGTAAGTAGTAGCCACTCTATTGTGTTTTAAGTGGCTACGGTGACTGTGCGGTTAGCCTGCTCACCTCCCACCAAGGCGAACCAGGTTCGATCCCCGGCCGGGTCACCGGATTTTCACAAGTGGTTGGTCGGGGGGTTTTCTCGGGGCTCTCCCGTTGCCCCTGCCCTTTCATTCCGGCGCCGCTCCAAATTCACTTCAATAACCTTCATCGGCTCTCAAGACCTCGCTGTAAAGAGCCGCCCAAATCTCTTCACTCACTCTATTGTGTTTAATAGGTTCGAGCCAGCGAGTTGGAAAAAGATATATACTGCTAACTTCTTAATGCTTAAAGACTGTTCACGGTGAACTGGCCACATTTGAAAGCCCCGCTTAAGATCTACTTGCATGCATATATTAATATATTTCTCTGCCACACATAAACATTTACATTGCAATGGGCCAGATGTATGCGTCAGCCAAGTGAAACTGTGATATTGTTAGAAAAGTAAATATTTTACTAATTTGCTCATTCTTGCACTTAATCTTAATTAGAAATAGTGGAAAACCAATTAATCATTTAAATAATCACAAATGTTTACCTAATGCTTTCAATTCAAGGTTAAGGCATGTGACTACTTTCCTTACCTCGTTACCAACTTTACTGGGCGTGTGCTATTCAGTGTGCCCGTTAAAAATATATGCAGGTAGTGGCAGTTACGTTTTTCAAAGGTTGATTTTAAATAACCGTCGACAGCACCTTACTAAGTTTTTAATAAGGCCACTTCTACTACATGTTGGTAAGATCGATGTTAAATGTTTGGGAAAGGGAAAAATTTCGCCACTAGGTAAGCGCTAGTGTCGCATATTGTTCCGGGCAAGGCCTGCGATACGGAGCGAGCGGCCAGACCAGCGCCCGGGAGGCAGCAGATCGTCGAAGCAGGCGCTGAGCATGTTTGGTATAGAGGATTGCACAAAGAAAGGGACCAGGGACACATCAAGGTATAAAAGAGGCACGCAAGCACTCCCCCCCCCCCCCTCCTCATAGACTGACCCTCGAACTAGGCTGTCGAGAGTGTACTCCACGAGCTGCTTCAGGGCGTCCAGGGTTAACCATGGAGGTTAATAGATGATGGAGTGGCAACAACCTATCTTCTCCACGTTTATCAAGTGAAGCCGATGCCTCGTCTGACTTCTTTCAACTGCGCATGCGCAGACCGATTGTTTACGTCAGTCGCCATATTATGAGTGGCAAAAGTTACATAGTAAGCGATGTAAGTCATGAACCTTTTTGCCACTACTAGCCCTGTCCTTGTTTTTCATTTTCGGATTCACTTTCGTATCTCCGCTTCCACTCCATAGACTAATACCTCCATGGGGTCAACGCTAGCAGAGGGTCATCACGACACCTCCACGACGAGACGAGGGCCCAGTCGATCGACTCCCGTCTCTTGTGATTACGCGTCGATGCACAGTGGTAGGAGAGAATTCAGACTAGGCGCAGGAAGGGACAGATAGTCACGCTAGGCGAGGCCCTTAAGAAGTGATGTTAAAAGCGAGAACGTAGAAATTCAATTTAGGTAAAGGTTATTAGAACTCTTGTTACGAGATAGACGGAATAGTTTGAGAATTGTGATTGAGGCAACTATTGAATGGATGAATATATTATCATCGAGACTTAGAAATAGCGCAGCTTAAGTATTTTTAATTGATATTTAATTTCGTCTGACGAAACGCTTCCTATTGCTTGCTCTATGTAAGGTAAAGAGAGCAGAACAATATGTAGCAGATTTTCTATAGTTTCTACTTTGAAAAACAGAATAATTGCCACAGTCAAAAATCAAATATAAAATAACTTGGTAACTAAGTAAAATCTTACACTTTTATTATTCACGTTGCTTAGAAATTGAATTAAAAGTTACCTTTTAGAACACTCCGCACATAACAGCGGAAATTTCCCCTACGCTGAACTATTCCATAAGAAATCTCGTTTTGTTCCAAACCTGAGTATCGCGAACCTTAGTTTCTAACTGTGTAAAGCCCCTGACACACTGTGAAATTTCTTGGTCGAACTGCTTCCGATAAGTTTGGTCAAACAAAGTTAGACAGTTGTGACGCCATAGGAACTTCATTAACACAGCCATATTTGTCTGAAAAAGTTGGATGGCTTCAGTTTTCATCAAACATTTGAAGATAGGACCGCTTATAAAATTTATTTGATGTTTGATGGTCTCAGCCAATCAGAATCGTGCACGACAAAAAATTGACGTCACGAAACTTTAGAATAACGAAAAATCGCTGGAAACGAAATAAGTTCTTCTGAAGATAATTAATAAATGTAAAAGCTGTCTGGGCATGAATGCTGATTTTATGCACATAGTATTAACTCTTGAGACATTCAGTTTCATTGTGCACAAACATTTTTGATAAATAAAATTTGAATTTAGTAAAGAAGTGGAAATAAATCACAACACTCGTTACATTACTCCCTTTAATGGACTTACTGAGAAACAACCGCAACGCCTCACTTGGAAAATAATTGTAAAATATAAAATTCATATTAGATCCTTCCAGAAAAAAAAATTGATAGTGTGGCACATTTTAAAACATTATTCAAGGTTAATTGAACTAATTTTTTGGAAGGAAAAGTGTGATGGTTGTATTTGGTCTCTGAATTTTGTTGTCATATACATTATAGGCCGTTCACGCTAAAGTGAGCACTTTTTAAGCCCTAGTTACTTTTTTCCTTCAGCCAATTTATATCCTTCCACCACTTGTTAATGTAAACCCAGCCATGTGAGTAATAAATATCCTATATACATTCACCGTACCCAAAACCAAAAGTCCGAGGCCACAATTAAATGTCTTTATTGGTTATTATGTCTGATGAAACAGCTTCAAAAAGTGCTCACTTTACCGTGAACGGCCTATAGAAGGCAAAAGTTTCATAGTGTGATAGGGGCTTGAAGGGCTGTTAGTCCCTTGTTGCAGGTGGCAGAGGCGGTTTAGATAAAAGAGCGAGTTGGGCGCTGGCGCGGTAGTTGGCCGGGCTGCCGCGAGGCATCGCCAGGGTGCAGCGGCTCCACAGGTGTCGCAGCAGTCGAAGCCTTGTGTGGATCCGTTAAGGGAAGGGGAGGGGGAGGGCAGGGGGCAGTTGGCGCGTGCTGGTCGCGTGCTACATCTCTGAGCAGGAAGGGGTTTGCTGGCGTGTGATATATAGAAGGGAGGGGGGGGGGGGTAGATTGAAGCGTTGAGGAAGGGGGAGATAGCAGCCGCATAAAGCGGGCAGCTGGGAGCATCGCCCGACTGGGAGGGGGACCGCGATGAGCAGGAAGAGAAAATAAAAAAGTGAAAGAAAGAACAGGATGTTTATAATCCTCTCGAGAAGAACGGGAGGCAACTAGCGCATTGTTACATTCCTCCGAACGCCGCTCTATACCGCTGCGTCACTGTTACTCGGCACTATGTACACGAATTTATTTAAGAGACTTCGTGACTTTCCCTGTTTAGCACATCAATGCTTTTTTTTTCGTGGCTACTTTAAAAGGCAGCAGGTGAATGATACATTTGCTTGTTTCAACTCTTTTTTTTGCTCGCACTATCAACAACGGCCAACACGTATCCTAGCACTATTTTAATGCAATAGTTACTGTCGAAAAAACATAACGTTGTACTACATTATTACAAACAAAAAAAAAAATTTTTACTAACTAGTAATATCTGGGAGAGGAAAAGTGTAGCAGTGAGAAATTCGTGTCAGAAAATTGTTCTCAAGGACTAGTAAAAATGACATATATATTTTTGAATTTTTATACATACTAGTACGGTCGATTCTAATTATATTTCTCAGTTTGAGTTCACAATTTTCACTTTGCCTGTTGGCAATCTACATGTTTGGAAACTAAATAAATGAATAACTCAAACCGCTCCTCGATGCCCTTTTTGTGAAAGCCTGGAAAGCGTTCCACAAGAAAAACTCGCGATTTAAAATTTCCCGGCTTGTGGACAAGTAGATGGCCACGGAGGTAGACATTGCAAATATTTTGTTGAAAAAACCGTTGGTCAAAAGGAAGAATAGAAACATCGTTACCGGAGAGTCCGTGTTGGTGGAAAATTCGTGGTTATAGGCCACTGCCTGCTGTAGTAACAAACTCGTAGTTTACAGCCAAATGGGTTTTGCTGATATTACCAACAAGATAAACTTTCAGAGGCGAAAATGGTTTTATATAACAATATTATTTTCAAAAATGCATCTTGTCAGTCATTAAAAAAAAATCAAAATGCTGTCGCACATCAGAATACTGACAAGTAGGTTATATTTAGGATACATTGATTACTCGAAGAAATTTAATTGAAAATTACGTAGTTTTATAGCTTGAACAAAAAAACTTTAAAATCCCATGCCTTTTGTATGCGAGACTTCCAGAAAAGTGACGTCACTTTTATGTAGATAGGAGTTCATTTGCCCGTCCATTATTTTGAAGATACCCAGCCTGTAATAAATTATCTTTACTATAGTCTGTTCACGATAAAGTGAGCACTTTTTAAGGCCCCTACAAATTTTTCCTTTCATACAATTCCCATCTTCCTGCTGCTTTTTAATATAAAAATTCCAATGTGACCAATAAACACAGTGTATACATTTCACCACCATCAAAATTTAATGCCCGAGACTGCAATGAGATATATTTATTAGCCTTTAATGTCTGTTAGGAGGGCCTTAAAAAGTGCTCACTTTATCGTGAACAGTCTATAGTGTCTATTTACTTTAGTTGAGTATGATATACCAGAGAGGGTTCACGATGGCTAACTTAAAATGGTAAGCACACATATTTCGCAGCTACATTGTCTTAACGACTCGTTAATTTCCGCTGACCTCATATTGAATTGATTGAGATTGCCTGAAATCTCGTTAATTTATTATCTATGTATGCTTACTCAGATCCGTGGAAACTATCGAGTCTTTATTACAATGATGTTGCGAAATGTGTGTGCTTACCGTTTTAGGTTTGCTATTGTAATCTTCTCTGGTATCACACGCACCTTCAGTAGACTAAGGACAGCTATTAGGCTGAGGGTGTTTAAAGGCATGGACGGATAAAACGAACTACTGTATTATCTTAATTAAAATGTCGTCCCTGAATACATCTGCTGAGTATCAATATCATAAACCAATTCGTTTGAAGAATTCGTTAGTTTTTTATGTCTGATATCGTTTAATTACACGGCTAGAGCTACATTCAGGGGCATGGGTTTGGAAATAATCTAGACCAACTTCTATAGCAGTGGGTGCCACAGTAGGTAGGTAAACATTTTGGAGAACCTGCCTGCGGTATTTAATTAAAAGAGTCTTGCTGTTTGGAAATACGCAAATAAAATTAATAAAATCTCATCTGTTATAGTTTAAAGCCGAAAACCATTTTAAGTGAATTCATTAAGAAATTCACATCACTAATTAACTTGTCTCAGCCGTGGGGTTTACTGCTACGTTAAATCGATATTAATAGGCTGTAGAAAACACACCTATATGATGTTCACGGTAAAATGAGTACTTTGAAAGTCCTGCTTGATATATACTTGTAAGCACGTTGTGTATTCTTCCGCCTTATGTAGAATTAACATTGTCATGGGCCTCTCCACTTTATTCATGCGTCGGTCTATTGAAACTGTGAAATTATTATAAAAGTAGATATTTTACAAATCTGCTAATTTTTACTCTTCGAAAAAAAGCAAAGGGAATAATTTAAGTTATCACAAATGGTTACCTAACACTTTTTATTCGACGTTATGACATAGAACTACTTTGACTCCATCGTTATCAACTTTAGTGGGCGCATGTCACTTAGTAAGCCCAATAAAATATATGCAGGTAGAAGCGGTGAATATCTAAGGTTTATTTCAAAAGTGCTCATTTTATCGTGAACAGCCTTCAAATGTGTCTTGTGAAATGTTTAACTTTTCTACGTGTTTTGTTGCTTGGAATCGACCGAAAATCCTCGGTATGGGACTGCCATCAAACTCGGGACTTTAGAAGCATAGCCAGCGCCCGTTACCATTACAGCATCCTACTACTGCTTTTGCAACCGTGAATTGTTTTTGCAGTGATTACATTTTGCCGCTATAGTAAACAACAATCCTTAGGCGAAGTGTACACGACAAAGAAATATTGAATTTTAGAATACATTAAGCCGTAAGAAAAACATTTTCTAAACTGCGATTAACTTTAAATAAGTTAGTACTATTTTTCCCCATTCAACAAACCCGAACACAATTTCACTATATCTGACAAAATATCTTGAAGCTACAGTTTTTACAATCGATTTATTTCAATGCAGGAAGCTAGATTACCTATTGATATGACCAATTGTTTTTCGCGAAATGATTTGCGCGAAGGCTTGACTTCAATTTCTTATGTGCACATTTGCAGCCTTCCTGTGGCTATTGGCCGCTTGTCTTTGTGTGAAGAGAATCTGCAGGCGGATAAGATGCGTAACAATTCAAATGATCCAATCACGAAAGTTGTTCTCAACCAAAGTGTTTTGGAACACAACTTGTCCTGAAACATTTTTTTCTCGAAAAACAGATACCCCTACCTACTGAAATAAAGTCGTTTTAGGAGGGGGGAAATAAATGCTATTTTTTCTGAAACAAAATGTATAGATTTAATTATACAGACGTTATTCAATATTGAGATGTAAGCTGTTATAATTCATTTTTGATACTCGTGGGGCCACGTTAGGCGCAGCGACTATAAAACTCGCCTTCCATGAGGAGGAGGAATGGTGCATGAACGCAGCATATTTACCCGATTTTCGATATATGTCGTCTTCCAAAGGCGTTATCAAAATTTTTGGCTCGACAAGACATAAATAATAATATTCATCATCTTTTTACGTTGTTAGATATTTACTGCCTTCATTATTCTCGGAGTAATGATGTAAGAAAAGAAAGAATTTTTCCCTCTTATCTTCAATCACTGCTCTGAGAATGACGAATGCATTGAATTTGTAACAATGTAAGAATGTGTTCCAAATTATTATTTACGCCTTGTCGAGCCAAAAATTTCAAAAAATCCTCTCTAAAAAATTTTGCGAAAAAAATTATATAAATATACGGTTTTCGTGCACAATTCCCCTTAAGAAGAACCGGGCTCGATCCCCGGCGGGGCCACCTCCGAATTTTCGCACGTGGGGATCGTGCCATAGGATGTCGTTGGATAGCAGGTTTTTCTCGGGGATCTCCTTTTATCTCCAGCCCCTTCATTCCTGCGCTGCTCCATACCCATCTCACTTCACCCTCATCGGCTCTCAAGACTTCGCTCTTTAAGAGCAGCCCTAATCTCGTCACTCACTCACTATTAAGGTTTATGTAAACTCAAATATAGTTTTAGGTTGTTTACTGCACAGTGAATTTAATAACTGTGTACCTTTTTGTATATATGGTGCAATTCAATTTTGTTTCTTTGTCATTGATTTCAAAACTATTATAGGTTAATCAATTTAAAAAAAAAAGAGATTTAAAAATTAATTACTCTATCTACGCTTGTCCTACGACTCCAATATTTTTCATATTATGATATTAAAAAATAAAAAGATTTATAGGATGTTCCTTGGTTATTTTAATGTTTTTACATCTCTAAATACACCTAAGACTTTTTACACTTTTTCCTCTATTTTATTATGTTTTTCTGACTTATTTTTATTTGTTCCTAAATTAAACGTTTTATCTTGGAATAATATTTACTACCTAGTATTTTGTTTTTAAAGCATCTTGTTTTAATAAATGTCTGTGCTTATTTTTTTACTTTCACTCAAGAAACTTAGTTATAAATGCCTACAGTTTGTCACGGCCATATTCGTTCCTCACAAAAAGTTAGCGTACATTTCCGCATTAAATCACCTGACCCATTACAACAATTTTGTCTTATTTCTAATAATGAGCGGGTTTTTTTTCGATAACAGACGTTTTTCTGTTTTGTTATTAGGGTCACTAGAAAGTCCTTTTATACTCTGGATTTATCTTTGTATGAACCTTTATTGTATTTACTATATCTGAAGTAGCTATTGCATATGAAGCAGGCCCTACAAATTGCTTAACAAATTCACGACCCGTTTAGTTAGGAAAATAACGAATATTTCTTAGGGTCTGGGTACATCTTGCATACGTTATTTTGCCTTCAACATAATAAAAACATTTTCTTTCTTCATTCAGACTACTATAGATTAAAACATAGCAATTAAATTAACCACAAATGAACCTTGTTATTTGGTTTACTTAAACAAAGTGCTAGGATGGGAGTTCAAGTCCTGTAGATGTTCAACCAAACTGGCAAGAGATAGATTAATTAAGACATTGCTATTTTTAAGGCTCAAAGATGCAATGTTTTGTAGACTAAATGAGTATATTAATTATCTGCGTTCTGGCGCAAAAACTTCAGGAGTAGGAGACAAGCGCTAACCGGCCGTCATGTTGTGACGTCACCCGACCACCATATTGGATCCAGGTGACCTTGACCAATGATCTTGCCTTTGTCCCCATGCCCATGACCTCGAATGGCCTTGAACCAAAAAAAAATTCTCCATATCCCAAAGAACTCAAAATTTTATACAAATTTATAAGGAAATAATTTTTAAAATGTATAAAATATATATAAAAAATTATTAAACCATGTATTTAAAAGACTTACATTTTCAAAGGTTCAACCACCCTCACCAATATTTTTCATTGGTTATTTATCAGATCAATTACTCACGTTCGTTAATAAGTCAGCAGCTCGCCACCCCCTCACCCATACTAATTCCATCGCATGCAGGCAGCTTGTCTGGTGACGAAATTAGTAATTAATAAACTAGTGCCACCTAGGTGTTGAAAATGAAAACAAATGACAAAAAAAAATGCCTGCATACGATGGAATGAGTATGGCTGAAGGGGGTGGAGATCTGCTGACTTATTAACGAACTTGAGTAATTTATCGATTAAATAACGAATAACTAATATTGGTGAGGGTGGTTGTGGTGGGACTTTTGGAAATGTAAGTTTTTAAATAATTTTTTTAGTAATTTTAAAAATAATTTTTAAATAGATATTTAATAATAGTTTTTAAATAATATTTATAAATCTTTTTATATATTTTTGGGATTTTTTGATTTTTTTTTTTTGGGTTCAAGGTTAGTCGAGGTTATGGACAGGGGTCAAGATCAAGGTCAAGGTCACCCATATCCAATATGGCTGACGAGATTGACACTGGTCGACCTGGCGAGGGCCTGTCGTATCGGGACCTTATGAAGACTTCGATGTTAAGAGCCGTCAAAATCTCTTCACTCACTCACTAAGCTTACCGGAATGCATGTCGCAGTCAGGGGAGATAACTTTGAGGTAGGTGCTTGAGATTGTTTTGTAACTAGTCAGAGCATACATATAATAATAAAAGTCATAAAAATGATCTTGTCGGTGAAAACGTAACTTCCATCATACCATTCGAAAGTATAACTATCGGGTGTTCTTATAACACACAAAGAAAAAAAATCGAGCAATAATCACGCGATAGAGGCATTTAACAAAGTGCATTCTCAGATATTGTAAAGCATCATATTAAAACATTTGTTAATAATTTTTTGAAGGAGTGTGTTGTATTATTTAGCCGCAAAAAATTAAGTATAAGTCTGCTTCTTTAGGCTGTAGCAGACGAAAACCTTTCAACTAAATAAACACATGCTTTATCGCCAATCAAATACAGTAAGATTTTCTGTTGTGCAGTCAACCGCCACCTTAAGTATGTGGAGGCGAGCGGGCAGAACTGTTTGTCCTGGCTGGCAGGAGCGTTATTTACGCCGCGGCCCGAGGACTGCCTGAGATGAACATGGCAGCAGCCGCGGCAGGAGGTCGAACCGGCAACCTGTCCCAGACGGCGCAGCTGCCTTCCCCTCCGGCCCGCTCCGTACCATCCTACCTTCGTTTTCGACAGTTGCCGCCCCAGACAGGACCTTCACCCTCTGTAACGCAACGCTAGCTGTTGTGAGGGATAACGGCCGCTCCGTCGGGCGCCGCGTCTGCCATATGTCGTCCGAATCCCCACCCGGCACCCACGCCCCACCTACACCCCGTGCACCGCTGCGCGTCCCCCACTCTCCTTCTGCTATACTACATCCGCCGTCAAACTGTCTTCTCTATAAGAAATCCATATGCTAACTCCCACCTCGTGCACGATCAAACTTTCTCTCCACTCGGACCTCAACAATCCCCTACACTCCGTGCACCACTGCGAGTCTCCAAAACTCCTCCAGGTATATTATATCCGCCGTCAAGCTGTCTTCTGTATAAACAATCTATATGCAAGCTCTTTATACTTCTGTAGGCCCTAAACGTAAAGTTAGGGTATGTTATTTTTTGTTTTACTGAACTTTTACTTACATTTTTAATACAAATCATAATATTAAGGGGGATCAGATTCCGCCATCTTGGATTTTCACTATTTTTGCCATAAGTTCCATTTAAGAAAGTTTAATGAGATTTATAACATGTCATGACATAAATAATAGCTCCTTAAGTTTAATAAAACTATTACATCTCTATAGAATTGATTGTTGTTCGACTAGTGATCGAAGGCAAGAAATAAATAATTTTTTCTTACTTTCGCTTACGTTAATGGTTCTGGAACCGAAATACATTTAGTAGAACATGTGCAATGTAATGTCCTGCGCTTCGTCGAACCCCAAAATAAAATTTAAAAATGTATAATGCAATTTACGGCGGAAATTCCGAAAATCCAAGATGGCGGAGAATGATCCGCCTTAATATGAATTAAAACAGGGATAAAATGGGCGTGTTGCTAATGCCTGGCAAGAAATAGTTCTCATACCAAATATTATTGAACTGACAGCGCACGAATGCGGCGCGTTATCCATCTGGGGTTGTTTTCTAGATTGTTTGCATGGGCTTCAGAAAATTTGTAAGTACCTGTGAACTGACTATAGCTTGCACTGAACTATAAATGTATGCTGACCTCAAAATTGTAGGGGACCTGCCGCAGCGCGGCAACGCCAATCACACAAACGTACAAGCTCAACGGATTCACGAGCTTCTAGGTAATACAAACTACGGTGCATGTTTACGGTGACACTCTTCAGTCGACAACTACACGCTTCAAAACAAAGTTCACATCCCTAGGAACCGTGAGCATATTAAACACCCCGTAAACTAAGGTGTTTATATTTGATCCCTGCTAATTAGCAATGACTCTCCCGCTGGACAGTTGCGCAATTAACACGTGAGTAACGTGCCGGTCTCTCTTGTGGCTGGAAGATAAATAAATTAACATAACCCCACACTTACAAATACCGAATATGCAAAAAACGGTACATTATGTCGCTGATCTGTATTCCCAGCAGGTGTGAAAATTAAAAGATGATGGTTAAGAAACTGTGCGTGAGCTACAGCCTATGCATCTACAACGGATGCGCAAAGGAAAGGCAATATATATATATATATATATATATATATATATATATATATATATATATATATATATATATATATATATATATATATATCCACAAGTGGAATTACGTCATTCCGTTATAGAATTGCTTAATATAGCTTTCTTGCTCCCAGCAGCGGAACTGTACATAATATTTTTTTAAAGACATCGATTGTTGAAATCGGTCCGGCAGCTAGTCATATGCCAGAACAGCCATTCCCCTAGAGTGTAGAGGGGCCACGGTGGCTTAGCGGATAGAACGCTAGCCTCCCACTCAGGCGTACCGGGTTCGCTTCTCGGTGGGGCCACTCCCGAATTTTCGCACGTGGTAATCGTGCCAGATGATGTCACTGATCAATTGGTTTTCTCGGGGATCTCCAGTTTCCCCCCACCATTGCATTACGACGATACTCCATTTCCACCTCGTTTCACCCTCACCCGCTCTGAAAACTACGTTTTTAAAATCCGTCCAAATCTCGCCACTCTGCAGTGGAGATGTTGGGGCGGCATCGGTGTCTTGGCAGTCGATGAGTGTGATTGAGGTGAGTATGAAGCAGTGCCGGTATGAAAGGGCGGGGTAAACGGAAGATCCCCGAGAAAACCCGTCTATAAGCGGCATCGTCCGGCACGATTCCCACGAGCGAAAATCTGGGTGTGAACCCGCCGGGAATCTAACCCGGTCCGCTTTAGTGGGAGTCGAGTGCTAAAGCCGTTGCACCACCGTGGCTTATAATAGCCCTAGATATGCCATTACTCTGTGTAATAGGCCTACTTGTAAACTTACGCTATGGTTTTTTAAAAAGATTTTGTTAATCTGAAATCTTCGTTCATTATTACCCATGAAATTATAACATAGTATCGTAACCTATCCGAAGTAATTGTATTAATTGTTTTAGCTATAAGACTTTACAACTTAAGCGAATTAATTATTATTTTGAAATACTTACGTTCCTGAAAACTTATAACAAGGCTGTTCACGGTAAAGTGAGCAGCCTGCTACTATTACTATTGCATTCAGCCATGCCTTAACCTTTAACCATTTTTTAAAGTAGATATTGCCATGCCAGTAATAATCACAGTGTTATATTTCACCACACTCGAAAGTCAACATCAATAGCTAAAATAAAATATATTTACTGACTATTATTCCAAATGAGAGGGCTTTCGAAAGTACTCAATTTACCGTGAATAGCCAATAATATCAAGGTATATCTAATAAAAAAGAATTCAAGAAATACTATTATTTATATTAGCATTCATCTTCTTGCCATCAATAATTGAGCTAGGCAGCTGTTTCCATGCGAAATAATACTTCGCGTTTCTTCTTTTTTATTGGTGTAATCGACGTCCCCAAAGACAATTCTAGTCCCTAACAGGCCTGCATAGCACGCTTACTCTGTGTGTAACCATTCTTCAACATGCTTAGTTCTGCCGCGGTGAAAAAACACGAAATGCAATGTTGACGAGTTGCAACATCGTGTTTTGGTGAGTCCGATACATTCCGACAGTCATTACCCTCATGTCAAAAGTACGCTCTTACTATGTTCCGACATTCGCCACTGCGATAAGAGAATCGGATCGATCCGCTACGATTTTGTTTTATTAGTTTTGTGGTAACGAAACTGGCAATACCTCTCCGCATACACTCGTCGATTGTGTTTACAGCGGAGGCTATTTGATCGGACATGCCTAGGGGGAAGTGCAGTGCCATTTCTTCCCAGGGATGGATCCAGGAGTCAGTCTGCGAGGGGCACAAAAAGGGGGTGTAATCTCCAACTTGTTGACATTTAGGTATATGTTCATAATCTATTTCAACCATGAAAATTATAAATAAAGTTTGCTGCTCAGTAATCGGAGCCCTGGAGCGACAGTACCTTGTATTCTGTTCGGAAGCTCGTACATCCAGGAAACCATACTAGGCCTAAATGCGTTACAAGGGCGGACGATAACCGCCAAAATTATCTAGAACAGCATGGCCTACGACGAGGACCATTAACACTTTCAGACACAGATAACTATATTATTTGATACAATGTTACGAACTACTATTTTGTTTGAAACGGTACAAATATATTTAAAACGTACTGACTAGTGCTGTGATCTGAGCGAGCCCTTACTTGACGTTCGCGTGAGCCTAGCAACACATACAGTGGGGAATCTGGAGGCCAGGGACTGCGACAAACTGTTGACAAGTATGGCGATACACCAAACATTGTGCAGATATAGGCGAGCGCGAGGTTCGTCGCAGGGCTAGACGCCAGCCAGACGCGGGAGAAGCCGACGGAACACCAGGCAGTGGCCGCCCTCTCAGGAAGGCCCCCGAGAGGGGTGTGCCGATTATTTTTCTAAACTAACTTATTTTAAGTGTTATGCGAAGTTAAGGCCCGAAGGTAGGGCGGGATTTTATTGCGTCTCAGGGCTAACCGCTTACGCCTACTAGGAAGGAAAATCATGCAAGGAGACATGCATCGCGGCAAAGAGGAATTGGGCAGCCATGGCCTGCACTTTGGGGCCATGACTACCTCCCTAAGTGTACTTAGAGCTAGTCTTAACTATGAAGAGCAAGGGAAAAACCGTCAAGAGAGACGTAAATACCCTTGCGACAGAGAAGTAAAAATTTAAAAAAATATTGCATGCATTAAATTTAACTAAATTAAATAGAATGCTACAGGAGACGGAGTGTTTGGAAAACATGCTCTCAGTTAATAGAGTTGGAAAGACTAGTAGAGAGGGGGCGGAAGCTTTGTTTATTCTTAACATGATGCCAGCTGGTGGGAGAAGTGACGCTATTGGGCCTTTTCCCCCGGTGTACCGGGGACCGTCGCTGCCGATACGTCGAGGAGACGCAGCCTTTGGCAACGAGGATTAAGGTGGACTGGTTCCAAACGGTTACGTCAAAGAGACTTTAGTTGGTTAATTAATACAAGTGGCTTTAACGTAATAATTATCTGTAAACATAATTACTCTCCCGTTTGTCATTACGTAATTATCGTAAAGTGTTGTACTTTTGTGAGTTACAGAGATTTACATACAGGCGCTTAAGGAGAGTCCCATCTTTGTGTTAAGCACATCACCCCCTTAATAGTGCGTGACCTGTCAGCCTGAGGTAGGGTCACAGAAATACTATCAGAAGCAATTAATATGTGTTGTAGTTTGATATCGGCAGCAGCTACTTATGCGGCTGAGGAATGTAGTCTCAACAAGGAACGTTGTTTCCCATACGTAAGGAGCTTTCCTTAAGTCGGCCCCACACCATAGCCATTTTCCGTAGCAGTTTTCCCAACAATTTTCTGCTAGCGTTTCTGCTCCCTTGTAGGTTATAATCCAGCTCCGTCCGGAAGGGTCTGACTCCAGGTATAACAGATCTCGTACCCATGGGCATGTTCGGAACGGTAATAGAACGTGTTCTAAATTTCTGTTATACCGACGGAGCTGCGACAGACAAGATGGCGGACACCCGAGTAACGACCTCAAGCCGTATATGTCCGTTTGCGAAAAGATCATGGGTCCTGCAAAAAGTATTCATGTACAAAATGAAACTTAATGTACGCGTGAGTAACGGGAAATGTTTCAATTTACTCCCAATGTCATAATAAAACAATATATATAACTTTAATAAATACTTGAAAACTATGGACTTTTGTCTTGTGTGTAACCTTTTGGACTGCTAGTTATAAAGTTGTGTGTGTAGCTTAGTGGGTGTCCTGCCCTCATGGCTCAGGGGCAGGGTCGCCGACTTGTAGCCGGAGAGTCGGGAGCTAGCGCCCAGGATTTCCCGCGGATGTCGCGCACATGTGGACTGGGAGTTCGTCATTAATTCGGTCCAACCTGAGTTCGTCAACGTCACTTCCACACACTTACCAGCGACTCTCGCTGTGTCCCATGGCCCCTGTATCAGCCAATAACGGCAACTTAAAACAAAGTGGGTTGGTGTACGGCTTTGCACTGCTTAGTTTTAGGTTTTAGAGTTCGTGTAACGAGATTTTTTTTAGTTATTTGTGTGATACATTATTGCTGTCTATAATTTATATCATTGCCAGGAAACGTTTACTTTCAGAACATCTTTGTCTATACGCAATAACAAGCAAGTAACTGCACAGCACAGGTAGGCCTACTTGTGCTTTTAGACGAAGATATTCTAGAAAATAACGTTTTATGACAACATAAATTATAAACAGTTGTAATGTATCACATAAAACCACTAAAAAAATTTCGTTTCATGACGGAGCGGAACAAACTCGCGCATAAACCCACTAAGCTACACACACATCTCATAAATTGTTCTTGTAAACGGTTTAAATGGTTTATATAAGTAATAATTCGAGTTGTGTGCAACCAGTAAATATAACGCGCACACATAAAAACCTTATTTTTAGTATTTTATATTGTTACCATCTTTTCTTCTAACCGCAAAAGCTTGTTTAACTATGGAAACCATATGATTGATTATTATGCGTGTTGTTGATAATATTATGCGATGTTGAAGATAAATATTTAAATAATTTAATAATGTTTTAATTAGTTTCGTAAATGTTCGTTGTACATAAATGTGAATACATTACCCTGTTTTTATACAGGCAGTGCCTTTACTGTTACTAACATTATTTCCCATACATTGATAATCTATTACTTGTACTTAGGAACTTAAATAAATACAGTCTTCAGGAAAACAAAACTATTTCGTACTTTTTGGATGTACTACAAAGCACCCACACGTAATATGTGATTGCATTTTTACCCCTGCAAACTGCGGAATGTCTACCATTTGCGAATTCTTTTTGCCTACCATTTACAATTTTCTGTTAGCACTTTAGGTAACTTGCGGGTATTAACTAATGGATTCTTTCTTCTCTTTTGCCACTGAAACATTTATGCCATCAATTGTGCCAATGGGTATAACAGAAGGTATCAGAATTTTGGTATCGTATATGGACGGTTTTATTGGATTCTGCTTTTTTGTTGTGTGCAGTGTAAGTCATTAATATTGCGAAAAACATAAATCGATGCCTAAAAATTAATAGCATTGTTAAAGTTTATGGAAAGTAACATAGAAAAAACACTCCAACATAATTGTTTTTAGTAACTTTCTGAGCAAATATTTTTCAGAGTCATGTATTGTTACGATTTATTTACCAGGTTCTTTAAGGGATAGACGTCTTAATTAAATAAGTGTTATTTATAATTTCCTAATTTATTTATAATAACTACAAAGTAAAATACTATCGACTCAATAGCTCACAATAAATTTATGTTAGGCCCATTTGTTATTTACAATTAATAAATTCAACTAATACAACTTACAAACATTTCAAACTAAATAATGTAAAATAAATAACTAAAATCAGTTCCAATAAACAGAGTAACAAAACCTTTTGAATTAGTTTACAATTTATTAACCAGGTTCTTTCAGGGATGGACGTCTTAATTAAATAAGTGTTATTTATCATTTCCTAATTTATTTATAATAACTAGAAAGCAACACACTCTTAACTCAATAGCTCACAATAAATTAATATTACGCCCATTTATTATTTACAATTAATAAATTCAACTAATAAAACTTACAAACATTTCAAACTAAATAATGTATAATAAATAACTAAAATCAGTTCCACTAAACAGAGTAACAAAACCCTTCGAATTAGTTTATAAATTGCGTGCCCATACTTAACAGATAAGTGCATGAAAAATGACAAGTAACCCCCCCCCCCCACATATATATAAACACTTCATTGTCCTCGAGAAAGCTTTTGACAATGCACTGTAATAAGCTATTTGTCATCCTGAAGAGACTGGAAAATAAGTACACAGACTGGAGAATCACACTGAAATTTTCTGAGAATGAAACTACAGTAATCCGATGTGGTAATACCCATGCAGAATCACAGATTAAAAAAGGAGTAAGGCAAGGCTGCATTTTTCTCCAATCCTTTTCAATGTGAGTGTGCAAGAAGCAATAGATACTGTGCGAGAGCAAATAATGGCAGGAATATCAATATATGGACCAAATATAGACATGTGATTTGTATATGACATTGCAGTTGTTGGAGAAAATGAAAGTGATCTGGTAGAGCTATGGTTAAGAATGGAAGAGATATTTACTGCAGAGTACAATCTGTCTTTGAACAAGAAGAAAACTAAGGTTTTAATCTGCTGCAGAAATGTACACGAACAGGTACACATAGAATTGGAAACCAAAGTCCTTGAGCAAATTAAGGAATTGAGATAGTACCAAGGTATTATAATGCCAGAGGATGGAATAATCAAAAAGGAAATAATATCTCTAATCAACAAAGCTGAGTATGCTTTCAACAAACTTATGATAACATTCACTTCAAACGTCAGTCTGTCAACACGCAAAAGGCTTATAAAATATTATGTATGGAACATAGCCCTATATGGATGTGAAACCTAGACTATAGCGACGATAGAAATGAAACGACTTGAGTCATTCGAGGTCTGGTGTTACAAACAAATATTGAAGATTAGCTGGGTCAATCTTTTCTCTAATGACGAGGTGTTTAGACGAACTGGTGAGCACCTCACCTTTTGGAAGACCTTGCAGAGAAGAAGAGACGGAATGATAGGCCACACCCTGAGGCTCAATGAGTTACCTCAGGCGACAATGGAAGGAAATATAGATGGGAAGAACCACAGAGGAAGAGGCAGACTGAGCAAAATGAGCCAAATTATCAATGACATGAAATGTAGCAGCTATGTTGAATTGAAAAGGAATGCTGAGAAGAGGCATGTGTGGAAAATTGCTACAAACCAATCCTTGGATTGATAACCAAGAGAGAGCGAGAGAAAGAGGTGGGGAGGGGGAGGGGAGGGGGAGAGATCTAACAGTTCCAATATTTCCAGTAAAGTCCATATCACATGTTCGTACAGTCCCACCTTAGTTCAGTCCAGATTCCATCAGTCCGAAATGTTCTAGAGATCTCCGAGCGCCCTCATGCACAGTAACTTTCTTCTCGTCGGGTATCCGCCCTCTCGTCCGTTCTCACCGCAAACTCCTCGTCTGCTATTTTCTCGTTCCCTTCGCCGTCGTCCGTCCTATTCTGCTGCTCCAGACTTTTTCTTAAATACCGCACTTCAGCCAGATGGCTACCACACAAGAACTGCCGACCCTCCAGCTGAGGTAGTATTTACAGTGTCGTTTGCCACAGCCGAGAAATTTCTCCAACTGCCTCGTTGCACCAAGGGGCAGAGTTAATATGAATATTCTAGCTAATCCTCCCAACTCTTCGGCTTCTCCCGCAGTGGGGAGGAAGAGAGGCTGTGACGATAGCCAGATCAGCTGCCAATAGTTCCCGGCCGTCCTGCGAAGGAACAGAATGCCCTTGGGAAAAGGGGGGGGGGGGAATCGAGGTAGGTCATCACCTACAGAGCCGCGTCCACGCATATAAAACAAGGTAACACATTGCCCGCGCCCTTTGCGGCAGTCGGTACGCAACAGTATTTTTTTAATGAGCTATTTCTTACGTCATAAATTTCCACGTGGTGTTGTGGAGAAAAGAACATTACTTCCTCTATTCACCTTGACTTGAACAACCAATATGGCCGACAGTCTAAGTACATAACTTCGGAATACACGGATTAAAATAGTTCTCTTATTTGACGAAATTTAAATTTTTGGTAATGCAAATATCCGAGCATTCAGTCAGATATTGTTTCTACTATGCTAAAACCAAAACTGATTTTTTCCAGTTCTGCAATGAAATTTTTGGTAAGCAATAATTGCGTATATGTGAAATCTTATAGTTTTGCCACAAAACTATCTGATTAAAATTCCGTAGAATCTCAAGTGCTAATTACAGACTCAAAATTGCATACCTATGCGAAAAGCATGTCATACTTCAGAGTATGTTACACTCTAAATTCGAATCAGTGGGAAACCACTGATTAACAGTGAGATTCAACTACTACAATCAGTAGAAATGGCTCCACTTAGAATCAGTGGAAAACTACTGATTGTTTCAGTGGAAAAATTTCACTGATTGAATTAGTGATGTGAAACAATTTCATTGATTGAGTAAAAGACGGCCGACTACAATAATTAATTAAATATTGATTTTGTTGAATTCAGGCAAATAATTACGTGAAATAAACATATTTACGACAGTTTCCTATTTATAATCTGCAATTTACCGTAATTTTAAAAAGTAAAAAAAGAATCTCGTAGGTGGTCGTGATTGAACTCGCGCACCCTTCGACTCTACGCCATTGCCTTGCAATTTGAGCCACCACGCCAAATGGATAACACGGGAGGAAAATACACATCTTATAATTCAGCTGCGAAATCGTGTAGTTTGAAGTTCTACGCTCATACTTTTCGTGTTTGGTTTGATTGGTACCGGTAGGATTGTTAAAACGAATAATATATATGCGTACACTCTCTTCACTATATTAATAGCAGTTTAAAGCTTCAAACAGAGCGCCGTGACGATTACCTGGAATCGAAATGAAAGACGTAAAAACGGAATGAAAGGCCGTGTGTTCATATTACCTCGTAAAATGACGTTTTGAAAGACGAAACACATTATAAGGAAGTATTTTGTATTAGTTTCATTCGTTTATTAGTTGTTACTTCACTTGATACACGTAGTTTAACGTCTATTTTATATGCAGTTTAAATGATATATCAGTCAAAAATAATTAGAGACGGAGCAAGTTGCTCAGATGTTTCACTGGTACGTCACTCAAAAAATAAACCACTGAGAAAACAGTGGAAAAAATGACTGAAGTATCAGTGGGAAATGTCACTGAATCAATAAGTGAAGGAAATATAATTTTTTTTCACTGATTCAACAGTTAAATTCACTGAAGTTACTGTTGTATCAGTCAGATACGCCTGACTGATTGAAACAGTGACGTTCTCACTGATTCAGATTTAGAGCGTAGTCCTCGAATTCTCTCATTGATGGTATCTCAGACAATGAAAGATAGATGTTCACATTTTTGATCAAATATTATAACTGGTAAACAAAATCTTCGGCAATGACGTTCAGCCAGTCCAAATATTTATTTTACAATTAGTCGTTACAACCAACAACACTTAAGTATACACACGCTGAACCGATAACCAAACCATTATCTTTTCGAAACATTTAAGTTTGTTGAAAGATAGTTCAACTGTAATTAGAAACGGTCTTAAAAGCTCAAAATATTGCCGTGTCATTTGGAAGACATGAATTGCCCAAGTGTAAAATCGATCTGTGACATTGTGACCCATCAGTGGATCACGATATTACAGCGCTAAATTCAAAAGGATAAATAACTGATAAAAGTTTAATTGAACAACACTGAAATCAACCTTTCAAAAATAGTCTTGTCCAGTAAGTGCTATAAATTAAAAACATCAACACTGTTGGTCACTGGAAGAGAGTTTTAAAAATAGTTCTTTGTGCAATGCCATAGTAAAAGCTTGATTTAGAACTGATTGCCACTAAAATAGTGTTTCTTTTAGTCTCATACTTATTAGAATAATAATTGGCGTAATAATAAGATATCTATGTCAAATATATTCACATGATCTTAACATCTACACACTTGTTGAATTAAACCTTCGAAAACTCATTTCTTGTGTATCACATTTGGCTGTTTCGTAAATAAATCACCCAGCACATTGTACACTTCTTTAAAATTATAGTACGCTACAGTATTTTTGATAATATTACACTTTAACTTATTTTATACCTATAAATTACATTAACATTGAAACCATTATCCTTTAAAAACGAGGGAAATATTAATTAGATCAATTGTGGAGCGTTATTCCAAAGGTTAAAGTTTCGTACTGATGTACGTAGGCCTACATTCTCAGGCGAAACCGTGGGAAACACTTCCCATAGTTTTTTTTCTCTAAATTTGTGTATTTCTGCCACACGTGCGGTGGAAGGCTACATAATGAGTAGCCCGAATGAACAGCTACAGCAGGTCTTCAGATACGATGGTAGTAACAACGACTATACTATACTTATCAGTTCCACAGTGTCAAATGATGGGCGCATGGAAACTTGTCATGAATTTCATTGTATAGCGACACGGATGCAGATACTCGTCACGGACGCGGGACACACGACACACTATGTGTTCTATCTGCAGTGTAACGTACGTGGACACACGCACACACACACACTAGAACGTAAACGCGTTGTTCAACTCCGAACACTTAAACGTCCTTGAATACATGCAACCAATACGAATAAAGTATTTGGCTCGATAATCTTTGTTTTCGTGATCATCGTGGTTTACAAGGATACTAATGTACGGATTTGACGTGCCATTTATCACTTTTCGTTCTAATTAAAACACGTGCACGTCTTGGTAAAGGCTGTTCACGATAAAGTGAGTATTTTTGAAATCAACCTTAGAAATAAGTCACTGCTCATACCTGCATATATTTTAATGGGTGCAGTGAGTGACATACGCCCAGTAAAGGTTGGTACCGATGGAAGTGATATATTTTAAGCTTTTTGTGTTTATTATTCTATTTATTATTTGGCTTAGATATACGATTATGAGGGTCATACTCAATGGTTTAGAGCTACTCTATGATTAGAGACCCGAGAATTTCGCGGGTTAATTTCTAGACAAGTTGGAATTCACACACTTTTATACGTTCATGCTGCTTTGTAGTTGGTCAACGCGTTGTTTGACACCTCCTGGAGATAAATGAGCCAATAACAAACATTCAATAAATTATACTGCCAACCCACCACCCTTTACTATCACAACACTCAACAAATAAACAGTTGATATCTGTCTAAGAGCATATAAGACTGTGAAGTCTAGCCTAGAAGTAATTGAAATCACGAATTTCTCAGGTCTATCTATAATTGACTCAAGGCTTACTCCTTCCTTGGTTCGATACATGATTATTTATCTCATGGGTTTTACACATATTGCATTAACTGGAAACATATCGGATCAGCTGATACTTGATACATTGAAGTTATTCTAATAAAGCCTAGTGAAGCCACCATTGCAAATGGGTTTTGGTTCGATATTTGCCACCTCGCATGATGCCGAGGCTGGTTTGTAGACGGACTACGGCGGTTGGCACGTCGTCATCCTCTGGCTCTCTGAAACGTCTTCCCTGGTTGGCGTCGAGGCGAGGACATACATCCTTCCCGTCGTCTGGCTCGCCTACATCATGCCGCCGCGGCCTCATTACTCGTCCGGCCGAGATTTGGCAATTGCGCGTACTGTTTTCATATTTCCGCTACCCGATGTCCCTGTATTCTTTATTCGTGGAATGGCGCGTCCATGCAAGCAATATAGTCATGGCTTGCCACAGTTGTCCACGCCATAACAGAATGAGAATAGTTCTATGTCAGAACGTCGAATTAGAAGTGTTAGGTAACTATTTGTGATAACTTAAATTATTTCTTACTCTTTCTGTTTCTTTTAATGCATACATGTCTAAAAATGAGCAGATTTATAAATTAGTTATTTTCTAAATAATTGTACAGTTTCATTTGACTGATACATTAATAAAATTATAAGGCATATGATAGTGTTAATTTTACAATAACGCGGAAGAATACACAACGTACATACAAGTAGATATTACGCAGGACTTCCAAAAGTGCTGAGTTTACCGTGAACAGCCTTTAGTACTATTTATGAAATCGAGAGAACTACATAACCTAAATATTATAAATGAGGCGTGTGCGTTACGCATAGTACAGCCAATGAGTTCGTGGACGTTGTACTATGTGGATGCCTACACGCAGGTGTCCAAATAAGTCCCGCGAATTCACTGACTGTGGTAGAAAAGATTATATAGGAAATTTGCAATGGACGAGTGTTCTTTTTTATATTCCATAAGCAGCATATTGTTACGTTTCAGTGTATAGTAGACGAGAGCAAACACTTCCTTATTCTTTTTCATACGCATCAGTGCATTACAAACCACGCATTGACATATTATCCTGAGCGTACTCGTTTATTCGCGGCATCCTGCAGAATAGGCAAAGCCGTTGTGTGTGCTTTGGACGGCCAGAAACTAACACGAATAGGGACATTGCTTTACGTGCTATATCTGAGTTCTGATTTCTAATGAAATAATGAAACCTTCTCGTAGACTGAATTTCGTTTTCATAAAAACCGAAGTTTGGCGATTAGTATTCTCTAATAGTAGTTGCCAGTGGTTTTATCTCACATTTGAGCACAAGATCTCGTACAAAGGACCACCGGTGACTAGAAATTAATACCTATGTTTAAAAGGAAATTTTTATATTATTGAGGTGCCGAATACAAAAACCAAAATTTCTCTCACGCTTATAGCAGTTCGTCCTCTTGCTGCACAATCAGAGGAACTTGCAGCGCACTTAGCAGTTACGTGCCTACATAAAAGTCATTTCGGGATGTAGCACAAATAAATTAAAGAAACTAATACTTTCTGGCCGCAAACTGAATGTAAATCGCTACGTCACTCACGTCTGCGTGTAATTGGGCCCTCAACTTTTTTCTTGCCTCCGTGAATGTCCAGCTGATCGCTAGATTCAAAGCATTGCAGCACAGCTCCAGGGAGTGAGACACCCGAACACGAACTATACTCATGCAGAATCGAATCATGCTCCAGCAAAGATAAATACTTGATCTACAACAATGTCAAACCTATCAAGCAGGAAATAGTTGCGGATACTTGCGTACATGACCGTATAGGCTGTTCACAGTAAAATGAGCACTTTTGAAAGCCCTGCTTAAGATTGATGCGTCCTTCTCCTCAAGGGCGCATCAAAGGGGCCATAAAACCATAGCCCAAAAGCATTATCATTATCAAACTTCCAACCTATTCAAAATCAACCTCTTTGCAAGTAACTGAGGGCTGGAAATCAAATCTAAAGAGGAGACTCCACCAGTTCCCCAATTTATAACACATGAGATATCACTTTAATTGGTTTATTGACTAGAACTGAGTTGCAATTTTTTGTTCAGAGCAAAATGTACAATTTGTGTTTATATCTTGTAAAATACAAAAGTTTAAAATATACATTTTTATGTCCACACAGCATTTCTATAAACTTTAAATCGCCTCAATTACAATTATCAAAGATGGCGAGCAAAACCTTCTAATTAATAAAAACACTGGCGATAAAAACAAAATTAATTAAGGCCAACTATTTATGATTTTATAATTTATGGCCATATTCACAACCGAAGGCCAACTAAATTTATGAAAAGAGAATATGTTACTGGCTCCTCTCTAAAACCAAAGCCACAATTTCATGGAAAAATGGATACATTATTTACAACAATTATGGTCATTCAACAAAGGCCAATTAACGGAATTGCCTTAGAGAATTATTAGGATATTTTATAACTGTACTGTATCTGGCCATTCATTAAACTGCAAAGGCCAATTAAGAAATATTTGAACATTTTATAAATCTAATATATTTGGCCTTTAATTAAAATATAAAGGCCAATTAAGAAATATTTGAACATTTTATAACTTTACTATATCTGCCTGAGTATTATTTTTACTGACACTATCTTTAGAAATCCCTCTCATGGTCACTTAGCAAGACTAAGGCCAATTTTGACTTTACTATTAAAAATCTGCTGAGATTTTATAAAAGTTACCAGAGGAAACTAAGTTCACTCTTTACATGTTTCCTTCAGAGAACTACTTTCATAATTTACCCTAACAGTACTTGAAATTTCCAAATCCTGCCAGACCATTAGGACTTGGTTTATTCTCATTATTTTCATACTTAACTCAGGTAGGGAGAGTCTGCTAAAACTTGGAGCCATCGTCTTTCTCAAGTCAGGAATCTCCAAGGCATATATACCCAGCCAAAATTTCACCTCAGGAGGGGAGTGAAAACCTAGGGCCAATCAGGTGGCTCAGAACTCCCAACCCCACACTACTGGGGAAGGGGAAAAATATTACTTGTTTTAGTACAATACTTCCGCCAGTAATACACTTCTTTAAAACAACCAATCATAGTACATCATGGAAATTATTTCCGCCTAGCAACAGCTGAGCGCAAGCGCAAGCTGACGTCACAAAGCAGGGCTAAATTCCATGTAGTGGCGTGCGTAGGTGCTAATTGGCCATGTGACAGGTGACAGCCACATTGCGGCCTGCTGCTGGGATTGCCGGCGACATGTAGTTACTGCTTTGCCAGCAGCCACGCCGCATGTGTTCACGACGCTCTGCTGTGCCGAGGGTATATAGGTGACATTTGGATACGTTCAAAATCTTCCATCGTTCCAAGATATTGCAGGTTGATGCCAAGGTAGAGTAGAATTATAGCGTAGCTAGCAGAATTCTTGACTCCGGGCTGCCAAAATTACATGCTTCCATAAGCACGCACTGATTTGTTATTTTTCCGGGATCGTGCAGCAGGTTGGGAACAGAAAGACATAAATTGCCATTTTCAGGCACTCAGCGTCTCAAGATCTACTTGTGTACACGTTGGGTATGCTTCCACCTTAAGTAAAATGAACATTGCCATGGGCCTCATCACTTTATTTATGTGTCGGTCAAATGAAACTGTGGAATTATTAAGAATTTAAATACTTCAAAAAATCTGCTCATTTTCACACTTCAATGCATAAAAAAAAAAAGTCAAAGAAATAATTTTAAGTTATCCCAAATGGTTACTTAACTCTTTTTATTCGACATTACGATATGGAACTACTTTACATTCATCATTACCAACTTTACTGGGCGAATGCCACTCTGTGCGCCCATTAAAATACTTGCATGCAGAGGCAGTGACATTTTCCAGAGGTTGATTTTAAAAGTGCTCACTTTATTGTGAACAGCCTTTGGACATTACTGGTGACTACTTTTGCTTCCGATAATTTTTTTTAGAGTGCGTGATTTTTTGTAAAATGATACATCAAAGTCAAAATTTTACTGTATTATAAATTTGCGAATTAAATAAACCACACTGTTTTCGGAAAATTTTACCAGGGCAATTGAAAGATCTTATATTTAGTTCATTTTAATGCTTGTGTAGCAGAAGTTATTTTACAAACATTTAGGGGCTGCCCCATATCGAAAAAATTTGGAAGTATTAGCATATTTTCAGAATTCTTTTTTTGAAATTGCAGGAACATTTCCTTGCACTATTTTACAGACATCTTGAAGTAGCTTTAATCGTCTTCTTTTAGCATGAATTACCTCATTACTAGAGACGTGAAAAATTAGCGAGTTTAATTACCTCTAGGTCTTTGTATTAGTGAAGGACGGTGATTGAGTCTACATTTTATTGTGTGTTTATTATTGGCTCAGAGTTGTCTAGGAGGTGTAAACTAACGCCCAGACCAATAAAATAAGCACACACGTACAAGGTTTTGAAATCTAGCTTGTCCCTAAATGACACTGCGAATATTTAAGGTCTCTATTCTATTCATTATTGTATAAAGTTTGTTTTCATTACTTGTACATTTCTGAAACAGTTAATTGCGACTTTGACAAGTATTTAGCAAAAAATATTCTCTGATTCTCTTATATATATATATATATATATATATATATATATATATATATATATATATATATATATATATTATATATATATATCAACTTAGTGTGATATCTCTCTAATGTTTGTTTTGCTTCATCCCACATAGTTTCAAGATCTTGGTCCGATTTACTGAATCCCAACAAACATAAGGTAAACCCCTTGCATTTATCAAGGGATGGAAGAACCTTCGTCCAATGAAAAGTTCAGCAAGAACATTTTTCGTTGCATCACTTACAACATTGTTATATACCAAATTCAGCTTATATATAGCCGTAACCCATTCCTTATGTGATTCCGTCTGGAAACCACGTAAGACAATTTTTAGATTTCTGTTATACCTTTCTACAAGGTTTGCCTTGGTGTAGAGCGGTGTTGTCTGCACCTTTTTAACTCCCCAGACAAAAGCTAAATTTCACATTTCCAGAGACACAAAGTATGTTGCATTATCGGTTACCATATGCATATGAACCCCAAAAAGGGGAACAATCGTTAACTTAAGATCTTGCAAATTTCTATGGATTTCATAGACCTAAGTGGAAAAAAGTAAACAAATTTACTAAAACTATTAAACTATTACAAGGATGGCAACAATACCAGCAGTTGTTCTAAGAAGAGGTCCAAAAAGTCAAGATATACTCGTTCCCACGGGAACTTGGCAACTGTAGCACTATAAGGATTAAAATTTTTTGCTTGACGGGGTTTTGAGCATTGACAAGGCTCACACTGGCGAACCATCAATTCAATTTCATTAGCTAACCCAGGCGAGAAAATCATTTCCTTGATACATGAAATAGTCTTATATTGCCCCAAATGGGCACCAAATAGGTGTTATGATAACAGTGAAATATTTGAGCCAGCAAGGCCTTTGGCACATAAAAACTAAAACTCTTCTTTTTAGAATTTACATAACCAATTAAGCATTTCATTATCTCATAAAATCCACCTTTTTCTGCTGCAATATTAGATTTTATCATAACACAATAAGGATCGGTTTCCTGATGTTGTTTCAAACTTAAATATACTTGGGGGAAATCCTGTAACACTTTAACACACTCCTTAGAATCATTTTTAACTCTAACATCTAAAGGGACTAGGTCAACTACCTCAGGGATTTCAACCTCCGGTAATGTCATACAACTAGATGGAGGGACTTCAAAAAATTCTTCATCATCAAACATCCTTGAAAGACTGTCTGCTTCTCCGTTTTCCACCCCCTTGATATTCTTAACAGTAAATCAAAAATACCAATGTCCCTTCAGGTTTATTAGTGGACAAAACCAACTAAGGACTTGATTATCTGTATTCAGCTCAAACTCACTGGACTCTAAATAATCCGCGAATTTCTCCATACCGAATATTGCCGGCAACACCTCATTTTCATATGTGAAAAATTTTTGCTCTAATGGAATTAGCAAGCGATTTGCATAAGCGACAGGCACTAAGTTATCATTTTCGGTTTGGCATAACACATCCCCTAGGGCATTTGAAGCATCTACTTGCAGTGTAAAAGGCATTGTAAACTGAGGGATGTGTAACACAGGTGTGGTAGTTGATTTCTACTTTAATAGGTTAAAAGATTGTTGTTATTAAATACCCCACATGAATGCTGTCTATTTGCATTTTAGCGAATTCAAAGGTTCTGAAATTTTTTCGTAGTCTCCTATGAATTTTGCATAAAATCCAACCATTCCCAGAAATCGCTGCAGTCCTTTCAGGTTTTTTTTTTTGGGACGGAAAAATGTATGATTTGTCTAATTTTTTCTGGGTCCATTAATAAGTGTCCGTCACTAATCACAAATCCCAATTACTTTACAAATCTCCTAGCCCACGCAACCTTGTCAGGATTAACAGTCTAACCTGCCTCTCTTAAAACGGCTAAAAACAATTTAAGGTGTCGAACTTGCTCCTCGAATGTGTTGCTGTACACACAAACATCGTCGATATAAGTGAACAAAAAATCATATTGAAATTTCCCTAGGACTTGAAACAAAATTCTAGAAATGGCCTGTAGCCCATAATTCATCCCCATTAGTAAATGTTTCCACTGATATTGGCATCACGGGGTCACAAAGGCGAAAATCTCACGTGGGTCAGGGTGTAGATCGAATTGCAAAAATACCGCATTTAAATCAAAAATAGAAAAATATTTGGCCTGGCCAATGTGTTGAAAGACAGACGCAATAGTAGGTAGGGGATAAGGGTCCACATAGGCCTATATCTTTTTGTTCGCTTTCCTATAATCACAAATCATCCGAAATTTCCCTGGCGTCTTTTGGCAACAAAAATGCTGGGCTAGAATACAAACTGCTAGACGACTCTAAAATATCCTGGGACTACAACTCTGACACCAAGGTCTTATAGACTGTTCACGGTAAAGTGAGCACTTTTGAGGCCATAGTTACTTTTTTATTTCAGCAAATTTTTATCCTTTAACTACCTTTTCTTAATAAATACTGCGATGAAAGTAATAAACACAGTGTGCAGATTCCACCGCACTCGGAAATTAACGCATAAAACAAAAATAAAATATATTTATCGATTACTATTCCAAATGAGGCTTTCAAAAGTGCTCACTTTACCGTGAATAGCCTATAAAAATGTTATTTTGGGAGGAGCCACCCTATAAAGTACTGATGACACGGACTAAGTGTCATTCAATTTTATGATAATTGGTTGCTTTACATAATGGCCAATTTTAACTGTAACTACATCTTCAAATTCTTTACTTAATTCTGAAATTATACTTACCTGTTCTGTGGGTATATCGTCAGCTGAAATACCTTGAAATTTAAAACATTCTGATACAACTTTCACCGGACAAGTTTTACAAAAATCAAAAGTCAAATGATTTTTGTGAACATTCAAATAAGAAATGGTTTTACCCAAAAAGTCAATGCCTAACAGGATATCATGACGAAGTCCCGGTAAAATTCGAAAATGCATTTTCATGAAAAGTTGTAAATTTTAATTTTAAAATAGGGCAACAAAACATCAATTTACTAACCCATCAATTGCTAAAGAAAAACCTATAGTTTCCTGCCTTTCCCCACTAATTACACTCTTATGCAAACATCGTAACAACTGATTAACAAAAACTTTGGCTAATCAATAGCAAGTAGCTCCAGAATCTACTAATGCTGATACTTTAATTTTATCTGCAATTAACAATGGGATATTTTGCGCTCAAATGACAAACTGTTTATATTGTATTTACCGATCTCCTTCTCTCTTTGTGGGCAACGAGCTCGAAGGTGTCATTTTTATTTAGAGTAAAAATATCTAATGTCCTTTAACCTATCACTTATCTAAACATTCCCTTCCTCCGTCAGAGTACTCCCTATTTTACCTTGACCGGCATTTCCATCTCCCTTTCGCACCAGAGCCCTGGCCTTGACACTTAGATCATCTGTCCCCTCGGTGTCAAGAACTTCCTTCCCCACCTCGCGCAGAAGCTGAAGAAAAATCGGTTTACTCAGGGTTTGTACCCATCCTGTAGACATTGTGAAATATGAAATTTTCTAGCAAGACTCGTAAATATACACTCAGTTGGACAAGAATTGCTATATCTTTGAAACCATAACTTTTCCCACACAAGGTATTCGTTTTTTGACCAATATTTTTAAACTTTCAGACAAAACTGCATATGCAACTACAATCAAAAAGAGCAAAGTGCGCAGCCTGAGGCGCTCGCTAAGTTGTTTCAGAAAGGATGGCACAAGAAACGCCACATAACCAAGAAAACAATCAACACCACTAGTCGTTTGAAAACAGCAAGCAAAACTTTGAAAACAGTTTAAACGCATAACATCTCTTGAAAATACAAACACACACACTGTATGGGAAAAGCTTTAATATTAGAGAAACTATTTAAAAAAACACATTACAAAAAACATGCAAAGCAGTAAGATTCTCAGCACTATTTCCCCCAAATATAATTTTACATACTGCTACAGATACAATTATCCATCTACCTCCATACATTCCTTGTTCATTACAACTCTAAAAATGAGTACATTTTTGGCTATTTGGTAAATTTAATTTTTATATGTTTCATTACATCAAGGCTGAAAAGGAAATATTACAAACAGCCCTTGAAACATCATGACACAGAATGAAAATTTTAACTTGGCATTTATTCAACTGTTTCTCATAAGGCTGAAATGAAAAAATTTGGGTTTTGAAACAAACGCCTATAAAATATCTATAATGGCACAACATGAAAATTTACATTTGAAATTCATTCAAGTGCATTTGGAATTTACTCGGTATGTTTTTGTTTCAATTGTGTGAGATTCTTTTCCATTTTCCCTTTTAATTTAACTTTAAGTATTCCCTAGACTTAAGATATATTTTACGCGACGCTGTTACTATCTTTCAAGGCAACTGCAAATCTAGGAAATACTAGAATTCCCTTGTTAATACCACTATATGACTTTGGTTACTAAACTATGCCAAGACTGAAACAAAACCATTTTTAAATTAATAGCCCTTTTCTTATTAAACTTTTTAAGTGAATAGCCATCCCAAAACCATGTTGAGGCCTACCAGAATATATTATTCTGCCTACATGGATAGGCAAGAAAGCCCATTTCTACTTTTAACTGGCCAATATGGGCCCTACATACATGTTTGAGATTACTTAACTTTGACGTTCCTGCATCCCAGCAGCCGAGTCTCTGAGGACCAGTCGGTTGCTGGGTCAATTTATTGTTCACTTTTGGCTGGGGAAACACCCCACTACTTTAGGGACAAACAGTCACATTTTTAATTCTACCAATGGGAGGCAGTGCCACATTCCAGAAGGAGTTATTTCCCCAGAAATAAAGTCCTCGTGGCGCCATCTATAACGTGCATCGCGCACTAGTACACGACCTCTTCGCTACACTAGCGCCCAAAGTGGCAGGTCAATGAATTGCATTTCCAGGCTGCTCAGAATGACAGCTGATTTGCTGCAAGCTGGTCTGCTGCGGCTCGCGCTCCGAAGAAACTACGCATAACGTATATCGTTCCTCGACCGCACATCACAGTTCCAGACAAGGTAAAAATTGTTTATTTTTATTACGTAACATAGTAGTACACCGGGTCTTTTGCATATTTCCAACCCTAATAAAAATAAACTTCGCTCGATATTGCGTCGTGCAGTGTAGGCAAGGCAAGCAGGTGGTCAGGCTAGCAAGCGGGACGTCGGTTGTAACGCTGTTCGCAGTTAAGTTGGGGACGTGGCTGGTAACTTTCCACTGTACATGAGACACATGGTCTCAATATATATGTATATGTATATTTATGTGTGTGTGTGTGTATATATATATATATATATATATATATATATATATATATATATAGAGCGAGGAAATAGTAACTACTGATATTGTCTTAAATTTGATCGGTTTGTAAAACAAATATCAACTAAGAATGTTTTTCTTGGTCAAGGCCCTTATGGAAATAAACTAGGCAAGGGCTTCAGAAAAGTTTAGTTAAACTATTCAGTCGCACTCAAAGAAATATTTTTTGGGCGTTGCACGATTTTATTTTCGGCGTTGAACTAGTATGGGTACAATGGTCTGTCACACCAGAACCATTAAAAAAATGTTTCTGCTTCACTGGCAGCAGGTGTTCATGACACTACGATATACACAACGAAAGATAAGCTCCCACACGATAGGGATTTTCCCGCGTTGGACCCAGTTTTCTACTATGCACAGCACAGACAATCAAAGACACTTCTTGTGTGACGTCCCTTTATTATGAGCTAACTCCACTCTTAATAAGAACATACAAAGGAATGATAGTAATTAGTAGAAGGGTAAGTTAAGAAGAAGATGACTTATAGAAAGAGTATATAAAGTATTTAATGTCTATCTCCAGAAGTTATAAACTTGTTACGAAGCATTTACGACAAGAGGCCAACGGAAGATAGGATGGTAAGGAAGGTTAATTAGGTTAAAGAGAGAGCATTATAGAGAAGGAACTCACCCGGTCTCATATTTTGGCCTCGTCGCCCCGAGGTAGGACGTCGCCGCACCTGGTCTAGCGGCTGACCTCGCCCATGGACAATCACCGACTGTACCGATGACAATCATTGCAGTCCAGTCGACTCTTCGCGCCCCTCCACGAGTGTGCAGTGGCGTAATGCATTGTGATTGGCTCCTGTTGTGCACTAGAGGCGGAGTCTGATTGTAGTTTATTTTACTGCCAAAAGGATATTTCTGCGGGTCGCCCAATCGTATAATGGAAATGGATAATGCGTTTATTTGCTTGACAAACAATTAATATATGACTCTGGAGGGAACTGCCCTGGGCTAGTTAGAAATGCGCAATTTGTATAATTATAATATTTATGTCGTGTGGTGCGAAAATTTCGTTAAAACATTCATAAATAGAACTTACGGCAAAGAATTCAAGATGGCGGTGACTAGTCTCCCTTAAACCCCTTTTATTCCCACATTGATACAAAATTTTTAGTGTTGGACATTAGAAATAATTTTGCTGCATCGTGGCCTGCTGGTATGCTCCAGTAAGATAATAGTAATAGGTCTGACCTGGATTCGATTACCAAGATCACAAAGTATAATACTTATATATCTAGTGTACATCGAAACTCCAATAATGACCTGAAGCTGGGGACTGGAGTCATACACAGGCGATTATGATACGCACTCTAGCTGGCGAAACACTTATTTGGTATTCACAATAAATAAACTGTAGTCTTTGTGTTCGGTGATCAGTGATATGAATCAGTCAACGTTGAGCAGAAGCACCTTATACGAATCATGAGACAAAAAGGAAGATCATCAAACACTGAGCCACGTATTGTACAATAGCAGTCAAATACGATCTTCCTATGAAACATGTAGACAATTACCTGCAAAGAACATGAAAGGGTGGAGTTGAGATTTGAGAGTATTAAGCGGCTCTTAACAACGAGGTCCTGAGAGCCGATGCTGGTGAAATGATGTGAGAATGGTGCAGCGTCAGAATGCAAGGGTGGTATAGAAGCAGGATATTTGAATAGTGGGTTCTGGATTCGATTCTCAGAAAATATTTTAAGAGAGGAAAACTGTATTATTATTTCCAGAAGACGTTCCTTCATCTGCATGTACTATGATGGAAGACAGCGATAAACGTCCGAACCTCCCAGACAAAAAAAAAATCACTTTTCCCCAAAACTTTAGGCGGTTCCCTGTCATAGCGTAGAATGCCTTTTGTTGTCGCAAGATAGAAAACAAGCTACGTCTTGTGAAGCTTAGTGTTGCAGGCAGAAGTGATCATATAATATCGCAAGATACAAAGGGAAATATGAAAATAAAACATGTCTGTCTTGATATTCGACAGACCTGCTAGTTAGTGAATTCGACATCCTACCGCACATGAAATGGGATGATGCTAAGATTTATTTTTAATGTATCTGGGAATTACGCTTTTATAATTCGCTGGACACTGAAAACTGGAAAAGAAATGGGGCGATACGAAGAAATCTTAATGTGTCTGGGTATTCCATTTTTAATATATATGCTTAAAACACTGAAAAGTAAACAATTTTAAGTACATCTAGACTAAGGGACACTAGCGCATGCGTGCTTAACAAGCACTTATTTTTCTTACCGAAGAAAACATTTCAGTAATTTTTCCTGGCTTCCTTTCGTAATAAATGTCAACGCCAGCTTGGGCAAAATTTGACACACAATGAAAAATACGCTATTTACATGGCTCTTAATATATCAGTAATTTTTCCAGTCAAATTTACAAACATAACTTACGCGTTGTACGTATGCGAGTTCGTGAGGGATGGAGGACTTAAAAAAATATAACAGAACTGAATTTGATTTTTTAATTATTTATACTGCTATTAATACTAACATAGTAATTATTTACAGCATCAAACAATCTGCCCTATGTTATAGGCTGTTAATTGTAAAGTGAGCACTTTTGAGGCCCTAGTTACTTTTTTATTTCAGCCATTTTTTAACCTGTAACTACTTTTTAAAATAAATATTTCCAAATAAGCAACAAACACAGTAAGCAGATTTCATTGCACTTGGGAGTTAATTCTAAGGCTAAAATAAAAACTTTTTTGGACTATTATTCGAAATGAGAGGGCTTTTAAAAGTGCTCGCTTTACCGTGAATAGCCTATACTAACATTCTCGTTTAACAAAATATTTAATGTCTTTCTCAGTTCTTATATTAAAGTTCTTATTAACATCTATGTACTGATTACAGTCACTTAATTCACATTCATTATTTTTACATATTCAATCTGTCTGGCCGACCTCCCGTGGCGCAGGCTGTTGGTGCGCCACCGATCTGGGATGCGGGAGGCCTTGGGTTCGAGTCCCTGGTAAGGCATGGGTGTTAATTTAAGTTAGGTTATAATTTAGTCTGCAAGCTGTCCTTTGCTAATCTTTGAAGCATAAAATCGGTGGACGTTAAAAAGAACTTTACGATTACTATTCGATTCAATCTGTCTATTGTATTCTCTACAAATGCCTTACTCTCACATGCCCATTACAGTAGTCCTGTCCGTCAGTCTCACTCTTCATTGAACCGATGTTCGCAGTCCGCAGAATTCACTCCCGCTGGTAGCCTTCGTCGCCACTCGTCGCTCTGCTGGTTCGTCGCTTCGCTGTCTTCTCACACCTGGCGCTCAAGGTCACACAATCCTCCAAACTCTATAAACTGTCGGCTCGGAGGCCAGTCGTGGCGTAATTAGTTTCGTTGGCGTGATCTAGAAGCACCGCACCCCGAATCTCGCTGATAGAGGCAGTGGCGATGACCAGAACATTCTTTTTCAGAGATGCCCTCGGAAATTCAATCGCTGAAGCTCAGGAACGCAGCAATTCTCAACAGGCTTACCTAGCATACGCGGCGGATCGCCTTTGTAAATCACCACGCACTTCTCGCGTCTTCACCCTGTCCTTGGCGCACTGTTTCACTAACTCCAGCTGGACGGGACAAGGAAGCGATGCATACCAGCAACATGTAACTCTACACTCTAAATAATGTCTGTACTTTCACAAGAAAAATCCTTGGAAACCTAGATGCCAAGAAAATCCTTTGTAAAACTACAAATACTTTTCTTGCAAAATCTGCAGAACATATATTTGTAATATTACAAATGATAGCCTTGTATTACAACTTGCATTTTTGAGAAGTGTAGGATAAAGTTACCTAATTTGGTGACATTTTCTGAATATTTTTAATTTAAACTATCAAATATTATTGTTCTCTGCTGATTTAATAAGGGCTATGTACACCTTTGTATTACTAAAATACCATAACAAAAGAAATGTATTACTTAAAGTTACGGGGGAGGGAGGATGGATTATGTAAAACCTTCATATACGTACCTAATTTGGAGATATAGGACCTAATTTGGTGATATGGGTACCATAATTTGGCGACATTTCATTAACGGGCTAAAATGGTTCATTTTCACAGCTTTATCACATCAAATGTATCCTACAAAAACAACAGACAACTCCTGACTTTCAATACTGTCTATGCTAATGTATTTACACAATTTAAAAGAAATTAGAGGTAACTAATTATGAAAAAAAAAAAAGGCTTCGGTCTGATGATGTCTTTCATCACATAAGAATAGAAAAAATTAAAAACTATTTGACCAGTAGACTTTTCAAAAGTCTTCATTTTGACAATATGTCTTACCATATTACAATAGCAACAATTAGAAAAAACTAGGAATCTTTACAAAAAGTCATCATCTTGATGTCTTTCGTCTCGTTACAATAGGAAATATTAAGAAAATAATAACAGGGAATCCGTACTGAAGTGATCATCTTGACGTTTTCCACTCATTAAAATAACAAAAATTAGGAAAATATTATTGAGGAGTCTTTATAAAAACTTTCTCAATAGAGTAGCCTAACAGTCATTCACACATTAACTTCATCCTAAACTACAAAAATCAAACATGTAAACAAGGCTACTGACGGGCTCACTCTGGCACAGTTCGTGGTAGGGAGTAAGGCAGAAAGAACACTGCACCAACTTCTTCCCATTTTTAACTTTTTTATCTTTGGGAAAACGTTCATTTCAAATACCACATGTACAGTCGTCATCATCCACTGCAGGCCTAGCACTAGAAACACACACATTTGTCTTCTTTTTTGTAGCTGGACTCTAGAAGGTCCAAGGGTTGCATGATGAACCTCCACTTTCTGCCGTCTCTGGGGACGTTGTTTGTTCACAGTTTGGTGAACTGTTGGTAGGTTCTCGGTGATGATTTTTGCCTTAGGGTTAGGCCTAACTCGTCCACGTGTATGCTCTTTTCGGGGATCAGCTGTTGGGAGCTTCAGAATATTGTCAACTGGAGATGGCAGAGTCTGTATGCCGGGATTTGTCTCTGCAATCGTCAATCTTGGGTTAGCATCACTAGGAACAACTTCCTCTGGAACAGGACGTTCAGTGAGTAACGATGGAACCAGTTTTTCTTTGGGAATTACGGTTCTGTCGGAAGGAACAATCCCACATGTTCTGAAAGCATTCTTTATGTTTTTTTTCAGACATGGCTTTTAAAAATGGTACCTTGAAAATAGAATGAAAAACTTGCTTGTTTGGCTTGTCTGTTGGGTGTTCAGCCATGTAATTATCGAATTTCTTCTGACACACAGATTTTAATGCCTTGTAAACACCGACGTCCAGGGGTTGCAGAATGCGGGTCGTGTGTGATGGGAAAGTGAGGATATGGACGGCGTTTTCCTTTGTAAGCTCGATCACCTGAGGCGTGATGTGCGCCCCATGTGAATCAATGAGCAGGAGCATGGGTTTGGGTAAACCATCAGTGCTGCCAAGGAGGAACTGAAACCACATTAGTAACAGCTCCTTCGTTATCGAGCCTCGATCAGACAGGTGGACTTGGGTGTTAGTAGACAGTCTTTCTTATAGGCTTCATTCCAACGAGAACCTTTGAAAATGATGAAGGGTGGAACGCAAGTTCCATTAGCACAGATACAGCCTACAAGGGTCATGGTTTCTCAACGTTCTGTGTACGTCCTGCTGTATATAAATTTCTTCCCGATTTCTGCCACCACTTAGTTTGTCATGATGACAGGATTACCCATTGAAGCTCTATACGCAGAAAGATTTTTTGGTACTCTTAATCCATACCTCTCTTTGAAATTGCGCCACAATTTCTTGCTTGCGCGCCTTTTTTTGCTTATTAAAAAAATGCCCACGGCCAGATGCCTCAGCCACACCGAAAGCAATAACTTTCACTTGCTCTACAGTCAGTCCAAATCCTAATTCTTGCATGCTTATGACGCAATTGAACACTTTTTGTTCCATTTCCGGTTTCAATGCAAATGGACGACCTAATTTTTTTAATCCCGTGACTGAATTAACGCCTGGGTTTTCTGTTACATAACGTTTCAAAGAAGACCATGGGATCCCTTTCTCTTTAGCAGCCTTATATACACTAACATGATCTTCTTGGACCATTCTTGCAGCTTCAATTATGTCGGGAGCACCATATTTCCTGTAAATGCCACCGCCATCTGGCACGAGTTTTATTCTATCATGCTGATCCATTTTGTTGTGCCTAAACACAAAAAGAAAGCCGCGTGTCGGAACTTAAATTTATGAAGTAACAAATTAAATCATAGACTTATTTTTCTACTCTCAAAATACAGGAATATTCTAATTCTAAGGCAGGGGCCTTACTTAGTGAGGCGATGAACTCACTTGGTCATAGTACCTAATTTGGTGACAGTACCTAATTTGGTGATAGCTTGTAGGACCCAATGAAGGTCATTAAATACAAGTTATACACACGGTTTACTGCATTACATTATCAGAGAATCCAAATCATAGGTTTTAAAATTTAATTTTAATTTTTTAAATGATGCGCGCAGTGGCCCTTAAAAAACTTCGAACATAAAGCTTAATTTTTGACTAACTTCGTAAGGGTTTACAAAAATGTTATTAAAAAATAAACTAAAAACGTCATTGCCAACATATTCTCTAGTATTTTAAGAGTATAGTGCAATATACTGAATACTACTTACTCTAAGCACACAATTCAAACGAATTATATTAATTTATATGCGCACACGCTCATGCAAAATTCAACACACCATTGTTTTCTGTTGTGCACAACTCATAAAGTAAAGAACACGGCGTCACCACTTGGATAGTAAGAAACTAGACAGCCTGCGCTATCTCTCTTCTAGAAAACAAATGTGATGAATTAATAACAAAGAATAACTATAAAAATATTTCAATATTTAATTTACGAAGAAAGAAAACATATTACACTTTGCCAGCACAGGGACTGAAACCCACGCCCTCTGTATTATCAGCCCGCACCTTTAACCACAAGACCAAGTTGACTTAATTGATTGAAGTTTATTTTTCTACTAAATATACCTTCAAGTATATACAAAATATTAGGGAAGTTTTTTATTAAGACGAATAGGCCTGCGTGTATGTAATTTGAAAAGCTCTGTTGTTGGGCTGAGAGATTTGGATGACTCTTAACAAGGAGATCTTGAGTGCCGATTGTCGTTTTATTATGATTATTTATGTTGTTTTAAGTGTTTCGCGTTATTCAAACTTGCAATACATTCCTTTTTGCACGAAACTTCACTTTGCATCACCCATAGTTTTGGCACAAACAGCTATATACGGTTTTACGTTTTTGAGTGCCCGCCATTTTGCTGAAGCTCGTGGATTCGGGTCAGTATAGTACCAACATTTATTGAAGTCTATTACAAACACGGCGTTGTAGTTTTACAAGAGAAACCTTTGTAATGTTACATGCATTTGTAAAATCACCGGGTTAAACAGCGGAAATTCATTAAAATTTACTTACAGCTCCAACGTTCATGTTGAACTAACAGTTTGTGAAATCAGCAAGATGTATTTTCCTTTTAATGATACATAAATTGGATTAGTCAAACAGAAGAAATTCCATGATCATTGTTCGTTTACTCAACGTTGCTAGACTGCAAACGTCAAAACGTAGAATGCAACAGCTAATAACATTGAAAATACTGAAACATTACTAGAAACTGGATAAATTGTTTTTTTTTTTTCTAGAGATAGTAGCTTAATTCCCACTGTTGCTATAAGTAATTTCGTTGGAATGAATTAAGTTTCCCTTATCCCAATATTTCTGATACGGGTTAAATACACTCTAGGATAAAATGTTAACACATTTTCAAGTTTCTTCAATACACAGTGAATCATTTACAGAACAAAAATTGTAGATTTTCCCCGCAATATGTATTTTTAAACAGGAAGTAGGCCTATGGCTTATTAACGTCTCCCGGTGTAATGACTGAGGACTTAGCAGGGGACGGCTTACAAACTTACTTATGACCTAACTTAAACTAACACCCATGACTTACTTAGGATTCGAACTCAGAACCTCTCGCATCCCAGACCGGCGGCCAACCAACCGATTGCACCATGGGAGGTCGGCTAATTCTGGAGAATTTATTGACGTGAATATGTCTTTAAATTTGCAACCATAAAGGGAGACAATCCAGAAAATCCGATGATAACAAAATCGGGGCATACAGTTTGGCATTGCAGCTCCGAATCTATCGTTTACATTCAAAATTCAATCACACCACTCGATTGCCAAAGAATCAAAGAATATATTACGTTGAGTGGGAACTGCGAAGCATTGCGCGCGGTGGGTGGTAGGGGTTTTGGAAAAATGGTGTGGGGAGGGGGCCCAATTTTGTGTTCGTTTAGCCGCGTCTCATAACTTCCGCGTAGTATAACTTTTGACTAGGAGAAGCTACGGCTCTCGTTTGAGTTTCAATCGACAGCTCTCGTCAAGGTCAATCGATCGCGTGTATATTAACAATTGTATGGTGTGGTTATGGTGAAATTGTATGCGTTTAATGTACAAAATTAAGAAAACTTAACATAATGTCAGCACACACTAGTCAAAAAACCAAGTCGAAATACAGAGATCGTATACGGTTGGCAAGAGTGTCTCAAAAGTAATCCAGTTATACCCATAAAATCTGACATGATCTAGAGAAGCGGTGCCGGGAACGTAAAATAAATATCAAGGCATCCGAGCACGTCAACGTAGACGTATTTACGCAAAACTAACGGCCGTGTCCCCAACACAGCCAAACCCAATTTTTTGTAACCAGTATTGTCCTCGTAGACTGACGCATACTTTTTAAACTGTTTAATGTAGTATAAGGGATTGCTCCAGATGGTGAAGGAATGGTAAAGCTTTTATTGAACGGTGTACTGTTGCGTGTAAATAGGCTTGGCGGCAGATAGATCAACTTGGCCCGTGTCTACAATATCCTCTCCCCCAACTATACTCGTGGATAACCTGCTCCCCTCGCGCCAGTAGGAAGCAGACTGTATAATCATGAACGAGCACCCCCCCCCTCCCTTCCCCATCCTCCTGTCATATTGAGTTAGGCCACGATCATCAAGCTCAATCTAGTTATGCGGCCATGAATTATGGTAGCGCCCCCACCTCCTCTGCTATTAATTTTATTGGCACTAAACGCGGGGGCCAGTCGACGAGCACAAACAAATTTGTACAGGGAGGGATTAAGTTAAACGTTATATGGCTTCCTTTCTGAAGGCAAGAAAGCCCTTCGAAACTAACCATGCGTACGTATTATACAGCTGCAACGTGTTACGCTCATTTTGAACATGTGTGTAGACATTTCCCTTCGACTCACATCTGACACCTGGAATGCTGACAGGGACACATGCTATTGGAATCCAATAAATGTGGAGTGCAGAGACGGTAAAAATGAAACGTGAATGAATGCATCTCATTTCTTACTCACTTATATACATTTATATTTAGTATATAAAAACTTGAAGCAATATAGAACGTATACTTCATTTGTGTAAGCGTAGTAAGAACATATCTTGTGTAAGGCTCTTAACTACTCACGGCCAGCTTTTATATACTAATATAAATTGCTATAATTATAATAATTTGTAGTAAAATATATTACGGCTTGTAGACCACGTCGTACAATTCTACAAATTCTGTAACTACTATAATAATTTTTTCTTTTTAGTGCATTTGTAAATAAAAGGTTGTGTTTAATAGTTTTTATATTTAATTAATCTTTCTATATTTAGTCACAATTGGTTATTATTATATATAGTCAATTTATGCATTCATTTATACATTTATGAGACTAAAAAGACCAAAATTGTGCAGTTAAATACTGGTAACCACTTGCAAACTTTGGTTTGCAACCTGACGAACAGTGATGCACAACAGGCAGACTGCACGCCAGTTCAATGAATAGAGGTCGGACAGACACCATACATACAAACAATGCAAGATAAATAAATGGCTGTAAAAATTATAACTTAATCCCATCGAAATTTATTAATAAGGATTTCAAATTTTGTTCTTGATTTTATAGTTTTGGGAATGACCACCTTACGAGACACTTTCGCAGCCCCCAAGACATGCTACGAAATTAATAACTTACAGAAAAATATTTTTAAATCACACTATTTGTTATTGTGTATAGCCTAGTTGATTCACCGGGTTACTGGACTTACATTTCTGAAGTTCGTTGTTCCATCCGAGACTCCGGTGGGCTGGGAGTTTTTGTGACGGGGAATTCTCACTATAACTGCAATTAAAGGTATTGCCTATTCATGGTAAAGTGAGCACTTTTGAAAGCCCTCTCATTTGGAATGAGAATTAATAAATTTATTTTATTTTAGCATTTGATGTTAAATTCCGAGTGCGGTGGGACATACACAATGTATTTATTACTTACATGGCAGTATTAATCGGAAATGTATTTAAAGGATAACAAATGGCTGGAATGAAAAAGTAACTAGGGCCTCAAAATGTTTCACTTTACTGTGAACAGCCTGTGACTGCAATGACATGGATTTAAATATTTAAAAAAATTTGTCTAATTTGGCAGAAAATATTTTTGCTATTAAGTCTTCAGGTTTAGTTACAAAGGAAATGTGCACTCAAACAGGAAGTTTGTCATTACTTATGAGTTATGGCATATGTAAAATCAAAAGTACAGCGGCTTAAGTAATATATTTATTTTACTGGCATCTATCACATTATTCGTTTATTTCATATAATTTAAAAACTCAAGGCTAATATAACTCGTTACTTTCGTATGCGAACGTTAATTTGGTCGCAATATTTATGAAAGTGAGTAGGCCTGCAGTAATGGTACCTTTTCTATACCCGAAAGTTTATGTATTGATATGAAACACACTTAAAACTTATTAAGCACTGTCTAGCTGGTATATTTCCCTTACGTTTACAAAATAATACTGTAATCATTCTAGTGAGATCTGAAGTACTACCGTCTTTTGCAATGAATTTAAAGACGTTTTATGAAAAACTTCTGTTGCCGTTTGTATGTCGAACAGAAACTGGTTTCCAATACAGCCAAGAAAACTTTTTTCGGGCCTCTGCAGAACATGATGCCTGGAAATTCGGCGTTGTTATTTTTCCCTATTGGTGATCTCAGAGCGATGAATGAATGGAGAAATCGACACAGTGTAAAAGATTTTCGCAAAAAATTATAGTGTGTGCACAGATTATGATAAACATGCGAGAGGAATTGACATATTCATCGAGCAACAGACGTCAGGAACGCTGTATTTTTCCCGTGCACCTTTCTTACTTAAAAATATTGCCCGCTCCTCATAAATACATGCAACAAGGTTTCTAATGGTAATGTAAAAATAAATTGCGTACTAGTGAACACGGTTCGTGGTTGTATTGGCCGCTACAGTGCAATCAACGTCACGTATCTTCTTGATCGCTCAAACGAGATTGGTCACTCCACCGCTGATATTATATAATTGGCCCAAGGGTTCTCCGAGGCGTGCCAATCGTATTTTTGGCCAATGGCCAAAGATGGTAAAACACACAGAAAGTCGGAGTTCAGTCTGTCATTAAATAATTACGCGAATTTTGCAGGTCTCTACTTATTACATATGTCCAGGTGAACCTTGAGCCAATAACAAACCTGTAAGAAAACCAGCGCTGAATCCCGGGCCACCTGTAGCTACACAATGAGGCCGCCACCAATGAACAAAAAGTTGAGGCTCGAAAATACGCAGGACCGTGAAATCTAGCATACAGGTTGTTTCGCAAAATTCTCTGTCCCTGATAATTGCTTATTTTCTGAAAGAAAATAAAGGCTAACTCGCAAGCATTGGCCAGATCCGACAGACCGGATTACCCGAATAGCGGCATTCTAGGGGCAACATGCATAATTGAGTTGCAGTCGAATCGGAGCATAATGTACACTTATATACAGGGACGGAGAGGCCAGGGTTAGGATGTTGGAAACCCCACCAAAGAAGGAGGAAATAGTGAGGAGTAAATAAATGTTATAAGGCGCTAAATTTTGAACTCTAACTTAATTTAAATATTTCCATAAACCTTGCATAACATTGAAAAACACACTATCAAGGCTTAAATTCCAAGATTTTTTCTGGGAGTATTGCATACCCTCAGATCTCCTGGCATATCCATACCTCCTCAATAAAAAAATAGCTAAAGACTGGATCCACCGCTATTTCCAGGCCCGATAATTGTAATCCGACCCTGGACTAACATTAGGAGATTATTAATCGGACAGCTGAAAAATACAAAAATAAATCTACAATAATAAATGCACATACAATTCACCCGTAAATTAAAGATTAGTTATCCTAGTTTGTACGTTTTATTATCATTGGCAGGTGGTTTTCGCGAGAAGATCTCGATACCAGTTGTCCTCAAAAACACTTTTCTTCATATGCACTTTCGTGGTTGGATTATTTTAAATGTCACGTGCCTGAAGTGTCTGCCTGCGAATCATGGACGCCCAGTATCGGAGTACTTTATTACGATTGGTCCAGTCAAATAAGAACATGTCTCCTCACATAGACACGCGGCCAATAACCAAAGGAAACTGCGGTTGTGGACGTAGTCTATTAAAATCTAGTGTGGCCATAAATATTTTCGCGAAACACCTATCCCTATCTGTTATCTCTTATCACGATATTTAATATTATAGTCGATTCACGCTTACTTCAGCCTTTTATGAAACCCTGCCAAAGTTCTACTTGCAGGATATTCCTCGGCCTCGTGCAAACTAAGCTTAAATAATTCTGGAGAATTACACCAGGGGGACAACGACCACATTCGTACGCACTCAGTGTAACAGTATTTTGTATAAGGACTATTTCTCACTAAGCTCTACCAACATACCTATTTTCTCCCTGATTTTTATTCAGACTATTTATAAATAAAGCATTATAATTTATACATAAAATATGTATAACATTTCAATTTAACAGAAAAAAAAGTAACTTTTATGAAAACAAGTGTAAAACGCTTGTGATATAGGGCGTATTTTGGAAATAACTAAACGCGTCATACATGGGGAGCATTGTCAAAATTTTGATTCAAAAAGGTCGAAGAAACCGTGAGTGAACTATACTGATTGAACACTTCCATGCACATCATGCACATTGAAGCCATTTGTCTACATGTTGCACGGGAATATTATGTTTGACGAGTAGTGTACACTGTGTGGTTCGGTGTCCAGTATTCCCTGTGACTAAGTAATTCGCAAACCATGCCACTGCTCTACGTTATAACCGGTTCATATTATTAACGTCAAACGTATAATCTGCAGCTCATTGGCTGTGAAAACGATACCATTGCTTTACCAGCCCAAGTACAGTACGTATAAAAATTTTTATTTGCAAAGCCACAAACCATACATTTATGTGAGAATGAACATCAAGTTGTTAAAATAGTTATTATTTAAGCTAAACCTACACCGTGTCTTTTCTAGGCACAAATTTACATATGACCCTATGTGTCTGCACCAGTAGCTTACTTTTGTTTCTGACTCCTGGCTACTTTGAAATACTCCCAGGCGGACTTTGACTTACGTGACTCCACTGGCAGATGTAAGGGCGCGTGCACAATATCTTATACAGTAAATTCACCGTTACTTCCTACTTTTTCCGAAGCGGTGCTAAAGTTATACTTACAGGACACTACACCAAAGCGACAATGCACCACATTTTTGCTTAAGAACTATTTCTTACTAGCATTACCAATATACCTATTTTCTCACTTTTTTGTTCATATAAATTATATACGAAATATTATAATTCACAAATAACTAAATAAGACTTTATAAAGACTGTTCACGATAAAGTAAGCACTTTTGAAATCAACTTTAGAAAAAAGTCACTGCTCCTACCTGCATATATTTTAACGGGCGCACAGAGTGACATGCACCCTGTAAAGTTGGTAACGATGGAGGGAAAGTAATTCCATATCTTAACGTCGAATAAATAGTGCTAGGTAACCATTTGTAATAACTTATAATTATTCCTTTCACTTTCTGTTTTTTTATGCATCATAGTGTAAAAATGTGCATATTTGTAAAATATTTACTTATCTGATAATTTCATTGTTTCACTTGACCAACACACGAATAAAGTGACGAGGATCACGGTAATGTAAATCTTACATATGGGGGAAGAATACATAATATGCGTATAAGTAAATCTTAAGGGTCCTATGCACTGAAACATTTTCTGTGAAATCGTTGTATGCGCCTAAACGCGTGTCTCGGTAAATAAATGTTCTGGAAATACGAATTTTTGCCAGAAAGGTTAAAAAAACTATTGTCTACATCGGTATCTTTTTATTTTTATAATATTATGTGTATTAATGGATGGAAAAAAGTCGCGAAAGAGGTCAAATATCGCATTTTTAAAGCTTGCCTATGAAGTTTCTTTAAGCGGTAAGAGAAAAGTACTATTATACGCAGGTAGTTTGAGTATAAAAGGTTTGCGATACATGATAGATTTAGGAAACCACCAAAAACACGTCTTACATGTGGTGATTTTTCAAAGGTTTGATTCAAAAACTGTGACTATACCTCTGGCCCCTCACACACTCACGTCCTTTTCCCGACACATGTTCTGCACACCCCCGTCCCCTCCTTCTCTTCAACCAAGGCTTTTAATCGAGTTTGTTTTAGGAGTGGCGTGCGGTCTGAAATTACTCGGGTGGGTGGTTGCCGAGGGGGAGGGAGGGTTGAGGGGAGAGACGGCATCTGATCGCCCAGCACGGGGCGGGAGTTGGGGGGGGGGGGGAGGAGTCCCTTCTACCTGAGACACCGCAACTCTCTCGCGGGGTGCCGTAATGACCGCCTCTGGAGAGCCTGGAACATGCCCCATCCCTCGCCGCACGTCCAGATTACTGCTCCAGGAACAGCAGCCGTCAGGTGATGGCGCGTGGATGTGCGTCAGGTGCTGCCGCTTCCTTTAATTGCGCTCTGGTTTTTCTTTTTTCATTTGCACCTTTACTTGGGAGGAAGAGCTGCTCATCGCCCAGGCACGTCCTACATACGAAGGCAATGCGCATGATTACTTCCACTACAGGTTGGGAAGATCTATGTTTAGAAGTTTGGCAACCAAAAAATTTCGCCACTAGGTAAACGTTAGTCGCATGTGTAAAGGCTGTTCACGATAAAGTGAGCACTTTTGAAATCAACCTTAGAAAAATGTCACTGCACTTACCTGCATTTATTTTAACGGGCTCACTAAGTAACATGCGCCCGGTAAAGTTGGCAAAGATAGATAGAAAGTAGTTCTATATTTTAAAGTCGAATAAAACGTGTTAGGTAACCACTTTTGAACATTTAAACTATAATCTTTGCCTTTTTATTTTTTTTTAACGGTTCAGAGTGTAAAAATTAGCAGATTTTTTAAAATGTTTACTTTTCAAATAATTTCACAGTTTCACTGGACGGACGCATGAATAAAGTGATGAAACCCATGTCAATGTTAATTTTACATAAGGCGGAATAATACATAACGTGCATACAAGTAAATCTTAGCACGGCTTTAAAAATGCTCATTTTACCGTGAATATTCTATACCAGATTTTCTCTTACTTTTTATGTTGAAAAACAGGATAGTAGCAATAATCATATATTAAATATAAAATAACTAAGTAAAACCTTTCTCTTATATTATTTACGTAGCTTAAAATCTTAACTAAAAGCAACATTTTGGAACACTGCACATAAAGCGGCGGAAAATTTCCTTATGCCAAACTCTTCCATAATGTATCACGTTTTGTTCCTAACTCGAGTAGAATGAACCTCAACCATGTGCTACAAAATTAATAACCATAACCATCCTTACTACTATATAAATGGTAAAGAGTGTTTGTTTGTCCTTATTTCACGTCAAAACGGAGCAATGAATCGACGTGATTTTTTGCACAGATATAGTTGGAGGACCAGAGTATGACATAGGCTACATTTTATTCCGTGAAAATATAAATTTATATAATTCCTTCAGGAAAATTCTTATTGTAATTTTACTACATAAAAAAAGCATTGATAAAAATAAAAATATGTCTATGACCCAGTGGCTAGAGCTATTCCAAGCGAGGCCGCAGTGGCTCAGTGGCTAGAGCGATATAAAGTGGGGCAGCAGTGTCTTAGAGAATAGATATAGATAAAGTGGGGCCGCAGTATCACAGTGGTTAGAGAACGCAACAGTGGGACCGCAGCTGGTCAGGAGCTAGGGCATCCAATAATGGGGCCGTAGTAGCCCAGTAGGTAGAGAACCCATAGTGGGGCCGCAGTAGCTCTGTGTCTAGAAAACCCAATTGGGGGGGGGGGGGTAGCTAGAGAACCCCATAGTGGGGCCGCAGATGGTCAGGGGCTAGAGCACAAAATAGTGGGGCCATAGTAAATCAGTGGGTAGAGAACCCAATAGTGGCTTAGTGTCACAAAACTTAATTATTTATCCCTATAAACACGGGAGCGAAGCAGTGGGTAAAAGCTAGTACTGTTATATTTCCAAAATGGGAGGCCGTAGAATGATTTGGTATGTTTTAGCGTAAGGGGATGCGGGACCGGAGTACCGGAGCTGTTCATGCTCTTTAATACTGGTCGCGTGGCGGCCATTTTCCCCTTAAAATTTCCTTTTCTCCCTAAGAATTTCCCTTTTCTCCGTTCGAAAAAGTTAAGGCAAAAAGAAGCCCCTCAAAAGTTCAAAAAGCCCATTTCATCCAATTCGGGGGGTTTCTTTTAAAGGACAGAGCAGTGGCGGTCATATTGGTTTTATAGACATAAGGTATGCCAAATCGATACACGGGATCCGGGATCAGAGCTGGAGCCGACCGTCAGTCATCTTGGTTATGTATGCCATTTTAGCCTCTATATTGTATCCGGGTGACCTTGACATTTGACCTTGACCTAGTGACCTTAAAAAACCTTGAACCCAAAAAATTTCTAAAAATCCCCTACGTAACTCGGCCACCATATTGAATCCAAGTGGCCTCGAACTTGATTTCTGACCTTGAACCCAGTGATCTTTGACCTTTAACCCAAGAAATCGTAAAAATTCTAAAATTACCAAATCAGTCTACAATATTCCTTTAAAATATTTAAAAATTATTAATAAATTATTAAAAAATATATAGCATTATTAACAATTTATATTAAAAATCAGTAAAAAAGGTTTTTTTTTCTTTTTAACTTTCATTTACGAAGGTTACCTCACCACCACGCCAAGCAGATGACTGACCCTTGTCAATGTTTCTCATTGGTAAATTCGTTGGTTCCCCTCCATTCCCTCCACATATGTTTCTCATTGGTTGATTACTTGTGTTCGCTCACCCCCCCCCCCCCCCAACAGTGTTTCTTATTTGTTGATAACTCAAGCTCGTTTGACCAGCCACCAATGTTTCTCATTGTATTAGCATTTTCTTCCCCTTCCGCTTAGCATTGCTCATTCTGTCGAATGCACTCTACCCATCAAATTAATTTTTTCGTTTGTCATTTGTTTACTTTTCCATCACCTAGGTGATGCTAGTGTATTAATGAACGATTTCGCCACCGGAGGAACTGTCGATTTAGCCACTATGTTCGTTGATGCCGACTTTGACCTTGATCGCAATGACATTGGACTCGAAAAATCGAAAACAATCACAGCACATACAATTGTAAATTACTAGCTAGCCACAACAGGGTGCATACTCACTAATCACACTAGCCAACGACTGACTCCATCCCACATTAACTCCATCTAAGACTGGTTTCTGGTGAGACTGATTGAGCACAAGACTAGCTCCTGACAAGACTTGTTCCTGAAAAACTGTCTAGATCAACCGACCAGACCAACCTTCCATACAACCCACCTATACAAAATATGATGGACAGTCTCGAAAAAAGCCTCTAAAAAGAGTATCGTAGCTAACCTTATCGCACAAAATCTTCACAAAATTTTCACAAAATATTTCTACCACAGCTGACCATACCAACGGGTCATACTAATTCACCAAGTCAACTAACCAGGCCTGCCAACTAGTTGCGAAACATTACTCGAAAATATTCCCCTCATTTCATTCGTTCGCCATATAGAATTCATCCAATTAAACGATCCGAGTAAGACATAATACTTCAGATCAAACAATAGTCTTCCTCCTGCACACACTCACATAAATTTGATCTAAAACATACTCTCGCACTCGATTGCTTACACTACTGAATGAATAATTTTTTCAGAGAAGCAGAAGGGACTGCACAAGAGATTGAACACACATCACTAGGCATATAAAATTGATTTACTTATTATATACAGTATACCTTTCTAATTATTTTCTCAGATGTTTGCAGATTATGGATAGTAACGAACCGTCTCATCTGATATAACCCTGATCCTTCAGTTCATTGATTATTGAAGATATCTCAACAATGGGTGAGAGATCCCCATGTTTTTTCAGGTCAATGAAATATCTGAGTCTATCAATAAGTTCATTCGGGTCTTCGGGAAATATGTAACGAGCGTTCTTGATGCCTTCTGCCTTCTTCACATCACTTGTCAAAGGAAATTCGTTGGTGAAATCTACGGGAACATCGAGAGAATCACCATCATTCTCAACAGATACTTCATCAACACTATCGTCACAGTCATTATCAGTGCTGTCTTCATGATCGTCTTCACCTCCTGTTTCATCCTCAATATCAAGTTTACTTTTCTTTCTAGAAGTCGCATGGTCATCATAAGTTATTTGGAACCGTTATTTTGAAGTTCATCTACTTCACCCAAACATTTTGCAAATGTACATTCCGCACATACCGACTTTACCACGCCTCGTAGGTCTCTCATTCCGTCATTAGCATTAACTGTCTCATCATAATCGTCTGCGCAATAAGTACCCATCGATGCAGCAAGAGGTATTGACGACATCACTTATTGGCTCTTAAAAGACGAACCCTTGCATATCTTGGTGCGGTTATCCAACGTATCGCCTTGCATAAACTACATGTGACCATTATCATAACGCTTTATCATGCGAATTCCCTTGTAGTCTGCAAACATTCTATGTAGTGTATTAAGAGGAGGTAACGATGTCATTGCATGTTGTCTCGAGTCAAGCAAAGGTGTGTTACCTTTACACATACCAGTGTGACTCCTTAAATTATCGCGTCTACCAAATGTTGCGACGCACATATAGAATGTTAGTATTTCAGTATTCTCAAGGCTGATTTCTTTGGAAATTCGCTCTTTTCATGGTAGTGCATCGCAACTTTTACTGAAGATCTCGGCAAAGTAAAAACATTATTTTCCATGTAATTGTCACACGCAATCGATGGAGGTTTGCATTTAGTTGTACACATCATACACGATTGCATATCATCAGTGGTTTGCATCATTTTCAAGCATATGTGAATCCAAACACTTGTACTACTTCTGCACAGTGCTGACTTCCTCAGAGCTGACTCCTCAGAGCTGACTCTTCAGAGATTACCCCTCATTGCGGAGTGTGCGGAGCTGATTGCGGGGCGTGAAGAGCTGACTGTGGAGCTGATTTCGGAGCTTATTGCGAAGTATGTGATGCTTATTGTGGTGTGTGCGGTGGACTCTTCGTACAGATGATTCTCTCATGTAGCTGGGCATTTCGAGTCGGAGGTGAAAATCTATCGCAGAATCGGCACTGACGACAATCATGTGACGATCCAGGTCGTGGCTTCATGATTGTTGAGGTTAACGTCAGGCCTTCGAATTCACAACTCATCTTTGTGGTATGATGAGAGAGTGCTTCCAAATCGAGGTTCACCTAACTGTATCAGAATGTCAACTGTCATTTTTCTATATAAAAGCGATTATTTCACAGCAAAATTTGTGACCATAGAAGGCCTTCTATGTAGTGTCTGTAAAAAGGAACAAACGTCCAAACTCATGCATATTAAATAATTCCATCCATGCCACTTTGTTGTTTAAGTTAATATCCTCAAAAAATTAGCATTAATACGTGTGAAAACTCAGTGACAGTAATTTGTGCGGTTAAAAAGAATTGGAGAGGATTTATTTATTTACACTTATTTTGTTTATTTAAGATGTTCCTGCCTGCAAGTTATAACTTATTGCCCTATTCATTTATACCATGTTCCACAAGTCTGTTAAAAGTATTCATTGTCAAATCACGTGATTAATTTAAAGAAAACAGTTTGTACCGCATTACTAATCAAATTTAATTTGGTTTGTTTGAGAAGATTCCACCAAACAGAGGAGTATGGTCAGAGGAAAACCTATAGACAGATTTGGAAGCAATAGTACAAGGGATGAGGATAAAGTGGCCTGCAATAAACTTTGCCATTTCACGCAGTACTATGCAAAGACATATTCAGTGTGCACTCTAAATTCGAATCAGTGTAAAACCACTGATTCGCAGAAAAAATGGTTCCACTTAGAACCACTTTGGGGGGGGGGGGCACTGATTGCTTCAGTGGAAAAATTTCGCTAATTGAATTAGTGAAGTGAAAAATTTCACTGTCTCCATGTGGAACCATTTTCAGTGCGAATCAGTGGTTTTACACTTATTCGAATTTAGAGTGTGGTAAGTATGAAAAAATAGGCCATAATATTTCCTAACTCCAGAACAAGGAAGTGACTTGTGCTCGAGAAACGTTCGCTTAGCAGATGAAGGAATGCCACTAACTTCTAAAGTTTCGAGACGTTCCGTGAACACATTTCACCAAACAAAACTACATTCGTATTCCAAGAGACAATAAAAAAAAAAAAAAACAGGCTGCTTGGTAGAAAATGGTTGAAACACTTTGTAGGTCACCATCCAGATGTTGCTCAGCGACACTGTCAAATTGTCAACCCAGGGAGAGCAGCAAATCTCAATGAATATATTGTGGATGATTACTTTCAAACTCTTCGCACAATTTTGAACGAGTTAGTCCTCATACACAAACTGGAGCGAATTTTAAATATGGATGATAAATGTGTACACTTGAATCTGTACAAGTCACCGAATGTCTTACTAAGGAGAGGAACTAAAAGAGTGCCAAACATTGCAACTAAACATGCGGAGAGTGTAACCATTGTTGCTTGCTCAAATACTTTGGGGCAAGCTATGCTACCCGTTGTATTGTTGAAGGGAATGAAATGCAAACCTGAGTATGTTGATAAGTTTCCTCAAGAGAGTAATGTTTTCATAACAGCAAAAGGAAGCATGACATTCAGTACATTTGTAAAATGGCTTGAACATTTCCCAAGATACAAGCCGGTCAGAAAAATTTTGTTATTCGATGGAGCAACATTACACCTTGGTGTTAACATTGCCGCAGCCACTGATGGACATGATATCAGTCTACTGTATCTTCCGAGCAACTGCACACATGAACTTCAGCCGATGGGCAAAGCTGTCTTCAGTTCTTTCGAGTACCATGGTTACAAAGAAACTTAATTTGTTTTGGGAGAAAACTTCAGGCAGGAATTTGAACAGATCTAGTTTTGGTAGAGTTTTTTTTTTTCACGTATTTGGCCTAAAGCCTTTTTCCATCGAACATTATTTCAGGCTTCTGTGCACCAGGAATTTTCCCTGCGATCTAGGTATCATTATGGAAGTCGCCTTCGCTCCTTCCACTCTCACACAAAGTCTAACAGTACACGAGATCATATAACCACACCCTCTACTCAAGCACCAAGTGAACCTAGAGCTCAGCCTTCATCCATAGTAACATCCCAAAATGTGAGAAATGCGACACTATCCACCTCTCCTAAGCTTATATCTTCCTGGGCCCTTAGGCACGCAACAGAAGCACTGTAGGCGTCCAAGTAAGAATGCAAGTACGGTTGACTCGGATGATGACGATAGTGATGATATCACTTTATGTGATTCAGCTTGATCACTAAGATCACTTGAATCAGATTATGACAACAATGATGTAACTACACCTAAGCCCAGCAGACAGTTTACAGAGATTTTGAGAACTCCTCAAACACAACCACTGGCAGAGACCAAATGTCGCAGGAAGCCCATGAATTACAAAGCTGTCAAGATTAATAGGAATTTGTTTCCCGAATAAAAAGAAAAGAACATGCAAGAAGCGACGTCCAATAGATGTTCGCCCTCACAAACGAAAAACGTCTTCTGTGGGAAAAGGGAAAAGGAGCAAAACATATAGGTTAATGACCTGGCACTGCCACATGTGCAATGAAAACAGGAAGATTAAAGTGACATGATGCAAGGTTTGCTTTCATTGCGTTCATGATGAATGTGTAGGCTTGGTTCCTGATGAAGATCCCGAGGGATTGTTAACTTTGTGGTGTACTTCTGTGGACAGATAATTTGTTTGTGATAAAATGTGACGAAAAACTGTTGACTATAAATGTTTTTGCTGTTCTATTTTAGTGACCACAGAAAGGTATTATTGTAAGGGTAATCTTTTTTTGGGAACACAGTTGTGTTTGTAAATTATTAACATCCAATTTAGGTTTAATTAACATCCAATTTAAGGTTCGCTGTGATACATAAAGTACATTATATGTTTCTTGAATTTATATCGTCTTTGTTTCTGTTTCCATGTTAGGCTGATCGAGATGTGCATCTCTCACGTTGCCATCTCTGAACCCCTTTATACTCAAAAGTGTGGCCGATAAATGTTCGAGTGGAACATCAACACATTCATTGTCACTAGCACAAATAATGGCGTCAATATAGATCTTCTACAATAACTTAAAATCTATCACTTAAAAAAGGAGTACCGTGCCCATATTTGGAACACCTGCTCTTATTTCGGGTACTTTCTTAAGACTACGACTTTTTCACATTCCATAAAATAATGGCTTCTTATTCTAACATCGTTACCTTACACCATTAGCGCTTTGTTTTAAGGTATAATTCCCATTGTACAGAATTTTCCGAACATTTATCAGTTCACAATGGCTGGGATTGCTTAGGGGTGCCCATATTTCGTCGAACTACCACATTGACTCTTTTATGTGTAAATTACAACAGTTGTTGTATTACGCACTGGTTGTATGTTTACAAATAAGTGGCAATTATATTTTTTCTATTAATTTGGAATTCTTCCATGCAACATATTCTCTGGTGGTCTGTGATTGGTTCTTACAAAGTGTTAGGTACGAGACACTGTAAACAGCTTTTCGTACAGATCTGCGGATACAGCTGCGACTTCAACTACTGTCACGAATTACGAATTCATTGTACACTAGGCTTTATTCTAATCAGTCTGGTGACAAAACGAGATTCCTTGTGAAATAGTTTGGTATAGAGAACTTTCCCGCCTCAAGGTATGCTCGTGTTAGAAATAGGTAGCCTTTAAGCTAGCGGCAAGTAGAGGAATTCTATTTATTTGTGGTTACAAGTTAATGTTTGGTTCGAAATAATATATATATTTGTCCCAGCTAAAATATTAAGTACCAAATTTATTTCGTAATTAGCTATTATTCTCACTCTGCAATTGTGTTTACAAGAGCAAACAGTGAAAATTGCAATCGTCCAATTTATTTATATACAAAACGTAACATTTCGATACGTATGTGACACAATTACTCCCTCGTGGCGAAAATTCTTGGTTGCCAAACTAAAAGCATTGAGATTCCCGTACTGAGCATAACAAACCTCAGCAGTACTCTAATTCAAGGTCTCTACATTTATTATTAGTCCACTTCCTTTAGCAAATTTTTGATGTACATGGAAGATATTAAGATTACTTTTTTTTTTTTGTAAAACCATGAGCCGGCTGGCAAAATACATGCACACAAACGACCATGTCACTATCAAGTGCGTAATTTTGGCAATATGTATTGCAGGTCGCCGGTCAGCGCTGGGGAAATGCGCATGAAAATGAAAATCACTACTAATTATCTTACGGCTATAGGGATTTCTGTCTGAAATACGCAAGCCACACGGCATTAGGATCTACACTGTTCGCATATTTTACTTCATTTAAAGGAGAAGTACTGGTAAAATTCTATCCAGAGGTGTCAGTAAGCTCTCCGTAAAATAACGCGCACACTGATTTAAAAACCAAACTTTCCGTAAATTTCACGGAACTTTTCCGTTAATTTCCTAGTTAGTTTTCTGTACTTCCAGTTCACAATCAAAATAGATAATGAAACAAGAACTTTTATTTTTGTTATGTGGGTTTAATACTGTGTATTAATAAGATATTTGGAAAAGTTAAAATATTTTATCTTTGAGCATGATCTGAACCCGATTTGAAAAAAAAAAAAAAAACTTACGAGTCCATGACTAAGCATTCCTAATCCTTCATTTGACGTTGTTGTGACATTGTACGTTGACGAAGCTCTAGTGAGACCGACTTGCTGACAAATTCCCAGTGCGACAACCGAACTGAAATCTGCCTGGTCGGAGGCACTGGAGAAAAACTCACCGACAAACCTCCCCATCATGTTTGTGGTATGACATTTGTGTTTATAATTGAGTGACATAAGCAACAGTTTCAGGTTCTATTAAAGTTAGTGTATTTTAAGTGTTGCTAAATGTTGCAGACACCTAATGATACTTTTTAAAGTTTGAAAGAATAGGCCTTAGTGGCGTGGATAACCTCAACTGCCGCAGAAACGATGATCTTCTTGTTACATAGGCGAAGAAAGCTTCGTGTATATTCGGCATTGTTCGTCCCCGAAACCCGACGCTATAGGAAATACGGAAACATTCCGTACTTTGTATTTATGGACTTAAATCCGTTTTTCGTCATTATGTATTGCGTTTCCGTGTATTTGCTGTACATTTCCGTAAAACATTCCGTTAATATACGGGAATTTTTAACAGCGTAGTGTATTTATTGGAATGCACACTAAACTAATTAAAATACGGCTAAATTTGTGATATTAAGTCAATGTGCTGGTTTTACTGGGTTTCAGCCATATTTAAAACGGTCGGAACAATTTGTAACGTTTACCTTTTTTTGTAGCATTACCAAAAAGCCCTGTATGGTCAACAAAGATATAAGTGTAACTGTAGGATACTCCCGCTGCCTTGGGCATGAGACCAGATAAAGCACCGAAAAAGGAGAAAGGCAAGGAACGAGTATGAAAGTGCACAGAGGCGAAATGGCGAGACCAGTGACGTGCGGGGAACTGTTTCAAGGCAAGGTGGTGCTTGCTGACTCTTGTACGTTATCAGTTCACGAAGCGAGAACAAACAACCACCTCGGGGGCTGGGGAAACTGAATGTGTTCCGACCACTCACAGGCGAGCAGCCAGGGATCCGTCTCACGCGTCCTGTGGCGGCACCTTCCGAGCTACGTCTCACTGGCGGGAGTGCAAACTAACAAGCAACAGGGTACAGCAGCGCACAGCTTACGCCAGCTTATCTTGCGACAGTTCACCATGCGCCAGTGAACGAGACGGTTCCTATGATGATGTGTGGTGATTGACTGCGCGAGGCTCGGGAAACTGGCCTTGTGTTTTGGTCCTTATGGGGGCCATACAAAGTAAGTGGAGAAACGTAGACAGACGGTTGTGACACTTTTTACTATTTACTACTATGTCTATATATAGGAGCTTCAAACGTACAAAGTTCACATCAAATTAAACACAACTCTGGACAATAAGTTACTTTACGTTAAGACGTGGGGATTTAGATATATATTATTTACTATTAATTTACTGTTATTACTTCATGCCACGCCACGCTGTATTTATCTAAAGTCTTCATATTCTACTTGAAACACCAGAACGTCTTCACCTTATCGTCGCCGGAGGCTGCTCGTCTTATATACGCTGTTCACGTTAAAGTGAGCATTTTTTTAAGGCTCTCCTTAATTTTTCCTTTCATCCTATTTCCATCTTCCTGCTGCTTTTTTATATAAACATGCAATGTGACGAAGAAACACAGTGTATACATCTCACCACCCTCAAAATTTAATGCCTTATACTACAATAAGATATATTTATTAGTGGTTAAAGCCTGTTGGGAGGGCCTTAAAAAGTACTCACTTTACCGTGAACAGCCTATAATCTCGGCTACGGCAGTTCTCGGTACACCCTTCGTCGCTCCATCTTGCGTCTCCGACGCCTGATTGTGGCAAGACTGCGCCTCGAGCCTCCGCCGGGAGCTAAATACTCGCCGAGTATTTTACAAACATCTCCGTGTTTCCAAAATGTCTCGCAGCTTGTGGCCTCGCCCTGAATACTGCGGTGCGTCGCTTCTCTGCGTGGGCTGGCGCCTTTACGCAAGCGCTAGAGTCAAGATTACCCGCGCCCACAACACTTGTGTCTGATTGGCTATTGAACGCTACTGGCTGCGCTGCCGGCTGGCGAGGATGTTATCGGGGGCTGATTGGTGAACGGCCATTCCGACATGTTGTTGACCAGTGCGGCCATTATGCTGGCGCGTGTGGCTGTAGTTCGCGGTAATACCGGCTGCTGCACCGCTATATTGTCAAGTACTCTACACTGCGTTCGCATGTGCCTCACCCATAGACTAAAGATGAGATAGACCGCTTATTCGTCTTCTTCGCATGTACCCAACATTGACCTACCCCAAAAGAATACAACTGTCAAAGTCAAATGGTCAACAATAATGAACGTGTTTGTTTATATCTTAATTTTTAAATTACAAGCACTATTATCTGAATAAAATACTTTAATCAGGTTGAATTTAATCAAAATGCATTACAAATTGGTTATGAAATGTTTTAAAAAAATCAAGGCACTTATTTACTAAACAGTATTCTAACCTCAAATAGAATCCTCGCCATGTTTGCTAGCCGTATTGGCAGAAAAGCAGTTCAATGTTGGGACACGTAGATTGGTTGTGCGCAGCCAGCGAGATCAGTCTACCTCATGTTTAGTCTATGCCCTCACTACCACTGATTATCTAACCTGGTATCACTGAAGCAATTGCGGTTACACTAACATTAGGGACCGCGGTGGGCGAGCGGTTAGCCTGCTTACCTCCCACCAAGATGAACCGGGTTCAATACCTGGCTGGGTCACCCCTGGAATTGTGCCGGCCAATGCCGCTGGTCGGTGGGGTTCCACGGGGATCTCCCGTTTCCCCCGCCTTTCCATTCCGGCGCTGCTCCATACTCACCTCGATCACCCTCATTGGCTCTCAATACCTCGCTGTTAGAGCCGACAAAACCTCTTCACTCACTCACTCACAAAAATTAGAGAATTAGTTTATTTCGAAAGCATGTATATTTCTTTCTCAAGAAACCACGTGAGCGGTCTGCAAATTTGAACACCCATAAGCACTTACCTTAATGGGGCTGTCACAGGAGATTTACACGGTGCCGTGTTTACAAGGCAAGTGCGATAAATAAAACTTGTTTTGGGGCGTCCCACTGGACTTGTGATTTCTGGCAGTGTTGCTATCGCGCTCGGCCTAGTTTTCTGAAACGTGCAATCGTTTTTCGAGAAGTTATAAAGGCTGTTCACGTTCAAGTGAGCACTATAGAAATGAACCTTATAAGAAAGTCACTGCCCCTGTATGCATATATATTAATGGGCGCACTGAGTGATATTCGCCCAGTAATGTTGGTAACGTTGGGTGGAAGGTAGTTCCATATCTCAACGTCGAATAAAATGTGTTAGACAACCATTTGTGATAACATATTTTTTTTTTTTTTTTCATTTTCGGTTTCTTTAATTAATCGAAGTGTAAAAATGGACAGATTTGTAAAGTATTTACTTTCTTAATAATTTCACAGTTTAACTTGACCGAGGCATGAATAAAGTGATGAGGTCCATGGCAGTGTTAATTTTACATAAGCCGGAGGAATACACAACATGCATATAAGTATATCATAAGCAGGGCTTTCAAAAGTGCTCATTTTACCGTGAACAGCCCGAATATTCACTACAGTGCACACAATATCGCCTGGAATTTTGACAGCGTTGTTCGTTCAGCTCGTGGTCGTTTTAATAATATATAGCCTCTCCAGTGATAACAGGGGTTTCGCTTTCAGTCAGCGAAATGTAGTGACTGTTGTGGTGCTCAACAATATTAAATCATTGCGTTTGTCATATCCGATTTTCACATCTTAATGTATTCCTAAAGTTAAATGTTTTCTTTATAATGACTTGACATTCCTTGAACAGCGGGGTGACAGACGAAAGCAGGCATTCGACAATCAGAGATAGAAAGGGATATGCCGGGGTCTGCAGTACAGAACCATTATGACGTCATCCTAGAGTGATTTTGGATAATCATGGAAAACCGATACCAGGTCGGCCGGACCAGAAACCGTAACCGGGTTCTCCTGCATGTGAGTTCAGTGTGTTATAGGCTGTTCACGGTAAACTGAGTAGTTTTGAAAGCGCTGCTTAAGATCTATTTGTATGCATGTTGTGTTATTATTCCACCTTATGTAAAATTAACACTGGCATGGGCCTCGTCACTTTATTCATGCGTTGGTCAGGTGAAAGTGATAAGTCATTAGAAAAGTAAATAGTCTATTTTACCAATCTGCTCATTTTTACACTTCGATGCATAAAACAGAAAGAGAAACAAATAATTTAAATTATCAAAAGTGGTTACTTAACACTTCAAATTCAACGTTAAGACGTGAAACTACTTTCCCTCCAGCGTTACCAACTTTACTGGGCGCAAGTCACTCAGTGGGCCCGTTTAATATATGTGGGCAGGAGCAGTGACTTTTTTCTAAGGTTGATATCAAAAGTGCTCACTTCATCGTGGACAGCCTTTACCACTGCACCACCTCGCCCGATTTCACGATTGTTAGACCCGTGTCTGGAAAAATATCAAATACCACCTGGAAGGAGGAGCTAGAAAATCCAAAATTTCCACATAAAGGTCTTTCGAGTGTGAGACAAAGGTAGTATTGAGATTAAAAGAAGTGAAATGAATATAAATATAAATATTACATTAAGAGCAAGTTTACCGAATTACTACGTTGCTGTGTATGTTAAAAATGTTTTCGTAAATATGTTCTATGCCTGGCTGAAATGCATTGAAATTCAGGAATAGCAGAATTGAAAGAAAACCAATCTCTGAGATGGACCCAGGAGTTGCATCAGTCGTTGAAGATATGAAACCATTGCTAGACCCTGTCTATCCTTTCCAAGATGGCATCCGGTATTGCTAATCCCCGGTTGCACCAACATCTACCCCGATGCGAAATCGAATGATCCTAGTTGCGAACCAGGATTCAGTTTGATCTTGGTTTCATTGCGAAAGTGTTGCATCAACGAAATTGCACGATTCTTGATCTCCGATTCGTCGATCTTGGTTCCAAAGTGAGATATCGAGAATAAGTACGATACAAATTTTGCTATTCGTTCGTATTACATGACGTCATGATGAATGTAGAAGTAGTATGCACACAATTTTTTTTGTTATTTTTAGTAACAATGTTATTGAAGAAGGTAGCGTACATAGAACTAGGCGTGCGATGTGTTATCTGCTTTAAGGGAATTATTGTTGTACGAATTTTACTGAATAATATTCAAAGTGCGTATAATGTTATTTTAATTTACCAAGAAAATAACTGTAATTAGTCCTATCTGTTGGCGTATTTTCAAACTATATTTGTCGCTGTTCTCTCGTGATCAAAAAATTCGATGTGGTAGTTAGCTTGTACGGAAAATTAGTATACTTTATGATATCCCGAATAGCTTTTCCAGTTTTACGTTGTGTTTGTTCGGAGGGATAAGGATAAATGTCGTTCTCTCTTTACAAATAGTTAATACATCTTCAATTATATAAATACATTTGAACTTAAACCTTTGAAAAAAAAAGTCTCAATTTACAATTTACAACAGTAAACAACAACCGAATCCATTTTTAAACTATTAAAATATTATTAAGTTTCTTTCTAGTAAATAAATACATTCAACAGTGCTTTCAAATTCAGATAACCTTAATTAAATAGACGTGTATTCTTCTCTGATCTCGGCTCGAGATTTCAAACCGTCTAATTCAGCGGATCGAAATGAAGTCCATATCGATCTTCAGTCAAGCTCTGAAGTAGAATGGTGCAACAGTTTTCCTTGTCGATCTTAGATCCGATCTCGGATCGAGTTTCTAACCGCGATGGTGCAACTGGCTATAAGTCTGTCCACCCCCTCGGGACGTTGGGCTTCCAGCCTTACCGACATGTGCGTCCCGAACACCAGCTGTCAGAATCACACTTTCACTTTGAAAATAAATGTTTATATCCGTTACGCACATCTGACGGAGACACTGCTTCGCATTTGGCATTAAGAAATTTTCGTACTTTCGTTAAGCCTTTTCTCTTATATATCCTAGCACTAAATACTAGTTAAACTCGTACACGTGACTGCACTGAGCTTTGTTTCTTCCCGACAGTAAAATTACAGGGCCACCGCTGGAAGTCACACGGATGGACGCTTCACGACGAGAGGCGCGTAGAGGCGACGATGTATTTTGAACGAATGCCGATGGTGTCCTTAGCGGCCACTTGTATTAAACACATAGCGGCCACTTGTATTAAACACATAGCGGCCACTTGTATTAAACACAGCGCCGGGCAGGCGGGTGATATTTGACTCTGGCGCTGCCCTCATCTCATCTCACTGCAGTGTCGTCTTGCGGACTGACTAACCTTCAACAATTGCGTTACCTTTCCTTTCCAGTTTCGGGAGAGTAATTATTGTGTCCAGAACGTTTACTCTACCAGGGTCGTTGGAAATTGGCGGAAAAAGCGCCCTCATCCCCCCCCCCCCCCCCGAGAAAAGTAGGGTGCGTTAAAGACTTCACAAGGAAGCACCACAAGAAAACAGTGTAGATTAAAATTGATTAATTCTGTTCACGATAAAGTGAGCAGTTTTGAAATCAACTTTACAAAAAAGTCACGACTCCTACCTGTATATATTTTAACGGGCGCACTGAGTGACATGCGCCCAATTAAGTTGGTAATGATGGAGGGAAAGTAGTTCCATATCCTATCGTCGAATAAAAATTGTTAGGCAACCATTTGTGACTATTTAAATTATTTTTTCGCTTTTTATTTTTTTATACATCGGAGTGTAAAAATGCGCAGATTTATAAAATATTTACTTTTATAATACTTTCACAGTTTAACTTGACCGACGCATTAATAAAGTGATCAGGTCCATGACAATGCTAAATTTACATAAAACTGAAGAGTACACAACGTACATATAAGTAGATCTTAAGCAGGACATTCAAAATGCTCATTTTACCGCGAACAGCCTATCCTCTACTTATATTTACTAAAATGTAATAACTAATAATATTAAATAGTAACGTTTATGCTGGTATAACTATTATGTGTCAAAAGTTTTGACTCAAAACCTTGCCCTCCCCCCTTCCCGTGTCAGAAAATTGTTCCGATGCCTGTGTATACTATCGGCCTGCACACTGGCGCCTACTTGTGAAATTTATTAGGTGGGGGGGAGGGGCGCTTAATCTTGTGGAAATATTTTTGAGGGTGTGGAACAAGATATTCCGGTGATTTTATATAGGCCTGCATACACATTCATACTGATACACAGCAGTCCAAAGTACCGTTTTTCGCTATGTTTGCAGTCTCCGAATTGGTACTTTTAGTTCACGCGACATCAAAGTACTCATCTGTACACGTCTGAAGTGTATTTCTTTTCGTACGACATTAATTTGACGCGCGTGAAACTGTTTTCTAAAGAAAAAAACACATAATTTAACACATAGCGTAGTGTGAGCACTGAGTTGGTGGAAGCATTAAAACGACAATTCAATTTTAGAATGTAAGAGAAATTCGTAACGGTTGAAACATTACATACTATTAATACAGTGCATCACAGTTTTATTAAAAAAACAGAATTAGAATATTAAATAGTAAAAGTTACTAAATTTAATACACTTAAACAAGCAAAGGATATACGAATGCCTCACTCAGCTTATGTCTCTTAGAATTACCCGAGAACAAGGCAAATGTTCTACGCACTGTATTGCTTTTGATGAACTCATTTAAAAGTGGTCTTAAATCCAAGTTGTCCAGCAGAGCCTGTTGTGCGTTAAGTAGTGCAATGTTGTTAAGTCTCTTTTGTCCCATTGTAGACCGCAGGTATACCTTCAGGCGGCGAAGAGCGCTGAATGACCTTTCAGAAGTAGCTGTTGTCACTCGAACAGTGCGGAGGAGTTTTAAGCATTTGTTGACTTTAGGCAAGAGGTCTCGAACAGCACTATCTTCTTTTAAAATTTCCTGTATATCACGAATTGAGGTTATGGCTACTCTTCCATTTTGCAATATCACCCAGCATGGTTAGGTGTTAAAGTGGTCTGTCTGTATCCAAATCGCCACGAAAGAACTCTCATATCTTTTCTAGTTTTGGAGTGGTATTGTTCACAGCAATCACAGCAGATACACATTCTTTCTCTACTGATACAAGTTTCTGAAGTCCAGTACAATTGAATCTGTCTTTAACACACAATATCACCGCATCACATACACCGACGTACTCATGTCTGAAATAGTCTATTGGAGTGAAGAATATGTGAGGTTCTGTTGCACAAGGGTTCTCAAGCCTCTTTGGGATACGTCGTCTTCGGGGCAGCTTGTGGCTCTTCTACATGGGTGGGTTTTTCCTCTAAGCATTTCAGCCAGAACTGCTCATAGTCCCCACGTTTTTCGTCCAGAATGCAACTAAGGTATGATAGTTTTGATTCTACCTCTGTAACACCAATGTGTGGACACTGTATCTTAACATCTAATTCTTCTACAGGACTCATGAAATGGCAATAGAGGTTCGAAAAGAAAAGTGTCCTGAAGTGCTGCATTGTTTCAAGGTATCCAGCACACTTTGAGGCTGCATCAGAAGAATATTCTTCTGAATACGTTTCAAAAAATTCAGCAAGTCTTTCATAGTTTATTAACACTTGTTGAATCCGGAGGCTCTCATTGTCCACCGAGTAGGGCAGAGTGGACGAAGACCAATTTTTTAATCTTCTCCGATATTTTTTAAGAGTTGTACTCTTTTATGGAACTCCTTTACTGTGTTTATCTAGTCTTTAGCTAAATTCATAATACATCTCATATAGGGCAGGTGACACAGGCAGTTTTGAACTACTAAGTTCAAACTATGCGCAGCACAATGCACACACATTGCCTTTGACTGCAAATCTGCAACAAACTTCTGCAGCCCTCTAAATTTTCCTCCCATAGCAGAGGCGGCGTCATAGTATTGTCCCCGCAAATTCTCCATGTTTAGGTCCAAACACGCAAGAATGTCCTTCACGATACCAAAATGTGTTTTTCCCTCTGTGTTTGGAGTTTCATACAGTCCCACAAAGTCCTCACTTATAGTTAAATTTTCATCGACACTTCGAATGCAGAAGGTCACTTGCTCATGTATTGAGGTGTCACAAATCTCGTCAGCCATAATGGCGAAGTGTGCCCTCTTTTTGATTTCACATACTACTGAGCGCAAAATATATTTTCCTAAAATATCAGTAATCTCGTTTTGAATGTCGTGCGATAACCACTTGTAACTTGAACGTCCCATCCATTCTTTTAAGTCAGGCACTTCTTCTTTTCGCAATTATAGCAACTGAATGAAATTTAAACTTTTTCATGGCCCCGGATAGATAATCCTTGCCGGCAAAGGAACTTCCAAGGTAGTGGAAATAGCCGTTAGAGCTGAGCGAGCATTCTCCATATCCCTGATTAACTGATCGTTTAATTTGCATTGCAACAATTTGTTTAGAGGAAGATGCTAATGTCAATAAACCGTCTTTATGGGTTTCTGTTTCCTCATGCGACCTTAATTTTTCGAGCGCCTTTTATCCGGTTAGAAAAACCCACAGAATTGAAAGTATTATCCTTATTGGTACTAAATTTCAGAGAGCCATTCGCCTCTGCTTCCTTGAAAGTTTTATAAAATACCTTGTCGCTAGAATCATCCCATTCCACCCAGCTAAATGATACCGTCCATGATTTCTGAAAAGTTCTACCTTTACTCTTACCAGGTAACTTGTCGCAGCTCGCAACAGATGTCTGTTACTGTGACGATGCCGAAGCTGAACTCGCTGATAGAGCTAGTGAAGGAATGGGAGAAGAGGTTTCCGTATCTGGTAATGATGTCACATTCTCGGTGAATTCAACTCGTGGCTTTTTGTAAACAAATTTTTCTATTCCGAACTGTTCTGTTATCTGCCTCAACAATGGTAATGGGTAACAGTATTATATTCTTGTCTAACACCCATCATCACTATTAATACACGTTGAAAAAGAACACAAATATATTAATAACTATTTAACTAAGTCTAAAGCAGATATTAAAACCCTTTTCACTTTTGTTAAACACTACTAACGCAGCGCTAGTAACAACTCCGTACTGAATTCTTGATGCAAGTAGCAAATGAATCACGTCTTGTGAGCTGCAATTTTGTAGCTCATTGGAAGTTGGCGGATTAAAGAGTAATCACACAGCAGACACTACGTAAGGCCGCGTCCGCAAATGGTCCCGCTGCACTGGTGGGAGTCAAACAGTAACGATACAGCAGACACTCCACTCGACCGCATGTGCTCCATAACCATAGTCAACAGTGGGTACGCGTTTGCGTGCTTGACATTGGCTTGGGCGAAAATTCGACAGCTTAGTTTATAAGATATTTTCATTAATTTTGACTAATTTATACTTTTAGTAAGGATTTATATGAACTAAAAATACTGGTTGGGTTCTGCTCGTAGCCGAAAATATTGGGGGTGCTCTGCCCCATAAACGAAAACATTTGGGGGGGGGGGGGGCTCACCCCCCCTAGCCCCATGGAGTCGGCGCCAGTGGCCTGCATCATTGTGTTTCGATATCGATCTCGACAACTAGGGTTACTACTGATCGGTGTTTAAACAGTGTTCTTAGTGAACTATAGTTATGAGGCCTGGCCTAACACCCTCGGCAATGCTCAGCTTTCACGAGCCCCTGAGCCCCTTAACAAAAGATTAACCTCCCCCCCCCCCCCCCCCGTTGGCGAATGCCAACGCACTATGTGCCTGCAATAATGTAAGATAAAATTAAAGCTATTCAAGCAAACTGTGGCTTTTAAGCTGTATATAATGCAGGAATGTGCGTCTACATTTATTTACTATTTATGCATTGCCTTGTTTTAGACAAACAATATTCAATTTTGTAATGCGTATCTACGGATGTTTAGAGTGAAATTTCTCGACATGTGCCTCTAGTCTCTTTGTATGGTTCATGGCAGAGAAAAAGTGCGTCATGGTGAATGGTTCATGTGCGTTACACACTGGTTGGCAGTTGAAAGCATTACTTGATATGACGGAACAATTAATTGTTTCGCATATAAAAACGCCTATTAATAATTGATAAAGTTGGTTATCTATGTAATTAAACAGCCCTTTACTTCTGGAGTAAACACAGTATTAATATATGATGGCACCTCCAGTGCGTGTAATGCTGTACTTCATATATATATATATATATATATATATATATATATATATATATATATATATATATATATATAATTTAATGTGGGGAGAGTGGCTGAATTTCTGAATAGCCTACTTCTATCGAGGGGAAATGAAATTGTGTTCTGCAACGTGACATTACTCGGTAAAGGGCGCCAGCTTAAATTAAGCGAGATAAAATAACTGAAATGATGCTTAAAACTGTATCTCATTGACCAACGTGACGCGTGTATGAGCTTCCACCCGCGTACATGTGGTTAATTTCATAGCTCTTGCACCTCCCTCTCGTAACGCATTCATCCATCAGTTAGTTGGCTATATTTATACATTTTGGCATAGGATATTAGTCGCCTGTTCATGCAGCTCAGTAACAAATCCGTTCGAAGCCAGACGGACTCCGACTCCAGAAGTTCTCTGTGTACCGAACTCACCTTGTACATACCTCGACAAACCACAGTTTGCCAATCAGCTGAAAAACTATTCTGACATGCAAAGACATTTAAACCTACTTTGCGTTCTTTCAAATTCAGTTTATATATATATATATATATATATATATATATATATATATATATATATATATATATATATAGGTAGAGGATCCAAACCAAGAAATCATGTAGAGATGAGAATACGAAAACACGCCAGACGCAATGCCATTTCCAGCAATTATTCTTTTATTCAATAAAAATATTCAGATACGTGTAAACTTAAAAATCAATGCTGAAAAATGAAGCAGTCAAACAACTCTGATTGGCAATGACAGTATTAAAGAAAATATATTTAGAACTTACACTGCCGTTAAAGAGTGGCCGGGCGTAACGGTCGTTAGCATATATGAAAGTCCTATGTAACACACTTACACTGTAAAAATCCTCTCTTAAATGAAAAATGTCTCAGTTCAAAATCTACTAAACTTATGCCTCTGGCGTAGCCGCTGCCGTTAAAACACTAAAGCTCTCACTAGGGTTTCTTGTGGTTAGTAAATATGTGCTGGATTAAGCTACGGACGCTCAGCCAACATGGCGTCGGGTTTAAATGTCTGTAACAAACGCCATCTTGTCTGTACTAGATACGTAGCAAAATTGAATACTGTACTTCTTACGTTACTGTTGAGTTTATCTCGACGAAAAATACCATTTAATTTGGAGGAAACAGGACAGTATCAAATCTTGTAGACTCAGGATGCAACAATAAGAAGTGCAGGGGTTCTGTCTTTCGTGGCTCAAGGCTCACGTCTAACTACCTGATTATCTACTAAACAGCTGTCTAATACTAAAACGGAGGAGCTCTTTCACACACTACTCGACGTTAGCACACAAATTAAAATCTAAAGCGAGCTGTTAAAACTGAACACCCTAAAATCTAACTTAAATATCCTAGGCCTCGTCCAACTTCTGGACGTGCGTCCTGTTCTAACGTCTTGATGCTTCGGAAGATGGCGGCAGAGAGTGCGAGATTCTAACCGAAATGGACCTGCCTACCCTATGCTGGGCTCTCCCGCCAATAGGGGTGAAGGATTTTAACCTGCTGACCAATCGAATGGCTCGCTACGTAAATCTAAACTGACTCACTCCAAAACGGCATAAATCCCTAATCCATAGAACTTAAGGTCTAGTAGAAATGTAATAAAAATAGACAAAAATATACCTGAAACATTAACAATCAGTTGAGACCGTGAAAAAGTATTTAATATAAAATATTAATTAAAAAATACAAACAAAAATAAAAAATTAGCTTACTAAATGCATGCACACATGAATATTACCATTTGTACATCTAATTATGCAAAATCCTAACCATGTGACAATAAACAAAAAAAGTAAGTAAATAATATGTCACAACATACAGAAAATTACAAGCGTTGAATATAAGCAAATTTAAAGGTGTGAAAAGTACATAAATTATGTTGACAAGATGCAGAAAGTGTGACAAATGTGGACGTTACACCTAGCAATTTGATCTAACAGTACAGTTAACGGTGTTGGACCAAGAAAGTAATTATTTTATAATTGTACCAAACATTTTTCAACTCTTACGCATTGTTTGTAAAGGCATTTTCCTTCAATAAAAACTTTTTAAATTCTTATATTTTTTTAATAATATGATTTCAAATTCAAAATACTTCTGTTTTGTTGCAACCGTTATAAAAAATACTGAATTGTGAAGATGAAAAAATTTACAACATAAATTAATAGTGTGGACTACTACTTGACATAGTCTATATGCAATGATCAAATAACAGTTCATAAATTTAAAAAAAACATTTAGAAATGCGAAAACAACTTTATATTTAACTTTTTTCATATATATGGTTTTGTTATTTGGTGATTTACATATATGCTGTTCACGACTGGAACAGATTTTCTGAAGCCCTGCTAAATTTATAATTTTGGTAACTGATTACGTATCCTTCCGCAACACCTAAACATAAACACTGTCATGTGACCTACGATTATATAAAATGGGTTGTTTACTGTTTACAGCTGTTCAAAGAATTCTATGGTGTAAAAAGCAGTAGTATTAAATCTCTTGATATTGAAGTGTGTTGGGTTATTTCGTTAAAAGGACGGCTTTAGTTAAAATAAATATTAAAACAAAGGAGCAACCACTCCAATGAAAAATACAGGAAATTCAAACACGCAACTCGCGTCGCTAATTTTTGTGTATGTAGCAGCGACAAACTTAAAAGATAGTGGTGTATATGCATACAAATGGACCTACCGTATGTTTTATTCCGCTCATATTTCTTTGCACATGTATTTAGTTTTTACTAGGTTTATTTAATTACTTATTTACAATTTCTGGCTGGGCGCATGAATTTGTTGGGATTATGGCAAATATTCAGATAACAAAAAAGTAAGCACGTTACATAATTGTGATTGAAACACCTAGGGTGAAGTTACGTTGTGATAAATAAAAAGACGTATAATTAACTTCGTAATAAACACAGTTTACGGTTAAAACATATAAATTTCGTACGTCCAGTATTTGCAAACACACAGACAGCGTTAACGACATCGAAGCAGCCAAGCCCTTTCGCACGTAGCGATTAACTACACACTTAACAGTATATTTATTCCTGCCATGGAAACACAGATTTATCACAACATCGTAACTTGCCTAGGTAGGTTTAACAAACACAATGTGTACACACTTGTTGTGGTAATTTAAAAAATCTTTTGGAGCATGGGAAATTAATTATTCGTTGCGTTCTCATCAACAAAACGCCATGTCATGTAGCCACTCGCCATGTCTGCCAACCTTAGATTTGTACCTCTCCCGCCATCACACCTAAGTATATTAAAACAAGTATTTAAACATTAAAACCTCTTTGCAGTTGTAAATTACAAATTCAAAAATCATTATTTTGCTGTAATAATTATGAAATATGCTAACATTTTAAATATGTATATTTCAACTGCTACTTAACGATGCGAAACTTCCCGACGGGGAGAGAGAATAAGTAAGAGTGAGCGACAAGCCTCGCCCAGCCGACAGCTGCTTCTTCAGTCGATAAAACAAACACCGTGTCACTGGAGCCTACACACGATATTTTGCGCTGTTATTTTATACTACAACAATGAAATATGTTGCCATCGGGGCTGCCTAAATATTTAAATTTTTCAATAGGCAACGTTTAATTTACAAATAGCATACCAAAAACAAGGTCAAAATAATATTTTAATTGAGAACTATTTCTTACTGGCCGTTTTCAACATGTCGCTGCTCTCACTGCTTTTAATTCGTATTTAATACGAACTAAATTTGACATGTTTCAGAAGATATTAAGTTACAGTTTCATTTATTCAAGAATACAGTACTTTATAGTCAATCACAGTGTTATATACTTGTGGAATACAAGTTACTGACAAAACAGGTTGACATGTTATGCCTGGGGTGTTATTTCAGAGGTTCGTTTTCAAAAGTCTCTTCCAGTCGTGATTGGACTATATGTGTCCCGCGGTAGCCCATATGAGTAGTTTACTTTTTAAATATTTTCATCTCTACAACCTAGTGTTTGTTATCATAGCTGCAACGAAAAAGACATTTTTTTTATTGACATCAAATTATATTTAAAAAAATACGAAATGTAAAATTTTCTTATTCGAGGATAATGTCATCACGTACAATTCGTACAAGGTGATCAATGTTTGATACAGATATATATTGAATAATGGTTTTGGGTCCAGTATCCTTAAATAAAATTCGATGTAGTGTACTTCAGGGAAAAGTATACAAGACGATACGTAAAATGTAATTTTGTTTTGATAATATAATAATTAAGTTAAAATGACGCACGCTTACTCAGGAAATTGCGACATGCTCCCCCACCCAAAAAAAAAAAAAACTTTAATAACTAAAAGTTTTGAATTTTGATTGCAGAAACACAGCGAGCGGGCTAAAGGGTTCGTATTTGTGAAAACCGAGGGACCGGGGGTGAGTGCAGGCAAACTTACAAGGATTCTTGTACGAGTACTTAGGCACACGTGTATGACGTACAATAAAAAGTGACTATCACACGCTATTGTGAACAAAGCTCTCTTGTTTGACAGTAAACGCCGAGTTACCCCTCAGATACTAACTGCTGAAATAGGTAACTTTTCTAGTGTTTAGTTCTTCTTAACTAATAAAGAAGCCTGCCAGCACATTTATAGCTGTCCAAATATCAGTGGTAGCCACATTAGCGAAACTTGTACCTATTAGTATTTCCCAGCGTGTATTATTTTATTCACAGTAACTAATGTAAAAGGCAATTTTATATGAGGTAAAAGTTGTTCACTGAAACCCATGTAGCATTTTTTGGTTGGGCAAACGTTAATCCAAACTTCGCTTAAAGGTTAGGCCAACGGTGGAAAAATAACGTTTGCTGGACATCAAAATGATACTCGGAACTACGTTGGCCCACCATTATGTAATTAGTTGGATTCCAGACAGTATTTTTTACAGCATGCCAAACAATTATTTTCTACCAGTTTCCAACGTATGCAAATCTAATATGACAGAAATTCAAGCACTAATTAGCGTTGTTATTACGTTGGTTATTCGTAGTTCTCTGATTATTTTTCTATATATTTTACGCTTGGTAAACTATAATTTATGGTGTGTTACACACAACCAACCATTTATATAAGTTGGTATTATGTTGGTCAATATTTGCAATATGTTCTAGGTTTTTTTTTTTTTGATTTAGTGGTATAATTTTGTTGAGAGTGATAAGTTATCTTACGAAATATCCATGGAAGAAACTTTTTGACATAATGTTTATGACAGGATGTTAGCGCAACATAAAATACCGTACCAAATACCAACCCTTGAGTTTCCAACATTGAAAAACATATACCCAACTAAACATATGTCGAAAAAAATCTCACATCTTGAAAAATCTTCATATTATTTAACTTAAAGGAAAGGGGGCGCTGTTTTCTTTAAGGTAAATCATTTTCAAAATTTGACATTGTATTTTGGTTGCACAGCACTAGACCAACAGAAGAAAACATACCCATTACCGACAATAGGTTTTCCAGCACGTTATCAACCATTTACCAACCACCTGCACGTTTAATAAAAATTACATTTGCAGTAGGCCTATGTTCTGGCTTTTTCTGACTTTGTGACATTTTCTTGAGGGTGCAAAGTAATCTCACAAAATAGCCATGGTAGAAATTTTTCTTTGGCATTTTACGGTGAGCCAACGTGATTCGTCTTCCAACTCAACGTTCAGCCAACCTTTCCAACCAAATTCCAACCGTTGGCCCAACGTATGTTGCTGCTGGTTAAAGTAAGAACGTTTGAAACAAATATTTAAAAATCAATGCCCGTTAAGTAAAGTAAATATATGTAGCCATAAACAGCAGCATACAGGCTCACAGTTAAGTTAACAGAATAAAAATAAAAATACTCCAAGCTGTATGTGAGTGTAATGTGAATATGTGATCGCCAAGGTTAGTTTGTCTTGTAAAAAAAAAAAAAAAAACTCGAGTGGGGAGTGAACCCAGGGCGAAGGCAATACTCTCCGAGTGACGGGCTTTCCAGCGAGGACCCATAGGTGCCCGTCATCCCCGGACATGACATGAAGTGAGATCCTAGGATAAAGCAGCGCTGGAATGCAAGGACGGGGGAAACGGGAGTATCCCGAGAAAGCCCGCCGGCAAGCGGCATCGTCCAGCACGATTCCCACATGCGATCCCACGGCGATCCGAGCCCGGATCGCCATGGTGGGAGGCGGGCACGCTAGCCACTGCGTCACCGCTGCCCCTTGTACATATTTAAGTATGAATTTGCATGTTAACATGTTTACGTTTCTAAATATTTCACTGTTTAGCCTGAATTAAGTGAATAGAAAGATAAACCCCATGCAAATGCCTAATTTACTACAGGTTGTTCACGGTAAAATGAGCACTTTTGAAAGCCCTGCTTAAGATCTACTTATAAACACGTCGTATGTTCTTCCGCTTTATGTAAAATTAATATTGCCACGGGTCTCATCACTTTATTCATGCGTCGGTCAAGTGAAACTGTGAACTTATTAGAGAAGTAAATATTGTATAAATCTGCTCATTTTTACACTTCGATGCATTAAAAAAAAAAGGCAGAAAGCGAGAGAAATCATTTAAGTTCCCATAAATGGTTACCTAACACTTTTTGTTCAGCTTTAATATATGGAACTTCTTTTACCTCCATTGTTACCAACTTTACTGGACACATGTCGCTCATTGCTCCCGTTAAAATATATGCAGGTAGGGACAGCGACATTATTTTTTTTTTTAGGTTTACGTCAAAAGTGCTCACTTTATCGTGAACAGCCTTTAATGGTGTATCAGTGGTGTGGGGCTAACCGTTGCAAAGTAAGCTGGCGTTAGCTCTGTGCTGTACACTGTTATTTGCTAGTTTACACTTTCACCTGTAAAACGCACAGTAGTTCGACAGGTGACGCATCAGGACGTGTATGATGGGTCCCTTGCCTGCTCGCTTGTGAGTGGTTGAAATTAATTCAGTTTCCCTATGCTCCACAGTGATGATTGATTCCTGCTGCGTACACCGAGAATGTACAGCAGTGAGCAAGCACCAGCTTATCTTGCAACAGTTCACCAAACGCCACTTTGGCGCATAATAGACCTACACGAGAAGAAAATTGTATCCTAAACAGGGTTTTTTAAAGTTTTCAGAGGACGAAAGGCTGTTCACTATAAAGTGAGCACTTTAGAAATGAACCTTAGAAAAATGTCACTGCCTCTACATGAATATATTTTAATGGGCGCACTGAGTGACATTCACCCAGTAGTTGGTAACGGTGGATGGAAAGTAGTTCCATATCTTAACGTCGAATAAAAAGTGCTAGGTAATCATTTGTGACAACTTAAAATTATTTCTTACGCTTTATGTTTCTTTAGCGCATCGAAGAGTAAAAATGAGCAGATTTGTTAACTATTTAATTACTTGATAATTTCACAGTTTCATTTGACAGAATTTGCATGAATAAAGAGATGAGGCCCACGACAATGATAATTTTACTTAAGGCGAAAGAATACACAACGTGTATACAAGCAGATCTTAAGCAGAGCTGTCGAAAATGCTCATTTTACCATGAACAGCCTATATGCACTAAAATATTTTCTGTGAAATAGTTTTTTTTTTTTTTTCCCTCCCAATATGCATATATCTCAGTACACAATGTTCTGAGAATACGACTTTTCGCTGTCAGAAAAGGTAAAAGATAAATATCTGATGAAGCCGCATAGTTTATCACGTTAATAGTATTTTAAATAATTCGTGAAAATAGTTTTAAGTGTTACATAAGATGCATAAGAAAAGTAAAACCGTACAGTCGTGGGTTCCCGCTGTTGCAGATCTAATTCGGACGGAGAGGCACAGAGCGTCGGTCCAGCGCCTTGCTCGTATGGGCGACAGGGCGCCTGGTGCGAGAGTTATTGTCGTCGGTCCAGCGCCTTGCTCGTATGGGCGACGGGGCGCCTGGTGCGAGAGTTATTGTCGTCGGTCCAGCGCCTTGCTCGTATGGGCGACGGGGCGCCTGGTGCGAGAGTTATTGTCGTCGGTCCAGCGCCTTGCTCGTATGGGCGACGGGGCGCCTGGTGCGAGTGTTATTGTCGTCGGTCCAGCGCCTTGCTCGTATGGGCGACGGGGCGCCTGGTGCGAGAGTTATTGTCGTCGGTCCAGCGCCTTGCTCGTATGGGCGACAGGGCGCCTGGTGCGAGAGTTATTGTCGTCGGTCCAGCGCCTTGCTCGTATGGGCGACGGGGCGCCTGGTGCGAGAGTTATTGTCGTCGGTCCAGCGCCTTGCTCGTATGGGCGACGGGGCGCCTGGTGCGAGTGTTATTGTCGTCGGTCCAGCGCCTTGCTCGTATGGGCGACGGGGCGCCTGGTGCGAGAGTTATTGTCGTCGGTCCAGCGCCTTGCTCGTATGGGCGACGGGGCGCCTGGTGCTAGAGTCATTGTCGTCGGTCCAGCGCCTTGCTCGTATGGGCGACGGGGCGCCTGGTGCGAGAGTTATTGTCGTCGGTCCAGCGCCTTGCTCGTATGGGCGACGGGGCGCCTGGTGCGAGAGTTATTGTCACCGGTATAGCCGCGCCTCATAAACTCCAAACAAAAATCTCGGGCCGGCGTAACGGGCGCTTGAACTGCGTTGCACAACGTTTGAAATGCACGTTTCTCCTAGAAACTATTAAACGTGCGTCCAATGTACTGTTTCAAAATCATACACACACGTTAGAAACACCATTTTAGGACTCTCCAAACATATGGCATTCTCGAAGGACTTTATCTCAAATATACGCATCAGTGACAAAAACTACTCAAGGGTCCTGCGCTGGACGTTCCTACAGATTTCCACCAATAAAATTATAGGGTCGCAGCTTTAAAGTCCCAGTGCGAATAGGACACTGCACTCCAGGTCAGATACCCTTGCGCTTAGCGTCGATGGTGCACTCGATGCGCGTGGCAGAGTCGTCCTAATCGCTCCCGCGCTTCTCTGCCTCAAACGCGAGACAAAAGTCCCGGCACGGCTGGGTCTGTATTCTGTCACTCGTTACCCTCGAAACGAATTATTTCGGTAGAACTCTAATAACGAACTTCGTAGGATGTAACGATAGTTGCGTATCGAGGGTGAGATTCTGTATCACCAGTGGAAAAGGGAGTAACGAAATTTGTCGTTACTTTTCCTGATATCGATGGTTACAGCTAAACGACGTTTAACACAGTTAACCGGCTAATTACCGTTCACGAGACGTGAACAAGAGTGAACTTAAAGAGAGATAGCTACAAATAAAGACATAAAGTAAATGTTATATTAACGAGCATTTATTATCTGAACTTATTTATGATTAGAATAAAAATAAAATGCACGTGTAGAACCTCTTAAATACTCTACAATGTTCTGCTGAACGTCTTAGAATTTTCTGTCACCATGGTAATTCGAAACATTATTCACCGGAATACACATATATGTAGGCTATAAGGGCAGTAAAAAAGGAAGGCTGCTTGACTGCACCGTATGTGCAAAGTAATAACAAATCGTTTTAATGCATTAAACATTGTAGATTCTAATATAAAACAATTAACTTTCTTGGCTTGTAAGACGTTGTAACATAGAACGCCCTGCCCTTATAACTCAGGGATAGGGTGGCGGGTTCGCGCCCCGATGCCTCCGACGCGGCAGATATTCAGTTCGTTTGTCGCGCTGGGAATTCGTCAGCAAGTCGGTCTCACTAGAGCTTCGCCAATGTCAAATGGTGCAAAATCGGCGTTCTGTGAGATTTTTGTGTTTGACGTTCAAATCCAACTACTCCCAATTTTTTAAAGTTATATAAGGTAACATTTTAATATATTTGAAACATGAATCTTATGAAAATAATGTATTTTACTAATTTCCTTACAACGTATTAAAATAACTCAGTAAAGTTCAGCACGAAATAGCAATTAGTGTTGGGACAGTACGGATTTTTCTTTGCAGTTATTATTGTTATCACTCAAATAGAACCTGTGTGTGAAACACAACTACATGCATACCTATAATTTTTGTCTATATAATAAACATAGCAGAATATATTTTACAAACTTAAGGTATAATTATATTTGTTTAACCTGGCTGATCTATGTGCATAAGTTTAGTACAATTGTGGTTTTTGTCGCATTATTAATATTGTTGTATTGAAATATATTAATCAGAATGTTATGTTACAATATTAGTAAAATAAAAAACCCTATAAAATATTTTTGATGTAGATGGGATTGAAGCCGCGAACCTAAAATTGTACTAGATCATGCGCACGACGAGCCATGATGCTAACTAATTACTGTCTCATTACAACAGCGATGGTAGAGCTTTCCTTACTAATATTATCTATGTTAGTTGTAACGTAAGCGTAAGTATATCTCCACGTCAAAATATTTCATGTTTGGGAATTAAGTTGGCATTCTGTGTACATAAAACTGCTATATAAGGTGTAAGAGCTAGTTTAAGGTTGAAGTAAAGCAACTGCCTATGGAGCACTGCACCGAACTATAAAATGTGAAGAATTAAAAAAAAAAGTAGTACTGAACCATAAAAATATACAGACTATATTAATCGATTGTTTTTTTTAAATCTAAAAAATATATTTTAGTAAAATATTTTAAAATGTTGCAAAATATAAACATTCTTCTTCCATATACAGCATAAATCGCACTTTTGCGACAACTTTTATGGTTCAGTACTACATTTTTATGAGTTCTTCACATCGTATAGTCGGGTGCAGAGGTCCATAGGCGGTTACTTTACACCAACCTTAAGTTACTAAATGAATCGCTTTTGTGCTTTGAAATTTAATTCCAGTGTTTACAGCTTACGAGGTTAAAGCTGTTTACGTATACCCGCCGTTTTACAAAGTTACACGAAGCACACTCAACAACTATCGTCGACTGCGACTGTTTTGAATTAAGCCAGTTCGCTGATTTTCGCTAATTTGGCTCACTTTACCCTAGTTATGGTTTAGCGTGTACGAGAACAGTCCAACGTACCACTGCTTATTTACGGACTTCAGCAATACGATTCGAATCGGAAGGTTTCCGAGAGGTCTCGTATCCCCGAGATTCCTCGGTCCCCCACAGCGTCGTTAACGAGGATTTTCAATACTTTCCCGACAATTTTTTGGATAAACAGATGTTACAGAATCACCCTTCAGTGACGTAGACAATATTTTTCTCTAACAGGTGTTACCGATCGTTATATCACAGCTAACGAGTTACAGAATACATACAGCTGGTGGCGGGGGACAGAGGCGGCTGCCGCCCGCATGCAGCGGGGAGTATATGGTGCTGGCGACCCTGTGAAGCGCCCGACCTTGAACATCGACCGAGAGAAAGGGCGCGGGCAGTTCGCGAACCCCCGACACCTGCGCTGTAACTCCCACATGGCCGAGTCGCGTCGTCTTTCTGCTGCTCTCGACCGCGCACCGCTCCACCAGAGGATTCCAGCTCCGGCATTCTCTACCCTAACTCAGAAAGAAAGTATGGGTTTGTAAGAACCAAATTATTCTAGCTACTACCCATCCACACTGTTGGTACAGGCATGGTAATTAAGGTCGGCTGTTGGCGCAGTCGAAATATTGTTACCGTAGATAGCAATAGCAGCAGCACACACTGCTGATGGGGCGTAAGGCAGAGGGGATCGTGGGGTTCTAGATCTCAAATGGAACTATGGTGATAACCGCGGGTCCCTGGTTAGTACTTGTACTGAAGTACCTAATTTAACGTAAGTAACTTCCATGTCATATACAACAACAAATTTCACTTTAAAATATTACTTTGAGATATTAAAATCGAACCTGAGTTTGATGTACGTATTCAGGATGAGGTGAACAATACCATTCAATGAAGGATACAAGGCATGCACTAATGGGGAAAATTATATATGTGTATATATATCAGTCAGTGGGCTTTACAATAACTAAATACAAAATTCTATCAATCCAAATATTTACAATAAATTGATATCACTAGCTGTTTACAATTAATGAATTCAATCAAATCAATTTACATTTATCTCAAGAAAATTGATGTAATTTAAATAATTAAAAATCCATTCTAATTGACACTATAGCAAAATATGTTAATTGGTTTTTATATATTATATATCATATTTGACAGTTCCAATATTTATAATAAAATCCATATTACATGTTCATTCTGTCCCACCTCAGTTTAGTCGATGTCCCACCAGTACGCAATGATTTAGTTCTCCGAGCGCCCTCACGCACAGTAGCTTTCACTCGTCGGGCTTCACGCTCTCTCGTCCATTCACATCACTAACACCTCGTCCACCGTCGCCTCGCAATCTCCTGCCGTAGTCCGCTCCTCACCGCAGCTTACTTCGTCCCCACACTCAGCTAGTTGGCCTTCGCCAAAGATTGCCCGCCGTTGTACCCCTGCAATATTTATAGGGTCGTAGGGTATCGCCCAGGAATGTCTCAAAATACCACGTTGCGCCGAGGGCCTTAATTCTTAGAATATTCGTGTGCATCCTCTACACTTGTCAGCTTCTCCAGCAGGGGGCAGGAGGAGGGTCTGCGAAACCAAATACATCACCGCTGTCAGTCATTCCACCGGTTCCCCGCGGTGTTGATTGGGGGGGGGGGGGGGTTGGCTACGAGGCAGCGAGCTGTTATGCTTCGAGGGGTAGGAAGGCTCGGGGTGGTCACCCTCCTCAGAGTCGGACCGCGCATAATGGAAGCTCGCGGCTGGTGCGAGCTGCAGCGGGTAACAATACAAATAAAGGCTGTTCACGATAAAGTGAGCACTTTTGGAAAGAACCTTTGAAAAAAGTCACTGCCCCTACCTGCATGTATTTTACAAGCGCACTGAGAGACACTCGCTCAGTAAAGTTGGTAACGATGAAGAGAAAGTAGTTTCATGTTTTAACGTCGAATAAGAAGTTTTAGGTAACCATTTGTGATAACCTAAATTACACTATATACCAAAAAAGTAATTGGGCACACGTGAAGATAGGTAAGTCAGTCCGTCAGTTGACTTGTGTTTCACAGCCGTCGGCGTAGGACCGCTGGTGTTTGTCCATGGTATAATGAACACAGAGGCCTATTGTAACATTCTGGATAATGAAATGCTCCCAACATTGTGGCGTTTTTTACGGAATGGGCCCGTGTTACTCCCAGGATGACAATGCCAGGTGCCATGTTTCAAGGGCTACTATGCAGTGGTAGGCCGACAACAATGTTCGCCGATTGGACTGGCCCGCCCAGAGCCCCGACCTCAACCCTATAGAACATATTTGAGACGAATTGGATCGCCGGGTGAGGGCTCGTGAGCCGCGGCCGAAAACTCCATTGCTCAACTCATGGAATGGTTGCAAGAGGAATGGCGACGAATCCCCGTGGATGTCCTACAAACACTCGTAGAGAGCATGCCAGACAGGGTGGCTGCTGTTATAGCCACTAGAGGTGGCCCTACGAGTTTCTAACGGGGTGACAACCACCGAGCAAACATTGTGGATAGGTGCCCGATTACTTTTTGGTAGATTGTGTATTTATTTTCCTATCTTGTTTTTTTTTTAATGCATCTAAGTGTAAAAATTGGCAGATTTGTAAAATATTTACTTTCCTAATAATTTCTCAATTTTTCTTGACCGACGCATGAAAGAAGTGATGAGGCCCATGGCAATGTTAATTTTACGTAAGGTGGAGCAACACACAACGTGCATACAAGTAGATCGTAAGCAGGGCTTCCAAAAGAGCCCATTTAACCGTGAACAGCCTCTACATACATACATGCTTTTCACCATGATCACAAGAAAGGGTTTTATCCCAAAGACACACAAAGTATTATTTCCTCTAGAAATTATGTATAATCAAATAACTCCAAATTCAGTCCAGTAACCGCTGTTTAAGCAATTAACCAGCACTTTTCTCAATCCTCACAAATATCTTTTTTAAATAAATGTAAAAAAAAGTGACCCAGTTGTAATGAAGATCGAACGTCAAGGTTCCCGCCTACCTGAAGTTTTTTCCGCGTTCGAGACCGAGTCGCATCAAGTGCGCCATCTTCTCTAAGCGCAAGTATTTCAATTGGCATGCAGCGTGCTGCGTGTACCTCTTTGACTTTTCAGTGGTGACCCTACCATATTGCTAGTGGACAGACCGAAGCAAGGTTCAATGCAGGGTCTTCGAATAGTTTTGTATTTACCTGTCACGTATATTTAGAATTACAGCGCTTGGAATAGTGTTTCTAATGCGCATGTCGCCTTGAAAGCACTCAAACAACCCTCGTCTAAAGTGTATGTTGTTTTCGTAGATCAGCACACTGGAATCATGTTTAATAGTTTCGTGGAAGAAACGAGTATTTCAAACACTCTTGCAAAGCATTTTAAACGCCAAGATGGTGGATCCCTCGAGAAGTCTTTAGAAGTCAATAAAAATAATCTGAAACAAAATATAAACTGAAGCTTGTATGGGAATTATGAAAGAAGATAACCCCCACTGGAAAAGAAAAATATGGTTTCTACGCCTCCTTGCATAGCTGTAGACCAGTTTAGTTATTATACCCCGCAACTATGCGTATAAGTTCCTACAGAAGAGCTATTTTATATTGCTTCAGAATATTGTATTTCTTCAACTTCAGCAATACTTGAATTGTTCCCGTAACAAACATTACTGTCATAAACTAACACAACGTTGTGATCCTGGCACCCAAGTTCTGCACTGTACAAAATAATGAGAAAATTACCTGAGAAGTGTAAGGTAATAGTCGCAAACTTGTGGGGGAAACATAGTTTTCCTTACAGGCAATGTAAAATTACCGCATTCTGGAGTAAAATTCACGTACACGATAGTGGAAAATCCAATACATGGATGGGAAAATTACCTTACAACGCGTGCATCTCTTCAACATTCTCAACAACTAAGTGGGGTGACGGGCGGAAGAAGCAATCCTTTAACACGCGTCGGCCTGTCGTAGAGAAACATGGTTCGCGCCAATCCATCAGCAAGTGTAGAGGATTTTTAGTGTTGAGGATTCCATTACTATTCGTCAGAGGATATAGATAATAAATAATTACATTTAGTAATACTGCGGGATAATTATAAATATAATTTTATTTTAAGTTACATTATAGTTAATTTTCTCCTACTTGTATGTGATTTCCCCCACTTTGGTGAGGTACTTTTCCCGTACAATTAGGGGGAACAGTACTTTACTTGTTATGTAAATTTACATTACATTTAAGAGGTAATTTTACCTTACATGTAGAGGTAATTAGCTACCCTTACATGTAAGGGAATTAGCTACCCTTACACGTAAAGGTAATTAGCTACCCTTACATGTAGAGGTAATTAGCTACCCTTACATGTAGAGGTAATTAGCTACCCTTACATGTAGAGGTAATTAGCTACCCTTACATGTAGAGGTAATTAGCTACCCTTACATGTAAGGGAATTTACCTAAATTTTATTTTACAGTGTGCTGCCTATCCCTAATACTGATTACAAAACTGTTCAGCTGTAATTTCTCTGGCGATTCTTTGTTTCAGTGCGTCTAGCCCCGCTTCGGTTGTTCCACTGTCCATAACGATTTTATGCATTTATAACCATACGTCATGTCTTTATGGTTCGGTTTATCACTTTCAGTCCAACATTAGTGCCACTTCACACGAGGCAATTGCGTAGCGCTTCCGTTGATAAGTGCCGGAAAGATTTCTCCACACCCAGCCACGACCACAGTAAAATTACACTACTGAAGCTTCCGATGACTGTTTGTCACCAAACAAGCGACAACCATCACTGGCTTCCATCTAGTGGTAGTTTCTTTCTGACAATCAATGGTAACTGGTTGTGTCTCGTGGTAGTTCCTCCCACCTCTCTCTCTCTCTCTCCTCCCTTTTCACAGCTAATTTAATTTTTGTTCCAACTAGAAGCTTGTCAGCCATGTGTGAATCATCAGATACACTATGGAACAGCTTCCAATTCTGTCTTTTTAAAATCGGGGAATGAACCCGGAAACTCGGTTTTTTATTTCCAAGTCTAATAAATTCCGCAAGACCAGCGTCATCAACAACAGATCACCTCCCACAACTATGTTCGCTGGAAAACTGAAAATGTTTATGTTATAAAGTTTAACTTGTATTCGTTGGCAGTGAAGTTGTGACTCTCACTAGTAGTGTCACTGACAAGCCACTAAGCAGCGCTGCAGAGTGGTTACTTGTGAACAGGATAAATGTTAGCAGTGACACTGAGGCGATACTTACTGACAAGTTACTAAGACAAGAAATGCTGCCAAGAGTGCGAAGGGGCCTTCAGTGTAACCACATTGGAAATTTAATTTCGAGGCCAAAGGTTACGGAATCATGGGAATTATAATTTTCTATCTTATTCCAAATTTTTCCCCAAATTTTAAGCACTTGATATGTTTGCTGCAGTTAAAAGTAGTGTTTGATTTAGGTTGTTCGAATGTAGTTTAACTATAAGATTTAAATGTATAAAGGTGATATTGAGTCCTTATGGTACGTGAAGAACCGCGAAATGTAAAGAAAATCCTTCAGAGCATTCCAGTGGCTCCAATAAACATTTAAACTCTAATAATACCTTCGTGTTTAATTACCTTTTAGAAATTCTCTTAATTAATACTTAAAGGTTGTGACAGGTTGTTTTGCCGTTACCTTGATGTTTTAAATGAATGACTATTGACATTTTATGAAAACGTAAAATCTGCTCTTCAGGTAAAAAAAAATTAGAGATATTTTTAGTGGTCTGAACGCTCTTTAAGGAGCTGGCAAGCAACAAGATAAACATTTCATACACCTATAAAATACTCTACAGCATGCATGCATTGCTCGTAACGTCGTTCGCAGGAAATAAACTTTGCAGTTCTACAGATTTTAAGTAAACACGTGCGAAAATCATAATCTGAGTGCTCCTGAGATACTGAAATGAAATAATCCCAACTATTTTAAGAAATGAAAAAATAAAACTGAAAGTTATCCTAAAAAATTCAATTTAAGGGCGCCGCCTACCTGGCGGTGGAAACGTGTTGCAGAGTGTTTGAAATCCGCATTTTTTTCACGAAACCATTAAACGTGTCCAAATAATACCAATGTACGAAAAGAAATCACATTTCGGGCGAGGTACGTATAATACTCTCAATACATCATGTACATTATAAATGCTATTCCCGAGCCCTCCAATATAGCTAAAAACGGCTTTTTAACGCTACTGTAGCTCATAATATACTGGTTGGAAACATGCGAAACTATTGCAGGGACCTGTATTGAACCTTGCTATAGACTTTTCACCAATAAAATTACAGGGTAACCGCTTAAAGTCCCATAGGTACACGCAGCACAGCGGAAACACTGCACGCCAGTTCAGCGCCTTGCGCGTAGGAGCGAAGGGGCATGAGCCGCGCGTGTCAATGTCGTCCTTATCGCTCCCACGCTTCCCTTCCTCAAACGCTCTAAAAACATCCAAGTAGGCGGCGCCCTTAAGATGTACTGGTCAAAAATTATTTTACAAAAATTCAGGGCAGCTACAAATTAAAAAAGTGCAACATTTCCTTGTGTTATTACTTTTGAAATTTTTCGATTTGTTATGACTTGATGAAGCATGCAAGTGAACATGGTTTCTGATTTTCGTATCGCACAAAACATTTAACTTAGAATTTTGAAGTTTCATTGAAAAAAAAATCCATAGTTTGTAAATTTTCCATTTGCTTGCAATTGCATTGCAAGTGACGTCTACAAATTGAAGAGTGTTTGATAAGAATACAAAATAATGGATTTGCAGCTACCCAACACTTTAATACCCTGGTGTCACAAAACTCACTATTTAATATCTTTATGTGACAAACATGTCAATATATACACAATATAAGTAATACCATTTGCCAGAGTAAATAAAAAAATTGGTTTGCAAGGTTTTTGCATAATTAGCTACCAAGCGGTCAATTTTGCGTGTCTGTGGCGTAAGAAGAAAGAGAATGACTAAACTGAAACTTTGTACCTAAGAGGCCTCTACAGTTTCCATAATAATAATTATTTTAATATTTTCCGCCGTGGAATTCATGTGTAAGAGAGTAAAATGTTTATAATCAAAATTTTTAAATTTTTTAAGTATTACATTCTCAAAGTAGTTTTTAAAATTCTCAAAGTAATAGGCCAATAATTATTAAAATGACTATGGAAACATTACAACATGCTGCTTATTTAACTTACAGCTTCTTAAAATGAACAAAAGTCTTAAGTAAATGAATAGTAATTAACTGAATATTACAGTGATTCATTATACAGTATTTTCTCGAAACATTCTTATGTTCTGTTTTTTTTTCATAGCTCACTATATTCTAAGTCAGCATCATAATTTTTCTGTTCTCTACCACACAGGTAAGAAAAAAACCTCTGAACCAATAAGAAAAATTATGAAATAGAGTCATATGAAAAGTATCATATTTATTTTTAAAACGTATTTTGCACATTTAAAAAATATTTTTATGAACGACATTTATTCAAATATTCTTAATACTATGTTTATTGAAAAATTGGAAGCCATAAATTTTGTTTCGTACGATTTGAGTTGTTCAATAATAATATTTGTTAAGAAATCTTAATGAACCTATTTTTTATTTTATTACTTGGAATGGGATTGCCTTTAACTAAGTTAACTAGATGTGTACTCTTAAAGTGCACACGACTCGATGACTCAACGGGGTTTCAACTCTGAACTTTGCAATCTGAAAGTAACTGCCTAACCATCGCTGTGACACTGAAGGAGACAACGTAATTAATTCTCATCGTAATTTTTTCTTTTGCACGTAACTTTTTGTTGATTTCTTATGTGACTCATCATGAAGACATAAGCAATTCTGCAAATAAATGCGTGTTATTTGCTACGAAATACTATATTCCTAGTATTATACTGTCGGGATGAAGGATCAGCCAACAGTCCCTTGTTAAATATGTTTCGACATTTCTTGCAATTTTTGCAATGTTTATTACTGTGAGCATATTCCATTGCAGTTTTATTTTGTTGCAGGAAACTAAATCAATTTAAAACACTGAGAACGTAACTGCTACGTAAATAATGGACACACTCACAATATTATAAACAAATTTTTCGAAGAGACTGACGGGTTTCAGTGAGCAAAATTTTCAGAAATGTACATGTTAACAATGTATTAATAACATTCAAATAAAGGCTTCAAACAAAACAGTAGAATAATGTTGGCATACACGGTTCGTGACAACTAGGACGCCACTTTATTGTGGTGGGCAGACAGAATCACAGGCGACACGAGATCCTCCCGCATCATTACACAAGAATTTGAAATAAATGACAACCATCCGTTTCATCCGTCAGTCGCTCGTCCGTCCGCCAGTCACGTGACCTTCAACCAATCGCAACTTGAACTTGAACGTGGCTGTCGGAAAACAGTTATTTGTTCATTTGTCTGGACATTTTTCTTATTAGATACACAAGACAGTGAAGTTATTTACTTTCTTACGTTTTACCTTTAAATTGAACTGAAGATGACTTGTAGATTTTCAGAGGAAATGCTGATAAATTACGATGGGGAAAGACAATCTATTTGTTAGATTTATTAAAAACATTTCTCTGTGCGCGAGAAAGTTAGTGTTGTTGGGTGGTAACACTGGAAATTTTCTAGCTCGACGGATCGACGGACGACGGACTGTTGTGAGTCGCTTTCAATTGACGGACGAAAAAACCGACGGATGGCTGACTGATGGAAGCGACGGATGGTTGTGAGCCAAGCTTTTCTTTGACTTCGCCTGTAATGAATTGGGTTAACTTGGGCAACTGAAAACGAAATACACTGACTTTGCCAAAAGTGCTGTGATACGGGACCAAAGTCTGTTCACAATAAAGCGAGCACTTTTGAAATCAACCTGAGAAAAAAGTCACTGCCCCTACCTGCATATATTTTAACGGGTGCGCTAACTGACGTGCGTCCAGTAAAGTTGGTAACAATGGAGGGAAAGTAGTTCCAAATCTTAACGTCGAATAAACAGTGTTACGGGACCATTTGTGACAAATTATATTATTTACTTCGCTTTCTGTTATTTTTACACATAGAAGTGTAAGAATGAGCAGATTTGTAAAATATTTTCTTTTATAATAATTTCGGAGTTTCACTCGACCGACGCATGAATAAAACGATGAGGCCCGTGGCAATGTTAATTTTACATAAGGCGGAAGACTACACAACGCGCATACAAGCAGGGCTTTGAAAAGTGCTAATTTTACCGTGAACAGCCTATAATATTGTGTAGGGCCTCCTCTAGCCCGGCGAAGTGCAACGATTCGACGTGGCATTGATTGCACAAGTGGACGAAACACCTGCGGAGAGAGATGATGGTCCATGACGTCTGGACAGCAACCCTCAGCTCCCAGATATCGGTGGGTGCAGTGTAGTGGGAGCGAATGGACGTCCCATGAATGCTCGACGGCGTTCATATCTGGCGAACGAGGTGGCCACAGCAGTCGTTCAACTCTCCACCATGCTCGGACCAATTCTGGATAAACTTGGGTCTATGAAACGGCGCATTATACTGCTTGAATATCTTATCGTTGTAGGGGTAGGAGAGGTCCGCAAAGGTCTTCTATAGTCCATTCACTGTTTCTTCGGCCTTTTTGAATCAAACCTTTGAAAAATATCTCCACGTATGACGTGTTCAGCCATTTCCTAAATAAGTCCTGTATCACAAGCGTTTTATACTTGTATTCATAATAGTTACTTTTTTTCTGTCAAATTGAAATGTTATTCGTATTTTATTTATAAATTTTAACGCTTCATTTATAAATAATCTCAATAAAAACAGGGAGAAAATAGGTATGTTGGTAGCGCCTAGTGAGAAATAGTCCTTATACAAAATACTGTTACACTGAGAGCGCACGAATGTCCCCCTGGTGTAATTCTCCAGAATTATTTAAGATTAGTTTGCACGAGGCGGAGGAATATCCTGGAAGTAGAACTTTAGCAGGGCTTCAGAAAAGGGTGAAGTGACTGTGAATGGACTATATGCAATAACATGACCAGCACATACAAAGATGCGATATCAGAACACAACTCATAGAGGCCTGGGCACTTCCAAGACGTAACGATAGGGTGGTGCCACTGGCTACTATTAACTTTATATATTCTATCACATGATTCATCATGTCAGCGTACATATTCATCAAACATGTAGAGGAGACTGGGTTTCTTGTTCAACAGGTGTATAAACACTTAGGCATATTGTTATGATTGTATGGAAGAGCGTGAACTTGGAATCCTCGCATGAACCCAGCAGCACAACTTCAGTAAACCAGGACACCAGAAATTACAACTGCGTATTGCCTAAGAAGGGCTGACAGCAATATCTCCCTCCACCAGCCGGCAATCGGGGACATCCCATGTCTAAACTACTTGCTGATATAGGCCAGCACGAGCCAGAGCACGGCATCTTTCCACGTCCGGCCAGCTTCAGAGGAAGGCTGCAGATGGGTATGTCCGGTCGCCGATAGTCTCTCAAGATGACACAGCCTCCGGCATCAATTTTAAGGTGGGGACTGTTCATAGTAGATAATAATTAAACTGGCTTGTGGTAACATAATTGTAACCTAAATTAATATCAGTTCTAGTGGCTCCCCGACATTTAATATTAAAGTGTTATGTATTATCTGTGCCTCATATCATAATCGTAATCCTCAGTAAGAGTTGTGCTCTACCATCTCATTTATCAATCATATACGTCCCTAGCATTATCTTACGTGAACATGGCCAGAAGTCATATTCATAATAATATGCGTTAGGATAATATATTTTCATATGCACACACACATACCCAGAAGAGCACAGCAGTCGTTATAACTGATTTAAAGTAGCGTAGGCTAAAGTCACATTTCCGTTCCAAGTGATTTGATTGTATAAGCTTGAGTTTTCTATTTAAATGATACAAGATTTTGCACTTTTTTTTTGTTATAATGCATATTCTACTGAATGACACAGAAAAATACATTCCAGCCATACGCAGAAAATTAGCATACCACTGTACATGCGCGGAACACATATTTAAAGTCTATTGGTAATAAAATTTTTCCTTGAAAGATTGTTGCACTGTTCAGCAACAAGGATTATACATTTCTTTCACCCAGGCTTAGACCTTTAAAGCAAGTCCCAAGAATCAAGGATTAATACAGAAAGATGTACCAGATCCCACTCATCGAAAATTGGGCATCTGCTACTAAGTTCTTAAGCCCGTAATTGCATGACTTTAATGTATACACTGACTCGTGTACTTATCGGTATTGTTAGCAGCGGATCAAGAAAAGTAGTTCCATATATAAGCACTTTATTAAGGCCGAAATATTTTTATTTATAGAACCTAAAGTATTTAGGGTAGTAACTGGTGTACACGCATTACAAAAATTTGACAGCATCATTTGGTAGACGTCGACACATGGTTATGTGTAGAGGTATTAACTTTAAATCCGGTGGAAAGAAGCACACATAACAGGACATTATAGGTTATTTACGGTAAAGTGAGCACTTTTGAAAACCCTCTCATCAGAAAAAAATTGCCAATATATATATTTTATTTTTGCTTTAGACGTTAACTTCTGAGTGTGGTGTGTTTATTACTTACATGTCAATATTTATTTAAAAGGGCGGTAAAGGATAAAAAATGGTTGAAAGAAAATGTAATTAGGGCCTCAAAAGTACTCACTTTACCGTGAACTGTCTTTACAAAAGGAAAAGTTACGAAGGGTCTAGCAGATATGCTCGGTTAACTACTAACAAACACTCTTGCTTCTCTCTCCTTCTCTCTGTTTATGAATTTTTTTTCTCTCTCTCTCTCTCTTTTCATATGTAGATACGCAAAACTGTACACGCAAGCAAATATACACACGCGTTTGTGTACCAATGATAAAATAAATAGATAAGTTAATTCATTTTATACCACAAACATGGGATGATCTGAATGTTCTCATAACGCGTGTTTCTGGACGCTTTCTAACTTCAGTAGCAGGGGAGTCCTTTGTTTGATCGCTGGAGTCTGTAGTTGAGTCGGCCACTTGACGTTCATGTGACCATCTCACAATGAGCTGTATGCACAAATTGGTCGTGCTCCCCTGTCTGGTCGCGGTAGTCTGCTTGAAGTCGTGTCTCTGTCGTCAGTGACATGTTCACACTCAAATACGTCATATTTTCTGCTGCTGATAGTCGATAACAGGTGCAGCGAGTGTGCAGTTGTACCTTCCCTCCGAACGGTCGATGAATTATTTATTTTTCGCGAGGTCAATGAAATCCAAACAGAATGATGAACAGTCTAGCTCCCACTTACACGCAATAAAAATAACTTCTGCTAGTGTTAATTTCTCTTAGCATTACAGACACAGGTAGAGCACTTGAGATCGCACCTTGCTGACTAACCACCACTCTCATCTCTCAAGCATTATTTGAGGACTCATCAACACGAAAGCTGTGACCCGTACACATTTCACAAATACTAAGATTTTTACCGACTTTCAGTAGGGCACAAGTAGCTAAAAGTCAGTTTTACTTACCATGTTTTTGTTATATGCTGTTCGGGCTAAAATGAGCACTTTTGAAAGCCCTGCTTGAGATCTACTTGTGTACACGTTGTGTAATCTTTTGCCTTATGTAAAATTAACATTACCATGGGCCTCGTCACTTTATTCATGCGTCGTTCAAATTAAACTGTGAAATTATTAAGAAACGAAATAAATCTGCTCATTATTACACTTTGATGCATTAGAAGAACAGAAAGCGAAAGAAAATGTTAAGTTATCACTAGGGACAGGTGTATTTCGCGAAAAGATTTCAATACCAGTTCTACTCCAAAATATTTTTGTTTATATGCACTTTCGTAGTTGGATGGTTTTAAATGACACGTGCCTCAAGTGTCTGTCTTCGAATCATGGACGTTCAGTATCGGAGTACTTTATTACGACTCGTCCAGTTAAATAAGAACATGTCTTCTCACGTAGACACGCGGCCATTAACCAAAGGAAGTTGTGGTTGTGGACGTTGACGTCTAGTATGGCCATAAATATTTTCGCTAAATACACCTGTCCCTAGTTATCACAAACGGTTACCTAGCACGTTTTATTTGACGTTAAGATATGGAACTACTTTCCATCCATCGTTACCAACTTAACTGGGTGCATGTCATTCAGTGCTCCTATTAATATATGCATGCAGAGGGAGTGACTTTTTCTAAGGTTCATTTCTGAAATGCTCACTTAATCGTGGACAGCCTTTAACGAGAGTTCATTCAATAACTCAACCTGGGAATAAGAATAATTATGATATCTGAGGTATAAAATATGTAACAGGTGTTTGGTGATATTGTGCTACATGAGCTCCAATGCTGTGATGGTTCACCGCTAGTTTCCGCGGAAGGAAGGAGACACCACAAAGAAATTACTGATAAATAATGAACCTACTTTCCTCGACATACGTGCAAATAAAAGTTAGTGAAATTGTTGAAAGCTAAGATGGTAGGTATTCGGTGACGTCTCGTTGACAACAATATCATTAGAGATAAAAACATAAACATGTGAAACAGTACAAAGACAATTAAAATATACGAGTGACTTACCCGGTATTCGAATTCAGAAAAACTCATAAAATTAAGCTAGCTTGAAATCAACTGAATGCCATTCATAATATAAGACTTACGTAATTAAAAATATATAAATTAATATATCCTACCACACTAAAATTTTTTCGCCAAATTTGAAAGTAATCGATTGAATGTTTCACGAGATACGACACAAAAACTATATTATTTCATGTGGGGATATCCTATAAAATGGCGGAGAAATGAGGGATTTCATTGACATTTTGATGTATACAACTGATACTGTCAGCATACGAAGTTAAGTCGAAATTTATTTTGCAGTTTCGTATATAAAAAAATGTAGAGCTAAAATGTTTAAATGGCCACCATTTTGAAAATGTGTCTCTGACACTTTCAAAATTTATCAGTTTACAATTACTGCCCTAGTGATAGTTGTTAGCCATATTTGGTTGACAAATTTTTTTTTTCTTTCGGAGATCACTTAATATTATTTTGTCAAGTGATACTGTTTTACAAAATGGCGGACAAAAGAGATTTGGTGTACGCATTTAATTGCTGTAATATATGCAGCCATCGTACAAATTTTCATTGGAATTATTACATGATTACGACGATATAGCATACAAAAATGAAATTGCTTTATAGCAGCCATTTTGAAAATAAGTTTCTGACATACCTAAAACATATCTGTTAACATGACCTACCTCAGTATTACTTGTTTGCCATATTAGTTATGTATCTGCCAATTGTTTTCCGAGATATGACATAAAAACTTTATACTTAATCGTGTAGCACTATTTTACAAAGTGGAGGAAGGAAGAGGCTCCGTTTAGACACATTCGATATTTCCTTTATATACTCCCAGCATACAAAGTTAAGTTGGAATTGATTAAAGGTTTCCTAAGCATACCGTGCTAAAATATCTAGATGGCCGCCATTTTGAAAATAAGTGCCTGACGTACAACAAATTTGTATATATCAACAGCGGTAGTAGGTACCATTTGAATGCTAAAATTGATAGGAATCTGTAAATTGTCTACCAAGAAATTACACGAAAGCTTGATTAAGTCATGTAGCTCTTACAAAATGGCGGAAAATAGGCGCTTTTTTGCACATTTGATGCTTTTAATAAATACTCTCCAAAATTAGGTCGAAACTGGTCAAATGGTATGGTAGTTATACCAAAGAGACCTAAAATATTTGTATGGCCGCCATTTTGAAAATAAGCGTCTGATTTATTTAATTTACCTACATTTACCTGGCCAATAATAGTATTACTTACGTGTCAAATTTGGCGAAAATAAGTTGAGTAGTTTTCGATATATACTGGTAACATAAAATCTTAATTTTTTTTTTTTCATGTGGCGCTATCTTACAAAATAGTGGACCAACATTTATTTATGAATTTAATGCTTACAACTTTCGCTGTCAGCATACAAATTCTCTTTAAAATCGGTTGAATCTGAGATATGACATATCGCCCTAAATTTTAAATGGCCGCCATTTGGAAAGTAATTGCCCGGAGCATTCAAAAATATAAAAACCAGATGTCCTTAGTTAGTACCATATGTGTACCAAGATTGATGGAATTCAGTTCAAACGTTCAAAAATTGAAGGGGGAGAGTTACACGCACAGACGCACAAGCAGGAAAGTTATCTGATAAGCATTACTTTCCTTTGGGAAGTAGACTAAAAACATCCTTGGATACGGGAAAGTAAATTTCCGCGCCTGAAAATATCGTCAACCTAGCAGGGGAATAAACCTACTACCTTTAGATCACCAGCTAGGTATTAGCAGGTATTCGAGAATCGATGATCAACATTCTCACACTAGTGTGTGTTGTGCACCACGGACACATTACAAAAGATAAAAAAATCATTAACAGTGGCCTCCGTGGCGCAATCGGCTAGCGCGTTCGGCTGTTAACCGAAAGGTTGGTGGTTCGAGCCCACCCGGGGGCGGAGGAATTTTGCTTAAGAATTTTTTAGATGCAGCCTACTTTGTTGGCGTCATTTAAGTATAATTTTCAGCTCCACGCTGTAACTCAGTGATTCAAACGAGACTAATATTCGTATATTATAGTCTGAGGTAGAGAAGCGTGGGAGCAGTAAGTGCTACTTTGATACGAGCCAAAGCCGCTACGCGCAAGCCTCTTTATTTGCACGCAGTTTTTCGCCATGTTGCGTGAACCATTGGGACTATGAGCCACTCCTTGGTGCTTCATATCGGGGGACAAGAAAAACAGCCCAGTGCTTTCCAACAAAATGAAAACCCCACCTGCTGGCCCCCTATATAAAAACGGAGGTGCCCTAGAGGAGGGTGTGAAAAGGTGTATCTCCACTCCACGTGCAATCCTTCGGTGTAGATATAAATAACAACTGAGAAAGGAAGGCCAGCCCAAAATAATTATTTAACATCTAACTCCACTTTCTCACCTTGTTCTCCAATTAGGTACACTGTTGTAAGGGTGCTTTACCTCTTTCAGAAAATTCAACACATTGGAAACCACTCAGCAGTAAATAGGGTTAAAAGATAATATGTACTTTTTATGAATTTACTGGGTATCAAGTATGTACCTTAAAAAAAAAAAAACTTTGATATTAATTTGAGTTTTATTTACCCCCCTTTTTTTTCTTATCACACACAATGAGAACCTACAATACACACAAAAAACCAACAATTCAAACAACAACATTACAAATAAGTACTATTATTTGGTTACCCTTCTTAATATATATATTTTTTAAACTATCTTAGGCATTGTACCATCAATTATTAAAAGGGATATGTCAATTAGGGCGCACCCATGCTTCTACATTAAGAGGTTAAACCTCACATACTCTGTATTACTTTTTTCTTATATTGGTATATAACCAAAACAATATTATACATTTGTAATACCAAAATGGTTTTTTTTTGTGTACAGCAGTATTTTGATTGCACACGCCTTTATGTCTTTTTTAAAGAATTAAAATTAATTCATTTCCCAATAAGCTTATTTCATGATTACACTAGTAAACAAATTCAGTGATGATACAAAATGTTCTTAAAACATCTTGAGGGACATTGAGGTGCAGTCTTCTTCGTCGGCGACCATGCAGCAAGCAAGTTATAATATTTTCAAATGCCAAAAATTTTAAAAGATCTGACCGAAAAGGTAGAAAGGCGGTGGTCGGGCAGCGACACACCACTCCTAGCTTAATTCATAGCATGGGTCACGGTCCCATCCTTTGAAAGCAAGAACAGCCTGAGGTCACATCATATCAAAATGGCTAGGTCGTGTAGCCAGGGTTCAGCACTGAACAAATATTAAAAGAGAAACAACATTAAATGAACACCGATTAAGCAACAAACATTTACCAGAACGCCTTATCAAAAGGTAAGTACAAAACACTCACCAAATCAGTGAATTATGGCTATTATGCTCTAATATAGCTGAAAAGTCTTGTAGTAAATTTCAAAATGAATTACATTGTGTGCAAGTAAAGTTGGAGAAGACAGGGTTATCACATTCCTGCATGTACGAAAGTGACTGGTCGATGTTCCCAACTCGCGACATGACCAGTTGATAAATATCGAACGACCATATCGCAAAGTTAAATACAATAGAAAATTACATATTGCATTTAAACATAATTAACATAATGACAAAAACAAATAAAAGGCTTGACGTTAAATAAATTACAATGAAGGTAGAAACAAGTGTAACACATTACATCCAAGAAAATCAAAAGTTTGATACAAAAAAAATTAACATTAGTACGGTACTAGTGCTGCTACCTATCCTAGCGGCAGACAGACACAATTGTAGACACACAAAATTAAGTTAGTTCGTAGAATAACGTGTTTCGATACTGACATAGTTTTTTTTTTTTGCTCTATTCATGGCAATTACAACTGAACATGAACTAAGTTATCTACTTTGGTACAGGATTAACACAAAGTTTAGAGTAAAATTTAAAAAGGACAATCAAATATCGTATACACACTTAATACCGCGGTAAAATAAATGATTTGAACAGATTGCCAAAATGAACACAATGACAGTATTTGTTTTATTACAGGTGCTGCCATCTGAAGTGAGAAGTGGCAGTTAAATAAATACACTATATGGTATATTATGGCTTTACTACTTGGCAAACAAGAGTGAAATTAAAACAACATTTTTACTGCCAGGGATAAAGGTTATAAAAGACAATAACTTGAATACCTATTTACCTTTTGGTTTGCACAGTTAAATAATAATAAAAAAGTTACCTTTTTACACATTAACACAAATGGGGTGTTCCAAAGGGGAACGAGGAAAGATGATAAAGAAAGAAGAAAATAAAACGGGCTTTGCAGAAACGTATATTGCTAGAAAAGCAATAGGAAAAAAACATGTTAGGAGAGATCATGCAGCAGCATGGCTCACTATAATCTATTCAGGTTTCTTCGGATGTTTTGAAATAAACCTTTGCAAAATCGCCCTAGGGGTAACATGTCCACCTGTTATTTTTTAAATAACTTGTATACTACAAATAACACTGCCATTAACTTTAAAGTATTATATTCTTGCATAAATAATACTATACCTTAGTATCTTCTTAGAATTGTAATATTTATTTAGTATTCAAAACGAATTAATAACAGCGAGAGCAGCGATATGTTGGCAATGGCTAGCAAGAAAGAGTTCACAGTCAAAATATTGTTTTATATAAGCTTTTGGTTTTCCTATTAAATTTAATGTTACTTATTGGAATATTTAATTTTTTTGGTAGCACTAATGGAAATACAATTATATTTCTTTGTTACAGTTAAAAATATCAGCGGAAATTACTGTGTGTAGAACTTAGCAAAATGTTATTTTTGTCTGAAGAATAAACTGAATAGCCAGAGCGGAGTGGTGTGTTCACCAGTAGCCAGGTCTGGCAGGCGACATGCGAGAGATCAGGATGGCGCGACCTCGACGAGCCAGCCTGGATATTTTGGAAAACACCCCGCCAGGGAAAGGCATTGAGGCCGGGGTCGGTCCTGTATAAGTTTTGAATCCAGACGCCAGAAGGATTACTCCCGTAGAGGACCACCAGGTCCGTGGTCCCGCTTCGACTCCAGACTGCTGCCACAGTCGAGGAGGTCTACACGTAGACGTCGATGCTATCACAAGGGTAAATATACTCCCAGTAGGTTACGACGTATTAGGGATATTCGTGGTATAATTTGGACCCAATCAGAGTCATTGAACACCTTAAATACCTTAATTATAGTATTGCCATACATGAGCTTGATACTGATAATATTGCTTGTAAAGTAGCGCCATGGGCAGTTCATATGAGAAACTGTATAGTTGCTGTGAGTTAAATAAACATAGTGTTTTGCATACTGGAGTGCTCTATCTATCTAGCTACTACCATCCCATTTATTGCGTGACCTGATCCCCTCAGGACAGGCCACAGCAAATGGTGAACGCTAGGGTTTTCCCATTATTGTTAAAAACGTTTATCAGTTTACTAATTAGAAATGCATGTCACCGTCTACTACCCAACAGGGTTCTACCCCCTAAAAACACGCAGGTTAAAACCATTCACTTCCGACACAGCAAACATTGGAGGCAACGGAGCTTTATATCGCCCATTTCGAATCATTGTATTGTGATTCAACTTAATGTTCACCATAAAACTTGAAAGACTCCAAAGTTAGAACACAGAAGAAGCCTCACATTCCCCACCACCCAGGGTTTCACCCCCTGCCAAGAAGCTTTAAAGTCAGTCCAGTCCACTAACCTGGCTATAACCATAGTAAACAGTAGTGACATTATGAACTTCATTCACTGCTATGAGATGTTGTGCTAGTCAGCAAATTATGGCCACACCAGCGCACATGGACATAAAAAGCCCCATTGCACTTTCCTCGGCTGAACATGGCACCCATTGTAGTGTATCGTGTGTGTGTGCTTTCGATTTCCTAAGAGTTAATGCATGTTAAAGCATGGCTACCTTTCGGACCGTTTGATCTTTGCCAAAAGCACAATTTCCACGAGGGCTTGCGCAGTGTGAAAATAATGTCTGAAACAGCTTATGTGTGTGCATGCTAGATATTAAGAGTACGTGTTACAGTGTCAGTCCGTACACATAATATATGATGTATAAACCATCAACATAGTTTCTGAACACTACCAGGATTATAATTAAATGTGTCACCATAAACTTGTCAGAAACGCAAAAGGAACTATTTGCAAGAAAAAAAAACACAACAAACAAATTTTAAAGCCTAATTGATTCAGCAGAAAGAATTTTACAGAAAAACCCTGCATTAATCGATCATTTCAACACAAATTCGACACGCATTACACATCGTCTCATACACAAATATCCCACAGCTGCCTTCTGCCGACTACACCACTCCCTACTTACGAAAACGTTGAACCACAGACATCAAACTACCTTACATCCATTCACATTGATACCAGTCATACATAAAACATTTACATAAATTCACCATTAATTTCACCACTTGAAAACACATAACAGGAACACAACATGACGAACGCACCACCCTTAAACATTATTGTCCAACAACCGATGAAGGTAACATTTTCAGAGGATGATAATGAGAAGTAATGATTACTCGAACAATATAATTATGCGACCGAACACAACAATTGGGACGAAGGAGAAAATGCAGAGGGATGAAATATCATTTAAAGAGATCAGCAAAACACACCTTGGACAATTACCAACAAACTCATGTAGGTGAAATAACATGGAATGATGTAGTAAATAAATTCAAAATCACATTTTCCACACCAGCCACAGAGGAATATCTCAAACACTTTTATACACTACAAAACAAAAATTTAATGAGAGTGCACAAAAGCATATAGAGAATCCTATGTTCTACAGGCGTAAGTATAAATCAAACGTCAGTGACATTAATTTCACTGGAATCGTATGGCGTTCCCTCCTGCCCTCTATAGCTGACAAGATCGTAGGCCTGAAAAACGACATCATTCACGATCTTATGACCAATATACAAAGAGTGGAATTAGGCCTGTTCAGATACAATGAAGCATTATCGGGACACTAAAGTAACTCTGACACAGATACATTAAGGGCAGAAGTGGTCAAATTAAACGAAGAAATTGCAAACCTACTGATAAAAAATAAAAAACACAACAACTACCACAAACACCCCCAAACACAGCACCAATATCGAAATTACACTCACCAACAAAATCGCCAGTATGTTGTTTGCCAGGAAGGAATATGTACAACAGACAAAATATTTTAATCGCCACCCCTCCAACCGCACACAAACAGTTGACAAAGAATTTCTAAGAAACCCTCCAACACGAACAAACAACAGACAACAAAACGACTCCAATCAAAGGGAAAACAAATACTATAAAAATTATAAGCCTCAGCGCAATCTGAGCCACTTAGAAACATTACACAAACAGCAACCACCGATCGCCAAGGACGACGAGTGTCACGCCTGTTATGTGAAAACATCAACACAGCACGTCCTTGTGTGGCTTGGGCGGGAAAATGTACAACGCCTTATTGGACACAGGATGCTCTTGCTCCTGCATGGCGATTACTTTGAAAAATAAAGAAAAAATAACCCCAGTCAACAAAATATTTTCATTAGTAGGTGCCACTGAAGATATAGAATTGCCTCAATTCAAATTTAACGTTAATATAAATATTCGTGGCCACAATTTCTATAAAGAATTCTTATTAATTGACAACCTGAAGTTACACATTATTCTTGTAGTTGACTTTATTAAACATTAAGACTTCGTCCCAGTTCTAACCAAAGATATGTCTGTTTTTGCCTCAAATAATGATAAAATATTTGACATATCAATTAATACTAACTCACTTGAATATGATCATAGCAACTGCATATAGTATCACATCAATCAGATAACTACTACAGACTACAACACATCAGATGAATCACTAGGATACATAAGTCCTTAATTGTCACAGCATCAAATAAATTAAATGCAATATGTATTAGAAAAATACAGAAACCGTTTCGCCAGTTCAATACACGAACTTACGAAAACTAATGCGTACGAGATCAAATTAAAATTAACTAAGGACAAGCCAATCTACGCACGCCCTTATAGTATTAATCCAAAACTGTGGAAAGAGGTACTAATACAAATACAGCGAATTCTAGACTCACAGATTATAACTCCTTCGGAATCACCTTACGCCACACCGAGTTTAGTCATACCTAAACGACAGAGAGATATCCAATTCCTCACAGATTTCAGACTATGAATCAAAATTTAAACCCAGAATGGTAGACATAATTACCACACTACAAAGTTCCAAATATATCACATCCATAGACATGTTCAGTCGGTTCTATGCTATACCTGTATGGAAATATGACAGAGAAAAACTGGTATTTAACATGGATGGAATAGGTTTATACGAGTATGCCCATATGCCTACGGGCCTTGCTACAAGCCCCAATTATTTCCAAAATTTTGTCGACATAATGCTCGGACTGTTGCGATGGAACACTGCGGTAGCATACATCGACGACATATTGATTATCGGGAATACTCTCAAGGAACACTTACCTAACATCATAAAATTTGTCGGAGAAGACTGTGTAAGGTAGATTAAAAAAAGATATGCCAGACTCAGTGAATAATAATTGCTTACAGTAAAGAAAAATTAACAAGTATTCATAGAGTACAATGAAACAATTACTCAGGCAGTGAAAGGATTATGTGGCACGATAAATAAATTAAAGTAAAATTAGTAATGTTCCCCAGCCGGCACATTAGGTGTGCGAAATTTTTTTCACGTGCTATAAACTGTTCACACGCCACAAACTTGCTTGCTATGACAACACATTCTTTCAGCTGACATTGTAACTGGTTTTGTATTCAGTCAGCATTGTTGCCAGCAGAGTATGCCAGCAGTCAGGAATGCTGCAGTTTGGTTCAAAGTTATGCTCTAGAGAGCACCTCTGGCGGGAATTCCCATTCAGCGATTATGCTATACTGATAAGAATTAAAGGTGTTTTATTAATATCAGGGCCCTTGTAAATATGCGAATAATTTTTTTTATCAATTTCAATTATCCGCAGATAAGCGCATCAATTACTTTATAAGGATAAGAGAGAATTTCCTTTAATGTACTTTGTGGACCTTTCGAATTAAGACTGACAGTTATATTTATTTTTGATTCTTAGGGTAAAATAATGTTTGCATAAAATTATAATTAACTGAACTCTACTCATTGTTTCATGTAATCAATCTAGAGTCATTAGTTTCATTCCAAATGGCGTTATTGTGGAGTTGTAATTCATAAATCGTGCATGTATTTTTCCTCCTTCCCACATACCTTAAGCAGTTGGTATCGGTGGATTTTAATTTGAGTAACATAATTTCATGGGGTAGCTTACATATTTTACGGAACTGAGCGCAACTCCTTCAAATTCCCTGAATACACGAAACCACAGAGGCCTAATATTATTGTGCCGACACACATAATATAAAGTAGCGTACTTCAAAGATCAAATCATATTTGTACATGTATATCTCTATTACAATAACACCATCACAATGTACAGTTACGTATAAATGAAATGCACAAAGGCATACTATTCTTTACTTGTTTTCATTGGTACCATATATCAGTATGCCACAACACACAATTAAGTGTAAAATAAATGCATAAATGGATTATATTATGCAATATATTATACTCTCAAGTATAGGTGTACATAACAACATACAATTAAGTGTACATGTAAAATTTTATCAGCACATAACAACGTACCAGAAATATGTACAAAATGTACAATTATTAACGATACGATATTGTAAGTAACAATTTTAAATCTGTATAACAGCAAATTTCATTTTTCAACGGTGCTCTTACATTTTCAGACATAACATCTTTTGCTACTATGTAAACAATATTCCTAATCTCACAATTGACAGTGCCCTAGGGAGAAATTCCAAATAAGTGCCCGAAGGACATTCTTTAGTAAAACCCTGACGGCTGCCGCACACAGATAGACCTCTTCTGGTGACACAATCCCATACTGGTGGCACTTGGGCCAACCCTTCGCCGCAGAGCCGCCTAACTCTTCACCGACCCGGCCTCACTCAGTACCTTCCCATTCTTCTGTTGGCCCCATACTGAGTTTTGCGGAAACAGGGGGGGGGGGGGGGGTTATGGTGTGATCACCAGTAGCCAGAGCTATCGCATGCAAGAGCACAGATAGGCGCGACCTCGACAAGCCAGCCCGGCGTTTTTGAAAACATCCTGCCAGGGAAAGGTATTAAGGCCTAGGACGGTCCTATATAAGTCTGGGGCGATGGCGGCTAGTGGCTTTCTTGAACCCAGACGCCAGAAGGACGACTCCCGGAGAGGACCACCAGGCCCGTGGTCCTGCTTCGACTCCAGACTGCTGCCACTGTCGAGGATGTCTACACGTAGACGTCGATGCTACCACCAGGGTAAATATACTCCCAGTAGGGCGCCCTAGGTCGCGACGTCTTAGGGATATTTGTGGCATAACTTGGACCCAATCAGAGTCAGTGGGCACCTTAAATATCCTAATTATAGTATTGCCATACGTGAGCTTGATACTGATACTACTGATTGTAAAGTAATGTAGTGGGCAGTTTATGTAAGAAACTGTAGTTGATGTGAATTTAAAAAACGTAGTATTTTGCATACTGGAGTGCTCTATCTGTCTAGTTACCACCATCCCCCTTATTGCATGACCTCATACTCTAAGGACAGGCCACAGCAGGAGCTTGTCGCTTTCTTTCTTTCTCTCTCTCTCTCTCTCTCTCTCTCTCTCTCTCTCTCTCTTTCTCTCTCTCTTGGGCAGTTTCGTACCGCTAGTAATAGCAGGAAAAGTATAGGTGTTTTCAATTTTTAGCATATTTCATAATCATTACACCAAAAGTAATAATTTTATCATTTGAAATTTATAACTGAAACGAGATTTTAATGTTGGATACATTTATAAAATATTTAGATGGGATGGCGGGATGGTTACAAATCCGAAATTGGCTGGAGTACGGCTACATGACATGGTGTGTTGTGGTGTATTGTGGCATGTTGCAGATGTTGCTTAGCAAAGTGTTAATTTTTGTTCCTCAAAAAATACTTAAAATTACCACATCAAGTTTATACATGTGCATTTTAAAACCTACCTAGGCAAGTTACGCTGGACCAGTGTGTTTGTGATTGGAAATATTGAACATGCGAAATTTATACGTTTTAACCATGAATTGTTTCTATGACGAACATATTTATTTGAAATATCACGTGTGTTTATTTATCACAACTATGTAACTTTGCTGTAGGTGTTTGAAACAAAATTGTGAAACGTGCCTATGTTTCTGTGGTCTGAATGTTCGCCACAATCCCAACAAAATACCCTTGTGGAAAACGGAAAATGAACACCCGGATGCAATGTTCCCATATGACTGGAGGTTTCATTGAATAATTATACATATTGTACACTGTATGTGATAATGATCACAGGGACGTACATCTATGGACATAGTCTACAAAGTGTCTTGAACAACAATGTCAGTATTTTGTATAGCCTCTTTTAGCAACGATGCTGTCTCGCAGTCGTGCGTGGTGACGATCATAAAGTTGTCGGATGTCATATTGGAAAATGCTGTTTCACGCAAATACAATCTACTGTTGCAATTTCTGAAGTTTTGTTACCAGTATTGTAGACTGCACCAAATGCTGTCCCATCATGTCCCATGCATGTTCAATGGGGGACAGGTCGGGTAATCGTGCTGGCCAGGAGAGTTGACGAAAACCTTCGAGAGCACGTTGGGCAACACGAGATGTGTGTGCACAGACATTGTCCTGCTGGGAGAAGACATCTCCTTGGTGTTGTAGGAACGGCAACAGAATGGGCTGGATGATGTTCTGGATGTAGCATTCACTGTTCAGCGTTCTCTCAACAAAACCCAAAGGTGTACGGTCATTGTAGTCTATTGCACCCCAGACCATGATGCCAGGAGTTGGTCCTGTATGTCGCTGCCGCATACACTCTGGTTGTTACTGCTCTCCTGGCAAAAACTGTACTCGCAAATGACCGTCACTGGTGCCAAGGCAGAGTCTGCTTTCATCACTAAACACAACTCCGCGCCGTTCATCCATCTAGTAGCGTCGTTAGCGACACCATCTGAAGCAGGCAGCATGGTAATGAGGTGTGAGAGGAAGCCTGGCGAGTCGCATCCTAGATCATAGCTCAGCGTTCAGCAAACGGATAGCGATGGTCCTAGCTGACACCCCGGGTGCAACTGTGGCCCTAGCCTGTGTTGCGGTCCAGGAGGGATTTCGTATACCTCTGATGTCCAAAACCAGGTTGACGAGGATGTGCACCATCGTTGGACCACTGGAACCATCAATGATGCACAGCAGACATTTCACCTTCTACACATTGGGGGATTATTCGGAAGGAGCATTCAGCTTCCCTCAGGTCCACAATACGTCTTCGTTCGAAGTCCGTTCATTGCACGAAGTGTGGTCGTCTATACCGAGGTGACATGACTAAAATGCTAACTACACACAGGCCGATGCTTGAAACAACAGAGACTACTGTTTCATCCAGTCAACTACAGTTGTTGATCTCTATCATTGTTCAATGTGCATATGTTGTTTCTAGGCCACTGCTTTAGTGGTGTTCATTTTTAATTTTGCACCTGTGTACTTAGCCCAGCCTGAAAATTTTAAATATTTAATTAAATAAACTTCGCAAAAACTAAATACATATGCAACGGAATATGAACGGAATAAAAGTTATGGTAGGCCTATTTGTGTCCATGTTTATCACTATCTTTTAAGTGTGTCACTGCTATGTAAAAAAATAAGCGACACTAGTTGCGTTCTTTAACTTACTGTCTTTTCGTTGTACTAGTTGCTGCTTCTTTTTAATATTTATCCCAACTAAACCCATCATATCAGCGAAATAACCCAACACACGTCAATGACGAGAGGTTGAATACTACATGCCTTTTCCCCACAAAATATTAACTTTCATGATATGTAATGTGCTATGTCGTGTATAATATATATGTTACTAATGTAAAATAATACCCTAAGAATTATGGAAAATACAGATATTGTTTTAAAGTTTTAAAGCTGACCTAATAGAATGATTTGGTATGTTATGTCGCATCAGGACCTGGGACCTGAGCTCTGTGCTGTTCATGCTTTGTCATTCCGGCGGCCATTTTTCTAAAAACTTGTGCTTTTTCCTTTGAAATCGACCATTTCCCCTCAAAATTTCCATTTTTTAATAAAAATTTCCCTTTTTCATTATAATTTCCCTTTAATCTCTCAAAAAAGCACCGAGCTTTCTACTTGCAAAAAATAGCCGCAGAAAGGCAATTTTCGGTACATCGGAAATATTTGGAAGGCTCGCTTCTAGAGGGCAGAGCAGTGGTGAACATATTGGTTTTATAGGCATATGGTATGAAAAATCGAAACAAAGGGTTTAATATCAGACCTAACCATCAGCCATCTTGGTTCTGTCAGCCATCTTGTCCGCCATGTTGGATATCGGTGATCTTGACCTTTAATATTAAACAAAGTGACCTTTGACCTTGAACACAAAAAAATCAAAAACAAATCTCAAAAAATTCCTAAAATCGCCAAATATTTATGAAATATTATTAAAAAATTTATTTAAAAATTTATAAAATTAAAATTTTAAATGTTTGGGCTCAGAGGGGATGAGGAACTGGAACCAAACATACCATATTATGACATCACCCAACCACAAAGATGGACGCAGGTGACCTTAACCCATGACCATGACTCTATGACTATAACCTTGGATACATGGAAAATAAAACATCAAGAAAAAATGGTAAAAAATAATAAATTCATAAATGTCAGAAAGCATATTACATTACTGATTACTAGCGCCATCTTGGATCGAGGTGACACTGACCTTCGACCTAAACCCAGTGACCTTTGACCTTGAACATAAAAATTCATCAGAAATCCCAAAAAAATGTTTTAAGAATTTATAAAAAATCAATAAAATTATTATTAAATTTTTTTAAAAATTATGTTTAAAAACTTACATTTCCAGAGGTCCCCACAGCACCACGTCCAGCAGATGACAGATTCAATCATATTGTATTGACATTCCCCTTCCCCACCCCAGTAAACATGGAAAATACGGGCCGGAATCGGGCCGGTAAAAGCTAGCAGCCAAACTCCGGCCAGCCGATACCGGTCGCTGTCCTATGCCGGAAGCGGCCCGATGGAAATATGAACTGGCGGCTAACTGTTGGCCGACAGTGTTGGGCCTGCGGCGGCTGGATGTCGCTACGATGCCGGACGTGCAGCGGCATGGTGTACAGAAATAAACAGTATAACCATGAAAAAATCTTAACTTTTCGATTAAAATTTCAGTAATTGTTATTCCCTCTTTACATATATTCCTTTTAGTTACTTCTCAAGACATTGTATGATACGACAGTCCTTTGTTTGCCGAGTGCGGGATTCGAACCTAAGATCCTTGAGTTGATAGTCAAGTATGATAACCTATACACCACAGGGTAAGATGCTGATATATATCATGATAAACGTTAATATAAAGAAATGTATAAATTCCATGACAATATAACAAATAATTTTAAAACACGGATTATTTAAAAACAACTACTCCAGAGGCTTGCAAACAAAGAATTTTTGGTTGTTTTCAATATAACTGTCGGATGGTTGTACAGATGAAAAAAAATTCAAAGTAAACATATGTCATGTGATACCACATTACACTTATAATCACGAAAAAAAACATGCTAATAGTTGACACATGGTCTGAAAAAAGATATCATGCCATTATAAGCAAGCTAACATATTACCTATTCAAAACACTTTCCAAAGTTTGTAGGCTAATATATATCATATTTATATCTTTATTGTGATAAAGAGCCTTGTCTCGAAAACGTTACCGGGCCAGAATAAATAAGATAATGGCCAGCTTAATGAAAAGAAAAAGCTGCTGTATGGGAATCGGCCAAGAAACACTATTAAGATGAGTGCAACATGTTTGCTATGCAATATCATGCCGACATATTTTCGATGATATCCATCTGTTATCCTAAAAAATACAGCAGGCCACTGTCCTTTTTTCTAACGGCAAGTATTCTGTTACAAAAATACATTACGCCGTTGTCAGATGGCTAGCTTATGCACTGAAACAACAGTTGCCGACAGTACAGGTATCGGGCCGATACTTTGCTGACAGGTTGTGTTTGCTGGGACCTACTCGCCTTTGTTCATTCGATTGAATGCCCTCCACCCGAAATATCGGTTTTTTCGTTTGTCATATTCCTACATTTTCGAAGCCTAAGTGGCAATGATGACTCCGACCAACATGCATGTTAGATCTGGACGAACTTTACCTTGACCTCACATCTGTAGCTTTGGCGCCGTGACCATGCCCTTGAATAACCTTGAACCCAAAACAATACTAAAAACTTTTATAAAACCCAAAAAAATTAAAAAAAAAAAAGTTTCGAAATTAACTAAAGGCTTGTTTTTTTAATATTAATCTTTCGATCAATCTCGCAAGCTTTCCATCAATGAGCACCGCAATCAGCACCACATGCACCATTCTTTCCATCAATATTACAATACTTCCGTCAGTATTTCGCAATATTTCAATAAATCTTTCGCTATCTTTACACCAACCTTTCATAATTTTCCATCAATCTTTCGCAATTTTTCTATCAATCATTAATCTATATTTAATCTATGGGTTTGTCGTCCGCCTCTAACCATAATATCAAAAACGATTCACCAACTGTCTCCAAAATTCCTAAATGTCGACAGAATTATGTTTTGTTTGCAGTCAACTATTCATGCATTTTTATACTAAAGTTTTTATTATCATTCTATTTCCAGATTTTTCCGTTAATAGTTGAGTGCTCATATCATCACTTTAAAGTTGCGAGTGAAAAAAGGATACGACACATAAAAAAAAAAAATTGTATAATAATAATTTATTATAATTTTTTAATTACAGTTTCAGAAGAAAAGAGTTCATCACATCATGTGATATATTCCTCGTTCCTTCAGTTTACTAATGATTGAAGATATCTCGTTGATGTGCATGAAATATCCGAGTCCTTTTTGGTAAATAATCATACATAAATAGTTAACTCCACTTACTTATTAAAGTATTGCAAAATAAATTAATACTGCTGCAAAGGGAAGACGTTTGTGTATGACTGCGTGTTGAGTGTATAAAATGCTGAAAACCTTTATTAAAAAAAAGTTATTTTCCGATAACACAAACAGTCTTACAATACAAAGCTTACATTTTAATTTACGCCATTTTAAACACGAAAGTCTCTCTTGAACGTATGTGTCTTATATGGAAGAAGAAAACAAGCTGCTTTTATTGGAGTAAACAATTTAGCACCTCCACACTCTTACATATCCTGACTTGTAAACTTTTTGCGGTTCCAATGGGGAATGAACAGCTAAACAATTGGGATGACACTTAATACATTATAAATTTACCACTTTCAGACATTATGTTATATATTTTAGACGTTGTAAAGAAAGTTGAATGCATGGAGTTCACTGTTCACAGCAGAAAACGACATTGAATAAGGGAAGTCCGTCATTTGGCGAGACATCATTTACTGTTGCAACCGTCTAATAATGAAGTCTAATAAATAGCGACTGTCAATAACATGAAACCAAGACGCATTTTTCTTGATCCCGACACTAATGCTAGTACAGATCGAAACAAAAAATATACATTATTCGTGGCACGGCGTAAAATTACATTTGCCTGAAAGAGTTAACAATTCTATATCGAAAATATTCGTGTTAGTAACATCCCAAATGCGAAACATTTGTAAAAGAGGGTAATAATTTTCCTAGTATTCAATATAAAAAGTAGTAACTATATAGAAGACGCAAGATTTTTTTTTCCTCGACACTTTGATGGCTTCTGCTACTGAGCGTTATATTATTCCCTAAAGACTTAGCCAACCGGGGCCTGGAAGGCCAGCAAATATCAACTATTCATATCATAACACATTTCCCGAAAACTTTGGGCTTTTGAATTAAATATGATCAAGAGATTTTGAATAAATCATGACGCTCTTCTTTAAGGAACCGAATAAAAAAGTTACGAATGAGGAGAGTTGGTAGTAAACGTCGCGGTAATGAAAAAGTAAAAGAACGAGAGACTGTGAAATAATAACGCTGACTGCGGGCCCCCGGATTGTCAATCACATGAATCTAGTAAAAGACCGTGTAATTAGATTCTCTCGTGACCGAGACAGACAACTGGTAAGGACGAATTACAACTGCGAGTTCTGTCGTTTTCTTAAGGAGCGAAGCCTAATCCCCGTAAGGACTGGCGGGAGGTTCATTAAAAATAGCGCACGTAACGAATTAAAAATGTTTTCTACTTTTTATCGCAAAGACTCGCGACGTCTTTGCTGCTCAAGCCTTTCATTTGAACCAGCGGCCATAAAGTACGAGGGCGTCCCAAGAGGCAAATGAAAAATAATACTAGGTTCTGCCAGACAGTTCGGAAGCAGCTCGGCAGAACACGTGTCATTTCCCATATCATTATTTGAAGCAGTGGTTTCTCACGGTTTTTTAAGAAACGGAAGAAGAAGCTAGGTATTGATTCCCGATTCTTTATGCATCACGGCGCTGAAAATCAACGGCTAAACCTGTTTAATGAGTCTATATAAAATATGTATGATTTTTTTGCTTAGTATTTTATGACCATGCATGGCTTACAAGAAAATGTACTTGATCCACTGCATGATACATTCAGTTACTATGAGACACTAAACGTGTCCTTTTCTCATCATGTAGGGTGAATATAATACGGAAAACTCACATGTAACAGAATATTGTACAAACAATGAAGTTTTTATTGTTTATCTGCTTTATCGGAATGTAGGCTAATAGGCGATAGTTTTAAAATTATACTTGTAAGTAAAAAAAAACTTAAGTGTTTATTATAAAAATAAACAGAGAAAAAAACGGTAATTACAAGTCCTTAAACATATCGGCTTGCATCATGAAGCATTCTAGCTGCATGCTGTCCCGAGTAAGACGTGGGTCAGCAATCATATTAAGCTACTTACAAACAGTGCTTCTGACAGTCCGAAGGTTCAGAGGACAACACTCGTAAATTTCAGCACTCCCGTCATAATGATTCTAAGTCTAAATAACAACAGGAAATTTTCATTTACTTCTAAAAAAAAAAAAAAAAGGCAATATGACCGTACCTACTTTTAGAGTTCAAACCTAGTTTTAATATGGTTCAGTTTGGTTGAGTACATTTATTCTTCTGCAGTTTCTCTATCTCAATCTACTTTCTCCGTCGAGCACAAATTACTTTTTTGAAGGGGGCGCGGTTGGGTTAGTGGCCAGACTACTCGCCTCCCACCAAGGCGATCCAGGTTCGATTTCCAGTGGGGTCGCTCCTTTATTTTCGCACGTGGGAATCGTACCGGACGGTGCCGTTGGTAGGCGGGTTTTCTCGGGGTTCTCCCGTTTTCCCCACCCTTGTATTCCGACGCCACTCCATACTCACCTCGCTTCACCCTCATATGCACTCAATGTCCCTATTAAGAATCGTCCAAACCTCCCTACTCCACTTATTTGAGTGGTAAACTATACCAGTGCACACCCGATGAAAGCCTTATTTATTAACTAAAACCCTATTAAAACCCGGCTTCAATAGTCACAATGAGAAGAACATATTTTGGAAACGGAGTGTTGCCAGAAATCGGTCTCTCATCAAATCTTGGATAGTTATAACTTCCCTACAAACGTCAAAATTACGTAATAAACTGTATTAATCAGCCCCTCCCCCTTAAGCTGGCTCCACAATACAGCGACGCATTGCGATGCGATGCGTGCCGATACGATGGCGGCGACGAGCTATACTTAACTGTTTCACTATTGAGGGACGATCTGTCGGCGACGCGCGCCGTCTGTTATGGTGCTGCTATTTATTTCAAGGGTGAAAATTAAATGTCAAAACTTCAAGAATGTAACAAAAGACACTCGTAAAAACATCGGCACTGTATATTTAAAGTGGGTAGAAGATAAACAAGGCGGCATGAACACGATTTGCTATGAAAACTACGCAGCAACATACAGTGAGTACGCGAGACCAATAAAGACCCAGGAGAATTACTTTGATGATAATAGAGAATTTGTATTACATTGCCTTTATGTATAATACGCCTTTTATGTATAAGACGCCATTCCGTGCCTTTTATGCAGCAGCAATAAAAATACAAATACAAAGACGTGGGCGCAAACGCACGTGTAGTTTTCAAAACGTAAACAAGTAGTTGTTCATTTTCTCGACGTAAACAAACAATTGTTCTTCTTCTTCTCCGTCGTCGACTATCGCCGGCCGTCGCTGACAATCGCAACGCCAGAATTTCGCGCAACGCACTCGTCGCCGTCGCTCTGCGACAAACTGCTGCTTCATCCTGATTGGCTACAGTTCATCGCAATGCATCGCATCGCTGTATTGTGGAACCAGCTCTTTAAATTCCTGAACATATATTTACAAGCTAAGACTAAGACTTGTTTTAAGTTTATCTCGTCCACTGGCAGCGTATTTGCGTACGAGTAAAAAAACGAAGGATTCGACTTTCAGTACAAAATCTTTGTAAGAGAATCACAATATTGGATTGGGGTCCATCGCAATATACATATGGCCTTACTCAGTATAAATTTACAGTTTCTCTTAGAAAAAATATTTGTGTTTTGTAAACAAGGTATCCACTCTCAACAGCTATCGACGGTTTATTTGGCTAACTTACGAATACGCAGGAGTGGGTAATTCATTCGGTATGTTCACTAACATCCTTGTATAATCGGGTAATCAAGCAAGTGAGTTTTTATTAATACAAATATTTTCATTTGCGTGCGCTTCGCCAACAGTTTGATAGTGGTGATAGCGAAATGTCGAGCCTCCTATATACGCTGGGAGAAGGGGGAGGATTTGAAAGCAAGTTTACATGCCAGTGCGTGTCTCCGTTTTAAGCACATTGTTTAAAAAATTTATTTTAAAATAGGAGATCTTATTGGTAAAAAATTATACATAAATCTTCTTAAAATTATGGACACTACTTTTTTTTTATAACGGACTATTTGGAAATTTCACAAATCGTTTAGCGAATTTACGAAAGTTCTCCGTAAATATTCTACAAAGTTTTTGCATTTTTCCAATTTAAAAGAGAGATAACTGTAAAAAATAGTACATTTTCGTTACGTGGGTGTTTACACAAAGTATAGAAAAGGAATTAAAAACATTTTTTAATATTTGTTTTGGGGTAAGATTTGAACACGAATAAAAATATATACTAAGTATCACGTAGTGTATCACTCTATCAGACACCAACGCAGTGTTATAGTTAGGTTACATTATTTTCTGTGAAATAGCTAAAAAAAACCCAACAAGTCATTTTACAATTCTATAAGTTTATTCCCTTTTAATTAATTTTTACGAGTTCATATTGTAGTGCATTAAATTCTCATTTAAAAACAGTAATAGTTCTTATTCAAAAAAATAAAAATTGTTGGTACAATATTGCATTATTATAGTCTTCACGCTCTCATTTGAGATTTTTTTTTCAGGGCGTTTGAAATTCGCCTGTTCTGCTCTAAAATCTTCTGAGATAATTCGAGTTTGATGTTTGATTACCTTTTTCAGTTTGGTAAAGGCCCAATCACAGTTTAGGAATTTTATTCATGAAAATTAGGCGACACATCGACAGTATTACTTATCTGTACACTCACGTTGCTGCCCTTATATGCATATATTGACGAGTTGGCAAATATTAATACCTTGGTTGGCAAATATTAATGCCTTGGTATTTAAAGTTTAGAACAGAGCTCAACCTTGTAATTAGTGCAGTTAAGTAGTAATGAAGACTGTGTCACGTAAGTATACTTCAATCTACGTATTTTACATTCGTCTTGTCGCTTGGATATCTGCTCATACTTTCTGTGTATACTCAGGCACTATCACTCTATACACGCTAAACAAGCATAACTCTGGTATTACTAAATAAGTCACTACGTAATCAAGCACAAAATTATCTCGTAGTGATTATTTGTGTGTGTCTTTGTTTTAATTTATACGCTCACCATATTTTGTCTTACAAAATAACAGTCATTATCCTGAAATTCTTAATAATTAGGGCACGGATAAATATAGGAAGTAAAAATTAGCCATAAACTTATATCCATTTAAATTTTTTAAGGAGTGCCTTCATTTGTCTAACATTTTGGATCTAAAATTTCCACAATATTTTTTGTCCTGTAAAGAAAGAATTATGTCAGCCATATGTTTGCAATAAACTCTGATTTGAAATATATACATAAGTTTCTTACTGTAATGTATCACCGCAACTAAACTCTAAGATTTAATGTAAACTTTTGCGACGCCCTTATCCCAGGGACGTGGCATAGGGGCACAACACTGCCCACAATCCAATCAAGTTCAACTATGCATTTTGAAACCTTTCTCAATTAAAACTTCAAAGGACCTGCAATCTGGTCCAAAGCAATCTACAATTACCGAAAAGCAGAAAAAAGGACACTGGACTTGGATTATTATTTTTACTTATTCCAAAATGTGCGGCAAACATTGTTCACATTTCCATCATACAAAATACTACCAACATGCAAAATATTTTTGTACTACAATTTCATATATTACAACCACGACACGTGTGCAGCTTTAAGCTAAAAAAAAATTGACCAAATATAAAAGTCATAAATTCAGGTATATGCGCACCACGACGAATGGCAACTTTGATTTCTTTAAGAATACATCACGTGTCCCAAAATTACAACAGAAAATCATATATACATATGTACCACGGCACGTGGCTGAATTTTAATATTCTCAAGTTTAACGTAGACTATTTTTTAGTTACTATAGTCATACGCGGACAAAATTTACAAATTCAGTTTTCGGTGCACCAGTGCATGTGCATAACTTTAAATTCATTTAATTCATTAAGATTATGCCCACATGGACAAAAATTATGATCACAACTTTCAATATAAATGCAGACGGTAAGTGGCTAATTTTAATACCATCAACCTTTAACATGGACTATTTTTAAAGTTACTGAAGTCAAATATATCTAGATGCACACCAGGGCACATGGCAACTTTGAATTCTTTAAATACGCTGTCCAACCCTTAGGCAATGAAACGTTGACAAAATTAACTGGCGTATAGATAGAAAAATTAAAAGATCATTTTAACCTAAGTAGCTTGACATTATATTAGCATAAAGTCCATAATGGACACAAATGAACCACAAAAAGGTCAAACATAGAACCAATCTAAAACAATTTGGATAAAACCTTTGCTCCTTTGTATGATTTCATTTTCCATTCAATTTTCGGCAAATAGGCCTACTGAAAATTCACAAATTAAAAAAAATGCTGATTTGTAAGCAATGCATGAGTTTCAAACAACATGCGCCATGATTTAAGGCGCCTACAATTATGACATCAAGTATATTTTATTTTTCAGCCCGGATGGGCCATGACTCTATTTAATTATAACTTTAACTTGTTCAAATACTTAGCTTAAGTCGGAGACCCCAGGCTGTCCATGTCTGGTCTGCCGAGGCCGTCTCCGGACTATATATACATGAAAACTTACAACAACCCCTATCGGGGTACAGCAAAATGCTCGTCCAATCAGGGACCGTGGAACTACCATCAGTGATGGCAGCGCCACACGGCGACACCTGTGCGAAACACCAGAGTTGGGCAGTCTGCGATGCAAGAAGGACGTGTTTTATCTGTGCTAATCCAGGTTGTTTTTCTCCAGTTAACAAGAAACGTTTCTACACAGAGTCGGCGATGGACATGGAAAATGGGTTAGTCGTATTATAATTTTAGGTAAAAAGATTGTTAGTTGATTCGTTGATATTAAACATAAATGTTTTCTCACACACGTTTTAAAGTTAGTTCACAAAAGGTAAATCTTCTTGCGGTCATCAAGCAGGTTTCTTGGTCAAACAGGTACGTGATGTTTAAGGGCTTGGGGGGGGGGGGGGGATTTAGTAGTAAATTGAGACACGCGTCTCACTTTCAACCATAAAATGTTGATTGTACTGTGTAACTGGGACAGAGAACTAGAAGGTAACAACACTTTGTGGTTTGTTAGGTAAAAGTGTTTTAGTACGTGTATATATACACACAAAAATAAAACACACACCCACACACATACTAGTAATAGCGAATAAAACCGCAAAAGCGATAATCGCCGAAGATGTGCTGACGTAATATCATGCCACTGACAAACGTGAGTTTGTTGCATAACTGTGTATATATTGTTGCGATTTATCAAAGTCAGTGGGCTTAACCAGGTTCTTCGAAGGATGGAGGTTTTAGTTAAATAAAATAGTTAACAACAATTTCCTAGTTTATTTACTAACACTACAGAAAAAATAGTTTCGGCTGAATATCTGAGACTCAATTACTCTCACTTGCTATTTGCCACTAATATTTACATAGGTAGTCGTCCATCACCTCACAGAAATTATTGCAATTAAGTAATTATATCCTGTTCACGGTAAAATGACCACTTTTGAGAGGCCTGCTTAGTATCTACTTGTATGCACGTCGTATATTCCTACTCCTTATGTAAAATTTACATTCCCGTAGGCCTCATCACTTTATTTGTGCGTCGGTGAAGTGAAACTGTAACATTATTAGAAAAGAAAATAATTTACGAATCTGCTAATTTTTACATTTCTGTGCATTAAAAAAAGAGATATCGAAGTAAATAATTTTAAGTTATAGCAAATGGTTACCTCACACTTTTTAATCAATGTTAAGATATAGAACTACTTTCCATCCATCGTTACCAACTTTACTGGGCGAATGCCATTAAAATATATGCATGCAAGGCTAGTCATTTTTTTCTAAGGTTCATTTCTAAAGTGCTCATTTTATGGTGAACAGCCTTATGATCAGTCCCGATAAACAGTGTATAGGTATCTATGGAATTATTTTATCAATTGTACGTCCATATCTGACGGTTAAAATATTTACAATAAAGCCCATAGCAGAGTTTCACACAGCCCCGCCTTCATCCAGTCCAGGATCCACCAGTCTGGAATGTTCAAGAGTGCTCCGAGATCCCCCATGCACAGCGGCCCTCTACTCGTCGGGTACCGCCCCTCTCGGTCGTCCACACCGCACACACCCGTCCGCCGTCGTCTCGCACCATCCTCCTTCATCCGTCTTCTTCAATGATGTCCCTCACTGCACCACATTTTGCCTGATTATCGCAATTAAGCCAGAGGGATACCACGAATATTGCCAATTCGTCGGCTGGCAGGGGAAGGGGTATTTATAGTATAACTGGCCCTAGCCCAGAACCTTCTCTACGTATCGAGTTGCGCCGAGGAAGGATATTATTAGAAGGTTCATCCAATAGCCCGCAACAGCAAAATTCTCCAGAGCGAGATGTGGAGGGGGGACAGTGAAGCCATTCCAAGTATAGGCTGTTCACTGTAAAATTAGCACTTTCGAAAGCCCTGCTTAAGATCTATTGTATACACGTCGTGCATTCTTTCGCCTTATGCAAAATTAACATTTACGTGGGCCTCCTCACTTTATTCATGCGTCGGTCAAGTGCGAATGTGAAATTATTACAAATGAAGATGTTTAGAAAATCTACTAATTTCTACACTATGGGGCATAAAAAAAACAGAAAAGTAAAAGAAATAATTTAAGGTATCACAAATGTTTGCCTGATATTTTTTATTCGACACTAAGATACGGAAATACTTTCCATTTATCGTTACCAACTTTACTAGAAGCATGTCACTAAGTGAGCCCGTTATAATATATGCACGCAGGGACAGTGAATTTTTTCTAAAATTAGTGTTCACTTTATTGTGAACAGCCTTTACTGACGGGGGCAAAGTAACCCATGTCTTAACGTTTAATTTGAAGTGTTAGACAAACATTTGCAAATACATTTAAATTTTTTTTCTTTCTGTATTTCTATTCCACATAACTGTAATAATCAGCAGAATTTAGTAAGTTTTTCTTTCATAATAATTGTTGGGTTCTACTTGTGACGGGCTGCACCACGTCACTGTACGCCTTTGAATAATCATCAAACATACGACTAAAAACTTTAAAATTAATGGGTTGGACCACGTCGCACGCGCCCTCGAGATTTTAAAACTAATAAGTAATTAGCAGGCGAACCACGTCGCCAGTCATCCATTCGAATACTTACTGTGTTTGGTTACCTGATAATTTGAGCGGCGAACTGTCCGACACGCACGAACACTTTATCACATTGATTTTGCTGTTAAAATCTCCACAGTGACGCAAAAGTAATAAATAATTAAACGGTAATGTTCTCGCCAGGTTTACATTACCTTAAAAAGACTTCGAAAAACCTGGGGTGCCAGGAAAACAAGTAATAACGTATGTATGAATTTTCACGTGCGGCAGCAACCAGCTTTGGCAGACATTTGTGTGGCGGACGGATGTTTCAGCGGTTTGTCGCCTGAGCGCAGCACCGTCGACGGCGAGCGAGGAGAACTGCTTGCCCTGGTGCGCGCACACCCAAAAACGGTGACGTCTGGTTACGCAGATTCCGGCAACTTGATCAAGAGGCCGTAAGTTTGGTGTCGTACTGTAATGTTATTGGTGTTTGACTTTTCAATTGTGAAGATCCACTAAGGGAAATAGGTGTCCGTTGCGTCGGTTCACCACATTAGGTAACATCAAACGCCATTGGGCGTGAATATCACGACCCCCCCCCCCTCCACCAGGGACAATTGATAGCTACAACTATTTCTTGGAATTACGGTTTTTGAAGGGAAAATAATGGATCTCTAATTTGATTGGTAGCGCTAGGTGGTGGACTTGTGTAATTAATGCCTGTTCACGCTTCCTTCAGGGACACTTCGCACCGAACCTCGGTGCTGGGAGGATACCCTCCCAAAGGCCTAGCCTGTCTCCCTCCTCAAGGGAGCTGGTCAGCCACCGAGGTTTCTGGTTGTAGGCGAGTTGCTTGCGACTCGACAACACCGACTTTGCGATGTCGGATGACGGACGACAGGACATCTGAGGGAAGAAGCATGGCCGGAAGGTAACAGCTGAATCATCTGCTTCTTCCTCTGATAACTCGAGCACATTACAACAAAGCACACAACATACATCATAAACCAAGCAAAAATCATACAGCAAAAATAGTTAAAAAGACACAGACTAGTGAAACAGTTTCAACTGAAAATTCGTTTTCTCCTTTGGGAGAAGTAGACTCACTAGACGATAGTCAGAATAGTAGTACAAGCACAGTAGTATCACAACACCACATATGTAAAACACCATTTGCTCCACCGGTTTTCATATTTAATAGCAAAATAGTTAAATGGTTGATTAGCCAGTTTAGTGAAGCATTTTTCATAAAATTCTCGGTAACTGAAAATCAATTTCTGAGGGTAATCGTCAGGAAGAAGGATCACGCTCGTTTCTGTATATTCCTTCGGAAGAATTTCAGATCATACTACACATATGCGGATAAAGATGAAAAGCCATGGAAGTAGTCATAAAAGGGCTACCACATAGCATAGACACACAATCCCTTAAGGAGGACTTCGATGATTATGGCTTTAGGGCTATCCACGTATGGCGATTTAAAACACCAGAAGACAACCCTGCAGTCTATGGGGCTGTTATACGTCTAAACAAAGGGTATAATGTACTAAAAAATAGAACATTCTACAGCATATCAGTTAGATTAGAACTGTATAAACACCGCATTGAGGATGCGGTGCAGTGTATGAGATGGTGTGCACTGGGCCACACTCATAAATACTGCACACTTTTGAAAACCTGCATTTTCTGTACAAAGGATCACAGAAAAGCAGACTGTCCGCTTAAAGAACAAGACAAATCAAAGTGGGTTAGTAAACTTTGTAAAAAAAAAACGGGACAATCGGCTGAATGGAAGCAGTGCGAAGTGATCAAGAAACAGATAGAAACATATAAACAAAAGATGGACCTTAAACTCACCAAACAAACACAAAACAATAGGCAGGAAACGCGACCAAATATTCAGTCAAAGGCTGAATTTCCTCCCCTCCAAGTAGGGAAAACACAGACTGAACAAGGGAACACACACAGGGAACAAGCACCAACACAATAGAAAATGAGATCATGCTCTTAGGATTGCAAGAACTGGCCGCCTTTCTGCGCGAAACACAATTCACAACACTTTTTGACCACTTTAGGCCCATCATTACACAAGCAAAAGCCTTAACAACACTACACGAGAAGCAGATGTTGCTGCTCACAGCACTCGTCACTTTACCACGGTAAACAAACAATAGTTGAGGATTATTTAAATATTAGATCACCCCAAACTGATACTGTCGTATTAAACACACAGTAATTAATATTTAGGGCGCTCTGCCCAGGCTGTTTATGTGGGAACTCGGGAAAGTTGGGGAATAGCCCCAACCACCACTCGTCTTCCAGGTCAAGTGACATACATGCCAGTCGTGGTAGGGTCGGGGGGAGAACAAGATATGGCATAGCTAATTTAGCTTAGTTTAACTAATTTAATCTAGCTTAGGCTTTTACTAATATCATAATATATTAAAATTAATTGAATTTTAAATAATTATAGTAAAATTAAATACTAAAAAAAAATAAAAAATATATAAACACAAAATACAAAAACACTTAAGAAATATTAAATAATTTCAACATATAGTTTTTTATATGTTACAAACACTATTATTTACTTGAAATAACGCACCGACCTGATAAACTGTTTCAGGTCGGGAAGAAGACGATCCTCGTTGAAGAAAGGACGAGGGGGGTGCTCTGCTTTTACTAGAGCCTGACAGACTCTGGCAAAGACTGGCAGACTCAGGTCCCAAGGGCCCCTCCTACTGCTTCTGTTACTAACACTGGATCTCTTTCCTATGTCACAACACTCTGAAACGATAAAACCTACCCTGAGGGTTGCTCCCAGGTGATTAGGGACTCACCGACACACTACACGCAAGGTTAAATAGCACACTTGTATACAACATAACAACACGTTAGACAGACATCACGATACTTACATTCACTCCAGCCGGGAGGCTGGAGGGGAGCTTCAATCCCCCGCCGACAACATTGACATGTAAAATCACATAATAATAGGCACTAAAACAATAACAGCCTAAATGTGGGCCTGGTGCCCTATACTTACACTGACACGGCCTTCGCCCCGCGGACCCTATGATTAGTCCAAGTGTCTGGTAGCAATTGTTTTTACAAACACCCAGTGATTTATGGGAGCTGCGGCTCCCGGTATCACGACACACGTGCCATTCCGGTGGCATATGAGGTTCAGCGGCCTTCTGGGTCAGTCAGCGACCTTGAGGGGGCAAGCTTCACCAGATAAGTACCATTCTCATTTGATACAAAAATGTAGGCTTCTCAAGCGAATAGGTCCTCTACGTCATTCTGATGCTAGGCGAGGGCCATTATGACCGGAAACTTAAAAATATTTTAAAGCTTGCGAAATGTTGGCCTCTTAACCGAACATTGATACTGTTACCTTTGGTAACCAGTTTTGTAAACAACCCATAAGGAAGCATGTGACCAAGTCTTAACCAGGTTTTGGATGGTTGTTACCACTGGTAACCAAAAACAAATATTATGGTTCTTAGCATTTTGAAAACGAGTCTAGGTAATGGTAGGCTATATGCAACTTTACGAAGTTTAGTGCATTTTGCAAAATCATATTTACTCGCGGGAGTTAAGGCTGGCATTGCTGAGCAGTTGCTTCCATTTACTTGGGATCGCGAGTAGATTAGGTATTAAACATTTAAGTTGTAATGTTCATTGATTTCCGACCAGTAAGGCGTTACCAAATTGGGTTTCCTGATGTAGGAACAAAAATTATTCTGTAATGTCAGGAGTGAATGTCGGTGTGACATACATAAATCCACCATTTTGTAACGATGGTAATTTGGGGTAATTTGCCGAATAGATTTTGTGATGGCCTTTTGTATTTACTAACTATATGGCCAGTTAAAGGCATAAACATAACCTGCGTATACTTTTACAAGTATTAGCTGAATAACGGCGAATTTATTGTTTCTCAAATATGTGGTTGCATTTTACTCTATAGTTGGCAACCTGGCTTTTTATGCAACCTTTTTAATAGAATTGTTACTGAAGGGAGAGGAGATAACGTTAACTTTTCCACATATGTGGATACCAATGAAAGTTTGTCCACATGTAAGATTAATGATAAATGAAAAGAATTGAAAGAAACATAACCAAAATAAAATAATAACACCACACTTCCTTGTTTCTGTTATAAATCGCTTATCACTATCAACTTACCCTTACACTGTACAGAAAAAAATGGTTTATGCATGGCTTTTGCCATGTTAGTGTTCTGTTAGTTTTGCAAGGTCGTTATACAAATCCTGCCTTGCCACGGCCTTGGTTTAGGACGCAGCAAGGTCAGATACTTTCTGAAGCATGAATTAAGTACCAAGGCCCATGACAATGTTAATTTTACTCAGGGCAAAAGAATACACTATGTGCATACAAGTTGTTCTTAATCAGGGCTTTTAAAAGTGTTCAGTTTACCGTGAACAGCCTTTAACGGTTTTTACTGGAAACAAACGTAAGATTCGAGAAAATACCAATGCTAACAAAGTGGATTTCAACAATTATCAGCTCAATTCAAATTTTGTCGAACACTAACGCAGCTGACTTGCAAATCTTACATCTTATATTTCTGTAGAATGAAAAAACTACCACAGTTTGTTGTGTAGTTTATCTATGTGGCTTCCTTACTCTTATAACGGTTTTATCAATTACAACGTTACTCTTTTGGGAATTAATAACCCTTTAATCGTTGGTCCTTCGCTCCGCTCCACGATAATTACCACGGCGTATGAAAAGTGTTAGGTTAGATACGATGGTTGCAGTAACATATTTTCCTTACTGTAAGCGTAGTATGTATCACTATAGATACATATGAACAGCTGGTAGAAGAAATGATTATTTTTTCCCTACAAATTGCGGACGTTTGTACCTTCAGTTCCCGGTATGTTTGTGTGTGTCACATTCAAAACCTCCGTATTGCATTACGTTTTTGATAGCTGTATTGGTTGTGCAGGGTCTTTCTGATAAGCTTCAAACTGGAGCTATGAGCTCCAAAGGTTATTATTCTGATTTTTTTTGCAGTATTAATCCACAGAGTTCTTGTACCTGTGGCATTTATTGCTGTAATTATTGAGTCAATTAAATAATGTGTTTAATAGGCCTTATGAATGAGGGTTATGAGGATCGTCAAAGTGAACTCGAGGACAGCCGTCGCAATGTCGGAGTGGAGTGTCTCGAGAGGCTCTTAACAACAGGGTTTCGAGAGCTGACGAAGGTGAAGCGAGGTGGGTATGGACCAGTACTGGAATACGAGGGCCGGAGAACGGGATATCGCCGAGAAAACCCACCGACCAGTGACATCGCCCGGGACGATTGGTACGTGCAGAAGTTCGGGAGTGACCCCGCCAGGAATCGAACCCAGTTCGCCTTGGTGGCTCTAGCCACTAGACTACCGCTGCTCCCCACTGAAAGATGACGTGGAATGAGGACCCACGACGGAGAAGCGATGTAATGCAAGGGCCGGAAGACACCTCCTTCGTAAAGTACGACGATTGTGATCGTTATTATGGCCGTATGTGAGGAAATATTGGAACTAACAGTAAACATACCTATATAACACACATATGTATATATATTTATATATTCTTTGTTTGTCTCGTATGCGTTTCTATACCAGTCATCCGATTGCGATGAAACTTGGAGTTGCTGTGCGCACGCCCGAGAAGGTTTCTGAGTTGGTAAAACCATTTTACAATAGGTGGCGGGCGAGTCGTTTCAACAAATGTGTGTGTCTATGTATATATACCATTCATCCGATTGCGAACATCCGATTGCGATTAGTACAGCCATTTTACAATAGGTGGCGCGTGAGTCGTTTCAAAAAATGAGTTTATTCTAGCTATTGTCTTACAAAAGACAGATGATGAATGAAGATGACGTACCTAATTAAATCTACAATCTACGGGAACAGATCAGTTTTATGGCGACACGTACAGGAATTGACTCTGAAGGCCAATGCACGTGTGCAAGTACAACATTATGCATCCGCTGAATGTTTCGCAAAACAATTGTCGGATATTGGGAATGGGAAAATGGTAATCGACGAATCACAATGTATCACATTGCCAACAAACTTCTGTAAAATCACAGCAACCACAGACGAATTGATTCACAAAGTCTTCCCAAATATCGCACAGAATTACAAAAGTCATCAGTGGCTCAGTGAACGTGCTGTATTAGCAGCCAAAAATAACAATGTCAATGCCATCAATTTCAGCATTCAAAAAGAAATACCAGGCGAAGTATCGATACTGTAATGAATCAAGACGAAGTTGTCAATTATCCAACTGAATTCTTGAATTCACTTGATTTGCCAGACATGTCGCCGCACGTGTTAACATTGAAAATTGGCGTGCCTATCATTCTTCTCCGGAACATCAATCCACCACGACTTTGCAACAGTACCATGCTTTCAGTAAAAAAGATGACGAACAATATAATCGAAGCAACAATTTTAAAAGGAAAATTTAAAGGACACAATGTACTGTTGCCATGCATCCCAGTGATTCCGACAGATATGCCATTCGAGTTCAAACATTTGCAGTTTCCGGTGCAACTCGCATTTGCAATGACCATCAACAAGGCACAGGGACAATCGCTACAAATGTGTGGACTAAATTAGGAAAATCCATGCTTCTCACATGGACAGCTGTATATGGCCTGCTCACGCATCGGAAAACCTTCTGACTTGTTCGTGTACCCACCAGACGGAAAAACAAAAAATATTGTGTATCCAAAAGCACTTGAATAAACAGATTTAAAACACAAACACTTTCTTTCTTTGAGTGGCATTGCAACGCATGCCGGGTACTCGCTAGTTTATAATAATTTATTTTACACACATCGTACCACTGATAACTTCCATGGTTATTGATATTTTTATGAAACACAACCATAATAATTATTATGAGAAATTTGCTTAGTAAGATTTTTTTTTTTTTTAAATATGATTCTGAAGCATACAAAGTGGAAATACACTAAAATTGTTATTAAAATATACTCTTTTATTTATTAATTTTTTCAACATTTGAACAGGTAAATTCTAGAAAATATTTTACAGTGCTACAACATATTCAACCTAAATCGCACTTTTCTGACAATTCTGGGACAATGAATACTACCTTTTGATGAGTTCTGCATTTGGTAGATTTGGTGCAATGTTCCGTTGGAAGTCTTTCTATTTCTTGATAAAAATATAAAAGCAGTAGTTCAATATATCGAAAATAAGATATTTATATGTTAACACAATTGCAAAACGCTTATGATACATGACGTATTTAGAAAACAACGAAACATGTTCTAGGCTACATGGGGTGATTTTTCAAAGGCTTGGTTCAAAAAGTGCGAAGAAACCGCGTATTGACTATAGTATAGTCTTGTTTGCTGTCGTGTCTGAGGTAGAAAACACAGCGATCAGGGTTTTTGAACGGATAACGGAAATTTGTATATCTATCTATCTAAAATGTTTTTACCTGAAATGGGACACTCATTAACGAAGAAGTTAACTCTACCTGGTTGTGTTGGCTTACAGACTAATATTTAGTGAGTTTCCCTATGCAAAAGTAAAACGAAAAAAAAAAAAATCTCAAAGGGTGGACATCGATGATGCGTCCCAGTAAATGCACGTTAATAACCAGGTTTTGGAAAATTAATTAGTTTTATATATCCAGTAACGACTATAATGGACATTGTGGAACAAGTGAGCTCGAGAGGTGTAAATTCAGTTTGCTAGAACAACTAAGTGAGTTCTGCCAATTACCTATTTTTCATGCAAGAAGCCCGAAGATATATCTGACTGCGAATTTTATCTTTAGCTAGCAGCTACTAAGAGGCTGTTACAAAAATTAAGAAGTTTGCTGCTTTAGTGCATGGTGCCCATGTTTGCTAAGATGCATGTTCTTTTTGGGGGAAAAAAAAAAAAAAAAAAACCCTGATTTTATTGTTATTTATAAATCACGAAAGAAATATAGAATTAATTGCTCTTTTTGAAGTCTAGGGTCGCAGTGGTTGAGCGGTTAGACTGCTCGCCTCTCATAAAGACGAACTTGTTTCAATCACCGGCCGGGCCACTCCCGAATTTTCGCAATTGGGAATTGTGTTGGACGATGCCGTTGGTCAGCGGGTTTTCTCGGGTATCTCTCGGAACTGCTCCGTTCTTACTTCATTTCACTCTTATCGGCTCTCAAGACCTCGTTGATTAAGTCCGTTCTTACTTCATTTCACGCTCATCGGCTCTCAAGACCTCGTTGATTAAGTCCGTTCTTACTTCATTTCACGCTCATCGGCTCTCAAGACCTCGTTGATTAAGTCCGTTATTACTTCATTTCACGCTCATCGGCTTTCAAGACCTCGTTGATTAAGAGCCTCCCAAATCTCTCAACTCAACTCAGTTCGTTTAGAAGTTATGCTCCTTCAGTACACCAGTCAGTGGCAAATTGCATATCTTGTAATTCTCACGAAAAAATATTTAGAAAGGTTGTACTTATAGATAAATATCAAGATTTTTGGGAAAAACAAGCCAAAATATTTACAATTTCATAATCTTAATAAAATAAAAGACTGAATCTGCATCAGACAAAATATTTCATTATAAAACCTCTTTATATGTTATGTTGAATATGAAAGTTATCCGTTTCTATCATAATCCTTCATTATATATAAAATCGAGTTACAAATCAAAATTCTTCGAAGTAATTTATTTATATATTTTGTATATAGTTCAGCTACAATTATATAACCTTGATCTCAACATATAAAATCTATACTCGTATTTTGTACACATATACTTTTAATTGTAAAACTTCCACAAAATTTTTGGTTTCTATTCTTTTAGGGGACTCTAGAAAGTTTTTGTTCGCTTTATAAACAATGTCTAGGAAAATTATTTTATAATGAATAATTTAGTAACGAACACAATATTTTTCTAATATTTTTAATATTATCAAAACAACCCATTCAGGCCTTTCCATTCCAATCATTAGCGATAAACCATAATCAGTAACTAAAAGTATTACTTCAACATATTTACTAACGACACAAATATATACGTTTATTATATCCTTTACGATAGTTTTTTTCTATAACTACAATAAATTACACATAGAGATCTTATAGCAAGGAATAATGAATTAGTTCCACCTCTTTTAATTTAATTAAGTCTCTAGGAAACCTCATTATATGTGCAAATATTACGAAATTTTGATTTTAAGTTTCTTAAATCATTTTATTCAGATAGATTTGATGAATAAACGTACATTAAAATGTAAAATAATTCCATTGGCGAAACATCTTCATTTGTATTATTTAGACAGATATGAGTGAGTGAAGAGGTATAGGTGATTGAGGTGAGTATGGGGCAGCGCCGGAATGAAAGAGCGGGGAAACAGGATATTCCCCAGAAAACCTGCTAACCAGCGGCATCTTCCGGACTCGATTCCCACATGTGAAAATCCGGGGAGTGACACGGCCGGGGATTGAACCTGTTCATCTTGGTGGGAGGCGAGCTGGCTAACCTCTCAGCCACCGCGGCCCTTATGCAGAAACGTTTCTAATATTACACTGATCAATCGTAGATGCATGTGCATATTGATTTGCATTTTCTTGCATATTTGCTTGCAAATTCACTATCATGGTATCTGGCATATCAAACTGAATGTTATTATATTGATATTTTATATCAAACTAAAACATTATAACCGTGGTGAATTTATGGCTTTTTTTAAATGGCCAACAATTTAAACTCACAGGGATTTTATATATTTATATAATTTTCTTTTATTGAATTTGTAGTATTTGTCATACATTCAGTGATAATTGACCTCATTACATCTTAATTTTAAATTATAATTTTAAAAAATGTCTGCATTATCTCTAGTAACTGTAACTACACTATATTCAAATCGACAAACACATAAAGACGATTTAATAAATTAATATCTAAAACAGATTCATATAATCGCCATTACAATTAACTTTATTGCGCTCTCTATTAAAACCAAATGAGTATTTTAAATTTAAAAAAATATTAATTAGGTTTATTACCATGCACTGATTCAAGTTTAATATTTACTATGTACAAAATTCCTTTAATTTTCTCATTGTGTTTATTTTTATATATAATTCTTTATTGTTGAAGTAATTCTAGGAATATCCACTATTTCTTTAATATTTTCACGATTAGAAAATTATACTCTATAAAACTAGATGTTGGAGATTTAGTGAACTTAAAAGAAAACATTACACCACTAATTGTATGAAGCTTTTTTAATTAACGTTCAGCTTTAACAGTTTAGTAAGTTAAACTCTTTATTAATGTGTAAATTTAATGGAAAAATATATCTCAGTCACAAAAGTTAAGATACAATTCCTTTAATATAAATCTCAAAATTTACCTTCGCATGATCTGTTGGAGGATTTTTTTTTACCTTTGAAAGTATTCTATATTTGTGGAATTTATTAATTTATTTGATAATTACAACGCCATATATTTAATTTTTAGAAACAGATAATGAAAATATACCAACTAAACAAATATGAATAGTTGTATTGGGCTTACTTATTCAAAAATATCGCACCATTAAAAGTTTGTTGAATCAGATTATGGAAAAAGTAGGATGAAAAGTTTTGCTATTTTTCATTAATGATGAGATTTTGACAAAAATAGAACAAATAACTCAAGAAAATTACAGTTTTATTACATTTTCAGTACCTGCTCTACACAATTCTTAGATAATCCAAAAACATATATGTACACTTTATTTGAATGAGAACGAAACATTGCAATGAAGAAATGATTTCAAGATTACAATAGTTGAAATATTTTTGTGTAACATTTATAGAGGAAAACAGACTTAAGAAAAAATGATTGTAAGCAATGACAACTATTTATTAAGAGGAAACGATTATAATTTTCATATAGTTTATACAAGTAAATAAAGGCTACAAGAACTACTTGCTTACACAGAGTAGATGATTCAGTCAAGTTCTTCTTACTTTACTAACTATAATAAAACAATGGCATTGACAATCTATGTAAATATGAAAGAAATGAAAATTATTTATTCGTAGTAACTACAAATCTTACATTCCAAAAATGTACTGTATACTCGATAAAAATTATTTCAAAAGAAAATTTGAAATGTACAAAACAATTTTTAAAAAATCCAAATGTTTGTTTTACAGTCTAAACCAGACACTCCAAACCAATATAGGTTTGAAATCAAGGCACAAAGAGAACAAAATTCTCCAGAAAGACGTAAATATATTATGTCACATAGAAATATTTCAGTTATTGAAATAATAGTTCTGTTGGGGTTGATGGAACAATGTTTTCAAAGAGAAAATTAAGATGGCCTATAGACATTTATTGATTTATGCTTATACGTTTTACTTTAATTTTATAAATTGAAACTAAAAACATTATATTTTTATTAATATATTATTATTTATTAAAGGTTTTTCATAGTAAGAGACACGTTTAATTTCTGTTTATACATTTTTCGTTTGATAACTTTTTACTAAACATGTTGGTTTGAAGGTTACAGGTATGGAAACACGTGATGTAAGTAGAATAAAATCGAAAACGCACTGGAAACTTTTTCACATTCTCAGGGATTCGAACTAGAAGAAATATTTGTATTATTATTATGAAATTAATTTTTAGATATTTGTATAGACTACAGTTCGAAGCAAAGAGTATAACGATATATTATTGCATTGATGCACTATTAGGGAGTCCTCGAAATCACACTTTACCCCTTTTCACCCAGTTTAAAACTGAATTAAAGAAATAAAATTATTTTTTAGTTACTTGCATAGGCTACCTTTTAAAGCTAAGAGCACAACGATATCTGATCGAGTTAATGAGCTATTAAGTAGTTCTCGAAAACACATTTGGCCACTTTTCATCCTCTTTGGGGTTGAATTTAAGAAATTCCGGAATAGGTTTTAGCTATTTTTAAAGGATAAATTTTGAATCTAAGAGCACATCGATAACTCATTGATTTAATGATATATTAAGGAGTCCTCTAAAACACATTCTACCCTCTTTCACACTCTTGGGGAATGAATTTCAAAAAATTCCAATACTTTTTAAAGTGTTTCTATTAGTTACCTGTTGAAGCTACGGGCACAATGATATCTTATCAAGTTAATGAGCTATTAAGGAGTCCTTAAACACACATTTCACTCATTTCACCTTCATGGGGGACAAATTTAAAAATAATCCTCGCTTTTAAAGCTTTGAGCACACGATATCTCGTCGGGTTAGTGAGATTTTGAGGAGTCCTTGAAAACATGATTTTTTTTTTTTTAAACCTATTTTCACGTCTTTAGGTATTGAGATATAGAAAACCATATTTAGTTGGTGCTTATACTCTAAGGGGAAGCCATTCCTAAATTTTCATGCTTTTGCAACTAGCGGTTTGGGGTGTGCGTTAATGAGTGTGCGGTGAGCGAGTCACAGTCTGTTGGAATACTTCATTTTACACATACCTATGTATTTTCCAAAATATGTTTTAGATATAAATAACACAAAGTGGACGAACTTCTAGTTGAGTTTAATAAGTGGATTAAGTTTAAAAAGCTGCATGAAGTTGAACTCAATACAAATATGCAAATTCAGATTTTGCAAAGTATTTTAAATTACAAGCTGTCTTATTTTCAACGCTAACATTACAAATATTTTACTTGAAATATGTGAAAAAATTGTTGAAAAGTATGGTTTTGGCGATGATAAATAAGAGGATTATTTTTTAAACATGTATATTTAATATATCATGCCAGTAAAAAAGCATATTATAACGAATTGACTTCAATAAATCATGTTTGTTTACATATTGCATTTTTACGGACATCTTAAGCCTATAATTAACATAGACTACATAACTTAAATGTGTTTATGACAATGAACTAATTTGTCTCGTTTATGGTATTTCTGTGGATTAAAAAAATCTAAATTTTTGTGTTATTCTTTTTTTCAGAAGGTGGCTGTTTGTGTTTATTTTTATTGTTAAATATGTGCGCAATTATTTTTGCTAGAAAAGTGGGCAGCAATTGAATAGGGGTTTTGTATTAAATTAGTGATTTCATATTTTGCTTACCGTGAGCGAAGAAATTGAAAAGGCATTTTTTGTCTACTGCGCCTTGTTATTTGGATTTTCATTGTTATCGATCAACTGAAGGGCCATCTCTAACCGGACAAATTCAAAGTTAAAGGGAAGTGGCAGGATACGTTTAATTCAGAAGGAAAGGGAAACAGAAGTATCAAGTGAGTGGGGGTTGAAATCCGCGAGGCCGCCCTCCGGGGTGGTGTGTTCGACTCCGGCGCAGGCCAGGGTGCGGCCGCCGTCCATTATTGAGGAGGAACTGCATCGGTAAAGACGGCGGACTGTGCGGCGTCCACGTGCATTATGCAGACCAGGAGCTGGAGTGCGCGCCCCTCTGGGCTGCTTGCCCGCCCAGCTGTTTTCACACCGCACTGAAAAAATAACTCGCCTGCGCTACTCCTTCTTCCCGCCTTCCTTCCCAAACACAACCACTCATCTCAGGACTGGTTGCTGCCTTCCCATACCCGAGTACGGGAGGACGTAGAAAAATTGCGGGGGGAGGGAGGAGATAATCTTTTCGCCCTGCCATTACGCAGCGGGATGGTTGTATAAATGATTCCTGACGAATGGAAAAGGATGTGCTTACTCAAACTTAAAAAAAAAACGCCCCGTCCGACGTCACAGTCAGTTAATAAACCACTACCGACTGGCGATACAGTCTTTTGATTTGCGAATCAGCACCTCGGTGTAGTGGGATTCATCAAAATTCGTTAGAGTAACAATCAATTAGCAGATCCAGAGTTCCTGCGAAGCCAGTTTCACAGATTTATCGCCATCTAAACTATTTCAGGTTAAGATTTTGATGTCACATCTCTCCACTATAAGGTTGGAGGTTTACGAAAATCACGAAGTAGTAACAGATCACATAGTTACATATAAGATTTAAAGAACTGTGCTTTCTTTGAATTGCTATTTGAATATTAACCATTTTGAGCACATTTACAAGTTTTTTTCGTCTGTGAGATTTGTAGGATATTTGGTTTTATGGCAAGTAGGTGTCAGCACTGTGCTAAGCCCCCCAACACAGGTAAATAAGGCATCTAAGTCTGGCAAAACTCTTTCAACCTGTCCGGTTTGGGCGATCCTGCCAAGAGATTAAGAGCCTGCATTACATGTCAATCAAATCAGTGATGCAGTGTGTCAGGACTTTGAGTATTATGCAGGCATTTTTGCAGGTGGATCATTTCTGATCGAGCAATAAAGGAGGTAAAGTGATAATGGTGAATTCTTGTGTTCAACATTGTTGAAAAAATAATTGATAATTCTATTAAAACTGCATTAAAAATACTATTATCCGATCATTCTGATAATTTTTTAGATAAGCATTGTGCACAAATCTCCATTCCGTCCTAATAGGAATAACCTTCCGTTATTGACAAGAAACTTTGTCGCTTTGTCGTTCCATCATCACCATGGAAAATTTTGAGTAATCATTCAAGAACGAGCAGACTGCAAACAAATCTAGGATATTGGAGGCGCACAAAAATGCTACACGCTAATGACTTGAAGTGACTTACCGCTTGGTATCGTAAACTGGAGTGGTAAACTGATATTATACTTCCATTTTTATTGCCATGTATGGAGTGAGCGACGCACACACAGATGCAGATGTTATACGGAAGCTGAGTTAGGCCTGCTGTGATGCACGCCCTTAAGATCCCGCTGGCATAGGTCTCATGATCATTTAGGCATTTAAGTTCCCTCGTCGCTGTGAGATGAAGACTTTGGAGAAATAGAGTAACAGATTGTTGCTGACACACTGTCGGACAGTGAAATTGTGCACCACTAAACCATGCGACAACCACTAAACGATGTAACTAGTTAGAGTACGGTTTGATTTGCCCATGACCGCATGTTGGTGCTTTTGTATTTGTCCGCACACCCGGCAGTGGTGCTGCAAGCACCAACCAGCAGTCGTATACACTGGCGTGTAGTCGAAGCCACATTGATGGGACTAACACCAAACGATTCCAAGCAAGTGAATAGAGCGAAGAAGAATGCCAGAAGAACGCCAGACATGTCGCTTTACACAACTGACCGACTTCGAGAGATGACTCATAACCGGGCTGAAATCTTCAGGGTGGTCGTATCGTCGTATAGCCAACTATGTGAAGCGTTCGAACCATACTGTCCGATGCTGTTGGGAGCAGTATATACGTGAAGGCACCCACACACAGAGGACCGGCAAAGGACGAACGAGGTCGACTACCAGTCGAGGGTATCGACCGATCGTGCGCCAGGCGTGGAGGGATCCTATGGCAACTCAGTCCACGGTACTGGCCAGTATTGGGGCTCCTGTGTGTCCACAAACCAATTCTCGACGCCGTTCGGAGGTGAATATGTGATCCCAACATCCATTATGTGTGCTGCTGTTAACTCTACAAGAGTGACAGCTCAGTTTGAAGTGGTGCCAGGCCAGAACAATGTGGAACACAACATACGATGTGTAGTGTTTTGTGTTAAGTGCCATTTCATTATGGTGACTGATGATCATCGCACTCAGGTACTAAGGGCCCATGGTGAACGCCACAATCCCAACCTCGCTATCGAGCAGAGCACTACCACCACCCTCCCCCCCCCCCAACAGGTATTATTGCCTGGGGCGTCATAGCCTACAATAGCCGATTCACTCTCGTCGTGACGGCCCACTGGTATGTGGACGAGATCATATGCGCCCATATACTCCCATTTCTAGTTGGGATTCCAGGTACGATATTCCAATAGGATAATGCCAGTCTGCATATCGCATGGGTTGCTCAGAACTGTCTCCATCATGTACAAGCACTTCCATACAATGCCCGTTCCTCTGACATGTCCCCAATCGAGAATGTGTGGAAATAGTTGAAACGCCAGCTGTCGCTATGCCACAGTAACCAGGGTTTGGAAAAAATAATCAACCACCATTTGTTGGCCCTTCTGCCCCAGGAAAGCATTAAGTGTGCTTGACTCCATGTCGGACAGTGTTGCTGTGTGTATCGCAGTGTAAGAGGGTGCGATGCACTATTGAAGATGACCGGACAGCATTCCACATATACGCATGTAATTGCCCTGCTGCTCTGTTTTTGTGATAATATGTATGAATGATCTGTATCACCACCTCTATACAGTTTCATCATCATCTGTTGCATATTTTTTGGGTGTCATTTATATTCATTGCGAATTGTTCTCAGTACTCGTGTTCGGGTCCTGCATCATTTTGGAATTTGGAATAGCCTAAACACAATAAGTTATTCTAACCAGCATATATTCTTGCTTAATATTAAAGCGGCACTCGTCAGGTTATGACAGCAATACAGCCTTCCATGCTCGGCTCGAGCGTCGTTCTCGTAAGGATATTTGTTTGTCCATAGCAACAGCTGACTTCGGTAACCCTTGTGCTTGTCAGTTGCATAGGTATTATTCACATTTATTTATTTCGCCCATAAAATCATTTAACATTCCAATACTAGTGTAGCCAGTGTAGTTGTATCGGACACAGCATAAAGACAAGGTAGTCTGATTTTCGTGTTATGTATGTGTCACCAACTCAGATCAAGAACTGCTGACAGAATAATCCGAACCTTAAGGTCGAACTGTGATAGTTACATCTCATTACCTTAAGTTTCCCAGCAGATCCATGCTTCAGCAACAAAATAACTTTGCGTAATCTTAGCAGATACAAGTTTCATTAAAACTCTGTCACAGGAAGAGTAATAAATTTAAACCATATGTTTATATAAAGAGCGCTGATCATCATTCCAAAAAGCAAGGTTTTGAAATCTATAGTGGCAGTAAAGTCATTCAGTGCTGGGATTCTAAGCTGCATGCACACTCTATCTGGTATTTTATCTATGGAGTGGATTCGTAAGGAAGGAATGGTAACATTTTAAGTCACTGTTGTCGTACACTGTTAAAAAATTTCCGTATATTTACGGAATGTTTTACGGAAATGTACAGTGTATATACGGAAAGGAAAATCCGTAATGACGAAAAATGGAGTTAAGTCCGCAAATACAAAATATGGAAAGCCTCCGTATTCCCTTTGGCTTCGAGTTATTGGGACGAACAATGCCGATTCTACACGAAGCTTTCTTCGCCACTGTAACAAGAAAATTATCGTTTCTAGGGCAGCTTAAGTTATCCACGCGACTATTGCCTATTCTTTCAAGCATCAAAAAATAGCATCAGGCGTCTGTAACATTTGGCAACAATAAAGATACACTAAATTTAATAGAAACTGAAGTTTTATTATTTTTTTTTTAGTACCAATATAAAAGTTATATCTTAATTTTCTAGTGAGAGTTGTAGGTGAATGGTTGACAGCTACAGGACAGGAAGGAATCTTTGGAACTAGCAAAGGCCGTTATAAATAAAATGGGTGCCTCTAGCCAAGAACGTCCTGATAACCCAACTAACTAACAATACGAGCGGAACGTGTGTGCATCCCCACCTGTATGCCCTATAACCGGCCCCCATTTTTCTTTGTCCACTTTTCCTTTTTGTCCACCTTTCCATTTACTTCTCTCTGATATTATCGCTACATTTTTGAGGTACACATGATAGAGTTATTGACAATTTTAACTTTAAATATTTGTGCAGTCTCGGCCAGTGCGCGATTGGCGGCGCTAGAGACATTGATTCGAACACAGGCAGTTGGCATTGCATTCTTGCAAGAAGTAGCGATTCATGATTGTATAGGGTTTCATACCTTCAATGTGTATACAAACGTTGGTGACCGGGGACGGGAGACAGCGATTATTACACGTGCGGGGCTGGAACTTGAAGACCTGCGCTACCACCCGTCAGGCCGAGTGATGTCAGGACGAATAAACGATGTGTCTCTAGTCTATGTTTATGCTCCCTCCGGCTCCCAAGCAAGATATGAAAGAAATCAGTTTTTCTCCGTGGATTTGATTCCGTTTTTCCATCGACCCTGTAATCAGTTCATACTCGGTGGAGATTTCAACTGCATAGTTCACCCCCATGATCATCAGGGTGGCATCTATCCTACTAATGCTGCCCTATCTACTTTAATATCTCGCTTAGACTTGAGTGATGTTGCATCTAACATCCAAGGAATTCATTACACCTATGTGACTTCACAGAGTCGGTCTAGGATTGACCGATTCTATGTGAAAAAACAGCTTATACATAAGGTGCATCGATATGACGTTCTTCCGGTAGCTTTCAGCGATCATTCTGCAGTGATATTTACGTACGAAAAGTTTGCGAATGTAACACGGTTTGGCAGAGGGACATGGTGTCTAAATACGTCTTTATTACAGCTCAGAAGTAAAAGAGGACTTCCTAGCTAATTGGGAACGTTGGCATAGCAAAAAAACCAGTTCCCCTCTGTGGCGATGTGGTGGGATGTATGTGTAAAACCGAACGTCATGAGGCTTTTTAAAAGGCATTCGTACCGACTGGCAGAAGAACGTAGGGGAACACGTGCATTCTACGAACGTATGATACACGAATTTCACCTGCAGGCAAACAATGGTGCACACGTAACTCCACGTATAAGAGACACGAAACAGAAGCTTATGCATTTATTGAATGAACAGTTTAAAAATCGTCATATTATTATAAAAGATAAAAGTCTATTCGCAGACGAGAAATTTAGCATGCTTAGTATCATTAAGGAACAACAGCAAATACGATGCAAGGTTATCAACCAGTTTACTGACAGTGATGGAGCTATTGTTCGGGACCGCCGGAAATATTGCAAACGCTTTGCAGTTACTTTGCAAATTTATACTCGAAACAAGTCACACGATGCTCTGCTTCCGTCCGTTTTGCAGGGTTGTGAAAACAAAGTTAACTGTGACAACAAGTCGGGCATGGAGGCGCCATGTTTAGATGCGGAAGTTAATACAATAATACAGCAATTGCCATCACAAAAATCTCCTGGTATTGACGGTATTCCATACGAATTTTACAAAACTTATTGGGATATTATTGGTACCGACTTCTGCGAAGTTGTTCGCGATGTGCTTGAAAGAGGGGAGTTATGCAAGTCTCATAAAGAAGGGATAATTGTTCTTATACCGCAAAATATCCCGTCCACTTAAACCCGCAGATTAAAGGCCAATTACACTTTTATGTGACAATTATAAAATAATAGCTCTGTTTTGTGCGACCAGATTAACCAAGGGATTGTCAGATATTATTGATCCCGGCCAGACATGTACTGTTCCAGGACGTTCCATTTTATAAGGCGTGCTTACCCTAAGGGACATTCAATTACTTTCGTCAATACAACACAGTAAAATGGCCATCTTTGAGTATTGATATGGATAAGGCATTCAATAGAGTCGGTCATAAATTTTTACTTCATGTTATGCATCATTTCGATTTTCTAGCCAATGCAGTACAGTGGGTGCGGATGGTGTGTACCGGAATTTGGTCACGGCTGTTGATTGACGGATTCCTTACCTCACCAATTAAGATCGAGAGTTCAGTTCGACAAGGATGCCCGCTATCCATGATTTTATTTACTATCGCCATTGAACCTCTGTGCAGAATGCTCAGTGCCCGCTTGCAAGTATTCCCGTAGCGAACCTGTCCTTTAAATTAAATGCCTATGCTGATGACATCACAGGTGTCGTTCGTTCAGAGCGGGATATTACAGAGACAGCAACATGCCTGGACCTTTTTCGCAGTGTCTCTAATCTGCGAGCGAATGCTAACAAAACTGCCGTACTGGAGCTCAGCGCGACCAGCGAGTCATTTGACAACGTTTTTCCCTTTCGGAGGGCCGAAACTGTGAAAATATTGGGCATATACTTCCACGCAGAAGCCACTCTTACGTCGCATTAAAATTGGAACATGACAATAAATAAACTCCGTGCTCGTCAAATAGAAATGAATTATCGTCGTACAAATATTATACAGAGGTTTACTTTACTGAATGTATTCTTACTTGCGAAGCTGTGGTATGTGACACATATATTCCCACTACCACGTCAACAAAGTGCACAAATACTACAGATTGTTGGCCACATGTTGTAGAAATCTGATATATTTAAATTATCTAGGCCACAACTTTATATTTCCTTGCAAAACGGTTGCCTGAGTCCAATTAATCACGTATTGAATTGTGATGCCTTATATCAGACTTCAGCAATTGCAACAATTTTACACCCAGAGGACATTTACGCAGCATTACAGAAAATGATGTGGTCTGAAGTTAGACGCATGCCACTTCAGTACCGTCAGGCAAAGGAAGCACTCGCAGCTCTAGTAGAACACTTACCGGAAGGGACAGTCGCATCAGCGAGATATTTGTACATTCGGGCTTCCAAAACGTCGGCTATCATACCATCTGTTGTGAATCGCACCCCAACCATTCGCTGGAGGCGCCCATGGAAAATACTTGACGATCCTAACCTTTCCTCGGATCTTCGAGCTGCAGCATTCGGCTTCTACAATAATATCGTGGCAACTCAGCAGTGTAAATACAGCATTCACCTGACAGCTGACCCTGCATGCCCGCTGTGTGGCAACACCGACACGGCCCTTCATAGAGTAATTTCCTGTGTTTATGCAGCGCCCATCTGGCAGTGGTGTCGCGTACGAGTACGAAAAATAATTCGCGATGAACGTGGAGATGTCAGCTACACGCACATGCTTCATTGTGATTTCTTCACCTTCCCCTCAGTTCGACGAAGAGCTGCGGCCTGGATAGTACTTCATGCGATCGGTTATTGGTGGACCATTCGACACCGGTGACAGTATAAGACTTTGTCCAGCTTCTTCGTCAAGATAGGTGGGACATGGCGCGGCGTGGCACTTTGCGTCAGTGGTACGGCAATTTTTTATTTTCATTCTGACGTTCACGCCTACAGGAAGTGCGTGTATATTACCGAGGTTGGGTGTACGCCGTGAGCTGCCCACCCCTCGGTCCTTACAAGTGTACAATTTAATGTTCCAGCAGTAATCGTCGATAGGTGGTAGTGTTATAAGTCAGTGTCACGTGTCGGTGTGTACGCCGTGCGCTGCCCCTCACGTTAAATAATTCTTTATGTGTTCCTCGGCTTTGTCAGTAAAAGCAGTTCACCAAATGTTCATATCGTTTTGTGCCCCTATGTAAGAATTGTGTAGATATTTTATTGAGTATTTTGTTATTGTTTATATTGTGGGTTGAATGTATACTGTATAATAGGTTAAGGGTAAACGCCTCTGTATATCGTTTGTGATAATAAATCTAATAAAAAAAATGGCCAGAGTCGTGGGCTGGTAAATTTTTGACTCTGGTTCAAACCTAGCTTAAGTAGACAATAATTTAACTTTTTAAATATTTTTATACAGGGTAGAACACCCACAGAACGAAAATTAAAGACATATTCATTATCACTTTTTATTTTAATAGGAAAGTATAGAAAAATAACTTGGAAATTAGTGGAGAGGTTCCGTGAAATTTACGGAAAGTCCATTTCTGAAAATCAATGTGTCCGTAATTTAACGGAGAGTTTACAGATACTTCTGGATAATTTTTTACCAGCACTTTTCCGTAAAATGAAGGAAATTTTTTTAAAGAGTATATCTATAGCAATTACTAAATTGTTACGTTTGAATGGGAACTATATAAAAGAAAACATAAAACAAATAAACTCATTAAAAATAATTGATCCCCATGAAGGAATCACGCGAGTACAACGAAGATTGTCACACAGTATCGTCATAGCCCGACACGTGTCCTATTTGCGTTGAATGTGGTTCACTTACGCGGATGTGGCACTAGGGAGCATACATGTCCCCCTATCATTAATATCTGCAAGACACTAAGTATGGCCTTAGTAACAGCGTGAGCCACAGAACATAGTTCAGAAAACAAGCAGCATACTCCGACGGCGCATTCGATAATCCTTGCCAAGCTGGATGAGTTTGAGAAAGGTTGCTTTGTCGGCCTCCGAGATAAAGGTTGGACGTTTCGGCGCATTGCTTGCCACTTGAACCATTTGGCATATACTGTGAGTCGGTGTTGGACGCCGTGGGAACAGGAGGGTACACGAACCCGTCGATAATGGTCGAGTCCATCCCAGCGGACCACCAGCAAGGATAGTTTCATCGTGCGGCAAACTGATAGCACTCCACAGGCGTCGCTGCGCAACATCTAGGGACATGACATGGCAGCTGGGGATACGCCTGGGTCCACCAGTGCCATAACAGACGGCTAGCAGCCGTCGCGGCTTCCCTTACATCTCCCATTACGACATGAGCGTCATGGCCATGAACGGGCAGCAGTTTGCGGATTAATGACGAGTGGTGTTCGGCGACGAATCACGGTTCCGTCTGGATACAGAAGTCCGCCAAATTCGAATCTGGAGACTTCCAGGTCAGCAGCGCAATCCACGCTTCATGCTTCATTGTAGAATGGCACACCGCCCCGACAAGAGTTGTCATGCTGGGGTGTGCCATTTCCTACTATTCCCGCACCCCAGTGGTAGTGATTGAAGAAACCTTGACAGTGTGGCGATACAGCCAATAAATTTTGCGCCAACGTGATCTCCCCTTTCTGAATCAATTTGATAACTCCATTATCCAGCAGGATAATGCCTGGCTTCACGCAGCGCGGATATCTCTGACCTGCCTTAGTGATATCAACATGCTTCCTTGGCCAGCACGATAATCAGACCTGTAGCCCATCGAAAATGTTTGGGATCAGGTTGGACGGCAAGTTCGGCCAGTGGCAACTACCGTGGATTTGGAGACTCAGTTGCACCAGCTGTAACAGGATCTTCCTCAGCAGAACATACTACGCCTGTATGCATCCATGCCCTATCAGTCTATGATTTAAATAATCTAACATTATGCTCAAAAAGGTTCTTGCAATTTGTTATTCGGTAATCGAACATATTATGTTTCTTTACTATGAGGTGGCGACCCAAATAACTATGCTATCCAAAGAATTCTACTGCAGTGGAATAATATTGTGAAATGTGTCGAAATATACAGTGTGTTTATCGTCTTACGTGCACTGAGGTCCAGTAGTTCAAGTACATATTTAATTCTTTGTATATGATTTCCAATTTTTGTACGAGGGAAAAAGAAAAAATCAATGTAAGAGAATGCCAACCTCTTCGAGAAGAATGCTGAGTGCGACTACCACCTCGCCATCACATCTAAATATAAAGGTAATATGTATTTTAACAATAAATCACGTACTGACAACTGAGAAATTCAGGCACCGTTATTTACCATATAAATGTAAAATCTGATAAAAATTAACCCTGCTGCGTGAGCTGAGCAGCTTAATTGCGGAGAAAGAAGCAAGTTCAAAGATAAAAATCATCGGCTCTCAAGAACTCGCTGTTAAGAGCCGCCCAAATCTCTTCACTCACTCAGGAAAAATAAGCGACATGCTTCACCTAAAGTTTTTTCTTCACGACAAAAAACTCGCGAAGAGACTAAGATCTATGCACCGTATTATTCGCTCATAAAACAATGAAAAAAATTTTAATACACAATAATAAACTACTTCTCCACCATTATTACATAAAAATATTAATATTTTATTTTTTTTAAATCGTACCAGAACACATTTTAATAACACTTTACATGTAAACTATTTCTTACTAGTCTTTGCCAACGCAACAATCTTCTCACCGATTTTATTTCATATTGATTACGAACAAACGTTATCATTTAGAGGTAATACACAAGTAAAAATTCGGCTCTCATGACCTCGATATTAAGAGCCATCCAAATCTCTCCACCCACTCCTACAAGTAAAAGATTCGTTTAATCAGAGTTAGAATACATCAATGTTAAAAACAGTATGAAATGTTAGTTGTATATGATTTGTTTAAAACACAGACATATATGTTAAACCTGGGGTGATTTTTAAAATGTTTATTTCGAATAGATGTGAAGTAACCGTGAATGGAGTATATATGAGGTGCGCGATTCTTGAATTATCGTGCAATTTTTGCCCAAAGTCTGAATTTACACTAAAGCAATTGCAATATCAAGGCAATAGGCGATTGCTTTAGTTGGTTGTAAAACCAATAGTTGTCACGAAAAGATAAGGAGTATCATAGGAAGGTTAGCCTGAAAGCACCAGATGTTCTCTGATATGACCGATCAACTGAGGTTATGCTCGTGGTGGCAGTGTTCGAAGCTCCACGGAGGATGTCCGGAAATGAATACCCCGTTCCCGACGAAGTACGTACATAAGGAGCTACGACAACCACCTGTTCACTTTAGGACAAGTAAAAATTAATCTGTCCGACTGCACCACGTGTTTTTCTGAAAGTTGACGATCTCGGTTCAATGTCGAAGGTGCACTGAGAAAAAGGTTTTGTTGAATCAAACAAGATTTGTTTAGTGCAACCAAATTATTTGCTTGTATAGGGGCAATGAAATATTTTTTTTGCTGAAACCATAGAAAAAGTACTGCCCCTGCCTGCATATTTTATAATCGACGCACTTGGTGACATAAGTCCAGAAAAGTTGGAAATGATGGATGGAAAATTGTTCCATTTTTTAACATGAAGTTAAAAGGGTTAGGTAACCATTTGTAACAACTTAAGTTATTTCCTTCGCTTCGTACTATTTTTAATGTCTAAATGTAAAAGAGAACAGATTTGTGAAATATTTACTTTTTTTTTAAATAAATTCTAAGTTTCACTTGATCGACGTATGCATCAAGTGATGATGCTCATGGCCATGTTAATTTTACATAAGGCAGAAGAATACACAACGTGTAGCAAGTAGATCTTAAGCAAGGCTTTCAAAAGTGCTCATTTTACCGTGAACAGTCTTTACACATGATTGTCCTCCTCTCCTCTATGAAGCCACGAGTTTGAGTTCCGTAGAACCAATATGGTATTTGATGCAGTAAAAACTATTGTCTCAGTGTCTATAGTAATCATATCTAAAATCTTTACAAATAAATTAAATTGAAGTGTCTATCTATTATTTAAAAACTGATACCATTATCTAAGTGTAATATGCTATTTAAACGATGATTAAGCATAAATAACTATTTTTAAAATTTTGTCTGTCTGTCTGTCCGGATGTTTGTCCAGAATAGGCTCTGAAACGGCTGAATCGATTTTGATAAACTTTTCAGATATAATAAAGTGTATTTCTATTTAAAATCTGTTCATCATTTCATCTCGATATCTCAAATTGTTATGAAGTAAATTATTATTTTTTAAATATAATTCTCTTAAGGTCACATATCTTATTTATTTTCCTTTCAAAGGATTATTGTCAAAAACATTGCTGAAACAACAATAGTTTTTTAAATAATCATTGAAATAATAGGCATCATAGAAAAAGATAAAATAGTTTTTTCTGGAAAAATATAGTAAAATAACATATTATCAAACAACCAACACTGATGCGACACTATGTCCGATAATAAAGAAACAATCTTTCAAATCAATTAAATAGGTATGTATTTCAATAACTCCATAAAACCTGAGTGAAGCGATGGCGAGCAGTACTATAATTCCATAAAACCCGAACGAAGAGATATTTATATTTTAAACATAAAACCTGAGCGAGGTGATGGTCGGCTGTAGTTAAATAACTCCATATAAACTAAGCGAAGCGAAATTTCTATTTTAAACATATGTAAATAAATACTAAAATCCACGCGAACGAAGTCGCAGGCACTGCATTAATTTCCATCTAAACATACAAAGACATTTACAAATCCTATTTGGTTAGTATTTAAAACGTTAAAATTTATCTTTTTGTTTTGATTATATAAATTATTACGTATAAATTTCGATTGACACTATTCACGCCTTATTTCAATATTTTCTATTTCTGTTTTTAAAATGTGTAAACACATCCTAAATTTCACTCGAACGAAGTCGCGGGAACAGCTAGTTTTTAATAAGAAGCCTTCTTGAAATACACAAGTAGGTTTCCTTTTTTTTTTTCTACTGTGGAAGAAAAATAAGACAAAGACTTGTTTGAGAGATTCAAAAGGACAGGTTCTGCCAGACCACCGACTTGAAAATTCTTTTCCTCGAAATTGTTTTGAAGCGAGATTATGTGGCACTGTGGTTGAGGCTGGGGTATGTTACTACAACGTATTTTTAAGGGACAGTGCTCGCGAATCTGTACACAGAAGAGAAAAAAAAACAGAATTATTTTTCACTTGTGCGCGATCGTAGTTGACTGTAATTCTCCAAAGAATATGCAGTAGTTCGAAGGAACGAACCTTCGTAAATTGCAGGAATTTTGATTGCCACTAGTCTTTCAATGACAGTGTCGTGAAAGTCAGGGGCATTATTGCAACTCAATTTGTTCATCTCTCATAGTAATTCCAGGTAACTCTAACGTAGACGTATGAAGCTGTTTTCTTGTATTGCGAGAGCTAATTGCGTCTCCTCGGCCAACTGCCTTCTTCCTACAATATGGGTAGTTTTAACTGCTTCTTTCCTCTTTACTGATTGTAATTTTAAAGGTAGTTCATTCATCACGTGAGAACACGAATAAAGGAAGTAGTTAACGTCAAAAAACGAAATAGAAAAATACACTTTTCTTAAAATGGCTAACAGTTCACCTCGACAACGGGAAGTCATACTAAAACTTATGAAGAGTTCACAGGTGTGTTTTCAATCTCTAAGCATTCTCACCGCAAATGTTTTCTATTTTCACATCATTATACGTAAGTTCAGTGATTAGCAGTACATCGTTGTATGAAGTTGTGTTTGATTACTGGCTCGTTTAGCTTCTAGCCTAAAGAAAGCCTTATAAGATCACTTTCCTATCTGTGTTTTAGTGTGTATAGGCGGTTTACGGTAAACGGAGCACTTTCGAAAGCCCTGCTGAATATCTACTTGTATGCCCGTTGTGTATTTTTTCCGCCTTATATAAAATTAACATTGCCATGGGCCTCATCACTTTGTTCATGTGTCGGTCAAGTGAAACTGCGAAATTATGTGAAAAGTAAATATCTAACAAATCTGCTCATTTTTAAACTTCGATGGGTTAAAAAATAAATGGAAAAGCGAAAGAAACAATTTAAGTTATCACAAATGGTTACCTAACACTTTTTGTTAGACGTTAAGGAATGGAACTACTTCCCATCTATCGTTACCAACTTAACTGGGCGCATGTCCCTCAGGGCGTCCGTTGGAATATATGCAGGTAAGGACAGTGATTTTTTGTAAGGTTGATTTCAAAAGTACTCACTTTATCGGGAACAGCCTATATGTGTGGGTGTGTGACTGTGCGTGTGTGTGTGTGTCCCCCAGAGTTTCTGTTTTTGAACGCGTGAATTGAATTTCACCAAACTTGGTACCCATGTAGGCTTTAGTGATTAGTAACGACGCCTGATTTATATAGTTTTCGATTACGCCATTCTTTTACTCTCCAAATGGCGGCCATTTTTAAATGTAGGGCGATACACCATATACAGGGAACCATTAAACCGATTTAAACCATACTTTACACGCTTACAGAGCATCGCGCAAGCATAAAATTTTGAGATATATATGGTTGTTGGTTTGCCATTTCGGAAGTTAGTACCAAATAAAAAAAATGTTTTTACATAATAATCGAAAATGATTGAACCAATTCTCACCAAATTTGGCACATAAGTATTACTATGATAGACAATGTAAAAGTACGTGATTCAAACTGACTATGCACTTATTTACTAAATGGCGGCTATATAACTATTTTATGAATACAAGTACCTGGGGCACCCGCCCTTCATGGTTACCCATACCCGTAAACGAGCCTGTCTCACACAAACAGCGAAACACTGTTGCAAAAATTTAATGGAGCGGTTGCTGTCGGAGGGGATACTATTCCCGGTAGAGCCATGCTACCTCTCGTCCACTGCCATTTGCCTGCCCGTATGTAATCACCATGTCGGCATGTTCATGATTGGAATACCGGGCCACCGTCCCACAGCGCTGCACCACACTTAAGGTTTTTCTACTCTGGTTTGGGAAGCTCAATTCTTTTAGGTTGGTAACTAAACATTTTCGCCACTAGGTAAGAGCTAGTGTCGCATTTGTACCAGATTTTCTCTCTTTTCTACGTTAAAAAAATAATCGCAATAATCATAAATAAAGTATAAAATGACTACGCAACTAAATAAAATAATTCTCTTGTATTATTCACGTAGCTTAAAGTTTGAATTATAGGTGACCTCTTTGAAAGACTGCTAACTTAGTGGCGGGAATTTTCCCTATGCCAAACTCTGCCATAAGAAAACTAGGTTTGTGCCTAACCTGAATAGAATAAACCTTAACTACGCTACACACGTCCACTCCAGGGTAAGTAGGCAACGGCAGTGAAGCATACGCGTACGCCTAATGTTTAGAGACCCGAGAATTTCGCGGGTTAATTTCTAAACAACGCTCCACAACTAACCCCTCACATAATCCAGACTTCGCATTCATGTAGCGGTAAGCTGGTTTTTTATGTTGTAATTCTCTGTAGTCAGGTAGAAGTAAATCAGTAAGCGTTTATTTACGAAGTGGATTGAGCACACTTGTTCTCAGCTCTAGATGATTTATTGAAGCCAGGGTCCAACCCGAACCCTTGGAATCCATTTCTTCTTGCTGTTGGCATAACTTGTGTATAATATCGTCAACAGTGCTTTCTATTGCATCTACACTATACTCACAGCTGCGTTAAAGGTATTAAAGGCGCTAGTACAATATTCGTCATCATGGAGCCCTGGTTTCGTACAGCTACACTCTAACCACAATTTAAATTTCACACCACCATTTTTTTGACGCGAAATTCGAATTAACGTCTTTCTCGGTCGGACACTAGGCGGGGGTCTGCGCTCCATAGCGCGCGGGACGAAAACACGTTCTGTGGCAACACCCATAGCTCAGTCAGTTCCCTGCTCTCCAGAGTGACACATGTGCCGTTCGATGGCTTAAGGTTGCGCAGACCATCTGGTGACCAAACCATTCGGTGCCATTAAAATTAGTGTTCAAAATTGTGATTCTGTGTCGGACCATCGGAATAAAACCTTGAATAACACGTTTTATTGTTCCGAATTCGGGAAAAATATGTAGCCTGATAGTTTCTCTATCTCCGTGTACTTTATTCATGTTATTTATTTAAAAAACATGGAAGAGGCAGCTCTGAGAAGTTAAAACTTGTCACCAACTTGAGAACAAATTCCAAAAATACATTAAGAAAGCCTAAAATAGAACGAGTCCAACCACCCAGCAGCATGGAGAGGAGCCTCATGCATCGATGAGGCAAAAAGAACAGCAGACCGAGGCTCGGGTGATGGAAGACCAGCCCAGCCCTAGTGTGTCCGGAACGAGCGGCCTACCGAAGTGTCAGGCAAGTCCGGCGTCTAGCACCTCGCGAGTGCGTCCCAAGAGGCCTGCAAAGAAGCTTTGAGTCCAACGATACCAGGCACGAGATACCCAGGAAACTCGGGAAAAGTTCCCCAGCTCAGCAACTCCAAAGGCTTCTCTTATCCGTCCAAACCAGCCCACCTGCCTCTGCTGACTTAAGCTCTTACCGACTAGTACTTGATTTCCGACCTCCATGCACATAGAATTTCACGGAATATCTAGCGGTAGGAGTCACAACTCCTACCCACCAAATTTGTTTCCCACCTCATCAATAAGTACGTTTATCATATCAAGATTCATACTTGACAGGAACAAGTAAACATCTTTTGATGTAATTATTGACATAGTAGATGAACCATATTATTTAAAAAAAAACCCTGACTGCAGATCGCTTCAGAAAAATACCATTAACATTAGATTTCGGTTCGCAGAGCCCTGGCGTAGGTTGTGTTGTACAATCAACTGACGTTGGTGCAGGTCGCTTCTCCAAGTTCGTTGAGGTCAAAGGCAGGCCTTCGTATTCACAATTCATGTTCGTTGTATGGCGAGAGAGCCCATCCAAATCGATGGTTTCAGAATGACAACTGCCATTTTTGTATATAAAATCAATTCTTTTTATAGTAAAGAGCCCAGCTTCTGGTGACAGTAGACATCCTGTCATTTATTTTAAATGTATAAGATGTGGCAGAACTCTGAGAAAACTCAGATACTCGTTCGCTTCAGAAGAAACATGCAGACACCTACATAAAAATATACAATTTTATATGCTTATGCGCATATATAGGCTATACATAAAAATTAATTTTTATACCACAAAAAACAGGGCTCAGCTTTGTCGGAGACGAAGATGAAGATGAAGGTTTCACCACCATCTTCTCAAGGTCTCAAGGTCTCTTCGAGGTCTCAAGAAACCTCGAAAACCGAGGTGGTCGGATGCTGAATCCTATTCCTTGATTCCTGCATCCGAACCGGCCAAACATATCTACTTACGTAAAGTCAACAATTCGCTTTGGGTGTCGGAAAATAGATCGGCTATATAGTCAATGAAATAAAGATGTGAGGATTCAGTCGCCTCCTGATTGTCGTACCAGGAAGTGGATGTGATCTGCCATCTTTACGGCTATCGAACCCTAAGTGTCACACATATCCAACTTGGTTTTATCGCATTAGGTATTTAATTTTGTTCCCAATGTTTTATTTATTTATTTATTTATTTATTTATTTTTTTAGATTTTTTGGGTTTTTTAAATTTTATACGTTTATAGCCATTGGAGTTAAGTTCAAGGTCACTCACATCCACCATGTCTGTCGGGGCCATTAGTGTAATATATTCCTAGATTTTTAAGAATCGTTTCGAATCTTTATTATCATTTATAGATTTGGCTAGTTCAAAGTTATTGGGGTCACGGTGGGCACCAACATCAATCATGGGGTCGGAGTCAGTAATGTAGTATGTTCCTCGAGATTTACGAATATTGAATTTTTTACAATATTTTTCTCATTTTTTGAGTTCAAGGTCGTTGGGGTCGAGATGAAGGCCGACCACATACCACACTGTAGTCATAATCGTCAAATTAATTTTTCCCTCGATTTTTAGATTTTTTTTTCGATTTTTTTCTCCACTTTTCTCGCTTTTTGTTTTTGGTTGGTGGGGGGGAGGGTTGTTTGGATGCTTGTGGTGGGGTGGGATGAGGAGAGATTGGGTTGATGATTTCGGTGTGTGGGGGGGGGGCAGGGGATAGCTGATGGGGGCGCAGGATGTTGGTTGGAACTGCTGATCCGTCAGATCCACTGGACATGGCTCGGGGCCTCGAATCTGCTTTTACTGCTCTGAGGACTAAGAGGCTCATTCCGCTAGGAGTTCCAAATACGTTTGTTCCTCTAAGGACTTTTTGGCTCTCGCACCGAGGAGCTTCGTACCCACTTTGTTCATCTGAGAACTCTATCGGGATATTTTCCATTTTTTTAAAATATTTATTGAAAAAAGTGACTTTTTGACAAGATCAACCATTTATGAAGTGATTTTTGGGACGAAACAGGTCATTTTGTCGAAAATATGGCCACCCCAGGTCACCGAGCACCACATTCATCTTTGACGTTAGCCGAGTTGACAGGCGAGGTCCACATCCAATTCCTAGAACCCTGCGCCAGAAGGAGCGTTATCATACTACTTACCATGTTTGGCATTTGTTCGTTTGCTTGTAAAAATACACGAAGCGAAACATACAAGCAATAGAATTTGAAATTAAAGAACCTTCTTTCAAAATATTTGTTTTAATACTAATTGTTTAAACTAGCTACCAACTAATGCGTTACAGACTGGAATCCAATCATATATATTTTATTTTTTTATTTATCATAGACGCACAGTCTGTCTGAGCTGAAATGTCACGCGAACTCACTTGCTTGTTACTGCAGATAAAACTGAATTTTAAGCAGTAGGCTTACAGCAAATGCCGCTGAAAAGCAAAAGGGGAAAAGAGTTCTTGGAACAAAATATAAAGCACTGTTAATACATATTTATGTGATGTGGAATATTTGGTTGTAATTAACTGTTCTTGGTTGCGATAGGAAACAAGATATCCTTAACTAAACAAGAACGTATTTGATTTTAAGATGTAGTCGCGCAGAAACTGTTAATACACTGCTCCCAAAAGTTTAGCATGTCAGAATCCAGGATGTTATGTTGAATAAAAGTAGTTTACATTTAATGTTGTACGCCTAATATCACATATAGGGGAGGGGGGAGAGAGATTACTCGTGTACATCATCCCAGTATGAAACAAACAAAAGTCATAAACTGAAAAACAATTTAAGAAAGGAATCTCATCAGTTTCAATAAAAAAGGTAATCTCAGTTGCACTGACAAACTTCAATGACGTGTAGGACTTTCACGATTTCTGATACACACTTGTATCCAGCGAAGCATTGTCCCAATACTCACTTGCGGCTGTTTTTTCAGGCATGAAAAAAGTAGTCACGGGTAGTCGCAGGTAGTCGCAAGTAGTCACAAGTAGTCACAGATAGTCATAGGTGGACGGGTAGTCGCACGTAGTCGCTAGTAGTCGCAGGTAGTCGCAGGTAATCGCAGGTGATCGCGGGTAGTCGCAAGTTGTCGCAAGTTGTCACGGGTAGTCGCAGATAGTCGTAGGTAGTCACGGGTAGTCGCACGTAGTCGCGTGTAACCGCAGGTATTCGCGGGTAGTCGCAGGTAGTCACAGGTAGCTACAAATAGTCTCAAGTAGTCGTGGGTAGTCGCAGGTAGTCGCAGGTAGTGTCATGGGTAGTTGCAGGTAGCCGTGGGTAGTCGGAAGTAGTCACGGGTAGTCGGAAGTAGTCACATGTAGTCGCAAGTTGTCGCAAGTAGTCGCAGGTAGTCGCAGGTAGTCACGGGAAGGCACGAGTAATCGCAGGTAGTCATGGGTAGTTATGGGTAGTCGCAGGTAGTGACGGGTAGTCGCATATACAGGTATGTATTTCAATAACTCCATAAAACTTGAGCGAAGCGATGGCGGGCTAATAGTCATAAACTAACTATGACCGATCTCGCTGGCTGCGCACAACCTGTCTGTTTTTCAACATTGAACTGCTTTACTGCCAACACGTCTTGCAACAGCGACGTGGATGGAATTTGAGGTTCGAAAACTGTTTGGTAAACAAGTACTTTGAGATGTTTTTATACTTCCTCTAACCAATTTGTAATGCAGTTTGGTTAAATTAAAATTCATAAAAGTAATTCATTCATATAACAGTACGTGTCGTTTAAAAATGAAGATATAAACAAATAAGTTGATCACTTTTGACCGTCTTTAGTCGATAGCTTGCACTGAGTGCGGTGCTAGTGTTATTCTGGACTATGATTGGCCCATGAGACCGGAACGTCGACAATCGGTCAGCAACAGATCAGCACCCTGCTTGTGATTGGCTAAATTATTTGCGTCACAAAGTCGCGAGCCAATGGAATGTATATTCGTAAAGCGCATGCGTTCGTTAAGTGCGGGAAACCTATAAACAATTCCGATTTTAAACAACTGTATATTGAAACGAGCAGGCCTACTCTGCTGTTGATGTAGTATTAAATATATACTCCTTAAAAAGCCCATTAGCAAAAAAAATATGATACTCAACTTCTATGCAATCAAATAAAAATACACGAGTTACAATTTCTTGAATTCTAAACTACGTAAAAGAAAAAAGACGCGTAGATATACATCGCATGTGTTTAAGAAAGTAAACAATCAACATATACATAATCAGGCTGTGTTCCAAATGGCCAGCATTCACACTCCCTCCTTATGGAACTATCGTCACTCGCACTTTTCCTAATAATCGATATGGTCTGCAATCGATTGTTATTCTGCATAAACATAATAATATTTACTTAGAAATCAATTAATTAATATTTATATTTCAATTAACAATGGATTGGTTAGTAGGGAAGATTACGAGTATGATAGTAATGTATAAAGAGAGTCAGATATAAATTTTATTTGAAATCGACAGTTTGAGCTTGGAATTTTAACACCGTTTATTCTAAACTAATGAATTAATAATTTCCGAATTTATATATATATATATATATAAAATATTTACTGAAATTGTTCCTGTGCCATTCTACTGTTTTCAGTAATGCAGTATTGCTTTATAAATTCTTAAATTATAACGCGTAACCCAAAATAGGCTTAAAATATATTTGTTTACGAAAATCACACGAAGGAGAATGAAATTAAGGCTGTTTATTAATTTTTCCTGATGTTAGAAAACAAACAAAAGAATGGCGGTAGTTGCGAGCACGAATAGAGCATGCATGTGCACACACTCGTAAACAAACATGCGCTCTCGCACTCGCTCAACATTTCGAACAGCACTCTCTGACGTCATTGCCGCGTACGAGTGCACGAGAGTGCACATTTATTGCTATTTGTAACACAGCCTCAATATTCGCTTAACGAATGTAAATAATAATAAAAATATCGGCGGTCGTTCTGCCACGTATTTCGGGCCACGAAAACTAGGCTCACCAGCTGACCATCAGCATTTCACTGTGACATGTAGCAAGTGAGGGATCGGCAGATGATCGACACGTTGTAGAAGGGCCTTTAACCGTGAATAGCTTACATATGCTGTTCAAGGTAAATTGAGCACTTTTGTTCGCCCTGCTTAAGATCTACTTGTATACTACGTTGTGCATTCCTCCGCCTTATATAAAATTAACAATGCTATGGGCCTAATCACTTTATTCATCCTTCGGTCAAATGAAACTGTGAAATTATTAAGAAAGTAAATACTTTACAGACCTGCTCGTTTTTACACTTCGAACATTAAAAAAAACCGGAAAGCGATATAAATAATTTAAGTTATCACAAATAGATAACTAACACTTTTTGTTCGACGTTAAGATATGGAACTACTTTCCCCTCCATCGTTACAAACTTTACTGGGCGTATGTCACGCAGCGCGTCCGTTAAGATATATGCAGGTAGGGGCAGTAACATTTTTCTATGGTTGATTTCAAATGTGCTCACTCTATCGTGAACAAACTTTAGTTGCGTTCGAAACGAGGTTTACATCAAGAGAGTCATAACCTCAAATCCTCGCCACGCTTGTTGGAGCTGTCGGCACAAAAGCCGTACGATGTCGGAGCACGAGAGAGCGGCCCCTGCGCACCTCGCTCGAGCACTTCACGATGTCGGGGGGTCGGTCGTGAAGAGACGCGCCGCACCGTGTGTAGGTACTGGCGTGACTGCTATAATCGCTGGACATCTGCGCGCGATAACAATCCCCGGCTGTGCTGTGCTTCCTTGCGTGTCGTGATTTGCAGCGGGCACTCGCACGCGTGGTTTGTTGTGCGTGGGGAAGGCGCGTGAGTCATGATTACCGCCAGCAGGGGAGCTTCCCATGGAGCCGCGAGCCGCCGCACCTCACCTCACACATGGGCGCCACTGTCGCACACACCACGGGCCAGCAAGCTTAAGGCTCTTACACAATTGAAAACTTTGACATTTGACTTTTCGTGTGCTTTCCGACATGTTGTTTCTTATGGAGCTTTACACAATGGAACTGTCAAAGGTCTTGACTTTACGATTTCGAAAAGTTGAAACTTAAAGTCAAAGTCAAGCAGCCATTTTGCCGAGAATCTAACAGAGGTTGTGTGGAAAGTGCGTTATTTTACTATAGGGAAATTTTAATCTCGGTATATTAAACAAAGCTCGTCTTAAATTAAATAAATGGCAAACAAATATAATGTGAAGAAGAAATATATGAATTGACATATTTTAATAAAGTAAACAAATGAGTTTTTTAAAAATAAACTTTAAATATAAATTTTATGCCTATATTTATAAAAAGGCGCTTAGAAAGCATTCCTGTATAATATAATAACTATCCACATAACAAGATACACATTTTTACGAAGCTTGCAGAACCGATGTTCAATTGTCTGAACTCTGACTTTACAATATTGTATTGTGTATTGGTGGTTTCGTCAGAGGAAAGGAAACGTAAAGTCAAATGCTAAAGTTTTCTATTGTGTAAGAAGCTTTAGGCCGGCTTACGATCAGGGCTGTAGTGGAGCCGGAGCGCACCGGAACGGCGTTCCGGTACTGCTTTGTAAGATTTTTGTTCTTTTCCTCTATTTCTAAAAACATAAAAAAAACGGGAACTGTCTTCCCTCAAGAGTTCTGTTTCTCCAAGTGGCAGCCGTAAAATGTATCAAGCTACTAAAGCTTTCGCTTCCTTCTTTCATCTATAATTTGAGAAATGCACGTGGTTTGCGGCAAAGGTATTGTTTTACTTTCCCTCCTACGTTTATATTGTCTCTGCTCTTTCTAAGCCCGCGACAAGGTCAGATGCCGACAGGCTGGTGTTTAGCAGAAAGAGGGGAGGAGGGGGAGAATTGCCGGAGGGTCGGAAAGTCCTAGATTCAAAATGTCAATCGGCTTCTTACACAATCAACTCAAATGTCTGTTAAATAATGGTGGCCGCTACGTCTTATTCTCCACACAATTCCCCCCCTCCCGAAACGCTTCTATCGCTGAAAGAGCGCCTAAACCTAAGCCTATCCCCCTCCTCCCTTGCCCTTACGCAATATATCATTATCCTTATCTTGCCGTCGGATATTTATATTGGAGCGTTCCGGGACTGCCGAATTTACGACTACGCCCTTGACTTAACAATTCGCACGTTTAGTTAAGGCGGGTCCGTCCCTGTCGAATTATTATTTAAATTTTTCCGCCAAATACCCACTGCACACAACAGTATACAACAATGTCGGACTCTAAAACGCAATGCAAAATAATAATAAACTGAGGGAGAAAGGGGTTCCGTACACCTCTGTGTATACGAGGATGACGTTGCGACAGCTGTAGTATAGGCTGTTCACGGTAAAATGAGCACTTTTGATAGCCTTGCTTAGAATCTACTTGTATGCTCGTTGCGTTTTCTTCCGCCTTATGTCAAATTAACACTACCATAGGCCTTATCATTGTATTCGTGCGCCAGTCGAGTGAAACAGTGAAATTATTAGAAAAGTAAATATTTTACAAATCTGCTCATTTTTTCACTTAGCTGCATAAAAAAAAAAAAACAGAAAGTGAAAGAAACAATTTAAGTTACACAAATGGTTTTCTAACAATTTTTATTCGACGTTAAGATATGGAACTACTTTCCCTCCAATGTTACCAACTTTACTGGACACATGTCACGCAGTGCGCCCGTTAAAATAAATGTAGGTGGGAGCAGTGACTTTTTTTCTAAGGTTGATTTAAAAAGTGCTCACTTTATCATGAACAGTCTTTACCTGTAACGAATTTTCTGCGTAGAGTGCAAACCCTAGCTGCACAGTCAGGTACATCCAAATCGAGTACTGAAGTGGTATGCTTACTGAAAATCAGAATTATTGTCCCTTAACCAGTGTGAGAACTGGAAATTAGCGTATCTTATAAAGTGACGACTGGAGGAAGTCTGGCGAGTTACTTTTGCCCGGCCACGTCCAGACTGTTAGTATGAATATACATACTTGATCTTACCAATCTTAAGTAACGTGTACCATTTGTACACCCAGCAAACAGTCTGGTAGTAAGAATACTTAAGGACAGAATAAACACATACACAAACAAGAACACTAGGAGAAAAACTTTCTACTACTACGAAATGACAACAATTGGCGACTGTGTGTGAAAAATGTTTAGGAGGTTAAATTAAGCTTTGGATAAATTGAATTTTCCCACGAAAACAAAACAATTAATCCTGATGGCAATACAAATTAACAGAAAAGTTGTGGCTCCGAAAATATTAACTATATAAATGCAATATCCCTGTGTAGTAAACAAAAGGTTTGAAATCGAGATATATTTCCTCTAACCAATTTGTAATACGGTTTGATTGACAAAAGCATTTTTTGGTATAAAAGTGATTGTCTTTTTAAAATAAAGATATAAACAAATACGTTCATTAGTGTTGACCATGTGATTTTGGCAGTTCTATTGGTGGGGGTTAAGTCAATGTTGGGTACATGCGCAGGAGAAGAAGAATCGGTCTATAGCCTATGGTATAGCACTGATGTCGTAAGTGTATCGGATTTCTCAGTTTCCAATGCAAACAAATGGGGTATTTGCAATTTTCATTAAATAAATATAACTGTGTAAAATCTTGCGATTTGTATTTTGTTACAACCTACATAAAGAAGAAATTTAGTTCTTCTCACAAAAGTGGAAATTTAATGAATTGCGTTTGACATGTTTTTTAATATTCTGTTATAAAACCGAATTAATCAAAACGTCTTATTATAAAAATACTTTATTTAAATGCGATGCATAAAAATTCAATTTTGATGAGAAGTATGATTATTTTTCCCTTAAATACCTATGTTATATTTGTAGGTACTAAAATAAGTGTGTGTACGAAAGCTCGCTGTCAAACACAATAGCATCCTTTTTATACAGTTTACGATAGTAGACACCATTGGAGGGGCTGCGCAATATTTTGCAAAATAAAATGACCACTACATTATTTGGCAAACGAAAGAATATATCACAATTCCGACTAGGCGCAAACTTTCACACATAAATAGACAGAATTTCATCAAATACAGCCAGCTTAAAAGCGACTTCTTTGGAACACCAGCGCAACTTGTGACGGAAACTTCCGCTGTACCAAACTCTCCCATAAATGATGTTCTCTTCTCAACCTGAGTAGGTTAAACTATTTGTCACTAGCAATGGTAGCGCTATACAATAGCCTTCCGATATACGTCAAGCAATATTGATATCAGTGCGATGTATCGTTTCCATTATGACTTGAAAATCGATGACCATATAACTTAAATATTGCTATTGTTGTGTTAATAATACCAATACACGTAATAAAATTTACTAAAATGTCAAAAAAAAGAAAAACTCTATATTACATCTCAAATATTGCAATATTGCAAAATAACAAATCTCACGATATAGAACATTTGAAATATTGTATTGTGGTAGTACTGAAAACATTTCTATATCGCAAAATATAATAATAATCTTAATGAACTGCTTCATTGATCCAAATATGTCCTTGAAACTGAATAGCATTGGGGTAGTTTAATGCATAAAGATTATTGAAATCTTTGTTCATTGTCTGCGCAGGTTAAAGCAAACAATGAGCTGAGCTACACTTCGTAAAAAATTTTGAAATTTAGTTGAACGAAAGCAAAATAACAACTTCAAAACAATCAAGCAGATGGTTAAACCACAAAATTCTCCACTTATAGACAGATCGAATAGAAAAAAAAACCTGAATGTGGATGGCCCTATCAACAAAACCAAACAAAAATATTTTATGAATGATAACGATACATTAAAGATAATTGAGGGAAAAGAGTCCTGATTTGAATCCCATAAAGAACCCATGGAGTGAACGGTACGACAAAGTGCGCGCCATGCTTGTAAATCCAGACTATTTAAATAAGGCATTACAGGTGGCATGGAGGGACAATTCTTCTGCGTACTCTCAAATGCTGGCTGAAAGTACACCAAAATGTATACAGGTGGTTGTTGACTGAAAAGGATTTGCTACCAGGTATTAGACGTGTGGTTTAGGCGTGTGGTTCCAGTAAAAATTCACACAGTTGTTGCCATTGTGTCCGAATATTAAAGTGAGACTGTATATATTCAGTGTAATGAGTAATTAATAATCACGTGAAGTATTTGAAGTTATATAGCTGCATTTTTTTGGACTATTGGTTGTGGGACTTCATAAATAAGGAATATGTTATTTTCGTTACACAATATGTTTAAATACAGTTTATACTGTAATGTAGAGTGTAATGTAACAAACAAAATTTTAATAGAAAGCGTACGTGAGTGTCCTTTTGCCCAGCTTACACTGCAGAACACACGAGGAGAAGTACAACCCAACAGATATGTGACCACCAATACAACTTACCAACTTTAATTTATGTATTATTACCAGGCAGATACGTACTACTTCAACGTGTCACCATCTGCAAGACAACTTGCTAAACAGAAAAATACCCAGCACCTAACTACATACGAATTTCGGTAAATTAGGATAGTGGCAGCTCTGATTGTTTCAGCATTTTAATATGATGTAAGAAACAAAGTTTGCAAATATTGTAATTAGCGAGCAGATAAGACATTACAATAGAACTAAGCATGTCTCTTTCGTACAGGCTCTTCGTGGCAAAAAAAATTGTGCAAACTAAATAAAAAAAATTAAATACAATTGTGGTGGAGGATAAAACGTTAATTAACAAGAGCTGCACGTGGTTTTAACTGATTCAGATTTATCTGAGAATTAAAATTTTGATTGTCGTAGACAGTAGTTATCCGAAGTAGTAATGTCAAAAATTTAATTGTAGACATCCCCGCAGCTGTAGTAGTTCCTCTTCTACATCGAGCTAGTTCCTAAATATTAATATTAAGGACTTATACGTGCTTCAGTACAGTCTTTGCACATTCACTTTACAAGATCGCGGAAGGCGAAACATAACTAATATTTAACACTGTTGTCGTCCGAAATCACGCCTCTTCTTTGCTTGAAAATATTATCACGTCTTCGCACCATCGTGCTTGCCTGGATTTGTACATATACGGACTCGTGTGTCAATCAATTAATGCGAATTCCTAGCTGTACGATCATCTTAGTTCACCACAGTCCTAGCGAAGAATCCAATTTTGCCTTGAAACTGCCTAGAACAATTTAAAACGTTCTCAGAGAACGTAAAAATTTTCGACAAACTTATTTTAAAATAAAAAATTCTCACAGGCTAGCTTTACCAGTTCTGATTTTTACAAAATATCTTTCTATTAAGTATAAAAAAACGAGACTGAAAGTTCAGCTAACTGATAAAATTCTAACCTACATTAAAAACAATGTAAAAAAAAATTAATTAATTCGTGCGCATTAAGTTATGGTTTTTAGGTTAGTTAAACAAATTTATACTCTCAAATTATACTTCTGTTATCTTAAAAATAAACCAGTAAAATAATAAAATAAAATTAAAATGTCATATGGTAGACTACATATCTATTTTTGAAGAATTTCCAGGTGTCCGAATATTAAAATGAGTCATTATGTCAGAATTGCACGACGCGTCAACCTTCAATGTAAGTAACATACTGACAGTTACGTGCAATCCTTTCCTTTGGAAATATTCGGTTGCTTGCGTGGATTGATAAGCAAATTAATTTTGGGTATACAGTGGAGATGTTTTTGTCAGTATTCGTATGTGTTCAATTAGTTATTGTGTACAAGCATAGTGCTGTAAATTTTTTTTTTCATTATTTCTACGTCAGGAAAGCATAAAGGAATTAAACGAAAGCAATTTCAATTTGTCGTTAGTTTCACATTACCAGTTAGAAATTATTAAATACAATGGCGGATATTTTAGTACAGCTTAATCAAGCATAAAAGTACTTTTTCAGATTTGGCGAAACTTTAATAAGTGTTTTTGCATTATGAATAGCTGAAAGCCTCGCATATATGTTAAAATAATATCCAGTGGTTTTGACAGGATATAAGACAATCTCAAAACTTTTTATTAAAAACGAAAACATTCATATGCACAAATATCGTGAACTTCGAACACATCAAATATTTATGTACAGAGAACGCAAATAGTGAAATTAAAAGTATTACATGTACGATTTATCTAATCTAATCCAAGTCACCCACACAGTAATCGGGGAGATTCAACAACTTGAAAGCGTGTACTTTTATTCTATTTGAAGTACAGCCACTTTTCGAGCTTGAAAAAAGTTAACCCACGAGACACTTAAAACTCCTAGGAAATAAATACGATATGCAAAACGTTCATGACCCCGACGTGATTTGAACACGCAGCCTTCTGATCTGGAGTCAGACGCGCTACCGTTGCGCCACGGAGTCAACTGTTAAGACTAAGTAAACATAATAATAATAATACCTACCACTAATTTTTTTTACTATTTTTTATGTTGGCTGTTACATAGATGTAGGCCTATGCTAAGAATTTATAAAAAGTTAAAGCTATAGTGTTTTCCGCTATTTAAGAAAATAATACATAGTTTTAAAATAATCATATTTAATTTGAATATATATTATGTTCGGACAAGGATTTTAATGGTCCCTCAAGATCATTTACTTTAATATTTCAGTTGGCACTTTGGCGTTTTTTTATGAGGAAGGACTAAAACTGTTGCCATAACAAGTAATCCATTTAACAAGCATAAAAAAAACATGATATCTTGTTACCGTATTGTCTCTTATAGCTAGGAAAAGAACCCAATAAACTAGAGAAATAGGCACTTAGCACAGAACTATGGGTTAAAACGAGATTGAGTTTACTGACACGACTGTTCACCGGATTAATGCGGTTTATTGAAAAACATGATATCTTGTTACCGTATTGTCTCTTATAGCTAGGAAAAGAACCCAATAAACTAGAGAAATAGGCACTTAGCACAGAACTATGGGTAAAACGAGATTGAGTTTACTGACACGACTGTTCACCGGATTAATGCGGTTTATTGAAAACTTAAACATTATGCAGTAGACTCAAAGATGTAATTCATACAACAGCGATGTAAAGTGCTTAGTTTCAGCCAATAGAAACGCATATTAAAAGTGTAATATTTGAAATGAAAATGGAATTAAATATTTTATTAGACGTATTTTGGTTTTGGCATTTGTTTTTAGCTTCAGGAATTGTTAATATGTTTTATAAGTTATTTTACGAAATTAGAATTTTGAAAAATGGGTTAATTTACGTAAAAATGGAATTCTGTGATTGGCCAAACTTATGAGCTGGCAACTGTTATTCCTAGTTTTCTAAGTTGTATAACGTTAAACTTATTTTTAAGAAGAAATAAATTATAATTAGGCTTAGGTTTAAGCCAAGACTTCGGAAAATTCCCTCAGCCCAAAATACTGCTTAAATATTCAGCTGTGTAAACCGTGTACAATTACAAATACACTGCACTTTGAAGAGTACGGTAAAATTACTTCTGCCGAATCAGCAAGCTGGTTCCTGACGCGAAAACAAGTGAAAGTGATCCATTTAATTCGAATCCAAAACCTCTAGGTTTTGACCAACATGTCTACGAAACTCGGCAAACAATGGCTATTTCATTAATTTCGTCTCTTCGCAAGTCACGCCGAAACAACACATAATGAAATATTTTCACGCATATTTAAGATGCACAATTCTGTCACATATTAGTAACTAACTAGGTTAGGTTTAATACAACACGTATTTTTCTCGTGAAGAAAAATTAACAGTCTAGAAACTGGCAGTCACGAATTCCTCTACTTTTTCTATGTCTGATTTTGCCAAATTTCCAAGTCGTCACCGTCCCACCATCACGTATGGAATATTATACTAATAATTCCTAAAACATTAAAATTGCGTTTCAATTGTAAATCATGAATTCAAACTGCGTTATTTTATACTCAAGTGTGAAATCTGATAATATAATAGGAAATAAGTAACTATTATTAGTGTCGTGTAAGAAGTGATGAGAAATCTGACAAATGCAAAACACACTGAAGTGAAAAACAGCGGGGATCAAAATTAGTTATATCCTCCGCATTTACAACAATCTTTCGCCCTGAAAAAGAAACAGTATAGAAGTTTAGTACTTAAGCTGTATACTTTGCTATAATAAGACCATGATATAAACGATATATTTAATAAGCAACAAAGTAATTTATTTCCACCAGCGTCACAGGAGAACGGAAATATTAATCTTTTATTTTATTTTGTAGTTTTCAAAGACATTTTATTTTGAAATTAATTATAATTAATTTTTAATTCTTGTTGGTTTCTTTTGCCCTTTTATTATAATTCAGGTTACAATTTTGCTGGTTTTCGATGTTAGGTTTTTCAGTGTGTTTTTTTTTCTTCCGTATGTACCGAAAGTACGTTGGGTTTTCAGTCTAGTTTAAACACAGAAAGCCCGATATTAAAACATTTCTGGTTGGACATTCGAGCTGAGCGGACGTAGCCAATCCCTGGCGCCAGCATAATCTAGGTTGGTTTAATTGGCCCCAGAAGTTTAAGTAAGTCGTAGGCATGTCGCGCTGGGCTTCAGATTTTGAATGTTTAATTCATGTGCCGCCTAGCGCCGAGCGCTATGTTACGCCACGCCATTGACTTCGAGTACGAAGTGACGCCATTTGATTTATAGAGCCGGAGAGCCTCACTCGGGCTGATAAAGTTGCTTGAACATTACGTTCAACATCCTACTAAAGGATTTCAATCAATTTAAAAATTAATGCATATTTATTCATAATTATTATTTGGTTCACTCCATTGGTCCTGTAATTTTTATTTAAAAAATCAGAGCCGGAGCATATAACTTTAATATACCCTTGTGGTATAGCATAAAAAGTAACTAAATTAAAAGGAATTACAGTATTCCAGGGACCTTTTACCGAAATTTTCGATTTTCCAAGAATTTATTAGTTTTTGCTTAAACTATAGTTCATGGATTGAGATGAATATCAGAACTATAGGGAATGAACTTGATTAACATTTATTAACCATCTAAAACGATTTATTAAGCACTTTCAATATTTTTTTTGGTTAAATTTTATTTCATCTTCGTTCCAGAATTTGCAAACTTTTGAGTTTTAATTAGATTTTTTTTTTGCTTTCCCCATATATACATCTTGTAAGGATGGTGGAATGTCTAAGTAACCACACTGTAAAAAATAATGGCAAAATTACCCAACAAGTGTAAGGTAATATTCGCAAACTTGTGAGGAAAACATAGTTCTCCTTATAGGTAAGGTAAAATTACCGCACTCTGGAATAAAATTCACGTACATTGTAGTGGAAAATCCCATACACTGATGGGAAAATTTCTTTTCGATGGCTGATCTCCTCGTCCATTTGTAAATATCTGATAATTGCATTTTATATAATTTTTACCCTAAAATTTATTTTAATTATTTAGTCATACAAGCTGTCCAACTTGGCTCTTTATATGCCAGGTTTAATTACCTCACTCTGGAGAGAAATTTATTTACTTAGCGGTGGAAAATCCCATAAATGGATGGGAAAATTACATTAAGACGCATGCTTCTCTTCATTCACCATTTTCTCAACAGCAAAGTGGGAGGACGGGCGGATGAAACAATTCTTTAATATTCACTATTACTGTCTCGCTGTCGTCGTGGTGTAACGAATAGCCCATCGGCCTGTCGTGAAAAGGACAATTTATTGTTCACGCCCACCCACCAGCAAGTGTCGAGTATTTTAGAGTTGAGTTTTCGGTTACAATTTGTCAGAGAATATGGATAGTTAAAAATTAATAGTGCTATTACTGCGGGGTTATTTTTAAATATAATTTCACTACACAATATACTTAATATTCTGTATTCCCTTACCTGAATGGGATTTTGCCTTACTTGTATGGAATTTGCCCCCACGTTTGTGAGGTACTTTTTCCGTACGGTTAGGGAATAGTACTTTACTGGTTATGTAAATTTACTCTACATTTATAAAGAAATTTTACCTTACATGTAGCGCTAACTAGCTTCCGTTACATGTAAGGGAATTTTATCTCGATTTTGTTACAGTGCAGACTGCAATTAGTTAAAATAATAAGAATTTGAATGTAACCCATTTCCAGCATTTTCAGTCAGCAATTATCCAAGATTTTGTTGGTCAAGAAAATTTGGTTATTATTCATGATTATGGTTTAAATTTTGAAACAAATCCAATAAGAAAATACACCATTTTGGCAACTTATTCACTGTATTTAAGAAGTAGATATAACTATTCTATAATTTAGTTTAGTTATCTTCTTCAAGTGAATGCTTTACAATTTGAAGTTGAAATTTATCTGTTCTACCAATACGTCTATGTCTTATCATGCAACACTTAACCTATTCTATCCTGAAATAAAGTTTAATACCCCTTTCCCTCACACAACCTACACGAAGTGCCAAACTGATTTCCACAGGCAACATCATCAAGGCCGTGAGCTGAGGAGGTACTACTGCAAGTATTTCCACAGCCAACATCATCAAGGCCGTGAGCTGCAGAGGTACTACTGCAAGTGTTTCCACAGGCAACATCATCAAGGCCGTGAGCTGCAGAGGTACTACTGCAAGTATTTCCACAGGCAACATCATCAAGGCCGTGAGCTGCAGAGGTACTACTGCAAGTATTTCCACAGGCAACATCATCAAGGCCGTGAGCTGCAGAGGTACTACTGCAAGTATTTCCACAGGCAACATCATCAAGGCCGTGAGCTGCAGAGGTAATACTGCAAGTATTTTCAAGTGTATTCGTTGCAGTGAGGTTGTAAGTAATAGGGGTCATTCCTACATTTGCCAAAACATCTACCTAACCATTACTCATATTACATACTATATATTGAAAACAAAATATTACAACTTCTTCGTGAGTCTCTGTCAGTAATCATTTGGTCAGTAGTTAGTAATAGTTTTTTTTTATTTCTTCCTATTTTCTCTTGTGTGTTTTTAGTAGCCTACGGAGACTGGCTATGGTAATTGTTCCTGAACTACAAACATTTTTTTGCAAGATACACATATGCTGGTAATATTCTATCAATTGGGGTGAGTTTGTGTGTTACTTTGCTTGCCCGTCTACTACAATTATTACAAAGTATACATGCTGTTCAGCATAATTCGCTTTCACATGATGGTAGCCACCCGAAAATACGGAGATGAGCGACAGTTTTATTGCGAATAGCACCCGAACCGATTTACTTAGACCTCTGCAAATATGTGTACTGCCCCTGTACATGAACATGCACATGTACAGAAAATTACTGTCGGCGTACGTAAGAAACAGGCAATGGAAAGAATGGTGGTTATCCACCCAGATGTATCCAGTCGCATTGTCGGCGAGTACCTACGACGTCACGTGTGTGCGCGCGTGTATGCGTATGCGTGCATGGTACCGCATTTACTAATACACTACACGTACTTTCAGAAATCTGAGTAGATTTGGTCTCGTGCTGTTGGCAATAAACCAGTCGCTCACCTCCACCTTCACGTGCGTGTGCCATCATCAGAATGCGAGTTAGGCTAGACTGCGTGTGAATACTTTTCGTCTTTACTTATATGAGGAATCATTTGACGTGGTTTGTGTCGATGATTTTTGTGAACATCGTGTATATAAACAAGGAAAACATGTCAGTGGCGGCTCGTAATGGTCGCACTGTTTCACCTTCAGATAAAGATTGCATTTATTTACTTCATGGGTAATATTTATATGTGATTCATTATTCCCCGCCATAAATTCCAGGACGAAAATATTGGCTCACAGTGTGGCCTTGCACTGAGGGATGAGCGCTGGCGGATTACTCAGCTGGCAGCAACGATGACGCGCTAGTCGCTTTGCTTCAGCAGCGCGGGACTGGAAAGCGAAAACATAGATAAAGACGATTTCAAACATTTTTATTCATTTTCATATTTCACACCGCCCACAACGTAACGATAAACTGTTAACGTGCCGCGTCTATGTTACGGATATTATATTCAGAAAGATTTGAACTCACTATACAGAAATGTGCTAATTTACAAAATTTAATGACTAATACATGGCACACCTGGGACTAGAATCCAGAGGCTCCCGCATAGTATGTAGATGGGCGCGCTAACCAATTACGTCACGTATGTCTGGTTGATACCTACACGACGCTGATCACTTCAGCCCTGGAAGAACCTCTTAAGACGGCCTGGTAACTACTCGTGTATACCATACTTGTTACTATTATGGAATGGTGTGTGATACATTATTATTGTTGTACATAATTTTAAATGACGCAGTAAGTAACATTCCCCTTTTAGAAATACACAGATTCTCTAATACTATTCAGTATGATTGGTATCATATTTTACCATCTTCAAGGAACTTGTTACAGCAACAAACGCAATGTTCCGTTTCAGTTGTTTCAGTGCTTACATTTTTAAAAATAAATTTTGGTACTATCAGTTATCATGATTAAGTAAAGATAATGCACCCTATTCCCAACACGTGTGACGTGTTGGGGACATATATATATATATATATATATATATATATATATATATATATATATATATATATATATATATATGTCCCCAACACGTCACACCTCAGTCGAGTGGCAGAGCTCAGAGGGTGGACATGTACCAGAGCTGCTCCCCAACCCACAAAAAGAAAGAAAGAACCTAATAAATTTTACCCTTACAACACTCTTGCACTAAACATACAAACAAATTTGATCGGATTGAAAACATTTAATCGGATAGAAATCGGATTAATTTTTTTATCAGATTAACCCTTTCCATCAATTTGATTAACCCTTTCAATCAATTTAATTAAACCTTTCAATAGATTTAATTAACCGCGTCTATCAATTTAATTAACCCTTTCAATCCATTTAAATCTTTGGTATCAATGAAGGCGGCATCCTTTGTCATCTGACCCCCCCCCCCCCCCCGCGGGTCATACTACTACTAATGAAAGACTGATAGACTAATGACTAGTTGTGCAGGGGTCGGGATACCGGAATGAAATTGTGAGTGGTACGTAAATACCTATGCATCTCAGACACGATTGAGGACCGACCCCATCCGCCTCTTTGCTTTCAATGCAGTTTGTTCTCTATGACTTTATATATATATATATATATATATATATATATATATATATATATATATTTTATATATATGGTGAGTTTTGAGAAAGAGCGGCATAAGTGTTATTTTTTTGGGTTGGTAGTAATATTTCTCGTAGACGGTGGTGGCAGATAGGCGAATTTGAAGGATACTATTATTCCGGATGAATAACAGCGCTGACGTAATACACGAAATACGTTTCAAACTAGTTCTACGTATGAATAAATAACACGAGAGAGAATTTTTTAACTACGTGAATAACCTGGTGTCGTAAAGAAAATTAACGATCTACATATTTTAACGGAATTACCTCACATGAATGTTCGTGAGTTGTGCAAGAAGACATCGGCAAGAAAACCAGTCATAAATGCGTGCTAAGCGACAGTTTTGTGCAACATAGCTTTTCCTGAGATATTTTTGTGGAATTACCTCACATGAATGTTTGTGAGTCGTGCAAGAAGACAGCGGAAAGAAAACCAGTCATAAATGCGAGCTAAGCGACAGTGTTGTGCAACATAGCTTGTCTCGATGTTTGTACGCGACATTCGATGCTTCAAACAATGAAACAGTAAACGTATGTGAAATTACTATAATTAGAGATAACTGTAAAAGAGAAATGCATAATTCCTTTGTTAATAATTAAAATAAACCCTATTCTATGTGAGACGTTAAATAGTTATAATATTTGTCTTTTATTATCGATACACATAAATGAATTTCCGGCTGTCGTACGCGTTTGCGAATACCGAATATCACACTTTACCGGAATATATGCCTATATTCACCAGCAAATAAAGCCAATGAACATTAATGAAACAATCGGCGCATGTTGCAGATGTAATTATTGTATGCGCACATCAAGAATGCTTCTCTTGCAACTAGCTGCTGTCTGCTTGAAAAACCACGTCCTATCTAACTGGGCCAATTTCTACGCTGCCAAATCAAATCCTTACATAGGTTTCTTACTATCTACTGTAACCGGCAGACGTCTGTGCATGGCTGAGTGGGCGAAGCGTGTTAAACAGAGCAACAAGAGGGAGGGGGAGGGTGGAAGAGATGCGCACGCAGGTCTGGCCGTACTATCGGCTATTCCACAAACATCAGTTACGGCGGGTTCATGTATATGTAAGTCAATGGAGGACGAAGGACATTCACAGAGATACAAGAAATGTATCCTAAGTTTACAAAATTGCACTTACTTACTATGATATTTATATCAAATTACATATCATAAAATAACTATACAACTGGAATACTACTTAGTTTTTAACACTCGGTGCAATTTCGCATATATAAGTATATAAGTATAACAAAACGGTAATTTAAGGCCAGTGCCTTTCTTTTGATACTATAGAAAAGGTTTTGTATCTTTATTTGCACAAAGTCGCGAAAATGAATGTTTTTACTCATAGTGGACTGACCCGCACTATAAATAATGCATAGGATACACACAGTGTTTATAAAACAAGAAATAAAATAATAAAATTACAACCTACAGCATAATGTTCATCTACTTCACAAATTCCACCCAATTAATCTGCGTGTAAGCATTCTTGCCATGCTAAACGGTAGTTTATGTGAAATTGTGGTCTACATATGCCTGGGTGTTCAAATTAAAAAGCTCACCAAAATAACAGTAAACATTTAGATGTTATATAAAAAGGTGTTAATTATCTTGTCGGTTTATGCATTGTTTCTAGAACTTCGATTCACGTGCAAATTAATGCCACCTGTACAGATGTTTTTCCAAATAATGTTAGCTTCAGCAGACGGCGTATCCAATATTAAAATATTGTTGTAGCATTTATGATACAGTTATTTGTACTAATGTAATAGACCGTAATAAACGTCTGTTTATAATTTATGCCACTAAATGTTATTCCAAATGCAATGTTCATTAAGAGAAAATATTTTCTTGATTATGAAACAAAGAATGTGAAAATGAGTAATCCTATTTGAAAAGCATTAAAAACTAAAACATTAACAGTTCAAAATGATATGCCTGTCAAATTATTAGACAAACAGATTAGTAAATTAGTTTGTTGTTGTTGAAGTTAAGGACACACGTATTTATTCAAGAGTATGTAGGGCTAATTTCTAATTGTAACGTATTTATTTAAATATAATATAAAATTTAATGTTTGTATTATATTTGTGGTATAAATAAATTTATGTTTGTAAGTATGTTATATATTAATTTATATTCTCAATTTACAAATGTGACTGAAATACAAGTTTGACTGTAATGTTAAATATCTATATATTGCAAGCCCATGTAGTAGTTTAATGTATTCAGTACAAGAAAAATCAAGTATACTTTTGGTTACTAGTTTTCAAGGTTTTACTTCTAAAAGTACCATAAAATGCACACACATTTCCAGAATTACAGCACTAAAGTTTTTATTCCGTGACAACTTTTTCTCGTATTTTTCCTATTGGAAGTGACATTTCCCATGAAAGGTTGACTCCTACGGACTAGCATAAATTATACCCTTGCTCTACCCGGGTCTCGAAACCAGAACCCCTTACGATCAACACTCAACCGACTGCGCCACAGGGGGCAGCCAATAGGTCAACCAGAACACTGTCAGTGGTTATAAGAATTTATTTTAAGTGAACTAAAATCAGCTTATTTCATTGGAGATAATTTTTAAGGTACAATTTAAGTAATATATTAATAAATTGTTCCACATTGTACCTATAATTCACTGCCGCTTTGGTTGATATTCGCTTGCCTATATTTGCACTAAATTAAATGCAGAAACTGCAAGCAAAAATTTTGAACATTGTTTTAAAACATTTATAGTTCAGGTTAACCTTCATACATCACTCTTTTCTTTGGAATAAAAAAATCGAAAATAAAAATATATCTTTATTCTTTTCTCAGTTGTATTCGGTGTTTTTCTCTATCAGTGACTGTTCTAAATATCCCTTGATCATTTAATAGAACATTATTATAATTTAAAATGTTTTAAATTTATTATTCATTACTAGAATAAATTTATTCGCTGCCCCGTATTGTGATTAATGAATTCAACAAGAGACACAATTCAAGAATTCTATGTCATCAAAAATAGTGTGCCAACAATGGATATGTTACGAAATTACATTCAGAATTGGTTAGACTGATGACAGCTCTGTATGAATTTATGTGTTACTATTTGCACGATTTTTGGATTTTTTTGGAAGTAAAACTACTACGCTGTAAAATGTGTTCAAATTGGCTTAGCATTGTGCCGTCTCAAGCCCCTCAATGTTTGCAAATTTTGTGAACAAATAGTATCTTGAGTAATTCATTCCCGTTGAGATATTTCTTACGCTGAGCTGTAAACCTTCAGATCAAATATTTATATCCTCCACTCACCCCATTTTAATGGTGAAAGATATGATGAAAATGTGGAAAAGGAGCAAGTAATCTGTTGATGCATCAAACCACAGAAAGCATTCCTTCTCCATCGTTGTTACTTTTATATAACATGATTTTAATTTGATTTAATATTTGAACATAAAAATTGGACTCAATAAAAGAAAAGCAATTGAATACCATCGAACAATACACGCAGAAGGTAAATAAATCCTCCAGCACACACTGTCACAAGAGAACTGCTACCTGTTGTCGCCAGTAAAAAGTCTCCTTGTCCGGTTTTGCATTTACTGTTACTCAAGACAAAATACCGAATGTTTTTATGTCCACACGCTAATACTGCCGGGATGCAGTCTTGCAGCTCAGCTAAACACCGGACCGTGCCGAGCCGCAGTCTACAGAGTTAAGAGGGGACTCGCGTGCACAAAAGTTTGCAGGTACCAGTAGATAAGCCTATATTGGTAGCAATTTTGGATGACAATCGCTACCTCAAATATAATGCTTATAATAGCATCTCTGAGAAATTGTTCATCCTATTTGGCGTCAGCGGAAGTAATGGGAACGTCAAAAAGCTGTATATAATTATATTTCTAATGTAGTTACCATAAGTACTGAATTTTGATGTATTTCTTCAAGTAAATCTACGAACGATATAATGACTTGATAGTAGTATACAAACGAGCAACCTAAGAGGGGGCTGGAGTTGCGGACAAGAGAACTAGGCAACCGCCATCTTTGATGATGTTATGCGGGAAAAATTTCCCGTTTTTTCCCAAAAAAATTCCCAATTTCCTTCACACCCACAGTGGCCATCTTGAATCACAACCGCCTGCTCTGTCAATCCAATGCCAGAGTGTTGGGACCCTTTCACCTAGCATCCTGGTGGGTGCCGAGTCTCATGCTCTGTCATTCCTTTTGGGATCTGTTGACCTAGCATCGTAGAGTGGTGCCGAATACCAGCATCGGCTTACACACTCGCTAGACCTAAGCACACATATAAGCATAGTTGACTGTAATTTCCGAACTGCATAGGATATAACTGTCAAATTCATAACATAGGCAACACCTCCGATAATCGTATGGCCAAGTATACCCCATGTCTATTTACAAACATAGTTGGCTGTAATTTCCAAACTGCATAAGATATAGTTGCTAAATTCATAACACAGGCAACATCTACGATGACAAGAAGGGTAGCAGGGTCAAGTATTCCCTACATCTACTTATAAGTATAGACAGCTGTAATTTCTGAACTCTGTAAGATAAGGTCGCCAAATTCATAAAATAGGCATCATTCACGACGACGAGAAGGGTCACAAGACCAAGTATAATCATGTCTACTAATAAGCATAGGTGCCTGTAATTCCCATAACATGTAAGGTATAGTTTTCAAATTCAAACAGGCACCACCCCTAGCAACGAGAATTGTAGAATGCCCTAGTATATCCATATGTCTGCTTATAAGCCCCATAGGCTGTAATTTCCATAACATGTAAGATATAGTTGTGAAATTCCAATACAGGCTTCAACCTCAACAATGAGAAATGTCGAAGGGCTGAGTATATGCTTTGTTTAATTATAAGCATAGTTGGCTGTAAGTACCAAACCATGTAAGTTATAGTTGCTTAATTCGTGACATAGGCACAATCCATGAAGACGAGAAGGTTCGCAGGTACAAGTATACCCTACGTCTACTGATAAGCATAACGGACTGTAATTTTTTTTATGTGTAAGATATGATTGCCAAATTCATAACATAGACATCACCCATGACAACAAGGAGGGTCGCAGGGTCAAATATACTCAGTGTCTACTTATAACCATAGTTAGATGTAATATCCGAACCTCATAAGTAGTGATAGGAAAATTTCGCGAGTTCAATGACCTGTAGGCTAGACTCCTGAGTCCTCTGCTCACTGGAGCCTCAGCTGTGTGTTCATTGGCTGTTACCCCGCACCTGGTGGTTATGGGATTCGCAAGGTATTTCCTTACAAGTCTGATATTGGCTCAGAGGCATGCAGGGTGGGTCTAGTAAACTTTGATCCAATTCCAAAGGTGATTTCACTGTATATGTGTTTGATGTCTATTTTGTCCCGAAATGAATTCGTGAAATTTTCCTATCCCTACTAGTAAACTTTGTCGAAGGGTCGAGCATAACCATATGTCTACTTATAAGCCCAATGGGCTGTAATTTCCATAACATGTAAGATAAAGTTGTGAAATTCTAACACGGGCTTCAACCCCGACAATGAGAAGTTTCGAAGGGCCTAGTATACGCTATGTTTAATTGTACCTAAGCACAGTTGGATGTAAGTACCGAACCACGCAAGTTAAAGTTGCCAAATTCATGGCATAGGCACAATCCACGACGGCGAGAAGGTTCGCAGGTACAAGTATTACTTATGTCTACTTATAAGCATAGTTGGCTGTTATTTCCATACTATGTAAGATATAGCTGTCAAATTCATAACACAGGCCTGATCCCTTATGACGAGAACGGTCGCAGAGCCAAGAAAAGGGCAACTCTCACACAAAATAACATGTCTGTGTTTTACTGTTCATATTCGTGTTTTATACACATCTGTGTTTGCACGGTTATGAGAAGATACATGTAACAAAAGTAAACAGCATCAGATTATTTGATGGTCGGTTTGAGTATTTAGCGTGCCTCTCCAATGCCACAGAGTTTCTTCCTGATTGTCCATGTGTTTGTAGCCCTGAACTTCGTCACGTGATCAGTTGAGAACCTTATTGCCTTTTCGGACACACCTTATGGTCTCCTCCCTTTTTAAACACATGTCCTCTGACAACACACACATTTCGCAAACCATGGGTCCCCATTCAACTCTCAGCATGCGTACCTTTTATGTCACAGGCGTATACAACCGATTTAATACACGTTATTGTGTAGTGATGTCTCGCCAGAGCCAGAAGGTTTAAGGAAGTGAAACGTCATTCTGTATTGATGTCTCGCCACATCCAATCGGTTCGGGAGAGAGTCATAGGTAGGCCTTATTGAGACGGCAGGTTTATCAGCCGCTGAAGCAGGCCGACGTTACGGTCGGTGTTCCAGAGAGCACTGTGAGCCGATGGGTATGACAGTTCCGGGACATGGGTGACGCGATGCGTCATGGAGGAACGGGATCATGGAGGGTGTCGACTGCAGCCGATGACAAACGTCTTATTACCTAGGCACAGCTAAAACGTGCCACGCACTTTCCTGGTATCTCGAGTACTGCTCTTAGGCGCTTGACGGTGGCGGGATTGAGATCCCAGCGTGCTTCAAGGAAACAAAGGCTCACCGATGAGCACAGGATTGATCGACTCGCGTTTGCCGATGAAAACATTGACAGTGACTGGTCAGATGTTGTCTTCTCCGACGAGTGTGTGTTTTCCTCAGCTGTGTGTCTTCAGACCTCGTGTTACCCGACACAATCCGGAATATGTGGACGAGTGCTCGCGCTATGGTCATACATCCGTTGCATGTTGGGGATTGATGAGTACACACAGGATAGGCATGTTGCGCAGAACCTATGATCGAGGTCCGAGTACATGTGGCCTCATTGCCAGGCAGTATTAGCATATTATATAGAATATTATGATTCCCTCAGTGAGAGTTTTAGTATACCAATGGTGTGCTGCACTTTCAGCAGGACCATTCTCCGATACACACTTCTCAGATGGTTCAAAAATGGTTCGCAAGGCGAGACCAACAAGATCTCGTAGATTGGCCTCCTTACACTGCCGACTTGAATCCAATTGAGAATGTTTAGTCGGAGATGAAGCGTACGATGGCGGCAAACTGGCCTGATCCACAGCCAGCAAATAAAGATGCTCTCTGGAAGCTAGAAGCGGATGCCTGGGATTAAGTAGCTAGTAGCGAATGTTATGCTACTGCTCTGGTCGCCTCTCTACCATGATGACTGCGACAGGTGGTTGAGAATGAAGGATGCAGGTCCTCTTATTGAGGTTACACCATCGGCCCTTTTCAGGGCCAAATAAACACTCATGTAAAAAAGTGAAACAAAAAACCAATGGTACATCGCGTGGCATAATGATCACATTGACATACAAACTAAAAGTACGAGGTGGTTTCGAACTCGAAACAGAAGGCGTCAGAACCATACACGCGAGACCATATTTATTTGTTACATGTGTTTTTCATATGGATGCAAACATATGCTTACAAATGAAATACATTACATGATACTGTAACATTTTATACTACAACAAAACAAAATTATATAACCAGTAGGAATGAAATTCAAGGTCGTACTCCAGAAACCTAATGTGATTGTGTGAAGGGGAAATGCCATTTCTTCGGCAAGTTCGGCAACCATGCGCACCATGCTATTGGTAGACAGCTGTCGGCATGGACTGACAACATAATATCATTCCGTTTCAAGTTCAAGTCTGACCTCAACTGATATTTATTTGTCCAATTCTGTATTTCATTCCAGGTGTATTGAAATAACACTGAACTATTTCTCGAACTGTTATTCTTTACTACGCGATTCCACTCAGTCTGGTATTTTCACTCTGACGAATAAAGTTCTAATTCAAGTCCACGAATTGCCCTGAATTTTAAGAAAATGTGTGATTTCATTTTCAGTTCACTGCAGGGGAAAAATAAAGGAACCGTATCTCGAACTATATCTCGTACTTCCTTATGTTATTATAGTCCGACATTTTCGATTCAAGGTAGACAATTCCAAGACATGTTCACGGCCTACCATGAACTAAAATTATGTTCACAGTTACATTTCTAGTTCGTTGAAGCGTAGATATGAATTAACTGTATCTCGTACTTCCTTGTTTCATTCTAGACCTACATTTATAATTCGAAGTGGAAAATTCCAATATATGTTTACTACCTGCCTTGAACTTACATAGTGTTTCGTTTTTAATTTCCAGTTCAATAAAGAGGAAACACTAAAGAACTGTACCTCGAAATGTATTACGTACTTCTTTATTTCTTCCATTCCTACATTTTTAATGTGAGTATCAAAGGCCAGCTAATATTCACAGCATCATGCAAATATATGATACGTTCTAGTGCAAGATTCAGGAATTTTGATCGTGGAGTTAATTGGCCACGGCTCATGTTCGATCAATTCCTCTATACAACGGCCGTGGGGGCTAAGCGGTTAGACTTCTCGCCTCCCACCAAGGCGAACAGGGTTCAATCCCCGGCTGTGTAACTTATTTTCGCTTGTGGGAATCGTGCTGGTTGGTTTTCTCTGGAATAATCCCGTGTCCCCCGCCGCTGCGTTCCGACGCTGCTCAATTCTCAACTCATTTAGCCTTCATCGTTTCTCAAGAACTCTATGTTAAGAGCTTCTCAGATCTCTCAACTCAACTACAACGGCCATTTTTAATATTCTTAACCTTGAAAGGTGGCCATGGTCGTGACCCATCGATTATTTCCGCAAGCCGGCAACCATATGTGTTTTATACTCACAGGGTTTCCAAATTCAAAAACTGTGTTTACCAGGCGATTTTAATGTTCCTATTTACTCGACAGCGTACTTACATGTATAACATACATTATGTAGACATGCTATATACTGTTATTGATTATATATACTATGTTTATAATTGCAAGTATTTAGTATGGATGGAATTAATTTGTTTTCATTTAGAAGTGTGCTAACGTGTAAAACAAATGCGATGAGAACATTATGCTAACAATGCTTATTGAATTATAATTTTAATTAATTTGGTTTTGTTTTGATTAGAGAAACAAAGAACAGACAAACTGATTGATATATTCTGCCGCATACAGCTGCATAATGCACTTCAAACGTGTTGAATGATGTGACTAGTTGGATACAGAATGATAAAAGATCGCAAAGGGAAAGAAACTACTGGGGAAACGAGACAAACCATTGTTTCATTGCATTGTAAAAACTAATAATACCCTGAAATTCCTAACATTCTTGCACGATGTCGAGTAATATAGTGATTTAGAGAATCGAAAGCTTTAATAAACCGATCAAGATTAGGCCGCCTACAAAATCTGGCCGGCCGGGCTACACAGTAAGTGGATTTATTCACTTTGAATCATTTATGTACTATTTAATTAAGCCACTCATATCTCGCGAATCATCAATCCAATTTTAATGACTGGTAACTTCTTGGATTCCTCTTACAATTCTATACGAAATGAGATGTAAATGGATACGATTTAGAGAGTAGTTGTCTAAGAATTTAATCAAAATTCTCAAACACTTTGTAAAACAATGCCGATTTCACATACACATTACATAGACACTGGAAACACATTTCAATAGAAAGAGATCCTCCGAAAGTATAGTAATATGCAATCCTAATTGCACCTAGTGACAAAATGGAGACAAGAGAAAACGAAAATTAAATTATGGATGTCTGGTGGGAAACCTCTATGATGATAATCAAAAATGACCAAGAAAGATGCAAAAGTAAAGTCTTCTGCGTTATAAGCGAATATGCGAGAACAGTTTGTAAAACAAGTAACACCAAGAACAATAAAATTATTAACGAAGAGCACCGAGAAACTGGGTATAGGAACCTAGTAGTGTAGCCGAATATCGAACATTTTACTTATGATGGCAATGCATTTACATTTTTGTATGATATACTACATTTATATCTGTAAAGTGCAATTATAATTGTTTGTTCCTAGAGTATATAGAATATTCTCCACACAAATTTACCTTGCAGTGGCATAAAACTGAGACTGGAATTGAACAGTGATTACATCTTTTTGTCAAGCCTTCACTTTGAGCCCAGTGCTACACTCAAAATTTGGATCAGTGGTAAACCATTTTTTCGCAATGAAATTCAACCACTCGAATAAGTGCAAATGGCTTCACTTAAAATCAGTGGATAACCACTGATTGTTTCAGTGGAAAACTTTCACTTATTGAAGTAGTGACGTGAAACAATTTCACTGAGTGAATAAGTGACGGCCGAATGCAGTAGCGCAATAAATATTGATTTTATTGAATTTAGCCAAACAAAAGTACGTGGAATAATCATACTTACGATAGTTTAGTATTTATTTTGCGAGATTTACCGTAATTTAAAGAAGTAAAAACAATATCGGAGGTGGTCGAGATTGAACACATACACCATTTCCATTTCGCTTTTAGGCCGTTACCTTGCCATCTGTTACGAAGTTAAGTTAAAAATGAGAGTAAAGTATAGGTCTTATACTACTCATCTAAATCGTGAAGATTTAAATTGCTTGCCCTTACTGTTCGTATGTTGTTTTATTGTTACTGTTAGTATTGTTAAAACGAATACTATGTATGAATGCACTCTCTTCGCCACATTATATGCAATATAAAACCTTCAAACACAGCGCTGTAGTGATAACATGTAAACGAAATGAAAGACTTAAAAACCTAATGAAAGGCTGAATGTCAATATTACCTCGTTACAAGGTGTTCTGAAAGAAGAAACACCTTTTAGACAGTACTTTGTATTGGGTTTATTAGTGTATTCGTTGTTATTTCACTTGATACACATTGTTAAACGGGAATTTTTAAACGTTGTTTGATGACCATTTTTACACGTTGTTTAACTGATCCAGCAGTCAAAAAAGAAACAAAAAAAAACAGTGAAAAAAAAAAACATGAATCAGTGTAAAAGTCACTGAATCAATACGTGAGTAAATCTGGCATGTTTTCACTGATACATCAGTTAAATTTACTGAAGAGACTGTTAAATCAGTCAGGTACTGCTGACTGCTTGTAACAGTGACATTCTCCCTGATTCAGATTTAGAGTGTATTGCAGCGTTTTGGTGGTATAGGCTATTCACTGAAAAATGAGCAATTCTGAATGCTCTACTTCAGATCTACTTGTATGTACGTTGTGTATTGTTCCGCCTTATGTAATATTAACATTGCCATGAGTCCCTTCACTTTATTCATGCATCGGTCAAGTAAACACTGAAATTATAAGAAAAAAAATTATATTTTACCAATATCCTCATATTAACACTTCGATGCATTAAAAAAACAGAAAGCGAAAGAAATAATTTAAATTATCAAAAATTGTTACGTAACACTTTTTATTCGATTTTAAGATATGGAATTACTCACCAGAAAACACAGGCCAGAATTGGGCCGGTAAAAAGCTAGTCGACAAACTATGGCCAGCTGATACCAGCCCGCTCTCTTACGCCGGAAGCGTCCCGATTTAAATAGGGACTGGTGGCTAAATGTTGGCCCACAGTGTCGGGCCTGCAAAGGCTGGATGTCGCTACGATGCCGGGTTTTTGACGGCTGGATATCGTTACGATGCCGGGCCTGCAATGGCTGGATGTCGTTACGATGCCGGGCCTGCAACAGCTGGATGTCGCTCCGATGCTGGACCTGCGATGGTTAGATGTTGCTACGATGACGGGCCTGCGACGGCTGAATGTCGTTGCGGGCCTGCAGCAGCATGATGTCCACAAATAAGCAGTATAACAATGAAAAAAGAGATTTTAGTAATAGTAATTTCCTTTTTACATATTTTCATTTCATTGACATATCAACACATTATGTGATATGAAAATTGTTTACCTGCCGAGTGTGGGAAACGAACCTAAGACTCTTAAGTTGACAGTCCAGCATGCTAACCTATACACCATGGGGTTAGTTGCTGATATTGTCCAGTAATTAAAAATATATAATGACACATATTACTATAAAGGAATGTATATATTTCATGACAATATAACAAATACCTTTAAAACGCAGATTATTTAGAAACTATTTCTTCAGAGGCTTGCAAACAAAATCGTGTTTGTTAGTTTTTAGTATATCTCCCATGGGATATCACGTGACACATATAAAACCAGGAAAAAAAATGTTAACGGTTAACACACGGTCTCAAAAAAGACATAATGTCATTAACAGCTACATAACATCTTGCCTATTCTAATCACTTTCCAAAAGTTTGTCGGCAAAAATACATCATATTTATATCTTTATTGTGATAAACAGCCTTGTCTCGAAAATATTACCGGGCCAGAATAAATAATATAATGGCCAGCTTACCGAAAAGTCAAAGATGCTTTATGAGAATCGCCTCAGAAACATTTTTAAGATGTTTGCAAACATGTTTGCTCTGCGATATCATGCCGACATATTTTCGATGATTTCTATCTGTTATCCTAAAAAATACAGCGGGCCATTGTCTTTTTCTAACGGCTTGCAATCTGTCCGAAAAAAGACATCACGCCGTTGTCACTTCTGGCACTGAAACGACAGTAGCCGACAGTACAGGTATCGGGCCGACACTTTGCCGACAGGTTGTGTTTGCTGGGTTTCCATTCATCGTTACCAACTTTATTGGACACATGTCACTCAGGGCGCCCGTTAAATTATATGCAGGTAGAGAAGTGGCTTTTTGTAAGGATGATTCCAAAAGTGCTCACTTTATCGTGAACAACCTTTAAAATTAATGGAGCCTCAAAGAACATCAGTATGCCTTCAATACCAGTTAAATATGCCCAGGCAGAGCGCCAGTGTAGCGAATCTGCAGCACGCCATTGCCAACCGCCGCAGCAGACATGGCTATGACGTGCTAGTATTGCAACGTTGCCGCGTTGACAGATGCCCTGGAGGTTGTTCGACTGAAGATGAGGTGGGAGGGGGGGGTCTAGAACGTTGAGCATCGTCCTCTGCTGTTGTTCCTATAGTTCTCAAGTGTCACGTCTCCTACGAATATTTCTGCCATAGAATTATTTTCGTCTCAAATAGGAGTGCAAAAAAAATGAAATTAAGGAATATGTGAACCTGTAAAAGAAATGACGAAGTTCAATAATAAAATTAATACCTTTTGCTGTGAGTAATTATGGTCTCCATTTAATACTGCGCTTTAAATTTTAACAACCATAATCACACAGTGTCAGAACAACAGAAAGTCATCAAATTATAGATACATGTAAACATGGTGACTATCTTTTGTGGTGTGAGTAAATTCAGTGCCTTCAAAAATAGTATATTTTAATTTCATGCAAAAGCCAACTTGTAAAGTATGGCATTGGAACAATAAAAGTAATGGTTAGTGAAATTTTGACACAATGAAACTAAACGTTGTTTAGAATCAATCGGATACAATGTAAGTTTAACCTGTGAACAACAAGTGAAGCACGTAAAGAAAAACTTATGTTTTATTATTTTAGAAAAACAGAGCTACCTGTAAAACGACACCTGCCATTGACAATATCCACCACAGTTCTCGTATGCCAGTATTCGAACCGTGCTCATGTATGTTCGAGATTCAGATGCAATGCTGTGGGACTTGCTGGTTCACTTACCACTAAACCACCACATCCCCTTCTTGAACAGCCTCAGAAAGAGCAGATAATAAGTTTGTAAAATATATTTCAATCTGGAAAATTACCTTGAATAAAATGATTAATTTAAATTTCTGAATCTTTATATAGTTGGAAAACATTTTTCCTACTAACCACTGAAATAATAATGCAAATTAGTATTGTAAACCCTTTTAGTTCCAGTCCAAAAACATTGAAAATTAAACTTTAAAATCTTAAATTTAAAATCTCAATGCTTTGTTAGAAAAGGAAATTAATTAGATAAACTTAATTTTGACTGCAATTGTTACTTTTTACGTATATTTTCAATAGGCCTAAGACAGATTTAAGCACTAGCAAAAAGAACACATTATATCCTGCAGATTTATGTTAACAATACTAATAACCAAAAGTAATGATAACTATTGTTTTTATAGACCATGACATAACACATGTTAAACTGAGGGCTACATTTAACATCTGACAAAAGCGTGATGTAAAACTGCTCAGTATTTTGTATTGTCAAGCAGTACCACAAACTGTCAATATAATATATTTGTCACCATTAAAATGCTCACTATTTTAGATATCGTAAACAAAGTGTTTGGGATAAAGGTACATGAAGTAAATGTGCGTATTGAGTAATCGACAATTACAAATTCATGCCGGCGACATACCGAGAAACACATTCACAAAATTTTACTGCGTATAAACTTCCTAAATAAGCTTTTATATGTATTTCGTTCCAAAGTGATAGCTGCTTACCAAATGTAGGTTAAAATCTAACTATTCACCTATAGCTAAACTTACAGTTATGTGCAGCTCTACTGATCCTTTATATTCGTTATTTGTCTATACCGTCTGCAATGAAATTAATTTCTCTAACCCTAGTCATGGAGGTATGTCACCACCTACAATTTCCGGCAATATACTATATATTCGTAGTAAAATTTATGCATTAGGGGATGTAATATTTAATCCTATAATGTATTGTCATGTTCTATACCTCCACAAAATAGGTCTGCATTCAAGAATACGATGAAATCGTAGCATTTCCTGCCTGCAGTTCGAAAGTAACCCTGTATCTGGAAGTCTGCCTAACAGTCTTTTTTCTTGCTCAATTTCAGTCTCCGTTCTTTTGCTACTGCAAGGCAAATGTTAAGATCCCATTCACTAGTGACAAATTAGAAAATTTACTCACAGATTTTTTAAAACACTAGAGTTCCCAAAGTCTGTTGTCTCCTACAATCCCTCAAGTACTTGCTGCTGCTAAATTTTGTCTGGAATAGAAGCGACTGTCGTAGAGGGTAGGTTTTTTTCGTTTGATTACATTCCTGAAAATTGACGCTGTTAGCCTGTACAACCGCGATATTGTACAGAATTCATTGTCTATATAATTTGTCTATAACTGAGCACAATTGCGTTGAGGAATTACTTGGCCTTGAAGATTTTCAATATTTTCTCTACATATAGTTTTCATACATTTCATAGTTGTCACAATCAAATGAGGTACACTATCGTTAGAGTCCTGGAAAAGTAAGTGTTATTGTTTTCAAAAATATGTGTTTTTTTTTTTTTTTTGGAAAAAAAGTGTTATTTTTGTCAAAAATAGCTGTTAATTTCTTGCTACAAAAATGTAGGTTCCTGCATGAGAATTGCTTCAATTTTTAATGTGCTCTTTATAAAAACATACATAATTTGAGATATGTCACTTTATTCGTAAAACCTGAAATTGGCAATGTTATTCCTTTTTATAAGCAGTGTTTTTTTATCAATTGTTATTTCCGTGCAAAAATTTCTAACTCCCAGAGAAATATACAGTTGCGGCTTTAATACAGACAACGGTTTATCAACAGACAATATTGAAAACAAGTTCAGATTTTATTTGTATTCTGCCTGTCACCTGGAACAACAAAGGGTCGCAATACACTGGCAAGGACATATTGTTTCATGAAAAGAATAATGTAAACAATTTATACACAACTATAAAAGCACTGTTAAAAAATAAAAAAAATAAAAGTGCCTTGTACGAACAGAAAAAATTTTTTAGAGAAATCTACCAATACGTTTTTGAACTATTGAAACTTTCAACAACAGATTTTTTCGTTAGGCCCGCTGACAAAACTTTCGTTTCTTCAAAAGTCTCATTTTTTCCGCATATATTTACAGATAATGTGTATGATAAAAATATAGTTCACTGGACGAATACAAGTTTAAAATACGTGATAAATTGATTTTCAAATATATTCTACGTAAGTAAATGCATATAAACACATTTTTCACCGCCGCATCGCTTGCTTTGTAAAAAATTAAGAATTGTTGGTTAAAACGTGATAATGTCAGGAACGATACGAATGTAAACAAGAGAAGTTGGTGTGAATTCCATAGATAACATGTGCTTGGTGGACGTGAACACTACAACGGCGTGTTTTCCTGATGAACAAACTTTTGCAGAGCTAAGAGTAGAATGTTCACTCAATGTGAAGCATCATCACTTGCGCTCATGTTATCTATGGTCGTAAATACACGTGATTGAAAGTAAACATATTTTTGTTTAAGGTGATAAATCGAAGAAATCTACTCGCCAATTTATGCATGCATTCGTATTCGAATATCCAAAAACACATCAAATACGTCTTAAGAAGCAACTGTGTGACGTAAAACAACATTAATTAGCAGAAATACTACAGGATTTTGTACAATTCGTGAATTACAGCTGAAATTCTCATAAATAGTAATTACTCGTTTTTTATGTCAAGATACGCGTTATTTTTCGCTTTATCGCATTTGCTAATTTTTCAGGTCTCTAACTATCGTGCATAGTTTTTATCTCGTTGTTGTACATACATGTCGTATTTTAGTTGTGAATATATCATTTCGATTAATATGTAACACTGAATCATCTGAAATGTATGAGAATCACGAGTTTCATAACAAGTTACTACAAAATGCCAAATCGTGACGTAGACATTAGTACAGAAGAAAAATTAAAATAATATATAGAACCTTTGATTTATCCATTTGAAGAAAATCAAAATACAATCTACATTGATGTTCGTTGTAGTAAGGTTTATTTTACTCCAAATTAACATACTCTGATCTAAAACTCGGTACTGCTTTTCATTTTCGTATATAGGAACTTAGTGTACTTACGCATCATTATAAAAATATGTAAATATATTATTTAGAGAAAAACTTTTAAACCAAGTAATGACTTTTCAAACATTTAAATCAAAGACAAATACACTTCACTATCAAGAAAAAACTCGAAACAAAACCAGAATTAACATTTGAATGCCATAAAACTGTTTATTATCTTCATTTACTCTGTCAAGCTTAAAACTCTAAAGTGGAGTATTGTGTGAATACCCGTATCAATGCTTAGGCAAGCTTGCATCGCTTATAAAAGTAATAAACGGATTTCCATACATAAAATTCTGCTTCCTGATGACACTTTATTCATATTCTGATACTGCCTTCATATGCAAGATGCTTATCCAAGTTCTCAATATTTTGCTATCATTACTTAAAATAAGTCGCTACAAACAAGTTATGCATTGGAATAAAATAATACTGTGTATAATGCACATAAATCGTCAGAAAAGTAAATATTATTTCCGAAACTTAAAATGGCAATCTTAGCTTACATAATATTAAAAAAAAAAATGCGAATACAATAATCTGTATTGTCCGTCGTGCTTGCTGAAAATATTTACGAGTAATAATAATGTTCCTTAAAGAATGTGGATATTTACCACATGTTTTTAAATACAACATTACAATACAATTCTTAAAGAATGTGGCAACATTCGTATAGGTATACTTTTAATTCGTATTAGTGGAAAGGCACTGATTCGCATGAAATTAAACTGCTCGAATCAGTGTATCCACATAGAATTGGTGGAAAACCACTTATTGTTCCACTGAAACAATTTCACTGATTGAATACATTAAAATCAACTGTGTGCAGGGAATTAAATATTGTTTATATTAAATTTAAGGACGTCATTAAAAAAAATTAACATATTTCCAACATTCGCTGTTTGTATTTTGGAATTTTACGCAATTTCGATACCGAAGTAACAGACATTTTAAGGTGTCCGGAATTTGAACATGAATCATCCAGCTTATAGACCATTACCTTACCAACGGTGTTACCAAGTGAACGTTGACGTCAGGAGGGAAAATATACAACATATTATAAGTATTTTTTGAAAATATATAGCTTTGAATTGCATACCATTTCTTTTCCGTTTAGTATCATTGGTAAAATTAGGATTGTTAAAGCCCTAATGTGTATATACAGTGACAATTACAAATATTCATACGTCATGTTCCTTTCACGACGTCTGTATAGTAAGTAATTATGTTGGCACACACGTATGCATCCAGCTGTATTTTGTATTCCATTTCATCAAATACAACAAATATAATACAGTCCTTATAAAATAAACAGAACAATATATTTCCTAAATGTAAATAAATGCACGTTTTCCGAATTAGAAATGTTCATACACCTTCGTACGAAGAACAAATGTTTTCGTACATCAATATAAAGAAAATTAATTCTCCATTTAATACTTAGCATGCCCTCACCTTTGTTTCAGAATGCTTCTCGAACGCGCTGGCATTGACTTTACTACCGCTTGTATGACACTGGGAGGGATACTGTTATACTCATGAAGGATTTTCTCCTTCAAGTCCCACCGCGGGCGTGAAATATTATGTTTTCGTAGCTTTACGTTTACGTATGTCCAAATATGTTCTATTGAATTTACGTTTGAGGGTTGGGGTTCAGTTTATATTAGACGAGGACAATTATACAGCAGCCATATTTGTGTTGTACAGGATTTATGCTTAGTACCATTATCCTGGTAAAATTTGTATGACTATATCAAGTTGTATGGCATTATGTCGCAAATTATGTTTAAACAGGTCAATGTATTTTTATTGATCCGACCGTCAATTTATAAACGTCAGTTCACCTATGCCACATGCACTCATGCACCCTCACACCATAACTGAACCCCCACCATGCTTGACGGTAGGACGAGAATGGTGGGGATGTATCTCTTTATTGGATTTTCTCCACACATTTGGCGGACTGTCATGACCGAAAACCTAGAATTTACTCTCATCTGGAAATGCTACATCAGTCCAGTAATAGTTCCGTAAATATACCTTCGTGAAGTTAAGTCTCCTCTTATAATTACATTTGCTTACATACAATTACTTCTGTGATGTTCTTGCATTAAGCATTATAGTCACTTTTGCTGAGCACTCTTCTCACTGTCATTGGTTACAGTGACTTTGAAAGTATTTCATAAGTCTCTTGTAATAGCGCATGGACTGGTAAAAGATCTCTGACGGATTTGTTTCACAATATAACTTTCTTCTCTACGCGAAAGTACGTTTGGCCATTCACTCCTCGGTTTGTCTCAGCATGTTTGTACTTGTATATCATATTACGATACATTGCACAGTCGCCTGGATGGGAAGTACTACGGGAGTCATTAGAGCATATGGAAATATTTGTTACTTGTAACAGTTTGTATGGATTCTTTGGAGTTTAGTAATGTTTGTTTTTGTAAGACATTTTTATGTTTTTGTGTGTATAGACTCCACGGGTTTCTCAAACCTACAGTTTACTGAACCGATACACTTTGTTTTATTCGCTTTAATTTTTGTTTGTAAACCTTTCCTGTAAAATGTCTGAAGTATGAATACAGAAAAGAGTGGTTTTTGTAAATCATTGATCGGCACTGTATGTATTTTCTACCTCCCACTCCACACGCACAGGTATAGAATGCAATCAGTTTAACAGCACAACCCCTTTGCCAAGAGCTTTTATTTTGTAAGTTGGAGTGTTTCTGTATACACCGTGGTTGCCTGGATTTTATAGGCCATTCATGGCAAACTGAGCATTTTTGAAAGCCCTTTTATCTGAAATAATAGTCAATAAATATATATTACTTTAGCCTTAGACTTTAACTTCAGATTACAGTAGAATATACACACTGTGTTTATTACGTACATGGCCATATTTATTTTAAAAAGTGGTTATTGGTTAAAAATGGCTGAAAGAAAATAAGTAACTAATGCCTCAAAAGTGTTCTCTTTACTGTGAACAGCCTTTAGCAGATATGTACGTAAGTCGGCATGCATACTAGAAATAAACAATAGCCTACATAAACTGATTTCCTACTTTCTTTACGACGCAAATTTGAGCCACTTCGCTTTCAATGTATTTTCGTAGTGTTTATGACAGATATTTGCTTGATATCTTGTCCAGTAGTCAGCGGCAATTAAAACGCCTTGCCACTCGCCACACGCCTCGTAGCGTGAAGTAATGGATTGTCGTGTGTTTTAGACGTTGATCCAAACTGATCTATACACCTGGCAAACCTGCGAGTTTCTCGCTCTCTGTACACTCTTCCCTCTTTATCTTCGCGTACGCTAACCACATTTATGGCGTCAGTTCAGCTGCAGTGACAGTCATAGTTTACAATATTTAGTATTTAGAGCATCCTATTAGAGGTATGCTCTCACCAACTTTATAAATCTGTATTTTTAGTAGTATATTGCTATAGAATTGTCCTGTTGGATTAATAATTTTTTTTTTCTCTAGGATAACTGAGATTTTAAAAACATAAATTTTATTTGTTCCTTTTAATAAAAAATATCGAATTCATTACTATTATTTTTGTTGTACAAATATTGCGAAAGTTGTTGGATTCAAATCGTTATCTCAAACAAATAATAACATAACAGGGATAACTATTTCCTTATGTTGAAGTTAAAAGGACAAACAAACGTAAGAAAAAACTTGTGTTGTTATGGTTAATAAGAATATATGCTGTTAATGAACGCCTTGGTGTAATGGACTGCATTCAACCATTCTTAACACGGTGTCTAATATGTACTTCATTTCTGCCCCTTCGAAAAACTTAAGCAAACCATTATATTGCTGTATAGTTAATGTTGCTCAACTCTCGTAATATCGTCTTCTATGGCGATTGCCAAATATTTGTCGGTACCGCTCAAAGTACAGGATATATACAGTTAGTGTAAACTGATTTGTGTTGTATGAACATTTATAGTTGTAATGCTACTGGAATATTTTCAAATGTGAATAAAAGCTCAGGTTTGTTGAAACGAAAAATAAACAAATGACCTCGCCATTGTTATAACATGTTATTTTAGCAGTTCTCAACATGATTCACAAGTTTATATTTCTGATAGTTCGGTTTCCAAGAAATCAATTAAATTTCGGTACTCAAAGATGATTACTGTGCAGATAGAATTGGTTTCATGTCCCAATTCACTCTTGATTGAAAATTTCGTGTGAGATTATTAACTGCGGCATAAAATGTAATGACACATTATGTACGTACAGTGAACCTCATAAGAAAAAACCTTGGCGTGATATATTTCACTATTTCATTATTGAACCTGTTTGGATTTAATAAATGTTTGTTGAGAATGTAATAAACATTATTTATTTTTGTCAGTGTGACAAGTTAATTTTTATCCATACTTTTTCGTTTCATATGTTCACAAAACATCATCGAGAAAATATTCGAACCTTCTTCATTTTCTTAGGGATTTGAATTTGGACAATTTCTGAAATGGGTTTTAGGTATTTATATAAGCAACCGTTTAAAGCAAAGATCATGGCTATATCTTATCGAGTTACTGAGCTATTGATGAGTTTTCGAAAACACATTTTACTTCTTTTCGTCCCCTAAGGTAATAACTTTCAAAAAATAACCTACAATGAACTTTTAGGCATTTGTATAGGTAGCCTTTTGAAACATACAGAATAACAATACATTATCGCTTTAATGTGCGATTATGGAAACGTTGATAGCATATTTGAACACTTTTCACCTTATTAATGGTTAAATTTTCAAATAATTAAATATGTTATCTTTTAAAGTTAAAAGCATAGCGATATATCACGACGTTAATAAGATATTGAGGTATCCTCGAACATATATTTTACCGCTTTTTACCCTCTCATTTGTTGGATTTCTAATAATCCTGAAATCAGTTTTGTGGTATATGTATAGGGTAAATTTTGAAGCTAAAGGCACAATCACACTTCTTCGGATTAATCAGCCATAGAGGAGTCCTCAAAAACATGCTTTACCTCTTTTCATTCTCTTAGGGGTTAAATTTTGTAAAATCCTCTCTCAGTGGGTGCCTGCATCCAGAAGGAAAGTCAACACTACATTTTCTAACTTTGCATCTAGCCGTTTTGTCTGTATATTGGTGAATGAGTCAGTCAGTCGGTAACTTCATTGTGTACACATATATTTTAATTCAAGAATTGAAAGTAAATTTCTTGTTATCATTTTTGTTCGATGGTACAGTACATTATTCCATCCAATGTTCACATTTTGCCAAAACAGAACATCACTTATCCAAATACATTCACATCAACAAAGTGTCAATATCAGGCAGCAGCCTCAAATCCTACGTGATATTATGAAAAATGGAGTTTAACTGTCGCATTATACATACAATAAAGTAATTAGTTCTTATAATTTCATGAAGACCATGGGAGGAGGGACACCATTAAAATATATCATGAATAGAAATTTGTTTTTACCTTCATTTCCGGTCCAAACATAAGTGCATGCTGTATATCATCCTAACATGTGCGTCGAGTGCGAGGAGTCCTGTCATGTTAGGTTGTTTTCAGTTAAACAACATATGATAAATATTTAATTTATCCGTTTAATTATATTTGTTTTGACAATTTAAATACACGATTCACGAACGTGGCTCTATGTTACTAATTATAAATTACTGATAATCTGTCATTTTGGTTCTGTAGCCGGCATATCTACTGGCTTTTGTGACCTTGGATTTGTTACATTTTCACCTTGAAAATTCTAAAGGAAACACTAAAGAAACAGACACTTCTACATCGAGTTGAAAGCATATCAATAACCAGAATAAAAAAACTTTCCCTCCATTTACAATTACTGTTCAAAGGACATTACCTTGGAATTAGATGTTTATTGCGCAGTCAACGAATAAGTCAACAAATCCAGAACTCTGCATGGTGAAAGCTTAACTGATGACTAGTTATTTGTATATTATATTCTTATTCGTTAAAATGTATGTAACTGTGATCTCCAAATATCGTCTTGCAGGACAGTGATGATTATACCCTTTGCGATTCGAAGACTTAATATTAAAGACTTGAGAAGAATTTGCTTGCTGCATGTTAACCTAATTGCCATTTTGCGGAAGTGGTAACTGTGAGTAAAATTGTAGCTCTGAGAAATGTAGCGAACTGTAATATCTATTGTATACAGTACATATTCGAAACAGCAACATCAACTATTAATCACTGTGTTTGGGTCTGAGAGACAGTAGCGGACAGCGAATGTCACTGTACACCACGCCATCAAAACGGCAGTGTAACTCTTAGATCTGCGAGGGACCCATGTAGACAGGCAGACTGCTACAACAGCCTGTCCAACTTGGCCTCCGCCATCTAACTACTGTATACGCTCTGGCACCTGGCTTGAGCTCTGCACACGTCGCTGCATGTACCACCCGCAATCATGATAGCACATACTGTATGCTTCTTTATGTAGCCTGTATATTGTAAGTTAGGGAATCGCATTCCTGACTTCGTACACTCCACACAAAACTAAACAATCATAAAGTGCGACGTGTGAATTCATCGTGAATATAAGCATAAATACGACTTGAACATGATTACATAATAAAGTATCCCCAAGACAGAGATCAGCAAATATTTGTTGTACGGGTTGCGAAGCAAGAATATTACTCATTACCGCATGTTTTAGAGAAGGCAACAAAAGAAACAGAACTATTTAGAGAGTGATTCCAGTAGAAATTTTTGTGTATGGTGTTACCTAAATTATATCTCAGGTGGAGGCGAACTTTCTTCCGCCAGACTTATTATTCTCATTGTTTTCTTCTGCGTTAAGTGTATAAAGCATGAAGTCAAACTGAACATTTTAGTTTAAACGGTATCTCAATGCACCACTGAACCAACAAAATGTTAAGTACATATCATTAAGCTATATTCTTTAGGGAAAAACGAAAATAATGACATCCACAAAGAATTCTGTGAAACCAAGACATGCGAGGAAACCTAACAGGGTACGCCCCTAGTTGTACGAAACACTTTCTGAATCCATTTAAACATTAACAAAAAAAACTTCAACTCAGCTTATATTTAAACCATTTATTTATTTTTTTCTTATGATAAATTTATTTTCTGTCATAAACAATATATTTCGAAAATAGTTTGGTGCTGCTGTATTTGACGGTTGTTTAATAATTCTAAATAAAGGATTTTTCCACCATATTGCCATATTGTAACTTGGAAAACAATCTACACATTCCAACCAAAGTTGACAAACAAGAAGTATGCTGATATGAATTAATTGGTTCAGGCATTTAGTTTTAATTGGTGGCAATGTAGACATTTTGATAACTATTCTGTATCTATGAAACGGTGTGACCAATTTCAAGCAATCTTTGTATACTGTATCTAATACTATGTATGCCATGATAACATATGCGATTTAAATGTTTAAGAAACTTGTTTTCGACATGGTTACTATATAAATATTTGAGTTCATTTTGTATACAGTGTACCATACTGTTTGGTAAATTTCAACAAACTTTTGTGTGTTGAACGAATCACCTACAAGTACTAAACATGCTGGTACAATGTCTTTTTTGTCCGCCATATTGTAAGGTAGCGCTACACGACAATATATTGTGTCAAATGCCGGGAAACAATAAACCTATTACTACCTAATTTGGCAAACCAGATTCACCACGGTGATCAAATAAACATATATGTTTTACGTGGGTCGGTCACTTATTTTTAAAATGGCGGCCATATGAACATTTTGATTACTTATATATAACCACGGAACCGTGAAACCAAGGAACGAAAAAACAAGAATGACCCTAGGGGGGGGGGGATACAATTTTGAAATATTGCATATGCACTAGTGAATGTTAACGGAAATTCGGAAATTTGATCGAAATAAGACAGCACGTTGAAAATAAACATTCGAATGAAATGAGGCTTTATCAGTGCTTTAAGCAAAACATGTTATACATTACAAAATATCTGGAATAATTATTTTCTGTGTCCATATTGGTGGTAGGTTAAATGTTGTTTAACATAAAATAATACAAGAGTTATCAAAGACATTCAGTTTAACTTTCTTTTTATCGTTGAAAAGTGGGTACTTATATGCGCAAATATATGTCTCTTAGAGTTTAATTGTGTGCATATTCTCAGCCTTAAAATATCGACACAATGAAACAAAACATTTTATGTAGAACATTTTAATTCTCTACACTATATATTGTAGCTGTTTGTTAAAAACTGGATTCATTTCTTTGATCGGATACCATTTCGAAATGAGAGACATTGTACAACTAAAATTCCCGAGGGCATCTCGCTTGTTTTCTCGCAGATTTGACAAGTTCAAGTGCCAGATTTCAAAACTATATAAGCTAGTTCACTTAATCGTCCTAAATGTTTATATTGTCTTCGCTTTATACAATAACTTTTACAAAGCACGTCCCTCTAGGAAATTGAGGAACGAAGATGAAGGAACTGTCTATGGCCTTCTACGATACTGTAGCACGAACCTAATGATGTGAGTTGCAGCGTTTGTTTCGCTGCTGCAAGCATCTCCGACCTGAAACGTCACCTCCTCGCTCGCTTAACACAGCAGTAGAAATCGGTTTATTTGATTACCATGGCTTTATTGGGCAGTCTGCATTAAAACATTTGACATAAAATGGCATTACAACATCTGACTTGGATGGAAGTAGGACCTCTGCTTCTACATGGCGGTATTCAAGGAAGCAAGATATTTGCCTTTCTTGCTGACTTAACGAAGCACTAAAATACAAGTAAAATAACATTAACGCAGAGCTTTACGTTTCTCTTGTCACTTTTACAAAAGAAAAGGAAAAGTTATTCCTCTGGGAATACCAGCTCGCCAAGAAAAGGGATGTGTATTTTTATAATATTTAATAGCTTATAGGAGCTGTGGTGTTGTAACTGTCATACTACTCGCCTCGCCTCACGACAAATGGGGGTCAAATCCGTATTTTCGTGTGTAGGAAACATGGCGGGTGTTTCTGTTGGCCAGTGGGTAGTGTCGGGGTACTCCCGATACTCAGTTTTCTGTCGCTGCTCCATCTCTACCTCTCTTCAACACCACCAGCGTTGAAGACCTTAGTTGTTAAGCGCCGCTTACGTCTCTCTCATGTCACTGGTGTTAACTTAATACTGTGTTTCACCTACATGAAATATTTCACATCTACATTGATCGTTCAAAGAATTACATTACATTTTTCATCTCCGTTCTCAATTAATGTTAATTTTGTAAGTATCGAATATCATATGTTACTTGCAAATGCCACTTAGATATGACGTGGAATGCGGGTTTTGTACGTGCCTTACAAAAGCTTTCCTACTATGCCTATTATGTTTTAACTTTCCGACTGAATTATGATTATGTTCTGAACCATGGGTCTTTGTGGAAGACTGTTTTCTTATGAAACTCGCAAATACTCAACTTCAGTTAATCTTGTGGTCTGTAATACACAGCCTCCATTTACCTTGTTAGTGTTAATACTTCTAGCCCTACAATTAAATGTTTGGTGAGAAAATGAAAACAAATAACAAAAATGTAAAAGAGAAGACATATGACATGAAAAATTACACAGGTTAAATTACAATTCACTTGCAGTGTATTACATTACTTAGTCAAACAATTTTTTTGTTAATCTAATGTATACGTGTAACTATGAATAAATACATTATTAAATACAATCTCAACATGTTTGCACCCTAACTTTGATTTCCAAAGATTTTTTGCACTAACAAATAACGAAGTCGATTTTATTTCTTAAGTGAGGATTTGTTTGAGTAAATTAGTCTAGTAGACGTCTTTTTGTACACGGTATGCCTAGTGCCGAGACAAAACGAACAAGCAGTCAACTGATTCATAGTCCGCCTGGCTGTATGAGGTTCCCACTGCTAGCAGTTCGCACTACTGTCCGCGCCAGACATCGTGGCTGTTGATTGCCCTCGTCCATCAGTAATGGGCTGGACACGGCCGGGCGCTGCAGCGAGCGGAAATTACTAACAGCACGGTTATATATACTCTTTACTAAAAGCATTTTCCAGGGTGTCCGTTGGAGGATTTCACACTAATGCCTGTTTCGGTTCACATTCGTACCGATCACCCCAAACGAAGCTGTCCAAATGTAAACAGATATTCATCAGCATTACCGTTTTCGTGCATGGGTGAAAGCTCAGTTTACGAATATAGGATTTAGATGTAAATGCGTGACAAGTAACTAGGAGCTAAATATATTTTTACTGTATTGTTTGGTAATCAGAACATGTTACAAATTTTTTATGGTATAGGCCTAATTTAAAAGTTGTCTCAGAGATACGTTTCTGAAGGAAAGACTGCACACTTGTTTAGTACCCTGCACATAGAGACGATGACACATGTGATGCGCGTGCCTGGTTCGTCCTTAGTGTCTCGCTCTTCTGAGCAAAATACGTCCTGGTAGGCGGAATGTTTAATGAGCGAGTGGAGAGATTTGGGTGGCTCTTAACACCGAGGTCTTTAGCGTCCTTGAGGGTAAAGCGAGATGAGTATGGAGCAGTGCCGGAATGCAAGGGTGGGGGAAATGGGAGATCAGTGAGAAAACCCGCCGACCAGTGGCATCGTCCTGCACGCTTCCCACATGCGAGAATCCGGGGACAATCTCGCCGGGAATCGAACCCGGTTCGCCATGGTGGGAGGAGATTAGTCTAACCACTACACCACCGTGGCCCCAAGAATGCTTAATGTTCACTATCGTATTATAGTTATGTCTTATATACACAATGACGTCGTAACATCTAATGTGTACTAACACACTGAAACCAAGCGTGTTTAAGTGCATTAATATCAGCGCAACGTTTTAAACAACTATGTCTGTCTAAAAGTGCACACTTTAAAGAATTTCTTATTAACCTGAATAAAAACTATGTAGATGATGAAACCAGAATAAAAGAATAGCTGAAAATATATACTTTACCATGCCATGAACTTAAGATAATGCCGGTAAATTATCTCTAAACTTTAAGCGCTAAAAATATTTCTAAAAGAGACGACAATGCACAGTCAGTTGCAGGGATATTTGTACGAGAATGACTGAAAGCTTTCCAAATGCCCTAAAGGATTGTTTGGCCTAGTTATAGAGCAGACATGTATACGCTCGCTCTACCAGGTGCGGGTCGGCGTTCAAGAAGCAAGCTACTGTCTGCGCCAGACGTTGTGGCACTTGTTTGAACGTGGGCGCTTGTGCTTTTTGGGGAGAGGTGAAACAACTACGTATGCGGCTCTGGCTTTGAAGCACCCAACCTGGAAACATTACTCCACCACACGCAGTTTAACTACTGATTTCGATTTCAATAGATATCGGTGAATGTTTAAGAATATATAAGAAAGCTATTTATATAATTGAAAGGGAAGTTGTAAAAAGTATGAGAAGTGTTGTGACCGCGAGGCTAATAGGAATAAGTGTTAAGGCATGCCGATCAACAAAAAAGCTGATAGGGTTGCCACCTATTCTGGCATCAGTAACAGGTTTATCCAAAGGGTTAATGAAGGTTTGTTGTATAGTAGTCCATATATCACCTTGTTTGATATTACGAGTGCTACAAATGAATATGGCATATATTGGTTCACCATATTGAAAATTGTAGGTAACTGTGTCTACCAGAAGACATTAAGCATAATGGCCAAATCACCTTGTTCGAAGACACAAGTTGCATCTAAGTCATAAATTTGGCAGCTATAACTTCAGTGGATTGAAAAGGGTACACAACTATTTATACAAGAATTTTAAAGCATGTTGGACCATATTACCTTGATAGAGGTCAAAAGTACTACATAGGATATGTATTAAGTTGTCATAACATCAACTAATTCAACATGGCAGCCAACAAAGCTTAAAATTCTTATCAGAGGACTTAGGATATAATGCATATTTTATTTTTGAACAGGCTTTTACCTATGCCTGCTAAACTATAAATGGCGTTGAACATGTTAGAATAATTAAATATGGTGGTAGTAGTCCATAATGTAATATGCTTGCTGAGTTTGATGTATTTTTCTCTGGTGTTTGTTTTCACAGTCATTCAAGGTCATGGGTTCATGCTTCAGGTCACCTGCATCTAATATGGTGGTAGTAGTTAGTACTGTAATATCCATGTTGACTTTAATGTATTTTATTCTCGAGTTTTGGTTTTCTAGGTAATTCAAGGTCATGGGGTCCTGGTTAAGGTCACCTACATTTTATATAGTGGCCGTAGTTAGAAACGTAACAAGCTTGTTGACTTATGTGTATTTATTCTCGATATTTAGTTTTCAAGGTCATTCAATGTCGTGGGATCAAGGTCAAGGTAGTCTGCATTCAATATGGCAGTGGTAGTCTATAATCGATTTTTCTTGGTGACTATTATGTGATTTTATATCGAGCATGTATTTTCAAGGTCATTCAAGGTCATAGTGTCAAGGTTAAAAGTCATCTGCTTCTAATATTTTGGAATTAGTTAGAAATGTATTATGCTTGCTGATCTTCATGTATTTTTTCTAGAGTTTTTGTTTTCAAAGTCATTCAAGGTCATAGGGTTGTCACTTTTACCTGCATTCAATATGACGGACATGTGATGTCGACCAAGATGGCGGTCGCCTACCAAGATGGTGGCCACCTATCACAATGGTCGTCTTTTGCACCTTCCAAGATGGTGGAATGGGTATGGGTGAGGGTTGACCTCTGGAAAGTTCGTTTTTTAAATATATTTTTTAACGATTTTTTTATTTATTTAATAATTTTTATTAATAATTTATACATATTTGAATATTTTTAAATAAATTTTAACAAATCATTTTCTAATTCGTTTTTAATGGTTTTTAATCATTTATAATATATTCTATTACTTCATTTTTAACGATTTTTAAAATAATTTCTTGTAATCTTTAAAATAATTTTTTGATACTTTCAGAATATGATTTTTAGAATTGTTTTATTTATTTCCTAATTTTTTTTTAGTTTTGTCAATTTTTTTTACTTTTTTTGATTTTTTGAGGCAGCAGTCAAAGGTCAAGTTCAAGGGTTCTGAGTCCTGCTCTCCTGACACCGGGATTTCAAATCCCGGTCACCTGGGTCGATGATCCCTGACCCTGGGTCGCTGATCCGGCTCGCCGATCATACCCATGGTCACTGATCCACCTGAGAAAACAAGAATTTTTTGGGAGAAAAAGAGACATTTTTAAGGAAAAACGAAGGGACATTTAATCAATTGTTAGGGAAGAAAGGGAAATTTTAAGGGCAAAATGGACCAAAGAGAAATTTCAACATGGCTGTTGGCGGTTCGTCCGCTTCTATCACCCCTCCCTTTTAGCCAAAGTCTTTTTTATATACTACTCACAACATTACACATTAAATTGTTATTGTGAATTTATTCCTTTTCTGACTTGCATAACTAAACATAATAAACGGAGAATAAAGGCACATAAAGTAGTACAAGTTGATAAATCAATAAATATTGCTAAACAATCACTGAGAAATTATGCTTGAGTGGATCAGAATGGAAATCCCTGTACGGCATTTTGGACTCTGGCTCAGTATCATTTCATTTGACTGCATGTCATGTTAATAATCTTTAAAACGTACCTCCACTCCCTGAACCCTTTACGTCAGTATAACCTCTACGATTTTGGAAGTCAGACTTTGGTAGATGTGTTATAAAGAAAATGCAATGCTCTATCTCTATTTGTGTATTTCGTACAGACACTGAATACAGTCTTCTGACGGTTAAACTTTCGTTTTTTGGTCAACCAATTTGGACTCACACTTAAAAAATGCTATACGTTATCCTGCAAGTAAGGCGATTATTAGAAGAAACATGTATTTAGTAAACGTTTATATGTGGGAACATTTCCTATGTAAGACAGTCCAAGATAAAGCAAGTATCAATTTGGGATATATTTTGCTTATTTTGTAGTTGTGGGATTGACAACGATTTATAACAAAATACATATGGAATGTTGGCCAATCATGTTTGTTATCACAATGTGACATATTATTAAACAAACGGTAGTTGTGTACGCCATAGTGGCTAGCATTCGCATAACATGGCGTCAAACATTGAGAAACCAATTGCTAGAAAGCACACTTACACATGTATTCACTAATCAGTTAGGGGACTGGTCAGTGTGGTATCTTCCAGCCACCAAGTGTTTCAAATTGGGCTACTTAATATTACTAGCATGAATCGCTAATGAAGGCAGTTGGGTGAGAAACAATATCATGACAATACGTCGAATTGAACTGTCCAGCTTAGATGTAACGGTACTATAGGCTGTTCGCGCCAAAGTGAGCTCGTTACACTTTTCGTAATGGTGCTATAACACACACATGGCCCCTGCATGCACTTTTATTTAACTTCAGTTCGTGCATAATTGAAAATAAAAAATGAGTTAATACTTAATACGTAATCTTTATTGAGATTTGGGTGCATACATCCATATATTAAATGCTACAGGCATCAAGAAGTGCTCGCTGTAATGCAAAACATTTATTTAATGCGAATATTTTCCTTCGAAATATATCTAGTAGCTCACTGCATGTGTTCTATTTATGTTATTACTTTTTTAAAGGTGAATATTTTGAGTATTTTTAAATTACCGTGGATCTTTCAAGAGACAATAATCAATCCCGCAGATAATACTGTAGTAATTTCGTCTTATAGCACTTTAATAATCCATAAATATTTCCTGTAATCCAAATTTGGTTAAGACATGTCGGGTAATCATCACCGTGCACATGGAAATAGACTTTTACTTTATGAACGTAACAAAATGGTTTAACTTTTCCGTATTATCATCACATGGAACAGGAAAACTGCGCGCATTATTTTGAGGACAAGCTAAACTTTACACACTTATAGGCGTAATCCACCTTGCATTGGATCATAGTTAACAAGGCTCACTCAGGAATGTGTGAAGCAAATACGAAACTTGCAATAAAAGACTTTTGGGATAACGTGCTGTGTGTTTTGGAGTAATATTGGCCACTTACTGGAGAAGCACGCATTGTATATACAGTAGTTGATCGAGTGTTCATTGGACTGTGAAGTCTAGACTTCAGACCGTTGATTCCGACACATTTCATGGTCTCTAATTATCTTACATATGAAAACATTATTTTACATAATGTATAATTTAATGTTTTTAGTGATTATCACTTTATGTTTTCATAGATCTTGTGTGTGTTGGCAAGGGGATTTGTAACGTAAAATCGCAATAAAAATTTAAAATTATGCATTATTTGGAAGTAGTTTTTTTTTCTCCAGCGATTCGGTGTGGTCTGTTAAAATTTATCATTTGCTGTTTGTTTCTCAGATCTGATACAGGCTATTTCATAATTACGACGATTTTCGCCACTAATTTACTTTATCTGTAATGCATACAATGTGTTGGAATATATTCGGACTAAACTGAGCTCACAGAACTATTATTCGTGTTCTTTATCCTTTTTCCTCCAAAGCCATGTTTCCTGCAGCAGTTAGCCACGCCCACTCCGCGGTACGCGCCTGTGACTGGGGCAGCCTGCCGAACATACCCGAAGTGGGACTTAGAAATATTTTCAGCTACACGAGATCGCTGATTTTTTGTGACGAGAAGTGTACATAATGTAATATTTATTCACGAAAAAAAAAAAAAAAAAAAAAAAAAAAAAAAAAAAAAACTGTAGAAGCGTAGCCAAACATTATGCACAGAGCCAGATTCCCAGCGTCAGCAGGGGAGTAAATCCCCAAAACAGTGATTCAACCTCGCCGGCAATTTATTTTGGTTGTGACGCAAAGTGTCAAGCATTAGCGAAGCTTGGAGTTTCGCCATAAATTATTTTCATGTGCAGCCCATTTGCACTGAGAAATAATATGTGTGTGTGTTTTGTAATTAAACATTTTTGTGCGATTTGTAATATTTTTGTAATATTGTGTGATGAAAACGTTTTTTAGTAACAAAAAAAATATTGAACTGAAAATTACCTAAATTGACAATGTTACCAATACAATTTAGAAATACAAAAAGGGGGGGATATGAAATGGTGGTAAATTGAGGGGTAAAATATTATCATGAAAACTATATAGGCCTAGGCCTATTTTTAAATATTTTTTTAAACCCAAAATTTCGGTAATCTTAATAGCCCTGCCCACTATCGTTTTTGGGGTTTCTATTTGTAAAATGTTGATACCCCTAGTAAATTTGTGTTCTGTGTAATTAGTAAAGTGGAATTTTACCTCTTTTAGAGATAACTTTTACCTTTTTCAGAGATTTTTTCCTTTCGAAAAAGCCCCTATTCTTAAGAATTGCCCACACACACTGTTGTCATTCAACAATAGTGAAGCTACGTAGTTAGGTTACGGCTTCCTGTATTTAGCGCAGCAAACCACATGTGTATACATAAATTATACCTACATAATTATGTGTTTTACCACAATTTTCTCAATCTTTGTAGCCCTCCCCACCATCGTATTTGGTTAGTATGTACTGTGAATAATGTGATGCCTCTGGAAAATTTATGTTCTGTGTGATAAGTAATGAAATGATATGTACATAATTTTTTGGGTAGTTTTTCTTACCCCTCCCCCCCCCCCCACTCCAACGAAAAACCCATATTCTGAATAATTACACTGCACACTTGATTCAAGTGTTAATTTTTACAGTTACATAATTACTTAAGATGAACTCTGCTAATAAGTGTTTTCAAATATAGGAAAATGTAGGAAATAATATGCAATAAATTATTATTCAATTTAAAAAATTAAAAGCTGGCAAATAGGTATTTACGAAAGCAACCCATATAAACACGAAACATGTATTACTGTGCCCTAACTCAATTTCTCACTCAAACAGCACACAGTATACTTACAATAACTGCATCCATTTTCTTGATGAAACACTGGACAGTTCAAAGGAATTCTGTAGTGTACAGGAGCTACAAAAACAACCCATTTGGTAAATCTGAAACATTAGCCTATATTTTAATTTCCATGATAATTTCTTAGATCAGTAATTAACAATATTAGCCACAGTCCCAGTGACTAAACAGAAGCTTAATACTATAACTATAAGAAAATTTTGGTATTGTCAGATTTTACTAATACTGTTCATTACTAATAATTGTAACTGCAATAACTGTATTCTGAATGGAAACTTTCTAGTAATGGGGGATTAATAATTTATTTCTTTCAACAAAATATGGCTCTATTGCAATAACTTATCATTAGGCTACTCACAATAGGCCTACTGCTGAAAGATTTTTTTAAAAATATTTTATTTTTTTATTGGTTATGTTACAGTAAAGTAATGTTTCTGGGCGCACCGGAAACGTTATACACAGAAAATAATAATTTCCCAACTAGGCCTATCTTAGCATATAGGTAGGTAGCTAGGCATACTTCAATTTAAGATTATTTTGGATTCTCCCAAATAAATTTAGGTTAACTTTAGCTGTTATACATTGAGAAATGATAAAAGTTATGTACACAGGTGTGTGTGTTTTCCAGGTATTAAAATTATATATTTTTATTTGACTTTTTATAGTATTAATTTTCTTTGCGGCTTTTTCAGCTCCCTGAATTCAGTTGTGTGGGAAGCCTATGAAGGCGAGATTTACAACATCATTTTATTATTACTTTACATGTTCGCCAACCAATCTAAAGAATGGAAATACCTTTACAAATGTACATTTGACTAAATTTACAACACCTAAACAGATACAAACAGATAAACTGTAGCCATGTGTTCCTACATGCTAACATGCATTAAGCATTTCTACGGCAAGAAAGATGTGAGAAATATTACAAATTATTAGTAACTTACCTAAGGCAACCGGAATTTGATGAGACTAACCACTATTCCATCAATAATCTAAAATACCATAAATACCAGATAGAATGGCTAACTTCGTACACCGGGCGGACGTAAGACATGCGACGATCGACGAAATCACCAATCATATTTCCTGCTGCACAATGCGTGTAGCCGAGGAAACCAGAAGGAATTCCGAATGCGGCTGTCCGAGTGTATATTAGCAATAGTCCCAAATATCTTTGGAACTTGTCACATACATTTCACGTTTGCAGAAACAGTTTAGGAATCATGATATAAATGCATGGGAAATTATTTTACCAAACACACTTAATCATCATTTCTATATCCCGGTGTGTTAATAAAAAAAATACAGTACAGTTGGGAGTTTCCACATCGCAAAAGTATATTTTAGCGACGAATTTCGCTTGACTGGACCACTGCAGATCTTACGTACTAATTGTAATTCACAGTAATCGATCACAAAGTACAATGCACATGAGAAAACTTCACTGGTTTAGAAATTGTATTTTATTAATTGAAATAATCAATTGAATCTGTGTGTATACACTTAGAAGAGATTAAACAGGAAACAAGCTACGAATAATGAAGCTCAAATCACAGAATATTTTTTTTTGCGATAAGTAATTTATCAAAATGTATGGTAAAAATAGGAATCGAAAGTATTGCTATTAAATTATAAATTACTCATACATGCTACTGTACGAGGTATTCGTTTCGTTATAATAGTCATGAATGTCAATTATTCGGTACTGACGATGTATAAAATTTCCCGCCCCCACGTAGGCTCGAACCAACAACCTTTCGGCTAGCAGACGAACGCGCTAGCCGATTTTTTTTTAATATAAAAATAGATTTATTATCACACACGATATACAGAGGCGTTTGCCCTTAACCTATTGTATACAGTACACATTCAACCCACAATATAAACAATAACAAAATACTCAATAAAATATCTACACAATTATTACATATGGGCACAAAACGATATGAACATTTGGTGAACAGGTTTTACGGACAAAGTCGATGAACACATAAAAAATTATTTAACGTGAGGGGCAGCGCACGACGTACACCCCGACACGTGACACTGACTTATAACACTACGCCTATCGACGATTACTACTGGAACATTAAATTGTACACTTGTAAGGACCGAGGGGTGGGCAGCGCACGGCGTACACCCAACCTCAGTAATATACACGCACTTCCTGTAGGCGTGAACGTCAGAATGAAAATAAAAAATTGCCGTACCACTGACGCAATGTGCCACGCCTCGCCACGTTCCACCTATCTTGACGAAGAAGCTGGACAAAGTCTTATACTGTTACCGGTGTCGAACGGTCCACCAAAAAACCGATCGCATGAAGTACATACCAGGCCGCAGCTCTTCGTCGAACTGAGGGGAAGGTGAAGAAATCGCAATGAAGCACGTGCGTGTCGCTGACATCTCCACGTTCATCGCGAATTATTTTTCGTACTCGTACGCGACACCACTGCCAGATGGGCGCTGCATAAACACAGGAAATTACCCTATGAAGGGCCGTGTCGGTGTTGCCACACAGCGGGCATGCAGGGTCAGCTGTCAGGTGAATGCTGTATTTACGCTGCTGAGTTGCCACGATATTATTGTAGAAGCCGAATGCTGCAGCTCGAAGATCCGAGGAAAGGTTTTTTATCGGCAAATATTTTCTATGGGCGCTTCCAACGGATGGTTGGGGTGCGAGTCACAACAGATGGTATGACAGCCGACGTTTTGGAAGCCCGAATGTACAAATATCTCGCTGATGCGACTGTCGCTTCCGGTAAGTGTTCTACTAGAGTTGCGAGTGCTTCCTTTGCCTGACGGTATTGAAGTGGCATGCGTCTAACTTCAGACCACATCATTTATTGTAATGCTGCGTAAATGTCCTCTGGGCGCAAAATTGTGGCAATTGCTGAAGTCTGATATAAGGCCTCACAATTCAATACGTGATTAATTGGACTCAGGCATCCGTTTTGCAAGGAAATATAAAGTTGTGGCCTACATAATTTAAATATATAAGATTTCTACAACATGTGGCCAACAATCTGTAGTATTTGTGCACTTTGTTGACGAGGTAGTGAGAATATATGTGACACATACCACAGCTTCGCAAGTAAGAATACATTTAGTAAAGTAACCCTCTGTATAATATTTGTACGACGATGATTCATTTCTATTTGACGAGCACGGAGTTTATTTATTGTCATGTTCCAATTATAATGCAACATATGAGTGGCGTCTGCGTGGAAGTATATGACCAATATTTTCACAGTTTCGGCCCTCCGAAAGGGAAAAACGTTGTCAAATGGTTCGCTGGTCGCGCTGAGCTCCAGTACGGAAGTTTTGTTAGCATTCGCTCGCAGATTAGACACACTGCGAAAAAGGTCCAGACATTCTGCCGTCTCTGCAATTTCCCCCTCTGAACGAACGACACCTGTGATGTCATCAGCATAGGCATTTAATTTAAAGGACAGGTTCGCTACGGGGAATCCTTGCAAGCGGGCACTGAGCATTCTGTACGGAGGTTCAATGGCGATAGTAAATAAAATCGTGGATAGCGGGTATCCTTGTCGAACTGAACTCTCGATCTTAATTGGTGGGGTAAGGAATCCGTTAACCAACGGCCGTGACCAAATTCCGGTACACACCATCCGCACCCACTGTACTGCATTGGCTAGAAAATCGAAATTATGCATAACATGAAATAAAAATTAATGATCGACTCTATCGAATGCCTTATCCATATCAATACTCAATATGGCCATTTTACTGTGCTGTATTGACGAAAGTAATTGAATGTCCTTTAGGGCAAGCACTCCTTGTAAGATGGAACGTCCTGGAACAGTACATGTCTGTCCGGGATCAATAATATCTGACAATCCCTTTGTTAATCTGGTCGCCCAAAACCGAGCTATTATTTTATAATCGGCACATAAAAGTGTAATTGGCCTATAATGTGCGGGTTTAAGTGGACGGGATATTTTGGGGTATAATATATCCTTCTTTATGAGACTTGCATAACTCCCCTCTTTCAAGCACATCGCGAACAACTTCGCAGAAGTGGGTACCAATAATATCCCAATAAGTTTTGTAAAATTCGTATGGAATACCGTCAATACCAGGAGATTTTTGTGATGGCAATTGCTGTATTATTGTATTAACTTCCGCATCTAAACATGGCGCCTCCATGCCCGACTTGTTGTCACAGCTAACTTTGTTTTCACAACCCTGCAAAACCGACGGAAACATAGCATCGTCCATGTCTTGTTTCGAGTATAAATTTGCAAAGTAACTGCAATGCATTTGCACTATTTCCGGCCGGTCCCGAACAATAGCGCCCTCACTGTCAGTAAGCTGGTTGATAACCTTGCGTCGTATTTGCTGTTGTTCCTTAATGGTACTAAACATGCAAAATTTATCTTCTGCGAATAGACTTTTATCATTTATATGACGATTTTTATACTGTTCACTCAATAAGTTCATAAGTTTCTGTTTCGTGTCTCTAATACGTGGAGTTACGTGTGCACCATTGTTTGCCTTCAGGTGAAATTCGTGTATCGTACGTTCGTAGAATGCACGTGTTCCCCTACGTTCTTCTGCCAGTCGGTACGCATGCCTTTTAAAAAGCCTCATGACGTTCGGTTTTACACATACATCCCACCACATCGCCACAGAGGGGAACTGGTTTTTTTTGCTATGCCAACGTTCCCAATTAGCTAGGAAGTCCTCTTTTACTTCTGAGCTGTCTAATAAAGACGTATTTAGATGCCATGTCCCGCTGCCAAACCGTGTTACATTCGCAAACTTTTCATACGTAAATATCACTGCAGAGTGATCGCTGAAAGCTACCGAAAGAACATCAGATCGATGCACCTTATGTATAAGCTGTTTTTTCACGTAGAATCGGTCAATCCTAGACCGACTCTGTGAAGTCACATAGGTGTAATGAATTCCTTGGATGTTAGATGCAACATCACTCAAGTCTAAGCGAGATATTAAAGTAGATAGGGCAGCATTAGTAGGATAGATGCCACCCTGATGATCATGGGGGTGAACTATGCAGTTGAAATCTCCACCGAGTATGAACTGATTACAGGGTGGATGAAAAAACGGAATCAAATCCACGGAGAAAAACTGATTTCTTTCATATCTTGCTTGGGAGCCGGAGGGATCATAAACATTGACTAGCGACACATCGTTTATTCGTCCTGACATCACTCGGCCTGACGGGTGGTAGCGCATGTCTTCAAGTTCCAGCCCCGCACGTGTAATAATCGCTGTCTCCCGTCCCCGGTCACCAACGTTTGTATACACATTGAAGGTATGAAACCCTATAAAATCTTGAATAGCTACTTCTTGCAAGAATGCAATGTCAACTGCATGTGTGCGAATCAATGTCTCTAGCGCCGCCAATCGCGCACTGGCCGAGACTGCACAAATATTTAAAGTTAAAATTGTCAATAACTCTATCATGTGTGCCTAAAAAATGTAGTGATAGTATGAGAGAGAGGGAAATGGAAAGGTGGACAGAAAGGAAAAGTGGACAAAGAAAAATGGGGGCCGGTAATAGGGCATACAGGTGGGGATGCACACATGTGCCGCTCGTATTGTTAGTTAGTTGGGTTATCAGGACGTTCTTGGCTAGAGGCACCCATTTTATATATAAAGGCCTTTGCTAGTTCCAAAGATTCCTTCCTGTCTTGTAGCTGTGATTGTTCACTCTGCGATAACACATTCGCTTTGCGAACAGGACTCACTTTTGTGGCCCGGGCGTCACGTTCGTAAGGTCGCTTTTCTCTTACGGACATATTTTCATCCGCAGTTGTTACATGCTCCCGTCGTGTGGTTGCATTGTTTACGCTCTCCACGTCCATGCTGTCCACCCATAAAGCAGTGGACAATGGAATGTGTAGCGGCGAGACATCCTGTGTGTATGGTGGTAGCCCTGTGAGAGCAGTAACAGTATTTTGAGCCACCTCCACGTGTATCTGGCGTGGCGCGGTCACCAAGGTGTTGAGGTTGACTGCATGCTCAGCAGATGAGTCACCGACAGGAGTTTGTACCGGACCTTGCTGCTCGCGTCTGCGAAGTGGAGTGTAATCCGCTCGGGTGAGTGCGGGGCAGGGGTGGACAGTATAGGCGTGTCAGCTGCGGGATTTTCCGTTGCTCTATCCATCCCGCAGAGGCGTATTGCACGTTCGTCCTTTTCTTGCAAACTAGGACACGCAATTCGTTCATGAGTAGGAGACTGGCAGTAACTCCACGTTCGTGGTTGTCCGGGATATATCATTCCAGTCCGAAAGCCGTCAACTGACACGTAAGATGGAATGTCTTTTTTTATTTCCATCTTTGCCATGCGTACTCCCGTTTTTACTTGGAATTTGTATATATGATTCCATACTTCATCTTGAAATGTAACAATTCGACCATACTTCACTAACTCCGCCTGAATTTTTGGTTGTCTATTTCTATAGGTAAATTTAGAATTCTTACCAGTTTTAAGTTATCGAAAGCTTGTTCGATGGTGACGTTGATCCTTTCCTGGTCTGCGGTGACTAAAGTTGACTGGCCGTTGGTGCGACGCAGTATCGCTTCACAAGGTCCAGGGGAAACAAGTTTTAAAAACAAACAGTTCTGGTGCCCATCCAGTTGAATAGCTTCAATTTGATCTTCTGTTACAGTTAAAACCGTATAAATCCATTCATGTATTTCCATGGCCGAATGTCGTTTGGCAAACACGTTTCGCAAGGTATTCACGCGCAAATTAGACATGTTGGACAAACCTAGATGTGACTGACACTAATGTAGAACTATTACTACGCGCGTCGGAACAGAGCCCCGTTACAGAGCGCGGGGCGACATAACTCCGCACACTGGACGCGATGTTTACTCCGCCGCTGCTCGGCCACGATGTCCGTTATGCCACGGAGGCTTGCCGATAGTAGTTGTCAATTATAGTGTTTATTTCCTTTCTTTCAAATTAATTGTAGTGCTGACGTGCTTAAGTTGACTTGCTATAAATGTACAAGTTTACGGTAAATTCTAAAAGCAAACCCTAGAACTTATAATTTTTCTTTCGTAAAAATGGAATTATACTAAAAAGGATTTTTAATGACAAATGATTTGATAACATAGTAATGATTTTGATGTCCACGATTATTTGTAATCAAGCACAATATAGTTTTTGGTGTATTTTCCTAAATTTACACAAGCAGCGCGTTGTTACGACCAAGTAAGTGGAAACGTTAATAATTACTGCGATGTTTTCATACTAACTTGACAGAACTCGCCATGATGTTCATCGCACGTCATTTACATATACATATGCAGTATGCTAGAATACATGCCACTACAGTTTGCAAAATCAAAATAGTTTATGTTTATAGCTTTAAGAGTGGTGAACAACACAGCTGACAGTTGCAGAACGTCCATATTTATCTGCAAACGTGGAGTTTTTTTAATATCTGCCTCTGGAAAATGATAATTCAAAAGCACTGTAAACTTATTTGAATATAATCATCCATTACAGCCACATGAAATATGAAATGTCAATTAATGGCTGAAGTTTTTTTTTCTATAAGCACTATTTGCTATTTGCTTAACGTCTTAGACTTTCTAAAAGCAAATCTCCGTTAATATCGAGTCACGCAATATTCAATAATATGTATGTATGTATAAAATATATATATATATATATATATACACATACATGTGTATATATATACATACATACACACACACATATATGTATGTGTATGTATGTATATATACATCCATACACACATATATGTGTATATATATACACACACCCATACACACATTTTATAGAATATTTGCGTGACTCGATATTAACAGAGATTTGCTTTTAGAAAGTCTAAGACGTTAAGCAAATATATATAAGGTTGTATGTGTGTGTGTGTGTATATATATATATATATATATATATATATATATATATACACACACACACATATATATATCAAGGTTATATTATTGTGAGATACAATAGTGTGGGTGATAGGAGTTACGTAATTATTTTGTTATCAACAGAGAGCGCACGTACGCATTGAATATGCTGAGACAAGCTGAAGACAGCCGTTAATGATCGCCCACAACCTCCAGAAACAATTCCAGATCTCATAAGAACTGCCCAGAACTAATGGGACCTTCTTTTTAAACGAGTACTTGTTCACAGCGCTGATGTCCGCTGGCTTCCGTTGGCATTAGCTTTGCGTGTGCGTTCGAGGGATTTAGAGTGCGTGGTATACGGAAACACTTTATTCTTTATTCACCCACTAACAGTTCCGGGTAGCATATGAACCCAAAATAATTTAATAGGAGGTATTAAGTAACAAACACTCAAATATTTGCACATGTTCATTATTAATTCACTGCAACAATTGCACTTGCCTATTTCAAAATGGCTTAAGCTAGTCCAGTATTGGCTTGAAATGGCCTTATTTCTCAACATGCCAATCAACATATAGGGATAGGCATCAACAGCATAGTCTCAATAACAAAATATTAAGACGTATATACGCAATATTGGAAAAATTACAATTATACACATAAATTCACAAATAAACACACAACGAATTATTCATCAAGAAATCAATTCAGAAAAATAAACACACACACACACAGATATATATATATATATATATATATATATATATATATATATATATATATATATATATATATATATATATATATATATATTATACATATACATATACATATACACACACACAAATTCAAACATGACGTCTAGAGCACCTCAAAAAGTCATCAAGTCGAAGAAACTTACAATTAACGATTGCGAAATGTATATTAATCTGAAGACACTACAAATACCGGATTAGCCGCATGAACCATGGTTAGTAATCCTTCTAACACTTAGTGTTTATTTGTAATTTTATCAACTGGTAAGGGCCGATGATTTGTTAAAGAATCGCCGCCTGTTTGCTCTTGATTTCAGAACTACTGTATGGCAGCACATACGGATCTTGGTTTCCAGAGTAAAACCAATCAACTAGCTTGCATTGTTTACGTGCACGCCATACAAGTTACAGCTACTGCTTTATTATATTAGCTATGTGCGGGTATGTAAAATAGTGCGGTTAACGGGCGGGTTTAGTTCGTCGTCCTGCGTGTGTAAGCAGATCATTTTTATTAGCTAAATATATTTTATCACACGTCGAAACAAAATAATTTCACATTATACTTTCGCTTACGTCCACTAGTCTATCAGCCGTATTCTTTAATACCGCATGGTTGTCTTATAATATTTCTAGTCTCGATGATCGGTGAATTATTCTCGTAGACGTGGTCGTAAGACCGAGTAGAAACGTACATGGCATGGAGCAATCAATTTATTCTGACGGCTTTTAGCTTTGCCTGTTACAAACATATCTTCCACGTCTTTTTATCATGCATACCCTTTTGTAAATAAACTGGCGTAGGTGGCGGTAGACATGAGCGCTGATATTATACCTTCCCATGACTTTGCCTGTTTCCGGACAGTTTCATTCACAGCAGTTACCCCGAAAATTACGTGCTACTCGCAGTGGACTCAAATTGAGCAGTATTAGGTTTTTAGCAATATATTCCCACGTTTTACAAGCACTAGCTGTCCGATTTCCAACATAGTTTTACGAGACAGTTGAGCATCCTTGTGGCGATGTTCAGTAGCTAGAAATAACTTCTTCTTTGCAAAGTTCACCATTTCCTCTTTCAACTCAGCCTCGTTGACATCTGCTCCTTTAGAAGTCTCCGGTAGTATTAGTAGATTGCAGGGATCAAATATACCAGATCGCTGACATATAAGAACATGCAAAGGAGTAAGTTTTGATAACTCATGCACAGTGTAGTTAATTATGTATTCAATTACAGGTAGTGCGTCTCGCCAGTTTTGATTAGCGTACTAGTATAGAGGTCTTTAAATATTTCCTAGCGTTTTCGTTCCGCGCTCGACGAGATTCCCCTGTTGATGTCTCGTGGAAGTGGTGGTGGGCAAAACAGTCAATTCTCTTGTGCCGTCTTGCCATACTTTTAGACCAAATAGCGTGCCGTTGTCAGACAAAAATGCACCTAAGCTGACCCACGTCGTCAAAGAACGATTTCAGTTTGTTACGGACGGATCACGCATTCTCTTGTACAATGGCATGGAACTTTGTAAACTTAAAGAAAATATACATCGTAACGAAGATTATGCCACTCTTACATGTGATGGTGATAATATTCTAAAAAAAAATTTAACAGGTTCTAAGTCCAATGGCCCCGTAGGTATAATGCGCTCTAGCTCACCAATCAGGTTCTCTTGAGTGTATTCACATCGCTGGCACAGGTCACAGGTTCTTACAGTGCTTGATACCAATTGCTACATTTTCTTGAAATGAAATTGCCGTCGAAGAGCTGCATACGTTTTACGTATACTGACGTGTCCTAAAATTTCCCACGTGTCAAGCACAATTGTAGTTTTTTCCGGTATTACAGGCTTCCATTCATGCTCAGAATATTTCATGTTTTTCCCATGACAGAAAAGTACGCTGGCTTCAGATATGCAATATACTCTATGAAGTTGGTGTTTGGGCGAGGAAGTGCGACAGTTTAATTAATACCGTATTTAAAAATGTGACGTCTCGCTGATCTTGTGATAAGATCTTGAAAATTTATTGCCAATTTATTGCTGCAATGGCCAGTTTTTGGATATGCCCGACCAGATATTAATTTGGCTGTCTGTCAATTCGAACTGCTTCTTCGTCCGGGATACGGCTCAAACGTCTGCGACTACATTGTTTGCCTCTTTTATATGGCGGTACTCAACATCGAATTACTGTATTAGGAGAGTCAATCTCGTTAGTCGCCTAAAGAAAATTTTCCCAGATTTTAAACTTAACAGTGCCTGATGGTCAGTTTGGAAAATTGCCTTTTCCCCTAATAACAAATCGTGGTACTTTTGTAAAATCCAGACTATACCTAGCATTTCCTTTTCAGTAAGAGTATAGTTCTTTTCAGCCTTACTTAATGTTCTGCTCGCCTTCGCCAAGGTCTTTTCCAATCCGTTTTCATCAATCTGTGCCACTCTTGCTTATAGTGCACAAACTGAAGCGTCAGTGTAAAAGTGATAATTTATTCGTTGCATCGGATGGTGAATTACATGCTAATTAAGAAACAGTTACGTGACTCCTTCAAAGGCCTCTTGTCAGGCTCCTGTCCTTTCTCATTCGACATCTTGCCATAGGAATTAGAAACTTGATATTGTGGGACTGGCAACTTCATTCGAATAATTCCTGTAGAATCCAACAACCCCAAGGAAAGATCTCAGTTGTTTTACATTATGTGCCACAGGAAAATAGGTAATTGTAATCAATTTATCAGACGCAGTTTTGATGCCGTCTGGAGTAAGTATGTGACTTCAAAACGGGACTTCCTTCCTGCAGAACAATTATTTTCAGAGTTTCATTGTCATACCTGCATCTGCTACTTTATGCAAAACAATATACAAATATTCCAGATGCTCTTCCGGTGTGATTGAAATGACGAGGATATAATCCACATAGGAATGGGCGAAATCCGCACAGTCTTCACCAAATGTCAAATTCATACATTAGTTAAACTGTGAGACAGCATTGCAGAACCCGAAAGGTATAACTTGAAAAATGTATCGCTGATTTTGAAATAGAAAGCCAGTGTACTTATAGAACTTTCATCCGGATGTATGTGCCAATATCAAGGGGTTAAGTCAATGGTACACACATACTTCACTCCATCATACGCTTCCTGATCCATCTTTTTTATGTACGCACACCATCGTGTCAACATACTCGCTCGACAAGTGCTTAATAACCTTCCAAGCTAACATATGCGTTAGGTGATCTTCGGGTACCTAAATATATTAAATGGTACTGTATATATCTTCCAGTGGATTCACCAGGTATAAACTCTATACTGGCTCGGATATTCTTGTTTCTCCCAATAAGTAGACTGGTGCGCAAACAAAAGCCATTGTAGCACAGCTTTCTAGCTACTATAGGCCGTTCAAGGTAAAGTGAGCACTTTTTGAAGCTGTTTCGTCAGGCGTAATAACCAATAAATGCATTTCATTGTAGCCTCGGACTTTTGGCTTTGATTATAGTGAATGTATACTCTGTTCTTATTACTCGCATGACCGGGTTTACAGTAACTAGTGGAGGAAGGATATAAATTGGTTGAAAGAAAAAAGTAACTAGGGCTTCAAAAGTGCTCACTTTACCGTGAACGACCTATAGTAAGGCTTTCAATACTGTCTACAGCCAGATAAATATCATCTGGCACTGCTACTTTGCTCGTACTTTCAATAGGGCGATTTATTTGAAAACATTCCTTTCTCAATAGGACGGAAAAACTATCAGAATACTCTCAACTTTCTGGTGATGCTCTATATTCAGTTGCACTAACCACCCAGCATCTGAAATCAAGTTTAATTTCATAACGAGTCAGGAATTCTGTGCCAACAATTATGGATTTATTTAGTTCCTACTAACGATATTACTGGTTTTTATCTGCCTAAACCTTCAATATTTAGTAAAACCTGCTGATTCACTAGTGGACTCGTTTTTGATGTTGGGCCTATGATGCTCAAATGTGGTACCGATATACTGGGTAATGTGTATCAAGAAGCCAAAACACTGCAGTACATTTCTTCAGAAACTCTGCAGATTTCAGCGCCGCTATCCAGTAAATTTGGTACTTGTAATTTACACACATTCGTAATTAATTCGGGACACAAGGTTTTCTGCGAATTCGCTGTTTCATCGACAAGCTCGTTTGGGAAAATTCCCTGTCTGTGTGCTCTATTGATAGTGTCATTTTCTATCACTTCCGTCAGTGACTCTGACTCTGCGTTACTATCATCTACACCGGAAATCCGGTACTAATTGGACCCCTTTGTGCTAGCTTTCGTATTTAAGGTCAGCGACTGGGGCCCATTTTCCCTGACGCCAAACAGTTTAAATTCCCTTCTTGACTGTTACTGGAATTATTTGCGTCACCATTTCTACCTTGATTATTCGACTGATGTGCTGGAATAAATTGAGGAATCCGTGGATAAAGTGGCTCTTATCTATTGAAATAGCCTTCCTCTGGGTTTTCATAATAATCTATGCCATGTCGGTGAGGTGATCTTTGCATATCCAGTTTAGCATTCTCATCATGATTATCACTGCCAATCTGCACTGTGTTGCTTTTCATAGGCAATCTACCTCTTTGTCCATTAGGCTGCTCTAGAGTAATCAGCTGATTTGAGGCTAGACCCATTCCTTTCGTCGATGGTATGCCATGAAGGAGGTGGAGAATCAGCTTGTCTTCTATGTCTGGTTCTATGCTCATCTCTACTTTCCTCCTCACGGACATACTCGCTATGGGCTCCTCTGTTTCGACCTCCTCTGTTTCGACCTCCTCTTCTAAATGATCATCTGTAGAAACATTTACGGCTGCAATACACATGCGGGAAATTCACCCACGAGTCTGCCCCACAAAAATAAAAAGGCTCAGCCCAGTACCAGTACGTGTTCACACTTGGTTATGGTCATAACTGGGAGATACTCTAAACAACCTGTTCGCATTTTCGTGGTACGAAGGAGGTGTGCATTCGGTGTTAGTTTGAGGCTAGACCTCTCTATTATGCAATTGGCGTTTCATTCTTTCAGTGTTATCGAATGACAACAGATCTTCACTGAAAGTCGCCAAGCTCGCGTCATGTCAGCCTGTCCAGTTGACTTGTTAACGGAATAGTAAATGTTTAAGAATCATTGCAATGCATTCTTTGTCAGATAAAGGTGGTTCAAGATAGCGGGAATGCTCGTAAATTTCCACAGATGTGCCACAAGATGTTTGGCCTTCCCTGGCACAAACCTCGCTGTGAAACTGAGCTCGTAAATTACCTCGCACCTTTTTGTTCCAATAGTGGGCTAGAAATTTGTTTTTGAATTCCTCGTATGAGTGGGTATCTGGTCGGTTTACTTCCCACCGAATATAGGCCGTTGACTTGAGGCTAAGGTTCATGCACCTCAACATGTCACTGTTAGGTAGCCCTAACAAATTAGCGTACTCATTAAATGTCATTAAAAAATTCACGGGTTTTCTTCTAGTTATCACTCAAAAATAGGCATCTCCTCGGACCACAACCTGATCGGGTGCCACAACATCGTACTCACTGACAGGACAGCAAGTGTACTACTACTTGATGTATTCATATTCTCTGTAGCTTGTGGAGAATAAGGTAGAAGAGACCTGTCTAGGTTCAGGTACTGTCCAGTACTCTGTGTTACCCCTAACTGTAAATCTCGGATTGATGCTGCGACTCGAACACTTCTCTCTCATCCACATAGGTTACCTGCTCTCCTACTTTGGCTAATTTGGCTTCAGTTTTATCCCTCTCTACATGAACTGTTTTTTCTACCAGGCTTAAGTGTTGGGCAATATGTCTATCGAATGAGTCTAGTTGAACTGACATCCTTTCGCCTATTTAATCAGCATTGGTGGAGCTCTTTGGTTGTTTCTTTAGTGCTCTTATACGCTGTTCGCAATCCACCACTTGGATGGAGAACTACTCCTTAATAAACTTTATCTCGCTCCTAGTAGTAGCTATTTCCTCTCTTAATTGACCAGACATGTGCTATAATCTAGTATTTACAGACTCTAACATATTCTATACATGGGTAATTTGGGCAGTGATATTTCTATGTGGGTGAGTGTTTTGGACAATAAATTGAGCCTGCATGTCCTCCTGTTGTTTTGTTAGGGTGTTCTGGGGCTTTTCACCCTGTTCTGCTATACGTTGCTCTAGTGTTTCTCCTGTTCCCTAGCTTCTTTAGCATGTTATCTAGACTGTTGCTCTAGCATCTCTGCCTGTTCTCTAGCTTCTTTAGCCTGTTTTCTCTACTGTTACTATAGTCTTTCTACCTGTTCCCTAGTCTGTTTCCACTGTTGCTTAATAAGAGTGGCAATGTGCTGTAATATGGTAAGCTGGTTACTCTCGGTGTTGGCACCTTATGTGCTTGGATGTACATTTTGTTGTTCCGCCTGTGTTATCGTAACTCCTGTGTTGTCTAACATGTGTAGATTTTGGTGTTTCAGCTGTTACGTTTTGCGTAAGGTCGTTGAACTCTGCCATGGCGTCAGTAGTAGTGTATTCCAACAGTTTGAAATTTATCGGTGTCGTGCCTCTTAGATATTAGAATGTTCTAAACTCTCGACTCATAAATTCGCAGTGCAGCTACCAGTTTGCACTGCTCTGTCCTACGTTTGGCTTCAGAAATTTGGTAAAGTATAGAGTAATGTAACCTAAATAAATTTAATAGATAATGTACGTTAGTGTTCTTTTACCGCCTAACACTGCAGAACATATGATGGGAAGTACAACACAATTGATATGTGACCACCAATAAAACTTATAAAAATTAATTTCGATCATACCAGCAGGGAGATACTTACTAAAACTTGGCACTATCTGCAAGGCAACATGCTAAACGGAAAATTACTACACTTGAATACATACGAACTACGGTAAATGAATATAATGGCAGCTCTGAATTTTTCGAGATTTTAATAGGACGTAAGAAGCAAAATTAGAACATATTATAATGAGCGAGCAGATTATAAATTAAATTAGAATTGGGCATTAAAATTATACTTTCAACTACCGAGGGATTTCAATATGATTAAATTTACCAATTCACAACTCTCAAATTATAGATATTGCGGCCAACACTATCTAGTCAACAAATTATATGCCTGACCATGGAAAATATATTTAAGAGCATGTCTCTTTCGTACAGCCTCTTCGTGTTAAAAATTTTGTGCAAACCGAAATTTAAAAAAATATTATTGTGGTGCAGGATACAATTATAATTAAAAGAGATTCGGACGGTTTTAAGTCGGCTCACACTTAATCAGAGAATTAAAATGATGGTCGTCGTAGACAGTAGCTATCCGAAGTAGTCACATAAGTATTCGGTTGTAGACATTCCTGCAGCAGTAGTAGTTCTTCTTCTACGTCGAGCTCTTCCCAAAATATTAATCCTACGGGCTTATATGTGCCTAAATATTCTCTTTGCACATTCCGGTTATAAGGTCGAGGAAGGCGAAAGATAACTTATATTTAACACGGTTGTCGCCCGAACTCAGGCTTGAAAATATTATCTCGTCTACGTACCATCGTACTTGCCCGGTTTTATAGCTAAACGGACACGTGTATAAATACATCAATGCAAATTCCTAGCTGTGTGATCATCTCAGATCACCACAGCCCTAGCGAAGAATCCAACATAGCTTAAAACTTGCTTAACACAATTTAAAATGTTCGCAGAGAAAGTAAAACTTTTCAACTGTTTCATTTTAAAAGAAACAATTTTTTTTTTCATAAGATAATTAGTAATATTTGCAAATAACAAAATATTGACAACTTTCTTTCTCAAGTAGAATTACATTCTTTACCAGTTCTGATTTTAACACGATATATTTCTGTTAAGGGTAAAGAAACGAGACTGACAGTTCAGTTCAGTTGGCTGAGAAAATTCTAACCTACATGAAAAAAAATGTCAAAATATATCAATGACTCGTTCGGCATTCAGTTAGCCTTTGTTGATTAGCTAAACAAATTTATACTCTCGAATTCTATACGTCTGTTATCTCAAACCCAGATCATTAAAATAATTAAAATAATAATAACATTTTCATATGTTACACTACATATCTAATTTTGGAGAATTTACAGGTGTCCAAATATTATAATGATTCACTGTCAGAACTGCGCGTCAACCTTCAAAGTATGTAACATACTTACTGAAAGTTTCGTGCAATCCTTTACTCTGCAAATATTCAGTCGTTTACGTGTAAAGATAAGCGAATCCAACTTGGTGTAGACAATGGAGATATTTATGTCAGTTTTAATATGTGTTCGATTCGTTCATGTGTACGAACGTAATGCTGTAAAATCGGGTCTTTTTTTTCTACGTCAGGAAAGCGTATACGAATTGAACGAAAGCAATTTCAATATGACATTAGTTTCAAATTACCAGTAATAAATTATTAAATATCATAGGGAGTATTTTTGTACAGCTTATTGAAGTATAAAATTTCTTTTTTTTTCTTCTTTTTTTTCTTCAGATTTAGTAACATTTTAATACATGTTTTCATTATGAATGGCTAAGTGCCTCGTATATATGTTTAAATAATATTGAGTGCTTATCTTGAAATACTGCTTAAATATTCAACTGTGTAAACGGTCTTAAATTACAAGTACACTGTACTTTGAAAAGTATGTTAAAATTACGTCTGCCTAAAGTGCGAGCTGGTTCCTAACGTGAAAACAAGTAAAAGAGATCAAATTAATCTGAATCCAATATATATATATATTTTCATAGCTGGTGTGTGTGTGTGTGTGTGTGTGTGTATATATATATATATATAATATATATGTGTGTGTGTGTATGTGTGTGTGTGTGTGTGTGTGTGTGTGTGTGTGTGTGTCTGTGTGTGTGTAATTGGTAATTTTTCCATTGTTGCGTATATGCATCTTAATATTTTGTTATTGTGTTATGCTGTTGTTGTCTTATCTGATATATTGATTGGTATGTTGAGAAACAAAGCCATTTCAAGCTGATTCTTGTGTTGCAGTGAATTAATAATGAACGTGCAAATATCTGAGTGTTTTGTGAATTTGAACGCCCAATTAAGTTATTTTGGGCTCACATGCTACCTCGAACTGTTATTGGGTGAGTGAAGAATTAAGTGTTCCCATACACCGCAACACGCTAAGTCACTCGAACTCACAGGCATAGTTAATGCCAATGGAAGCCACCAACTTGAGCGCTGCGGACACGTGCTCGTTTAAAAAGAAGGTCCCATTCCATCTCGGTCTGGAAGTGTTTCTGGAGGTTGTGGTCGATTATTAACTGCTGTCTTCAGCTTGTCTCAGGATTGTTCAATGCGTATGCGCGCTCTCTGTTTATCATGAAATAACTACATAACTCCTCCTACCACCCACACGACTGTATCTCAGAATACCCCAAAGGTTTTGTGAGGTGTGTTAAAACTTTGGCAATTAATTGCCATTTCTTTTATTTCATTTCGCTTTAATGGATGATAATAATCAAATAAATTTACTACGGTTTTGTATTTTCATTTTCCAGTGGCAACTATAAAAAATGATGATAGTCCTCCACGTTCGCAATTAAATACGTATCATCTTTAACTGCCAGATGTTTTATTAGCAATCTCAAGGCGATAAACATAAACTATTTTCATTTTGCAAACTGTAGTGGCGTCGCTTCTAGCATACTGCAAATGTACAAGTAAATTAATTATATGCGATGAACATCGTGGCGAGTTCTGTCATGTAATAAAACATCACAGTAATCATTAACGTTTCCACGTACTTGGTCGTAAGAACGCTGCGCTTGTGTGAATTTAATAAGATATACACTATAAACACTATAGTGTTCTTGATTACAATGAAACTTAAGATTGAAAATCAGTACTATGTTAACAAATCATTTGCAAGTAAAAATTCATTGGTGTGTACTTGAAATTTTTCCGAAAGAAAAAATTGACGTTACTAGGCCCTATGTTTAGAACTCGAGTAACATTGTTTGATATTTTTATAAAGTCAATTTAAGCATGCCAGCAATGTAATTAATTGTGTTTCATGTCTAATTAACATATCGATGGATAACTCTACTATCGCCAAGCCTCCGTGGCGCAATCGGCTAACGCGTTCGGCTGTTAACCGGAAGGTTGGTGGTACGAGCCCACCCGGGGGCGGTAAGTTTTACTAATCTTCTTTACCGAATTCATGACATTCTTGACGACTAGAATAAAATGAATCACGTATTAGCAAAGCCATTTATAATTTAATAATGGGACTTGCGATTGATATTTGTACTATATAATCTTATAAATTACTTATTTGCAAAAAAAAGTAAGTTATACTGGCTTTAAGCTTTATTATTTGTATTCCGTTTCCCAATATCAGTAAAATAGCATTTCTACATCAGAGAAGTTGTCCATGTGCGTTGCAATTTGTGATCGATTACGGTGCATTACAATTGGAACGTTAAGAGCTGTTGAGGTCCAGTCAAGCGAAATTCGTCGCTTAAGTACACTTTTGCGATGTGGAAACTCTAAACTGCTCACTACATAGTGGCCACTTTTTTTATATAGTTACCTAATATTGTATTAGTATATTTTAATGCTAACATTAGATATACGGTACCCATTTTCAACACTTGATTTAGCATCGTGTAGGAAACTGGAAAAGTCGTCCACGGTGGTAACGTTTTCAGAGATGGTCCAAGTTCAAGCCGTATTCTGACAAGAATGTATGTAAAGGTTAACAGTTGTGCAAATATTTTATTTTATGATTGAATTTCTCACCAGTTTGTCAGCATAACTATTGTAAATTACCGATCTGATGTTTTTTAAAACAATGCAACACCAAAAACGAAGTTTTTCAAAAAATGTGAGGACACGAGCCCAGATCTTATAGTTTTATGACTATTTCAAATTAAAATGATAGGATACTCTATAAGCATGATGTGATTTTAACACGAAATCTCCCGGGCTGTATTCTAAAGCACCGTCGTTTCATCACGGAGTCATTCTGAAGCAATCTTCGTTTTAAACTTTTCCAATTTTCAACCAAAATATTTTTATCTCATTGGCCGTCGGATACTTATAATATTTCATATATACATATACATAGCTATATATTCATATATAAATATATATTTATATGTATAACATCATTATATATATATGTATATATATATATATATATATATATATATATATATAGCTTAAGTGAACTTAATTTTGTTTAAAATCATGCGCACTTTGAAAAATAAGATAGCGTATGTTATCGATTGTGGTCACGAGAATGTATACTAATGTCCTAATCAGTATGCAGAATGTATCTGAAAACACCAAATCGTATTGAAAAATTTGTTATGAAAATGTATTCCCTAAAATTATTAAGGACTCTTGTGTTGAAGTGATTTCTGAGGCTGTTACAGGCCTTCAGATTTGAAGTTTAAAAAAGATTCTATAAAAAAGTTTTCAATTAAATGATGCATCCAAACCAGAATGAGAGAGAAAATCTGGCGTGTTTGCGATCTTCGTTATGCATTTTTAATGGTATTATATCTTAAATTTTCTAGCTGTTGGAAAATTCCGACTGTGTCGATAACTAAATTCGAAGGTATTATTCGGCGAAATAGGCTAATTTTCACTCCATGTTATCTAGACAAAAGGGGAGACAGTTTACATTGTGCACTAACGTTAACATACTAATAAAAAAAACTACACGGAATCACATAATCTCCATTGCATGCTCAGATTTTCTGCTGTGAACTTTGCTGCCCCGTGTCACTTTAGACTGATAAACTGATGTCCAGTAGCGCAGAATGGTGCAAGGAGATGTGTAATTTTATCTACTTGTGTCCTTGACCTGTCAGGTATACATAAACAAATCCTACAGGTGGTCTGGGATACCGGAACGAAATTTTGAATGGTAGACCAGAACCTATGCATCTCAGAGAATATCGAGGACCAACCTAACTCGCCCCTTTACTTTCATTCCAGATTGTACTCTATGACCTAGTATTTATTGCATAACATATTTCAAACTTGTTTAGCCTCATTGATTGTTTAAGAAACAAATTACATTACCTTTACTGAAACATGATAACAGAGTGTACTAAAATTTATATTTAAAAAAAGTAAGCACTCTACCAACTAAAATGGAACCTGGTGTTTGTTGATTAAAGAAGTTCCTTGAAGATTGATAAATATGATACCAATCATACTGAATAGTATTAGAGAATCTGTGTAATTATAAACGGTGATAGTAGCTTACTGTGTCATTTAAAAGTATGTATAATAATAATAATACATCACACACCAAACCAATATTCATTTGGCTCTCTGTCAATTCGGACTAGTTCTTCGGCTGGGATATGGCTCAAAACGTCAGCGACTACATTTTTGTTCTTTTATACGAAGGTAAACAATGTCGAATTCCTGTAATAGGAGAGTCAATGTCGTTATTCGGCTACTGAATATTTTCCCAGTTTTTAAACTTATCAGTGCCATAATGCCAGTTTGCAAAATTACCTTTTCGCATAGTAACAAATCGCCGTATTTTTGTAAACTCCAGACTATATCTAGCATTTCCTTTTTAGTAACAGTGTAGTTCTTATAATTCTTACTTACTGTTCTGCTCGCTGACGCCATGGTATTTTCCACTCCGTTTTTATCAATCTGGGCCAATATTGCTCATTGAGAATATACTGAAGCATCAGATTCTAAATGATACTCTGTTCATTGCCTCGGATGGTGAATTACATGCTATTGTTGTATTATTATACATAGTTTTAAATGCCATAGTAAGAAACGTTTACCATTTAGAATTACACAGAACTGCTAATACAATTCAGTATGATTGGTATGAAATTTTACCATCTTCAAGGACCTTGTTTTAGCAACAAACACCAGGTTCCATTTTAGTTGTTACAGTGCCTACTTTTTGAAATAGAAATTTTATTACGCTCTGTTATCAGCATGTTTAAGAAAATATTATGTCATTTGTACCTTATACTATCTCTGAAGCTAAACAAGTTTGAAATATATTATGCAATAAGTACTAGGCCATAGAGAACGAATTGGAATGAAAGTGAAGTGGCGGATTGGGTCAGTCCTCAATCGTCTATGAGCTGCATAGGTTTTTGCCTACCATTCAAAATTTCGTTCCGGAATCCCCGACCTCCTGTGTGATTTGCTGATGTATTCCTGACTGATCAAGGAGATTAGTAGATAAAAATACACAGCTCCTCGCACCAATCTGCACCACTGGCCCTCAGCTTATCAGTTTAAAGCGACACGGGACAGCAAAGTTCACAGGAGGAAATCGAACAAGCGATGGAGTTTATGTGCTCCCGTGTAGTTTTTAAATAAATATATTTACTTTAGTACACAATGTAAACTGTCTCCCCCTTTGCCCCAAGAACACGAAATGAAAATTAGTCTATTTTGCCGAATAATATTTTCGAATTTAGTTAGCGACACAGTCGGAATTTTCCAATGCCTAGAAAATTTGAGACGTAATACCATTCAACATGTGTAACGAAACGGTAAAACACGTCATATTTTCTCGCTCATTCATGTTTACATGTAGTATTCTATCAAAAACTTGTTATTCCTATGTTTGTTTATATTTTAAATATTACCAGAAATATTAGCACTCTCCGACCATTGAGATAAAAGCATTTTGCACGGAAATGAAAAAAAGTTTTAAACCCTTATTTACAACATTGCTTCTGAATGACTCCGTGGAGAAACGATTGTGCTTTAAACTACAGTACGGGAGATTTCGTGTTAAAATCGCACCGTGCTTACAAAGTATCCTGTCATTTTATTCTGAAATAGTCATAAAACTACGAGATACGAGGCCCATGTCCTCAAATTTATTAAAAAAACTTCGATTTTGGCATTGCGTTATTAAGCATCAGGTCAGTATTTTCCAATGCTTATGCTGACCAAACTGGTGAGAAATTCAATCAGAGCATAAAACAGAGGTCGGCTTTCGAGTCACTTTCACGGCTCTAAATCAAGTATGGAAAATAGGAACCGTATTTCTAAAGTTAGTATTAAAATTCACTAATACAGTATTAGATAACAGTATAAAAATGTGGCCACGATGTCGTGAGCAGTTTCGAAGTTTCCATTCGCAAAACTATATTTTAGCGGTGAATTTCTCTTGAATGGACCACTGCAGTCCTTACGTACCAATTGTAATTCACAGTAATCGGTCACGAAGTACAATGCTAACGAGACAACTTCACTGGTTTAGAAATGCGGTTTTATTATTTGGAATAATTACTTTAATTTGTGAGAATACACTTAAGTTTATACGGTTAATTACAAATAATGAAGTTTAAAGCCATGATAACATTTTTTTGCGATCAGTAATTTATCAAAATCTGTGCTAAGAATCGTAGGTCTTATTTGCTCCAACGCTCCACCTGCTCCGCCTGCTGGCTATCTACCCTAATGCCTGATTCCTTACGCTCCCCTCCTCCTCTACCTGAGCTATGTTTGGATTAATTTAGGTATCAACCTACCCTCCCCTCTGTAATGATTACTCAACCTCCTCCTCCTCCCCCCTTTAGACAACATTATTCATCCATATACTCCTTCCCAGCGAGGTAGACTGTATTTTCAATTATATATACACTTGCTTGTAAGACAGAGGTGATATCATCGGCCGCCAACCTAGTTATAGAGTTGACCAACAGGAGCGCTGATGTCTCTTGGTCAGGTCATCGGGCTCTAGTAGCGCACAAACTCAATCAATTACATTGATTTCTCGCAATAGCTGCTAGGTGGACTGTCAGTCGCTCGGCTGCCACAGCCAATGTTGTTTACTGCTATTAACTATTACTATGAGCTCTGAGATCGGCTGTAACCTTAAGACAATTTTCTCCATCATATATGTAATGCATTTGTCCACTGTAAAAATCTTTGATTTTAGGAGGTTTTAAACTATGGGCCCTTAAGTCACCAGATTGACGCCTTTGACCGATCGAGCAAAAGAGCTTGAAACTTAATGGATGTTTTAATAAGGTATATAAAAAAAATTAACATCTACGAACTCGCACAAGATTTAGTTTATGGCTTCATAACAGCCAAATATTCAAAATAAAAGATTTGAAAGAAAAATGATGGCTTTAATTAAAAAATATATCTATTAGTTTTTTACAAAACAAATATAACCATAACTATCTTGAATTTTAGTAAGCATAGAAGGAATCTTTACTTTATTTTATAATAATTATGTAACCACTCCTAGCATCAAATACAACGCATAACCTACCTTACAACAGGATTTTTTTTGCCTTATGCCTTTTCTGACAAGGCCAATTATGCATCTAAGCCCTTTTATAAGTGTACTCATAATTTCCGAACCGCTGATGTTATAGGGATCATATTCGTAACATAGACACCATACCCAATATCCATCACGGTGTTAGGGCATTTAAGCCCTAAGACCTTTCTGACAAGGTCGATTTTGAGTTAAATCCTTTTATAAATGTACTCATAATTTCCGAGACATTAATGCTATGGTCATCAAATTCGTAATACAGACACCATACCCAATATTCAACACGATAGTAAGGTCATTTAGCTCCTAAACCCTTTCTGGTAATGCGAAGTATGCATTTAAACCCTTTTATGAACATAGTTAGCCATAAACTCACCAAATTCATACCCATCAAGAACATATTCACCCATGTAATATTATTTAATTTCTGATTTTAACCAAATTTTATTTCTGAGTTGGGTAGGTGGTAGGGGTAATGAATGTAATGTTAATTTCGGATTATGGAGTTCGATTCTGTCAGAGCACATAATATTATTTCATTTCCGATTTTAACCAAATTTTATTTCTGTCTTGCGAGGTGCTAAGCTTACTTAATTTTGTTTTAATAGCATATTTGGGTTCGATCCTAGGTCACGGTATGTAATATTAATTCATTTCCGATTTTAACCAAATTTTATTTGTGAGTTGGGTAGGTGCTAGGCTTACATAACGCAATGATATTTTCGGATTATCGAGTTTGATTCTCGGTAAGAACATCTAATATTTTTTATATAAGAATTTAACAAAGATTCAGTTTTGATTTGTATTCCTGCTCATGGCAATTAATGTAATGTTATTTGTGGATTACCGAGATCTATTCCCAGGGAACTCTCTTAATATAAAAAAAAATAATAATTCAGGGAAATGCATTCCTTCGCATTCACTTACTCTCGCTGTATATCGTATTACCTGATTGGTGTCTACTGCTCAACTAATGTATTACATGTTCGATGTCAACTGTTGAAGGTCGAGGATGGTGGACGGGAATGCAGTTATATGATGTAATCAGGTAATAACGTAATAGTTTAATTAACATAATTGTGAAAATCCATACTTGCATAAACATGCAATGAATATTTACTAAGTCTGAACTTACACACATGAATAATTAACAACTAAACATTCAGCAAAGTCATATGTCCTCTCAGCAAAACAGCCAAACTTCAACTGTCATATACCTTTTCATTTGTTTCAGATATTGTAATTATTATTATTAAGATTGTTATTAGGGGTGGAAGGTATTACATTTACAATATGTTAGCATTCACTACACACACTTATCAAATATGCACATTATATGTAGAGAGACATATGTCTGCTCTAGAGAAACGACATCTCAAGACTAAAGCCTTACCGTGAACATATTGTCAATTGGATATTTTCAAACGCGAGCACTTCATGCTCTATTCCTCTGAGATCAATGAACCCTAACGGGAAGAACAATCGTGTATGCGGTTTCAACATATACCACCACCCACAGACAGCATATTTCAATGAATTACTCTGATAAATCAATTCATCATGAAATAGCAAAACACACACACACACACTCACACATGCTCACAAACATTTACATGCTCACACATTCACACAACTCATTGGCACATACCAGGCAACTGCAAAACCCTATACCATCCAATTTTACAAGCAAAACTAAATACTTGACAACTTTATAAACATATCATACAACACAAATGGACAAATCTCCATCATCTGTCTTCCAATACACATTATCAAACATATTTATTTTAAGTATATCAATATACAAAAAGAGAAAAGATTCCATTTTTCTAATTTACTATATAACATAATTTAAAACCAAATTAAGATACAAATAAAACACTCATTGTGCTCAAATCGTGCTATTCTGTACTACATACAGCAATCAAAACATGTTTATTACATAAAAACTCTAAAATCAAAGAATGTTTTTTTTAAATATGCTCTTTTTAACAGTTGATTACATCATTCTAGGATACTTATATCTCATCTGCGTAACAAGTATTTAAACAATTAAACCTTTTTTCATCACACAAGAAGCTTAAGTGTTGTTTAAATATAACTATATTTATCAACTTCAAAATGCAACAAAATCCAAGCATACATACCAATTTACTCAATACATCAACCTAAACGCAGACATGTACAGTTATACTAACATATTCTTTGTTTAAATTCCCAATGAGACAAATAGGTGTATATGAATTACCATGTGCGATATTTGTTTAAACCCACTCATATTATACATTGAGTATTATATATATCGCTAAAATTAATGTTCTCTTCATCCATCATTAAGTTAAAGATATACTAATTTAATATAGTGTATTAACACACACGCTAAGTACTCATTATGCAACAAACATGAACTTTATATAATGCAAGTCGATGCCATACCTAACATATCCTATCATAACCAAAGACATTTTAATCCTTTTAATTAATCTAGGAAGACTGTTTTGTGAATGGCTGACAAATCCTCGCAAACTCCAGAAGAACACCATCTTTAAGTGTTATCTATGCAGCATAACATTTTGAGAAACTTTAAAAGTTGTATCGATCATGACAGGTTAGGCTTACATCGGGAGAATTGAGCACACAGGTTATCAATTATCAAGTGTAAAATATGTATATTCGCATAACAAAAATACATGTTTAGTGAGAATATTTGCATGTAAGTAGTATATACATAGCGATTCAAGAACCATCTATACTAATATTATAAAGAGGTAGTGTTTGTAACTTTGTGTGTTTGTGTGTTTGGATGTAGGAGGTAATCTTCGAAACTACTCATCCGATTTTAAAAATTATTTCACCAGTAGAATGCTACGTTATCATTGAGTGTCATAGGCTATATTATATTTTAAAACTCAATAGGGATCCCTACTAAAACTCCAATAATGTAACCCAAAGTGTAAATAAATGACCTATAAAATTCCTTACATTACGTGCGCTGCGAAAACTATTGATGATAGAACAAAATAATGTACTATGGCTTTGCAGGACGGACAGATTCGGAAAATAAAACGTGCTGTGTGCTGCGTACGGCACCAACCTTAGAAACTCTACTGCCATTATGGGGGGAGTTACTTTTGTGTTTGCTGGGGATTTTCGGCAGACACTCCCTGTAGTTACAAAAGGGACGCGTGCAGATATCATCAAAGCATGTCTTAAATCATCTCCCTTATGGAGTTCTATTCAACACCTAAATTTGCGAACGAATATGAGAGCCTATCTTGGTGGAGACACGCATAAAGATTTCCCACAACAATTGCTCAGACTTGGAGAAGGAGTTTTTCCTTCTCTAAATTTGGGCACTAATTCTGCTGAAATCATTTTAAATGAGACATTAGGTCAGATAGTCCACAGTCTGCAGCATCTTATAGAAGCAGTGTATCCGGGCCTCGAAAATTTACTAGAAAGAGACTTTCACTGGTTGTGTTCCAGGGCAATTGTATCGCCTAGGAACGACACTGTCAATGAAATCAACAATCTCATTATACAAAGAGTTCCTGGCCAAGTCAAAACCTATAAGTCGATTGACACAGTCACCAATGTTGACGATGTCGTCCACTTTCCTCAAGATTTTCTAAATTCGCTTAATCCTTCTGGCTTGCCACCTCACGAACTATCATTAAAAGTCGGTACTCCTATCATGCTTTTAAGGAATATAAGCCCTCCTAATATGTGTAATGGCACAAGATTGCTCATTAAAGACTTGAAAGAAAATTTGATTGTCGCGACCATCCTCACCGGCCCAGCAGCCGGCCAGCTGGTAAACATCCCGAGGATTCCCATGATTCCCAAGGATTTGCCAATATCTTTCAAACGGTTGCAATTTCCCGTAAAAACATCGTTCGCGATTACTATTAATAAGTCCCAGGGTCAGACTTTCTCTTTGGTTGGAATCGACCTACGAAAAGAGTGTTTTTACCATGGCCAACTATATGTTGGTTTATCACGAGTTGGAAGTCCCGAGAAACAGTACATTTTGCTACCAAACAATAACAGGACGTCATTGTCTACAGAGAATGTCTTAGCCAATAACATATTAAATACTTCTATCTCAGATAAATTGCATTGTAATATAATGTATATTAATATGAAAAATTATAAAAAAGTAAAAAAATATCAAATAAAAATAGCAAAAAAACTTTAAATTATAAATTATTTAATTAATTATTAAATTATAATGTGCTTTTTTTAATGCTTTAGGAGAGTTTATCCAACCTAATTAACGCCGGGTCAAGCAGTTTTTTTAAATCTTAATCGTACCCGTGCGAAGCCGGGGCGGGTCGCTAGTATAGAATAAGTAGATATTTCTTTTAATCGCATATCAAGTAAATTGACAGAAGTATTGGCGTAATGAATATTCAACTGCAAGTATTAAGGATGTAACGAGATGAAACCAAATACCCATCAACAGATGAGAAACAACAAACAAGAAAGGAATACAACCGTGGGTTTGAGAACATACTCATTGCTTCATTGCAAGTCAAACTCGCGGTTTAGCACTATTATTTACATATTGAATAACTAACATGTTTAATTTCACTCTAAGTATACAACTTAACATAACCAAAACAACATCTGGCTAACATATGTTTGATATTATGCATAACTTATATACATGACAGCTCGCAACATACTACACAACAAACACCTAAACAATATGCCTTTCCATTAACTTTCTCACTCTTTATTCAACTCCCGCACAGCATTCATCATCTCTGTACAACAATATATCACTGTTAATCGACAACAAAGAACCCCATATACACACCCTTATAGGCCTCCATCAGTTCAACCTCATCCCTGGAAGGAGAACAATGGTCTCGTGGAAAATATGCAAGTCAGTGCTTTATCTAGGAAGGCTACACAATCACAAATTGCATAACATATATATTTAATTAAAGCATACTGTTATGAACAACTTTTTCAGTAATTCATACACATTAGAAACGACACATTCATGTGTGAAATGCATGTGTGAAATTACGACTCTACACATCAGTCCTCAATCCTCAATGCTCTATCCTCAATACTCAATTCTCAGTCCCCAAAAAATCATTCCTTATTCCTAAAAAATCATCTCTCAGTCCTCAAAATAAATTCCTTGTTCCTCAAAATTCATTACTATTCCTCAAAAACCATTCCTTATTCCTCAAAATTCATTACTATTCCTCAAAAACCATTCCTTATTCCTCAAAGATCATTCATTATTCCTCAAAAATTGTTCCTTATTCTTAAAAATCATTCCTTATTCCTCAAAAAATCGTTACATAATATTCAAAGAACATTTCTAACAAACTATTCTAGTACTACAAAACATACATAGATCTATTCCAACACACACATATATACACAGAATAACACAGAATCACACACAAAGAACCTAAAATTTCCCAATTAACAAACTCACTCCACACAAAACTTGCTCCTAATAACACCAAATTATCCAAAATAATCCAATATTAACACAAAATGACCACAATATACTCCAAAACACACTCATATAAACACACACATTATATTCCATTTAGTAGAGAACATTTTATATAATAAATACTTATGTTAGACTCATCTAATCTCCTACACAATATTCGCTTATAAATAAATTTTAATTTAAAATTCACATTACATTGTAATCGTTTGATACACTTATCTATTTTTCAGACTTATAGTTTCAGTAATTTCTTTTATTTCACATTACCCATTTGGCAAAGGTTCATTTATAGAAACAGTGAGCTCACCATATCACAAAGCCACACACACACCAATCTTTACCAATATTTAACAATCTTTAACAATATTTCCATCAATCCTTACCAATCTTTAACATTCTTTCCATTAATGTTTACCAATCATTACCAATCTTTCCACCAATCCTTACCAATCTTTACCAATCTTTCAATCAATCTTTAACAATGTTTTCCAATCCAAGGGTTGATAGGCTCTCTATCCATACATGTAAGAGAAACGTTTCACCTAATGTCGCCAAAATATTATACATATTGGTAGAATGAATGTTTATGTAAGCATTCAACTATTCATACATTTTATATTGATGTCTTTATTATCATTCTCTTAACTTTTATAAGTGTTTGCTCCTAGCAACAATTACAAGTTGAAAGTGATAGAATGAATAAAGTATAGTCGTTCATACACTTTATCTTTATTTCATAAAATTATTTAAAAAAATAGGTAGTATTATTTATATACACTCAATAATATTCTCATTTCAAAAAAGTATTAATCTTTTACTCTAAATTTATAGAACATTTCCTGTAGTGTACACTCAAGGCTTCCCTACTCGCATATACAACAGTACAGTTAACACATGTATAGGTTTTATAACTAATGGCAAATGTACAGTTACTATATTCTTGTTGTCCAGCGCTAAATCTAATCGCAAATATCTTGCTGCAATACTTACATTCGTTTCCCGATGTTCGACAAACATTACCTTTACACTTCTTCTTATGTCTATATAGGTTATCATTGCGAGTAAACACAGTATCACAATGGAATGACTGGTATGCTGAACTGAACAATCAATTACAACATTCATGCCAACGTACATGACAACGTATATAAAAAAAGTATTTTCCACAATAACAATATAGTTTTCTGCATTACTTCTAGAGACTCATCAGAAACCATTGCTGAAAGTGTTACAGATGGTAAGTCTTCGACTATTGTTATCATCTTCATATTACAAATGCATATAATATCACTATATGATTTCACTTGCAACGATCTGAGTTCCATCGCAACCATCGAAGAAGTGAAAACATCTTTACAAAACACACGATTATATACTATTTTCACAACAGAACAATTGGTTTATGTATCACTCAAACTCAGTCAGATAAAGGGACAACATCTTCGATATGTTTTTAAATATTATTTATCAGGTGCGGAACTCGAACTCACGCTCCCACATACACGGAAGCAGGGCTTAAATCTAACACCTTAAACCGCCCATACTAACCAACATTTGCAGAAAATGTTTTATTATAATGAGATGTGTTAACCTTTTCCTTGGTTAGTGTCATAGGATGATGACATAGGATCTTAAGCTAATGTTAAAAATCTACTGTATAAAACAACAAAAAACACAATCTTGAGCAAATTTGTAATTTTACAGAAGAAAATCACAAAACCTTCGCGATTGGGAACACCATGGTAAACTGAAGTATTAACTTTACCTTTGTTAATGTCATGGGATGATGAGATAGGATCTTAGGCTAATGTTCAAAATATACCGTATAAAACCACAAGAAACATAATCTTTAGCAAATTTGTAGTTTTACAGAAAAAATAAAATAAAACTTTCGCGATTGAGAACACCCTGAGAAAACCCAACCTAGTCTGCGTGGATAGAAAACGGAGAAGTTTCTTTTGCTTCTTGTTCAACTATACAGTCGCCGCAACGTGTGTATGCTGGAGGACGTCGTCGACATGCGTGGTGTGACTGGCAAGTGTATGGGGCAGCTCGAAGCTCTGCTGCCTTCCCAGGTTGAAGACGACTTGCACTGTGGGCCATCTGCTATCCGAGCCCTTTCGCATTGTGTGAGGCTTAGTACTAAGCAACACACACACAGTGTGTCGTAAATGTTTTGGCTATGTACTTTGTGTATGAAAAGTCTGTCCAACATTATGTACAAAAGTCTGATTTACTTGTATGAAATTGTTGTAAGAATAGATCACGATTACAGCAACATATAGTATGCAGATATTCACTTCATGTACGGTAAAGCTAACTATAATGCATTGGAGGCTGCACGGCTTTATGCAGAAGCGTTTCCTCACAAAAAGGATCCGGATAGGTCGAGCTCCATAGCTCCTTATGTAGAAGAAAGTGTGTTAAAATGTATAGATGTAAACCCAGGAACTTCGACTAGGAGGGTGGCTGTTGCAAGAGGGAATAAGTGCAAGCAGTCCCAGATTGAATTTCTGCCAGCAGATACAACACATGCGAGCGCTAGACCCCACTTTTTAAACAATGTGTTGTTTACAGACAAAGCTGGGTTTACCCATGACAGTATTTTTAATTTCCACAACTGTCACGTGTGGACTGCAGTCAATCCTAACACAGTGAAACAGACACGACATCAACAAACGTTCTCGTTCAATGTTTGGGTACGAATACTTGGCGACTGTCTAATTGGACCACATTTTCTACCAAAGAGGCTAAATGGAGAATGGTACATGTGCTTTCTGCGGGACGATATTGCAACGTTGCTCAAATATGTGCCATTGCAGCAGTGGATGAGGTTTATGCACGATGGTACTCCAACACATGTCCTTTTATATGTAAGACGATATTTAAACATATGCTATGGTGACCAGTGGATAGGTAGAGTAGGACTTATACTGTGGCCTCCGAGATCACTGGATTAAAATCTGCTGGATTTTTGTGTATGGGGTTATGCCAAAAGCCTAGTTTACAATACAGCAAACATTGCCACAACTGAAGAATTGCAGCATCATATTGTACAGGCTTTCCAGCAAATTAATAATTACCGCGAATTGCTGGCGCGCATTCGCGGGTCGTTGCTGAGACGACTAGACAGATGTTTTCGAGTGAATGGTCAGCATTATGAACACCTACTGTAAACGCCATCAGTTGACATGATCATACTATACTGTACCTTGTGTATCCAACAGACGTCACTGTTGTTCAACCCAAACTGTTGCTTCTGTGTATATTCAATCACATGTCTGTGGTGTTGAAGCCACAATTATAACTTGTGCTGTCTCGTGATTGATACAGTAAATCAAAATACCACTGTTTATGTTGGCATCCGTACTTAGTATTCAGCGGGTCCCAACTAGCTCAAAAATGACATCTCTTAAATGGTTAATTTTTCGGACCCATGTTTACTGGACCTTTCTAGCTTCTCTTCATTTGTATGCATCATCCCTACATTTTTGACCATCACTTACGAAACATTCTGTATAGAAAAACTGAAATAATTATTTATGGGGTGATTTTTCAAACGTTTGATTTAAAAAGTGTGAAGAAACCAAGAATAGACAATATTAAAGCCGGCGACTAAAGACATTGCGGGCTGTGACGTCACTACGAACTGATCTACCAATGCTATGGAAGTGTTTGGAAATTTTTCTATGCTTCAAGTTTGTCGTGGAGGTGTGGCGCTGACCAAATAAATATTATTTTTTGCAAGGTGGCAAGAGAATAATCTATAGACTGGTAAGGGTATGCCCAATTGCACCAATTGGGTGGTACCTCCCACCCTTCTGGTTACTAAACAAAATTCATCATGATTAACAAAATTAAGACATCCCACTCTACCAATCTTTCTCTTCTACTGTTTCAAACACCCTTTCAATAAAGATTAACCTTTCCCATCCCCTCTTCTAGTAGATATTTTTCTACTTCATAAATTTCACGAAATTTCGCAATCTATTTTCTGTCGCGGGGTTTTACGGTGTCTATGCCGGTTTACCCCCCTTTTTTGTACTTTACTTAGGTTATCATGGGCGGTAACCATGTCCTCAAACGCTGTCATGTTTCCCCAATCCTAGTAAAGCTGCGATTATGTACCCTTGTAGTAAAAAAATATTTCCTGCGTGCCTAGGCAAATGGGGCTTAGCCAGAGATGCACATAAGTCCTATCCCTACCCAGGACGTCCGACTCTCCTCTTAGGTTAGAAAAAAATCGTGGCAACAGTAGAAACGAGACATTAACTTTGAGGAAAGCTTATCAATATTAATTATGGAAGAGGGTGGGGGGATCAGATGATAGAGGCTGTGCAGAATCTTGAGTTTTAATATAACCCATGAAATTTAATGTCAATTTTCAAAATGATTATCTAGCATGGTGTTACTATCGCTTATAAGGGCCTGTGTTAAAGGACATATTTTTAATGTTTTCATGTTTCTTGTGGTAAAAATGATTATGTGGGTCAGAGAATTTTATGGCAACTTTTGTATTATAAGTGAAAAAACATTTCAAGATTAGGTGTTCCCTTCATAAATCACACACATTTTTTTCAACGTCTTTTAGAATTTGTGCTACCTCCTAACATTTGATTTGATAGATTTTTTTTTTGCTATAAACTGGAAGAAGGTAAAATGATTACTTTGAGTGAATTGTATTGAATGAACGGTATGATGGAGTTCTCGCCATATGCTTGGGATTATATCAGTTTCAATGTACCATAGAAAATTTTGACAACACGAAAATTCTCACACATAAGAGGTAGCACAAACAATTCGATAATAGAGCTGACTACTATTATCAAGTTTGGTAATCATCGTCGTCCGTCTTTATAATTACAACGTGACTGTCTGAATAAAAGAGTAGAACAACCAACATGAATCGTCACCGAGCACTCGAAGATATGGACAATTGATAATCCGTTCCTTAAGTGAAGATTGCTACCTTAGCCTGTAATATTTATGATACCATACCAAAGCTAAGAACGAAAGGCATGGCAACCAAACAGAAACACTCAATCAGGCCTACAATGCTTTTCTTAAAATACCGAAGCTTGGAGCTGCACGAAATATATTTCCGACACAAAGATCTGAAGGGAGAGAGGTGTACTGTCATGATTTTCATTCCAACATACGCAGCAGATTCTAATGTCACTTAATAAAAACTTTGGACTTTTTTACAGAAGAAAATTATAATAATACACTCATCGGCAAAAAAAAAAAAATTGCAACCACAAGAAAGCAAGCAACGTAGAAGAATGAAACGCGGTGGGAATGTTTGGAAATGTGGGACATGCAGACTATTCATGTTTCACGCTTGGCCGCTAGTTGACGTCAGCAAGGGCAGATGTTATCACTGTACCTGCCGGACCATATAAGACCGACCCTCTGTGCATGATTTCCATTTCGATTAGTGATGTTGTGCTGAATGTTTTATGGGTAGCAGATGAGTTCGACAGCTCCTCGAACAGTCAGGCGAATTCGACAGAGGCTGCGGAAAGCGGTATGTTGATTTCGTCGTATTGCTCAATATATCCGTCATGCGGATATTACCGTACTACGCTGTTGGCACCAGTAGTTAGAGGACGGAACGCACACGATACCCAGAGTCTGAGAGACCACTATGAACCGCGCCTGAAAGAGAACCAACTGATTGTCCGACATTAGTGGGATGCGACAATCGCTATGTTTGCAGTCATTCAGCGGATAGTGTTGTACACTTCTCGTCACAAAAAAAGAGCGATCTTGTGTAGCTGAAAATATTTATAAATCCCCTTCGGGTATGTTCGGCAGGCTGCTCTCTCCCAAGTCACTCGCACGTGCCGCGGAGTTGGCGTGGCTAAAAGCTGCAGCAACACATGGCTTTGGAGAAAAAAGGACACAAAAAACTCGAATAATAGTTCTGTGAGCTCAGTTTTGTCCGAATATATTCAAACACATTATATGTAATGCAGTTAAAGTAAATTAGCGGCGAAATCTTCGGAATTATGAACTAGTTTGTATCAGATCTGAGAAACAAATTGTAAATTATAAATTTGAACATACCACACTGGACCACTGGAAAAAATTACTTCCAAATCATGCATAATTGTAAATATGAAAGGTGGTGTTACGTTATAATTCCCCTTGCCAACACACACGAGATCTTTGAAAACGTAAAGTGCTAATCACTAAAAACATTGAATAATACATCATACGGGATAATGTTTTCATATGTATGATAATTAGAGACCATGAAATGTCTCGAAATGAATGGCCTATAGTCTAGTCTTCACAGTCCAATGAATACCCGTTCAACTACTGTATATTAACTGTTCATTTCTCAAGTAAGTGGCCGATATTCTTTAAAACAAACAGCACGTGATCCCTAAACGTCTTTCCTTGCCAGATTCGTATTTACTTTGCACATTCCTGAGTGAGCCTTGTTAACTGTAATCCAATGCAAATGTAGATTAGGTCTATACGCGTTTAAAGTTTAGCTTGTCCTCAAAATAATCCGCGCAGTTTTCCTGTTCCTGCTTTGTTCCGTTCTAAAATGTAAAGGCATATTTACATGACTTTACATGTCTTAACCAAATTTGGATTACAGTAACCAAATTTGGATTACAGTAAATAGATATTGATTATTAAAGTGTTATAACACGAATTTACTACAGTATTATCTGCGGGAGTGATTATAGTCTCCTGAAAGATCTACGGTTATTTAAAAATACTCAAAATATTCCCCTTTTAAAACATAATAACATATAGAATACATGCAACGAGCTACCAGATATATTTCGAAGGAAACTATTCGCATTAATGCGAGCACTTATTGATGCCTGTCGCATTTTATATATGGACTTATGCACCCAAATGTCAATAAAGATTACGTATTAAGTCGTAACTCAGTTTTTATTTTCAATTGTACACGAACTGAAGTATAAATAACATTGCTTGCATGTTTCATGTGTGTGTGTTATAGCACCATTACGAAAAGTGTTAAGAGCTCACTTTGGTGCGAACAGTCTATAGTACCTTTACATCTAAGCTCGACAATGCAACTCAAAGTGTTTTGTCATGATGTGGTTTCTCACTGAACTGCTTCCATTGGCGATTCGTGCTAGTAATGGTAAGTAACCCAATTTGAACTACTTGGTGTCTTGCAGACACCACACCGACCAGTCACCTAACTGATTGGTGGACACATATGTAAGTGTGCTTTCTAGCAATTGGCATCTCAGTGTTTCGCACCATGTTATGCGAATGCTAGCCATTGTGGCGTACACAACTAACATTTGTTTGATAATATTTCCCATTGTGATCACAAACATGATTCGCCAACATTCTATAAATACATTTTTATAAATCGTTGTGAGTCCCACAACTACAAAATAAGCTAAATATATACCAATTTGATACTTGCGTTACCTAGGACTGTCTTACACACGAAACATTTGCGCATTTAAATAATTACTAAATGAATGTTTCTTTAAGAATTACCTTCCTTGCGGGATAAGGTATTTTTGAGTCCAAATTGGTTGACCAAAAACCGAAAATTTAACCGGTGGAAGACCGTATTCAGTGCCTGTACGAAATAGGTACACAAATAGAGATAGAGAATTGCATTTTCTTTATAATACATCTACCAACACCTGACTCTGAAGTCCCCGCACTTAGACCTCATACCTTACAAAATCGTAGAGGTCATAGTGACATAAAGGGTTGGGAGAGTGGAGGTACGTTTTAAATATTAGTAATATGACATGCAGTCAAATGAAAAGTTTCTGATCCAGAGTTCCAAAATGTCGTACAGGAAGGTCCATCCTGATCCACTCGAGTTCTATTTCGCAGTGGTTATTTAAAAATATTGAATCATTTACCACCAACCTGTTCTAATTTCTAACCCTTCCTTCTCCGTTTATTAGGTTTGGTAGTGCAAATCAGAAAATGAATAAATTCAGTATAAAAATTTAATGTGTAATATAGTGAGTAGTATATAAAAATTACTTTGGCGTAAAGGGATGGGGGATAGGAGCGGAGGAACCACCCGTTTTCATGTTGGAATTTCCCTATTTTCCCCTTTTCCTCTCAAAATTTCCACGTTTTCCTCAAAATGAACTAAATGTCCCTAAAAATTTAGATGTTCAGTAATAACGACCCTTTTTCATCTAAAAAACATTCCCATTTACCCAGGCAGATCAGTAACCCTGGGTAGAGCAGCGTGACGGATCAGCGACCCAGGATCAAGGATCAACGACCCCGGTGACCGGTATCAGACACCCCCAGGGGTAGAAGAGCAGGATCAGGACCTTTGCCCTTGACCTTTGACATTTAACCCAAAAAAATCCAAAAATGTAAAAAATTCGACAAAATTCCAAAATTAATTTTTAAATCCCAAAAGCATATTATTAAAAGTACTAAATAATTATTTCTAAAATATTTAAAAACATATTAAATTTTTTTTTGAAAATGCGTCATCAACAATTTATTAAAAAATATTTATAAAAGTTTAAAAAATTCGCTACGAAATGTATTATTAAAAGTATTCAAAATCATTTTTAAAATCTATAAAATATTATTATTAAAAATAAATTACATAACTATTAATAATCGTTAAAATATATTAAAAATGAACTTTCTAGAGGTCGCCCCTCACCCATACACATCCACCATCTTGGTAGGTGCAAGGGGCGACCATCTTGATAGGTGGCCACCATGTTGGTAGGCAGCCACCATTTTGGTAGGCGACCACCATATAGGTAGGCGACCGCCATCGTGGTAGATATCACCTGTCCGCCACATTCGATGCAGGTAACCCTAACCTCAAACCCATGACCTTGTAAACCAAAACTCGAGAAAAAATAAATAAAAGTCAACAAGCATAATTCATTACAATCTACAACTGCCATACTGGATGTAGTACCATCGTCATTGACCCCATGACCTTGAATGATATTGAAAACCAAATCTCGAGAAGAAATACGTTAAAGGCAACAAGCATATTACAACTAACTATTTCAAACATATTAAATGCAGGTGACCTGACTGTGACCCCTTGATCGTAAATTACCTTGAAAAAAAAAAACTAGAGAAAAATACATCAAAGTCAGCAAGCTCATTTCATTACTACCTACTACCACCATATTAGATGCAGACTATCTTGACCCTGACATCATGATCTTGAATGGCATTGAAAACAAAAACTCGTAATAAAATATATCAAAGTCATCAATCATATTACATTATAGACTACTAACATCATATTAGGTGCAAACTACCTTAACCTTGACCCCATAACCATGGATGACCTTGAAAACCAAAACTCGATAAAAAATAAAAGTCTACAAGCACACTACAATAGTAACAACTACCACCATAGTAGATGCAGACTATGTTGACCTTAACCTAATGACTCTGAATGACCTTGAAAAACACTCTTAATAAAAACATTAAAGTCATCAAGCATAATACATCACACACTACGGCCACCATATTAGATGCAGGCAACCTCGACCTTGACCCCATTACATTGAATGACCTTGAAAACTAAATCTCGACAAGAAATATATGGAAGTCAACAAGCATATTACATTCCTAACTACTATGACCATATTAGATGTAGGTGAAATTAACCTTGACCTTATGACTTTGAATGACCTTGAAAACAAAAACGCGAGAAAAATACATAAAAGTCAACAAAAATATTACATTACTAACAACTACCACCTATTACATGCTGGTGCCAGAACTGTAGCCCCATCACGTTGAATGATTTTAAAACAAAAGCTAGAGAAAAAGTACATAAAAGTCAGAATGCATATTACTTTACAAACTACTACTATCGTTTTAGATACAGACAATCTTGACCTTGGTCCCATAACCCTTAATGAACTTGAAAACAAAAATTCGAGAAAAAATACATGTTTAGAATTCTTGTATGTAAAGTTGTATGCCCTTTTCAATCCACTGAGGTTATCTCTGCCAAATTTATGTTTTAGCTGCAACTTGTGACCTCGAACATTGCGATTTGGCCATTATATATTATGTCTTCTGGTAGGCACGGTTGCCTGTAATTTTTTATATGGTGAATTTATAGCTGCCACATTCATATGTATCACTCGTGATATCGAACAAGGCGATATATATGGACTACCATACCACAAGCCTTCATTATTCTTTGGATAAACCTGTTACTGATGCCAGAATTGTTGGCAACGCTATCAGCTACTTCGTTGATCGATATGTATTTTGCGTCGCGGCCATAACACATACTCATACTTTTTTTAATTATTTCTTTTCTCTTCTATATATATCTATTTTATATATTCCTAAATATTCACTGACATCTATTGAAAACTAAATCTGCAGTTAAACTGCATGTGATGGGGTAATGTTTCTAAGTCGGATGCTACAAAGCCAGAGCTGCGTACGTAGTTGTTCCACCTCTCCCCAACAAACCCCCGCACCCACGTTCAGACAAGTGCCACAACGTCTGGCGCAGACAGTAGCGTGCTTCTTGAACGCTGACCCGGACCTGGTCGAGCGAGCGCATACATGTCTGCTCCGTAACTAGGTCAAACAATCCTATAGGTAATTTGGAAAGCTTTCAGTCATTCTCGTACAAATATCCCTGCAACTGGGCGTGCAGTGTCGTCTCTTTTAGAAATATTTTCCGTGCCTAAATATTAGAGATAATTTTCATGCATTATGTTCAGTTCATGACATAGCAAAGTCATGTTTTCGGCTACTCTTTTAAACTAGTTTCTTCAAATACATTGTTTTTATTCATTTTAATAAACTATTCTTTAAAGTAAGCGCTTTTAGGCACACATAACCGTTTAAAGCGTAGCGCTAATATTAACATACATAAAAACACTTGGCTTTAGCATGTTAGAACAAATTTGTAGTTACGACGTCATTGCGTATGCAAGACATAACAACTAATAATCGGATAGTGAACGTTAAGCATTCCTGGGCTCGTGGTGGTGTAGTGGTTAGACAAATCTTCTCCCACCATGGAGAACCGGGTTCGATTCACGACAATGTCACCTCCGGATTTTCGCATGTGGGAATCGTGCGGGAAGATGCCGCTGGTCGGTGGGTTTTCTCACTGATCTCCCATTTCACCACTCTTGCATTTTGGCGCTGCTCCATACTCATCTCACTTTACCCTCAAGGGCTCTCAGGACCTCGGCGTTAAGAGCCGCCCAAATCTCTTCACTCGCTCATTAAGCATTCCGCCTACGAAGACGTATTTTGTCCAGAAAGGCGAGACGCTGAGGACGACCCAGGCACGCGCATCACATGCATCATCGACTCTATGTGCAAGGTACTGAACAAGTGTGCAGGTTTTCTTTCAAAACGTACGTCTGAGGCAACTTTAAAATTAAGTCAATTTCATAAAATGTTTGCTACATTTTCTTATTACCAAACAATAAAGTAAATACATATTTAGATTTTAGTTTCTTGTCGCGAATTTACGTCGTAATCCTATATTCATAAACTGAGCTTTCGCCCATGCACTAAAACGATAATGCCGATTATCTATTTACAATTGTACTGCTTCGTTCGGCGTGATCGGTGTGAATGTGAACTGAACCAGGCTTAAGTGTGAAATCATCCAACGGAAAACGTGGAGAGAATGAAGAGATTTGGGCTGCTCTTAACAGCGAGGTCTTGAAAGCCGATAAGGGGGATTGAGGCGAGTATGGAGTGGTGCCGGAATGAAGGGGCGGGGGAAACGGGAGGTCCCCGAGAAAACCCTGCAACCAACGACATCGTCCGGCACGATTCCCACTTGCGAAAATCCGGTGACCCGGCCGGGGATTGAACCAGGTTCGCCTTGGTGGGAGGCAGGGAAATCTTTGAAAATGCTTTTACTAACGAGTACAGATAATCGTGCCGTTAGTATCTTCTACCCGTTGCAGCAACCGTCCGTGGCCATCGCATTACTGAAGGACGAGGGAGCTCAACAGAGCCATGATGTCTGGCGCGAACAGTAGTGCGAGCTGCAAGCAGTGGCAACCGCACACAGCCAGGCGGACTATGAAGCAGTTGAATGGGGAAACAACCTGACTGCCTGTTCGTTTTGTCTCGGCACTAGGCACGCCTTGTTAAAAAAAAAACAGTATATTTGGCTTATTTATTCAAACAAATTACCGCTTACGAAATAAATTTGACTTCATTTTTTGTTCGGAAAAAATATCTTTGGAAATCAAAGTTAGGAATCAAACATGTTGAGATTGTTTTTAATAATGTAATGTATTATGTATTATTCCTAGTTACACTTATCGATTATATGAACAAAAACATAGTTTAACAAAATGTAATACACTGAAAATACATTATATTATTTTCTATATAATTTCTCATGTCATATGTTTTCTCTTTTGCATGTTTGTTATTTGTTTTAATTTGCTCACCAAATATTTAATTGTAGGGCTGGAATTATTAACACTTACAAGGGAACTAGAGCCTCTGTGTTACAGACCACACGATTAACTGAAGCTGAGTATTTGCAAGTTTCATAAGAAAAAAAGTTTCCCACAAAGATTCATGGTTCTGAACATAATTATAATTCAGCCGGCTAGTTGAAACATGATAGGGATATTGAAGGCATGTACAGAACCCGTATTTCACGTCATATCTAAGTGGTATCTGCAATTAATATATGATATTCGTTGGCCACAAAATTAACATTAACTGAGAACAGAGATGAAAAATGTATGTAATTATTTAAACTATCAATGTTGATGTGAAATACTGTATGTAGGTGAAACACAGCTGTAAGTTAAAAACAGTGACATGAGAGAGACATGAGCGGCTGTTAACAACTAAGATCTTAAGAGCTGATAGTGACGAAGAGAGGTACAGATGGAGCAGCGACAAAAAACTGAGTATCGAGAGTACCCTGACACTACCCTTTGGCCAACAGCAACGCCCGCCACGTTTCCTACACATGAAAATCCAGATGTGACCCCTGTTTATCGTGGCGCGAGGCGAGTAGTCTGACAGTTACAACACCACAGTTCCTACAAGCAATTTAAAACTTTAAAATACACATCACTTTTTTTGGCGAGCTGGTATTCCCAGAGGAATAACTTTTCCTATCCTATTGTAAAAGCGAGAAGAGAAACGTGAGGCTCCATATTAAAGTAATTTAACTTGTATTTCAGTTCTTTGTTAAGTCAGGAAGAAAGTAAAATAATCTTGCTTCCTTGAATACCTCTATGTCAAATGTTGTAATGTCATTTTATGTCAAATGTTTGAACGCAGATAGTGCAAGCTGACCTGGTTGGAATTTTGGGCTGACATGCATGTTAAAAATGTTTTAAGTTCACTTAGCGCCCACGAAAGCGTGAAAATGGCCGTGGGATTGCCTAGTATAGCCATGATAGTAAAATGTACAGAATACTCCTGAGCATAAACTGCGAGGAGGTTGTTTCAGGTTGGAAATACATGCAGCAGCGAAACAAACCCTGCAGCTCATATCATTATTCTTGGGCTACAGTACCTTAGAAGGCCACAGCCAGTTCCTTCAAACCCCGCTCTCCAGTTTCCTAGAGGGCTGTGCTTTGTAAAAGTTATCGTGTAAAGCGAAGAAAATATGCACATTTTATACGAGTAATTGAACTAGCTTAGACATTTTTAAAATTGGCACTTGAACTTGTCAACGCTGTCAGAAAACAAGCGAAATGCCCTCGAGCCTCTTAGTTTTGCAATATATTTAATTGAAAACTGGCTGCCGGTCAAAATATTTAATCTAGTTTTTAACAAACAGCTATCATATATTTTTCTGCATGGGAAATTGTATAGAGCATAAATGAAGAGAATAAAGCGTTTTACAAAACATGTTCTCATAAATTATAGTCGATATTTTAATGAGTGAGAACATGCACACAATTAAACCCTAAGTGTCAGTTTATCAATGATAAAAAGAAAGGTAAGCTGAATTGCTTTGATAATGCCTGTATTATTTTATGTTAAACCACACTTAACGTACCAACATCGGTCAAGAAACTATTTATTCCAGTTATTTTGTAATATATAACATGTCTTGTTTAAAACAATGATAAAGTCTCATTTCATGCAATTGTTTATTTACAACATGCTGTGTTATTTGTATCAAATTTCCGATAACATTCACTAGTACATGTGCAATATTTAAAAAGTGTATGACCACCTATTTTTTGTTTTTTTTTCTTTCCTTGGTTACACGGTTCTGTGGTTATAGAATAGTAATTAAAACGTTCATGTCATCACCATGTTAAAAATAGGTGACCGACCTACGTAAAACATATAAGTTTATTTAGTCAGCGTAGTGAATCTTGTTTGCCAAAATTAGGTAGTAACAGGTTTATTGTTTTCCGACATTTGACACAATATGTTTTCTTGTTGTAGTGGTACCTTACAATATTGCAGACAAAAGAGGCAATGTACCAGCATGCTTAGTACTTGTAGGCGATACGTTCAACACATCAAGTTTGGTTGAAATTGGCCAAAAACAGTATGCTATATGCTGTATACCAAATGAACCTAAAATATTTATATAATCACCATGTCAAAATTACGTTTCTTACACATTTAAATCGCATATGTTATCATGGCATACATAGTATTAGATACAGTATACAAAGATTGCTTGAAATTGGTCACACCGTTTCATAGATACAGAATAGTTATCAAAATGTCTACATTGCCACCAATTAAAACTAAATGCCTGAACCAATTAATTCATATCAGCATACTTCTTGTTTGTCAACTTTGGTTGGAATAGGTAAATTGTTTTCCGTGTTACGATACAATAACTTTTTTTTTTTCTTGGGTGCGCTATATTACAAACTGATGGATTAAAATGGTTATTTATTGGCATATTTCCACACACACACACACACATATATATATATATTAAGATTAATATGGCACTTACTGTATTTTCACAACGGCGTCATACAAATATTTGTTTTTAAAATTGGTATATATATATATATATATATATATATATATATATATATATATATATATATATATATATATATATATATATATATATATATATATATATATAAATCTTAGTTGTATATGGTACCATGGCCTACTATAGGCCTAAAAGGTATTAGTTGCCTGCAAAATGTGGCAGGAATCTATTGCGTAAATTCCGATATATGATGTTCAAAGCTTATTTTTTTCTCGATGGCGAACCAATAAGAACGTACCTTCCTAGATTAAAGACGTACAAGATTAACTGTGAAAATACACGATTTGGTTTTATCTAGTAAAATAATAACCCAGATATGAAATAGCGCCCTACTGTATTAAAATAACAACCCTTCTGAAAATAAGCAAACGGCTTTGTAGAACATTGTAAAAATCAGATGTCCTTACTAAGTTCAATATGTGCACCGAAGTCGGTGAAATATGTTTCACAGGATCGAATGTTATTATGAGGAGACATACAGTACATCAGACAGACATTTCATGATTATACAAGCTCATTTTTCCAAGGATAACAGCTTAACATTGAATATAAGTGAACGTGAATTGAATGTTTCAAGCTAATAAAGAAATTACGGAGGGATTATCATTTATTTCGAATTATTAAACAACTGTTAGCAGCACCATTAATATTCGAAATAAACTGTTTACGAATGCAAATATATGTCTCACAAGAAAAAATAAATAAACGGTTTAAATATTATAAGTTGTGTATAAAGTTACATTTCTTGTTGTTGTTGTTAATGTTTAAATGGATTCAGAAAGTGTTTCGTACAACTAGTGGCGTACCCTGTTGGGTTTCCTTGCATTTTTTCGTGGTTTTACAGAATTATTTGTGGATGTCATTATTTTCGTTTTTCCTTAAATAATATAGCTTTATGATATGCACTTAAGATTATGTTGGTTCAGCGATGTAATGAGGTAGGCTACCGTTTAAACAAATCGTTCAGTTTGACTCCATGCTACATACACTAACGCAGAAGAAAACAATGAGAATAATAAGTCTGGCGGACGAACGTTTGCTTCCACCTGAGATATAATTTAGGTTACGCCACATACAAAAACCTCTACTGGAATCACGCTGCAAAATGTTTTGTTGCCTTCTCTAAAACATGCAGTAGTAAGTCATCTTCTTGCTTTGCATCCAGTACAACAAATATTTACTGATCTCTGGCGCGGGGATACTTTATTATGTAATCATGTTCCAATCGTATTTTTGCTTATATTCACGATGAATTTACACACCATACTTTATGATTGTTTAGTTTTGTGTGGAGTGTACGACGTCAGGAATGCGATTCCCTAGAGTAAATTATACAGACTACACAAAGAAACATACAGTATGTATTGTATTGATTACGGACAGTACACGCAGCGACGTGTGCAGAGCTCAAGGCAGGTACCAGTGCATATACAGCCGTTAGATGGCGCAGGCTAAGTTGGCCAGGCTGTTAAAGCAGCCTGCCTGTCTACGTGAGTCCGTCGCAGATCAAAGTGACACTGCAGCTGAACTGATGCCATGATCGTGGTTAGCGTACACGACGATAGAAGGGAAAAGTGTACAGAGAGCGAGAACCTCGCAGGGTTGCCAGGTGTACAAATCAGTGAGAGTCAATGTTCGGGAACTTAATGACAACCCATTACTTCACGCTGCGAGGCATGTGGCGAGTGGCAAGGCGTTTTAATTGCCCCTGACCATGCGGAAAAAGAGATCAAGTTATTATCTGTCATAACCATGGCGAAAATACTTTGAAAGTGAAGTGGCCCGAATTTTCTTCGGAAATAAATCGGCAAATCTGTTCAAGTATCTTTTTTTTGCAAGCATGCTGACATACGTACATGATCTGCTAAACGCTGTTCACAGTAAAATGAGCACTTTTGAGGCACTAGTTACTTTTATCTTTCAGCCATTTTTTTATACTTTAACCACCTTTTTAATTAAATATGGCCATGTAAGTATTAACCACAGTGTAAATATTATACTGCACTCTGAAGTTAATGCATGAGGCTAAAGTAATATATATTTATTGACTATTATTCCAAATGAAAGAGCTTTCAAAAGTGCTCAATTTACCACGAATGGCCTATAAAATATAGGCATTCACGGCATAGACAGATACACGCCAACTTACAAAAGAAAGGCTCTTGGCAAGGAGGTTTGTGCAGTTAAACTGAATGTATTCTATCCCTGTGCTTGTGTTGTGGGAGGTAGAAAAGAGATACAACGTCGAAGAATGATTTACAAACACCACGCTATTCAGTATCTTACTTCAAACATTTTGCAGGAAAGGTTTGCTAACAAAAATCAAAGCGAATATAACAAAGCGTAAATTGTAGGAGTGGATGGTCAAACGTACTTTCGCGTAGAGAAGAAAGTTATATTGTGAAACAAATCCGTCAGAGATCTTTTACCAGTCCATGCGCTATTACAAGAGACTTACGAAATACTTTCAAAGTCACTGTAACCAATGACAGTGATAAGAGTGTTCAGCAATAGTGTCTATAATGCAAGAACACCACAGAAGTAATCGTACATAGGCAAATGTAATTATAAGAAGAGACTTAACTTCGCGAAGGTATATTTACTGAACTATTACTGGACATACGCAATTTTTCCAGATGAGAGTAAATTCAAGGTTTTCGATCATGGCAGTCTGCTAAAAGTGTGGAGAAAATCGAATAAAGAGAGATAAATCCCCAACATTCTCGTCCTACCGTCAAGCATGGTGGTGGTTCAGTTACGGTGTGAGGGTGCATGAGTGCATGTGGGTAGGTGAACTGACGTTTATATATTGACTGTTGGATCAATAAAAATATATTGACCTGTTTCAACATAATTTGAGACCTAATTCCATACAACTTGATGTAGTAATGCACATTTTATAAGGATAATGGTACTAAGACTAAATCCTGTGCAACACGAATATGGCTGCTGTATAATTGTTCTCGTGTAATAGAAACTGCACCCCAATCCTCAAACTTTAATTCAAAGAACATATTTGAGCATACTTAGACATTAAGCTACGAAAACATCATATTTCAAGCACGCGGTAATCGAAGGAGAAAATCCTTCATAAGTGTAACAATATCCCTCCTAGTGTCATACAAACGGTAATAAAGTCAATGCCAGCGCATTTGAGAATCGTTCTGAAGCAAAAGGGAGGGCGTGCTAAATATTAAATAGAGAATTAATTTTGTTTATGTTGATGTACGAAAACATTTGTTCTTCGTACGAAGGTGTATGAACATTTCTTATTCGGAAAACGTGCATTTATTGACATTTGTGTAATATATTACTTTGGGCCTTTTATAAGGAATGTTGTTTATTTTGTTGTATTTGATGAAATGGAATACAAAATACAGCTGGACACATACGTGTGTGTCAACATAATTGCTTACTGCACAGAAGTCGTGAAATGAACAGGATGTATGAATATTTGTGATCGTCACTGTATATACATATTAGGGCCTGTTCTATTTGAAAATGCTTTACGTGGTATTCTTAAAATACAAGAATGATTTAGTTACATTTGCAATTTGACCTTACTTTAATTCTTATGCAATCTGAACAACTTTTAAGCTAGTAGAGACTACTGACATCAGACTTAATTGGTACAGACCTGCCTATCACTGACATCTAGAATGTTTTCAGTCTTAAAACAAAAACAACTTAAACGTCGCGTATATACGGTCACGGGCAGAAGTATAAGGACAGTGGTAGGTAGCAATTAGTGACATTCGTAGATAAGCTTAGCCTAAAGGCAGAAAATAGATAATCAGCCATGTTTAATGTTACTTAGTGAGGTACAATATGACACACAAAACAAACAACACAAACTACAGCATCACTGCATAAGACTACATCACCAGTCGCCAGTTCTTATAAACGTTGGACATACATCGGCAAAGTGTTGATCATTCTTCACTCCTCCACAGTTATTTATTAACTTCCCTTTTTTTCGAACAACGCCCATCAGTCTATTTAGCTCTAAATTAACCAGTTTTCTAGTAATGTCTGGAACATTGCTATCACAATTTGGTAGAAACGCCTCGTTTGTGTTTTGTGGGAAAAACTGTTTTTTTCTTCTCACTCTTCTCTCAAATTCCTCTAGAAGACTCTCAGTATGATTCGGGCTAGGTGAGAGTGATTGGGTATTGTATAGTGTATGGGATGTGTTCTAGACGATCCATTTTGCAGTGTGCTTGGGGTCACTGTCATGTTAGAAATAAAATACCATTAGGTTTCTGGAATTTGACCTTGAATTTAATTCCTACTGATTATGTTATTTTGATTCATTGTAATATAAAATGTTACAGTATCATAGATGTATTTTATTTGTTAGCATATGATTGCATCCATATAAAAAACACATGTAACAAACAAAGGTGGGCTCGCGTGTATGGTTCTGACGTCTGCTGTTTCGGGTTCGAAACCACCTCACACCTTTAATTTGTCTCTCAATGTGGTCACTATGCCACGTGGTGTGCCATTGATTTTTGTGTCACGTTTTTACGTGAGTGTTTATTTAGCCCTGAAAAAGGCCGATAGTGTAACCTCAATAAGAGGACCAGTATCCCTCATTCTAAACCACCTGCCGCAGTCGTCGTGGTAGAGAGGCGAGCAGAGAAGTAGCATAGCATTGGCTACTAGCTACTTCATCCCAGGCATCCACTACTAGCTCCCAGAGAGCATCTTTATTTGCCTGCTGTGGATCATGCCAGTTTGCCGCCATCATGCGCTTCGTCTCCGACCAAACATTCTCAATTGGATTCAAGTCAGCACTTTTATTTGGCCAATCTACGAGCTCGAGTTGGCCGCGCCTTGCGAACCATTTTTGAACCCTCTGAGACGTGTGCATCGGAGAATGGTTCTGCTGGAAGCGCAGCACACCATCGGGATACAAAAGTCGCACCAAGGGAATCATAATGTTCTCTAGAATATGTCAATACTGCCTGGCATTGAGGCCGCGTGTATTCGAACCTCGATCGTCGATTCTGTGCAACATGCCTCTCCCACGTGCACTCATCCATCCCCAACACGCAACGGATGCATGACCATAGCTCGAGCACTCGGCTACATATTCCGGATTGTGCCGGGTCCCACGAGGTCTGAAGACACGCATTGACCCATCATTAGCCGAGGAAAACACACACTCGTCGGAGAATACATCTGACCAATCACGGTCAATGTTGTCCTCGGCAAACGTGAGTCGATAGATCCTCTGCTCATCAGTGAGCCTTTTGCTTCCTTGAAGCACGCCAGGATTTCAGTTCCGCCGCCGTCAAGCGCCTAAGCACGGTACTCAAGCTGCCAGGAAAGTGCGTGGCACCTTTATCTGAATATCTCTCCTGAAAGTAGTCAACTGCACTTGGGTAATCAGACTATTGTCCTCGGCTGCAGTCAAAACCCTCCATGAACCCGTTCCTCCGCGACATGTCACGTCACCCATGTCCCGGAACTGTCGTACCCATCGACTCGCAGTGCTCTCTGTAACACCGTAACATCGGCCTTCTTCAGCGGTGGAAAAACCTGCCGCCTCAACAAGGCCTATTATTCTCTCCCTAACCGACTGGCTGTGATGAGACATCGCTGCAGAATGATGTTTCACTTCCTTGAACCGCCTGACTCTGGCGAGACATCACTAGACGATGACGTGTATTAAAACGGTTTTATATACCTGTGACGGAGAAGATACGCATGCCCAGAGTCGAATGGGGACCAAAGATGTGCGAAATGTGTATGTTGTCAGATTATATCTGTTTAAAAAGGGAGACCATAAGGCAAGTCCGAAACTGCAGTAAGGTCCCCAACTGATCACGTGACGAAGTTCAGGGATACAAAGCATGGGCAATCAGGAACTAAACTCTGTGATTTTGGAGGGGCATGATAAATGCCCAAACCGCCTGTCAAATCATTTGATCCTTTTTACTTTCGTTACCCATCGCATTACCGTGCAAATAAACATGTGTATAATGACACGAATATTTTCAGTAAAACACAGATATGTTATTTTGTGTTAGAATAACCCTTTTTTTTGTCAATACATTTACTTTGTATTATATTTTGATTTACTATATGAGACACCAACAAGACAGCTGATAAACGTAGTATTATTGTAGGTTGTTCGAGGTAAATCGAGCACTTTATAAAGGCCCTTCTAAATATTTCCTTTCATCCAATTTCCATCTTCCTGCTGATTTCTAATATAAACATTGCAATCTGACCAATAAACACAGTGTATACATTCCCTGCCCTAAAAATTTAATGTCCGAGGTTGCAGTACGATATATTTGTTATTGGTTTATGCCTGTTGGGAGGGTCTTAAAAAGTGCTCACTTTACCATGAACAGCCTATTGCAGAGTCCAAAAAAATAGTAAATGAAGAAATAGGTTTCCTACTGATAAAATCGACTGCCTCTTTGGCGAATGCGCATCGGGATGTGTCAGATCACAAAGTTACCTAATATATGTATACACATTCATATTCCTCATATTGCCTAAGTGATAAAACAACTTCGAAGTACACATTTTCGTAGTCAACAATTTTACTACGGTCAGCGTTGACACATTACTTAGAATATATCGTGCATTCTGTAGGTTGTTAATTTTTTCACACAAATTAAATGAATGGACATTATCAGTGAAACATAAATGTGCTGACAGTACTGCTACGTGTGCCAAGCGCAGTAAAACGAGCAGTAGGTACGCAATAAAGCTCTGAAAGAGGTTTGGAAGTTAGGGGAGTTGTGTGCGGGGCCGTTACATTCACTATTTATTAGGCGAACGCATGGTAGGAAAGAAAAGAAGGTTAAAATATGTATGTGTGTGCCACAAGTATAGGTTGGACGTAGTTTGAGTTAGAAGGTGTCAAACGTAGGCTTGTGCGTGTCTATATGCACCTTAATAATTTTGCAACATTTAGCTTACCATAGAAGAAACTGAGGACATCTGGATCACTGTAAATAACATGCACAGAAGCCACTTGCATACATTCTCAGCACTTCATATAAAATACAATATGTGAAATCTGAATAATTAAAATATTAATGAAATGAAAAATAAATAAAATCTGACCAAATGTGTTATGCAATTCAACAAGATGTAAGATTCAGATGTTAAATATTTATTAAACTTTAAATGTGTGTAAGAAAAATCACTTTACTCAAAAATCAAATCAAATTTGTGTTGATGACCAAAATTGAAGTACCACCATGCAGTATAGAGTTAAATAAATTAAGGAAATTAAAAAAAATTAAAAAATACAAAATAAAGTATGACTGTAGTGCTGTTGCAAAATTAACTGACAACTTAATTGAAATTAAATTCATAAATAAAAATTTGTTCATAACCGGTAGTAGCTTTCTTCAATTTCTAACTGTTTATGAAACTGACTAAGCTCCTAAGTAATTAGTTGCATTTACAGTTCTCACGATCCAAACCTTTACTTGAAATTGTCAATTTAAGTTTTAATTACTTCAGAAGAATTACTCCTCACTTCCCCTCAAATAGTTAAACTCTGCTCAAATGAGATTACACTGAGTTCAATAGTTTTTAGATGTTAATGTGCTCCGGCGTTACTAGCTCATATGGAATCTCAGGACTACTGACTATACACAAGTTAAAGTCCATTAAATACCTAGTTCAGTAAGTTAATCTTCTTCTGAAAATACTATAAGTTCGTAGAAATAGATTACAGGTGAAGTCTTTCACATAGGTCTCCACCCAGATTCTCAAACTCCTTGGCGTCACTTGTATTCTGATGCACCGCTAACGTGGCTGACATGGCGCCTGGCGTCTAGAGATCGGTGTCCTGTCGTCTCCAACAAAACTCACTAATACAATTAGCTAGACACTTGCCATCAACCCTCCTCTATAATCGGTTGTGGCAGTTATCTAATCACTACTTCTGGGACTTATTACAAACTTATTCTTAGGTTGGCGCTGGGGATTCCCTAAGATTGAAATCTCAGCGAAAATACAATTAACCATCCATTTTGAAAGTCCCATCCAGACGCAAGTCCTCCGGCATCTCCATTCAAGACTGGCCAATCGCGGCCTACTTCCGACTAGGCCTCCTTAAAATAAAATAAACCAAAATTAAAAATCTTTCTAATAAGAGAATAAAGTAAATAATTAAGCTTCAAAAATCATAAATTAATTACTGAGAACAAAAATAAACATATAAATATAATATTATAATATTAAAATAACAATGTGTCAGAACTAAGAATACTGCATGAAAATTATCATAGAATATAGACATTAAATGAAAAGGTATTTTACATAAATCATAAATTACGTTATTTAAAAATGTTACCATTACATATTAGAAATGTATGAAAATTAATATTCGAATTACAATAGCGTGTGAAATAAAATAAATAATACAATTCAAACACTTATATAGCTAATCTGTTCGTACCAAACATAACATAAAAACATATGTTCTGTCGACCTATGACAATAATTACTCTGTTTAAGTTATTATGCTTCAGGCTTTCACTTTCTATATATATTAAATTCCTATATTTTACAATTAGAGTGTATGTCGGTTCTGTGTAGAATAATTATGAAAATTGTTTTTAGTATTGTCACAGCTAACTCTGTTTTTGTGATGAACTGACAGAAGAAAGACGCATAGTTCAATCTTGAGGTAATTTAGACAACATATGCTCATTCGCAGTGGACACAGTAATTGTACTAGCCTTTTAAATATCGTTGTGTGTATGACCAAGTTACCGTATTGATTTAACAGCTCTTGTAACTATCAGTATGCAGCAGTACATAGGACGAGCTCTCGACACAATCGGCTTTCTCACATCATCGAGCACTGTAGCTTCTCCATAACACCTTATCCCAATACAAACACCACGTACGAAGACAACAGCTGATCTCCATAGACTATGTATACTACAGTCGACGATATATTCACTGTAGTTAGTTATACACCCATATACTGATAAGCGAAAAAGAGCTCATCCCAATACTATCTAATCGCGTGAACAGGCAACACAGAATGACTAACGCACACACTCTGTGAGTCATCTGACTTGGCAACATGGACTTTTGCAGCAGCATTCTGGCATCATTAAAATAAATAGGTCATGGTCCACAGTGATTGTTAGCAGTGGCCTGAAAGTTGTCCATTTGCGATATAAAACAGAAATACTCAAGTGTTAACTGGATATTTTAAAGTACCTGAGAGTAATTATCATTCTTATTATTTACTTGTCTTGAATCCGCGTTTTGTTCAGAGGCAAAATGTTTGTTATACTGAATATTTTATTAGACACTATGTTACTGTGCTCAGATCTGTGTTAATTACTTATACAATTCGCACAATATGTTATATGCAAAGTAATTTACTACACAGCGATTACTATAACTATGAAGGCATTTTCAGATATTCCTTCACATTAAACACACACGCAACAATTTTATTTCTGTATTAGTTTTACTGACCTACATAAATATTACGGCAACACTACCATTTTACAACGCAATGACTATAGGAATGTAGTTTTGAAACATATTTAAAATAACACTTTAAAGGTTTTATAGTGTAATTATACCACGATCGCTAGGAAGTGTGTGACCTTCAACAATCTTGTAGTTTTCACTCCATACGGATATCTAGTGACTATGGAGAGTCTAAATGGGCAAGCAGAAGGTTATTAACATTACAATTGCCTCATAGTTCTACTATTTCATGGGGTTTTACATTTACAGGTTGTTCGCTGTAACTTGCGCGCTTTTGCAAATAAACAGTGTCCGTAACCGCATATAGTTTAATATGTGAACCGGCTGTGGTACTGCTGTAATGCTAGCCGTGACTCACGTAAACGGGTTATCTGTTTCGCCATCGCATTATAATAATTATGTTTCAAACCAGTGGCCACTGAAAATCGATTCATGTAATTTGTGCAGGCGTACCACTGAACAAGAAGTGACAGCGTAGAATCCCGTTAATTTTGCAAATAACATAACAGTGTTGCTTGATAAACATACTTACTCAATATCATGATAAACAGACATATGTATACAGGTCACTTGATCTATAGTAACACCAATGTTGCTTGAGGCGATAGATGCAAGAAAGTGGGAAGGGCTTTCAACATTGTACTACGTTAATTGTGGGCAGCGTATAAATGGCGATACTGTAGCTGCTAAAAAATAGATTTCCTGGACCATAGTCGCAGCATTGTGTAAAGTTATTTGTCTCGAAAGTAAAAAGACGAAACGTCAAGGCAGTAGCCAACGAAATTCACAATTTGTCACTACGCATTGAATTCGATAAATTCTATGAAGATACGTTCTGTGACCATTACTTAAAACTGTATTTATTTCGTGATGTTTATATAGTTTTACAACTGATAATTTCAGCACGTAAATAATAATAAAATTATAGCATAGGTTCATAACTTCACTTAATGCGTTTAAAGGTTCGTAACTAAATTTAAAAATTTATTACAGTACCACTGTCATTATGTTCTAAACAGGTAGGAGGACGTTCCCTTGATTGTGGTTTTATGTGCTAAGTATGTTACACTGTTGCATCGGTTAAAAAGGTGCAGTTTAGTTATTCGTGAAATCAACCCATCGCATAAGTATTATAAGACTAAATCCAGTAAATAAATTCCATAAAGTAAGTAATACATTTAAAATGACTACTTAATAATATTTTATTCAGATGAGTAATTTCTCTGTTGCATTAAAAGGTCGTTAATATTTATTACTATCCAATTTAAAAACAGGTCTTTAAATTAATATTGGAATACACATCGATATTCATACAATACTTTCCTGTGCAGTATATTCGGTCCTACATATCATTCTAACTACTGTTTCTTAACATGACTTTCAAACTGCATTCTAACTACTCCTGTTTATGAAACATGCCCTCCCATAGTACATCTTGTGTATATATTGTGGAGTATATTGTGGAGTCATGTTGATTGTCTTCAATAATGCGTTTCAGTTATGGCTACAAATGTTCTATCATATTATTCAGATCTGGTGACCAAGGAGGTCAACGCAAATATTACATGCCTTGTTGGTTCCCAAACCATCTCTAAATTGATTTTCTTCTATGGTATACAATTTTCTATATCTGCGACTATATTACTCTAACATGCTATAACATTAAAGGACTCGATGCTTTAATACACTGCTGGTCACTAAACTTGCAATACCATGAAGATCATGAGGCATCACAACCGGATATATTGGACAAGAATAGCCATCATACACGGGTGACATGTTTATACTTGCAGCCTGATACTACGTATGGATAGTAGGAAATCAGTACTTTGTGCCCCAATTCCCACCGCTCTCAGACAGAATTAACCGCCGCTACACACACGTGGCTTCGATGTGTGCACAAAGTTCATCCGATGTAGTGGCGGGAATCCTGTCACAACCCAATCATCGTTTGACCATGGATCACACGTTTTCGATTAACAAAAGATCCGGTGAACACGCAGGCCAGGAAAGCAGTGTTACATGTTGGTCATCCAGCAGCCGTAGGACGATGTGTGTCACATGAGATCGCGCGCTGTCCTATTCGCACATGTCCCCAAGTTGGCACTGAGGTACGGGGACGACAACAGGTTCCAACACCTCCGAAATGTAACGGTTGCTGGTCAGCGTACCAGCGATGTGGACTAGGCACGAGCGGGACTGGAATCCAATGTCACCCTATGTCATTATTCCAGGTGCCAGGTCGGTATGACTATGCATTATGTAGGACTCGATCAGGCATGCACCACTGTGCTACGAGAGCTTAATGCGAACATAGTCATGCTACAGGTAGAAGCGGAACTCGTTGGTGAAGACTACGGCAAGTTATTCGTCAGTCCATGTCCGACGTTTCACGCACCATTGCAGCCGCAGGCACCTGCAGTATGTGAGCATTCAGTGGCAGCCGCAGTAGTGTGCGCCTGGACATGAGGCATCGATGGTCTAGACGGCGATAACTGTGCATGAGAACACAGATTGATGTACCAGGCACCTGACATCCCGAGCGAGAGTGCTTTATGTGACGGTATGGTCTGTAACTGTAATCGTCATGCGTTCCAGATGTCTGCTCTGGCGTTTGTTGGTGTGACAGGGCCGTTATGGTTTCCTGCACATCGCTCAGCCCGTCCCTCCTCGACCACTGATGTCATATCTGCTTCGCTGTAGTTACATCTCTTCCAATCCGAGGACCAATATCGCATTAGGACAATTCACAATCTTGATAGGTTAAGATTCTTCCGCAGTCAAAACCGGAAACATTTTTGTGAGTTCGCCGTGTTCTCCGAACCTACATGCTCATTCGTTTGTGCACACAAGCAGCAGCGAAACATACAGCCACTACATCGCAGTTGCTCTCCGACCCCCACATGTATAATGCTTCACAGCGTGGGGCTACTCGGCGAACAACTAATTACGCCAATGTTCTACCTTATACTACGTAGTCTACCAATGTCGGATCAATACGTTGCGTTCTTCGAGATGAATTTCGAAAGGCCAGCAGTGTACCAAGAGTTATGTGTACTTACTGATTACCTTTGTAGTATTCCAGTAAGTAGAATTATTTGGGGAAGCCTGAACAAGAGGTAAGGGGATCGGATCATCAGAGATATTCATGCTCTGCCATTATGGTTGCCTGGCTGCCATTTTATATGTAGCTGACCTTGACCTTGACCATTAACCTTGACCAAGACCTTTTACCTCGACCCCGGAGAACATTGACTTTGAAAACCCAAGAATTATAAAATATTTCAAAAACATCTAAAACAATATAAATCATTTTTAAAAAAGCCAAAATATATACAAAAACTTGTAAAATATTACTTCTACCTTTATTTATTTAAGAATTAATAAAACCATTACTTCAAAACTATTAAAACACATTTCCGGAAGTCCACAAGCGCCACACTCAGCAGACGACTGACCCCCTCCACCCCCACTCGCCGTGCGAGGTGGCGCAGTAGTAACTCAGTGGACTCGCATTCGGGAGGACCCGGCTTCGATTCCTGGTCCGGCCATCCTGATTTCGGTTTTCCATGGTTTACCGAAATCACTCCAGGCGAATTCTGGGATCGTTCCGTAACAAAGGTCATGGCCGACTCCTTCCTCAATTCTTCCTGTGCAATTTGCTCCGTCTGTAATGACCTCGCTGTCGACGATACGTAAAGCCACTATCTACCCACCTACCGCCTCCACTCCTCACCTATACCCATTCTGTCGTATGCGGTCATCTTGGTTTTTCGTTTGTCTTTGTTTATACATTACTGAAGTCTGCCATCTTGGATTTTTATCAGTATTTTGTTTATACATTGCAGGAGGCCACCATATTTTATTTCATATGTTTACATTTACATCACCTATCCGATGCTAGTGTATAAATGATCGATTTAGCCACCAGGTGGCGGCCATAATTAATTATGTTTTAAAGTATAGGTGGTGCTGATGGCGCCCTCCGTATTGGATTCTATTTTCAATGTTTAGATAGTGCTATGTTCTGGGTTCTGCCACCAAGTGAGCGATGGCACAGGTTCCCTCCATCCCCACCCACATTTTTCATTGGCAAATTACTTAGCTTCATTCAACTCCCACCACCACCATCCTTGGTTCTCATTGGCTAATTAATCGTGTGTTTTCGGAAACCATCATTTCGATCAATCAGTGGTCATTCAGCATGGACTATTGTTTTCCTCTAAAACATCAACTCTTATTTCATGTGAAAACATTCCCAACATATGTATGGGGGCCCTAAACAGATAGTATTCTGTGTATGTGATTGGAATATGTCAAGAGCCGGCGATTCACAATCCGTGCCCCATCGGAACGAACGTCCTTGATCTTAACAAGCAGCGCTGCTGAGCCTCGTTTCGACAGCTCGTCGAGATGTATGCCACAAGACGTCATTTGTGCCAAAATCAAAATCAGTTTTGTGCTCCGTGCAACTCAGAAGCCCTACGACTATGGAGTTACGAAATTCCATGGTACATTTAACAAATATTACGTGTTTAATGCCATCCTTGACTCAGAGATAAAACTCGTTTAAAAATAGCAATTCCTTGAATTATAATTGCTATTCTGAAGAAGAATATTGTGTGATGTGTGCATAAATAAATATGTTTTGTTTTAAAAGTAAATGTTTTGTATCTCGAGTTATGTACTGCTCACGAAAGTTTACAAAACACAGTTGGTAAAGGAAAAACATATATTTGATATATTTAGTATATCAATTTTATTATAATTTAAATAAATTAAATGATATTCAATAAGACTAGCCATCATGTGTGTGTGTATGTGAATATATTTGCAAACTGTTTTTGTTACCCCTAATCCTTAATTGTCTGTCTGTTAAATTCATAAATAATTAAGTTCCTACATGTATATGAGTGTGTGTGTATATATACACACATGTATGAATTGATTAGGGGTAGCAAAAACGCTTTGTAAATAGAAGCTGTCTCGAATATTATCTTTATACCTGGCATGTATCAGCAGTAGAGATGTCGGCAGGAGTCAGTCGGCAAGTGTCAATATTTCCATCCATCCTTCGCTTGTGGAACGATTGTGGAGATGTGGAACAATTGTTGAGCATACGAATAGATTTTGGAAAATGTGAAACACGTAGAGCATGTAGAGAGATTGTGGAGCATGTGGTGATTATTTTAAAGTTAAGTTATGTAGTCTTCTTCCAAAGCTGAAATTTTTGTATTGTTTATTTGGTAATATTGCTTTGAAATTTATATATATATACATGTATACTTGTGTGTATATAAATAAATATACATATGTATATATATACATACACATATATATACATATGTATGTATACAAAAACATATATATATATATGTCCCATGGAATAGTTAATAGCTTACTAAGTAAATTGTTTTTGAAGTTTGCAATAAAATTGCCTAGCACCATGGCGGGCATCCAACAAGCTTCACCATTTGGTGAAAAATATTTTGTACTTTGTTTTCAACCAGGCAGCACACACAATCAGTATCGGAGGATTGAATCGAACATGACCTACATTAGGTAACCATCTAAGTGTATTCCTGAAGTGATTTCAAGAAACCATTGAAAAAAACTCAAATCAGGATGTATGAACTGAGAAATGAACCTGGATCCTCCCGAATGCACATACGGTGTTTTATCGTAGCAGCGTCTCATTATGTTTCATAGAATCACGATTGTTACCCCACAGATGCTGGGTCATACAATACATATGTATGCATTTCGTCTCACAAGCATTAATGTGGATGTCATTTCTGGTCTCACTACCATCGAATTCTGATACTGAGACATTGGATACCTAAGCGTGTAAATCAAAAAATTCGGCATGAACTGCTCAACATTATCAAACTTCCCTCAGTTACACAAATACAGCAAGCAGCTGGTAAGCCATCGCAGGTCTGGGATATGTGCCATTTTTCACAGAAACCAATAACAGATTAAAAATGCTGTGAGCTTAAAAAAACGAGATCTTTTTGTCTTGATGCACCAATTCCCTCACTATGGACTATGTGGAAAAGCATTCGCCTGATTTGATGTTATTTAAAACATATATTTCTCTTTAGGAGTTTTCATAAGGCTGATGATTTCTACTGGCATTGCATCAAGGCCCATTTCTGGCAACGAGCTGTATGTTAAACATTGCTGGCAATATGGGGAGACAATGAGTTAATGAGCTGATGAAACATATTTTTCCTCCCATTCTTCGAATGTAACACTTACGACTTTTTTCCTGGAGAATAATGGTGTATCTGGTAATGACTTGCGATATCAAAGTACTCTTGGTGGATACAGAAACCAGATATTTTCAATCTTATTGGCATATTAAGACATACAAAACTGTGCTGCTGTAGTAGGATAGGCATGGTGTAATTTTCCCTTAGCATGTTTATTGGTCATAGATACTGTAAAATGTATGAGTAGGGTTGTGAATATTAATGGTAACAGTTCTGTTGAAGTTTGATGCCTATATTATGAATTTGGCAACTATATATTATGTGGTTCGGATATTACATCCATCGATGACTATAAGTAGATTATAGGGTATTCTTGACCCTGCGAACTTCCTCGTAGTCATGGGTGATGTCTATGTTATGAATTTAGCAACTAAATCTTATGTGGTTCGGAAATTACAGTCAACTATGCTTATAAGTAGACATGGGTATACCTGGCCCTGCGACCCTTCTCATCGTCGGCCTGTGTTATGAAGTTGACAATTATATCTTATGGGGTTCGAAAATTACCGTCAACTATGCTTATAAGTTAGGTATGGTGAGCGTATAAGGTGATGCTGGTATTCTGTACCACATTATGGTGCTAGGTCGACAGATCCCGAAAGGAATGACAGAGCATGAGACTTGGCACCCACCAAGACACTAGGTGTAAGGGTCCCAACACCCTGGAATCATATTGGCAGAGCTGGAGGTTGGGATTCAAAATGGCCACCATGGGTATGAAGGAAAATAGAAAATTTCTGGGTGAAAATGGGAAATTTGTCCTGTATGGAGTCATTAAAGATGGTGGTTGCCTAGTTCCCTTGCCCACAACTCCAAGCCCGTATTAGATTGCCCATTTGTACACTACTACATGCAAAGCTTTATTTGAAGATATGCATCAAAATGCAGTACATAGTGGTTACTACATTAGAAATATAATCATATACAGCTTTTTAACATTCTCATTAGTTTCACTGATGCCAAATCGGTTGAAAAATTTCTGAGAAATGCTATATAAGCATTATATTTGAGGTAGTGCAGTCTTCCAAAATGGCTACAAATACAAACATATCTACTGGTACTGGCAAACGTTTGTGCATGCGAGTCCAATCTTATTCCCTAGACTGCGGCTTGTCATGGTCCGGTCTCTAGCTGAGCGACAAGTGCATCCCGGTAGAATTTAGGCGGACATAAAAACATTCGGTATTTTGTCTTGAGTAACAGCACATGCAAAACTGGACACAGAGACTTTTGGTGGCGACAACAGGTAGCAGTGCTCTTGTGACAGTGTGTGCTGGAGGATTTCTTTACCATCTGCATGTATTGTTCGATATAATACAATTGCTTTTCTATTATTGAGTGCGATTTTTCTGTTCAAATATTAAATAGAATCGAATTAAAATCACGTTATATAAAAGTAACAACAATGGAGGTGGAATACTTTCTGTGGTTTGATGCATCGACAGATTACTTGTTCCTTTTCCAGGTTTTCATAATGTCTTTCACCATTAAAATGGGGGTGAGTGGAGGATATAAATATTTTATTGAAGGTTTACGGCGCGGCGTACGAAATATTTCAACGGGAATGCATTACTCAAGACAACATTTGTTTACAAAATTTGCAAACATTGAGAGGCTTGAGACATTTTACAGCATAGCAGTTTTACTTCTTAAAAAATCCGAAACATTCAAATATTATCACACAATGCCGTACATAGCTGTCATCTATCTAGTCAGTGCCGAATGTAGTTTTGTAACATATGCAAAGTCGTTGGCACGATATTTTTGGTGAAATAGAATTCTTGAATTGTGCCTTTTGTCGAAATCATCAATCACAATACAGAGCAGCGAATAAATTTTATTTTAACCATGAACAATAAATTCAAACCTTTTAAACTATAATAATGTTATATTAAATGATAAAATAATATTTTGTACAATAAATATTAGACAATAACACAAAATAGAACTGAGAAAAGGATAAAGATATATTTTTATTTTCAATTTTTTATTCCAAAGAAAAGAGTGATGCATGAAGGTTAAACTAAACTATAAAAACTTTGTCTGCAGTTTCTGCATTTAATTTAGCGCAAATATATGCAAGCGAATACCAAGTAATGTGGCAGTGAATTATAGGTACAATGTGGAACCAGTAATTAACATTGTTACACTTTCTCTCTCTACAAATTAAGTGGGCTATACCAAGTTCGTTAAGGGATGGAGGTCTTAATCAAATTTAAAAAAATATATATAATTTCATTATTTTAGTTACAATAACTACAGCGAAATTCTCTAAACTCAAATTCTCACAATAAATTGAAATCACTTGCTGTTCACAATTGACACCAATTAATAAAAATTAAAATTAGGACAAATATACCAATAGAATAAAATAATTAAAGATCAGTCCCAATAGACAGTGTCTCAAGTTATTCAATTATTTTATAATTTATGCGTCCATATTTGACAGTTCGAATATTTACCATAAAATCAGTATACACTTCCATTCAGTCCCCCCTCAGTTCAGTCCATGTCCCGCCAGTAGTAATGTTCTAGAGTCCTCCAAGCACCCTCACGCACAGTAGGCTTCATTTGTCGGTATACCACTCTCTCGTCCATTTAAGCCACGAACACCTCACTCGTCGTCGTCCCGCAATCTCCAGTCGTCGTCCACACTTCACTTCTCTCTCGCACACTCGCCAGACGGCCTCTGTCAAAGACAGCAGGCCGCTGGGTTGCGGATATATATATAGGTCTTAGGCCGCCACCTAGAACCTTCCCAACTCACATGATACGTCGTGGATATAATATATATTTATTTTTAAAAAAATTTCATGCGAACATTTTTTTTGAGAAATTTGTTTTCGAAGGCCGGAAGAGGGCATCACATTAATTCATAAGAGGTTGGTATACAATAGTTCTCAGCAGCAGATTATTCACCGAATCGAGTGTCGAGCCCGAACTCTTCATCAACATTTCTTCTTTCTCGCAACATATATTTTGTATATTGTCATCTACACTCTATTCAAAGTCATATCGGCCTACATTACAGAGTGGTACATTCTGCATCTTGAATGCCCTTCTGCAATGTTTGTCCTGGTTCAGTTCTGGTTTCGAGTAGATACATTCCAGCCATATATTATATTTTAGAGGCCCTTGTTTTTCAATCTCTTCTGTAAGTTGGTTTATTAAATTTTGTTTCATACTTGACAGGAACAAGCAAAACATCTTTCGACAAAACTGTCAGATTCGGAGCAACGTCATATTTCAGAAAGCCCCTGAATGCAGATTTACTTAGATAAAAAACATTGGCATTAGGTTTGCCTAGAACAAGGACAGGTTTTCGGGCATGAGGTTTACATTATTTGGCATTGTTTTTATACGACGCATAGCATAGTTTTCTCTGGCAGTTGTATATCGCACGTCACACGTTATCTGGAATGCCTGTTTCTTCACAACACGAGAACTGACGACCACATTTGTGACAGCCAAGAGTCAAATAAGCCCATCCTGTCTTCTTCCTGCATTTACCACTCTTCTCGTACATTCGCACATCGCTAATTTTACTGAAGATCTTTTCACAGTAGCGACACGATCGACCAGATATCGACAGCGAATTGCCCATACCGTCCACATGCACTTCCTCACTTACCGATGGTAGCACCATTGAATCATCACTTACTGTACAAGGTAGCACACATCAGTACTTGTACGTTCATCACAGGTTTGTGGCAACGACAATACAACTTTTTGTTTTGCTGGCGGAGGAACAAGACCTTTACATATTTTCGAATGTTAGTATAGATTGTCAGGATTGTCAGTACGAGCAAACAGACGAAGGAACTTCTCACACTTATATACCACGAGGAGCGGGTTCATCTTACGTTGATGCTTTTCGTGTCATCTAACATTGTTACTATTCGTAAAGACTTCATCACAGTACATACATCGAAGTCTTGGCATTGTTGGCTTGGGTTGCGATGCTGATGGAGATGCTGTAGGTGGTCCACCCAAAGAGGTCGATGGCGCTGTCGATAACATGCCTGAAGCAGTCCATGGTTGAACTGATGTAGGTGACCCGCCCGAAAAAGTAGATGGTGCTGTAGGCACCATGCCTGAAGAATTCGATGGCACTGCTCGTACCACTCCCGAAGAAGTCGATGGCATTGCCGTAGCTACCGTTAGCTCTGGAGTACCCGAAGACATCACATATGCAGAATAAGACTTAGATGCGAAGATGCGGAAGCTAGTAGAGACGATGTATCTTTCATAGCAGCTATTGTCAAACTAAGCCTCTCAACTGACCTCCCTACTGCTAATAATATACGAGTATGCAAGCCCTATGACATATTAGCACTGAACCAATCGTATTACACCATTAATACATTGCGTGTTCATCTATTTAATAAATTTTAAAATAATAAATTTTTATCATTTTTATTAGTATGTTGTTATAAATGTTTGATATTTTAAAATTGTTTTATTAATTTTTTAGGATTTTTTTTGGGTTAAATGTCATTCAATATTACAGGGTCAAGGTCAATGTCACTGTATCCAATATGGCGATAGTCGTTAGTAACGTAATATGCTGGCTGACTTTTATTAATTTTTCTCGAGTTTTGGTTTTCAAGGTCATTCAAGGTCACAGGGTCAAGGTCAAGGTAACCTGCATCCCATATGGGGGTAATTGTCAGTAACATCATATTCTTGTTGGTTGTATGCATTTATTGCTATTTTTGAAAAAATTTAATGAAAAAGTGAAATTTTTAGGTAAGAAGAGAAATTGTTATAGTGAACTTTTAATAATTAAAAAAAAAATTGGGATTTTTTTTAATTTTTGGAGTTTTTAGGATTTTTGGGGTTATAATACATGGGTCAAAGGTCAAAGTGAATGGGTATCTCCTGGCTTGGAGTCACACATCCCGGTCACCTGAGTCCTTCTCTTCTGGCTTGGAGTTACAAATCTTTGTCTCCTACTCTGGGAAAAATGAGAATTTTTTTTTGGGAAAAGGGAAATTTTCCGGGGAAAAGGAAAACTTTTATGTAAAAAGAAAATTATTAAAGAAATTTAGTCAATTTTGAAGGAAAGAGGAAAATTTTGACTGAAAAAAGGGAAATTCCTAAATGGCGGCCGGCCGGCGCCTGGCTCCTGTGCCCGGTGTCCTTATGCATGAAGGAACTAAATCCTACTATTGCAGGAAAATGTAGATTCCTGGGCTTCTAAACATAAAAATTTATTTTCTCCTATGAAAGGCACGGGAAAACATTTTGACGTTATATCTTGACAGATTAATTCTTTTTTTTAAAATTAATTTCCGCGGTTTAGTGTTACTAACAAATTTGAAAGTATACTGCCAAATTTGGAGCTAATTTATAGAGCTTCTGAGTTTAAACTAAACAATAGCAAAGCGCTGTCAGAACATACACGTGCATGGAACATGTTTTATGAGTTTTAATTGGTCGGTTATTTTTAGTCCAAGGCGTTTAGTATTTCAGTAACTATACATTTCGTTCCTTATGAAAATATTTTCACTATTGCCACGAATACCGTGGAAAAGTTGGTTTTTGTATCACTGAACTGAAATAATTAAAAATTGGCATAATCGAAAGCAGTAAAATAGATAAATCATATTACATATTACGTACAAATACTTCCGCCTCCCGGTTCATGTCGCCTACAGACTAGGATACACGCATCCACCAAGGCAGTTTTCAAATCGTAATACGAAAGAGAATGCGATTTATACTAATACGGTTAACCCAATGTTTTATTTTTATTTGATAAAATATATTTCAAACACTGGTAACCAACATTGGCAGAATGTCGTTTATTATTTGGCATTATATATGTGATAACACATCTTGCCAACACATTACGAATGCCGAAATATGTAAGTAAATCTTTCGCCAATAAACGACGGCGTGAATGCTTTTTTCAAAGAAAAAAAACGGGTTTGTCTATATTGGGGACACGGGCGTTTGTTTTGCGTGAATAAGTCTACGTTGTTTCGCTCGGACGTCTTGATGTTTTTTTTTTACGTTCCCGCCACCGCTTCACTCGATCATGTGGGGTTTTACGGGTATTACTGGATTGCTTTTGAGATGCTCTTTCCAAAAGTATACGATTTCTGTATTTCGACTTGACTTTTTGACGAGTATAGGCCGAAATTGTGTTAAGTATTCTTAGTTTTTGACATTAAATGGATACAATTTCACCATAACCACGCCTCACAAAGGTTTTTATACACGCAATAGATTGATCTAGACGAGAGCTGTCGATTGAAACGAACGTCGTAGCTTCTCCTAGTCAAAAGTTATACTAAGCGGAAATTATGAGACGCGGCGAAACAAACTCAAAATTCCCCCCCCCCCCCTCCCCAAACCCGTGATGCTTCGCAGTCCTCACTCAACGTAACATATTCTCTGATAATTTGGCAATCGAGTGGTGTAATTGAATTTTGAATGTAGACGATAGATCCGGAGCTGCAATGCCAAACTCTATCCCACATTGTTGTTACCATCGGATTTTCTGGAGTTCCTCCCACTATGGTCCCAAATTTATAGACGTATTCACGTCAAAACACATTACCCTTAAAAGTGTGCACACGACCATAAAGTTATGTTAGCTAGGCCAATGTTTGATTTAAGTTTAGAACCGACATGGAAGTCAAGTTGGGTTAACGTCGGCCTGCGTGACATTTCGGAGTTGGCCAATTGAATACGCCAACGTTGACCCAACGGTAGAGCCAGACATTGGGCCAACGTAAGCCCTACCAATAGTTGGTATAGGCTGTTCACGGTAAAGTCAGCCATTTTAAGGTCGTAGTTACTATCGACTTTCAGCCATTTGTGATTATCTAACCACATTTTAAAAATAAATATTACTATGTAAGTAATAAACACAATCTGTATATTTCACCGCACTCGGAAGTTAACGTCTAGGGTTTAAATAAAATATATTTATTGGCTATTATTCCAAAAGAGAGGGCTTTTAAAAGTGCTCGCTTTATCGTGAATAGCCTATAGCGGGGTGGGCACGATCACATTAAACGAAATGCCACGTCGTTTCGTATACGTTTACCTATCAACCCTGTAGTGTCAACCGTTCTCTGTAGTGTAAACGTTCTTCAGGAAAATGCCTTGTAGCAGATTTGAAATAAAAATAGAAATAAAGATTTCCGTGGTTACTAACGCATGATTGTTCTCTGGAACACACGCACTGTAGATACAATCCACGTGTTTTATAATGTTTAAATTTGACCTTCATGACGAAATCGCTGGTTTGTATATTACTAGGGACAGGTGTAATTCGCGAAAAGATTGCAAGACCAGTTGTACTCCAAAATACTTTTGTTCATATGCACTTTCGTGGTTAGGTGGTTTTAAATGTCACGTGCCACATGTGTCTGTCCGCGAATCATGAACGTTCAGAATCGGAGTACTTTATTACGATTGGCCCAATCAAACAAGAACATGCCTTCTCACGTAGGCAGGCGGCCAATAATCAAAGCAAGTTGCGGTTGTGGACGTAGGATATTGAAGTCTAGCATGGCCGTAAATATTTTCGCGATTTACACCTGTCCCCATATATTACACACTCCGTGAACGCAGTCGCCGACATGACAGAGACGGTTTAAACTCTTCTCTGTACTGTGGCAGCTGAGCGGAGTCTGCCGAGAGACCAACAACGGTGAAGTGCTAATTGGGAAGGTGGTAGAATCAACCGCACGTGCGGTGTTTTGTTGGGGGAAGGGATTTGTTCCAGCTCGCTTGATAAACAGGATGCAGCCAGCTGTGCCAACATTTTTTCGACTCGCGCCCGCAGCGTAGGCGGAAGTCGACACTAAAGTTCCACCTTGCGCCGTTTGTCATAGCGCTCTTGAACTGGCGGAACATTACTACCGCACAAAGAAAACAGTTGGCAAATGAAAATGGCTACTTAGAATGTAATTAGAGGATGTTCACGGTAAAGTGAGCTCTTTTGAAACCAACCTTAGAAAAAAGTCACTGCTCCTACCTGCATATATTTTAACGGACGCACTGAGTGACGTGTGTCCAGTAAAGTTGGTAACGATGGAGGGAAAGTAGTTCAATTACTTCCATTACTTATCGTCGAATTAAAAATGTTAGCTAACCATTTGTGATAACTTAAATAATTTAATTAGTTTCCGGTTTTTCATTCATAGAAGCGTGAAAATGGGGAGATATGTAAAATATTTACTTTTCTAGTAATTTCACCGTTTTACTTGACCGACGCATGAATAAAGTGACGAGGCCCATGAAAATGATAATTTTATATAAGGCGTAAGAATACACAGCACGCATACACGTAGATCTTACGCAGGGCTTTCAAAAGTGTCAGTTTACCGTGAACAAGCTGTACCAATGCACATTGGTAACCAAGATCAGCAAAACTCGAATTATCGCTGAACAATACAATCCTGGAGAGTAAGAAACTCAGAACACAGTTTTGGTGGCTCGTTTACATCAGCAAGGTGTCGTTTATTTTCTTCCCTTTGATGTATTTTTTTTTGCACATTTTGGAAGGCAGATTAACTACAAAATGTAAAGATAGCCCAACCGCTAGCCCTGCCACTCATATACATATGATAATTTTTAACTCTGTGTATGATCTTCATGAAATTTTGAATTTCACGACGGGAAATCTGTAGTAACCGAGGAGAGATGACCTTGAGTAGTTATCTGTATCACGAGAAAAGTAGAACAGTTATAGTACAATCGCGGTTTCTACCCACATTTTAAATCAAACTTTTCAAAAATCACCCCATGTAAAAGGTGCTTTGTTGTTTTCAAAATATCTCGTGAATTATTGACTGTTCACGGGTAAAGCGAGCACTTTTGAGGCCCTACTTACTTTGTCCATTCAACAATTTTTATCCTTTAACCACATTCAATAAATAAATACTGTCGTGTAACTAATAAACATAGTGTGTATATGCCCCTGCACTCTGAAGTTAACGTACAAGGCTATAATAAAATGTATTCATTGAGTATCATTCCAAATGAGAGGGCTTTACCGTGAATAGTCCTATACTAACGTTTTATACGTCTGTTAACATAAAAAGCATCTCACTGTTTGTTAAATTGAAATCTTGCTAATATTTAGTAGTTTTTAATAATATTTAATAATATCCTGTCTATAAAATATGAAATTTAATTTATAATTAGTATGAATAAAAACAGTGAGAAAATGTATGTTTTGGTAACGCCTAGTAAGGAATAGTTCTTACGTGAAACGTTTTAGGTGCGCACGTATACGGTGCGCTGTCCCTTTGGTGTTATTTTCTACGCTTGGTTCAGCTTTGTTTGCATGGGGCGGGAGAATTTCTTGCAAGTAGAACTTTATCAGGGATTAAGAAAAGTTGTAATTAACCGGGAATGGATTACAGAGTGCTCTGGTTGGCATGAAGCAGCTGGTAAGTAATGAGGATGGAGCAGCACTGGAATTCAATTCTGTGGGAAACAGTAACCCTCCGAAATAATCGCACCTCCCGCGGGCATCGTTTATCACGTTTCCACCTCGAGAAAATCGGGCGTGATCCCACCGACAATCGAAGGGATGTTTAATGCTCGATTTACATTGGCGCGACAGGTGTGGCGCGACTGCAAATTGGGGTTGTAATGAAACCGCTGTGAGAAGATGCGACGCCAAAAAAAAAAATTTACCACTCATGGCTGGAAATACGAAATTGTTTTAGAAGGTCATCGGTGTGTTTACGTGAATGAAAGAAGAAGAATAACTTACATTACAAACAACCAAATCAGTATTAATGTTTCTATATAATTTACGAACGACGTCTATCTTCCCAAAGTAAACTGTGTCCATTTTGTATTTACCATCTTCGCATGTTATTACAAATGTGACCAACTGAACATTGCCACTCTTTGCAGCAAGAAAATACAATCGTTTATTGACGACTGTCGCGCCCGCGACGCGGCGAAATTTCAGGAAGTCCGTCGCGCCTGATATTTCTGTCGCGTTGACGTCACAGAATACTCGTCTGTGATTGGGTGAAGCATTACTTCCGTCTCGACGCGTCGTGCCTGCCGCGCCAAATGTAAATATAGTGTTAGTACGGCCATTGCTCCACCGCAGCAGCTCTGCCTTTGAAACGTGAATACTGCGAGAGTGAGGTCTGAGTTAGCGTTAGCAAACAACAAAACGATTCTGTAGCGGCTCTTAAAAAATACATTTTGTCTTTAAAAAAAAATGATTGTATATGTATAGTAAACTATATCGGTTTGTTGTTGAATCAACAGAATATGTGGGGAAACAAAGTAGAAGTTATGGTTTCAAATGTTTATATCTAGTTTGCCTATAACAGCAAATATTTATATGAGCAGAAATAACTTTTCAGACGTTGAAAATAGCTCCAGTAGAAATTTTCACACCGCTGAAAAATTCTTACCAGATGAGAATTCGAACGTTATTATGTTGGTTCAGCATTTAAGCCTGGGCCACAATTCACAGCACGTTAACAGTTTTAACGCCACGTACATACACAACACCAATACAGCGACCTAGCTACAACTAATATAAAGATAACAATATTATTATTTTTTATGTTGTTACAATCCGTACTGAACAAATTAAGTTTTGTCTATAGTCAATAGGGTTTTTTTCGTCAAAAATAATAGTTTTGGATATACCTGAGACGTTTAAAAAATATAAAAATTAATTCAATTTCAATTTTTGCCGTTAACATTACCTAAAAATATTTCAAAACTTTCGCCAACACACACGCACATTAACTTGATTTGTAAAAATAGTTCTTCATTTAATAACGCAGTAGAAGCACCGGGGCCTCTGATTGGCTGGATATAGACGCACGGCGTTGGTAATAAGGGAAGATAATAGAGGTTGACTTTTTTGTTTACTATTACTTCGCTTCTTCCGGTACATGCTCATCGCTTTGCCCCCTGGTAGCTAGTCTAACTGCAAACAAGCAGTTTAACTCTTATGTATTACACTGCGATGTGTTAGTGATGTGCGTATATGCTGTTCACGAGAAAATGAGCACTTTTTAAAGCCGTGCTTAGGATCTACTTGTATACACGTTATGTATTATTCCACCTTATGTAAAATTAATTTTGCCATCGGTCTCATCACTTTATTCATGCGTCGATCAAGTGAAACTCTTAAATCATTAGAAAAGGAAACATTTCATAAATCTGTTAATGTTTACACTCTGGGGCGTTAAAGAAACAGAAACCGTAAGAAATAATTTAAATTATCACAAATGGTTACATGACTTTACTGTGCGCTTGTCACTCAATACACCCGTTAAAATGCATACTGACAGGGGCAGTGGCATTTTTTTAACGTTTATTTCAAAAGTGCTCACTTTATTGTAAACAGCATATAGCGATTGTGTCCAAGCCATTAGACACCCCGAACACCGGCTAAATGATCGATGTTAATCGTAACGAACTTATAGAAATCTTTGAACAGCAAGACTATGATTCCAGAGACACGTCCAAACACAATTGTGTTGACAGGTAATATTTACATGATGTCTTCTCTTTTCCCTCCATACTTGCCGTAGCTACTTAAAACCTCTAATTGCTGCCAGTAACTGGCATGGCAGTATCGCCGCTGTAAAAGAGAACGTTCACTTAATGACACACCAAACGGCGGTAGCAACTGCTGCAACCAATCGGAGGCATCCATAAACACACTTTCATGCTCTTTATTTGCATCTGGTACTTGAGCTCAGTAGCTGACGGTAATACAATTAATGCCTTCGCTCTTGACTTATGGAACGTAACCAACACAGATAAAAAATATGCATACAGCAGCGTGAGGCTTAACTGGAGCCAAACCAATACGCCTACGGGTTCATTCACTTATTCGGCCACATATTCAAACATTTTCAAACTGGTTCCGCTCCATGCAAAAAAAAAAAAAAAAACCTTGTTTAACACTTCTAAAAACATTTAAACCCCATCGAGTTTCCTTTGACCCCATCCGAGGTCTCAAAAACATATCTCATTTATTGTTTCTCCAAAATATACCGTGACGGCAAACCGTCTCCTCTTGTGCGGTTGGAGAACAGAATCTATCGTAAACGAAGTGGCTTATGACGTTATGCCACGAAAACCGTGTTATATCAAAACTAAAAATATTAAAAAATGACTTTTTAATATGCTAGTGGCCAGTGGAGGATAATTTGGAAAAAGTCGAAGGATGACAAGAGGGAGAGGTTTTATAAGTACCGTATAGTAGATAAACATGCAGATACATATATTTTAAAACGTATATTTGTGAGGACATTAGGCTAAACATGGCTATTACGAATAATGACTATTACTTAAATTTTTTTTAAACAATACGCAGGGTATTGTGAGAATCACTCAGTTTCTTATATATATTTATAGTGCTTTTATCCTCGCGTAATTCCATACTTCGTTCGGAAGGAGAATATCTTCCGAAAGATCGCTACATCGGACCAAATTGTATCTAATAATAAGTTTATATGTGCTTGGCCTTGACTCTTAAGCTTTAGGCGGTAATGATTTTATCTTTTCAACTTTTAGTTACTTCCGTTGCTTGTCTAAAAGTATAAGTTATCCTTATTGACAAAAAAATCATTGAATGTTGGTGTGTTGGAATTACTGCTATACTACTAATTTTTCCAGTAACCGAATTTCACTTATTTGTTGGGAATTTTTTTTATAGATTTATTTTGAATTCCAGATCTTGGTCCATAATGAGTAAGTCACTGGTAGATTTTTAACCGAAAAATATAATTCCACTGATCGGCACATCTAATTCAGCTGACACATTTTTATCGAATAGCGTGTTTCTGAATTAGTTATAACGTGAAGTAATTGTGATAAGAATTCACTTAGTAAATAAATAAAACAGTTTCTTACTCACTCGGCAAAGTGAGCACTCTTGAGAGCCCTACTTAAGATATACTTGTATGCACTTCGTGTATTCTTCCACCCTACGTAAAATCAATGTCGCCATGGGTCTGTTCACTTTATTCATGCGTTGGTTATGTAGAACTCTGAACCTATTAAAAAAATATAGTTTTTCAAATTTGTTAATTCTTACGCTTGTTATCATTAGAAAGGAAGAAATTAAAATAAAAAATTTTTCAGTATTCAAGAACGTTTACAAAACTACTTTAATTCGCCGTTAAACCGTGTAACTACTTTACTACCGCTGTTCCAACTTTACTGTGCGCTTGCCAGTCATGAATGTGCCAAATGAAAATATATGCAGGTAGGGTGAGTGAGTGAAGACATTTCGGCGGCTGTTAACAGCGAGGTCTTGAGAGCCGGTGAGGGTGAAGTGAGGTGAGTACGGAGCAGCGCCGGAATGAAGGGGGCGGGAAAACGGGAGATTGCCAAGCAAAACCCGCCGACCAGCGGCATTGTCCGGAACGATTCCCATTTGTGAAGATCCGGAGAGAACCGGCTGGGAATTGAACCCGGTTAGCTCTGATGTGGGAGGCGAGCAGTGTAACCACTCAGCCACCGTGGCACCTTGCACGCAGGGGGGAGGGGGGTAGCAATGACGTTTTCCGTAGTCTGATTTGAAAAGTGCTTAAATAACCGTAAACTTCTTTTAAGACGCGTGCAAAGGAAAATGAGGAGCTGCTCGCGAGATGCCTGCGTGACGGCGCGTCGTGCGTCTCAGGTTCTTCCTGCCCGCGCGACGACCGAGTGCAGCTTCTGCCCAGGGCGAGAGCACGTGACGTTTAAACTCGCAAGCAATAAACTGTCCAATTACCTTCGCATTCGCATGCGGTTGGGGGGGGGGGGGCGTAGCCTGTCTCTCCGCGGGGAGGGAAAGCTGCAGATGACCTGCTGCCTGCCGCGCCCCAGGGTTGCCAATTCGACTTGCACTAAGGTTCATTCTAACAGGTTGGGAATCTCAACGCTATTAGTTTGACATATAACATTTTTCGCCACTAGGTAAGCGCTAGTGTCGCATGTGTACCGGATTACCTCTTTTTTTTCTACCTTAAAAAGCAAAATAATTGCATCTGTTATAAATCAAACATAACATAACTATGTAACTAAGTAAAATCTTATTCTTTTATTATTCACGAAGCTTAAAACTTTAATTAAACGTGACCTGTTAGGAACAGTGCGCACCTATCGGAGAAAATGTTCCCTATGCCAAACTCTCCCATAAGAAAACTCGTTTTGTTCCTAACCTGCGTAGAATTAACATTACTTCCACACAGATAAGGTTACGTCTACTACAGCTTAGGAAGCTCAGTGCTTTTAGTTTGGCAATAAAAATATTTCCACACTAGGTAAGCGCTAGTATCGCAATTGTGCCAGATTTTCCTTATTTTCTAAGTTTAAAAACAGGATAATTATATTAATCATAAATCAAATATAAGGTAACTTTGTAACTAACCAAAATCGTTTTCTTTTATTATTCACGTAACTTAAAATGTAAATGTTACCTTTAGGAACACTGCCACCTAGCGGCAGAAATTTTCACTACGCTGAACCCTCCCATAAGAAATCATGATTTGTTCCTAACTTGATTAGAGTGATCCTTGACACAGCCGTCTCGACGGCATCTCGGTGCAATTTTTTGATTGAGGTGCATGATTTTCTGGCGCATTAACTGCGTCGCAGAGTTTCTAACGTGCTTTACTGAAGACTGTTCAAAGGTGAAGTGAGCATTTTTGACAGCTCTGCTTAATTGTATAATTGTGTATGCTTCCGCCATAAGTACAATTAACATTGATACGTACCTGGTCACTTTATTCACGCGTTAGTAATTTAAACTGTGAAATTGTTGGAAAAGTAAATATTATACAAATGTTCTAATTCTCTACACTTTTATGCATTAACAAAAGAGAAAGAAAAATAAATAGTTTAAGTATTCACAAATGCTTATTTAACATTTTAAATTCAACTTCGATGTGTGGAACTACTTTCACTCCTTTATTACCAACTTTACTGGGCGCATGTCAGTCGGCGTGCCTGTTAAAATTTATCCAGGGAGGGATATAGTCCATTCACAGTTACTTCGCCCTTTTCTGAAACCCTGCTAAAGTTCTACTTCTAGGATGTTCCTCCGCCTCATGAAAACAAAGCTTAACCAATTCTAGAAATTTACAGCAAAGGACAACGCACCGAATTCTTGGGCACTCAGTTTTAATATTACTTTGTATGAGTACTATTTCTTACTACACCGAGAAAAAACGTTTTGTTGAATCCAACCAGATTTGTTTGGTGCAACCAAATTATTCGTTTGTAATGGGGCAATGAAATATTTTGTTGCTGAAAACAAATTATTTTGTTGTTCTCATTTGTTTACCCCAAACTGTAATATTTGGTTGGTGAAACTAAAGATTTGTTTTGTTACACGTACATTAAACAGTTTGGGCCGATATAAATAAATTTCACAATGTCGACCGAGTTTAGAACCTAGATCACATTCGTCCGCACGCTACGCCTTAGTAATATCAGCTAATGTGACAACTGATGAAAACGGAATGCTTTCTTGTTGCATTGATTTATTAGTGTGTTTATACGATTGTTAAGCATCAATAGATGCACTAACAAACACGGTTACTATCCTAATTGTCCCAAAAAATACAAACAAACTCTCGAGCTGAATTTTCGAACGAAGGTAGTCAAATGAGTGACCAACCAAATATATACAGTTGATTCAACAAAATATTTAGTCGACGGTAGGCTTTTTTTCTTTTTGGCCTAACACAGATATTTTATTTATTCCAATATATATTTTGTTAGACGAACAAAAGTAGTTTTGTTGCATTTAAAATTTTGTTTGCTCAACAGTAGATTTTGTTAGGGCAACTAAATATTTTTTTTGGCCCTATACACACAAATATCTTGTTCGATTTTTTCTCAGGGTAGGCGCTACAAAAATACATGTTTTCTCACTATTGTAATCATATTCATTAAAAATTAATTGTTATAATTTATAAATAAAGTATTTGTAAAATTTAAATTTAACGAAAAATAAAATAATTTTATGTTCAACAAAGGTATAAAATGCTTGTGATACATGGCATATTTAGAAAATAACTAAACACGTCATACACAGAGAGATTTTTCAAAGGCTTGATTTAAAAAAGTGTGAAGAAACCGCAAATAGACTATATTAAAAATTTCCAAAGGTTGATTTCAAAAGTGCTCACTTTAGCGTGAACAAAGTAGGCCTATAATTCCGTAACACATTGCGAGGTCTGCAGTTATTTATGCACTGGCATTCAAGACAAGTCAGAAGCGAATCACTCGTAGCTTATAGCACCGCAGGGACACCGGAGCTTTTAAAACGTGCCACCGTCCTACCTCAGAGTAAATAAGAGTACATTGGTAAAGTAGCCGCTTATTCGGCGAACTCCAGCCGCACACGATACCGTACTTTCCAGCCAATAGGGCATATTTCTCAGCGAGCGGTAGCCAATCGGACACGAGGCCCGTTCCCAGAGCCTCGCACAACCAATGAGAGAGTGAATACGCTCACTTCAAAGGAACCTCCACGCCACTGTGCATTTGTTGACTCTGTGGTCCTACTCATCCACGTGACGTCGGACACGTTTGCTGTGCTCTAAAACGATCACTGTTGATTGGTTATCAGTAGACCTGGGAAATTCGCGAGTTCAGTGATCAGCAGGCTAGACTTCACAGTCATATATACTCTCATAAAGATATAAACTGTTTATTGGTTGATAGTTGTGGTAGTAAAAGGTGGGGTGGGGCACACAATTTATTGACTGTTTGTTATTGACTCATTTATCTCCAGGAGGTACCAAACAACACGTTGACCAATTACGTAACATGAACGTACATGTGTGTGAATTCCAACTTGGTCTAGAAATGAACCCGCGAAATTCTCGGGTCTCCAGTTATCAATCACTGGGGTGTCGGGACGATTCTGCCCCAATGAGATCTTTGTTATCGACTAAAAGTATTTACAACCAATTATGCCCTTTCCTGTGGTTATAAAAATAAATATATATTTAAGCAGGAAAATAATTTTTGCTGAGAATGTAAGACGCTACTCAACACAAGTTAAACCACGAATCTATATCCGAGTGAGTGTAGTTTACAAAGAAAAAGAAAAATTTAATTAGCGTTTTTTGAGCTACGCTTGAACGTAGTTCTCAAAGTGTAACCCATATTATAAAGTCTATTAGCGGCACGCTACAGACTTCTTAAAATCATGATTGCGACTGTCCGCGATCGTAAACCAACGTCAAATACGGACTTATTTATCTGTGGACATACACTACTGGAGTCCTATGTCCCCGTAGCAAATTAGAAGGGTAATTAGAAATACACACAGAACAAAATTAGGTTAGTAGTAGTCGAAATACATTAACACAAAAGTAATCCTACAAGGGAACATTTTGGATTTTTTTTTTTTTTTTACAAAATAATTACTAGCCACGAACAAGACGAGTAACTAAACTAGCGGAGCAGTACAAGACGAACAGTGAGGGGAAGAAACACATATACGAATAAAACCAGAAGTCAAGAATACAACTAGTAGGGATGTTTCGGAAACTGCACAAAGTAGCGAGATTTCGCTACTGGTTCGCAAACAGAACACTCTGTGTCCTTCTATGCTGTCTTCGCTGTTTCGTCTGGTTTTGTGCATAAGTTTCTGTCTTCCCCTCAGTCTATTGTGTCTTCATCGCTGTTTCGATCACGATTTTTTCCATTTATCTGAAGAAAAAAAAAGTCTTTATTGTAAGGTATTCTATTTACTTGGCAAGTTGGTTTAGTCTTTTCTATTTCAAAAGTCTGGCTTACGTCTTTGTGTGACTATTTCTGTTTTTCTAATACCTGTTGACAACAATCTATTCCTGGGTTTTGGTATATATATTGTTATGTCATCGTATGGATTTTTGTAGTGACGTAAGTCTGCAACGGCGTATGTCTGCAGTAATTTTTTGTATAATTACTAACCTTCATTAGAAGGATCATTCATGAAACCTACAACTTATATGTGGATAATACTATACGCCACTGCTGAAGCGCCATAATTTTATAGCAGGCTGCTACTTGTGCTATAGAACAACACAAACTCGTTTCATAAGCTGTTTTGTTTATGTGTAAGTAATTTTTGCTGAACGAAAGTTACTTCTGTTGTAGTTTTTAAATGAAAAATAAATATGCACGTTAAGAGATAACGAATAGTTACTGAAGTTTATTGCAATGTTTTTACTTGAAAAGGTAAGACACTTCAGACTAGTCCGAAATACGTCCTCGAGACAACTCGCGAGATACAAGTATTGTTTCGAAGTCTTTCAATGGTATTTAAAATATTCTAAGCTAATTTCCTAGATACTTGTAGATAGTCCTGCAGTGAAGTTGGCTACAAGATAGATATTTGAAATGTTTTATGGTGACTACGTAAGCGTACCGTAGTTACATTCTATTCGCAGTTTCTTCACACTTTTTGAATCAAACCTTTGAAAAATCACTGCATGTGACGTGTTTAGTTATTTTCAAAATATGCCGTTTTTCACAAGCGTTTTATACCTCTTTTAACATGAAAGTATCTTATTTGTCGTTAAATTAAAGCTTAACTGGCATTTTATCTATAATGTATAATAATTCATTTAAATAAAATATGAAGAAAAAACGTGAGAAAACACGTGTGTTGGTAGCGCCTAGTGAGAAATAGTTCTCATGCAAAATATAATTATAACTGAGTGCGCTCGAATTCGGTGCGTTGTCCTTTGGTATAATTTTATAGACTTCGTTAAGCTTCCTTAGCACGAGGCGGAGGAATATCCTGGAATTATAACTGTAACAGGGGCTTGTGTGAAGTGACCGTGAATGGATTATACACGCAGCGTCGGGACGAAAAGCCTGCCTGCTATTCCTTGCATTTAAAGGCGATGAGGCATTTGACGCAATTTTATACTGGTGTCTCAATTTTCTACTAAATTCGCGCCACGTGACACCATTTCCGCAATGTGACAGTTTAGTTTCAAAAATTAAAAACTGGCGGAACCTTCCACGGCCTCTAATTGGACAAGCATTTAGCTGTACCCCGATAGAGGTTATTGTAAGTTCACTTGTATAAATAGTCGGGAGGCAGCCTCGGCAGACCAGACATGGACAGCCTGGGGTCTCCGACTAGAAGCTAAGTATTTGCACCAGTTGTTGTAATTAATTAGAGTGATGGCCCATCCGGCCAAAAAATAAAATATACTGTATAATCGCAGGCGCCTTAGATTATGGCGCAATATAATCAAATTCATGCATTGCCTACAAATCGGCATTTTTAAAATTTGTAAATTTTTTGTATTTGCCGAAAATAATTGAGAAATGGGATTTTGCAATAGAGAAAAACGTTGTACCCAAGTTGTTTTAGATTGGGTCTATGTTTGATCATTTTATTGGTTTATATATATATATAAGCTATTTAGGTGAAAATGATCTTTCAATGTTTCCTATTTATACGCCAGTTAGTTTTTTGTCAACGTTTCATTGCCTATGGTTGAACGGCGTAACTTTAAAGAATTGGAAGTTGCAATGCGCGCTGGCGTGCATATAAATTTTGGACAGTAGTAATTTTCAAAACAATCTCTGTCAACGTTTGATGCTATTAAAATTAGCCACGTGTCATGTGTACTTGCATGAAAAATAATAATCATAAGTTTTGTCCATGTGGGACATTATAAAAACCTTTTAAAGATTTTCAAAGTTGCCAGGTGCGCTGGCGAGCACATAGAAATACATTGACGTCAGCAAATAGTCCACATTTAGCTCGAGAATACTAAAATTCAGCCACATGCCGTGGCACATATGTATTACTGTTTTGTTTCTCCCTGTTGTAATTTTGGGACAATAATGAAATTTTCTAAGAAATCAAAGTTGCAATGCATCGTGGTGCGCACGTGTTGCCCACGTGTTATAATTATAATATATTAAATTTTAGTACAAAAATATTTTACATGTTGTATTGTATTTGTATGATGGGAAATGTTAACACTGTTACCACGCATTTTGAACAAAGTAAAAGAATAATCCAAGTCCATTGTTCTTTTCAGTAATTGTAGATTGTTTTGGACAAGATTGCAGGTTTAAACTCCTTTGAAGTTGATTTGAGACAGTTTTCAAATACATATTTGTTCTTGCTTGAATTTTGGACAGTGTTATGCCCCTTTGCCACGTCCTTATGTCGGTATTGCATCTGAGCTTCAGGTACGTGATCAGCTCCATGCTGACTGGTGCCACGTCATATCTCTTCGTTCTGTGAACTTTCTGCATCTACTCGCATCGAATCCTTACTATTGCAGTCGTTAACTCTGTCTGAGAATCAAACACTGTGGGCGAGATCACTAAGGCGCTGCCTTCGGAAGCGAGATTTCTTTTTCTAATATTGTATTGGACGTAACTGCTTCTGCCAACATAATTCAGCTTAGCCAAACTGGGGAGTAATGAACGTTAACAACAAAAAATAACATAAAATATATCTAGCAAGGAAATATACTGTACTGTATATGTAGGGACCTTAGAAATTCGCGGGTTCAATGACCTGCAGGCTAGACTCTACAGTCTTATGTAGTACAAATATGCCGATATGAACTACACATTGGGATATGAACTACACATTGGTTGTCTGCTGTCACATTCGAAGGCGACAATTGGACACCGTTCTCCAGGAGGTGTCAGAGTATGGGCCAATGGCTAATGTTATTTAAACGCATGTATTTTGAATTCTAGCTTGTCCCAAAATGAATCCGCGAATTCTGCACGTCGCTATGTATATGCAAATAGGCCTGTCGAATTGCTGCAGAATAAATTATGCTTGCAAAAAAGTACATTTTACTGCTTCTACACCACAAAAATAAATCTAACAAGCGTTCTCACGACAATGATATGAATTAATAAAAAACTGTACTAGCTAGGACCATGAAGATAGGAATTCAGTTCGAAAACTGCCAATTTAAAGGCGTGCTAGTAAACACGAACATGCCGACTTCCAGGGTATGTTAGTATCCACCAAAGTGACGAAATGGCTTGGCGGCTACTTTTATGTTACTGTACTCATTCCCTCACTATAAACTTGAATAAGCGAGAACTGAGCAACTAATAATCATTGACAGATAACTAATTAATATAGTGGTCGAATTTCACTGATTTATTTGTGATTTGCCACTGAATGTAAAAAATGTCACTGCTGTAAATCACTTGCTCCCAGTTATTTTGTTTGATTCGTCAGTCAGCAGTAGCTTATCAACTGACATTCAGTGGACGATATTTCACTGATTGATAGCACTGATTCGGATTAGAGTGTTGAGTTGCTACGCGAGACTTTGCCTGGTGTGTGATTGGCTACTGAATAGGGCCTTCTTCCCATTGGCTGGGTAGCCGGGTGCAAAGTAGGTTAACAGGCTCTGGTTGGCAAACAGCGTCTCAACATATTGCAGGAACTTACAGCCATTTTGCTGGCCTAGGCCGTTGGAGCTAGCGTTGCTGGCGGCGGTTTCGCCTCTCTATTTTGTATTACTTCGGATGTGGTGCAGATTCCTTGATAACAAATACTATAAGGAAGAGATTATTCTATATCCACAACTACATAACCGTCACTATCGTTGGCCTCCGTATTCGTATTTGCAAATGTCCTATTGGTTCAAATAACACCCTGACACTCTCACTTATCTGTAGGGACCTGCAAAATTCGCGTTATTATTTGAGGACACGTGAAACTTCAAAAACGTGTACGTTTGCAATATGTTTGGCATTGGACAAAAGTTTGTTTAACACGCCCTGGATAACTCTGCGCCAATAAATTAACACTTCACAACTCTGTGTTCCAATCACGTGCAGTTCAGTAAAAAAAAAAAGGGGAGTGATTTCACATGTATGCAGCAGCCAAAGGAAAGACGACACCAGCTCAAGCATAATACTAGTGTGAAGCTTAGCCTAATGCCAAATAATAACGCGAATTTTGCATGTCTCTGCTTATCCGTACAGCAGTGACTACTAGCCGGCTTTCTACCATTATGATACCGAGTTATCTCAATCAAATGTTCTTACCTACGTAGAATTGTAAACAGTGCTACCTATTGATTTGAGTAAATTACACTGTGAGTGTCGGTGACGTAATATTACATCACAGAGAGGTATGCGGAAACAGTCGGCGAACTAATATTTTTTCGCCCCTGTATTCAGAGAATGTGGATGTCATAACGTCACGGCAATCTCCATACAGCTCAGTGCACAAGAAAATTTTCCCTTCCCAAATTTCACGAATCAGCAACGGCTAACGCTGAAACAGAAACCTCAGAGCAAGGAGCAACAAAATAAAACTATTTGTTATCAGCGGCTCCTGTTTTTCTCGACAAGATTCCACGACAATGTTGTACCCCATAGCACTTTAGCTCGCCTCCACTTTCATGACCGTATGATTGTAACCGGATGTGCGAGCGCACCAGGTTTGGGCTTTGGATCTGGTCAACGTTGGCATTAAATCTGTTACGGCCCCCTCCCGCTGTGGAGACGCAATTCCTCTCCCTCACCTATTGGGAGGCCGAGGTGTGGAAAGACCTACTTACGACATCCATTTTCTTGGCTAGCGTAAATAATCCATGGAGGAAACAGTAACACTCACCACAAAATGCTTACAGCTTTCAACAACACAATGGTATGCCTATACCAATTATGAAAACGTACCATCGCCTCTGATATCATGCCACGTACGTGACATTTGAGAGATTATAGATGAGATAAATAATTTAAATACAACACAATTTATAAATAAGGCCTACTGTATTAAGGAGAGTATTTCAGAATATAACTAGATGGCAATCTTTAAATAAATATTTTAATCAATCATTTCCCACCATTTACTAATTAAATTTATGCAGTAAAGCTGGCGTTAGGATAAAAATGCAATTGGTCAAAATATTTGATAGTACATACTAACATATATACTCAAGCCATTCAGCTTATTTACAACACCTCACAAATTTTGCATACATTAAGCACATTAAATTTTATAATTCACTTTCAAAAACAAAGCTTATTTCCAAATTTTTATAACATTAGATCATCATGAACAAGTCACTTCTAATAACTAACCTGAATTTTACCACAGATTTTCATATGCTTCATGGCAAGAAGACTGGAAAACATGTTGCTGAATTCAAAAGCAGCTGAACTGAAAATAACTTACCTTGGTCATGAGTTTAAGGTACTTTCTGTTCAAATTTATGGCACTTGTTATTGTAATGCAATTTGCAAGTGCTTTCTCCAATACTGTGATCACCGCAAACAAAACTCTGTAAATAGACTAACAGGTCAAAATAAATGTGTGTATATCACTATAAGTGACTTATCTGCATTGCAGAATGTCGCAAATAATTCATTGAAAAACACATCATTTAAGTTAATACTATAGGTGTATGCACAAAGTTAAAATACTGAGTAATTCAAGGAGTAAATAAGAGGAATTGAAATTTAAAAAATCCTTTATTTATTTGTAAAAAATTTGTAATAAATACCACTGAAATGTAATTATGACTCTCAGGAGTGAAATATTATAGTTTGAAAGTTTTGTTCACAGTTGTGTAAACAAATGCGAGTATGAGGAGGAGGGGGAATGTTGCTACCACTTTTGATTGGTTTTGACGGTAACACTCACTCAACAGCTGATTCACAATCTGCAATATATACACTGACTTGCCAACTGTAGACAACCTGATGACATCTCCACTGCTACAATTAAGTGTATGGTGTGTGGTGACAGTACATGGTGTTTAGCACACAGAATGAACTTTGATGCACTGACTGGAGAAGACTTATTCTCGCTACCGAAAGCTGTACTCAACAACTCTCCACTCATTCAAATTACTTGCAAACTCAGAATGTAAAGAAATTAAAATATTTGCACAGTAAAACAGTAATGATATATATACCTTAGGGTGTGTAAAGGATAAGCGACTACCTAGAAAGGAAACTATTACAGTTTTCATTCAGTTGTTTATTTAATAAATCGCCGAAAATATTTTGTAGTTCGTGCAAACACAACCCGAATAACATACAAATTAATATTCAAATTCATAGCTTTCCAAATGTAAACAATAACATTCCAAAGTATGAAAATACACTGAAAAAGTATATAAATAATACGGAGAATCTCATAAACAAAATAAATATGCTGAAAAACTGGGCGATTTAAAAAAATAGGGGATTATAAAAAAAATCGCAGAAAATGGTATAATTCCACTCTACTAATTACACAGAACACAAATTTATTAGGGGCATCAACATTTGACCAATAGAAACTCCAAAAACGATAGTGGAGACGGCTATGACGATAAGGGAAACTGTGGGGTAAAATAGGTGGAAAATATGTAAATAATGTAATATTTATTTATGAAAATACGTTAAAATGCAAAGAAAAAAAAATCTGAACCATATATGAACTAAATAGACATTATTACCAATACAAGCTACAAATACGAAATTGGGGAGGGCTATGAAGACCAGGGAAATTGTGGGGTAAAAAAAAAAAAAACCAAATATGTACATATTCATTATAAACTTTTACTACTCAATCTCCCTCAAGTTCATAGCCCTCCCCACTATCGTATTTATAAATTATATTGGTAACATTGTCAATTTAGGTACGGTACCTAGTGTTCAGTTCAATTCTTTTGCTATTAAACGTGTTCTCATTAGACAATATTACAGTAATATTACAAATAGTACAAAAATATGTTACATTGCAAAACACACATACATTATTACTCAGTGCAAATAGACTATACATGACAATCATTTATGGGGAAAACTCCCAGTTTCGCTGATCCATTAAGCTTCGCGTTACCACCTAAAATAAATTGCCGGCGCACCTTGAATCATTGTTTTGGGTATTTATTACTCTGCTGATGCTGGGACTCTGGCTGGGTGCGCAATGTTTGGCTAATATGTAAACATTGTACGAGCAATCACCGACACAAATATGAAAACTATTTTGACTCAATTAATCAATTTTATACCTATCTCAACTGGCTGAACTAAACACACACTTTAACAAGAGACTTCAGTCAGTTTAATAGACGAATGTGGAATTTGTAAACATTGTTTACTTTAATTTTTCGAATGTCTCGCTACAATAAAAACAAACCGGAACTTTTAAGGTTAAGGGCTATCAAACTTAGCAAGGCTCTTCAGTGTACAAGATTAGAAATAGCAGCCACGACATTCAAGCGACTTCGTTCTTGGTCTTGTGGAAGTAAATTTGGGTTGAGAAAATCCTCTTTTCTGAAAAGGTTGGAACACACTATTCCCATGTAGGTATAAACCGTCAGTCCCTTTTTCCTTCATTACATCCATGTCTGCTCTTACATTCCTGCACCCATTGCTTGCACCTAGGAAACAACAAAACAGTATTTAAGTAGTTCGCAACGTTGTAGTTATTGCAGCCAAAAACTACACAAATCTTTCCTGTCAAAATAAATAACCACTCAAGCGAAAAATTCGAATTAAAACGCCTCCAAAATACTCAAAACTACATATTCAATGCACAGCTTATTATCGTACGAACAGCACAGGCCGCTAGGAGCGCTAGGAGCGGTGTCTCGCGTTTTTTTTCTGGTACTTTCCCATATTGTCCTTCTACCATATTTGCAATATGCTTTAGATGCCCCCTCAGATAATAGTCCAGTGGATTGAGATGCAGAGTTCTAAGCGCATGGCATTCGACTTGAGTCGGTTGTCAACAGTGCAATGGGGCAGGTAATAACACTGACACAATTCCAGATGGTCTAATTAACAGGCACACATCGTGAAAGATCAATGAGCACTTTTGAAAGCCCTGCTTAAGATCTATTTCTTTGCACGTTGTATAGTCTTCCGCTTTATGTAAAATTAACATTAACACGGGCCTGAGCAGTTTATTCATGCGTCGGTCAAGTGAAACTGTAAAATTATTAGGAAAGAAAATATTTTAATAATCTGGTCATTTTTAAATTTATATGCATTAAAAAAAGCGGAAAGGGAACAAAATAATTTAAGTTATCACAAATAGTTTCCGAACACTTTTTAGTCGACGTTGGGATGTGGAACTACTTTCCATCATTCGTTACCAACTTTACTGTTCGTATGTCACTCAGTGCGCCCGTTAAAATATATGCAGGCAGGACCAGTGATTTTTTTCTGTGGTTGATTTCAAAAGTGCTGACTTTATTGTGGACGGGCTTTACCAATAAGTATAGTACGTAACTGTCGACTTTTGGTCATATATTCAAATGGGCATTTTATGTTGTTTTAGGGGGCACTATCCACTCCCCGTTACTTCCCACATATTTGTTAACACGATGTTTATAACTCGAATTCAATAAAAACGTCCATTTAACCGTACTAAGCTAAGCGAAGTAAATTACGCAAGGCGACACGAAAAATTATGTCCGCGAACAAAACCCGAAGTAACTTAATTCTGGCTACTTCCTTAGACAAGTGCAATTACTTAAGTTGTAGGTATCACTACGCAATCACTGGTATAATCCATTTACGGGTACTTCACACTTTTATGAAACCCTGTTAAAGTTCTACTTCCAGGGTATTCCTCCGCCTCGTGTAAAATAAGCTTAACTAAGTCGGGAAAATTACACCAGAGGATAACGCAATGCTTTCCTGCGCACTCAGTTGTAATAATATTTTGCATGGGAACTATTTATAACTAGTCGTTACCATCACAAATTTTTTCTCGCTGTTTTTATTCGTGTTTATTATGAAAGAAATATTATCATGTATAAATAAAATATAGGTACAACTACAATTGAACGGAAAATATGATAGTCTGCGTTTACAGAGGTATAAAATGCTTGATACATGGCATACGTAGGAAATAACTAAGTACGTAATACATGGGGTGATGTTTCAAATTTTTTGTGTTAAAACGTTCGAATAAGCCGTAAATGGACTGCATGAACAGTAAATTCGGAGTTATTATGTGTACATAATTGATAGTTAAAAAAAAAAAAAAATTCGGGGTTCTTAAACACAAGCGAACAAGTGAAAATTTCTTGGATGTCATAATGTAACCATTAAAGATTTTGGTGTCTTTGATAACGATGAACAAAATTGATTTTGGGATTAATTTAAGGTAAAAAAAAATGAAAATTTGAGCGTCTACAATGACGATAGATCACAATCGTCGACGAAACTTGCTGAATGGTTTCGATAATTCCTCGTTTCTACGCGAAAGTTCCTTACTCGGAATTCCTCGGAATGCAGCGCGATGCTTCTTAAGTTGGCATAACTGCACTTCTCTACTTCCAGGAATGTAACAGTAATCGCCACAAATTGCTGCGACATCGGCGAACTCCTGTTGGACTACCTACCACCTCCTCCCGAGGGCCAGAAACTGAAGGAGAAGATCTGTAAGGGTGACACTGGCGTGCCAGTTAAATGATTCGTCGCCTCTACGCCCAGATCACTGCCCCTAGCGTGCACTGCAGTCGCAAACGTTGGCGAGAACCCTATAATTTTATGGCATAATAATATAGGTGGCGGCGTTCTGCTCATACCCACTCAAGTGTTTCTGCACTGGAATTACAACACTGGCACCTGGCCATCAACCTCGTAACCTCCAATTCAGTCAATTTCACGCTCAAAAATGCTACCTTGGAGATGACTTGATAAACCGAAATTTCTCAACGGATGTGCATCGCTTCTTTTTCCGTATTTCGTAATCACGCCATACTCAAGACCTGTTAAGAGTTGCACTCCGTTATACAGGATGAGTCATCAGCTCTGCGACAAACAGTGGGAGGACTTGCCTTGCAAAATTTCAGTTAGAAAATGTCCGACAACGAACGCTAGGAAACCATTCCTATGGGCAGGAAACCCTTGTGATGATGGGGTTGCAATTATGAACTTTATTATATTAAACTGAAACCATATGATATTAAGTGATGAATTTCTGTAGGCATGCGAAACAATTCAGTCACTGTAACATGCAGGCACCCATGTTGACCTACCGCATACCCTACATAGTAAAATGGGGGTTGCCACCCTTAAAATAGTGAAAAAATGGGTCTTCGTACATCGTTAGGTAAATTATGATCACGGCCTACGAATTACCATTGCAAGACATAAAAAAATACCCTCTTGATAAAAAAACCTTTGACGAATGGTTTGCGAGAAAACAGGCCTCCGAGAATTAAATGCCTCATAAGCATTACGTGGTATTTAATACCTTGGTAGTCTGTTTTCTCGCGAAACCATTCGTCGGAAGTTTTCTTACCAAGAGGACATTTTTTACGTCTTGCAATGGCAATTCATAGGCCGTGATCATAATTTACGTAACGATGTACGACGGCCCTTTTTTCACTGGGGTGGCAACCCCATGTGTAGGGTATGCGGTAGGTCAACATGGGTACTTGCATGTTACAGTGACTGAATTGTTTGGCATGCCTACAGGACGCAACCCTTAATATCATATGGTTTCAGTGTAATTAAATAAAGTTCATAACTTCAACCCCATCTTCACAAGGGTTTGATAACAAAATTGGGGGATACAGTTTGGCATTGCAGCTCCGAATCGTCTACATTCAAAATTCAATTACACCACTCGATTGCCAAAGGATCAAAGAATATGTTACGTTGAGCCAGGAGTACAAAACAGCCTGGGGGGGGGGGGGCAGTTTTGAGTTCGTTTCACCACGTCTCATAACTTCCGCGTAGTATAACTTTTGACTAGGCGAAGCTACGACGCTCGTTTATGTTTCAATCGACAGCTCTCGTCAGCAAGATCAAATGATTACGTGTATAAAAACATTTGTATGGCGTGGTTGTGGTGAAATTATTTGAGTTTAATGTGAAAAATTAAGAAAACTTAACACAATTTCGGCCTTTACTCGTCAAAAAGCCAAGTCCAAATACATTAATCGTATAAGGTTGGAAAGAGCATCTCAAAAGCAATCCAGTCCCCAACACACAGCCCATTTTTTGAATAAAACTTTTGAAAAATCACCCCATGTATGACGGGTTTGATAGTTTTCTAATTATGTCTTGTATCGCAAGAGTTTTATACTTTTTTTAACACAAAAGTGCATTCTTTTTTATCAAACTGAACGTTTATTTACAATTTATCAACAAATAACAATATTTTATTTGTAAATAAAATTAATAAATAACAGGAAGCAAATATATGTGTTGGTAATGCCTAGCAATAAATAGTTTCCACGCGATATATTATGAAATTGAGTGCACACGAATGCGGTGCGTCGTCCCTTCGGTGTAATTCTCTAGACTCAGATAAGCTTTTTTTTGCAGGTTCTGGGGACAGAACTTCAGGCACAAGGCTTCATAAAAGTTGGAAGTAACCTTGAAGGGACAATAACATGGACGGCGCTTGTGGTGCCGTTAAGGCTGAAGCGAGGCGAGGGATGGAGAAGACATAGAATGTAATAGGGAAGGAAACGGGAGTGCCCTGAGAGAACACATAAGCCAACTGTGAAATTCCGTCACGTTTTCTCACATGTGATAAACTTGGTTCGATCCTGCTGGGGAATCTCGCTCGGTTCGCCATGGTGAAATAACGCCCATATAAAACAGTAGGAAGCATATTTAAGTTTACTCTGATTTTCAATATGTTACACTTTAATTAACCCTTTCCGTCACAGTGCCGTGTATATGAAGCGTCTTTGGTGGTCTGCACTGTACACAGTAGAACATGCCGTCCAATGAGAAAGGTTCCCTACGTGTGAGAAACATCATTCGCTGTTGAAACTATATTCCATAGCCTAAGTCATAAACCACTTGTGCCAGTAAGATCAGACAAAGACAGATTTTTATTGGTCCCGATGTATGACAAAACATAGTATCGATATCAGTACAATTCCGGACAAAAAATTCGTTTCTTGCGTTGCTTACAACTAGACATTTATCTATGACTGAAAGGGTTAAGACTTCAGCACATAGAAATTCTTTGCGTAGTAATTGTATTGCTTGAAAGTTAGTAAACATTCCATTGAACTGCATTCAGTAATGGGTAGGGATATTTCAAAGCTGGATTTTTAAGTGCTCAATTAAAAACGATCCAACTTTAGTAAAAACTTCACATGGGAAATTTTGCGAAATGATTTCACGCGTACAGAATGCACTTTTCTTCGACTATCCCGAAAGTTTGTCAACTGGATGCCACCATTTTTGGTTTTCATTCGGATTCTCGCAAATGTTGCCGATGGACCCTTCATGAGTCCACAGCGAGTGCTACTACCGCATTCGCTGCTGACTCGTTTGGATTCTCTGGCTTCGCAAGGAGGTCGTCGTTTGTTATTAGTTTATTGTGTGGTTTTTGTTGTTATTATTTTAATAAGTAGCCCGTTCTACGTTTTCTCGATACTTGTGATCTCTTTCAGACACACGTTATTTTATAGTTGCTGGTGCTATGGGGGAGAATTATTTTGTTAGTTATTTGTATGCAAGCTAACACGCAAATTGTTTCATTATTACAATCAATGAGCTGTTTAATCCATTCACTGTTACTTCACACTTTTCTGAAGAACTGCTAAAGTTCTACTTCCAGGATATTCCTCCACCTCGTGCAAACTAAGACTGACTAAGTCTTGAAAATTACACCAAAGGACAACGCACCGATTTCCTGCGCAATCAGCTTTAATAGTATTGTGCATGATAACTATTTCTCACTAGGCGCTATTAACACAATATTTTCTCACTGTTTTTGTTCATGTTTATTGTAAATGTAATAATATAATCTATAAATAAAATATAGGCGAAACTTCAAATTAATGAAAAATAAGATACTACTTTTTTTACAGAGGTTTAAAACGGTTGTGATACATTGCTTATTTAGGACATAACTAAACACGTCGTACATGGGCTGATATTTCAAAGGTTTGATTAACAAAGTGTGAAGAATCCGCGAATAGACTATAGTCTTTGTGTTTCGGCGACAGTAATGGAATGTAATATTCATAGCCTATATCAGTACCACTGTTAACGAGTTAATTATCTGGAAGGAAGATCACTGGATAGTGAGACTCGTAGTATAAACAGCGCCGATAAAATATAACCTTCGTGTACGTTATGCACAAAATTTTGCACACCTCGCCTCAGTGGGTTAAGACAACGTGTATACAAGGTTTTTTTTTATGTTAAAATATGAAAATTTGTAAGTTATTCATCAGTACTTATCACTATAAAATTAACCACCCACATTGCGTAGTTCAAATTAAATAAATATTCTCTTTTATTGCTAACTAACACGAACTTTAATTCTTATATAAAAAAGCAGATAAATAATAAAAATTAGTCAATCATAGAATACGCCGGTAGCGAAAGGATTCGGTCCCAAGTTAATTCATCAAATTACTCATACGTGACACATTCGAAGAGTTCAAAAACAGGGCTACTCTCGCGCAGATGGTAAATGTTGTATCTGCCTGTTCACCATCACAATCATTTTAAAAGCTCTGGCTTCTTGAGTACTATTGGCGAACATTTCCTACTCGTTCGTATTAATATCTTGTTCTTCATGGCCGTCGCAGTAACCTTCCGCTGGCTGTCATGTCAATTTGAACAGTTTCCGCCAATTAGGTCAATACTCTAGTTCTTCTGACCAGTGGTCGATCCACTTATCGGCTCTAACTAGAAACCTGCAATATTCGCGTTATTATTTGAGGACATGTTGAGCTTAAAAACACTTTTACTTCGAAATACTTATGTTTGTCATTGAACCAGCCTTTATTTGTCACGCCCCTGGTAACTCTGCGCTCATAAATGAAAGCTCCACAACCGTATGCCCCAATCACGTGCAGTTCACTCAGAAAGGGAGTGACTTAACGTAGAGGTAACAGCCAATGGAGAAACGACGCAGGGTCGAGTATATACAGTACTGTGAATTTTAGCTTGACGCAAAAAAATAACGCGAATTTTGCAGGTCTATAGCAATATCTCCAAATTTCTCTGAGCATGATCTCATTTGCTACTTTCTTATTACCTGCCCATATGTATTATCTCGGATTGGCAGTGCGTTTCATGTTACAGCTCCCACTATCCCCTCATTCCTTAATATCCCAGGCTATTATTTTCTGACCTTGTATAAGGTCCATAAGGGGTTGGACACCATCAAATATTTTAAAATTAATTTTACAAAATATAATTCATATTTTAGACATTAATTAAAAGTACTCTTACCTGCCATAAAATTTGTCTAGATCGTATAGTTTTTGCATTATGGGATTTAGGAATCAATATTTTAGTGTTTTTCGGACGTACAATCAAAATGAACAAAAAAAAAAAAAAATAAAAAAAATAGCAAGGGTGACTGAAAGGCAATATTATATCTCATTTTAAGGTAATCTTAGCAAAATTTATTTCGCAAAAATATTATTGACTGCAACAAGTCAAACATATTAAACTTTGTGTTATTTTGAAGAATTAGAAAATCATAAAAACTTCTCATTTTGTGATTTAAAAGGTTTCCTGATGTAACGCGTGGTTTTTCATTTCAATGTGAATGAACTTATTTGGATAAGCGATCCAGTTTTCATTATTTGTTTGCCAAAATAAAACAAACTAAAATTGCGATATGTGCAAGCTGTTATGCAAAAAATACACAGTAGTTATATAACAAATGTTTATGCAATGAAATTGTACTTCTAGTCATTGTCTACAAGGTCTAAAGAATTTTTGGTAACCGGCACCCGAGCTGCTTTATATTCGACTTCCGGGAACTTTAAGCACACTACTTTAGTGAGACCGCGGGTGACTCAGTGCATCTTGGATTAAACTTACATCTATCATTCGGGAGACGCTCCATATTTACTGACATCAAAGATAATTTAGCGAATCGCCTTCGCCTACATCTACTTTTACAGTAGCTCAAGTAATGTTGATTTCTATATTTACATTTACCACTGTCCTGTTGTTTCCACATACATCGGACGCTACAATGTACTATAACCAGTTCATTACTGGCAGGTAGAGACATGCGAAATTCGCGTTATTATTTTGCATTAGGCTGAACTTCACAGTACTGGATATACTTGAGCCGGTGTAATTTTTTCGTTGGCTGCTGCATAGATGTAAAGTCACTCCCCCCCTTTTTTTTTTAATTGTACTGCGCGTGACTGGAGCACACAGACGTGAAGTGTTCATTTATTGGCGCAGAGTTACCCAGGACGTGTTAAATAAAGTTTGTTCCAATGACAAGCATATTGCAAAGGTACAGGGTGTTGAAGTTTAACATGTCCTCGAATAATAACGCGAATTTCGCATGTCTCTACTGGCAGGTTGTCAGCCGGCGGAGTGGCGGAATGAGTGAGTCCCAATGATCGTGGCCTTAGGTACGAATCAATATTTACAATCCACTGTGCTAATGAAAAAAAAATTAAATAATTACCTTTAATTAAGAATTTTTTTTTAAATTTTCTTATAAACAGAACTGAGGCTCTAATCGTGCGTCATCTGGTGTGATTCTGTGTTTGAACCGCGCCTAGGATTTCGTTGAAATCCTGCACACGCCTCAGACCCGGAATCATAGCAGATGAAGTGAACGGCAGCGAAATCCTGCTTTCCAGTCTAATTGTGCATGTGTTTGTCTTCAAAAACGAAACCTTTTTATAAAATAATGTAATTCGGAGTACTTTCACATTTTTTGAATCGAAAATTTTAAAAACCTACCCCACGTGTGACATGTTTCGTTGTTTCCTAAATTTGTCATATACCGCAAGTGTTTTTTATTTGCATTAATATAGACATATAATACTTGCGGTTAAATTGAACATCTCCTATTTTATCTATAAATTATATTTCATTTAAAATATAGGCCTTTATGAGTGAGCGAAGAGAATTGGGCGGTTCTTAACAGCGAGGTCTTGGGAGCCGACGAGGGTGATTGAGGGTATGGAGCAGCGCCGGAATGAAAAAGCGGGAGGAAACGGGATATTCCCGAGAAAAACCCTCCGACCAGAGGCATCGTCTGTCACGATTCCCACAAGCGAAAAAAAGGGAATTGGCCCTGCCGGGGATTGAATCCGATTCGACTTTAAGATATGGAACTACTTTCCCTCCATCGCTACCAACTTTACTGGGTGCATATCACTCAGTGAGCCCGTTAAATTATATGCCACGCAGGTGCAGTGACATTTTTCTAAGGTTCGTTTCAGAAGTGCTCACCTTATAGTGAATAGCTTTTAACCAAATGTATTATATCCCGAGTTACTCTCCGGTACAGAGTAGTTAAGGAAGCAGAGGGGAAACAGCTGCTTATAACGCCAACTACAGCCGCATGCGCCAGCAAAATGGCGTCGCTGCCCAGAAAGCTGGGGTAACGCTGTTCGGTAATCAGTGCCTGGAAACGTATAGTCTATTTTCGGTTTCTTCCCACGTTTTGAATCGAACTTTTGAAAAATCAACACATGTAAGTTATGATATACTTGGCTGTTCCTATAGTATATGTCGTTTATCACGAACATTTTATATTTGTGTTAATATAAACTTACCTTATCATTGGTTAAATAGAACCTTTAATTATATTTTATTTATAAATTATAATATTTAATTTAAAGTATAAATTAAGAAAATTGGGCGTGACTGTGTTGGGGACACAGCCGTTTGATTTGCGTGAATACGTCTACGTTGACGCGCTCGGACTCCTTAACGTTTCTTTAACGTTCCCGGCACCGCTTCACTCGATCATGTGAGATTTCATGGGTATCACTGGATTGCTTCTGAGCTGCTCTTTCCAACCGTGTACGATTTCTGTATTTCGACTTGGATTTTTGACGAGTATACGCAGGCATTGTGTTAATTTTTCTTAATTGTTTATATAAAATTCATTCAATATCACCGTAACCATGCCGCATAAATGTTGATCTTGACGATTTATGTCTATTGGAACTCAAACGAGCGTCGTAGCTTCTCCTAGTCAAAAGTTATACTACGCGGAATTTATGAGACGCGATGAAACGAACTAAAAATTGCCCCCCCCCCCCCCCCGGCGAGATGCTTCATAGTCCTCGCTTGACATAATATATTCTTCTTTAATCCTTTGACAATCGAGAGGTGTAATTGAATTTTGAATATAGATAATAGATTTGGAGCTGCAATGTCAAACTGTATCCCCCGATTTTGTTATCATCGGATTTTCTGGAATGCCTTCCACTGTGGTCGCAATTTTAAAAACATATTCACTTAAAAAAAAAAGGGAGAAAATAGGTGTGATGGTAACGTTTAGTAATAAATAGTTCTTATGCCAAATTGCATTAATCTGAGTGCGCACGAACGCGGCGAGCTGTCCCTTTGGTGCAATTCCCTAGACTTGGTTAAGCTTTGTTCAAATGAGGCGGATGAACATCCCAGAAGTATAACTTTACCAAAGCTTCAGAAAAGTGTGCAGTAACCATGAATGGATTATACTCGCAAACCGGCAGGCCATAGCAAATAGTGAACTTTTCGTAGCATTTATTAGCTTATTTGACACGAGGCCCGTTCTCGTAGCCTCGCGTCGCCAATCACTTGACAGGGACGTATACACCAAAACAACTGTCACGCCATTTCGTCTCTGTGTGAGTGCTTATCTACGCGATGGTTCGTACTTAGTCCTTCAAGTGTTTTATGGGATGTTCACGGTAAAATGAGCAGTTTTGGAAGCCCTGCTTAAGATCTACTTGTAGGCACATCATGTATTCTTCCGTCTTATGTAAAACTAACATTGCCATGGGCCTCATCACTTTATTAATGCGACTGTCAGGTAAAACTGTGAAATTATTAGGAAAGTATATATTTTATCAATCTGGTAAATTTTACACCCCGGTGCATTAAAACCGCAGGAAAAAAAATGATTTAAGTTATCACGAATGAACACCTAATACTTTTTATTCGACGTTAAGATATGGAACTATTTTCCATCCCATCCATCGTTACCAACTTTACTGGGTATATGTCACTCAGTGCGCCCGTTGAAATATATGCAGGCTGGGGCAGTGACTTTTTTCGAAAGTTGATTTCTAAAGTGTCCACTTTTTCGTGAACAGCCTTTAAGAATTTTTTTGCGACTTCATTGTGGTGGTTCTTGCAATGCCAGTTATTTTTGTGCCTGGTGTCCTGAGTTCGAATACAAGGTAAGACACGGATGGGTGTGCCCTTTTTAAGTATAAGTTTACATTTGCATTTACTTATAAGCTCTTCTCTTGCCCGGTTAGCCAACTAACAGAAAACTGGAGCATTAATAACCAAAATTAAAAAACATTCAAACCTAAATTTAAAACTTGTCCTTATTTCAAATTCTGATCCTTGCTCTCCGAAGACATTCAAAGACATTCAAAAGCAAAATATTACTTTTTTTATTGCTAGTAGAAGGCATATTTCCGTGATTCATCTATATTGGATGGAATATAACAAACGCAAAATCTGGTAAAATAATTTACAAATAGCAATTTAATTTTAATTTCTGGCCTTAACTATAGAAATTTTAAAAAATATACAAAAATAATTTTTTTTTTGGCTTAGGTTCTACATAAGGTAGCCTATAATTTATGATTCATAATTAAATCATTAGTTATTGCGAAACTAAACTCTACTAACCTGACATTAAAGTATATGTTGTGCTAAGATTTAAATTGTAATACCAAACATTGAAACAATCTCTGAAGTTATATTTATTATATACTTATAAAATATACAAACTGGGTATGGGCAAAGTACAAAATTTTTCAGGTTTGAGGAATGGTTCTGATAGCAGTTATTGCAATTTATTCTTATTGATATCATTATGTTCTCCAAATGCACCTCATACATATTATTATTATTTTCTCCAGCAGTACCTACACAAATCTTGTGGAATCACTTCCTGCACTCTTGCCATCGTATCCAGTCAATTTTAGAGGCCCTCTGCTCTTAGTAATACCGTATGCCGCAAAAATCCTCATGGAACTTTTTCTGTATCCTTGTCTGAGATGCGAATGAAATATTCTTCACCATTAGTCGAAAGTAATTGCCAATTGACGTTTTGCCCGCCCTTCTGAGGCCTAGATGGCTTCGCATTAGATGTCAGTGTACTTTTATCTTGAAAAAGCGTCAGGTTTCAAAGACTTCGGGAAAAACCCTAGCTGGAGTATAGTGGCTTAAATGACTTATGAAGACTGGGACAACATTTAAGAATTAAAAATTCATTGTTATAAGCCATATTGTATTTTATCAATAACCGTTGATACAATGCTATAAAACAGTAAAATATTCTCCAGACAGAAAAAATATTATATGTATATACAATATACGGGATGTGCTAGGATAAATGACAATAATCAACAGAGTAGGGTAGGTGAATACAAATCTGGAGCACATTTCATCCATCCTATAGTTAACACGCCAATGGCAATGTCAATGTGCAGGAGCTGGCATGTAACCACAATAATGAGGCAACTATAGGCTATCCAGGATAAAATGAGCACTTTTGAAAGCCCTGCTTAGTATCTACTTGTATGCACGTTGTGCATTCTTCCGCCTTATGTAAGATAAAAAATTATTGCCATGGGCAACTTTATTCATGCGTCGGGCAAGTGAAACTGTGAAATTATTAGAAAAGTAAACACTTAAAAAATCTGCTCATTTTTACAGTTCAATGCATTAAAAAATAGGAAACGAAACAAATAATTTAAGTTATCACAAAACGTTGCCTGACACTCTTTATTCTACTTAAGATAGGGAACTACTTCCCATCTATCGTTTCCAACTTCATTGGGAGTATGCCACTCAGGGCGATAGTTAATATATATATGCAGGCAGTGGCACTGAATATTTGATCATGTTGAGTTCAAAAGTGCTCACTTTAACGTGAACAGCCTTTTACAATTTATTTACACATTTAGGCAAAAGGTATGGAGGTCTCAGTGCCTGTTCAAAACGTCAGTCACTGTAGGCTGTACAAGCCCATGCCGTGCAGAACGGCGTTGAGACGCACATGTGCAGAGGTTCCAGGCGTCGCATTATTGGTGTGTAACTGCTCTCCGTATCTGCACAACGAGTTCGTCCCTCGTGCCAAGTGGTGCGGCATACACCACTGATGTGGTGTGGCCCCACAGCCAGGAGTCAGGTGCCAGCTAACCACAACGCAGAATTGTATGGTGAGTTGGGGGGGGGGGGGGTGTCCCATCCTGCTGAGAACATCATCGCCTCACGAGCATCCAGAGAAGCATCCTGCAAGTATTCCGGTAACAAGAAATATATAGGCTGTTCACCGTGAGTTGAGCACTTTTGAAAGCCCTGCTTAAGATCTACTTGTATACACGTTGTGTATTCCTCCGCCTTTTGTCAAATTAATATTTCTATAGACACTTTATTCATGTGTCGGTCAAGTGAAACCGTGAAATTATTAAGAAATTAAATGCTTTACAAACGGCTCATTTTTACACTTCGATGAATTAAAAAAACAGAAAGCAGGAGAAATAATTTTAAGTTATCACAAATGGTTACATAATAGTTTTTATTCGTCAATTAATGGAACTGCTTTCCATCCATCGTTACCAACTTTACTGGGCAAATGTTACGCATTGTGCCATTCAAAATATATGCGTGTAGTGGCATTGACTTTTCTCCAAGGTTCATTTCTAAAGTGCTGACTTTATCGTGAACAGCTTTTACGGGAACCGGTGATACATAGCTCCACTGACACCATGTGGCACTGAGTAGTGTTATCAGGCGAGCAGAACTACGCACAGGCTGGTTAATAAGCAAGGTATTGCCTGTTCGCGGTTTCTTCACACTTTTTCAATCAAACCTTTGAAAAATCACCCCATGTCTGACGTTTTTAGTTATTTGCTAAATATGCAATGAATCACAAGCGTTTTATACTTGTGATCATAAAAGTAATATTTTTTTGGTTAAATTAAAATGTTGTTTTATCTTTCTTGATATATTAATGTATAATTTATAATTAATATGAATTGATAACAGTGAGAAAACACGTGTGTTGGTAACGCTAAGTACGAAATAGTTCTCACGCATAATATCGTTACAACTCAGTGCGCAGGAATTCGGTGTGTTGTCCTCTGGTGCAATTTTCCAGACTTGGTTAAGCTTACCTTGCACGAGGCGGAGGAATATCCTGGAAGTAGAACTTTAGTAGGGCTTCAGGAAAGTGTGAAGTAACCGTGAATGTATTATACACAGAGTTGCGTATCCGACCTTGCAAATTGAAACTGCCATTAGCAGGTTACCTAAGGACGTCAGGTCGTTTGTCCCATAATAAAATATGCGCAAATTTTTACTCATATACCCCACTCTGGTGTTTATTACAATTTATCGGAGCACGTTCCGTTCACAAGCTAATATTAACCATGGAAGAAAAATTTGTAACTGAAGTCGTGTTTTTGCAGCGTGTGTCGGCGTCCTCGTTTTGTTTCACCAACAGTTTATTTAACTATAAATTTACAAAGCAAGTTAAAGAGTGGTGAGAGGACTAGAAGGGGATGAACGTTGCAGCGCTGGTAAAGGCTGTTCACGATAAAGTGAGCACTTTTGAAATCAACCTACGGAAATGTTACTTCCCCTGCCTGCATATATTTTAAAGGGTGCACTGAGCGACATGCGCCCAGGAAAGTTGGTAACCGTGGGTGGAAAGTAGTTATGTACCTTACCGTTGAATAGAAAATAATGAAAGGTAACAATGTGCGATAATTTGAATAATTTCTTTCGCTTTCTGTTTTTTTTTTTTTTCTTTTTTCTTCTTTACTTCTTCGAAATGTGAACATGACCAGATTTGTAAAATATTTATTTTTCTTATAGTGTCATAATTACATTAACCGGAGCATTAATAAAGTGATGAGCCCGTGACAATATTAATTCTACTTAAGGTGGAAGACTGAGAAAAGTGCATACAAGTAGATCTTAAGCAGAACTTTCAAAAGTGCTCACTTTACCGTGAACAGCGTATAGAGACTGTATGAGCTCGCGCGGTGTGAGTTAGGTGGCCGCAATTATCGTTACACCTCCTCTATCATTAAGCAGCAAAACCTGGCTCCAAACGCCTCATGGGAAAGACCATGCCGCTCACTCGCTGCAAATAAAAAAAAAATAATTTTTTTGTTAAACGGAAACTTGACAAGGCAGAACTGAAAAACAAGCAATAAACCTGTCGAACCTTCTCTTCAAAACGCTCGTGAGAAAAACACAATTTTCAAAGAGAGAGGGAAAATAACCTCGCGAGAAAAACAATTTCGCGGCCTGAGAAAAACACAGTTAAGACGTCGCATCGGAAAAGCGAGCACAGCAAATTTATACTCATTAAAAAAAATTGATGTGACGACAGTATGGCCAATGAGAAGATACAATGGTTTATTATGGGAAAAGGTGACTATTCACGGTATTGAACAAACTATATAGTCCATTAATGATTACTTCCAAAATTTCTAAACCCCTGCTATAGTTCTACTTTCAGGATATTCCTCCGCCTCATGCAAACAAAGCCTAACTAAGTCTATAAAATTACGCCAAAAAGACAACGCACCACATTCGTACTCACTCAGTGTAATTATATTTTGGATAGGAACTGTATCTCATTAGGCAATTAGAAAACATCAATTTTCTCCTTGTTTTTATTCCTATTAGTTATAAATTAAATGTTGTAATAATTAATTTAGAGATTAAATAAAATTAACAGTTCAACTTAACAAAAAAAAAAACAGTACTTTTTTAACACTCAAAAACCGTGACATTTTAAGGAAACAACCAGATACTTAATACGTGGGATGATTTTCCGAAGGTTTGATTCAACAAATGTGAAGGAGCCGCGAATACACTAGAGACTATACACACGTGTCCGAAAGTTTTCTTTAGTTTGCATCCACGCATGTAAAGGCGCTTCACGATAAAGTGAGCACTTTTGAAATGAACCTTAGAAAAAGTTACTGCCCCTGCGTGCATGTATTTTAATGGGCTCGCTGAGTGACTTGCACCCAGTAAAGTTGGCAACGAAGGATGGAAAGTAGTTCCATATATTAACGCAGAATAAAAAGTGCAAGGTGATAAATTAAATTATTTCTTTCGCATTATGTTATTTTATACATTGAAGCGTAAAAACGAGCAGATTAGTAAAATATTTACTTTTCTAATAATTTCACAGGTTCACTTGACCGACCATCAACAAAGTTATGAGGGCCACGCAATGTTAATTTTACATAACGCGGAAGAATACACAAAGTGCATACAAGTAGATCTTAAGCAGGGCTTTCAAAAGTGCTCCGTTTACCGTGAACAGCCTATATGTAGCTACAATCCCGTTTCACTGGGCCGATGAGGATTCAGATACTATAGAGCAGAACGTTTGTGATTGGTCTGTAAATAACTTAGCCGAGTCAAAACGTTGAACAATCTAAGTAATTATTCAGAAATTTACCATACCAGTGTATACGCTTAGTGAGAAAGCAGGAATGGTAATGTTTTCCCCTATACATTCATTGTAGGTAGGTTCCTACATTTGCTCAGGAAACAGTTAAATGCATAGGGAAGATCCCAACTTTGTAAAGTAGCGACGCTAAACATTCTTATATCTGCAGCTTGATGTGCGCATACGTTAAAAATTTCAATTACAGGTTAGGAAGTTTATCAGGAAAAATTTTACAGTGAACATTAAATCGTGCAATGATAACTAGCTAGAATATTATCGAAAATATGTTAAGCTCAAAATTTTTTGCGAGTTGTCCCAGTGTCTTTGTCAATGAGAACGACGTTACGTGTTAATGTCCACGAGCAGAAAGCGGCTCATGCGACTGTCCGATCTGGCAACAGCGCATCTGGTTGGGCTCTGGGTGTGTTTTTCTTTTCTCTGGCGCGAGTTGACCTATGGAACTGATGTCGTGGAGGTGTTACACTCAGGTTACGAGATTGTGAGTTCAAATCCTGCCGAAGCTATAGAGACGTGTGTCTTCCTGGGAGTTAGTTAGGCCGTATTCCAATAAGTCATCCGACATAAAAGCAGGGGCGCTTAAAAACCTAGTAAATAGTAAGAAGCAACCAATATAACACATCAGCTTGCTTTCCTCTACATGTATCTCAGCAATTTTTATGGAAGTACTCATACACTTAGATAAAAGTAAAGCAAGGTAACTGGGCGTAACGTCTCGTCGACAGCGAGGTCATTAGAGATTGTGCAAGTTGCACAGGGAAGAGGGATTGGGAAAGGATTGGGAAGGAATCGGCCATGGCCTTTGTTAGGGACCTATCCCAGCATTCGCCTGGAGCGATTTCGGGAAACCATGGAAAACCGAAATCAGGATGGCCGGACCGGGAATCGAACCCGGGTCCTCCCGAATGTGAGTCCAGTGAGTTACCACCACTTAGATAAAAATAACACGCATGTAAAAAGTCTAAGCAGAACGAATGAATCACATACTTTTACAGTGATCAATCGAGTAATTCCTGAGATATAATATAGCCCTATGACAAATATTTGGGGTTATAGATCTGCCAAAATGGGCGGTGGGGGGGGGGGGTGATTTAATATACTACTTTGTGGATATATTGCACAGAAGGGTACTTCAGTACACCAAGTCTGGGTTACATCGGTTTTTATTGTGCCACAGATGCAGCATATAAATGTAAAAGACTGTATTTCATGAAAATGTTAGGAGGCCTTCCACAGCTCTGTTTGCATGCAGATGTGGCGGGAATCGACCGAGAAATTACTGAGATGTGCGGTTTAATTTTAAATTTCAGGTGACGTTTTTCAACATGGCATACTAAATAAGTTGCCAATTTGCATGTTTGACGCACCCAATAAGCACTGCCAACTCTCCGAAATTGGGCTCAGTTTGGTTTGACTGTTACATGGTTATCGCATGCAACATAAATCGTTATAAGACAGCAATTTACATAGTTAGTACCTTGCCATTTTTTTAAATCGTGCTGCTTACAACTGATATTTTCGAATATTTTTTGTGGGTAGAATTTTTTTGTAGTTACTGAAACAAGACATTACAACTTCGATATTCCGCTTGATATTATATGCCAAATGAGCGGATAAAATCTACGAATATTTGATTTTAATGGTTGCCAAAATTTGGTTGGAATAAGTCTAATTTCTCGGGAGATATAGCATAGGCCCTACATAAATAAAACAATTACATGGGCATCATTTTCATAATACGTACTGCATGTACAGAAATCGCATTCGGCTATGGTGGTCTACCATATCACTATGTGTTTGCCAAACTTGAGAGAGCTCGAAACAAAATGAGGTAGGGTTAAAAAAAAAAAAATCGCCATTCCGTGAAAATTGTTAAGGATAAGGAGGGAATAGCAATAGGAAGTAGCAATTCTTCGAAGCGCAATTGTTGGTCTCGAGGGGCAAGAATATGAAACAACCTTAGAGAAGGAGAAAAAAATTAAAATTAGCGTAAACTCGGAAATTCATATTAAACACGCGATAATAGACGGGGAGAACCCAGGAACGAAGTTTTGGCAGGTAGGGAACAAATTTTGAAAAAATGCCCCCCTTCCACGCTCCTAAAAATATTGACTAATAAAAAAATGGTTTGAGGTGCCTGCAGTCTTAATGGGTCTATAGCTGCTGAAAGTCGACGCCCCTTAACATTGTACTGTTAATGTAAGGTAAACGGTATATCGTGAAGCAATGGGAACTAAAATGCAAAATTGGAATGCCGTAGGTTGAATAGTTTCTAGATATATCTGGAATCAAATAATCGACCTTCCTTCAAATGTCGAAGATAAAAAAAAAATATTCGTCTGGGTGAAACTCCTCCTTAAGAAAAGCCCCGATACCAAGTTGCCTATCACAAGGGGCACCTGTTTTTCGCGAAAAGATTTCAGGACAAGTTGTGTTCCAAAACACTTTGGTTGGGAACAACTTTCGTTATTGGATCATTTGAATTGTTACGCATCTTATCCGCCTGCCCTGGAATCAAAGACGTTCAGCATCGGACAAACCTTGTTCTGATTGACTCACTCATGTAACAGACTCTCTCCACACAAAGACAAGCGGCCAATAGCCAAAGGAAGGCTTCAAATGTGCTTGTAGGATATTGAAGCCTAGCATTTGCGCAAATCTTTTCACGAGAAACAGGTGGCCCTAGGCTTACCTTAGGCTAGGAGAAGCTATAAGTAGACACCTGCAACATGTTAGACTGAACTGTTTCATATCTACTTAGGGCAACTGGTTACTTCACACTGGCTATTGGAAAATACACGGCGTCATCTATCTGTGTGATCGCTTTGCTGGCAGTTGGTTGCTCAACCGTTGAGTCTTCAATATTTGTTACAAGTATCTCCTCAAGCGTGCAAACAAATAAGGAGTCTAACCTGAAAGTCACTGAACTCGCGAAATTTTCCGTCCTCTAGTTATAAGCTTCCTTGGGACGTACCGCTCAAGTGTGCGGCCACTGGCGCAAGTCAAACGAGCAAACAACCTATGGAAGTTCAGTCTGCAGCCACGTTACCACGTTATAACACGAATTTCGCATGTCTCCAGCTGTAAGACATAATGTCTGAGCAGCATTAGTCTATTCGAGGCACCTTTACACTTTTTGAATCAAACCTTTGAAAAATACCGCCATGATTGACGTGTCTGGTTGTTTGCTAAATATGTCATCTATCTCAAGCGTTCCATACTTCTCTTAACATAAAAGTAACTAATTCTTTGTTAAATTGAATTTGCCTAGACGGTATTTTATTTTATTTTAAATTGGGGCCTACTATGAATACATTGTAAAAAATAACGGGAAAATTACCTGACAAGTGTAAGATAATATTCGCAAACTTGTGAGGAAAACATAGTTTTCCGTATAGGTAAGCTAAAATTGCCTCACTCTGCAGTAAAATTCACGTACATAGCGGGGGGGGAATCCCATAAATGGATGGGAAAACTACCTTACGACGCGTGCATTGTCACAACAGCTAAGTGGAGGACCGGAGGAAGAAAAAATCTTTTAACACCATAATATTCACTGGTGCTGTAACGCTGTCGTCGTGTTGTAATGGACAGCGCATTGGCCTATCGTGATAGAGGACCATGATTAGCTTTCACCCACCAGCAAGTGTCGGGGATTTTCATGTTGAGGTTTTGGTTATTATTTGTCAGAAGAATTACGCAACAAAACTATTAACTATATTAATACTCCGGGATATTTTTAAATACAATTTTATTATGCAATGTAGTTAATTTTCCCTTAATTTTCCCAGTACTTTTTCCGTACGATTAGGAAGTATTACTTTACTTGTTATGCAAATTTACTATACATTTAAGAGGTAATTTTACGTTACACGTAGAAGTAATTAACTACCCTTACATGTAATGGAATTTCGCCTTAAAATTTGTACAGTGTATAAAGTAATGCCTGATCATAAATATTTAGCATGCAGACTATTATTTAACTGAGTGCGTACAAAAACGGTGCATTGTCCCTTTGGTGTGATTCTCTAGAATCAGTTAAGCTTTGTTTGCATGAGACGGAGGAAAAACCTGCAAACATTACTTAAGCAAGGCTTCGGAATATCTGTAAGTAACAATGAATGAACTACGGAATTTTCTGCAGTCATGACTCGCACTCGCAGGCTATATTCCACTATCATACATGCACACCAGCAGCTTACTTCGGTTACTGCCGCCGCATCTTCTTGAGAAGACTGAATGGGCCAATCAGCATTAGGGCATTTCTCTACGGAACGTCCATGATTAGCGGGCAGACGGTTGCATCAACATCTTCACCGATCCAAGATCGAATTATCCTAGTTCCGAACCAAGATCCAGTTTGATCTTGGTTCCAATGTAAAAGTGTTGCACAAACGGAATTGCGTGATTCTGGATCTCCGATTCGTCGATCTTGGTTCCAAAGTGAGAGCTCGAGATTAAGTATGAGACAAATTTTGCTATTGGTTCGTAATATATGACGTCATGTTACTATTCGTATTTTTCACTATAGATAGAACTAGATGTGCGATGCTGTATCTGTTTTAGGTGAATTAATGTTGTACGAATTTTACTGACTAATATTCGAGTGCGTAAATGTTGTTTTAATTTCCCAAAATCAATCGAACGTAGTTCTATCTGTTGGCGTATTTTCAAACTACATTTGTCGACAATGGCTGCTGATCTCGGATCGGAATTTCGAACCGCCAATTTTGGCGGTTCGAAATGAACTTCATATCGATCTCCAGTCCAGTTCCGAACTCGAACGGTGCAACATTTTTCTGTGTCGATCTTAGATCCGATCTCGGATCGAATTTCAAACCACTATGGTGCAACCGGGCATAAGACGCGTAACAGCTGAAATTATCCAATCACTAAAGTTGATCTGAGCCAATGTGTTTTGGATTACAACTAGTCGAATATTTTCGCGGGAAAAAGGCGCCCTTACTGATATCTCAGTTACTAGGGCTGGCAACCGTGCCAATACACCTAGGAACAGCTGTTCTCTTCCGTCCTATAGGTGTTTGATTACACTCACTAGAACACAATGAAATTTTTAAATTCGGGACTATAGAAAGCATTTCGTTCGCTTCCACGAAACTGTTAAAGGAAACGTAAACAGCTTCACAATTTTAAATATACATTAAGAGGAGAGTAAACCTACGCGTCCAAGGTCAACAAGCGAGGGAGCGATACGGGCGACACGAACACGCAAGCCTAGTGCCTTATCGCTCCTAAGCGCAAGGCGTGCAGTGTTTCCGTCGTGGTCCTGTACTGTGCAAATAAGATCTGTAACAGTGGGATTTTATTACATGCAATGAAAGCCCACAGATTAAACTACTTCCGTATGTTTGTAATTTTATCTTGCCGTTTAAGGAAACTGCATAGGCAAGCTTCAAAAATGCGATATTTGACCATTTTCACGAATTATTTTCTTCAGGAATGTATTAAATATGTTAAAAGTAAACATGTAGTCTCATAGATAATAGTTTTTTTTTTTTCCAGCAAAAGGTCGTATTTACAGAACATATATTTACCAAGATATGCGAATACGCGCAAACAACGATTTCAGAAAAAATGTTTGTCTTCACACTCCTCGAAAATCTGCTAAAGTACTTAAATTATTTTTATTCAATTATTTATAATTAGTTTTGATATGTTTAATTTCATCCCATTTATTCAAAGAAATTTGTTTCTGTTATATTCATTTTATGTTATTTCGCATCCACTCATTAAATTATATATTTATTCTATTCATATGAATGTTCCTACGTAATAAATTATTCCCAACTGAATTAAGTCGTATGAGTAATTCCTCGCCATATGCTTCTTGGCGTCGTTAAGAAGTACCCTACATAGGTTAAGGCTACACGAAACTTTAGAAAACTGTAATTTCCATGCGCCTCTCCGTTATAAACTATGTATGAAATTTGTAGCGTGTGGCGTGTAATCACTCTAAATTATAACTGGATCCGGAAGTGCGCCACGATCACGCGGGTCAGTCATGCATGCGACGATCAAGCAAAGTGGTGGCGTTGGTAGTCCTGTCCTGGTGCCACCTCGAAGTCTCTTCACGTTACTGAGTGTCCTCGTGGCCGGCGTACCTGAACCGCTCCCAACGGCAACACACATACAACCTGGGCTGATAATCACTGAGTAGTTATGTGGTAAAATCAGGATGAAACAATGATAACAGTTTCCGTCATTCTACGAAACGGCATACCGGCATATACAAGCAACCCAATCACGTTTTTTTTTTTTTTTTTTCAATAAGGGTTATCGGTGGCTGTGAAGGCTACGTCACGCTCGTTGAGCATGGAGGCTGAGCCTTAATCACTGCCATAGCGTGTAAGCCTAATGTAAAACTAGGTATCGAGTCGGCTACCGTGTTGATGTTTTGTCGCCTTATGTTTTCTGTGCATAATCCAGGTAAGTGACGCTTCAACAACGGTCCGCTAATTTCGAGCATAAATTACGCTAAATTGTTACACAATAAGTTGTCCGACATTGCTGGCTTACTGACAGACTCACTAGTTCAGCGTTGGGCGCATTTCATATTTTTTTTACTGTAACACGAAATAATTTAGTAGACTAATAAAATTGCAAAACAAATAGTTAAACCAGAAGTTACTGATATAACTTATGAGCCTACTTTACTCAACAGGGGTGCAATTAATTGGCAAGTAAGTTCTTAAAATATGAGTTACTAGGTAGGACTTGGCGTCTGGTTGAAAGCAATATCGTTAGAGATAAAACCACAAACATATACGATAATAGTGAAACAATTACAAATGCACACATGCCGTAACCGGGTCTCGAACCCACAAAATATCGCACCACAAACTAGCGCGCAATCAACTGCATTTTGGAAGTCAGATTCGGAGCATCAACTTCGGATATACTCAATATAAATTTTCGGTTGATAGGGTTAACTGACGTAAAATATTCACGGAACCATCATTTTGAAAATAAGTAACTCAGCCACATAAAGATATAAGTTTACGTGGCCATCCTTAGCACTACTTGTGTTAAGAATTTGGTGGAAATCGGTTGATTGGTCCCTGTTATACGGCATACCAATTATATTTCTTATTTGGGGTTATTGTAAACCATTTCCAAAAAAAAAAAAGATGCTCTGTATACGATGCTTCTAACAAATACTGTCAACATACAGAGTTTTATTGAATTTTGATAACTTATTTAATATAAGTGGAACACTTCTCTAAATTGTTTATGAAGCCACCATTTTGAACATATTTGTCTTACCTACTTAAACCATGTAAGTTTAATGGCTTTCCGCAGTATTTATGGTGAAAACAATTCGGTGAAAATTAGCTGATCTGTTCCAGAACTATAGCAAAATGTTAAATTATCTCACCTGGCTGTATTTTGCAAATGTATTGAAAAAATAGGATCTCTGTGTACATAATTGATGCTTGTATGAAAACTTTTCGGGTACAAAATATGGTTGAATTTTGCTTAATTGTTTCATAGAAAAACATACTAAACTTAATTATTTATTTTAACGTCATTAAAGAAAAGATGACCGCATCTGAAACATGTCAGTTTACATACCATAATGTAGCAACTGCTTGAATGTAACACTTGGTGGGAATAGGTTGATTTGTCTCGCGATATTGCATAAAACATCCATATTTTTCATGTTATGATCTTCATAAATAGAAGACAAAAAGTTATGTATTAGCACATTTGATGATTGTAAACAGCAAGCATTCAAAGTTAAGTTGAAATCGGTTGCACATTTTCATAGATATAGCAGACAAAGTTAAAATTATTTTATAGTCGCCACTAAAAAAAAGTGCCTGCCACTCTTTAAAAAATACATAAATTAACATGACCTATTACAATAAATATTTTCGCCCAATTTGGAAATAATTGGGTTGATATCTTCACGACATATGGTAAAAGAAAAACTTGATTTTATTCTGGGGTTATCTTACAAAATGGCAGAGCAATGAGGTCCTGTACAAACAAATTTTATGGTTGTAATAGATACTATACCAACATACAGAGTGAAGTTGGAATTTGTTTCGTTAGTAAAATTCGCAAAAAGAAACTACGTGCATGGTGCTGCCATCTATCATCTGCAGAGCAGGAATGCCGCAAAGTCCACACAAGTCTGGTTACCTTGCACAACAAGTGTTCGCAAATTCATCCCTTTGGTGTGTCGGCTTATTCGATGTTAATATATGGAACTACATTCCATCCATCGTTACCAACTTTACAGGGCGAATGTCACATGCAGGCATGGACAGTGGTTTTTTCTAAGGTTGATTTCAAAAGTGCTCACTTTATCGTGAACAGCCTTTAAAACATTGTACACATACATATCCAAATTTGTTGTTACTAACATTTTTATAATGGAAGGTATTTAATCTTTCACCACTGTTTTCACCTGTTTCACAGGTGTTCATTTTTCGCCGCTTTCACATCCAACTTCCCCATTCAGCCTAGCCATGTAAAGTTCGGTCGCTCCTATTCTAGGCACGGAAGCGTTTACCCAGAGTCCTGAAAAACGCGTTAAATTACCAATTGTTGAATCAGAGAAAAGAGAAAGGCGTGCAACAATTTAAATTCCACGCTGTTGCAGAAAGATTACGCGAAATCATACTGTTCTAAACGATGCGCAGAGTTCCAGCCGGTCTTGGACGCAGTGCTTGGCGCGTTTAAGCTAAACTTCAAAAACTTGTATGACGGTGAACCTACATTTTCTAATATCTGGGAAACTTATTTGAGACCACCCGGAGGATTGTGAGACAGCAAAAAGCAAGTAGCCATAGTCCATTCATTGTTATTTCCAGCTGTTCTGAATCCCTGCTAATGTTTCATTTTTACTTCATGCAAACAAATCTCAATTAAGTGTAGAAAATTACATCAAAGAGACAACACGCTCTATTCGTGAGCACTCAGTTTACTAATGCTGTATTGTGCATGGGCGCTATTTTTTACTAGGCATTACCACCACACATATTTTCCCTCTGATTTCATTGATAATAATAATAATAAATGAAATATAATAATGAATAACATGGATAAAGTGAAAGTAAAAGTTCATCTCAACCAAAAATAAGATAGTTTAATGTTAACGGAACTGTAATCCGCTTGAGAGGAAACAACCAAACACGCCATACATGGGGTGATTTTTCAGTAGGTAGTTTGATTCAAAACGCTTACCGTTAGTATACTATAATGGCAGGTCCAATCACGGCTCCCCTCAGTGGTAGCGAGGAACCCAAGAACAGTTGAAAGATATTGAAATAGCCTACAGCTAGAGCCCCGAGTATTTCGCGGATTGAGTTGGCAGCAAGCTAGGCTGGACAGTCCTCTATACACTCGAGACAATATCGTTTGCTTATTGGTCGCTGTAATCAAGTGAACCATTTGTACAGGACTATTGAATACTCACTCACACTACTGCCCCATGCTTATTACTGGCGCACAGTAAAACGGAGCTTGTCTAAACAAATGTCGTACAATCACAGCATTAGGAGAAAACCACAAGTGTTTGAAGTCTACCTCGAATGAATTCGCGAAATACTCGTAGCTCTACCTGCAGCCTACACGACAATGAACCCGCGACGGTGCGTAACTAGTACCGAAAAAGGAAGACTTGGGGGGGGGGGGACATCATGCGTTTAGTGTGTGCATGAAGTTTACATTTGTCTGTCAGCAAAGGTTTTTTTGAGAAGCCGATTCTATTGTTCAGTGGGTTGTGCGGAATTCGTAGCTTCTTTTGTTCCTGTACTAAATACTGGTATCTCCGCGGGGCCGCAGCAGTAGCCTGACTCGCACCGAAATTCGCCGAGGAGATCCTGGCTCGATCCTTGGCGTGGTCGCCCCTGATTTCCTCACGTGGAAAACGTGGCGGAAGTTGCCTTTGGTTGTGGGGTTATCTCGGCACACAACCGTTTTCCTCGCCTTGCTCAGCCTCCATGCCAATTCACCTTCGTGGTCGCTAAAGACCTCGTTGAGCGCCGTCGAAATCTCTGAACTCAACCTCAGAGTGCCTACTTGATAATTAAACACCTGAAGAATTAGTGGATTCATCTTGAGTCAAGCTGAAATCCAATAACTCCTACGTTCAGGTTACTATTGCAATTCATCCATGTTATATTTGACTCCTCCTAAAGAACCCTGAACCAATACGAAACACGCAGCAGAATGCAGGTTTAACCATCACCTTGTGCTGCGGTAGCAAGCAACCAATGAGTAGAGACCTGCGCAAAATTCGCGTTATTATATGGCGGCAGACTGAACTCCAAGATGCTGTATGTTATATTAACTATTGCCATTGGCAGACAACTTGTGTGGCTCGTCACGAGGACACTTTGAGGCCAATAGCAAAGGCTAAAAGGATCAGAAACCAATCACCAGTAACCCGGTCACAAAGGTGAACGACGTCGTATGATCGCCTGTAACAAATGAAACCACGAATTACGCACGAGGCATAGGGAAGTGAAGCCTAGCTTGTTACCAAATAATAACGCGAATTTTTCATGTCTCTACCAACGAGTATTATTTATCTAGGTCATGGTTACAGACCCGAGAAATTCTCGAGTTCAATGACCTTTAGGCTGGACTTGACAGTCTTATATATTCTCATACAGGTATCAAATGTTTATTGGTTGATTGTCGTGGTGGTAAAAGGCGGCGGTCGGGTGCACTATTTATTTCATGTTTGTTATTGACTCATTTATCTCCAGGAGGTGTCAAACAACACGTCGAACAATTACAAATGTAACATGAACCTACATGTGTGTGAATTCCAACTTGCCTAGAAATGAACCCGCGAAATTCTCGGGTCTCTGGTCACGGTACACAAGACTGTGGATCCTACACTGCGGGTCATCGAACTCGCGAATTCTTCCTGTCTCTATTTATAATGCAGAGGTGGAACAGCCATACTTATAATGCGAACTTCAGCCGCATGTACCGTCAAAATGACGTCACCAGTCAACGACGTGTCGGAACGGTGTCAGTCAAACAGCGCATGGTAACTTACTTGCCAGCCGGCAGCGCAGTCAGCGACCGCATACCGTTACTGGTGAAGATAACTGCGATTACTGGTGTTTCGCCAGTATTCGTCAGCAGTAACGGAACAGTATAATTAATCAGTAAATATTTCGTGCATGTGCCAGTGGTGTGATAGTTTCGGAACGCTTGGCAGTAGAACGATAGTGAGCTTGCAAACATAAACAAACAAGACGAAGGTAATGCAGGTTACCATGTCACAAAACATTTTATAAATAAACCTGCTGGTAATTTACTTATATAAAAACGTACATTGCACACATGCAAAGTTTGAACCTCTACAAATTAAGGGAGAAACAATTTTAATATCCTATAACAGTGTGCTACTTACCTTGCAATGTTTTTTTTCGTGCATCTCTATGGGCACAATAATCCTGTAAGTCGTACCGTCCTCATCAAAAACATTTAATTCTTGACTCATATTTGAAAGTCCCGCTAACAAATATTTGACAGAAACTTCACAAATCTCATCCAGCTCCAGAAATTCTCAGTGTTCTCAGTACTCGTTTTAGACTCGCGCAGGGCGCCACCTAGAGACTCGCAAAAAACTGCCAGTCGCCATCAGGGGTCGTCAGTATTAACGTAACAATAGCTGACGTTATTGAGATTACTGAACCAGTGAGAAAAGCAGCATCAGAACGCGGCGAGTATGTTACCATTCGCAGCGCATAGTTGTCAATCAGACACGAGGTTCATTTGCAGAGCTTTGCTCAGCCAGTCAAAGAATGGGTGCGCCCACATCGTAAGAACTTCTCTGCGCACGTAACTTGACTCGATTGTTTGGCTAAGAATTATCGAGCGGGTTGTTACATTTCAGACAGTTCACAACTCTGTCATTGATACGCTGGGCGCCGTTTGTAACATTTCAAATAAATACCCAAGTTGTCAGTTGCCACCTTTAAGTAGAAATCATAATATTGCAACTAAAATCTTCTCAAAATTTTATTTTACTAGTGCTTCTTCTTCAACAAAATTGTACATTTATAATTTTTTTGTCTTCTGATCCACTAATTAAAAATTAAAATTCATTCTTCAACTAATAATTATTCATATTTCAAAACACATTGCAACAAACTTATTATATTTTAAATCATTAAAACTTTCATATCATACGACGCACGTCCATCGTTGAAGGTGGTGAGAATTCTTCTAAAGAAAAAAAAAATAGTGATATATAACTTATGTTGTCTCCTGTCCTCTGACCGTGACACATGTCTCCGCCAATCAGTAATGGCGAGGCGAGAGACAACTAAGATAATTTTATTTAGTATACTTTTGTTTAATAAACATTTAATCCCAACTGTCATCTAGGAAAGTCATGAGGAATAACAAACAAAATATTAATGCTAAATACTGTCTAGAAACAAATGAGAAACACTTACACTTGATTTCTATGTTAATAAACTATTAAAATAACCAAACATTATACTGTTATCTCATATAGTAGAATGAAATTTGGAATAATATTTATTGAAGTGACAACATAAGCAAGTACTCTTTAAACATATATAATTTAAATGCCTATGATCAACGGCAAACATTACCCCAAAAATCTGCAATGTTACAGGATGTAGAATGAACTGCTGATGTACGACAGTGGAAAACCGAGCACACTCTACGCTCTCGGGACAGGATGAAACTGCTGATTTGACACTGCCTCTCGTAGTGTCGCCGGGACGTGCAGGGCGTCCTGACCTCTGGGCTATGTGTTCTTTGCGGTCTGGTGAGGGAAACTTCCCCAGCCCGCAGAGAGATACAACTGCTGCAACCGTATGGGTGGTATAAGGGCCCTCACAAGGGCCCGAGCACACCCCCCGCTCTGAGCTTCGGCAATGATGAGACCTCTGGCAGTGTGCGGGAGGAGAAACACGCTTGCCAACCACAAAGCCAGGCATCGTTGCCCGGTAGAACGTTATGTAGCGCTAAATTAAGCAGTGCCGGAACTCTCCCAAACCCCTCACACACCACCTTCCCTTCAGACGAATACACTTTTTTTTTTTTTTTTTGCTTTTACTCAGGATAGTAATCTAAAAACGCCATCTTAAATAACGCTGTATAGATTTTGTTTTAACAAACATTTTAATTGTTGGCGAGTGTTTCCTTGCACATTTCAATTATTTACATTCATCATTTTAAAATATATACTTACAACAAATTAACAATTGAAAGATTCCACACTGAGTTATTGTCACAGTGCACTGAAATGAATTAATGAGTTTTTTTTTTAATTAGGTTTTAATCACGCTTGAAAATGGATTTTCATTTTCCTCTGTCTTGCTTCTTGTTGAATGAAGCGCCCTTAACCAAGATGTTACATATGGCGTTGGATCCCAATATCGCAACGAAGGTCCAGGCTAACTCGCGTACTTTTTTTTTTTTTTTTATATTTTGTACAGAAAAAAATTACTGATTGTCATTTGCTCTCACAATCACACAACCAGTGGCGGAGCTGAGCTCCAGCTGCTTGGGGCAGTATGGAGCTCAGCTCCGGTGCCACTACACCCCTGGACGACATCGCTGCCGACTACATAACGGTTACACTCTTCACGACTGTGCTGAAACAAAAAAAAAAAAAGTATCAAGAGAATAGTAACGACAATAATGGCGGAATCACATATCTCCGACCAGCACACTGTTAAAAAAAAATTTTCCTTCGTTTTAAGGAAAAGTGCTGGTAAAAATTTATCCAGAAGTGTCCCTAAACTCTCCGTAAAAATTACGGACAAACTGGTTTTCGGAAACGGACTTCCCGTAAAATTCACCGAACCTCTCCGTTAATTTCCAAGTTAGTTTTCTGTACATTCCATTTAAAATAAAAAGATATAATAAAAATGTCTTTAATTTTCCTTATCTGGGTGTTCTGCTGTATATAAAAAATTATATTAAAGAAGTTAAAATATTTTGTACCTAAGGGAGGTTTGAACCCGAGACAAAAAATTATTATTCACATACAACTATCACTTGAGGATTGTGGAATAACTTCTATTTTTCTATGCAAACTACAACCGCAAAAATTCAGTTTCTGTTAAATTTAGTGTATTTTTAGGTTTGTCAAATGTTACAGACCCCAGATGCTATTTTTTTATGTTTGAAAGAATAGGCCATAGTTGAGTGGATAGGCTTGATTGCCGCAGAAACGATAATTTTCTTGTTACATTGGCGAAGAAAGCTTCGTGTAGAATCTGCATTGTTCGTCCCCGTAACTAGAAGCCAAAGGGAATACGGAGACTTTCCGTATTTTGTATTTACGGACCTAACTCCGTTTTTCATTACAGATTGCCTTTTCCTATATACACTGTACATTTCCGTAAAACATTCTGTAAATATACGGAAATTTTTAACAGTGCACGACACGGCACTTAAAACTAAACAACCAATGAAATACAAGATAGATGTAACGTAAGCCTGACAATTCTGTCGTACGACCAGCAGTTTTGGATTAGAAATTATTTATATTCTTCGCCGTGTCGTGCGGCACGATGCACAGAGTGTACGATCTTGAAAAATTAAATTGTATGGTAAATTTTCCTTACAATGGGAAATACGTAGGTTAAAAGAAAACATATTATGAATATTATTGTATTTAACTCTTATAAATAATAATTGTACATTTGCATGCATTACCTATAAAACTTTGTCACCAGCATGTATTCCAAAATTCCCGTCTCCCCACCGCGTTTGAAACTAGAGTAGTAAAAAAAACAAAAAAAAAAAGTTAGTTCTCATTTTTTTTTTTTTTTTTTTTTTTTTTCATTCAACGTAAATTTCTCTTGAACATCTTTTCAGGATTTTTTATCCTTATAATTTGCAATTTCAGCATTGTCCATTTCTTCAATTATGAACCAACAAAGTAAATGATTTTTTTTTTTTTATATATATAAAATCCGGGAGGAGTTAATTTACTTGTGTATTAGAAATGTTATCTTGAGGTTGTACATAAATATTATAACTAACTTTGTGTTAAGTAGCCGTGCGCGTATTGTGGCGGCCTTGGCGACATGGCAAAAACTCATTTGTACGCGGCGAAGTGGGGGAACGCTCGTGAATGCACATTGTTAGCGTGGTGAGGGGGTGGAGGGTGTAAGAGCTGACGGCGTGGCTGAAGGCAGAAGGAACAGCCATGGGGCGGGGTGCCGGGAGCCGGCACATAGGGGCTCCGCAGGTGCACCTAGGCCACCTCGCGCCACAACGCCATTTCCTTTACACCTGCCCGAGACTCGCTCCTACCAGCGCAACAGCCGCCAACCTCCCAGCAGTGGCCCCAGCTCGCTCCCTCGCGAAAATATCGTTTCCTGCGGCCAGTTCGTACAGTTCAGAATCCACTGGCGATTCGGGGAGGCGAAGTCCAATAACTAGAGCCACGAGTAGTTCGCGGATTGAGTTGGCAGCAAGCTAGGCTGGACAGCCCTCTAATACACTCGACATTATTGTTTGCTTATTGGTTGCTGTGATCAAGTGAGGCCTCTGTACAGGACTGTTAAACACTCACTCACACTACTGCTTCCTGATTATTACTGGCTCACAGTTAAATTGGGCCTGTCTAAAGGACTGTCGTCCAATCACAACAGTAGGAGGAAAGAACAAGTGGTTGGAGTCTACCTCGCCTCGGAATGAGTTCGCGAAATACTCGTGGTTCTACCAATAGCTAGAGACCTGCAAAATTCGCGTTATTATTTAAGGACATGTTAAACTTAAAACACTTTTCTTTTGCAATACGCTTGTCATTGGACCAGTCTTTATTTGCCACGCCCCTGGTAACTCTGCGCCAATAAATGAACGCTCCACAACCGTGTGCCCCAATCCCGTGCAGTTCACTCAGAAAGGGAGCGACTTAACGTATAGGCAAAGGCCAATGGAGAAACGACGCAGGCTCGAGTATGTACAGTAGTGTGAATTTTAGCTTGACGCAAAAAAAAATAACGCGAATTTTGCACGTCTCTACCAATACCGTCACACCTCTCACCAGAGCGACGTGCAAGCATCACTCTGGTTAAGCCAGCGTCAGATTATAAAATCAAAGAAGACGATGCCCCACCCTCTGTATACTAGTTTTTCTCTACACACTAATAAAGACCTGAATGGTGCCGGACGATGCCGCTGATCGGCGGGTTTTCTCGGGGATCTCCAGTTTCCTCCACCCTTTCATTTCGGCGCTGCTCCATGCTCACCTCACTTCACGATTAGCGGCTCCCGAGATGTCACTCACTTCATTTACTCGATACAGGGTCCGACATCTACGATAAAAAAAAATCCAACGGTAGATTTGAATTCCCAGGATACATGCTAACTGTAAATAAATTTCTGAACAATTGCTTGTTTGAATATTCCCGCCATTCTAAGAGCAACTTGACAAAGTAGTTATTCCCGGAGCTGGTTATAACATCATTTTCTGTAGCAGATTGCCCAGTCACTTTTGTGCTGTACAGCACAATGTTTGTGTAAAATTTCATTGGCGGCTTTGTTGGTGCTTTGAAGTCAATACCTATCCAGATATTTTAGCCCTACAAGCTGGCCAACAAGGTGCCTCGTTCTCCCGTCTTCCCATCGAGCTTTTGAGACGAGGATATCCACACTTCGTGAGGTAATTTTCCCATTCATGTATGGGAGATCCTCTGCCATGTACGTGAATTTTACTCCAGTGTGCTGTAATTCTACCTTATGAATAAGGAAATATATGTTTCCCAAACAAGTTTGCGAATATTACCTTACAATTGTCAGGTAATCCTCCCATTATTTTTCACGGTGTATGAACACGACGTATAGCATCATTTCTATGCACGCATAAATGCAGTTAATTTGAACAGACGACACGATGCCACTTATTAATAAACCACTGTTTGTGTCACTTCCCCTTTAAGGCTGTTCACGATATGAAATTAACCTCAGAAAAAAGTCACTGCCCCTGCCAGCATATACAGGTTGTGTCTGAATTCCCATTACACAATGTAAGAGCTTGTAGTGGGGACCAAGACGGCTACGTTTTGCATAGGAACTTAGGTGCGGAAACGTACCGTTTCCCCGCGACAAACAAAATACCGCCACATCACATGTTGACCTCTCCCACGTCTGCAACACACTGTACGTTGTTTCTCTTCATGGTACACGTACAAGATGGGCTCGGTGTGAAGACCAGCGACGTCTACACAAACACGGTACCTACGTACCATGTACTGGTACACAAGATCATCGATACCTGGAAGTCCAAGATCCGCCGCAGCCATAATCCTCGCCAGCAGGTCTCCTTCTGATTCCACAGGGGTCTCGAAAATCAAACCCTTCATGTGGCCGCGCAGGAAGTAGTCTAGCAGAGTCAAGTCGGGTGAACGTGCAGGCCAAGCGACGGGGTGGATATGTCGAGGTGGTCCGATTGCTTGGCGTGCACGTTCACCCGACTTGACTCCACCACTCATGGGGTGGTTGTAGATACCCCGAAACCTATTGTAATCTCAGGGTAAGGTGGTGGGGCGCCGTGTAGCTGCCTTTTCTTGGGCACCGGACCCGAGTTAAGGCTGTTTTAAATTGGTTACCTATTTTAAGTAAAGTTACATGTAGTTGTATTCGGCGGGGGAGTGAAGCTCCCATCCACCCTCCCGGCAGGAGTGAATGTTAGTGTTGTGATGTCTGTCTAATGTGTTCTTATGTTGTTTGCAAGTGTGCTAATTACCCTCGCATTTAATGTGTAGGTGAGTCCAGATGCATGCATTCCTTTTCGCCAATCATTCATATCCACTATGCGCCAATGTTTACACTTATCGTACCAGATATTCCCATTCGCAATTTAAACCCTATAATACATAAATATGCAGGTATTTAAAGTCGACCATCCTCGTACAACACCACGAAGTAGCTGCTGAAGTAGTTGCTGCCACCTTAAATATGTTAAGCATCTATAATATTTTGTCCGGGAAGGTTGCGGTGACTGCGGTGGAGTGGAGATATTTGGGTAGCTCTTAACAAGGAGGTCTGGAGAACAGATGATAGTGAAGCGGGTTGTATATGAAGCAGCGCCGGAATGCAAGTGCAAAACTTATAGTGACCCTGCCGGGAATCGAACCCTGTTCACCTAGGTGGGAAGCGAGGAGTCTAACCACTACACCACTGTGGTCCCAACAATTGCGGTGTTTTATAGACTATGATGCAGTATATTGCATTAATTTCACATAGGCTTATCATTGTATATTGAAGTGTGCTATACTGCATAACATGTTACAACATTTTTCTTCTTTTCGTTTTTTGTCAGAACGAAAATGCCTGTTTTTCACAGAACTATTTTACGTTGTTTAATCCTGTGTAATTTATTTCTATTGGCGCGAACATTTCTGCAGCAATAATAGAGCGTAAATTAAAATATATTTTTCCGCAGTCATTGTTACAAAAAATAAATTTGAAACATGCTCTTGTTCACAAAATATTTAAGATGCTAACTCTAAATTATTTTCAGCTTGAAACAGATTCAATTTTATCAAAAATTATTCCGCATAGGCCTAAAATATTTTTACATTATTATAATTAATATCCCAAATATTACTGTGTGATTCATGTAACGTAATTTACATTCTTATTCATAGCAGGAGATCATTCGCACCCCAATAAAGCATGCATTTTTAGGCTGTTATGTAAGACACGTTTCGTAAAATAAAAGAAACTTCTGCAACGACTTTGAGGACGCAATATAATGTCACAACAAGCAACACCTGTTGAAGAAGATGTAATCTCTTTAACACTCTTGAAGCGATTGTCCTGGAAAAATTGAAGTTGCGTGCAAATTATTATTGAAATAGCACGTAATAATTTCAAGCGAACTAAACCAATTTCCTTTTTTAAGTGCAGCTATTACTCAATAAACTTTTTCGCTGTATAGCTTGATGCTATTGCAGACGTCAATTTTAAATTGGGGAAAACATTTACATAACTTAAGGGCACCGCCTGGCTGGGGCATGAAGTCCGTTACATAGGTTTGTTATAGGCAGTTCACGCTAAATCGAGCACTTTTAAAAGCCCCGCTAAAGATCTACTTTTATGCACCCTGTGTAAAATACGCCTTATGTAAAATTAACATTGCCATGGGCCTCATCAATATATTCATCCGTCGGTCAAGTGAAACTGTGAAATTATTAGGAAAGTAAATATTTTATTAATGTGCTCATTTTTACATTTCGTTGTATTAAAAAAAACAGAAAGCGAAAGAAATAATTTAAGTTATCACATATTATAACCTAACACTTTTTATTCGATGTTAAGATATGGAACTACTATCCATCTATCGTTACCATCTTTGCTGGGCGGATGTCACTCGGCGGGCCATTAAAATATACGCAGGCATGGAAAGTTACTTTTTTCTAATGTTAATTTCAAGAGTGTTCACGTTATCGTGAACAGCCTTTAGAAAACAAGTAATTCACAAACACTGAATATTGCGTAGCAGTGTCTACTCACGAAAAGCATTTAAGAAACGTTTCGTGCCCAAAGAAGAGTTTCAGGATCTTATTTAAACTATAAGGATTACTTTCTAGACGTAATAATAGTTAATTCCGTTTCAGTTGTAATCCTTTTTTATAAAGTGAAGGATGGCCAATTAGAGTCACGTCCAGGCGAGTCGCCAACTGAAACACTACACGCCAGTAGAGCGCCTTTCACGTAGAGGCGATGAGGAACAAGAGTTGGCCTCACGAGCGCTTTCCAAGTTTGTAATGAGGAAAATAGCTGCAGGTAGGGGGACCCTTATATAGTAATTTAGAAGAAAAAAAAACATGAAAGTGAGATGCTGTTTATGAACAGGAATTATATCGTGAGTAATGATATCTCACTCTAGATAAGTGGGTATGCGGAATTTCAAAATATTATGAACGAAGGGTGGAAGTTTATCGGTACAAATTTCATGCGGGTGTTGTCCGACATGCTTGACACGTCATGAGGCTCCATACGTGTAAAGTCTGTACACGATAAAGTGAGCACTTTTGAAATCAACCTTAGAAAAAAGTCACTGCACCTACCAGCCCAGTAAAGTTGGCAACGATGGATGGAAAGTAGTTCCTTATTAAAGTCGAATAAAAAGTGTTAGGTAACCATTTGTGATATCTTAAATTATTACTTCCGCGTTCTGTATTTTTAAAGCATCGAAGTGTAGAAATAAGCAGATTATTAAAATATTTACTTTTCTAATAATCCCTCAGTTTCACTTGACCGACGCATCAATAATGTGATGAGGTTCATGGCAATATTAATTTTCCATTAGGTGAAAGAATACACTTCTTGCATTCAAGTAGAACCTAAGCAGGACTTTGAAAAGTACTCATTTTACCGGGAACAACCTATACAATTACATTCCCGGTTGATGTGTACGGATATGAAACAAACATTCATGCATTAAATAAAGTAGCATCGTGCATAATAGTAATAATAATAATAATAATAGGTAGAAATGAAACTCAACCACACATACATCCCAGTAACACACGCCCTTGGTTGTTCAGTAACTGTTTTCGAAGTGGTGCCCATTAGTAGCAATACACATGTCAAGACGTCGAATCAATCCCGTCTGGGAGTTGAGCAATATTTCCTGAGTAACTATAACAACGCCAACATGAATCCGGCCTGTTGACTGGAACATGTCCTCAGGTTCGTTGTCTTCATACACAACGGATCTATGTATTCTGTTTATTACCAGGCATTACAAACACACCTATTTTCTCCCTATTTTTATTCATATTAATTATAAACGAAGTACTATAATTTGTAGATAAATGTATAAATCAAATTTGAGTTTAATAAAAATTAAGGCACTTTTATGGCATGATATGTTAACTGAAGTATAAAACGCTCAAGATACGTAACATAATTTGGAAACAAACCAAACAGGTCGTACATAGGATGATTTTACAAAAATTTTATTTAAAAAAAATGAAGAAACTGCAAACGGACTATAGTTGAAATAATCACAAAGACGATAGCCCCTATTTTGGCTGCTTTTGAACTCGTTATTTTCAATTAAGTTGCATGCAGATTTTGCTTCATTGAAAAACGCACGCCATCCGAAATAGAGTAATTCCCTCTCCCGACCGTGTGATTTCTCGAAGGTCAACGTGCGAGAAGAGAGGGCGGAGAAATTCTCAGCGCCAAATTTACTCCATTTAGTGCATATTATAATTAATACTTTGGAGTGCTCTTCCACCATTGCAACTTTAAATAACTTAAGCGGCAAGATGATTTTAGATGTCTCTATCCCTAACTTCTGTAATCTTTAATGCATATACCTAACATAAATGTAATATTTAGCACAAGTTTTCATTATTGATGGTAACCAGACGTTGAAGTAAATACGTGTTACTTAACACGCTTCCCCCTCGTTTTTCCATATATCACTAAAGGCGGCGATTCCTCCATGGGAGAGGACGCAAACTTCGTCGAAAGTAAACGATTAAGAGAGATATTTTGGCGCTCGTTGTTCATCACTGGTTTTACTGGCACGCCCGTGGTTGAAAATCTCAAGGGCTAAAACAAATCTCTTATAAAAATTGGTATTTAAAGCTGAAGGCTTATCCTTTTCAAGAAAAGCTTCGCGTTATGAAGGAGGAGGTGGCTAAGATTTTGCTATAGGGCCATCGTGGGACAGCATATGGTACAGAGATATGCATCTTTTTTGTGACGTTAACTTGGCTAACGGCAACTTGACCACAGAAAAGATAGGCTAAGGCTGTTTCTCAATTGTTGGTACATACTTGTTAAGTATATACATATTCGTACTTGCCGCTGTGTGTACTTACCCTTACTATTGTGACGTTTTTTTTTAATGCTGTACTTGACTCGTCGCAAAACCTGGCGTCAATACCAGGAACTACCAGAAGGTATACACGTGTTTTGTCATTCTGAGCTAACAACTCTTATGTTTTTTTTTTGTAAATAAACTTTTTGTGTTGTATGTTGGAGGTCTTTGGATACGTTTATGTCTATGGTGTTGTTTGGTGTTGTTGCAAAAAATAACACTAATGTATTTGTCATATGTAACAGTTAGTTTATTATAAACGCAGAAATAATGTTGCATATTGGTTGCTTCATAGAGCAATAAGATGGCGGTTAATTAGAACCACAAAAAGTTCCCATCATAGGTTATGTACGTGAAGTGTGAAAAAAAAAACATGGCGACCGCCTCAAGTACGCAAATTCACCCAGGAAGTAAGCAACTTCGTGTACTTTGCAAGTACAGAAACTTGTGTGTACTGCACTAGGAATTGGGATGGCGATAGAATGAACTTAGTGGCGGGGCGAAGTATGGACATGCATATACTTGAAGGGAATTGGGATACAGCCTTAGTACCCAAAGACGAAATGGCGCTGTGATTCGTTTTGTGGGCGAACCCATTCTTTGATTAGCCACATGAGACTCCGCAAATAATTGGCATCGCCTGTTTGCCCAGCTCAATGCAGCGCAGGGACCCTATCCGCTTGGCTACCGGCTGGTGACTACGTTACGAGGCGTTTCTTGGCGGGCGACATTCAAGCACTTTGCTGGCAAGTGTCGCCATTTTGTCGGCGTGCGCGGCTCGAACTCGCTGTACAAGCGGCTGTTTAACCTCTGTATTCTTAATTATTCTGTGCCAGCGGTTTCAAACTTGAAGTGAATAAATAAATAAAACACGATCTCTATTTAAATCAGTACCTTAAACTGAAGATGTAACTGGGTTAAGAAAATTCCCGTGTTGCATAGAAGGCGGCTGATGTCATTTTACTATAGGACCATCGTCGGAAAGCATATGGTAGATATGTTATGTACACTTGTTTATTTTTCTGAAGGTAACTTGGCTAATGAAAAGTACGACGTTACGATGGGAAGTGCAGCCGAGAGCGTCTTGACACAAATACCGCCAATACAGAGGAGATGAAGGCGAAGCGAGGTGAGTTCGGATCAATGCCGGGATGGGAGAGCCGGGGAAACGGGAGAATCCCGAGAAAACCCGCCAACCAGAGGCATCGTCCGGCACGATTCCCGCTCTGCAAAAAATCCGGGAGCCACCCCGCCGGGAATCGAACCCGGTTTCGCCTTGGCGGGAGGCGAGCGGTCTAACCACTAGAGTACGGCTGTAGAGCCGTTGGACGAGGTGGCGGGGCCGTTGAAGGAAGGAAGGAATGCGCGTAATTGGATTGACTGATGTCTGCGTTAAGCCGGAAGGAGAAGGAAACACGGGCGGGCGTCCGTGATGGAGTGCGACCCGATGCTCGGCGCGCTGTTTTTAGGAAGCGGGTTGCGGGGTTGGTAGGTTGCCCCAACTGCGCTTCCTGTAGCAAGTGCTCCGCGGTTGATTAGTGCTCCGCTTGCTCGTTTCTTTCGCCCGCATGGCCCCCGCCAGTGCAGGCACCCAACCTTCCGGCGCTGATTCGGCCAGGTGCGCCCGCTCATTCGCCCACCCGATAATCTCTTCCATTCTCGCGCAGTTACTATCTACACCAATAACGGGCAGTTTTTGTACCTCCAGTCTGCAGATGCCGGCACTGATGTTACGATAAGGATCTAAATGATCCAAAACTAACGATAACAACATAACTGGCTCGGAGGTTTTAAAATTTATATTTTTCTCTTACATTTATTTTTGAACGTTGCCCAAAATACAATTTTAAAGAAAACTACGCCGGAATAAGTCAAATTGACCCACCATATTCACTAAAATAATTATGAACAACATGTAGCGACATCTCTTGTCACTATAATATTTTTGATTGTGTAGTGAAGTTCGGTAATCATCTCCAGCGTAATTAACTTACTACGCTTTTCTGTTATCGGGTCAACCGGCACATTTGCTGGTCCGTACTTCGCAACCTCCACAAATGCACTCCATGCAAAATTTAAGTAGTTCCACGGGTTCATCAAGGTGTATCACTTACAGCTGACCTTAAGCATCAACTACACGATGTCTAAAGGACGAATGTTTCACACGCTGACGTCACGTTGGGGCGAATTATTATCACGGATGTGCAGAATTTTTCTTATATATGTAGCTAAAAAATCTTCAACGGCGGCCTTAATTATTCTATGTGTGTACATGGTAGACGTGTGCGTTATGTGCAGTTTTCAGTAAGTTTTTCGATTAGTCAATTGATACTACGTGCACGTATATTGCTATGAAATATAGGCTACTTAAGTGTAAATTTGTTTACGTGTTGTGTATTCTGTCGTCTCCGTCTTAGCTGTTAAACAACACGTCAAAAGCGATTCGAGAATAAAGGCTTGAGAAGTAATGCTATCTTCGCATTAACCAGCCTTGCGTCACAAAGCTGACCGGCTTTTTTTTTTTTGTTGCCAACAGGCCTTTGAATGTTATCATACATGTTTACATAGACAAATGCCTAATAAGTTTATCATACGCATTCTGGCCAAGATTTAACGTGACAAGTATACAGGAGTAAGATAACTTATGTTACAGATTTAAGTACGGATTTCGCCATGAAAATACAAGAAGAAAATCTTACAATTTTTTCTGGCGCTAGTCGTTAAGGAGGTCAACCGTTGAAAGCGCAGCACAAATTATTCGGGCGAATTCTCAAGTTGTGTTGTGCAGTGCATCGTCAATAAGGCCTACCCTTCGTCTGACGATAAAGTACTTGTTCTAATAAAGGCGCTACATTGCATTATTTCACGTGCATTATCTTATTTGTGGTGCTGGTGGTACCATTCTGAGCTCCAACTGATTGTGCATTGTTTTGTAATACGTTATGTACAATATCTGTTATATGCTATTCTTGGTAAAGTGAGCACTTTTTAAAGTGTTCCCATATGAAATAATAGTCAATAAATATAATTTATTATAGCCTTAGACGTTAACTTTCGGGAACGGTGAAAACACATACACTGTGTTTATTACTTACATCATGGTAATATTGATTTTAAAAATTGGTGGAAGGATAAAAATGGCTGATGGGAAGAAAAGTAACTAGGGCCTCAAAATTGTTCACTTTACCGCGAACAGTCTATACGACGACGGTGACTGCGCTTTACGCAGTCCTCGCTTCTGACACTTTAGTTGCCTAAGTACTAGGCGTTCTTTCATTTCACGTGAACTTCAAATTCAAAGACGTTCCTAGTTAACGAATCACTTCAGGAGAAATGCCTGTAATCTTTTCTGCTAGTCTTTCAGTGGCGAATCCTCTACTTTTGATTGTAACATAAATTACGATGCATGTATGTTTAATAAAGGCGAGTATTTTTATTTAATTGATCTACAAAATCAGAGTTCTGGTAGAAAACCTAATGCGCACAAACGTCACGTTACTGCAGTACCGCGTGGTTTCTGCAGCAACACTGCCACGTTACGAGCCAGCGTTGTGGGCATACGCAGAAAACGAAAATGAACATCTCATCATTTTAAAGAAATGTTATACGCTGTTCACGGTAAAATGAGCACTTTTGAAAGCCCTGCTTAAGATCTACTTGTATGCACGTTGTGTATTCTTCCATCATATAACATTGCCATGGGCCTTACCACTTTGTTCTTGCATCGGTCAGGTGAAACTGAGAAATTATTAGAAAAGTAAATATCTTTCATATCTGGTCATTTTTTACACTTCAATGCATTAAAGAAACAGACAGTGAAAGAAATTATTTACGTTATTACAAATGGTTACCTAACACCTTTTATTCGACGTTAAGATAATGGAATTACTTTCCATCCATCGTTACCATCTTTACTGGGCGCATGGCAATCAGTGCTTCCGTTAAACTAGGCTATATGCAGGCAGGGGCAGTGATTTTTTCCAAGATTGATTTCCAAAGTGCTCATTTTATCGTGAATAGCCTTTACTAAGTTTTAAGCACAGCCAATTAGAGATGCGTAAGTGTGTGTGTATGTATATATATATATATATATATATATATATATATATATATATATATATATTCTGATTTCGAGCAACCAACTCTTACTGTTTTGCTGCAAAAATATAATTATTACACTCTAAATTCGTATCAGTGGGAAACCACTGATTCGCAGTGAATGTCAACTACTCTAATCAGTGAAAATGGCTCCACTTAGAATCAGTGGAAAAATACTGATTGTTTCAGTGAAACAATTTCACAGATGAATTAATGACGTGAAATTATTCCACTGATTGAATAAGTGACGGCCGACTGCAGTGGCGAATTAAATATGTTTTTATTGAATGTAGCTAAATAATTACAGAAAATGAACATTTCTACGATAGGTTACTATTTATATTGCGCAATTCACAGTAATCCAAAAAAGCACCAAGAAATTCGAAGGTGGCCGGGATCGAAATACATGAGTCATCTCATTATATACATTTTAAACCTTCAAACATAGCGTTGACGATTACATGAAAACGAAATGAAAAAAAAAAAAAAACATAATGAAAGGCCGAGTGTTCATATTACCCCGTAAAACGGCATTTTGAAAGAAGAAATACATTTTAGAAAGTATTTTGTATTGAGTTTATTAGTTTATTCGTTGTTATTTCACTTGATACACGTCATTTAGCGGCAGTTTTTAAACGTTCTTTGACTGCCATTTTTACATGCAGTTTAACTGATACACCAGTAAAAAATAAACCACTGAGTAACACTGAAAAAAATGACTCGTGAATAGAGACATGCAGAATTCGCGTTTTTTATTTGGCATTAGGCTGAACTTCACATAGTACTGCATATATTTGAGCCGGCATCGTTTTTCTGTTGGCTGCTGCATAGATGTGAAGCCACGCCCTTTTTTAACCGAACTGCACGTGATTGGACCACACAGTTGTGCAGTGTTCATTTATTGGCGCAGAGTTACCAAGGGCGTGCTAAGAAAAGTTTGGTCCAATGACAAACATATTGCAAAGGTACACGTTTTTGAAGTTTAACGTGTCCTCAAATATTAACGCGAATTTTGCAGGTCTCTACTAATGAATAAGTGGAAAATGCCACTGAATCAATAAATGAAGGAAATCTGGCATTTTTTCACTGATGGGTAAGTTAAATTCACTGAAGTGACTGTCGAATCAGTCAGATACTTTTGACAGATTGAAACAGTGAAATTCTCACTGATTCAGACTTAGAGTGCAGTGGCAAAATATATGACTGAAAACACCTGTTTCCATTTGTGCTTTATACTACGCCCTGTCAGACGTGTTTCTGCTGGCAGAAAATAACACATTCTAACCCACTAGAAAATAAGGCACAGGGAAGTTGTTTTGAGCTAATAATTTACACAGTGGAGCTCAGTGCCTAATGGCATTCTCTGTGGGTAACTAATTCGTAGAAACGTGCAAAATTCTCGTTATTCCATTGGCTACTGGGAACTATAGACTACGTAATTTAGGCTTCCTGTGTGATCGCTTTACTGGAGCTCGGTCACTCAACCGTTGAGGTTTTCCTATAGGCTAAAGACTTCCTTGGGGTGTCCACACGTTATTGGCCAATGGGAGAAGTTACACGAGACTACAACATCTTGTAGTTTGGTCTGCAGTTACAAAATAACGCGAATTTTGCATGTCCCTACTAATTCGTAATCCGTGCCACTGTTCTACGTTACGAATGATTCATATTACTATAGCTTAGAACGAATTGGTTGCGTTAGCTAAACAAGTGTTGTATCAATATTCATAAAATATCTTATTTTAAATATACCTATCTTTCATTTCATGTGGAAAAAAAGAACATTTTGGTGTGAAGAGTACTTACTAATTTATTTAAAAACATGCACTTCGAAACCTACGGAATAGTTATAAAACAGTGTTTATAAAAATTACTAAACGTCTGATGTGTCAAAGCAACCAATAGCATTGCACAGGGAAAGGCGATGTCCTTATTGGTGCTAGCTTCTGAACTGGTACATCGCCGACCATAATTTAGCTTGTTCTGCAACAAGTCAGACGTGAACGAATGAACTCTGGATAATATTTTGAGGAGTTAAAAGTAGGTTTGAAACTGTATGGAAAGTTTGGTTATTTTTTTCACCTCAGTAAAAACTTAGTTTGCGGCGCAAAGATACATTTTCATGCAGCTACAAAATAGAATAAAGTATGGAGTAATTCTCATATTACAAAAATTAAATATTTGCATTATATTTTGCCATTTTCTTTACACGGTATTTTAAAATATGGATTACTCTTTGACAAGAAAATCGATTTCTTGATACAGTATTAGAATAAAAAAAATTATAGTTTTCGATTAATTTTTGCGTAATTTTTGCTGAGTATGTTTTTCCGTGCGCCAGCTATTTGTATGGTATTACTGTACGGTTGTCGCCGTTAGTCCAGAGGAGACAGGGTGGGAGTTTTCCGAAAGGCGGGAGAGGGGAAGAGGCTAGACCCTATGGAAGGGAGAAACCTGTATTGCGGATAGCTGAAAGATGAAATGTTGAAAGATAGTGTTCTCGCCGTATGGGTGATGTGATGTTTTGCGTGTGAATTCAGGTAGCACAATGGACGAATGCTTTCGTCTAGGAGATTTTGATAATGATAAACGGTATGATAAATTTTATTTATTTCATTTACTATGTGGAATGTGGACAGAACTTTTATTTGATGTAAAAATGTTAATTACTTGCACAGATAATGATAATGTTTTAAGCACAAAAATTAAAAGCCTGGGGAAAAATACATACACTAACCACATGGCTTACTTTTATCAAATTAGATTTCGCCTCAGACGAAACAAATCGTTCATACTGTTTCAGCATTCCGAAACAAAACAAAAATTGGTTTTCCCTAAGTTCAGTTGTACTTTATTAAAATCATCTCTATTCACCCAGGAAAAAACAACCCCTAAATTTCTTAGTGTAGATCGTGACGATGTAGGGTATAGTCAAATGTAGTGTTAATAAAAATAACCTGAAAATATTTACTTTCATATTTCCGGTCTGAAACTACGGAAGACTAAACCATCAATACCACACAGAGAACTGCCAATGAGCGGGAATTTATAACTCACAAGTACGAACAAGATAATAATGAACCATTAACAACCACAACAGACATTATGTTAGATGGAAGAAAAATGGTAAATATTCAGTGCCGAAATCACATTTGTCGGAATTACGTTAGTAAAGTACGAGATTTATGGTGCAACACCAAACTAGGAAGCTATGAACTGCGTTCAGCTCTTAAAGATCGCATAATGAGACTGAGAACAGCTGTCATTTCTGCAATTAAATACAGAAAGAAGCAGGGCGTAGAGAAATATTACTTGTCGATTGAAGAACTCAGAAAAGATATCTTGAATAGTCCCTTCCACGTCCTCGTTCAAAGTGCTCTGAAAGACAGTACTTTTGTGATGGACTCCCAAAACCCGGAGAAGTTGACTTGGTAAATTAAATGGAGAAGGCAGGATTGCTAAAAGAATTACTGCTTTACGTTCAAAGAGTGGCAAATAAGGCAGCAGTCTCATTTTGGATGTTGACAGCAATATAGCAGACAACTACAATTCTTTTGTAGTGAAGTTTGTTGGAGGAAAGCGTATCAATTTCTACCTGACTAATTCCTATAAAACAAGGTGCGAAGCGGCCGTGGTGTCTGTCAACTCAAGCAGAGAGTTGCACAGAGTTATCCACAAGTCATATGTAAAAAAAAAAGTCCTGGAGTCCACACAAAGAAAAATGGCAGAAAAACTGAGACGACGCTGTTTGATATTCCATGGTAGAAAGAGCGTTGAACACAGGAATAAAAAGAACTTGGATAGTGATTATGGTCCAAATGCTTCTCTGAGCACACCAGACATGTCACAATCTACGTATGAAAAAATGCCAAAGAACATTTTTTTAGATGTGATGAAACTTGAAAACAGAGAACAGATAGAGGAAAGAACAAGAGAACAGAGCTCTTCACGCGAGTGGAAAGTGGGACGTAGCAAACGCGTAACATCATCGTTCGTCCGGAAGATTTGTGAAATGAAGGCTACAATCCTCCTGTGCAAATGTTGTAAAGGAAATTATGTACCAAGTCTTCAAGGGAAATTCTGGTACAAATTAGAGGGCATCGTAAAAGAGTCAGTGGCGATTGCTCAGTTTGAAAGAGAAAATCCAGGCATAGTATTTAAAAGAAGTGGTATAATTGTGGACGAAGAATATCCTTTTTTATGAGCATCGCCAGATGGCCTCATAGGCGATGACCAAATAACTGAAGTAAAGTGCTCATCCTCTGCCATATCTATGCCACTATTAGATGCACTTGCAAAATGTAATATAATGTACCTACAAATGGCACAGTTAAAACTGAGCCATAACTACATGTACCAAGTACAGAGATTCCTCCATATTTCACGGCGGAAGACATGCAATTTCGTCGTATGGACTCCAGAAGGCATGGTATCTTTCAAAATTCAACTAGATAAGGACTTTTGGGAAAACAAAATGGTTACTAAGCTTCTAATTTTCTTCTGCGATTCCCTTTAACTAGACATTATTGACCCTAAACATCTCAGATATATGCCTATACGCGAACGTCCACGTATCAAATCTGCACAAGAGGCTAAACGTGAGAAGAAGAAATCTGAAACCAGAGCTTCTGTTGGAACTTCAAAAATTATCTGTGAAGAAAGCTGTGTAATGTAACTTAGATATTTTTTTTTGAAAAAGAAATAACAACAGTTACATTTTCGTCATACTACAACGGTTGAGAATGTGCTATATTTCGTAAATTGTTAGAGTACAGGTTTTTTTTTTTTTTTTTTTACAGTGTGCATGGGATACAAAGATACAATGCAACCGCTGTTTCATCAAGGTGTCTTCATATCGTTATAAATGTGAACAAATCATTTCAGCCTTTGTAAAGTTTCTATTCATCATACTGTATTTAAGTCCCGCTTTTTAAAAATCCTACATATATAAAAATCGGTATTATATAAATGTAATAACAAATAAAGAGATAATGTTTGTAAAAATAGGTGGGTGACAAGCCTATCAAAATGATAATTATGTAGGGTAAATTCGCAGGAAATGATCACCATTATAAAATAAAAACCATTTGTTTTTTTTTAACATTATTTTGGTTATTCTGATGGTACAGGAGTGCATCCATTAATTATCTAATATTTGTTACTTTAAGTAACATGTTATAATGCATACAAATTAACCTAATATTTATTGTATGGCTCTAAATTTTTTTAACATTGTATTACATTTACTTGGCCTTTGGACGTAGAAATAATAATGGTCAACAATTTTTACCATTGTAATATAATTATATTGAAATATTTCGTGTTTAATTCTGTGTGGATAGTGTTTATGAAATGTGGCCTAGTTGATAGTTTTCAAATCTTCGATAGAAGAGTTTTATACTCTCAAATACGGAGCATCCTGTGGTTCAGCTGAATAAGTAAATTTCCATTGCAGGTAATTGTTGCCAACTACCATAACTGAAGACTGACTATATCAGTTGTTTGTACAATGGTCGTTATGTAGTTTAAACATCAATCAAATATCTAGAAGATTCATATCAATTATTGCCGTTAATTTATTTCAAGTGCTTATATAACAGTTACCACGATGTCATAAATGAGCAACCAACTATTCAATAATTATTGCCACAGTTGATGTGTACAAATGTTTCAAGTATAACAGATAGTAATGTTTAAAATGGCGGCCATCTAGCTATTTTAGCACAGTATTCCATACCTCGAAAACATTTAATCAATTCCAACTTAACTTTGTATGTTGGGAGTATATAAAACAAACATAAATTATGTCTACACGCAGCCTCGTTTGTTCTCCATTTTGTAAGATAGTGCCACACGATTAAATAAAGTTTTTATGTCATATTTCAGGAAACAATTGCCCAATTGCTACCAAATATGGCAATAAGTAGTACTGACTTAGGTTATGTTAAATTGTATCTTTTAGGCATGTCACACACTTATTTTAAAAATGGCGGCCATGAAACAATATTAGTTTTGTATGTTATACCGTCAAAACCACGTAATTAATTCCAATGGAATTTTGTGTGATGACTGTTTATATGACAATATTATTATGCTTACACAAATTCTCTTTTGTCCACCACTTTGAAAAATAGTTTCACTTGAGAAAATAAAATTATGTGATCTCCGAAAAAAACCAACATATTTCTACGAAATTTGGCATGCGATTAGTGCTATGGCAGGCTATGAAAACTAATAAATTTTGAGTGGGTCAGACGTACATATTTTCAAAATTACGGCAATATAAACATCTTAGTTTTAAATTTTTATATACGAAAATCCAAAATAAATTTCAACTAAACTATGTATGCTGACAGTATGAGTTAAAACAATCAGAATTGTCAATGCAAAGTTTCATTTCTGCTCCATTTTGTAGGATACCCTCACATTAATTAATATAGTTTTTATGTCGTATCTCAGGAAACGTTCAATCGATTTATTTAAAATCTGGCGAAGAATTTGTACTGTGGTAGGCTATATATTATATGTATTAAGTACGTAAATCTCATATTTTTTTAATGGCCTGCAGTTGATTGCAAACTAGCTTAATTTTATGAGTTTTTCTGAATTCGAATCCCGGGTAAATCACTCGTGTATTATAATTGTCTTTGTATTATTTCACACGCGTCTGGTTTCATCTCTAATAATATTGCTGTCAATGAGACGTCGACGACTACCTACTATCTAAGCTTTAAAGAACTTCACTAAAATTTATTTGCATCCATGTAGAGGAAAGTAGGCTCATTAGTTATCAGTAACATCTTTGTTTTTAATTCAATACTCTGTTGACTGAAAATATTATTATTGCTATTAATAAAAGCTGAATCCTTGATTTTTCTTTTGATTTTGTCGGCTTCCTGAGTGTGTGGAATTTAATTTCCCCACAGAATTTTATGGCTGCTATTCCAAGCGTTTTCAGAAAGGCTGGAGTTTTTAGTTTCACCTATCTTGTAGTTATTTTTGTGTTCTTTAATTCAGTTTTACCTATGTACGTACATACGGCCGCATTCGCAAGGGATCAGATTCCCTGCGAAAGCGGCCATATGTACAATGGAAGATGTACAACTACAATTACAATGGGTGTTTATAAAATGGCCAAGTAGCAGTAAAAATGCACAGTTTAAGGTGGAGTAGGAGTGTTGTTACATAAACATCAAATGTGAAAAATTAAGACCAACGTTATGTTTATAGTTGTTTTAACAAATTACACATACAAAATAATGTAAAATTACCAGACACTTATTTCTATAAACTTTTATATATATCAGGGTTTGTATCCTCCTTGTATGGCTATTATGAATGTTTGGGTGTGTGAGTTAAAGATGTATTAAAGTTTTTAAATATTTATTAGATGTTTTAAGGCACTAAACGTGTGATTCGTCTGCATCCCTACCCATGGTGTGCAGCAGACAAGCTTCGTTCATTGGCCCATCTAATAGACCTCCACCACAAGAATATTTGATTTTTGTACTGAGTTCACTCATCATGGATTGGGCGGACATGCCGGCAGTAGTGATAAGAATCACACAAACATTTAGTTTTTACAGGAAATTGACTAATTTTGAGGAAATTATTTTGTAGTATGCGTCTCGCGTGTCGTAGCCGGCCACTATACAGGCTTTCACCTTATAGGGTATTCGCGGTAAAGTGAGCACTTTTTAAGGCCCTTATGAAATTTTTCTTTCATCCAATTTCCATCTTCCTGCTGCCTTTCAATATAAACATTGCAATGTGACCAATAAACACACAGTGTACATTTCACCTCCATCAAAATTTAATGACTGAGGCTGCAATAAGATATATTTATTAGCGGTTAATGCCTGTTGGGAGGGCCTTAAAAAGTGCTCACTTTATCGTGAACAGCCTGTAATACTTGGAATCACAACAGAAAAACATTGTATATTCCTGCTTACCGTATTATTCGATGTTCGAAAGCGTTGCAGTGATTGTGTCCGATATGGAATCAAATGTGTGACCTCTAGGTTAGCATCACGTACTTTCTACACAATAATTTTGTAGTGACTTGTTAGTGAGAAAGATAGTTGTTTTAAGTTCATTTAAGTTCGTTATTCTCGAATTAAAATTTTCTGTTTATTATTTCTAAATGAAAGAAGTGTAAAAAAGAAAGAATTTCACATTTTCCCATCTTCACATTTAGCGAAGATGCAACCTTGCTTAATACCAGGAGCAGCCTTTAAAATAACTTAAAATAACGGAGTGTGTTACTAACTGATAAGTAGACACCACAGAATCGTAAATGAAAGTGATACATTCACAAATGGTGTATAATGTAAGAGCATAGAGTTGAAACTGTCATGCTGACTACAAAAATGCTTCCTCCATAAAAAATTTGGCAGGGTAAATGATTAATTAAATTCTATTACGCATGTATTTCGTAAAAAACACACACACACACTATATATATATATATACACACACACACATACATACACGCACGCGCACATGCTGTAAAATCATTTTCAGTAAACTCATTTTAAGCCCATAGCAATTGTAAACAATTAACCTATAAATAACTTAATATTGAAAGATTCCCATAAGTCAGGCTACAAATATAAGTAATAATACTGTATAAAGTTGGGAAATTTACTGATGATTCGACTCTTCCCTGAACACCTACCGTGGATATATGGGAAAAACTTTACCATTCGCGTATTTTCAACATGCGTATACATATATGTAAATTAGCAGACAATTTCTTAGAGTATATATATGTATATATGTGACACTGGCCTTCGATGGGTGAATTTTATATTTCATTGTTTCCTCTCTTCCCTAGTCCACCCATTGTGCAAATATAACAAATCAGGACTTCTATGCCCTCATTATGAGCAATAAAACATAGACAATGTAGTAAACACAGGCGACCAACCTCACAATATCTTACGCTATCTTTGTCCGTTGATTACGTCAGTTCTTAGTTAAACCAGAGTGCTGTGTGCACTTAAGAGAAGAAGCTGCCATTGCTCGATATTGAAATTTTCCTTAATATTTCTCTTGAGCAAAAAGAAAGTTCTTACGCGAAAGTATGTTTTTCAAGAACACAAACTTATCTAAGTATGTATTTAATTTTGGGGAAAACGCCCTAATTTTTATTTGGTCGAGCGACACCATTTCGCACTTGGTTTATTCAATGTTACGTGATCACTTTTCTTGTAGGGCCTAGTTAGATATCTTCCCTGCTCATTTTCTTGTCCATAAAGTGACGTGACACTGGAATGATCGAAAACATAAAAATGCTCTACTAACGACGAGTCGGCAGGCCAAAGGTTGGTAGTAAACCCAGGCAAGGACACAGTGAGGGAAACACACCTGGAGTATCTGGCAAGATGATTCTGCGGTGTTTTGCCATTGACTTACCAACCACTTATTGAATTTCTTAGGGAAACTCCATAGAGATTGTGATTATTAATCCTTTATTCACGTCTGAATGTATAATTATTGTTTAACACTTTACACGCTGTATATAAACATGCATTCAAGTCAAGATCGAATTGTATTACTTATCTCCTACGTTAAAGAATCGTTTGTTCTATTAATATCTGCTTTTCTACCCACCACCGTCCCATTTATTCGTACCAATTTTTTAAGCTTACTCCACTGAATAAAGTTTATTACTGGCTAGCTATGAAAGAATGCAGTACTGACATAAATGTCTCCCAATCAAATATCCTTTCATACGTAACACTTAATGCAGTCTTTATTGTTCATTTCAGTACTTATAAAATATTGTTATTAGTTTTGTTCACGATATGTACTGTTGATGTGCTATAAAGTTCTTTAAGATCCTGACAAGCACTGACGAATGAATGAATTTATATAAATGCAAATTTTATTTCCAATAGAAGCGAAATTTTACCTTTTAGGGTATCTCGAGTTACACTCGGGCATAGTGTTCTGTGTCAATATTCTACAAAGGAAGGTGGTCAAATGTGCCAATATTCCAATATTTATTACTCGAGGGTATATGAAATCACAGGAAACAATCTTCAACAGAAAACAGTGTAAACATCGCACTTAAAGAGTGTGTGTGTGTGTGTGTGTGTGTGTGTATATAATATATATATAATATATATATATATATATATATATATATATATATATATATATATATTATATATATATATATATATATATATAAACTACTTTTCAAAGTTGGCTGTCATCATTTTTGTAGCCCATGTTTACATTCTAATAAATACAACTATAGAGAGCGATATTTCTCATTGGTTGGTTTCAGAAATGTACAACTAATCTTGAAATAGCAATACATCTTTATAGATTACCATCGCAATATATTTTTACCTGCTATAAAACGTAATTATAGTATACGCAGGTGTTGCAAACATGCCATAAACGACTGCCTGAAGTTTCTTCTGAAATTGCATGCATTAGGAATTCTTCTCCTGCACTTTAATAACAGTAAATAACTGTAAAAGTATTTCTTTTAAGACAAAATATTAATTGTTTTTGCTGCAGCTTCCATTAATTCCATAGCTTAACTTTACTGCTCGAATGTATTTCAATAAATGGATTCACATATAGCAACATTTTTGTGTGGCTGGGTTTCCAAATTAGAAGATAAATAAGTTTTTTTCTCATAAGTCTTTCTGCCAAATGGCATATAACTGTTGGTTTAAAAATATTAATGATAGCTAGGGGCACCTGGTTCTCGCAAAAAGATTTAAAGACAAGTTGTGTTCCAAAACACTTTGGTTGGGAACAACTTTCGTGATGGAATCATTTGAATTGTTACGCATCTTATCCGCCTGTCCTCGAATCAAGGACGGTCAGTATCGGACAAACTTTATTCTGATTGGCTCACTCATGTAACAGACTCTCTTCACATAAAGACAAGCGGTCAATAGCCAAAGGAAGGCTGCAAATGTGCACATAGGATAATGAAGTCTAGCCTTCGAGTAAATCTTTTCGCGAAAAACAGGTGGCGCTTATGATAGATAGCCTACGGGGTCTATGGCTTAAGAGTAATATTTAGTTTCATTCAGGCTACGAAAAAAACAACAGCGATTATTATTTAAAATACAACTAGGATTTATTAATATGGGCAACATATCCGCCTCGAACAATTTTATGATCTGACTGAAACGGTTTAAAAATGTTGAAACCTTTAATTTGTGCACCACTTTCGGTATCTTATACATAAATAAACGAAAGTAAACCTGCTGTATCGCAGAGTAGATAAGTCAGGGACGAAATACAGTAGCGGCTCCTTTGATGTGGGCGTACCAATTCTATGACTGGCTGTGCGGGGCTCTGGGAACGGGCCTCGTGTCCGATTGGCTACTGCATGCTGGGTAGGATGCATACTGGCTGGGATGCAGAGTTGCCAACTTTTCTCCCATGTTCACGCGAGATAATTCGTTCTGCCCCAAAATACGGGAAATTACGTACAATATAGGACAGCTGGCAACACTACTCGAACACCAGCGGGCGAGTAGGTTACCAGGCGCTGATGGACTATAGTCTATTCGCGGCTTCTTCACACTTTTTGAATCAGACCTTTGAAAAATCACCCCATGTGTGACGTGTTTGGTTGTTCCCTAAAAATGATATTTATCATACGTGTTTTATGCTTCTATCAACATAAAAATATTCAATTTTTGGTTAAATTGAACTTTTAAGTATGTTCTATATATAAATTATATTTGATTTATAATTACTATAAATAGAAACAGGGAGGACATACGTATGTTGGCAATACCTATGTAAGAAATAGTTCTTATGTAAAATATTATTACACGTGAGTGCGCACGAATGCGGTGCGTTTTCCCTTTGGTGTACATTTCGAGACTTATGGGCTGTTCTCTGTAAAGTGAGCACTTTTGAAGCCCTAGTTACTTTTTTATTTCTGTCATTATTTATCATTGAACCACCTTTTTAAAACAAATATTGCCATATAATTAATAAACACACAGTGTGTATATTCTACCACACTCGGAAGTTAACATGTAAATCTAACATAAAATATATCTAATGACGATCATTCCAAACGAGAGAGATTAAAAAAAAGTGCTCACTTTATCGTGTATGGCCGATAAGGTAGAACCGGCAGTTTCCGCCTCTGTATGTGCGAGTGCTCTGCGGCACCCGCACGCACCTGTGCGGGCCGGGGCCGGGCTGAAGCGGGGCAAGAAGCCACGTAAACAATAAACAACTCGCCGCAGCAATATTGCCGGGCCCGCCGCGCCGGAACGTACCGCGGGGGGAAATTGGTCCATAAAAGAACCAGACGGCGGTAATTGCAGACCATCCCAAACACCTGGGACCCGAAACCTCTCCCACAGAAACAACCACAAAAAAAAACAAAAAAAAAAACTAATAATTAAGAGCAAGTACCGTGCGCCTGCAGCAGGCATCCTAGCTATCGGTTATTCAATCGATAAACTCTCAGCTTTATTTATGTATTTATACATTCTCTTCCGACTATATTGCTCGTACAATTATCAATCTCAGTATTGCTTCTTTCACGCCAGGACCATCGAAGGGGCAGTCAAGGAGAACATCACAGGGAAATTAACCCAACATTGCTATAATAGGCTATTCACGGTTAAATTAGCACCTTTGAAAAGCCCTGTCTAAGAGCTACTTGTATGCGCGTTGTGTATTATTCCGCCTTATGTAAATTGAACATTGCCATAGGTCTCATCACTTTATTCATACGTCTGTCAACTTAAACTGTGGAATTATTGGAAAAGTAAATGTTTTACAAATCTGCTCATTTACAGATACCATTCGATGCATAAAATAAACAGAAAGCCGAAAAAAATCACTTAAGTTATCGCAAATGGTTACCTAACACATTTTATCCGACGTTAAGATATGGAACTACTTCACGTCTATCGTTACCAACTTTACTGTGCGCATGTCACTCAGTGCGCTCGTCAAGATATATGCATGCAGACACAGTGACCTTTTTTTAAGGTTGTTTTCAAAAGTGCTCACTTTATCTTGAACAGTATTTAACTGGTTTTCAGAAAGCATTCAGCACTCTAGTCAGAATGTTCTACATGCTAATTTATAATTATTGCTGTAACATCCTAAATATTGCTGCATTTCTGTGACGGATGTATATCTTCCGTTGTAGAAACAGTGAATTATGATGTAGGATCTAGTATTCTTGGTTTTTCAAGTTTGCTTGTGTTTTTAAAAGAAAATTCTGAAAGTGCCCCTATACCCAACTAGCTAATGAAATTACACAGAAGCACAGGCATAACTACTGAAATGGAAACTTATGTCACAATATTGATTAGTTTTGCCAAATTTGGCAGAACTAATATTGTAACGTTGTTACATTTCAAATTAATCTCAACATATCGTCAGTTATAACCTTCCAAATCAACCATAACGTCGAAATTCTCGACTTCTCAAATATTTCATTAAAGTCGTTCTTATTTCCCCACAAATTCAACAAATCACTTATTAGTATTCTCAAACACAATAAAATTAATATTCCTCTTCACCAATAAATAATTATTCAATATTACAAACGTCTTGCATCAATGTAGACCTATTAAAAATTAAATCATTAAAACTTTCATCTATACGACCCACGTCCATCGTTGAAAGTGGCGAGAATTCTTCTAGAGAAAAAAAATTAGTTATATGTTACATTTGCCTTATTTATGTAGTCTCCTGTCCTCTCATTGGCTGTTGTTTGACCACGACACAGATCTGCGCCAATCAGCAATGGCGAAGCGAGAGACAAAAAGGAAAATTTTACTTACTGCTTTTGTTTGATAAACATTTAAAGCCAACTACCCTCTAGGAAAGAAATGAAAAATTACAAATAAAATATTAATACTGAATACTGTCTAGCAACAAATGAAAACTACTTGATCTCTATGTCAATAAATTTTTTAAATAACCAAAGATTATACTGTTAAGTCATATAATAAAGCGTAATTTGGAATAATGTTAAATTAAGTGACTACATAAGAAAGTACTCTCTAATTATATCTATCTAACCCTGAATATCTGCAATGTTACAACGTAATTATGAGTTTGTAGTTAAATCGTTATACATGTACTGCTGTGTAAGATCAACAACTAGTTGGGTATACGCGAACATTCGGAATTTTCTTTTAGAAAACACAAACAAACTAAACCAAGCATACAGTAAGGCGGCAAAGGTCAAAATGCGTTGTTTTCACAGTTCTAGTGGAGAAGTAGCCTTTGATTGTTGGGACTCAGATATTGAACATTTCACAACTTGTATGTCCTATTACATACATCTTCTCCGTCCCTCTAAAATCGAAAACAAAAAATAGGGGGGAGGGATTTATTAAAAGCAGTAAAATAGTACTTGAAAACCAGTTAGTGCTGCGGCAGTTGGGTCGCTGATGATCCGCTTATAACTCAGCAACTGACTCTTACTGGTTCAGGAATGATACCTTACATATTGTAAACCCCGTCACACAGTGAATACAAATTCTACAAGGCACTGGTCCCCAGTGACTGCTACTCGTTCGCTAGTCGCAGGCTGCTCATTAACTGTTATTCCCGAAGAGTAACACCCTGGCTGATTGAAGCTACCGGATATTTTATGTTTGTGAAAGTGCAGACGGTCGAGGCGGAAATCACACACCGTATGCTAAAGGCTGTTCACGATAAAGTGAGCAGTTTAGAAATGAACCTAATAAAGAAGTCACTGTTCTTGAATTCATATATTTTAATGGCCACACTGGGTGACATTTGCCCAATAAAGTGGTAACGATGGCTCAAAGTCTAATAAAAAGCGTTAGGTAAACATTTGTGGTAACTTGTACATTTATTTCTTTCGCTTTCTGATTTTTTAACGTACCGTAGTGTAAAAATGAGCAGATTTGTAATGTATTTACTTTTTTAATAATTTCACTGTTTCATTCGACCGATGAGTGAATAAAGTGATGAAGCCCATAGCAATGGCGGAGGAGTATACAGCGTGCATACAAGTAGATCTTAAGCAGGGCTTTTAAAAGTGCTCATTTTACCGTGAGCAGCCTATAACCCCCGTTAAGGTTTGTACTACTCCGGTTAGGAACAAAATGAGATTTCTTATAAAATAGTTTGACATAGGTATTTACGCCGCCAGTGCACCGCTGGTGTTCCAAAGAAGTCGCTTTTAAGCTGGCGGTAGAAGTAGAAATTCTACATATTTTTGTGAAAACGTTTGTGTTTATCTCGAATTGTTGATACATATTCGCCCCAGTCAAATTTTTAAGCATTGACTTTATTCCGTAACAATTATTCACGTCCTCCAATGGTGTTTACAAGAGCAAACAGTAAAAGTACAAACTTTGGTAGGCACTCATAAGCAAGCTTTCATTCAATGGGAAAACGTTACGAATATAAGTGTGGAAAAAATATAGTTGTCATCAAAAGGTATTTTGTACTTTTCTCCTTTCGCTTAAGGAAACATAGGAGAGCCCTTAATAATTATATATATAAACCATTTCCATGTTATATTTTTCAATTTGTGATATTATATATATATAATATAAATTGTGCAAGTCTACGTTTCGATAAGTCCATTTTACAACAGAGTATTCAACAATATGTGAACATATTACGATGTATTCCCGCTCTATTGCGAAGAACGAAGTTTACTTTTTACGTAGGGTCTAATACAATACAACTAAGAAAATTCTACATTACATTTATTTTATGAAAATCGTTATTACCTGTCCCATTAACCTACGCACAAAGCGGAAAAAATCAGGCACACATGCAACACAAGTGCTATCTGGCGGTGAGAAAGTTTAGTTGCCAAACTAAAAGCATCGAGCTAGTCAACCTGATTAGAATACACCTTACTACCGATCATACGTTTGAGAATTATATTCCATATACGTTTACTTCACGCTTTTCTGAAGTCCTGCTAAAGTTCAACTTCCAGATTATTCCTCTGCCTAGAACAAACTAAGCTTAAATAAGTCTAGAAAATTATACTACAGGACAACGCACCGAATTCGTGCGCACTCAGTTGTAGAAATATTTCTGCATGAGAACTTTTTCTGACTAGGCGCTACCAACACAGGTGTTTTCTCCCTGTTATATATATATTTAATAAAAATGAAACATTATAATTTATAAATAAAATATTGGTTAAACTTCAATTTAACGAAAAATGTGGAATGTTTTGGTGATTGGTGTGTAGGAGTGTGTGAGAAACAAAGGTATGATTTTGCATATAAGGCCTTTGATTAGCATAGCCAACACCATGCACACTGCAAATGTTTGCAAAATGGCAATAACTAAGAACGCATTTGCAATAAACTTGTAAGCTTATTGCACTTAACAGAATGCATACACTTAACTGACTATGCAGCAGACATATGCCAGGAAACATGTTCCGGGCAGCATCCAGCTCCAGAAACCAGCTATAAACATGTTACTTTCAACCAAACATAACATAAATGCAAAGGAACTCACTACTTGTGCTGCATTTAAATCAGAAGACTAGGTCAACGGCGAAGTGTCAAATTTCATGGAATAAGAAATTTTATTCATATGACCCCAGACCTTCATCTTAAAGCTGTGTATGACAAACATGACGAAATATACACGCAGCAGCTGACCAATAAAATTGAAATGAATTCACCTCGCTATGTCTGCTAAAAATAACAACCATGTGAGTTAAGTGTAGTAACTTAAAAAATACTCATTCTGGCGTGCCTCACGTACGCATATAAAATTAAATTATCCTGCAGTGTAAAATATAGTTCCAGACAAATTAACACTTGTTCTCACACCTCCGTTGATGACTAACTTGGCTAACTGTTTCTGATTACTCTACTTTAATTACTCTGGCTAGCTATATATCAGTCAGTAGAGCAAAATTAAACATAGTTTTCATGGCATGTGTGACAAGCTAGGGAAATATTATTAGTTGAATGCAGCTATATTTTGCAATCAATTCCACGTCACCGGGGCCACGGTGGCTGAGAGGTTAGCCTGCTAGCCTCCCACCAAGGCGAACCGGGCTCAATCCCCGGCCGGGTCACCAGATTTCCGCAAGTGGGAATCGTGCCGGACGATGCCGTTGGTCGGCGGGTTTTCTCGGGGATATCCCGTTTGCCCCCACGCCTTCATTCCGGCGCAGTTCCATATTCACTTCAGCCACCCTCATCGGCTCTCAAGACCTCACTGTTACGAGCCACACAAATCTCTTCACTCACTCACTCACTCCACGTCACCGCTGCGTAAATGTCAATGTAAGAGACGATGCAGAATACCTTATTCAGATGCTATATATTCGCTGAAATAGCACTCAGCAACCTTTATTGCCGCTTAACGCATATTTTAACGATCAAAACCACTGAAGGTAACAGTTCCGTTGGGTCAATTCACTTTACACACTTAAAATGAGCCTTTTAAAACTGCCGGCTACGATAAGGACCTAACGAATACAAGATGGAGAACGGAATCTTTGTTCGCTATTCTAATTCATTATCAGTTACTAATTCAAAATTTAACGTATGCGCATAGGTAATTAGTACGGGTGCATTCCTTAAATGTATAAACTAGGTGATATCAGCTGATATTGCCAACTTAAGCTCATTTGCATAATATTCCAAACTTAACAACATAAAAAATACAAGAAAATAAACATATTATTATTATTATTTATTATTATATATTATTATAAGCTGGTTGCGTGTATCCTATATAACAAATAAAATAAAATAACAATATTAAATATCTTATATGATAGGACACATCACAAAAGTGGTATTTTGTAGAATAAGTATGTGTATACTCGAAATTTGCGTATCGTTTCAGATGTGTCACATAACCAGATGTCAAAAATAAGATAATATTATGTCAACAGATGTATGAAACACTTTTGATACATGCCATATTAAGAAAGTAACTAAACAAGGTATATATGGGGTTATTTTTTTGAAGGTTTTACTCAAAAAGTGTGAAGAAACCGCGAATAGACTATATATTTCTGAGTTATATTTTCACGCTATATGCGCAAACGGGACGTTATCAAACATACTGAGCAGCTGAATATGCACAAATTTATATGTTTGATAAAACACTGTTCAAATTGTAGGCCTATACATCACATCGAATAATGTCATTTTATTGCTCTCAAATTTAAAAATAAGTTATTGTCTTCATATAATCACAGGTCAATGCCGCAATGTTAGAATGGCATTGTTCTTGTAACGCATGAATAAAGTAAACCAAGCAATATGCGAAAACTGAAACAGAAAAAACCAACAGTATTACCTTAATTCATTTCAAATTGTTTTAAGCAAAATGTTTTTTAATTCAAGGACAGCAACATGCAAAATTATTTTTAATTGAACAATAAAAGAATACAAAACATGATGTTTTCAAGTGGAGATTACCTCATTCATGTAGGTGAGTTAGACTTACTATTCCTCAGTTTCATAAACAGATACTGCAATTCTTACACATGATTATTAAAAAAGTGTGAGATTTAATGTTCTAGAAAATTTCTTTATAATAACGCCGCAGTTAATATCTACGAGCTTTATAGTAATTGACATAAATAATAAAACAACGAAGTATTAGCTGTCCAACGCGCTTAATGTACGCAATTTTCCGCTAACCATGTCCTGACATTCTTTATAGGCCTTCTTATTAAGCGGACGAAGTTTATGGCAGTAAATCCTGTACACCAGCAAGCAGTAAAGCATTCATGCAGAACTACATATTGCCAGGAGGTATTTACATTAGAGACGATAAATGCAAATTGCGTGTAGCTCCTAGGTAGAGGAAATCTTTCCATTACCGGGAGTTTATTGCGGTTAACGCTTTTATAGTCTGCTCACGGTTAAGTGAGCACTTCTGAAGCCCGAGTTACTTTTTTCCTATCAGCTATTTTTTATCCTTCCCCCTCTTTTTAAAATAGACATGGCCATGTATGTAATAAACACAGTGTATATATTTCAGTGTACTCGAAAGTTAATGTTTAAAGCTACAATAAAATACATTTATTTACTATTATTCCAAATGAGACGGCTTCAAAAAAAGCTCACTTTACCACGAGTAGCTTATAAGTATAATTTTCCTACACAAGTCAGCTTTTTGTCAACTCTTCGGACAGGCATTCATTACTCACCCACTGTTTCACACTCAACAATTAAAAAATAATTTAATCTACGACCACTTTATTATTAGAAGATATATTATGCAGCTTTCTTATTTATTTTTAAAACATTTACACAGTAAGAAATAGTGATATAAATATTGATGGTTTTTAGGTATCGAGCTTATTCGCGACAGTAACCGACAGCGCATTAGTTCACACGTATCAGAAACAACCGCACGTGATTGGTCGTCGTAGTACGTTTAACTCGTATTCGAGTGAGTAAGTGAAGAGATTTGGGCGGCTCTTAACAACGAGGTCTTGAGGGCCGATGAGGGTAATTGTGGAAAGTATGGACCGGCGCCGAGAAATTCCACCAACCAGCGGCATCATCCGGCACAATTCCTACATGCAAAAACTCGGTGACCCGGCCAGGGATTGAGCCTGATTCGCCTTGGTGGGAGGCTAGCAGGTTAACCGCTCAGCCATAGCTGCCCTTAACTCGTATTCGAGAGTTATTAAATTAGATCCCACCGTTTCAATTTACTTTCTTTCTTTTTTTTATCGTGGCTTACCCTTTCAAACCCACTTTAATTTACGACTTCAGATACTGCAAACAAGAAATGCTTCGATACGTACTGTACTTAATTAGAACAAAAGCTTGTTTTGTTATCATGGCCAATAAAGCTTAGAGATTTTTGCTCGGCTATATAATAACCTAGAACAGGAGCAATCACGAATTACAAATCAAATACCCGAAGAGAGGATCATTAGGCATTCAGTCTCGCAGTGTACTGTACTGGCCAAAAATAATCGTTGTGTTCTTTATGTACACAAATATGAAGAGACTATAGTATATTCGCGATTTCTTCACACTTTTTTTAATTAAACCTTTGAAAAGACACTCCTTATATGACGTGTTTAGTTATTTCCTATATATATATATATATATATATATATATATATATAATATAATATATATATATATATATAATATATATATATATAATGTATCAGAAGCGTTTTATACCCCTGTTAACATGAAAGTATATTATTTTTCATTGAATTGAAGTTTTACATGTATTTTATTTATAATTTATTATAATTCAATAGTCATAAATATAAAAAACAACAGTGAGAAAACACGTGTGTGTTGGTAGTGCCTGGTAAGAAATAGTTCTCATGCAAAATATCACTACAACGGAGTGCGCACGAATCCGGTGCGTATTTGTTTGGTGTAATTTTCTAGACTTCGTTAAGCTTAGTTTGCACGAGGCCGAGGAATATCCTGGTCGAAGTAGAACTTTAGCAGGGCTTCAGAAAAGTGTGAAGTACCGTGAATGTATTATACTTACACGGAATCTGAATGGCTTAACTTGTCGAAAAGGGAACCACGACCCACGAAAGGGTTAAACCAGTGGCTGGGATAAGGTAATAGGGAAAAGTATTTGGCACTGGCGATAAGGAACAAGTACCGGTATTTGCCTAGAGTGGTTTCGGTAAACTATGGAAAGAGAAAATCATGATGGCAGGGCCGATAATCAAGCACCGGTACCCCCGAACGCCAGTTGGAAGGGCTATCACTGTGATACCTCAACCAGTCTGTTTTATCTGGTGATATTTATTTCCATGTGGTTATCCATACATTATTCTCTGAGTACTGATGGAAGAAATGAAAGTAATCTATCATTCTTGTCTTCAATCAGAGCTCTGAGAATAACGAACGCAGGGAATTTTTAATCATGTAATAAGATGTTCAAAATTGTTATTTACGTCATGGCGAACCAAAAATTTCGAAAAATCCCCTATAAAATTGTGACAAAATTATATAAATATAAGACCTTTGTGCACCATTACCCTTAATATTGCTATATTACTGTTCGCCTGTTACAAAATTGATTTATTACTAGTATAGTTTCATTCATTTTCTTGAAAACAACTTGAAGTCACTAGAGTACGAGTGTGTTATTTTTAATCTTGACTAAAATTACTGACCGGTTGTAAAATATAGTATTTTCTTTACGTACCAGGATATTATCCGCATGCAAATTTGTATGATAAAAATGTTTGGACCAGACGGAGTTTTGAACTCACGCCCAAAATATACACCACTTTTATGGTCTCCGCGACTTTACCACTTCCCCCCCCCCCTCCCCTCCCCTTCATTTGACATTGTAGTGACATTTGATATTGACGAAGCTCTAATGAGGCCGTCCTGCTGACAGATTCCCAGTGCGACAAGCGAACTGAAAATCTGCCATGTTGGAGGCACCGGGGTGCAAACCCGCGACCCTCCGACTACAGGTCGGCCACCCTACCCCTGAGCTATGAGGGCAAGGCTGAGCTGAACTACCAATTCACACGCAACGTTACGAGTTTATACGTTGTATTTACGTAAATAGTTCGAATTAATATTTTCATGGAGTAGGTAATATTTTAAGTATTTAGAAAGGATGTAAACAGTAATTAAAACTTATAGCCAATATGATTTGTCGTTGTCGTATTTTAAATATATTTGAAAGAGTTTCAACCTAACGGATGTATAATCAAGATGGAGGCATTTTGTTTGGTTTCAAGTAAGTAGTAGCCACAGGGAGCGCCCTACACTCTCAAACTGCGACATGATTGGCCAGGTACGAAAGCAGGTGTGGAACCTGCCACGAAAAATAGGACGTGTCCAATTACCAAACCTGGTACGAAATCTGGCCGTACAAGTCGGGAAATGCCATGACGAGTGCCACACTAGCCCGTAAACCGACCGCTATGGCGGACTTAGCACGAGCTAATACGGAATCTGGTATCGTGTAATATCGCCTTTACTCTGGGTTTAGGTTGTGTAGTTGTTTTTAAGCCAGATTATTTAAGTTTGGCGCAATGTGATACTGGATAAAGTGCTAAATTAATCCTTAAATAACCAATGCACAGTACAGATATTTTGGTAGGTGTATAGTTTGCCTACGTGGATTCAAAGTACCAGGTGTTCATTGTGTTGTTCAGCTAAAGTTAAGCTTAACTTAACTCTTAATATAGTTGGAAATAACATTAGGTAAGAAACTCAGAAAACATCGAGTCACTTTTCTTTCGTTGCATCAATAAATTGTTCTTCTGTGAAATTAACTCAGTCACAGCAATTTACACGCCCGCATTTGGTAGTCGTGAAAATAAAGCACTAAGGTCTAGCAGTAGTCAACCAATAAAGTTTTTCACAGTTATTCAAGCAATGGCTTGAGCTTAAAGAGAAAATTTAAATATCAATAACGCAGAATAACCACAAGAAGAAAGTTTAAAACTATCACATAAATACATTTAAATGAGGATTGGTCTTTCAACAACTAACAGAAGACAATCACTAGATGTAAGAGTCCTGATTGAAATTTGTGGAAAGAAATAGGACATGGATGGTATGATACCTGTGTGCAGGTATATAAGCAGTCGGGTGTTCCAGTTAGGAAGCTTAGTTTTACAGTGGCAGTCTTGAAAGACACTTCGTCTCAACTCGTGTAAGCAACTCGAATATATTATGGAGCCTGAGGTCGCTGGTCCATCAACGTCTGAGGTTGGCACAGTGCTCTCGACTTCTTCAGATTGGGCATCTGCGGCAGCAGCATAGTCATCGACTTCTTCAGGCGTGGAACCGACAGCACCATCAACTTCTTCGGATGGTACACCTGTAACAGTGCTGTCATCGACGACTTCACCAAGGATTCGTTACTGTTACTGTGACAGGTCTTTCAGTAAAAGTTGGAATTCTCGTCGACATGAGAGAACAGCCTGTACGAAGAGTCCTTTTCACGCAGTGAAATATTACGACAATGACCACATGCAGTTTATGTAAAGTGATACAATGAAGGAACGTACTGAGATCGGCAAGGATTTGTCTGTTGGGAGCCAGAAAGTGGTGTCGGCAATACCTACTGCTTCTTCGATGGATACTGTTTCCGCAGGCGATTATGATGCCACAGTTATTGCTAAAGACGGAGTGAGTGCAATACAGTCGGTTCTAAATACTGATGAACATACGACTCCTGATATAAAGAAAAGTAAACCTGATATTGAAGATGAAGCAGGAAGTAAATATGAACATAAAGACAGCATTGATGATGACTATGACGACAGTGGTAGTGTTGAAGACGATGATGATTCCCTCGAAGTTTCCACGCATTTCTCCAACGAGTTTCCTTCGACAAATGATGCGAAGAAGACAGAAGACGACGGTTATACTGACTATGTGTTACTGAAGATCCCAAAAAACTTGTAGACAGACTTAGATCTTTGCTTGAGCTTCAAAGATGTGGGGATTACTCGAACATGAAAGAGGTGGTTTCGATCGTAAGAATATAAAGGATCGGGGTTATATCAGTTATGATGAACTGCTTCCTTCTGAAAATGTATTTACGATATAATAATAAATTATTATAATAAAAAAAAAGTTTTTTTTCTTTATTTTTGTGTATTGAATCCTTCTATCGGTCTTAAAGTTCTTAATAACAAAAATATGTATTTAGCATAGTTAATAAAGTAAACATGTAGTCAAAGTCCTATATCATGCATGTAGCTACTGCATGTTACCACTGTTTGGAAAAAATATATATTTTTAAATAGTATGGAAAATTGCTGGTTATTTTATGTCCACAACTATAAGTGTCGACAGTTCACTTGGCGGTGAAATCGAGAAATTAACGTAGTAGTTAGTAACATAATATTGTTGAATTTTATGTATTTTTTTCTAGTTTTTTTGTTTTCAAGGTCATTCAAGATCATGGGATCTAGATCAGTGTCGTATGCATCTGATATAGTGGTTGTAGTCTGTAATGTATTGTGCTTGCTGACTTTATCAAAGTCAATATGACGTCATATGGGCTTGTGCACTCGTATATTATAAGCAGTAGGGAGGCCAGCTTGACCTTTCGGAAGGTTAGGTTATGTTAGGTTTTTTGGGCTTTAGTACGTTAAGTTATGTTAGTTTGACTTATGGTAGAAATGTTTGTGTTACAGGTTGGTCTGGAATATAAATTTGCTTGGTACACTTGGGTTAACATGGATTGTATGGTTGGTATGTTGGGTGATATGTTTTTCCAGTATATCTGTCTTGCGATTGTTGGTGTAAGTCGAATGGCGTGGACAGTATGTGTGTGTCGCTGAGTCCTGTAATGCTAAGGCATGCTTGAGTTAAAGTATTTGGTATGGGTGGTCAGTGTATTTTGACTGGTGTCAGTCGGCTTGGTGGATGGTATGAGAAGAAGTTGATTGCGTCACTGGTATGGGCTGTATGTTTGGCTTTGTATGGTCTGTGTGGACGAATGGTTAAGCTATTCTACAGTTATAGTGGGTTATATGATTGGTAGCTATAAGCAGTGATGGTTGGTAGAGCATATGACATGCATGAGTTGCAGTGGTTGGTATGGATTGTTTATATGTGTAACTGGTGAAGTTAGATGGGCTGACATGGTAGTCAATATAGTTGACCGTTATGATTTATCAGTAAGTCTAAGGTATGGTAGTTGATATGGCCTGTATTGTTAATAGCACGACTGAGGTATGCTTGGGTTAGAGTGCATGACATGGTTTGGGCTGAATGTTTATTTTTGTTGGTATGGTTATCTGCTGTGGGGTTTAGATGATATATTCAGATGGTAAAGTATGTTGTTATACTGGAAGGTTGTCACCTTGTATGTTATGGTTGGTGTCTGATGACAATGATGACAAGACAGACATGCTGGAGTTACGATTTTTGGTATACTTTATCTCAATTTTTGTGATTTTTCTTGGTTTTGTAGTATTTGAAGGTGGGTAGGTAAGGGCAGGGGTTGATGTATAGAGGTGTTGGGATAAGTGTGGGGTTAATGTAATATGATTGTAGGTTTTTTAGTTTTTTTTTTTTTTTTTACATTTTTGTGATTTTTTTTAATTTATTTAGTTTCATATGTCTGAAATATGGCGTTGGATATGTAAAGAGTGGGGAGGGGAGACCTCTGGAAAATTTAAGTTGTTTTAAAAATACATTAAAAAAATTTTTTTAAATATTTTTTGCTCCAAAATGGTGGTCTGGCATTGGGTTACATACTTGACATGACATTATGATGGTATGTGCCTATAAAAAAAGAGTCAGGTGATATATAACACTTAATACTTATGCCTCTAAATATTTTAATTATAAAAATATATAACTAAATTTTAAAAAAGTTTAAATTTGGTTTTTGGTGTTAAAGGTCAGAAGTTCTGAATCCCGCTCTCCTGGCCCCAAGTCCAGCCGGGTCACTGATCCCTGTTAGAGAAAATAACTGAAAATGGACTTTTCTGGTGAGTAGTTATTCGCAGCTGGGAAAAACGGGAAAATTTTTAAGGAAAAAGGGAAATTTTGAACCGTTTTTGGGCTAAAACATGCGATTTTGTGTGAAAATAAGCGATTTTTGGGGGAAAAAATGTCCAACATGGTGGCCGTGGCTGCGGCCCCTGGCTCCTGCACCAGAAGGAACTATGGCCTACTACTATTATTGTTTGCTTATTGGTTTGATCAAATGAGGTCTCTGTACAGGACTGGTAAACTCTCTCTCACACTACTGCTTCCTGCTTATTACTGGCATACAGTTGAACGGGGCGTGTCTAAATAACTGTCGTCAGTCAAAACTGTCGGAGAAAAGAACAAGTGTTTGAAGTCTACCTCGCCACCGAATGAATTCGCGAAATACTCGTGGCTCTAGCTACTAGCATTAAGAGCCACCGTGTCCCGAAATAAACTCTTCGAAAACATAGTCCTATATGAAACCGTATTGATGAAGATGTAACACTATTTTTGCATCCTTCTGGCATGTTTAAAAATTGATATTGACATGGTCCAATGACTTATTCATACATTGCTCAGGTGAAAGTCTGAAATTGCTAGAAACGTAAATAATATTACACTTACGTACATAAGAACTGAAGAAACTAAATTATGAAAATACTTTGTCCACAAATTTAGACATCACACTTTTAATGCAATATTAAGGCACGGAAAGTGTTTTCCTACATCGCTGCCAACAGTACTAGGAACATGGGAATACATCAGTTAATGGTTCAATTAAAATATACGCATTAAGGAGTGGGGAACTTTTCAAAAGTTGATTTTAATTGTGCATAATAAACCGCGAGTCATCTATGCTCCATATGATTTCATCGATAGAAACTAATTATTTGAACTATCAATAGAAGCAAATTATTTGAACTCACGCAACAGGTGAAGTGTTATTAAGGTTGGTTTCATGCTGTTGTTGACCGAGAGTTACATCCCATTGTTATTTCGGGAGACTTTTACTGTTTATCGAGTCGCACGCGAAGGAGCATTATTATCTGAAAATTGTTCGAGTACTCAAAAATAGTGTAATATAATTCTTCTGTGAAACGGTTTTGGTTTGCAATAATTGGTCATCCGAACACTAGAAAGTTCTGACAGGACTGAGTGATATGGGGGCATAGGAGGAGCAGGCTGACCAGTTTCCCTGCTCTCTTACTTTCCATCCATATTCGGCACTTTTTTTCTCGCAACGTTCACTTCAGAGTTACTATTGTGTTCAACAAAGTTATAGTATAATATATTTAAAGTGGTCGCCTAGCTGGCGCCTGAGCATTACGGGTCCTTTGAAATACTGTTCTTTTTTGTCGCAATGATTTTTAGCTTACGTAAAGATAATGCACTCCAAATGAAAATGTAATGGTACTTTTAAGATGTCAGCTATGCTATAAATATTATTTTGAAGCCCTCCAATATCGTTAAAATGACTTTTTTCAGATTGATATGTCTCAAAGCATACTACACGGGCAAAAGTGAAACTGCACTCTTAACATGAATCAGTGAAAATTGAGCCAAATTAGTGAAAACAGTGAGGATTGGGCAAACTGATAATCAGTGCCAGATAACTATTAAATGTAGTGATTCAATTTCACTGATTTATTTCTAATTTCCCACTGAATGTCAAGAACACCACTGCCATAAGTCATTTGTTTCCAGTTCATTCGCTTGATTCACTGGTCACTAGAAGCTTATCAACAGACTTTCAGTGAACGTTATTTCACTGATTGATGTCACTGATTTGGATTTAGAATGTAGGCAGAAGACTTTTTGAACTTTGCTACACACTTCCCGCCAATAAAATGATAGGGCCACCACTTGAAGCACCATAGGTACACGCAGCATTACTAGAACACTGTGCGCCAGTTGAGATTCTTGCTCATAGTGGCAATGGGGCAGTGTAACAATAATAGCTTCCACTATTCTGACACTCAAAAGCAAAAAAGCTCCAGCTAGAAGGCCGCCTTAAGAGGGAGGGACAACTACTTAAACCCTCAATGCTTACGCTTCTTTAGCCTGTTCCAGCGTAAATTTCGCTCGAGATATTCCTGCATCTCGTTTTATATTCGGTCTATATCTTGCTGCTAAAGCTGGTAATCTGCTTTCTGCCATTCGACTCATTTGTCTCTCACATCGTCTCTGGTTTTTCTTCAGATTTTCAAGCAATGATTCTACTCCAAGTTCTTTCCGTAGAACGGAGTTGTGTTTATTTTCTAATAAAGTGACTCGTATTGTTGAGATAATGATTTTTATTTCCGCTGCCTAAATTTACGACTTACCTCTTTAGGTGAATATAAAATGTAGGCAATCTTCTTGCAACGTAAAGTGCCATAGTGCAGTGAAACGATCATCTGTGCAGACGAGACGGTCTAAACATTTAGATTCTCATTCCGTCTCATCCTCATGAATGCCACACATGGATGACTCAAAAGAATGAGTGGGTAAACTGGTGACGTTGAGCGTTGCCGATGGAGTCGGCAACCTCCGTCGAATATCCTGCTTCTTCGCTCGCTGCCGGCATCAGTTCTGGCCGCGCGGTCGCACCGTTCCCAACAGTATGATCCTGATCGCTCAAGTACGATAATTTCGTGTGGTGTACGATCTACGAGCCAAACTTCAGATCGTACGCCAATTGTACGATCGTCAGCCCTGTTTGTTTTTACATTTTAAGAGCCGTCACTGAGTTTATCCAAGAGTGCATTAAATCTATAGTAAGCGCATTACTGACTCGATTTTTCTTACGCATTTATTAAAGTCTCCCTATAGGGAAAATATTTTATGTTATTATTTATTAATTAAAATAATTCTTTATGTTACGTAATTTTATTGTGCTTTTGCTTAAAATATATCGGTATACGTTGGTACTGCTTGGCAGTTTTATTTGTAAGCAAGAGTTTTGGTTTAATATTATTTGAACGTCATTAGAAATTTATTGTGCTTTTTCTTTATAAATGCATGCTTCTCTAAGTGGTCTGTACGAGCTTTCCGGAAAGAAAAAAAAAAAAACCTGTACTATCCTGCCATTGCGAAAGGTTGGCAAAGCTCCGCTCTTCAGTGTAGAAAAGTAAACAGAGACAAAATGTATTGGCGGTCCCTTTGATGTGGGCGTATCCATTCTCTGATTGGCTGCAAGAAGCTCTGGGAACATGGCCGAGTGTTATCACATTGGTTCCTGCATGCTGCGAAAAGGTTCGTCATTGTTCGCGCAGCTGGTTGGCAAATATGTTGTAGTGCATTCGCTGTTACTTCCAACTTTTCTGCAGCCCTGCGCAAGTTCTACTTTTACGATATTCCTCCGCCTCACGCAAACATCGCTTAGCTACGTCTAGAAAATTATATCAAAGCGACAACGTATCGCATTCGTTCGCACTCAGTGTAATAATATTTTGCGTCAGAACTATTTATTACTAGGTATTACCAACACACGCATTTTCTTCCCGTTTTTATTCATTTTAATATAATAAATCTAATATTGCAGTTTATAGATAAAATATATGGTGCAATTAAATTTAAACACAGATAAGATACTTTTACATCAAATAAATTTTAGAACACGCCCAATCTTCAAATGTTTGATGGAAACTGAAGCCATCCAACTTTTCCAGACGAATAAGGTGGCGTGTTTATGACGTTTCGATGACGTCACAACTGTCCAACTTTATTTGACCAAACTTATTGCAAGCAGTTTGAATGTGAAGAGATTTGGACGGCTCTTAACATCGAGGTCTTGAGAGCCGATGAGGGTGATCGAGGTGAGTATGGAGCAGCGCCGGAATGAAAGGGTGGGGGAAACGGGAGATCGCCGAGAAAACCCGCCGACCAACGGCATCGTCCAGCGCGATTCCCACATGTGAAAATCCGGAGTGACTCGGCCGGGGATCGAGCCCGGATCGTCGTGGTGGGAGGCGAGCACGCTAACCGCTCAGCTACCGTGGCCCCTAGGCAGTTTGGAGGAAAAAATTGATGGTGTGGCAGGGGCTTTAGCGACAGTTAGGACTACACTTCTGTATTCACAAGTAGCGTGAGCCATGCCTTTGTTGTCGAGAGCTTCCGTGCGTGACATGGAGTGTAATTGTAGGTGTGAGTGAACCGCTAAGACGCGGCTGCCTGCCGTGCTGCATCATTACCAGACGACGACGGCCCGAATTTGCTCGAGGTAAAGCGACGTGCTCGTTAGCGAATGGCTACACGCAACGTAACTGTTACTGTAACCTCTTCCTCGACGTGAACGTTGCGTTGCAAGTGGCCGCCTCTCCAGCTGCTACAGTGTTGAAGCGACATCGTAGTTCAAACATGTATCTTGAGAACTGTCACAGTAGATTTTTTCCTATTGCTTAGCATTTTTCCTTCTTATAACTTAACTGAAGACTATAGACTGTTCGCGGCAAAGTGAGTACTTTTAAAGGCCTTAATATTTTTTTCTTTCGCCCTAATTGTATCTGCTTACTGTTTTTGATATTAACATTGCAATGTCACCAATAAACACAAGGTATACATTTCAAAACTCTCAAAAGTTAACGTCCGAGGCTGCAAAAATGTATTTATTAATGATTAATGTCTATTGGGAGGGTTTTGAAAAGTTCTCACTTTACCGTGAATAGCCTATACAAACTTTCCCGAGAATGGTGCATTGATAGAAAAATCCTCATAGAATGTATGTAAATAGTGTCAGTAGTATAATTACTTGCGTTCGGGTATAAGGGCTCGGGGTTCGTCGCCGGCGCCGACCGCCCGCTCTACCATTGCGGTCGGTCGGCGGCCATATTGAATCCAAGTGACCTTGACCACGTCAACCTTTGACCTTGAAAATTCCGAAAAATTCCCAATTTTTTTATCCCCAAAAATGCATAAACGTTTTACAAAAAATTATAAAAAAATTCTTTAAAAATTAATGAAATCGATATATATTTTAATATTTGTATTATTTTTACGGTTTTTTGAAAAAAAAAAAAAAAAATATTGGTAAACTATACGCCTCTCTCTGTTCTGCATTTTATAAAATACAAGAAAAAATTTAAATTAAAAAAATCAAACTGCCTGGGATGCACGGACAGGCCTATGAGTCTGGTAGAAAGCCTCTGACAAAATAACTGCGCCTCCACGGTGTCTTATAACCATGATGTCTGCTGTGTTAGCGTTATAACAGGCCCACACCTGCTCGGAGTTATCTCCAACCCAACATTGCGTGTAAGGTGAAGCAAGCTCGAAAATAAAAATGAATGCAAAGTAATGGAGATATAATCATATATTTAAAAAAATCATGTAAATATTATCATTTTCACTCATTTGTAAGTGATATTTCAGAATGCCTCTTTCGTTGTCATGCGTAGTGTATCCAAGCCACCTCACATACACGCTGCTATTACGCCATTTCAACTCACCAGATGGTTTTTGTCACTTGCTGTGGGCGGCCATTCATTTTCGTATGCCATAGGCTACCATATGTGTGGGACTTGGAAACATTTCCATATGTCCCCTAGTCTAACCACCCGATTACTAAAGCCCCCTCCGGATGTTACCAACATATTTGTAGACTTAGAAAATGTTCATATCATATATGTATTTGATTATTTAACCACTTCGTACAGGACTTGTAAAATTTTTCCCTTGTGTAGGGACTTTGAATATTTCATGTCTGTAGGGACTTTTTTTAATATTTTACCACTCACATTGAGCTCAGAAAAAAAATTATACTTCGTGTAGGACTTAGGCAAATCTCTTCATTGTGTACGACTTTTGAATATTATACCCCTGGTGTAGGACTTCGAGTACTTTTCATATTGTGCAGAACTCAGAATATTTCCCACTCTGTGTAAGACATACTACTCGTACCAGGACTCTGAATATTATACCCCTGGTGTAGGACTTCGAGTACTTTTCATATTGTGCAGAACTCAGAATATTTCCCACTCTGTGTAAGACATACTACTCGTACCAGGACTTTGAAAAAATTTCACCTCATGCAGGACTTGTACATTTTTTTTTATTTAATCATGTTCATTCCACCACACGTCGGGACTTTACATATACTGCTTAATTCCAACCAGACCAACACAAGTAAATAATAATATATTACTCTCACATAAAAAATGCCTGTATGTGTGTATCTCTATCGTATGCAAAGGACTGTTGCATCTGATGCCATTTAAGACAATTTTATGATAGGATATGATGAAATTAAAGATTAAAATAATTTTAAATCATGCATTTTTTTTTCAAAATGTACAAGTAAATAATTAAAATACAATAAATATTATTTTCTCCTCTTTTGTTTGAGTCCTCCAAAGGCATGATCAGTTGAGATTTGTATTCTGCCACTAGTCCGAAGTGTCGTATCTTTTCGTATGCAAACAGATTGTGCACTCTTGAAGTTATTGTTTTTATTTCGATCACCTTAAAATGTGGTGTACGGACCAGACAGGTAAAATGTATTAACACGCCTCACATCTCTGACGCACAGATACCAATTTAAAGTTACATTCAGTTTGCCTGAAATTTCTTATAGGGCCGTTTCATGCATCCGATTTGTGTCGTACAACTCGAAGTCGTACTTATTGTAAGTGCCTTGAGATAAATGATTCATTTTATTGATGCGACTTGAAAACGTCCTATTTCCTTAGTCGTCCGTTTTGTAAGTCATTTCGTACTCTCCTAGCAAACGCACGACTTCTATAAACGTACTACTTCTGTAATTACATGAAGTACAATGGATTGCAAACGGACGACTTGGTGAGTCATCCGCAGTGCTGCCAACCGTGTCTACTGTTGTGTTACCTTACCTCGCCCAGTAAGGCGTGATTCATTGTAGACGCGTGTGCTGTGGGACCCCGTTGTTGCTGTTATAACACGTGTTTATCTGTGAACATTGGAAACATGGACGTCTTCAACACAGAAAAGTTTATAGATGCGATACACGCAAGACAATAAATCTGGGATACCGCTTCTGATGATAACTAAAATAGAAACCTACGAAGTACCCATTCCTTCTCAGCCTATCATCTGTCGACAAAACATGTTTTCTACCTTAAATCAACTTCAGTCAACAGAAATCACTGGCAATCTTCAACTAACGGACGCTAATGGCCTACCCATGAACCTTCCACCTTACTAAAGTTCAATTCAACGTCCATCCAATTTCAAAACTAGTCCATCCAAAACTGATTTCCTTATAACGTTCAACTGGAAAATATCCTGGATGGACGAAACTGTCAAGGAAATACAGCAGATATCGTTGTTTCGAAGTCCCCTGTGCCACGACGTAGACCAAACGAAGGGATCGAATGAACGTTATTCCTCTGAATTGCCTTACAACTCTCCAAACAGTTTTAGTGAACATCACTTTCTTTAAAGAAATTGCAGTATCATAGTCGGTTTTTGGAGAGATGTATCAGGACTTCTACACTAATATTTGTTTGCATATTTGTGTCCCTCTTGAAACACTTATTACAGAGTAAATAGTTTCACCGATACTTTATGTTAATGTTTTTCCTTACCCCAGAGTAATTGCTAGTATTTCTTGTGTAGAAAACGCTATGCCTTGCACTATATCGTATATGTGTAAGATGAGCACTCTAGCCAACATGTTCCTGTGGCTCCTTTGCTGATTCAAGGACCTTGCCTTTATGTCCTGCTATGTTTTTACTAATGTTCACCTTTCTATGGTCTTTTCAAGGAACTGGGCGATGAGAAAGTGCCGAATGTTTATACAAAACAAGGGAAATATTTTTTTTCGCAATTCGGTTACTCCTCTTGTGATTGGTGGTAGTACCTATCAGTCGTATTTTTTTGGAAGGTACAAAAATATTGTGGTGATAATTCTACCTACTCCAATCCATTTTCGGGGTGGATATGATTGGTTATTCAAGATATGGTTAATAACTGGTGTGCGCGTACCTCTCTCTATCTCTTATACCTATTCTATAAATTTACTGCTCATAAGGCTGTGGAAACAAAAGTTTTCTTGTCTGAAGCATTACTGATGTTTATATATCTTTGAAGAATCGGGACTCCGTGATTGATGAGCTGGGATTATTTTCTACCAGGTATTCCGAATATCCCAATGGATTCATGCCGTCGTATACTAATCATACTGTGATTTTTTTTTTTAATTTTCGGCGATTTTCATGCAAACGTAAGACTTTTTTTTATTAGTGATGAACAGCAATTTTTATTTAATTCGTGATTTTGGGCTTGATATTTTTTTCTGCAATAAGCATTACACATTTCGGTGTGATAGTGTATCGTATCCATCACTGTGTGTTTCGCAGTCAATTTTACATATGACACTCTCTTGCTGACATACCAGTCACTGAGGGTTCGCGTTTCTGACCCCTGTACACATATTAGTGTCGTAGACACAGTGATTTCTATCTATATAGGAAACAGAATACAATTGGGTAGTGCACACAGTTATTATTATTTTTTCGCTCACACGTGTAATATTACTCAAGGAATATGCCAACCCAATTTGGATACCAGCATCTCTGATACTGTTTTACTGATAGATTATGTCTGTGGTCCGACGGATGGACGAGGAACAAGAAAATATCGTGGATGACGTGCAGCTGCAGTACCAGTGAAAACTATGTAAAGTAACATTTAATGGAATTTTATTGCTGTGAGGAACGGTAATGGTGAGAGAAATGGTCGTAAGCCGAGAAAAAACCTCAAACAAAAGGTCAAGCCTGTGATCCATCACGAGCAGTTTTCATAGCTATGTCACAGTGACCAGCACGAGAATGTATTCACGGTTTTATTTATATATATATTTCAATGAAATATCGGGGAATACCTGCTGTATATTGCTTATGCATGCCACATGACGTAAATCCTGGAATAGGCTTCGCCTGGTCTCGAACCTGGTACGTGGTGATGGAAGTCAGCCTGCATCATCACCGTGGTCTCCAAGGCATTGGAGACTGCGATAGCTCTAGCATTAAAATAAAATATTTGTTTCCTACAAAATAGTTTGTTTAAATTTCTAATGTACCTTTACCACTATCAACAGAAGATAATCGTGGTACTGACGTCACCAGGTGGTAATTCGTCGTCTGGACTGGAGTCTCAGCTGTTCGCACGTGGCGTAGCTTAACGCTGGAATGTTTGTAAATAGTATAATTTATTAAATAAATCCATATCGCTTTTGGCATGTCAAAACATTTTGTGGGTGAACCGTAGCAATGACAAAGTTATGTAAGTTAACCAGATGAAGGACGTGATAGTATAGTTAATGAAATGAAACGGGAGACACACGAGAAAATCTCTCGTCTGTTGATAACGGCAAGGCGACCTCGCTGGGAGTCGAGCGATCTTGCCATGTGAAGCATATCGATGTCGCTACTTCCCTACAGGTTGTCTAAATAATAATTTATTAAAATAATAAAACGGCACCTGTGTTGGCTACACAATGCCACGGAAAATGCAGTTTACGGTACGTCCGCCTCGTTTCCGATATCAGTAGCATGCTTTCAAATGAAGGGCTCAGTAAAGGTGGGGGATGATGACTTTCGAAACATATCACACAGTATAAGACCCCTTTTATGCATCCAACTTGTGTCGTACGACAACATACGACAGAGAGTCGTGCGTTTTATAAATACCAAATTAACAACAAATGACGTCCGATTTTACATCGCCCGATTTTAGTATTACCAACATAATCCAATGCGCGGAATTATGCCATTCTTCTCCAAACCTTTCACGAGGCCACAGAAAATGAAAGTAAAGTGTAGGTAAATGTAAAAAGGTGTGAAAAGGTGTCCTATTGGCATTGCAGTCCTCTTAAAATTGCATAGATCATCAATAATTCTGAAGTCCAATATCTCGACAAATAGAGAATATGATACAAAGCACTAATTTAAATTTATAACTTATGCCATTCGCATGGATGGATCCGTGCGTGGTGTATGTCTATTATCGCATTATGAGAAAAAGAAAGTGAAGAAGATGGGATATGCATCCAATAAATGGTGCACGACATGTAGGCAGTGCATTTCGTAACTTGTTTGGAGTATTGAGAGAGGACAACGAGAAAACCTTTAATTACATGAGCTTGCATAGTGCTTGGGAATAAAAGTGCCACTACTATTTAACGAGAGTAGACAGGCTGCTCACGAATCAAAAATATATATGTATGTTTTTTCGTTGACCGGTATAAGAGGAAGGGTGATGGCCACACCAAATGGGTTTCAACCATAGAAGGTATCTACAAACAAATGTGTTTCCATGTTGCAACAAAGCCGAGGGCTTAGCAATACACTTCTGAAACCTAGCCCATATACTTGTGAAGCAAACCTTAAATTCTAGAAAATTAATGTGTGTTCTCGGTAAAATTTACTGTAGAATACTTTAATATCATCACACCTGAGTGCTTTCAATATTGCATAATTAAGTCTTCGCTATCAGGAAATTTGTACGGTAAGGTGCGAAAATAGGACATTATGAAAATCAATTCATATTTTAAATACATATCTAATATTTTAATTTATCTGATGTAGGAAGTTCATTAGCGATACTCTAACTCAATGTATCTCCTTTCATTGAGATAGTCGATGGCTGAAAAAATGTTTAATATGACATATTCAACTTCATTAACCTGTTCCCCATAAAGTATTCTCCTCTTTATAGTTTCTGCCTCATCGTCGACACTGGTTTATACAGTCACAATCCTTCCACCATTATATCGCTCTTATTATGCCCTCATAATAATTGCAAATTGTTATGAATAATATTTGGATGTTGGTGACCACTGTTATTGAATGAGTATTGCACGGGGGAGCACACCTAACACAGTGGGAGGGGGTGTGATGCAAAGCCAATAATTCTTTGCCAGGGGTTGAGCTAATATGAGTAAAAGAAGAGGCAAAGTTTGTGTTCAGAGCTGTGTGACTAATTAGCTAATGGTTACCAGCTGGCCGTGATACGAAGACTGAGTATGTGCAGACAATTTTCAGTGCTGTGGATGGAAATCGAACACACGAGTGACTCATATGCGAAAAACACTAGACGTGAGTCTTTGTATAGTTTTATTATAATATATATTTTTAAATTTTATTGTTAAGGATTTTATATAATTATTGTTTCACAATTTAAAATTTTAATTATTGATTTCTTAAGTTTAAATTTTAATTTTTTTTTAAAGGATTTTCTTCCATATTTTAGGAAAATGAAGAAGTTTTTTAAAGTCAAGGTCACTCGCGGTTAAGGTTAGTGTCGCCAGATTTTACGATCACGCAATCTAACATGGCCACCATGAAGGTTAGCCAACATGGCCACTTCCTGAGGTCCATGCTTCACATCAGCACGTACCACTTCTTGAAGCCTTTGTATCAAATCTCTCCAAACTACATTACCAATTGAAGAACAACTTGCGAGATGACTTATGTTAAATCAGGAATAAAATGTTTATTAAGTAAACTGCGTATTGAGAACGCAGTAAAGACTGAAGACAAGTTGTAGACGATGAATGAAAAGTAGAGTGTAGATGTTTTGATGCCTACCATTTTCGATGCCTCAGGTATAAATCCGTAAACATTCCACAATTTAAAATCATATTGTAGAGACATTACACGGGACCCCAAAACAAAACAATAGTAATTATTATTATAGTTGTAATTATTTTCCTCAAACCTACATACAATCAGTTCTTTTGGGAGAAAATTTATAAATAAGCGTAAGAGAAACCAAACAACAAAAAGTTCACGAGAAAAATAAATCGATAGGAATAATTGATAATTTTGGTGCAGCAACAGGAACAGTGATCCAAGGAATGAGTGTAAAAAAAGTACATCAACGTAGTTTGAACTCTGGGATAGTGTTGCACCAAGCAAATAAAATGCCTTTAAAAATGCTACCTCAATACGTTGGAAGAATGGCAGATGTGTTATTTCTCACATCTCTGAGACTTAAACGTAACCATCCCTAAATACGATGTTTGAGAGTACGGATTCCAACGAGATACTCATTGTCGTGTTTCTTATTTTGCCGGAAGCAATGTAAAATTAAATATACTTTGCTACAATATGTTGTGACGTTTGTAAAAGGAATCGCGGAAGTAGCGCGTGTAATACACGCGATAGTAATCTCTCAGCTGCATGCTGTATATGCTGCCACTATGATGCAGTAAGCGATATAGGTGTCTCATCTTTACAACACCTTCCGCCGCCTCTGGTGTACACAACCTCGACACAACTTGCACAGGAGCGATACCACGTAAGATATTTTGTCCGCAATCAGATGACACGGCTTCCAAACCTCGACCAGACCACCCTATAACATTCATACATCATATCGAAGACGACGTACGGATGTAGCATGTGATGGAAGTGACAGTAAAATTGACACCAAATGGCTTCAGCAAATAAAAAACAAAATCTGCGCAATTTGAAAACAAAGCAACACGGACCTTCTTTATCATGTCAAAATGGTTTTAGTCTCGTATCTGCCTTAGCCCAAATGATCTGTGAGGAAATGGAATTCTCGGTAGTAATATTTTACCTATCGTTAGTAACATCCTTGTCTTTTGTTACAAAACTCAGTGGGATAAACCAAGTTCGATAAGGGATGGAGGTCTTCATTAAATAAAATAGTTAATTATAATTTCCTAATTTTATTTAAAATAAATACAAACTAAATTCTCTTAACTCAACACCTCACAATAAATATATATTACTTACTGTTTACAATTAATGACTTAGAATAATACAATTTATAATTACCTCAAAGAAATCTATGAAATAAAACAATTAAAAATCAGTCCCAATAGATAATGTAGCAACCTATTCAATTATTTATAAATTATGTGTCCATGTACGACAGTTCCAATATTTACAATAAAATCCGTATTACATGTCCACTAAGTCCCACCTCATGCCCATGCCCGCCAGTCCGCAATGTTCTAGATTTCTTCGAGCGCCTTCGCTCACAGTAGTCTTCACTCGTCTGTTTCACGACCTCTCGTACATTCACACCACGAACGAACACTTCATCCACAGTCACACCGCATTTGACTTCGAGCCCGCAGTCATCTAGATGGCCTTCGCCAAAGACTGCTGACCGCTGGGCCGCGGCAGAATTTATGGTGTCGTAGGCTGTCATCCAGAAATTTCGCTGATTCCTGAGTTGCGCCGAGTATCCTAACCCCCAGAATATTGGATGTGGGTCAGAAACTGAGGGGAGGGTGAATAATCTCGGATGGCGGCCTTTTCGTGACATCACAATCATTAAAATATATACCAAAATCGTTCCAGAATAGCAATATTTTATCCCGAAATCACCTTTCTCAAATTAAAAATAAAATGAACATCTTCCACACAACTTATGAAATAAGCAAGGTGGGTTTCATGTTCTTCAATCTGCGAGAAAAAATTCCTCAAATCAGTAAGGCGGACTTAATGAAGGTACCAAGTCAAGCCCAGTGGAACAGAAAGGACAGCGGCCGGTCACATTTGTTTACATTATAGAATCTGTCTTGTAAGCATTATGGAACTACCGAAATATTAGTTTGCATTAATCATTCCAACCATCATGTTGGATTTTCATGACCTTGACACCAAGAAACTTTAAATAAAAAAACCACAATAAATGTATACAAAATTAGGGGGGAAATACATAATTGACCCGACTTCCATATTGAGGATCCGTGACGTTTATCTTGACCCCAGGTGAACTTGAACCACTCAAAATAAAGAAAAATGGCTAAAAGATGGCAAACAACTGTAATCAATATAAAAAACATATAACATTTTTAAAGAATTAAAAAAATAAAAATAAAAATGTAAGACTTAATGAATATAAAATTCGAAATTTTTGGGAAAATTTCGGAAAAATTAAGTTAATATTCAAAGACTTAGCCGTGAAAGGCCCATTGTTCGATTCTCGTAAAGATGGCAGAGAGCACATACTCCCGACATGGCGACCAGCAGACGACTGACTACCACCCCTATATTTCATTGTCTATTTAGTCGGCCCATCACCCAGCTATCCCTTCCAAAGATCCATGGGCTTATTTCACACCCGAACCTCAACCCCCTGTCACTTCTATAATTTACTTTATATAGCTCTACCCCCAGCACTACCAATAGGATGCGCTAATGATTTAATGAAGATGTCACATAATTCTCCTGTAGCTGGCTGTTGGCTAGGTGAAATCTCGACTTCTGCAGACAAATTATGTAGCCAAAGTCACGCCTTATCACAGCTCTACATCTGTTGTGGTGGTGACATATTGTTCTCTATTCGGTAATATTTTTAAGCATTTATTCTGGTAAGTTATATTACGTTCGACTCATTTAGTACAAACTCCGTGATATTATCAGTTGTGCTCGCAATTACTCATGTACACATACATTATCCCACCAAAGTAAAAAAATCTGCTCAAATTTCAAGTACCTCTTCTGATCAGCGAGTTATTGTAACATAGAGCCCAAGACGTAGTTTTTGATTAATGGCGTTCCTGCGCCCAGCGTTTAGACTTCGTTTTTGATGGAAACATCATTAACTCCAGCTGGATTGCCAAATTTGTTGACGATTCCATTCGCAAACCATTAGGGCTACGTCCTTGAAACTCGGAATGTATGTACATACTCAGCAAAAGCTCAGTCAAATCGACATAGCAGACTATGGCCTAGAAACTTGAACAGTTATAGTTAACCAATATTTTAGAATCATTGGCGAGCCATAAAGCCACCGAACTGAAACTTTAAGTACAATTTCAAACACCGACGTGCCACATTAAGCGAGAAGTCGTTTTATAGACATATGTTACATAATATATCGCTCATATAATTAATTTAAACCATCACTAAATCTGATTTACCATTCTCGATTCAAATTCAGTTCAGTAAAAATGTTTCAACATCTTTGCTCCTAACCCCAATCCCCATGACCAATATCACATTTACCGCAAATACACAAACCATACCAAAATACAAACTGTCAAAACAAACAAATCATACCATCCGATCATACCAGCCATACAGGTAACGACAGCCATACAAAAACTCCATACCAACCGACTGTATCTAAAACTCATAACAAACAACCATAGCCAACCATACCTGCCATACTAAACGGCGATAACAATGACTGTACCAGCCATACCGACCGACTATATTAAACAGGAACACCAAATGCCCATACCAACAAACCAGGTCACGCACAAGACTAACCAACCATACAGACTACCTATGGCAGCTGACCATACTAACTGCACATATTGTCAGATACGTGCAGTTCAAAATCAAAATAAAACAATAAGTAACAGATGTAACTAAAGAATCTACCCAAGTAGCAACAGCCATTTGGCTAACATGTGCAAATCTGCTTGTACACGAGCGGCCCACATACGGTTTCCATAATCAGTTAACAATAATTCAACCACTGTAATGCACCCGCAGATGCTTGTGCATCTTGACTGTTGTTTTGCAGTTGGCCACATCTGGGCCACTCGTCAAATAATACCCATGTAGCAAAATAAAATTTGCCCACAAGTGGCCCGCTTCTGCATAAACAACTGTACCTCAAACATATTAGCATCATCAGTGGGCCATGTGTGGCAGCAGTGACGAATTGGCTTTCTGCTTCTGGCCTGCCGTAAGTAAACCAAATGTCGTCAGCCAAGTGTTGGCAAGCCACTTGTGGCCCAGTTTTTGGACAATTGTGGCCCACGTAGAAGCAGCTTGCCATACATTTTTAAGGCCAGAAAATAATTATTTTTCACCTAAATAAAATTTATTTGTTTACCATATTAATATTAGTTATCTTCAGCATTATTTTAGAATTATTTAATTTATTTGTAAGAACCTGGAATCGAACTCACTTTCGTTCACAGTCTAGAATGCTAGCAACTATTCCACCATGTATTCATGTGAAATCTTTTAAGTAAATGTGAATACTTTCTACACATACAAGATACATTATTCACTTTATTATAGACAACAATTATTGTTAATTTCACAAGTCAATACTGAAGTTCGTGTGTTTTGTTTAAAAGACTAGTATTTTAGTATCAGGCTACCTTCAGATGGGACTTCAAATGCAAAATAACGAAAGTTTTACGTATTATGCGTGGCAGATTTCCAGTCTAAAAACTATTTATTCCTATTACTACCAATGTCACAATAATTTTACTTCAAATATGCATGAAATAAAAAGTCAAGTGAGATCACATATCCTATTTAATACTGCACAAAAAAATAGTCGGCATGCCATAAATGGCACATAAGCTTGCTGATAATGTTTCTTCAGTAATAAGGAACAGTTGGTATACCACAAAAGGGCCGTAAGTATGTTGCTATTATGTCCACAGCAGTAAGCAACAGTTGGCATGCCATACGGGGACCGTTAGCATGCTACCAATACATTTGCGGCAATAAGTAACAGTATTAGCATGCCACCAATACATCCGCTACAGTAAGTAACAGTTGGTATACCATGAGTTTCCCACACGTTTGCTGCTTGCATGTCCCCAGAAGTAAACAACAGTCGACAGCCGTCAATAGTCCATAAACATACTGCTAATATTTTCCCAGGAGTGAGTAACAGTTAGCATTTCTTTTAATATCTGCTTATGGCGCGTGTGTTTAAATTTAACCATCATTGTGAGAGAATCGTCCCATATTATGATAATTTAAAAAAATAGGTACTGTCACATTTGTTTATATGACCTTATTGTCAACTATATACGAAATGCTGATAGTCATAAATGCGAACGTTTGCAACCACTGCCAACAGTTGAACAACTGTTAACTACTTGTTGTTTGCTACTTGGGTACTTTGCTCTACATGGACGCAATTTAATTATGATTAAGTTCTTAAAAAGCTAAATTGTAAATGTGTATTGATATCTTGTTAACAGAGATATCATTAGAGGTGCAACCGGAATAATAGCGAGACCTTATCTGGGACTCAACCCCAAAACGCCTCTTACCAAAAGCTGACGTGCAATTAACTATGCAATGAAAGTAGGATACGGAGCATCAGCTTCGATTGTAATAACAAGTACGTGAGTCACTGAAACCATGTAAGTTTATGTGGCTTACCGTATTACTACTTGAGTGCATAATTTGGTGGAAATCGGATCCTGGTATCTGATACATGGCACAAAATATGTTTTCCCTCATTTATGTTCTATCGTACATGCAAATTATCTTGATCACCCACAAATTCGTGCTGGGGCTCCAAATGAAAAAGGGTTTCATATACAAATATTATAACTCGAAGGGGAAAATAATACTGCTGGGGAGTCAGTCTTATAGCAGTATTGATAAGGGAGATACGAGTACTAAAATCAGTTATTTAAATTCCACCATATATATGTATATATACATATACGTAAGAAGTTCAATAAAGCTTGCCAAGACGTATTTAAACATATAGCACAATATACACGTTCGTAACATGAACATACACAGAAAGTGGCATATGTACTGCCCATTCGTAGTACTATTCATATGGGTACTGCTAGAGGTAAAACATTCACATTAGGTGTTCAAAGTGGTGATCATTGGCAGCGGTAGAAAAATTCAGTTTCTAGATGAATGGCAACATTAATCCTCCAATGTTGCCAGCTGAAGAGTATTACAAGCACACACAATACGTTTCTGCGTGCTTTGTGAAGTTGTTGAACTATCTCGATAGATAGTGCCTTTTAGGTAACCCCAAGGGAAACTGTCCGTGGTTAAGGTCAGGAGACTGAGTAGGCCACTAAACTGGTCCTCTATGACCAATCTACCTACCAGGATAGTTTCGGTCCAGAACATGACGTGCATACACGACAGTATGTGCAGGGCATCCATTGTACTGCTACCACATTATCATTCGGTTCCGTAGAGACATCTCCTCCAGAAGAGCCAATTCGGTTATCATTCACGAAATGAGGCCCTATAACCTTATTGCCAACGATCCCACACCATACGTTAACTCTCCATTGACGCTGGTGGTCCACCTGTCGAAGCCATCGTCGGTTCTCGACAGCCCAATAATGCATGTTCATCGTATTCACTTTGCCTGAACTGGAGAACGACGATTCATCAGTAAACGAACATCTGGAAAAAGTTCGGGTTGATGATAATTTGATGCTGGGCCCTTTTGACAGAACTCTGCACGATTATGGAAATCATTCCTGTGCAATTCTTGGTGGAAGTGTACATGATAGGGATGGAACTATGACGCTTAAAAATGTGATTTGCACTCGTTTTCGGAATGTCCATTTCGGCTTCAAGTTGGCGTGTGCTGACGTGTGGAATAACTGCTACAGCAGAAAGAACAGCAACCTCAGCAACTTCTTTGTGTGAGTTCTACGACGATTGCGTTGCTGTGCGTTCAAATTGCCCACTACACAAAGTTTCACAACGAGACGGGAAAACATCCGTCTTGAAGATGGGGTCTTGTCAGGGTATCACTCTCTGTAGAATTGCTCCACCAAACTAGCATTACCACGACCTTCAAAAGAAAGAATCACGGTTGAGCAAACCAAGCTATTGGTAATTGTAATAAAGAGAGCAGTGTGTGTGTTTCATTGCAACTCACTTGAACGTACTACACTGTACTGCAAATACGAACAGATTCATCTGCTAACGTACATTCTTCATATATGATCAGCGTTTCTACATTCTCGTTGTTGGAGTACATCTCCGTTACAACTCTCACCTTGCTGTGTACTGTATTTGACTGCACACGGGTGACCGATTGTGTGGTCGTCACGTCGTGTGTGTTATTTTTATTTTTTTTATTTCCTCTAAGCACTGCCTCTGTGGAACGAGGTACGCAACTCTGGGTACCTGTACTGCTTACATCACATCTGCATCATATTCAGAGCGTCAACGCAAGGCATCACATAATGGATATTCATGAACCTTATGAGTCCCAATGCCTGTGGCGGTTTTTTTAACGATCTCTTTATTAGACGGGTACATTGTGATATATTTTTGAATATGTCGTGACGGGCTTCGTTTAACTTTTGACAAATATATACATGGTGCCATTTGAAGACTGCTGTCAGTACTCGTATTTCACTTGTACATAATGCTATAAGGCTTGCTCCCCAGCAGTATTATTTTCTCTTCCAGTTATACAGTTCTTGTGTGAAGAGCTTTTACATTTGGAGCCCCGGTACGGAGTTATTGTAGGTGGTCAAGATATATGGGATATCCTGTGCATGGCAAACTTGTCTAAATTATTTATACGGCAACAATTTTGTAAATATAACCAGACACACTTAAAAATTGTAATTTACGTGGCCTGCTATAGCAATACTTGTGTGCGAAACTTGGTGGGGAACAGTTGACCAGTGGCATTAAGCTCAATGTTTTCATGTGGTGTTATCTTCATCAATAGAGGACAAAACAGTTCCATATTGACACATTCTATGTCTGTCATAGATTCTGTTACATATTAAGTTTGGTTGAAATTGATGTGGTCCATTCGACGAAAACATTTACACGTCTGTTGCTTTAACAAATTGTAATTACCTCCGCAAGTCATACCAATTTAGATGGACTACAATAGCATAACTTGTTGCCTGGATTTGGTGGTTATCAGTTCATTTTTTCTCGAGAAAGGACCCAAAAGCTTAATGTTTTATGTGGTACTATCTTCCAAAATGACGGATTAATAAGTTATGTATTGGGACTAGCGCATCTGAAGCTTGCATAGATACGGTCACCATTCAAAGTTAATTTAAAACTGATTACATTGTATCGTATATATATATATATATATAACATATTGAACTCAAAATGTATATGGTCGCTATTTTAAAATAAGTGTCTGGCCACTTTAAACATGTCAGTTTACATGGCATGCTGCAGTGTTGCTTGTTAGCCAAATTTGACCTGTATCGGTTGATTCTTTCCCGAGATATGACAAAACTGGATTTATTTATGTTGTACTATTAAACAAAATGGTGGTCAAAAAAGGCTATGGATAAACTCGTTTGATGATTGTAATGCAACGGCTAGCATATAAAGTTATTTAGAAATTGGTTTTATGGTTACATTCATATGGCATAGTAAACTAAAATATTTTTACTAACACCGTTTTAAAAACAAGTGCTCGGCCAACTTAAACACGTTAGTTTACATGACCTACTATTGCAGTATTACCAGCTACTTTCATGATAAAAAGTTTAATTGAAATTGGTCAAATAGTAGGCCTATCGTAGATATAACAAATTAACATAACATTTTATATGGCCGCCATTTTCGAAATACGTACGTGACTATTTTAAATTGCTTATAATAACATGGTCAAAATTAGCGTAACTTCTACTCCAAGTTTGGCAGAAATTGGTTTAGTAAGCTCCCGAGATATAATGTAATAGCCGAATTATTTCATGTTACACTATCTTACGAAATTGCAGATCAATAATACTATCGCCTTCTAAATTCAAATCATACATCATGCACTGTAAATGTATCACATTCGGTTTCAATCGGTTATACAGTTTCCTAGATAAAAGATAATAGCTTACTATTTAAAATTACAGCCGTTTTGAAAATAAGTACCCAACTGATCGAAAACCTCTAAAAGTCAGATTTACTTACTGAATCCTACATGTAGACTGATTTAGGTAGAATTCAGTTCGCAAACTTAAAAGTTATAAAAAAAAAAGGAGGTGAGGGGGGAGGATTGTACATCCCAGACAGATGTTCAGTTGATTGCATTAGCCTAACTTTCCTTCGAAAAGTAAGTTAAAACTAGAGATAACTTATGAGCTTGCTTACCTGTACATGGATGCAAATAATTCTCATGAAGTTCTTAAAAGGTTCAATGATAGGTGGGTCAATATCCCACCAGTCCACAATATGCTAGAGTTCTCCGAGTGCTCTCATGCACAGTATGTTTCACTCGTCGGGTCTCACGCCCTCTCATTCATTCACACCACGCACAAACACATCTCCCCGTCGTCGTCCACATTTGACTTCGCACTCCGCACTTACCCAGATGGCATCCGCCAAAGACTGCAGCAGTCCAGCTGTGGCTTATACATGGGGTCTTGGGCCATCATCAAGAAATTTCGCTACATCCCGCGATGCGCCGAGGGTCCTAATTCCGAGAATATTCTTGCGCCTCCTCTACATTTGTCGGCTGCTCCAGCAGGAAAGTAGGAGGAGGGGTTGTGACGCCAGCCAGGTCTCGCCGCTGTCAAGAATTCCCCGACCGTCCCGCGGGGGGGGGGGGCTTGGGGGGAGCCGGTGAGCCCGTCCGCGGGGGAGGGAAGGGGGAAGAGGGTCACCCCACACAGAGCCGAACCGCGCACATAACAGTATTCAGAGCTAAAGGCTGTTCACTGTAAAGTGAGCACTTTAGAAATGCACCTTAGGAGGGGTCACTGGCCATGCATGCATTTATTTAAATGGGCGCACTGGGTGACATTCGCCCAGTAAAGTTGGTAACGATGGATGAAGATAGTTCCATATGTTAAGGTCGAATAAAAGGTGTTCACTTTCCTAATAATTTCACAGTTTCATTTGACCGACGCATGAATAAAGTGATGAGGTCAATGCCAGTGATAATTCTACATAAGGCGTAAGAATACACAACTTGTATACAAGTAGATATTAAGCAGGGCTTTCAAAAGTGCTCATTTTACCGTGAACAACCTATAACAGGACTGCATAAACTAACCTAGTGTAGCATTCTTACAATTAGAAAAAAATCCTGAAGCACACTAACTACGATGCTAGTTGAACGAGTGTTTTTGCAATTTATACTAACTCAGAATAGGCGGCAGTTTTCAGAAGCGCATGCTCAGTAGCTTTCCAAAGACGCCCATATTATTCGCAAGGGGTAGGAATTTTTGATCAGATTCACTAGAATCTCGCTGGCCAACACAACAGTTCATACTCGCTCGTGATACGTAACAGTGCGGTGCGTGATGTTAGTAATCACCGCCCAAGCAAGAGTGCAAACATTACATTGTCGGTAAGGTTGTTACTTCAATTAATCAATGTCAGACATTTTGAAGTAAAGGCTGTCCACGATAAAGTCAGCACTTTTGAAATCAACCTAAGAAAAAATCCACTGCTACTAATGTCATATATTTTAACGAGCGCACAGTGTGTTGATAATGGTGGAGGGAAAGTAGTTCCATATCTTAACGTCAAATAGAACGTGTTAGGTAACTATTTGTAATAACTTAAGTTATTTCTTTCTCTTCCTGTTATTTTTAGTACTTCGAAGTGTAAAAAGAGCAGAATTGAGAAGTGTTTTTTTTTTGTCATAACTTCTCAGTTTTACCTGACCGACTAATAAATAAAGTGATGAAGCCCATGCCAATGTTAATTTTACATATGGCGGAGAAATACACAACGGTCGTACAAGTAGATCTTAAGCAGGGCTTTCAAAAGTGCTCACTTTATTGTGAATAGCCTTTAACGTTATTGTTATCTTTTGGCGTATGTTCCTATTTGCATACACTTGGTGAGTTGAGATTTCTATTTTTGTAGTTGTTTAAAATAACGGAGTGAGTGAGTAAAGAGATTTCGGCCGCTCTTAACATTAAGGTCTTGAGCGCTGTTGAGGGTGAAGCGAGGTGAGTATGTAGGAACTCCAGAAGGAAGGGTGGGGGTACCTGGACCTCGTCCGGCATGATTCTGACATGCGAAAATGCCGGAGAGGCCCCGCCGGGAATCGAGCCTGGTTCACCTAGGTGGAAGGCGAGTAGTCTAACCATCCCTTAAAATAATGAAAAAAGGCACAGTCTTTTGCAAATACAATAGTACTCTGAAGTAGTAGGATTTGGGGGAATTGGGGACAAGGACGTGGGTCACAGGAGCTCAGGAGCCGGGGATCGCCATGTTGTTATGTCACCCGACCGGCATTTTAGATGTCATTGACCTTTACACCTGACCAATATGACCTTTGACCTTGACCTTACTCCGAGGACCTCTGGCCCAAAAATACCCCAAAAAACCCTTAAAAAACTAAATATTGCTCAAAAAATTTCAAAAACTTTTTAACGATTCTAAAGAAAAAACCGAAAAAATCTAAAATTAAAATTATTAGAAATGAATTAAAATTATTAAAAAATCATTAAATGCATCCTCAGAAATGACCCATTTTTCCCGAAGCAGGCGAAGGGGACTTGTGACCTAGGTGACGGATCAGTTACTCTGAGCCAGAAGAGCAGGACCTGTGACCTTTAACCTTGACCTTTGACATTGAAAATGAAAAACATAAATATTTTAAAACAACATTTACAAAAAATTCCAAAAATCCCCAAAAAATATTATTAAAAATTATAATAAAATTATTATAAAACATTACTAAAATATTATTTTAAACAACTTAAATTTCCGGAGGTTCTCCCACCACCCCTCACACAACAAATAAGTCGGTTAACCTCCACCCTCTCATCCATACCCAGTAAGACATCTTGGTATGCAACCGCCATCTTGGTAGGCGACCACAATCTTGGTAAGCGACCGCCATATTGGCAGGTGACCGTCATTTTGGTAGACGAGCACGATCTTGGTAGATATTACTTCCCACCATCTTGGAAACCAATGCTCATTAGCAAAATACTCTTAACTCATGGACTTGACCTTGACCCCATGACCTTGAATACAAAAACTAGAGAAAATATACATAATAGTCGGCAAGAATAATACATTACCGACTACTACCGTCATAATAGATGCAGACTAACTCTAACTTGACTCGGTGACCTTGAATGATCTTGAAAATAAAAACTAGAGAAAAATTACATAAAAGTCAGCAAGCATAATACATAACAGACCGCTACTACCATATTAAATGCAAACTACCTCGACACTTTAAAATAAATTTGTATATCCAGGTTCCTCGGTATATCTCATCGCCTCCTGGGTAAACTGTAGTTATACTTTGCAATAAAAGTGCCCAGAACTACAGCAAGATCCCATAACGTGGGAGCGGATATAGTACCCACACCCGCAACTTTTTTTTACTAGCTATGCATGAAGCTAATGGCTATGATGTTTTTCCACAGGTTGATTTCCATAAGTCCGTTCCAGTCGTGAATTGACTAAGATAGTTAAATAGGCGTAAATTTGTACAGGTATATAAATACGAAAATATAAAATAATTTTCAATTTATTTTATTCATAATTATGCACAGGTGTACGCAAATAAGAATCTATATACAAAATTATTTTCAATTTTAACTCTAAAGGTATTGGTATGTAAGTATGTAAATATATTTTCAATTTACTTTATATATAGATATAGATATATAAGTATGTAAACATAAAATTATTTTTAATTTGATTTTTATATATAGTTATGTACACTTCTCGTCACAAAAAATGAGCGATCTCAAGTCCCCTTCGGGTATGTTCGGCAGGCTGCCCCCTCCAAAGTCACAGGCACGGGCCGCGGAGTGGGCGTGGCTAAGAACTGCAGCAACACATGGCTTTGGAGGAAAAAATGACACAAAACTCGAATAATAGTTCTGTGAGCTCAGTTTTGTCCGAATATATTCCAACACATTATACGTAATGCAGTTAAAGTAAATTAGCGGCGAAATCTTCGGAATTATGAACTAGCCTGTATCATATCTGAGAAACAAATAGTAAATTATAAATTTGAACATACCACACTGGACCACTGGAAAAAATTTCTTCCAAATCATGCATAATTGCAAATATGAAAGGAGGTGTTACGTTATAATTCCCCTTGCCAACACACAGATCTTTGAAAACATAAAGTGATAATCACTAAAAACATTAAATAATACATAACATGGAATAATGTTTTCATATGTACGATAATTAGAGACCATGATATGTCTGGAAATGAATGGCTTATAGTCTAGACTTCACAGTCCAATGAATACCCGATCAACTACTGTATATAAACTGTTCGTTTCTCCAGTAAGTGGCCAATATTATTATAAAACATACAACACGTGATCCCTAAACGTCTTTCTTTGCCAGTTTCGTATTTACTTCGCACATTCCTGAGTGAGCCTTGTAAACCAATTTTAGGTCTATAAGTGTGTAAATTTCAATAAAGATTTCGTATCGTATTAAGTCGTAACTCAGTTTTTATTTTCACTTATACCCGAACTGAAGTTAAAATAAAATTGCTTGCATGTTTCATGTGTATGTTATAGCACCATTACGAAAAGATTTTAAGAGCTCACTTTGGTGCGAACAGTCTATAGTACTGTTACATCTAAGCACGACAGTTCAACTCGAAGTGTTTTGCATGATGTGGTTTCTAATCGAAGTGCCTCCATTGATGATTCGTGCTAGTGATGGCAAGTAACCCAATTTGAACTACTTGGTGGCTGGCAGACACCACACCGACCATGCACCTAACTGATTGGTGGATACATGTGTAAATGTGCTTTCTGGTAATTGGCCTCTCAGTGTTTCGCGCCATGTTATGCGAATGCTAGCTATTGTGGCGTACACGACTAACATTTGTTTGACAATATTTCATATTGTGATCACAAACATGATTAGCCAACATGCTATATATGTATATATATAATAAATATCGTTGTCAGTCACAAAACTACAAAATAAGCAAAATATATACCAATTTGATACTTGCGTTATCTTGGACCGTCTTACTAAATGAATATTTCTTTAAGAACTACCTTCCTTGCGGGATAAGGTATTGCAGTTTCTAAGTTTGAGTCCAAATTGTTTGACCAAAAACCGAAAATTTAACCGGTGGAAGACCGTATTCAGTGCCTGTACGAAATAGGTACACAAATAGAGATAGAGAATTTCATTTTCTTTATAATACATCTACCAACATCTGACTTTGACGTCCCCACACTTTGACCTCATACCTTACAAAATCGTAGAGGTTATAGTGACATAAAAGGTTGGGAGAGTGAAGGTACGTTTTAAATATTAGTAATATGACATGCAGTCAAATGAAAAGTTACTGATCCAGAGTTCCAAAATGTCGTACGGGAAGGTCCATCCTGATCCACTCAAGTTCTATTTCGCAGTGGTTGTTTAAAAATATTGAATCATTTACCACCAACCTGTTCTACTTTCTAACCCTTTCTTCTCCGTTTATTAGGTTTGGTAGTGCAAGTCAGAAAATGAATAAATTCACTATAAAAATTTAATGTGTACAATAGTGAGTAGTATATAAAAATTACTTTGGCGTAAAGGGATGGGGGATAGGAGCGGAGGAACCGCCCGCCATAATGTTGGAATATCCCTTTTTTCCCTAAAAATTTCCATGTTTTCCTCAAAATAATCTAAATGTCCCTAAGATGTTCAGTACAAACGTCCCTATTCCCCTAAAAAATGCCCATTTTCCCAGGCAGATCAGTGACCCTGGGTAGAGCAGTGAGACGGATCAGCGACCCAGGGTCAAGGACCAACGACCCCGGTGACCGGGATCAGAGACCCTAGGGGCAGGAGAGCAGGACCAGGACCTTTGCCCTTGATCTTTGACATTTAGCCCAAAAAATCCAAAAAAGTAAAACAATTCGACAAAAAAAAAAATTTAATCCCAAAATGTATATCATTAAAAGAACTAAAAAATTATTTCAAAAATATTTAAAAACGTACTTTAAAAATTGTGGAAAATCCATCATCAACAATTTATTAAAAATTATTTATAAAAATTTAAAAAATTCGCTAAGAAATGTTTTATTAAAAGTATTCAAAATCATTTTTAAAATATATAAAATATTATTATTAAAAATAATTAAATAATTATTAAAATAGTTAAAAAAATTTATTAAAAATTAACTTTCCATAGGTCACCCCTCACCCATACACATCCACCATCTTGGTAGGTGCAAGGGGTGACTATCATGATAGGTGGCCACCATGTTGGTACGGACCGCCAACTTGGTAGGCAGCCACCATCTTGGTAGGCGACCACCATATAGGTAGGCGACTGCCATCGTGGTAGATATCACCTGTCCGCCATATTGGATGCAGGTAACCATGACCTCAAACCCATGACCTTGAATGACTTTGAAAACCACAACACGAGAAAAAATACAAAAAAGTCAACAAGCATATTACATTCCTAACTACCATGAGCATATTAGATGTAGGTGAAATTAACCTTGACCTAATGACTTTAAATGACAATGAAAAAAAAACGCGAGAAAAATACATAAAAGTCAACAAAAATATTACATTACTAACAACTACCACCTATTACATGCTGGTGACCAGAACTGTAGCCCCATCACGTTGAATGTCTTTAAAAGGAAAAACTAGAGAAAAGGAACAATAAAGTCAGCAAGCATATTACTTTACAAACTACAACTATCGTTTTAGATACAGACAACCCTGAACTTGGTACCATAAACGTGAATGAATTTGAAAACTAAATTCGAGAAAAAATGCATTCTTTAGAATTCTTGTATGTAAATTTGTATGCCCTTTTCAATCCACTGAAGTTATCACTGCCAAATTTATGTCTTAGTTGCAACTTGTGACCTCGAACAAGGCGATTTGGCCATTATGCATTATGTCTTCTGGTAGGCACATTGGCCTGCAATTTTTATATGGTGAATTTATAGCTGCCATATTCATATTTATCACTCGTGATGTCGAACAAGGCGATATATATGGACTACCATACCACAAGCCTTCAATATTTTTGGATAAACCTGTTACTGATGCCAGAATTGTTGGCAGCCCTATCACCTACTTTGTTGATCGGTATGTCTTAATACTCATGCCTATTTAGCCTCGCGGTCATAACGCCTACTCCTACTTTTTTACTTCTTTCATTTCTCATCTATAAATAGCCTTCTTATATATTCCTAAATATTCACTGACATCTAATAACAACTAAATCTGCAGTTAAACTGCATGTGATAGAGTAATGTTTCTAGATCAGATGCTACAAAGCCAGAGCCGCGTACGTAGTTGTTCCACCTCTCCCCAACAAACCCCCGCACCCACGTTCAGACAAGTGCCACAACGTCTGGCGCAGACAGTAGCGTGCTTCTTGAACGCTGACCCGGACCTGGTCGAGCGAGCGTATACATGTCTGCTCCGTAACTAGGTCAAACAATCCTATAGGTCATTTGGAAAACTTTCTGTCATTGTCGTACAAATATCCCTGCAACTGGGCGTGCAGTGTCGTCTAATTTCGAAATATTTTCCGCGCCTAAATATTAGAGATAATTTACCTGCATTATGTTCAGTTCATGACAGAGCAAAGTCATGTTTTCGGCTACTCTTTTAAACTGGTTTCTTCAACTACATTGTTTTTATTCATTTTAATAAAATATTCTTTAAAGTTAGCGCTTTTAGGCATACATAACCGTTTAAAGAGTAGCGCTAATATTAACATACGTAAAAACACTTGGCTTTAACATGTTAGAACAAATTTGTAGTTACGACGTCATTGCGTATGCAAGACATAACAACTATAATCGGATAGTGAACGTTAAGCATTCCTGGGCTCGTGGTGGTGTAGTGGTTAGACAATCTCCTCCCACCATGGAAAACCGGGTTCGATTTCCGACGAGGTCACCTCCGGATTTTCGCATGTGGGAATCGTGCAGGACGATGCAGCTGGTCGGTGGGTTTTCTCACTGATCTACCATTTCCCCCACTTTTGCATTCCAGCGCTGCTCCATACTCATCTCACTTTACCCTCAAGGGCTTTCAAGACCTCGGTATTAAGAGCCGCCCAAATCTCTTCACTCGCTCATTAAGCATTCCTCCTACGAGGACGTATTTTGTCCAGAAGGGTCAGACGCTGAGGACGACCCAGGCACGCGCATCACATGCACCATCGTCTCTATGTGCAAGGTACTGAACAAGTGTGCAGGTTTTCTTTCAAAACGTACGTCTGAGGCAACTTTAAAATTAAGTCAATTTCATAAAATGTTTGCTACATTTTCTTATTACCAAACAATAAAGTAAATATATATTTAGATTTTAGTTTGTCGTCGTGCATTTACGTCATCGATTGGCGTGATCGGTGTGAATGTGAACTGAACCAGACTTTAGTGTGAAATCATCCAACGGAAACATTGGAGTGAGTGAAGAGATTTTGGCGGCTCTTAACAGCGAGATCTTGAAAGCCGATGAGGGTTATTGAGGCGAGTATGGAGTGGTGCCGGAATGATGGGGCGGGGGAAACGGGAGGTCCCCAAGAAAACCCGCAGCCAACGACATCGACCGCCACGATTCCCACTTGCGACAATCCGGTGACCCGGCCGGGGATTGAAACAGGTTCGCCTTGGTGGGAGGCAGGGAAACATTTGAAAATGTTTTTAGTAACGAGTACAGATAATCGTGCCACAGGGTCACGATGTCTGGCGCGAGCAGTAGTGCGAGCTGCAAGCAGTGGCAACCGCACACATCCAGGCGGACTATGAAGCAGTTGAATGGGGAAACAACCTGACTGCCTGTTCGTTTTGTCTCGGCACTAGGCACGCCTTGTTAAACAAATGTCTACTTGGCTTATTTATTCAAACAAATTACCGCTTACGAAATAAAATTGACTTCATTTTTTGTTCGGGAAAAAATATCTTTGGAAATCAAAGTTAGGATGCAAACATGTTGAGATTGTTTTTAATAATGTATTATTCCTAGTTACATTTATCGATTAGATGAACAAAAACCTAGTTTGACTAAATGTAATACACTGCAAATACATTATATTATTTTCTATATAGTTTCTCATGACATATGTTTTCTCTTTTGCATATTTGTCATTTGTTTTTATTGGTCACCAAATATTTAATTGTAGGGCTGGAAGTATTAACACTGACAAGGGAACTGGAGTCTCTGTGTTACAGACCACAAGATTAAGTGAAGCTGAGTATTTGCATGTTGCATAAGAAAAAAAGTTTCCCACAAAGACTCATGGTTCTGAACATAATCATAATTTTGTCGGCAAGTTGAAACATGATAAGGTAATCTGAAGGCACGTACAGAACCCGTATTTCACGTCATATCTAAGTGGCATCTGCAAATTAATCTATGATACATGATAGGGCAATCTGAAGTCACGTACAGAACCCGTATTTCACGTCATATCTAAGTGGCATCTGCAAATTAATATATGATATTCGTTGGTCACAAAATTAACATTAACTGATAACAGAGATGAAAAATGTATGTAATTATTTAAACTATCAATGTTGATGTGGAATACTGTATGTAGGTGAAACACAGCTGTAAGTTAAAAACAGTGACATGAGAGAGACATGAGCGGCTGTTAACAACTAAGATCTTCAGAGCTGATAGTGACGAAGAGAGGTGCAGATGGAGCAGCGACAGAAAACTGAGTATCGAGAGTACCCTGACACTACCCATTGGCCAACAGCAACGCCCGTCACGTTTCCTACACATGAAAATCCAGATGTGACCCCTGTTTATCGTGGTGCGAGGCGAGTAGTCTGACAGTTACAACACCACAGTTCCTACAAGCGATTATAAACTTTAAAAATACACATCCCTTATTTGGCCAGCTGCTATTCCCAGAGGAGTAACCTTTCCTATCCTACTGTAAAAGCGACAAGAGAAACGTGAGACTCCATATTAAAGTAATTTAACTTGTATTTCAGTACTTTGTTAAGTCAGGAAGAAAGTAAAATAATCTTGCTTCCTTGAATACCTCTATGTCAAATGTTGTAATGTCATTTTATGTCAAATGTTTGAACGCAGATAGTGCAAGCTGACCTGGTTGGAATTTTGGGCTGACATGCATGTTAAAAATGTTTTAAGTTCACTTAGAGAGCACGAAAGCGTGACAATGGTCTTGGGATTGTTTGTATAGCCATGGAGGTTGTTTCAGGTTGGAAATACATGCAGCAGCGAAACAAACCCTGCAGCTCATATCATTGTTTGGGCTACAGTATCGTAGAAGGCCACAGCCAGCTCCTTCAAACCCCACTCTCCAGTTTCCTAGAGGGCTGTGCTTTGTAAAAGTTATCGTGTAAAGCGAAGAAAATATGCACATTTTATATGAGTAATTGAACTAGCGTAGACATTTTTTAAATCTGGCACTTGAACTTGTCAACGCTGCCAGAAAACAAGCGAAATGCCCTCGAGACTCTCAGTTCTGCAATGCATTTAATTGCAAACTGGCTACATATAGCTGTGCCTCTATTACTCTATCATGCTACAGCATTAAAGGGCTCGATGCTTTAATACACCGCTGGTCACTAAACTTGCAATACCATGAAGATCATGAGGCATCACAACCGGATATATTGGACAAGAATAGCCATCATACACGGGTGACATGTTTATACTTGCAGCCTGATACTACGTATGGATTGTAGGAAATCAGTACTTTGTGCCCCAATTCCCACCGCTCTCAGACAGAATTAACCGCCGCTACACACAAGTGGCTTCGATGTGTGGCCAAAGTTCATCCGATGTAGTGGCGGGAATCCTGTCACAACCCAGTCATTGGTTGACCATGGACCACACGTTTTCGATTAACAAGAGATCCGGTGAACACGCAGGCCAGGAAAGCAGTGTTACATGTTGGTCATCCAGCAGCCGTAGGACGATGTGTGCCACATGAGATCGCGCGCTGTCCTATTCGCACATGTCCCCAAGTTGGCCCTGTGGTAAGGGGACGACAACAGGTTCCAACACCTCCGAAATGTAACGGTTGCTGGTCAGCGTACCAGCGATGTGGACTAGGCACGAGCGGGACTGGAATACAGTGTCACCTGTGTCATTATTCCAGGTGCCAGGTCGGTATGACTATGCATTATGTAGGACTCGATCAGGCGTGCACCATGCTGCTACGAGAGCTTAATGCGACCATAGTCATGCTACAGGTAGAAGCGGAACTCGCTGGTGAAGACTACGGCAAGTTATTCGTCAGTCCATGTCCGACGTTTCACGCACCATTGCAGCCGCAGGCACCTGCAGTATGTGAGCATTCAGTGGCAGCCGCAGTAATGTGCGCCTGGACATAAGTCGTCAATGCTCTAGACGGCGACAACTGTGCGTGAGAACACAGATTTGATGTACCAGACACCTGACATCCCGAGCGAGAGTGCTTGATGTGACGGTATGGTCTGTAATTCCCATGCGTTCCAGATGTCTGCCCTGGCGTTTGTTGGTGTGACAGGGCCGTTATGGTTTCCTGCACATCGCTCAGCCCGTCCCTCCTCGACCACTGATCTCATATCTGCTTAGCTGTAGTTACATCTCTTCCAATCCGAGGACCAATATCGCATTAGTATAAACCACAATCTTGATAGGTTAAGATTCTTCCGCAGTCAAAAGCGGAAACATGTTTGTGAGATCGTCGTGTTCTCCGAACCTACGGACTAATTCGTGTGTGCACGCAAACAGCGGCGAAACATACAGCCACTACATAGGAGTTGCTCTCCTACCTACACTTGTATACTGCTTCACAGCGTGGTGCCACTCGACGAACAACTAATTACACCATTGATCTACCCTATGCTACGCAGTCTCCCAATGTCGGATCAATACGTTGCGTTCTTCGAGATGATTTTCGAAAGGCCAGCAGTGTACTAAGCGTTTTGTGTACTTACTGATTACCTTTGTGGTGTTCCAGTAAGTATAATTATTTGGGGAAACCTGCGCAAGGGGTAAGGGGATCGTATCAGCAGAGATGTTCATGCTCTGCCATTCTGGTTGCCTGGCTTCCATTTTTGATGTAGCTGACCTCGATCTTGACCATTAAACTTGACGAAGACCTTTGACATCGACCCCGGTGAACATTGACTTTGAAAACCCAGAAATTACAAAATATTTCATAAACATCTAAAACAATATTAATCATTTTAAAAAAATCGGAAATATATATAAAAACATGTAATATATTACTTCTACCTTTATTTATTTTAGAACTATTTAAAACATTACTTCAAAATAATTCAAACGCATTTCCGGAAGTCCACAAGCACCACGCTCAGCAGACGACTGACCTCCTCCTCCCCCACACACCGTGCGAGGTGGCACAGTAGAAACGCACTGGACTCGTATTCGGAAGGACAAGGTTCCGATTCCCGGTCCGGCCATCCTGATTTCGGTTTTCCATGGTTTACCCAAATCACTCCATGCGAATTCTGGGATCGTTCCGTAACAAAGGCCATGGCCGACTCCTTCCTCAATTCTTCCTGTGCAATTTTCTCCGTCTCTAATGACCTCGCTGTCGACGATACGTTTAGCCAACTACCTACCTAGCTACCGCCCCCAGACTCCTCACCTATACCCATTCAGTCGTATGCGGTCATCTTGGTTTTTCGTTTGTCTTTGTTTATACATTGCTGAAGGGTGCCATCTTGGATTTTTATCTGTATTATGTTTATAAATTGCTGGATGCCACGATATTGGATTTTATATGTTTATATATACATCACCTATACGGTGCTAGTGTATAAATGATCGATTTAGCCACCAGGTGGCGGCCATAATTAACTGTGTTTTAAAAGTGTAGGTGGTGGTGATGGCGCCCTCCGTATTGGATTCTATTTTCAATGTTTAGGTAGTGCCATGTTCTCGGTTAAGCCGCCAGGTGAGCGATGGCACAGGTTCCCTCCATCGCCACCCACATTTTTCATTGCAAATTACTTAGCTTCATTCAACCCCCACCACCACCACCACCCTTGGATCCCATTGGCTAATTAATCGTGTGTTTTCGGAAACGTTCGTTCCGATCAATCAGTGGTAATTCAGCGCGGACTATTGTTTTCCCCTTAAAAAAAACAAATCTAATTCCATATGAAAATATTCCCAACATATTAAAGGTGTCCCTAATCAGATACTATTCTGTGTATATAATTGGAATATGCCAAGAACCGGCTATTCACAATCCATGCCCCATCGGAACGAACGTCTTTGACATTAACAAGCAGCGCTTGCAAATGCATATCGGCATGAGAGGGCGGTCCGTACGTAGAGTCCTTTTCACACAATGACAACCAATTGGGAAGACTGGTGGTGGCCTGTCTTGGTGCTGCGTTGTTCAGTAAAACGTCCATGTTGGACATCGACCAATCGCGAAGCGTGGTGGAAGCCTGTTGTAGTTCTGGGCACTTTTATTTCAAAGTATAACAGCAGTTTACCCAGGAGGCGATGAAATATACCGAGGGACCTAGATATATAAATTTCTTTTAAAGCGAGATTATTAAATAAAATGTTCACATTTCAGCTTTTGGAGATAGGACAATATGATTTTATTTTAAAATACAAGGAATTGTTTTTAACTTGCGACCAACACACACACACACACACACACACACACACACACACACACACACACACACACACCGCACTTAGCACCAAAATCAAAATCAGCACGGATCTTAGCACCACAGCACCGCAGTTTAGCACCGTAGTACCCAAGATAGCACCGCAGTTAGTTCCACACCACTGCATTCAGCACCGCAACCAGCGGTCATTATGAGTCAATAAGTCAATGGGTCGTGTTTCAGTCTTGTGAGGGATCTGTCTGACGACAGGAGTCAGTTGTCTACTTTAAGTGTGACAATGATTTATAGGTGAGCAAAGGACTTGTCTGGAAGATGCGGTTGAAGATGTATCTGCATGGTATTGTGATCAAGGAACTAGCATCTAAAGCCTGTCCACCTGGCTGTGTGTTGTTTCAATGCCTTTACGCTATTTATCAGCTGCAATCACTTCGCAACTTGGTGACTGGCTGGTCGGTGTCCGAACAATCTGTTAAAGGTGTAATACGATTGGTTCAAAGTCAATATGGCGTCATAGGGCTTGCATACTTGTATATAACAAGCAGTAGGGAGGTTGGCTGAGAGGCTTAGTTTGACAATGGCTGCTGTGAAAGATACGTCGTCTCGGCTAGCTTCTGCCTCTTCGCATAGATTTTTCTCGAGTTTTTGTTTTCAAAATCATTCAAGGTCATGGTGTCAAGGTCAAAGTAGTCTACTTCTTATATAGTGGTTGTAGTTTGTAATGTATTTTGCTTGCTGACTTTTATATATTTTTTCTTTAATTGTTGTTTTAAAGGTCATTCAAGAGCCACGGAGTAAAGGTCGTCATGAGTCAAGGGTCAATGGCTAATGTACACTGTCTTCCAAGACGGTGGACAAGTGTTATCTGCCAAGATAGTGGTCACCTACCAAAATGACGGTCACCTACCAAGATGGCGGTCACCTACCAAGATGGTGGTCGCCAATATGGCAGTCGTCTACCAAGATGACTGCCTGGGTATGGGCGAATGGGTGGGGGCTAGCCGACTGATTTGTTGGGTGAGGGGAGGTGGGAGAACCTTAGGAAATTTATTTTTTTAATAATGTTTTAATAATGTTTAATAATAATTTTTAAATAATGTTGAATTATAATTTTTTTGGGGATTTTTGAAATGTTTGTGAACTTAATATTTTTTTTATTTTTTATTTTTATAGTTAAATGTCAAGGTCAAAGGTTATAGGTCCTGATCTTCTGGCTAGGAGTCACTGATCCCAATCACCTGGTTTCTGGCCCATTTGTTGGATTTTTTTATATTTTTTTTGGAAATTTTTTGTATTTTTTTTTTTTTTTTTTGGGATTTTTCGAGAATTTTACGGAATTTTTAAAGTTTTCATTTTTGGTGTCAAAGATCCTCGGGTCAAGGCCAAGGTCAAAGGTCATATGGCTCAGGGGTGAAAGGTCAATTACATCCAATATGGCGGTGGGGTGATGTAACAACATGGCGATCCCCGGCTCCTGCGCCCCACACCCTTGTCACCAACCCCAAATCCTACTACTCTGATATTTTTTTAAAATACTTACTTAACTTCGAACTTGAAAACTTGTATACTAGCAGCACGTGCAGCGTGAGTGAAGAGTTGCCACAGGTTTTTAGAACTGTCGCACGTTACCATTAGGGAAATACACGCGGGATAATACATCTACGCTCACAGCTAAGTTTGTACTTTAGGAATTTCATAAATACAATTGACGTGCTTTCATAAATGGTCCCAATACGACTATTGTTTGTGGCGTCATACTCCTAAAAAAGATTTTTTTTTTCAATCTGTTCGGAGGTGTATAAGTTACAAAAGGTGGAAATAGGTATAGACAAAAACTAAAGATAAATATTCAACCGTTCTCATAAGCCAGTCTTTCCAAGGAAAGGAGATGAAACTGGATCCCATCCACACATATTTTTCGAGCGTTTGACTGGACTATTAATGCTGTCTTCGGTTAATGCAGGAGGTCCTGTTGTGAAAGAAAAGAGAGAGAGAAAAAAAAGGATATGTGATTTAGACTTTGAATGAACGAAAAATTTATACCAAAAAAATTGTTGACATTATTAGGGATTTGAATTTAGAATCCCTTGTAAACTGGCGTTTATGCTAGCGAACTACGCCTCGTCAGTCTGTGACGTCACGTCTATAACTGTTTCACCGATTTTAGGCATCACTGTTTCACAAGTGTCAATAATGATGTAGCTTTGACTAAATGTGTGTTGCCTAGTATATGAGCCTTCAGGTTTAACTGCAGGAGCGCTAACAATAAACAATAAGACAGAAATAAACTTGTTTCACATGTGCATCCTCTATATATATATATATATATATATATATATATATATATATATATATATATATATATATATATATATATATATATATATATATGCAGGAAGTTTCGTGTAAAATATGAGAAGAAGAAACTTTTCTTATGTACGTACATGCGTGTGTTTTGTGTATTTGGGACAGGGGGGGATATATATATATATATATATATATATATATATATATATATATATCCCCCTGTCCCAAATACACAAAACACACGCATGTACGTACATAAGAAAAGTTTCTTCTTCTCATATTTTACACGAAACTTCCTGCATTGTCTTACTCTGGAATACATCATATTCAGAGCGTTTGGTTGATGAATGAAAATTTAAAACCCTGGCACATTAGGGAAAATAACGGGAGGAGTGTGATATTGAGTATTTTTACTAATGATTTAGCCATGATTATAGGTACAATCACAAGAAGAAGGAGGTTGGTAGTATACACTGTTATGGGATGTTCACGGTAAAATAAGCACTTTTGATGGACCTGCTTAAGATCTACTTTGATGCCCGTTGGTATTCTTCCGCCTTACGTAAAATTAACACTGCAATGAACCTTATCACTTTATTCATGAGTCGGTCGAGTGAAACTGTGAAATTATTAAAAAAAGTAAATATTTAAAAAAATTAGCTCGATTTTACACTTCGCTGCATAAAAAAACAGAAAGGTAAAGAAATAATTTCAGTTATCAGAATTGGTTACCTAACAGTTTTTATTTAACGTTAAGATATGAAACTACTTCATCTCCAACCTTACCAACTTTACTGGGCTCATATCACGCAGTGCGCCCGTTAAAATATATGCTGGTGGAAGCAGTGATTTAAAACTGAGATTGATTTCAAAAGTGCTCAGTTTACAGTGAACAGCATATAAGACTAATACAGATACAATGTTTGTAAAATTATGTCAACTGGAATATTAAAGTGTTATCACAAAGTTTTATTTGAGGCGGGAAGGAGGTTGCAGGTACAATCTGCATGCACGTTTCATTGATTATTTCTAATTATTTTAAACGTTTCCGAAGCGTATTTTTCCCTTTCTTGAAGTTACGAAAACCATACAATTTCGCATTTTCGTTCGGCAGAACGCTGCACGTTGTACGAGTGCGCGTAATATTACATTAATATATTCCAATTCCTCACATGAAAATTCATAACTCATGATGGTACGGCAAGTGGAATAAATTAACATATAGAACTACAGGTTAGGGGGCCTACTACACACTATTCACGGTAAAGTGAGCACTTTTAAAATACCTCTCATTTGCAATTATAGTTAAATTGTTAGAAAAGTAAATATGTAACAAATCTCATCATTTTTATACTTCGATGCATAAAAAAAAATACACGAAGCGAAAGAAATAATTTAAGTTATCACAAATCGTTACCTAACATTTTTTATTCGAACTAAGATATGGAACTTCTTCCCATCCATCGTTACCAACTGTACTGGGCGCATGTCACTAAAGGCACCCGTTATAATATATGCAGGTAGGAACAGTGACTTTCTCCGAAGGTTGATTTCAACTTTATCGTGAACAGCCTTTGATAGTCAGACCCGTATACCTCGGCGTTTAAGAAAGCAATAACCGTCGATGGGGACTTTAACATCAAGCGTTTTACAACTATTCGAGCCGAGCCATTAGCCGCATGCGCGCGCAGATAATGGCTATTGATACGGGGTTAGATGGCCAGGTGACAAGGCGACGTCTGGGTCCCGCGTTTAATACGTAATTACAGCGAGCATGTGGTGTGCGCAGTCCGTTGACGAAGACGCGCCGATTGGAATGTGGCGACGCGGAGAACGCTATGGTCATTTGCTGCCTAGTTTTCTTGTTCTCTTCTCCCTCCTGGTTCGCAATCATCTTGGCACTGCGTTCCCGCACGCGTGCTTCCCCACGCTGCCCCCCCCCCCCCACCCTCTTGATCAAAGGAGGGAGATGCGACCAACACAGTGCCATACCGGGAGCTCTCGGCTGTATACAACGCTGAGAACTAACGGCTGTTCACGATAAAGGGAGCACTTTTGAAATCAACCATATAAAAATAGGTCACTGCTCCTAAAGTCTGTTCACGATAAAGTGAGCGCTTTTGAAATCTACCATAGAAAAAAGTCACTGCTCCTAAAAGTCTGTTCACGATAAAGTGAGCACTTTTGAAATCTACCATAGAAAAAAGTCACTGCTCCTACCTGCATATATTTTAACGGGCGCACTGAGAGACATGCGCCTAGTAAAGTTGGTAACGATGGAGGGTAAGTAGGTCCATATCCTAACGTCTCATGGAAAGTGCTCGGTAATCATTTGTTATATTTTAAACTATCTTTTACCCGCTGTTTTTAGGGATAAATAATTAAGTTTTGTAACACTAAGCCTCGTCGCGTTACATAATCGCGGTGCATCTAAATTTCGCATAGGCATGACCTGAACGCCTAATTTTAATTGGAGCTTATGCAAAGGCAAACCTGACAACTGTAGAGAATTCAGGAACTCTACAGGATATATAGTGCTCTGTTCTGTGTCCATGACTGTGTATAATGACTAATGCTCCGTTTTTCTTCTTGTACCTCTTTCAAAATGACAGAATTAATTATGTTAATATTGTAATGTAGCCTATGTAATTTACCAGCACACCAACTAACTCTTTGCAAAAAATACGACGATTTGTTGTTCTGTTGTGATGTAATGTAATTCCGACTATGTACTTTTTAAAATTACAATAAAATTTCTCCTGAAATAATGAGATATTTTCCCGGTGTAAAAAGTACCATATGTTACTCTCCTGCCCTCAAAATATCTCTGTGCAAAAAATCACGTCGATCCGTTGCTCCATTTTGACATGAAAGAAGGACAAACAAACAAAAAAAAAACACTTTCCCATTTATATAGTAGTAGGGATTATTTATTTCGATTCCTGTTATTTTTAATACATCGAAGTGTAAAAATTAACTGATTGGTAAAAAATTCACTTGTCTAATAATTTTACAGTTTCACTTGACAGACGCATAAATAAAGTGGTAAGGCTCATGGCTATGATAATTTTGCATAAGACGGAAGAATACACAGCGTGCATACAACTGGTTCTTAAGCAGGGCTTTCAAAAGTTCACAGTTTACCGTGAACAGCCTATACCTGCATATATATATATATATATATATATATATATATATATATATATATATATATATATATATATATATATATAACGTGCGCAATGTGTAACATGCGCCCAGTAAGTTGGTAACGATGGTGGGAAAGTAACTCCGTATCTTAACGTCGAACAAAAAGTGTTAGGTAACCATCTGGGTTAACTTCAATTATTCCTTTCACTTTATGTTTTTTTTTTTTGAATGTATCGAAGTGTAAAAATGAGAAGAATTGTAAAATATTTACTTTTCTAGTAATTTCGCAGTTTCACTTGACCGAAGCATGAATAAAGTGATGATGTCCATGGCAATGATAATTTTCCATAAGGCGGAAGAATGCACAACGTGTATACAAGTACATTTTAAGCAGGGTTTTTAAAAGTGCTAGCAGACTATACCCACGCTGTAGGCCTACTACGCATACCAGAGGAGAAACAGAAACGTTCGGGACACTGATGCTTAGATTTTTGACTGATTGACAAAGACTGTCTTGGCTTGTTGCTATTAAGACGGTGACCCCTATGACCATAACAGGCCGACAACCCTCACCAACCCAATATGCGATGGGCTCTGCTTTCGAGTCCTGGGTAAGGATTGGGGTATGAATTTGTGATCGACTGGTCGGTCGAAATCTAGTTTTTTTTTTCTATGGGAAACTAGACTTCTGTACGCGACTGCGCTTGCGTGTTGCCACGTATTTATTACTTAGTATGGGATTAATTTCGAAAAATAGTGAAATTAATTTTTAGGCATTTATATTGCCAAAATCTTAAAGCACAGAGCATAGCCATATACATCGGGTTTAATAAACTTTTAAGGATTTCTCTAAAACACATATTACCTCTTCTCACTCTCTTAGTAATTGAATTATAAAATGCCTAAAGTTATATTTGATGAATTTTTATAGTTAGTCATTTAAAAGCGATGATCAAAACGATATGTTATCGGGTTAATAAGCTACCGAGGAGTCGCCGAGAACACATTTTACTCCTTTTTACTTTTTTGAGGTTTAAATTTGAAAAAAAAAAAAAAACCCTAAAACAGTTTTTACGTATTTGTACAGCAATTGAGAACACAAAGAAATAACTTGCCGGTGTAATGAGATATTCAGGAGTCACCTAAAAATTTACATTTTACATCATTTTACCTTCTTTAGGCTAAATTTTCTAAAAATTCTTTAACAACGTTTTAAGCGTTTGCATAGGTCGTCTTTCAAAGCAACCATACCGCTATATCATCGGGTTAGTAAGCTATTAAGGAGTCCTCTATAACACTTGAATACTTTTTCTACGTTTTACGTGTTGAATTTTAATAAATCCTTTAATTAGTTTTAAGAATTTGTATATCCAACCAGGATTAATAAGCTATTGAGTGAGTGAAGAGATTTGGGAGGCTCTTAACAGCGAGGTCTTGAGAGCCGACGAGGGTGATTGAAGAGAATATGGAGGGGCACCGGAATGAAGGAGCGAGGAAAATGGGAGATCCCGAGAAAACCCGCCGACCAACGGAATCGTCCGGCACGATTCCCACTTGCGAAAATCCTGTGACCCGGACGGGGGTTGAACCCGGTTTCCTTGGTGGGAGGCGAGCAGGCTAACCGCTCAGCCACCGTGGCCCCAATTGGGTATTGAGAAGTCCTCAAAAATACAATTTTAGGCATATATGTAGATAGTTTTTAAAGCTCTTTTAAAGCAAAGAGCATACCGATATCTTTTCAGATGTCCTCGGAAACACATTTGACCTATTTTCGCACTGTTAAAGGTCGAATTTTGAGAGAAAAAAATTATCTTTGATTGCCTGCCCCCTAATGGAAAGCCACCCCTAAATATCCAATATTTTGTGTCCAGCGGTTTGTATTATGCGTTGATGAGTGTGTCAGTCAGTGGGGACACTTCATTTTGTACGTAGAGATTGTACGCATGCCACATGTCACGTTTGCAAGAAACTTAGGAAATTAATTTGAAAATACATAAACTGCCTTTGGGCCATTAGAAAGGATCCAAATACCGAATAAGCCATGGATATGCGTGCGTGTTATTAAGTGTAAATTATAAAATGAGTTCTGCTATTATTACTGCTTACCAACACATACGGCCACGATGAAATGTTTGAATGACTAATATTATGACATTACTAATATATTAAATGAATGCATTATATCATTAATATTAATGAATTGGGATGTTAGCGTTCGGATTAATATCTATTTTGATTATATCGTGTCACTATATTATTTTATGTAAAAGTATTTAGTAAAGTTGGTAATTTAATGGTATCTACTATACGTATGATAAGTCATTAGAAACTATCTCTTTATATATGTAGATATAAGTTATATATAACTATTATAGATGTAAAACTAAACTTTCTGATAGATACATATATTTACATGATAGATACATACATTTAGACAGTCTCGTCCCCCGTACCTTTTGTAAAAACACGTCGCTGTAGTCGACTGCCTTTCCCAAACAAACAGAACTTCCCTCGGAAAATTTTTATTAATATTAAAGAATACAGTGTCTCTTGTTAGTGACACATATTTTATTCACAGGTAACTGAATAAAGTGTGGTTCTTTTTCTCTGTTTTCAGCACGATCTATGTATATTATGACATTAATTGTACTTTTGTAGGAGAAAAAAATTAGATTTACTCTCTGCATTGTTAATGAAAATACCGGTATCAGAGATATTGTGTGATAAAACGAAAATTTAAATTAATTTACAATTCCTAAAATTTACCTATTGCTCACGTTTCCAATTCCTAAAATTACCTGTAACCTTTTATAAGCAGTTTCATTTGTAAACATGGAATAGTACAGAAGGAATGATGTCTCTGCTGTGTCACTTCTGCGATAAACCATTTACAGATCTATGCAGTGTGTATCGACATGAAAGAACAACGCATGGAAATTCAAGAAAACAGTTTCAATGTGATTTCTGTTAGAAGCAGTTTTCTTGGAGGGATAATTTGAATAGACATTGTAATACGATTAACACAGGTTCTGCTCCTCCATATCCACTCTCTCCACAATCTGCACAACATTATGAGACAATACCACAATCAACACCTCAACTAACACCTCACTCAACACCTCAATTAGCACCTCTCAAAGCAACGAACCCAACACCTGACTCAACACCTCAATTAGCACCTCACAAAGCAATGAACCCAACACCTCACATACCACCTCAACTAACACCTCACTCAACACCTCAAATAACACCTCACATAGCAACAAACCTAACACCCCACATAACACCTCAACTAGCAAATCACTCAACACCTCAACTAACACCTCACTCAACACCTCAAATAACACCTCGCATAGCAACAAACCTAACACCCCACATAACACCTCAACTAGCACCTCACTCAACACCTCAACTAACACCTCACTCAACACCTCAATTAACACCTCACATAGCAATGAACCCAACACCTCACATAACACCTCAACTAGCACCTCACTCAACACTTCAACTAACACCTCACTCAATACTTCAATTAGCACCTCACTCAACACACTAATTATCACCTCAACTAGCACTTGACTCAACACCTCAATTAGCACTTCACATAGCAACGAAGTAAACACCTCATGTAGCAACAAACTCAACACCTCAATTATCACCTCACATAGCAACAAATGCAACACCTCATATAGCTACACAGTCAGTTCCACATGGTCCATGGTTAAGTTCCGCAGAGTCCATCTACTGCAAATCGCTTAACATTTCCTGCTCTACCTATTTCATTACCTTCAAAAAGTAGATATTTTTATTCAGGGATGAAAAAGAATTCGATTCCCCAGCCTAATTGAAGTGTGTTATCATCTAGTCTCAAATACGAGATAGTGGCTAACGTGTTCTCAGGAAGACAAAATGATGTGTGGATACTTAACAATAAGCTTAACAGTGATGCAGATAGGGACATCCATGCATTTCAATACAGGCTATTCACAGCTGGAAACAAGTACACTAAATAATCCAAGTTTATTAGCGTTAAGAACGCTGGCATTCCGACGCTGCTCCATTACTCGCCTCACTTCACCCTCATCGGCTCTCAAGACCCCGGTTTCGAGATCCGCCGAAATCTCTTCACTTGTTCCGATGTACAGATAAAAAATTTTTGCTACATGATTTTAAAACAATTGGAAATCTGTAAATCGAATTGTGTATCCCTACAGGCTATTAAATAATATCTGTCTAAATTTTTTCCCCTTACTACTGTAGTTGTGTCGTAATATCTTCAGCCCTGCTAAGTTACTCGTTTCCTTTTTGCTGAGGGAGAAAAGAAATGATACATTAAAAACTGTCATTTACATTAAGGAAAATTTAATAAAATCACATACTTTAAAGGGCTGAGGAGAAATTTACAAAAATGTTGGAGAGAATCGAGCAAGTCTGACTGAATGAATTTGAAATGAAAGTAATAGACTAGTATCTCGAGAAAAATTTGCCGACCCACTGGTCAACTTGAAGAACCTTGGGTGGGGAATTTAACGCAACCAAGAGTAAAGTGACACAAATATCTATTTGAGAGGCAGGTAGAAAGACCTCTGATGTTTAACTCTACAGCAAGCAGTGGCAAAATCCAGTGAACTTTGAAATAAAAATATTTTTGTCACAAAAAAAAACAGATTACTACTATAGCTGCTGAAGATACAAGATGATGTCTACTGGTAAAACAAAGTCATACTTTATACAAAGTCAGAAAACAAAATTGAAATTCTTCAAAAATATAATTCTACTCTACCACCATTCTCTTATTAGTATTATTTAATTACATTGCAGAAAAGTCAAATTTTCAATATGAGATAGTACTTATTTAAAATAAAATTGAAACATATTATAACTAAACATAAATATCAAACTTCAACGAGATACAGGTGGTCCTTTAAAGGCAATATCCTCAGGTATCCGAGTGCCTGCAGCCTTAAACAAGAAATTTAAATTTCTACCTTAGAGATATTTTCAGCTTGATTCCTTGTCAAATTCAAGAAACGTGTTATGTTTCACAGACTAATTTAAATAAATATGTTCCTGTTTTCTTAATCCATATATTATTATTATTATTTGGGTACACTTGTACATATATATTCTGTTAATGTGTATGATCATGATTTCACTATGGTTAGAATTATATTTTATAAGATAATTTTAAAACTTTTTGTAAATGTTAGTGTGTATGGACAAGTAAAACTTGTTTCATAAATATTTGTTCATTTTTGATATATCCTGTATATTTTTTAAATTTATTTACATTTTACTGTGCAATAGAGGTTGGAAAGTGAATAAAAATTGTATTAATAATATTTTTTCTCGAGAGTTTCCAAATAGGTAGGAAGACTTTTGACCTTGGTATCCTTGATGGTTAAAATTGTTGACCTGAACTGTCCTCCCCAGCAGGATTGACCAAGGACCTAGGCAGCAGCTTGCTTTGTGGTAAGAAATACTTTCCCCAGGGTATAATAAAATTGAAATGTGTTTTGTTCTGCAGGGGTTTGTTGGAGTCAGGTTGGTACCCTCTGATATCTCGGTTTTGTAGTTGGTACTATTGGCAAATTTTTAAATATAACCTTGAAGATTTATGACTCTGGAGAAGGAGCAGTCACACTGCTAAGACTAGGGATCTCTAAATATAATGTTTTTTTCTGCATCTTGAGATATTGACAAACGCTATAAGTCTAATATTTCGAAGCGAATATACATTTGTTAGATAATAATGTTTTATTGGAAATATTCCACATGCGATTCATTTATGTTTAAGCATATAGGTTTTTATAACAACATTAGTTGTATTTAGTTTTATTAAACAAGGATAATATTTTTCATTTATTAGGAAAACAAGTTCACTTTTTATTAAATGGGGTAGGTTATATATATATACACACATATATATATATATATATATATATATATATATATATATATATATATATATATATATATATATATATATATATACACATAACACACACAAACACAAGCTGTTTCATAAATTAACAAATCATTTTTTGACAGAAGTCAGCACAGGAGGTAACAAAATATATGCACACCATTAAACAACAAAAAAGTATAGGAGGGTACAAAAATAAAAAGCACAAGCAGATATAGGGTGATTCACAAACATAGATACCAAAAAACATTTTTATACTGGCTACACAAAACCATTCCACAAAACATACTTTATTCCTCAAAAAACATAGTTAACATTCCAACCAAATTCAAACAATTTAATTGGTTTGAGGAAGTCGTAATACTTCAAATTGAAATATTCCTATCACACAATGTTTACTTGAAATGATTACTTTTTCCAGTCAAGTAGTAGGGTTAACTAAATTTCTTATCATACTTCTCGGGTGTTTGCAGATAATATTTCATTCGATGTAACCTCGTTCCTTAAGTATACTGATGATCAAAACCATCTCTATTATTTCTGAGTATTCCGCTGTTTAAGTAAATACCTAAGTCTGTTTACAAGCTCGTTGAAGTCTTCGGAAAATATGTAGCCATTCACAGCATTTGTTTAAGGGAAGTCTTCAGCCTTCTTCTTATCAATTGTATAAGACAATTCATTGGTGAAATCATCACTACTGTCTTCTCCTGATGCTTCGTCAAAAATATCGACTTTACTTAGCTTAGAAAGAGGAGATGTATCGTTACCGACACTGGTCTCCGCAGCTAGTTGCACAACTTTATGTCGAAAATCATTATGTTCATGTGTTAGTGTATATTTCATACAATCCGATTATGTCATTTCTTGAAATTACGTTAGTACTCTCTCCTTCTGTGTTATTATGTTTTGTAGATGATACATTTACTTTCTAAGGCGGAAGGTTATTTTCACATATTTTGACATGACGATTCAAGTTATCAATTCGTGCGAACTGGCGAAAACAGTTTTCGCAGTTAAAACTGAGCTGAGTTTCAGTCTTCAAACATTCACTATTCTCGTGTCTACGAACATTGTAGGCGAAAGTGTAAATTTTCCCGCAGTATTTGCAGTGTAGTTTATTCGGCGATCTCTCCATTTTAATCAATGTAGATTAAATGAATAGTCTTCAGTGCGAGGAGAAAGTTTACTGCCGAACAGATGTTCACCTCACAATGTCAGAATGACAACTAACTTTTTTCTGTATGATTATACTGTTTTAAAGAGTAACGTGCTTAATTAATGACGATAAAATGTCTTCTGCTCTAACATTTGTATTTTAATTGCTGTAGTATAACTAATAATTCACCATGTGATTAAATCTACACATGTTAGATGGAATACGTCTTTACTTGGTATTCAATTAAAATGAACAAAGATTTAATTGAATTTTAGGAATGTATAAAGGAGAGAGAGGGGTTTGGAAATATTTTGTAGGGAATTTTTAAAAACTTTGTTTAGTAAACGATTGTGTTAGTTGGAGGTTAGTCTATTGATAAGCTATTTTGAACTGTGATTGTTTTAAAGATATTTTAAACGTATGTAATACGAATTTCATTTTTCGCACAAATTTTTTTGTCTGATAATTCGTTATGCCGATTCCAGAACTTATATTTAATAAATTTATTTGTTTCGGGTATCTCTTTACGATGTAAATAATTTGTTAGCAGTCGGACTTTCTTATTCTAAATGATGGGTTATACGATTGCAAAATGGCCGCCATTCTCCTTTAAATTTGGTTAAATTTATGAAATATCGTGAAAGTTAACAGATTTCAGCTTCGATAGCAGTCATTTCAAGCTGGATATAATTTCAGTAATATTACATCGAAAAGTAGTATATTTAAATAAATTCGAATATATACACATTTGATGGTAAATAGTGTATCTAAAAATCTGGATTAAGAAGCTTTTGAATTGAAACTTTGGTTATAAGTAAATGTTACTATTGTAGAGAAGTCCACGTGTAAAATACATATTTTTCTCTACTATACACATATTTAAACAGATTGAAAGTTTGAATATCTATGCACATGTCGTGTCTACCATCGTAATAGTTGAAACTTGTCTAAGTGAAATAATGCGGGTTTTTCATTACTTAAGAAAAATTAAGTGAGTGAAAAATATGTCTTGTATTTGTGTTGGTATGAAAATTAATAATTGATCAGTTTATACTTAAATATGTTTGCTGGAAAACAGGGTAAAGTTTACAGGATTAGAATATAAAGATTTTGTTGAATGTTAAATCTGGGGATTCTCGTGGGGGGTTTAATGAAACCTCATTTTAATCTCAATGATATAAATTTCATCGGCGGGACTTGTAAAATTTTATTTCGCTGTAAGTAAACCAGGTTAACACATTCGGAAGAGCCTAAACTTCGCTGCACGAGGGTTTGTGACCTTGGCTCGACAGCTAGCGCAGCGTACTTGGACCGGGCAGTTCTCCAGCCAGCAGAAAAAACACGCTCTGGGTTGGTAGATGGGGAGGGGGTCGAGGGTGTGTGGCCTTAGGAAGGGCAGTCCTCCAGCCAGCAGAACATGCACTCTGGGCTGGAAGGGAGGGGGATCCATCGCCGAAAACGTGCTCTGGGGTATTGTTTTGTGACTTGGACAGGAAGTCTCTTTTCGAGCGAAAACACATTCTGTGTTGTGGTGGGAGGGGGAGGAGCTGATTCAGGACCGATGTGCACACTCCTAGCTGTTTGGCGCTGGCTTAGTTTCACGCCAACCCTCGCCCTGAATACACGCGACACTGGACACCAGCTCTCTCGACTTCACAGGGTGCGGTATGCAGCGGGCTTCGTGCCACGACCAAAGGGTAGCGAGGTCTCCGATTTGCGGTGTCGGCCAGTGGGCTTCAGAGAGTGTAGGCATATTATATGCCTGAGTTCTAGCCACGATTCTCATTAAGCGATATTATATACGTGTTTTAATGTAAAAATATTTATAAGTTTTTTTAAATTTATTGGGAAAAATCGTTTTCGTGTAATAAGCTGATATAGTGCATTTATCGTGTAAACCTAGATTCTGGCCAACGAAACTTCGTAGGATTTTCAACTATCGTTTCGGTAACTAGTTCCACGAATATCACAGACTTAACGGAAAAATTTGCAGTATGTTGGTTATTTTAAATATTTTCTCTTCAACCAATTTTTATGAATTAAAAATAATACACAGCATATTTCTACAAAGGGTTGCGGGATTAAGCCATTCGAGTCTTCTTACGCTTCAATGGAAAATTTGTGTTAAAATGAATTCTTCTACTTACAATAGTGAAGTTTTGCTAAAAATCAGGTTAAGTTTTTTTAAATTTATCATTTTGTTTGGCTGTTGTAGGACATAGTGTATTCAGAGTTGTTGTATCGGCTGTGCTAAACGTATATAACAGCTTATAAACTGGCGCACATCATACACTCCAATCATTCATTCATCCATAATTCGTTTAATGATTGGCATGTACTTGTGTTTGTTAGCCGTATCATTTATTTGGAAACATTTGTTTTGTATTTTCCTTCATTTCCGCGTTTTTCACTTCAGTCTATAATCAGGTTATGTTTGCTCTCAACAAAGCCTATAAGTTAAGTGCTATATTTCAGTCAGTGCTGCTGTGACCTCCTGAGCGAATGGATGTATATTAAATGTTTTCTTTTTTATGCATGTTAATAAATAAATTTATTTTTTAATAATTGTCTTTTAACAGATGGATTGCGTTTCAAAATTTCCTCACCAGTATCACAGGCAGATTGGTGTGTTTTAAAATCATATTGTACGTGCGAGAGGCATCAAGTAGTGAAATTATCAAATACCTAGTTATTGTGTTCATTTTCCATTTAATTTAAAGGGACATTTTGCTTCATTAATTAATTTAATACTGGAGACTTGTGTAATTGTGATCGTTTAGCACTAGTCGACACCAGGTTATTCTCATAGTTAAAATTCTCTCTCGTGTTATTTATTCATACTTAGAACTCGTTTGAAATCGAGCAATATCACTACCAACCCACAAATTAACACTTATGCCACTCTTTCACAAATTCACCACAAACATACCTTGTCCCCAACACGCTACACCTCAGTGGGTGCCAGAGCTCCAAAGGTGAGGACGTACCAGAGCCGCTCCCCAACCCACAAGAAGAACGAAAATATTACATTTGTCCCATAGCACACTCTTACACTAAACACGCGAAATCAGAGTGAATAATTTTAATTGGATTAAAACCGTATAAAATTTTTTTAATCTGATTTAATCGGATTAAATATCCAACCCTTTCAATACATTTAACCCTTTCGATCAATTCAAGCCTTTCGACCAATTTAATTAGCCCTTTCAATCAATTTAACCCTGTGATATCCTAAAAGGCGGCATCCCCTTTGATCTAGAACCCCCAAGCCCCCTACTACTCCATTTTGAATGTAAAAGCACGCGAAAATTGGTAAGGGTTTTGCCATAACATTTTCTCGGTGGTTTCTATTATTATTATGCGCAATAGCAAAATTGATCTTAAAATCATGCCTGAAACGCTTTACCAATTATTTTTATAACTGGGGAGACCAAACCTTCCGTCAAATCTCTCATTGTATTCTATTTCGAACATGGACGTTTCGTTTACTACTTGAATGCGAGGTTTTTTTTTTTTTTTCTCCTCCAATCTTTGGATACAGTGATCGAGAAGACTCTGAAGATTAACATCAGTCATAGTCTCAGTAATCGTTATGTCCGCGAGTCTGTGCTTTTTAGTACCTTTTTAATGCACTATCATACGAGAGATAAATTGCGTGGATTCTTTCCTTTGCTTCTTTTCTGTTTAGTTTATAATGCAAAAGTTCATCTTGCCTGCAGCAATAACGCCAAGGCTTCTTCTACTGTGTATAGTAGTGGGTACTTTTGTTTGACATCTACTTAGTTATTTGGAAGGCAGAAACCAGAATTAGAGTCTGAAGCACGATTTGTGAAAGTCACCAAATTTCTATTTCCTTACTTTAGGCTGCAAATAATAACTCTTTTGTAGAACGCTCAACAAACAACTTCACTTGCTCATTTTGTTGACATTTTGAAGCAAAGGTAGAACACGTGTCGTTTCACGCTTCAATTGAGCATCGTGTTGGAATGAAGCAAACCTACGTGTTCCACTAGTGACGTGGAAACCAGATGGATACAAAGAGACATGGCCAATGTAGAGGCCTGCAAAATTCGAGTTATTATTTGAGGACAAGTTAAACTTCAAACACGTGTACCTTCGCAACATATTTGTCAGTGGATCATACCTGTTTGACACTCCCTGGGTAACTCTGCGCCTATAAATGAACGCTTCACAACTGTGTGCTCCAATCACATGCAGTTCAGTCAGAAAAGGCGTGGCTTCACAGCTGTACAGCAGCCAACGGAGAAACGACGTCGGCTCGAGTGTATACAGTACTGTGGAGTTTAGCCTGGTTCCAAATAATAACGCGAATTTTGTATGTCCCTACAAGATACATAAAATACTTAGAATTAAAACTGTTGCACCAACTTCGATAAAATTAATCTACTTACGCTTTGCATGCGTTTTAAAATGCTAGAAATTTAGAATAGTTTTGCACATGAAAATAGGATGAGTAACACTGCAGTACAGAAATAACCCAAGAAAGAAATCTGTCTTTAAGGATAGTAACAAACAGACTGTTATAAACGTAAAGCAATTTGGATGAAAAAGAGTCATTCAGTGAAGTGGACTAATACATATTGCCGTAAAGCCCGATGTAATACTTGTGTGCGGTAAACTGAGCTTCTTGTTCCAGTCCATCGTGTAATGTAAAAACTAACTTCTGGCTAATATACTTGCGTTGACTGATATAATGAGAGTGTTGTGCATAAAAGTTTGTTAGTATAACACAAAAAATTTCATTAATCAGAATAAGACAAAAATAAACCATATACATTAAATAGAATTTTAATTGCAGAATCAAAATTAATTCAGTTCAGTACTGCAGTCAGCAATTCCTGCATGTGTGAGTTGACGTTAACACATCAGTTCACGGCCAGTAATGTTTTTTTAATGGGTGAGTTATCGTTAAAGTGGCCAAAGAATATTCGCTTACGTGTACTGGTTCATAAACAAAATTCATAATTGGCGGTTACTGAAGGCGAAAGGGAAGTGGGAATGCGGTATGGGTAAGATTCTCTTTTATGCCCAAAAATGTAAGAATTTGTTGGCCAGACTCATAAACGCTAGTCGAACAACTTACATATGATAATCCGTTAGAATAAAGTCAAGTTATAAGTTAAGACTGCTTACAAGCGATTCCCCGCAACAGACTTTTAAATCGGCGATTCCGAACCAGTAAAAATCTCAGTTCAAATTAGAGATCTCGCAGAAATGACAGTGCTGATGGTGGAGCAGGTGCTTGGTGAGCTCTGATTGGTTGCTCCTACCTCCGTGACGTCACCAGTAGCTAATAGTTGCGGTAGTTGGCACGTAGTATTAGAAGTTGACCGAACTTTATCATTTAATAGGTGCTGCACACAATTACCATCGCGTGTCAGTGCTAACTATAATTCACATTTATGTTTCGATGTCGCAGAAACGCATTAGCAGAATAACAAAAGAGGTTTACGAATTTTAACTGCTTTATTTATTAGAACAAACGGAGAAACCTCCTAACGAAGAATCATTAGAAACAATTATGTGTATAGAAAAAGTGATCGCCGCAATACGGAATTTTTCGTATTATCGACCTGCAGTCACGCCTACCATTGTGGCTTTTGTTTTCGGAAACAGCCTCTTGCACTTTTTCGCTGGCTAATTTACTGCCACCAGAATACACCAGTCACCCGTACTACCGCCAGTATTATCACTTATGTCAGACACCTTGAACTTATGTCAAACCTCTTGAAGTTATGCCAAACTCCTTGAAGTTATGCGAATCATAGACTCACGCTCTGTAACGAACATTAATATAGTCCAACACGCAGATGTTTCACACCCAGTCTTCAGAACACAATCACTCCGGTATGTTAAGTTGCAACGATATTGTTTTGCGTATTTGGCGTTGATATTTGGCGCAAATTGTTTTCGACTTATTCTCCAGCATACACGATTCCCGGCACGTGAGTTCATATCTAAGTTCGTGATCCAACCGCACTTCGAATCGACGCTTGACCAGGTGCGTAAGTGAAAGTTTCTGTTCCGTGAAAACCAGTTTTCCGTAATGAAGATAACTACCCGCTAAATTAAAAAGTCATTCATAATACAATTCTAGACACGTGATAAAACTTTTATAATCGTTTCCTGTCAGAGATGATGCCAAACGATTTCGCTTCACGTAAGGCAGAAGTTAACGTGAGTTGTGTGTATATATTACACACATGTCTATACAACTGTAAAGAGAGAAAGGGAGACGTCATTATTATCTAAGAAATAAAGCAACGAATGAAAAATATAAGATGTTATCTAACTAACTTAGACTACGATTAATAAATACGGAGGCCTTAGTTGTAAGAGAAAAACATTCAAATTAAAGCCTTTTATATGATTTTAATTAAACCTTATTCACGGTAACTCATTTATCTCGTAGTCTGGACGTTTCCTCCTAACGATATAAGAGTTTTGTCATCGCTGAGAAACACACATCTACCCCAGCCTAAGTGTTTAGCATTTTGAGTAACTTTTTTTGGCGGGAAAGATAATATTTGGTAGCATACAGAAACAATTAACTTTTTTCCAAACGCAGTAAACGGGAGTAAGTGAGTGAAGAAATTTGGCCGGCTCTTAACATTGAGGTCTTGAGAGCCGATGGAGGTGAAGCGAGGTGATTATGAAGCAGCGCCGGAATGAGAGGGGGGAAACGGGAGATCCCCGAGGAAACTCCCCGACCAGCGGCATCGTCCTGCACGATTTCCACAAACGAAAATCCGGGGGGGGGGGGGGGGTGGGGTGACCCGGCCGTGAATCGAACCCGGTTCGCCTAAGCGAGAGGCGAGTAATCTAACTATGGATGTAGTCGACATATTTTACGGATGCACACTTGTCTCAATATAGTAGCAGATAAGCACGTGTAGCCTAAACGTAACACGGCAACGTTGAATTGTACGTGCAGCGGAAGGATACGAAGTCGACTGACAGAAGGAACTTGGGGCCACTGTAACGGGAAACAGACCTGTTTCACTTCAAATTATGTTGAGCCAAGCACACTGGCTCCGCACTTGTTCCGACCGCAGTCACTTCTTGTACAGAGTTAACTAACTGGTTGTCTCACTATATCGGAACGTCTTTTCTTTTATACTGAGCCCTCATCGGCTGCTATGAAGTAGCTTAAATAGGCAGTGTGATTAAAATGGGTGCAATTGGTGGGCATTTCTGTATTAATTGAAAAAACTAATATCTAAGTCAGGTCAAAAAAAAAGTCTCCGCTATACTGTCCCAATAAAAGAGGGTATAAGTTATGTTAATATTAATAAAATACTCTACCTGAGTGAGTGGTTTGAAGAAATTACAAATAATCATCGGAGCGTGATTCAGAGGGTACGATTTCCTTTATGTTTGTATTCAGTTGATGTGTAAATTGTTCTGTTTCCAAACACGTTCCAACATGGCCGCCGAACGAATTTACAATACGTGCCGCGTCTAGACCACTCGTCTGATCGTGGCGAAAGTCGGGCTCGTAGAATTGTTCAGTTACAACCGACAAACCACGCGTCGCTGTCCCGCTGGTCGCCCAACATCCGTGGGTGCGGACGCCACCTCCTGGTCACGATGTTACGGGTTCGAATCCCGGGCCAGTGATGCATGAGTGTGCATTTCACACGCAACAGTTCATTTTGGTATATAGTTCGCAAGCCTCCGGGGATGCGAAGTAAACAATTGTATAAATTATGTCTAATACGCCTGTTTATAAAAATTAAACAGTTTTTTTTTCGTGAATTACAGCACTGCTCTTTTAATAATAGGCCTGCTTTAAATATACAGAGATTCAAAATACTTAAGAATACAGAGGTGGGAAAGCCACTTCATTGTGAACTTTTCGCAGCATGCAGCAGCCAATCAGAAATAAGGGCCATTCACAGAGCACCGCGCAACAAATCAGTGAATGAGTACGTCTGCGTAATAGAACCACCGCGCCTTTTCAGCTCTGTGTGGCTGTCTATTCTGGATAGCATATAGCCCTTAATTTCCCTGAATGGGTACAGTTGTGGAGGTGGAAAGTTGCACACTCGTGGTCCAACCTTTAGCTGGCCATGTGTGTGTGTGTGTGTGTTATATATATATATATATATATATATATATATATATATATATATATATATATATATTATTTGTATGTATTTAGTTTTTCAATTGTATATGCCTATTATATAATGTGCACAAATGTAATGTACATGAGCTATTTATATGTATTTGTATTGTTTATTATGTATGTATATGTACTATGTACGTGTGTATGTGCTATGTATAAACGTAAATAGTACATATAAATTTTATACATATACAGGACGTCCCAGAACGCGCGCATAAGGACCAAATTACTTGAATCCTGAGCGAAATTGGAAACGATATTATTAGTGGCAAAATGTCGTACGATGATTTTTTTGAGCACAAGGCGGAAAAACAGCGCGGAGTTAGTTCCCTCTTGCACATCACTGATATCGTACTACCACAGTTCTGGCCATCACATTATGGGCGCGGGTTAAAATCCTGGCCAGTCCGAAAATTTTAGCAACGTGTAGTTTACGTAACCTACATAAGAATACCAGGACGTGAAATCAAGAAGTATTCGAAGCCCATTTATCACGGTCAATGTCGTGGAAAGTGTTGCGTTGCGCCCTATTAGGCGGTTGAAGTTGAGTGTCCGGAAACACTGCATCGGAAACTTGGTACACTTGTCGCGGTAGGAGGACAGCAGCAGGTACGCTGGTAAGATCAGTTAAAACATTTGTTACATTGGTATCGTTCGATATATTGGTTTCGTAATGTACCCACGTCACATTCCCTGTCGGAAATGTGGACGTGTGCACTTCGCTATCAACTGAAACAGATACAATTACACTGGAGTGCACGATGGGACTATCTCCTTGCTGTGTCGCCACATTGCGCACGAAAAATGTCATCGTACGGCATTTCGCCACTAACATTCTCGACTGCATTTCGTTCAGGATTCACGTGTTGTGGTTCTTATGCGCACGTTCTGAAACATCGTGTATATATAGAAGTACATATCCATTTCCAACCATCCTGATTTCGATTCCCCGTGGTTTTACGAAATAACTTCAGGAAAACACAGGCCATGGCCGATTAATTCTCCATTCCCGCTTAACCCCTTGATATCCAGACTCTCGTCTGACATCGTCTGACGTCGTTCACGTCTGACATGTTGTTACTGCTGACACACAAACAACTTTATAACTGTTTTTTTTATAGTATCATGGATCTACTGAAACTCTTTCCACAGGTTCGAAATTCTCGGTTGTAATAAATAAAATTCGTACGTAATTCTCATACCAATATTTTTCTTTTGCAACACCTGAAACGAAAAATGAATGTGTACGTTAAGGGGTTTATCGTGCCCCGTCTATAATGGCTAGAGCCACGAGTATTTAGCGGATTGAGTTGGCAGCAAGCTACGTCGGACAGCCCTCTATTCACTCGATACATTATTGTTTGCTTATTGGTTGCTGCGATCGAGCGAATTCTGTGTACAGGACTGTTAATTACTCACTCGCACTACTGCTTCCTGCTTATTACTGGCTCATAGTTGAACGGGGTGTGTCTAAACAACTGTCGTCCAATCAGAACAGTAGGAGGAAAGAACGAGTGTTTGGAGTCTACCTCGCCACCGAATGAATTCGCGAAATACTCGTGGCTCTACTAATGGCCTCACTGTCGACGAGACGTTGAGTCTTTCCTGCCTACCTTATCTACTCTGTGGTATTTGTATACTTGTCGTAATTCTATGTCAACAGACGTATTATGAGCAGAGACATTTTCCCTCAAAGGTTGATTTGAAAAGGGGTTTGAGTTCAGCACGTGCCTACTGTAATTAACACCACAGTTCCTGTGTAAAAATTAAACACGTGGAACTATCACGACCGTGGATCAAGCCGGTTGTGTTTCGGTCTTTTTTTTTTTACGTCCAAGCGGTCCGGAACGCGGAGAGCGGCGAAGAGCTCTTTTGTGTGTGTGTGTCCACGTGGCGGCGCTTGGCGGGCAAGATAATTGGGGTTGTCACCTGTCCTGGGAATTAATAAAACATAACCCCCCGCTGCAGCGAACAGGACACGCCGGGCAGCTGCTGCGAGGGGATTGGTCCCCCGGCCCGCGAAACCAAAACTCCTTCCCTCTTCCTGCCGGATCTGTCCCGCACCGTCATCGCCCACCAGTTAACGGGAACCTCGCTGCGCATGTTTTCTTGCGACACCCGGACTTTTCCCATACTAATTAATATCGTGGGACGACGAAAGGTGGGCCTGGGACGTCAAAGGATGGGTTCTAGGATGGCTGCAGTCCTACCCCCGCCCCCTCCCTTCGAAGAAAAGAAACCTTTAGGCTAGCATTAAAATTGTATGCATTTATGCACACACGACAACGTCTGTATCAGTAAAGGCTGTTTACGATAAAGTAAGCACTTTTAAAATCAACCTTTGAAAAATGCCTTTGCCCTTACCTGCATATACTGTATTTCAACGGCATCATTGACTGGTTTTCGCCCAGTTAAGTTGGTAACGACGGAGGGAAAATAGTTCCGTATTTTGAAGTGGGATTTAAAGTGGTAGGCAAACATTTGTGAATACTAAAATGTTTTATTTTTATTTCTGGGTTCTCAATGTATACATACGTAAGAATCAGTGAATTTTCAATGAAAAAATCTACTTTCTAAATAATATCTCAGTTTAGCCTGACCGACGCATGAATAAAGTCATCAGGACCGTCAAGTTTACATATAGTGGAAGAATACAGTGTGATTGCAAGTGGATCTTAAGCTGGGCTTTCAAAAGGGCTAAGTTTACCGTGAACAGACTTTATCAACATTGTTTATCAATTCCTCTTCCTTTTCAGGTTAGCCTACAGACATATTATTCTCAGTAAGATACCAGTGTCGGATTTCATATACTCAAGAACATAATTCCTCCTAATACAAAAAAATGCTTTATACCCACGAGATGATGTTAGTACAGGTTCAGCTGTATACATGAACATTCAACGGTTTTGGGCACAGAATATTTCTTAATATATCTTCTTGGGTTGTTAATTTTAAGGCTTGAACGGGGTGGATCATACTTACTTTTTCACCGAAGAGTATATTTATTTTATTTGTTTTATAAAGTGCTTGCTAAAAGGTAACAAGGAAGCCTGGGTCCCAAAATATACACATTTTATTCATCGCCTGGATGGGGGTTGTACGGCGCGTTGATATTATATCCTTTCTAGTACTCTGTGTACCTTCCTCTGCCGTCAATACCCGCAGCAACACCCACATGAACATACATAGTCTGTCCTGTCGCAAACGAGTGCAGTTTGAGTAGCCTTGTGTACAGTTATTTCCATGGCAAAATATTTCCTGTTGCCATACTGGGTGAGTTGACAATAAGGTGAGAGAGCATGCTCATGTAAACATCATCTCTGGCGAGAGGAGACACTGCTTGATCATGGAAACAACTGTACACAGGACTGCCTTCAGAAATTTCCAAAATGTGCGCTTGTTTGTAGGACAAAATATAGTAGAGGCGACGGATCTCATCGTGTGGAATGGACTTTCCATGTGTCAAGGACGTTCCCTCTGGTGGCACAGTTGGAAAAGGACTGTCGCCAATGTCGATGACCGGACGGACCAGACGACTCCCAACACAGTTCAACACATTCTCAATGGGAACAGGTCCGGTGATCATGTGGCCAGGGGGTTCGGCGAACATTGGACAGAGCGTTGGGTTATACGGGAGGTATGTGCGTGGACATTGTTCTATTAGAATAGCACAAATCTCCCTGTTGTCGCACGAAAGACGACAAAATATGACGGGCAATGTTCTAGATGTATTCAAATTTCTCTGTTTTAACTATGACTCCCTGCGTCATGCTTCCAGACGTACAACCTGCCAGTTGCTGCCGTGTACAGAACGTTGCAAAGTTGCACGGCAATACTTCGGGGAAACATTCCTCACATCTGGAGGATGAAAGAAAATGTTATATGAACATAGGTCTGCAAACGCTTCGTTTCTTTACTACGGAACCGTAACACATAAGGAACAGTGTATGGCCCAGGAGATGGTCCATGTTACTGTGGAATGCCATGGCAGCGTTCGTTTGCATGATACACGACACCTCACACCAAGACACTACACCTAGAACAGTAGGTACTGCATACAGGAATAAGTTACAAATGTGTGAAAGCTTATCGTCGGGCACTGAGGAAATGTTTAAGATGCGCTCCATCGGCACTGACACATGCATCAACCCGCCGTTGCATGGACTCCCGGATGCGTTGATAAATCCCTGGTGAATTCCTAATTGTTTCGCAACCCCCACAATGCTGTTACGGAGGTTGTCCACAGCGTCCTCTGGGGTTGCATACACACGTGCCTTTAAATGTCCCCTCAAATAAAAGTCTAGTGGATTCAAATCAGGGCTCCTCTAGGGCTGGTATGGGTCTGCCAATTACAGCTGCGATAGCATTCCACAGTAACATGATCCAGTCCGCGGGCCATACACTGTACATGATGCATTACGGAATGAAACAAAGAAACGAAGCGTTTCGGAATACAGTACGTCGCCGGAAACTCCATGCATGTACGCATCTGCTAATACGATTCAGATATTCGACGGGGAATACTCGATACCTCTTCAACAGTGTTGCGCTCAAATACTGCTCTCTAGTACTGCTTCGTGCAAATGTCGTTTTCCTCAGGAAATTTCTTCATTGCGTTCTTTTATCACTTTCCGTTTGTATATTTGACCGGAATACTCTTTAAACGTTAAGAAAAGCCTGCAGAATAAACATTGTAGACCTATAAATAAGTTAAAGAAATTCGTATCTAACATAGTAATTAACCAAAAGTTTGTGTTTTGAAATCAAGAATATTTTGAAGTAATTTTCCAAAAATACCCGTCTATTATTTCTTTGAATACATTTTCTAATAGCGGGGTTTGTAAAGTGCTGCTAAACTGTCACGAAAAAATAGCTGTTTGCGAAGATATAACATTTTTTTTATACTATGATGCCTCGAAATGACTATCTTAATTTTCGACGCCAATGGATCCATTTTGTATAATGTATTATAAAGCCAACATTCCGTCTGATCTATGCTTTTCAAAATATTGCATACAGTACACAGACACATACATGTTCACTAATAGGTACTGTGGAAAGGGGGAAGTTCGGTATTTGATTAACATTGCAATCCATACATCAGTGTTGTTTTATAAGACTTACAGTTTTTAATTTTTTTCTCACCGGCCAATGTTAATATACTGAAATGCTGTCTGTAGCGACTAAAACCTGTAATAACCTCTGCAAATTTTAAATACAGAATCTCTCAGTTTTTTGAATATCTTAGTACTACTTCGTAACAGTAACCAGAAATTATCTTCTTCGGGTAGTTAGGAAATTCACTCAACTAGAACCATTACTTTCAGATAAAAACAAGCACGATCCTATTTTAGCAGGGGACAAGAGTTCAAAGATTCTTACATTATCAGAAACTGGGAGGTCGCATTCCCTGTCAACAAAAAAAAATCACTTGTTTACAGCAATTTTTACACGTGGAACTTGTGTGTAGGTAGTTAAGGGTCATATGTAGGCCTACTGAAACGTTTTCTGTGAAATCGTTATTTGCACTTAAACGGTGTGTCTCAGTAAATAAATATTCTGGAAATACGAAGTTTTTCCAGAAAGGATAAGAAAACTATTGTCTACATCGCTATATTTTTACTTGTATCATATTGAGTGTATTAATACAGAAAAAAAAATCGCGAAAGTGGTCAAATATCGTATTTTTAAAGCTTGGCTATGCAGTTTCTTTAAGCGGCAAGAGAAAAGTATGATTATATGCAGGTAGTTTGATCTGTGTACTTCCATCGCGTCTTATAAAACTCCACTGTTACAGATCTAGTTTACACAGTTAAAGCGTTAGGACGGAAACACTACACGCCTTGTACATAGGAGCGATGAGGCGCTAGGCGTGCGTGTTAGTGTCGCCCGTATCGCTCCCTCGCTTCTTGACCTTAGTCTTGCAGCTACATAGTCCTCTTAAAGTGATAAACTGTGCTACTGAAATTCTTTCAAGCCTCTCCAAGAGGGCCATGCCGCCCAGGTTGACAACCCCTTTGTCTAGTTAACGAACCTGGGTGACACAAAGTAAGGGCGTGCTTGATCCTGGATCGCCCAGTCTTGTCCGTAGCGACACGAAACGTGCTGCCGGTTAACCCAAGTCCTTCAGCGAGATACTTATCTGTCGCGGTAATGAACAGCCGCACTGACAACCTCCGCAAGCTGCAGGCCCCCCACAAGCACCCCGCTTTTCTTCCTCCTTTTCTTCAGTTCACCGCTTCTACTTCTGGTTTTTCGTTGCAGGTTGTTTTGGGGGCCATCACCTGCCTTGTTTTTGACCCAGAATCGTACTCCGAGACTATTAAGTCTAATGATATACAATGACGTGACGAATTTCGGTAACCGTCGATCCACTGTCAGGTGATGCCTTTATAATTCAGTAATTACCTGTAACTGAAGTGCCGTGTGCACAATGTAAGTGTTAAATCTGAGAGCCCACGAGAGGTTGTGCAAAAGAAGATGTTGTGATAGGACCAATGAAGAGCAAAGGAGTTTCTGTTGCTGAGTTGAACTATGGTGTAACAGCTGCAGCCGCCGATGACTGGTATTTGTGGAGGGGCACTACCACTCATGATTTTAATTATTTCACATCGTGGGAATTCCGGTTTCTGGGATTTTAATTAAGGAGTAAATGATGAATTTTAAATCGGAAGCCATATGTATTGATTGGTTGCAATGGCGAGGACGACTGACAGCCGTAAAGAACAGTTTTTCTGACAGCAGCTAACGTTAACGAAGTATAAACTCTGACCAAACGAGTTTTTTTTTTTTGGTTGGGACTTACCCAAGTACTCCGCGTGGTCAGAGCTGAAATTACCAACCTCGCATAGGCGAAAGGCGCCCGACCACCACACGCTCGTCATTGTCCAAGAACCTGTTCTCGGGGGGGGGGGGGGGGGAGGGGGCTATTTCTTGCTACGCCACTTCTTTTATTTATTTCGTATTATCGATTCAGACTTAATTGTCGACAGGAACCAGCCAGTATTACGTCCTCGTATTTCTTTCTTCCCCCTCCCTCTACGCCACGGCTCTTTTCTCCAGGTATTAGATATTTTGGCAGTCAGCCCTCTTCCGTGTTCCTCACTCGCCTGGGAAGAGGAAGGAAGGGTTTGTATTCGGAAGGGGTGGCCAACTGTCCCTTGACCGCATGGCGTGTGCTCTTGCGGTCAGTCGAGCGACCACCCCCCCTTACCAACCCCGCCTCCCCCTCCCTGGAGCGACATGAGGTCGCGTGGACACGCAGCCATTCTGGTTGGGAAATCCTTGCCCGTCGCTTGCGGCGAGGGGCGGCTGTGGTCAGCACACAGCTTCCTATAGGCTGTTCACAGTCAAATGAGCACTTTTGAAAGCCCTGCTTAAGATCTACTTGTATGCACGTTGTGTGTTCTTCCGCCTTGTGTAAAATTAACATCCCCACGGGCCTCATCACATTATTCATGCGTCGGTCAAGTGATACTTCGAAATTGTTAGAAAAGTAAATATTGTACAGCTCTGCTCATGTTTACACTTCGATGCATAAGAAAAACAGAAAGAGAAATAAATCACTTTAAGTTATCATAAACAGTTACCTAGCACTTTTTATTCAACGTTTAAAAATATGAAACTCTCTTCTATCTATCGCTACCAGCTTTACTGTGCGAATGTCACGCAGTGCGCCTATTAAAATGTGTGCATGCAGGGGCAGTGATTTTTCTCTAAGGTTCATTTCTGAAGTGCTTACTTTATCGTGAACAGCCTTTAAGAAGTCTATTCCACCTTTCCTCCTCCACAGTGGTTCTTACTCGCACAAAGCCCTGAAAAAAATAATAAAGAGTACTTGAATGATGACTGAGAGGCCAATTTGTGGCATCGTTAAAAAACTGGCCGAATGTTCAGGTGAACGTAAATTGTTACAGCCGGGCCTGTGTTTTCGCCTGTCAGCATGTACAATTACAGTGATTTAAAGCGGGAATTGTGTGACTTGAAAGGACGTTTCAATGAGCTAAAGAGGGGCTTGTTGCAAAGTAAACATCAAAACAACATTTAATATCACGCATCCCACAACACTACTGGGGTGGGAACAGGTTAGGAAACAACATAAAACAATTGCATTGTGTGACATAGTTCCACAATATTATTTCAATTTTCTAACTTCTTACAGAAAATTTTCTTACCTTTAATGAAAATATTGCAAATAAGTTGAAATTCTGGTGTTACAAGATTTTGTGTGTATGTGTGTGTGTGTGTGTGTGTGTGTGTGTGTGTGTATATATATATATATATATATATATATATATATATATATATATATACTAAAATATAATTAAAGTAAAGTAAAGAACATCTATATAATATATTTAAATTAATGAACATTTTTATCGCACAAAACACATTTTTCTCCGCCATTTCAGATAGCTAATCTAAAATTAATTGTTATTTTTAAACTCTAAAATATGCATTACTTGCATTTATTTCTAAATCATATTCACTGATTTCGTGTGTGTAAATTTGCAGTTAAAAATTGACACAGACGCGTAAACTTCATGGGCTCCTTTTCTCAGTGCTTTATACAAACGACTCAATCTCCAGTAGTCAGCATGGCAGAGTACATGATTTTATGAAAAGAACATAGCCTATAATTTCCTTTGAATAAATAACGAATTTCTTCCTACCTTGTATTATATGTTCATTGTAAGCATCGGTAACAACTGGTATTTTACCAGGCCTACAGTCACATTTTATTATTCAAAATTTTCTAGTGGAAAGTGCAAAATAAATGAAGTCATTTAATTTTAATTATCTTGGTTACAAAGCTATCTTCATTTGTTTGTAGACACGAAATATGAACCAGTGAGAATTTCACTCTTTAAGTAAGTTTACAGCGCCTGACTAATTCAACAGTTACTTTAGTAGATTTAATTATGATGAATTAAAGAAACAGAGCCAGTTTCCCTTCCCTTGTTTATTTAGTGATGTTTTCCACTGATTCATCAACCATTTCATTGACTGATTTTCAGCAATTAGTTTTTTGACTGATGGATCAGTTAAAGAAGGTGTATCAAATGAAGCAGCAAATTACAAACCACTAAAACACTTAAAATAAATTCTAAAAGGAGAGTCTCTACATTTAAAATATAATTTTATGTGGCAACATTTCCTTTTTATATCTTTAATCTCTTCGTATTCATCGTAATCATTATAGTAGCGCCTGTTTATTATTATTATTATTATTTTTTTAAGAATCCTAATTTTGAAAATTAAACTAAACATGGAAAGAAAGGACATACAATCTAAAACCACGTATTCATGATAAAACGTACATATTTTATCTTTTTGCTTCAACGGTGTCTTGGTAGCGCAATTAGTAAAGTGACGGTCTGTAAACGGGGTACTGTGACTGTTAGTAATAAATACCAGGGATTTTGTTATACCTTTATAAAATTACGTTAAATTGCCCAGTATAAACAGTGACTATTGGGATACATGTTTGTTTCTTGAAAATATTGAGCTAAACTCAATAAAAACTATATTCAATTCTCTACACGCAGTTGGCTGTCACTTATTCAGTCAGTGTAATTATTTCACTGACTCAACCAGTGTTTTTTCACCGATTATAAGTGGAGCCATTCTCGCTGATTTGAGCAGGTGAATTCCACTGCGAATCAATGCTTTTTTTTCACTAATTCGAATTTAGAGCGCACGTAAAAATATTGCGATAGAACAAATCTCATCCCCAAAAAAATTTTAATTTATTCGTAATTTTGTTTGTATCAATTAATTTTAGTGAACTCTAGTCTCAGAAGCGAAAGGGAAGCTAGCTGAGTTACTGTCACCTTTCGATTCGCGGGTTTTCAAAATTTCCAAACACGCAAGCATTTCCTACCAGGTAATGTAGGATTATAAATTATAGATCTTGTCAAATTTAGTAATTGATTTATGTTTATAATAAAGTGGGAAATATTTTCTTATTGTGCTACTTAATGATTGGCGGAAAAACCAATATATGTTATGGAAATAAGTAACTTTTATAGGGGGAGCAGTAGCCGAATTATTATAAATCTACGTACAAGCATTATTATTACAATTTTTATAACTTTGGAAGTACATACGAAAAGCTTAAATTCACCAAAACATACAACTCACGTGCATTAAAAACCGCGCGACTTCGAAACACAGACCATTAGAACTGTAACAATACAGCAGCACGTTTTAGAGTTCTTAATAACCTCCACATTTATGCAGACGTAATGGTTATAAATTAGATTGGATCACAAGTCCCGTTAGCCGTCGGGGAGACAGATGTTTCTCGCTATAAATTCCGTGCGAGCCAAACCCTGACTTGATCGACCAAACTTGAGCATCGAAACCGGTTCACTAAATTACAAGGGAAGACAAGAAATATTACCGACAGAATTGATGAAAAATGGAGGCAAAGTACCATAATGTTGTTAGTGTGAAGGTTATAATAACACGGTTATTAGAAGCATGACACTTAGTGAGCGCTCATAATATCTTTCCAATGTCTTTCGCTAAATGATTCGTCGGATCTTCGTCACTTTCCCGTCCGTCCAGAAACCATAATAAATGCGACTTTTTTTTTTTTTTTTTTTTTTTTTCCCCTGCAAATAAAACTTTTTCTTAGAGTTTTGCGTAATTGGCTGTTGATTTTTTTCCCTGAAATATACCAAGTCTATGCTAAGCTTCTGACTTGAAAGTGTTTCTCGGCATATTTTCTTATTTCGTACGGTTCTTAATGTCTGTTTTCTTTGCAATGCCGCTGTTAGAACATAAGAGATATTTTCGTTTGTATACGCGTACCGGCTACGGACTGAACAACTTTAATAAAATGGTAAAGTGCAATTCCTACTTTTTCTTAAGATATTTCAATATAATATAAAATGAAAAAAAGAATTACATTTTGTAAAATCATTATATTTTCATCACAATTTCTAAGGAGACAGTACAATGGCTATTTGCTCTGGACTACTATTCTTGCCTAACACAGATCGGACCAAAATAGTAACTAATGTATACTATGAATAAATAATTGTCATGAAACCCGCGAATATGAATTACTCTGACTGAAAGTTTGCCGTGTCTTGAAAGGACAACGGTTGCTAACTTTCTACAAGAACGGCCTCAGCACGTGTTATTCGCCGTCCACCCTGAAGCCCTTGCCTCACTTAGAATGCGTTATTTATTCGTGAACTAACGGCAGGTACAACGAACAGTTTACTTCATCCCCCTTTTTTTCCTCCCCTTAGAACATTGAGCACCGGAACGCATCCAGTAGGGCGATGTGGCGATAAGATCTCTGGCGCATTCAATATTCTCTGACTCGTACGGTTCTCTTATACAAATTTTACTTGGGCTCATTATAGGGTTGAAAACCGCTCCACGTGATACGAACAACATGTAAGTTTATATCATTCATTCATAATAATTCCCAAAATATTTACTTAGTTCCGAAGGGAATATATGTGGTCAACTAAACACATAGGAGAAATTCCAGTGCGCGTAAAAAGTAAGGCAATTAGAGGAAACGAGATGTAAATTTAAATCGGGGAGATACTAAATATGAGGCTATATTTTTTACATTTATATAAATACCAAAAGATAAACGTTATGTAAGAACATTTATTGCTTGTACATACATCGCATTGTGCGCGAAGCACAGAACTCTTCAATTATATTTTTAAACGCATTATTTTCTTGATTGTTCGCATAATCAAGAAAAATAATAGTTTTCCTTCCAAGAACCAGGAGAAAATATTTGAATTATTTTTTTTGTGCAACTTAAGAATTCCGCCATAAAATCATATTTTCCTTTATGTATGTGATATTTTATTTACATTACTTTCATGTAATAAAAAAAAGGTCTATAACTTCTCTACATTACTTAATCTCCGGAGTACTCCAAACATCAACTTTTTGGTTCCGTAGATGTTTTAAGATTTTAGAAAGGAAAATACTGGTGTAAGGTTTTGCAGACACGTGCATTAAAATTTCCCTAGCTAAGTTAACAAGATAATAATTTTCGTAAAATCTTTAAAGAGTGTACGCATTAAAAAAAAGGGAGACTATTTCAAACATGTACTACAAAAAATTACAACACCATTAATTAGCACAGTTCATCTATTAAAAACGGACACAAATTATCGGTAGAACCAACAAACTTGCGACAAAGCCAAATTTGATCACCAATCTCGAACTTGATCTTCTTCCGAGAGAAGAGCATGGGTGTAGAGAGCATATTAATTACGGCATTATGATTAACAGCACCTTCATGTACAGGAATAGTCTCCAACAAATTATGTCTCAAGGATCCGCTTCAGACAAATCCGTAAATGCCAGATATTTTGCCTTATGAGACTTACGAAAGAAACAATATTCCAAAAGTTCACTTCCGGCTATAGCAGTTATACCCTGAAGACCAAAGCGAAACAAAAAGACAGAAGTATATAACTCTCTTCTACACTCAACACTTGTACACACCATGGACCATGTTCTTTATCAACATCAACATTAACAGTCAAAATACCACAATACACCTTCATAGGATAATACCTATACGTACGGTGTTGCGTTCGAAGAATTATGTGATGTGCCTTCTCTAATGACATGGAGTAAAGTGAATTCTGATACACTTGCGCTGAACTTATATAACAAACAGCAGATTAAATCAAATATTGAATGTATTAATTATAATATGATGTGCTAAAACTATTAAAACTAACTATTATATACCTACACTAAATAAGGCAAACCTCTACAGAAAGGTGGCACAGAAAAACCTTTAAGTCAATAACCTTGAAAAGACTAACATCCGGTTGGCTTGAAAAAGTACCCATGCATTGGCGAGCGGCGTCTGTAATATGACACCGTACCGCATCGCCCATTACACTTTGAGGATATATGACACACCTCGCAACTTCAAACAAAAATTCATAACTATCAAAATAATGAACCAATTCCAAAATGCAAACACCATTATGTTGCAAACTCATGGCAGAATACATGCAGGGAACAAATACTGTACATAACTTACCTCACAAATGAATGTCAAATCAAAAGGTAGAGCTATATGAGACTCGAGTCTTGTGAATGGAAGATTCTAAAAATATAAATTTCATCATCATTGTCTATCCTTGTCACCTGCACTATGCTGGTGCAGGAGTTTGGGAGGGGGGAAATACGTTATCGTCCCCCCTTTCCTAATGTATAAAATATTTTGTATGTTTGTGTGTATATGTATGTGTTTGTATAGGTATGTATAATGTTGGATGTAGTTCCTAAGGAAACTCTATATATGTTCGCTATTAATATCATAAGGTTATTGCTGGCAAAATAACTTATTCTTCCTCCAATTTATTACAATAAAACATTTTGAAGACCACCAATGGATACCTAGTGGTGATGTGAAACTATTATTAAAACAAATAACTGCACAAAAAATACTTTTATTTATTACGTATGGATTAAACAACATTTCAGCATGTCAAGGTACATACATATTACCAGTAGTACCAACCAACTTGCGATAAAACAGTAGGAAATTTAATGTATTGGATCATTTCGTTGTCCGATATAAACAATTTGCAAAATATATTGAGAATTTTTTTGGAATATAATTCATACGAAATTCATTTGAAGGTCGGTATAACAGTGCCGTTATTTGGCATAACGATTGGGTGCCAAAGAAAAAGCAGTTGCATTTACGCGGTGATCCAAATGTTGGCAAATCATCTTGTTGTCACAGAATACTTCATGGTGTACGTGTGTAGTATTCTGATACAGGACATTTTGGTTTTCGAGATTTATGTGTAGGTAATTACGATGTTATTGTTTTTGAAGAATATGAATATGGATAATATAATATGAATCTAATTAACCATTTAATTGAAAGTTCATTGTTTTGTTAACTTTTTAAAGGCAGTATTGAATATCTAGTTATGTGGCATAAACCTGTTTGGTTCATAAGTAATAATCATCCACATGCCAACCCATCTTTTTTGGCTCGTGTGCAGGTGGCGGGAGCAGATAGCGATTTTGCAGCTCGTTACGGTACGTAAGCAGGATATATCTTCCGAGACGATCCAGTTGAACTCGTTGGAGAGCGAGCCGGAAGTCGAGGCGGACAGGTCGTTGCCAGATATTACGGCGACGGATTAATTTGGCCGTCAGAGGACTCGGATTTCGAAACACCGTTTGCGTCGTTCTTTGGACGTTCATAACTAATAAATAAAAAGTACTCAACGCAGTTTTTTTTAGCTATCTGATTTAATAATAGTTTCATATTACAATTAGGCATCCATTAATAGTTTTAATACGTATATAAACTGGAGGAAGATTAAGTTATTTTGCCGGCAACAAACCTTATGATATTAATAGCGAACGGTTAGAGACCTTGCTTAGGGAATACGCCCAACATAACACACCTATATACAACCACATCTATATACAAAATATTCTGCACACGGTGGAAGGGGAGATAACTCATATCCCCCCCCCCCCCCGTTCGCCAATTCATGCGCTTGTATGGTGCAGGGTTGAGAGAAAGGCAGACAATGATGATGTAATATCAATTTTTAGAATCTTCAAATCACGACACTTGAGTCTCATGTATATAACTTGTGATGCACGACATTAATTTGTGAGCAACGACTATGTAGGCTACTTTCGACACCTTCGTTTTTAACACAATATAGAACAAAAGAAGCGAACTGCGCACATTGTTATATAAGTCTACTAAAGAGTAAACTGCATACCGGTATAGATTATCAGTCAATTCTGCAAGAAACAGTACAAATAGTTTTCAAGTAGGCCCTATGTTATTTCGATAAGCCACATTAAAACACAGGCAATAACACGCAGCGATGCGAACAAACACAATTTTCTGTAGATGAACTCAAAAGAAAGCGAATGATGACGTAATATCAATTTTTAGAATCTTCCATTTATGAGACTCGCGTCTTATATAGGTAGCTTTTTACTAATTATACGTACCCATTTCATTCCACTCTCTCAAATAATGCTTTAAGTGATATTCTTCTAATATGCTCTAAGGAAAAAATAAAATATGTTGAAAATTTGTCAAAGAATTTATTTACACCCTGATTTATAGCTTCTTTAATAACACTATTTATATTTAATTTGATTATCAACCAATTCACAAAAACACCAACCCTGTCGTTATCAACAGACAACCACGCCATCTTCATGCAAACGGGTTAATGTGTTACATGTTCGCGTAATGGACATAAAAATACCGGTTTAAAAAAGCAACCTACACAAATTACGTTCAGAGATTTACATGGAAAAGAAATTGGAGTAATTTTATAAACAAGAATGCTTGATCACCTACAGCATAGTAGGTGGTTATTGCAAAGAACAGGTGAGGAGAATTTATTTCATTTCTCAAAGAAAACAAATATTAATTTTTTTAATTGATTCTGTTGGAGAAATACAATTTTCATGTTTGGCGGAAGGAGGGTAAATATTTATTATTTAACTTGAACGTTTACGAAATGGCGTATGCCCACCAAAAATATTGTACTGGGATGAGAACTAGAAGTTACTCATAACTAATGAGCCTAGTTTCCTCTACATGGGTGAAATTAAATTTAAGTGAAGTTCTTAAAGCTTATATGGTAGGTAGGCGTTGGCGTCTCATTTACAGCAATATCATAAGAGATGAAACCATAAACATGTGAAACAGAACAAAGACAATTAAAATACACGAGTAACTTACCCGGTATTCGAAGTCAGGAAACTCATAACATTAAGCTGGCTTGCAGTCAATTGCATCTCAGAGGTATGATTCGAAGCAACTTCGAATGTAATCAGTGTAATGTTTTGGCTGACACGGTTCACAAACCTGAAATATTTAATTGGCCAACATGTTTAAAATAAGTGTCTGCGCTAGTAAAACACATAAGTTTACATCGCCAACAATAACGCTACTTGTGTGAACAATTTTATGGAAATCGGATAATTGGTTGTCCGAGACATAGCATAAAATATTTTGTTTTCTAAATTGGCGATATCTTACAAAATTACTTAAAACGAGACTCTGTACACGGTGATGTAATAGATAATGTCACCATAAAAAGTTTGATGGAAATTGTTAAATATATATGCCAAACATATAAAAAAGTTAATATGGCTACGAATTTTTAAATTATCATTTGACCCAATTTAAATCATGTAACTTTACTTAGCCTTCTGTAGGTGTGCAAAATTTTGTGGAAATTAGTCGAATTATTCCTTAAATATGAAAAAGTGTTAACGTTACTCACCTGACAATACTTTGCAAAAAAAATCCGGCAAACGAGGATGTCTGTGTGTATATCGGTTGATTGGCCCTCGAGATGTGGTATAAAACCTCCAGTGATCATGTGGCGATCTTCATAAATTGACGACGAAAAGGTTATATATAAGTATATTCGATCACTGTCATAGATAATACATACAAAGTTAAATTTTTAATCAGTTACATAGTTTCGTAGATATAGAACATTAAGCTAAAATGTTTTTATACGAGCCATTCAGAAAGTGAGAGAACTGCATACTTAAAACATATAAGTTAATATTGCCCACAATATAACTTCTTCGTAAAATTCGAAAGAAATCGTGTAATTGTTTCCCGTGCTGCATAAAAATTATATTATTTAATGTGGGGAGCTCTTACAAAATGGCGGAGAAATGACACTGTCAGCATACAAAGTTAAGTTGAAATGTGTTTTGCAGTTTCGTAGATAAAAATTCTGAGCTGAAATATTTATTATGACTGTCATTTTGAAAATACGTGGGTCTAACCATCTCAAAATTTACTAGTTTGCATAGCCTGCCATAGTGCTAATTGTTTGCCAAATTTGGTATAAATTGATTGATTATTGGAGATCACATGATTTTAATTTGTCAAGTTATACTATTTTACAAAATGGCGGACAAAAGATATTTTATGTGTACACATTTGAAACTTCACAAAATTAGATTATTTCATGTAGAGCTATCTTAAAAAATGGCTTTCAAAAGTGGCTGTTTTGTGGCTTGTTTAATACTTGTAATAGGTACTCTCAGCATACAAAATTTGGTTTAAATTGGTCACATGGTATGGTAGTAATACCAAGTAAAGCTAAAATATATGTACGGCCGCCATTTTTAAAATAAGTGTCTAATTTAGTTTAATTACTCATTTACCTGGCCAATCATAATGATACTTACGTGCCCATTTGGGTGAAAATAAGTTGAGTCGTTTTAGAGGTATAATGTAAAATTTTAGTTTTTTCATGTGGTGCTCTCTTCCAAAATGGCTGATCAACAACAACATTCACCCCTGAATTTAATGCTGACAACTTGCGCTGTCAGCATACAAAATTTGGTTAAAATCGGTTGAATGGTTTATGAGATATGACATACCGGCCTAAATTTTTTTCAGAGCCGCCATTTTGAAAGTAAGTGCTCGGAGTGATCGAAAACTATAAAAGCCAGGTGTCATTAATAAGTACTATATGTGTACCGAGTTTGGTGTAATTCGGTGCTCACGTTCAAAAATTGAAGGGGAGTGGGTGGCACACACACACATGTAATACACATACAGCCACACAGTAGGGGAAGTTCTCTTATTAGTCTTTCTTTCCTACGGAAAGTAGGCTTAAAAGTATCATTTTGTTCTAAGCAACACAGCTAAGTTTTCCTTGCAGTAAGTACATACATATGTATACTGTTTTCTCCATGTTGACAGTTAAAAAAAAAAAAAAACCGAGGTGAGGTTTCATGTCACAAATTGATATAACAGTTTTCAGGTACTCTTTTTTTGCAGCCGTAGTGTGGAATTTGTACATCCTTTTGCAGCAGGTGATTTGATATGCTGGGTATGGAATTATGCATTTTGGTTTCATGACCTTTTGATTGTCAATTGAACCTGAAGACAGTATTTAAACAACGTTCTGACAAAGTACGCTATAACAGAAAAAAAAACACTTTAATAATGCAATACTTTGAAAGTTATGACAATGAAATGAATACAAACACAGTACAAACATTACACAGATTACAACATGCCAATAAACATTAGAAATACATGCACCACCAATGTCCCCAATGTCCTTAGAACTAGCAAGTCTTCTTTATTGCCATCATTGCCCCCTGCTTGGTCGTCAACGACTGCTCTGAGATACTCAAATTTTTACTTCGTTGCATGAGAATCTTTACATAACTATAATAACGTCACGAGGAACTAACCATTAAAAATTAAGTGATTCGTAAAATATTTGAAATATTTTATTATAATATTAAATGATAATTATTTATTTATATTAATTTTAAATATTATATAAATACTTGGAAGTATTTATGAAAAATTATGAATAAAAAATAATTAGCAACTATTTATTGGCAACAATACAAATAGTATGTTATTAATTAAATAAAATTTAAATTTATTAACATGTACTAGGTTGTTCCATCGCTATAAAGAAAAAGGATAGTTGAGACTGCAGTTTTAACATACGCGTTTCCTGTCGTATCTGTGACGTCGCCACATATGAACAAGTGTAATACATTTTAGTTTTAATGTAATGTCGCACTGGCGAGTATTTCCTTGTATAAGCTATTCACGGTAAAGTGAGCACTTCTGAAAGCATCCTCACTTGAAATATTAGCCAATAAATATATATTATTTTAGCCTCAGACGTTATCTTCTAAATGTGGTGTAATATGCACTTTGTGTTTGTTACATGGCAATATTTATTTTAAAAGTTGACTTAGGAATAAAAAATAGCTGGAAGGAAATGTAACTAGTGCCTCAAAAGTGCTCACTTTACCGTGAACAGCCCATAGGGCTGTTTTCCCCCCACAAGCCACAGCATTCACACCTCTCAGTTTACTTCCAGTTGAAGAATATTAATATTAGGAATGGCGTCCCTGCAATCATGCAATCAAAAGCAAGAATAAAAAACAATAATTGTAACTAATGTTGTGAAAAAGAATAATTGTAATGTGGTGTTTCCGTAACTAGTTAATATTTTTTATGATTATTGGAAACGAATATGAGGCAGTCTATTATAAAAAGCCTTCTACTTGCTGGAAGTCTTGTGAAGTGTATTATTCCGTTAAGAGACAATTAATACGTGCCTTGAGCCAGTTAAGAAGAATTCAATTTATAGGGCCTAGCAAGAAGCTGAATTTTTCACGACTGGTCAAATAAGAAACGTAGTGGCTTCTGTGAAAAAAACTTACAATATTTTAAGTCATTACTTTTTTAAAATTTATAGGAAATAATACGTGGATGTAAACACAATGACATCCATTATTGGAGGTACGACTTATAGCAGTCTTGGTACATTCAAACCGTTAAATATCAAAATAACACGTGCATACGTAACATAGGAAAAGTATGTACAACCGTACAGAATCTTGTTTTCTAAACTTTCAAGTTGCAAACCAAGTACAGTGCACTGCGGCCTCGTAAAGCTAAATTGGCGTGTTAATGATAGCACAGTGTCAAAGAAATGCCAAACAACGGATTGCGAATTATTTAACCTGCGTATCACAAGGAAACTATATTGCCCAATTGAACTATAAGAACAAATTGCGGCGAATAAAAAAACAATTCTAGAATATGTGTTGTCTTCAAACCCGCTTCAGTAAAGAATTATCAAGGACTTCATCGATTCGGTTGCTGTTATGTGAAGGAAAATTTGTGGCCACTTAGATGCTCTGGTATATCTGATATTCGCTTGTTGCCAAATGTAAGAAATGTTAGAAAATTCTGGCCGTAGATAATGTGACGAACTCTGTTACGTACATCTCTGTTGAAAAAATGTTTGCTAGGACACACACACACACACACACACACACATATATATATATATATATATATATATATATATATATATATATATATATATATATATATATATATATATATATATATATATATATATATATAAACACACACACATAGGAAATAGAAAATAACTACAGCAAAATGTCTATAAGACTTTTATCTTTTATTTTCTTTTAGAGCTCTATTTTATAAGCTGGTACAATACAACGAATGTATTTTGTTTTCATTTGATATAATACCCAATTATGGAAGAGTAAAGTTAGTCGAAATTCGCGTTTTTGAGCAAAGTGGCCGACATCTAGCGGCGGAAATATGTACTACTTGTGTAGAGTGTATAAAATGCTTTTGTTGAAATGACTGACTGCAGTTGACTATAGTTGACATCGTGTGTTTATTTCCTACTAGTTAAGAAAATTATTCAAACAAAAATAATTCAGTTGCGCTGTGTGAAAACATGCAAATATCTAATATAGTATTTTGTTATTACGGTAGGATATGGTGTATTTGTACACAAATTTTCGAAGCAAGAATGTGATGTCAAAATTTATGTAAAACGATCATGTGAATGATTATGAAAAAGAGGAATAGCTGCAAAAATGAAAATAAACTTAACTGTAATGAAAAAACATAAATTTATTTTTAAAAAATTGATAGTAAACGTGTGAAAATAAGTGACAAAATTATTACTTCGCCTACTATCCCAGCCGACTACAAAAGGTGATTAATTATTTTCCTTTGTTATAGCAAAAGTAAAAAAAAGTAATAATAATACAAACTCACATAATATATGCGATAAGAGATACTTCAACACAATCTGTAAGCCCATAAATGCAGTCCTCAGATATTTTATGCCATTTCCCAGAAAGAAAAAAAAAAGCAATTCTATATAATTACCTAGTGGCGCATGTATCTACTGATAAAAAATGTATTTTTTAATATTCTCAGATGAAAACTTGCGTAACTATGCTCAATGCAGAGCCTTTTTATATTCAATTTAGTTTTGATAATAAATGTGGCACCCTGTCAAAATAATCTTAAAAATTTCCAAACATATCAAATCACTGATATAAACAATTAGTTCATGCAATTTAATAACGCCCTCAAACAGTCCTATTTCTTTCACAAATTTATATAGAAACAAATACAACATTCATGGTTTACTGGCACATTCAGTGTAATTGTCACCTCGTTATATAATCGATACTGGCCATTTTATTCGATATGGTGTTGCGCTGTGGAGGCATCGAAAACGCGAATACACTAGAAACAAATACCAGAAAGCACTATATAAGTAACTTAGGCGAGTATGCGAAAGGAAAACCAACGGCAAGAGCTCCTAGTTTTATTGTATACTTTCAGAAATATTGAGAAATGTATAGTAAAGGTTATTCACGGTAAAATGAGCACTTTTGAAAATCCTTCTTAAGATATATTTGTATAAACGTTGTGCACTCTTCCACCTTAAGTAAGATTAACATTGTTATGGGCCTAATAACTTTATTCATGTGTCGGTCAAGTGAAACCGTGAAATTATTAGAAAAGTTAATATTTTTCAAATCACAACAGGAAGCGAAATAAATGATTTAAGCTATCAGAAATGGTTACCAAACACTTTTTATTCGACGTTAAGATATGGAACTACTTCCCATTCATCGTTACCAACTTTAATGGGCGCGTGTCACTCATTGCGCCCGTTAAAATATATACAGGTAGAGGCAGTGACTTTTTTCTAAGGTTGATTTCAAAAGTGCTCACTTTATCGTGAACAGCTTTCAACTATTATATGTTAATATTTTCCACATTTGAAGATTTTGGAGAAACAGGAATTAATTTTCGTTTAATTTTTGGCCAGCTGTCTGCTGGCTGTAAGTGACAACACAGCCAGATTTTTTCGCATAAATCTTCAAGCTGTCCGGTATTGGTCTCTAATGTATTTGATAAAAACTATGCCTGTGGTGTATAGAACTTACGAACTTCCCGTTTGGCAGGCAGCGGCTCTGACAGCCGCACTGAGACACACTTCCTGGGAATACCACAGAAAATAACTCCGAGGTTTACTTTCATTTGCAACTGTAACCCTTTCGTTTCGGCAAACCGGTTCTCCTTGAGAGGTTGTTCAAATGGACGCGAAACTGTACGACAGACGGGCGCAAACAGCTTATAGACTACGGGAAAACCAATCTTTCTTTTACAACTGGTTCTTTTTGTGACCGCCTGCTCTGAGCTCCGCTCTGCAAAGAAGAAGATACGGGGAGGAGACGGGCAAACGCCGAAGGCTCGTCGCACACGATCGTGAAGCTTTTTTTTTCTCGTTATGGCTATACACCTCGTCGACAGACGATGCAAGTTGCTCATAGAACCGGGGATGGGTAAGGAATAGGCGATTTTCTATAGTAAGAAACCATCCCAGCTTTCGCCTGGAGTGATGGCGGTCATCCGCCATCTTGGATTCGGAGAGAGATAAATAAAACGTCATGTATTCGATTTTGTAATAAAAGTATTATATACAACATTTTGGTACATCCGATATTTTATAAACTATTATAAATTACATTTAAAATCAATTGCGTAATACTACAAACAATTTAAGACTATAATTAGAAACATTTATGAAATCAATGTATTTTTTTTAAATTTACATTAGGCCTATACGAGTTTAGAAATGTCTTTCTTATTTATCTGTGAAATCGATCATTCAGTACAGCTTAACCTTGTAAAACACCCAATTTCTAATATAAGTATACCAAAAATCTATTAAATCGTTATTTTACTTGAACCCTTTCAAACCCACATTGATTTGCGGTTATGGTGTTGTAAATAAGAATTGTTTTGATACGTGCTGTACCTAAGCTGGCAAAGAACTTATCTCTTCAAAAGTAGTAGGGGCGCACAGTTCCTACCCAAAGAAGATGCCGCCTTTATTGATATCAAAAGTTTGAATTGATTGAAAGGATTAAATTGATTGAAAGTGCTTAAATGGATTGAAATTGTCAATTTTAATCAGATTTTTTGTGTTTGGTGCAAGAGTGTACTAAGAGCTTTTTCTTTGTTTCTTTTGTGGGTTGGGGAGCAGCTCTGGTATGTCCTCACCATTGGAGCTCTGGCACTCCATGAAGCGTGGCGTGTTGGGGATAGGATATATGTGGTGAGTTTTGTGCAAGAGTAATATAAGTGTACATTTTTTGATTTGGTACTGATACTGCTCGTAGATGGTGTTGGGAGATAGGCGACTTTGAAAGTATCGATTTACATGTTATATGTTAGTAATGACAAACAATTAAATAGACGACGCCTGTTTCCAAATATAATTAAACGTTACACATGAGAGAAAAATAATTCCAGAGTGTTTAAACAATCTCTATGTATGAATAAATAACACGAAGGACTCATTGAATCACAAATTTCAAACGATCACAACTACGAGAATAACATCTGGTCTCGACAAGTGTTACACGATCACAATTATGTGACTCTCCTCTATGGAATTAATTAACTATCTACAACAAATAAAAAAATTTCCCTATAAATTGGCTAACGAACTCAGTAACAAGACATATGTAACACTACTTGATGCATCTCGCACATACCTGACAATATTTTAAAACACATCTGTCTGCCTGTGAACCTGGTGAGGAACTTCTTAAACGTAATCCACGTGTAATAATAAATTTATTTATTAACACGTGTAACGAAGAAATTATTTTATATATATCCATTCACTCGGGAGGTTGCTGTAGCACTGATAAAGATATAGGACTTACATCAATTTATAACCTACATTTGATTATAAACTGAGGAGAAAAAATCTGAGATTTTAATGAAAATACAAAATGAAAATACAAAAGGTTATAGTTACTTGGAAATAGATGTAAATTTGATTTGTGACAAATTGATAAAAAATTATGTTTACGATACATGCACTAATATATAAATTATACTATCTGAATTAACAAAGAATTAAAAAAAACATAATGAAATAGCACCTCTCCCAAAACACATCTGTCCGCCTCAGAGGTCAGTCAATGAATGACTGGATCATACGACATGTTCCTGCTTGTAAGCTGTTATATATTCGTTAGTGCAGCTGAATTGAAATTTACGAGAAAAATTCGGTATTTGTCTTACAACTAACTGAATGTTTAACTAAACAAATGTATAAAACTAACACTACTTGATAAAAGTGAATTATTTAAAATAACGAACATACTGCAACTTTTTTTCTGTTAAGTCTATGAAATTCACAGAATTAGTTCATGAAATGATAGTTGAAAACCATACTAATAAGAAATGTGGCTAACACTCTCCGAAACCCACTGACCGCTGCACCCTGTGATGTTCACTGTCGCGTCACGAAGCTCGCTGGTCGCCGACCCCTGGGTCGGGGCCAAATACCCTGGCAGCCGCCCAGGGAAGTCAAGAGAGCTGGTGGCACGTCTATGCAGGGTGAAGGTTCTCTTGAAACTAATATGGTGGCAGACAGTTAAAACTCTTCATGTCACTCCCTACTGCACCCCCTTCCCCGCACTCCCTTGACAAGAAGATGACTTTTTGAGAAAAGATAGTTCTTTTCCAAGGTCACGGAACAACACTCCAGAGTGCATCTTCGACGATCTGTCCTCCTCCCCTCCAAAGCAGAGTTCGTTTCTGGAGGACTGACACCTGTCATCAATGCAACACTGAAAAACCGATTTAGCAGCAAACACTCCTCCGCCGACACCAGCCAAGAACTGCCCCTTCCAATGCCGTGCTTCGCAAAACATGCCCACAGCACCCTCAAGGCCTGAAATTGTTTTCCGGATGACTACCATGTCCACGGAGGGTGCTGCAGAGCCCCTGTTGTCGATTCTAGGGCACGCAGCCCCTCATCCGCTTACACCACCCAAGAACATGTTTCTGGATAAATGCCCTGTCCATGCAGACACAGCCCTTTGCCACCACCACAGAGTGTGTGTTCTGTAACACAAGAGCTGCCTCGCCAAGGACCGGAGGTTTGCTTCAAGGCCGAACTGTGACATTTATGCAAAATATCGTGTAGACTCCATCCCTCATGGGCTGCAGCGGATTTTTTAACTGACCTGGGCTAGCTGCTCCTCTGCCCTCTTGCCAACAAACTGCTATTTTCGATGGAACACTGAAGCTTCCTCCTATATCTCGAGATGCAAGAGCCTGGCACAATTCCCAGCAAAATAAAACTTTTACAACTCACATCGATGAAAGTTTATTTTCCTCATCAAAAAGAAATATGTTCCAAATGTCTTTAACACAAAATAAAGTCAATTAAAATATAAACTTTTTTCCACCGAAATTTTCCTGTTTCCAGCAAACGTTATACCGATTTCCAGCAAACTTTATTTCATTTAACAGCAAACTTTTAACTAATCAATTATTAATTTGCTTACCAAAACAACTATATGACTTTTTTTAACCTGCTAAAAAATATGCATCTTTCCACTTACACAAGTTAAACTTAGAATACCATTATTAGATGTAAGCAATACTCATGTTAAATTTTTTTTCAACCATTTAAAACATACATGAAAACAAACTTTTTTGAAATATTTTTACTTTCGATCTATTTTTCTAAATATTTGTGCATATAGTTTTTCCCAGCCTATTATTTTTAGATCGAACATTTACAATGAAATGCGTATATATTTTAAGTTATTTCCGAATTGTTTTCCTTAGAAATAAATTTTCTATGTGATATTACTGAAATAACACATATCCAGCTTGAAATGACAGCTAGCTAAGCTGAAATTAGTTAAATGTCGCGATATTTTAACAGATTTTCCTAAAAGGCTAAATTTGAGTAATTTTAAAGGAAAATGGCAGCCATTTTGAATCTGCTTACTATATAAGGAGGGGTAAATTAATATTTTCTCAATGTTAAGTCGACATCTGCTAAGGTCACTTTGTGTGTATGTGTGTGTGCATAGCATTAGCAGTAGTGTGACCTAGGCATTTACTATGACAAGTGACCACATCAACAACAGGTGTCCACACCTAGAACGATGCCAGATGTCTACTACTACTTCACTACATCATCTAGACCTACAAGGAATTTTCATATCTACATCAGCTCGCAACATTTACAATGCATCAAGGTCACTGATGTGACAATTGTGACTCTGAATGTGTTGAAACATTCAATGTAATTTTAACTTATGGGAAGGCGAAAACATTATTGAGTTTAGACTGATCCCAACAGCAATTGCTGTCAAAAGAATGTACAATTTCTTTTGCGGGACATGAAATAAAACTAGTATACCCATTTGTTGATGAACAGTTACAAGCTGATAAGTATATTGTATCTTATTCGCCATGTGAAGACTGCCCTTACCGCATGCCTGCCTTTGCTAATGATGGGAACTTGCAACACATGTGGAGGGATTGTATGTCGCGAAGACTGGAACAGCTAATTGAAGCTAGAATTATTCCAGATATATTAATGGACAATTCAGGGGTCGATGAAGTTTATTCTGAGGTGAGCACTGACATCTTATAATTTTTTAATGAGATACTTGTAATGAGAGAGACTTCTGGTAAATAGTATATAAAAAATTACTTTAAAATGGTGTACTATGCACAGGGTTTCGAAAACTATGAAGACAACTCCTTTGTAATAAAGGAGCTCGCTATTTCTTATGCAACTCATGCTACTGACTCCAAAGGATTGTTTTAAATCTCCCAGACCTTCTTACAGTTTAAAACCCGAAGTTAAAATGTTATTTTGGCAACAGACAAGATACAGAACCTGAAATGAGATTCTGGGGACATAGCTTACGAAAAATGTTTTCAATATGTAAATGGTGCGCTACTTGAAGACTTATTCCATATATGTGCTTGTGCTTGGAAAAATACAGAAGGAAATTTTAAAAAGCTTAACAAAAGTTGAAGTGATAAATATCAGAAGATAGGACTGTTCGAACATTAATTCAATTGTCAAACATTATAATACTAATCACTGTGAGGATAAAACATTATGTTCACAATGTAAAAGTGAAGCTTTAAGAGAATATTTGTACCAACATCCTTCCTATGTGTAGAAATCTTAATTTTCTAAAAATAGTTAGTTACAGATCTGTGTAAGATTTCGAAAAAAATGGAGAAATTCGACCCAGAGAGGCATACTCCACTATTTTTCGAGGATACAAGAAGGTATAGTTCCAGTCTCTAGACAACATATAGTTCCAAACACAGATGTGCAACAGAGATGAACACTGGAAATTTGCAAAAAGTTTCAGAGAAAGCATGTATACCGAACGTGTGTTGTGTTATGAAGAAGACTGTATGGTTTTTAAAATGCAGCCTGACAGCAAACTGCCCTGTTCTTCTTGTGACCAGTGTTTTACAAATATAAGTATACAAATATATATATAAAAAAACAGATTTTCATCAAATAAAATATAAATTGAGTAAAGAATTATTCATCACCCCACATTATGGACTGGAGCATGTAATTATAAGGAACATGTGACACTAATGCAAGGCAGTAGTGGACTTCTAAGAGTACCACATGGAATGTTGGACTGTGAGTTCCCGTTGAAGAACTAATTTTACCACAAACTGGAAGGACATCTGTCTATATAAAGAGAGAGAGAGAGAGAGAGCGAGAGAGAGAGAGAGAGAGAGAGAGAGAGAGAGAGAGAGAGCAAATAGTACAGCAGAGCTTCAGTTATGATGGAGAGGTTTGACTCAGTTCTTCCTTATGCCAGTTTTACTCTAGGGTACAGGCGAGTATGGTTTGGAATTGGTGATGAAGATAGTCCACCACAGATACAGATGCGCAACAGAGATGAACATAGGCATTTCTTGTTAATCAGTCCAACATAAACTTTTAATGTTTTTATTGGATGTTATGAGCGAAATGCCTGTCCTTTATATAATTTTTGCCCTGACAGCAAACTACCTTGTAATGAAGGTCAACCAGAATTTGAATCTCAAAGTGGATACATCACAAAATGCAAGTCCTACAAAAAAACCAAATATACCATGCAAAAGGAGTGTAGTTACTGTTCTCTTACTACATTTTGGACAGCACAATGGAAGAAAAAACATTTTACGTACATTGGTGACCAAGATTTAACTTCTCCCTGTGGCATGTGGAATTCTAAAGTTTGGCTTAATAAGAACAGTTAAAATGAGAAAATGTGGTGTTACAACACATACACACACACATATATATAAAGGAAAGAGTTCAGTATTCAATTGTCAGTCCTTACTAGAATCTTCAACCCTACAGACATACACAAGGGGCTGCAAATTGGATACAGAAGAGTTTTATTTAAACTGTATGATTGTATTCTACAAGTTCATGTCTGCAACAATATAGAACATTGGTAATTCATTTTCAACAATAGTTGGCATTCACTTTGGTGAAGGAATAGCATTCAACAATTGTGCTGTGAGATATCTTCGCCCTGACAGTGACTTTCCAACAACATTAGAAGATTTGATAAATGCCAGTCTTACCGAGGAGATAGAAGAGGAACAAAGAATTGGAGTAATCGTCTATCATCTCACCAGATCTTGGAAGGAGACCTGTGATGGGGACATCCACAACTTTATTTTCGAAACAGGAGGATTAGTTTTCCTGTCCATGTGTATTTTATATGCATGTGAAGTGGCTAATTCAAAATAATGTTCCCAATGAAATACAAGTATGCATTTTTTACTAAAGGTTTGTATTCTGTAACTTACAGCTTATTATATTCACATTTTGTTGTAAAGGAAATATGTGAGCCAGACATTCATTTCAAATGTATGAATTTCTCTCAAACTTTAACACCACATAGTAGACGAACTAGTTGTGATTCCACTTTTAACTAACTGCAACAGTTCTGAATGTCTTATAAACCAGTGCAGACTGTACAGAGTAGATCGTAAGCATAAGCTTAAGGGTGAACACATTGTAACACCATATTGTAAGGAAGAAAATGTTTGAAACATCATGTTTATAATACAGCCACTGTTTTGCCCTATAAGAATTTCGAAGAAGGTGCTAATAATCTTCATAATTTATATAATTTTTAGCAAAAACAAGTTTGGTTAAAGGTCTCATACTGGGTGTGATTCATCAAAATGTTACGTGCATTGTGCTATAAGAGTAGCAAAAATAAAATTTAGCCCTAATAATAATTTCAAATTGCAAATTTAGAGAAAGAATGAATTTATCAATACACATACACTGTTCCTTGCTAAATCTTCTCAGTTGAGTGTTCATGTCATAGTAACAACATAATGTATTTTCATCCTGGAAATCATTATGTCAGTGTCAAACAAGGAAAGTCCAATATAACTTATGCCCTATGGCGTAACAGCCTTTTGTGAGAATTAACAGAGATGTAAGACAATATTTTTCATTTTATTGTCATTTCTCAACCTCTAGGAGATGAAAAGTACAGTGTTTTATATGATTGCAACCACACCTCTTCCATCTAGTATTAACGATGTTTACTCACATTATGTTGACTCATATCCTGACTTAGTTGAAAGCGTTGTTTTGCATGCCCCTATTTATAAAGATGTTTGTGTACAAACACACAGGTTAAAACCAGGGTGCAAGAAATGCTCCCTTCCTGAAAGCATAACTCAAGAAGGGGATCTGGAACAATATTAAGAAAAGTATGAAAACATTGTTCACGGAAGTTACTAACAGTATATAACAAAAATATTTGTTTTTAAAGAAAAATGTATATATTTTGAATCAACTTGTACTCGACAGAGTTGTACATACATTTTTAGATGTACCTGTATTCTAAAAATAATTCTGTAATTTGTGTGACATCCTATACTTCGTTATGTGTTTTGAATCAACCTGTTTTGTTTGATGTTATGTTTTGAATCATCCTGTAGTTACTGTATGTTTTTATGAGATTTGTACTTGCTTTTCTGTGTGTTTCATTTTGTCGAAATAATAATATTAAAATTTGTATGTATATTTTGTCAATAAAAATAATGTAAAATTAATTTTTACTTTTATTTAACCTATTCCATATTAAAAGTGAACTTGTTTTCCTAACAAAAAAATTGAAATAACACGTACAAATGGTGTAAAGATAAATCAGATAACAAACTATTAGTTCACCAAAAATAGTTGGAAACTAAGATATATTTGAATCTGGAATAAAGATGTCTGCTGAAAAACCTGAGTAATAATATTTTACAACACAGTATAAATACACAATATAAGTTGTTTAATGTCACCAGCCTTCATAGAGTACTCAGTTTATACAAGGATACTCTGTGTTCGTATCCCAGATAAGGAATTTTTTATATAAGCTGGGTTCGAGTCCCAGCTAGGTAATGTTTGATAATACTAAGTTTCTGGGTTCGAGTCCTGGTTAGGTCATGTACAAATGTAATCTAGTTTCTGACTCTCAGTGATTGGTAGGTATGATTGTAATATATAGATTCTGGGTTCGAGTCCCGGTTAGGTCATGTATGATTACAACCCTGTAAACATAAAAGGAATAATAAACAAAACACATAATTTAAAAAACTACAACAGCTTGATAATCATTTGATTGTGATAAGGTTTAAACAGAGTATTAAATCGTAGTATTAAATTCATTTCACCTTGCAAAGCAAAAAGTTTGTATTGGAATTACAATTGTTCATGTACAAAATCCTTAATTAAGAGCATAATTAAAATTCTAATAAATAAAAACCAGACAAATACACTTATTCTACCTTGAATTATAACATATACATGCTAAATTGCAAAAAAATGGTGTAGAATATTTTTTAATGTGTTAAATTGGTTTAAATTGGGTTAAAGATCTCGCAAATACATAATATGTACATTTTATGCATTTTGGTAACGAATTACACAAAACGAATTTTTTCGATAAGGAAGGGATTTGGGGGGTATAAATAGGACTGCCCACCCTCAGCTCGCCATTTGCTGCTTGAACTTCATGGGGTCAACACCTACTCCTCTCTCGTGCTTGGACAGCCTGAGAACCGGTCCAGACTGCCACGAGCTAACTGCCTAAACTTGATTATTCAAGGCCACTGGTCGTTCGGTTATCTCTGCTGAGAACTGATGCAATGGGGTTGTGTGGTGAAGGAACTTCTCACTTCCGACCATCAGCCTAATTTCCAATTCACTGCCTGCTGGGGAATTCGCCCACTTGCTTGGGAATTTGGCCGACCGCACGTCTGCTGGAGTAGACATCATGGACTCTCTCTGCCTTCCTGAGCGGGCTAGCGATCAGCCAGCCTGGCCTTGTTTTCAGGTCTTGTTCGAAGCCTACCAGCTTCGTTGCTAGAGTTAAAATAATTGGATAATTTCAAGCTTTTTAATTCTTTTGCGGTATTTTGTCGAAACTTTTCATAAAACTTCAGTAACATTTCTAAAAAATGGTTTCATTTTTATTATGTTTAATCTTTTAATACCTTCTGCCGCTTTATCAGAACATTTTCTTAAAATTGTTGAACTTTTTAAACAAGTCTCTAGAATTTGAAAGTAATTTTATAAACATTTAGTAAATTGTTAAACATTTTAATGAATTTTTCTTAAAATCGTTTAACATTGTAATGAATCAATTACAACTTGAATGAACTTTTCTTATAATTGTTAAACAAGTCTTTAGAATATGAAACAAATTTTAAAACTTTTTAACAAATCATTACAATTTTTAATAAACTGAATAAAATTTTATAAACATTTTAACAAATTGTTAAAACTTATTTATCAAGTGTTTATAATTTGGAAGAATATGCATTAAAATTGTTCTGAGTGTAATTATTATTTTTAATTTGTTAAAGTGTAATTTGTTAATGTTTAGTCTTAGTTAAATGATAAGTGGAATGGATGATTCAGGCGATGTGATCCCCCTGCTTTTTAAATAGTTAAATGTTAGTCTTAGTTAATGTAAATTCAAATGTGTATATGTGTGTGTGTAGGTGTGTGTGAGTTCAGGGGAAAATTGCGTTCTCATTAAATTTTAGGTGGGTTGTTGACGTATTTCAGAGAGGAAATTTAATAGAGTTTTGAAGGAGATACTGAATGACAGCCGTAGTATCGCACTATGGATAGCAGGCCGAGAGAATATCTCGAATTCAGGCCTTCTCTACACTGCTAAATATTTGTAAATATATTTCAATACCATACAGAATAAAATACAAAGTACTCTGTCAAAAATTAGTAGGCTTTGACTGTGAGTGATGGGGAAAGTTGTGTTTTCTTTAAATTTTTGTGGGTTGTTGAAATATATTTTAGAGGAAATTTAATAGAGTTTTGAAGGAGATACTAAATGACTCTCATAGTATCACACAATGGACAGCAGGCCGAGACAATATATCGAATTCAGGCCTTCTCTACACTGTCAAATACTCGTAAATATATTTAAATACATTCTGGGATGAAATACAAACTACTCTGAGAAAAATTGGCAGGTGAGTGACTGTGAGTGTGAGTGTAGGGGAAAGGTGATGCAATTTATTTAAAATTTAGTTAGTTTTGCATAGTTTTGAAAGTGTTTAAGGGCGTGGTGTATTCATGAGGTATGAAATATAGAACAGTTAAAATAGCTTCCAAGCTTGTTCTCAGCAAGCTGTTTAATGACGAATGTTTGACTAATGGATAAATAAGCCTTGAGTATTCCTAATGAATAAAATGTGTTTTCATGTGTATGTGATGAGGTAGATTGGGTATCTTAGTTAATTTTAAGACACTTCATTTTCAATGTTGTTGGGTAAATGTGAGTGTGATATAAATAAATAAATAAATACAATTCATAAATTTTATAATGGTGTAAAATACATAAATTTCGTTTTTACAGAGTCAAGTTTTTTTACGGTGTACACTACATTGACGGTATAAGATTCAATATTTTTTCAAATAAAGCATTAAAAAAAATGTATTTTTTAAAATAGTGAGCTTAAATTGCATTAGTTTATATTTCAATATTCTAAATGCAGTCCACTTACTTTAAAATGTAAAACTTGTTAAAAACAGGTGAGGCAAGGCAGGTCCTGGGATACTGTGAATTGTATAGTGGATGCGAGCTGCAGAACGATAATTCGTGTCGACGAGAAAAGTCGACAGAGTGGAATGGTCTGAGGGGAAGTGCCCAGTCTCCCTCCCACTGACGTGCATGCGGGTCTGTAGGCTTTGTGCTATGAGCAATAGCGGTGGGAATGGTAGGTTGTCGGGCAGGGCAGGGAAAGGGGATTGTGCCTGGATGGTGGCTACGGAGTGGGTTGTGACAGTTTACTGAACCATTCTCTCATTCTTTCGCCAGCAGATCTGCGAGTGGGCCAAAACTGCGGCCCGTGCATGCAGTCTTTTACACTGCTCTGTGCACCTCACCAACATCAGCTCTTGAAACCTAAATTTTGCTTGCTTACCAAGCAACCAATTTTCAAGCATCTGCTTCCTGGCTTTGTACACATGGTTTTAGAATGACTAGTATCCATATATTTTGTGAAAACACATTGTTGTTGTTGATTGCCTTTCACAAATAAACGTACAGTTCCCTGAAAAATAATTTTATTTTTATTGAACAATACAGTGTTTATGTAACTATTAATTTTCAAAGATGACATGATGAGGGAATGAAGTGGTCTTATTTTTCTATGTTTTCAGAACAATGAGATAATTCAATTTAATTTATTGTGGTGTTGTGAATATTGTAGAGCAGAAACTAAGGAAATTTTAGTTAGTTATTTTTAATGGGTGAGCATAAGCGATCCAGTATTGACATCTTGCTTGAAGATCTTTTTGTAAGCAATCTAGATTCTGAATTACAGACACAAAGACAGGCTACAGCAAGCTCTTGAGACAGTGTCACTTCACCTAATCAGTCACGAGTAAATCTATTGGAAGATGATCTCTACTCAAGCGATTCGAGCACAGATTTACTTACAGAGAGATTGTCAACACCAAAAGGTCAAAACATGTACACTCCCCCCCCGAAAACATGTGAAGGTTGAACTTTTAAATGATGATTTATTTCTATCAGACTCTGAAAATTTGTGTGATTTGGATAGTGCTCAGTCTGTTTCACATCCGAATATCGAGTCGATTAGAAATATGTCACCAAAGGCACCGGAAAATAATTCGTTTTGCTATTTTGCAGTCTCAGTGGAAAGTTTTACTAGATCTGACATACAAACTCATGGCTATGGCATTCACAGGAATACTATATGATGTGCGAATACTAAACGATAGTCTTGACAGTGATGTGGACTTTTCTAGCTTTTTCCAGAGTTGTAATGTTCCTTTATTAAGCTTAATAAGGTTATCGCCCCGAACAGTCAGAGTTTCAGTTACCATAGCAGGCAAGCATTTGAAACCCCTCATGGTGGAGGAAGGTTCTACAGAACCTTTTATTTTCAAAGCAAAGCACTCACTGTCCTACATCATCTGATGTGGGTTTAGTCTATCATGATGATATCGTCCCTTATCTCACAAACATACTTGAGGAGTTAGTGCACGTGGATCTGGCTGGAGTCTGCAGATATTGACATACATGGATGTACATGTGATCTAATACAGGCCATTAACTGTTGGTGCTGCGCACACCAAACTACTAACGTTTATTGCAAATAGGAAAGCTTGTGTGAATGTACACGGCCCAGAGGGAATGTGTTCCCAGTATGCCATCAGAGCATCTTTGTATCTTGCCACATGACATGTCGAGAGAATTACTCCATTTCCAAATCCTTGCCAAGTTTTGAATACTGAAGGTCTGTCAACACCTGTAGTCATACAGGATATTATAAGTTCGAGGAATACGATTCTACTTCTATCAATGTCTACTGTGTGATGGACAACGATAATAATATGAGACAAAATTTGCTAAAAGGGTGGGGTTGTAGAACCTATTCACATTTCTCCTGTACATCATGACAAACATGTAAATATTTTGGCGATTCACGCTAGTGGAAATGCTGCTCATATGCGTTTTGTATGCTTTAGAAATTTGTAAAAACAAGTTGGTAGTCAGCTGAGTAAGGAGAAAAAACTGGAAATTTGTTTGTGAGCATTGTCTTCAGTATTTCAGAACAGAGGAGAAACTCGCAAGTCACACTATTCTTTGCCAGCAACAAAAGGCTGTTCACAGTACATTCCCCACTGGGAATGAGAAGTACCTGCAATTTAAAGATTACAGTAAACAGCAGAGATTGGGTTACATTGCTTATTGGGACATTGAAAGTGGCCTGAAACCCATGTTGACATGCTTGCCTAGTGATGAAATGAGTAATACAAGTACAATCAACCAACATGTTCCATATGCTTGTAGAATTTTGTTGGTCTGCTCATACAATCCAAGTTTATCTAACTCCTTTGAGTTTGTGGGTGCTGATTGTATGTACCAATTAGTTGATAAATTAGTTGAACTTACAAAGTGGGTTGCACGAATCTACATCGTGATTGTTCCGATGAAGCCAAAAACCCCTACTGATGAAGCTTGGTTGGCGGCTCAGAGCAGTTGTCACATTTGTAAAGAAATGCTTGGCAGAGATGATATTGTTGCCAATCATGACCATCTGACGGGCGAAATCAGAGATTGCGCAAATTATAAGTGTAACTTAAATTTCATACTGCCCAAAAGAGAACTTGTTGCTGTTTTTCATAACCTGCAGAATTATGATGCTCACTCCCTCATAAAGCCATTGGCTGAACTTCACGTACCACAACCTGACAGAACCATGGTATTCTAAAACACAGGGAAAATTAAAGTTATTGCAATGACCCTTGAAAAATACAAGTGTATTAGAAAACAAATTCCTAATGGGATTGATTTCAATAGAAAGGGGCAATATTACAAGTTACAATTTATTGATTCATTCCAATTCATGAGTGTCTCTCTGGAATCTTTGGCAGGTAATTTGCTACCTGTGCAATTGAGTAATACCCACTTGATGTTTCCAGACATCGCATAATTCGAATTAGCAAAATGGAAGTGAGTTTTTTCTTATGACTTTGTTAAGTCGCCAGACGGTCTGATGTGCGAGTCACTCCCACCAAAGGACGCATTTCATAATGCGATGAGAGGCGAAGGCATTAGCGATGAGGATTATGCTCATGCCTAAGCCACATGGGGTGCGTTTAACTGCATAAACTTGCTGCAGTTTGCCATTCATTACTTACATGTGGACACTTGTTTGCTGTGTTATGTTTTTGAGAATTTCAGGACCATATGTTTGGCTCATTACAGTCTTGACACTGTCATGTACATCATAGTTCTGCCTCTTTCAAGGAACACTTTATTACCAATGACAAATGTGCACCTAGAGCTGTTCACTGAAACAGACATGAATCTTTTTGTTGAACGCAATGTTAGGGACTGCATTACCCAGGTTTCAAAAATGAGTGTGGAAGCCAACAACATTTCCAAGGGTGAGGACTATGACCCCAGTGTAGCATCGAAATATATATGCTATTTCGATGTCAATGGGCTGTACTGTCATACAATAGTCCAATCTTCCAATCGGCAATTTTGAATGGGTTGAGGATGTTGTGTTTTCAACGTGGGATTTTCCAAACACAGTGAATGATGGTGCCACTTTTTTTTCCCTGGAAGTTGATCTATCCTTTCCAGAAGAGTGTAATGATACACTATCTGATCTGCCTTTGGCACCAGAAAATGGCATACCCCCAAACAGCTCGCAAGAGAAACTAATTTTAACACTCAGGCATGGAATATGTTATACACTGGGAAACACTGAGGCAGTACTTGATGTATGGGGCCAAACTTGACTCTGTTCATTGCATTTTGCACTTTGAGCAGAAGGCTTGGATGACTCCGTACATCGAGTTTAACATTGAAAAATGTGTTCAGGCTGTGAATGCATTCGAAAAATAGTTTTTCAAATTGATGAATAATTCCATTTATGGAAAACCTTGCAGAATGTCCGACGGGAAAGGAATATCGGAGTCGTTTCGAGGTATGACACGATTTACGGGTTCTGCAGAGCTGATAGGACACCCTATATTTTAGGCAAGGCAGATTATCGATCAAAACTTGGTCCTTATCGAGATGTCAAAGAGTTATGTTGCATTCAACAAACATTTGTACATTTGTGTTGACATTCTTGATCTATCAAAATTAACTCTCTATAAATTTAATCATCAGTACATGCGTAAAAATTTTCTTCCACCAGCCTTACACCTTTTATTGTTACAATGATTCCTTAGTATATTCTGTTGTTTGTGAGGATACCAGTAAAGTAATTACCCCAGATTTAGAGGCAATGTTTTATACATCTAACTATGTGCTCGATAACCCACAAGCATTACCTGACAAGAACAAAGGCAATACTGGTGGGATAAAAGATGAATGTGTTGGGCACATCATCACACACTTTGTGGGTTTATGTCCCAAACGTTACACACACATTGTTGGGAATGAGCAATGTATACGTAAGGCGAAGTTTGTAAAACCTAATGTGTTAGTCACGCAGTTACAAGGATTGTCGAGAATGTCTCGAAAATTGCACAAGGGCTTTGGGGACCCAATATCAGTTCCTTTTGCATGCTCGACAAGTCTACACCGAATGTGTAACCAAGGTAGTGCTGTCAGGTATGGATGATAAGCAGTTCATTGCAGCAGATGGAATATCAACCTTATCTTAGGGGCACTATAGTAAATCTAAATAAATTTGTTATTTATTTTCCTCCCTACCATAGTTTCAACACCGCAATAAATGCAGGGCACCCACGACATCCCAACTGCCACCACCACACTGCCAATGACATATCTGCTACCACCACATCCATCTCCTGTTCCACAACAAACTTCTCAGCTATCTACAGATGTCTACAGCATATATTGCATCACCATTCAATTCTGCTGTTCCGTTTGCCTATCTGTAATGCCTGTCAAAGTATAATATCAAGAATACAACTGTCTTCAATACAGTTTACAAAATAAGAAGCAGAATGTCACAGTGTGACAAATGACTTACTGGAATCTGTGTGCGTAATGAGTGTGTGTGTTACACGGTGACGTCGGCGTGTGTAAGTGTCTTGCAATTATTCTGGATTTGACAAATGAATGCCTCTCTGTGCTGTCAATGAACACACCACCTGAATGTGTCATTACTGTAAATAGATAGGAAAACGACATAAACCAAAATGATGTATTCTATTTGTAAATATTTGTTAATAATTCATTAATTTATGTAAATATTTTTTTTATCTGGAAATCTATGTAAGACAATTTTGGAATGTTATAAACATAGTAGTATCAGTAGTAATAGTAGTTGTAGTAGTAGGTTTAAGATGTAAATAACTTTAATGAAATGTTTGATAATTTTAATCATAAAATGTTATCGATAGTGTCTTGTATTTGTTAAAATGTCTTGTTTTGTTAAAATGTCTTATTGTTGTCAAAAATGTTTGATAATTATGTTTGTAATATGAATGTTGTATATTGTTTTATCTTCTTATGTTTGTTTCAAAGTAAGTCAAAAAAATTTTTATTTATATATTTGTAAAAAATTGTGTTTGAAAATGTATTTTAATGCGTGGTTATTTTAAAAGTCACCATTGTAAATGTTTTAGATCTTAAGGATGATTAAAAAAAAAATTTTAATAAAATTTTTATATCATATAATTGAATGCTGTGGCTTGTTATTTATTAATTGAAAAATTTCCCCATGTCATTATATAATATATTGTGAATGATTGGAGTTTGGATGAGTCTGATGGGGAAGTACTTGTATATGACTGCATATTAAATGAAAAAAAAATATTCTTGAGACAAGTGGGTGATGGTAAGTTGTTTGAGGTTTGGAAATTGGAAATGTTTTTAAGTCAGGTTATTTATTTGCTCACTTTTTCAAAGAAAATAATTTACAACTTGTTTAGTTGCTTACAACTTGATGAGGAAGAAAAACTACCATTTCAATTAAAATTTAATTAAACAAACACACTCTGAAGAGCTGAGGAGAATTTACAAAAGAAATGCTGGAGAGAATCGAACATGTCTGAATGAATTTTTAAATGGAAGGAACTGACTTGTACCTCGAGAAAACTTTGCTGGGCCTGGTGGCCAAGTTCAAGAACCCTAGGGAATCTAACAAAACCAAGAGCCTCACAAATACCTTTTCAGGGTCAGGTAGAAAGAGCCCTTAGCATCACATATCACAGTGTTTCCCGCTGTCAAACAACTCTACAGCTGGGAGAGTCCAGCTAACTTTTAAAATAAAACTATTTTTCTCACAGCACTAAGATTGCAACTGCTGCAGCTGAAGATTCAACACAGAGATGCTTCCTGGTAATAACGCAGTCATACTTTATACAAATTCAGAAAACATAATTGATAATTTCATTAAAAAAAAATTAACTCTGACACAAACATTACATTCTACTCTATCACTAAAAGTGAAACTTCCATTATCTGTTGTAGGATGAATACAGAGTTTTTCTTGTAAACTTCAACTCAGCAATGCTTCACATATATATATATATAACAAATTATAAGCAGGTGCATGTCATACGATTCAGTCATTCATTGAGTGACCAACAAGGTGGACATGTGTGTTTTGGAAGAGGTGCGATTTCATTACATGTTTTTTTTAATTAGTTGTTATTTCAACTAGTCTAATTTATATATTAGTACATACATCATAAACATAATTTCTATCCATTTGGCACATAAATCGTATTCACATCTATATCTGAGTAGCTATAACCTTAGTCGCTTGTCAGCCTCTGACCATGCTCCACGTATGTATAGTCAGGCTCTAGAAATAAGCTCGCTTCATTGATTCACCAGCTTCTGAGGCAGACAAATGTGTTTCTGGAGCTCCTTGTGCGATTTCTTTACGTGTTTAGTGATTATGATGTACTTGTGTTCGTTAGCCATTTTGTATTTTCATTAAAATCTGATTTTTTCACCTCAGTCTATAATAAAACATAGATTATAAGTTGTCTTATGTTCTATATCCAAGTCAGTGCTGCAGCGACCTCCCTAGCAAATAGATGTATACCAAACATTTTCTTTTTTACGCATGTTAATACATTAATTTATTATTACACTTGGATTATATTTCAGAAGTCCCTCACCAGTCTCATAGGCAGATGGATGTGTTAAAAAATATTGTCAGCTATGTGCGAGAGGCGTCAGGTAATGTTACATATATCTTGTTATTGTGTTCATTGGCCATTTAATTTATAGGAACATTTTTTTTATTTGTTGTAGGTAGTTAATTAATCCCATACTGGAGAGTCATATAATTAAGATCATTGAGCACTTGTCGACACCAGATGTTATTCACGTAGCTGTGATCGTTTGAAATTTGCGATTCGATGAGTCCTTTGTGTTATTTATTCATAAGTAGAAATCGTTTAAACACTTTGAAATTAATTTTTCTCTCTTGTGTGTAATATTTAATTGCATTCGGAATCAGTCGTCTATTTAATTGTTTGTCATTACTAACATACATCACATAAATCGATACTTTAAAATTCGCCTATCTCCCAACACCATCTACAATCAATATCACTACCAAACCAAAAAAATTTCATTTTACCACTCTTGCAAAAAACTCACCACATATAAACCCTGTCCCCAAAAAGCCGACATCTCAGTCGAGGGCCAGAGTTACAAAGTGAGGATGTACCAGAGATGCTCCCCAACCCACAAACAGAAAGAAAGAAAATTGGCCCTTAGTACATGCTTCCACCAAACACAAAAAAATTGGATTAAAAATTAACCCTTTCAATCCATTTAACCCTTTCGATCCATTTGATCATTTCAATCCATTTAACCCTTTCATTTCATTTAACCCTTTCAATAAATTTAACACTTTAGATCCATTTAACCCATTGAATTTGATTAACACATTCAATTTGATTAACCATTTCAATCAATTTAACCCTATATCAATAAAGGCGGCAACCCTTTTGGGTTAGAACCCATGCGCCCCTACTACTACTTCAATACAGTTAATAAGCTGTAAGCTTAGTGATCGGCAGTCAAAAATATGAACAAGTCATAACATGGATCAATAGCATAGTCTACAAATCGCTTCCACATTGGGAAGAACATTTGAGTCTCGCATTGTACAATGACGGTCAAATATAACCTTTATGTAAAACATATCGACAGTTGTTTACAACGGGGGCATGACAGGGTAAAAAATTTTGAATTTATCCAATTATTAAACATTTACCTAATTAATGGCAAGTTGTAACTCTGTGAACCACCTGCCATTTGTTCGTTCTAAAGACATACTTGTGGTGTGTTAAATCAGGGGCAGACACGCAGAAATTACGTAGGATCTCTCCTTCCTCGGTGTCGCCGTTGTTTAGTGGTCAGACTACTTGTCTCCCACCTTGGCGAACAGGGTTCGATTTCCGGCGGGATCGCTCCCAGATTCTCGCACGTGGGAATCGTGCCGGAGAACGTCGCTGGTCGGCGGGTTTTCTCGGGGAGATTAAGTTTCCCCTCCCCTTGCATTCCCTTAGATGCACCATGCTCACCTCACTTCACCACCGTCGGCTCTCAAGACCTAGATGTTAAGAGCCCGCTTAAATCTCTTCGCTCACTCACTCTTCCCTCCTTCCCTTCCTCTTTCCAATGTAGGTACTGCATTGAACCAGGCCATATCAGGTTCAGTTCGACCAGGGGGTATTTCAGACTTGGCTTCAGCCCTTTTGCAGATATTCTTCGCTTTCGCGTCATAATTTCGAATTCATAGTATCTAATTACTGGCAATGTACGATTATATAAAATTTACATTTTACGAGTTTTTTAATATTTACGTTTGTAATTTTAGTTGTGTGATATCTGCTTGTTGTAAATAGCAGAGAACTTATAAATAACATATGGATATGTTCTCGACTTTCTACAACAAACAGATAACACACAATTAAAATTACACTCAAGAAATACTAAACAACTTGTAAAATGTAGTTCTCTATAATCGTCCATTGTCAGTGAATTGTTGCAAAAGGACTGAAGTCGAGTCTTAACAATACAGATATGAAACAGCAGCCTATACTGTGAACTCCAGCCAGGAAAATGTTTGCAGCATGCAGTACCCAGCCAGACGCAATACCCGTCCCCAGAGCCTCGAGCCGTATTAGGGACCGAGTATCGCTTACATCAAAGGAAATGCGGTGCAATATTGCTTCTGTACACTTACCTAGTCAGTGTCTCGAATCTCAGCTGCTTGTCTCTCCTCCCCCCCCCCCCCCCATTTTTAATCCAGGTCACCACCTAAGTAGCTTGCTTCCAAGTCTGTCGCATTGGCTTTACCTTCTCCACATCCCCACATATGATAACTTCCGATACCTGCCTGAACAACATGCCTGTTGCTGTGGTGTAACCTACCACCCCTCTCTTCCCTATCCCAGTTTATTTTTCAACTGAAGTCATAACCACCTAATTCAAAACACAAGAAACACTCGCAACTCCGAGAATGTAAGTACTGCATGTTAAGCCATACAGCCTTTAATAAGCATAGCATGAGGCCAACATCTACTAGCATTCAGCTATAGCTGGGTGCCATCTACTAACCATTCGGGTAAGGCCCTTGAAAATCAGTATTTAGGTATAATTTCCCCCCTAAGAATGTATGTATGAAGTGTTATGCCCCAAATTTTTTTATATAAATAGTTACGAACACAAGCATGAATGGACGATATGATAATACCCACAAATTTTAAAACATTAGCTGATTGTGATTTGCAAAAAAAGTAGGATTTTGGTTTTTAAAATCCAGTTTGTACGAATTATTACTCCCCCAAGAATATATGCATGTCATATTAGATCCTCTCTCTTCTATAAACATTTTTGATCCATTAGTGTTATAGTAACCAAACTCAGATATTAGGTAACACTTCAACATTTATATGATGCATTAGGCGATAAGTGGTTCTATAACAATATTTTACTTCACATGCTGCCAATAATTTAAGTGTTACATTTCATTCAACCTAGCGTACTATCACCAGTTCAGTTAAAATCAAATGGTTTAGCTTTCTTTGAAATAACTATAGCTTGAATGCCCAAAATTTTAATTATCGCAAGCGCGCCAACATACCAACACACAGACACATAAACAACCAACAAGACCAGCAAACCATACAGAATTTTATCAATGCTGACCAATCAACAAACGATCAAGATCGAATGTACCATCAAATAATGCCGACCCGACTAACAGCCAACAATTACGACTTTCCAAACCAACTGATCAACCAGGCATCAGATCCCTCAAAACATTCCTCACCTTATTTACTCCTTAAAACCGTTTGCAATCCATTTAATCCTCAAAACATTCCTCAGTTAATTTATTTCTCAAACATTACATTCCTCACAACATTCCACAGTTCATCAATTCCTCACACGTTCCTCGGTTCATATATCCTTAAAAACGTTCTCAGTCGATTTGTTCCTCAAATATTCTTCAGTCCGTTTATTCGACAACAATATTACTCAGTCCATTAATTTCTCAAATATCTTCTCAATCATTTCCCCAAGTCATTCCTTAGTGCAATCCTTAGTTCATGCGTTCCTTAAATAGAACTCAGAACGACTCTAGAAAGACTCTAAATCACATCATTTCTTGCTCACTTGCCAGCAGAAAGCTTACCTAAATCAAACAAATTTACAAAGATTTTTTTTTATGTTTATACGAATAGCACAGGATAGAGCGTGAGAAACTTTTCACGAATCACGGTTTGCTGAAAAAATCTGAAAGCCCTTATTAGTTCCTCCCACCTGCTCATCACATAGTATTTTACAACAGTATCGCAACGCAGTACCGTGGGGAGTTCGTCACTGTATCTACTCTCCTAGCCTACGGCCACGCAACCTCCGCCTCAAGGGCGAGGTTCCATTTAAGCTAATGCCAAATATCTTGTTTGGCACCAGACTTCAAGCGAAGGCTCGACAAGAATATGATCCAGGCCACAGTCTTCAATAGATGTGGACGTGGGTAATAAGTTTTCGTAACACGCATACCACCCACTTCGTCTAAGTACACTTTTACAAGTCTCCCTTAATGTCGGTTTTGATATGACTACCCGTGAGTTCCGGGAGAAGACGCTAATTGTGGCAAGGAGATGTTTGAGTGAGAACTGCTTCTCACATGATCAGCTCTATGTGACCTGTTCCAGGGTAAGCTCACCTAGTAACTGGTAATTTCTATTAAGCACCGGTCGACAGAATCACTAATGTGGTGTTAAAGAGGAGCATACACGAGCTAAACCGCGGACATAAATATAGTTTGAGTATAAAGTTAATGACAATGCGAGTAACGGCGATATAGTGATATTCTCCGTTCTAGCCGAATACGTTTACCAGTGGGGATCTCTGCATTTTAATATTATTTATTTTACCAAACAAATTTCAAATAGTTATTTCAACAAAATTTTGGATTTCAGGTAAAGTGTTTATTTAAATCATAAGAACGTCATAGAACCATTTTTTTTATCTTGCACTTTGCGCATTCGGTTAGTGTTTAAATTCTGGTTGTTTCTATTTGATATTATTTGCAAAACTTGATACAAAACTTTAAGCGATCAACATAATTAATTTCCATCAAATATTTCTGTGGTTTTCAGATGAATTCTTCGGTTCCCAGTGGGGTCGCTCCCGGATTTTCACATGTGGGTTTCGTGCCGGACGATGCCACTGGTCGGCGGGTTTTCTCGGGGATCTCCCGTTTCCCCACCCTTGCATCCGGCGCTGCTCTATACACATCTCGCTTTACCATCAAGGGCTCTCTAGGCCTCTGTATTAAGAGCCGTCCAAATCTCTTCACTCAGTTGACTTCAACAGTAGTTTTAACTGCCGCCGATGTTAATTTTGATGAACTTTAATTTTGGTACCGCAAAAAATATACAATCTTATATTCCGTTGCTTTTTAGTTTTTTTTTTTTTTTTGTTTTGCAAAACTCCTAGCCACGTTTCCTGCTGTTTTGGAAGATTGTTATTTGATGCATTAGAGGAGAAAAAAGTACCGTGTGTTAAAAACAAAGAGGAAATTTTATGGCACTTGTAAAATATTAACGACGTTGCTAAAACGTCAGAGGTGAACTGGTTGTGCGGCGAATTGCGAATGTAAAACGAGTCTTCCACCGCGCTAGCAGGTGTCGTCGCTTTTGAACATGTAGCGTTTATAGGAGCTTCTGGCTGACTTATACGATCATGGAGGCGATAGACGACGACACGGCCGTCAGGCGGCCGAGTCGTCAAACTTTGTTGAACTTCCAGCTTGGCAGCGTTATCTTTCACCTGTTTGTGGCGCTCACAACGGGAAGTCGAAATAAATGCAGCTACCTGTTCCAGTTCTCTATATCTTCGGGCCACCTTGCATTGAAATGCCTGGCATAAAAGCTCGCCGCTGTAAACTAACTGTGGGCCTGGATGGAGTGGGCATGAGGTTAATTTTTTACCTCTTTTATGCACCTGAACTGAACACGATCTTCATTTAACGGGCGATGAAATGCCTTCACCCGGAAAGGAAGTGGAGAACAAGTCGGTGAGAAACCACCCCCAGGGCATTCGTCTGGAATTGAAATCACAATTTCCCGATTGTGAGTGACGTAATGACTAGAGGCCCGAGAATTTCGCGAGTTCATTTCTAGACAAGTTGGAATTGACACACATGTACGTTCATGTTACGTTTGTAATTGGCCGACGTGTTGTTTGACACCTCCTGGAGATAAATGAGACAATAACAAAAATGCAATAGATTGTGCGCCCAACCACCGCTTTTTAATACGACAGCAATAAACCAATACACGCCTTTATGAGAGTACACAAGACTGTGAAGTCTGGCCTATAGGTCATTGAACTCGCGAATTTCTGGGGGCCTCTAGTAATGACTGAATACGTTTGAAAGTAAACCAGAATCTAAGGTGTGTTACACTCCAGTTGAAATGTTGCACTTCGAGGCATGCAGCAACACCGCAGCTTCCCCAAGTACGACGTGAAATCTGGCTCTAAGATGTAGCTGCGAGACGCAGTGATGGTTGTAACGTTAGCAGGTCCACTGCGAGAAACCCCGCTGGCAACTGGCAACGTCTGCCACGTTTCCTGCTTGCGAAAGGTCAAGGCTTGAATCCGCCGGAAATAGAACCTGTATTGCTGAGGCCAGAGTCAGGCGTGCTAATCTCGCCCCTGTAGATGCGTACTCTCACCCAACCCTCCTAAGTCCGATTATGTGTAGTGGTTACCGGGCACGCCTTTTAAATCAACGTACATAGGGGTTTAATTCCTGTGACGGACCGACAGCTTCACAAGCATTTGTTAATATTACTGCACATTTTTCTGACAACCTGATTACGAATATCTTGTTAAGGGCAAGTCATGAGACCACCGTTTCCTGATAATCTGCGTTTTGGAATTCTGTGACGGACTATCTCAATGGACTCCCAGTTAATGGAATAACTAATTATGCTAGTTTCTTGTTGGTTCAATTTTGGTTGGATTACCAAAATCTCATATTTTTAGATTTCTGGCCAACAATTTTTTAGCTGGGACACTCTGTAAGTAACGTGCTTTATTAAAACACGTAGACTATTATTTTATGACACAGCCATTATAACCTTCACATTTATGGTGGCACGGTTCCAGTGAGTTAAGTATATGAACAGTGAATAATTAACTGTATTTAAAATAAAGGAATGATATTATCTTCAACTATTTCAGTGTGCATGTGACCAATTTAATGTGAAAATTCCCGTGGACATATTAATTAGTAAAACATGTATAAGTTAGGTTCAGAAACGTAAAACCAAATTAATTTCTAAAAATTTTCAATTTCTAGGCGTTATATATATTTGTGAGGTAATATTGCTGTAAGCATACAAGTAGTTATGTGATTAACAAAGAACTATTTTACATTTGTCATGTAGGACTAAGTATTTATTAATTTTCAATCCACCAGTGTACACAATTGTGTACATTACGCATGGGTAGGTAAGGTTTGGTCTGTACTGCACACTGAGTAACTCAATGACCAATGATCTTTCGTGCGGGTAAATGATTCGCAAACCATTTTACAGGTCTATGTCATAATTGGTTCATATAACTGTAGTCGAACATGTAGCCCACAACTCATTGGCTGTGACAACGAAACAAATGTTTTGTCGACAAGTACAGCACGCATCATAAATATTTAGGTTTGCAACAACTGGAACGGTAGATTATAGTGGGATTAAAGGGTTAATAACAAAGAAAGTATTTATTTTGCATATAAGGGGAGGTGTAAATATCATACGAATCCCCATCAGCAGAGGGGAACTCACAAATCCATACTAGCAGAACATGCCTGGGCCAAAACGTACAAGATACTATGAGGCAATGCGACATCATTAGCAAAATAACAGAATACCTACGAAATAGAACTGAAGCAATCTTATTTTATTGCTTGCAATAGAAGTATCATAAGCCTACGTAGCATCGAACGTGAGGAAATCCGAATACCTTTCGTGAACAAGGAGACACGCTTTGATAATAGAAAAATCGATGCAGTTCACTGACCAGCCCCACCTCCGCCACTGCCTAGACAGCCGGGCCAATCAGAGAGGAGTTTACTTTCCATTGGAACACACATACACAGTACACAGAGATAGAGTGTGCGTGAGAGAGAGAGAGCGAGAGAGAGAGAGAGAGAGAGAGAGAGAGAGAGAGCAAATCAGAGACAAACTTTTCAGACACTCCAATCAGACAGGATCTTCCCAGATATTGGTCGTGTACACATGAGCGGCCAAGAAATATAGGATGCACTCCACATTTTATTTCCAGGCACCTTATTTAATCACCACCTGTGGGTGGAAACCAATCGCAGCTTCTTAAAAGTCGTGATTTTTTGCTTTGTATTTGGCTGTTTTTATCTAGTTACTGTTGAGCTGTCCTAGTTTGTGTTGTTTGTTGACCTGACTGCATCATTATATTTTTTGATACATTCATATATTTGTGACATTTTGCTTGTTTGTATCTCGTATGCAGATTTTTCTGCAGTCTTCTAGTTACATTTATTCTGCCTCTGTGTTTTTTTTTTGTTTCGTTTGTGTCGGACTGGACCGTTATAATTTTCTACTTATGTGTTTATTTTTTTGCCTGCAATTTTGTTTTCTAATCTGTTGCACTGTGACTTGCTGTTGTTTGTGTTTTGCTTGTAGTTTTGGTTGTTTCTGTGTCGCTCGTTGGCTACTGGATCATTGTATGTACCTTGTTCCATAAGTGTACTTATTATTTTATCACTTTAACTGCATTTTTGTTCCTCGTCATTTATCGCGTTCTTCATTTATTTGTCCCTTTTTCGTAATGACTGTGGGAAATGGAATTTCTAATTCAAAGTGCTGCATATATGGCTCAACAATCAAAGCTGAAGTCATTGGGCGGCACTTTCTTCGACCGGGTAGCTGAAAATGATTTTAACAGCGCAGTGCGTTAATTATGTCATCTCATACTTTCAAATGCTTTTGGGCACAGTTTTACATGTCTGTAAACATAGAAGCGTAACCACATATCTTCCTGAAATTCTACGAAATCACTGCTACATATATCTGAATATAGGAGGTTCACAGTAAAATGAGCACTTTTGAAAACCCTGCTGAAGATATATTTGCATACACTTTGTGTATTCCTCCGCGTTTTATAAATGAACATTGCCATGGACCCCGTAACTTTATTCATGCGTTGGTCGAGTGAAACTGTGAAATTATTAACAGAGTAAATACTTTACAAACCTGCTCATTTTTACACTTCGATGCATTAAAAAAACAGAAAGTGAAAGAAATAATTTCAAGTTATCACAAATGGTTACCTAATTCTTTTTGTTCAACGTTAAGATATATAACTACTTTCTATCCACCGTTACCAACTTTACTGGGCGAATGTCACTCAGTGGACTCGTTATAATATATGCATGAAGGGGCAGTGACTTTTTTCTGAGGTTCGTTTCTAAAGTGCTCACTTTATCGTGAACAGGCTTTAAATTGTATGAACTTCCGTTTATTGTGCGCCGGATAGAGCGTTGTTTCCATGAGATTCCCAAATGCGTTGTGGCCGCAGTGACCTAGTTTCAGACTTCTCACCTCCCACCTATGCAAACCGAGTTCGATTCCCGGTGGGATGGCTGCCTGATACTCGCGTGTGGGAATCGTGCTGGACGATGCCGCTGGTCGGCGGGTTTTCTCGGGGATCTATTGTTTCTCCCGCCCCTTTATTCCAACGCTGTTCCATACTCAAATCTCCTCACTTCACACTCATCGGCTCTCAATACCTCGATGTTAAGAGCCGCCCAAATTTCTTCACTCACTTCACTCTTTCACCCTTATCGGCTCACAAGATCTCCATGTTAAGAGTGGGATGGACCCCCGTGGGAACCACGTCTCCAAGGTCAAGAAGCGAGGGCGCGATACGGACGACACTACACGCACGCCTAGTGCCTCATCACCCCTACGCGCAAGCATTCAATGTTTCCGCCGTAACACTGTACTGTGCAAATTATATCTGTAACAGTGGTTTTTATACACGCGACGAAAGCCCGCAGATTAAACTACGCCCGTATCTTCGTCCTTTTTTTTTTTTTTGCTGCTTAAGGAAACTGCACAGAAAAACATTAAAAATGTGAAATTTGACCATTTTCACTAATTTTTTCCTTAATAATACACTTAATATGACAAAAGTAAAAAATATGGGTATAGATAATGTTTTTTTTTTTATCTTTTCTGACAACAAGTCGTATTTGCATACATTTATTTACCAAATATAGGCGTATTCGCGCAAACAACTATTTCACAAGAAACGCGGGGCTCCATCCCACTCTTAAGAGCGGTCCAAATCTCTTCACTCTTTACTCATCCAATTACTTTATCTTCATATCTGGACGGTGAGTTAACGCGAAAGCATTGGCCCCTTCGCAACATTTTGAAAAAAAGTGGTCTAATTGTAGCCCAAAATCCCCAAACCGCTTGTACCAGTAAAACGCCATTCAATAACGTCAGTGAGAAAAAAATAACAACTTATGTTTCTGCACAGTTATACGCATCATCACATTTTAAAAAGATCTATAATTTATGTCTGTGCTCCATAATCTCAAGTTGATTTGCTAGCGACAACTTTCCTTCTTAAGGCACAATCTATTATTATTATGCTTACATCATAAAACATTAAAACATCATAAATATGAAAATACCACGTGAGGCAACTAACCAAAACGGACTGACAACCATACAATGAACCACATAAAACCATAAAATTATACTAGTCAATATTTTCAATGCGGAATCTATTCTAATCTGATTTCAACTTGCGTAGTTGTAACACGAGCCTTTAACGACGAATTGAACCCGTGACACTTTGAGCACTGTATAATCACATTTTTGCAGTAAATTTAACGATCGCGCCAATCGATCTTTAACCAGGACCACCCGCTATTGAGTTCTAAAGTTCCGTAAATTATTTATAATGAAGACGTTTAATTTTTCGACAAGTTCTTCCCCAACCCTATATTCTCTAATCTGATTTGCCAGATATATCTCTTGTATGTAATTGCCCGTCGCCCCTCATTAAAAGGAATGAACACTTTTTTTTTCTTCACATACGTACCTACCGCAACGCGCTCTTTATTAAAAATGTATCATGTGTGCACTGTGATAAGTTGAAATCCTGCTGTTAAAGTGCGAATGAAGCTTTAAGACGTAATAACAGTGAAAGCGATAATTGCATTCGATCACATGATCTTTAACTAGCGTATAGGAAATCGTAAAATTGTTCCTATTTCCCCAAATATATTTTGTTAATGTTCACTCGGCAACATATAAAATGCGTACAAAATGTTGCTTCGACCTTATAACACGGCACTGTGAAGTCATCTCCCGGTAATTCACCAAACGACTTGAAGTCTACTGAATGTAAAATTTAGAATATGAAGTCTTTGCCTAATTCGAGATACGAGTGCAGAGATTTTTTTTTTATGTTATACTTTCTTTGAGGGCGAATAAACTGGATCAGTCTCGCCAACTTGTTACGAGCTCATGTTCGTCCACTCGCTCTTGCAGCTACTGCCGGCGCGGGTTGTATGTTGCTACGCACTTCAGCTGTTTGTGACACCGTTTCAGGTGACTGGTCATTATCTGAATTATCATTATCATGGACATACGACATTGCCAACATTTTCTGATGATCGCAGAAAACTTGCAATGCAAAGAAAAGAAAAATAATCCTAAAAAAAAGTTTTGCACCAATGAGATTTCCCAATTACCAAATTGCTCTCAGTCCAAAATAAAGTATGGGATGAAAATACACTGTATGTAAAGAATAACACACCATAACGGACGACAAACACCAACTAATACGATAGAAAAACTGCCCCAGCGAACAACCTTCATGAGCAACCCGTGGTCCAAAACTCTTTCTTAGGTGTGTTATAAAATGGGGATAGAAACGACTCAAATCTACATATTGTCGACAACTATGTAATATGCACGCACTTCCAAGAATGCATCTAGTCACACATCAACAGGAAAACGTCACAACATACCATACCACACATAACTGCAAGCAGGAATGTAGTCAGATGTCACAAGAAAAAATGACAACACAGCCAGAATGGGTATCAAACAAACTGACTGCTGTTCACGTTAAAGTGAGCACTTTTGAGGCCCTAGTTACTTTTTTCTTTCAGCCATTTCTTATCCTTTAACCGCCTTTTTCAATAAATATTGGCATGTAAGTAATAAACACAGTATGTATATTCCACCGCACTCGGAAGTTAACGTCCACGGCTATAATAAAATATATTTACTGACTATTATTCCAAATGAGAGGGATTTCAAAAGGGCTTACTTTACCGTAAATAGCCTATACAAGGATGGTACTGAAGAAAGTCTCAAGAAAAAAAATGGTCGAAACTACGAAGTCAACGCAGATGAACACAATGGCTCGGACAAATGTATCACATGGACATACGAGGACAGTACAGAATAGTGCAGCAAGTTTCCTTCGACAAAAGAGTGCGACGCTGCGGCAATTGCAATCTCAGCTTCCTTAGTTGTATCGACCAGTTTACTCGCCATTATCGTTGTTTATTTGATAATAATACTGGTTGTTTTGGGTCATTTCTCTTGAGGCATCTGACTATATTCCTGCTTGTAGTCGTAGAGCCTATGTACGTTACATCTTTGTAATGTTGTGTCGTTTTCCTTTTGATATGTGACCCAGGTGCCTTCTTGCAATTATATGCATGTTACATATTTGTTAACAATAGCTAACTCTTGGTCGTTTCTGTTCCAATTTTACTACACACACCATAAAAAAAAGTTTTTCACACCACCTGTAATTTGATTGCTCATGAAGGATGTTCGTTGTGACAGTTTTTTTTTTCGTATTCTCTGGAGTTTGTCGTCAGTTATTATGTATTCTGTACAGGCAGTATAATTCCATCTCATATACTCTATTCGTGGTTACTCAACACTTTCGAATCAAACCTTTGAAAAAACACTCCATATATGACGTGTTTGGTTGTTTCCTATTTATGCTGTGTATCACAAGCCTTTTATATTTGTGTTTAAATAAAAGTGCCTTTTTTTTTGTTAAATTGAACATTTACATATTTTTTATGTAAATTATAAGTTAGTTTATAATTAATATTAATAAATCAGGGGGAAAATAAGTATGTTGGTAATGCCTAGTAAAAAATAGCTCTTATGCAAAATGTTATTACATTGAGTGCGGACGAATGCGGTGCGCTATCCCTTTGGTGTAATTTTCTATACTCCGTTTGCATGAGGCAGAGCAATATCCTGAAAATATAATCTTAGCAGGGCTTCAGAAAAGTGTGACGTAATCGTGAATGGCCTATACTTTCTATGTGCCGTGAGAAACCTGGTAACTCAGAAACACCGGTGGTGCAAAACAGTTTTGAGGAGGATATTTTGCAACCAAGTTTTTCTTTACTTCGTAGGTTTTAATACGGCTATGACAAACCGTAGCGTATGTACAGTACATAATAACATTTAATTGATAACATAATAACACTTCGCCTCAATTCATGATTCATTTAAAAATCATAGATGATTGATCGTTGTTCGAACCCTTGCGTCGAATGCCAGTGAGCAGAACTCTCTGGGTACATGGGCATCGCAAGATTTCGACAGCTGTGATGTTTCGGAATATACGGCAGGAATTGGTCAATGTTAAAGAAACAGTCGCTATAAAGTTTAAAGCTTTATCGCCTTTCAATTGGTACTCAGACGAAAACACACACACACACACACACTCTCTCTCTCTCTCTCTCTCTCTCTCTCTCTCTCTCTCTCTCTCTCTCTCTCTCTCTCTAAGCTCGAAAAATATTCATTGTCGTCATAAATGAATTGCAGTTTGCTGTGATAATAATTTATTTTTCTGAGTTTCATCCCTTACGATACAAATACAAGTTTAAAAGATATAAGTTTGCATCCATGGCCTAGGTATTACGTACTATTCTTGAAAGCTCGGAGTATGCATATTGCAAGTTTGCATCAAACGTATTGAGCAGTTATCAAGGAGTTTTTAATAACGCAACCCCTCAAACGAGTGGCAAACGTCGCCTCTGGCAGTTTTAATAATTTTATCATCTGTTTCTAGAAACAAGCCGTATACTATCATTCAATTTCTTGAAAAAACAACTGAGGCAATACGAATAAAAAAATTTTCCTCGCGCCAAAGTAAGCTAAAACCCTAACTTATTATCAATATCGTGGTTGGTATGTTTGCTCACAGCATACTATGGAGATTAAGATTTCTGCAGTAATTTGAAACAATTTAAAAAAGTGCACTTTACATTGCCATAACTTCAGATTTTGGTGAAGTATGATATGGTTCAAAATGAATATTTGCGAGTATCTACTATCCAGAAACAATATGAGTAGTAGGATTATGTATGTTTGGGCAAAAGGTCATTGGGCATCGGATTCGGATTCAGCCGGCCGCCATGTTGGAATTTCCTTTTTCCCCCCTCCAAATATCCCTTTTTTCCTCAAAATTTCCTGCTTCCCTGAAAAATTCCCGTTTTTCGCAGAGTTGGAGATGGGGAGCAGTGACTCCGAGCCAGACAGGAGACCGGGATCAGCAACTCCGAGCCAGGAGAGCAGGACCCATGACCTTAGAACTTGACATTTGACCTTTTACCAAAAGTCACCAAAAATTACAAAAGTTACAATAAAAAGTTTTACTTAAAACGATTATAAAAATTTTTAATTAAAAAATTTAATTATTTGATGTTCTCCTCACCCCCTCTCCATACAAATTAGTCGGCAGGCCTCCACCCTCCCAATCAGCCATCTTGGTGCTGTCAGCCATCGTAGCAACCATATTGTATGCAGACGAACTTGACCTTGACCTCATAATCTTGAATGACCTTGAAAACCAAAACTTTAGAAAAAATTCACAAAACTCAACAAGCATATTACGTTACAGACTACTACCCCCTAATTGGATGCAGATGGCCTTAGCCTTGATCCCATGACCTTGAAAGACCTTGAAAATCAAAACTCGAGAAAAATTCATAAACGTAAGCAAGCATATTATGTTACTGACTACCACCATCATATTAAGTGTATGGGATCTTGACCTTTGCCCCACTGACCTTCAATGACTTTGAACCCAAAAAATTACCAAAAAATACCAAAAAATTTCCTAAAAATCTCAAAAATCTATAAAAAGTTATGAAAAATTTATTATCTAATATTATTTAAAAATGTATCATTAAAGATTATTACAAAACTTATTTTAGAAACTTACATTTCTGGAGGTTGCCCCAGCACCAAGTGCAGTAGACGACTGTCACCAATTGCGATTTGGCTGTTCAGTGGGAAGGCCTCCATCCCCTCACTCCCTCACCACAACAATGCTCATTCTATCGTATGCCGCCATTTTGATTTCTGGTTTTGTCAATTTTTTATACATTGCTTGGATTTTTCGTTTGCCATTTATTTTTGAGTTTGTCTCTCAGATTCGTTCGACTACCATATTGGATTTATGTTTTCATCGCTTAGGTGGCAGTAGTGTATTAATTCACCCATCAGGCAGCAGACATATTTGTTTATGTTTTTTTAGAATATAAATTGCATTGTCGGCCCCACCAGTCTCTCAGATTGGCTAATTACTTCGTTCTATCCCCTCCACGTTGATTTATATATTTTAACACACAGGTAGTCTCGATTAGGCTGCCTGGAATTTGCCCGTACCAAATGATAACACTAACTATTCCTACAAAGTACATAAACTGTCATAATTAGATTTTTTTAAATTTTATTCTTGAATGTGTGTTTTTTTTAAAATAATTTTTATTTAAATCATTTTATATAAAGTGCAAGGGTTTTCATAAAACAAATGAAGTGCAACATATTTAGTTACAAAATTGTACATACATAGAAACATTTCTTTGCAATGATTTTTTTGAAGTCAAGAAGACCTCACATTATTTCGTAAGAGGTTAGTATACACTCGTTCTCAGCTGCAGATGATTCACCGAATCGAGTGTCCAGCCCGAACCCTTCATTATAATTTCTTCTTCCTCACAACATACCTTTTGTATATTTTCATCTACACTCTTTTCGATGTCATATACATTACGGAGTGGTATATGCTGTGTCTTGAATGCCATTTTGCAATTTTCGTCCTGGCTAGGTTCTGGTTTGATGTAGATACATTCCCGCCATATATTATATTTTAGAAGTCCTTGTCTTTCAATCTCTTCTGTATGTTGGTGTATTAAATTTTGTTTCATACTCGACGAAGCTGTCGGATTCGGAGCAACATAATATTTCAGAAGGCCCCTGAATGCAGATTGCTTCAGAAAAATTTCATTGGCATTAGGTTTGCCTAATACATGGACAGGTTTACGAGTGTGAGGTTTACACCGTTTGACATGGTTGTTATACTTCTCATATCTTAGTTTTATCTGACAGTTATGCATTTCAATTAGCACATTTTCTGGAACGCCTGTTACTTTTAAATACATGAACTTACGAACACACTTGTAACAGCCAAGAGTCAAATAAGGCAATTTTGTGTTCTTCCTGTATTTACCACTCTTATCGTGCCTGCGCCCATTGCTACTTGTACTGTACATCTCAGCACAGTAGCAAAATGATCGACCCGACATGAACAGCTAATTGCCATTGCCGTCCACATGCACATCCCCACTTACCGATAGTAGCTCCGTTGTATTATCACTTTCTGTACAAGGTAGCGATGTCATTTTTACATCATCATTGCACACATTAGTACTTGTAAGTCCATTACAGGTTTATGGCGGCAACAATATATATTTTTGTTTTGCTGGTGGAAGAACAAGCCCTTTACATATTTTCGAATGTTGGTTTAGTTTGTCAGTACGAGCAAACAGACGAAGGCACTTCTCACACTTATATGTCATGAGGAACAGGTTCATCTTACATTGATGATTTTCATGTTGTTTAACATTGCTGCTATTCGCAAAGGCTTCATCTCAATACATGCAACAAAACTCTTGACACTGTTGGCTTGGGTCACGACCCGAAGAAGTCGATGGCACTGTCGAAGTCATACTTGAAGTTGACGATGGCTGCACTGTTGTAGGTGACCCACCCAAAGAAGTCGATGGTGCTGTCAGTACCAAGCCTGAAGAAGTCGATGGCACTACTGGTACCACATCCCTTTGTGAACATCCCACCTCCACCAGGGTTACAATCTGCGATCTTTGGAACATTGTCATTAGTGTGCAACCCATATCTGACTGCTTCAGATTACTCTAAATCTGAAACAGTGAGAATTGAGCCAAATAAGAAAAAATAGTTGAAATTGAGTTACTGAAGTCAGTGCGTGATAACTAATTAATATGATGGCTGAATTACACTGATTTATTTGTGATTCCCATTGAATGTAGAGAATTCAACTGCCATTATAAATCAATTGTTCCCTGTTAATTTTCTTGATTCGCCTGTCGGGAGTAGATTATCGATTTACTTCCAGTGAATTTTATTTCATTGATTGGTATCAATTTTTCGGGTTTAGAGTGATTCTCTGGCAACACTGCCAGGCATCAGCCGTTCGACACGGTAGCAAGCTTACGCTGCCACAGTGTAACATTGATGTAATGTATAGAAGTACACAATTAAAATGTCGGGCACTACATTGCTGGTAAACAGGGTACGTTTCGAATATAACATGACTATCGGATTTTAACGAATACTGTAGATACAAGGTGATGCAAAACATTTTATGTGTGGTGTATTTTGTATCTGGTATTAAATATCCATCAAAAAACTATAGTTCCTTTTGTATGCTGTTTTTGGACATACGATTCATACTGTCTTATGGAATCACCAAACGTTCCAAATTTAGACCATACTAATTTGTGAAGTAATGCATCACGGTCAAGATTGAAGTATGTGTTCGTGTGTGTTAGCCGATTAGGTTTGATTGAAGGCCATGCTATCTAACGTTCTTTCGAGAAAAAAATTTCAGTTTTTCTTATTATATGTGTACTGGGATCAATTTGAGGTGCACTGAGAAAGAGGTTTGGCGAATCTATAAAAGTTTTCTGGCTCTACAAAATTAGTTGCATGTAAAGGATCAATTAAATATTTTGTTGTTGTAGCAAAATTATTTTGTTGTTCTTATTTGGTTGCCACAAACAAAAATCTGGATCGTGCAACTTTTATATCTACATACTATAAATAGTTTCGGTGAATATAAAAAACTCGAAATCTGACAGAGGTCTAATCTTGATAGTTTGCATCCGAGCCCTATGTCCTAGCAAACTGACGTAAAGTGACTAAGTGTGATTTTAAACTCATACATTTAAAGTACTGGATAATGTGCAAAAATAAAAAATTCCCTTAATATAGTTTTTACCTTTTAGTTTAACGGGGAACTTTCTTAAGAGATTGAGTTGGATGCCAGCTTGGATTTACATATATATTTTGAGTTTACCTACTTATGTCTGAGAATAAGTTTTGAATGTGTGAATTTGAAAGGTTATGGGACATCCATTTTATATATATTTCAGACACTATTACCTTTCGATATCTTGTACTCCCATAATTTCTGTAGACGTTCTGAGAAGGTGATTGATAATTAATTCCCAGTTATTCCAAAATGTAAACAAATCAAGGTAGGTTACTCCATTGATGTTACAGTTCTTAATAATCTTAGTGATATATCGTTTCTTGTCGCAGAAAAAACTTCAGTAATGATTGCAGAATATTTGTATGGCTAAAAAACTGTTAGCAGCAAAATTATTTTCACTCGCCCGGGAAAATTTTGCTTGTAATTTTGCATTACTGATGTTCCAGCTTTTAAATGATTTTAAATAAAGAACATTTTGGAAGTACCCCTATACCCAACTAGCTATTGATCCTGTACAGAAGTGTGGACAAAACTACAAAACTAGAAACTTGTATTTATGTCACAATATTGATTTTGCACATTTAGGCAGAATTAAAATTTAGATGTAATTGTGACGGGCGGGACCACGTCGCCTCATGCCCTCTAAGAATTAGTAATTACAACTGATGATAATGAACGTTTTAATTAGCTGGATGCCTCACGCCCTCGAATAATTATTAATTACAACTAAGTAGAAATAATAACAATTTGTTAAATCAGTGGGCCGGACCACGTCGCCAGTCACCCATTTTAATACTGTAGTTGGACACCTGACAATTTGTTCCGCGCAGTGCCAGACACTATGAATACTTTAAACACGCCTGTTTTGTCGTTAAAATCCTATAATAAGGCTTAAAACTATTAAAATACTAACCTGCTATGTTCTCGTCAGGATTACGTTACCTTAAAAATACCTTGGAAGACCTGGGGCAACTAACAACTTGTGTTAATAATACTTGCTAATTTTCTCATGTAGCAGCGGCCAGCCATGGAAACCCACTGTGTGGCGGACAGCGGTTTCACCTGTTCGCCGCCCGAGAGCAGCACCATCGGCTGCAGGCTCTGAGAAATTCCCCCTTGCCAGTGCGCGCGCAGGTCCACACTGTGACGCCTGATTGCGTCAGTTCCCGAACTTGGTCAAAATGCCGGAAGTGTGGCTGCGTATTGTCATATAATTGGTGGTTGACTTTAAATTATTGCGACCCCTCTAAGGGAAAATTGTGTCCGCTTTGTCGGTTTGACTTAATTGATACCATCGAATGCCATTGGGCGTGAATAGCACGACTCCCATAAGGAGTATTGAAAACGCCACCAATTTCCTAGAATTCCGGAAAAAAAAAAAAAAAAAAAAGTGGATCTCATATGTGATTGGTGGCGCTAGGTGGCAGATCTGTGTATAAATTGCCTGTACTTGCTTCGTTCGGGGTCAGTCAGCGGCCTCGAGGGGGAAACCTTCTGCCAGATAAGTAAAATTCTTGTTTTGACACACACATGTAGTCTTATCAAGCGATTAGGACCTTTACGTCATTCTGACGTTAGGCAAGAGTCATGATGGCTGGAAATATTTAATCTTTTTAAAGATTGCGAAATATTGGTCTCTTATCTGAAATAGGATAATGGTAATTTTCTGTAACTATTTTTGTAAACCCATAAAAGTATGCGACCAAACAAGAATTCTAGCGGTTGTAACCCCTGGTAACCAAAATAATAATTATGGTCTAAGCATTATGAAACCAAGTCTAGACAAAGGTAGGCGATAGTTGGGATTCAGTTATGTTTATTTTTAGTAAACCATTAAAAAACTTTACGCAGTTTAGGGCATTTTGAATAGTAACATTTACTCGTGGGAGATAAGGCTGGAATTGCTTATCAGTTGCTCCTATCCACTTGGGATCACGAACAGATGAAGGAAAAGTATTGTATAGACATTGAGGTTACACTGTCTGTTGATTCAGTACTGTAGTATGAGTTGCCATATTGGTTTTTCCTGTATAGGACTTAAATTAATTTTATAAATTCCAGAGTACATGTTGGTACAACAGAATTTGATCCGCCATCTTGCGACGAGGTGTATTTACGGTAACGTGCCTAGTATGTATTGTGAAGGCCTCTGTGTTCGCTATATTGCGAAGGTATTTGGTAAATATTACCCGTATTTTAGCGGAAAACTCCAAGTATTAGCTGGCTGTCAGCATAATTATGTAGCTGCAATTTATTCTCATTTTACTCAGTTTTTATGGTAACTTGGTTTTATACATCTGTTAATTTAATTGAAACTAAGGGAGAGGAAGATCATTTTAGCTTTTCCACGTGTAAGATTGAGAACCAATGAAATATTTCCACATGTAAGGTTGCTAACAAATGAAATATTTTCCACATCTAAGATTGGTAACCATTGAAAAAAAAACGAATATAAGTTAAACATTATTAACTAATATTACCACGCTTCTTTGTGTCTGTTATAAGTCGTTTACCATCAATGTTTAATTCACCCTTACATTGCACAGATAACTGGTTTTTTGCATGGCTTTTGCCTTTTTTGGTGTTCTGTTAGTTTTGCTTGTCTTTGTGCAAATCCGGCCCTGCCACGCCCTTGGCTTAGGACGTATCACAGTCAGATAATTACGAGATCGTAGTTCCCTTGATTTTTCTGTAGTGCAGTGTAAGGTCAATAGCTAGTTGGGTATAGTGGTGCTTTCGGATCTCAAGAATCCAATATTTCAAGGGCAGTGTGTCTAGGAGAAAAATCGAATAAGGCTGGGTTCAAAATTTAAACACATACGTACAGAACATAGAACATAACAGTTGAACATTCATATCACCAGAATTACTGTGCGAAATTGCTTCACTATTCAATACTTACGTATTATGTTTAGCGAATGAAATTTCGAGACTAGTGTGACGTCGTTTGGCTTCTCTTTAAAATCTTTGTTTTTGCTGTCGTAAATCTGTAAATAACAATAAAAAAAAACTTATTTTAGTAAACTGTTACCTGTTATTTTTCTAAATTGATATTTTACGACGTGTATTCGTTACAGCAGCATAATCATTCTTCCATTTCAAATAAACAACTTTGTAAAAAAATGTTATACTCTGCACTCATTGGCTGTTGCTCCATGCGCCTGCGCAAGAAATGAAATATAAACATTTCCTTTGTGTACAATGTTGGGAATTCTCATGCACGCGACCAGTTATGCGAAGTTGCGAATTAATAAGTTCGAAGAAAATTGACGGTCAATTCTCGTGCGCACGACCCACGTTCTGTGCTTGGCTGTTCGCGGTAAAATGGGCACTTTTGAAAGCCCTGCTTAAGATCTACTTGCATGCATGTTGTGTATTCTTCCGCATTACGTAAAATTAACATTGCATTGGGCCTCATCACTTTATTCATGAGCCGGTCAAGTGAAACTATATAATTATTATAAAAGTCAATAATTTACAAATCTGCTCATTTTACACTTTAATGCATTAAAAAAAAACAGAAAATGAATTAAATAGTTTAAGTTTGTCACGAATGGTTACTTAACACTTCTTATTCGACGTTAAGATAATGGGACTATTTTCCAGCCATCGTTACCAACTTTACTGGACGTATGTCACTCAGTGCGCCCGTTAAAATATATGCTGGTAAAGTCTGTTAACGATAAAGTTAGCACTTTTAAAATGAACCTTAGGAAAAAGTCACTGCCCCGGCATGCATATATTTTAATAAGCACACTGAGTGACATTCGACCAGCAAAGTTGGTAACGATGGAGGGGAAAGTAGTTCCATATCTTAACGTTGAATAAAAAGTGTTAGGTAACCATTTGAGATCACTTAAAATTATTTCTTTCGCTTTCATATTTGTTTTAATGCACATAAGTGTAAATATTAGCAGATTTGTAAAGTATTTCCTTTTCTAATAATTTCAGTTTCATTTGACCGACGAATGAATAAAGTGATGAGGCCTATGTCAATATTAATTTTACATAAGGCGGAGGAATACACAACGTGTATACAAGTAGATCTTAAGCAGGGCTTTCAAAAGTGCTCATTTTACAGTGAACAGCCTACAGGAGCAGTAACTTTTTTCTAAGGTTGATTTCCAAAGTGCTCACTTTATTGTGAACGGCCTTTATGCTTCCAATTGTGAACCAAGCTGAGGTCGGGGAAGAGACTGGAGAACTCAGGTGGGTGGACGAGGTAGCAGAAAGGGGGAACGGACGCAGAGGGTCACTGAGAGCGGTGACAGAATAGGGACCCGGGCAGGCGACGACGGTCGCTTAATGACGAGGTGCAAATGCAGCGGCAGCTGCTCGGATTAACGGGTCCGTAATGCCCCGGTTGCAGCGTGGTGCCCCGGCATCGCTCTTACCTACAGCCAGCGGGCCGCTGCCCGTGCCCATGTTATTAAGGTCCCTGCCTGACGCGCGCGTGTCGCGTGCCTTCATTATATCCCGCGCCGCACTTGTGGGTCATCACCGGTGCCAGCCGCTTCCGCCGGCACCTGCCTCTGGAATGAAGATGACGATGGTCCTGACTGATTTCCGTCTCATGCGCACGCCCTTGAAAATTCTCGCCCGTCACCTAGAACAATTCTCAACATTACGTCATCACACTCATAAACGTTTGTCTACATTCCGATTTAGAAATGACCAGGGCTTATACATTCAAAAAGTGTTTTGCCTCACTTGAACGCATTCACGCGTGAAAGGACAATATCAGTCTGCCTAACTCTAGACAAGGGTTTGGAACACCGAGCTTGCTTCCTTGTGAAGTGGCAGTGTGCACTCTACGAGACATTTTCTTGGTCTGAACCACCCTGTCTCCTTGTTATAGCGTTGGTCTTCGTTCCTCCATTCATCGTGTTCCATTCTCATTACTTTGTCGTCTTATTCACTTACGAGTGGGATGATAGGCCCCACAATTCATCAGCTGCCTGCTAATGGCGCTTCTTAAAATTTTCCTTATTGTGTTGGGGAATGCTACCCCAGTTGTGTTGTGGGTATGCTCCCACTACAGTTTTTATAAAGCGGTTTTACTGTAGGAAATGGGTCCACTCACACTTTTGGGTTTATATAAAAGTTTTTCTTCTTCATTATAAGATGGTATAAATCGTTACAGAGGAGTTTCTTTTTCTAAAGGATTGTTTTTTGCAATTACAATGTCAAACTCCTTTCAGTGTTAAGTAACTTTCTTGCAAATATTGCTGTAACTTTTAAACGTTTCAATTCATAATAGCTCTTTTAATATCTTATTCTTCTATTTCTGCTTGAAATTCTCTACATGTCTCAATCCTTATGTCTTTAATCTTCAGACACACCTTAGTTACATGCTGGATGGTAATTTACACTTTGCAGATCGGCCGAAGTGGAGAGTCTCCCTGTTTAAATTCAAACAGTTTGGATTTAAAATTTCCATGTCCAGAAGATATCTGGCTTAAGTAATAATATGCGGTGGCTTAATCTTTCCTCAATTCGAAGAAATACGTGGTAGGTTTTCCATCTCTCCTGAAAACCCATATTGTTTCTTCTCTCATTTCTCTCCTCCTGATCACTGAAGCTGCTATTTCATTTGTTTCTTCAAGCAGCGAGTCTCTCTCTGCGCCCAAGATGTCTCGCAATGCTCCTGCAATCACTTGTAAAGCCTACGTTGAAGCTGTTTTATTGGCTTCTAGTGTTGCAAGTAATGCTGCTACTTGGGTTTTCAACAGTAGCCTTTTTGTCTGCACAAGTCTGTCATTTGGATAACACACTGCTGCTCTATACAGTGCTGTACCTAAGAATACGAAGAATGCACTCTCGTAAATATATTTAATAATTTTGAATCCATGTCCCTGTGATGCTGTGGACAAACTTCTCAATCTTGAAAACAGTTTAACTGCTTTTTCCATTACAAATGTGATGTGTTTTTGAAATGGAAGCGTATTGTCTAATATAACTTCTTGATATTTACTCTCTTTTCTATATTTTTCGCCTTCTTTTAAACCTAATGACTGGGCATCTATGTAGGTTCCTTTCGTTAGCATCGCATTTGTCTTCAGTACTAGAAAGATATGTTTCCCTTTTTCACTTTGACTTCGATATCTCTAAAGATATATTCAGTTTTATTTTCTAGTTATCTCCTGTTCAATGAAGGTACTACTATAAGCGCGTCATCTGCATGGGCAAATATCTCCCTTCCTTGTAGTAAGTTGATCGGAAATAGTGAGTCTGAGAGGATATTCCACAGTACTGGTTCAAGAACTGACCTTGGTGGGCATTCCTTTGCCATTATTTTCTCAACGATGACGTGATTACTCTCATACACACTTCTTTTATCCTCTAATAAGGACATTAAAAGGCCACAGATGTTGCTGCGGCACTTGTTCTTAAATTGCCAGAGCACCCCTGGCTATCACGCATTATAAAATGCGTCACTGATGTCCAGGAAGATGCCTAACATACTAATTTTCTCTCATTGTCTTGACCATGTGTACAATATCCTTCCTTTCCGATAACCTTATTTCGTATAATGTAATCTTTCTGTAGCATCAAGGTAAGAAAGTAAGCTCAAGTTAATCAGTTACTACAATATCTTTCCCATTTATTTGAAAAGTGTGAGAGGTCTGTAAGATTTGGTTTTTAACGGACCCTTTATCACCTCCCAAATTAATTATCTTCAAGATTCCATTCATCCATATCGAAGGTTAAAAACCTGTTGTTATTCATTCAATCATTAACTAATTCTCTAAAGAAAGCACGCCTTGTTGGAGTCTTGAGTAGACTCTCTTCTTTATCTCGGGTGTTATGACATCTGATCGTGGGCACTTCTTGTTCCTCGTATCCCCCATAACAATATCTAGTTTTCTACTGTGAATTCAGTTGTTTGCAGATTGTAAGGCAATTATCTAATTCTTCTTCTCTTCTATTCATTCACTTCATTGGCTCCTTCCATCATATCATCTGGCAGTAGAGATGTAACAATCCCCAAATGGCATTTTATTGTTAATCAATGATGATTCTTCAATGTCCGAGAAATCTATGAGTAAAATGAATTTATCCAACTGACTGACTCACTCATTCACACTCATAAATGCACAACCTAAACTGCTGTATGGAAAAGCGTGAGAATTTAAGGATGGATTTCTTTCATAGCGCAGACACATGCTAGGAAAGAATTTTTTGAATTTACACCTCCAATAGGGGGAAAGACGGAAAAATGGGTTTTCGATGACTCCTCGATAGCTTCCCGATAATATATTGTTATGCTATTAGATTCTCAAGGTAGTCTGCACAAATTCCTAAATGCCAATTTCAATATTTATTTTTAATTCAACACTTAGGAGAATGAAAAGAGGTAAAATGTGTTTCCGAGGACTCGTCAATAGCACATTAACCCGATAAGATATGTTTATGCTCTTAGCTTCAAAAGGTAGTCCGTGCAAATACCTAAAACTGATTTCAGGAATTTTATAAATTCTAACACTAAAAGGGTGAAAAGAGGTAAAATGTAATTTCAAGGAGTTATTAACTGCGAATCAATGCAATCAATTAGCTTTATTCTCTTTGCTTCAGACAGAAAGCTATCTATATAAAAACCTAATCATTAATTTTTTTTTGTAATGTAGCCTTTATGAGGACGAAAAGGCGAAAAATGTATTTTTGAAGGCTCATCAAGAGCTCAGTAATTCGATACAATACTGTATCCGCTTTGCTTTAGAAGGTCGGCTATACAAATACCTAAAATCTCAATTCAGATTTCTTTTAAATTCAAAGCCCTAAGAATGCAAAAGAGGCTAAAATGTGTTTTCGAATATTTGTTACCTATATTAGATCGTTCCTAGGACTGTAACCTTCAAAGGAAAATGTTATTTTTATTTTTAACTCACTGAACGAGAAAAGTATGAATTTGTAGAAGCAAAGCCTGGGGGATTTTTTTTATTTCCGTTACTATCGCAGAACAAGGTTGCCAGAACTGAGCAGGAACAAAAATTAAATAGCCTTTTTTCGTAGACTGCATTACCAAGGAAATAAATCACGTTATGTTCTTTTTATTGTGGAGTTGTACGTGTGTGTGTATGTGTGTGTCTGTATATATAGACACACACACACGGGTATAAATCGCATTTTACACTGCGGTTAATAATTTCATACATAATTTTAATGGAATAGTGAATTCGGGTATAGTGTCCATCCTAGCTGCACAATAGTCCATCTCGTGTTGTAACATTTAATTGTTTTTTCTTTCAAACAGAACTGTTAGATCTATGAACATGCGAATCACTTAGAGAACTGTAAAAATCACATGTTATAACAATGGCGATGCCGTTGGTTTATTAATTTTGTTTCCAGTCGACTTGATATTATATTCCCTACAGTAATATTTAACACAGCCTGAATAGAGTTCAGTAACATAATAAGAAGAGTTTCCCAAAATTAAAAAATCACTTTACACGATCTTTGTTGTGTAGTTTGAATTGTCACGACAAATAGTTCTAAACACTTGCCGTGGAAGATGGCATGAGGATTGAGCAAAGTTAACAATATAAAAATATAACAAATCATTAGCTTGGTTTACTTAAAATGTTCGAAAGAGTTGAAACGGAGTAAAAAAATGTGGACATGAATGATGCAGTCTGTTATCCTGTAAAGTTCGTCAACAGCATCCATCCTCCTGGTGTATCACTACACGAGACACTAGCTTCCCATCAAGGTCGGAGCTCCGTTAATGTCACATTTTAAATGCTGAAATACCACCAGGTCCCAAGTTAAGTTTTGGAAAAAATATGTAATCGAAGTCACACTCTTCACTGGATATACAGGGAAAAGGGGGATAAGTTTTTACAACGCACATACTAGTCACTCAATCCGAATAAACTTTCGAGTTCAAGAAACTGGAATTTTTGCTTAAGTTCTGTTTTTCTATTACCTTAAATAAGTCTCTGGAGTTGCTAAAGGTAGCAGAGAGAGAAGGATATAGAGATAGAGAGAGAAAGACCGTTTACGACTGCTTTTCCCGTGGGCAACACTTCGTTGTCGGCTTAATTCATAGTAAGCTTACCTATAGGCTGATCACGGTAAAGTGAGCACTTTTGAGGCTGTAGTCATATAAGCCATTTTTCAACCTTCCATCACTTTTTAAAATAAATATTGCCATGTAAGTAATAAAGGCAGTGTTTATATTTCAGTGGGCTCGAAAGTTAACGCCTAGTTCTGCAATAAAATATATGTATTGGCTGTTATTCCAAATAAGAGGGCTTCAAAAAATGCTCACTTTACAGTGAATAGCATATAGCTACTTGAAAATACTATAACCTGAGGGTATAACCACTAATGAGATACACAAAGATGTCCTTCGGTATATAAAATTATTAACTGTTTCGTGTAGTACGCATGGAAGAAGACGTGAATTGGAAATTCTCAGTGGTTTTAAGGGGAAAATGGTCTATTTTGGGGGAAAAAGGTACTTTTTAAGGTGAGAACGTGAAATTCCAAGATGGCGGCCGGATACTAGATCCTATCCTCGATCCCCTTTATCCTGGAAGGAACATTACCTATCTACTCACGACCAATTACGAGAACGTCCATGAAAACGGCCAGCATATGGCCAAATCTTAGATAGAACCATCCATACAAGTGGCCATGTAAGCTTGGGTGTAACCATCCAAGGAATCTCCCATTGTGGCATACACACTTTAAAATATGCTTTCTATGCCATCTTCAGCCGAACGGGGTTGCGCTATGGTATAACACTGGACTCGCGCATTCGGGAGCACCCAGCTCAGTTCTCTGTCTGGCCGACCTGAACACTGGTTTCATCCCGTCAGCCTCGCTCTATACTAGGTGTTGAGCCACTACCACCCAGCCATTATCTTCAGTTATTAAACAATGCTTATTGCCGCCAGCGGCCTATGACGACGATAAACTTTTCGCTCATAAGGTTACAGGTTCAAGTCCCGTGTACAGCACGTACCTGTGTGTGGAGATTAGATGGAATTTATTTGAACGAATCAACAATTGCGGTATAATAAAACTACTTGCTGTTTTTTAAAGTGTTCAAAATTACTTATTGGGTACTCTGACAGAACATTTTCCTTCCATACCGACATATAGTTTCTGTACGGATAAATGTTAACATTACGTTCATGTAGGGCATTTTAATTCTATTTATTTTTCAGTAACCTGAAACAATAATTCATTAAACCACTCGTTACTTTCTGTTACATAGTTATTCGCTTGTTTGCCCTGAGCGAACGTAACCACCGTCAATAGTTATTACATTTGTCCATTCACGGATTCTTTGGACTTTTTGAAACATACCTTTGAAAAATCACCTAGAAGTATTAGCGCCAATGTTCGCCTGTTTTTTAAATATCTCGTGTACCACAAATATTTAACACTGTGATTATCTTTACAGTACTATACTCTTGATTAAAGATAACTTTAATTAAGTATCTTATATAATTTGTAATCTTCATTTCTGAGGTAGTACTGATAGAAACATATTTTATCGTTGCTGTTAAAAATAACTGCGCAAAATACGGTGCGGGATATGGTGTTTTTTTTTTTTTTTTAATCCGAGGGAGAATCTTGAATAGGTGCAGCAGAGTTTTTCGCTCTCTCTCTATCTCTCTCTTTCTTTCTCTCTCTGTGTCTCTGTCTCTCTATCTCTCTCTATCTGATGGTTTCGCCCCGCTAGTATTATCAGGAAAACGATACACATTTTCAATTTTAGCATATTTAGTACTTATTGCAGCAAAAATATTGATTTCTGAATTTGTAGTTTAAAACTGAAACGATATTTTAATGTTAGAATACTTACTATAATACATTTAGATGTGATGATGGCACGGTTACAAATAGGCAGTTGGCAGAAGTGGCGACGTGACATGGCATGTTCCTTTTTGCTGAACAAAGTGTTAATTTTTGCTCTTGCGAAAAGTACTTAAAATTACCACATCAAGTTTGTACACGTTGTGTTTCTTAAAGCATACCAAGGCAAGTTACGATGTTATGATAAATGTGTGGTTCCACAATAGGGATAGAGATACTGTACAACGCGTGTGTCATGACCGCTACGAGTGAAAGGGTGTTGTTGTGTCTTCGTCGGCTGTTACGCAAGGGCCGGTGTGTGTGTGTGTGTGTGTGTGTGACTGCAAATACTGGACTTGCGAAATGTATACTTTTTAACTGTAAACTGATTTAATGACTAAAGTAATTATTTGAAAGACACATCTGTTTATTTATCACCACTATTTAACTTTGCCCTAAGTTTTCGAAATACAATTGATCACGTGCTTAGGTTTCTGTGATTTTGATATTTGCCACAATCACAACAAATTACTAAGCCCAGCCAGAAAAATTTAAATAAATAATTAAGTAAACCTATTAAAATTAAGTACGTATGCGAAGAAATATGAGTGGAATAAAAGTTACGGAAGGCCTATTTGTGTGCGTGTTCATCAATATCTTTAAAGTTTTCGCTGCTACGTACAAAAAAATAAGCGCCACGAGTTGCGTGCTTCAATTTACTATCTTTTTCGTTGGACTGGTTGCTCCTTCGTTTTAATATTTATTTCAACTGAGTCCGACCTTTTAAACGAAATGACCTAACACATACATATCAGTAACAAGAGGTGTATACTAACGTTCTTTCCTTCACAATTGTAATAGTCTTAAACACAGTCGCGGCCAATATCAACGTGTTTTATGCATAAAGTGCAATATCATGTTAAATACAGGCATTGTTAAAAATCATAAAGGTGACTTCAATATGGTTATAGGCCTAAATTGTGAACATTAATAATTTATGGGTTTCGAAATATTACAGAATTATTTTTTACATCTGAAAACAGTACCCTAAACAAGACATTTGACTCTTAAAACGCATATGTCAGATGACAGAGTTTATGTTTATATGTAGCGGAAGGAGACATAATTGGTAAACAAAAGTAGATCTTTTGCAGGGCTTCAGAACATTGTGAAGTAACCATTACTGGTCTATAACTCAACTGAACAACTGACGAGTGCAAACATTTAAATCTCTACGTGCCAAAATCTTTTTGACGTAGCCAAATATGGAAATGTCCTTCAAGTAAAGGAAAAGCCAATGAAATGTACGGTTGTGGATCTAGTATGTAAAGCGATGTTAGGATCAGCCATACTGCTGAACAGGTAAGAAACTGTAAGTAATTTGGTAACATACCATCCACTCTCATAGCCTTTAGCGTTGAATAGCAGATATTTATATACAAAAAAATAAACCAGTGGGAATCTGTAATTCCAGCTTTTGATCTAAGGAACCAGTTTTCTCCTGCAACGTTTCTATATTCCCGGGACGGAAATGATACTTGCACCAGTTTCTAACGGCTATTACAAAGAGATTATAGACGTCGAGGAGCAGTTGAAGACGGAATGTAACGGAACTCGAAACCACAACCAAACATACCGGGCCAATGGACAGGTGTCTCCAGTATTGTACCATCCCGTCGGCATCGCTTCAACCGACCTTAGGTAAAAGTAAATTTACATACTAACGAAGCGAGTTTGGCAGATGTGCCGCTGCAACTGTCCCCAAGCTCCGATTAACTTCAGAAATTGGTTCCTGTCACGAGTGTTTGCCTTCATTTCTTCCACGACATATTGCAATAGCAGTTGACTTGACAATACATCTAAAGGCTGTTCACAATAAAGTGAGCACTTTTGAAATCGACCTTAGAAAAAAGACACTGCCCCTGCTTGCACATGCTTGCACATTACCGGGCGCACTGAGTGGCATGCGCCCGGTAAAGTTGGTAACGATGGATGAGACGTAGTTCCATATCTCAAAGTTGAATATTAAGTGTTAGTTAACGATCTGTTATAATTTAGATTATTTATTTCGCTTCCTGTAATGCTCCGAAGTGTAAAAATGGGCAGATTTGTAAAATATTGACGTTTCTAAAACCTTCACATTTTCACTTGACTGACGCATGAATAAAATTATGTGGCCCATCGCAATGTTAATTTGACATAAAACGGAAGAATACACAGCGTTCATACAAGTAGATCTTAAGCAGGGCTTTCAAATGTGCTCATTTTACTGCGAACAGCCTTTAACAGGAAACTGCACTTAAACGTTTGAGATCCATTGGGAGAGTACTCATCTGTTGATCGCTTACCACTGTTTTCAACTGATCTCATGTAAATGTACACATCATTTATAGTGCAGAACGGTTATCATCCATTTGCGGTTATTTTCCTATTTTCTGAAGCCCTGCTAAAGTTTTACTTCCAGGATATTCTTCCGCCTCGTGCTAATTATGGTGAACTAAGTCTAGAAAATTACCCAAATGGACAACGCACCAAGCTCGTGCGCACTCACTTTTAATAATATTTTGCATGAGAACTATTTTTTACCAGGCGCTACCAACACACATGTTTTCTCGCCTTTTTATTCACATTTATTATAAATCAAGTATTATAATTTTGCAATAAAATATAGGCAAACCTTTAACTTAACAAAAAATAATGTATTTTAATGTAAACAAAGGTATAAAACGCTTGAGATACATGGCATATTAAGGAAATAACTAAACACGTCTTACATTGCGTGATTTTTCAAAGGTTTGATTCTAAAAGTATGAAAAAAAAAAAAAAAACCACGAATAACCTATACTAGCGACATCCATGGTTAAGCTGGTTTAGAGCATGACAGGCAGGCATAGGAAAGAGTTGTACAGCGAAATAAAAATTCAACAAGACTTTCTATTAATAGTTAAGTAATTTGTTGAGGAGGGAGAGGAGTGGCGACAAATCGCGTATCCGCTGTTGCGCTCACATCATTTGTAGCCTGTGTCACTAGTGAGTGCACTTATTTGAAAGTTCTTAAAGTTTGTATTGTGTACAGTTATTTCCACGGCAAAATATTTTGTGTTGGCATACTAAGCAGGCTGCACTGAGAAAATAATTGTTTCTGTTTACGAAATATATTTGTTTGCGGGACGTTTGTTTCAGATAAAAAATATTTTGTTGGTACAACCAAGACTCAGTTCCTCTGTTAGGATGAAATCTATTCCCAAAAACCAAATAATTTCTTTAAAACAATATTGTCTGTGCCAAAAAAATATTTCGTTCTTTCAGCACACAAAAAAAATTTAATATTGCTGCGATTTGTCAACAAAATAACGTGTTTTAGTTACGTGCGATATATTTTGAACAAATAATTCATTTGCAGCAACCAAATATTTTGTTTAGAGACACTAATCCACACCGAGAGCAAGACTAACAAAATATTTGTTTGCACAGGGCCAAAAATATGTTTGATTTTTCCCACAGAATATTTTGCTGATTAAACGAAACTTGAAAAGCAACAAAATTAATTTTGTTCATTTAGCAAAATACGTGTTTGAATAATCAAAACCCCTATGTTGGACCAGAATAAATTAGACTGTCAACGAAATATTTCGTTGATTCAACTCTACATTTTTGTCTAGTTACTCATTCAGTTTCCTTCGTTAAAAAATATAGTTGGAGTTTTTGTTTCCATTTTTGTGACAATTACGATAGTAACAGTGTTTGAAAGTGCATTTTTGTTTCTCAATGTTGGTATAAGCATCCTTGTGAAACTAGTTCAAAAAGAAACTAAAATGTAAGGCTGTAAAACTTGAAATATTTATTTCCGCCCGTCGTCCAGTGTTTGGATGATACATATTAAAAAAACATTCCAACTTCATACGTAGTAACTTTAGCTGAAGTAAGGCTACTTATGGCATAAGGCTCAGATGCAAACTAACTAAATTTGAATCTTGGTCAGGATATTTTTGTTTATATTAACCTAAACTGTTTTATGTACGCAGAGTCAAACAAATCTTAAGTTGCATCAACGATATATTTGTTTTGGGGAAACCAAATACGAGCAGCAAAATAATTTGGTTGCAACAATTAAATATTTCATTGCCCCCTGTACAAACATTTAATTTGGTTGCGCCAAACAAACTTTGTTTGTTTCAACGAAACCTTTTTTCCCAGTGAGACAGTCAGCCGAGTGTTTTTATGTAAACATCAACTGTGGCGGGGAGGAGATGCCGTTGCATCCTCGGAAACAGCTCTAAACAAGTCTGTCTTCGGAACTGCCAAACAAACGGCAATCCTTCGTGAGACAGACTGAAGCGAAGATAGGGCAACACTCGCCGACAACATGAAGAATTTTCGGAAGACAGTCCAGTGCGTTGTTTCAGAAAGAGAGCACGTGTCCACATAATGCGTGCACTGCAGCAATAAAGGCCGTCGAATGTCTTCCACAAATAGGTGCCTAATGACTGAACTCTCTGAACGACGTTCTGTCCAGCACACTAAACTCGTCCTCTTTAAGTTGTCCTTGTCATTGGCGAATTTTTTTGTCTCGAGGCAGTTGTTCGTCAAACACAAGGCTATTCTTCACAACGCTTCCAAACACGAGAAGAACATTACATCACAGTGCAGCGTGATATCCACACAATTCCAAATGGTGCACTCTAAACTCGAACTAGTGAGAATTAAGCCAAATTAGTGAAAACAGTGAAAAATTGAGCTACTAATAGTATGTGGCAGATAACTAATTAGAATGGTGGCTAATTTATTTGCGATTATCACCGAATGTGAGCAATTCCATTATTATAAGTCACTGTTCCCACTTAATTTGCTTGATTCGTCAGTCGGCAGTAGCCTGTCAATTGACTTTCAGCGAATGTTATTTCATTGACTGATATCACTGATTCGGGCTTAGAGTGTAAAGTATATGTCATTCACCGTCTTCTGCATCGCTGGCAGAATGTGACCGAGTGTCTGGGGGATTACTCGAAAGCATACTTCTGTATTTATATATTAATCAGTGTTCGGTAGTGTTATTCTCAAGGCGGGGAATCAAAACACTGCAACGACAAGCTCAAAGCGGGGGTTGTTGAATTGGTATTTGTTTAAAAACCTCCCAAGTAGCAAAATAGATTTGGCCCACAAGTGCAGATATGTTGTGAACAAGCAGCCCTCATGCGGCATCCATAGGCATTCAAGAAGCGGAATACACCCGCAGATGCATGTGGCACACATGATGAATGATGACCAGGGTATGACATGTTTACGCGTGGGCCACATACGGATGTTTAACTGTCAGCAGATCTCTGGCAAAACCAGAATTCCCCATAAGTTAACCACAAGCGGGCCACTTCTGGATGCACTGTCGGCTGATGTGTGGCAAGCAAAGAGTTGCCCGTAAGTTAACCACAAGCGGGACACTTCCGGCTTTCTGCTTCTAGCCTGCCGTAAGTAAACTACATCTCGTTAGCCAACTGTTGGTAAGCCACTTTTGGCCCAGCTATTGGCCACTTGTGACCTACATAGATGCAGCTTGCCATGCATTTTCAAAAGCAAAACATAGTTGTCTTTAACCCAAATAAAATTGATGTATTTACAATATTAATATGTGCTATCTTCAGCTTTATTTCACAATTAGTAAATTTCTTTGGAGAACCCTGGAATCGAACTCTTAAACCTTTCGTCTATAGTAAAGTATGCTATAAACTACTCTACTTTTTTTTATTATCACACACGATATACGGAGGCGTTTACCCTTAACCTATTATATACAGTACACATTCAACCCACAATATAAACAATAACAAAATACTCAATAAAATACCTATACATAGGGGCACAAAACGATATGAACATTTGGTGAACTGGTTTTACTGACAAAGTCGATGAACACATAAAAAATTATTTAACGTGAGGGGCAGCGCACGACTTACACCCCGACACGTGACACTGACTTATAACACTACCACCTATCGCCGATTACTGCTGGAACATTAAATTGTACACTTGTAAGGACTGAGGGGAGGGCAGCTCACGGCGTACAACCAACCTCGGTAATATACACGCACTTCCTGTAGGTGACCTTTTAAGTAAATCAGGATACTTACTTCACATACATAAAGCATTATTTCCTTTACTATATAGACAATGTTAGTATCACAAGTCAATATTGAGATTTATGTGTTTTGTATAAAATACTAGTATTTTAGTTTCGGACTACTTTAAGGTAGAATTTAAAATTCAAAATAACATTTTTTTTGCGTGTTGTGATTTAAAGATTTCTGGTGTAAAAACTATTTTTTACTATTACTAGGAATACTTCATGATAATTTTACTTCATATATACATGAAATAAAAAATCAATTGAATACGCATATGCTATTTGCTACTGCACAACAACATATAGTCGGTATGCCATAAATGGAACATAAGCTTGCTGATCAGTTTCCTCAGTAATAAGGAACAGTTGGCATACAACAAAATACGGCAAGTATGCTGCTATTATGTCCCCAGCAGGGAACAACAATTGGCATGCTGTGAATGGCCCATAAACATGCTGCTAATATTTTCCCAACAGTGAGTAACAGTTAACATTTCCTTTTATCATCTGCTTGTGGGGCGTCTGTTGAAATATAACAATCGTCGTGAGAGCATTGGCCCACATCACGAGTATTTGTAAAATAGATACTGTCATTTTTTTTTTACCTGATTGTCAACCATATAATAAATACTAACAGTCGTAAATGCGGACGTTGTCACCATTGGCAACAGTTGGCCAACTGTTAACTGCTTGTTATTCGCTACTTGGAGCCCACATGATGATGCCCAACTGTCAAAAATGAATTGTTCTACTATGTGAGGGCTTTATGTACAAACATGATCTTATATTAAGTACTATTTGGCAAACATCACCCACACATTCTCTACATAGATTCTCTAAGATGCCTGTGAGTGTTTCACAGACATTTGCCTGTGCGCCATATATGACATTCCGTCAATCATTAGGTGTTAAATGGCCCACAATTTCTCAAATGATGATAACCAACCATCAGAAATGTACCATTCTACCACGCGAGGGCTTTATGCGCAAACATTATCTTATAATCATGCTCTTCGGCATATATCAGCCACACGTTATTTACATATTCTAAGACGACTGTGGGTGTTTTACTGATGTTTGCTTGTGGGCCACGTATGAAATTGTTAGTCATTTTTTGATAAGTGGCCCTAATTGGCCACATGATGATGCCCAACTATCAGAATTGAACCTGTCTACCACATGGGGGTTTTATATGGAAAAAATGAACTTATTTTCATACTCTTTGGTATGCATAAGCTCCATGTTTTTCACGTGTTCTAAGATGCCAGTGGTGATTCACTGATGTTTGCTTGTGGGTCATACATTAAATTCTTTCAATAACTTTGTGATTAATGGCCCACATCAAAAATATTTCCCAAGCAAATACAGCCACTTTTGTTCACGTGGTCTTATTGCGTACCACATAAGAAAACACAGTCATGTGGGCGAACATGTACCTCCTGTGCCAATAGTTGGCCAACTGTTATCTGCTTGTTGTTTGCTACTTGGGATATTATTATTATTAATTAAGTAATCGATGTGACATAAATGTACCTACGCCTCTAATTTTTCTTCATCATCATAAAGGAACACAGCATCTGTTGGTCCGGACGAGGCAGCTGACATTCCAGGAATCCAGTGTGGTAGCCCCAGGTGGGGTAGGACAGCCATCTGAATTACCCAGACCCGAACACGCAGTGTCCCAGACTGCTCGAGGGTCCAGACAACACCAGGTAATTCCCGTACAGGCCAAGCCTATCTCTACTCTTGAAAAGTGATGTTAAAATTTCAATCATACAAAGAAGTCATGACGACAGCACCTCAGACGTTTACACATAATATGGTTCACTAGAAATATTTTTCCTCGAAAATTTACATTATTGTGTAATAAACGTACAGAAAAAATCATGAATTCAGAATCCCCCCTCCTTTTTTTTTCCTCTGCATTCAAGGTAGTTTTCCCACATTTGTTCAGGAAAGACGTAGGGGAGTTTTCAACTGTGTATAGTGGCATTTCTATATTTATAGCCTGAGGTACGGTGAATTTTCCCTATAGCTTCCATTACAGGACGGCGTTCCAAAACGTTACTCCAAGAGTAGAGTAAAGTAACAAAGGGTAAGATCTTGAAAAGAAAACGTGATTTTGGAACAACCATGATGTAAATAGCATTATTTGTTAAATAATATGTATTTATTAAGCAACCAATGTAAATATCACAACTTTCTGTAAAATCTTTCTTCTTCGAAAACATTACTTACATACAAAAACAGTTTTACTTATAAGTTAAATCTTAATTTTACGTCTTAAAATGTAACCTTTAGACAAGGTAACTTAAAAATAAAAACATGAGTTTTATCACTCGTCATTCGTAATTCCCCCCCCCCCCCCCCCGCGCGTGTGTGTGTGTATCTGTAACAAGATTGTTCGCATTCATTTTCAGTTTTTTTAAATTCTTCGTACTTCCGCCATTTTCAGTCTACCCTTTGTTACTCTCTGAAATAGTGCATATTAAAGATGTACTCCAACAAGATGCTCGAAGTAATTACTCTATAGTTTTGAGACACTGCCAAAAACTTGTAAAACATTTACTAAAAGTGTTTTGGGCCAGCCAAAAAAAAAAGTTTACTCCCAAAGTATCGTTTCGAAATGCCACCCAGTTTAGGAAGTTACTGAAAAAATGTTACTGTGAAGTGCACGGTAACGCGTCACGCTCGTGGTTATAATAGGCTGTTCACGGTAAAGTGAGCACTTTTGAAAGCCCTCTCATTTGGAATAACAGTCAATAAATATATTTTATTTTAGCCTCAGACGTTAACTCCCGAGTGCGTTGGAATATACACATTGTGTTTATTACTTACATGAGAATATTTATTTTAAAAGCTGGTTAAAGGATTAATAGTGGCTGAAATAAAAAAGTAACGAGGGCGTTAAAAATACTCACTTTATCGTAAACAGCCTATAAAAAGGGCGGATGGGTGATCACGGGGTTGCAATGTTAACCGTTCGGCATTCGTCGTTTCACCTAACACAAGTTTGCTTGGCCTACAGGCATTTACCAGAAAATATCCATTACACCTTTAGATTCCCAGATAGACTTTCAGCCTACAAGCGTTTTAACCAATTAAGCGTTTCGTCTAAAATAGATTTGACCAAATTCTTTTCACCTAAAGGCGTTTAAACAAACGTTAAGTCTGTTTGGTTTAAGGCGAAACGATGGGAACCATTGATGATTAGCACATCGGCATGACTTCTGTGTTACCACAGGAAATAGGGGCCGCGGTGGTGTGGTGGCCAGACTACTCGCATCTCACCTTCGCGACCCGGGTTCGGTTCCCGATGGGGTCCCTCCCGTGTTTTTGCACGTGGGGACTGTGCCGGACGACGCCGTTGGTCGGCGGGTTTCCTCGGGGGCCTCAAGTTCCCCCACCCTTGCATTCCGGCGCTACTCCATACTCACCTAGCTTCGCCTCCGTTGGCCCTCAAGACAACGATGCACGATGTTAAGAGCCGCCCAAAGTTCTACACTTCACCAGAGGATATATATATATATATATATATATATATATATATATATATTGTGTGTATATATATGTATATATATAGATATATATATATATATACATATATATATATACACACACAGGATAAGTTCTTTAAAAGAGGTCCCGCGAGACTTGTGTGTAACGGAGCAAGGGAATGAGGAAATACAGTCCAGTGTGACAACAAAATACCTAGAGTAGGTACTGGAAGTGGCCGCCATTGACCTCCCAGCACCTTACTCTATATGTTGTTACACTGGTCTGTATTTCCTCATTCCTTCGCTCCTTTACAAACATGTCCGACGGGGCCTCTTTTAAAGGACTCGCCCTCTATATATATATATATATAATATATATATATATATATATATATATATATATATATATATATATATATATATATATATCGTGGACAGCTGAACGCCTGTCACGCAGTTTTATCCCCCTCGCGCTTGTGCCCTTTCTGGGTAATACGAGGGCACAGGATGTTCCTTATAATTATTTCAGCTTTACTTTTCCATAAAACCTCTTTATGAATTTCTACAGAGTAGATAAGTATCCAATACGAAAATGCTTGGCGTTCCTTTAAGTGTGAGCGTACCCATTCACTGATTAGCAGCGTGAAGCTCTAGGAACGGGACGTGTATCTGATTGGCTACTGCGTAATGCATAAGGTTCCCTATTGACGTGCCTACGGGCTGGCAATTAAATTACCTAGCACTGACGTATTGTTTTCCAGTGAGGCCATTTTGCTGGCGTGTGCGGTACGAGTTCGCGGAAAAAAAGCGATTATTTCACTTCTGTATTCCTACGTACCACAGAGTACTCAGCGAACTCTCTAAATTCGAATCAGTGGAAACCACCAATTTGCAGTGAAATTCAAGAGCTATTCGTATCAATGAAAATTGATCGACTTAGAATCGATGGAAAACCACTTGTTGTTACAGTGAAACTATTTCACTGATTGAATTAGGACAAACAATTGTGTGTGACACAATCCCTCTTCTACACTGTTACCTTACCAACAGAGCTACCATGCCAACGTTGACTTCAAGGGGGAAAATATATTTATTATATATTTTTATTGAAAATATTTAACATTAAATTGTATGCATTTTCTTTTCATTCTTAGTTTAAACGGTAAGTTTAAGATTTTAAAACAAACAGTACGCACTAATGCATTAACTTCACATTTGATGCAGTTTAAACCTTAAAACCGAGCGAGCCCTGTAACAACTACATGATAACGAAACGACAGATACAGAACGGAATGAAATTCTGAACGTTCAGGTTGCCTCGTAAAATGCCATCATAAAGGACGAAGCTCGCACTAAAATTCTTGTTTACTGTTTTTATTCGTTCATGCATTTTCATTTATTTTGACACGCGTTGTTTAACTGATCCATCAGTAAAAAAAAAACAAGTCACTAAACATAGCTAATGAAATGGTTCATGAATCAGATGAAAATGTCACTAAATCAATAAGTGAAGGAAAACTGGCCTTTTTCCACTGATCCACCAGTTAAATTGATTGAAGTGCCTGTTATAATTCAAGTACTGTTAAACTGATTTAAACTGTGAAATCAACACTGATTCAGATTCAGAGTGTGATACCACGTAGTTCGTGGCCCATTCCAGATGCGGAATTCGCGTTGTCTGTAGGTCCTATAGCTTTTCTGTAAGAACTAAAGTTCAAACAGATTTATTTATATATTTCCACCAAGGATTTGGGTTATTTATACTACAATTTTACAATTTCCATCGTCATATTTCTTAAGTAAAGGCTGGGTAGGGAACAGCATAGTGTAGTTCCAACCCCTTGCGCTGTAAATGTAATTAAGGTACTCAGTTGTCAGTGTATCCACAGCCTTTAGCTTGCAAGTAGCACCACCAAATGCCGGGACTAGTGCATCGTGACAACAATGCAGAAGTATACGTTATTTTTGATCAACAGTTTGTGACGTTGCGCGAAGTGAGCGGAATGCAAATTTAGCAGAATTTAATGCATTTAACTGCCTTGTATGATAAAAAGTCGATAACTAGTGCAAGTAAGGTGTTCTCTGAAGGCGCAAATTCAATGGGCAATTTTTGACTAATTGTGAACACTATACATAGGGAACGCAATGGAAATATTTCAGTATCTAAGAAACGGTAAAACGGTTTCTAAAGTACAACTAATGTCACGAAAGGTTTAATTTTTTTTTCGATGGTGTGCTGAGCAGCGATTCAGACATGAAGGCGCCCTTATCACCGCAAAATAGTAGTTACAAAATTTTCAAAACTATTCATAGAATAAACATTATGTAACACCTGAAACAAGACCCGAGTTCAGCAGAATCTTTAATAACAAAACCGGTTATATCTCATTTCCTTGATACACATATTTCAGGGTCCGGCTCAATTTATCGTAACTAATTTGACAGGCTATTTACCAACTGTAATTGCTTTACCTGCTATTTGAATATAAAACAGAGGAACTGCAGACAAGCTGCCGTTGCAAGCGGACCAAGTTGAAAACCATTTCGTAGCTACGAAAGAACCCTTGCACTCGGATCGCTGGCGCAAGAGAATTTTTCATAGTGCCTCGTTCAAATCACAAACCAGTCAACCTCTGGCGTAAAAAGTATGACCATTGGACCTTCGACCTTCAAACGATCACTTTTGAGTCACATCCCGTGGTGTTATTTAGAATTAATTTATTTATTTATTTTTTTACAGCGATGTCGAGACAGAATCAGACGTTCGCAAGGAACGGGGACAGAGTTGGCCATAACCTGTTTTAGGACAGAGTTGGCCATAACCTGTTTTAAGGAGTAGTAAAGGCTGCTCACGATGAAGTGAACACTTTAAAAATAAGTGTTATATCCCTGCATGCATATATTTTAACAGGTGCACTGAGTGACATTCACCCAGTAAAGTTGGTAACCATGGATGGAAAGTAGTTCCATAACTTAACGTCGAATAAAAAGTGTTAGGTAACCATTTGAGACAACTTAAAATTATTTCTTTCGCTTTCTGTTTTATTTTTTAGTACATTGAAGTGTAAAAATATGTAGATTGCTAAAGTATTTACTTTATACAGAATATGAGTAACATGTCATCATGTCGAACACAGAATGGAGAAGAAACAATATCTCAGTGCATTTGATCGTGGTCAGACCGTTTGGACCAGACATATGGGGCACTCCGTCTCCGAAGTCGCGCAGGCACTGGGGTTTCTACAAGCCATTGTGTCAAGAGTGCACCATGAGTTCATGGAGTCGGTTAAAACCATCGCCACCAGAGATAACTGCTCTGTTGTAGAACAGTGTACCGATGACGTGTAACGGCAGACAGACAGGACATAGTGCAGCAGAGCACTCGCCGATTCAGTGTTGTGAACATCCAGACCCATCTCCTCGCTATAGGATGCAGAAGCTACCACCCCACCAGGGCACTTCTACTCACCACACGTCACAAGGCTCGATGATAAACGAGGACGAGAAACCACCGCCATTGGAACCTCGACATATGGGAAAAGTTCACCTTGATGGATGGGTGGAGGTACATGTCACACGCCGATGGCAGGGCACGAGTGCATCACTAGGATGGATCCTTCGTGTCAGGCCGGTGGCTGTATCCTCGTATGAGGACTGCTTACGTGGGATTAAATGGGCCTCCTTGAACACGTGCCGTCGTCCCTCAAGGGCGAACGATGCAGGGATCTCCTGGCATATAACGTGCACCCGTCTCTGCGCCTACAGCACCCTGCAGGAGACGTCTGCCTACAGCAAGACAATGCACTGGCCCGTCGCTCTCGAATTGTGACCGAATGGTGGCTGAACGATTCAGGTGACTTACCTGGTCCTCGAGGTCACCCGACCTCAATCCTGTCGAACACATCTGGGATGTGCGTGCCGTGGGTCCAGCTCCGGCCTATCTCCGTGTATTGTGGGATACCGTGCAGCACTCGTTCATCAGTGTGACTCTCTTCCGGTGCATTGTGGAGTCCATGTCACGCGGCATCATCGTCGTCACCAGGGCGAGAGGGGGCACTATACACGTTTGGGCAGGTACATCTAACTCAACTGCTCATGAGCGTGGAAAATCAACGTAATCATCTAAGTCACGCCAGAAAGTTTGCTCGTGAATAAAAGTGTGAAATCTTAATAGATCCCGTAGTAATAACGTACTCAATTATGTGTATTGTATCAGAGTTAACCCACAGTGTAACCCTTTCTTAGAAAAAATTATGATACATCACTAGCACATCATACATTTTGTCAAGAATTTGCCAATGCAAGTTTACGAGAAAATCATGCAATTATCCTGTAGATGTTCCTGTAATTCTTGTACTCGGTGCAGTGTAACGTGAGTTAAGGGTAATTTTGTTATTTCATAACTAAGAAGGTTTTTTGTGTTGAACTCAGCATAAACAAAAAGAGTACTGTGAATATTTTAGTGTTAAAATGTCTTCAGTTCTAAAAAATGGAAAAATTTTAAAATTCTATATTTTATCGAGCCTTTACATTATGCATAGAAATAAGTTTGGTGTTTCTTGAAACATACGGAAATTGAGGTCGCCAAATAACATATGGTTAAATATATCTATAAATTTCGGTAGTTACAGATAAATCATCCAATTATTCGATAAAGTGCGTAATACTGAAAACTTCTTAAATATTTCGATTGATTTTAAAGAATATTCTTTAGTAAGTTGTTGCTGTAAAACTGACGTTTTGAAAGTAAGTAAATCACAGAAAGAGAAATAAATTATTTGAAACTTTAATGGAAACAGCAGTAGCAGAGGGGAATACATAAACTGAGCTCCAATCGGTCAAAAAGGGATTATGTGACGTAACGAGTCACAGGCAGGTAAGTATCTAAGTACGCAATTAATAGTGGACTAATTACGGGCAGCTGACAGAGCAATTAAGTAATTTCTAGTAACAATAAACGTGCGTTTAATGGCAGAGCTCAGGGAATTGTTGCATTGTCCCTTGCCATATGGACGTACAGTATAATTACATCGTGGTGAAACTTTAACAGGTTTCACAGCAGTATGCACATGTATTACTATAAATAACATCATGTTATAATTACGTTACCCACACACTAGAAAGGTAATTTATGTTTGTATATGTTTACAGATCTTGTTATCGAACGAGAAACTTTAAACAATTTCCATGTAATTTCTACTATGAGAAATGTTTCAACATCTACTAGGATGTTTGTATTCGCGATACTTAAATATTTGCAGTATTACCTACGTCTTTAATGCTGCCTTGATATGCAAGTGGTAGGTACAATATAATAAACTCTCTTAGAATGCTGAACATGGTAACTAGAAGTATGCATATACGTGTACGTAAAGTTTAAGCAATGTGAGAATTAAATAACAAATAGTTTGAGGTCCATAGATTTCGCGGATTATTTCGGCGATAGGAAAGATTTCAAGCACCTCTAATTAAGGTTCAGTGTACTTCACCAATGTTGTACTTTCGCGACAGTAATTTAAAAAAAAAATTCATCATTCAGCACACAATTCGAGTAGGAAGGCAAGAAAATATTTGGTATGACGTGAGCTACAGTAAACTACACGACATTATGGACGCACTCACACAGTTAAACGTGACATTGAATGTGCCACGAATGTTCACACCTCCTAGTATTTATGGCTTTAAGTGTTTCGAATAAATATATTTTTAATTCATGCCGTAATTAAGTCAACACCGCACTTGTTCCGTTATTACAAGTGCTGGGCTGCAAGAAATTGGGGCTCGATTCGTGAGTAGTAGATATTCGGATGATTTAAATATTTGGTAATGCACACTTTTATATAATATTTTTAGGGGGCCATGGTGGCTGAGAGATTAGTACGCTGGCCTCCCACCAATGCGAAACCGGGTTAAATCCCTGACTATACATTATACAAAACTCGGCTACAGATAAAACTGGGATATGCTACTTTCCAAATCATTATGTTAGCATTGTATGGTTATAAAACACCTTTACAACATCTGGGAAAGCCAAACTAATTGTATAAAAAAGCATCAAATTTTCTCTGGCGATGAGTGCAGGGTCGTGGGAAAGTGTTTCCAACTCCATACATCACAGTGTACCAAGGTAATAACTACGGCATCTAAAGAAGAAACAATAACCAGCATTTTTATTGCTGCCACACATCAATTGCGTGTCCAAAAATGCCAAACTGCGTGTATTTAGAAGCATAAAATTGGTCGCTTTAAAGACAATTTTCTTCAAATTTCAGTACTTTCTATAGTCAATGCAGTGATGCTAGAAAAGATGACAGTGGCGAGAATTGGAACTTCTTCCAGTTGTGAGCAGAAGAGTTCAAAGGGAAGGAGGAGGGAAACTACTTAAGCTTCTTACACAAGATAAAACCTTAGCATTTAACTTTACGTTTTTTTTCCTCTGACGAAACCACCAATACACAATAAAATTGTAAAGTCAGAGTCCAGACAGTTGAATATCGGTTCTGCGAGCTTCTTAAAAATGTGTGTCTTGTTATGTAAATAATTATGATATTATCCAGTAATGCCTTATACGAACTTTTTTTTTAAAAATAGGGTTGAAATTTATATTAAAAGTTTATTTCAATACAAAAAACTAATTTGTTTACTTCATTAAAATATGTCAATTCATATATTTATTCTTCACATAATATTTGTTTTCCATTTATTTAATTTAAGAGAAGCTTTGTTTAATATACCGAGATTAAAAACGCCCTAAAATAAAATAGCGCACTTTCCACATAACCTCTTTTAGATTCTCGGCAAAATGGCTGCTTGACTTTGACTTTAAATTTCAACTTTTCGAAAACGAAAAGTGAAGATTGTTTGACTTTAAATTTGGCAGTTCCATTGTGTAAAGCTCCATAAGAAACAACATGTAGGAAAGCAAACGTAAAGTCAAATGTTAAAGTTTTCAATTGAGTAAGGGCCTTTAGGCAGCTCGTTATCTCTCCTTCCGATCGGCTTACTGTCTGGAAGCGAATGTTTCCTACCTGTTTGCTGTTCTTGGGTTTCTGCTGCTGGGCTGGTCCACGAGCCAGACTGATGCTGGAATCACAATAACGCGACAGATACTATACTAAGTGCGATTTAATGTGCACACTGGATTTTACCGCCTCGCGATCAACATTTTAAAATATTTTTTATAAATGGTTGTTTTACAACGGTCATTAATGCTTACAATATTTTCTTATTTTGCAATACTTTAAAAAAATATTTCCATGTCCGCTGGTACTTTGAGTGTGAAAATATGTCTGGAATTATTATTACATCTAAGGCATTAAAATGCGTTGATTTGGGTATTAATATGGTAAATAATAGAGAACGTAAAACTTTAGCACCAAAAATATGGCGGGTTAAACAGATTTAGAGACCTGTCGCGCCCGCTACGCGAATAAATTAGAAATATTTCCTATTCGGAAATCTTGTTGCGCGGGCCATTTTCGTCACGTTGACGTCACGGAAGTCTCGATCCTGATTTGCTGGAAAATGATTTTATCCGCATTGCGTCTGTCACGCTATTGTGATTGCAGCATGACACGATGTGTTCTTCTTACTAAAATGAGCAGTCTCGGCTCTCTGTGTTGCTAGACTTGGATCATTTACATAGGCTTGCAATATGATAAAATACTACAAATTTTTTTTTTTTTTATGAAAATGAACATTGCTCATTTCATTTGAAAGAGCTTAGGTATTTTTGTTAGTTTTTTCAAAATATACAACCACAAACCAGTGCATACTATCTTATTATCCATTAATTTTTGCTATGGGAGCATAGATTTAGTAAAAGGACTCGCTCAACATGGAGATTTACATCCCCTGGCTACGTAAAGGTTTGTTAAAATTGGCAGAACGTCGTGATTTTAATTATTTTAGTAAAGACCAAATCACCTGATCGCCAATCATTTGATAAAGCCATGAGTCACCCCGATAGTGGGTTCGCAGCCATCACTGGTTCGGCTTTCTCTAGATGTGAGCTAGCGTTGTCAAAAGGACTCCAAAAATTACTGACTCAAGAGAATGAATAAAAAGAAAAGATAAAACTTCGTTCCTAAAAATATTTAGTTTGCAAATATTTACATGTGCAATACATTTCTAAAAAAATTTATTTTATTTGCGATACTAATTATGGTCTCGTCATTGTATAGCCTGTATTATAATGAAACTTGCATTTTGATTGAACTAATAACTGCATGCATTGCAGATATATATATATGACGATTAATATAATAAACAAACCTAATCAACATTAATCATAACTCCAAAAAACAGTGAGGAAAACATGAAGAAAACACGTTATGCTACAATATTGTACAGAAATACAAAGCATATTCAGCAGAGAAGAAATTTCGTATTGTAATGCAAACTTTGCTTTACAGCTAGCTCCACGTATGGGAGTAAATTCTGTAGCTCAAACAGATATATGCTACTTCTTATGTAGTGAGTGAATTGTGGTAGACAGTGTGTGGAAATAGGTATGTAAATAAGCGTGTGTGTGTGCTAGGTAGAGCGTAGATATGTTCTCGGGGGTTTTGTGGGCTAAAATTACTTCTGTAATACGAAATAGCCACACACGCCATAAGTGTATTGGAGGCCTTTCAACTGACACACTTACCACTAAATCGCTTGGTATCAACTGGAACCGACTGACAACAAAACATAGGGAACAAAATATTCCCTTCAATACAGAACACATTTACTACAATAACTACTTGGAAAGATACTCCCATTAAAAAAATCCTACGTTTCTTATCATAAATTTATAACAAAAATTACGTCAATTACTTAACCACAATGTTTAAATTCTGAATAATGCAAAAAACCTGATGAACCTATGCAAATTTATACTTCATGCTTTACTAGTTGCCGTAACTTAAGCAAGACACCATGTGATGAAGCCTTAATTTTATACTGCTCTTATTAGAGCCATTATATATATAATGATGTTACTTCTCAGCAATAAAATATTACGCTCACGCCGTTTCCGGAAGCAGGGCTTTTTAATTGTACTTCGTTGGGTTAAAATAAAAATATTCAACTATAAATATTTTAGACGTTAGTTTATGAATTAAAGATGGCATCTGACGCTATACTAGGGTTAAGTCAAAAGTTGGCCATACTTAAAAAATCGAAGCTGAAGCAGTAGTTAATCAACTCACCGGCGGCAAATAAATGGTAGGGAAAAATGATGTCACTCTATCTCTCTCTTTAGGGATAATGCAAGGCCTCAGGATGTCAGTAGAAATCTTCCGTTATCAAGGTTCACGGATCTAGGTACTCGTACAACAGTTCAATCATGTACCTTTGACGCATCGCGGGCGGCGAACTAAACTAAATAAAATAAGTAAGTTGTTTACACTGCAAACCTCTTTTTCTCTTCTTAAAATGTTCCGCGATAGTTAATACGCCTGCTGAAATAACAAATCCCGACACTCGCAACACTTTCCCTACATATCTAATATAAATCCTTACCGGGCACGTGACTACAGTTGCCCCCCCCCCCCCCGGCCTAGCGTCCTTCTTCCTCTGTCCTAAAAACCTGAACAAACCAGCTAACTTGAAAATGACGGCAGTCGAAAACGGCCAATCACATAACGGCTACTTCGTTTAGCAAATCAACAAACATGGGTTGTCATAACAACAGCCTTCTCTCCTGAACGTAACCACAAATAGACCGAAAATTACAATGCACAAACAAATAGAAATAGGCATAATTAAAATTAGAATTAAACAATTTCAAAACATAAAAAAATTATCCTTACTATAGCCAAACTATTACAATAATCACTAACACGTGAATTATTAATAAAAAAAAATTATCTTCTGATAAAAATATTGTGTTTAGTACCTAAATGTCTGACTTCTGCATTTAAATTAGGTGGCTATTTTCCAGTCGTTACAGTGTGAAAAGTGAAATAATTTGTAAATTATATTATTTATTTTAACGTTTGATGCTACTGGACACATTCCTACCAGAGCTATAATTACCGACTGGAAAATTCTGCGCATTCATTGTCCTATATGATAGACCCCATAATTCTCATTGCAGTCGTGTAGCTGTCTTTATAAAAAGTCCGTTTGGGTTGCACAAAAATTTGTTTGTGATGTAATTCCTAAATCGGTATAGAATAACAGCCCTTATATAAAATAATTAGTAGCTCAATTGCAAAATTTACTTTAAAATGTAAATGTTAGAAGACTAAAACAATTTATGAATATTCCGAACTAGCCTATATGTGCATATTTGTACCATCACTGTACACCTGTTGAATGATTGTGAACCATGAGCTAGTTGGGGAAATGGTAATATTATGTTTTTTTTTTTTTTTTTTTACGCTGAGAAAACGATTATTTTGAAGATAAGAAAATAGTTTTGTGCAGTAAAATAAAATTTTTCAATCTGTGCTACCACCTATTTTGTTTCTGAAACATACTATGCTTTGTTCGTTTTTCGCTGTCCCAAACACGTAAAATTTGGTTGGTGCAAATGAAGATTTTTAGGGGTGTCCACAAACTACAGATTCGGTTATAAATTTAAAATCCAACAGGACAGGGTTCCGAAACTATATTCATTGCTGTTTAAATCTGTCTCTTGGCAACCAAGGCCATCATAAAAGTTTTGGCAATTTAATCACTTTTATTGTTATAGAAATTTCAACGCATGGCATGTACGTAGATTTTCATAAATGTTAAGTTATGCAGATTTTTTGGTTTGAATCGTTTCATTGGGATTGGTTTTGACACTGTTAAGCATCAATAAATACACTAACAAACACTGCAATACTTCTAATAGTCGGAAAAATTACAAATGATTCCTCGAGCTGTAGTTTAGAAGGTCATCAAATAACTCGGTTGCGCTACAGCGAACCAAATACATGTCAGTATTGCACCAAACTGATTTTGCTGTCGCGAAATCTAACAATTGACACATATGATTGTTAGCTAACCGTACACTTATTCACTTTGAACAAAATATTTGACTACCATTATATTTATCATTTTGATGGTAACGAAACTAATTACCTGAATGTACATGTAAAATTGTTGTGTATGTATCCACAAATACGTTTAAATGATACTAGGACAGTTATATAATTATTCTACTCAGCGAGTTATATTTAAATGCTTCGCTTGGTTAAAGGGAATAAATTCACATGTTTGGAGAAACATCACATTGTTTGAGAGAACAACATATTGTTCAGGGTAAAATTGTTTTCAAGCAAATGTATTACAACCTGCAGCTAAATCTTTTAATCGGCGGATTCTTGTATTGTATTGTAAAGGGCTTTTTAACTTCACCCAGTTTTGTACCTCAAGGCTTGGCAGGTGGCGGCTTACAGACTAACTTATAACGTAATTTAAATTAACATCCATTCCTTACTCAGGATTCGAACCCAGAGCCTCCAGTATCCAAGAATGGCGGCGCACCAGCCAACTGCGCCACGGGAGTATAAATTCGTATAGTATTTTTTTTATTAAGAAATAGAAATTTAATTTCTTTTGTCTGTCTATATGTAGAATTTTTTGTTGGAATATGTTTTTGCAAGAACAGTTTATTGTGTGCTGTAGTGATCAGTCAATGCCACAGTTTATTTTGATTGTAAACTATACGTCTTTATTACTCCGCATGGTAGCACTTATAGCAGTCACGTAATTAATATATACCCATCCTTAATAATATGTGATTCCAACAGAATCTCATGTGTACAAATAAATATACGTAGGTATCTGTGAGTATAAAGTGTTGGTTAGTAACACAATAACTTTGCAGATAAAAAATGATGATTGACGATTTTGTCAAAAATACTGTATTAAATATAAATGATTTTATGCAAATTTCTAGCATATTCATAAAAAATTGAGCTAAAGAAAGTAAATTTTTTCTGTATTTTTTGGCATCAAGTAAAAACTACTGAGCGGATGTTTTATTGTTTAATTTTTAATATGACGTTTTGCTTCACACCTCGTATTTTTATGCACATGTCTTTGTTGTATTAGCTTATTGTTACATTGCTGTATCGTTATGTTAATGGATTAAAGGTAAAGTGTAAATAATCATGCGATGTCAGAAATGATCTCAGCAATGTGAGTTAGACCACTATGTTTTTGGTTAATACCAGGTTGCTGTATATAACTTGACGTGGTAATCACAGTTATTCCGACGAGCAAAGCCATGGTTTATTTATTTATTGATTTATATTTTATTTTATTTATTTATATTAATTAATTTATATATTTCTGTTAATTTATTTATATGTATTTATTTATTTCCATTTTATTTTATTTTTACTTAATTGTATTTATTAATTTCCGTTACGCCAAAAACTACAAAACAGATACCTGTCGGGCTTGGTTTTGGATAAAAGCTGTATTTAATATCTATCTACCTGATTCATCGACAAATCCAAGTTCCGAGTGGGCAATGTCGTGGCCAAAAAATTTATTTTCTATCTGCCGAATGCCAACATCTATAGATACCTGATTTTCGCAAAGAGTTCCAAGCAGCCTTGGTTTATATGAACTACGTGTACACTGAAGTTTCCTTTGGTTACTGACCACGTGTCCTTGAGAGAATATTTTGCGGAATGTGACTTATCCAATCTGAATTTGGTTGCTCTGTTTCTAAACATCTGTGGTTTGCGGGCAGGTACCCAAGACATGGAACAGATAAAACCATCCAGTGGGGAATGTTGTTCAGAACTAAAATGTTTTAAAATATATATGGCAGAAATTCTTTTCGAAAAAATAAAGTGCGCCTTCCAATATCAACGGCATATTCATTTTCGATGCGGGCGAAGTGGTGTACGAAGACCTCGTTTTATTTTATTCTGCACCACACTAATCCATTGGAAATTTTTAATTCCGAGCATGCGAATCGGGGGTAAACAACTATCAATAAAATAACCATTTCCCCATTGTTCTGACTTGTAGGCTGTAGCCTTGAAACGTAAAGAGAGTAGTCAGTTTTCACTAAGACCTCAAAACTAATCAAATTTCCTCGACTGACACTTCCTTGAACACGTGGATGCACCTATTGGTAGTGTATATTAGTTTGTTCCTCTTCCCTGGTAAAAACCATTTAATTGGTTAATATTGATAATTGCGCAATTTTTTTACATACTGATACATTATACCGTACTGGCGTACGTTTAAACAGTGTTTAATGTTTCATTGTAATGCAGTGCACTTTCATTTAAACTAAGTTGTGTAGGCCTATGTCAGCAAAATTTTGATTGCATGGGATATATATATTATATATATATATATTCCATTATGCAACTCTTGACAGTTAGCATTGTTATGGAAATTCTATGTTTGTTTCTTTGTAATTTGATATGCTGTTATAAAAATGAAAAATTGTAATAGATCTTGTAGTTTGTATCATTATAGCTCTGTATCAGTAATGAGTTTCTTGATAAAAAGTATGTGTTTAATTTGAATGAAATAAAAGGACTGAGTAATTAAGATTGGTAGCTAGCTTACAATACTGCGTAACTGGTAAATTAACAGATAAGAATTTGAGGAAACCATCGCTAACTGTGCGTAAAAGTTTCGCAAAAATTTTTAAGCACTTAAATGCGATGTACGCATTCTATTAATGTATATACTTAAAGTATGTGATCGGAGATCATATAATATGCTTTTATGCATATGTATATATTGTCCCATTTGCACACTTTTTTCATGGCATAGAAAGTTTTCCACATTTTTTCGTCATGTCTACAGTTTGAAGGCAGTGGGGTCGTGGTCCGCTTGTTGCGAACAACAGGCTATTATTACAATCTGGGTGCCAAGAGAGCGTTTGCCGACCGCTAGCGTAATCTTTAGTGCAATGTGGTTTTTTCTATACACTGGGAGCTTTTGGCGGTCGGCACGTATAGTTTCGGACGGGCCCCATCGCTAATTGGCTGATAGCGACTGACCCTAAGGTCTTCACGCCCAGGAAAAACTGGGAAACTTTAATTTGATAGAAGTCCTATAAAAGAAAGGACTGAAAAACCATTTGTGTGAAAGGGACACACACTCACGATTACCGTTAAGTTATTCATTGGGCCTCTTTTTCATTTCACTCATTTGTTTATCCATTTAGCGTAATATTCTAAATGTTCTTTTGATCTCGCTTCTGTATAGTTTATTTTACTGCTACGATAAATTTCTAATTTTAAAGTTAACTTTAATTCTTTATTTAAACTTGACTTTATGACAAGTCCTCTTGATCGCTCCCAATTTACATCCAACTATACGAGCGTATTCATTGCCTCCCGTAGAATCGAGTCTAGACATAGTACATTCGCACTGCTTTAGTTGCGACATAAGTGTACCGTGCAAGCAGAGGAAAAACACCAATTGCTTTGTTTACATAAACCGAAAAGTGAGTGATTAGGCTCGCCATTAAAAAAAGAAAGTCTATGTGTGTGTATTTATATATATGTGTGTGTGTGTATATATATATATATATATATATATATATATATATATATATATATATAATATATATATATATACACACACATATACACTTAAAGCTTTTAACATCGCTAAACCTTTTCCTTTGGTATGAAGCCAGATTTATTTATTTTAAACAAAATACGCTCAAAGAATGTGTATTTGTTATAAATAATGTAGTATTACAATCAACAAAAACATATAAAGAAACATTCTAATAACAGGAAACATATACGCATTTGTAATCCTATCTTTGAACTAACCCTATATTGTATTACTGAAAATCAAACACCTCCAAGAAATGTTTTGCCTTTCTATACAGAAAGCATTGTATGAATTTTTATAGTGCATTATTTTCATACTACTCGTTTATTGACAGCACGGTTATGGAAATCAGTCTCAATGGTAATGAATTCAATTATTTGCAGATATTTGTGAAGAAAATGCTAGTAAATTACTCAGCATCGACAGAGTGCAATGGTAGGAAATTTTATAGTGTCATACATGTGGCAAGTAGGTATATATTTAGGGTTCTCCAAATATAATCATAGTTAATTACAATTTTTCTATAATTAATGGGAATTTGGACACTCTTGTTTAAAGCCATTAAAAAAAAGACATTACAAACTGCGATGTTCAAATCCCGATCTGGCCATGTGTACCTATACTTAATTACATTCATAACAGCGGTTAGAAAGTCTCTTAAATTATGAACTGATATTAATTCGGAATACAATAGTGTGTGGGCAAATAATACAAGTGATTATTAAATATTATTTGCTTATCTGTTGCCTTCACGATTAAGAAATATTCTGGAGTAGTTATTTTAGTGTATCGTAGCCAACCAATCTATAATGTATGTCACAGTACTATAATGTAAATTCTTCTTCTTCACCTAAATCGTGAAAAGGCACGTTGCCTTGGGCTTAACCCGTTCAGCAAGCAAAAATTCAAATTTCGAATACAAGAAACGTCAAAAACAATGCAAAACTCAACAAAGCCATTATTCTAAAGTCCATTAAAGTCGCAAAATCGTCAAACGGCACAAACACAGTGACGTCGCAACCCCGACGCCGAGGTTTAAAAATCCCGAACCGTCATCGATGGCGGCTACAGAACAACTCTGTATGTAACTATACGAAAACCAGGAATTACTTTATTCGTCAGCCATTATATGCTAAATAACTCATTTTATGTATGTAGTTGAAAAGTTCAATTAAATCGACATGGCAGTAAACCTCAATCTCTTTTCTTTATTAAAGAACGGAATGACATTCTCAGTTTGTCACAGCAGATTAGACTGCCTGTTTTCTCGTTGTTTAAAACTACATTTTTTACGACGAGTTAAATAAGCGCTGGGAATACATGCCTTTTCCGTGCGCCTTCCCCCCCCCCCCCCCTTCCCAAAATTAATTTGAAATTGTAATAAATTTGCAGTATTGAAAAAGAGTGTTTATTGTTCTTTTAGAATCGGCAATGAACACGAGGAAGAGTCTGTATCGCTCGGAAGTCTCGCTATGCTGGCCTGTTATCTGTCATCTGGCCACACTTGCTAATGGACCCGAGTAGTCTGAGCGGATTAGGAACAGGCAGGTAGTGAAGTCCCCCCCCCCCCCCCTATCTAAAACATACCAATGTTCCACGGCCAGAGTGTACGGCACCAGCAGACAAAATGGCGCCATAGCTGCTTCGACGATGTTGCTATCTAGCGGAAGATAGCTGAACTACTTGCAGCAAGATGCGGACATTTGTCAGTATCGTTGATTGCTCCTAACTAGTACTCCACCTTAAAGCAATGGAAAACTGTTTTCACTGAGCCAACACAATAACCAGTCGATCACCGCGTCACATTAGTGAGTGCAATTGATAATTACCGTCTCTTCAGTCAAACCCGTACTAACGTAATTGAACGAATGACCGTAATTATAGTTCGTTCGTGGTTACTTCCAACTTTTCTGAAGCCGTGTGAATGTTATACTTTTAGTATATTCCTCCGCGCATGCAAACAAAGATTAATTAAGTCCAGAAAATTTCACCAAAGGGACAACGCACTGCATGTGTGCGCACTATGTTTTAATAATATTTTGAATTATAAATACTTCTTATTAAGCATGACCGAACATCTAGGGACCTGGTCTCTTTACTTTTATTCTGTTTTAATAATATTTTGAATTATAAATACTTCTTATTAAGCATCACCGAACATCTAGGGACCTGGTCTCTTTACTTTTATTCATATAAAATATAAATGATATTTTATAATTTATAATCGCATATATGTAGAAATTCTATTTTACAAAAAATTGAATACTTTAACGTTAAAAGAAGTATAAAAGGTTGGTGACATATCAAATATTTCGTGAGTAAAATACGTCATAAATGGGGTGATTTTGAAAAGGTTTGAGTAAAAAAGCATGAAGATAGTATGCGAATATACTTTCCCCACATTTGCACTGCCCCAATGGTTTAACAGCAGTCCTTCGCTGCGTTCCTACGCTCGCAAAACTTACTCGCCAGTTATTTCAGTAACACAATTTATATTTCCGATGCTTTTTAAGCACAATCAGTATTTTGAATCGGTATAGAAATGAAATGAACTTGAACTCCTAGTGCAATCGTTCCAAAACTATTAGCTTACTGCAGACGAACACTAATGAACCATCTGTGATTTCAGCGCTCTTCAGTAGTAAGGAATGAGTTCTTTATAATGCTCATATGGTGCATCACGTAGAGTAATTGCCGACTCTCCTCTGTTTTCACGTCACAACAGTTGGGCAGATTGTTTACGTTCTGTTCGCACATCGCAACGCTGTTAGACCTACCTCAGCGTTGGACTGCTGTCCCGCAAATAAAAGATCTCTCTCTCTAACTTGCTCGCGAAACACACGAACCAGAAAACTACATCGTAAAAAATATCCTGGAGGTTTTCACACTTCTGGGTTTCTGACACCATGCTTCTCTACTGGAAACTATGATCGATACCTTTCTTGAAACCCTGAGACGGATGTTACCGTGCGACTCCATTTCAATTCCTTATAACAAGGTACGCTTTGTGTACCCTGAAAAATTCACCTCTGTCAATCAGGTTGACTAAGTAATGTGAAAACAATATATATCTTTTAAATAGTATTAAATATTGCACTAACTGCAGTAATGAGAGCTAACCCTAAGTACTACAAAGCTGCAATTTTGAGTGTAGAATACGAGGGACAATATGGATATGAACGTGTAGGGTATAACGAACAAGCATGCGTCGGCACGTGAATCAAAGGTTTTAACATTTAGAATTTAACTCATTTATAAGTATTTTCAACTTTATATATTTTAGTAGAATAATTAAGTCTATATACTGAAGATAAGGAAATAACATTTTAATCCGTGACACAATTTTTTCCTCATGCAAAATCAGAAATACCTGTTTATTGATTTTAAGCCTACTTTTCTAAAGGAAGAGAAGCTTCTGAGATCGCTTTCCTGTCTGTGTGTCTGTGTGAGTAGGTGTGCGTTGGTGTGTGTGTGTTTATCATCCTAAGAGATTTTGAAACCGGGAACCGAATTTTACCAAACTGGGTACACATAGTAAGAATCTCTGCCTTTTTGTTTTCGATGACGCCGGATGTTTAATTTTCTAAATGTCGGCCATTTGAATATTTAGGGAATATTGAGGGCGCTTTGTCATGTTCCGCATCCATTTAACCGATTTAAATCAAATTTTGTATCTTGCATTTATTTAGGGATGTTGTTGTTAGTCCACTATATGCAAAATAGAAATACAAAAAAAAATATAGCTTTTAAATTATATCTACTTAACCGTTTTCTACCAAATTTGTCATGTAAATAATACTATGTCAGGCCGTTAAAATATATACGATTTGAAAGTGTAAGTCACACGTTTTCAAAATTATGGTCTTATAAATATTTTTGGATAATATGCTTTATATACCATACCGTTAGACTAACTTGCACCAAAATTGATATGCTGAAAAAACGTATATTTCAAGCAACAAAATAAATGTTTTATGTATTATCTCGGAAAAAATCAACCGGTTTCTAAAAAATTTGGCAAATAAATAGTCCTACTACGACAGGCTATGTAAAGGGGCATGTTTTAAGTAAGTCAGGAACTTATTTTCAAATGACGATCATATAAACATTCTAACTTAGAACGTTAAATACGAAACCATTTAACAATTTCCAACTTAACTCTCAATGCTGGCAGTATCGACTACAACAACCAATTGGACCTATAAGAGCCTATTTACTTCTCCATTTTGTAAGAACGTGCCACATAAACAAATGAGGTTTTGTCATATCTCGAGAAACCATCAACTGATTCCCGCCAAATTCTGGTGACAAGTTACGCTTTTGCAATCCATCTAAACTGATATTACTTCAGTGGTAAGGTCACACATGTTCGACATAACAGGCATGCAATTCTTTTAGAATAATACTCCGTAAGTCCCAAATAATTTCAGTAAAACTTTCTATGCTGGCAGTATGCATAGAAACATCGGATGTATTTATAGGAGTCTCTTTCTCCCCACCTTTTTTGTAAGACTGCGCCACGTGAGAAAATGGAACATGCAGCCTATTTCGAGAACCAATCAACTAATTCCCACCGAAATTCACACACAAGGAGTTCAAGAGTACGCCATGTAAACTTATGTGATTTCTAATTGACGGGCCTGTAAATATTTCATGTTAGGGAACGCTGTCAACTAAAATATTAGACATATTACAATCGAAATTGCTGCTCCTATTCATATCTCCGTATTGCAGTAGGTATAGGCGATTCACGGTAAAGTGAGCATTTTTTCAGGCCCTGCTCAATTTTTCTTTTCTTCAGATTTCTATCTTCCTGTCACTTTTTAATATAAACCTTGCAACGTGACTAATAAACAGGGTGTATACATTTTACCATTCCTAAAAGTTAACTTCTGGAGTGGCAGTAAAATATATTTATTAGTGGTTAATGACTGTTGAAAGAGCCTTAGAAAGTGCTCAATTTACCGTGAACAGCCTATAGCATGATGCACCTTACGGTGTGAGGGGTTTGGCACGCGCGTTAGACACGTGTGTATTTGTAATTTTCTCACTAGTTCTGCATATGTGTCTGGTTCCATCTCTAATGGTAAAGGCTGTTCACGATAAAATGAGCACTTTAGAAAGCCCTGGTGAAGATCTACTTGTATGCACGTTGTGTTTTCTTCCGCCTTACGTAAAATTAACATTTCCATGGGCCTCATCACTTTATTTATTCGTGCGTCGATCAAGTGAAACTGTGAAATTATTAGAAAAGTAAATATTTTAAAATATGTTAATATTTACACTTCGGTGCTTAAAAAAACCGAAAGTAAAATTAATAATTTAAATTATTATAAATGGTTACCCAGCACTTTTTATTTGACGTTAATAAATGGAACGTCTTCCCATCCATCGTTACCAACTTTACTAGGTGCATGTCGCTCAGTGCGCCCGTTAAAATATATGCAGGTAGGGGCAGTGACGTTTTTCTAAGGTTGATTTCAATAGTGCTCACTTTATCGTGAACAGCTTTTATTTATGTTACTAGATGTGAAGCTTTTTTTTTTTGCTTTTTTTTTGTTTTGAACTTCTAAGCTTTCAAGAATTTCACAAAAATGATTTGCATTCATTTAAAGGAAAGCAGGATCATTAGTTACATCGATAATTTTTGTTTTAATTGCTACTATATATATGGTACCTTTGATAGAATTGTACCATAATTGAAAGAACTCATACCTGACTTACTAATTGCTATCCGAACAACTTGAAACTTTGTTCCTGCACCTTTCTCTCGCCAATAAATTGCTGAGTGTTAGCTACTGCCTGGCGCCGCTTCAGTCGGGAGAGGAAACGATTTACGGCAGTGGTGGGATGGCGGAATTGGTCATCAATTGTTTTTTTATACCTGGGGAGTAGAATTGTGTCCGCCTAGCAGGCAGCAGATAAAAAAATAACTCGAGTGGGGAGTGAACCAAGGGTGAGGCAACACTCGCCGAGTGACGGGCTTTACAGCTGAGACCAGTATGTGCCCGTCATACCCAGGCATGGCATTAAATAGGACCCTAGGATGGAGTGGCGCTGGAATGCAAGAGCGGGGGAAACGTGAATACCCCGAGAAAATCCGCCGGCAAGCGGCATTGTCCAGCACGATTCCCACATGCGAAAATCCACGAGTGAGTCTGCCGGGTATCGGACCCGGATCGCCGTGGTGGGAGGCGAGCGCCCTAGCCACTGCGCCACCGCTGCACCCAGGCAGCAGACGAGGCGTGCCAAGACAACAGAACGCTGTGTGCGGCCCGTCGCAACCCGCGAGACAGGCGTCGTCGTATTCCGCGGTCACAGAGTGCGTAAGCTTACAGAGGTGAAACGTCCTCTTATCCCGCTAACTCCAGCCACGCACACTCACAGCAGTTAAACTACGTCAATGGCCAGATCATGTCGGAACGCCGTTGACCAATCAGCGAGTTGGTAAATTACTTTCCAGCGGACAGCTCAGCCAATAGGGTACTCCCCGCAGCATGAAGTAGCCAATGCGGCACAGGGCGAGCTCCTAGAGCTTCGGATAGCCAATCAGTGAATGGACACGCACATATCAAAGGAACCGTCAAGTCATTACGTCTCTGTGCCGCGATGCACCTTGCTAGAGGCGTCGGAAAGGGGTGATGATGGTGGAATCCCCCCCCCCCCCACTTCACACAATTCCCAGTCACGAGGGGGCACCACAAGAAAACAATGTAGATTAAAATCCATACTTTGCTTATAGTTACTAAAAATGTAGGTCAATAATAAAACTATATTGTAATGTTTACTAAACGTTGTACATGGTAAACTGAGCACTTTTGAAAGCCCTGCTTGTGATATACTTGTATGCACATCATGAATTCTTCCACCATACGCGAAGTTAACATTGCTATGGGTCTGATCGCTTTATACATGCGTCTGCCTAGTGATAATATGGAATTAATTTAAAAGTAGTTATTTTTAAAAAATACGTTAATTGTTACTCTTATACGCATTAAAAAGAAACTGAAAGAATAATAAATAGTTTGAATATTCGAAAAGTTTACCTAACAGTTTTAATTCGACATTAAGGAGTGGCATTACTTTCCGTCCATCGTTACCAACTTTACTGGGCACTCGCCAGTCGGTGTGCCTATTAAAATACATGCAGGCAGGGGCAGCAGTGAATTTTTTTTTTCAATTGTTGATTTCAAAAGTGCAATGTATGTATGTGTGTGTGTGTGTGTGTAAATGAAAACATAATTAATTTAAAAGAAAAAATTTGGGTAGAGTAGGGGGCACATTTTTGCATCACCACGGCCACACCAAATTGTCTACAAGATCTAGCTCCACCCCCTAACACCTCGCTCTTAACCAAAAATGGTTCCGCACCCCTGCACCTTGCACATGTAAGCGCTCGGAAGGAAAGAGTGCAACGGTCGCCCTGTATCTTCGCCGTCGACTTACGAGCCGTCTGCATCTCTGTTCACTTCCTCTTCAATTAACGGCACGCAGGCCATCGGGCACGGTTTGGGCAGGGGGACTTGGCGAATGCAGAGGGGAGAGTGGAGATGTGGAGGAGATACTAATAACCGACCGTGCGAACGACCTTCCACCACCCGGGGCGACGAGCGCTGAAGTCGTCTGCCTCAGCCTCGCGAAATTTATTGGTCCGGGAACAGGTTCGTTGATGACGGCAATCTCGGCTTGAATACTGGTTGCGAGAAAGCTGAATCAACTCGACGGCTGGCGAGTGTAAATAAACGCGCGAAGGCCCGCTGCCCGTTGAAATTCTACCACGTCGCGGAAAGGTAGTTTATCTGGATTTGAACTGGTCGCGATTATTCCACTGTTAAATGCAAATCTAACTTCGCAAATGTAAAAAATCACTCGTGCAATATTTTAGAATCGATTCCGTTACTCAACGGACCCTAGTCACGCATTCGACCCCACAGCCGCAAAGAACTGTCTTTACCTGTCAGCAAGCTAACTGTATAATAGTGTGACTTTGGGAGTGATGCCCTACCTGGAGAGAGGCCGCACACGTCGTAGTTCGAATGTGTACTACTAGATAGTTCTAGCTGGTTGACTGTTAGTCCAGTTGTATGGTAAGAATGATCGAGTAGAACGTTGTTCACGAATACTGAGTGAGTGAAGATAATTGGGCGGCTCTTAACACTAAGTTCTTGAGAGCCTATGAGGGCGGAGTGAGGTGAGTATGGAGCAGTGCCGGAATGGAAAGGCGGGAGGAACGGGAGATCCCCGAGAAAACCCGCCGACTAGCATCATCGTCCGTCACGATTCCCACATGTGAGAATCCGTAGCGACCATACTGGGAATGGACTATAACCCGTACAGAAAAAAAAGTCTATGTTGCGAGAACAGCATTAATGTTACTGCAACAGTAAATTTTTGTTATCTCTGAACAACAGTCGGTAACTATGTTGCTGTTAATGTAGTATTCTGTTTAGCTATTATTATAAATGTTACATTAAGTACTTTTGTAATATTACCTCTTTACTTTTCTGTCAATATCGAGTTGGTGTTTATGTTTCAGCAAAACAAATTTTGCGTCAAAAATTAACTTATATTTTCTTTGCTTAAAAAAAAATCATTCCGATGTAAAATAAATTAAGTACAATTATTTTGTCAGAAAAACAAATATATTCAACGGGAAAAATTTTTTATGGCCGGTAGTGTAATTGAATCCACATCTTGAGTGCACGACGTTCGCCACTTAACGGAATCTGAAGCCCTGCAAACTGTTATATTTTAACATAATATCCAACTGCGTTTCATATTGTGAGTATTCAGTATAACTTAACGACCAAATTCAGTTCCCTTTCCTTTACTCGGAAATACTTAATGCTCTATAAATATATGCTTAATTGCCTCACGTAAACTCCTTCGCAATGTTCTAGAGCTGGTCTAAGATACATATAGTTATTTACAAATAAAAATATTCTAAAACCAAACATATATATATATATATACACACACACGCACGCTGCGCTGCAGATGGCTGGCGCCGGCTAGGCTGGTCCGTCTTGGGGGGGGGGGGGGAAACTCACTTCGATCCTCCCCTCTTCCTGGAACGACGCGCTCGCTGCCCTGTTGGTTCTCCTTCTAGGAAGCCCGTGAATAACTGACAGCGGCGAGACTTGCTTGCGTCACAGCCCTTCACCCACCCCGCTGAAGAAGCTGACAGGAGTCGCAAGAATATTCTGGTGTGACTGCCTCGCGTCACAGGCCCCCCCCCCTCTTTTTTTTCGCTGAAGAAACTGACACCTGTAAGAGGCGCACGAATATTCTGGGAATTAGGACAATCAGCGCAACTCGGGAATTATCGTAATTTCTGTATGACGGCCTACGATTGTATAAATACAGCTGTCCAGCTATCCAGCTGTCAGGAATCTTTGGCGATGGCTATCTAGCTGAGTGCGGGCGCGGAGTGTAGTGCGGTACGACTGTGGACGAGGTGTTCTTGGTGTGAATGAACGAGATGGCGTGAAACCCGGCGAGTGAAGCCTACTTTACGTGAGGGCACTCGGAGGACTCTAGAAGATTGCGGATTGTTAGGACACGGACTAAACTAAAATGAGACTGAGTGGACATGCAATACGGATTTTATTGTAAATATTGGAACTGTCAAATATGGACACATAATTTATAAACATAAAATAGTTGAATAGATTTTAAATACACTGTCTATTGGAACTGGCTTTTAATTGTTTAATTTCATTTATTTATTTGAGGTAATTATAAATTGTATTAATTGAAGTCATTATTTGTAAACAGTAAGGGATATCAATTTATTGTGAGATGTTGGGCTAAGATAATTTATTTCGCTGCAAACCTTCACACGACGATAACAATAAATAATAAAGAAGGTGAAAAGGAAGCAATAAAACAAAATAAACCAACACAAAAACCTTTTACTGTCCTCAGTAGACAGCATCTGCTTTTTCAAAATATGAACATAACCAGTTCAGCAAAATTGAAGACAAGAGTTCATAATGCTTTTAACTTTGTTACGACAATCCTTCAACTGCTAACTGAATAAAGTGCGTACATTGCAACCAGCGGCTGTATGGAACCTGTGATAGGTACATCACTAAATGCAACGATTTTCGGAAGAAAAATTAAACATAAGAAAAAAATTAAAAGGGCAAACTAATAAAGTAAATATAAAACAATAATTATTTATTATGTGGAAACTAAATCAGAGATGAAATTGTATGTAATATTAGGCGAAAAATAGGTGTGAAAATATTTGTATTTTGATTAATTTTAGAGTTAGTTTTCTCCTTAAAGTTATTAGTAAATATGATGATGTTTCATGTTTATATTATTGCTAATGTGCGAGGAATTTTTCCCCAGTGTATATATGATACTCAATCATCTCCCCCATAGGGTAGCAGGAGACGGCAACAAATATGATTTTGAATATAGTTTTTTAAAAAATAAATGTTTAAAAGTGTGTGTTGTAAACTAACACTGGTGTATTTTATTCTGTTAATATAAACAATTTAAATTTATTTAATTTAAAACGATGCGAAGAGAATTTATTTTGATGAGTTTACGATTTATTTGAGAAATTTTGGGCATCTGTCTCAAAGTCACCCTATAACATTAAGTGCATTGACCACCAGAAAAATGTGTTATTTTATATTTGTATCGCATTATTTTCAACTATTAGATATTATCAGCAATTACTCTTTCCTTGCAAAATATGAGCACACAGTTTTCGCAACATTAAAATATTACTGTTTTATAAATGTACAAAAACATGAAAACAAACTTTCGCACCAAAGTAAGATAATTCGCACTCTGATAGAGGATGCCAATAGGTAATTCAAGACGTCTATAAAATCGTTCAAATAATTTTCTTGCAATTCCAATAAATTTCTGAAGATAAGGGATTTGTTTGGACTTGTGGTTTCCCCTGACTTTTTGTAAAATAACTTTTGCTAAGCCCCATTCAAAATGAAATAAGACAAGACCTTGCTGTTATTCTTGTTACATTTTATGCAAACAACTTGGTTTACAAAATAAAGTGTACTGTAAACCACGTCACATCGCAATTTTAATTCTTGAATATTGCAATACACGCATTAAGATTACACCGAAAGCAGACTGGCCTGACAACGTATCGAATAATCCAAACGGACCCAAGTTCTGGATCCGGTTCCGCAGACAGTTCCAAACGCAAACGTGCTCAAAATGGGAGCAGGTGGCAAACGTTCTTGTCCTCGTAAAGTGCAGATGGACTTCTCGCGTTTTTTTTCGCCGCAGCAACAACTGCACTGTAGGGCGCAGGATGGTCGTTGAGTGGGTGATAAGTTGCCGGGTAACGCCAGGAGAAAGAACAGGAAACGTAATCGCAACTTTACGAGCTGCTGCGGTTACTTGGTCCCATGCTCGCGTATCTCCGTCGCCTGCTCGGTGACGGCCACTGGGCAACCTCGGGAAGATGTGTGACCGCTTATTCTTGAATTACTAAAAAGCAAAGCAACCTACATCGGAACGAACAGGGCATGTTGTTATACTCTGTCCACGGTAAAATGAGCACTTTCGAAAGCCCTGCTTAAGATCTACTTGTATAGACGTTGTGTATTCTTCACCTTTATGTAAGTTTTACATTATCACGGGTATCATCACATTATTCATGCGTCGGGCAAGTGAAACTGTGAAATTATTAGAAAAGTAAACATGTAACAAATCTTCTCATTTTTACACTTCATTGCATTAAAAAAAAAAAAAAAAAAAAACAGGAAGCGGAAGAAATGATTTAAGTTATCACAAATGTTCACCTAACACTATTTACTCGACTTAAGATACGGAACTACTCCCACCCATCGTTACCAACTTTACTGGGCGCATGTCACTTACGGCGTCCGTTATAATACGTGCAGGTACGAGCAGTAACTTTTTTCTAAGGTTGATTTCAAAAGAGCTCACTTTATAGTGAACAGCCTTTACGTATTAGCTTTTAAGTCAATTCATACCTGAAAGGGGATATGAACGTAACTGAATAATGTGCCATGATTAGGTAGAGCACAACAGTATCAGATGGGGTTTAATTGAACATAAGGATTATACAATAACTATTTCCGTGACTATTGATCGGGGGAGCTTAAATGGAACACCAAGATGCTGATTATTTGTAATAAGTTCCATTACTGCTCGCCACTACTATTGGAAAGTCCCTACCTTGTTCACGTTGCCGGAGGCTTATTCTAGGAGGCGGTTAACGACGGCCGGACATACCCATCTCCACTTCTTCTTGGTCCGCTGCCCCGATGACAAAAGGTACCGTGTCAGACTCATATTCGGCTGGTCATCATTCCAGGCGGTTGCACATGAGATGGTTTCCCAGGACAATGCCAGCGAAATCCCTTAAAATAATTTATCACGTGCAAAACACTTCGGCTTGCACTGACAAAAAGGTTTTGTTGAACCAAACAAAAAAAAAATTGTTTGCTGTAACCAAATTGTTTGTGTAGAGACTGTGAGATATTTTGTTGTTGAAACCAAATTATTTTGTGGTTGATATTTAGCTACCCAAACTTAGATTTGGTTGGTCCAACTAAAGATCGGTTTAGTTCTACGTACATTAAATAGTTTCGGTTAGTTAAAAAAAAAAAAAAAAGAAAGAAATCTGAAGCCAGACTGAGATTTGAACGCAGACGCACCGCAAACTAGTGTTACGCCCTAGCGACAGCAGCTAAAGTGGCTGCTGGTAAACCAAACACGTTTTTAAATACATACGTTACAAATACTGGACAACGAGGTTTAATATGAAGGTCAGATTCCTTTTAATAGTTCCTCATTGAACTTAATTCATTAGGACGTTTATGCCACCACACATCATCACAAAATGGACTAACAAACACTGTTACTATTCTAGTTTTCACAGAATAGTGCAAAAAAAAATCGAGCTGTTTTTCAAAGGAAAGCAATCAAACGAGTGGCCATATAAATAAGAACATTAATCGAAATATATCGTTGACATTCTTACTCATTTTGGCCCAACATAAAGATTTTGTTCATTTATGCACGTAGTTTATTAGATGAACGAAATTAGTTTCGTTGCTTTCCAAGTTTCGATCGCTCAGCAAAATAACTTGTTGGGGCGACAAAATATATTTATGGTCCTATACAAACAAATGTTTTGTTGGCCGAAACAAACCTTGGCGGCGGACTTGGAATGGTTTGGCGCCTTCCTGCTGATCTTATCATAAAGTACAGCAACACTACCGTGGCTACCGCTTTCGTGCCCCCCCCCCCCCCCGCCTTTCATACCGTTTCAGCGGCTTACCTCATGTTGCTCTGTCAGTTTTCATTACTCCCCTGTAAGGTGAGTAGTGCCTTTGTAATAGTCTATTTCCTCCAGAATTTCTGCGTCTACAATGCAGGATAAAACGAAACATATTTTTATTGGATTGATACCATGCTTCTGATAAACCAAGTTAAATTAATATCGCACCAAAATTTGTAGATGAAACGACTAAATGTGCCCTTATTGTTGTTTTCAATGAAAAAAAACGTAAACATCAAAATTCGAATAAGCCTAGTTCTTTTTATTACAATCATTATCTGAGATATTTTTACTAACTATAAATGACGAATTTTTCCCGCATAAGTACTATACACCCCAATTCATAAGTTTCAGAGTCCACTTTGTAAAATTTAGCAGCTCTTATGAATCCTTCAAGTCCTTTCAGTCAGTGTCCTCTATATGGGACTTGCACACAAAGTGGCTCTAACGATCGTCACTCTACGCAGCCAACACAGTGATTAATAAGGCTAGTTTTTCAGGTATGGAAGAAACCATTTGTTATCTTAAGACTACACTCCGGGGTCTCATAGAGAGCTTCTGCTGCCAATAACCCGAAGCAAACACACGTTTTCGTTAGAACCTGTATAGGGCAAATCGTTAAAAATGAAACGAGTAAAGTTACAAAGCAAAACATTTATTAGCAGATATGCCTAAAATTATGCAATTATATGTGAATAAAGGGTTAAGTCAGATATCTGGTTAGCCCCAGTGTCTGGAAGGAATTAAAGATTATTTATTCACATCAGAATTTTACGAGTGTCTGGTTTTCTGGATCGAATTAGTTCCCTTACAGATAAAAATGTTTCTTAAATCCTGAAATACACCAACACCTTTTAATGCCTGCCTTTCTTACAACTAACTTTACCTTAAAAACCCAACTGTAATTTACCTACGCGCAAAACGAATATGGAAAAGAAAAGCACTATTGCAGCGATTAAATCTGTAAGAAATGTAATAATGTGACAGAAATAATAACTAATTACAGCAAAAAGATTATTTTTCAACTTTCATGTTAAATATAGTTTGGATTGTCTTTTGGTTTATTTTAAAGGCATTGGAATGTTGGCAAGCTTTATTTGTAAAAGAGAGAACTATTCCAAAATTTTTAGAGAGCGTCGTAGAGATTTGTAATTTCTAAACTAAATAAGGAAATCGTAACCGCAAAATTCTAAATATCCAATGTCCTGGCATATAAAAATAAAGCCTAGGAATAATTGTTGGTTGTACCCTGAAGTACATTATATGAATTGTTGGACTTATGAAGTTTGAAGTTTCGTGGAATATCCCATCTCAATCGATTTTCCGAAAGACATTACATTTCTTATCAAGTCATCGTTTCTTGTAAATATATGCCTTTGTAATAACTTGGGTATTGGTAGGTATACCTACTTCTTCCAAAATAAATTAATTCTTCAACCAATGTAAACAAAAGTAGGTATTATTCCAGAAAGATAATCTGCGTTGTTACGTTAACACGGCACGAAAATATTTACTTAACTGTTTCGCTTCGAAGAATTATTATGATGTACGCTTTATTACTGGTACAATTGAACTGATTTAAAACCAAAATTAAAATGAAAGAAATAGCTGGCTTGATGTTTGATGTAGACAAATTGAAATTATTTACTATCATATCTGAATGTAGCAGCTATGCAAACGCATATGATTTGTGATACATATAATAGTGTGTATTCTAAATGACATCAACAAAATTTTTTTATATAAAAACAAAATAACGCATTTGAATTTGAAGACAATTGTCATTTGAGATAAAATTCATACTGATTTAAAATTTAGGTATTTCCAACCTCAACCATGGATTGCAAATTTGTGGCAATTTTCACAAATGAATACTTAAGTGGAGACTTACTTCATGCAAATTACATATTAAAAAATTATCCGGTTTAGTTCAGTTTTGTTAACAAATTAAGAATCAAACTTATTCAGATAAGGGAAAATTTAAGTGAGTAATATGCACAAGCATGCATAACAAAATATTAGTCAATTGTAATTTGGTTTTCTTATTGAAGTTAATTTTCACTTGCTTTAGGGAAATAATAAAAACTTTTACACATCGCCCAGTGTTGCAATCTTATTTTTTCTACTGGACGACTGTAGAGGGTCATACAAGTCTGATCAGTATTAGAGTACTTATTCACATCTGCCGGAAAGGTATTTTTTTTAGAGGGTGACTTTCACGTCTAATTAAAGGCAGCATAAACTTTACTGTTGAGCCTATAATTTTCCCAGTGCCACATTTTCGAGCACTGAACGTACGCAGATCGGCTCCGAGCTGTTGTCAGGACTGAAGACATGTTATTTATTTGAAAGTGCAATGCAGCCGGCAGAATGGCGTGCGGAAACCGTTAGGACCGATTTGCCACGTGCAGTTGGCAGTTTGGCAGGTGCGGAGTCGCAGCGTACAGCTCGCGTCTGTAAAGTGCTGTTGCTGAGGTGCCCCCCCCCCCTCGCATTTTTATTAGGGCACTTGGAAACACCACTAGTCCCTGTTATTTTTGTTTGTTATTGCTCGCTTCTTCATTTCGTTGCAGATCGTTTCTGAAGTAGTGCCAAAATATAATTTATATGACTTACCAAAGGAACGGATATATAACATTTGTAGTAAATAAGTACTTGCCAAATTATGACTTAACTATACGTGAAATAAATTTTAAAATGTAAGCTGGAATATATACTATAACTACTTCAAATTATATTTAATGATCTAAAAAACAATAAATTATCAGGATTAACGATGTGATACAATAAACTATTTTAAATATTTTCGAAATAAGTTATTTGAAAACGGTATTTTAAAATTGGAGGTTTTTAATGAACTTAAGTTACTCCAGGAAAAAAACATAACTCAGATATTCAGTTGAAACTTTTTATGTCATAACTATATAATCAATTTTGTGACGAAAGGTTAAACAATTTCTAAGAATCTGATATGCAGTACATGGAAATGTATAGTATATTTATCGGAAGAGGTAAGAAAGAAAATACAGTGATTGTATGTTTATTTATAACCAATAAGAATTCTTACATCTGCCGACAGTACACACGGAATTTTGTCAAAATCGTTCAGTTAAGTACAGAGGGTCATACAACTACGCCGCATTAGACTTTCCAGGTTACTGCTCATTATAAAAATTATATCACGTTTATTTAATAATTATAGGGACAAATGTTTCGATTATTACCGAAAAATGGTAATTTACGTAAATAAAATTCCATTATTTTTCTTAAAGAATAGGGGAAAGTAATCTACCAATAAACTAAGTGAATTAAATACCCAATTAGGTACTTTACCGATATACTGTAATATGTGTAAATTTCTTTATTTGTATGTGTAATACACAACGATGACTTTAATTAGGATAGTAAATTAAATGTCTGAGTTAACCTCTTGAACCATATTAAATATTATTTCATACTTAACATTCAGAAGATTTGAACACTAGATCAACAAGCCAACACTAAGAAAATCTGATATTTCAGCCTCTTAAGAACCAAGAATAATTAATTTCCTTGACATTATCCCTAAAATATACACAGCATAACACAAACTAAAGGAGTGATCAAACCTAGATACTACTTTAGCAGATAAACGCATGAAAACATAATAACTATATAACTCCACCAAATTAAACAGTATTTCAGGAAATGAAGCATTAGTGGTATTTGACAAAACTGGTAGTTTGGTGATTAATCTCTTTCATTAAGTTGCCCGGCTTTTAAGAATCTTTATGTCCTTAGTATCCACTGGGCAATTAGTTGTAGTGCATTTCAAAGTAACATGTGAAGTACCATTTCGTTTGATGACGGAAGTACAGTTCATACATATAAAATATTTTACATTACCATTGCGCTGCTCGTATGACATATATATCCTGATTTCCCAATGGAACATATAAGACTTTTTGCTATGGCCTATTAATAGTCACATTTATCATATCTACCATATGTCAGCCTCAACACTTCCATATTAAGTTGACACATATTAAAATTCAAGACAAATTACTGGTTTACAAATGAAATATTCTTACAGTACACAAAATGGGTAATCATTTCTTTTCTTCCATTGAAAAAAAATTATATTCGTACATAACAACAGTTTTTGCTTCTTTTAAAGAGTATCTCTAACATTAACATATTAGTAATCACTTGCTTCTAACATCTTCATGGATGAAAGAAAATAATTCTAACAAACCTGATTTAAATATACAGTGACGCTTTTGCTTGCTACTCTGTTAAGTGAAATTAGACAGCACATCAATACTGCTTTCTTATTTTAATATGTAACAAACTAATCTAAATAATAATTGTTTCAAATTCATTTATATCCAGGCTCAAAAATAAGTTTAAAACCCGGGTAGGGGTCTGTAGGGAATAATTTATGTCCAATTCAACTTGTACCCTTACAATACAGATTTTCTTTGAAACAAGTCTAAATGTTCGCTAGATACGGCATACTGACTTATAATTCGCCATTTTGAGGAAACGTATACGATAAACTTAAAAATCACATTTATTTAGGTTGGCCTACTAAAGAAGGAGATGTGGAGATGTAATAAAATTCTTTTAATTCAGGCGACGATACCTTACAAAATTGTGCGCAAAAGAGGCTTTGAAATAGCGTTTATAAATGTGAAAATTTTCAAATTTTAGTAGCTGTAGCATTTATGATTAAAATGTTTATACAGAACTGCTTTGGAAAACAATTGCCTGCTGTAACGTATTATAATTTCGTATGCATACTATTGCTTACCACAGCGCTACACGTGCTCCAAATATGAAGGATTCGGTTTCTGGTAATCGAGTTATGAAACAACCACTTTAATTTTTCAGCCGATGCTATCTTACAAAATGGCGGACCAAAGAAAACACGAATTACTGATTTTAATGCTGACAACGTTTAGTTTCACGTCACCTATTTGATTTAAAGTAAGCTGAGCAATTCTGGTGATACAACACAAAAAAAATTAATTACCCCCGTTTTGAAAATAATTATCCGTAGTGCCCAAGTAATATCAAAGGCACGTGTCCTTTCTAAGTAATGTAAGAGTACCGAATGTGTGAAAAATAGATGAAATTGTTCAAATGTTGTTTCGTTTTTTGGTTACATATAAATGGTAACATTCTAGTATCACTTGTAATATGCTGTTTTTAAATTATCAGCCCGTATGTATCACATACATTAAGTGCCTAAATAAACCCTCTGTTTGAACAAGAATCGTTCAGATTTATGCACGAACAACTAATGTAAGACGCCTGTCATTTAGAGTCCTCCTGAATATCAAACTGGACAACAAAAGAGCAGTCACAGAAGACAAGTTCCTTTTGGGAAATCTATAGCGAATGTCTTCGATAGGGTGTAGCTAGCGGATGGAACCCAATCATTGTTAGTATAATGTGGGCATATCAAAACCAATAATCACTGGAATAACGATAACATTTCAGAAACAATCGTCGATCGACCATACTGAAAATATCAAAATTAGACATCATGGAGGCCATAGTGAACAGACAGAGGTAGGTCTGGGATTATTAGTACTTCATTTTTCACGTAACACGTTCACGTAATCCAGCTGTACATTGACTTGTGTGTTTCAATGAAACTTGTTACGATTGTTTTGTTTCACGTCACGTAAAACGCACGTTCACGTTTGCTTCAGGTTAAACCCAAAGGATTCACCTCCGAGCAAAGAAGTATCGACTATATTGCATGTCCTTTACAAAACGCATCATATCACCTCTGCGGTGATGTTTATAATCAGTGTGTGTAATCTGAAAAATATAAATAAAGAATGTACTTGAAGGTTTTATAGTGGAAATCTTGAGTAGTCAAATGTTGCCTAGTTTCAGGTACATGACTGGAGCAATGAGGGCTCCACTTCGTAGATGCAGGGAACCTTGTAACTGGCTCGTGCGAACGCCAATTATATCGACAAAGCTGCCCACATGTAATAGATTCTCTGCAATACTAACCTTGTGTTTGGGTGGCAGTCCGATCAACTGCGAGCCAATCCTGCTTGACCTCAGGCTTAAGAAATCTGTAGCAGAAGACGAAAGTGAAATGGCGCGAAAATTAATGCATAAACAATGGGCAGCGTGGGCGAGCATAAAGAAATAATGTCGGAGGATATTGTATACCTTTGAATGGATGAAATTACATGGGTTGTATTTCAGGTCTTTATGCCACCAGAAAAATGTGGAGCAATAGTTCTCAAGTTTGTCATCATCGTCATCTTGCAGGAAGTTAAATAAACTCGACACTTTTTTTTTTAATTCTTGAAATGCCTCCACCATATAATTCTGTATTCATTTACAGCGTTCGCAAACAGCTTGGTATAGTCAATTGGTTACTTTAAACTTTTATGAAGCTGGGCAAATGTTCTACTTTCAGACTATTACTCCGCCACATGCAAACAAAGCTTTATTGTTAATGTCATGCATGTGGGGTAAAATTTGACACACAATGTGACGAACCGTAAACAGTAAATGCTCTCGTTTGCGAAGTATTGTATCAGCTGATGAATTGCTGCAGGATGTATGTTGTTATGTTGCTGATATTGATGATAACTATAGAAGAAAATATTACTCTGAAGTAAAAATTGCAATTTAAAACTTTAATTATACTTACAATATTTTTGGTTTAAATTGTGTTTTTAAAGTAATCTTAATTTTTTTTTTTTTCAATTTTAGTGGATTGGCTTAAAAAGAACTTTTTAATTATGACCTAGCATGTGGACACTTAACGGCCAGTGAAAAATTTTCAGCCTGGTGAACGCCACTGTGCACGTGATCTATGTCATCATGTTTATGAAAGTTACTAGTTGGTGTTGTCGGAATATATTATCGGCAGTAAATTGTTCTTGTATTTTCTTTCATTAAGCATAGTTGGTTGTATGTAATGTTCTTGTGGATTTCCTTGAGTGAAATTAAATATTATCGGCACGTGTTTACTGTTTTAAGTGGCACGTTACACCATTCTCCAACCAGCGTTAGCCATGAAAGCTACACCAATATAATTTACGTTTCCAAGTGTAAGATTGTTGGTTTCAGGGAACGGGCGAAGTGTTAATTTTACTGAATAATTCTACAAAAAATTATTTCATATCAGTAACGGACAACCGTAGTTTTAATGAAGTGATAGTCAAGTATTTTATATATTCCCAAGAGGTTGGGAATTTCAAACAGTAGCTTAGCGTATTTTGTATATCATTTATTTCTAAACAGTTACTATAATGTTTGATATGCACGTGACCTAATAAACAGCACTTTCAATTTTTTTTGTAATTTAAAAATAATATTGGTTTATTTGGCATATGCTGTAAATCCACAGAGTGTAAGGTTAACTTTGGTAAAAGTGTGTGTGTTTATTGCTGCATCTCTACGAATGTGACGTATGTATCGCGTTAAGTTCTTTCATTGTAGTTAAAACTTTCGAAGCTATAAATATTTGAATGATTTCCGTACGGGCAGAATTTTTCACTGCTTCATCAACAAAACAATAGGCAATTGAAAGTGATACACTCTAGTGAGAAGAACCACAGAACAACGATATTTCACGAAATACGTTAAACTTAAAAGTCCCCCCCCCCCCCCCCCCCATTTCTGTGGTCATCACCATCCTCAGCCGCCGTCCAGAGAGAATCCTTGCAGCCGCCATCGTTACCCCAGGGTAATTATAATTCCGATTAGGGCGATTTAGGTTGCGTGAGGCGACGGGGTAAACGAAGGTACTATTCAGACTCCTTAAGAGCAGAGCACTCTTGATAATTCAATCAGCTAGCCACTCCAGCTTCGTGGTGTTTCATGCCTTGCTACTTGCTTAACATCTCTGTTGAGTCGCACCGTGTGCGGCTAAATTGTAATTGCTCTATACTTGAATAAAGTAGTGTTTTTCTATATTAGAGTGCTTTACTTCTGGCTACGAATATCCCCCTACTGAGTGCGTGACTTCCTCCCTCTGGAAGGGTCACAGCAATTGGTCGAGGCGCCTGTCGTCTCCCACCTCCCTACAGGGTTTGCATCCCCTCATAACTTGTGGATTAACGTACTCCACCCAGTGAAAGTGTACGACCCCGTAGTAAACAGTAGTGGCAGTGAAAAAGTTCATTTAAAGCCAACAGTGTGTTACTACTCAGCATATTGGGGTCGCGCAGGAGCGTGCGAGCACAGTGCCGTGTCGAAAAAACGTGACCGCACGATCGCCCATTGTTGTGTAGTTTAGAGTGTGTGTGTACGCTTAAGCTTTAAAATAATTAATGCATGCCAAACCACAGCATCACAATTCGGGCCGTTTTTCCTTCTTGCAATATGCAAAGTCCACTTAAGGATTGCACAAAAGTGGAAATTAAACCTAATAAACCTTTGTGTGTGCATTATAGAAATTAAGACTACACTACACAATAACACACTGACATGCGGACGCGAGTAAGCCAGAGAAGTCTGAGTCCAAATCAAAAGGAAATTCGTAAAAGCCGCAACACTTGATTTAAGCGATGCGCACAGTAGAAGTCAAATGTGCACAACACTCCGAGTTACCCACTGAAAATACAGACCTGATTGAATTGGAACACACATCACCCACCCAACAAAATGCAGCACTCAACTATTAATTTCCAGAACCACAACAACACAACACAGACGACACTAGTACAAGTGGATATCTGAGACCCCGCCCTCTTAAAACACTTCAGGCAAGAGACCCATTTCTAATTTCAATACCCACTACAAATATTGACACCCCAGTACATGAATACACCAACACATAACACCACAGAACACCACTATGTCAATGCCACAAACGACTCACTTCACATTCTACAACCGCCCAACATTACACAGTCAACACAGATTATTTTAAAGCACCCAGAACCCATCCCCACATTTAAAGGGGAAAGTAACGAAAGTATTCAGGATTTTCTCGAACCTACAATGCAGCTAGTGAAATCAATGGGTGGTCCGAAATAGAAAAATGCAGATGCCTAAAATTTTACTTGCAAGGCACAGCTAAGCAGGCATACGAAAATCTATACTACACATACACAGGAGAGATATCATTGCAAGTCATTGAATCAAAATTAAATTCACTTTTCACGCCCATTGATGAAATTTACAAGTACAAGAATTTGCTCTACACTAAGAAGCAAAACCCAGGAGAAAGCTGCAAGGCCCATGTGGAGGATCTCACATTTTACAAGAACAAATGCAAACCAAACTTGCCAGAGGAAGAGTTTGTAAAAATGATTTGGCTATCACTATTCCCAACTAGCAGACAAGATAACATCATTAGAAAATTACACTCTTCAACAACTGCTTAACAAATTGAAGAACGTCGAGTTAGGCATTTACAGATACAACCAACTCATGGAAAGTCAAACAAATTTACAGAACACACCAAACTCAGGGCCAAAATTAAAACACTAAAGGTTCCGCTAGCCACTTTAACACAAGAAATCAGTTACAAGAACACCACCATGGCACTACAATATCACTGCAAAACATATCAAAACACATTTAGACAACAACTTTGAAACCCCACCCACAGAATCATGCCAATTTACATCAGGGCAGAACAAGACATGCAATTTACTGGGACTCGGAACAGGGCAAATAACAGAAACCCACCCTGCCATAAGAATTTCCTGCATGCCACAAGGAGGCAGACAGGCCCCTTAAGAGCATAATGTACAAATCAGGAATGTATGTGGGGCGAGAATTGCCGAAAAGCCAGACACACAGACATGTCCCACCCGAACAGAAAGTACAGCGCGTAATTGACAAATGCCAGGCACTTTTTAGTAAATGTGTACCAACATGATTGTATGCTGAAATCGCCAAATTTAATGCACGTAGTAAAAACTATGGACAGACGAGTCATTACCAACCCACTTGCATACAAATACCGCAGGTAAAAAGTATAACGGATAATAACATTTACCGTATCAACTTTCAGGATTCGAAAAGAAAGTCAGCAAAACAAGTCGCGAAAAGGAAGGATGCCAGCAAGACCAAAAATGTTTATCAACAGAACAGCTAGCCCATGAAAACAGACACTTTCACACACACGGAAGTGCTGGCTCCCGCCATGCGCACCAACAGGGAAGAATACACGATTCAGTACACCCTTGATGTCAATAGCGCGTGCACAACCTTCATTGATCCAAGCTCAAAAGTGGCCTTTACGTGCACCCTGTGCCTCTATTCTGGTCACCAGACAGCAGCTGGCCCACTTTTTCCTAAACAGCTACACGACTTCCATACAGACATTGCGGTGTGCTTTCACTAATTCAAACACAGTTTCAGGATTGGTCAAACAAGAATCAGATTACCGTGTGCTGGAAGCGACGACACCTCCACAACATAGCAGACTGTCAACATCAACAATTAACTATGTGCGATGATGACAAGTGTGAGCACAATCTGAGCCACCGGTAATACTTACACACTACAAACAAATACGACATGCCGACTGCCATGGACGAGTGCCATGCCAGCTATGTTAATACATCAACACCACATGTCCATGTCCAGGTAGGCAGAAGTACATACAACGCATTAATGGACACCAGCTTTTCCCATTCATTAATGGCATCAGCACTGATTGCCAAACAGAAGTGTGAGCCAGTAACAGAAACATTTACATTAGTGGGTGCTATGCAGAACATTGATGTTACTAGATATAAAACACGCACCAGCATTAGCATTTGCGACTATAATTTCCAACAAGAATTCTTATTAATATATAACTTAAATTAGACATCATACTTGGCATGGAATTTATGAAGAAGTGTGATATAGTACCAGTTCTGACCGAATATATCATGTGTGCATACACTTCCAATAATATGAGAGTTATCGAGATACCAATTAACACTAACATCATAGAATATGACAGAAGCAACTGCATTGAATGTTACACAAACAAGATCGAAGCTAATAAAACACACTCAACCTGCATAACGATAGGGAAAATCAACACAAAACTACCAATAAACCAACAGTGGGAGCTATATAAATTACTAGAAGAATATAAAGACTGGTTTGCCAGTTCTATCTTCTAACTAACAGAGACCAAAGATTACAAGATCAAATTATAACTAACCACAGACAAACCAATACACACACACCCATACAGGATTAACCCCAAATTATGTGAACAAGTGTTAACTCATATTCGGCAAATGTTAGACTGGCAAATAATCACACTGTCGGAATCTCTCTACAAGCACCGAGCTTAGTTATTCAGAAACACCAGGGTGGTATTCTATTCCTAATGGATTTTCGACTCCTAAACCAACATCTAAAAAAAGTGCAACATCGATTCCACGAAATAAAGCTATAATAACAGCATTACAACATTCAAAGTACATAACATCCATCGACATGTTCAGCAGATTATATGATTCCCCATGTGAAAAGAAGATAGCGAGATACTTACATTTTCAGTGGATGGAATTGGTTTTTATGAATACACCTGTATGCCTATGGGGTGGGCAATGAACCCCAATTATTTCCTCAATTTCGTTGACAATATGTTAGGTCCATTATGGTGGAATACGGCTGTAGCCTACATAGGCGATATTTTTATTATCGGGAACACCATCAGTGAACACTTAGAAAACATTAAGAAAATAAGGGAATATTTGTGCGAATGCAATGTTGAAATTAATAGTAAGAAATGTAATTTCGTGCAACAGGAACTTGAGATACTCGGGCATTAAATAATGGCATCCAGGTTTCAGACTGATCCTGAAAAAACTGCAACTATTCAATAGATGGCGCTGCCTAACTAAGGAGATAGTAACATTTCAGTGGACTCCACAAGAACAAAGTCCTTTCGACAAGCTAAAATCTGCATTACATAAACCACCAATATTATCAAAGTTTGACTAAACCTGCCGTACAATCCTAGCCCGCGACGTGTCACACAGCAATAAGAGCGGTCTTAATGCAGGAAATCCCTGGTAGCAAAGATCATGCCATTATAGCTTCCACGTCTAAGAAATTGTCACTGAATGAAAAATGCTCGTCGGCAACAGAAAGAGAGCTTTATACCATAAAATATTTCGTAATATATTTCAAACAATACTTATATGGCTGCAAATTCATAATCGATACAGATCATGGAAGCCTCTGCTACCTTAAGACGATGGACAAACACAATGTTCGAATTCAGAAACTATCAATCGCACTAACGGAGTTTGACTTCGAAGCATATAATTAAGGCCAAACTTAACATACTAGCGGACACAATGAGCAGAATACCAACACCAGGAAAAGCAGACACAGCACCCATAACACTCAACAACACCATGTACAAGGTAAAAGGGAATTTCTCGCTTGCAACTCCTTCTACAAGGTGTTAGAGGAAACCTTATCCCAAAATCACGAAAAATCAAGAAGTCAAGGCTACCATTGCCAAATACACCACCAACAACTGGCACAAAATCAAACCACAAGTTAAGGAAGATCTTCACACTTTCGACAAATCACCGGTAGCCAAAATAATTACAAATGAGGAATACCTTCCACTATGGGTCTTTGCGAAGATAATCACCATCCTATATAAGGTTAATATTGAAATCTTCATGCAAGCACATGAAGGAAAAATTAAAACCACCTGCCTCGACCTTAGATTAAATTACTAATCATTGTTATACATGACAACAACACCCCACATTACCTCCCAGTATACATACACGAACAGGAGTACATAATGTTCGAGTACAACTCACACTTGCTATTAGCACCCCTCAAGCAAACACACACACATTTTCTATTTCTCGCCGAATACACAAATGACCCCCACATAAAACAAATAAAAATAGCCCTCACGGAACCCGACAAGGCAATAGCTAAATACCTTAGTTTAGCCAGGTGCTGCACCATTGTGGGAAAAGGCGAGATTTACATGAAATAGTGTACGCCAACAGGTGAGGAAAAAGCTAACACTTGTCCCGCAGTACTACATGCCAGAGATAATTACCACCCGCTACAATGCCCTATTAGGAGGAGGCCACTTTGGGCAGTTCAAAATGCCAGAGAAAATAAAAAGTGTATACTATTGGTATAGCATGAATAAAGACGTAAAGGAGTATATAAAAAATTGTCTAACTTGTCAACGGATTTAGGCCCCTAACCAGTATTACATTGGCCATATGATTACCATCCCACCCCCTATTTATTGCATTCTTGGAGTCTGGATGCCAAAGGACCTCTGCAAACATCAGTGTCAGGAAACAAATATGTGCTAGTAATGACAGAATTCTTTACACGTTATGCAATTGTCCGTCCAGTCAAATTGATCGATGCAATTACTTGTGCTAATTTTATTAAAGATGTCATCCTTCAATTCGGATGCCCTAAATAAATCTTCACCAATAGAGGCACTTCGTTTAGTAACGAAATGATGGCTGAACTGTTCCGCAAACTGCAAATAAAAAAACTCCAAACAATTGTGTATAACCCTGCTTGCAATGAGCTGATGGAGCAGGTAAACAAGGTCCTATCTTAGCACCTGACATCTTACGCTAACGAAGACCCTACTCACTGGGACGAATATGTCACTTATATTATTTTCAATTGTAATTCCATTGTGAACAGAAGTACTAAATTTAGCCAGTTTTTTCTCTTACACAGCTTGAAGCAGTTCAACCATCGTATGTGATTGCTCACACTTACTCCCCATGTGATCACGATTGGTGCAAGAAATTACAACAGGCTCGCGAACAAGCTCGTATTAATCTCATTGCATCGCAGCAAAAACCAAAGGAGCTGTTAGACACCAAGTACCACTCGAATGACCTAAAAATCCGCCAATTTGTCTGGGTAAAGAATCATGCCAGGCAAAAGGAGAATACATTTAAATATCAGGGCCGTATCGCATCCATGACATACTCGGACTGTCTACGACTGCAGTCGAAATATGCAAAAAGGGCCACACTAAAATAGACACGGGCAGCACACATAATGTTAAACTAGCCAATATCAGACATTAATACCTACCATTATGTTACAGGTAGTACATATGAGGAACGAGGTATTCGATGGCCACCACAATGTGCCAGTGTGCTATCCTATTCCACATAGCTGCGGGCAAGCAGCTATCCCGAAACCAGCACAGCACACAGCTTCAGCAGCCCCTCAGTGACAACACTGCATCTGATGAAATAATCGCAGCCTCCGAAAGAAGAGTTACAGCCTTGTTCGGCTGCACCATGGTTTACACAACAGCGCAAGTGTCAGGCGAAAGCACACAGCAATATCGCCAAGGATTAATCATTGTTTCAATTAAATAAATGTAATGTGTACCCTTCTCTTTGCAGCTGCAGTAAACGAGCACGTGGAGACGGAGCATGAGGCCATGTGCGGCCCAAGCAAAAACGGTAATTCCAGCAGGGCCAACACGAGTATTTGCCTTTACTCGTTGTTCTCTTTCCAGCACTGTCAATAAATTGGCCAGGGCGGAGTAATTTTGAAGCCACGCAGTTAAAACTACAAGAAGGCATTTCATTCTATTCAGTAAAAGAAATGGTAAACGATGACTGGAAAATTTTTGATGCTAGGCGGCCGACAGTAGAATATGTTTCCATCAAACTCAACATGATGCAGACACGTGTCTTTTCAGTTCTTTCTCAAGAACACTATCATTATATCAGCCTATCGACAATCCTAGCACTCATTGTCGTGCATGGCCTAGTATATTACAAGCTGGTAAGAATGCCAATTTTACTAAAAAAAAGCAGGATAATACTGCATGAGTTGAGGTATAAGGACAATTATGTTTTACAGGCTGTAAGTTTACATACATTTTAATGTCAAGCAGCCATTTTCTCAAAACAGCACAGTCTAAAACAGAAATTTCAGAGCTAACCTCAGAGGCAAACAGCTATGTGGTATATATATATATATATAATGATATTATAATTAAGCGCACTGTCCTCTTTTGCAAAATAATTTTTACAGGTGTGCACAGTATTTTAAATGAAAATATCAGTTAACATATGGCACACAAAAGGTACAAGTAGCACTTGCAGTTAATGTCAGAAGTTGGTATGCCTGATTCCCCCTGCGACAGTACAGACTGCGCAATCTTGTAGCATGCGAGGAAACATGCTTAAGTGAACCTGAGTAGGTGAAAAACGAAAAGTGCACACTCTTTGTGCAGCAGGCAGTAGCAAATGGTGGCATACAAATTGGCTCAGTGTATCAGCTCTAGAGCACAGTTGAAGGCGGATCGAACCCATGCGGCAAGAACACCATATGAGTTTTTAAGTTTCCATTAACATTATCGCACAGGGCCCCTTGTAATTACTCAAAGTGCTATTCTTACATGTCAGTATTATATCGTACTAGTAAGCTACACAGTTGTACAGAAATTTAAGATGGAATTACGTAGAAAATATTTAAATTGTGTATACTAACTCTTTATAACACAGTTCAGGTTCTCAGAAATAAGACTGCCATATATAAATACACAATGATATTCGTTGTTATATTTATTACAGCATTATTTCATCTTGTAACTACAACATTTTAACACACATTTCACATAGAAAATTTTTAGAATCATTTTTCACGAACTTTAGTGGCGCTATAGCGGAATGTTGACCGAACAAATGGTGCACCATAGTCCCAAATTCCCTTACCTCTGTGGTCGGCGCCGGAGCTGACAGTTTTTACATTATATAAATTAAGGGAAATAAGCTAAAAAGTGGAGCTGACCGTACTCCCCTCCGCTCTCCCCGCTCAACAGAAAACGATAGCGGCTGTAGTCAATCACTTGTTAACGTCACGGCACAAAAATTAAGCATTCCTTGTGTACACCGAATTTATGTTAACACTAAGGCTAATTTTTCACCTATAATATGTTCAGTGTACTGTTCACAAGCATCTACCTATAGTAATGTTGTACATACAAGCCATGTAAAAGGACTTACGTCACAGGACTATGCATACATGTTAGTATGTTTACTCAAATGTCCCGTAAATAAGTACGTCAGACATCCATCTACCTATAGAAGTTTGAAATAACTTTTAATGTATATAGTGTGGCAATATAAAAGAATTTCACAAATTCAGAGTACCCCGAAAAACTTTATATATTCTAGTAATGTAACTACATTTAACAGACTCATTGTTCCATGAAAATTTTTTTTAGAACTATAAATGTATTTAGCATTCCAAGAAAATTTTTACCATAACATTTCAATGCATATGGTATAATATTGTAAACGTAATCTGTGTTCCAAGGCATTATTTTGGTACAAAACTTTTCATGTATATAAATGTATTTAACCAAGAGAGAGTGCTACGAAAACTTTTAGTATACTACTTGTAGAATTCACAAAGAAGCAATACCGTCATTTAAATACCCTTACATGTAATGCTATCCCTAGCCTCACAAAGCTGACAGTGCCCTAGGGAATGAAATCAATACTGTGTGTGAAAGACACTTCTTATTGCTTTACCCTGTCGGCTTCCGCACTCTTCGGTGCCGGGGGCACCTGGACTCCTCCCTCGCCCCTATGCCCCCATGCTGTAAAGACGGTCCGGCCTCACTCATACCTACCCCCGCATCGTCCGGCCCCTGTCTTCTCATGCGAGAACGCATGAGTTTTCCGAAGACGGGGGGCTATGCTGTGGTCGCCAACAGCAACGGTTGACAGGAGGCGCACAAACACTGGGTGCAGCGTGTCCTCGGCAAACCAGCTCGCCTGTTATTTTAACAATCCCGCGGGGGGGAGGGGGGTGGTAACGAGGTTGGGCCCGCCAGTATATAAGGATGGGACAATGGCGGCTCGTGGCCATCTTGCTTCAGCCCCGCCGAAGGCCCTGCTAGATCGCAGCAAGACAGGAGGACCACTAGTCCTGTGGTCCTGTGGTCATCGCCATCCTCAGCTGCCGTCCAGAGAACCTCCTTGCAGCCGCCATCGTTACCCCAGGGTAATTATAATTCCTATTTGGGCGATTAGGTTGCGTGAGGCTACAGGGTAGACAAAGGTACTATTCAGGCTCCTTAAGAGCAGAGCACTCTTGATAATTCACTCAGCTAGCCACTCTAGCTTCTTGGTGTTTCATGCCTTGCTACTTGCTTAACATCTCTGTTGAGTCGCATCTTGTGCGGCTAAATTGTAATTGCTCAATACTTGAATAAAGTAGGTTTTTTTTCTAAATTCGAGTGCTTTACTTCTGGCTACGAATATCCCCCTACTGATTGCGTGACTTCCTCTCTCTGGAAGGGTCACAGCAAAATGCATGACACTTATGACCAGCCCTGTACAGTACCTACATAGCAAGGCACCAGCGTCCAGTATTCTTTGTGGCTAATCTGATTTGTGGAATTTTTACCCATCTTCGACATAAATGGTTTAAGCCCTGTCTACATCGACGCAGTCCGAATATTATCTCCAAACTACAAATGCGTTGTGCGAAGTGAGCGTTCAGAATCTGCCAATTAGTTCGCAGTAAATTTGGCACATTATTTGTTGTTAAGCAGTGATTTTTCAATTTGCTGAATTATTGACTAGTAATGTTTACAAGATGGGTGATTTGAATATCCATTTAAAATACACGTCTTATCTGTTTTATTTTAAATAAGTTTGCCAACTGAAATCCAAATTTTCTTTCTTTAACTACCAGTTTTAAAATTTTAGCCTTCATAATAAATAGTTCAGACCGAACAAAGACACAACTAAATATTTTTAGCATTTCCTCACATTTATTATGAGAAAGCCCACCTTTTACATCCAATGCTTACATTTACAATGTAAACATTCCACGAATGCACAGAGAGTATTGGAAGTCTCCTTCTTTTGACATGAATACGTTTTTAAATTTGCGACCATAGTGGAAGGCAATCCAGAAAATCCGATGATAACAAAATCGGGGGATAGAGTTTGGCATTGCAGCTCCGAATCTATAATCTACATTCAAAATTCAATTACACCACTCGATTGACAAAGTATCAAAGAATATGTTATGTTGAGTGAGGACAGCGAAGCATCGCGCTATTAAGTGCCTTGGGGGGGGGGGGGGGGTGGAGGAACCGCTGCAATTTTAAGTTCGTTTCGCCGCATCTCATAACTTATGCGTGGTATAACTTTTGATGCTCTGTTGATTTTCAATCGACAGCTCTCGTCAAAATCAATCGATTGTGTGTGTAAAACATTGATGTGGCGTGGTTATGGTGAAATTGTATGAGTTTAATGTAAAAATTAAGGAAACTTAACCTAATTTCGGCCTATAATTGTCAAAAAGCTAAGTCGAAACACAGGAATCGTATATGGTTGGAAAGGGCATCTCAAAAGAAATTCAGTGATATCCATAAAACCCCATACGATCGAGTGAAACGGTGCTGGGAATGTAAAGAACACATCAACGCATCCGAGCACACCAACGTAAACGTATTCACGCAAAATAAACGGCCTTCCCCCCAATACAGCCAAACCCAATTTTTTTCCATCAACTTAGGGCACAACTTGGAACAAGAGTTCAGTTTTCTGAATGCTCTATCTTAGGACACATGTTGATTTGGGACACAGGAGCTTGGGACAGCGTCATGACGTCAGAGGGTCACATGCACTAATCAACGTATTCTTGCCTAAGACACATGTTGTGATAGTGCAATTGTATACCGGCCTTTATACCACAATCATTGACTACGCAGCACGTTGTCTACTAGTTATAAGAAACATATGCTGAACATCGGTAATTTTACTTACCGATGTTCTTTACATCGAGTGCCCCGGCGTTAAACTTGGTTGCAGTGAACTTCATGAATACTGCTGGCGATGTAACACTACGTTCAAGTTGTGCTTAAAGAATTTGGGGGGTAGTTGTGATATTTCGCGAAACTCCGCAAAATTTTTAAAACAGAGAATGCCGCATGACGTCGATGGTAGTCAGTGCGTTGGCGAGTAGCCGAACGAGTTATAGGCTGTTCACGGTAAAGTCAGCACTTTTGATGCCTTAGTTACTTTTTCTTTCAGCCATTTTTTATTCTTTATCCAACTTTTAAAATAAATACCATCATGTAAGTTACAAACACGATGTGTACTTTCGACCGCACCGGGAAGTAAACGTCAGAGGCTAAAATAAAATATATTTATTGACTATTTATCCAAACGGGATGGCTTTCAAAAGTGCTCATTTTACGGTGAATAGCCTATAAGCAAGTTCGCTCTACTGGGTTATAGGCTGAAATCAACCTTTGAAAAATGCCGCTGCCACTACCTGCGTGTATTTAAATGGACGCACTGACAGGCGTGTCCACAGTCAAGTTTGTAAACGACTCGACGGTGGGAAAGCAGTTCCATGCCTTAAAGTTAAATGGAAATTTTAGGCAAATATTTATCAACACTGGAACAATTAATTTATTTTTCTGGTTTTCAATACACAAAAGTGTATAAATAAGCAATTCTCTAAACATTTCACAGTTTCAATTGACCAATTCATGAATACAGTGATCAATCTGATGGCAATGTTAATTTTATATATATGTCAGAAGGATATACAGTGTGCGTATACGTAGATCTTAAACCGGGCTGAGTTTACCTTGAAAAGACTTTCGTTTTCGTACACGCCTTTTGTGTTCGGTGTTATTGTAGTGCGGGTGAATCAAGCTCCAAGGTCTCCGCTTGTAAAAAAAAAAAAAAAAAACAAATGTAGGTCAGGAAGCGAGAAGAACAGTGAGGTGGGTCAGCACTGGATGCAGCTTCTATTTTTTTTTCTGAAGGGAGGAGAGGGGCAGGGTGAAGGATGGTCGTGTACCCAGCAGCTGTTGTGGCCTGCGGCACGTAATGACACGGCCACGCCATATTCCTCTTCTCGCTCCCTCCTCTCTCCATGCCAACGAGATCGTCGCGTAATAGCCCCGACAGGCACGGTATACAGCCCCTTACACAATAGAAAACTTTAGCATTTGACTTTGCATTTCCTTTCCTTTGACGAAACCACCAATACACAATTCAGTTGTAAAGTCAAAGCTCACACAATTGAAAATTGGTGCTGCGAGCATCTTAAAATCGTGTATCTTGGTATACAAATCATTATCTAATTGTCCAGGAATGCATTTTACATTCCTTTTTTTAATAAGCTTAAATTTTACATAAAAATTTATTTAAAATCAAAATCTCACTTGTTTACTTTATTCAAAAATATAAATGCGTATATATTCTCTTCACATTATATTACTTTGCATTTATTTAATTTAAGAGAAGCTTTGTATAATATACCGAGATGAAAAATCGCCTTACAATAAAATAACACACATTTCACATATTTCAACTTTTCGAAATCGCACAGTCAAGTCAAGAATGCTTGACTTTACCTTTGACAGTTCCATTGTGTCAGTTACTATAAGTCATATCGTAAAGTCAAATGTTGAAGTTTCTAATTGTGTAAAGGCCTTAAGGCGCCCGCCTATCCGGTGCTTGAACTGCGATGCAGAGTTTTTGAAATTCACGTTTCCCCCCCGAAACTATTTCACGTGCTTTCAATACGCTGATCTACACAAACAATACATGAGGCCTGTTGAGTGCTGTCAAGACGTTGGGCACGTTAGAAATAGCATTTCATAGCTCTCCAAAACAGCTAAAAACCGGTTTTTTCAAACCTGCTGAAGGGCCGAACTACAGAGTACTTGAAAATACAAATGTGAAACAACCCGTTTATTGCCCGAACCCTGACCGCACATGCTTGCAAAATGGCATCACAGTTTTTGAATCAAACCTTTGAAAAGTCACCTCATGTATGACGTGTTTAGTATCAAAAACGTTTTATAACTCAGTTAACATAAAATTGTCTTATTTTACGTTATATCGAAAATTTACCTATAGTTAATTTATAAATAATAATATTTAATTACAAATAAATATGAATGAAAACAGTGAGAAAACACGTGTGTTGGTAGCGCCTAGAAAGAAATAGTTCTCATGCAAAATATTATTACAACGGAGTGCACTCTAATTCGGTGCGTTGTCCTTGGATGTAATTTTATAGTAAAGCTTATTTTGCACGAAGTGGAAGAATATCCTGAAGTATAACTTTAGCAAGGCTCCAGAAAAGTGCGAATTAACCGCGAATGGATTATAACCAACAATATGTTGGGATGCCATTCTCCAATCAGCGTCTGGCGTCCTATTCGACAGCCGGCAGCCTAGCCAATAGGGAACCTTTCGCTGCGCACGGCCTGTCCCCAGAACCTTGCGCTACCAATCAGAGACTGGGTACACCCAAATAAAGGGAACCGTAATGCCATTTCGTCTGTGTGTACTGTAATGGTTCGTGAGTGAGTGAAGAGATTTGGGGGGCACTTACATCGAGGTCTTGAGAGCCGATGAGGGTGACCGAGGTGAGTATGGAACAGCGCCGGAGTGAAAGGACGGGAAAACCGGAGAGCCCCGAGAAAACCCGCTGACCAACGGTCTCGTCCGGCACGATTCCCACATGAAATAATCTGGAAAGACCCGGCCGGGTTTTGAACCCGGATCTGCTTGGTGGGAGGCGAGCAGGAGAACTGCTCAGCCACTGTGGCCCCAGTAATGGCTCGTATATAATTTAGTATTTACTAACCATTAATCTAGTATTTTAGATTGCGTGTTAGTTAATCATAACGCACAGGATATAAAGTTTAAAAAGTGTTATAGTTAGAGTTATTTTTGGATTTAAAAATTATAATATAATTTCATTTACTGTAACGCGCTGAGGGATATTTAGTTAGATAAGTTCCACATATTCAATTTGGTATAAATGTCCATGTCTGCTAGCTCACCTTCTGTTGAGTCGTCGCCGTAGGCTGGTCGTCATTACGTATACGGCGGTCGTGCACGATGGCGCTGCGTCTAGGGTGACTGGCTGCAGACAAGGCAGCTTTTCCCGGTGCGATATGCTTTTATTAACTATTCTGTATTATAAACTAGTCCTGGTTTACCTTCTGCCTCGTGGCGAAACTGCGGAGAGCTTGTTTTGTTCCCGTAGGCCCATGTTGACGTGTCCTCGCGGCTAGCATCGTTTTGGCATTCTTTCGCCGCGGGTGTTTGCAAATTGTCCTGATTACTGCGGTGTCTACACTGTAAGAAATTTTTCATATATAATTTTGAGAAAGAGCGTGCGGTAAAGTTTTTTTCCCATAAATCCATGGTAGCGTTCCTATATTTTCTCAGAAAACAGTCAAATGCATAGGGAAATTACCAATTATGACTTGTAATGGTGCTAGACATTTCTATATTTGCTGCTGATATATGGTAGCATTTCCATACAATGTATTGGTTAAAAACTTCCATTACAGTTTAGGAAGTTTACTAAACAAATTGTTACAGTGTATAAAAGGATAGGATCACCGCTTTAAAAGTCCCATTGGTGCACGCGACACGGCGAGAAAACTGCAAGCCAGTTCCTAGCCTTGGGCTTACACTGAGAAAAATAATTGTTTTAGTATACCAAATATATTTGTTGGCATGGCATTTGTTTCATATAAACGAAAATTTGTTGTTATAATCAACCCTCTGTGCCTCCAAACGAATGAAATTTGTACACAAAGCCAGATAATTGATTTACAACCATTTTGTTTGTGCCATATAAATATTTCGTTGTTTCCGTATGTTAAATAAGAAACATATCGTTACAATATGTCAACAATATTATAGGTTTAGTTACATGCGATACATGTGAACAAAGAATTTATTTGCAGCTACCAAACATTTTGTTTATTTTTCGCTTTCTTTGTTGCGCGCGTTTTAAGCAATCGTCCATTTTTAAGTTAGAAATGCATGCACGAGGTCGTCTTGAGAATGGTTGTATGAAATAGCCAAGCAATTTTTGGAAGATAGGGATTTCACTAATCTTATAGAAGTATTTGCAGGTAATTTAACTAATTATTACTCAACTGTGGGAAGTTGTAATTAAATGTTGTGTAGTCGTGTAGGTTTACATGTTAGGCAGAGGCGCGGATTTCTAACCTCGGCCTGTATCTATGTTAAGTGCTGAATTCTTAAAAATAATTGCAGAGCACTCAGCTTAATAATTAGCAAGTGCGATGGCACACATGATGCGCGTGGCAGCGTATTCCATTTCGCCCTCGAGCTTCTCGGCCTCAAACGCGGGAAAGATCTCCAGGTACACGGACCCCCGCCTACCTGCCGCTGTTTTCCGCGTTTGAAGCCGAGAGGCCTAGGTTCCATACGTGCGACACTGCCTTGCGAATCAAATACGCCATCGCCACTAAGCGCAAGGCTATGAACTGACGTGCAGTGTTCAGGTGCGCTATTCTCAGATTTGCTCCGTGAGTAGGCGGGAGGCGCGAGCACGCCTGTGGGTCGTCTGGACGTATTCCCAGACAGTCGCCGAAAGCCACAGGCGTGATCTCATCGAAGGCGCCTGAAAAGTATCGATTTCCATGCGCCCCGCAGACGAGGCAACAAAAACTGGACAATCGGAAAGGGCCGATGTTCGCGTGGCGAAGACAACCGAAACCTACCCATGCGCAGAACGAATATAATTTTGCCGGAGCCAGCAGCGTGACGAACATCCACAAACAATACGACGCGTCCAGAATGTTACACGTCACGGTGTAATTATTTATCTAAAAACTAGAAAACCAGCACAGTTCAGTTGTTTTGCGAATAAAAGTTGAAGGCGGCAAGAGTATTGTGTAGTATGTACATGTTTTCAAAACCATGATTAGAAAAAAAAACACAAAACACGTGATACGCAATACAGTTGATATATGATTTATCCAGCTCCTTTAAGTGCGCGTTATGATAGTGCAGTTAGTAACGTGTCTGATTCTAACTAACATGTTTTGGGTTCGCATCCTGGTCGGAACAAATTTTTTTAATGCTTTAATATTGACTAGAACTTTCTTTTTTATACACGTATTGTGTTCAATACAGTCTATTTATTTAAATAACTGCGCTAAGTAATAACATACTTAAATTGATAACAGTGCTATATAATGACGTATTGACAATATGGCTTGTTTATTTGCAATAGTTATATACCTCAAAATTTATTCAACCAAACCCACTATTCACGTTCGAAAGTAATTTTGTGTTTCCCCTTTTTATTCGAAGACATTACAATACAAAAGAAAATATACTATCGTGTGTGCAAATTATATTTGCTAGTCCGCCTTATACAGTGGTAAAACATATACACAGGCTTTTAAGAATATATTTTACTCCTGCGCGAAACTCAGATTTGCGTTGTGTTCTAAACTGTTTGCATGAGTTATGAAGTTGTATTTCTAATGCTTCAATATTTTCGCCGAGGCGTATATGTAGTTGATCGAGTGTCGTGTTGATTACTAACGTGATGTGCGCGCGCGCGTATGAAACTGTTGACACTAGGAGTAGCCTTTTTTATTTAATTCGTGACAGCGGGAACTGGATTGTTTAAACCGTGGAAACCGACTATAGTAATCGTTTTAAATGTTACGCATGCATGTACATATCACAACCTTGCAACGTTTCCCTGCACGTTTGAAACATAATTAATACATTCCCCTCGTTGGCGCATCTGTGATTGTAACGTTTTCCATGGTCCAACAAGTTTCAAAAATTGCTAAATTCTAGCCAGTAAAACTAATGAAATAATAATGCAGAAAATCTAACGTATGCACTAAAAAATGTTTTAAATGTGTATTCCAGAGAATATTGAAAACTTCACACGTATATCAGTAGGGGCGGGTAACAAATTTTAATACCAGGACCTAAAATAATATTTTGTTCAGTTCTCACGCTGCATACTGCGCAAATGGAAGGCTACAGTCTTGTTCAGTGATTTCGCATTGGGGTTATGAATGAACTTATCGACGAGTGATTTTATCCCACAACTTTGTCTGTCTTCTGCTTCTACAATAAAATAGAGCTGCGATTTGCAGGACCGCTAAATATCATAGATAATTTTTTTTATTATGAAAATATAACTGGAAAGTTGTAACTCCGCTGTTGAAATACACTTGTACCATTTAAAATTCACGTCTATAATTTCCATATTACAAACGCGAACCATATCATATAATTGTTCCGTAAGTTGTCGAGTAATAAAGAACGAAATATACCACGCCAGACAATTAATAACAATTTCCGTTGTTTATTGTTCTACGCACAGTTATTTAAAACTGCCAGCACTACATATAACATAACAAATAAACTGCACAGGCAATTATTTTTGCAAAAGCTATCGTAAATGAACACTTCACAGTGTCGCTTTCATTTGTTTATAGATAGCCTCGAACGGGGCGGCACATCCCATACCATCTCAGGATATAAGTAGACAAAAATACGTTTAGAAATACGTCCCACGAGTTAAGGATTATTCACGGATTTTCTATCGCCTGAGATGGTAGCACATACGTAACGGCAAACTGAACGTTCTGGAATACCGGCCCAAGAGTTTGATTGAGGCCGAGAAGCGACTAGAACGACACTGGCACGCGCATCAAGTGTTTCTGGAACAATTCATTCCTGCATTCTAAACATTAACATAAAGGTTGTATAACATGGTAAATAGAATATCAAAAGTTAGGCAGGTAGCTACAGTGTATATAGTTTAGGTAAATAAAGACTTGCAGTTAAATGAATAATGTAATACTTATATTTTTGCGGTGGTTGTGGTTCAAATGCCGTAACTTAACTTACATCGGTTAGGATACAAACATGTAAAACACAAACTTAATTTGTCCTTACACTCCTATTTGCACAACATTTGCAACAAAAACAAGGAGAAATTAGATTTTAAACACGGAAATTGAATTATTTCGTGAACACATTTCTACAGACAAGCTGAATGTTGATTGGTTAAATATTTCGCAAATGATTGGAATGCAGTGTAATATGGTGACGGACCTCATTATGAGCGAGCGCGGCATCATCAAAAATAGTGGTTAAAAATATCTTGTTAATTGAAAATGTAGTATTGTATCTTACAATTATTATTTGTTACCGACAAACAGCAATGTATCGAAAAATTCAACATTTATTGTCAGCAGTAAATGCGAACGTTATCTAAATTATATTACGTGTTTTTCAGCTTGATGCATATTGTGACATATAAAAGTTGTAATTCAACGTTAAGACACTGAAATAAGTACTTTACTTCCATCGTCACAAACTGTACTATACCATTCAGTCTTTCCTATGCAGGTGGACATTTGTCAAAGTTTGACTTCAATAGTGCTCAAATAACAGTTTTTTTTTCGCGCTGCCATGTTTTTTTTAAAATAAATAATATATTCCTTGAGAATGTTTGAAAAGGTATTTAACATACAAAACTACACAATTAACTACAGAAGTAAAGATACCATAGTATTTCTTTAGAAATATTCAGCATCCATTTGAAACACAATATAGATGGCGTGGCACCGAAGCCAGCAATTTCCTAACATTCAACACGAGGTGTGAACAGACAAGCCTTGTCGGCCGCCAAAGAGGCCACGACAGGTAGGGTGATGTAGACAGTGGGTTGTTTTAGACGTTTGGGAATACCGATTGCGTCTGGAGGCGAGTACTCTGTAGGCGTGAGTCACGACAACGCGACGTAAGCCACCTGGGAATAGCACCCCTGGTCGCACTGCGTGTGCCTACGGGTGAAAAAATTTGGGCCACGATCTCCCATTTTTACTGATTTCACAATAATTATTTTTTTTTTGTATCCAAACGGGAGCCGATATTGTAAAATCCTCTTAGAATTTGGTTACATATTGTTTTCATCATGTAGTCCAATTTTTTCACAGTATAATTTAAATTAATTATTAAATAAACAAAACCTTCGTTAATTAATTAATTTGATAGAATTTTACAGATTTTTGTGTTAGCAAAATTAGTCTACATAATAAAAACCATTTGTAATAACAAAATTGTAAGAAAATTTTATAGTATCGGCTCCCGTTTGGATTTTAAAAAAAAATTCTCTCAAAAACTACAGAAATGAAGGATCGTGGCCATAACAGCGAAGTCTTGAGAGCCGATGAGGATTGTTGAGGCAAGTATGGAATGACGCTGCAATGAAAGGGCGGAGGAAACTGGAAATCCCCGAGAAAACCCGCTGACCAACGGTATCGTCCGGCACAATCTCCACTTCCAAAAATCCGGTGACCCGGCTAGGTATTGAACCCGATTCGTCTTGGTGAGAGGCGAGCAGGCTAACCGCTCAGACATCGCGGCCTCGTGTACCTAGGTTCTTACGAATCTGAAAGCAAAACTAAGTTAAAGGAAGCCGTAATTCACAATCATTAATAGAATGAAAACATTCGATAATTAAGTAAAACAGTATTTACAAAGACTTGGAAGAAATCATGGAATAAGTTTTCACTTCCTACAGAATGTATGTACAGTGCCAACCAAACTAGTATTATTACAGCAAATATTCCTTAGTACATAATAGCTAAGTTGTTCACGACCAACTTATTTTTCAAAAATACTTTGGTATGTTTTTAAAACAATGTTTTTTTTTTAATGAATTCCAGCTGTCTGAAAAATTATGTGTTCGGTTGACCAAACATTTTTTTTTTTTTTTTTTTTGCTATTTTATGCATCACCTCTAACTGCACTTCAAGTCTGCATTATTTCAAGAAACTATAATTTTGAAACATTTCAAATTTTTAATTTTATATGCTTTTTAAATTGGAAATATTTTTAAGCGTGATTACGAAGGAAGGTGGACACATGTACCCAGTGTTTTGGAATATAGTTTTTTTTCCACGTTACGTCTTGCTGATGTTTCTAAAAAAATATTTTTAAAAACTAAATGTTTTAAGGCGTGGAGAGTGGAGGGAAGAGATTTGGACGGTTCTTAAATTCGTGGTATTGAGAGCAGATGAGGTTGAAGCGAGGTGAGCATGGAGCAGCGCCGGAATGTAAAGGCGTGGGAAACCGGAGATCGCCGAGAAAACCCGCTGACCAGCGGCATCGTGCGGCACGATTCCCACACGCGAAAATCCGGAGTGACCTGGTCGGGAATTATACCCGGATCGCCTTGGCTGGAGGCGAGCAGTCTAACCGCTCAGCCACCGTGGTCCCTTAATTGTTTTAAGGAATAAGATCCGTATCACATTCAAAGCCGACTGCATTTGAAGACGTCTTTAACTGCGGGTCATTTCCCTGTCCTGCTCTAATGTGGCTGTAATCAATTGAAAACAATTATTAATGGTTTATGAAATTACGGGCTCCTTTTTTTGTGGAAACGAGAAAGTACTCTTGAAGAAGTGAAGCTATTTTAAGTTAATCAACATGTGTAGAAAACAGAAGTGTTCGAACAATTTATTACTAATTAGAAAAGCCCTGGCTTGTGTTAGTTCCACCCTATCCACCTTAATCACCTCCTTCTTCTCGACCATTCTTCTGGCTAGATAGGATCGGCACGGTGTGCAGCCGGATTGAAATAGCGCCAGATCTCTCTCATATATGATGACCCTGCCAGCATAAGATAATAACGTGGAAATTCGCATAAGGCATAATGACATAGATCCGAAATGGGACAGAATGCAATGGCTAAGGTTTATTGCAAGTGCATCTTTGTTGTTTTTTTTCTTTTTCTTCAGGAAACAATTTTCATTGTCTGTATTTTTTTTATTTTAGTAAAATTTTAAAACTAAACATTGGTAATTCTAGAACGATATCCACAAAGGTATCATTGATTCTATAAAATTTATTTTTTATGAAAAATTCAATTGCGTAAGCTGATTTTTCGTCGTTAATTGCTAAGAAATCTAGTAAACATGTTGTTTTATTATCCTTATGGAAATCGAATGAAGACCATTGTAATAAATTTATAAAATTAATTATGACCACTTAATTCAAGTTTGATAATTTCACCGCTGAAGTATAAGTATATGTATAACGTTCTTAATGAAAGGCAAGATGATTTTTTTGTCCACTAAAAAGATATTTTAAATTTTTTGATCTTCGAGTAAACTTATATATAAATATTAGTTCAGCAAAATATTATGATACATAATAATCAAACTTCGTAATGTATCCTTGCTAGATTGAACAATTGCGACAGCGTATAAATCACACATATAGTTAATTTAAAAGGGAAAATAATTTTCTTCTTTAAAATTCACCTGTATACATTTTAAAATGTCCGCAATCAGGCACGTTCAAAATTACGATTTTCATTCAATTACTTTCATGAGCCGTGGATAGTGTCTAGGGCTATGAAATAGGAACGATAACTACTGGAAAATGCATATTATAAAAGCAGAGTCTCCCATGGAGATCTGGGCGGGCCATGCACAAAAGGGAAATATGATACTGTCCACAGTAGTCGTCTTCAACCTGCCTACGTACTTCAGCAGGTTCCTTTTAACTGTTAGCAATGCTTTTAGTCAAGTTCTTCTGCCGTGCGGCCCTCATGGGTAAGTAATCAGTAGGGGCACTGGTTTTTCGCGAAAAGATTTCAGGGTAAGTTGGGTTCCAAAACACTTTAGTTCACAATCCCTTTCGTGATTGGATCATTTGAATTTTTATGCGTCTTAACCATCTGCACGCGAATCACGGATGGTCAGTACCGGATAGACTTAATTCTGATTGACTTACTAATGTAACTCGAAGACAAGCGGCCAGTAGCCGAAGGAAGGCTGCTAGTGTGCACATAGTGTATTGAAGTCTAGCCTAGGCGTAAATATTTTCGTGAAATACGGGTGGCCCTAGTAATCTGCAGGGATAAGAACATTTCGCGAATTCATTTCGGGACAAGATAGACGTCAAACACATATATAGTGAAGTTACCTTCACAATTGGCTCACAGTTTTATAGACCCCCCTGCACGTCTCTGTGCCAATAGCAGACTTGCAAGGAAACACTTTGCGAGTCCCATAACTGCTAGGTGTGGAGCAACAGCCAATGAACATACAGCTGCGGCTCCAGTACGCAGAGGACAGGAGTTTAGCCTACACGTCATTGAACTCGCGAAATGTTCCTATCCCTAGTAATCAGGGTAGGCCCGACTACCTCTGTGACTTGCAGTTAAACCAATACTTGACCAGGAAACGAAGCCCTACTCTCGGGGCGACCTTGGACACCTGCCACCTCGTTCTCGAGCGCCCTGCATCGCTCAGGACACACGTGGTCCAGTCTGGGCGCTGCCCACACCCTCAGCCGCTCCTTGCTGCAATTGCTCACGTGGACAGACCTTTTCTCATGGACTACTCCGGTAGGAATCCAACCCATCTAACTGAGAGCGCAAGGTGCCTTAGAGAATTCAACAGGCCGTCTTGTGATCGACACGTGTGTTTTTCCATGCCAGGTAACTACTCTCAATCGGGGTTAAAACCTGGCACGATCCGCTTAGCAAGAGATTGAGATACTTTCGACAAGCACAGTGTAGAACTAGCTAACATGCTATTTGACCATACTCGTGCGCTATGCCCGTTGACATTGCACTAATACCTCCAGTACTCAGCACTGGTCCAGTCGGATGCTGTCCTCGCCCTTTGTATGATTATTTTAAGGTAAATAAAATTTTGCGTAATAAAATATTAGAGAACCAAGAAACTAGGCAGCAAGATAACAGCCAATAAAACCTACTCACAGGTGCGCAACCAATAACACCTACTCACAGGTGCGCAACCAATAACACCTACTCACAGGTGCGCAAACAATAACACCTACTCACAGGTGCGCAACCAATAACACCTACTCACAGGTGCGCAACCAATTAGCCGACTGCTCGATTGTCATTGACTGAGAACTTGTTTTTATATTCGTAGTGAAATTAAACTTTTCAAATAAGTGAAAATGTCTACGCTTATAATCGGTGGAAAAACCACTGATTGTTTCAGTGAAACATTTTCGCGGAATGAGTAACTGGCAGCCAACTGCTTGCGTTGAATTAAACATTATTTTTATTGAATTTAACTAAATCGTGACGATAAATAAACGTATTTCCGATAGTCACTGCTTATATTGTGCAATCAAAAATATTAAAAGAAATTTCTGCGATTTCTTGGTTTTGAACCAACAGTATTTTGTTTCCAGAGCTACCATAATTATCGAAAATATGCCGCTTTAAATTGTAGGTTCTTCCTTATCGTTTTTAGTTTTTGATTGGTAACATTAGGGCTTTTAAAACAATTTGTACGCATGAAAGCACTTATTTCACCACATTTATGCAGTTTAAACATTCAAACCCTAGGTTGTGATGAATAAAAAAAAAGAAAAAAAAAGCATAGTATTTACCTGGCCTGAAACAATTCAAACGCAGGCATTATTAAGGTATTTGTTAGGGCCACCTGTTTTTCGCGAAAAAATTAACGTGGAGGCTAGAATTCAATATCCTATATGCAAATTTGCAGCCTTCCTCTGGCTATTGGCCATTTGTCATTGAATGAGCCAATTAGATTAAAGTTTGTCCGATACTGGCCGTCCTTGATTCGAGTGCATACGGATAAGATGCGTAACAATCCAAATGATCCAATCACGAAAGTTGTTCTAAACCATACTTAGTGTTTTGGAACACAACTTGTCCTGAAATCTTTTCGCGAGAAACAGTTTATTGTTAATAGCTTGGTGACCATGGATAATGGGTTTTCGAACCAGCACCTGTTCCGTTTCTCGCTACTGTCATTAACCTCACCAGGGATCCGCTCGAAGTTTCGCTTTTAAGACATAAATGGAAATTTTTGGCAGTGCGGTGCAGCTGCCTGATGTTAACGGCGATGAAACCAGCCTGCAAAACACGAAAACTTATGTCGAGACTTATCTTTTTAATTTGCAACGTGTACTTGTTCCCTTCCACCGGCCTCTGACGACGCCCTGTCTCGAAAAAAACCCTCCGTCAGTTCTGATGGTACAATATGTTATCACTATCGATCGTCACGCGTTTGTTTGTATTCGATGCACCGTGTAATTAAACCTTTCCCCAAACCCGTAGACCCGGTTTGCATCCGTTAGGCTTTAGCATTACCATTCGAGTAGCCCGGAAACTTGTGACGGCCTTTAAGTTCTTTATCAGTTGAAACCATGAATTTGTTAATTGCAATTAGCAGCTCCGGGGAGGCGCTCTTTCATGTTCCACGGGCATGGCGAGAGCCCCGGGATGGGGTTTAAATTGGGTCAGGTGAAGAAATCGTAGCATCGCCTTCCCCACCGCCTTGTGCTTCGGAGGATAAACAACTCATGCGACGCCCGGATCTCTACGTGAGTTTACTGCAAGCCCAGCCACATGTATTTTGTGAGCTGCGCATACACTATAAAAAAACTTGGGGTGAAATTCCGTAACATGTAAGGGATGGTAATTACATCTGCATGTATGGTAAAATTACCTCTTAAATGTAGAGCAAATTTACATCACAAGTAAAGTACTATTCCATAATCGTACGGGGAAATTACCTGACAAAAAGGGGGGGGGGGGGTAATCCCATACAAGTAATTTAAAAATTAAAGTATATTGTATAATAAATTTATATATAAAAATATCCTGGAGTATGAGTATTGTTAAATTTTTAATTACTTGTATCCTCTGACGAATAGTAAACGAAACCTCACCAGTAAATTCTTCGACACTTGCTGGTGGATGGGCACGAACCATGGTCCTCTTATCACGATAGACTGATGCGCTATCCATTACACCACGACGACAGTGTAGTAGAATTAATAAATATTAGCGTGTTAAATATTGTTTCTTCCGCCCGTTATAACTCTTAGCTGTGGTGAATGCTGGAGAGATGCACGCGTCGTAAGATAATTATCCCATCCATGTATGGGATTTTCCACTACCAAGTTCGTGAATTTTACTCTAAAGTGCGGTAATCTTACCTTACCTGCAAGGAAAACTGTTTTTTTTCCCACAATTTTGTGAATATTACCTTACACTTATCAGGTAATTTTTCCATTATTTTTACAGTGTAATTACGGACACACTTAGATTCTTACAATAAAGTTGGTAGAGCGAGGTGAGTACGATGGGGGTGATCGAGGTGAGTATCCAGCAGCGCCGGAGTGAAAGGGCGGGGGAAATGGGAGATCCCTGAGAAAACCCCCGCAGACCAGCGGCATCGCCCACCACGATTCCTACATGCAAAAATCCGGGAGTGACCCGGCCGGGGATTGAACCCAGTTTCACCTTGGTGGTAGGCTAGCAGGCTAACCGTTCAGCTACCGCTGACCCTAATGTTGGTAGAGAGGAAAGGTATAGTGTCATGCGTGTGTAAAGTAATTTTGAAAGTGTATTTTTTAACATCTGTCAACATTGGGTATTTTTATCCAGTTTATTGTAGTTTAAACCACATAAAATAAACTAGCTATAAAGTAAAAATAAATATATTGACATTTCCTTTTTGCAATTTCAGACAATCAAATAAACTGAAATAGAGATTGATAGAGGCTGCAGCAAGCAGTGGAAAAGAAGAGAAAGCAGTAGAACAGCAATAGAAAATAAATTCAAAATTTCATTTAATCGATGCATGAGTAAAGAAATCTGGTCAACTGGAATGTTAATTTTACATATGGTGGAATAATATAAAATTAGCAGAAAATAAGATACTCAGCAGTGTTTTTAAAGTACTCAATCGCGTGTAGCTTATTACAGCGTCTTCACACAGCAGCACAAGCCGATGGAGTTAATAATCGAAATATTACTGTACATGGGCATTTTAATGACTGACCAACGAGTCTGAACTATTTGAAATGTGATTAAAACCACTTTGGAATGTGTAGATAAATTCAAGCATGTAAAAAGTGCTCATATGGGGAAGTTGCATCTGATTTCTCAGGTATTTCCAATATGGAGAACTTGTTTTGAGCTCATTCGAAATTTCGAACAACTGTTAAGAATCTGTTTGCCAATTCAAATATCAACTGGTATACTTCTAGAAACATATAACAAAATGAAAATTGAGGGCAATGGGAAGGTCTGGTTGTACGCGAATATCCGAAATATTAAATTAATTTAATTCGAACTACTTAAATACGTATTTCCAAGAGGTTTAGTTTAAGGGGTATTCCTACCCGCCATATTGGATTTATAGATTTCTAGCTAAAGCTTCTATTTTAGAAGGGGTATTGAAATTTCCCGCCCGACATATCCTAAATAACAGCTTCCCAGACTTTATGTAAATGCTACAGCTTGGCTACGATTATTAATTTTTAGCTTTTAATTGTAGAGGCGAAAGGCGAGATAGTTTTTTTGCGAACGAATACAAAGGTGGCGATATCAACAGTAATCAAGCAATACTGACCTTAGACAATGCACAACGCAATGATCTGTGCTCTGTCGTTACAAAAACACGAAATGAAACCGTATTTCCAGGGCATGGCAAAAATTCCATCAATCCATCATGGCAGGTGGGAATCTGCCTTAATGACTATAGGTTGTTCACGGTTAAATGATCACTTTTGAGTCTGTAGTTACTTTTCTCTTTTCAGTTTTTTTTTTAATCATCTGACCACCTCTTTCCAATAAATATTGCCATGTAAGAAATAAACACAATGTGCATATTCCACCGCAAGGTTAAAATAAACTATATACTTATTTGCTATGATTACAAATAAAATGTCTTTGAAAAGTGCTCACTTTACCGTGAATAGATTGTAGATATTTGGGTGATGAAAAACATCACACACGGCAATAGTTGATAAAATAAATTTACACATTAAATAAAAAATTACTGATTTTGAATAATAATTTATAAATCCCTCAACATAAGCACATAAGCGAAAATTTTAGTTAGAAAAATTTGTAAAACTATGTTAATTAGAATTTTATAATAGCAACATTAAAACATCTCTTTAACTTAAAACGAAATTATAATTTTTTAAGTGAAAAGTACTTTGTTATGAAATGCATAGAGGCACGTTGGCACATTTAATGATATTGTGGTTTAGATATCTAAATTTGAGTAACGTGAGTAATTTTTAAATAGAAAACTGAATCAACTATTGCATTCAACTATCTTGCTAGTAAATGTAGATAACCTTGTGTTCAACATAACTGCGTGCAATGAGGGAGGGGGAGGGGTGGGGGCGCAGGTAGAGGCGGTGCAGTGTGTTGCGCGCTTGTTGACCCGACGAGAGCGGCGGACTGCGCTCGCAACGTCTTCATATGAATAGGAAGCCCCGGCCGGGAAAGTGTTGTGAGAAGAGCACCTGCCTTCACGCCGCGACTGCTAGACAACAGCGCCGCTCGTGCTACTCGCCAGCCACCGGCTGATGGATGCCGCAGCTCCGCTCCGCGCTACAGAATGTCCCAGCCTTCTTGCTCTCCCTGGGACCGAACCCAGGTGCTAACCAAGCACACGATGCACTGGACCGGAAGATCATGGGAGGCTCTTGGGCTTGATTTACAACAACCCGACAGTCCGACAAAACAACCCCGACACCGACGAACATTTTTCATCAGCCAATCAGGAGTAAGGTCACCGCGACAAAATCGCGGGCCCGACAGCCCGACAAAAGTAGATCCTATTTATACTTTCGTCGGGCGTCGGACAGGTCGGCCTCGCTTGGCAGTAGAAAAAAAAAACATGAACATAACATTTAAAAAAAATATCGTGCGAATTTCAATACTGTGGTTTATTTCACAATAAATATACGTTATTTACTTGCACATCGTGGTCATCTTGTAACAGAAAGCTAATGAATTGACGGAAATAAATATTCGTGGAAAAATAACTGCTCCAAAATCCAAAAAAAAAACTTCGTTTACAAAGTTATCAAATACAATTATTTGTGATTTCTTCACACTCTGTAGAGCAAGTTACTGACCATTTGCCGAAAGCCACGCAACACTTGTCGGGAAGGAAACTGTTGGCGTATCGCAAACATTGAACTAATTTTGGTGGTGAAAATGGTTGGGCTGTAAGGTCGGGCCTGACTGTCGGGACGACCTCGCCGTGGCATTATGAATCCAGCATTACAGCTGCTGGTCACTGAACATTCATTATTTTATATTTGTTCCAAAAACCGTTCAGCTCGTAGACATTACTGACAAGTAGCTTCTACTCACGTTGAAAATAGACTGTGTCGCATAGTTTTTGTAAAATTACTTAAACTCACAATTTTAGGGCAAGGCCATACTGGATGCGACGACACGCGAGACAGAGGGAGAAGAGACTTGTCTGCGACAACCTTGCCAGACCAAACTGACTCAGTTTCTCACGACTCACGTGACAAATATGTCAATAAAATTGTCTATATTAATAGAATCTTCTGCATTGATTAATTACGTTCGAGTTAAGAAAATACGGTCGTGCATTAGTGATATTAATAGGAAGCGAGATAGACTTGGCGAATTTCACCATAATATATGCACAGCTCAGAGATAAAGAAAATTAATTTGTGGAGCATTTTAGAGTAGACTAGAACACTGTTGACTGTATATGTGAAGCAGTTACTCCATTATTACCAAGAAAGAAACAAATTGGAGGAAACCGAGTGGAGCAGTAGAAATGCCGTCAGTTACACTCAGGTATTGGCTGTTCACGGTAAAATGAGCACTTTTGAAAGCCCTGCTTAAGATCTATTTGTACACACATTGTGTATTCCTCCGCCTTAGGTAAAATTAACATTGCAATTGGCCTCATCACTCTTAGCATTATACATGACTTTATAGACAGTATCGTATCACTGTCGGTTTCGTGTCATAAGTGCCTTGATGCATACCATAATGCGATGACGATTACGATGATGAATCCAACACCCACAAACTTGAAAATGGGGCAGATTGAGGCATTGTTGCTGGTTTAATTGGCTATGGAGGCGGTACTGCTGAAATAAATGAATCTTCGGATGTGGTAGTAGATGTAGGTGGTCCAAAAATTGCATTATATAGAATTCTCTGAAACTGCAACTTTACTTCCATCTTATTTTGTGGATGCAGCTATAGGAAGGGTTGATAACAGGCTCGTAAGGAATCGATAGTCTTCGGATATCTCCGTATCATTCTTTAGAAACCTTCTTGCATTCTATTTCCTCAATTGTTTGTAGAAATTCAGATTGTGATGTGGCTCCACTTCTGCAAATTTTACGTTTCTTGGATACTACTGATGATGCTTACTTTTCATTACTAGTACCTTTCAAAATGCAATTTATTGTTTTTTTCTCCAGTAATATAGGAATAGCCAATACTATCATCGTTTACAGTTTCTAAAGAAGCTTCAGCAGCATCTGTGGGGTCTAAGTTTCCTGATGTGTGTCGCGGAGTGGATATATTTGTTAGAAATAACACATGAGTTTGAAGAAAACCCATTTGCTTGCAACATCTGCATCAGCTCCATCACCAGATCTTGTCTTTGGCCGATTCCTTCACTCACGATTAAATGAACCCTTCAGATTTATCCAGCGTTCTGTGACGTCAGCAACTGAAACATAATAATAGCGTAAGTTATATGTACTCATATATATGTTTTCGGCATACATTTTATACAGAAGTAATATTTTATGCAAAACTACTTAAATCTTAGTCGCGATTATGTGCAAAATCTAATTATTGTGCTTGTACAGTCTGATCGACTGAATACACAATTAAGTGCCAGGACTTACAATTTGTTTAATTTGAGAAAGTTGGTATAGGAAACAATGTACGTAAACCATATTCCCCGTAGCCTACGGTGCGCTACAACCTGCTATTTTTTTTATAGATATCTTGCCACAGGAACTCCAATCTGCTCCATTTCGATATCATTCCGAATGGGAAAATTTACTGCTGCACGGATAGTACCCCTCACATGTAAGGCTATGTGGACGTATTTAGTTGCCCAACACATGCCGTATTCAAGTAAAGAACGAATGGAGTGCATCATCAAAGTTTTCTTCAACAGATGGAATTTCTCCAATGATTTTGGGGCTATTGATGGAAAGCATATTCGTCTTGTATGTCCAAAAATCTCTGGGAGAATGTTCTTTAATTACAAACAATATTTTTTTTATCGTCCTGCTAGCGATTGTAGACCAACAATATCGATTCCCTGCTATCGAGGTTGATAGTTATCGGAAAAGCACTGACAGTGGTATTATTTTGCAGCCACAGCTTAACCAAGCATTACAGAGGGGGGATATTATTCCTCCGCCCAGAGCACTACCCTGATCAATTTAACATCAACTACAGTAATTGTTGAAGATGTGGCGTATCCTCTCCACAAACATCTGCTTGAACGGTATTCTAAACGACAACTTGACAACGAACGCACCGTTTTTAACTATCGCAATTCGAGGGCACGAAAAGTAGTCGAGTGCGCTTGGGGAGAATCTCTCAGAAATGGAGATTATTACTCAAAGGTATTGAAGCGCTACCAGCAAATGCAAAACTATATGTAAAAGCAATTTGTTTGTAGCATAATATTTTTGTTGATAAAAAACAAGAGCCAGAATTAATGGCTATATGTCATCTAGCAACGCTAGTTGGACAAGGAATACATATACATCACTGAGGAACAATGCAGTTAGTGCAAACAAACAGGAATACCTTTACCAGGTTCTTCAAGGCCCCTGAAGGAGCTATTTCACATCAATTGAGGATTATAAAGAGGGCATGAAAAAGAACAATTTGAATAACTTGAGGTACAATGTTGCAAACTTTGTTGTAAGTTGTAGTTTTTCCTTTCAAAATTATGTACTGCTGATGAACAGATAAATGTCAATGGTCTAGCATAGTTTGTTAGCATTATGGTCTTTAAAATATTTTGTAGTGCGTGTATAGAGAATATTTATTATACATATATCATTTTGAGGATCTAGTCAACAGAATATTATTTTCAAACGCGTAATTACATTTTGCGATTCAAGCTGTATGTTCAACTAGACAACAAGGTTTTTTACTTTTCCACTCGGTGCAACAACTGAATTGCCTATCTTAACACTATACAGGTTGGCATAATCGAACGATTTGAGTGGTCGCGTGGTACCTAATAAAATAGCTTGTGATTTACTAGGATTTATTTTCAAGCAATTTGTAATGCACCATGTAAGTATACACGAAACGTCCTGATTTAAGTATTCAACTGTCACATTCATACTGGCCACTTCTGAGGAGATATATATTTATGTCATCTGCATAAAGATAGTACTTGCAATGGGAAAGTGATGTGACGACGTCATAATAATGGCGCTAATACCGAGCCCTGAGGGACCCCATTATAACAGCGGAATATTCAGATGTTTCCTTCGTCCTCAACCACAACATGCTGATGTATTCCGCCGAGGTAGGATTCCATCCAGCGCACAGAGCTAGGAGAAAAATTAAAATATTTAAGTAATTTCGCTAAAAGTACGTTGTAATGTACTGCGTTAAAAGCCTTTGAAAAGTCTAACAGTGTAAGGAGTGTGACCTGGCGTTGGTTCATAGCCATATTATTTCTACGTCACTTAAACATTAAAATCGTGATTTTGACATGCCATTAGGTACGCAAAATTACGTGGTCATTTATTTTTCCAAGAGAAGAAACGTTACTTTTAAGTAAAATTTGCAAGTTATAAGCAATTTGTACACGTACAAAGCAATGAATTATTTGGTGACCAATGCCCAAAAGGCTGGGTCTTTTTTACAATGTTACATTTTCTATTTATGTAGCATACATTTATTTTGGATTAAATAACTGAATATCTATTTTCATAGGAAGTTTACATTTTACAATTGCTTTCAAATATTGTAGTCAAATTTTATCAAAGCATTACTAGGTAACTGTGAAACGGCAAAAATCTATTAATAATTTAAAAATGATGCCGCACTAATTACGCCATAACTACTTGACAGCAATTCAGAACTTATGTTTGTTCCACAGCGTATTATACTGTATATTGCCAGAGCGATATAGTTGTAGTTTCCAAAAAAGTATTCCTAAACAAATGAAATATGCTGCACCAGTAATACAATTCATCCATTCACGGTTACTTCTAACTTTTCTGAAGCCATGCTTATCTAAGTCAACAAAATTACACAAGGGGACAGTGCACCGAATTCGCGCACATCCAGTTGCATGGGCTGTTCACGATATAGTGAGTACTTTTGAGGACCTGGTTCCTTTTTTTTTTCAGCCATGTTTTACCCTTTAACCACATAAAAAAAGATATTCCTATATAAGTAATAAACATAGTGTGTATATTTCACTGCACTCGGAAGTTAACGTCTAAGGCTAAAATAAAATATATTTATTGACTATTATTCCAAACGAGAGGGCTTTCAAAAGTGCTCACTTTACCATGAATAGCCTATAATAATTTGCATGAGAACTATTTCTTACTAGGCACTACCAACACATATGTTTTCTCACTTTCTGTATTCATATTTAAAATTAATTAAATGTTATAATTTATAAATAAAATATAGGTAAAACGTCAATGTAACGAAAAATAACATACTTTTATGTTAACAGAAGTATAATGCTTGAAATGCTTCTCATATTAGAGAAATAACTATACACGTGATACATGGGGTGATTTTATAGAGGTTTGATTGAAAAGGTGGAAGAAACCGCGAATTTACTATACTGCGTGTGAAGTCGAGCCATTACAGCCAGGTCTTCGAGAGCCAATGGGGTGAAACCTAGTCTCCTAAAGGCTGTTCACGATAAAGTGAGCACTTTTGAAATCAACCTTAGCAAAAAGTCACTGCCTCTGTATGCATTTATCTTTAACGAGCGCACTGAGTGACATGTGCCCAGTAAAGATGGTAACGTTGAAGGGAAAGTAGTTCCATATCTTAACGTCGAATAAAAAGTGTAAGGTAGCCATTTCTGATAACTTAAATTATTTCTTCCCCTTTCTGTTTTTTAATGCACCGAAGGGTAAAAATGAGCAGATTTGTAAAAGTATTTACTTTATTAATAATTCCAGTGTTTCACTTGACCGACGCATGAATAAAGTGATGAGGTCCATGACAATGTTAATCTCACATAAGGCGGAATAATACACAACGTGCAATAGTTTTTATCAACCGAGCCATCTGTTTTTTTTTTTTTTGGTTTCATAAACAAATATACAATTGTTATCAGATGAATTTCTAAAAAAAAAAAAGTGATTTTATTATTTTTTGTTTAGCATATTCATAATGTTTACTTTTTCAACGCAAACATTTTTATTTCCAGGAATTTATTTCCCGCGAATAAAGAATAATCTGTCAATTAATTTTCTAATACTGTCCATCCAAATATATTGTCAGCAAATTATTACATTTTTTAATACCTTCTCCAGATCTAGGAGAATATGTAAAAATTTTTTTCTTTCTGGTGTATTTGGTGCTGATCTTGATGCTCTTATATAATTATTATAAATTGGCTTAATTATATATGCATATTTCCAACTTATATTCGAGTTTATTAGCTTTTTATAATTATATTCTTGGAATACAGCATTGGTTTATAAAACAATTTCTGTGAAATTTTCAAAGTCATTGTCGGTGAATTCACCTTCAAGATCCGATTATGTTCTTTTTGTTAGCAAATTAGTAAGGCCTGTTGTTAATTCATATTTTTTATCTTTGACAAATAAAAAATCGCCATCAATTTTTAATTATGTATCTCCAATTTTAAAACCTTTCCCATCTCGTCGTAAACCAAATTTATCATTAATGACATTAATATTTTTAGAAATATATTTACCGAGATTTACAGCAGAAATACCTGCTACAGGTGGTAAATTTTTTATAGGTACAATGCCCATTCGCTCTTCTACATTAGGTAATTTTTGGAATCATTCTCTTTCAAAAGAATTTTCTTCTGGCGTTGGTGAATAATCAAAATTTTTTGCAGCAACAGATACTAGTGTTGCTATTCAATTCTTGTCTTCTTCACTTACTTGTTCAACTTTTTTGCCAATATTTTGTCATTCACAAATTAATGGTAGATCTTTTTTCTTGTTTTTTTTTTATTTTTTATTTTTTAATATTTTCTTCGTGGTTCTTTTTATAATTTCTATACTTCTTGATGAACAATTTCACTCGAGAAACATCCTGTGAATCCTTCATTTATAGAGAAAAAAAACTTATAAATGAGTTATAAAAGCTTTCAGAGTTTTGAGAGACAAACTTTCCCCCAACTGATAAAACGAGGGGGAATTTGAATATTTACAATAATAGAATCGAGTTTGATATTCCCATAGGATATGTGGCTTTTCTTTTCCAAACGATGCTTATTCTTTGGAAGTGTATCGCCTACTAAAAAAGAAATAAAACTAAAGGTCAGGCAAAATACGAAAAATTAGATGGTATTGATGTTTGTTCTAATTTTTTTTTCCATTTCAGTTTTACAGAGTAGAAATTCCAAAACATGGACCTTACTGAGGCTGTTGATAATCCAGGAACAACTTCTACAATTATGAATGTTTTACTTTGATCACCAGGTGAACAAAATTATTTAGTCTCTCGTGGTGTTGACAGTAAATTTCGAGTAAAATTAGTTCGTCGTGATAGAATAAATGATATAATGTAACTATTAAGATATTTGTTTGGCTTTATTCGCGATAATAATGAAGTTTACTGGAAAGGTGGTTATAAAATGACTTTTTTTTTTTTTTTTTTTTAAATTCATCTGATAACAATTGTATATTTGTTTATGAAACAAAAAAAAAACAGATGGCTCGGTTGATAACAGTTATGCTGATCCAGGTAAAATAGTTATTGAAAAATTAGACATTTTGTGGCCTATTATTATACGAAGCTAAAACATCAACTGAAAAATTGCAAAAGAAATCCCTGCTGGGACAACTGTTTTTAACTTTGATATAAATGATCAGCTTAATAATTTGCAAATTGATATACCTGATTTTGTAATTGTGGATTTCCAAAATAGTAGAAAAATCGCGCTGAGCAATATAGAATGCTTGATCATTGTAACGTGAGAAATATTTTTGTTAAAAATGGTAGAAATGAAAATTTCCAATAGAAAATTTGAATTTAGATATTGGAAATGATCTTTGTCTTAAACTGTTTCTGGCATTTAATGATTTTTTAAATCCTAGAATTAAATTAGATTCTATATACAGAAATAATGGACGTTTATTATAAGCCATCTACAAACTATTATGGCTATATCAATTATTATTCATTTTGTGGAAGAAGACCATTACATGTTATTAACTGCCTCTATAGAAAACCACCAGTAGTTAAAGATAAAACAAATATAAAAATTTGTTTAGATTTTAACAAAGTTGCTGAGGCTAATACAACTTCTAATGTTGATTTAATTAGCCAACGAAAATTAACTTACTATTGTTAGAAAGAAAATATCACTGAAGATATATAAATTTTTAATTTTATTGAATGGATAATGTAAACGGTTTTAAAGAAACAAGAAATTGTTTCGATTTTTTAATAGTTTTTTAGATATTTGGCTGAGTTGTTTTATCGAATAAAAAATAATTTTTTTAAATCTAAGAGATTTTTTTTCTCTCTCTTGTCTTTATATGTATCCATTTTTTTTAAAATAAAATCAGTAGAAGATTATTGCAGATATTGGCGCAACTCAATGATTTGACTAAAATTCACGCAAATTTCTCACTTTCAAGCAACAATTTCTCAATATCTTCTGAGAACATTTTTTATCTCTTCAATCTCACCCCCAAAATTAAGATAATTTGACCCAAATCTGCGTTCTCAATCAAGCGCACTTTTTTTAAAAACATTCTTTGTTCACTCTTTGATCAGTGGTCTATTTTCATTGTAAACGAGGCAAAAGTTAGGTCATAAAGCAAAAATTAACTTAAAATTTGAAAAATATATCACAAGAAAAGTATGAAAATTCTTGAAATTTAATCAAAAATATGAAGGGTTAGCTCGAAAATTGGTCTTTAATGAACCACACACAAAGAGTGAACACAAGTTGAAAACTGATTTTGATTGTGGGTTGCGCTTTGAAAAATTTGACGGAGAATTAGAAATTTGTTTGAATTTAGCGTGAAATTGGTTGATTTAATTAGTTATATTATTGAGTTACGCCAAGATCTGCTATAGATTTCTACTAGCAGGGATTTTAAAAGTGCTCATTTTACTGTGAATAGCCTATACGTCTGGAGTTCGCGGTATAAGGTATATATAGAGACCGGAAAAATTCTCGAGTTCAACGACTTGCAGGTTAGACTGCAGTCTTCTGTACAATAATTCAGATAAAATTACTCATTGGATGCCTGCTATAACAGCGGAAGGCCATAGCTAGGCTTGTGTATTGTCGCGTGTTTCTTATTGGTTCAGGGTTCTTCAATAGGTGTTATTTAACACGGGGACCAATTTCGATAGTGACATGATCAAATGTTATCTGATTATGGATTGACCCAATGTGACTTTAGGTATATTGCGTGTCATGGTTAGGTAACTAGGTAGAATAAGATTCCGTCTTCTGCCCATGTCTTCAACATGTGCGAACTAATTGCCAGCCAAACTGTCAAGATCGCACTATGAAACAACGACGTGAACTTTGGTTTAAGTCTGGTTTTCCAAAATATCTGCGAAAAAACTTGGTGTATCTGGGATTTATTCTGATTGGACTACAATTTGGTTAAGGGAAGTGCGGTAACGCATTGTTACGTAACCATTTTGTTACCCAAAACTCCAAAGTGACAAAGAAAATTGAGTGTTTGATCTGACCAGTTGGTTACTGTGAAGAAAACATGCGCTCTTTACAATCCATGTTTCTATACGAATTTATAGTGAGTAGCGTGCCTATTTCACGTTCGAGAGCTAGTGGATTCGACCCCGGGCGACTGAACTGAAAGGTGGTTTTTTCCTGGTGGCTTTCCTGACCGATTCCAGGCTGCCACTGCTGCGGTTTCTTATGATGAACAATTTACAATCCTTTACATAAGATTCCTGATGAGCCTCCTTGCGAAATAGAGATTCATCACTGGGAGGAGAGCGTTTACGGTGATTTGAGGACAGAATTTATTCTTGGGAGTAACACACTTGTACGAATTACTTCTGGCGAGAGTGAGTGAACTCCTTGGAATCAGACAATGTCAGGCCTGTTGCAGTGTTTCAACGTCTTGCCAACACTCGAGACGAAGCTGGACTGTCCGTCACTGCCATGCGGATGAGGTGTCATTCATCCGGTGGTGCCATCCCCCATTTTGTGATCCAATTCCGTTTTTTTTTTTTACTCTACATATTCTATTTAGTCCAGTGCTTTCGTACTTGCGTCGCTGTCGTATAATTACGCCTTGCATGAGCAATAGTTTCGCGGTATGAAAATCCTCCTCCACGCAACCCCGAACATTCAGCCCGTTTCAAAATCCGTAAAGTGTTTGAAATGTTCCCTTTCACGTCGAAGAGGCATACTGGAACGAGTCGGAACATTTGCTGCTCACTGAAATTGGACAACAATACTTGACTGTATCCTCAATGCTTATAAGTCTTTACACGTGTCGGATCACAAGGCGCTATTTCGTGTAGCCATGCACAGTCATTCTTAATTTATATTCATTCGTATACCATACCCTGTTTCCCATTTACCGTGAGTATCAATTCATTTTTATTTTTACTTAATGGTTTTCATCAGACAATGATGCCATTAAATCATTTAATGCCAGAACATATAGTATGTTTAATGTTTTTAAAAATTGAACGAGCTGGTTGTTGGTTACCTGTTGGAAAACCTACTGTCGTCATTTGGTATGTATACTTTTGTTGGTCTAGCACCATACGACTACCACAATGCCATTGATACAAAAAATAATTTAAAATTTAAAAATATTAATTTCGCAGAATATTACGTCTCTCCTAAAGTAATTTTCCGTTCACAACTCTTTTGTTGTATTTGTGTTGAGACAATGTTTTGAACATAACAGTCAGTGATAAGTATTTTTTGTTATGTTCAGTCAACATTGTCTTACACACTGATGGCAACATAGGATATTATTAATATGTTTTATATAAAAACATGTCTATAATGCCTTCTTTTGGCTCGAATGTCCATGTTTTGTTTCAGAAAGGCGATTATTTAAAAATAAACAGTATGTAGTTCTTGTGTTTGTTTGATACGAAGCGTGCTTGGACTCAACGAAAGGCTTAAAAAGAAATGTGCTCCATACTGTAAAGCGTGCAAGGCATAACCTTAATTTGCATTGGACAATAGTTAGATATAGTTTTAGAGCGGTGAAATATGACCTATTAATAATGATAGTTAATGTACTACAGTATAGTGAACTGAAATTATATAGAATGTTTCATAAGACTTGAATGCTAGCGTCCAGTCAAAGTGGTGCAGTGGATAGCATGCTGGACTAGAAATTTAAAGTGTATGGGTTCACGGCCACTTTCCGCCTAGTAGATTTTCTAAATACGTGTTGTAAAGTAAAAGGGAAGAGATGATCTTAATTAATAAGCAAGAAATTTTAATTTTAAAATATAGGTTAAAATATATTTAAAACATTTCTAACGTCTTGGCAGAACGTTGCTTATTGGTTGGCATTGTATATGTATTAACATGTCTTCCAACATACTACCAAATTTGTTCAATGCCAGTAAACATTTGGTTGATACATCGCTGGACATTGGCAGATGTCCAACTAATGACACAATGTTGGGCCAAAGTATGCCTGAGTAACATTTTGATGTTTAGCCAACGTTATGTTTCCAACGTTGGACCAATCTTGGAAAAATAAAAAATTGCTGCCAACCAACAAAAAAATTGCTGCTGAGGAATCGACTAGAAATACGGAAAGGCGTTTCTAGACCTGTCTGCTAGTTGCCCATACTGGCTCACCAAAATGAGTTAAATTCTTAACGAGTTAAATGCAAATTTAAAAAAACAAGCAGGCCTAAGTTCATTCTTCACCATTCACATTATCACGCAATTATTTTGAGAATGCTCTAAAGCAGATGGTTTCCGAACTCTGCCAGTCTAAATGGAGCGTAATGTAAGATATTTGCTTAACCGACCGGGTGGCAAAGGGTAAGAAGCCATGTTGTACGATGTAAAGAATTCTAGGCCGGTAGGGCTTAACGTCTCGTCGACAAAGAGGTCATTAGAGATGGAGCAAGTTGCTCAGAGAAGTAGGAACAGGGAAGGAATCAGCCACGGCATATATGAAGAAACTAGTATAGCTTTCACCTGGACTGATTTCGGGACATAATGGAAAGCTGACGTTATGTTGATCGGGCAGAGAATCTAACTCAGGTCTTCCCGAACGCGATTCTAAATGTTGAGAAGTGCGCTACTTAGCTCGATATATAAGGAGTGGTACCAATGTTCGCCTGGAGTGGCAATGTGAAATTACTCGGGGAAATCTCACTCTCAAATCAGCTAGGCCAGATCGAATATGCAATGGATGAGGAGAACGTCAGAAAACCAAAAGTATGTGCATGTGTGAGGGACACGGCTATGTTTTTTGGGTAACTTTGGGACATGTGAATACAATGAAAGTAACGATATGGGTAGATTGGTTTTTATTGCTTATATCGACAGATTTCGGTTGACACCAAAATCAGCGGGCTTCCGCATCGGAGGCGCGACATATACGGCCAGGAAATTGTCGTCCACGCCCGACTACTCGCCTGCCACGTAGGCGATCCGGGTTCGATTCCCGGTGGGGTCGCTCCAGGATTTTCGCACGTGGGGATCGTGCCAGACGATGCAACTGGCCAATTGGGTTTTCTCGGGTACCTCCCGTTTCCCCCGCCATTTCATTCCGGGGCAGCTCCACACTCAGAGCACTTCGCCCTCATCGGTTCTCAAGACTTCGATGGTAAAAGCCACCCATACCTCTCTCCATACACATCACACACACACTCTCTCTTTCTCTCCCTCCCCCTTCCAAACTTCTGCCAGTCACCGCAGGCTTGTACCCACGCCTCGGGCATCTGCAGCTCCAACTCGAGTTGATTTAAGAGATCTAGGCGTCTCTTTACAACGAGGTCTTGAGAGCCGATGAGGTTGAAATAAGGTGAGAATTGAGCAGCACCTGAATGCAAGGGCAGAAGAACGGGAGATCCCCAAGACAACCCGTCGACCAGCGGCATCGTCCAGCACGATTCACATTTACAAAAATCAGGAGTCACCCGGCCGGGGATTTAACCCGGTTGGCTCAGGTGGGAGGTGAGCAGTCTAACCGCTCAGCCACCGTGGCTCCTCCAACTCAAGGTCATGCTCGCATTGTAGTCGTACACACGATCGAAAGAATCACAGTGTTGGACTGGATCACTCTAGAAACGTCACATCGTCGCCTATATGTCAGTCTGATTTTAAAAACCTGTTCACGTCAAATTAACGTAAAATAAATCGCCACCAACAAAAAGTGGCATTAAGCACTATCGACGGTTCTTCCGGGTAAGGTGGCTGCGCCGGGGTTCTGTACAGCGCGAAGGTCTTGGTCGTGAGATAACAAGTGCGAATTTTTTTAAGGACTTCTGCTTGAAACCACTGCAACAGAAGAAGACACGTGAGAGCATGTCCGCTTGTCAGCCGTGAAGTTTCCAACGTGATGGTGATGAACTATCGTCAAGTTAGATCCTACGGTCCAGTACACACTCTAGGCTCAGAATACGTAGTTTTCATTTAGGTTATTCGGTACGTAATATTTGTGGTTCAAGTGATCGGTGGATGCTGCTATCATTGGGATCCGACTTCCTGTTGCATTCGGCCCCACGAAATATGTACAATCGCTGAAACGACGGGTATTTTGCACAGATTCAGAAATCCGTTTGAGCACGTCACTTTGACGTAACTTAAATAACTGGGCGTTCAAATAGATAGAAATACAATGTTTAGCTTGATGCTGATTTGTAATGAGTGACGGCACTGCTCAGTTGTCGATTAGTAACGCAGTGCTAGGTTCCATTAATTATTAGATTAACATATTCATACCCAGTTTACATAAATGTGTACATTACGCACGTGTAAACGCTGTTCACAATAAAGTGAGCACTTTAGAAATGAACATTAGAAGAAAATCACTACCCATGCATGCATTTATTTTAATGGGTGCGCTGAGTGACATTCGTCCAGTAAAGTTGGTAACGATGGATGAAAAGTAGTTCCACATCTTAACGTCGAATAAAAAGTGTTAGGTAACCATTCGTGACAGCTTAAAACTATTTCTTTCTCTTTCTGTTTTTTAAATACACGGAAGTGTAAAAATGAATAGATTGGTAAAGTATTTACTTTCTTAATAATTTCGCAGTTTCATTTGACCGACGGATGAATAAAGTAATGAGGCCCATATAAATATAATTTTACAAAAGGCGGAGGAATATACAATGTGTGTACAAATAGATCCTAAGCAAGGCTTTCGAAAATGCTCATTTTTACCGTAGACAGCCTATAGGCAATTTTGGCCTGTACTGCAAGCTGCGAAGATCAATGACCAATGGTCTTGCTTGTGGTAAATGATTCGCAAACCGTCTTACTGCTCTAGGTCAAAATTGGTTCATATAGATATATCCGAACGTATAGCGTACATCTCATTGGCTTTGTTGTGTTGACTTAAATACAGCACGCATCATAACATCTATTTGTTTGCAACACCTGAAACCATAAATTTAAGTGGGTCTGAAAGGGTTAAATACTTCGAGTCAGGTAATCCCAGAGCCAAATGTCAGGACGACAAAAATTGACTTAAACGGGATTACCCAACCACCATTAAATGTCAGCTGTTGTTTTATCCCTTGCATTTTAAAACATTGTCGTCCGCTTCTCTTTCAACACCATTTTCTTCTTCTGGTACGCATTTTACGACGCCGTATGAACATACTTTCAGAAGCAGGGAGAAGCTTTTCCCAGCACTCTCTTATAGAGTTAACACATCGATTTAATCTACACAGTTCTATAATAGTGATTAATATAAAATAAACAAAAAATGAAACCCAGAGCAACGTTCACTTGTTCATCGGCTCCCGCCTTTGTTGGACGTCATTTCCTGATTGCATTACGCTACGGTATAGCTTTGTCTGAGGCCTTCGGGATGTAGCAAACCGCAAACGAAAAACAGTCGTGGTAGCAGCTGAATCCTGAAATGTAGCACACAATAAACTGAGTATTTTAACTGTCCGACCATCATTCACAAAGAAAAGAGTTTACAGTGTGGCAAGTATCAACGTCCAGAGAAAAGGCTTGTTCATATCCCAATAATCACTGTATGAAATGCCGGTGCAATCCACGTTTTTCATTCTGTCGGCATTTTATGCGTGTTGCCCATGCTACTATACATTTTTTAATTGATGCACGGACGAATTACTCTAAAACTGTGATATTGAAGACAACAACACAGCCAAATTTTATTTATTACTGCCAATCTCATATATTCCTCCGTTTCGTAAAATTTACTGAAAACGAAACTAATCGTCTCTGCTACATTTTTTACACTTGATTTAGATCTGATTCCTATCACGCATTATAAATACATCCTGTAATCAGTCTTGAACAGACTCTGCAATATTTACAACATACTAGTTGTTCAACCACACACCTTCAGATACATAAGATTCGCTTTGGACAGTAAGTTATAGCATCAGTAATTTACATTTATTTATTCAAGGTAGCAGCCGAATGTTTGTCGCTCTCGTTCATATTCACTCTGCATAAGGAACAAGTTATACAAACATCTAAATTAATATGCTGGCCATCAAGATGTTCTGCCTCACGCAACCAAGCTACACGCGCAAAATTTACGTATTACAACTGCCGGTCCCCGCAGTGGCGGAGCGGCTAGAGTGCTCGCCTCTCACCATGGTGAACTGGGTTCGATTCCCGGCGAAATCGTCCCCGGTTTTCCGCTCGTGGGGATTATTTCGGACAATGCCACTGGTCGGCGGGTTTTCTCAGGGATCTCCAGTTTCCCCCGCACTTGCATTCCGGCCCAGCTATATGCACTCATATGGCTTCATCCTAATATCGTCTCCCCCGATTTTAACAGTCACCCAAAACTCTCCACTACAATTTTCAGCACTGTCGGCCTGAAATATTTCAAGTGTAATGTCACAAACCAGTCTGTACAGATCATAATATCTCGAAATAGACCTAGCCTGCTTAGAGAATAAGCACGCAAGTACACATTGAACGACAATTATTTGTCAAATAGCGATAATATTAACGTTTGTGGTTTCTTCGCAGGTGTGTGTATATATATATATATATATATATATATATATATATATATATATATATATATATATATATATATGCCCACTAAGGATGAAGAAGATGGGATATTCTTATTTGAAATGGCCCCGTGCGAAGAGATAAAGTTCTCAGATTTCAATCATATTGGGAGATTGGCATGAATCAATACTATTAGTCCTGGAGTCGTACTAAGGTGTGGTGTGTTGGGTAAGGAGAGCGATATTGTCAGCACGACGACTGGCACTCGATGAGGTGTGCCTGTGTTGAGTGTTGAGTTTATGTGTTGAGTTTTTTGTGCAAGTGTGTCATAAATGTTTTTTTGTGTTTGGAGGGGGATATTGCTCGTAGACTGTGTTGGGAGATAGGCGACTTTGAAAGATAGTATTATTCCGAATGAATAACAACGGTGACGCATAACACGAGAGAAATAGTGAGTCTTTAAACGAATATAATCGAAATATATTTCAAACGAGTTCTACCTATCATGTCCAAACCACATAGCAGGTAAGCCTACATAGATGAAATGGCGTCACGGTTCCTTTGACGTGGGGGTACACGTTCCCTGATTGTCTGCACGAAGCTCTGGGAATGAACCTTGTGGCTGACTGGCTACTGCACACTGCGGTAATTTCCCCGTTGGTTGGGCTGCAGGCTTGTAAGTCGCTACAAGGAGTTGACCGGCGGGTGTCTAGTGACGCAATTTGGCTGGAGCTCGCACTATAAGCGACGGCACCACTACTGCATTCTTATAGGGTATTCACGGGGTAAAGTAAGCACTTTTGAAAGCCCTCTCATTTCGAATAATGCTCAATAAATATCTTTTATTTTAGCCTTAGACGTTAACTTACGAATGTGATGGAATATACACACTGTTTATTACTTAAAAGAGTGAAGAGAGAAGAAATTTGGGCGGCTCTTAACAGCGAGATCTTGAGAGCCGATGAGGGTGATTGAAGTGAATATCGAGCGGCGCCAGAATGAAGGGGTGGGGGAATCGTGAGATCTCCGAGAAAACTCGCCGACCAACGGCATCGTACGGCACGATCCCCACTTGCAAAAATTTGGTGACGCAGCCGGCGATTGAACCTGGTTCGCCTTGGTGGGAGACGAGCGTGCTAATCGCTCAGTCACCGTGGCCTCTTATTACTTAAAAGATAATATTTATTTTAAAACGTTGTTAAAAGATAAAAAATAGCTAAAAGAAAAAAGTAACTAGGCCTCAAAAGCGCTCACCTCACCGTGAACAGCTAATAGTTATAGTCTATTCGCGGGTTATCGCACTTTTTGAATTACACCTTTGGAAAAACACACCATGCATGAAATATTCGACCTTTTACTAAATATGCCAATTATGACAAGCTTTTTATACTTGTGTTAACATAAAAGAACTTTATTTTTGGTTAAATTGATCTTTTAAATATATTTTATGTATTAATTACGATATTCAATTTGTAACTTATATGAATAAACACAGGGAGAAAATGTGTGTGTTGGTAACGCTTAGTAAGTAATAGTTCTTACGCAATTAATTATTACACTGAGTGCGCACAAGTGCGTTGCGTTGGCTACCTGTGTGATTTAATAAGCTTTGTTTGCACGAGGCGGATGAATATCCTGCAAGTAGAACTTTTGAAGACTTCAGAAATGTCGGAAGTAACCGTGAATGGAGTATATTCTGTGTTCTAACCTAGCATGGTTTGTTGTTGCGGTGCCGTGTCTTTCTCGCGTTCGGGAAGTCGTGGTTCGAAGCCAGCTCGCTACACCGGAGATGTGTTCCCATCAAAGCTTTCCCATCGCCATTCCACATAAGCGCCTGTGTACTTGAACAAAGCGTACCTCTCCAATCCCAGAACCACTAGGTCAAAATACTGGTTTACAAGTACGCGTAACACGGAAAAAAAGTTTTTACCAAACAAAACTCAGTATGCAACGTAAACAGATTTTCACTATTTCAACCCTTACTCTGATTCATTTAGATATTACAAAGTCAAATGAGTACTTCTGAAAGTCTTTCTTAGGTTCTAATTTTCTGCACAATTTGTATCCCTCCAATAATGCAAAATTAACGTTGTCCACCCAATGACAATATTCACGTGTCTATGAAGTAAAGTTGTTAGATAAAATTAATGCATTGCTGATAAGCCAGTGCTTACTTTTATGCAGACGTATATTAAATGAATAAAGCAAAATAAATCGTTTTAATTATGACAAACTCTAACTTTACAACTTTACCACGAAGTTTGTGATGAAACGTTTTTTCATTTATCAATGCTATAATTCTAGAAGCAGCGAAGATTGTTTTTCATTAGTTCATTCCAAAATAATAGATTTTTATTTATGCTAAACTTCATCTGACACACTACTCGTTTCGTTATTAGAACTAATTCACATTCAGGTTGTAGCTTCGTTACCTGTTCATAACGTATCGCAGTAGGTGGCTATGTTTATAAACCAGTTACCAACAAGGAAGACCACAGGGCCGTAACTGACCTTAATGTTCAACACGTATCCGTCTAATGCCTTTACGTTATCATTCACACGTCGGCAGCGTCTAACAAAAAGAACACATATAATCTATTTCAGTATTGGTGCTATATTGTGACCACACACGACATCGAACACGATTTAGCGTATTATGCAGCATGCGGGAAATAAATGAGTGTACTCTGGAACATTGACGTAGGTAGAATTTTTCTGTGGGTGTGGTGGGTGAGAAGGGTGTTAGTTCATTGATAAAACAGCTCCTATGAAATGTTTCAGCTGAAGAAACATTGTAGTTGTAAATATCTGTGTTTTTTAATTTTCTACTTATTTGTAATTTTTTTTATTCTACCACTTTATGAAATCATTTCTTATTTGACTGATAGCTTTCTACATTAATTAAATTTTTTACTATGTACTTCATATTTCCGGGGGAATGTGGAAGTTAACCCGGAACCCCCCGCTAAACCCATACCTACTTGTCTACGACTCTGCTCGGTGTTTATTATGCACTCGAAACTTCGTGTTTTGATGGAAGCTTCCAATTGACTGCACGACATGAATAGTGACGTGATCATTATGGAGAGCAGCTCGCGGTCTCGACCAGAGGGCAAGGTCACGCGTCTGTCGGGTCGTGTGCTCCATGGGTGGATGGTGGAGTGAGGATGTGGGAGGAGGAATATTTAAGGCGGGCGCGGAGAGGCAGATGGGAGGCCAGCCGGGCCGACGATCAAGCATGTGACACCTGTTGGCATCGCCGGTAAGCCATCTCCGGCCATGGCGAGCACATGACGTCCAGACACATCCTTCCTCCGGGACCCGTCAACCCCCCCCCCCCCCACCATCGTTTTATTAATCCAATTTCCTCGATACCCATCTTCCAATTTACATCCTCAATAAAGCCTTACCGGGTTCCGGCCGGGTCTGGGGTCTGCTGACTCCAACCTCTCAGCAACAGCAGCTAGGACCCCCCCTGTCTCGTGGCGGTACTTATTTCTCGACTGCCCCTCTCAACTTCCCCTTACTCTGACGTACCCAAGTGGACCGCCCTCCGTTACTGCTGACATACATCGAAACCACGAGCTGTTCGTCAGTGTTGGTCAGCTAACGGTAGGGACAGCTGTTTCTCGCGAAAATATTTGTGGTCAAGTTAGACTTCAATAGCCTACGTCCACGACCACAGCTTTCTTTGGTTATTCGCTGCGTGTCTAGGTGAGAAGACAGGTTTTCTTTTGACTGGACCAATCGTAATAACGTACTCCGATACTGAATGTCCATGATTTTCGCGGACAGACACTTGAGGCACTTGACATTTAAAGTCATCCAACCACGAGAGTGCATACGAACGAAAGTGTTTTGGAGTACAACTGTTATTGAAATCTATTCGCGAAAAACACCCATCCCTAGTTATCAGCAAACAGAGAGAAAGGTTTTGTTGAATGAAACTAAGTTTGTGTGGCGCGACCAAATTAATTGTTTGCGTAGGTGCAGTAAAATATTTGGTTCTTGAAATCAAATTATTTTGAGGTCTTTCTATGGTTGCCGCAAACTAAGATTTGTTTTGAGTAACTATATATTTGCAGTCTTTAAACAGTTTCTGTTAATGTAAAAAAAATATTCGAGATTCGAACATAGATGAGCAGCCCCGAGCGCTACACCTTAGCAACCTCCTATAACGTTATTTTTTTTTTACTTACTTTATTGACCGGTACATTCAACACGTGACAATATTTGTTGACTTATTCCTACGACGTAAACAACTAAATACACCCACACTTCACCCTGGACTTGAACCCGGAAACCCCGCGTCATAAGCAGGTCAGCTCAAGTGACTACTGATTAAATCAAAATGTTTTTAAATACATACATTTCAAATACTGGACAACGTACGCAAATAAATGTTTCAAGATTCACAGCTTCACTTTTTAGTTTGCTATTCAACTTGTTTTGTGAGGATGTTCATACCGTTATTAAGCAATAACAAACACTCTTGCTATCCTAATTGTCACAAATAACTAAAAAAAATAAAAACTCTCTAGCTGTGTTTCCTAACGAAGACAGTCAATTGAGTTGCTAAACAAATTCATTATACAGTTCATTCAGCAAAATATTTTGTCGACAGTCAAATATATTTTGGCGCAACACCTATGTTTTGTTTGTTCATTCAAGGGTGTATTTTGTTGGCTAAACAAAATTAATTTTGTTGCTTTTAAATTTTTTACACTACAAAATATTTTATTGGGGGAATAAAATATATATTTGGCCCTATACAAAAGAATATTTGGTTGATTTTTCTCTTGATATGCTTGTCTCCAATTTGGTAGTTTCGGAACACTTAGAAACGATAAGTGTTATAGTATTCGATTTTTACTTTCAATCTTCCTTTTTTTGGTACTTACTAAAAAATATATTTTATGTATCAAAACATGTTGTATACCGCAGAAATGAAGAAACGTATTTAATCGTAACGTGATTTGAAATTAAAGGTGTTCTTACGAATCTTTATCTCGGTACGTCCACAAGTTATAATTTATATCTCGTTCTTACATGATGCGTATTAGAAAAGCAAATAATTTCCCTTCAGTTATTATCCTTGCCCTTCGGTAAGGACGCTTCCATGTTAGTTAGTTTTATTATGGTTTTTTTCGAGGTGCTCCCGTTTTCACAACCTCTGCATTCCTTCTTTGCTCCGTCTCCACCAAACTCCACCCCCATCGGTGTTAACTACCCCGGCTGCTAGGTGTCATACAAATATCTCTCGCATTTCGACTTACACATTAAATCTGAACTATTAATGTACGTACAATCGCCCTGTTACTAACCTTATTTGTAACATGACTAAACAATGTTGATTCAGATGCTGCGTGTGTGTGCTGAAGGGCAAAATAAAACCTATAGGACTACTGGAGAAGTTTCGAGTTTTTCTTATCATTATGTTCATGGTTTACACGGCTGTGTTGGCGACCAATATTGCTTTAGACTAGAGAAGACATCACAGCGCCGCTTTCTCCTATATTCGCTACCGCTCGTTAGTAGTGGCCTCGTCTCACAAGCTGACTTATCGCATATTTTAAGCATGTTTATAATTTACTAACGTCTACCAGAATAAGTCAAATTTTAAACATTTAGAAGCTGAAATCAGTGTGAAATCAAAGAATCATTTAACACTAATTACGAATAACATTGGCACTATTCACCTATGGCTGTCTTTTGTATAGGACATTTGTTAATCCGACTCAACTCGGGCCGCACTTGATTCGCCAGTTGATTTTGAAAGGTTGAATTGTAACAGACTTATTATGTACGTGCTATTGACTAGCAAAAAAACAGTGTACTAAACTGTGCATTTGCCCTCTAATTCTTTATATTTCAGATCATTTCTAGTGGAAAAATATTAGGTATGATAAACTGGTATAGGCCATTCACGATAAAATGGGAACTTTCGAAAGCCCTGCTAAAGTTATACTTTCTTGTCCCTTATGTATCCTCCCGCTACATGTAAACAAACATTGCCATGTGATTGCCACATGCTAATAAACTCAATGTTTACATTTCAGGACTGCTAAATGTAACATGTATATTATATATAATACATGATATATAATGTATATATATTCATATATATGTATGCATATATATGCATTATATATGTATGCATATATAATGTAAAATATACAATATATATTAAATATAAAACATATATAATTGTTTGGGTCATGTCAAAGCTCCGATAGACAAAAACTTTACACAACAAACAATTGAAAAATGAACGCCCCAGCGATGAAGTCACGGAAACCATGAAAAAGCAAACATTAAACTTGGGTAGTGAACAAGGACCAACACGACACCTTAAAAAAAGGACACACATTAGTTAAGCTGAAAAATAATTTGGAAGGGCAGCTATATCCAGATTTTGAAATAATCTAGCACTACTGCACACCCAAGGTACAACACCACTTCTCACACAAATTACCAAACATTTAAAAACTGTACCGCAAACTTAACGTTGCCCACGACTCGCCGTTTTCTAAGTGCCCCCATCGCTCTGTAGCATGACTAGTAAAACGTAAGCTCGAAAACATGGCAGCTGTGTTTGGCTTCAGCTGACCGAAGTTAAGTTCAACTAAACCACCAGGAAATAACATACATCCTGCAGGCACAAGGTAACGGCGTAACGTAACAGACGTCTGAAGCGTATAAAGTAGACATAGCGAGGTCGTGCAAGGCTTTAAATAAAAAAAAATAACGATGCACGAAGAGGAAACGAAGAAGGCGTGGAGGCAGAGCAGCAAGGACAGACGAGGGGGTCTGAGCCGAGCAAAGAGTACACCCCTGCACAGAAGTAGATGGTGCTAATAAACTTAACTTGACGGTGTTAACATGGTAGTATATAAAAATTTGTAATATATAAAAAAGTAAAAGATATAAAATATGTTCATATATATGTACATTTCAAGGATAGTTTTATATGCACCTTTATAAATGGAAATAAATATATTTCATCGTAGGCCTATTACGTATATGTAAAATGTAAATAATTTACGCTAAAAAGATAAAAATATCAACAAATGCATTTATATATATTGTTTGTTGTGTAAAGTTTTTGTCTATCGGAGCTTTGACATGACCCAAACAATTATATATGTTTTATATTTTATATATATTGTATATTTTAAATTATATATGCATACATATATATGCATACATATATAAAGCATATATATGCATACATATATACACATACATACATTTTTTCACACTCTCGCTCTGTGTTCGTACTCTTCTGAGACCCTCCAAAAAAGAACTGAACATTTATACTGTGAAATTGAAGTGGTAACAGAAGGGTATACCAGGCTTGTAACTGGCACCACCTTCATTTTGTACAAAATAATTCTAAAAATAATGTATATAATGTATAGCTAAGTGAAATGCCGATCCGGTGATGACCACATTTCCGGTGTCTCTTGTGGCTCAAATGGGTGCGACATTTCCTTTTTGTCAAACCCACACAGACCTCAAATAACGGATTTTACAGGGAAAGTGCATGGGCTCTCATAATTGTTGTGGTTCCTTCATTGCAATGACTGCAGCAAAACTGAAAACTTAAACGAGAAAAGTATTTAAAGAAAATTACTATACTTACGAAAAATGGTTCATGCGTACACACACAAAGCTGAAATAAATGTCTTATTATTAATGTAAAATCAATACATATCCACAAATGACAGCAAAATGATAATGTAAAGGACAAATTATAAAAGTAATACTTACAGGCAAGTTACTTTTATCTAGTGTATGATCGACACACAGAACTAAATTACATATTATAATACAACTTAATTTCAAAGATGTAAAACTATCATGACACTTGTATTAACAAGATTCCAAACATGTTAACATGTTACAATGGCATTTATGTTAACAAGTAACTCAATATACATGACCTTATCGTACCACGCAACAGACATTTGAATGTTTAGAACAAATCTTGCAAAAACTGTTTATATTATGTAAGAAAATATCAGTAATATGTGTTTTATACTAGACACTAAAAACCAAATAACATATCTTAACAAACAACTTAACAAATACATAAACACATGTGGACTCCAATAACAAATAGTACCCGCCCATAACAGATATGTGTATACTACAAACAAGCAGCTGAAAAATTCAAATACCTTTAGCTGGTCATATAAACCTTATCACCACTGACCATCCAGCACCTACTGTGCAGTAGAACAGCCTGGTACCTCTGTCAGTGGCACTACCAATACTTCATCGCCACTGCCAGGATCATCTTCATCAGTGGTGTCCAAATCCGGATCTAAGGAGATGATGAATGTAGGTATGTCAGCGGCTTCGTGCACTTCCTTCTCCCAGTCCTCTGCAATCAGCTTCTCCACGCGGTCGACACACTTTGCCCATCTGAAGGAAAGTTTGTGCAAGGTACACTTAAAAGCTGTGCGTCAATAAACCGCCAATCAGAAGCCCTGACACTTATATTATGTTATAAATTGAAAAACTTATTTACAAATCAAGAAAGTGTGTATTTTCACTTCATTCGTCGGGAACATATTTTATTTTGTTTATTTCTAGATAATCACAACCACAGAAGTTTTGTATCGCTTTTAGGTAACGTTTATAGTAAAAGTTGAAATGTAAATTATTTATCACTTAAAAAATGTCTCAGATCGATTGAAAATATTTATTTTTGAAAAAACCCACTACCAACTCTATGTAGCGACCTTAATTTCTTCGGTACAAATGTGTTTATCGCTATAACTGTGAATGTGTTAAGTATGTCAATTGTAGCCCAGCCCTTATTGAAAGCTAGCTCATACAGATTCTTTAGAAATACTTAATTTAACACATACACTGCGTAATGAAATTTAGCTTTTACTAAACATGCATTCACAAGTAAACAGCAGCCATGTAATTTACAGTTACATTAAATTTCAATAACTACAGTATTTTTGCGGCCAAAGTTGCAGATATAACAAACAATTATGCCTACTCAAGAACGCATACTATCTTCGTTGATATTTCTCAAAAGGTAGCAAGTTGTCTTGTCGAACATCCATTTCGAAATTTAAACATGGAATTATTCTATAGCTGTTGATAATTAATTGTAAATACATTTTAATTCTTATCACGGCAAGCATTACCAAATAAAACAATTACACTTGCATCAAGAAATAATGTCCGGAACAAGCAGAGCTATAGGTCTATAGTTACAAAACCAGCTTCAAGATTTGATAGTTTATAGGATGTTGGAACACCTGTGACGTTTATGTTATGTTAACAATAGTAAAACTTAACACTGCAACTTGGGATAAATAACTACATGAACACAAGTTTGAGGTAAGTCCTACATGACAAAATAACACAGTGATTTCAAAACGTGTCAAATTAATGTATCATCATTGACAGGCACATTTGCACTTGTTACCAAGGCAGGTTTAAGAAATGTTACATGGCTGGGCCTAAATAGATACGTACAGACGCATTTGAGGTTAGGCCTACATTACAAAACAAAACAGTGACATAAAAACGTGTAAAATTAACTTATAATTACTGCCAGCAAAATTTTCACTTGTTATTAAGACAGATTTAAGAAAGTTTAAACAGGTGGGCGTAGGTTCATAAGTACACATAACTTTTTATATTACTTGTCAAACTTAGAATATAACATGTACTTCGCAAACGCGCATGAATATATTAATCTCGCGTTTCTGCTGTCGTTCATTAACATTCATTACTGTTCTTTAACTTTCCGTTTATATTATCGCGTTTCCAACTGTCGATTCCTACTTGCTTTTTTTTTTTTCAACGATTTATTTCAACGTACTGGGGATAAGCGGGGAAAACACGTCGTAAAACCTGTTCGGAGAAACACGTCTTAAAAACAGATTTACACTTACCTTCGGACAGTTGTAGTTGAGATTTTCATCATTTCTGCAACTCGTTCGATGACCCTGCATGGCTTCATCCCTCTTCGACGAATTAAAGAATAAATACTTTCGGCGAGATTGATAATGTCTTCCTGACGCCAACTATTCGTACGTAGTTCGCTGGAACTTATGACTTTACACAAAATCACTACAACACAATTAAACACTATACGACCTATGATAAAACAACGATGACTGCAGATAAGCGGAAAAATAAATGAGAAATATTAAAACATAACAACTTCCAACATCCAAATTTGCATAGATTGCCTCGCAACCGCTCCACACAAGCAAAGTCAAGCAACAAGCATGAAGGAACCACAACAACGGGCCGTCTGTTTTGACCGTTACGCCGATCACGCGACACATTATAATTATGAGTTACAGTAAATACATTATCTTTAAGCCAATAATACTTCAAACTGTATAAAATACACTTCAAACAACTTAAATAGCCATAAATTTTACCTTTACACTCGCAATACAGTGTTATTTCTTAGAACTACTTTTCAAATTTCATAGCCAACATAACTGAGTGTGTTCATCCCCATCCTGTGCAGTAACACGCATGGTTATACATACGCAGTTGCGGGCAGTGTTTTTTTTTCAAAGGTTGATTTCTAGAGTGCTCACTTTAACGTGAACTGCCTTTAGTAAAGAATATTCGCTAAAGCATAAATACCAGATCAACACTACGGAAATGAAAACAAACCAGCAGAGAATTATGGACGCGTTAATTTGTAGGAAATTCATAGCAGTGGCAAGTAACAAACAAATAAGTCAAACTATATGTTCCCCACATTAGTTTCCTGAGATTATTGAGAATAAATGTTCTCGAACTGGTTAAGTCACTTAATTAAATGATAGGTAATTCTTTAAAATTTCAAGCATTTTTCTACAGCAGTCATCATGAGTATAACTTTTGTAATATTAGGCGTGTGTCGCACGCAATACCTTAAGAGAAATATTTAAATAATTATATATATATATATATAATGGTGAGTCTGAAATTCACCGACAAATGCCGGCAGGTGACTGCTTAGGAAAATATAAGACGAAAATGTAACAACCACGTTTTCCGAAATTGATTATTGAGGGAACTGTGTGCCCCAAAAGTCGGATTTTGAAATGCCTTAAGTTGAATATTTTAGAAACTGCTTGCAACTAGGCTACTAATCGGCGAATAGGTTTTGTATAATGGAGATCGTTCACCTCGAGAAACGTGGTTGGTAATAGCATCCCCTTACATTGGGGAAATGAGGGTTGGAACCCCTGTGTTTGCACGAATCGTGTTAACAAACAATTGTAAGCGACTTATTGCATGAATTTATTATTCAACACGTCTACATTAACAAAAAAGGTCGTCTTGTCGGAACACTCTCAGGTGAATCGTTTACGAGAAATCCGTGGCGACATAATTCAAAACAGAAAGTGAGTGGTCTGGCAGGTAGGCAATCCACAACTTCAATAAGAAAAACCGGACAATGTCGGTGGTTTCAGACTACTCCTGACGTTTTACATTTAATTCACGAAATAAAGCTCGTACATAATATGCGATGAACAATCTAGGAAGCCACCTCCTTAAATACATGATGTAACATCGATAGCACCCGTTGTAGTTTACATGCGCTAAGCGGAGTGTACATTCGTGAACTTAGGTAATTTATCGTGACTGTTCAATGAAAATATTGTCCCTCTTTCACCATACTACCAACCACGTCGGCCGACAGGCTCTCTTCTCTCTTTAAATTTGCCACCCGTCTTCGTTTCTAATTAGCTTCATTTAGAAGAAAATACCTACTTCGGGCTCATTAAACATTATCGGATTAAAATAGCTAACGAATGGAAGCCACATAAGGGTTATGGTCATAACATAGAATCCGGAAAACAAAACCTTACATAGAATTTTTATTACAGCGTAAATTCAAATTTCTCGCATTTCATACGCCAGGCTATTATAGACTGTTCACGGCAAAGTGAGCACTTTTGAGTCCCTAGCTACCCTTTCCCTTTCAGCCATTTCGAGCTCTTAACCACCTTTTTGAATAAATAGTGCCATGTAAGTAATAAACACTGTGTATATTGCCACCGCACTCGAAAGTTAACGCCTAATGCTAAAATAAAACATATTTACAGACTTTTATTCCAAATGAGAGGGCTGTCAAAAGTGCTAACGTTAACGTGAATAGCCTAATACACGTTGCCACCGCAGCCACAGAATAATTCAGTCCTGATAAAAGGGTTTAAACAAACTTAGCACAAAAATAAAAATCCTGTTAACGCCTAAAATAAATAAGCGGCTTGCTTAAACAGGACATTAAAGAAATGCATTAGCTGTACACCTTGCGCAAAAATAAAGTTGCATTGTAAATGTCTTTAGGGAAACTTAAAGTGTCGATAATCACTCGGAAGTGTCTAATTATACTGGAACTGCACCACGTCCCAAACTCGCGGTTATATCACAACTGCCAGTAATAAATCTAGCCTCGCACAGGGCGCTGCCCAACTGCTCGCGAGAACGGCTGCCATTGATCATCACAGCTTGTCAGCACTATCAGAACCATAGCTACAGTTACTGAAATGACTAAATGGTGATGATAATGAGAGTCGGAAGACGGCGATAGGGTAGTTGGAGCTCTTTTCCTCCCACATTTGTCTTGCTTTCACACTGATTACTACACTATCAGTTGTATACGCGATTAAGTAAGGCTTACGAAGTGGGTCTGATACTCTGAGATTGCTTTTCTTGTGTTGTTTTTCACCCCCATTACTTGAAAATACCTCTACAAATTTTATTTTTATGTTTGTGTGGCGGTACAAAGATTTAGCTGCTGGTTTGCCAAACTTGGGTATAGAAGTAATGAATATTATAAATTATAAACGCTTTTTGGCATCAGTCTATTTAAAATAAGTAATAAAATATCTACGCAGCGGTAAAACCATCAAATAATAATGACAAAACGCTACTTTATTTACGCCAAGATTTTCATTTCAGCACATACTAAACACGAACAATTTACCTTCTGTATTTTTTTATTCACAGGTTAGGTCTCAGAGATCATAAAAGTAAAGAGAGTTAGATAAAAAAAACCCATTTTACTTTCCTCGGTGCTTTGATTTCTACATAAACATGGGTCGCCTGCCAAAGCAGAGGCGTTGCTAAGCCCCATGAAAAGAATTTGCATGATCATCCCAATTCATTCACGCCCGTCGTGAATGACGCGAAGGAAGAATTTTTTTTTTTCTGCTGGTGATGGTAGCGTTCAGGGTTCCTGTTGATAATGTCCTGGGGCGAGTGTAATTGATGAACAGATAAATGGCCGCGTTTCATTTTTACAGTGACTTGCAGTAACTGCCCACACATGAGGGGAAGTGATTTTTCAAAACAGTGCAGAATCAATAGACTCCATATAGGTCGTTTCATCATTACCAACTGCAAGCCAAAATAGACCCTTTCTACTCACAGCTTATAAGGCGCGCAAGAAGACGGGAGCAATTCTGCGTATTCATATATAATGCAAGGCGACCTCATTAACCGGGGTCGCTAAAGCCGATATTACATGCTATTATTTTCTATACTGGTTTGTACAATGCATGCCATAGTGAGTATAGACGGCTTCCAGCTAAACAAGTCTGGCTATACCTGTGTGTAGTGGCCTTTTAGTTAGGCCATAGTAATATGAATGTTTATAACCTAGAATAGAAACACGTTTTACGAATTAGGTACCCACAAGGAATAACATCGGAAAGAGAGTCCCACAGAGTACAGAACTGCCCAAAAAAGACCTTCCAGTAAGTTGAACACAAATTTTAACGTAAGGTCTGAATGTATTAAGAAAGTTTAGGGAACACTCACTACTTTCTCTTATACATTAAATTACTCTAAATATATACGTCTTTAAAATAAGTGACAAGCGTCAGGCGCGAATATTCAAGGGGCTTTTAAGACACTTGTGGCTTGTCATGTTTATTGTTTCGTCCGGCGGTTAGCAGTTTCAATATTCACGATGTTTCCAACAGTACCTCATCATCTGCGATACGTTTTAGTGGGGAATAGCTGCTAGAAAGACAGATGATGTGGCGTTTATCGATTACCTTGGCTCTTCTCGTACCAGGTTTGGAAACTGGAGACGTAATATTTTCGTCCACAACTTATACTGTTTAGCCAGCTATATATAGCAGTTTCATAACTAGGGCGGTTCGTTGAGACCACTATGTGAACATCACGTGGTGAGGCCAACAAGAACCTCTCCATCTTTATCATAAAGGATTAAATTCAAAATTAAAATTTCTGTAACTATTGGCAACGACACGGTACTAAGTTGCAGCTAGAACGAATATTCAAGAGTCAAAATGTTGCCGGTGTAGCGAGAACATTTATTGCAAGTGATAAGCTACGTGTATATTATTTATGTGATGGCCCAGTGATAGAGCGTCTGTTTTGTAATTTGCCAATGCTGTTTTTTTAAGGGCTCAAGTTCAAATATTTCAATTTTCTTTTGTTTTTCAATTAATGAAATAACTTCATTAATGGAAACGCCAAACACCACCATTCAAATGCGGTATAGAAATGTATACTTGTACGTGGACAAATAAACTGGAATAAACCTTCTATTTTCGTGTAAAAACGATAACGTACTTAAGAAATATTACGATATACGTTGTTTACACGATTCGTATGTTATTAGTTACTGGCGTGATTTATCTTTATTTAGTATCTGCTATTTGCTCGTCTGAGCGTCTACGCATTGGTTAAAGCCTATTGTTACTAGGTACGCCAAATACAGTCGTTAAGAATAAAATATTTCATACAACGTCGCATATTAGCTGATATGCCATTCTCATTCCAGAGTTCGTAAAAACTTAAACACGATCAAGAATGCCAACAGGTATTTTGTAGCGATAGATCAAAGGTTCAACCCACCTAGAACGCCAAACAGTCATGAGGAAGTGCAGGGAAAAAAAGGGGGGCGGGGGGAAGAAACCTCCATTCAACTCGTTCGAGTGATGTCTGTTTAAGAAGATCATTTAAGGAAAAATGCCACATCCGGAAATTATTTTATGTTTAATTTGTCTGATTCTAATGAGTATTATTTAAAAAAGCCAAATGGCTCAAACGGGCTTTCACGCAATAATTTTACGTAAGCAATTTTCGGTAAAGAGGGATAAGTGCAACACACTTTCATCTTTGATAACACAGCACAAATGACAGGATTGCCACTGAAATTTATTCCACGAAGGAGACTTTCCGAAGAGAAGAATGCACACAGTTCAGTGTCTTGCGTGTAGAGGCGATGAGGCACCTGAAGCGCTTGTCTGGATCGATCTTAACACTCCCCGCGCTGTTGGCCTGGGACAAGCAAAATACAGTGTTATTTGTTTGTGCTTATAGCAGGAATTCTTTGAAAACTAGTTGCCGAAGAACTGTCTGTAACAAGTACAGAAAATATTTACTTCGTACATCCCTCTTGGCGGTACGCTTAAGGCTGTTTCAAAGTCAAAAATTATTTTCAATGTTTTCAACATATTGTATTCTTCATCTTTGTGACAGAGGACAGTAGTCCGGAGAAACTAAGGCAGTGGAGGGGGGAAAAAAAATTAAAACTCTAGTGAAACGAGTTATAGGCATTTTAATTTATATTCTTTATATCGTACAAATCACAAAACTGGATAAATTTTATGTTAGAATGCAGCCCAAAATAAATAGTCATGCCATTTGAATGTTATTAAGAGTAGGACTATTTCTTGGAAATTTGCAGTGAGGTTTGTCCGTATTTCAATTATATCGTTTAGAAAAAAAAAAGAAAAAAAAAAGGGGGGGGGGGGGTAGTCTCAGACACAGGTAGTCCTGGACATGTTATGATTTATATACTTCCCGCTAGTGGCAGCACTTTCCAGCTGTATCCAAAACTGCCTCCACAATGTAGTTTGCTTGCAGCGGAGTGAAATTCGTTCATAGGCGTGTTATGTTTTGTGTTGCTTTGAGCTGAATAGCGAGGATTTCAACGACATAGTTGATATCTAAACACGTCGTACGGCACTGGTAGGTAAAGGCCGTTCACGATAAAGTGAACACTTTTGAAATCACCCTTAGAAAATGTCACTGGTCCTACCTGCATATATTTTAACAGGCGCACTTAGTACCATGCGCCAAGTAAAGTTGGTAACGATGGAGTGAAAGTAGTTCTATGTCTTAACATAAAATTAAAAGTTTTAGGTAAAAATTTGTGATAACTTATATTATTTATTCAGCTTTCTGTATTTTTTAAAATGAATCTACTGTAAGTGTAAAAATCAGTCAGATTTGTAAAATATTTACTTTTCTAATAATTGTACAATTCTACTTGACCGATGCACGCACAAAGTGATGAGGCCCATGGCAGTGTTAATTTTACATGTGGCGGAAGAGTACATAACGTACATACAAGTAGATCTTCAGCAGGGCTTTCAAAAGTGCTTATTTTACCGTGAACAGCCTATAAATGCAATTTAACTCAGTGTGGCCGTTCTTGTGAGGCCGAAATTCAAAATAAGATGCACCAACAGCTGTTTATGGGCTGAGTATTCAATTAAAAATGCTGTGAAATAAGTGTAAAGTGTTGAAATTTGTGTACAAGACGCCGCAGGATAGAGTGTCACTTATAAAGAAACAATAAAATGTGAACCCAAGGCTAAAATTTGTTGTTTCGAGTCAACTTTTCATTTAAATTATGCAGAGGAGCTAGCACAACATTTTACAGAACTTTGTGTGTAGTTAAATCGAATTAAGTATGATGGAATTTATGAAGTTAGCGTTCTACTTAGCAGAGACACTTAGAATTCCACATGGTTTCAATAGGGACAGAAGATGTGCTGCATAAGAATTTTATAAATCCTTCATGGAGAGATCTCCGTATTTGAGTTAATGCCCCCTATCAGTTTGATGAGATGCGTTGGTTTCAAAGATAAATGATTTTTTCCTGATAAAGTTAACCCACTGGTAGAGTGATAAAAATATCCACCGTCTATAATGTATAAAGCGGGAAAAACCAAAATCAGAAAGTCATATCCATTAAAGACAAAAAGGATATGAAGAAGGGGTTTTGAAAACTCTGCCATCTCTTCCAGATGCCAGTAGCAGAAGAACATTTGAAATAAGGAAAGCTCAGAGACGTGATATCTTAACTTCAAGTCCCTATAAAGACGCAATGGTGTTAGACAAGACAGAAATTCTGAATTATGTGACAAAGAATTGTCTAAGTCGAAGAAGTGGCAGAAACTAATGCCAGGGAAAAAATTTTCACTCGAAAAATATAATGCTCATAATTTACTGTGAAACTTTCGAAGAAATCTGGATGCGTATGTAAGGGCTGTGCAGTTGAAGAGAGAGTGTACCGGAGTTGAACCAGGTGATGTGTGAACTATGAAGAAATGATGTGTCTGGGGCTAACCGATGGATATCATTATAATAGAGCATAACTTGAATACCGATATATGCAATGTGTTTATTAACAAAAAATAGCAAGTGCATGTTTTTGTATCAGCAATGTATGCTAGCGCATAGCTTTGCTTAGTATGTAGAAAATTTTGAGATTTATGCAGTTGTACTTAGAGGTCCATAACTGTAGTTTATTCACGGTTACTTCCAACTTTTCCGAAGCGCTGCTAAAGATATACTTCCAGGATATTCGTCCGCCTTATGCAAATAAAGCTTAACCAAGTCTAGAAAAGTACACCAAACGGACAACGCACCGCATTCGGGCGCACTCAGTGTAATAATATTTTGCATAAAAACTATCTTTTACTAGGCATTGATAACACATCTGTTTTCTCACTGGTTTCATTCATATTAATTATAAATTAAATATAATTTATAGATAAAATTAAAAAAAATCAATTTGCATTAAGTACCTACGTTTACGTTATCAGCAGTATAAGACAATAGTGATACATGATATATTTAGGATATAACCAAACATGTCATAGGTGGGGTGATATTTTAAATGCTAGATGAAAAGAAAACAGGGTTTGGCAGTGTTGGGGACACAGCCGTTTGTTTTGCGTGAATACGTCTACGTTGACGCACTCGGACGCCTTGATGTTTGTTTTACATTCCCGGCACTGCTTCACTCGATGAAATGGGGTTATATGGTTATCACTGGATTGCTTTTCAGATGCTCTTTCCAACGTATACGATTTCTGTCTTTCAGCTTGGTTTTTTGACGAGTATAGACCAAATTTGTGTCTCGTTTTCTTATATATTTTTTACATTAAACGGATACAATTCCACCATAACCACACTACACAAATGTTTTTATACACGCAATCGATTGATCTTGACGAGAGCTACCGTTTGGAATTCAAACGAGTGTCGTAGCTTATCCTAGTAAAAAGTTATACTGCTTGGAAGCTATGTGACGCGGCGAAACAAAATAAAAATTGCGGCGCCTCCACCCCCCACCACCCAGTCCTCCCCTTTACTAAGCGTGATGCTTCGCAGTCCTCACTCAACGTAACATATTCTATGATCCTTTAATAATCGAGTGGTGTAAATGAATTCTGAATGTAGGCGATAGATTCGGAGCTGCAATGCCGAATTGTATCCCCTGAATTTGTTATCATCGGATTTTCTGAATTGCCACCCACTATGGTAGCAAATTTAGAGACGTATTCACGTCAAAAGTGTGAAGAAACCGCGTACAGACTATACCCACCTCTCCCCACAACGTTAAAGCCAAAAGGGCCAAAAGTTAAACACTTACTGCATTGTGACTTCAATGAACACCTTACATGAACCCAAACTTTGTGGTTTTACTGTATTAACTCTTTGCAATTCCCTACGAATTGTTGTTAGTGTACTAGCCATTAAGTATATATTGTAAATATTAAATATTATATATTTTAATGGTAGAAAAACATATTTTTACAGTGTTCGTTCGTGTTAGGAAATTGTAAGCGAGAGTCAAGCCAGATGCTCGTGACGCACCAGAGTGTGTAGAACAAGTTGTTCCTACACGTAAACGTCAGTGGTGATTTCACATCAAAATAGTACGTCACAGCATTTTCCGAAGAGGGCCATTTGTGCCCGAGGAATCCAGCAATGATCAAATAATTCGTTACAGAAATTTGATGAAACGTTTGTATTGTGAAGTAAGAGAAAAATAAGTTGTTCTGGAAGGGATCGTTCTGGTCACTGAATATAAGAACTGGGCTAGAAAGGAAAATGAGGAGAAGCTAGCCAGTATCGAGAGAAACTATTCAGTAGCGGAAGGGGCAGAATTTAGCTGTCGAGCTAAAGTGAGTGAAGAGATTTGGGCGGATCTTAACAGCGAGGCCTTCAGAGCCGATGAGGGCGATTGATGTGAGTATGGAGCGGCACCGGAATTAAGGGAGGGGAACAGGGATATCCCCGAGAAAACCCACACGTTTCTCAGTCACTGGCCGCTACACGGAGAGGGCCACGGGTAGCTGGCCCTCCCTCTTAGGACAAGTACATAGATTGGAATTTTTTGTCGAGAGTAAATGTATTTCGTGCTTTCAAGTCATTGCAGTAAGCTTGGTTGTGGCCACTGCTTTAGCAGTTGCAATTTTCTTTCAGGTGTAACAGCACATGAAACACGCCTAATAAAAAGATACTAGGTCATGAAACCTATAACCATCTACGTGCATTGTAGTGGCTAACTGCAACAGTATAGCTCAACAAGGACTTGCCACCCACCGTGCTCCAGATTGCAGCTCCGCAGTGATGACCAGGCACTTTACGTGTCAGTAACTTATGGTAAAGGCTGTTTACGATAAAGTGAGCACTTTTAAAATGAACCTTGGAAAAAAGTTTCTGCCCCTGCCTGCATATATTTCAATGGGCGCACCGAGTGACATTCGCACAGTAAAGTTGGTAATGTGATACACCGACGTTTCTGAATCTGTTCCCTGGGTCTTCTCATGCAGCCCTGTGCGCGGGACGACATCTGGTGTCCTTGCCAGGAGACGATATTCGATGGACATGGACTCTGTGTGATTGTTTTTTAATTATTCTTAGTGTGTAACAAAAGATGGAATATATGTGGTCGGTTTTATGAGTTGGTCTGTTGAATTTTATTTATTAATACCGGAGCAGTTATTCTCATGAAGTATAAGTTTGTCTGCTTTATTCTAATATAAAAAATTATGGTTAAAAGTTGCTATGTGGTCTCTATATTACTTACAAGAAGTCGCCTCAGAAAAACTGTAAGCGATCTAAATTTGTTTTGACGGCTAGTTTCGGTTAAGCGTATTTCACATTTCGAGTTCCTACAAAATTCTGTAAATACAAAATTACTTTAATATTGGTTCCAAAATCTATAAGTCCTACTCTGGCATTATCATTCACGAATCTAAAGCTAGTAGTGCATCAAATTACTAATTCATCAAATACATCGATCTATTAAATCATTACTCAATACTCGTTACTTTGCGGGGTCTTTGTGATGTTGTACCGTCACAGTTACGATGGCTGGAAAGTATTTCCTTATCTTAACTTCGAATAAAATGTGCTGGGTAACCATTCGCGATAACTTAAATTATTTCTTTCGCTTTCGGTTTTTTTAATGCACCGAAGTGTAAAAAATGAGCAGATTTGTAAGATATTTTTCTTTCCTAATAATTTCGCAGTTTTACCTGACCGACGCATGAATAAAATCATGGCGCCAATGGCAATGTTAAATTTATATAAGGTGGAAGAACACATAACGTGCATACAAGGAGATCGTAAGCAGCGCTTACAAAAGTGCTCATTATATCGTGCTTGGATCCAATTCCAGCAGTTTACTATTGAGACTTCGAAAAAAATTTATCGTGCATGGAAACTATGCGGATCAGGAAACAAATCTGTGTTAAAATATATGTGAATAATAGTAAGTCCAGAACTCTCTGGAATCGAAAGAGAGACGAGAAAAAAAGAAGATAAAAATCTTAGTATATCCAGGCAGGCAATTTCTAAACGTTGCCACATAAAACTGTAAATAATACTAATCAATTTAGAATTGATAATGAAATCACACAGTCGTAAACGGTTTATTCCACTTTTTTGAATCAAACCTTTGAAAAATCTTCCCATGTATGATGTGTTTAGTTGTTTCCTAAATACGCCCTGTAATACAAGCGTTTTATACTTGTGTTTATATAAGTTACTTTTTTTCCTGTTAAAAAGAAATGTTATTAATATTTTATCTATAAAATATAATGTTTCATTTATAAACAATTTTAATAAAAACATAGAGGAAATAGGTATGCTGGTAGCACCTAGTAATAAATAGCTGTTATACAAAATACTGTTAGACTGAGTGCGCACGACTGCGGTGCGTTGACCTCTGGTGTAATTTTCCAGGCTTAGTTAAGCTTAGTTTGTACGATGAGAAGTAATATCCTGGAATTAGAACTTAAGCAGGGCATCAGAAAAGGCTGAAGTAACAGCGAATGGATTATATATTATGATTGCTGTGTATTCTTTTAGGGTGCATATACTGAAAATAATTATGTGCTGGTGCCAATATAGTCTGTTGTAATGGTGTCATCAGAAGCGGCTGGCCCGCTCGGCGAAGTGTAGAAGGGGAAGGAAGGGGCAAACGGATGCACTCTGCCATACTCAGTGGGTAACTCCGAAAGATATGGAAATAAAAATTGCGGCTTTTGTGGTTAGTTAAAATACTTACAAATTTTCTGGATGGTAGTAAAAAAAAAACCGTCAATAATAAAAATTTATTTGTCATGACGAAAAATTGTCAACCTACAGAGGCAGTGCCAACTTCCGAATGTGTGGTAGGGGGGGGGGGGGCATTGCTGCTTGCTCCTGGGACCAAGGAATTTCTGGGCACACTTTAGAAGTACAATAGGCCGTTAACATAGATTATAGTCAATTAATTAGCAGCAGTGAAGGAAAGGTATATTTGCTTGAGTAAACACTTCGGTGAAAATACTGTCGCTCTTTAAAATAAGTGCGCTGCTTTAGTGTGATAGTTGAACTATGCATCTGTGAATGAATTGCACTCTACTAAATGGAACGCAGCAAAAAAAATATATATATATGCTTCAAACCATTTTCTTTCTCTGTACGTCACGGTGAAAACATATCACTGTTAACAGAAGAACGAAAACATGTTGCTTCACATACTTTCTTCAGGACACTTTTTGTTTCTCAAATTGAAAACCATTTAAATGGCTGGTTTAGATACATGATTCATATTTTCCTAATTTTCACGAATGTAGTAAAAAGAAAAATTATTGGATACCTACCAAATTGATCAAATTAAAGCCCTGCTGAAAATATGAAAATTTCCTTTTAAGAATCGAATTGTGTCAGATGATGCCAGCGGTCAACCGGTTTTCTCGAGGATCTCCCGTTTACCTCTCCCTTTCATTTAGGCGCTGCTCCATACTCACCTCGCTTCACCCTCACCGGCTCTCAAGACCTCGATATTAAGGGTCACCAGTAGTTAGTAAAAGTTCGTTCTGGTGCACTGGCGCCTGGCGCAGGAGCTAAGGAGCCGGCCGCCATCTGGAATTTTTTGCAAAAAACCGTTTTTTGCACAGAAAGCGGTCAAAAACTGCCAAAAACCAGTAAAACTTCGTGAAATAATAATGTTTTTCGTAAGATTGCGGAATGTAGATGCAAATTACTCAATGGCCCCTCATTGTGGTTTTTGACTCATTGTGGAGCCGTGGAGTCATCTTAGCAGAACTTCCTGCTCTATCAATCTGGACACTGTCTAGCAAGATGATGGTCATGCGAAAGTGCTGGCTAGCAATATGGTGGTTCAATCCGGCTGACAGAAAGTGTGCAACCACTCCGGGTGGCCATATTGGGCCAGGATCTCCGGCTCTATCATTCTAGCACTCGGCATGCTGCCGTATGTGTTATTTGGATGCCTTCATGGCACTGGCCGACAGGCCGCAGGAAATATATGGAAGCTTCATGTCGATGCTGACTGCGGCCATCTTGGAGCAGAACTTCCTGCTATACCAATCCTAACACTGGCTAGCAAGATGGTGGCCATGCGAAAGTGCTGGCTGGCAATATGGCGGCCATGAGAAAGTGCCCAATCTGGCTGACAATTTGAACAATCTGGCTGAAAGTGGCCAAACACTCCTGGCGGCCATCTTGGAATCTAAACACATGCTCTATCATTCAAGTGCAGGGGTTCCCTCTGCCATAACCATCAGAAGCTTCTGGATGGTACTGTCTATAAAAATGGCAGCTGGCCCCACTGGTGGCCTTACTACTGACCACTAACACTGTCTAGTAAAATGGCTGACAGTGAACTGTATCGAAATGGCTGCCAAACTTCCTGCTCTGTCCACCCTGTCCGCCATCTTGAAACAGAACTTCCTGCTCCATCCGCCATTTTGGCACTGGCCGGCAGGCAGCAGACGGCCATGTTGGAGACTAGTACAATGGGGAAACATCTGCAAACTTCCCATTCCTGTCTGTCCTGCCATATCGGCACTGACTGGCATAATGGCGTTGGTATACGAAGCCCCAATGGCACTGACTGGTGTCTGTCTCCCTAAGACGGAGCCCCAGCTGACTGGCGACTGTCTCCCTAAGACGTAGACCTAATGCCACTGACTGGCAAAATGGCGCTGGTTTCCCTAAGACGGAGCCTCATCCGGCGATGTGCGTCCCTATGACGAAGCCCCACCGATGGGTTGGGGAAACATCCCACTCTGCCCCCGACCAATGGTGCTGACTGGCGGCTGTCTCCCTAGCCCCACTCGACGCTCAAGACAAAGCCCCCACACGACCGGTGGTGGTAGGTCATGTTGGTGACCAAGAATCTCTAGAACCTTCCTGCTCTATCATTCTGCCCCCTCCATGTTCCTTACTTACCAGCAATAATGTCGGACAATACCACTGTCTGGTAGCAGTGTGTGTGTCCCTATGACGAAGCCCCACCCAACCGGTGGCGGCAGGTGGTCATGTTGGCGGTGTGTGTCACGAAGCCACCCGACTGGCAGCAGGCGTCGGCCAGAGAACTTCCTGCTCTGGTCGATCATCTTGGAAGTCGCACTAGATGGTGACCAGCAGTGGTGATGGACTAGAACTTCCTGCTCTATCAATCTGGTCTGGAAGACACAGGTGGGGCGGGTGAAAATGTTGGTGGCCAACCACGTCTGGAAGTTTCTCTGTACCACTGCCCCCTCCATAAGTCTGTTCTGACCAGTACATCGACCAATGCCACAGTCTGGTAGCTATGTCCCTAAGCCGAAGCCACCACCCTACCAGTCGGGCAGCCAGTACGTCAAAGACCTCTGGGAGCTTCCCACTCTGTTCTGCCATGACGGCGAAAGCCACTGACTGACAAAATGGTGTCATTGTACAAATTCCCAATCTGGCTGGATGATGGCCGTCTCCCTAAGATTGAGCCCCAGCTGACTGGCGGCTGTCTCCCTACAATGGAGCCCCACTCGACATCCCCCTATGACGAAGCCCCAACTGACTGGCGACTGTCACCCTAAGACAGAGCACCACTCGGCGGCATATGACGAAGCCCCATCGGCGGCCATGTTGTCGGCCAGTATGTCGGGGAAGCTCTCTATGATGAAACTCCACTCATACATCACTGCTGACTGGTGGCTGTGTCTCTATGATGGAGCTCGACGTGTGTCCCTATGACGAAGCCCGACTGCTGGCCCAACAGAGTCTGGAAGCTTCCCGCTCTATCCCCGGCCAATGCTGCTGACTGGTGTCGATGTCCCTAAGATGGAGCCCCACCCGACCATTGTTATGTGTCCCGAAGCCCCAATGGGGTTGATTAGTGGCTGTTTCTCTAAGATGGAGCCACTGACTGGCAAAATGGTGGCCATGTGTATTCCTATGCTGAAGTCCCACCCGACTGGTGGCAGCAAGCTGACATGCTGGTGGTCAGTACAACATCTGTAAGCTTCACTGTCCCTCCCATAAGTACCAGCACATGCGTTCCAACCTGATGGCTGCACCATCTTGGCCTTTGCAAAGTCTGGGTGCTCCCAATCAATATTCCTTCCTACCGAAAGTGTGCAATTCCTGCTCATGCATTACATGTAAAGATTCAATTCCAAGACACCTTGTCAGGTCAAGTATGACCTATGCTTATATATAAGCATAATTGGCTGTAATTTCCGAACCATGTAATATAAAACTATCAAAAAATTATAACATAACCCCCAGGATGCAGAGTCAAGTATGACCTATGAGCATAGTTGTCTGTAATTTCCGAACCATGTAAGGTATAGTTGACAAATTCATAACATAGGCATCACCCCGATGATGAGAAGGCTCGAAAGGTCAAGTTCTACCTATAAGCATAGTTGGCTGTAATTTCCAAACCGTGAGAGATACAACCACCAAAATCATACACCACCCAATGATGAGAAGGGGCAAATATATTCCGCATATACTTATAAGCATAGTTGGTAGTATTTTCGAACCGTGAAAGATATAGTTGATGTAGGCATCTCACCCGACAACAAAAAGGACCTAAGTGTCAAAAATGTCTCATGTTTGCTTATAAGCATAGTTAGCTGTAATTTACTAACCATGTAAGATATAGATTACAAATTCATAACATAAGCATCACCCCAGATGAAGAGAAGCCTTGCAAGGTCAAGTTTCACCTATAGGCATATTTGGCTGTAATTTCCGAACTGTGTGAGTTACAACCACCAAAATCATAAACCTCCAATGACAGAAGGGCCAAATATATCCTATGTCTTCTTTTATGCATAGTTCGCTTTTTATTCCGAACTGTGTAAGATATAGTTTACAAATTCATACCACAATTACACACACATTTCCACTATGTATATATTATGCTTTTAGAAGATGTAAAAAAAATTAAGGGGTTTACCTGGAGTAGTAGAAAAAACCTAGATACCATGAGCTGAGCTACCTATGTGAACTCAACAAACGTGCAGACCACAATGATTAACTTCCCTATCTGTACACAGTTTACATTACCAGCCAAGAAAGCAATTCGTCACTTGCGAGAATGCTACTCTTGACAAAATGTACTTACTTACTTTTCTACATTTTAAGAATAGTTGGCTGTAATTCACAATATATGTAAGATATAGTTGTTAAATTCATATCATAGGTATCACTCTAAATGATGAGATGTCTCATAAGGTCAAGTTTGACCTATGTCTAATTATAAGTCATAACATAATCGAATATGGCGAGAATGGTCGCAGGGTCAGATATTGAGAAGGGTCGTGGGACAAGTATGTCTACTTATAAGCATAGTTGACTGTAAGCAGTGGAAGGGGCTAGTATATACATTATGATTCTATTATCAAATCTTCACCAAACTATAAATACACACCTTTTATACAGTATTGTTTTAGTATATATTCATAGCATGTCACTCACTAATACATTGCCAGTTTGGTCGAGCGGTCTAAGGTGCTGGAGTTAAGCTCTGGTTCTCCGTGCAGGGAGTGTAGTTTCGAATCCTATGCCTGACATATACTTTTTTGTAAATAAGACTATAGGTCTGCTTCCTTGCTGTTGTGTGTGTGCATAACACAATGATATATATATATATATATATATATATTATATATATTATGCAGAGACACAAGCTCGCTGGTTCATTCAGAGTTCGTCTTTCGTTCGCGAGCTCTGATTGACTTGAGAGTGCATCTGAGGTCAGCAGCTACTCATCATGGAGTATAGTGAAAAAATGATGGCATGCTGTTCTAGTGATAAGAAGATTCGATCGGATTTTGTGGCATATTGAAAACATAACTCAATTGCAGCACTCGAGAAAGAATCTGAGCTCTCATACCTAAAGAATTCCTTTAACATGTGCTCAATATGAAATAAGATATGTCTACAAACATCTACCTACATATCTACAGCAGGATGAAGAGATATGTGACTGTCTCCCTTTTACAGATTGTTTGCAAGGATGCACTACTGTTATGGACACACCACATTCAAGGGGCTGGTGTAATGTGCGTTGGAAAGAGCAAGGAGCATTCAACGCTGATACTTAGGAACTCACGGACACACAGAGAACACACACACACACACACACACACGCACACACACACACACATATATATAATATATATATATATATATATATATATATATATATATATATATAATTAAATTTATATATATCATATACCGGAGCACCTGACGAGGTCATGTCGACTCAGGTTCGGCTAAAAGTCCCAATTCTGTCCCTTGGATCAGTGCCAGGGTGAGCTCCCATACTCCTTTAGAGTCGTTGTGGCGATGGTTGGGAATCTCAAAGTAGTAGCAGTAAAACTAGCAATATGATGGTTTAGTATATGTTGGCCGGCTCATTTGACATACTTCTTCGATGATGGAGGACGGTTGTTTGTGACACTACTGCAAGAAGACCTTTACTAAAAGCTGTCATGCTGGTCGACATGAGACTGATTGTCCACACAATATGAAGTTTGCTTATGTATATTATAACAAGTGTCAATCACATTTTCGACGATGTGATAACTTCAAACGACATATTGCAACATGCAAAGAACTTCTTCCTGTATGTGCCAGTAGGTTGTTACTGAGATTAAAGTATGTCATAATTGGGGGATACCTGCGAACAAACTGTCAACTACATTAAAGCCGCCATGCCCAACTATGGCAGGATCAGCTCCATGCAACTATTGTAACAAGAAATTTGCATGTGCCTACAGTGCAAAGAGTCATATGAAGCATACATGTAAGTTGAATCCATATCGCACAGGATATCGATGTGATAAGTGTCAAGGTTTCTCCACTTGTACAGATAGTTTAAAAATACATGCGAAAAAGTGCAAAGACCTTGTACCACAAACCTGTGACGATCAGGTGACTGCCGTATCGGGTAGTGGTACATCAACTTCCGACCTGCACAATCCTTCGGGGAGGAAACAGTGTCGCTATTGTGCATGCCAGAACGAAATATACTACCTAACTGAATTGGTGCTTAAATCCCACAGACGTAATATGTGTATATACGACATGTGGGATTGATAGAATCGGCAGTGTGTTGTTGTTATTCGAAGAGTGTACATCGAAGATGGATCATACTTCAGAAATCCATTTGTGTCGGTTCTGCAAGAAGTCGTTTTCCAACAGCAGCAATGATCGTTGACATGAGTCTGGTTGTACTAACAACACGAAGCAGTCTACATTGAAATGTGAACAGTGTAAGTCTCAATTTGGTCGACATGACAGCTTAAAAAGACATATTGCATTATGTGATGGACTCTCTCCCACACCAGCTAAGCAACCTAGGTATGCATTGGATACTGGTGCACTCTCACCATCGACAACATCAGACCCGAACATTGTAAACAATCCTCCACAGACATGGTCTGCACCTGCTATATTGTATACTAACACACGGTCACCATGGGCAACACCGATCTTGGACATGTTCAATTGTCCGAAGAAATCGAGATATTTATGTTGCTACTGCGGCGAGACCTTTAGTACGTGTTACAGTGACAGTCAACATGAGAAACCTGGAACATGTTCGAAGAAGATGAGCTTGGGCATTGACAGTACTTAATGTCACATTTGTGGTTGCGAGTTCACATATTATCAAGCAACAGGAAGCATTCCAGCCGAAAGGCAATGCAAAATATATACCTACCTAATAAAACTATACAGAGAGAGGAGGAACAACCAAATCAATAATTGTACATATGAAAAAACTACACCAGCACATGCTGCAAGTGTACAAAATGAGAATGGGTTTATACTGAAAGAATCTGCTTTCCGTGGTCTAATGAAGACGTATGTTGCAACAGGTATGGCGAAAGATATTTGTACATACCTCAAGCATATGAAGCAGAATATTATAGATCGACTTACAGATCAGATGGAAAAATAAGGCGCATTAAAATATAATATATGGTTAGAATGTCAATATAATAAACCAGAACCACATGATGATGAATTTAGTGCGAGAGCCTTCAAGACCTCGAATGTCTCTCTCCATCACACACATGACATCGAAGATAGTGTTGAAGCTAGTATACAGAAGATTTGCATGGTGGAAGAAGAGTACATGGGAAAGGGTTCTGGTTGGACATTACAAAGGATAGATTGGCTACAATTGAGAAGAAATTCATATAGACCATTTTGTAAGTAGGTGCATAATCTACTACAATGGCATCTTCGACCAGCAGAATTAAATTACTACAACAGCAGAACATCACACATAGTGTGGGTGACATCATTACTAATATGCGAGGGGTCAGCCAGGGAGAGGTCAGCCAGGGAGGGGTCAGCTGGGAGGGGTCAGCTGGAGAGGGGCAGCCATGAGAGGTCAGTCAGGAGGGGTCAGCACTGTGTAAGACTTCCAGGATACTGGCATATGTAGTGTAACAACAACTTGGTAGAAGCAAAGCCGTCCTTTGCTCGAGACAGTGTCGGACTGATACATGATGGAATAAGCGCAGTTGCCTGCAGTCCAGCTGGGTGAAAGACTTTCAGAATGCTTAAATATCGCTGCAGAAATGTGTGTTAGCAGGTGTAGAGCACATAGGCTAGAGCTGGAATATATACCCATGCTGCTACTGTGGGAAGAACCTCAGTTTTGTTTCGCATGATGAAGGTGCAAGGTGATGCTTTAGAGCACTCCTCTATGGCTATACCTTCCTCCACAGCTGGAGGAAAACAGTGTTGCTCTGTGGGAAGATTTCCAGCAAAAGCTGCCATGCTCGTCATGAGAAAGCGAATGTGTAAAAGGACAGATCTCCGATTGTGATATGTGTAGTGCGACATTTGGTAGAAGCAATAATCTAAAGAGATGCACTGGTACATGTAACACACCTTTGCTTGACACGAGCCAGCATGATAAGCTTTCTGCTGATTCTTCACGATAAACTAACGATAGTCTGAGCACCCATAACATTATGCAGGCCTGCATGGTTCGAAGAAGGAACTACGAGAATGCACGAACCATACAGATCGTCAGAGGTTGTGAACAACACTCACCCACTGATAACAAGTAAAGTGAAACAGGATGCTGAGAACGACAAGTCTTCTGATAATGAACATGTGACCTTCAAATCTGCTGGTGATGATTATTCTACTGATGAAGACATGCCGCGAAAGTGTGTTGCTGAAACCTACTTGGGACAGAAGAAATATGGATTCGAACCTAGTACACCAGTTCAGAGGTACCTCGCAACCTACCCAACACAGAAGAAGAACATAGATGCTGACATGTATCGTGTGAAATCTGGCTACTCTGAAGACCCCAATGACCTAACTTATAGACTACTGCGGTTGGTTTCATTGCAGAGTGGTGGATATTTGTCTTTCATCGGAGAGATAAATTCAATTATTGATGAACTCAGAGCTGGAGGCTTTATTGAATATGTGTGTATGATTTGGCTATGTATATAAATCAATATGAACATCAACAATAAATATGTGTTATTTTCCTAACATCTAAGAAATGTACTTACCGCTATGAGTGTCAGCTGGTGTCTTGCTGCACTCGCTTCCCTGATGAAATGACACTTTTTATGTATAGAGGTTATCAACACTGGTAAACACAGTGGACTGCCTAAATAGTATTTCCACACACTTTGATGCTTGCAGTGTCTCTTCAGATGTCGATGCTTACAGTGTTTGTGTTTACGACATAGCGGGCCTAGGATAGCTGCGCACCTGCCTTTGCTGCAAAGTGTAAAAATGAGCAGATTAGTAAATTTCCACTTGACCGATGCATGCATCATAGTTATCACAGTGGAACTGCTGGACGAAATTGCAAACGATTGTCCCCTCTGACCAAGACAGTACAGAGGCACACACTACTAAACAACACAAAATCTGCAAGCATCGATCATCTCACAAGGTAACGATGGATGGAAAGTAGTTACATATCTTATTGTTGAATAAAAACAAATCGTCAGGTAACCATTTGTAATAACTTAATACATCGATGTGCAACAAATGAGAAAATTTGTAAAGTATTTACTTTACAAATGAGAAAATTTGTAAAGTATTTACTTTTCTAATAATTTTACTTTACCGATAGTGTTAATTGTCATATGTTGTAATAATACACTATGTGCATGCAAGGGGATTTTAAAAATTGCTCATTTTATCGTGAACAGCCTCTCGAAAACGTGGTCAGGTGTGGTCGCACCATAGTGTGCAGATGACGGCTGCAGCCATCACCTGCTCTAGTCTTTGCATTGCCTAGCAGCTGGCGGACAGGCAGCGAGTACATCGATGACGAAAATGGTTGGCAGTGGTAGTTAACTCTGAGCGAGTGGATAAATGCAATGGTGGCCGTGTGGTCAAGACATCGGACTGGTAACCCATGGGAAGCTGAAACGATCCCTAGCACCACCTCCTACATGTTTGTTCTCCATCAGCTTGTCGTACGGAGCATTATGCATTAGCTTGAAAAAGTCCTGCTCGAAGGCATGGCTGAAGCCATACATCGAACTGAAAAACGCCAGACTTCCACACCTTCGAGCGAGATTTCTTCAAGCAACATAATGGAACATACTGCAAACTGATAGAGAATAAATGTGTTGGAGGTGCTAGGGATCGTTCCGGATACCCTTGGGTTACCAGTCCCATGCCTTGACCACACGACCATCATTGCATTCGTCTTGCAAGGAGATGAAATAGTGTACACGTCAGGCAGTGAATTCTCACTCACCAGACACGACATGCAGCATTTTATAACTGTCTCTCATTGGTGCCTCTACAATTAAATTTTGTATGTGTCTCTGCACCAGACAGATATCAGTTATAAGAATTGTGGGTATGTGTTCTTATCACTATGGGACACTCAGTAGTGAAGAAATATATTCATATATAAAACATTTTATTACAAGTAATAATATATACATGAAGTTATCAAGATGTAAATCTATAAGTTGTAATGTCTCTGGCATCGTTAACCTGCTAAGGTGTCTCTCTCTCTCTCTCTCTCTTTATCTCTCAATGCAAAGTTATACAAACATTAAACATGAAGTTTTAGCTGCTTTAATGTATCTGCCACCACGAGGTCGGGTAAACTTATACACAGCAAAAACATGAAGTTAATCCTACCGCCACCAGGTCGGGCATGAGGCAACACTCACACTGAAATAGCTTCAAAGTCTCCTTCTTCTAAGATGCTGCTATCGTTAACCTGCTGCTGAGGTCAACTTAACGACTGGAGGTGTTAGGCAGTGTCTGACACCGGCGATGACATCGGGCTGCATCGACACACCTATGTATCGATGTAGTCGCATCGACCTGGCAGTGGTGCTGTTGGCTGGAATGGCATCGACACTCACCTGCTGCTGGAAGCTTAGTTGACAATGACTGCAGCTCGAAGCATGGAAGCTGCTTCCTATACATACTTTGCAGCAAGAAACACTGCACAGGTGAGCAGAGAACACATTCATGTCACTGCACCATGTTGCGTGATAGTCATATGCTGTGCAAGACTCTGTCCAGCAGGTAATTCCAGCAGGGTTGTTGAGTGGAATTGTCCACTGTATCCACTGTCTCTTCGTTTGCACACAAGCGACCATGGTGCAAGGCAGTTCAGAGTCTGGGCGCAGACTGGACAGGCAAAAACACTGCAGGGTGTTGGACTAGACCTTCTCCTTCAGTTTGACTCACTCAGTGCCCAATACAGCTTTCCACTTATTCCAGGTGGTTGGAATCGAACTTGGCAGTAGCCAGTTGTTACGCCTTCATACTTGCTTACACCCAGATTAAGTATTCATTATGAGCGTGACACTGCTTACATCCATCCATCCATCGAGAGAGAGAGAGAGAGAGAGAGAGAGAGAGAGAAAGAGAGCCAATGTCTGTATTTGAACAAAATTCGATGACGTGAGTAGCCTTGCCATTAGCTATTGGCTTGATACCACCATACTTGATATGAATGTCAGCCTCGTTCATCATCACCATATCTGCATCTGATATTTGTTGAATGTAGCGAGATGGTACCCTCACTCTGAATGTGGCGCCCAGCAAACATGTGACACATTTTCCATAAGTAGTCTCTGCCTGTTGGAACTCTGTTGTTAGAAAACATTTCCCAATTGTTAGTTTGGTGAGCGCACTGTAGACTACTTTCCCATTCAATTTCATCAGTAATACATCCATGATGAATGTGCCCGGTACGATAGTCTGTACTTATCGCCAGATTATTATTTATACATGGTCACCTGCAATGCCTCCCTCCCCCAAATCCGATGAGCCTCTGTCACACAATCTCTCTTTGAGCCCTCCAAGAGCCCCCTCTCAGCCCCTGCTGAGCCCCTGTTGAGCTCCCTACAAGCCCCTGTCGATCCCCTGTTGAGCCGCTGTTGAGCCCTCGTTGAGCCCCCTACGAGCCCCTATGAAACCTCTCTGAGCCCCCAAAAGCCCTGTCTGCCTCCATGTACTGAGCCCACCCACTCTAGCGATCAACTGGAGAAACAAAGATGGCGAGAGCATCTGTGTCAAACAGTCACTGGTAGGGAGCTGAGTTTGATACTTGACACTATTCTCTTTAAGACTTAGACAAAATCTGGTAAGTTTTTCCTAGTTGTTGAGGTGGCCCTAATATTAGCAGGGGTTTTAGTAAGCTGAATAAAATAAAGATAATTTATACACTTTACCTGTCTTTACAGACATGACTGCATACTAATATGTAATACATGCTCACTTCATTCGAGCAAAAAACAGACAAAACACTCCCTGCTGCCAGGCACTCTTATTCCCACACAGCAGTTAACACATGGGTATACGGGGGAAAATGGACTGTGAAGCATAACATCTGGCGTGCTTAGTGAATGTCTTGCGCTCGCTTCCTGTTGCGGTGAACATGTCCTTTTTTGTTATGTCTATCGCACGTGGATAAACACAGTATCGCAGTATAATGCCTGGGCTGAACAAGCAAGCAGGTAAGCACTACATCGCACAGTGAAACACCTCGTATGCTGGGCTGAACAAGCAATGACTACTTTCTTGTCGACGTGCATTACAACTTTTGCTAAAAGTATTTCCACAGTAGTAACATTGATAAAGTAGCGACTCTTCTGACGGTGTTACAGATGGCAAGTCTTCAACCATGTTCATGTGGTAGCATAGTACACAATCGCAGCAGATACCATAATGTTTCTAGCATCTCTTCAGGGTCTCTTGCTGTTGGTTGTTACATGTGACAAGTCATTGATTCCATCTTCATGATGTAGCTGAAACATGTAGTAGTAACGGTCTGCTTTCCACCAGGCGAAATGGCATCTGTTTTACATGATGCTCGCTTGTATACACTGGATGTGTTGCCCATCTCGGGCTGTCTCAGTGCATGGTTGGATGTTACCTTATCCAGTCATTCGATGTATAGGCTGCGACCGCTCAACTTCTTTACTTTCGTTCATCTTCCATGCAGTCTTTATTCGAGCAATTCCTGCTTTGAACATGTCAGGCACTCTGATTCGCATATACCGCACAGCAGTTAACATATGGGTAGGTCTTGTAGATGGTGGCATATGGACAGTTACTCTCTTCATGACATCTGGCAGTGGTGCGCTTAGTGAATGTCTTGCCACAATACTTACGCTCACTTCCTGATGAACGACGAACATTTCCTTTACACTTCTTGTTATGTCTATATTGGATATCGCGGCCGGTAAGCACTACATCGCAGTTATCACAGTGGAATATCTTGTATGCTGGGCTGAAAAAGCAATGACTATTTTCATGTCGATGTGCATTACAAGTTTTGGTAAATGTATTTACACAGTAGTAACATTCATAATGTAATGCTTGCAGCGACTCTTCAGGACCCATTGCTGATGTCCATTTTAGTGGTGTTATAGATGGTAAGTCTTCAACCATTGATTCCATTTGGTAGCAGAGTATGCAATCGCAGTGGTAACATGGATACCATAATGTGTCTAGCGGCTCTTCAGGGTCCCTTGCTATTGGCTGTGTTGCAGGTGACAAGTTTTCAACCATTGATTCCGTCTTCATGTTGTACCGGAGTACAAGATCGTAGTAGATGAATGTAGTTGTAATGATCCATTTCCCCACCACACTTGGCGACGAACTGATGTCTGTTTTACATTATGTATGTCTATATATTTTCACACTGTATGCTGAGTGTGGCAACTCCTTCCCTATATTTAATCTGCCTTTTCTTGTATCATACTTTTTGGAGGGGGGCTTTATCACTCCTCCCTGCATCCCTTTGCTGTTTACTCCATGTACAGGTACCAGCTGTTGCCGGCCTCCTGTTGCATGTGAGGCGAGAGGGTCCTCATCACACTCGGCCGATAACACGACTCTCGGGAAGATGTGTTCACCCATCCCGAGGGCCTATGTCATCCTTGCTTTCCAGAGTGCCACCGAACTCATCGCTCCACCGGCGAATCGTCCACCGGAAGTTGAATTCCTCCCTTCTCTTGCCAAATCTGGTGAGATATCCAATTACTTCCTGGGACATGCTCCTGTCCCTGAGCATCTACTCAAGGTGGAGAGGTCCATGGTTCCCCTGGAATTTTATTCTTAGATCTTCCATCTTGGGGCACTCCAATGTGTGTGCAGGAGTGTCTGTCACTCCACACACAACTCAGCTAGGGTCATCAATCAGGCTCATGGAATACAGCTTATCTCGGAAGTTCCCATACCCGGTCAAGAACTGGCCCGGATAGTGACTCACATCGAACCACTTCTCAGCTTCAGCCTCTCCCGAACATTTGGGAAAATTCCATACATGGCTCTCCCTTTTTCGAGTTCTCCCATCTAGTCTGCCAGTTTGTCAGTGTGGTTTCCTTTATCATCCTGATTTCCTCCGAGGTGATACATTCTCGTTTTCTTCTAGCTATTTCAACTTTCTCCTTTTCCAGCATATCTAGTGGGATTTCTCCTGCCACTACTTGCAACGCCTCATTCCAGGCCGTTCTGTATGCCTTGGTGGCCCCCAGCAGCGCCACTCTCTCTGCACTGACAATTTTCCTTTTCCCATGGACTCTGTCCTCCTCCGAGAACAATGCCCCATATGCATACATGAAAATGGGCTGGAACACTGATTTATACATTAACTTCAACGTCCGGTATCCGAGCTCCCAGTTCGCAGGAGTTACTGCCCTCAACTTCTGGAACATCACTACAGCATTATTCACTGCATAGTCCACGTGTGCATGTAATGCTAGAAGACTTTCCAGAATGACACCCAAATACTTAAGCTTGCTGGCAATCTTAAGTACTCTGCCCCTGAACCTGAACACAGGTATTCGCTTCAGGTTTCCCTTGAGAAGTATCCTGTTCATCTTTTCTGCTGAGAATTTCAATTTAAACTTCTCAGACCATTCCTGGATACTCTTTAGGGCACAATCCACCTTCTGCTCCATTTCGTTTCGTGTCCAGGCCAGAATCAGAAGCAATCCATCATCTGCATATCCATACATCACGCAGCCATGCGGGAGGTCCAGCCTGAGGAGTCCCTCAAAGATCACATTCCACAATAGAGGTCCAAGTACTAACCTTGCGGGCAGCACTTGGTAAGCGGGAACATGCGTTCCCATGTCTAGGGCGCATGTTCTTTAGTTCAGGAAGCTCTCCACTAAACCATATATATTCTTGGGTACTCCAACAGGTGCAGCTGTCACATAATCTGCGACCACCACACGTTGTCGAAAGTCCCCCATATATCCAACGATATCGCAAGGATGTATGCCTTGTCGCAGGCTCTCACCTGATCGACAATATCTATGACTGCCATTTTCATGCTTTTACCCCTGACAAACCCATATTGATTCTGGTGGATTCCCTGAACAACATCCAGGTACTCCATCAATTTCCTATTTACCAAATTCTCCAGCTTTTTCCCCTAGACTGGTAGTACGGTAATGGGTCTGTAGGACTTAGCTAACCTCGGGTTTCTCCCGCCCCCCTTTATAGATCACTATAAGGAGGCCTTTCTTCCATACTGTGGGGAAAACACCTTCCTGTGGACAGTCACTGATAACTTGCAACAGCTCAAAACATATCCTCGGATATGATTGGAGGAACATTTCCCCCACCATTCCATCCATTCCCGGAGCTTTCCTGAGCTTGGTCTTCTAGACCACCTGGTCCAACTCCTGTAAGGAGAAGGGCGATGTATCCTCTGTGTCCATGGATGTCTGCTTTACAGCCTTTATCTGGAGGTGGTGCTACATTTCCCCCATCCGTTCATCATCTGGCAACAAGACTATCATCATGTGCCTTGTGACCTCCTCGGGTGACTGCAATAGATGTCCATCAGTCTCGAGTGCAGGTAGCTCCTCTGAGATCTTAACCTTTCCTGTTGCCATCCGGTAGACCAAGCCCCATGGATCTTCATTTCCCCTATCTTGACAAGTTCTCACCAAGCTATCTGTTTCTTCTTCCTGAGCACTCGCTTGTACTCCTATTTTCCGACATTGTAGTGCTCCTCCGCTCTTTGCAGATTTTCCGGGTAATAGATTTTTTTATACCTCTTCCTGAGGTATTTTACCTCTTTTCTCTTCACCTCTAGCTCATCATCCCACCAGGGATGATGTGCTACTTTCCTCTTTTAAGGGAATTGTCTCATCATAGGCTTTCGCCACTATTCCCCCTATCCTTTGGGCTCTTTCATCCAAGGACATAAGCAGTTTATTCCCTTTGTACTGCTCGAGCCCGCAGAGCAGCACCCTGTCGAAGAGGGGCCAGTTTGCTTTGGCTGTCACATATCTGGGCCTTTCTGGTCTGTTCTTTCCAAAACCATCCATCCGGATGGTGAACAGTCCCCAATACTCCCAGCTGCATGCACAGTTGCCACAGTTACGCCCAGATACGATTCCGTACCATGGACCGGCGATATGTATGTCGCTTGGTGTCCAGGTATGTTTAAAACCTGCAGGTTTTTCTCCATAATGTATCTAATTACCTCGTGTTCGACAAAGCCTCTATGGGGATGTAATTTATCTCGGGATTGCATACCCAGATTCCTGCCATCGGATTTTCTCCACAAAGAACAAACCACCTCGGAGACTTGGAACTTGCCCCCTGAGCAGGTAGGGATCCTGCATCAGGACCATGTCCAGTTTTGGCTCTATCACTACTTCATGGAGTTCTATTGTTGGAACTGCACCCTTCTGCATGTTAATTTGGCCCAACAGTAGTGGCACAGTGCGACTACTCATACTGGGTTCTATCGAGCTCTAATGCCATCATTCTCTGGTGGATCGGGCAGTCTGTAGAGCCGACCTTATGGTACATGTCTCTGCGTTTTTCCTTTGCACACTTGGTCTGTGTTTTAGCCTTGCACTCTGAGAGTTTATGACACTTCTCTTTGCAGCAGGAGCAGACCATCTCACTTTTACACTTATATTTAATGTGGTCGTATCCCTGACACTTGAAGCATCGGGCCGGTACCACATAGTTCCTCACTCTACATCGCTGAAAACCTTTATACAACATGTTGCTATCCACCAACAGCTTCCTGAGGGGAGGAGTCACCTCGAAGATCAAGTTCACCTTTTATTGGTCTCTAGGACCAGTCCTGAACCTCAGGGTAGCGTTGTACCTCAGTTGTTCGTCACTGATCTGACTCTCGTGGAAATTCTGCACTCGCAGTACCAGTTGCTCCATTCGCTCTTGGTTCTTGAGCTTAAGGAGAGTGTCTTCTTTCTAAAAGCTCCAAGAGTAACCTTCCCCTCGCCACTTGTCTCACATTCCTAAAATGCAACTGTTCCTTTGTAGGATCAATTGTCTTTAACTTCTCTTTTGTCTCTTCAGGCTTCCCCTCCCCCTCCTTAGGGTACACAAAAGTCGTGTGCTTTGTCGCCTGGCGTATCCCTTTTATTTCCTGCCACTGCATTGGGGTTTTCCCTGGCCCCTATCCTTACAGGCTTGTTGGTCCTTTACGATCTCCGTAAAGGACTGTGGCTTTCCTTGGGGCTGTGTTAGCCTGGCTAGTCCCGGATTTGGCTGCTTTTGGAAAACTGCTTCAAACCCTTGTTCTCGCCTTCCAGTTCTGCGTTCCTTATTAGCTGCAGGTAGAGCATCACATTCATTCTCATGACCCTCAGAAGGAGGCAGTTTGTCCACTTCTTATTGACTTTCTGTCTCTCATCGGTGGCATATTATATTAATTCCTACATTGCATTCGATATCTCCTGTTGTGCATCTAGTGCACCAATGGTCTGCTCCACTGCCGCGACCCGAGGGGACCCTCTCACCTCAGGTTCTGGCTAGGGAGACAGTCGCCAGTCAGCACAATTGGTCGGGGGCAGAGCAGGAAGTTTCCCCGACCCATCGTTAAGGCTCCGTCATAGGGACACACATCGCTGGGTGGGGCTCCATCTTAGGGACATCGACACCATTTTTCCAGTCAGTAGCATTAGGGCTCCATCTTAGGGAGACAGCTGCCAATCAGTGGAATTGGGTCTCTGGCTTAGTGAGACTGCCACCAGTCAGTGCCATTAGGGTTTCGTACACCGACGCCATTTTACCAGTCAGTGCCGACTTGGCAAAACAGACAGGAATAGGAGCTTCCAGATGTTTCCCCATCGTACTAGCCTCCAACATGGCCGCCTGCCAGCCAGTGCCAAGATGGCGAATGGAGCAGGAAGTTCTGTTCCAAGATGGTGGAAAGGATTGATAGAGCAGGAAGTTTGGCAGCAATTTTGATACAGTTCATTGTCAGCCATTTCGCTAGACAGTGTCGCTGGTAAGTAATAAGGATGCCAGTAGTAACAGTCGCCATTTCGCTAGACAGTGTCGCTGGTCAGTAATAAGGATGTCAGTAGGAACAGTCGCCATTTTGATAGACAGTACCATCCAGAAGCCTCTGATGGTTACGACATAGGGAACCCCTGCACTGGAATGATAGAGCAGGTGATTCTGGTCCAAGATGGCCGCCGGGAGCGGTTGAACACTTTCTGTCAGCCGGATTGAGTCGCCATATTGCTAGCCAGCACTTTCGTATCGCCGCCATCTTTCTAACCAGCACTTTCACATGCCCGCCATCTTGCTAGTCAGTGTCGGGATTGATAGAGCAGGAAGTTCTGATACGGTGACTCCACGGCTCCACAAGGAGTCAAAAACCACAATGAGGTGTCATTGAGAAATTTCCATTAAGATTCCGCGATCATGCGGGAAAAAAAAAAATTATTTTGCGAAGTTTTGCTGGTTTTGGCCGTTTTTGACTATTTTCTGTGCAAAAAACACGGGTTTCAGATTTCAGATATTATATGTGACTATTTCTTCTTCATTAGCTCAAGTCAATATTAGTTCTTTGACTAATTAATTCCCTGCTACTTAGAACACAAACAGCCACAAAAATGGTTTGGCATTCAGTTTTAAAACCAGTCATTTGACAACTATAATTGCATTAGGTATATGGTCTATAATATGTACAAACTTCTCTAACCATATCAACAATTCGATTCTAGTATCTGCGGAAAATCAGCCTATGGCACCTATGCTCCTGACAAATCCGTCTATTGTAAACATATAGTACTCATGCCTATCTCTCTATATCTACCACGTCAGCAGAATCTGAGAGATCATTCTCATTGTCAGATTACATTAAGTTGAAGACAGGAGCATAACATGTTTTAATCATGGATTTTAAGGAAAAACGATATGCCAATTGAGATAGCTGAATCAACATATTTGCAATGCATGGACTTGGAGGACACGACTTAGAATAATGCACTTCTAAAATGTATTTCTCTGAAATTTCATAGTAAAATAATTATGTGAGTGCAAAGATAAATCATATTAAAGGTCGTTCACGATAAAGTAAGCACTTTTGAAATCAACCTTAGAAAAGAATCACTGCTTTGACGTTCATATATTTCAACATGCGTACTGAATGGCATGAGCCCAGCTAAGTTAGTAAAGATGGAGGGAAAGTAGTTATATATCTTAACGTCAAATAAAAAGTGTTTGGACAGCATTTGTGATAACGTACATTATTTCTTTCGCTTACTGTTTTTTTAATGCATCGAATTTTAAATATGAGCAGTTTTGTAAAATAATTACTTTCTAATAATTTCACAGTTTATTTTTACCGAAGCATTAATAAAGTGATGATGAACATGGCAATGTTAATTTTACACAAGGCTCCAGAATACACAAAGTCCGTACAAGTAGATACTAAGCAGGGCTTCCAAAAGTGCTCAGTTTTCCGTGAACAGCTATAGCTAATAAGACGCAGTCATTTCACGTTACGCTTTCATAAAATGCTGCAAGTTACACAGTCTACCTTATTTTCGCACATTTTATTGGACCTCCGCTCATGGACAAGTGTGAACCAATATTATTAGTTCCCCACTTGGGAGGCTTATATCCATTTGGGCGAGCCGAACAGGGAAATAAACAGGCTATGCGGGATTCTCGTCCAAAAATGAGCGAATGAAGAGTGAAGATATTTGGGCGCCTTTTAACATCGATGTCTTGAGAGCCGAGGAGGGCGAAGCGAGGTGAGTAAGGAGCATGTCGGAATGAAGGGGCGAGGGGGAACGGGAGATCACCGAGAAAACACGCTGACCAGCAGCATCGGCCGGCATGATTCCCACATGCGATAATCCGGGAGCGACCTCGCCGGGAATCGAACCAGGTTAGCGTAGGTGGGAGGCGAGCAGTCTGACCACTAGACCACCGCGGCCCCTCCTAAAATGAGTTCGCGAAATTTTTCTAGACTGACTGATAGCATTATCAACTCAACTATGCCGGTTGCACCATCGTGGTTCGAAACTCGATCCCAAATCGGATCTAATATGGACGCAGAAAACTGCTGCAACATTCGAGTTCAAAGCTGGACTGGAAATCGAGATGAAGTTCATTTCGAACGGCCGAAATTTGCTGTACGGAATCTCGATCCGAGATCAGCAGCCATCGTCGACAAATGTAGTTTGAAAATATGCAAACAGATAGAACTACGTTCGATTGTCTTCCTGGTAAATTAAAACAACATTATACGCACTTGAATATTATTCAGTAAAATTTGTACAAAAATAATTTACTTAAAACAGACAAAATATCGCACATCTAGTTCTATCTGTAGTGAGCAAATACGCATACGTCCATAACGTCATACATTACAAACCAAAAATATTTGTCTCATACTTAATCTCGATCTCTCACTCTGGAACCAAGATCGACGGATTGGAGATCCAGAACCATGAAATTTCGTATGTGCAATACTTGTACATTGAAACCAAGATCAAACTGGATCTTGGTTCGGAACTAGGATCATTCGATCTCGGATCGGAGAATATGTTGGTGCAACCGGGCAGTAGTAAAAAAAAAAAACTTAAAAAGCGTTGAAAGTTTGGGGTTGACTGAGTCTGGTAACAAGTGTGTGTGTGTATGTGGTGTGTGTGTGTGTGTGTGTGTGTGTGTACACCTAACAATAGCTCACATGACTTGAATGCACGGGTGAGTGATGAGGCAGGGGTTAAGCACGCCGGGAGCTTCCGTTACCATCCCCTCACGCCCCTCCCAGATTGCCGCACTTACCCCCTCCCCCACTCCTGGGGCAGGTGTGAAGAAGACTCACCCCTCTCACGTGCCCCTCTTCCCACGGGACGCGAGTAGAGCGGTAGTTGCGAGGGAAGTGGAAGCAGAACTGGATCACAAGGGGAACGAGGGGTGAAGGAAAAAGGAAAAAAAAGGGGGGGGGGTGTAATTACGTAGCTTCCCCGGTGACTGCGCACATTCGCCCACCCTGATTCCTCCCCGCTGCCAGCTGACGGCGTCAATAGCTACGGCACGAGCCGGGCGGCTGACGTTCGCACGCAGCCAGTTAACGTGCGGAGCTTCCGAAGTCGAGCTGTCAGGAAGTCTTCCGCCTCCTCGCTGACCCACAGAGTTTTTCAACTTGAGCCGTCGTCGCCTCGAGCTAAAGGCTGTTCACGAAAAAGTGAGCACTTTTCTAATGAACCTCAGAAAAACATCACTGCCCCTGCCTTCATGTACTTTAACGGGCACATTGAGTGAAATTCGTCCAGTAAAGTTGGTAACGAAGAATGGAAAGTAGTTCCATTTCTTAACGTCGAATTTAAAGTGTTAGGTATACATTTCTCTTTCTGTTTTTTTAAATGCAGCGAAGTGTTAAAATAAGCAAATTTTTTTGTAAAATGTTTACTTTTATAATAGTTTCACAGTTTTACGACCGGCGCATGAATAAAGTGACGAGGCCCATGTCAATGTTAATTTTACATAAGGCGGAATAATACATTACATGCATACAAGTAGATATTACGCAGGGCTTCCAAAAGTGCTCATTTTCCGAGAACAGCCTATAACTCCTTCAACACTTTCGAAGCGGTATCCGCGAGCCTTACGGACAGTCATCTATTTCTATTCTCTCGCTTGTAAACTCGCCTCCCGCCAAGGCGAACCAGGTTTCGGTTCCCAGGTGGGGCGCGCCTCGGATTTCGTGCCGGACGATGCCGCTAGTCGGTGGGTTTTCTCGGGGATCTACCTGTTTCCCCCGCCCTTGAATTCCGGTGCTGCTCCACACTCACTTCGCTTCACCCTCACTGGCTCTCGAGACCTCGATGTTAGAGGCCACCCAAATCTCTTCAATCTTCACCCTCGCGTTTAAAAGCGTTGGCCACGATTATAGACATTCTATGTGACATTTCCTTCAGATAAAATTTATTTTAGAGTGTATGGATGTTTTAAATTACATGTTGAAGTCAAAATTTTACTGGTTTAGTAATGCACTAACTTAATCAACCAAACTATTCGCAGAAAATTTAACAACTGAAAGGTAAATGATCAGTTCATTTCAAGGATATGTTTAGCAAAAGTTACTTCGCATAAATTCAAGGACAGCCACAAATAGAAAATTTGCACTAATTTCCAACAATTTTTTTTAATGTAAAAAAAAATTTCCTTATACAGTTTTGGAAACGTCCAGAAGTAGTTCTAGGCATCTTCTTTCAGGGTGTATTATATCATTTATGTAAGTAAATTAGTTTCCGTTATTTGTACACTTCTAAAACAGACTGTGATTTCGGCATGTAATAATGCAAAAACCATGCTCTCATAAGTTCTTTTCCGAGAAAAGAGTGATCACTGGCAATGTCTACAAGTTGAATGTACAAACATAAAATAACAATTTTTTCATAAATCTATATAAAGACTGTTAACGATAAAGTTAACAATTTTGAAATGAAGCCTTGGGAAATGTCATTGTCCCCTATAGGCTGTTGACTTTGAAATGAGCACTTTTGAAAGCCCTGCTTATGATCTACTAATATGCACTTTGTGTATTTCCACCTTATATAGAGTTAACATCGAAATGGACCTCATCACTTTATTCATACGTCAGTTAAGTGGAACTGTGAAATTATTAAACGTAAACATTTTACAAATCTGCTCATTTTTACACTTCAATGCATCACAAATAACAGAAAGCGAAAGAAATAATTTTAGTTATCACAATTAATTACCTAACCCTTTTTATCCGACGTTAAGGTATGTAAAGGCTGTTCACGATAAAGTGAGCACTCTTGAGAAATTAACCATGGAAAAAAGTCACTGTCCCTGCCTGCATGTATTTTAATGGGCGCACTGAGTGGCATGCGCCTAGTAAAGATGGTATTGATTGATGGAAAGTAGTTCCATTATTTAACGTCGAATAAAAAGTGCTAGGTAACTATTTGCGGCAACTTAAACTATGTTTTTCGCTTTCGTTTTTTTTTTTTTTTTAATGCCTGAAAGTGTAAAACTGACCAGATTTGTAACATAGTTATTTTTTCCAATTATTCCACAGTTTCACCTGACCGACGCATGAATAAAGTGATGAGGCTCATGACAATGTTAATTTTACATAAGCTGGAAAAAATGCATAAAGTACACACAAGTAGATCTCAAGCAGGGCTTTCAAAAGTGCTCATTTTACTATGAACAATCTATAACTACTTTCCATCCAACTTTACCAACTTTACTAGACGCATGTTACTCAGTGCAGCCTTTAAAATATATGCTGGCAGGGGCAGTAACTTTTTCTTAGGTAGATTTAAAAAGTGCTCACTTTATCGTGAACAGACTTTACCTGCGGTATATTTGTACCTGGCTCGCGTAGTGGGGAGCGTCTAAGAAAGTTGGTCACGACGGTGGGAATGTAGTTCCATGTTTCAACGTTGAATTAAAATTGTTCGTAAATTATTTGTCAATAATGCAATTATTTATTTTTCTTTCTTTTTTAAATGCATATAAGGAAAATTTGTAAAATATTTACTTGTGTAACAATTTTACAGTTTCCTTTTACTGGCGCATGAATGAAGCGATCATATTCAGGACAATGTAAGTTTTATATAATATGGCAGAAGGATACACAATGTGCTTAGAATTAGATCATAAGCAGCGGTTTCAAAAAGGCTAATTTTACAGTGAACAATATATACTAATTTTAATTCGGCAGTCTGATGATCAAGAAGTCTTGAGATGAAAACTCTCCCCTTAAGATAATACTACAATTAAAATAAACCCCGCTCGATCAGAAAATGCGACAGCTACCTTGATAAACTTACGAACAGAATTTATTCACTCTGCTGTTGTTATAGGTGGATGTGATGAATATGGCCACAACAGGTCTTTAGACTGTTATGGAATGCAGTTTGAGCCTTCCAGGCCATGAATCGTTATTCATCCCAGAACCTGTTACGATTTTGGGACGCATAATGGCTGCTCCACGAAGACAGAATTTTATCTCAAGTTATTACTGTTAATGGTGATGAATCACATTATAGGAAATAAAGAACCCGCAGCCCCAAGGCATTCACACGTCTCTTTCGTTTCGTAAAAACATGTTTGCGACACTTGCGAGTCACGATCAGTTTTCTGCGCACAACCAATCCTTTCGCGTTTCCGAGCACATTGGGTGAATGCAAACGTAGCTTCACAGCAGCGGCAGAGGTACTGAGTTATCACCTTTGCAAATGAGAGCGATGACGGATATATAAATTTAAACAACTACGACGTTCCAGCAGTGTAGAGGATCAAAACACTGGCCACTGATGGTTATCATATTACCCCGAGTAGGGCCTATACTCACTCACGTCTCCTGTTTTGTAAAATACGTAGGTGAAATTGTAGTCGCTGCTGCGCAAGTCCAGAAACTAGCACCAATACGGATATCGCCTTTCCCAGGGCAATGTTACTGGTAGCTGGTGACAAACTCATTATTTTATAATCGGTTGCTTCTTATGGTACGGTATATACTGAGAATGTTTCCAGAGGTTAAAAAGGATCAGTTATAATAAGAAATTCGTAAGTACTTTTCAAGCCAAAAAGGTAATCTGTTGAATCACCTGAAACTAAAAATAAATGTGTACGTTAAGGGTGTTATGTGTGATGTCTTTTGATGCTTTTTTGTAAAGTCGTTTGATCCATTGGGTTTATGCTGTCTGCGTGGGAACAATGCACTGCCTGAAGCAGTACAGTCTAACTGATCAGCCATTGAGATACATGTCATTCGGCTGCTTTCGACTGGCTAAACAGACTTCTTTGGATGTAATCCAGAAAAACCATAAATCAGAAATTGAGAAAAATTTACAGACCATGCTACTGACCATTACCAGCTGGTCATAGCAAAGGACCATACCGACCATTCATGCAAGCCAACGGCTGACTTCACCTATGACTAACTGCACCCAAGACTAGTTCCCGGGGAGACTAAAAGGCCCTAGACTGGTTCCTTGCGAGACTGACAAAGCCCAATACTAGTTCCTGGCGATACCAGTTTCTGCAAAACTGGCTGTACTAACAAACAAGACCAACAGACCACACAAAACACCGATACAAACAGTCGAAGTTGGCTAATTTCGGAAAAATTCGTCTAGTACAAATCTCGTACCTCTTCTCACAAAAGTTTCGAAAATCTTCGTAAACTTCGCAAAATATTCGCAAATATTCACAAAAATTAACCAATTTCCGTTCAATCTTCGCAAATCATCGCAAACTACTCACCTACAGCTAACTATACCAAAGGACAACGCCAGACGACTAGATCAAACTCCCGACTAAATGGACAACCATACCAGCCAACAATACTAACCATCCTTACTAGTCGGCCATACGAACCATCCCTACCAGCCACCATATCAACCAACCTTAACAGCTAGCGATACGAACCGAACATACGAATAATACATACCAAAAACACAGTTCACACAACCAGACCTACAGCCCAACAAGATAAAATGTTAAATACAAATGTGGAAGACCAAGCATACGATGAAACCATACCAGCCAAACATACATTCTGATATTACCAACGAACAATACGAACTGGCCATACATGCCAGTCATATTATCAGACCATGCCACCTAGTAATAAGAACGGACCATACGTAACATCCGTACAGACCATCCATATGAGCCATCGATACGAGCCGACCACTTGAAACAGCCATGCCAATAAACCAAGTGAATCGTTCATACTAGCCAGGAATACGAACCAACCATACCAAGCAACAAGGCGAACAAACCATACGAGCCAACCATAGAAGCCAACAATACCAGCTTAAAACACATATCTACCATGTCAGTGAAAAACACCACAAAACCACACAAATCACCCACCCCACACAGCCATTCTAGCAGACAAGTCTAACGACCATGAAGACAGGCCAACCATTACAACTGCTAATGTTGACCAGCCGACCAGTCATAGGTACTGACCATTTCTATAATAAAAAACTAAATTTCATACCGATAAATCATAGCAGTCGACCAGTTCAACCAAGCAGGCCAACAAACCAGAACGACTACACATATTAAACAACTACTGACCCCTGCCTACTGACTCCTGACGACTGGATCCTGCAGATTAACTCCTACAGACTGGTTCCTGCTGACTGACTCCTGCATTCTGTTTCCTGCTGACTGACTCCTGCCGACTGACACCTGCGGACTGCAGGAGTTTGTCTGCAGGAGTTTGTCTGCAGCGGTCATTCGGCAGGATTCCATCAGTAGGACTCAGTTGGCAGAAGTTAGTCTGCTAGTTTGCTGGTATTGCACTGGTGGTAAGCTCTTTGCAAATTGATTTTATGGTCTGTCAAAATGGTTTGTGATGTGTGATATGATCTGCATTGAAGTCGAGCAGGGGGAGGATGAGGTTTGCTGAGTATTTGTGATGATTGCAGTGGAGAATTTCTGAGGACTGAGGAGGAAAATTATGGAGGGTGATTGCTGAGGTTTGAGGAGAAGTATTGCAGATGATGATTGATGAGGAGTATTGATGATGATGATTGTGGAGAAGAATTTCTGGGGCTTGATGAGGATTGCAGAGGATTGCTGGGTATTGAGAAGCAAGATTTTGGAGGATATTACAGTGACTTAAAGTATAATTGAGTATAAAGATTGAGGGCTATAACACATCATTGGTATGGTTGGTGGTGTTAGAGGGTGTTGTTTATGGTGAGCAGGAGGGAAGGCGAGTTAGTGCTATAGATTCCTAAATTTTTAGAAATTTTTTCGAATTTTGCAATTTTTTAAAACAATTTTTGGAATTTTAATTTTTTTTGTGTTTAAGGTCGTTTAAGGTCACGGGCCAGGATCAACGTCAATGGTGCAAGGTCAAATTCACCTGGATACAATGTGGTGGTTGGGTGAGTCGCAACATGACACCTGTTCACCATCTGACACCTACTCCCCCTTTCCCTTAATCCGAATCGGCCAAACTATACTACTTGTATCTCTTTCACTTTGTGGGAGGAAAAGGTTTAAGTGATGTTAGGCTGGTGCTACTATAGTGTGTTTCGAGTTGGTTTGAAAACGTTCATGCAAAGTAGATATGTACATTGAGAGTAAATGACGTGAAGCCATTCTCTGATTGACTGCACAAGGCTCTGGGAACGGGCTTATGTTTAACTGGCTTCGGAACATTGATGAAAGTTCTGTGCTAATAGGGGCTGCCAGCTAGCTATATGTTACCAGACACTGATTCGCAAATGGCGTTACAACATTTCGCTGGCTAGTGACGCCATTTTGCTGGCGTGTGCAACTGGAGTTCGTGGTATAAGGGTTGTTACAACTCAGTATTCTTAAATGCTCAGTGGCATAATTTTGAACAGCTACATTCGCTGTTCTGCATATATTCAGACCAGTGGGAGCAGTCTCTACCGAAATTGTAGAAACAAACACAAATATGCTGCCTATCGACGGTCCGAGACAAAGCACTTAATACATTAAACTTTTACTGACTCACCGCAATTTATGAACATGTTCTGCGGTTTTCCTGAAGGCTTTACCTCAGTGTTGGTCTTCTTCGGGTACTCTCACCTAAATATAAATTTAAGGAAGATAGCAGTCATGCTTACACCGGAAATCGAACCTGGATCCTCACAGAAATACAGATGTTTTCATTCAACCACATTGTCTTTATGTCAGTAAAAAAATAATTATCTATCGGAACTACATGCGTCTGTGAATCAACATCAATGATACTAAGAGTCTATTTACTCCGAACTTTGAAAGTTTACCTCAGTCCACTCAAATAAATGGATGTGTTCATGAAGCTAGTGCCAGGACTAACTAGTTCCTTTGATATATTCTAGAATATCAACAGATTATTTTCAAAATACTTTTTTGTTTACAATTTTTCTTTTCTGGCAAATAACAATTTAATTATATTGATTCTTGACTCCAACTTAGGACTTTTTTTTTTTTTTTTTTGCTAATACCAATAAATAACCAACTAGCCTTAAAAACATGTTGTCATTTGCCAGTCCATATGCTATCGCCAATAAGCATTCCGCCTTTATCTGGTCAGTGCTATTGGTTGTTGCTGATATGCTAACTGTTTTATAATTGGCCGTTTCTTGTGCCATGGATATACTGAAACCGGATCCATAGGTTTCGAAGTGCAGGTTTTTATAGGAAATTCATAAGTACTTTTCACTCCATAAATTTCGTCTTTTGCAAAACCTGAAGTGAAAAAATTAATGTTTATATTTAAGAGTTATATGTTTGTTCTCAATGGATGTTTAACTTGAAAACCAATAATTACGCCCTACAATAATACGATGTCTGGCACAGAACACTATAGACAAAGAAAAATAATTCTGTTTCACGCTAGTGATAGCCATTGTGTCCAATGCAGTGTTGAATTTATACATGGCTATAGGATACAGTATGTCCAGAGAGAGGAAATGAAGCAGAGTTTTCGAAAGAGCCCAGAAAACCTAAAAAAGTACACTTTATTGCCACGTGCTTAGTGTCAGCCCATATTATAGATATTCAATAAATTATACAGGAGAAAATAAATCACCAGTGAGACGAGCACTGATGTAGACCACTTATTGAAATGTGTACAATTTTGTTACTTTAAAATTTATTACTTAATAATAGAAGTACAACACAAATTTATTGCTTTACGATGTGACTATATTGTAGCCAAGCCAATATAAAATAAAGCATTTACAGGCAAGAGGTGGTAATTTAAGGTTCAGAACGTAGCCCGTGGTAATAACGGAAAATCTGTCTTCGGGGCAGAGGATCTTGCTCTGGATTGTTCTGACAGGTCATTCAATGCACTGACCCCGAGTTCATGCAGTGTGTTCAATTGAATTTTGGACTGAGCGAATCGCGAGTAGGAATTAGTTGCATCTTACTATAATCTCCATAAGCCTAGGGAGTGTGGGATGCAGACGAATCTTAACTAACAAATTCTGCGAAACTAAAATTGTTTTAACCCTTACAAGGCTTGAGCTCATGACAGCATTATTTGAAATAAAATAAGAAGTTATACATATGACTAATTCTTCTTTTAGATTTTGCTGTTCTTATAGTTAGGATATGCACCTTTATAATTGTTGATTGACGCACGGCTTAGGGTACAGAGAAAGCAAAAATTCGATGTAATATTTGGGAAATAGAAAAACAGACTTCATATTCAGTAACATGCAGTTATTAACATTAATTCGTCTTATCAAAAATTAGTAACCAGTGCCATACATTTCTGGTACTGCTATCTTTGAAAAAAATGTTAATACCATTCGTACTTTGCAGAACGATTTACCTGGATGACAGCTAACATAACAAGCCAGCTAATTAGCGTGAAATATTTTCGTTACTTCGGAAATGTTTTCCACCGAAAAATACTACATATTAAATGTGAGTGAAAAGTGCAACTAAATCTCACACTCGATATCTTGATTATGTATCAATGTCTGATCACTTTTCAGTGCTACTATCTAAGACACAGAAACATTTCCTTTCAAAGAAGCGACGTAGAGCGAATCGCAGTACCCCTTCGGGCAGAAAACTAAGCCTAATCCATTCGAGGTTTGTAAGTCTTTACTAGTATAATAATGACGTCGATTTTTTCTGCACCGTCACCACGCACAAAATGCTTGAGTACCAACCTCAACAGAACTAACTATAAATGAATTACTTAAGTGCCAGGGGTTTCATGAATCAATCTAGCGCAAGACATTGAACACTCGTACAACTGAACCAGTCAGCAAGCAGCTGTACACGCGCTTGGGGACGCTGATGCAGAAATGAAAAAAGGAAAATATAACTGAAGAATACTCTACGAATCAGATAAAAAACATGTTTCTTACTGTAGCAGCAGTCAAATGACCAATTGAGGTCACCTGAGTATGTAAAAACTATGCTGGAGTTTAGCCAAGTTTCAAATGAGTTAATGAAATTATATTTGTGACAGAAGAAGAGTCTGGAAACCACTCATACTGTCAAAATGAAATAGTGAAGCTGCGTTCACCAGGAAGTAATTTTGCGAGTCCGATCCCTAGAAGCGCGGACGCTCTATGGGCCACTTGACCATGGGGATAACAAGACTAATATATTACTTCGAAAGCTGTTTAGGATAAAGTGAGCACTTTTAAAATCAATCTTTGAAAAATGTCGCTGCCTCTACCTGCATATATTATAACCAACGCACTGGGTGGCATGAGGTTAGTAATGTTGGCAACGATGAAGGGAAAGTAGTTCCACGTCTGAACGTTGAATTAAAAGTGCCAGGTAAACATTTGTGAATACTGGTACGATTTCTTTTGTTATCTGATTATTTTAATGCATAAAAATGTAATAATAAGCGAATTTCTAAAATATTTACTTTCCTAATTAATGTTGATTGTACACTAGGTGAAAGAAAGAGTACATGCCGTGCGTACGAGTAGATCACAAGCAGGGCTTTCAAATGTGCTCAGTTTATCGTGAACAGCCTCTTCCTACAAGCAAGTCATTCACTTGGCGTGAGGTTTTACCCTCAGTAATTCGCCTATGAAACACTTTCAGCCATTCTTCTATAAATCTAAGGCACGATAAAGGTATGCTACACGTCACTACACTATTATGAATGTCCTGTACCAGAGGTTTCATACATAAATATGACCGTGAAAACGCATGCCTTAACTATTTACACTCAAAAAACAACTCACACCAGAGAGGGGCACAGAAAATGGAAGCTAGTCTTCGGACGTGAAAATTTTCTTAAGAAGATTTAGTGAGCAGGTATCACTTTAACATGCAGATTTTGAAGAAAACGCTTTCTTAACGGAACTATACCCACTGTTTGGCATCCTAGTTACCATTCGTTCACTCTCATCGCCTCTTCGCCCCAGTAAGGCGGTTGATAACAGGTTGACTGTCTTCTCCAAAGCCAATATCAGTAATCTCCAAAACTACGAAAATGAGAAAGGTAACGAATACTGCATCATGTTCTGAATTATACCAAATATCTGGACACAATTCGTTGTTCTCTTGAAAATTCATTTTGATGTTTGTGGTGCTGATTTTGGCGCATATAGTGCTGATTTTGGTGAATATAGAGCTGATTTTGGTGCATATAGTGATGATTGTAATGCATGTGGGGCTGATTGTGGTTGAATGTGACGCTGATTGTGGTGAATGTGATGCTGATTGTGGTGAGTATGGTGCTGATTGTGGTGCATATGGTGGTGATTGTGATGTATATTGTGCTGATTGTGATGTGTGGTGCTGATTATGGTGCATGTGGTACTGATGTGATGCATGTGGTGCTGATTGTCATGCATTTGGTGCTGATTATGGTGCATGTGGTACTGATGTAAAGCATGTGGTACTGATTGTCATACATTTGGTGCTGATTGGGAAGCAATTCGTGCTAGTTGTGGTATGTGTGGTGTTGATTGTGGTGCTCATAGTGATGATTGTGGTGCATCTGGTACTGTGTGGTGTTGATTGTTGTGTGTGTGGTGCTGACTGTGGCATATGTGGTGCTGATTGTGGAGCATGCGGTTCTGATTGTGGAGAATGTTGTGATGATTATGGTGCTGAATGTGGTGCTTGTGGTGCATATGGTGCTGATTATGGTGGATGTGATGTTGATTGCAGTGCATGTAATGCTGATTGTGGTGCATGCTGTGGTGCATGTGGTGCTGATTGTGGTACATGTGAAGCTGATTGTAGTACGTGGTGCTGAATATGGTGCAAGTGGTGCTGATTGTGGTGCATGTGGTTCTGATTGTGGAGCACATGGGGCTGATTATGGTGCATGCTGTGCTGAATGTAGTGCTTGTGGTGTTTATTGTGCTGCATGTGGTGCAGGTAACTCTGATTGTGGTGCATGTGGTGTGTGTGGTTCTGATTATGGTGTATGTGGTGTTGATTGTGGTGCATATGGTGATGATTTCAGTGCATGTGGTGCTTATTGTGACGCACATGGTGCTGATTATGGTGCTTATTGTGATGAATGTGGTGCTGATTGTGGTGTGTGGTACTAATTGTGGTGTGTGGTGCTGATTGTGGCAGGTGGTGCTGATTGTGATGTGTGGTGCTGATTGTGGTGCATATGGTGCCAATCGTGGTGCATGTGGTGCTGCTTGTGGTGCATGTGATGCTGATGATGCCTGTAGTGGTGATGTGATGCATTGGTGTGATGATTGCAGTGTGCATAGTTTTGATTATGGTGCATGTGGTGCTGATTGTGGTGGTGTGTGGTTCATATAGAGGTCATTTAGCAGTAATTAGAGGTTATTTATAGTTTGTTTCGGGCTCATTCAGGATTCTTTTATGTGTCATTTAGGGGTCATTTATGGCATTTTGCGGTCATTTAGGGGAATTTATAGGTCATTTAGGGGTCGTTTATATATTATTTAAGTATAATTTAGGGGTCATCTATGGGATTATTTTGGGATCAGTTAAGGGTTATTATTGTTTATTACATCAAAGTCATGCCATTAGTTCGGCAACACAGAGTTCTTGCTGAATCCATCAGTAGTGTGATGGATGGTAATTTCGATCCTGTGGCTCTTTTACCGAAATCGGCTGTGGCTAGTACGAACGACAAGCCTATGAACTCGTCACCAGGAGCAACATCTCTTTCCACGAAGACATCTTAATTCCTGGTTCCTGCTCCTTCCGATATAATGACAGCCGAAACATCTGGATCCATTAGTGTGTCATCTACAGAACTTTCAAGAGCATCTAGGTGTCGCTTTTGCTGCAAGGACTTTGCCTTCAAGCTCACTGCACGACGACATGAAGTTCACAAGTGCAAGAACAGTTGGTTTCGTGTTTAACGAAGGACTGAGATTTGTATAAGGATGCACACTTTACATAGACGAACATGAATAATTTTTGAGTGTTTTTGTAGTAATATATTTGAAAAACAAAGATGTAATAAATTTCTCGATGTCGTAAACTGTCTGTTGTAAACTGATTTCGTAAAAAACATCACTATGAAGCAAATATAGACTTAACATTATGGTAATAAAGGGTTGACAAACACATTCCTGGATCTAGAAATGATACTTGCTAATGAATTTCTCGAGCATGCCTCCTAAGAGTTCGCAAATTATATTTGCCTACCTATATGCTTGTACATATTCGCTTGCTTACGAGCCAACTTGCGAAATAATGTTGTCTGCTAAATAATTATTAAAAATAACGTATAATAACTTTCAATATTAGCATAAGCACATATCCTTATTTAAGATTCGACCTGACGGATAAAATAGTGTTTTTTTTAAATACATCACGTATTAAAATTTTTTTAAAAGGAAAATGCGATGAATTTAAACTGAAAAAAAAAGCATTCATAAATGTGGCCATGAGTCATAAATACTCTAACTGAAAATAAATATAGAAATAATATACCAAAATGTTGAATACACTAGTATAATTGTACGAGGTAATGCAGCTTCTTTATTTGGATGGCTACTATAAAACACTTAGGCATCGCTATTCATGGTCACTTGTGTAGCTCAGTGGTTAGAGCACCCAAATTCTGTTAGAGAAGTTGTGGGTTTAAATCACCATACTTCCATCGGAAATTTTCTTTTTGCAATCTTTTATTTAACTTGCCTTGTTAGTTAGTTTGTTTGTTTGTACGTTCGGGTGAAATCTTGCAAATCGATTTTAAACCACTTCCCGTTATACGATCGAGTTGAAATTTCGCATACATGTGTAGTTCCGATGACAACACAATGTGAAGGTAACACTGAGCTGATCTGATGGTGGAGCTGGAAGGTGACCATAGTAACTCTAAAACTACATGCAGTAAACGACGTATAGAGTTTGTCTTACAGAATCGAATAACAGTAAAATGGAGATTAGAAGTGTCACTGATGTGCGCGTAGCTTTTCATGTAGCGACAAATAGTTCTGACAACTATTGTTATAGTTTGCTCCTACAGTATGTCCAGTATCGGAATGAAAGCCAACTGCTGGGTGATCACGATACATCATGGGGATCTTTCTTAGCAAGGGAAAGCCATATTCGTGATAAACACATGGTTGGAGACTAAAAAGTGAAAAATAAAACCAAAGTAAAATAACTTTTAGAACCAACCTTTTATTTGTAAATGCACTAAAAAGAGAAAAATAATTGTAATAGTTACATAATTTGTAGAACTTGTAAGATGTGGTCGAACAGCCGTAATAAACTTTACCACAAATTTATATGTTTGTATCAATTTATATTTTGTATATAAAAGCTTTGCGCAATGTAGAAGTATACCTCATTTGCGTAAGCGTAGTAAGCACATATATTGCCTAAGGCTCTTAACTATTCACAATATAGAACGTATATCATATTTGTGTAAGTATAGGAAGAACATATCGTGCGTAAGGCTCTTGACTATTCGCGCCAAGATTTTATATACTAAATATAAATTGATACAAACATAGTCATTTATAGTAAAGTTTATTAAGGCTGTTCGACCACATTTGACAAGTTCTACAAATTATGTAAATATTATAAATATTTTTCTCTTTTTAGTGCATTTATAAATAAAAGGTTAGTTTTAAATTTTTTTACATTTATTTTATTATAATGTAACCAGCTCTCATGGGAAAGTGGGAAATTTACATAGGTTAAATGTTCTAAACCGATTTTGCATTTAAAAAATTATTTTAAATACATTAATGTGAATTATTTTTAATTTCAGCATTTTTCAAACATTATATAAGAAAAATTTTAATAACGTAATGTAAATTGTTTATAAATGCATCAATTCCTATATGTCTTATTGTTTTAAGATTATTTTGACAAACCCGGCCAGCCACCAGCCTCGGGAGACCAGTGCGGGAAAAGGTGCTGGGCAGTGGGAAGGGTAAAGGGTGACGAGCAATGGAATGGGGTCTAATGTTATATGTTTTTTCGATTTTTGCGATTTTTTTTATTATTGGGCGTGTTGTGGTGAGGAATAGTGATGGTGTTGGTGGGGGTTGTTGTGCTGTGAGTGTAAACTTAATTCTATATGTTCCTCGATTTTTAGCATTATTGTTATTATTGTTTTTTTTATAACTTTGTGAGTAGGTTGTGGCGAGGAGTGTTGCAATGCATAAACTACATTTAAAACCTTACTTTCCTATATGTCTTGGTGGCCGAGACAGATGTTAGTGATCCAAGGTCCGGCAGTTCGACCCCGCCCTACTCCAGATGATATTTTGAGCTCTGCGAAAATTAAATAACTGTGCGCTTAGCGGCCAACTCCAGAACCAACATGGTGGCCATGCAAGAGCGACACCAGCGCTCCTAGCAGGCTGTAGTAAAACGAAAGACAAGTGGAAATAATATGGTGGACGATGGCGGCACATTATAGCAGCAATAAACATCATGGCTGACACCAGCGCCACTAGCAGGTAATGAGGTAACTACAGCAGACGACAGCAAAGAAGGCTGATGAAGAAGGTGCAAGAGAGAAAAGAGGTGGGGAGATATGCAAGATGGAATGACAGAGCATGAAAAAATAGGAAATGACAAAGCATGAAAATTTTTTGAATAACAGGGCATGAAATAATATGGAATGACAGAGCATGAATTAACTAGATGGAATGACAAAGCATGAAGAGAAGAATTCTAGAAACAAGATGGAGGAAAGGTCAAAGTCAAAAAATGGCTGCCGTCAAACTGGAATGACAGAGCAGGAGGTGACGAAATCCAATATGGCAGACGGCTTCTGGCTTCTACTCCCGAATTCTGCCTCAGAAGTAACATTCTTTCATTACTGAGGTCTAATCAGAGGAGCTTTGCTCAGTAAACTAAGGTAACTAACATTAAAAATTGCGGCACATGCATTACTTAATCGGAGCTACCCCGTGGTTACATGGGGACGGCATCCATATGACATAAGGTGATAGAAGAAATAGTGGTAGAGAATTTAAAAAAATCCACAAACCCATGACAAGAACTTCCAATGAAATGAAATGAACTTAAAATGGTTTACACAATGACAACAGTAAAGTTAAATGTTTCACAGTAACATCATTATCTTGAAAGTAAACTACTTTGTTTCTTTTCTGTTATAAGTATGATCCACGCGATATTAATGACATTATATTAGTAGTAAATTTGCTGACATTTATATTTTTCGGCGAATCCAATTAAGTGGGTCCACTTACTTCCCGTTTACTGGGAGTGTATTGAGTATTCGTATTTCATAGTTTGGCATTAATTGCTACATATGTATAGTTACCATATTATTTATAGTAATTTTACGATATTACGAAGCGATAGAAATAATGCCTTCTAGAAAGTATAGACAGTAAGATATGGTGAGTATATTTGATATAGGTTATCAGTAACATGTATTAGTCAGGAACAGGCGGTATATGCTACTAGGCTTTGAGAATATCTACTGTTTCAGATACTCTTACACCGTAAAACCAAAAAATATAGATCCGGACACATACCTGTTACAAGATACTCGTACCAGCCAAAATAATTTCATTCCTGTTCCAGACTCCTAATATATCGTATTCAACCAGACATACCAATCGTATGTATTACGTGATCCCGATACGTATGGATGGGAATATTTAAACTCCGACTTTAAACATATGCAAAAACTCGATTTTTGTAATTTTTTGGCAATAAAAAAATGAATTTTTGTCTCGCCTGTCTTCCTCCTTATAAGAGCAGTATAAAATGACCAGTTCTGGGACACCAAGCTGCAGGCTGTGGAATAGTACACCCAAATTAGCATAAATTTAGGCTGCAGGCTGTGGACGCCAGGAGTGAGAATTTCCCTTTTTTCCCCTTTTTTCCGTCCAAAACGGTCGATTTCGGGTATAAAAACGTCACTTTTACCCTTTTTTCCTTCAAAATTTCCCTAATTTCGCTCCCTCCGCTGGCTTTCCCACTTGGCAGCCAGTGCTAATTAGCATAATCCGGGCAGTTTGCACATTGTGGCTGAGGTTTGCACACTGCGGCGGAATCGGTCGGAAATTCACCAATTCCTGCCAAATAGAGAAGTCATTCCTCGCAGCCATCTTGGTAATGCCGACCTATGTCTAACCAGGACAATTATCGACCAGCCAAGGATATCGACCATTTTGGCAGCTAGCGCCTCGCTGGAAGAGGTGGTAGGGCATCAAGACGTCGCGAACGATCGGCTCCCATGTAACACTGCCACCCGCAGGGTCAAATATGCCCCATGTTAACTTATAAGCATAGTTGGCTGTAATTTCCGAACTGTTTAAGTTATAGTTGTCAAATTCATAACATAGGCATCCACTATGACTAGGAGAAGGGTCGCAGGGACAAATATGCTACATGTCAACCTATAAGCATAGGTAGCTGTAATTTCCGAACCATTTAAGTCATAGTCGCCAAATTCATATCATATATATCCACCGCAACTAGGAGAGGGGTCGCAGGGACAAGTATGCCATATGTCAGTGTATAAGCACAGTTGGGTGTAATTTCTGAACTGTTTGAGTTATAGTTGGCAAATTCATAACATATGTTTCAACCACGATTAGGAGAAGTGTCGTGGGGTCACGTATGCCAGTTGTCAATTTAAAAGCATAGTTGGGTGTAAGTTCCGAACCATTTAAGTTATAGTTGTCAAATTCATAACATAGACATCCACCACGACTAGTAGAGGGTTGACAGGGACAAGAATGCCCCATGGCAAATTATAAGCATAGTTAGCTGTAAATTGCGAACCATTTAAGTTATCATCGCCAAATTCATAACATAGACATTAACCACGACTATGATAGATTGCTGTAAGTTACAGAGAGTTTGAGATACAACTACCAAAAAAACATAATACATGCATAACCCCCCAACAACGAGAAGGTATGTGCGGACATATATCAGCTTGCATGTATCCCCTTTCTTACTCACCTTTTCCTCCTGTGCTTGTGGTGCCACTGCCTGGCCACACACACACACACACACACACACTACCTCGCACACGCCATCCCTCGGTACCTCAACCAGCGACCTTCCGCTCACCCTTGTACTCTCTCTATCCCTTGTCCACCCTGCTCCGCCTGACATCACCCCTGACCATACATCCTCGAGCGCTCACCACCACCAGCAACTCGTCGCGCACCGACTCCTCTCCCCCCAAGCACTCGTGTAACAGCGTACATACTTCCAGAAACTCAGTCAGTGTCACTGGCCCTTCGCCTGTGAGCCGTGTACAGATACATACATGTATGCATGTATGTAGTGAGATGTCACTCGCAATAAATACACAGTCATCGATACACAGCAAAGTCCCTGTACATACAACAACACATGCTAGAATGATAAAGTTCCTATTACAAAAAGTATTACCCCTACCTTAACTGGTGTAGCAGTGAATATATGTAGGCCACGAGTGGATCTCACCATCGTCGTCGTCTTCGTCGATGATATGACCTCACAGGGAGTGGAGACCAAAATGACCGGTTCTGCCTTTCTGTTCATGATAGATAGCGACAGAGTACTACATCCGCACCACCTCCCCCTTGTCATTGTATTTACCGGTATACTATTGAAAGGAACGAATGCATGGACACTGAACCATCCTCGAGATATCGTAGATTTCATTCCCGTAGAGAGTGGTCACATGCAAAAATATAGAGATATTTATATGCATCACCTGGTGTGCTTTCTCACGTCGTCCACTAGAGTGCACAAAAGGGAAAAAATACCTACTTGCGATGGCTAAACAAGATCATACATTGTGTGGCACTCGACAAAAGCCATGTAATTCCATCAATAATACAAATTGTCAGGTTGGCCGAGCAGCCTAAGGCACCTGATAAAACCTCTGGTTCGAGTAAAAGGGACAATGGGTTCGAATTCCCCCCCGACACTTTTTTTTTGTTTCTGTACCCTACTCGAATAAATATAGTATCGTAGGTTTGAATCCCATTGAGAGTACATGCAGTCAATCATTGGTCCCATTGCCCATGAAGAGAGACTAGCAGGATAGTAATAGTCTGCCTCCGACTTGCATTCACATACCGACCCGTTTGCAATTACAGTCATACTCTGTTGCCAACATGAACTCATGTACAGACAGTGATACACCACATAGTTTGCTGTAATTTCCAAACCATTCGAGATACAACTAGCAAATAACATAACAAGAGCATTCACACTCACCAGTATCTCCGACATGCACTCACGTACCGAACCAGGTAGTAATAACAGAGTGTGGTAAGGGAGGGGTCGCCCTGCTCTCTAATACGAACACACACACACAACGATAAGCTTATTATTATTGCAAAACGAATTATACCCTACCTTACCTGCAGTATCAATGAAAACTCGAAGGCTGCGAGCATATCCCATCGTCGATGTGGCCTCGCTGGAAGTGGAGACTGCAATGACCAGACCTGCCTTTCCGTGCACTTTAGATAACGAACAATTATTGCATCTCCACCACCACCTCCCCTTGTCAGCATACTTAGCGGTATAGTGTTAAAAGACAACAATGCATCTGCCCTGAACCAACCTCGAGGTATCACAGGTTCGATTCTCATAGAGAGTGGTTATACAAGTCGACATAAAAGCTGGCATATTGTCTATAACAGTGTTAGTGACGATGGACATGTCATACACCGTCCCCGACCTACAGATAATCATACTCTGACGACCTTATCTGCACTCGTGTACCGACCGAGACTTTTTACAGTCACAGGAAGCCATACTCTGCCTGCCCTACTCAAGCATTTAATGCACGCACCAAGCCTTTGAAATTACAAGCAGTCGACCCTTCCTGAACTGTTAATGTATGCACTTTGATGGATTCCGTCCAGCATTACATGTTCAGCAGTACCACTATGATAAGTGCGATGTTGTGTGTACCCATAGAGACAAGTTTCAAACCTAGGTCCCTACAGAGATCTCCTTGCTCTCGCCAGCCGATTTTCGCCTGCTAGAGTGCACCAATGGAAAAAAAATAGTTATAAACAAAATGGCTAGTAACAAGCATATCGTACTATCTATATATATATATCACAAATACTTAGAGTCATAGGTCACTGTAAACACTGTGAATAACCGAGACACAAACCGAGTAAGGAGGTATCGCAACACACACACACCCTCACACACACTCTGACACATCAACTATGTATGTACTCTGATCTTAGATGTTGAGGAGTAGAGGTGTTACCTTAACGAGTGTAGCTCTTTCAGAAGACATACACGTCGCGAGCAAATATCATCATCCTGAACTCACTGGAAGCAATGACCACCCTGCCTTCCCTTACATACAATACATTACCGATTACATGTTCGTTAAGAAGACAATCGTCCGTCAGAGGGAAGAAAGGCTCCACTGCCAAAAAACATTACGAAGAGCCATCATCTACCAGCCCTAACTGTATGATGCAGGCGAAGTGTGTACCTTGTATCCACACAACAGGCAATGTTCGAAAGAAGACTAAGTTGACAGTGTATGTGTGTAAAGAGACCAATGCCATGGCCACCAGTCAAGACATAGCAAACTAGCATGGCATGTTCGTAATTATAGTTATGCTCTTTCTCCGACCTACACTTATGAACTCAGCCTTTACAATTACTGACATCTAGGCCCTACTGACACATGTGTATCGACCGAGCCCTAGCAATTATGGGCAGTCATACTCTGTCGACCCTGCCTATGCTCAAACCTTCATTGCATGTAATACACCTTGCCAAGTATAAGCAGTCATACTCCGCCGAACCTGCCTGCACTCAAACTTACAATGAGCATACGTACAGACAGTTTCCATCCAACAGACCAACGGTTCCACTGTAATAGCTGTGATGAAATGTGTGTGTGTGCCCATAGTATTAAGCAGTGGCAAGTTGTGAACTCAGGTCCCTACAGACAGCCACTTGCACACTCACTCCCCAGTCAACCTCTCTTGTTTTTGTGTGTGTTACCCACGTCACACAAGGATTTCGTGTGTGCATAAAACGAGGGTATATATTCACAGTCACACGAGCTCTCTGGCTCATTCGCAGTTAGTCTGTCGTTCGGGCTCGGACAAACCTGATAGTGTATAATTTCAGGTCAATAGTTTGTACCATAACTACAGCAAAAAAACTTGTTGTGGAACACAGCGAAAATGATGGCATGTTGTTCTAGTGGTCAGAAGATTCTATCAGCCATTGTGGCATAAGGAAAGGACAACTCACATGCAGCAATTGTCAAGGAAACTGAGCTCGCATACTTGCCTAAAGAATTCCTTCTTCCATAAGCACGTCACGAATTATGGTATGTATACAAACACCTACTCACATATTTAAAACAGGACAAAGACATACACGACTGTCTCCCATGTACGGAGTGTTTGCAAGGATGTTCTACTATTATGGACACACCAAATTTTAGGGGTTAGTGTAATGCATGTCGGAGGAATGGTGAAGGAGCATCCAACACTGATTACATCCCTTAGGAACTCATGATGGACAGATATGATGGTTTTAGTATAGGGTTGGCCAGCTCAGTTTTCATCTAGACTTCGAAGAGTAAACATCGGCTGTGGATAATGTGCTCATATTCATCGATGGAACAGGAAAGTTATTCGTGCCGCTACTGTAAAAAGGTATTTTCTAACAAAAACATCTACATACAGCATGAAGCTGGTTGTTATCAGATTGCAGGTCGTATTAGAAACCCCTATAAAAAGTGAAAATCTCAGTTTGGTCGACATAGCAGCTTGAGAAGACATCATGCAATATTTAAGGATCACACTGCACCACCTATCAAGTGGTTTCTGAAGATATTACCAGCTCCATGTAAGGGTTCATCTGAGAGCAGTTCTTTGGTACCACCAAGGCATCCATATCGATATTGTAACAGGGCATTCACATATGAATACAATGTAAGGAGACATGCACAAAGTTAATGTAAGAAGAGTAGCATTCCTAAGACATATCGATGTGATAATTGTCGAAGAAAGTAACTGCATGTTGACACTTTAAAAAGACTTTTGAATCTGTGTAAGTGGAAATCAACAATTTAAATAGTCCTTTAAAACTTTGCAACAGAATGTACACGGGGATTGCGGATGATGAACAACTTCTAAGTTGTTCTACCCTTCCGAAGCCTAATGATAATGTCTTCTTCCTGATGGACCCTACCCTTAGTAAATTATCTAGAGTTGGGAACGAGTGGGTACTATCTGCTTAACAAAGAGGCACATACCGATTTCCTTCACCTCACTACAGCATAGTGTGATCTCTGACCAGGAGAATGTAGGTATAAAGTACTGCAAGAGCACTGCAGTGGAAACTTTATAAGTTACAAAAAAAAACACTTGCTCTCAAACTAACACTTATAGTAACCTAGTCAGGATGTCATGGCAAAGTGGTATAATAAAATATTGAATAGGCTGGTCAGCTCAGTCGCTGTTGAGACCTCGAAGAGAGAACATCGGCTTCAGGTAGCATGTTCTTATTCGATGATAGAATAGGTATTTGTGCTGCTACTGTAAGAAGACCTTTTCTACAATAACCAGCTGCATACAACATGAAACCGGTTGTCATCTGAATCCAGACCGTACTATGTTCGCATGTGAACAGTGTAAATCACAGTTTACCCGATATGGTAACTTGAGACGACATCTTGCAACCTGTAAGGGCCACCCTGCACTACCAGCCAAGTGAAGATTAGCAAAGAAACATGTGGGTTCGTATACAAATGATGAAGATAGTTCGTCGCTCCAGCCAACACATCCATGCAACTATTGTGACAAGGTATTTATAAGTGCATATGATACTAGGAGACCCAAAGACAGTAATTGTGTGTGGAACGCCATTCGTCAGGCATAAAATGTGATAAGTGTTGAAGAAGGTATGTACATGGCTAGGATTTAAGTAGTCATTTGAAACTTTTTAAAGGAGAGACCACTGATAAACAATCTCAAGAATATACACAATCTATGCAGCTTAATGAAAATGGCTTTTTCCTGAAGCGATCTGCATTCAGGGGACTTTAGAAAGATATGGTTTCACCGAACATGTCAACTACACCATACAATGCATGCTCTTTCCTGACAAGTATGAGCCCTAATCTAATAAACCAACTTATCGATGAGGTAGAACAAAATAGTCCTTTCAAATATAATATGTGGCTGGACTGTAGCTATACAAAACCACAGCCTCGCGACAATGAATATTGTACCAGAACCTTAAGGACTTCGGCTGTAGCTTTGTCGCATTCTTCTGCAGCAGAAGGCGCAATTGTTGATAGTATATGCAAGATTTGTCAAGAGGGAGAATAAATGGTGGCCAAATGCTCGGGTGGGATCCTGGCTTTGGTAGATGCTATAGAGTTTGAGAACCAGTGGGTACAGTCCACTTCACACATAGACACATGCCGATTTTCCCTCACTATGGAAAAAATGAAATCATAGCTTCGTCTACATCCATTAGAAGGAGAGGTATAGATTACTCCAACAACAGTCATTCACACACAGTTGCTAAAGTGACTTGTACAACACTGGTACTGCAAGGAGTCATTTGTGAAGCAGCAGCAGAATCAAGGAGTCATCCATGAGGAGTCAGCACTACGCATTAGTGCACATGTGTGTGTGTGTGTTTGTGTTCACACATATGCTTGAGTTCCTAAGGGATGTAATCAGTGTTGGATGCTCCTTCACCATTCCTCCGACATGCATTACACCAACCCCTAGAATTTGGTGTGTCCATAATAGTAGAACATCCTTGCAAACACTCCGTACATGGGAGACAGTCGCGTATGTCTTTGTTCTGTTTTAAATATGTGAGTAGGTGTTTGTAGACATACCGTAATTCGTGACGTGCTTATGCAAGAAGGAATTCTTTAGGCAAGTATGCGAGCTCAGTTTCTTTGACAATTGCTGCATGTGAGTTGTCCTTTCCTTATGCCACAATGGCTGATAGAATCTTCTGACCACTAGAACAGCATGCCATCATTTTCACTGTGTTCCATTACAAGTTTTTTTGCTGTAGATATGGTACAAACTGCTGACCAGAAATGACACACTCTCGCTTTCGCTGGTACGGTACTGGCCACCAAAATGGTTGACATTCTCAGCTGTTAGACATTTGTCCTGGGTAGAAATAGGTCGGCGATACATAGATGGCAGCTGGAAATGACTTCTCAATTTGGCAGGAATTTGTCAATGTCCGACCGATTTCGCCGCATTGTGCAAACCTCACCCACAATGTGCTAACTGCCCGGATTATGCTAATTAGCCTTGGCTGCAAAGATGGCCGCCAGTGGTGGGAGGGGAATTAGGGAAATGTTGCGGGAAAAAGGGAAAAAGTGAAGTTTTTGTACGCGAAATCGACTGTTTTGGACGGGCAAAAAAAAAAAAAAAAAGGGAAATTCTCACTCCTGGCATCCACAGCCTGCAGCCTGAATTTATGCTAATTATGGTCCACCAGTCTACAGCCTGCAGCCTGGTGTCCCAGATCCAGTAATTTTATACTACTTATAAGCACTGTTTCCTTTCTGCGACCAACTTGGTAACATAGAAGTAGGGTATACAAAATAAGAACAACCGAGAACTGCTTTTGTTACTGTTCTTAACTGGATGACTAGAGATACGAAGAACTATTTGGGTACTCGAGGGTCGAGCCCGACGCATATCCAAGATAATTAATGCAATTCTTTTGAACTCCCTAAGGAACCCCCCACCCCCTTTTTTTTTTGCCACAACTCCTAGCCATCATGTCTTCACCCCTGGTTACAGAAGACAATTTAGACAATATTAGCCAACTGGGAAGACTAAATAGGTAACCTACGAAATTATTATTCTTTGTTTTTGAATAATTTAATATCAGTTATGGCAACTCGTGGAAAATTAAAACTAAGTCTTAAAGGGGAGCTTTTTTTTTTTTTTTTACTATCGCGAGAGAGAAATAGCAACCAAGAATACTTTGGGATATGCAGAATGGAAGGCCGTATCTCCACAATTATTTCCGGCATATACATATTACAGAGATAGCGACCTATGGAAAATCTGTAATAACACGTATTATGTACTTAGAAATAAACCATTAAAACGTTTGTTTCTATAAGGCAAAAAATATATTAAGTTGCCACAGCAAAATATTTTGTTCGGTAGACCAAACTTGAAAAACAGCAAATTAACTTGTTCCTCTAAAAGACACTGTTGAACTAACAATACCTCTGTGTTGGGTCGAAAGAAATTCGACTGTCAACAAACTATCTGGTTGGACCACCCGTATAGATTTCTTTGGTTACTCATTTGACTGCCTGCATTCGAAAATACAGCTCGAGAATTTGTTTCTATTTTTTCTGGCAATTAGAATAGTTACCATGATTGTTAGTGCATTTATTGGTGCTTAATAACGGTACAAACATCACAATAAAACACGTTGAACAGGAAACTTAAAACTTGAAACAGTTATTTGTACACGTTCTCCAAAATTTTAAATGTGTGAATTTAAAAACATCACTATTTCATCAGAAGTCATTTTAGTCGAAGTTGCTAAGGCGTAGCATTCGGTCGCAGCTGATGTGAGTTCGAATCCCGGTCTCGACCTAAATATTTCTTTATATTAAACAAAACTATTAAATGTACGTAGAGCCATGCAGATCTTTAGTTGTACAAACCGTATCTTTATTTGTGGAAAATAAATAAAAACAACAACATAGTTTGGTTTCAATAACAAAATATATAATTGCCTCTATACGAACAATTAATTTGGTTGCCCTGAACAAAACTTGTTTGATTCAACAAAACGTTTTTATCATTGCGACAACAGATATTGGTACAAGGTAGCGGTTAGGAACAGTAACAGGTACGAGGTGTTCCTGAGAAATGTTGGCTTCCCATTCTCTAAAGAGGGCTGCGGCAATATTATTCTTGTATAATGTAGTTCTTCTTTTTTAGAGTATTTCTTTCTTAATGGCATAACGTTTGCGATACTTTCTCTGTTGATAGAAGTAGCCTTTTTTTATACAGTGTGAGTCCTTTAAAAGAGGCCCCGTAGACTGTATTTCCTCTTTCCCTCACTCCGTTACACACATGTCCCACGGGGCCTCTTTTAAATGACTCGCCCTATATAAGATGTTTAAGAAGGAATGTACGTACGTTAGAAGGTGACAGCATTAACCATTATGAAGTGAAAAAAATCAATAAATATATGCTCTATTCACAATCGTGTCCGAGATACAGATATGTGACACTCACGACGCCATTTCTCAGTGTACGTGTGGTGCGGCATCATTGATAACCAACTCATTGGTCCACGTAATGTGGACGGCTGACTTAACGGAGAAAGGTGTCTACAGAATCTGTTGCCGGAGTACTTGGAGGATGTTCCATCAGCAGCAAAGGCTGGAATGTACTTGCAACAGAATGGAGCCCCTGCACATTCCATACGACCAGTGGTACAGTACCTCGATGAAACCTTTCCCGGCCGTTGGCTCGCTCACGGCGATGCAGTTGCTTGGCCAACACGGTCGCCCGACCTTACTCCGCTAGGTTATTATTTGTGGGGTTGGTTGAGACCGACGTTTACAGGCAAACGCGCAAACAAGGGAGGAATTGCTTGCCCGCGCGGAGATTGTGGAAACCAGCTCCGATTAGCAACACAGCATCAGAATACATGAGCTGAAGTTGGCGGGATCATTTTGGAACATGTGTCGTAAAGGGTATTTGCACAATAATCAAACACGTAATGATCTGTTCGTTTACTATCACCTGCACCGTTCCCATTACTGTAAGTTTGCCATAGCAATATCGCGGACACCTTTGCGAATAAAGCATATATTCATTGATGTTTCACCCTTCAGTATGGTCCATACTATCAGCTCTTAACGTAAGTCCGTTTGCCCTTTGTTATGTAACGTAACGCTACTGCGATAACAACGTATACAAATTTATATGCTGTGAAGATGTGTGGAGATACAGACACACAGTGTTAACTGATGTAGAGACTGAAATTGGCATAGCGACAAATGTGTGACAGAAGAACACTCATAAATAATACTACAAAACATAATTATTAAATATAGGCTGTTCATGGTAAACTGAGCACTTTTGAAAGTCCTGCTTAATATCTACTTGTATGACGTTGTGTAGTCTTCCGCCTTATGTAAAATTAACCATTCCCTAGATTTCATCACTTTATTCATGCGTCGGCAAAGTGAAACTGTAAAAATATTAGAGAAATAACAATTTTTCAACTCTTTTTATTTTTACCATTTGATGCATTAAAAAAACAGAGAGCGAAATGAATAATTAAAGTTACTACAAATGGTTAGCTAACACTTTCTATTCGACGTTAACATATGGAACTACTTTCTCTCCATCGTTACCAACTTACTGGGTGCATGTCACTCAATGCACTCGTTTAAATACACGCAGGTAGGAGCAGTGACTATTTTCTAAGGTCGATGTCAAATGTGATCACTTTATTGCGAACAGCCTTTAACAGGAAATGTCACTACATATAGTCTTTCTAATGGAAATCATAATTCAGCAGAGATGTTTCAAGCAAAGTGTGAGATTTAATTAGTAGCCTTGTCGCAAAGTTATTTTTAATAAGAAATGCGTAATCAATTTCCAAACAAGATTTCATTTATGGCCTCAGCAAACCCTAGCCCCTCTCGTGACTGACATATTCCATTAACTGTATGACTGGCAATTTAAATTTTAAACTTCCAGAAGAAAGATTAATTAATTTGCCTCTCTTCTCCAGACTAGCTCATGGTAGCCTACTACCAAGAGATAATGCCAGGGTGTCCGTATAGTTTAATTAGCTAGGGTCAGTTCAAGTTAAAAAAAATTATCTCTGCTTCTTTGAAAAATATAATTTCCCAGACTTCGCTGATTATATATTAATATGCAAAAATCTGGACGTTCTTGAAGTTTTGGGCGATATGGTAGTGGGCAGTAGCATACCCCTGGATGCAGCAGGATATTTCCTTGCGGGCTTCCCTAATTAGGTTCTCGGGTCTATATTATTAATACAGTCCCAGCACATGTAAACACACCGTGGCAGTTCGACTTATTAAAACCTGTAAAATTATGTGAGGGACGATCTATACAGGCTTACTTTCTACCACTTCTTCCTGCTAGAGGCAAGAATTACTCATCAAATCACTTAGTTGCCATGACAAGGTATCAAAAAAACATCTCAGAAACTAGGGCTTTCTAAAAATATCACAAAACAACAGACTGGAAAGACATAAATATGCTGTACAACGAAATAAAATCTGAAAATTATTCGAACTGTGGATTAACGTACTAACCGACTTTATTATGTGCAAATGAAAAATAACACATGAAATCAGACTACGTCTTGAATATACATAAACGAGTGAATAATTTAAATATGCATATTGTACAGATTTACGTTAGATCCGTAAACATCCGGTATACATTCGTATATCTAACTACAGTATTTAAGGGTAGACAAGGTCATCATAAAGACATTACTAAATAAAAATGAAACATATTTTAAAAACGTTTTTTGTAGGCCAAAATTCCTTATAAATATTTTTAATGCATATTAGACGACCATGTGTCCTAACTGTGACAGTCATTATAAACTGCATGTCTGATTACCAACACACCGCTAAGTAAATGGATGCCTCATTTTAGTTGTGAAGATTAGAAACCTCGGTGGTACGATACGAAGAATGGAAGTTATGAGAAATTAATCATCAGCCACCAGAGAATGTATGTGTTTGTGTGTATGTATATATAATATACATTATATACATATATCGTATATATGTATTTATTATATGTGTGCGCGTGTGGGTTTGTTTGTGTGTTGTCGTGTTTCGTGTGTGTTTGTGTGTGTGTGTGTGTGTGTATATATATATATATATATATATATATATATATATATATATATATATAACATTACAATTCTGGTCCCATCTGTGGCAGTGCGCTGTCTGGAAGAGGCGTGGCCAGCGGCTAATTACTTTGTGCTACCCAATTAAATTAAATAGTGGGTCGGTTCTGCAGGACAAAGAAATAAAGGATGATTGAGATGTGGGCGGAAGAGAACCAAAACAAATGAGCGTAAACAGCAACTCCATTAAAAGTTCCACGCTCAACCCACACTAAACACCTTCCAAAACGCATCTAATGATACTCGTCCTATTTACGTGACCAGATACACCGGAAATCTTGTTGCGAATATTCTGTGAATTTAAGGAGAAGGGAGTTAAACTGAACACGTCTTAGATGCAGTGCAAATGGCATGGTCCTAGAAAAGACGCAGCTTCATGTCATGAAGTGCTTGTGTAATGAAATTCGTGACGAATCATTTAGTAAGATGCTGAGGAACTTTGGAAATACAAGTACGTTTAAGTAGAATACCAGTGTAATAGAAAAAAAGTACAAACCTAATCAAATAGACTGAGGAAATAGATTTGCTTATTACAAGAATGAAAAGTTTTGACGTGGGAAATTCGTTTTATATTGTAAAATATCTTTGAAAAAAATTATTGTATTATGCTTCATAATTTAAAAACGCTATTAAAAACGGCATCCTCAGCAATCATTCGAATGAGATAGGCCTACATATATCGTTACAGCGAAACTCGTAAACTTGCGCTTCATTACCAGAAATTTTTTTAATTATTGACTGGATCCATTGCGATAAATTTTAACTGGGGTATGAACTTAATACGGACACGTAATGATAATGTATGCCGTTATCTCCATGAACATCACGCAGTGATGTGGCGTCAAAACATTCAACGACACGACACGCAAAACTGTGCGTGGTGATCGTAGTAACGAGATCACTCTCCATGAACGTGTCAGACGTAGATGGAATCACTCTTTGTCACTCACGCTAATACGCTCTCTCCTGGGCGGGCACTTGAGTGTGTGAGGCCGGGAACACACGGCAAGCTCCACGGGCCGGGCCTGGCACGGAGCAAAAGGGATGGGCGCTGGGCATTTTCCGGTGCCGTGTGTTCCCGGCCTAACGCCTCGCTTTCCCGCTCATGTTCGTCCAGCGTATTGTGTTTCATTGTGGTCCTGGAAATTCCTGTTACCGAATGTGCACTACCGTAATCTCCAAGTCTTGTGCTTTCATTGATTCAAACAACATAATTAAGCCGTAAGTGAATACCAAACTGAGAATAGAACTATCGAAGCCCAGTTATATTTGTGAAACTGGTTCTTATTACATTCATTTATACGAAGGCCGATGTGTACGCGCAGATACCAGGTGTAAAATAATTAAATATTGAAACTTCTAGAGAAGTGAGAAGAGTAAAAACCAATATGTTTTATTAATAGAGACCCGAGAATTTCGCGGGTTCATTTCTAGAAAAGTTGGAATTCACACACTTGTACGTTCATGTTACTTTTGTAATTGGTTGACGTGTTGTTTGACAGCTCCTGGAGATAAACGAGCCAATAACAAACATGCAATAAATTATGCGCCCAACCACTGCCTTTTACTATCACAAGAATCAGCCAATAAACTGTTGATATCTGTATGAGTGTATATAAAACTGTGAAGTCTAGCCTACAGGTCAATGCACTCGCGAATTTCTCGGGTTATCTATTTATTAAATAGCAATAGGTAGAGCCCCGAGAATTTCGCGGATTGAGTTGGCAGCAAGCTAGGCTGGACCCTCGGTACATTATTGTTTGCTTATTGATTGCTGTGATCAAGCGAGGTCTCTGTACAAGACTGTTAAACACTCACTCACACTACTGCTTCCTGCTTGTTACTGGCTCACAGTTGAACGGAGCGTGTCTAAACAACTGTCGTACAATCAGAACAGTAGAAGAAAAAAACAAGTGTCTACTTCGCCACAGAATTAATTCGCGAAATACTCGTGGCTCTAGCAAAAGTCACAAATTTATAATTGAGCTATATTTTAATGGGGTTTAAAATGAGAATGAAACCATTACATTTGAATTTATTTGTGATCCTTTACAAAACGTGTCCAAAAGTGCGGCCTCCTGCTTAAATGCTAGCTCTGAAACGACGTGCCATTACCTACCGTACACATTCAGACCTCAGGCAAATACCTATCCGTGCGATGAGTTCTTCCTCCGATTCCATTGAAGTCTCATAAACCAGGCTCTTCAAGAGCTCTCACACAAAATATTCAAGTGGGGTTAGGTCGGGAGAACGTGCAGGCCATACACAAAGGGTCCACCGCGGCCAATCCGTTGCTTACAGAATCTGCGGATCAAATACTCGCGGACTCACGATATAATTGAGAAGTTGCAAAGTCGTGTTGAAACCACAACCGACGTCGAATATTAAGCGGAACTTTTTCGAAGAGCTTGAGCAATGTGTTCTACAGCAACCTCAGGTAGAGATTACATCACCAATAATAGCTACCCTTATATTGACAGCAAATATTTGTTGGTGAGAATAGATTAAGTTGGTGTGAGGGTTTTCATCTGCCCACAGGTGTTAGCTATGTAAAATGACCGTTCCATCTCAGGTAAACGATAATCGACGGTGAACAACATAATCTCATTGAAAACATGGTTTCATAGAGCATATGGGGAGGAACCACTGACAGAACTTAGCCCGAAAAGGATAGTTGTTCAGTTGGCGTGCTGATAACATTGATGCAGTAGTTGTACGTGCCACACCCACCAAACAGCCATATGGTCAACATGCAATTTCTATACAGCACGTAGTGAGCTCGTTGATGGATTGTTTTCTACCAGTTCTAAAACACTCCCTTCAAACTCGGGTGTGCGTTTTGTGGGCTGACGGCCAGCGTTGGGTCTGTGGATCTAGAAACGAACACTGTTACATTGATATAGTGCTGTAAAGAGGATGGTAATAACCCATGATCTTGAGCATCCATTTCGACACACTTATTTTCAATGAACATGTTTCACATAAGCGACAACTAATCACCACAAACGTCGATGCTCTGGCGCACGCCATCCAGGATAAAGCTCCGCATAAAGACGTGTAGCAGTTCTTGAATTAACATTGCATGCACCACAACGAAGTCTTGTTCATTCAGCTGTTGCACACTGTTACATCGCTCTGCTCTAAACGTACGGTACCAATTTACTGTCTGCTTTTTTACAGCACAGACCTGAACTTGAACAGACAAGGTACCGCAGTGTACCCTTCCATCGCTCCGCTCTAGCCGAGCGACGCAGTACTGCGTAGTGTCAAAACACAGACAAGGCACTCTCACGTCATGGCGTGTTCAACGGAGTATTAAATATAGGCGATTCTTTGCAAAAAACAACAGTATGTTTTATTCTCAACTAATACTTCTCAATTCTGAGTATTGAATTTTGTTACATTGTGTATACACGTAGTGCAGTAAATAATTTCTTGGTCGTGTAGTGAGAGGATGCCTGTACGCGGGGCACCATTCTGTCCAGGAACTTAGGCAGGCTATACAACAACACGTTGCGCCAGTCCGTCAACCGTCCAACAACCACATGACCAACAGCCAGTCAGAGGTATCCATTAATTCTATCCACCCGACCATTAAAACCTTCGCAAGCTAAAACTTTTGACGAATTGACGGATGGAATTAGAGCCTTTCTAAACTGTTACTTCTGTCACCAGTTCATTAGGAGCTGTATAGTGTTTGGAATGTGTTCTTTTCTTTTTTTTTATGTAGCTGTAAAATGTCATGATGTTAGATTTTTCCTGAAGAGTTGTTGATATTCAAATTTGTAACACGGGTTCGTACTGTGTAATAGCAAACATAATAAAATCATTCTTATGTCATTAAAAAATATATCATCGACTAATTTCCGCCATATACGTGTACTTGTGTTTTATGTATTTACAGAAGTACGATACCGCTATAAATTTCCAATTTTTATAAAGAGTTGTTTTTTTTCTTCTATTTCTAAACACATTGACGACGAAAGTACGAAGTCTGGTTGTACTTCGCTTGGCTGGGAGATGGTCTGACGGATGACAGACGGACGTGACTGTCTATTGTAAATCCGCCTTTATTGACTGTGGTAGTATACAGCGAGAGCAGCTTTGGAGAGGTTTTGGGACGCGCAGATATAAACTTCCACACGTTGCCCGTCCAAGTGGCGCGCATTCACTGATGGGTTGTGTCAACAAAGGTCAGTGTAACCCTTTACTGTTGAGATCGCAGTACTTCGTCCCTTGCCATGTTGGTCAAGGAAGGGGCGGATAGCTGTACAGGCAGTAGAAGCTATTTCATGTCCAGTAGACCACACCCTCGAACCCGTTTCTACTGTGCCTGCCTTCTATATTAACGTGCAAAATATCTTACCTTTGGATTCATTTCATCCTTACGTCACATTTCCAGAAAAAGTTTTATTGGAAAATATATTAAATAATGTGGAAAGAAATTTAAAAAATAATTATATTTGATTCAATTACAAAGACCAATATTGTCTCTCTACGAATCATGTAGTTTCTGCGTCATTTGAACTATTTATAAGCTACCTTGAGAGTAAAATACTTTTGAGTGCACATTTTCCGTCCTCATTTACTTTCTGTGAAGGAATATTCGTTTTTTAGTTGCACAGCGACTTTTTTGATCAATGATTAAAATATTTGATACGTTCGAAAAAATTATTCTTTTTCTTTTAATTTAAGAGAAATATATTATAACTGTTTTTGGTATTGTAACTTTATGGATTGAATTTAAAAGTTAGCTCTGAAAATGTTTGCTTTAAAACCTTGCGATTATTATATGTAGTTCATTAATTTCCTGTGGATATAAACATGGTTTTTATTAAACTAAATCTGGAATACTGTCAGATGAGGTTAATTATGAGAACACTGATGCAACTTGGGATATTTTACAATACATTTTGTTTACATATGTGGCAGAGATGAATTAAGACTATGTATTTTCATTAAGTTGGTTTCTGCCAGTATCTTATCACGCATAATGATGTACTGTAATCACAACTGTCGAATGGGCAAAAAATTCATTTTTAAGTTTCCCAAGTTACCCTAAGTTTCCTACTAACCATAGTTGACAGAACTTCTTATATAAATGTGTTTTTGTTTAATAACGAATTGAATATACGGTAAGAATGTATCCACATCCACAATTTTTATCACTGACGGTTTGAAATTAGTATATCGTCAAAGTGGATCTCAGCAGTTGAGATGCTGTAGACTACTGGCTTTCAGACTTTTGGGAATTACCTTCAGTAATTTGTAGCAACATATTATATTACTAGTGTTCAGATACTTGAGAGAGATTAGGATAATAATCGCTCTGCTTTTGGCACGGTGTTTCAGGGTAGCTAGCAGGAATAAGAGAGACAATTTCGGGCGGTACGTTTCAAACACATGCGGTTAAGGGGAATAGGTAATAGTATTAATATTATTTAAATAACTTTTATCATAGACACGTGGCCACGGTGATGCAGACTACTCGCCTCCCATCAAGGAGAACCTGGTTCGGTACTCCGTTGGGTCACCGGGAGTTTGGTACGTGGGAAATGTGGCTGACGTTGCCATTGGAACGAGACCTGCATCTGGGTTTTTCTTTAAGCTAATGAAAATTAGCGGTAATAAACTTTACATAAATCGTCGTAACTTCACGTACAGCAACATACGACAAACATACAAAATTGCAAAGAAAGTACTAATGAATAGATAATTTCGCAGGATACATGAGCTACACTATAATTTACACTTTCTGTTATATGGACGCACAGCAAATGCACAAACAATTTAACACTTTCATGGCGCACTGAAATTTACTTTTGAGAACCTGTGCACTGTGTTCTGTGCGCAACAAACAGCTAGGGCATTACACTAAAAATAGTTAAAATGAATTAAATATGAATAACGTTCACTACAAAAGTTTGTTGATTCATGAAGTACGCTCGAAAAATGTGTCGTAAAAACAGTTTTATTTTTTTAATGTGACAAAATAATGCCCTGTTTAGAGTAGCATTTTAGATACGCCTACGAACTGATTTGACACATTACGTCGCTGGAAATAAAATCGAAGTAATTATTAGTATTTCCAATTCATCTATTTTCTGTGCGAATGTTTGCAGAGACGTCTGTGGTGTATATGTGTACGTGTGTCGTTGGATGTTGTGCGCGTATTATTTAAAAAAAAAATCGTTAACAACGGAATCTCTGTGACACTTACTGTACAATACATAAAAGTACACACACATATTTAGCATCAAATTAAATCGTACATTAAGAAGCTTCGCATTAACTATAGTAAATGAGCCAAGGAAGATTGTTACTTACCGCTCTTTGCCCTTCGCAGGAAAGCGAAACATTAAAAGTTTAGTATGGGCTGTTCACGGTAAAGTGAGCACTTTTGGGGTCCTGGTTACTTTTTCCTTCCGTCCATTTTTTATCCTTTAACTACATTTTAAAAATAAATGTTGTCATGTAAGTAATAAACACGGTGTGTATATTCCACCGCACTCAGAAGTTCACGTCTAAGGCTAAAATACAATACATATATAGTCAATTTACGACTGGAACAGCTTTATGAAAATCGATATTTGAAAAAACACCCTAGCCGTTAGCTGCATGCATAGCTAGTAAAAATAGTGGCGGGTGTGTGTACAGTATACGCACCCGCCACTTTTTTTTATTAGCTTTGCTTGCAGCTAATGGCTAGCGTATTTTTTCAAAAGTTGATTTTCATATGTCTGTTCCAGTCGTGAATGGACTATATTGACTGTTATTCCAAATGAGAGGGCTTTCAAAAGTGCTCACTTTACCGTGAACAGCCTATACCACATTGTAATCGCACATTAGAACAGCCCCTGTACGCGCAACTGTACGATATTTTATCCATAATTCTATATTCAATAAATACACTGAACACAAGCATCGTATATTTCTCCGCCCGTGCAGCCCCGAACATTCTGTGTACAATTTTTTTTATTTGCGCAGTTGCGCTCGTGAAAACAAGTATACTATAAAACTCAAAAAACGCAGTAAACGGCGCATAACGCACATGAAGTTACACAACTCGCCGCTAGAGTATCCCACGTCTTGGAGGAGGGATCGCAGCGACCCTAGCGGTGGTAAGGCCAACTACGTCAACAACACCGAAGCAGATTTTTGCTTGGCATGTTCCTTCTAGACTACATCTATAGCCAATGATTCTACTAAGTGCCGAAAAAAACATCTTCACTCTATCATAATTATTTTCTGTGGTATATAGCATCCATGCGAAATTTATGTTCTCACTTTCGCCGTTTTTATTTTATTTTTATTACAGTTATTCAACCAGGGCCACCAGTTTTTCGCGAAAAGATTTACGCGAAGGTTAGACTTCAATATCCTATGTGCACATTTGCAGCCTTGCTTTGGCTATTGGCCGCTTGTCATTGTGTGAAGAGAGTCTGTTACATGAGCGAGCCAATCAGAATAAAGTTTATAATAAAGTTTATAATAAAGTCGAGGGCAGGCGGATAAGATGCGTAACAATTCAAATGATCAAATCATGAAAGTTGTTCTGAACCAAAGTGTTTTGGATCACGACTTGTCCTTAAATCTTTTCGCGAAAAACTTGTGCCCCTACGGTTCCCCTTTCAAACGCCCATGAAGCGCAGGAATTTACTGACACATTGCGTGAATTCAGCGTGAAAACTTGTGATCAGGTGAAACAGTGATGGACGGGGAATGGCCCGCGTCGCTCCAACGCAAGTGTTCGACAATGACGGACGATGATTTGTATTCGATTACACACGCAAGAGAGCGATTCCGTAACCCACGCAGTCGTGTTCCTATCGCCGCGCAAGTCCACCTCAATTGCTCTTCCATTTGTAAAGTGTTGTCGGGGTAAGGGATGATGTTTGTAGCGCATGGCCCCGCTGTCGAACGCGCCCGTGTTTTTTTTTTTTTTTTTTTTCTTTCCATTACCCTGAAAGCCCCTCGGCTGCACGGAAGGACACCTCAAACGAGAATTGTCCGTGACCGGGTCGTCCCAGGCGAACCAATCACACCGCGCCATCGCTGAGGCGGGGGGGGGGGGGGGGATGGTCTCCAGAGCCGTAATTTGACCCGGGTCCGAGCGTGCTGCTATCTGGCCGACACATCACGACTCCGCGGTGTCAACGAGTGTAGCTACAACGTCGGGCCGCTGTTACACATAACCAGCTACACTGTCCTGCATCAGCGCGGGGCTGACTCGCCCTCGCCTGCACGGGTCGTGGTCGGCTACCGCAAGACGATTATCGTCGACCCCCCCCCCCCTGTAGGGTAGTGGACCTGGGTGAGGGAGCGATAACCGAGAGCATGCGACCGGTATGAAGTTTGTGGTGGCCGTGAAACGCACGAATACCCCAGGGTAATCCTCGGAATTGCAGCGACGTAAACGGGATATAATTCCAACCGTGTGCCTCGAATCCACGTCGGGAGTCGTCTCCAAAAGCTTTCCCCGAAATACGTCTAGAACGGTTATTTTCTCTTGGTTACGTAGAGAAGGAATAATATCAACGTGAATTTATTTGTGATTCCTTGCTCTTCTAAAAAGGTGGAAACTTCTTTCAGTCTAGATAACGCTGAATTGTTTGTGCTTGAGATGTCACCGATACATTTATAACGTCAGTTGTTACAGAGAATTAACTTCATGTCCTAAACTGTGCTTGAATCACTGTGGCTCACTCTGTGCTTAATATTATCGGCAGTAGCTACTTAGGAACTCAAGTCTTGGTCTAAAAAACAAATTGTGGTTTATTAGCAATGTAAAGAAACCGACTTTATTGAACGGTATTTTCACTTCGCGTACAATCAAACCGCAATTCCTCTTCGTGTTCAACGTGTTCTCTATGTGGGACACTGGCTGGGAGGGTTCAATTGCTCTGGGGAAGCCACTATTTACCATTCTTAGGATACTATACTTGCTTAAGAATATCTTTATGGAAATTGTTATTAACGTTCCAAAATGAGTCAAAACTCGGGCGGATTTGTCTGATTTCTGTCGTATTCGCGCCTTAATATATCTAAATAATATTCAAATGTCTAATGACAAGATTGTTAGCAATGTTATCGAGAGACCCTGATAGTGTTTACTTGTCAAGTTAAAGTTAAATAAAATTTATTTAAAAAAACATGTTTATGAAATTATTTTTTTACGTGCATGAATCCTAACAACAAGTGTATCACTGAAACCAATGGAAACGTATAGTTGCGTGAATCGCAATTTGTTTATTTACTGTTAACGTGCCTAAATTAATTTTATTTTCAATTTTTACCTCAAGGTAAAAAAGTTGTATGTATGCAATAACAGGGTGCAGGTGAGTAAGGCGTACCACACTTTAATTTCATCCAATATCGTGGTTTAATTGATTCTTATGCTACATTTTGTTCCTTTAACGCAAGCTCCTTCATAATATACTTACATAGTATAAGAGGAAGTCCCTGGCGCGCGTCTGTCTGTATGACTGCGCTAATCTCGAGAACCACTGAACGGATTTAAATGCGGTTTTTATTGTTATGATCTGCATTTATTGTGGAAAGTTTATGTGTATTATAAATTGTCGCAGCACTCATAGGAGATGAGCATTAACGGTTTAATTATTCAAATCGGGAGAAATGAGCTATTCTGCTGTTTTCTAACAATGGTCTACCAAAATAATGCTTTCATTGTTGGCAAGCTGCACTCTTACATACAGCTACACCCAAGTGGGACCACATGCAACTTCCTCTACCGTAACCTTAAGTCTAAAGTCCTATGTGTTAAGTATTAAGTTTTATGTATTTTCCCATTTTATTTATTAGTGTGTCGCTGTAAAAACTTAATTGTACCCGGGTGAAGCCGGGCCGAGTCGCTAGTCCCACATAATGTGCTTTTCGGACTCCTGTACAGTCAGTGCTATTTGAGATGGACCGTGGGTGTTATATTTCCAATCTCTTCTTTTCACGTCAGCAATCCCGTGACAGAGTTTGGTCACATGTTTTCCAGAACACGTTGAATATACTCGAACAGAAATTGAATGTTTTAAGTTATTGTCAGGCGAACGGGGACGTGTTAAAGAGTCGTTACTCGTGCCGCCTGCCCTTCATGGCCTCTGCTCTCCGTCTATAGTCTATTCGTGGTTTATCCACACATTTTTTAAATCAATTCCCTGAAACATCTCCCCATCTATAACGTATTTAGTTATTTCCAGCATACGCCATGTATCACAAGCGTTTTATACTTGTGTTCATAAAAGTTAATTTTTTTTATTTTATTAAATTGAAATGTTATTTATGTCATCTATACGTTATAATGCTTCATTGATAAGTACTTTGAATGAAAAGCAGTGAGAAGACATGTGTGTTGGTAACACGCCTGGTAAGAAATAGTTCTTATACAAAATACTGTTACACCGAGTGCGCGCGAATTCGGTGCGTTGTCCTCCGGTGTAATTCTCCAGACTCAGTTAAGCTAAGCTTGCACGAGGCGGAGGAATACCCTAGAAGTAGAACTTTAGTAGTCATTCATAAAAGTGTGAAGTAACCGTGAATGGATTACACAGGGCTGTTTCCGTGTGATTCCACAGAGTTCTCAAGAATACAGAGGCGCGTACTGCGAACTCCAGCCAAACACGCTGGCAAAATAGCCTAACTGTTTAGCAATATGGCTGATTATCGTTTCACGATCAGCTCATGAAGACTAAATTAGCAGATGGCAGACAGGCCAAGAGAGGATTATTTGTAGCATGCAATATAGCCTATTCGCTGTTTCTTCACACTTTATTTTATCAAACGTTTGAAAAATCTCACCATGCATGGCAATGCTTGTTTGTTTCCTAAACGTGTCGCGTGCCACAACCTTTTTATACTTCTATTAACATAAAAGTATATTATATTCAGTTAAATTTAACTTTTACTTGCATTTGATCTATATATAATAATATTTATATTTATAATTAATATGAATAAAACAAGGGAAAAATTGTTGTGTTGGTAATACCTGGTAAGAAATAGTGCTTAGACAAAATATGATTACACTGAGCACGCACGAATGCAGTGCATTGTGCCAGTCAATCAGGCCCAAAGCTCGTTTACACAGCTTCGTGCGGCCAATGAGCAACCGAGTTCACTTCCATCAAAGGAACCGCCACACCATTTATTTTCTGTATAATTAGGCCCACATATTCTGTATCGTATCTCACTGTGATGCAAATGTAGGCTGTTCACGTAAAATGAACACTTTTGCAAGCACTGCTTAAGACCTATTTGTATGCAAGCGGTGTATTCTTCCAACCTTATGTACAAATAACACAGTTATGGCCCTCACACACTCTGTTCATGCGTCGGTCATGTAAAACTGTGTAATTATTAAGAAAGTAAACATTTTATAAATCTGATAATTTTCCCACATAGAGGCGTTAAAAATAACAGAAAGCGCAAGAAATAATTTAAATTATAACAAATTGTTACAAAACTTTTTATTAGACGTTAACATTTGAGACTACACTCCATTCATCGTTACCAAATTTACCGGGGGCATGTCATACAGCACATCCGTTAAAATACATGCAGATAGGGGCAGTGACATCTTTCTAAAGTAGATTTCTGAAGTTCTCACTTTATCGTGAACAGCCTTTATCTAAGTTTAAATTATATTTTCGTTGTTTCTTCATGTTGACGTTGGAGATAAACTTTGATACGTGGCCATACAAATATCAACAAATAACATTATTTTCCATACTGAGCAACCGATGAGTGTTTCTGTTCAGCAGAGTATAATATATGTCCTGTAAAAATGTAATTTTTCCAGTTAGTTAACTAAAGAATGTTGAAAAAATATTATGTAATAATATTGGCTGGTTAGTGAACTCCAACCGCTCGGTTATTTGTTTCTACTGCAGGATAAAGGTAAATTAATTAGGAATAATTTTCAAACTTATTAAGCAAACCAAACCCCCATTTTGGAAGATGCGTGCCCCATTGAAAATATTTATTCTCTCCAAGCAATTCTGGTATCGAAGCAAAAGTGTAGCTTACCAAACCGATAACCTAAATGTTTAGTATTGTGGACATGCCGTTAGAGGTGACCTCCAAACTAAAGCAACGAACATGTTCGACGTATACCGTCCATGAATTATTCACGGAGTTATAGCGTGGCAAGTTAAATAACAGAAATATAGTATGTGTATAAGATATATATGAAACGGAGTGGCGTGGCGTGGAGATACTTGGGCGGCGCTTAACATCGAGGTTTTGAGAGCCGGTGAAGGTGAAGCGAGGTGAGCATGGAGCAGTGCCGGATTGGGCACTGATCCCTGAGAAAGCCCGCCGACCAGCGGCATCGTCCTGCTGGTGGACCTAACTTCCACGGCGCTTGGCGCAGGTGGTATTTCCAAACACGTTTTCTTCTTGTGGATATCATATTTCGCGGATGGACTGGGCGAGGGCTTTCAGAGCGGTGGAGTTCGACGACATCACATTTTCTCACACAAACGAACACGCTTCGTTATGCGTGCCCACGATCTTTCCGCTAACTTTATAACGGCAACTGTGCTAGCAGAACTAACTATAGTATATTCGCGGTTTCTTCACACTTTTTGAATCAAACCTTTGAAAAATCATCGCATATATTATACATGTTGGTGGTTTCCTAGATATGTCTTGTAGCACTGCGTTTTATACTTCTGTCAGCATAAAAGTATGGCATCTTTTGTTAATTTAACTTTCAATTATAATTTATTAGTTAATTGTAATATATTATTATGAATAAACAAGGGAGAAAATAGGCGTGTAGTTAATGCCTAGTAAGACATAGTTTTTGGGGAAGTATAGTTAAAATGGGCACACACGAATGCAGTGCGTTGTCCCTTTGGGTTGTTTTATAGACTTGATTATTTTTTTTGCATGAGGCAGATCAATATCCTGAAAGAAAATCTTTAACCGGGCTTCAGAAAAGTTTGAAATAATCGTTAATGGACTATACAAACTAAACTACCTAACTTACAAAAAAGACATTATTAAAGTTTGTATGAATTGTTTAAAATTATTTTGCCTGTATATAAAATTTTTTTGACTTCAAGTAAAAAATTCTATTATAAATTTCTTTACAAACCTCATTATTTTCCATTTATTTTTATCCATTTATATATACTGTTCTGTACATCACAGGTGTGTATAATTTTCTATCTTCCGTTTGTGAATTATTACATTTAAAATTTAATATACTCCACAAACATGGCCTAATTACAGAAAAGTATGCTGAATATTTATTAATTGCTTGGTCGGAAATATTATAATTTCAGATATCGCCAAAATTATTTCCAAATCATCTTCAACATAAAAATTATCATCTTGTTTTACATTAAGTAGTCAGAAACAAAAAAAGCATTGCTTCATTTACGTAACAGCCTCCGTGGCGCAATCGGCCAGCGCGTTCGGCTGTTAACTGGAAGGTTGGTGGTTCGAGCCCACCCGGGGGCGGGCTTGTTTTGTCCTCTTTGTGTGCGAAATTGGAAGTTTTCTATCTTCTACCCGTGCAATTCTCGCCCTTTCAATTATAAGTTAAGATATCATAGAAATTAAAACTATAGTTTCTTGCGCTAGGTTAATATAAAAATTCACTTAAAAAACATATCTGAAAATCGTTTACCAGTGTTCCATATATGTTGTATTTTTTTTATTCATAGTACTAAGATAATGAATACACGTAATTAGTCTATTTTTTGTTGTATTAACCTTCTACAAGAAACTATAGCTAAAATGTCTACGCATGTTACCCTAATTGAGAAATTAACGCTAAATCCGCATAGATATTTACTGCCAGACTTACGGTCTGACACAATAACGGAATTCACTGCCGCCCCCGGGTGGGCTCGAACCACCAACCTTTCGGTTAACAGCAGAATGTTCTAGCCGTTTTTTTTTTTGTTAACTCATCTATTAATAATTTTAATAATTGTTATTTTATCATTACATCAATTTGTTTCATTTACTTCTCATCACATTATTATTATGACATGAATACCTTTTGCTTGTCGAGTGTGGGATTCGAACCTAAGACCCTTGAGTTGACAGTCCGCCAAGCTAACCAATACACCATTTTTTTTAAATAAAAATATATTTATTATCACACACGATATACAGAGGCGTTTACCCTTAACCTATTATATACAGTACACATACAACCCACAATATAAACAATAATAAAATACTCAATAAAATATCTACACAATTCTTACATAAGGGCACAAAATGATATGAACATTTGGTGAACTGGTTTTACTGACAAAGTCGATGAACACATAAAAAATTATTTAACGTGAGGGGCAGCGCACGACGTACACCCCGACACGTGACACTGACTTATAACACTACCACCTATCGACGATTACTACTGGAACATTAAATTGTACACTTGTAAGGACCGAGAGGTGGCAGCGCACGGCGTACACCCAACCTCGGTAATATACACGCACTTCCTGTAGCCGTGAACGTCAGAATGAAAATAAAAAATTGCCGTACCACTGACGCAATGTGCCACGCCGCGCCATGTTCCACCTATCTTGACGAAGAAGCTGGACAAAGTCTTGAACTGTCACCGGTTTCGAATGGTCCACCAAAAAACCGATCGCATGAAGTATATACCAGGCCGCAGCTCTTCGTCGAACTGAGGGGAAGATGAAGAAATAGCAATTAAGCATGTGCCACGGAGGCTATTGCGACCGCTATAGTATTGCGTGAAATCTTTATTCTACCATCTCAAGTACTATAAGGTGCTAATTTTTATTCGCGGTAATGATTTGGAAACGATTTCGATTATTTCTGAATTGGGGAAATATTCTAACAAGTAATAAATACATTTTCACCATTATGTTTTATAATTCGACCGTCTGTTTAAATTTAAAATTTAATAAATCGAAATGGAACTACTCAATAAAATCCATAATGGGGGAATACTTTAGAATAAAGAAATGGATTTTAAAAAATCCGTAAATAATAATAATAATAAAGAAACAATATTTACTGGAAGGAAAATGCTATTAGTGTGTAAGGCAAACTAGTTTTGAATAATTATTAACACAATATAATGTCTACTTTCTAAGCCAGGCAGATTAACTTGAAGTTCGCACGTCTAACACCGTGATAGCCGTTACAAAAAATTGTAAAACGATAGTGTACATGTCTATCGTAGCGTGTTTGTGTATGTGAGAACAACCTATATTGTTGACCTTCCGAGCTTTAAAAGCTCTCACTCAGTGCGTTACCGCAATACTACTTTCACAAAAAGACAACGCATTTCAAAATACTTGGGCATTCAACTTCCAAGAAGTATCTACTGCGAATTAACAAACAATTTAGGAAACCCTTGAAAAACACTCGAAAAAAAATGGTCCCCATGAATGAATCACGCGAGAACAAATAAGGGTGCGACACAGTATCGTCATAACCTGACACGTGTTCCATTTGTTTTTAATGCGGTTTGCTTGTGCGGATGTGCCACTCGTGAGCATAATCCATAACTACAAGACAGCGGATAAGGCCTTGGTGGCAGTGTGAGTCAGCGAACCAAATTCAGTGAACACGCAACATGCCCCGACGACGGCGCATTCGACGAGCTTTTTGCCCAGCTGTGTGAGTTTGAGAGAGGCCGCACATCCTCGGCCCCTCGAATGCAGGTTGGACGTTTCGGCGCATTTGCTCGCCACTTGCACCGTTCTGCCTACACTGGAAGTCGGGCCACAGACTTACAAACTTTCGATTCGTGTTTACATCCCACTGCAAACTAAAACATCTTCTCCTTCTTAAATATTTTTTTTATACACAGTAAAATACCCACATTACGAAAATTTTATAATTTTTCATAGGCCACTCTGTTTTGTTCACCGCAAGTAAAAAAATAAAATAAAAAAATTAGCTAGCAATTTTAAGGAAAACTAATTGTGTGAAAATTGCAGGAAATCCGTCGTTTGAAAAAGTAACGCGTCCGAAATTTTACGGAGGGTTCTAGAAATATTTTACCGGTAATTTTCCTTAAAATGGCGAATTATTTTTTTACAACCATTCAGATTCGCAGCTTTTTTGGAATACCGAAAATTTAAAGAAAATTGTAGGAATCGACAGCACTAATCATGCAAAAAGCGAATGGCGTGGGCACATTATGATATTCGTAGTGCATATTGTGATCCCCGATATTGGAGGTGCGAGGGTATCCCTAGGGAAAAAAGCCGTGGCAAACGAGAATATACAACCGCACGAAATGTCAACTTGCACCAATTATGTCAAACTCACTGAATAATTATCGCAGTGGCACATTACGATTTTCGCAGCATATGCAATGAAACGCGATAGTAGAGAGGGCCATGAAGATCAGGGAAATACCGAGGTAAAACTCGGAAGAAATTCGAACAAATTTAGTAATAAAACGATACAAACGTATAATTAGAAGTAAGAACACCTAAACTAACTTAACCTAACTTCACGATAAGTGAATCAAACTTCGTGATTCCACCTATCGTGAAGTTAGGTAAAGTTAGGTTTGGTCTTCTGCATTTGCCACTGCTAAGAGCCGGCAGTACGCAAGCACTGCAATTTCCACTCCTATAGTCTATCTGCTGTTTCTTCATACTTTTTTGAATCAAACATTTGAAAAATCACTCTATTTTCCACATGGTTGAATGTTTTCCAAATGTGTCCTCTACCACAAGCGTTTTATACTTCTGCTAACATAAAAGTACTTTATTTTGGGATAAATTAAAATTTCACTTGTATTTTTGTATAATTTATAATTATAGGCTGTTCACGGTAAAATGAGCACTTGAAAACAGTGCTTAAGATGTACTTGTATGCACGTTGTGTATTCTTCCGCCTTATGTAAAATTAACGTTGTCATGGTGGCCTCATCACTGTATTCATACGTCATTCAATTGGAGCTATGAAATTATTACAAAAGGAAAACTTCACAAATCCGCTCATTTTTACACTTCGATGGTAAAAAAAAAAACAGAAAGAGAAAGAAATAATTTAAGTTATTATAAACGGTTACCTAACACCTTTTATAGACGTTAAGATATGTAAATACTCTCCTTCCGTCGTTACCAACTTTACTGGCCACATGTCACTCAGTACGCCCGTTAAAATATATGCAGGCAGGGACAGTAACTTTCTTGTAAGGTTGATTTCTAAAGTGCCCACTTTAGAGTGAACACCTTTTAAACTGTTATATATATTTCCTACTCGGGAATTCGGTTGCGATTTCCGAGGTTCCTAAATATTATTCTTCAGAAACGCTCTTGTTAGCAGCTCGCACGTGCTCCTAGGTCAGCGACACGATGTCGGCGGACAGCTCCTTGAGGCCTCGACCCGATTCTTCAATCTTGACAAGCAGCGCACATCCTCTTAACAGAAGCGTTTCATTTGTACACGCGGCCCTCGCGACCTGATTAATATCCGCCGCCAAGCTAACACCTCACGTCCAGTCAAACACCTGGACGCAACCGTGACACAGAATACTTACAATTACAAAGGCGGAACGATCCGCCGCTTATTCCGCGAACTCCAACCACAAAACGCAAGCGAAACGACGTCGCTGGTCGGAAACACGCCGGAACTCCGTTCGCCAGTCGTCGTGTCGTAACGTACTTGCCTGACTGCATCCCAGCCGATAAATAACCTTTCGCAGCGCGCAGTAGCCAATCAGACACAGTGCCCATTCCTGAAGCCTCGCGCAGCCAATCAGCGAATGGATAGGCCCACATCAACGGAACCGCCACACCATTTCGCTTCTGGGCACTTGCTTACTGTGTCCGCGACGTGGAGTGGAGCGGAGAGATTTGTGTGGAATGAGATGAGTATGGATCAACGCCGGAATGCCGGTGCGGGGGACGGGATTTCCCCGAGAAAACCCGCCTACAAGCGGCATCATCCGGGGCATGATTCCCACGTGCGAAAATCCGGGAGCGACCTCATCAGGAATAAAACCCGGTTCTCCTAGGTGGGAGGCAAGTAGTCTGACCACGGGACCACCACGGCCCCCGTCCGTGACGTAACGAGCTGTAAAATGGGGAGAAACATGCACTTATAGGCTGTTCACAGTGAAATGAGCACTTTTGGAAGCCCTGCTTAGGATCTACTTGTATACACGTGGTGTATTCCTCCAACTTATGTAAAATTAGCATTGCCATGGTCCTCATCACTATATTCTTGCGTCAGTCAAGTGGAACTGTAAAATTATTAGTAAAGGAAATACTTTAGAAATCTGCTAATTTTTACACTTATGTGCTTTTAAAAATACAGAAACGAAATAAATAAATTTAAGTTATTACAAATGGTAACCAAATACTTTTCATTAAACGTTGAGATATAGAACTACTTTCCATCCATCGTTACCAACTTTACTGGGGAATGTCACTCAGGGCGCCCATTAATATATATGCATGAAGGGACAGTGACGTTTTTCTAAGGTTCATTCCTAAAGTGCTCACTTTATCGAGAACAGCCTTTAATCTGATTCTTGAATCTGTTATTTCAGTCACTTCAAGTATACTCTTTCCATGCTTAGATAACCAGAGACTTAAAAGAAAGCCTGACTGATTTTCAATTTCTACTCATGCTTTAAACACTACCTCGAGCTACGAGCACAACTGACAAAATCGCGTTTTACAAACAGTGACTGAATGATTGTTTTAGCTTGGTTTTCGAACATATTCATGCTTCGGTTTTTTTTTCTGGTTCCGTCAAAACTAGGTCAGAGTGTGTGTACAGAATTTTCAAAGCACGTATCTAAGCGAGTAATGAGGATCTACATATCCCAGTGATAGTCTTGTGACTACCTTCACTTCTGGGTTGAAATGACGTCCAGAATGACCATAAAAGAGCTGGTGGATGTACTGCGAATCCATATTTCCTCACGGGCTCTGAATGTACAGAGCGTGAGGAAGCGGAATGATACACTCCGATATATCACCAAGGAAGATTACCGAGCTCTCCACAATGTGACAGTGATTTAAATTTTAATTATCAGCTGCTTCATTGGATCCATAGAACTAGACGCTTTAGCTTGTTAGATCCTTTTGTAGTTGGCTCTTAAGCATTCTCTACAGGCTGGCAAACCAGATGATGCTTTGTAGCCTAGTGCTCCGATAACCGCGATTTACTATAAATCAGTACGAATTACTGTCATTTCGGCAATTTATAATCCCTTAAAATACTTAATAGACTCTCGGTGATATAATATAGGAACAATTATCACAATTCACATGTATATAGTTATTAATATTTCACTAATTTTTAAGAACAAATTTTAACCAAACACGATGTTACAATATGAAATAGGCCTATGTAAACTAATACGAAAGATAAGAGCGAGCGAATGTTGATACATTAACTTGAAAACTTAAAATTTATTCGATTTACAAAACGTCTGTATTTCATCCATATATTTGTATGTTAAAATAGTTACTTTAAGGGCTCTGCATTATGGCATTTATGGCTTCTATGCAAATCAGCGGCACATTTCTCTCGATTGCTAAACACGATTTGATGATGAACTTTCCATCCCTGCGCAGATTCGTGCTGCAGTTACGACGGTTTGTGGCTAATGAATAGGCGAAATTTAACTCCAACCTTTGCGATGGTCAAACCGATACTACCTCAATTGGTTTGATTATTTTATTGTTTCAATATTAGCCACACGGTTTCATTGTAAAATAAATATGAAAATCACACATCACCTCTATGACTTTTTTTCCTTCTGCTATCTGCTGATGGTTTGGCAATTTTCTAAACTCACTAACATAATTTTTACTCAAAGGATATGAAATCATTTTTAGCGAAAATCAGTGTGACCGTAGATTTTAAACAAGATAGCGATATACTCTAAAAAAAATATTTTGTGCCTGCCACAAAATTATTTTGTTGGTATTCACGCTGCCAAATTTTTTTGGTGTGCACAATATTCTGTAACTGCCACAAAATTTTATTTTGTGGCAGTTACAGAATATTTGTGTACACAACGAAAAATTTGGCAGGGTGAATACCAACAAAATATTTTTGTGGCCGCCACAAAATATATTTTTTTCATTGTAAGTAGACCTCTTTGTTATACTAACCTCTTTCCATGAAACCTAGAAAAAGAACGTACAAAATAAACACTGTTGTACACTATTACTTGAGCACTTTTGTAACTAACCTTTAATAATGCCATTAACCCTACCTGCACATATTTTAACGGGCCCTGACTGCAAGCACCTACCAAAGTTGGTAACGACGAGGAGAAAGTAGTTTTATGTCATAAGATTTAATTAAAAATTGTAAGGTAAACATGTGCGAGAACTCATATCTTTTGCTTTCTATTTACTTCAACGCATATAAGCATTCGACTTAGACATTTTGTAAAAGTAGATAGAAAAAGGCTATGCGGGAACAAGGGATTAGGGATCGGAGTAGGAGGCATCTCGCTGCCATCTTATTTTAAATCATCGAAACTTTGGGTTATGCCACCATTTTGGATTACATCATCGCTGCCATCTTGGATTACATCACCATCTTGTTCCAGCAGCCATCTTGTTTCCAGCCGCCATTTTGGGTTACATTACCGTCTTGTCTCTGCCATCATCTTGTTTCCACTCCCATCTTGTTTCCTGATTACTCACCTTTGTTCCATGCTCTATCATTCCACCTTAATATCTTTCTTATTTTATTTCATTTTATCATGCTCTGTCATTCCATTCCTACTTTCTCATTCTCTGCCATTCCATTCCCAGCATCTTGTATTTCATTTTCTACTGCGCTCTCAGTCCATGTGCATCATTTTAACAAAATGCTCTGTTTTTCCATTCCTACTTACTTATGCTCTGTCATTCTACCTTAGTCATCTACTATTTACCTGGTTCTCTCGAACCACCATTTTGGATTTTATTTTCCTTAGTCATCTTTTATCATGCTCTGATATTCCTTCTCACCTTGGTTGCCTGCTATTTACCCAGTCCCCTCGAACCACTATTTTGGATTTTATTTTCTCCTGCTCTATAATTTCATTTCATGCTCTGACATTTAACATCCATTTAGTCACTTGATGATTAGTCATTGTTACATGTGCTTCGAGGGGCTGTTATAATTGGCTTGTTTGTTGGTGTTGATATATTTGGCATGATCTCTGGATATATGGTCTGTGTTGTTTGCCAGTTGGTATAAGCAGTATGAAATGAGTTGTTGGTATGGTATACTGTATTGCTTATAATGATGTATGTGTGGGTGGTGTGACTGTGGTTGATACGGTACTGCTGGACAGTAGGATTCTTGGTATTTCATTTGGTACGCTTGAGGTATGGTAGTCGGCATGGTTATTGGTATAGATAGTTAGTATAATCAGCTGGTTTATTTGTTTGGTTTGTTGGTTGATATGTTTTGTTGGTATTGCATCTGGAATATTTGACAATTGTGTGCTGGTTATGATGCTATGGCAAACATTTTAGAGTTGTGATTTATGCTTTGTATATTTTATTTGTTGTGGACTATATGATATGTTGGCTAGTATGTTGCGAATTATATATTTCTGGTGACTGTCGGTAGAGCAGATGGTATGGGAAATAGGTTTTTTTATTTGGTAAAGCCTGTGTGGACTTAATGGTTGAGTATACTTGGGCTATAGTGGATGGTGTGGGGGTGAATATGTGTGATGTCAGTCGGTAGAGCAAATAGAATAGGCATTCGGTTATGGGACGGTCTAGAATGTATAGTTGCTTGGTACACTCAGGGCTATTTGGAATTGTATCATTGGTGTGTTGGTGTGTTGGGTGGCATAGTTGATTTAAGTTTTTCTTGGGCTATAGGGAATTGTATGCTGTGTGGTCTGCTATATGTCGGCAATGATAGCAATTGGAATATTTGATGGAGCCAAAGGTTCCTGGTACATTAACGTCTGATGTTGGCACAGTGCCATCGACTTCGTCAGATCGGACACCTACAACAGTGCTGCCATCGATGACTTCATTAAGGCTACGTTGCTGTTACTGTGACAAGATATTTGACTACAGCCAAAGTGCAAAGAAGCATGAAAGAACTACTTGTGTGATGGGAATTTTCCTGTATTATGCAGCGATGTCTGTTAAAACATGGCGATAAGCTGAAGAGACATAAGAATAATTGTAAAGAAAGAGTTTCAGCAGCTAATAACCGACCTGTATTAGCAATTGGTGAAACCAAATCGAATGGATTATACTTGAAACAATCAGCATTCAATGGTACTTTAAGAGATTATGTAATTGGAAATAACTTTGTAGGTACGAAAGACATATGTACATACATGGACCACATTAAACAAAGGATAATCAATCAATTAATAGTAGAAGTTGAAGAAGGCCCTACAAATTATAATGTGTGGCTGGAGTGTATATACAAATAGGCTAAACCTTTGGATGAAGCCATCAGTCGACGAGCATTTAAGACTGCAAATAAAGCATTGTAAAATCTTGATAACATTCCACAGGCTGTAGAGGCTTGAAAGAAAAACTTTGTTGTGAACAAAAATAATATATGGCCAAGAGTTCTAGCTGGACACTTGCTAGCGTAGACTGTCTTGAGCTGCTTACGAGCAGATTATATTCATTACGTGGAAAGTGAGCATGTTTCTGGAAAGACACTATATCAATGGTATGGAGAATATAAGTATTCTGCTTTTATTCTTGTAGTCTGAATTATATAAAATACATATGTTTTAAATGAAAACGGGTTTTATTTTTTGCTGATGTTGTACCTGTCCCAGCATGCCTGCTTCGCTGTTGTTTGGAATGTGACAGCCTTAGTTTTCAGATCTACCACTACATCTTAGCTATTGTAAGTGAGCAAGAAAAAAATTATGTGGGTGAAAAATATTACTTGAATGTTATAAATTATTAATGATATGGTAGCAGAGGTATACGATGAAATGAAGTACACAATATATGAGTGTGGCTTAGTATTGTAATGCATTCTCAGTAGTTTGGATGCAATAAGATTGGAAGTATGCTGTTGCAGTGGTAGAAGTTTGACCCTTTGACATGGAGGGAGGAATAAGGTCAAGCCAGGCCTCTCCATACCTGCTTCAGTGCAGTATATGGTGAAGAGAGGTCCTACATAATTTCTAAATAACTGGTCCTACTATAAAACAGCACAATAATTTTTTTAGTTAACAAAAATGTTAAACTAAATGTAAGATTTCGATGTTTAAAGATCGAGATCATATGACATAATCAAATGTGGTGGAAGTAATGTATACCAAGTTGGCAGAGCCAAACGAAAGTGAGTAATTGGGAAACGAGATAGTAGTAGTGATATAACTTAAGATGGTGAGAATGAAATCCAAAATGGCCACCTACAAAGAGTAATATATGAGGTCGCCAGCAGACGAAACAAGGTAGTAAGTTGGTGCAAAGACAACTAAGGTGAAACACATGTGACAGAAAGAGCAATTATCTGGTGACTAAATCAATGTGGACTGACATAGCATGAGGTGAAATGATAGAGCAGGAGAAAATAAAATCCAAGGGGAATGAGTAAATTCCCCTCCATTCGAGGGGAATGAGTAAATATCAGGTTGGGATAAAATGAAATACAAGATGGTGGGAATTAAATGGCAGAGCATTAGAAGTAGGAATGTAATAGCAGAGCATGAGAAAGTAGGAATGGAATGACAGAACATGAGGAAATGAAATCGAAGATGGCAGTCATCAAGGTGGAATGATAGAGCATGAAAGGAATGTGACTAAGATAAAAAGTAATGACAGAGCATGATGTCAAGATTGCCGGGTGGAGCGAAGTGACTAAGGTGAAAAGGAATGACAGAGCATGACTGTAATATCTGAAGAATTCTAGAAATTAATATATGGTGATGTTATAGCGATTGAGCAAGTAACAGAATGAGAAATTGAGAAATAAATTTGAATGACAGAGCATAGAAGAAAGGAGTTGTCAACAGCTCACCTGGTGGCTTAGACAAATGAAATCCCAGATGGCTGACATGGAATGACAGAGCAGCTAATGAAACTATATGGTCATTTTGAGGGGACAGAGTAATCACTGGGTGACTAAATCTGGATGAAATGACAGAACATGAGAAAATTACATCCATGATTGCAGACATCAAGGTGGAATGATAGATCATGGAACAAAGGTGAGTAATCAGGAAATAAGATGTATATCGAGCGAAGTGAGTAATCAGGGAACATGATGGTGGCAGAAACAAGATGGCGGCAGAAACCGAAGATGGTAATGTATTCCAATATGGCGTCTGGAAACAAAATGGCGGTGGAAACAATATGGTGGCAGAAACATGATGGCGATATAATTCAAGATGGTGGCGTTTATGTATTCCGAAATGGTGGCATATTCCAAAATGTCGGCGATGACATAATATAAGATGGTGGTGAGGTGCCTCCGATTCCAATGCCTGATCACTTGTACCCATATCGGCTTTTTCTATCAACTTGTAAACTTTTTTTACTTTTCTTATATTTTCACAGTTTCATTTGACCGAAGCATGTAGGTATGTATAAAGTGATGAGACCGATGGGAATGTTAATTTTATGTATGGTGGAAGAATACAACGATTTACGTACAGGTAGACCTTGAGGACTTTCAAAAGTGCTCTGTTTATCGTGAACAGCCTATATATGAGTACGTCATTAGTCTATAAAAATTATTAATAATTGTTGCAGAGTACGTGTACAAGGGAACAATGGCAGGTATGTTAGCAACGGCGCGTGGTGAACTGTTGCAAGGTAAGCGGTGTTTTGTTCTGTGCTGTACCTATTCGTTTTCTAGTTTACACATGGGCTACTTAAACGTAGTAGTGCACTTAGCGTCACGGTACATGTGTAACGGGTGCCTCGACGCTCTCTCGTGAGTAGCCGCAGTGCGTGCTGTTCCTCCCGGCTCCACTCTGGTTACCGGTTCCTGCTGCGTGCGCCGAGAGGTTACAGCACTGAGCAAGCACCAGCTTACCTCGCAACACTCCACCACACGCCACTGCTTGTTGGGCTCGGCGACGATCTCGGTGTGCCGCTGGCGTTTGGCAGGGGTAGGGTGGGCCCGCCATGTGTCGTGTGCTGTGTTACCTGACGCGTGGCGGGTCGCACATGAGTGACCCCGGCCGCTTCGTCACGGAGGCAGGCTGCCCCTACCCCCCTCCCTTCTAAGCCCCCTCATCAAATTATGCAGCCCGGTGAAGTCCGGGGGAGGGTGTGGAGATGGGTGATGTTTGCAGGTCGCGTGGCAGGCAGAAGACACCAGTTCAGTTCCTCCCCTGCGGCCGTCATGGCGTGTGTGTTCACCCTTGAGCGGCCACCCGGAAAACACAGAAGCCCCCTCCTCGCACCCGGGCGGGGTGTGGGTGGATGGGGTTGTTGTTTAACAACTGCGGGGGCTCGCGCCGACAGCATGCTGCCCCCCCCCCTCTTAAACCTCTTTTAGGCTAGTGTTTCACCTGAGGTCACGGCGCACTGCCTCTGACATTCTGCCGCCTGCTGCGACCAGCGCGGGCGAGATTAGGGGTGATGGGTCGGCGGGGTGGGGGTAGGAGCTCTTCTCCCCAACGCTGCATTTCTTGATACAACTATTGCCGTTCTCAGCTGCGGCTAATTAAGGGCCTTTTACACGATTAAGTATTTATTAAACTCATTTACTCGAATTCATTTTATTGAACTAAAAGGTCACATTATTTGCACTTCAATTAATTGCATTCACTAGGCTTTCAAGTCTCGACATGGAAATTTATCGCAAACTTTTCAGTACTACCAGTTAAAAAAATACCAAAATTAAATTTTAAAAAGTATCTGTGACTCATGCATGACACGAAAATAATAGGTTAAACAACAACAAATTTTGTTCATTTTACAGTACATGTGTTTCTTAAAAATGTGCGTCCTAATTTTGTAACAAATTTAAGCGTGGGCGCTCAACTCTGTAATTGCAAGATTACTTACAGTAATACTGTGGGAAAAGCTTTGATCAGCGATTGAAATTTGGGATTCAAGAAAGTATAGAACATTTACAAAACCAAAATCTTGAATTGAAGAAAAACGAGACATCCAAGGAACTGAAAGGGAAAATGGCCTTGGTTATAACGTTTAACTGCGTTATGTGTGTAAGAGGACCCAGTGGATTATTTTCTTGTCGTGGACAGCAAATTTTATGGCCAGACTAAGATTGACTTTCGACGATTACCTTACCAGCTTTGCGAGAGAAATGGCGCGTGTCATCCATTCACTTCAAATGAAACCGCAACCAAGGAGTCTGGCATGAACCTTGGTTCGACCACTTCATGAACAGTTATAAAAATCTATTATCAATTCTTATAACCTAGAACAACCTCGTTTTCAAGAGCTAATTGCTTCAGTAGAGATGCTGTAATTGGTTTTTTCGACATTCTTGAAGCTCAATATAAAAAACATAACTACCCACCAGCTCGCGTATTTAGGCTGTGTCCGAATTCGCCTGAAATGCATACCTGTGCGTACCTGTCCCCGGCAGGGACATTACAAGTGCTGTCCGAATTGCAAGTGAAGTATGCAAGTATACAGGTATATGAAGATGTGTAATTCTCGAGTACTTGCAGTAAATGTATCGCCCTTTTGGAAAGCAATTTGTATGTTACTATTTATGCGAAGTAATTATTTAAGTAAAATTTTAGTTGAGATTATACCTTACTACTTAATAGCTTGGAATTTCGAACTGAGTAAATAATTAACGTAAGGTGTGCCTTAAAGAAAGGTCTAAACAATAAATTCTCACTAAGGCAATGTGCATAACCTACTAAAGCTACGGTAAACAAGCAATCAATACTGCAATCTCGCGTGCAATCAGCAAGGCAACAAAAGTTGTGTAAATAAAATTGAAATATTATTTAATCCTTTATTTAACCTTAAACGTTTCTGCAATCATCTAGTTATTTGTTGGAATAAACATTCATGAAAAGTGATCAGCTGGCTGATAGATGTTGCCGAAGCCAACAAGATTGGATGTATGAATTTAAGTTTGGTAACAAGGGTAAGTAAAGTATGCAAGTTTGCGAGTACACGAGTATATGCCTGAATTCGGACACGGCCTTAATGTGGATGAGACGGGTATTTCAGTGTTGCAAAGTAAGGTCCTTCGTGTAGTAGGGCTGAAGGGCAAACGTCAAGTGGGTGCATTGAATGCTGCTGAGAGACGATCTATTGTTACAGTTGTGTGCTCTATGATTGCCGGAGGAATTTTCGTCCTTCCTATGTTGATTTTCCCTACGAAAGAAACTTGACAGACACACTAATGAAAGGGGCTTCACCTAGTGCTTTTGAAAAATGTCACCCATCTGGAAGGATACAAGGTAATGTGTTCACTGAATGGTTTCAAAATTTCTCGGGCAAATCTTTACCCACGGAAGAAGATCCTATCCTAGTTTTTGGTGGACACAACAAGCACACAAAAATGTCTATATTAACCAATTTGCCCCCCGAAAAAAAAGTTATGTCATTAGCCATGATCCTCACACGACTCACAAGATGCAGTCCTTGTATCAGTAATTTATGAGATCCTTTTAGAGCACCATTGTGGAGAAAACATTAGATTGTTGTTGCGCCATAGTAAACGACCGCTGCGCGCTGGGTGCCGTATGACATTGCAGAGCTCTTGGTAACTTCTTACTTGCTACGCCAAAAATGAATCATTGTTCTAAATTGAGCAAAGGTGATTGGAATTTAGCCTTGCGATCGCAATGGTTTCAATGAAGTTGGTTTTGCTCCGTTTGAAGCAGAAGTGGTTAAAACAGTAATTCTTCAAGCAAGCAAAGGTAGGCGTAAAACACAGAAACAACCAACCACCACATATCCTACAGGTATGGCAGCCGCAGCTGATACTTCGAGTTCTTCTTCGCTAAATAAGCCATATAGTGGAGGTTCTGTTTTACCAGAAGATATTTGGCCCATTGCCAGATCTAAGCAAGAGGGCGTAAATGAGTTCCCAAACCTTCAAATATGTTACAAAAGCCAACGGCGACGTAAAAGAAAATACTACTCCCAAAAGGGGCAGGCAAGAATACTCAACAATCGTGCAGAATGAAGTTGATTGCAACTGCCAAGGAGTCTAACATAGAAGCTGCTAGTTCGGATGTAGATTCAGGAGAGTCTGTTTTTGATGTCTCAATTGGTGTTGTATCACAGGAATATGAAGATGCAGTTTTCCAATTTTGTGAAGGGATGTTTCCTGAGGATGGAAGCTGTGAACTTTGGGACCACTATTTGCGTGTGAAATGAGGGCTCGCAGTGATTGTGCCGGGGCCGAGACTGACACTTAAGTTTACGACTTCTCCAAGTATACGTGTAAAATTAATTTCATTCTAGTTAATTTTAATGTCTGATGAACATTTTACAACTCTTCATAGAGAAATTTCATCATTAAAGTACTACTTACAAATGTTTCTCTAGTGCTATACGCCACGGGAACTATATTACCAGCAGAAATACTTTTTTGCATGAAGTATTATAATTCTATCAAATAATTTATATGATTTACCGATTTACAATAATAAAATATATACTTATGAACATTATCTGTAACTTTCATTCTGAGATGGCCCCCTTTATGAAGATCCTGTAAGAAAACCAAATGGGCCCATGATACCAACTTTGCTTCTTCCAATAATTTTTTTAAATTATATTTTATTTATATTCATTTCTGTTGAAATAATTGTAGATTTCGTAGCAGAAATGGACCTACGTAAAACGAAGCCTTAAGAACATTTGTAAACATAATTATTAATCTTTTAATTGCATACAACTGCAGTGTAATTATTTTGATAGTGTTGCTTGACGAAAGTTGTGCAACATTCGTTTTCTAAGGCATCCAAAAATCCAAAATGGAAATACGCTTGAATTTTTATTACAAATGCTTTCGGTAAATTATTTTAAAGGTATATCCTAACAAATATTTACAGTGTCTCGAATGTGTGTTCTTCTCCCATATGCATGTATTATCACCGAGTAGAGCGACGAACGCAAAAAGTATTCCCGAGTGTAAGTTTGGAACTTGAAAATTTCCAATCGCTGTTTCTTCTGAATTAACTGATAGAATGACACCAGTTCCGTTATTATACTTTTATATTCACTCCTGCGATATCACTCATGCTTGATACACAGTGTTGAAGTGAAACTTAAAAAAATGTGTATATTACATTTATTCATTTAAAATATAATCTTTTAATACGATACACGACACACGAGTATGAAACATAATACACATATCTGACTTTTAAACCGTAAGTGGCATTTATTATAAATTTATTATAAATGCCACTTTTCTAACAATTTTGGTAGCATGAGCACTACTTTTTAATGAGTTTTGTGTGCTGTACAGGCAGCTGCAGATCTCCAATGGGCGATACTCTAATCCACCTCAATCCACCTGGAAGATTGATAATATGGTCTTAAGGACAATAAAGCTCTGCTCTCATAAGACCTACAAACCCTGTTACACACGGTTCACTTTCTTGTAGAAGGTGTACACCTTTCTTGTTCAAGTCAACTCGCATCGTGTGACTGGCTAACTTGTTCGCAAGTGGCTTGCATTAAAGGGTTTGCGTGCTAGCTAGAATCATTTAGAGACTGTTCTATTCTTTGCTCACATTCTTGTGCAAGTCGTTTGTTTACATTTGAGTTTTATACGTTTGTGTAGTTCCCGTACATTTATTTATGCTGATGTTGTAAATTTGAGAATATAAAACCTTTTAATTCTGTATTGGTGATTTGTCTGGCTTGTAAAATCTTTCTGTGTTGGAAATCAGTGACAGGCATGCTGCAACATTCAAATACTACTATTGTGGTTGCACAGTATGTGCATGGGACTTGAACACAAGAGGGTGTTAATCTTTTTGTTCACCTTTTGGTGATCACTTTCTTGTTCACAAAATATGTTAGGCTTAAGGTTGACTCCTGCTATACCATAGTGGATCACGCACAGGAGATGGAACCGAAGCTATTACTGGCGTAATTCAGAATAACTGTTAATGGGGGAGGAAAGTTTACGAAACCCTATTAATTGTTATACAAGAAAAAAATTTTAGTTACATGTAATTTTTTTCCAACGACAACGCAAAAATATATATTTTTAATTCATTTCATAAAGAAGCAGAGTTGTATAAAACAGCTAGTGGCGATGGGCGGCATATTGAACAATGTTGCCACAGCCTTACCCGAAGCCGCTAGGAGGCCCCTATTTACGTTACTAAAACGACCACGTGACCCAGTCTATGCCATAAATATTTGGGGATTTAGGGTCGAAATTTACTGAGCTGGGGAAGTACGCTAAATCCCCAAATACTTCCGTAAAAGCGTGTACTGTTATTTGCGTTGTATTTAAAGTATTCTATAAAGCAAATTAGACCAATACAAACAACCAATAAGGAAAATGTAACGATAAATCAGAAGTGCGTAATATCGTTGGTTTTAATAATTTTCTTTGCGGTGGAAATTATATTTGAAACCTATCGTGGAAAAAATCCAAACCGCATAAAATTATATTTTAAATTGAGGTTTTAGCTTACAGGAACGAGTAAATAATACGATTATATAATTATTAGAAAGAAAGCACTTGTGATTTTTTTTCGTTGCCTACAAAACAAGAAATATCGAAATATTCAGTAATGCAGGTCTATAACTGAACACTAGGAGCGCTGCTTAGAGCCGTTCGAATTCCAAAACCCTAAATTCCCAAACAACGATTTCGGGCGCGGCTTATGTTAGAAAGCAAACCTGTACTTGCTATTGGCATTAGACAAGATCATCGAAAAAGATAGTACAATTAAAAAAAATCACATCTTCGAAATTATTTGACCGATTTGGTTGGTTCTTATACCAAAATGAACAGGAAGAATCAAAGTTTTACTTAATTTAAACTGTTTCTATGTGCGGTACATGTGTAGCGCACATTTATGCCCAGGCGATATTCGACCTCCATCCACATATTCCGGACCACTGTCGGCGTAATTGTCTCAACGGCAGAAGTGACTCTCTGATGCAAATGCTCAAAATCTCGAATATTCACTTCGTTGACAATCGTTCTAGACATACCTCCAAAAGAAAAAGTCTAGAGAGGAAATTGGTGGCTTCTTTCCGTGTCCTTTTCTTTTAACATGAAAGCAGCGAATGCAAAACGTTTGAGCCAATTTTCCGGTTTAATTTCATGCCGCAATTGAATCTTGTAGGCATGCAAACTCACAAATTTTTGAAGAACATTTTGCATGATTGTCTTCGTAATGCCAAGCTCCAAACTGCGGCGGTAATTGACTTTTTAGGGCCGCGCACACAAGATAGCCTAAGCTGTTCCACCTTTTCTTCGGACGTCTTTGGCCATCCTGGTGATTGATTTTTCTGTACGGTGCCAATTTCATGGAAACTCTTACCCACCGACAAATAGCGCTCCATTCTGGTACACGTAATCCAGGAAACTGACATCTAAAATTATGTTGCACAGTCACTACGACTACAGACTTGAACTCCGCTAACCACACAACATAATGTGCTTTCTGTTGCACTATCGCCATCTCACTGGAGGGTCGGCGTAGATGTTAGATGCCTGCCAGGTCCGTGTGCGACTGTCGTACATCCCCTCAAAAAAAAAGCTTTCTTCCTCCCACTACAATTTGGTGCAAGAATCAGTTACTTCAGGTAAATAGTTTTGTCTCTATAAAGTTATGAAATTGTACCATTCTTTTTCGATGATCTTGTATAACACAGTATGAAAACAAGTAATCATTTGGTTCATAGATGCCAGCTGACATAAAATAAAGTTTCGTTTGCCATTCAAAATACGATAACACTGCGAGTATAGGGCCTTTATAATGAAAATGACAAGGCTGGATTTTACAACGCTCTTGAATAAATCCTTTCCTTTTCAATCTCTGTTGATCGTCTTTTAAAACATTATTTACAATAGCGCCATGTCCATACCTTGCTTTCTTCTCACTTTATTACTTTCCGCAAGTAAGTTCACTGTGATATCGTACGGTCTATGAAGTTCAGTTTGAGATTCACAGGTAAGTTGTGCAAATCTGAAGGAGTGTGTCATTCTAAGTTGACAGCCTACTTTAGTGAAGCTTATAATCCATCATACAAATATTCCGCCTGCAGAGAAGTGGATTTAGCGTTTAGTTAATTGTTATTGAATTATCTATATTGAATACTTAAAAAATGTCGCAGCAAAGCCTCAAAGGAACGTGTCATAAATGGTACAATATATAAGGATCCCAGTGTTAATCGGGAGTTTTTAATGAATACTACTATACATGTTCCTTCCGTTTATCTGTTCGTGCGAGACAAGAACAATTTAGTACACCGATAAAACAATCGTTTACCTGACCACTAGTTGAGGTGACGCCTAGCAGAGTACTCGTTGATTACATATGAATAACCAGTGAATAATCTGTATGTGGTTTCCCGTTCACTTCTGCAGTTGGAACGGTAGATTGGAAAAAGGCGATAGAAACATAGAACTACTAGGATTTCCACAGCAATCGAAACGGTGATATTTTAGTTACAAACCACCCTACAACTTCACGCTATATAACTTATATGATAATCGAAGTACTTACTTGAATGAGTGACTAAAATAACTGCGTATTAAGTAACTTTACATACTATTGCTGATAAAATGAACTAAAGTTGAGGTACACTCATTCTGGTCATCTGCGCATGTGCCCAATATTGCCTCACTAATTTCCAAACGAACTATAGAAATCACACGTCCAGAGAGTGAAGGACCGCTTGTTGACATTATGTAAAATTCTTCATTGTATCCAAGTCTTGATGAAGTTTTAATATTCAAATTTTTCTAGCGATTAAAATATTTTTTATAAAATATTATGATTACTGCGGTAAGAACTCTTGTTAATTGTAGCGTGATCAACTACTAAAAAGGGATTTTATTTATTAAGTCTAGGAAAAAATAAATTTTATGACGCTGCAATCAACTGTTTCAATAACTAGGTTGAGCCGATATCCATATTGCAGTTGATTCCGTGCCTGTTTACAGTGCGAAGAATTTCCGCAAGATGAAACAAAAAAGGCGTAAAACTATGTTGATATAATCAGACATGTATTCTTCCCCCAGTCTTGGGAAGTGTTTTATATACCCTAGTTAGTCGGATTATATCCAATTATGAGTCGACTGGTTTTGTTACTTTGGAAGATTCGTAAATTGATTTATCCCGTATTGAAATTTTGACGGATGTGAATAATATCTATGCTTAGCAATGTGTAATAAAACACGTAGGCCTATTGCACAATAGAATTATTATTTATAATTATATTTTCATTGAGTGCGTATTAGTTAACTCACAACAGAGATACAGTTAGAGGAAAACCATTATTTATTTTTCAGTAACTATCATCCCAGGAGGGAGGAACTCTAATCAAAGCAGTACTTCTATTACTCCCATGAATAATTTTGATACACTATCCGCTTTGTGTAGTAACACACGACGCGTAGGAAAACGGAAAACTAAATGCGAGTGGAAGAAATTACAGAGTTAGGCCAGCTTACTGAAAACCTTTGTAAAATTTTACAGTAATTTACTGAACGATTTCTTCTTAGACAATTATGAATGCAGATGTTCCACACGATGTTATTAACGCCGCGTCGAGTAATAAGTTCGGAAGTAGTATTAAGCCATTTTGGATTTCTTATTTATTTTCGGTACTACTGAATTAAATCGATTGTCCAAGAAGATACCTACATGCTTCATGGCCAAAGTAAACGATAGCGGCCGAAGGACTAAGATATAACTCATGGCGTTTAGGCAGGTGTCTAAAACGTGATAGTAGACCTATCAATTGATTATAAATTTTTGAAAACTAATAAAAACTAATCTCAATCGCAATACGTCATACGAACAATATTATTAAATTGAAGTTATTACGAATTATAATCAACGTTTCCACGTTGCCCCATAATATCTACAAAATAGAATCAGATACTTTTGGAATTTCATGTTTGTTTTCTAAATGTGGTACAGCCGATAAGTAATATTTAAAAATAGTGCCCCGGGTGAGGATCGAACTCACGACCTTAAGATTATGAGACTTACGCGCTGCCTACTGCGCTACCGAGGCGAAGTGACGTACCGAAATCACATGTCAAGTGTTATGATTACTAATCATTATCAATGATGAATTCACTGCGCAGTTTAATCCTAGTAAATGACTCGTCTGTAGTAGGGTCGTGCCTGATGGGGCCTGCCGAAGCCGTTGTGTTTGCCGACGGCTATCGAGTGCCTCATTCGGAAGCCCTGGCCTTGTTGCCGCCTCATCTTCCACTCGGCTGCCTCAGCTAGAGTTACCCAGCGGCCCAGTAATGTCACCGGATCAGAGGGGAAACCGGTTTATGGCCCGCTGCTTGAAGTTCGCGTGTGGGACCCGAAACCAATCGGTCACTAAGGACGACGTTTGTCCGGCGCATGCTACGTAATTTTTGCCTTTATGCATAAAGCGTGAAAATATGAGACTGAAACCATTACAGTCTTCTGCCGTAATTTCTCATGTGCGTGACTCATCCATAGATATTGAAAGTTGTATTACAGGTTACACAACCAACTCTGTAACGGTATAACTATCAACGACACTATTTGCAATTCTTGCTATGATTCTTTAGTTTTTTTGTGTTTGTGTAAACATATTGTCATCACTTGCTATGTAGTGCCAGAAATAAACTAACAAATTTAAGTTCCCTGTCTAAAGTTAAAAACGATATAAATTTTCTGGTCTCTAACAAATTTGTTAAGAGATTGGGGCATTTTGGCTATGTAATCTTATAAATTTTATGAATTTTGAGAGTGAATACAGCCCTCCGGCTTGCTCGTTCTGTTGTAAATGACTTGATGCAAGTGCAATGTCACATGACTGATAACTTTTATTTGAGAAAAGCGTCTCTTACGTGCTTTATTGCTTTAAACTTGTTTTCCTAGTGAATGAGAGTAACCGTTTTGTATTCCAGTTTACTTGTAATGGTGTTTTAAATGCACTAGTAGTATTTGATTCATAACTCTCACATTAAAATTTTCAAACTTTTGGATACGTGTTTAGTTTTCTCTTGTGTAATTACAGAAAAATATTAGTTTTACGATGTGGTAAAATTTAAGTTTCTGTATCAATTGCCCATATAGTGAATACACACACGCGCGCGCTAGCATTGAGACGTTTTCCTCGTCATAAATGTGCCAGTATTTTTTTTTTGAGACGCGTAGCGGATATGCTGGGCATTTCAACCAATAACATATCATAGCATAAATGTTTGGAATTTGTTCTGGAACAGTGCCAAGTAAGAAGTGCTAACTAACTTCATACACATATTATTTTTCTTTCTCTATTGTTTACAGTGCTAACACGAAGTGTAATATTTCTAACCACTTTTTTTTGCCTTAACTGTATTACAATTTACTTATGCACGTTCGAATGCTAAGTAAGTTCAGATTGGATAAATTTTATTATAGTTATTACATTATATAGGCTATTCACGCTAAGTGAGCACTTTTGAAAGCTTTCTCAATTAAAATAATAGTCAATAAATATATTTTATTTTAGCCTTGGACACAAAGTTACGAGTGTGATAATATACACGCACTATAGTTATTACTTACATGGCAATATTTATTTTAAAAAGGCGGTTAGAGGATAAAAAACGACTGGAAGGAAATGTAGGTGCTCACTTTTCCGTAAACAGTCTGTATCATATTGTTATTGTTTTGATATATAACTTCTGAAACAAGAAAAAGTATTTTAAAAAAAAGTTATGATTCTTACACGCGACAACGTTACAACGCAAGCTGTCTCATCCTCCCCCCCCCCCCCTTCAAAATACCGACTCAAAAGTTGTCCCTCCCCAAGATGACGTCATCGGTGCCCCGTGGAGGTTAGAGAAGGTCGTCACACCTGCTGCATGTCCTGGGCGGCGTTCCAAAACATTACTCTGCGAGTAAACTTTTCTCTCTGGCTGTCCGATAACTCTTTCAGCAAATGTTTTACTCGCTCTTGCCAGTGACCAAAAACTGCAGAGTAATTACTCTTAGCATTCTGCCAATAACGAAAGGTAAAATGAAAATGGCGGAAAGTTTAGTATACTTAAACAAAGTGAAAAGGAACGTGGTAATTATTTTTATAGACACAAACGTAAAATTACAAATAAGTGATGAAAGTAGTAGGGAAATGTGGGTTCTGGGACAACGGGATAGGGGGATCAGATTCGGATTCAGCTGACCACGATATTGTTACGTTTTCCCTCAAAATCGACCGAAATACCCTAAAAATTTTCCTTTTTCCCTAAAAATTTCCCTTTTTCCAGGAGCAGGCAAGGGAGCCCCAGGGTCAGGGGTCAGCGACCCAAGTGCCAGGGATCTGTGACCCAGGGTCAGAAAGGACTCAGGGTTAGGAGAGCAGGACCTATGACCTTTAACCCAAAAAATATTCAAAACATTACCAAAATTTCCGAAGAAAATCACAAAATATCACAAAAAATTAATTATTAAAAATTATTAGAAAAATATTGAATCATTAATTTAAAACTTATAATTTTTTTTTAAACTTACTTTTCCAGCACCATTAATCACATCCATTCCATCCCCAGGAGACGACTGACTCCCTTGCACCCACTCCCTCACCGATTCTCACTCTGCCATCTTGATTTTTCATTCTTCAATTGCCTGCATGCTATTGGAGGCAGCCATATTTGTTTATATGTTACTGGAGGCTGCCATATTTGTTTTTTCGTTCGTCATTGGTTTATATGTTACTGAAGGCCACCATCTTTGTACGTATGTCACGGGAGGTGGCCGTATTTGTTATTCGTATATCATTTGTTTATATCTGTTACTGGAGGCTGCCATGTTAGGAGGAAGCCATCTTGCTAGGTGCAGTCCTGCATGTTATTTTAATTGTCATTTGTTTTATAGTTTGCGTCTCACCTTCGTGCGACAACCATATTATATATCATAGGTTTACATCACCTAAAGTATGGGTTACACTGTCGACACCCGCCAATGTTTTTCACTGGCTAATTAGCCACTTCGTTCCATTAAATACTCAGTTTAGTTCGACTCCCTCGATGTTAGATTATATTTTTTCAACACACATATGTAGCATCGATTATGTCACCTGATATAGGCCTGTATCGAATGGTGACATTGACCATTCCGGCAAAGTACTTAAAATTGTCATATTTATTATTTTTATTCTTATATAAAAAGCACAGAGGATTTTTTAAAAAATAAAACACAGTATATCTTTATACATAACGTATATTGTACACATAATAATAACAGGTTTATTAATCTACTTCGACGTTCACCGCTCGATGTCCACCTTGGTGACCTAGGAATCGTAGTGGGCAGGGAAACCCCACCATTTGAACTGCCGATGTGTGACACCCTTCTCGAAGGGCATAGCAGAGGGCTTATACACAGCCCAGCAATACAAGTGAACATTTTATCTCAAAATAATAGTATAAGACAGAGTCACGTAGTGTAAAGATTTCTGGCAAAAACACACACGAATTCTCTCAAAACATGACATATCTACATTATTCATTATAAAATACAACATGATTCATGAGGGCTTTTCAATATTTAGTTTTAAATCTGATGCCCATGAGAAAACACAACGATTCGAGGAATTGAAATACAAATGTGAGTAGAAATACAAATTTACCTATGATAAATTATTTTATAAATTACAATACTGAAATAACTGTTACTTTTTAGACACTCCTAAATTAAAGGGAATAAGTAATTACCCAAAATATAGACGAAGTGTTTATATATTTTATATGTGATTATACTATCACAGAAAGACTCCTTTATCTTTTACTCCTACTTATTTTTCATTAATATGTCTCACAAAGCAAGAGGTGTCAGTACAAAGATTCAGAAAATTCAATAATTTTTGTAATATTAGATTCTACAATTTTAACATTTTCACTAATAGGTTACATTTTAAAATAAGTGTAACACAATTACTTATTATTATATGTCTTTCTTTTGGGTTATTCAAAATCATTTTCTTAACTTTCCTATTATTTTACTAGCATGACTAATTCTTTTAAAGACATAGCTGCATTTCAGCATTAAAACAGCCATCTAAAATCCCTAGTTTTATCGCAAAATGGGCCCGAGTTTACAAAAACATTAAGATTTTACTGAATAATCTTTTTGAGTTTCATAAGTAGTATTTGGTTACAAAATGACTGTTACCTTTAAGAATGAAAAAGCATTTACAAAAATTCTATCAGCCACTTACTAAGAAATTCTATCCATAAATATATTTTAAATGCTCTATCTTTATGGATGGACATAGCAGCCATCTTGCCTGTTCTAAGACCTGACAGGTCAAAGTTTCATATTATAACAGTTTACTTAATTTGAAGAGAATTCCAGAAGGAAAGTCGGCCTCTGAGGCTACCAAAGAACTCCCAATATTTTATACTTTAGGATCAGGCAGTTACTTCTACTCCATAACACCAATTTTTGAATATGGCCAATCAGAGCCAATGGAACATTAGATAATAGTCTTGGGACGTCAAAAAAGTTCTTGGAGGGTGCCGACTTCCATCTACACGGCCTCTCTTCCGTGACCACGTCATCAGTGGCGCCATTGTTTCGCATGGCTGCCGCTCGAAGCTCCACCGTCCACGAGCTCGCCAGAATACCCTTGTCACTGGCTGCGGCCAGAGGCTATGTTGCGTCATGGTGTGAGGCGTTGTCACTCGTAAGATAGCTTGTTGTAATAAGGGCAAATACAGCAGAATAGTCCAGCAAACACGCAAATAAGGTTGGTGTTACATTTGCATGTAGGAACGTAGTTTTAAATTTGAATAATAAAACTGTCTTTCATGTTTAAGAATGTATTTTCTGTTGGGTCTTAGAACACAGTATTTGTATGTTGTATCTTATGAAATGGTATGTTGAGCGGACAGTAAAAGGAGCCACGGAGACACTTGTTTCAGATGCTCGAAGACTACTAAACAGTTACGGTGTGCGAACAGTCAGCTGTGCTAATACAGTATTTTGATGGTTCTGTCTCAGCAATTGTAAGATACAAGCCGGTCGTGAAGTATCAGGCAAAATGCGTACGTGTCGGCACGGATATTTTCACGTGTAGTGAATTCGATCATGCAGTCGATCACATTGGAGGTAATATGCTCGCCCTGTTTACTCACATCGAATACCATGAGCGGGGCTAAACTCTTGAATGTATCAGGGGTCAATATCGGTGATTAGGTGTGTTCATAATATTCAGTTTGGAACTGAGTGTACATCTGATATGCGAGCAGGTACTGTCCATTTACAAAGTACGTGCCCATGTCTATGTATGGGTAACTTTTGCTATTGATAAATATTTTGACATTTTCTATTTGGCATGTGTCGAACTGCGAACAGCTTGCTTTTACATTGCGCTGTCTTTCGGTCTATAGCCCAAAAATAATGTACCTTGGTTTCTCAGAAGCAAAGCTGGTCTTCACCATCCAATAATGCACTGGCTTGCAGGCAATTTGGGATATGTCTCCAGACTCCACGACCTGAAAGCCACATTGCTGTTTTTACCAACTTCCACGTACTGCAACATATGTAGGTATTTTGCAGTGCTCAACTGCACATGAGGTAGCATGAATTTGATAGACTGTAGGCTCAGGTCCACTGCCTCCAGGTTGTCTCCCGTACCCACGATGACATCCAAATGCATATTGGGGAGCATTATCACAAGCTTGTGCTCAAAATTGAAGATAATTCGTTTGTAGTCTTCGGCAACTTCCATAGCATGGAGAGTGGAACACATACTTCGAACCTTCCATCGCATAAAAGGGAACACTGTAGCCATCTTCGATTCCCCAGCATGTCATCTTGGCTGCAGGCAGCTCAGTAGAGCGAGCGAAAGGTAATTTTTGATCGATGAGGTTATGCCTGCATTTCGCGACTGGTCCACCTCGGCACAATTGAGAAAATATTCGATGCGATCGATAAGGTAAGAATTCCATTGCTCATTATTTTCGTCGATGCTGAATTGGACCCTTCTTCTTTCGTCAGAGTCCCTCTGATTCGCAGGAAAGACTGGCAAGGACGAGTGCTAATATCTTGGTGTTGGACCGCTATCCGAACTTCCGATGGTAGTGTGTACGGCCCGATCAGGAACAGCTGGTACACATGGAGTTCCACCTTCGTTATGCTGTCGTCGAAAACGGTTGGCTCTTTGTAGTTTAGGAAATCTTCCATGGCGATTGACCTCGTAACCGAGACTGCAGAGGATAGTTTTTGAACATGTTCTTTCATAGCTTTTGGTCGGTGTCAATCTTAATACCCATCTTCTCAAATGCAGCGTACGGTGATTTATTCATTTTGAAAGTTAACCAACTCTCCACACTGGTCTATGACTGTTACGACCACCTCGTTTGCTCTCTTCGCGATGACCAGAACATAAATGATACATTGCGGTGCCCCTACCTGTTTATAACCTAGAGGGACCATAGGTGAAAATTTGTGCAGTGTATTGCTCGCCTGCCATTAAGGAATTTGGCGCTCGCGAAAATGCAGGTTATTCCTATCACATTGACTGGCAAAATATTTACAGGCTGCGACGACATGTGTGTTTTACCAGCTCCATAGATGCATGGGTAGAACATCAGCATCGATCCGAGAGTATGCGGTTTCGTAAAGTCAAAATTGGAAATACCAAGTAGCTCGATTTCAGTGTCTGTAGCAGCAAATCTTCAACGTACCTTGCAATGTCGTCTATTTCATAAGAACCAATGGGCAGCGAAACTTCATGGGAAACATTACCACCTTTTACGATGTACAGCTTGAAGTTTTTTTCATCAATGTTCGGTATCGCATTATATGTTTGAAAATCGACAAGGACTATGCTCCATTTCCTCTCCAGGTCGAGTGGCGGAAAATGTACCGCACGCAGCTTGGAGCTACGACCCATCAAGGTAAGTGTTATCGACATGATTTATGGTTTCCTTGCTGTGTGTAGTCTTTTTTTATACAATTACTTGTACGAGCGAACCAGGAAGGGAAGGCCCAAATGTCCGCAGTTCCAAATGTTTGGCAGCTGCTCTGTTTCGTAATTATAAATCAGTATAGAAATTTTTCAGTTACCTGCACGATTCAGGAGGATGATGCAAATTCCCAAAACTACCATAATAGACTACGTGTTTACCCTTTTTTACATAGGCTATCCAGTGCATACTGGGCCCTCTGTCCCAGATTAATTACGGCACATACTTCTCTCTTGGGTTTAGCAGGCAAACCATCTCTCATAAACACTAAGCAAAAATTAGGTATTCTCAACTTGCCTGCAAACAGTTCCTGATCCACATTCGTGAGAGCAGGTTTCTGTACAGATTTCATTATTGTTTCTTCCTGCTGTGTCGCTTTTGAACACTTCTGCCTCCTAGAGGGTATGGTCTTAGGTAGAGGCCGTGCCCATGTTTTTTTACCCATTGCGATAGCTTCCATACTTGCATTGTGTCATTGTGCCTTGGTCAACTGTTTCTGTTCGTTCGATACTGTGTTGACAGCTCGGGCGATACCACTTTAGACTCCGATTAGGCCTCCGAGGGCTGCGAGTTCAGGCAAAAGCAATGGGAAAAATCAGCTGGTAGATATTTTCTTAGACGTGCTGGCTTTTCTTCTTTTTGTAAATACTTTTATTTTCACTTGTGCCTTTCTTTTACTCTTATCCCCCGTCCCCATTTTCACTTTGGCATTTATCAGGTTGGAAATACCCCACACATATTATTTTTTTGCTGAGCCAGGCATCTGTTGATTTTCTTATTTAATCTACCTTCTGTGCAAGTAACTTGTCTACCCAGTGTCTGGCTTGCAGATCCTTGTGCTGGGAATAGACGATGTCGTATTGCTTGTATGCCTTGTTCAGGGTGTTTATACCTGTCTTGTTGCATGGCAGCCATTTAGCTACCTTGTTTCCTGGCCCGTAGAACCTGTATCCAGGAATGTGCAGCTCGAATGGTAGATTGTTTATCGGCGTATTGACGACCCTGGTTTCAGCTACTGACTTACCTCTTCTAGACATCGTGGTGAACTGAGTGAGAAAAGTATAAATATGCTCAGTTTATACATTTCATTTAGTATCAGTCTATATTCGGATCAGTACGGATGTATCACATATCCCAGTATGACATTTCGGTGTGAATTCTTTCGGAAGCTGTTTTCTCTCCGCATGACACTTTAAAGAGCCATTATAAAATTGCAGCAATGGTTCTCAGATGCCACCACCACTGCCGCCGCTGCCCCCCCCCGACCCACCACCATAGCCTCCAACCAACTCCGCCCCCGCCACTGTCACACAGCCACCACTGCCGCCGCTGCCACCACTACCACCATTACTGCTGCCACAATATTGCAGTGGTAATATCCATATTATCAAGCAAAATGTTACTCTACACAAATGCAATCATGCCGAAGATGATGACATCTCCACGAATCGTAGTATCGAAGCCTATTTCCAAGTAGAGTGAGGTGCATCATCCCGGGACCATCAAATTGCGGGGAAATATGAGTCCTACTGAGCCTACTGGAAAAAAGAGAATGATCTCCAGTTCGAGAATGTATACCTTCACTTAAAATCAGTCCAGGAACCGAAATACTGGCGATTGGCATGAGTACTGCAGGTTGCGGAAGGCATGGGTTATTTCCCATGTAGTGATATAGAAGCAGTCGTACCTCCGAACAAAGCACTATGAAACTCGATATTTGTCTTCGACGACATTGCCTGCGAGAAAAAAACATGTACTTAAGAGTACTTTAGCATGGGTTGGAATGCATGCACATACCCAAACAGATGTTTCGCTATAATGCTAATGTGTTGGTGCTGTTTCGCATGGATTACATGATTTTGCGACATGTTTGCAACGATCATGTAAATATGGTCATGCCCTATCAGATTTCAAACATATGTGTGCCTTGTGCTGGAAAGACAAATAAGGTTTTTTGACGATCGTAAAGGACTGGCCCTTATATAATGGGAGGTACAGGAGCGCGTTCGATCAGTTCATCGACAGCCAACGAGAATGAGTAAGATCATATCGAAATTCTGGCAGAGTAGCCTCAAGATACGCCATCATAAAGACAACGATGGCAGTTGTCTCATACCAGGAGATGATGGAATTTGTGATGCTGGTAGAAGAATAATTCGAAACATTGGTGAACCCGAACAATCTGGGGATGCTGCTTCTAAACATTTCGTCCTCGAAACTGGCAATGACATCATCTCGTAACTATGCAGACTGCTGGCTGAACTAAATTTAATTCTTTCGAAACTACCTGTCCGAGCTTGGAGCGAAGATGGAGTATGTGAATACAGGGATCATCCACGATATGTTGGCCATGGACGAGCACGTGACGAGTGTTCAAAGGTAAATTATCTACAGGTTGAATGTAGCATCTGCACAAAATGAAGAGAATCTGAGAAACCTGGAAGAATATATAACACATAGTTCGATAATTCGATTTCCCACCTCCCCACGAAAACAGATATTCAGAATTACAACGAACGTCAGAGCAAGATCGAAAGTATGTGGGTGGAGAGTCATGACTAAACCTGTAATAGAGAGAGAGACAATGAGAATTTTTATTCAGTACGAAGGCGGACATTGCCAGTGAACCACATCGGGTGATTCAGTCTGTCTGCTCAAAATATCTGCTTGCTAAGAGAGCCAAAATTTCATGTATATGAAGACATTTTTATGCCCTTTACTCATCATCTCGATGTACTCAAGGAGAGCTATGAAGCACCCATTACTGTAAAGTCCGAAATCGACAATACCACTAAACCTTTGCAGAAGGAAAAACATGATGAAGTACTTTCAGATCAGGCTGATGGATCAGATGCAGATTTACCACACAAGAAGAAAGTACGGAAGAGAGCCCTGAAATCTAATGGTTTGGCTCGACAGTACCCATGAGCATACACATCTCATAATAATGATATGATGTACGGTGTATACAGGCCTAATGATAAATGGTTCCTTGGTGCTGATGAAATAGTTCCTACCAGGTGGGAGTTGGCAATTTCTCTGTATGTGGAACCCCCGGGCTATACAAACTTTATTTGCAAGGGGCCCAGGGACTTTACAGAATCCGACCTCCTGGAATACAAAACTTTGCTCGAACTCATGCATGCATTTTACCAAGACTACGATCCTGAGACCAGTGTTTATAAGGATAAAGATCACAAAAAAATCGACATTCTTGCAGACCTCTTCAGTGGCCTAGCACTGAAAAGCAGTGGATGTCTGAAAAAGATAGACAGCGGCAAGAACATTGATTACATGTTTTGGGACAATCCGAATGAACTGATCGATAGGCTGCAGTTACTGCTTGCTTCACAAAGTGTTGGAAATTACTCCCACACCAACGAGATAATTTCAATCATAGAATAACTTAAGGAGGTGGGCTACCTATGATGAATCGATTGGGTATCGCGAATGAACTGCTTGCGGCTGCCAGGCGCAACTACCACCATTGCAAGGTCATGATTTGTGGAATGAATGATCTGTTTCAAGCCGACCTTATCGGGATGATATTGTATGCTCAAGTCAACATAGGCTACTAATACATGTTGACAGTCATCGATGCATATAGCAAATTCACCTGGACCAGGCCAGTCAAGTCGAAGAATGCACATGACGTCACCGAGGCCATCGTAGATGTATTGAGCAAAGGACAAATCCTGGTCAATTTGCATACCGACCAGGGCAAAGAATTCTAGAATGCAAAGTTGAAGGCCCTGATGAAGAAACATAACATAAATCATTATTCCTCATAGAGTAATCTCAAAGCTTCAATTGTCAAGATGTTAAACAGGACTCTTAAGGGCAAGATGTGGAAGCATTTCGCAGTAAATGGTAGCTAAAGTGGCTTGAACTACTGCCGACCACAGTGCATTCGACCACTTGTATGAAGCCCGAAGATATCAAGTACATCTCCCTGGTTTGGACTGTGTATGCTATTCCGAAGAGGAAGGACCCACACAAGGTTAAAGCCAAGATCGGTGACCTGTTGCTCATCTCCAAACAGAATGGTGTCTTCGAGGAAGGGTTCACAGCAAATTTGAACCCCGAACTGTTTTGTGTACGACGTATACGTAACTATGTTCCGAGGGTATACTATCTCGAAGATCTGAACAACGTACCCACCCATGGCAGTTTCTTCACTGAGGAGATCCAGTTGACGATGTTTCCAGGCGTGTATTTGATGGAAAAGGTGTTGAAATTGCATAATCAAAGGGCCTACATCAAGTGACGAACGTCGAAGAAGATTAATAAACATGTATGTTTTATTATGTTTACAATACATTTTATGTAATAAAGATATGCTCTGTTTTATTTCGAACAAAAACCTCCTCACTTTATATATAAGAATAAAAATAATAAATATTACAGTTTTCAGTACTTTGCAGGAATGGTCAATGTCACCATTCGGTACAGGCCTATATCAGGTTACATAACCGATACTACATATGTGTGTTGAAAAAATATATTCTGACATTGAGGCAGTAGAACTAAAGTGAGTATTTGATTGAACGAAAGTAACAAATTAGCCAGTGAAAAACATTGGCGGGTGTGGACAGTGCAACCCATACTTTAGACTGTCACTTGGTGGTACATAGGTGATGTAAACATATATATAATGTGGTTGTCACATGAAGGTGAGACGCAAACTATAAAACAAATGACAATTAAAATAATATGGAGGACTGTACCTAGCAAGATGGCTGTCTCCCAACATGGCAGCCTCCTCTAACATATATAAACAAATTATGTATGAAAAAACAAATAAGGCCGCCTTCAGTAACATATACACAAAGATGGTGGTATTTGGTAACATATAAACAAATTACGAACGAAAAAAACCAATATGGCAGTTTCCAGAAACATGTAAACAAAGATGGGTGCCTCCAATAGCATGTAAACAAATGACGAATGAAAACTCAAGATGGCAGAGTGCATATCGGCGAGGGGAGTGGGTGTGAGGGAGTCAGTCATCTCCTGGTGATGTAACGAATGTGACTAATGGTGCTGGGACATGTAAATTTAAAAAAAAAAAATTGTTTAAGTAATTTTAAAAACTTTTAAATAATTTTCAATGATTAATTTTTTATAATATTTTTTTGCGATTTTTTGGAATATATTTTTGGGATTTTTTGAATCGGTTTGGATTTTTTTTAGGTTATAGGTCATAGGTCATGCTCTCTTGACTTTGGGTCACTGATCCCTGCCTCCTTCCTGACCCTGGGTTACTGATCCCTGACACCGAGGTCGCTAGTTCCTGACCCTGGGGTTACTAATCCATTTTGCCTGCTCCGGGAAAAAGAGAAATTTGTAGAGAAAAAGGGAAATTTTTAGGGTATTTTGGTCGATTTTGAGGGAAAAAAAGATTGCAGACGGGTGACGTAACAAGATGGCGGCCGGCCGAATACGTATCCGATCCCCGATCCCGTTGTCCCAGAACCTACATTTCCCTACTACTGATGAATCTCGTATTTTATTTAATAGTTTACTTTTATACAGGTTGCATTTTTTGGCTGTAATTATTATGATTAATTTATTGCAAATGAAGCTGTTAATCCATGCAACTAATATTATGGGAAAGAAAACAATTGGGGAAAGGGACAAATATATTATGTAATTAACATTTGGTGCTTAATCAGTAATCATTTGTAAACATAGAATGCTATTTACATCATGCCCGTTCCAAAACCATATTTATTTTTGCTTTCTTCAGCTGTTGCTCTCTGTTACTATACTATATTATCAGAGTAACGTTTTCGAACGCCCCCCTTCACGGCTGAAGTCACTCCTATCTGTTGGAAGAGTCAACGACCCGTGAACCATTGCTTGCATGTTATGGTTACCGCAGACATAGGCGTGACTCGAGGTGAGATGAAGACTCTGGTCCAGGTGACCTCCCCTTATAAAAGCTGCCGCGTGCCTCTGTGCCAGGTGGTCCTGACTGTTCCATCAATGTCGAGTGCGTGCAACGTGTGCGAGTGAAGAGACAACGGGCGATGACGCAGTGTCCAGTGAGTGCGGTGTGCGTGCCTCAAGTTGAGACATTTCTGAAGACCACAGACTGGGACTGGCCCACTGGACTGTAAGGAAGTGACACTTGTATCGTGAGTCGCGAACATTCTGGATTATATAAATATATATAGACTGTCCTCAGTAAAGCGAGCACTTTTAAAATCAACCCTTGAAAATTGTCACTGTCCCTACGTGCATATATTTTTAAAGGGCACAAGTAGGGATATTCCACCAATAAAGTTGCTAACGATGGAGGGAAAGTACTTCCATGTATCAACGTTGAATTAAAAGTGTTCGGTAAACATTTTAAATACAAATATTCATTTTTATCTCTGATTTTTTTTAAAAATTCAATTAAGTGTATGGATTATAAAATCTGTAAAATATTTACTTTAATAATAATTTCACAGTTTCTCTTTATCTCTTTACTGACGCACGAATAAAGTGATGAGGCCCACGGTAATGTTAATTTTACATAATTAAGAAAGGCTACATAATGTGCTTACAAGTAGATCTTAAGCAGGGCTTTCAAAAGTGCTCATGTTACCGTCAATAACCTATAGTAATAGACATCGCTATGGCATATGTGTAATTAATTAGAGACAATTAAGTGGCTTTGGATTGTTGTAAAGACAGGGGTTAGGCCTTTAATATAAATTGAGTGTTGTTTGAGAAATGCGCTCACTGTTAATAATGGTAAGTGTTGAGAGTGTTGACAGACTGTCGTATTTTGGAAATGATAGCAGTATGTGTTTTGTAGCATTGAAAATAAATTACGAAAGTTAGTCTAGTAATTTAATTTAAATAAGCAGTCTCCTCCCTTCCGAAACCTGGATACGCCCAAGGCAATTCGATACTTTGTAGTACTCAAATATACATTGTGTGAACTTTCACTTGAGCGTAAAGCAGAAAAATATTGGAGCTGTAGTGAATTGCTTTGTGACATGCCTTCAAAAGTGTAGAGTGATATATTAGTGAATTGCATTCAATCCATGCTAAAAATGTTTGTAATTTTAATTAAATCGTGATTTTTTATTTGCACGAATCACAAGTAAGGCACGCGTGTTTCTTGTAACTGTCTCACTGGCATAGATACTGTTTGTAGTAACATCTATTATGATATCTCTGCCAACAAGACGTCCGGCCTGCCAAAAAAAAAAAATTCTTTTAAAGAATTTCATTAAAACTATTTTCATCGTTGTAGAGGAAAGAATTAGTTATATCGGTAACTCATTGTTCAGTCTAGCGCACCAGCCTAACAGGGCCACTTTAAACAACGTTGGGCCAACGCGTGTTTTTAAAGTTTAAGTGAAGCTAGAATGAAAGATTAATGAATGTTTCTGCAGTTTTAACCATCCAAGATAAGTTGGCGAATACGTGCGTCGTTTCATCAACACCTGCCCAGTAGCCATGGACATGCTTGTTCATAGGCGCTCGTTAACTGAATTTCACTTCACCCCCATTTTTATATTCAATTTCCTGGCCCGATGCCAGAATGGTATGTGATCAACTCGGTTTTCCCGTGGTGCACCCGTGTTGCTATAGGCTGTTCATGGTAAAATGAGCACTCTTGAAAGCCCTGCCCCAGATCTACTTGTATGCACATTATGTATCCTTCCGCCTTATGGAAAATTAACATTGCCACGGGCCTCATCGCTTTATTCCTGCGTCGGTCAGGTGAAACTGTGCAATTATTAAAAAAGTAAATTGGTTACAACTATGGTCATTTTACACTCCGATGCATTATAATAACAGAGAGCTAAAGAAATAATTAAAGTTATCACAAATGGTTCCCTAGCACATTTTATTCGACGCTAAGAATTCAAACTACTTTCCATCCATAATTGCCAATCGTACTAGGCGCATGTCATTCAGTGCGCCAGTTAAAATATATGCAAGGTAGGGGAAGTGACTTTTTTCTAAGGCTGATTTCACAAGTGCTCACTTTATCGCGAACAGCGAAGTGGCGCCACTCTAAGAAATTATTTGCAAGTCTAGCACATCAGTGTACATGTATAGTGGGGAAGCGTACATGGTGAAGTTATTTCCCTTACACCCATGGTAGAGATCCTACATTTGCTCAGGAAACAAGCACACGCGAAGAGAAGTTACCCAGCATTTGTATAGAAGTGATACGTAACGTTCCTATGTTTGCAGGTAGATGTGTGGTAATATTTCCATAGAGTGTACAGGTTTAAATTTTCCAATACAGTTTAGGAAGTTTACCAGGAATTTTTTTTTACAGCGCTCTTATGTTTCGCTGTATTCGAACATGAAGAGGTGATGACATGTGTTGAGTTATTTTGCTGGACGCACGATGGCGCCACGTTCAAATGGAATTCTATATGTCTGGGTCTTGAGAGCCGGTAAGTGTAAGCGAGGTTAGCATGGAGCAGGACCAGAATGCAAAGTCAGGGGATACTGGAGATCCCCGAGAAAACCCCGCCGAACGTCGCCATCATGCAAAAATCCAGCAGCGATCCCGTCGGGAATAGGAACCCAATTCTCCTAGGTGAAAGGTAAACGCACTATCCAATGCGCCACCGTGGCCCCGGTTTGGTGGAAGCAATTACAGAGGTCGGGCCAAGTGCGTCTGAAGGGTCTTCGTAAATATCAGTCTCGTCCGCCATGTTGGATTTGCCCCTCAAGTGCCATACATTAATTTTTAATTACATTAAAAAAAATTATTTTTACCCGTTTACTTTTTAAAAATTTATTCAGATGTAGTTTTGGCTGTTCACGATAAATTGAGCACTTTTTAAGGCCCTCCCAAAAGGCATTAGCTGTTAATAATTATATCTTACTGCAGTCCCAGTTATTAAATTTCGATGGTGGTGAAATGTATACACTGTGTTTATTAGTCACATTGCAATGATTATATTGAAAAACAGCAGGAATATGGAAATTAGATCAAAGAAAAAATGTATAAGGGCCTTAAAATGTGTTCACTTTACCGTGATCGGCCTATACCAAATTTTATCCACGCTTTATCTGGTGACTGTGAAAAGTGAAAATGATGGCACACGAACTACGGGACAGTTACTTGACAAAGATGAGAATTTATGTTTGTTCTGCTGTGTAATGTATATTACCAGAGATGAATACGCTGATCACGGTAAAATGAGCACTTTAGAAAGCCCTGCTTAATATCTACTTGTATGCACGTTGTGTAGCCTATTCTTCCACCTTATGTAAAATTAACATTGCCATGGGCCTCATCACTTTATGCATGCGTCGGTCAAGTGAAACTGTGGAATTATTAGAAAAGTAAACATTTTATAAATATGCTAATTTTTACACACCGAGATGTTAAGAAAACAGAAAGCGATAGATATAATTTAAAATATCACAAATGGTTACCTAACGCTCTTTATTCGCCGTTAACATATGGAACTACTTTCTATTCATAGTTACCATCTTTACCGGGCGCATGTCATTCAGTGAGCCCGTAAAAATACATGCAAGGTAGAGAGAGCGACTTTTTCTAAAGTTGATTTCAAAAGTGCTCACGTTATCGTGAACAGCCTTTATAGTTGTAGTTTCAAAATACGTGACCCTAAATAATTAAGATAAGCCGTAACCAATAACTGAACACGGCATGGGAAGCCGAAACCTTACATCTACTTTTTTATTTACTTTGTATTCTTTTGCATTACGTAAAATTTATATTGTCATGTGCTTTATAACGTTATTCATGTGTGAGGCAAGAAAAAGCGTGGAAATTTTATGAATGTAAATGTGTTACTAAAAAGGCCAATACTTTCTCTAATGAATAAAAATAAATAAGAAAGGAACTAAAAAAATTATTTGCTTTAAATTCCAACATAAGCAGTGTATACAGTAGCAAACACATACAAACAGGCAATTATGTTTTTGAAAGTTTTATTTCAAGAGTGCTCATTTCACCGCGAATATCGTGTAAATATGAAATTTGGAAATGCTATTATGATTTTATTTTTATAGTGTTATTTATATTAATTAGTGAAGATCAGTCTCGGAAATTGATGGATTTATTATCTGAAGACTTTTTAGAGTTATATAAATATTTAAAACACCTCTCGAGTAAGTTCCGTGCACCAAAAGTTGACTTTATTTTCAACGACGTTTTGTTGTTATTAAATTGTTGAATTTGTATGTTACTATAACGAAATAAGTCGATTCAAAAGATAGAAATTTCACAAGGTTGCGTGATTTACAGCAAGTTAAGTATCCTACTTTTTTTTTTCGTTATGTGAAAAATGAAAATTAATTAACATCGTGACCATGAAAGGTCAAATGGCAAGATTGGTATGGATTTGGAAGTGCCTCTTTCAGAATAACAAAATATTCCAATTTTATTTTTTTTTTAACTTTGCTGATTTTGTTTTCCCCATTTACTAGAAAATTAATTTTACGAAACATTAGAGTTACGTTTTAAAAAGACATAATCACGTATTGTTACACCCAGCAGCAGCTAGTAAAAATACTGCTCCGGGTGAGGATCGAACTCACGACCTTGACTATGAGAGTTTCGCGCTACCTACTGAGTTAACTTTTTTTTAAAGATTTGTTATCACAATCGATATACAAAGCCGTTTACCCTTAACCTATTATACAGTACACATTCAACCCACAATATAAACAATAACAAAATACTCAATAAAATATCTACAGAATTCCTACGTAGGGGCACAAAACGATATGAACATTGAGGCAAGATGTCAAGTTTGTGGTCGAGAATTGATTTCGTTCTCAAACTTTAATAAATTCTGAGAGAGTGCAAACTGTTGTCAGTGAATTTAGTAAAGCAAGTTTTCACCGTGGGGTGTCCGGTGTTGGTAGCATACAGGTTTCGAAAATTTTGTTAGTTATTCATCCCTCCTAATAATAAGCACTCCCTTTCACCTGGCGGGGATAAGAGTTATGTTAATGCAAGCAAAAGTGACACTTCCGTCAGATATTAGCTTTAGTACTTTCCCCTGTACAAAAGTCAGAATTTTGTTTTACTTTCCAATTGACTTTCGTTCGGAGAGATTCAACAACGACCGTGATCCCGGCGATCGACGCAGCCTTGAAGCAGAAACGTGCAGTCATAACCTAGCGACCGCTTATACTACAGTACATCTGGATATGAGACCTTATGAAATTGGCTCTTGGTATTAACAGGATAATCAAGTTATACCCGAGTACGGGAGCACCTACTAAAACACAGATTGAAATTTACACAACCGTATGCGCTACTTCCGTACCGGACTTAGGCATATAGTGCATCTTAAGTTACTTCGCAATCTTCATAAGCGCTACTGAAGTTATATTTCCAGGATATTCCTCCGCCTCACACAAACAAAGCTTAACCAAGTCTAGGGAATTACACCTATGGGACAACCATAGCCGTGTTTAAAGACGGCTATGAGACAATGTGTCGCGTTCGTGTGTACCCAGTCCAATGATATTTTGCAAAATAACTATTTCTGGCATTGCCAACATACCTATTTTATCTCTGTTTTTATTATTATTCATTGTAAATGAAATATTATAAATTATAGATAAAATATAAGTGAAAAGTTAAATTTCACCGAAAATAAAATAATTTTATGTTAACACAAGTAAAGGCTGTTCACGATAAAGTGAGCATTTTAGAAATGAACCATGGAAAAATTCACTGACCCTACACGCATATATTTTAATGGGTGCAATGAGCGACATTCGCCCAGTAAAGTTGGTAACGATGGATGAAAATTAGTTGCATATATTAACGTCGAATAAAAAGTGTACGGTAAGCATTCGTGATAACTTAACAGTATTTATTTCGCTTTTTTTTATGCATCGAAGTGTAAAAATGAGCAGAATGCATTAATAAAGTGATGAGGCCCATGTCAACTTTAATTTTACATAAGACGGAAGAATACACAACGTGCATACAAGCAGATCTTAAGCAGGGCTTTCTAAAGTGCTTGTTTTACTGTCGACCGCCTATATAAAACGCTCGTGATAAACAACATACTTAGGAAACCAACAAACCAGTCATAAATGGGGTGATTTTTCAAAGGTTTGATTTTTTAAAAAGTGCGAACAAACACGAATAGAATATACACACATTATATGGGCAATTTAGCTTCCCTAGTTTCAAGAGTCTGGTGACTTAAAAATGCCAGACGAACAGTCATTTTTATCTTCTCATTTGCTTCATTTGGTTGCGTGTTTTAAAAAAAAATATGCCGGCTGGCTAGTAGGTAATGCCATTCTCTGATTTGGCGAACGGAAGTCCCAACATTTTACTGGCCAGTGCCGCCATTTTGGTCACGTATATATCTGGATATCGCCGTATGAACGTCTTTTCCGCTTCTGTATAGACTGTTCACGGTAAAGTGAGCACTTTTTAAGTCCCTGCTAAATTCTTCCTTTCAATTCAATTATAACTTTCCGCCGCTTTTTAATGTAAACAGTGCAATATGACTAATAAACATAGTGTATACATTTCATCACACGCAATAGTTAACGTCTGAGACTGCAATAAAAAATATTTATTAGGTGTTAATGCCTTTTGTGAGAGCCTTAAAAAGTGCTCACTTTACCGTGAACAGCCTACATTCTAGTTCAATCTGTTTTGCTAAAGGCTGTTCACGATAAAGTGAGTACTTAAGAAATCAACCTTTGAAAATAGACACTGCTCCTGCCTGCATATATTTAACGGATGCACTGAGCGACATGCGCCCAGTAATGTTGGTAACGATGGAGGGAATTTAGTTCCATGCCAAAACGTCTAATTAAAATTAAATGAAATAACTCAAATTATATCTTGCGCTTTCTGTTTTTTTAATAAATCTAAAAGTAAAAATTATCACATTTGTAAAATATGTATTTTTCTAAAATTTCTATAGTTTTGTTTGATCGAAGCATGAATAACGCTCATGCCAGCGTTAATTTTTACATAAGGCGGAAAAATACACAACGTGCATAGAAGTAGATCATAAGTAGGTCTTTCAAAAGTGTTCATTTTACCGTGAACAGCATATACGCTGAAAGACTACAGAGTGGTTTTGTGGTGACTCCTGTGCTGATTTTTTTTTTCATTGTTAAACTGGAGTCACAACAGCCCGAAGAATACGACATGACAGATCGACATGACGTCAGAACTCGACGAAATTTCATATCATATTTTATTCATTGTTCACAGCACACCGAAGAAATCTGCCCAACAGTGTGTTAGTTGCCTGTTGGAAAATTCTAAAACGCAAGTTATCCTAATAATATCCTATGTTTACTCTTTGAAACTCGTGGTAAAGTGAAAAATTATTCTGCTTTTGACAATATTTGGATTTACACGAGAGATGAAAAGTATTTAAAAAAACTCGGAACGTTATTTTGGCGGCAAGTTAATTTATTATTTACTACAGTAAGGAAATACGCACGAAATTTTGTTTTCTAACGTTTTATTTACATTTTTTTTTGCGCGCCCGGACAAGCCCGACACGACGGAAAGTAGAAATAGAATCTACTTTTGTCGGGTTGTCGGGGCTACGATTTTGTCGGACTGTCGTCACAGTGACCTTGCTTTACATTGGCTGCAACTCAGATTTCGTCGTGTCGGGTTCGGCGGTGTGTTGTGACTCCAGCTTTATGTGGGTCCGAGAAAGGTAATGTTAGTTTCTACTCAGGTTAGGAACAAAACGAATATTCTTATGGGAGAATTGGTTTAGGGAAAATTTCCACTGCTAGGTGCACTGTGTTCCAATAAGGTCATTTTAGAATAACATTTTAATCAACGTGAATGATGAAAGAGAAAATGTTTACTTAGTTACGACGTTGTATTTAATTTATGTTTATTGCAATTATTTTGTTTGTTTTTTTTTATGTGGAAAAATAGAGAAAAATCTGTTATAGGCTGTTTACGGTAAACTGAGCACTTTTGAAAGCCCTGCTTGAGATCTTTTTGTAAGCATGTTGTGTAAAATTAACATTGCCATGGGCCTCATCACTTTATTCATGTGTCGGTTAAGTGAAACTGTGAAATTATTAGGAGAGTAAATACTTTACAAATCCACTCATTTTTAAACTTCAATGCATAAAAAAAACAGAAAACGAAAAAAAATAATTGTAAGTTATCACATATGATTATGTAAAACTTTCTATTTGACGTTAATAAATGAAACTACTTTCCATTCATCGTTACCAACTTTACTGAGCGAATGTCACTCATTGCGCCCATTTAAATATATCCAGGTAGGAGCAGTGACTTTTTTCAAAGGTTAATTTCTAAAATGCTCGTTTTATCATGAACAGCCTTTACACATGCTACACTAGCGCTTGCCTAGTGGCGAAAATGTTTAGCTGACAAACTTTTAACATTGATCTACCCGACCTGAGTAGAAGTAACCTCAGACAAGGGTCAAAAGTGCGGCGAGTGAGGTGGGTCCCGAAGGGGCATTCGAAAAGTACGCAGGGGCACGCCAGGGCAGTGCAGTCTGCCCGCACGGGAACAGGCAACCGCCGCGTATCGAACATTCCCGGCACGTAAGCGCCCGGGGAGCCGGCCGGAGTGCCATTTTATAAGTTGCCAACGGTTAAAACGCAAATTGCATGCATCGGCCGCGCTCCAACCACCAACCCCCACCGCACTCGTAAAGAGAAAAAAAAAATTAAAATAATCCCTGCTCGTGCTTCGACCTCGAGGCCGCCGGGCCCGCTGCGCGAATGCTACTCAGATTTTAATGGTAAGTAATTATTCTTCGAGTAATTATTGCCTTGTTAAATGTAACTGTCGACGAAAAGGTAATTTCTGGAATCTATATATTCCTGTCTGAGAGTGGCGATGCACTTTCGGGGGTTTTGCATAATTGCTTATTAACGACCGACGCCCGATGTTTCAAAAGTAATAACAGCACGCTTACAAATTTATTATGTTCTTCCCTTAAATCTGTTTCGGTCTTGTGGTCATGCAGGTTTATGTTAACGGGAAGAAGGGGTTGAAATAAATTTAACTATCTGGTTACGAAAGAGAAACAGTTAAAACAATTAAAAATAAATAAATAAAAATAACAAACTGATCATATAATTTTCTAAAACATGTTCCTATTGAAGCTCCTACACCAATATTGTTATTACTATAGGATATTCACGGTAAAATTAACACTTTTGAATGCCTTGCTTAAGATCTACTTGTAAGCATGTTGTGTATTCCTCCGCCTTGCGTAAAATTAACATTGTCATGGGCCTTATCACTTTATTCATGCGTCTGTCAAGTGAAACTGTGAAATTATCAGAAAAGTAAATATTTTAGAAATCTGCTCATTTTTACTCTTCGATGAATAGAAAGAACAGAGAGCGAGAGAAATAATTTAAGTCATGACAAATGGTTACGTAACACTCTTTATTCAACGCTAAGATAAGGAACTAATTCCCATCTATCGTTACCAACTTTACAGGGCGCGTGTCACTCAGGGCGCCCCGTTAAGATATGTGCAGGTAGGGCAGTGACTTTGTCCTAAAATTGATTTTAAAAAATGCTCACTTTATTGTGAACAGCCTTTAGAATGATTGGAGTTAAGTATGAGAAAATAGTTTATGTGATGTTACGGGTCTGTTCACGATCTCAAACTGAGCACTGAGACACACTTCATAAAAACAAACACAGCCTCTTTCACGACATGGACCAGGCGATACCCATCTCTTTCTCTGTCCGAGTCTGTTTTGTGTGCTGTAAATGTAGTTCGAAACGCCTCTGAATAAGTCAACAGCCAAATGCAGGTAAGATTGGTAAGGGGTTGCAACCTCCGGGCACTACAGCCATAGCTTCTTAGTTTAGTGACTAATCTACTGAAATATAAATTACCAATACGTGGAGACACTGGAAAATCTGGAAAATATTTTTGATGCAAATATTTCCAGTAACACTTTAGATAGTGGAAAATAAAGTTTTTAAATAGACCAAGTACTTTGCAGACCAATCACAAACGTTCTGATTTAGAGTGTCAGAATCCTCATTGGCCCCACGGAATGGGATATTAGCTTCATTCACATGTGATGACCAATAAAGGCAAGGGAAGAAAGAAAACTGTCGGATATGTCTACTGCAGTTTGAATCCCAGGAAAACGCAACTTTTACAGGGGTAAACCATCGTGTCTTCCAAAACGTAATCAATGTGGAAATAAAGAAAACTGTCGGATATGTCTACTGCAGTTTGAATCCCAGGAAAACGCAACTTTTACAGGGGTAAACCATCGTGTCTTCCAAAACGTAATCAATGTGGAAATAAAGAAACGTCCTTAGATACAGATTTATTCCTACGCACTGAGGGAAAAAAAAAATGGTTGCAGGAACAACCTGGATTGTTCAAGTATGGACGGCAGTCAGATTGGTTGTAGGCACCATCTAAATATTGTTAACATATAATGCCATACCAACAAAACTGTTTTTTGTAGTCCTGTATGTGATTGTATTTGCTATCGTACATATCGTTGCTCCAACAAAGCAATGTGTCCCTGCTTCAAAACAGATAGTACCTGCAACAGAACAACTTCATTAATATTTGCATTGTTCCCACAATCAGAATTGTAATAACCTAACTAAATATTATGTTGCTGCTACTCTCAACTCCGGTTACAAAACTGTTCAGTACTGTAGTCCGTCTCACTCTCAGATTGCAGTAAAGAGTTCATGACACGCGCTGTTTCCAAATGGCTAGCGATTATCAACAGTCATGAAGTTATGCTCAGTTCATACGTATAAAAATACGTACCAAAATTTGTCTAAATGTACAGTAATGTATAAGTATAAAATTGTTTGATTACCCAAGTAGCAAAACATAGTTGGCCCACAAGTGCAGATCTGATTGCGAACAAGCAGCCCACACGTGGCATCCACAGGTATTCCAGAAGCGGAATGCACCCGCAGATGCATGTGGCACACGTGATGAATGATGACTGTGGTTTAATGTGTTTACGCGTGGGCCATATACGGATATTTAACTGTCAGCAGATGTCTGGCAAAACCAGAGTTCCCCGTAAGTTAACCACAAACGGGCCACTTCTGGATGTATTGTCCGCTGATGTCTGGCAAAACAAGAATTGCCTGTAAGTTAACCACAAGCGGACCACTCCGGCTTTCTGCTTCTGGCCTGCCGTAAGTAAACCACATGTCGTTAGCGAACTGTTGGTAAGTCACTTGTGGCCCAGCTATTGGCCACTTATGGTCCAACTATTGACCACTTATGGCCCACATAGACGCAGCTTGCCGTGCATTTTCAAATTCCAAAAAATAATAGTGTCTAAGACAAATAAAAATTGATGTATTTACAATATTCATTAGTGTTATCTTTAGCTTTATTTCATAATTAGTAAATGTTTTTGGAGAAATTGAATTCACAAACCTTTCGTCTACATTCAAGTATGCTAATCAGCTACTCTACTATATATTCATATACGACCTTTTAAGTTAATGTGGATACTAACTTCACATACATAATGCATTATTGCCTTTGCTATATAGACAATGTTAGTATCACGAGTCAATACTGGTATTTATGTGTTTTGTTCAAAAGATCAGTATTTTAGTTTCGGACTACTTTCAGGTAGAATTTAAAATGCAAAAGAGTGAATTTTTTTTTGCGTGTTATGCTTTGCAGGTCTCTGGTCAAAAACTATTTTTTACTATTACTATCAATGCCACGTGATAATTTTACCCCACATAAACATGAAATTAAAAAAAATCAATTGAATACGCATATGCTATTTGCTACTGCACAACAACATATAGTCGGTATGCCATAAATGGAACATAAGCTTGCTGATCAGTTCCCTCAGTAATAAGGAACAGTTGGCATACAACAAAAGGCGGGTAAGTATGCTGCTATTATGTCCCCAGCAGTGAACAACAGTTGACATGCTGTAAATGACCCATAAACATGCTGCTAATATTTTCCCAACAGTGAGTAACAGTTAGCATTTCCTTTTATCATCTGCTTGTGGGGCGTCTGTTGAAATATAACAATCGTCGTGAGAGCATTGGCCCACATTACGAGTATTTGTAAAATAGGTACTGTCACTTTTCTTTATATGACCTGATTGTCAACCATATAAGAAATACTAACAGTTATAAATGTGAACGTTGTCACCACTGGCAACAGTTGGCCAACTGTTAACTGCTTGTTGTTTGCTATTTGGGGCCCACATGATGATGCCCAACTGTCAAAAATGAATTGTTCTACTACATAAGGACTTTATGTACAAACATTATCTTATGTTAATTACTCTTTGGCAAACATCACCCACACATTGTCTACATACTCTAAGATGACTGTTGGTGTTTCACAGACATTTCCTTGTGCGCCATATATAAAATTCCGTGTCATTTTGTGTTAAATGGCCTACAATTATCCACATGATGATGCCCAATTATCAGAAATGAACCATTCTACCACGCTAGGGCTTTATGCGCAAACATGGTCTTATAATCATACTCTTTGGCAAGCATTAGCCACACGTTATTTAGCTACATATTCTAAGATGCCTATAGGGTTTTCACTGATGTTTTCTTGTGGGCAACATATGAAATCCTGTCAGTCATTTTGTGATAAGTGGCCCGTAATTGGCCACATGATGATGCCGAAGTATCAGAATTGAACCTGTCTACCACATGAGGGTTTTATACGGAAAAATGATCTTATTTTCATACTCTTTGGCATACATCAGCCACATGTTTTTTCACGTGTTCTAAGATGCCAGTGGATGATTCACTGATGTTTGCTTGTGGGCCATACATTAAAATTCTGTCAATCTTTTTTTTTTAATGGCCCACATAAAAAATACTTTCCAAGAAAATACAGTCACTATTGTTTCCGTTGTCTTATGGTGTACCACATAAGAAAACCCAGTCATGTAGGCGAACATGTACCTCATGTGCCAACAGTTGGCCAACTGTTATCTGCTTGTTGTTTGCTACTTGGATAGCTACCCACTGCAATCTAAGAGTGAGATGCACTATACCACCAGAATATTCTGTTAGGTTATTACTATTCTGATTGTTGTGGAACCATCCAAATATAGTTGAAATTGTTCTGTTGAAGATACAATCTGTTTTGTAGAAGGAACGCAGTGCTATTCTATATCAACATACTTATATAGGCTGTTTACGGTAAAGTGAGCACTTTTGAGTCCCTAGTTACTTTATCCTTTCAGCTATTTTTTGATCCTTTAACCCCCTTTCAAAATAAATATTCTCAAATAAGTAATAAACACATTGTATATATTCCGCCGCACTTGGAAGTTAACGTCCAAGGCTAAAATTAAATGTATTAATTTATTATTATTCCAAATGATAGGACTTTTAAAAGTGCTCACTTTACCGTGAATAACCTATAGTAACAAATACAATAACAAACAGGAATACAGCAAATAATTCTTTTGGCATTACTGTCCATGTTAACAATATTTAGGTTGCACCTAAATAACCCGTAAAATTGCTGCCCCTATTTTAACAATATAGATCGTTCCTACAATCAAATTTTTGTCCAGTAGGAGAAGAAATTATTTTGTCTTCTCGGCGAAGCTGTTCAGCTTAAAACATGTATGTACAATTATGGGTTAAAATCCTGCAGCTGATTGCCTGCTTTTGAGGCAGGGGCATCATTGCCAAGCCAAATTAGTCCCTCATCGCTTCTACGCACAAAACACTGAACTAACTTTTAACTTATCTTTGTGCATCGGTTCAGTGCAAAGATTAGCACAAGTTGCGCAAGCATTCAGTTGGAATCGTTTTTAAGAAATATCCGTCTTGAAAATGAGGATTTCCGCCATATTGTAGGGCGTATGACCCGTCGAATGTTTTGAAAGTTGTAAAATGTGATTTTCTTTCTTTGGGCTTATTTTGAAAATGTGTGTTGAAAACACTGAACTGCGCGTTTCGTGCGTCAGTTAGTCGTTGTATTGGGAGCAGAGGGTGAAGGGAACTTCCTTCAGAATAAAAAAACACAGTTAATTGAAATTCTCCATACAATACAGAGAAAACGGTTGAATCGCAGTAAAGTGAGGTTATTAAATCAACGCCATAAATATTACTTTGCTACTTAAAATAATACAATTTAATATAAACAATGCCTGCCGTATATACATTTACGTTAGTATCGAATTGTAAAAAAAAAGTTGCTCCATATCTTAACGTTATATTGAAAATATAATGTTCAAATCTATGGCCACAGAAACTGTATCATTTTTTTTTACTCGCACTGGAGAAAGACATGTTGTATATCAGGTTCACGGTTAAGTGAGCTCTTCGGAAACCAACCATTGAAAAAAAACCTTGCTGGTAAAATGTATATACATATTTAGTTTGACGGACACACTTATTTCGGAATGCTCTCATTAAATATGACAGCGAGACAAAAAAAAATGTTCTAATTAACGTCTCATTAAAAAGTTTTATGTTTAATTTCTGTCGAAACTGAAATTATTTAGTATGGTTCATTTCACTTCATACTCTTTATATTAAGTGGGGCCACGGTGGCTAAGCGGTTAGCCTGCTCGCCTCCCATCAAGTCCAACCGGGTTCAATCCCCGGTCGGGTCACCGGGCTTTCTCACGTGGGAATCGTGCCGCCGGGTTTTCTCGGGGATCTCCTCTTTCCCCAGCCCTTTCATTCCGGCGTTCCTCCATACTCACATCAACCACTCATTCCGGCTATCAAGACCTCACTGTTAAGAGCCGCCCAAATCTCTTCACTCACTCACTCTTAGTATTAAGAATTAGTGAACTTGTAAAATATCTACGTCCCGAACAATTTCGTAATTACACTTGATCGACACGTGAATACAGTGATTACGATATATAACATATTGGTAGTAGGGATATCGAGGTTGAATGACAAGGGATTGGGGAATCGGAGCCGGAGCCAAGTGAGCCGCAATCTTATCACGTCACCGATCGCAATCTTGGATGTCATTGACCTTTTACCACTGACCCCTGTGACCTTTGACCCTCATCTTGACCCCGAGGTCTTTGACCTAAAAAAACTAAAACCCTTAAAAAATTCCTAAAACTCCTCACAAAATCTCTAAACAATTAATTATTATAAATTATTCAAATAATTAAAAAAATGATTAAAAAAATATTGAACGGATCTTCAGAAATAACACATTATTTTAAAGAAATGCTGACAGGGATCAGCGACTACGGTGACCGGGATCAATGACTCCGAACCTGATGACCAGGATCAGAACCATTGACCTTTGACCTCGAAATTAAAAAATTAAAAAATTAAAAAAACCTCAAAATATAGTAAAAAATCACTAAAAAATCTATTATTAAAATGAAATTATTAAAAACTATTTTTTAAATTATTAAAAAATTATTTAAAAACTTATATTTTTAAATTTACATTTCCCAGCACCACTATAAGTCACATTCGTTCCATCCCCAAAAGACGAATGACTCCCTCGCCCCCACTCCCCGCACCTATAACCATTCCACCATCTTGATTTTATCGTTCGTAATTTGTTTACATGCTACTGAAGGCAGCCATCTCAGTTTCTATGTTACTGGAGTCGGCCATATTTGTTTATAGTTTGTCATTTATTTACATGCTACTGGAGAATGACTCCCGCTTCGCTCGAATGCCATCTTTGTTTATATGTTACTGGATGCCGCCATATGTGTTATCCGTTGGTCGTTTGTTTACATGCTACTGGAGGCAGCCATCTCTGTATATATGTTACTAGATGGCGCCATATTTGTTTTTCGTTCGTCATTTGTTTATACATTACTGGAAGCCACCATCTTGGTAGGCGACCACCATCTTGGTAGGCATCACCCATCCGCCATATTGGACGTAGACTACTTTTACCTTGGCGCCATTATCTCGAATGACCTTGAAAATTAAAACTCGTAAAAAATTCTTAAAATTCAGCAAGAATAATACATTACACACTACCATCGCCATATTGGATGCAGACTACATTTACCTTGGCCCCATGGCACTGGATGACATTGAAAACAAAAGCTCAAGGTTAAATTCGTAAAAGTAAGCATGCTGAAAGTCAAGCGAGCCGTTGGCCCTTACATTTATAGGCATTAAAAGACTTGTCAATTTCCACCCTATTTAAAACCGATGTTTCCAATCAGCAGTATACCTACAAGCATAATGCGAGACTTTGATGACATGCATAATTTATTAAATTTATATTTGGTATTTAAAATTTAAAGTTACTTAATTTTAAAAACTTTTTTATTCAATTATATAATTTTACATATACTACAATACTTTTTAATAAAATTTATTTTATTTATTTACCTTTTTAATTTTTAATTATGTTCCGACAAAGTAGGAAGACATGAAATAAAATACAATTTTATTTACAGGCATTTCTTTATTCAATTAACTTATCACAGTCGCTAACACTCTAAAAAATTACAATTTTTCTTTAATATGTCCAAGTAAACTGTTGTTACGGCTGATCTGCTTGCCACACCTGTCACACAAATATAGCATGCAACAGAGATTTTTAGTACAATTAGAGAGCTCATGTCGCCGAGCATTGCTGCTGTGCGTGAATATATTTTCAGAGAAGCGACACTTATAATGTCGGAATGGTTCAGCAGATGCTGCTGGAACAGAGGCCAATGGTCCAGTTGGCGATGCCAATGGAGCTGCCGTAGGTAGCCCGCTCATGGAAGTAGTTGGCACTGTCGACGTCATGCCTGGAGACGTCGATGGCTGAACTGCTGTAGATAACCCACCCGAAGAAGTCGACGGTGCTGTCAGCACAATGCCTGAAGAAGTTAATGGCACTGATGTAGCTACCATTAGGTCTGGGGTGCCCGAAGACATTGCAGATACAGAATAAGAATTTGATGCGAAGAGGCACAAGCTAGTCAAGACGATCCACCTTTCACGGGAGCTGCTGTCAAACTAAGACTCTCATCTTACTTCCCTACTGCTTATATTCGAGTAAGCAAGCCCTATGATGTCATATTGACGTTTAACCAATCGTATTGCGAACACCAACCAGCCAATCACCGAGTTGTCACGTGATTGCAGCTGGCCAATCACGACAAGCAATGAGACATCACGTGCATGAGTGTGTCTCTAGGTCCTGAGGAGGAGGAGGAGGAGGAGGAGGGAGGAGGAGGATTGAGAAGGATTAATAAAGATAAATGGAAAGATTAGTAAAGGATGATAGAAGGATTGGGATTGGGATTGCGGTGCTAATTTTGGTGCTGATTGTGGTGATAATTGCGGTGCTGATTGCGATGCTGATTGCGATTGCAGTGTTAAGTGCAGTGCTGATTTTGATTGCGGTGCTATGTGCGGTGGTAAGTGCGGTGTGTGTGTGTGTCGCAAGTAATTAAGATAATAATATTATTTAAAATCAAATTGTATGGTTCTCTCTCTAAAATCTGAAATTCGAATATTTTATTTAGTAATCTCGTTTTTTTTAAATTATATCCAGGTCCCTCGATATATTTCATCGCTTCCTGGGTAAACTGTATTTACACTTTGGAATAAAAGTGCCCAGAGCTGAAGCAGGCTCCCAGTACGCTTCGCCATTGGTCAATGCGCAACATGGACTTTGTACTGAACAATGCCGCACCACGACAGGCCACCACCATGCTTCCTAATTGGTCGTCGTCGCGTTAAAAGGTATCTTCATACGGACCGCCCTCTCATGCCGATATGCATTTATGAACATAGGTGAAAACTCGATAGCAGAATCGGCACTGGCGGCAACTAGTTAGCGATGATACCGGTTCACGGTTCCATAATCGTCGAGGTCAAAAGGCAGCTCTTCATATTCGCAATTCATCTTCGCGGTATTGGAGCACTCTGAGAAACCCGACATAATTGTTCGCCCCGGAAGAATATGGACAGTTATTTACATAACAATATGCTATTTAAAAATGCTTGTAGGCATATGTTGGCTATATACATATATATGTATGTTTATACTTATATAGAATCATTTATATTATATTTATATTCCCCTATTTATATATACATAATTGTATACAATAAAATTAATTAAGTTATAGTCTCATATTTATATGCACATACTTAATTATACATTAGAATTAATTTCATATTCCTATATTTATATGTACATACTTATATAAAATAAAATAGATTTTATATTCTCATATTAATATGTACATAATTATTAATAGATATTTAAATTAATATTATACTCACATATTCATATGTACATTCTTATATATGTACATTTAAATTATTTTTATTTTTACATATTTATATACCTAAACATATACGTAATTATGTATAAGATAAATTGAAAGAATTTTATATTTATATACGTATGCATACTTATATACCTACACTTTACATACAAATTAAATTAAAAGAATTTTATGTTTATATATTTATATACCTACGCATACTTATATACCTATACATATACATAGAAATTAAATAGAAAATAATTTAATAACATATTTAAATACATATGCGTATACATATAAATTAAATTGACAATTTTATATTAATATACATATACCTACACATATAAATTAAATTGAAAGAAATTTTATATTTTCATAATTATATATCTATTCTTATACATAACTATGTATAAATTAAATTGAAATAAATGCATATTTCCATACTTATATGTAGTACTTAACTATGTATAAATTAAATTGAATATAATTTTGTATTTCCATACTTATATGTGCATAACTATACATATATATACACATATATATGTAAATTAAATTGAAAATAATTTAATATTTACATACATGTTCCTATACATATAAATTAAAATGACAATAATTTTATATTAACATAACTAATTTACATAAATATACCTATACATATAAATTAAATTGAAAATAATTTAATATCAATATATTTATTTAGATATACCTATACATATATATTAAATTGACAATTATTTTAAATTAACATTTTTATTATCATATTTATATTAACATATTTATATACACATACTAATACATATAAATAAAATTGAAAATAATTTTATGTTTACTGTGCGGTATAGGATGAAAAGATTGGTACTTAATTAATATATTCACGCCCCGCGTAACACTTTTTCCATAACGGAATTCGTCGTTGGTTAAATATATGTGCAATCGCCAAGCCTCGCCATTATATGCTCCACGATTTAGGGAGCCACTTTTCATGTGACGTAGGAAAGAGTAGGGTTTTAACTTTCACTTCCCAAACGTCAAAAATTTAATTTTACTATATAATTTTGCCACAGCTAGCTTCGGAACCTTTCAAAAGGGAGAAAAACAATTCAGCATTCAAGTGTAGGTATCGCTACCCCGTGCAAACTAGACATAGAGATCCTCAATAGGACAAAATATACTAATGTACAACTAACATGCAAAAATAACGACGTAATTAATAACCTTTCTTTAAATTACCAACTACAAGAACTAGAATGAGGTGAATCTGTTATTTTAATTAATATCAAAAAGAGCAAATTATTGTGTGATCATTATCAAATATTCATATGAACAAAGTGACGTATGTTCAAAATGCAAGCCACATTCAAAAACAACATTTTTTTCTAAAATAATAATTAACAGACGACACGACTTCTTGAAGATTAGATTAAAAATAAATATTCACCTAACATAGTGAGAGGGGAAAGAAAGATTCACTTTTAGAAAATTCTAAATTAATTTTCAATTAACCTGAAGCTAACTATACGGTCATATAGAACATTGAATGTAATGCCGACTAGTGATGATGATTCATCTTTAGTGTACTTTGATCACTCAAGCTCACTCTGCTTGAACACCGGCCCCTGGACTTCCGCGATGGCTCGAAGTGTTGATAGGCCGTTACACTCCAGAGGCAGCGATGGACCCCTAGCAGTGGCCTACGGTCTTTCTTCCTCGGGTCATCGTCAATTCCTGGGGTGAAGTTATTTCTTCACAATACTTCATTAAATCATATGCTGTCCAATTTTAATATCGACAAATGGTATCTTAACCACCACTTCTATAAATCAGGGCTGGACAGCAGAACAAAAAAAAAATTATTACCTTTCTATATCAGATTGGCCGACATCTCAACTTTCTTTTTGCCCTTCTGAAAAACGAATCATCCATTCATACTCCTAACAAACAAAACAAAAGCAGTTTGTCATAAGAAGTGTCGCCTCTTTACATTTGCATTTGCTCATAGAGGTGAAAGCAAATGTTTCTGCATCAACAACAAATTATAATAACTTTTAAAACATAAAGAAATTCAATAAATGACTAACTTATCATATCTACAATTAACAAAGTACTTATCCAAATGACTTAAAAATTACCAAATATTACATAACATAATTATATACATATTATACATAACTATGTATAAATGAAATTGAAAAAATGTATATTTTCATACATATATATAGTACATAACTATGTATAAATTAAGTCGAAAATAATTTTATATTTCCATACATATATGAACATAACTCTATGTATATATAAATTAAAATAATTTTATATTTATATACTCATATACCTATACATATTTATACAACTATACATAGTTATGTATAGTCCTATCATATATATAATAGGACCTACGTGTTTTCTTCCCGGGCGAACGATTAAGTGGGGTTTCTCAGAGTACTCTCATACCGCGAAGATGAATTGCGAATATTAAGGGCTGCCTTTTGACTTCGACGATCATGGGGCCGTGATACCTGTATAATCACTAACTAGTTGCAGCCAGTACCGATTTTGCGATCAAGTTTTTCACCTATGTTCAAAAATACATATCGGCATGAGAGGGCGATCCGTAGAGTGGTGGTGGCCTGTCGTCGTGCGGCCTTGTTCAGTACAAAATCCATGTTGCGTATCGACCAATGGCGAAGCGTGGTGGGAGCCTGCTCTATCTCTGAGTACTTTTATTGCAAGTGTAAATACAGTTTACCCAGGAAGCGATGAAATATATCGAGTGAACCTGGATATGTACATTTTTAAAGCGAGATTATTAAATAAAATGTTTGCATTTCAGATTTTAGGGAGAGAACTATATAATTTTATTTTAAAATATATGTGAATATTTTTATTTGCGACACACACACACAAACACCGCACTTACCACCGCACTTAGCACAGCAATCAAAATCACCACTGGACTTAGCATTGCAATCGCAATCAGCACCGCAATTAGCACGGCAATCCAAATCCCAATCCTCCGATCTATCTTTAGCTATCTTTCCATCAATCTTTAGCAATCCTCCTCAACCTCCTCGGTCCGCCACCTACTCCTCCTCGGTCCTCCACCTACTCCTTCTACACCTCCTCCTCCTCCTCCTCCTCCTGCACCTCTTCAGGACCTAGAGACACACTCATGCACGTGATGTCTCATTGCTTGTCGTGATTGGCCAGCTGCAATCACGTGACAACTCGGTGATTGGCTGGTTGGTGTTCGCAATACGATTGGTTAAACGTCAATATGACATCATAGGGCTTGCTTACTCGAATATAAGCAGTAGGGAAGTAAGATGAGAGTCTTAGTTTGACAGCAGCTCCCGTGAAAGGTGGATCGTCTTGACTAGCTTGTGCCTCTTCGCATCAAATTCTTATTCTGTATCTGCAATGTCTTCGGGCACCCCAGACCTAATGGTAGCTACATCAGTGCCATTAACTTCTTCAGGCATTGTGCTGACAGCACCGTCGACTTCTTCGGGTGGGTTATCTACAGCAGTTCAGCCATCGACGTCTCCAGGCATGACGTCGACAGTGCCAACTACTTCCATGAGCGGGCTACCTACGGCAGCTCCATTGGCATCGCCAACTGGACCATTGGCCTCTGTTCCAGCAGCATCTGCTGAACCATTCCGACATTATAAGTGTCGCTTCTCTGAAAATATATTCACGCACAGCAGCAATGCTCGGCGACATGAGCTCTCTAATTGTACTAAAAATCTCTGTTGCATGCTATATTTGTGTGACAGGTGTGGCAAGCAGATCAGCCGTAACAACAGTTTACTTGGACATATTAAAGAAAAATTGTAATTTTTTAGAGTGTTAGCGACTGTGATAAGTTAATTGAATAAAGAAATGCCTGTAAATAAAATTGTATTTTATTTCATGTCTTCCTACTTTGTCGGAACATAATTAAAAATTAAAAAGGTAAATAAATAAAATAAATTTTATTAAAAAGTATTGTAGTATATGTAAAATTATATAATTGAATAAAAAAGTTTTTAAAATTAAGTAACTTTAAATTTTAAATACCAAATATAAATTTAATAAATTATGCATGTCATCAAAGTCTCGCATTATGCTTGTAGGTATACTGCTGATTGGAAACATCGGTTTTAAATAGGGTGGAAATTGACAAGTCTTTTAATGCCTATAAATGTAAGGGCCAACGGCTCGCTTGACTTTCAGCATGCTTACTTTTACGAATTTAACCTTGAGCTTTTGTTTTCAATGTCATCCAGTGCCATGGGGCCAAGGTAAATGTAGTCTGCATCCAATATGGCGATGGTAGTGTGTAATGTATTATTCTTGCTGAATTTTAAGAATTTTTTACGAGTTTTAATTTTCAAGGTCATTCGAGATAATGGCGCCAAGGTAAAAGTAGTCTACGTCCAATATGGCGGATGGGTGATGCCTACCAAGATGGTGGTCGCCTACCAAGATGGTGGCTTCCAGTAATGTATAAACAAATGACGAACGAAAAACAAATATGGCGCCATCTAGTAACATATATACAGAGATGGCTGCCTCCAGTAGCATGTAAACAAACGACCAACGGATAACACATATGGCGGCATCCAGTAACATATAAACAAAGATGGCATTCGAGCGAAGCGGGAGTCATTCTCCAGTAGCATGTAAATAAATGACAAACTATAAACAAATATGGCCGACTCCAGTAACATAGAAACTGAGATGGCTGCCTTCAGTAGCATGTAAACAAATTACGAACGATAAAATCAAGATGGTGGAATGGTTATAGGTGCGGGGAGTGGGGGCGAGGGAGTCATTCGTCTTTTGGGGATGGAACGAATGTGACTTATAGTGGTGCTGGGAAATGTAAATTTAAAAATATAAGTTTTTAAATAACTTTTTAATAATAAAAATAATAGTTTTGAATGATTTAATTTTTAGAATAAATTTCTTTATGATTCTTTGCAATATTTTGAATTTTTTTTTTGGAATTTTTGATTAAGAATTTTTTAAGGTCAAAGGTCAAGGATAAATGTCAATGATTCTGATCCCGGTCACCTGGCTCATAGTTACTGAACCCTGTCACCGGAGTCGCTCTTCCCTGTCAGCATTTCTGGAAAAATAGGTCATTTCTGAGGATACTATCAATGATTTTTAAACGATTTTTTAAATTTTTTTTGATAATTTTTAATAATACATTTTTTTCGTAATCTTTTGGAATTTTTCGAAGAATTTTTGGAACTTTTAAAAGTTTTTTGAGTGTTTTAGGGTCAAAAGTCCTCGGTGTCAACGTCAAGGTCGAAGATCACCGGGGTCAGTGGTAAAAGGTCAAAGACATCCAAGATGGCGGTCGGTGACGTAACAAGATGGTGGTTTCCACGGCTCCGGCTCCGACTCTCCAATGCCTTGTATTTCACCACTATATCTCTACTACTCTTATTAATTTTACATTTAGAGAAAGGAAAATAATTGGTCAAAAATACATTTGGCAAGATTCTTTTATAAGTGCTCAAAATACCCCGCGCAGTCTCTGAAAAACATGATCTGGCTATTTCACAGTCCAGTGTCATTTGGTCGACGCAGTTATGTTACTTATTAGCCCCATGGTAGACTTGATTTTCACATGAGACGGAGTAATTGAGTGAAATAAACAAAAAACAGCTGAAGCTTCCGAAACAGACCACAGACAAACTGTATACGTATTGAACATTGTTCGATTTATACGAGATATTTGACGTGAACGTCTGTTTCGTTAGCTAAACCAGTCTAAGTGCGTGTACTGCTGTATCTTAGGCAAGGCAGATTCGCCAGGGAGTAAGGAACTCCCACACTTATATTTTGACCATCCATTAAATATGATTACCTTAATAATACTGGGGAATAGATATCTGAAGACTCATCTCAACATAATTTCAATTTATTATGTACGCATTGTAAACTTATCACATTCAGGAATATCACGTTATTCTCTGCGCGATAAGTATATACTCAAATACGGCTATGCAATTGGTTCTAAACTGAAAAGTGCTACCGGTTGTCCAATAAATTTTCGTACTCTTTGCTTTGGTTATCATCCTATTTAACCGATTCCAGGAATGTCAATGGATGGAGTAATTTTGAAGAGGCAATTGAGCGTTTATTCAAACATATTATTAATGGCAACCTTTGCTTTATTCCGATATAAACATTAAAGTTTTATGTACCAAAGGACCTAATTATAACATCAAAGAATGTGCCTCTAATGACTTTCGCTCGTTTACAACTTTTCGCACTGTTATTATCAACTACTTTCCTGCTAATGGACACCTCGCTGTTTACACGACAAAATTATACTGCCTCATAATGAACACCTAATGGGATGCAGGGATGAGAACGACAATTCGCAAAACACTTTAAATAAACTTCGGCCTTTGAACATAAAAAGTCTACCAAGAATCTCTGAAGAAAAACTGTTAGCCATCCTCCAAGATTTTACCAACGTAAACTGTATTTCAAAAAATCGTTACGGAATAGTGTGGACATAAAATAAATAAGTTTGATATCTTGGAATTGTATACATAATAGTTCAACGCCAAGACACAGGGATGTCAATCATCACTTGCTTCATCAATGTTCCATAAAGAGACATTTTGCCTAAAATGTTACACTTAGAAAACGCTGAGAGATTTCCTATCATACTGACTCGTGCGAAATGGTTTACATTCAACACAATCGAATTTGATTACTAACACCAATTTTTATATTATGGACTGTGGCACATACAGTTTAATTTCAGTTCTTGTTAACAAGTTCTGGCGCAAGCCCAGCCTGATCCACTCATCAAAAAACTAGTGTACATACAAGTAAATCTCTAGGTTTCAAACTTGCAGTTAGACAGCTACCGTGGAAGAAAAATTTGTTGACAAGTAAGTAATAATTCCATTAAGCATAGTTAGAAAAATATACTTAATTTACTGCAGTGATTTCGTATTTTACATAACTCGAACATGTGAATAACTTCTTGGAATAACTTCTCGCAGCTAAAACAGGGCCTAAAACAAAGCATTAACCAAACAACCATGATATAAAATTGAAATTGTATTTCCCGTTAATCTTAATCCATATATGAATATATATATATATATCAATTCCCAGATTACTTCCCACATATTTAAGAACATCCTGTATTTTTTTTTTTGGAGAGACCCCTATAATCAGGTACACATTTAAATAGCTTACTTTTTAATATTGCAGTTTAATATATATTTGAATTGTACTTTTTGTTATGATGGCATGGTGCTATCAGTATCAATAGAGTTTGAATGAAACAGGTGTTTCCGTAATATTTGATTTTATCGCTGGCATCCTTGGTATATTGCTAACCGAATTTGGATGTATATATATATATACATTTGGATGTATATATATATCCAAATTCGGATATATATATATATATACATCCAAATGTATATATATATATATACATTTGGATGTATATATATATATCCAAATTCGGATATATATATACATCCAAATGTATATATAATATATATATATATATATATATATATATATATATATATATATATATATATATATGTACATCCAAATTCGGTTAGCAATATACCAAGGATGCCAGCGATAAAATCAAATATTACGGAAACACCTGTTTCATTCAAACTCTATTGATACTGATAGCACCATGCCATCATAACAAAAAGTACAATTCAAATATATATTAAACTGCAATATTAAAAAGTAAGCTATTTAAATGTGTACCTGATTATAGGGGTCTCTCCAAAAAAAAATACAGGATGTTCTTAAATATGTGGGAAGTAATCTGGGAGTTGATAGCACACCCCAGAACAACACAAAATGCCCCCATGAACATACAGTATGTCCTAAAGTCGATAGTTTCTGAGTTACAGACCGTCCGATGCTGTACAGGATGTATTCGTAAGTCTTCTTGAAATATCCCAGTGCGAGTAAGCTGTCATGTCCGTGTACCAGCAGTGATAAGTCACGCTACAAGATAGGCTCAAAATACCCAGCTTGTGACTAAATGCGTACCTGAACACGCCACGTAATTGATTGTATGACTCGTTCAGTTACTTAAGGAAGTGCTCGTATCTGCTAGAAACCTTGTTACCCTCGCTTGAGAAACACTGCTATGTCTGGAACTGGAGTTGCCTAAACAATGTGCTTGAGATACCCCCACAGACAATGGTCCAGTGGATTGAGATCCAGGGTTATAAGCGCATGGCATTCGACGTGAGTCAGTTAACAGTGCACTGGGACAGGTAATAACACTAACACCATTCCAGCTGATCACATTAACAGGCACGCATCGTAAAAGATCCTATAAGTGTGATACAATGTTGGAAGATCTGTAACTCGGAAAACTATCGACTTTAGGATAAATGTTCATAGGGACGTTTTGTGTTGTTCCCACATATTTCGGAACGTCCTATATATCTGGCGATAGTCAACACAGACGAAACACACTACATCATTATTTTGTTAGTACAAAAATATTTAAAAGGGCCCTACGAGTTTACATATACAACCTAATCTATAGGTATAGCCTGTTCACGGTAAAATTAGCCCTTTTGAAAGCCCTGCTTAAGATCTATTTGCATGCACGTGATGTATTCTTCCGCCTTAAGTAAAGTTAACGTTGGCATGAGTCTCGTCTCTTTATTCATGCGTCGGTCAAATAAATGTTTGAAATTTTTAGAAAAGAAATATTATACAAATCGATTAATTTTTACACTTCGATGAATTAAAATAAATAAAAACAGAAATCGAAAGAAATTACTTTTAAGTCACCACAAATGGTGACATGACTTTTTTTTATTCGTCGTTAAGATATGGAACTACTTTCCGTCCATCGTTACCAACTATACTGGGCGAATGTCACTCAGTGCGCCCATATGCGTTCGTGTCAGTGACTTTTTTCTAAGTTTCATTTCAAAAGTGTTCACTTTATCGTGAACAGCCTTTACATAGAATAACCATTCCACAGTCAAATTACTAATAGCCAAGTAGCATTACTGCTCCAACTGCACACTGAATTCCAAAGGTTTCATTGAAGTGCCATTTTAAAATACCTGATGAGGTAAGTAAACGAAATAAAAGCCATGTTAGTTCAAAAAGAAGAAAATAAAATATATCGGTCCTCCGGAGGAAGACTATATTCAACGTAATTTATGCAGTAAATAGTGGCATCAGAATTTCTTCATTTATGGAGGTGCGTGAATTGTGTGTGGTTATTGTTAATGCGTTTCTATAAGCACAATAAAACACAATTAATAAATTTGATTTATAACGTTCTCTATCTACGAATTTATGTAAAAAATAACGAAAGTATATTTATCACTAATATTTATAAAGCTATGGGCGTGTCTTTTAATGTATAATAAAGCTACCAAAATACATTATTCATACGTTTCATTATCTGGCCCTAGTTGGTTCGTTATCTTACCTTACACCCAGGGCAAGTTGACGAATTTGTTGAACTTACGTTTGCTTTGATTAGCAGGGAGTGTTCTATTAAAGTGCTACCTTCTGGGTATAATATTATTAGTAAGGTTTATAGACGTAATTGAAATTAAAAGGATATCAAAACACACTGTTTAGCTACACGTTCTTCAAAAAATTAATATCGTCATTTTGCCCCATCCTTCCCTACATTCCAGTTTATTTCTAAAGTCTTTCGTTCGCCTTTCCAATTAATCTACTACTCACATATTTTTTGTTTTCTCTTTTTCCCCGCCCTTAAATCTCGAAATTAAATAATCGTATTTGAGCTATTTTTCAGATTATATTATTTCCTTTTTGTATTGCTTATAATACATTCTCTCTCTTTGCTGAGCCTCTTTTGTTCTTCATGTTAATTTGCCTACTACATACGTGCTAATTCTGAAAGCTAAATGAGCCAACTAGTGATAGTTAAATGAGGCTTCTAATCGCAGAGTTTCAGATCATCTCTGACGAACCATAAAATGATCCTCATTAACCTTCAATTTTACGTCAACCTCATTGCAAATGGACCACAAAAATGTTGTAAATAAAATACTAGTTATAAAACTGCTGTCCTAACACCTGCAAAGTACTGTGGCTGACAAATTTCAACAACTGACTTCACAGTAATTATTAGCATATATTAAAATATCATTGATACGTCCAATAAAGCTAAACTAATTTCTCTACAAACAAAACAGATGCTTCAAAATTTAAACTTTTTTATCATAGCTAAACAATTCTAGAATTAGCTACATTTAGAGGATAAACTTCAAAAACATTAACTTTTTATTAAAGTGACTCTGTGCCAGCCCTGCATGACTTTTTCTAGCCTACTTCCCGAAGGAAAGAAAGGTTTGTGTGTGTACACAGGCTGTTCACGGTAAAGTGAGCATTATTGAAAGCCCTGCTTATAATCTACTTGTTTGCACGTTGTGTATTCTTCCGCCTTATGTAAAATTAGCATTGCCATGGGCCTCATCACTTCATTCCTACGTCGGTCAAGTAAAACTGTAAAATTTTTAGGAAAGTAAATATTATACAAATCTGCTCATATTCACACTCCGATTCATTAAAAAAAATCCGGAAGTGAAAGAAATAATTTTTGTTACTTTTTATTTGACGTTAATGTATGGAACTATTTTCCATTACTCGTTACCAACTTTACTGCTCAAATGTCACTCAGTGCGCACATTAAAATATATGTGCGTTCAGGGGCAGTGACTTTTTTAAAGGTTCATTTCAGAAGTGCTCACTTTATCGTGAAGTGTGTATGTATGTATGTATATATATGTGTATGTATATATATATATATCATATATATGTATATGTATGTGTGTGATATATATGTACACACTATATATGTATATATATATAACACACACACACTTCACGATAAAGTGAGCACTTCTGAAAGGAACCTTAAAAAAGTCACTGCACACATGTCTGTGTAGGTGTCTGTGCGTGTGTATCATTCACCCCCCCCCCCCCTTAAATTTTGAACAGGTGAACCGAATTTCCCCAAACTCAGTACACGTAAGGCACCTGACTTTTTTTTTTTTTTTTTCGCCCACGTTGGGTAATTACTCTCAAAATGGCGAACATTTTAATATTTATGGCGATATGACATCTCGGAAACCATTCAACCGATTTTAACCAAATTTTGTATACTAACAGCGCAAGTTGTAAGCATTAAATTCAGAGGTGAATATTGTTGTTTGTATGCCGTTTTGGAAGATAGCATCACATGAAAAAATAAAGATTTACGTTATAGGTATATCTCGAAAACTACTGAACCAATTTTTTTTCGAATTTAGCAGCTAAGTTGTGCTATGAGAGGTGAAGTAAATAACATTAAATGAACTTAATTATGCACGTATTTTCAAAATGGTGGCCATACAGTTATTATAGGTTTATTTGCTATAACTACCATACCATTTAGCCAATTTCAACCAAATTTTGTACGCTGACAATATCTTTCCAAACATCAAATAAGCCAAAAAAAAAAAAAAAGCCGTTTTTGTAAGCCATTTTGTAGGAGAGAGTTTCTAGAATTAGGCCTAATATAGTTTTGTGTAATGTCTCGGGAAACAATTGGCAGATCCCTACCAAATTTGGCAGTCAAGGAGTACTGCCGCAGTTTATATGTACAAATAAGTTTAAAGTGTGTCAGACAAATATTTTTTTAATGGTGGCTGTCGAGCTAAATAAGCATATTATACTGTAACTTAGAAAACATTTAATCAATTCCAACTTAATTTTGTATGCTGGGAATGTATATAACAAACATCGAATGTGTCTACACGGAGCCTCTTTTGACCTCCACTTTGCTAGAGAATGCGACACGAATAAATAATCTCATATCTCAGGAAACAATTGGCCGATTCCTACCAAATATGACAAACAAGTTGTACTGCAGCAGGTAATGTCAACTGACATGTTTTATGTATGTCATGCACTTATTTTCAAAATTGCGGCCATATATCAATTTTAGTTTTGTTTGTAATACCGTCGAAACCATGTAATTAATTCCAACGAAACTTTATATGATGGCTGTTTATATTACAAATGCGTAAACACAAAATATATTTTCCGCCATTTTGTAAAATATTAACAGTTGACAAATTAAAATGACGTGAGCTCCAAAAAAAAAAAAAAAAAAAAACAAATTTCTACCTAATTTAACCAACAATCAGAACTATGGCGAGCTATGTAAAATAATAAATTTTGAGAGAGTCAGACACATATATTTTAAAAATGGCGGCCATGTAAATATGTTAGCTCTGAATTTGTTATCTATGAAATTGCAAAGAAATCTCAACTTAACTTTGTATGCTAACAGTATTAGTTATATCCATCAAAACTGTCTATGCAACGCCTCATTTTTCCCGCCAGTTTGTAAGATAGCTCCACGTGAAATAATATAGAGTTCATGAGGTATCTCGGGAAACAATAAAACGACCTCTTTCAAATTTGGCGTAAAAGTTATACTATGGTAGGCTATGTTAATTTATATGTTATAAGTAGGCCTACGTAAATCTCTTATTTTCTGAATGGTACGTGTACAAACATTTTAGCGTAGTGTGCTTTATCTACCAAACTATGCAATATATTTAAAACTAACATTGTATATTGTATATATGACAATAATCGATTGTGCTAATATATATACTTTTATCTCCATGTATGAGGATTATCACATCATCAATTGAGGTTTTATGCGATATGCGTGTGTTTTATATATATATATATATATATATATATATATATATATATATATATATATATATATATATGAGACCAATGAACCGATATGTGTACAGAGATACTCTTATGCCGAATTTTCGCAAAGTGGTGTCAGGTGAGTAAACTGAACATTTTGTTATATTTTCAGAATAATACGACTAATTTACACACAATTTTGCACACCTCCAGAAAATAAAGTAAAGTTACATTATTTAAATGGTATCAGGAAATAATTTAAAAAAATGGCGGCCATATAAATATTTTCATATGTTTGGGATGCCTTTTCAACAATTTATCAATTTCAATCAAACTTTTTATGCTCCCGTGATCTATTACAAACATCGTGTACAGAGCCTCTTTTTAAGCAATTTTTTAAGATAGCACCATTTAAGAAAATCATGATTTTATGCAGTGTATCTCGGAGGAGACAAATCAACCGATTTCCGTCGAATTTTTTCCACAGGTAGCGTTATGGTAGGTCATGCAAACTTATGTGTTTTAGTGGCTCAGACACTAACTTTCTAAACGATGACCGAGTAAATATTCCAGGTTAGTGAACCCCATCATTCAAAACATTACACTGATTACATCCGAACTTGATTCTGCGAATCCTACCTCCGTATTGAAATTAATTGCACACTAGCTTGATTTTAAGAGTTTTTCTGAATTCGAATCCCGGATAAGTCACTCATTTATTTTAATTGTCTTTGTACTGTTTCCACATGTTTCTGGATTAATCGCTAATGATTTTGCTGTCAATGATGCGTCAACGACAACTTACCATCAAAATTTTCAAGAACGTTACTAAAATTCATTTTCGCTCATGTAGTATAAAGAAAGCTCATTAGTTATCAGTATAGGCTGTTCACGGTAAAGTGAGCTCTTTTGAAGCTCTAGTTACTTTTTTCCTTTCGGCCGTTTTTTTATCATTTCACCATATTTTTAAATAAATATTGACATGTAACTAATAAACGCAGTGTGTATATTACACCGCACTCGGAAGTTGAGGCCTAACGCTAAAATACAGTAGGCATATACTTATTAATTATTTTTGCAAATGAGAGGTCTTCCAAAAGTGCTCACTTTACCGCGAATAGCCTATAACTTCCGGTTTGACACTCTTTCTTTAATACTGAATAAACTACTCTAATGCCATCACATCATTTTTCATAAAGAACAATGACGTTTGACCAAATAAATTTTATTGCAATTTATTTTTTCTTCGATATCATCTTCCTTCCGAATTACCGCCATACTAAGGGCGTATCTACAGGTGTGTCGCAGAAAGGATTACTCCCCCCCCCCCCACAAAGAAAAAACTTTACATGGACATAAAACTGCGTTACGATTTTTAAAAAACTAAAATTAAATTATTTCAGAATTGTTTAAAATACTGATTTTATTTGATTAATATAATATGGTTTCCTAAAATCATGATGAGATAGTGTTCCCTTCCCAAAGATAGAAAGTCTATAAATTGTATCTTTACAACAAGAAAATGAATATCACTCCCCCCCCCCCTCCACACTAAACAAAACCGAAAGTTTTGATACTCTCCTGATCACACTAACTATAATTAGACACACTTTCTGCAAGATTGAAACATTGTTCGTTAGAAAGAACCCTCGGGTTACATTTTCCTTTAAAGAAATTCCTTCCCCACTCCTCCGTCGAACCAACCCTCTGGCTAACGGAAGGTTGCGAAAGAATGATGGGAGGCAATTTTTTAATTCCTTCCTACTACACTTAATGGACGAAGCAAAAAAAAAAAAAAAAAAAAAAAAAAAAAAGAAATAAATTGCTAACGGTGTTCGATACGGATTTTCGGGATCGGATTTACCTGCGGCGAAGGAACAAAAAACTTTATAAAAAGGAAACGGCGCGGTAGGGGGTTAAAAGAGTGCGCGTTGGAACAGGTTGAAGGGGCGCGTGCGCTCAGCAGCCATCGGTCTGCCATCTGTCGCCGGCATGTGCCTCCGGGCCGGGCCTTCCTCCTACGCGACGGCCTGCCTCGTCACAGAGTAAGGCCGCGGTTACACGGGATGTAGAACTACGTCAGTTAAACAAGTTCGCAGCGAAAAAAAAAAAAAAAAAGCTAAAATTGGCGGGAATTCCTGCACAAGTTTAAGGTTGAATATACTATAAAACCCACATATTATACAATTACAGTAAATGTGTAGGTTTCACAACAATTAAAAAGATCAACAGTGATAAATGTTAAATATCATACATTTTAAGTTTCATCATTGTTGAGGTTTAAATTGCCACAGATTTCAATCTGCTTTGGGTGTGTAACCGCGGAAACACGTTCTATTTTTAAACTTGTTCAGACATGGCTACCGAATGTATTTGGCTGAATGTGTTTAACAGAACTCGTGTAACCGCGGCTTAAGTAACGTATACAGAAGCGAAATCATATATGTACACTGAGGTGAGAATATGGCTTTATGAATGAGTGATGTGAGCGAAGACATTTGGGCGGCTCGTAACATCGAGGTCTTGAGAGCCGATGAGGGTGAAATAAGGTAAGTATGGAGCAGCCCTGACTAGCGACATCGTCCGGTACGATTACCACATGCGAATATCCAGGAGCGACACCGCCGGGATTCGAACCGGGTTCGCCCAGGTGGGAGGCGAGTTGGTTGTAGGAACCATCTAGACTGTTAAAATAGGTAAAGCCATCTGATGGATTGAAGGTACCATCTAAGAATTGTTAACATAGATAGTAATACCTACAGAACTGTTTGTTGCATTCATGGAGGTAGGTAGCAGATGATGGGGTGGCAACAGCCTATCTTCTCCACGATTATCAAGTGAAGCCGATTTCTTGTTCTACTTCTTTCAACTGCCCATGCGCAGACCGATTGTTTATGGCAGCCGCCATATTATGAGTGGCAAAAGTTACATTGTACATCGGTATAACCAGTGACGTAATTATTGAGTTTTGTTCTTCCGGGACGTTTTAAAATGTACGTGGCCTAGATAAGCCTGTTTATCAAAATGCTATACAATATTTTGCCACCATCCGGATTTAATTAAATGAGAAACACGCCAATTTAACTACATTCAAACATGCACCTTTTCGCCACTACTAGCCCTGTCCTTGTCTTTCATTATCGTCTCCTGCCCGGCTTCACTTTCGTGTCACGACTTCCACTCCATAGACTTATACCTCCATGGTTGTAGTCTTCTCTGTGTTTGTGTTTGCTAATGTACGTATGGTTGCTACAGAAGAGCACGACGTTGCTACTGCAAAACAGACAGTACCGCCAACAGAACAACTTCAACAATATTCGGATTATTCCCACAACAATTCAGAATTGTAATAACCTAACAGCATGTTCTGTTGTTAGTACTGAGCTGTTGTGCAATCGGGTTTGAGGGTAAAAGCTACAGACTATTCTGTTATGTTATTACAATCCTAGTTATCGTGGGAACGTTGTAAATATTGTTGAAGTTCTTCTGTTAGAGGAACTATCAATTTTGTAGTAGTTCCACAGGGGTCTGCTGTAGCAACCATATGCACAGCAGCAAATATAGCCACGAATACAGTAAATAGTTCGGTTGGTATTACTATGTATGTTAACAATACTTTGATTGAATTTGCAACCCACCAGATGGCTGTATTTATTTTAATAGTATAGATGGTTCCTATAAACATTTTTTATTCAGCAGTGTACTAAATATGAAGGCAGACAGATATTTTCGTCTTCTGCCCATGTATTTAACATTGACCTACATCACACTAATACAAGTGTCAAATCCACATTGCCGAAACTAATGTAATGAACGTGTTTGTTTCCGAGTTTACAAAAACAAGCACTTACAATCGAATAAAATACTTTTTTTAGGCTGTTCACGGTAAAATGAGCACTTTTGAAAGCCCTGCTTAAAATCTACTTGTTTGCACATTTCATATCCTTCCGCCTTATGTAAAATTAACATTGCCCCTGGCCTCATCACTTGATTTATGCGTCGGTCAGGTGAAACTGAGAAATTATTGGAAAAGTAAATATTTTAGAAATCTGGTTATTTTTACACATTGATGCATTAAAAAAACAGTAAGCGAAATAAATAACTTAAGTTATCACAAATGGTCACCTGACATGTTTTATTTGACGTTAAGATATGGAACTATTTTTCCTTCATAGTTACCGACATTACTGGGGCGCATGTCATTCAGTGCGCCCGTTTAAATATATGCCGGTACGAGCAGTGCATTTTACTAAGGTTGAGTTTAAAATTGCGCACTTTATCGTGAACAGCCTTTAAGATTCTGAATTTAATCAAACTGCATTGAAAATGTGTTAGAGAAAGTACAGAAACACTTCAAACCACTTGTCTACTAAACAGTGAACCTCAAATCCTATCCACTTCGTCTGTGATAGTGGTATTGGCAGAGAAGCAGCTCGATGTTGGGACACGGGGAGTAGCTCGGCGCGACTAGCATGATCACTCCACCCCATATCCATTCCACGAGCTAAGCGTGGTGGTCTCTTTATGTGGGAGTACTCGTTCATCAATTTGCCGAGCGGAGCTCGGGAAACGGACCTCGTGTCTGATTGGCTACTGCGTGTTCCGTAGACTCCCTATCTGTCGAACTGCAGTCCGGCGAATCAGTCTGCAGGCAATGAATGGCCAACGATGTCCCGCCATGTTGCTGGTCAGTGAGGCTATTTTGCAGACGTGTGGGGCTGGTGCTCATGATACACATCCCCGTTTGGCCCCTGTATACTTAAATACATTTTTATAAAAAAAGTTTTCATTAATCCTTAATAATAAATGTTTAATAATTTTTAGTTTTTTAATAAGCTTAAAATAAATTTTTATAATAAAAAATGTAATTTTTAAATGCATAAAATTTTAGGGGATTTTGGATTTTTTTATTGTTTAATTTTTAAGATTAAAGGTCACCAGGGTCAAGGACAAAGGTCAAGATGAATGTAATCGATATCCAACATGGCGGAGATGATTGCCGCCGGGGGACCGAAATGACAGAGCATGAACAGCTTCGAGCTCCGATCACCCATCCCCCTTGTCCCAGACTTCCCATAATCATTCTACTGAGGCAGATGATGCCAAGTGATATGTTTTCAGTATCTCAGGCACATATATTCAAAATGGCTGACATACATCCATTTTTACCTTAGAATGCTATATCGTCGAAACCATGTAATCAATTTCAACTAAACTTTGTATGCTGGCAGTAGATATTACAACTATCAACTTTATGTGCTACATTGAGCATATTTTGTCCGCCATTTTGTAAGATAGTGCCAACCGAGAAAAAATATTTTTTTGTCATATCTCAGGAAACAATTGACAGATTCCTTCCATACTTGGCAAACAAATAGTACCCACTACAGAAGGTGGTATAAAATGGTATGTTTTATGTATATCACCCATTTATTTCCAAAATGGGAGCTATACAAATAATTAATTTAAATATATTTTACTAACGAAAAAAATTCCAACTTAACTTTGTATGCTGGTAGTACCAATTACAACCATCAAATTTGTCAATGCAAAGCCTAATTTCTCTGCCATTTTGTAAGATAGTCCTACCAATAATAATAATGATTATATCTCGCATCTCGGGAAACAATCAACTCATACTTACAAAATTTTGCGGAGATGTGCTGTGGTATGCAATAATAATAAAAAATTGTTTTTTTTTTTCAAGTAGGACATGCTTATTTTCAGAATGTCAGATATAAAATAATTGTAATTTTTTGGGCGATATCTACGAAAACAAGTAAGCTATTCCAACTTAACTTTTTTATATTTGCAGTGTACAATCGTCGAAACTGCTACTACATTACTTTTTTTTTGTCCTCCGTTTATGAATATCGCCACATGAAAAATTGTTGAGGTTTTATACCATGTCTCAAGTGCCAGTCAATAGATTCCCTTCAAATGTTACACTGGAACATTTAAATTAATTTTCACCAAACTGTGCACACCATAAATGCTATAGAAGGCCATGTTAACTTTCGTGATTTAAACGGGTCAGACAACGATGTTCAAAATGGCCGCTTCATAAATCATTTAGGTAATTTTCACATACACATTGAACAATTTAAACAAATTCAACCAAAATTTGTATTTAGACAGAATACATTGAAAGCATCGTATAAAGAGACTGTTTTTGTGCAATTTTGTACCATAGCATTAAATAAGAAAATTAAGATTTGTATGTAATATCCCAGGGACCAAACAACCTATTTATATCAAATTATTCCCACAAGTAGCGCTACGGTTGGCCATGTAAACTTACATGTTTTATGTGACTGAGTCACTTATTTTCAAAATGACGGCTCTGTAAATATTTAAGGTTATTAAACCCCATCATTCGAAAAAAGTAGACCGATTAAATCCGAAGTTGGTGTTCTGAACCTGACCTCCGTGATGCAGTGAATTGCACACTAACTTATAGTACGAGGTTTTCTGGGTTAAAGTCCCGGGTAAGGCATATGTGTTCTTGTAATTGTCTCATTGCTGTAAGATAAGTTTCTGGTTTCATTTCTAAAGTCATTACTTTCAAAGAAAAGTCAATTCCTTCCTACCAACTCAGGCTATAAGAAATTATTTAAAAATTGATTGCACCCTTGTTGAGAAAAGTAGGCTCATGAGTTATATAAGTGATTTCTTGTTTGTCTAGGCGAAGCGATAAACGGGAATTTTCTTTCTTTCAGTTTCAGCTCCGGCGACTGGTGTAACGTAATGCTCGTGTTCAGGTAGAGAAACTGCGATGAAAGAAGAGATAGGTTCTATCTAATTATGCACATAATTATCGCTGGCATCACGACACAGTCGCAGCAAAAAGCTTACAATTTTTTTTACAAAATTGTAATAAGTGTGTGTGTGTATATATATACACACACACATATATGTGTGTGTGTGTAGGTAGTACGTTACCCTTCAGTTCTCATTCCTGTTTCCGTTCGTAAGCGAACACTAGCTATGATGAAATGCACATACGAAATTGCTACAGACTGTTAACGGGTAATCGAACCCTTCTGAAAGCCAAATTAGAACACACTATTCTGATTTTATATCCTTCCGCTATATGATACAATATCTTTGTCATGGGATCGATCACTTTATTCATGCGCCATCCAAGAAAAACCGTGGAATTGTTAGGAAAGTGAATGTATTACCAATACGAATATACGTGCTCTAATGTCTATAGAACAAAGAACACAACTTTCAGTGACCATATATTTAAACGCCAGAGTCTGTTAACAAAGGCAAGAAAGAATACTGCTTTTATTAAATAGCCTCCAACTTAACTAGTGCCTGCACGCCAGTTTGCATTTATATACTATATATTTAAACATAGGCAGTAATTTTATCAAATGCTGATGTCAAAAGAAGTCCCTTAACCTTGAACAGCACTTTACTCTACGAACGCGCACGCAGTAATGCTGGTCTCACGGTCAGCTGAGCAGTATTTGAAGTCCTGCTTTTTCTCCTGGTCAACCTCTGTGTAGTCTCTATTCTCGCGTAAATATTCATATTGTCATAGACCTGCCTGATATACCGCGTGTATATAAAGTGAACATCTAATATTTTTTAGAGGGGTGTAAATGTTACACCATGTTAAATATCATACAAGTATCTGGTTTTACAACAAATAAACCAATTTTCTTGACCACACATTCATAACAATACAGTATAGACTATGATATACATGATAGAACTATTCTTCACAACTCTCCAGCCAACACTACTTACAATAAATATGGCAGTAACTGTTACAAGGAAGCTGTAAAAAATTAATGAAGTTCAAGAAGATGTTATATATTGTCTGTTGAGTAAAATAAATTTATTAAGCACTATGTCATTTTTGTAATAGCAGCCACGCCGAGGATTTGATACGTTCAAGATGGCGGGGACATGTCCCGCTTGAGACTGGGGTGGTAGTAAGGTCAGCTTACTCGTCTTCCACGAAGGCGAACCGGGTTCGATCCCCGGCTTCCGTATTTTCGCACGAAGAAATCTCACCCAATCATGCTACTGGTTTTCTCGTGGAGTTCCCATTTTCTTCATCCTAACATTCCGGCGCTGCTCCATGCTCATCTCGTTCCACTCTCACTGGCTCTCAGTAGCCGTCTAAACCTCTTCCCTCCATAGATCCCCCTTAAAGCTCCGTCCAAATGTCTTACTCGCGCCCTGGTCTAAATTCATGAAGTGTTAAGGCCTGTCTACAATCGGCCGATCCTGTGGTCGTGGACGTGTCCGAAACTCGGCGTCAAGTGACGTCACATTGACGCAGCCCGTGCATGTTCTACAAATGCGTTGTCCGAAGTGAGCTTTCAGAATCTGACACTAGGTACCAGTAAATTCGGCACATTATTTGATATTACTTGCAGATATTAAAATTTGTTGAATTATTTATTATTTAATGTTGACGAAATGGGTTATTTCAATATTTATTTATAATAAACGCCTTAACAGTTTTATCTTTTAAAAATTTGCCAGCTAACATACAAATTTTATTTTTAAAACTTGCTTTTTAAAATTTTAGCCTTAAAATAAAATTTTCATACTGAAGAAGACACCACTAATTATTTATTAGCACTGCGTTATATTTCTTTTGGGAAAGCCCACATTGCACATGCGTTGTTTACATTAATATCGTTAACATTCCACGAATGCGCGTGAAAGTATTTGAAGCTTTCTTCCTTCTCTTTCAGCTTAGGCCACAACTTGGGACAGAAGTCAAGGTTTCAAAATGCTTCAACTTGGGACGCAGGTTGACTTGGGACGCGGGAGCTTCCGGACAGCGCCATGACGTCAGAGGGTCCAATCAGCGCATCCATGTCCTAAGACACAGGTTGGGATACAGCTATCGTAGACAGACCCTTAATATTGCCATAGACTAAAGATGGGGTATACCGCTTATTCGTCTTCTGCGGATGTACCCAACATTGACCTACCCCATTATTACACAACTGTCAAAGTCACATGGTCAACAGTGATGAACGTATTTGTTTATATCTTAATTTTTAATTGACAAGCACTATTATGTTAATAAAATATTTTAACCAGTTTTAATTTAAGGCCTAATCAAACTGAATTACAATTTGGTTAGAGAAAGTATACATTCATCTCAAAGCATTTGTTTACAAATCAGTTTTATAACCTAAACTCTAAACAACGCCATTTTTGCTAGACGTGTTGGCGGAAAAGCAATTCAATGTTGGGACACAGAGATTGGTTGTGCGCAGCCAGCGAGATCGGCCTACCTCATCTTTAGTCTATGATTGTTGCGGAGTGAGGTCGGGAAGCATGGCAGCTATCGTGGCAGTTCGAGCTCGTTAGGTCGCAGAGCTGCTGGCAAGAGTAGCTGCGCAGAGAGTTGGGGGTGGTTTGTGCCGGACCCCAAAGTCGCGCGACTCCAGCTGTGCGTGGCGTATCAGCCGTCTGCTGTCAAGGGCGCCACCTGGTGAGAGCAGCCTCCTGTCCCATACAACCCATTTCAAAATTACATTATATCGCAGACGAAAATTCATGCTAGTATATTTATCTACAAAAACTATATTCTGCCTCTAGCATTCCCTTACGAAAAAAATATTATCGTCTTCTATAAATAAACAAATCGTGAGGGGGAGGGGGGTTGGTGGGTCACCTCCCCTTATTTATATATACAACAAAGATATTGACATGTCTTTCATAAGGCTATCCTATATAATAAGTAAACTATCTCTGTGTCTGTCTGTATGTCTGTCCATCTTTAACAACTCTAAGTCCCTTGAAACTCAACAGAGGAGCTTCAAATTTCGCAGAGCGAATCCTTAGGGTAAAATACAGGTCAAGTTCGAATTTCAGGAAGATCAGATCACGCAGTCATTACCATTTACCCTAAAAACTCATTGTTTAATTACTTTTTCCTTATGAAAAGTTTTGTATAAATGCATAGAGAATATTGCATAGAGATATGAAGGTAATGGAATATCATTTTGGTACTTTAAATGTCTCGCTTCAATGTTGAGTTAATTAAGTGGGGCCTTAGTGGCTCAGTGGATAGAACTATACTAAGTGGGGCCGCAGTGGCTTAGTGGATAGAACTATATCAAGTGGGGCCGCATTGGCTCAGTGGATAGAGCGATTACAAGTGGGGCCTCAGTGGCTCAGTGGATAGAGAGATTTCAAGTGGGGCCGCAGTGGCTCAGTTGTTGGAGCGATTCCAAATCGGGTTTTAGTGACTCAGTGGATATAACTATGTTAGGTGTGGCCGCAGTGGCTTAGTGGATAGAACTATGTCAAGTGGCGCCACATTGGCTCAGTGGATAGAGTGATTACAAGTGGGGCCTCAGTGGCTCAGTGGATAGAGAGATTCCAAGTGAGGCCTTAGTGGCTAAGTGGATAGAACTATGTTAAGTGGGGCCGCAGAAGCCAAGTGGATAGAGAAATATTCATTGGGACCGCAGTTGCTTCAATGTTAAGTTAATTTCACATAATTTCATTATTACCTACATATATCTATGCAATATTTTTTTGAGTGTTTGTGTGATAAAATTTTTTAACATGGTAACTGCCCCCGTGACAATACAAAAAAAGGCCATGGGCTGGGTCCTATAGTTAATAATAAGCAGGCATTTGAAACCTAATAAAACACAACTTACATTTTAAAAGGGACTACATGATAGTGGCTCTAGGGGGACCCTACATCAGAACCTTGTGGTAGCCAAAGAAATATGCCGATGAGCCAAACATAATTATCACCCCGACCAGGGTATATATATATATATATATATATATATATATATATATATATATATATATATATTTTATATATATATATATATCCATAGACTCAATGAAAGAAGTGTCTGTGGCACCAGAAAGGAAAAAAAAAAAGCAGATCTAACCTAGTTTGGCAGAGTTGAGATTGTGATGGCAAGGTGCCTTGGTACCAGCATCTCTGGAACGGCCTATGTTGTTGGTTGCTCTCGTACTGCTGTTGTCAGCACGTATCAGAAGCGGTGTAACGATGGGGAAACGACACGCTCTCCATCCTCGTGTCGAACACGGCGCATTGATTCCAGAGAGAAACGGAGACTATCGCGCACTGTTTCGGAGCGACCGCGTGGTCACAGTTCGAGAAATCGCACAGAGGTACAACAGTGGTGACCAGGAAGATGTTTCGCAGCCAGTGGCGTGTGATGAAGTGTTGCAAGGTAAGCTGGTGCTTGAGCAGTGCTGTACACACTAGGCGCACGCAGCAGGAACCAGCAACCAGAGTGGAGCCGGGAGAAACTGATTGAACCGCGGCTACTCATGAGAGAGCGGCGAGGGAAGCATTACAGTGACGTCAGCTGCAATGCTACGTTTAAGTGGCCGTTATGTAAACTAGCAAACGATTAGGTATAGCACAGAGAAAAACACAGCTTATCTTGCAGTTCACCACACACAACTGTTCACAGCACATGGTTTATCAAATATTGAGGATGGGACTGCACAGCCGAAGATCCACTCTCACCCCCCAAAGCTGACTGCACGTCATTGACAAAAGCGTATGAGGTGAGCACAAAATCATTGGCACTGGACTTTGGATGAATATAAAATGTTCCTCTGGTCCAATGAATCCCAATTACTGGCTCGCCACACCGACGGTTGAGTGCATACACTCCGTTTACCACAGGAGGGTATAGCACCTGGGTTCAGGAGGTATGGTTAGTCTGCGCGAATTTCTTCACGGGAAACATTCGGGCCCTTTTTTCTGGTTCAACAATCCCTGACAGCTTCCAGGTAACTGGACATTAGTGGGTACCAAGTTCATCCTTTCATATTCAACTGTGCTTCCTGCTGGCAACGGCCACTTCCAACAGGACAGTGCACCATGCTACACTTCCAAGATAGTGACGGACTGGTTCGATTAACATGATAAGTTATTTGCATATAGTGCTGTGGCCCCTATATAGCCTGGATATGAACCCAATTGAACATTCGTGGTTCGATCTGGAGAAGCGGGTCCGTGCTACGTCACTACCGCCTCGCACTGTACGCCAACTGGAGGACCTAGTGCTGTCGATCGTGATGGAACCAACGATCTCTCAATGTGCTATCGTATGAATGAAAATGTTTGGTAAACACGTTCGTTTTAAGCGTGCCCTGTGTAAGAATATTATCCGAAATCAAATTTATTGTCTATTTTCATAAATTAATTAGTTATAATTTTACTAACAGCGTAAACTTTCTCTGAAAACGTCCGTAAGGATCCATTATGTTATTTACATTTTTAAAAATGCACCAATAAAATAATATTGCATACGTAGAACAATACATAATTCATCTTGTTTATTTGAGCAAATTTATGGTTTAAGTGTTACTGTCGTAATATTAAGATGCAGAGAACCTTACGAATACCACTACAGAAATAATATTTATTGGCCCGTTTCTTCAATGATTGTGGATGTGGTATTGTTACAGTAAATTCCATGCAACTCAGTTTAAGTCAGGCGATGTAATATTACGTTGACAGCAGTCGAAATGTCAATGGTATTTCGTTAATAATAATTTCCCATAGCTGACAATTTTTTAATATTTTTGTGTTGTAGAAAATTATGTAATTTCATTACATCACGAAAATACTATTTTCGATGTGTATACTTGCGATATTGATCTTCCAGTGTTTCACCTTTCATTTTCGGTACTTTGCAGGAGTGGTATACCGAAGGGTATCGTTATGGTCAGCAGGGCCTTTTCATGTCGACATGCTAGTGTTAAGCACGCCGGTCGCTGTCCTCGTTGTTTATCAACAGGTCTTATTGGCGGCAAAATCTCGCAGCTGGATTGATAAGAAACACGTTTATTCATTTATTAATTTTCTTCAGTGTTTCGATTAGCAGTTGCGAAACCCTCAATCACCACTGAATTTACATCTCGCAGCGGAAAAAGTCCACTGCAATCGGCGAGCTGCATGCCAGAGATCACTGAAGCGTTTCTTTCCAACCAGCAGGTTCCGGGTTTAAATCTCGGGTGAGCCACGTATGTGTGGTTTTTTTAGTTGTACTTTGATGTCAGTTTTGTTTGTAAGCCGTCCTACGATTAGCCTTTTGGCATAAAAGCGGGGTAGGTGATAAATCCCATAATGCAAATTTAATGTGACTATGAATATTTTATGACTTCTAAATAAAGAAATCATAGTAGTAATTGTGCGTAAGGAAAATAAAGTGTATTCTTTTATGATATATATATTTTTCTATTCTTCTCAATGGCTTTTTAAAGAACCCGTTAAGGTGAAAATAGTTAAAATTATTTTTATTAACTAACCCTGTGAATGCTCGAATTTGTGAAACGCAACTTTAGTGGCCTGTGTCAGAAGTCTCAGGGTTTAAAACCATAATAGCCTAAACTAAGTACCAATGAGTCATTTTTAACACATGATTTAAGTTAAAAAATATATGTAAGCTTTTTTTCTATTGGACTTCAAGCGTATAACTCTTATCATGTGGTATTTTTTTGAAACCATAGTTACGGACAGGAAAATCTCGCGAATTCATTTTAGGAAATGCTAGACTTGAAACATATGTGTATTTCTGTTATGTTTGCAATTGGTTCACAATTTATTAGACGCGACCAGGTGAACTCCGAGCCAATGAAAGACCTGCACGGAGAAAAGGACCGAATCCCGTCCCACCTTGGCTTGAGGTAAAACTGGCTACTAACAGGAACAACAACCAATTAGCAAATAACTGAGACTCAAAAATTCATAAGACAGTGGAGTCTAGTTTACATATTATTTAAAACGCGAAAATTTCCAGCCTCTAATCATAGTTGATTTTCGGTGATATTTATCATGTACAGTACATATTCAAAGGAACCTAACAAGAAATTAGGATACAAAATTTCATTCGTAGATGTTTTGCTGTTAACTCGTAAAACATAACACACAGAAACCAATTTCTAATTAGTTTTTTTTTTTTTGGATGTAAGAATTGTGTCACATTTTAAAAATATGTGTATGCTAATTTATTTCTCCGCATTAGTGATGCTCGGTAACGATCGCAGGGCCACGTTGGCACAAATGGTTTTTCCATAGAGAAACAAAACAAGTAAGGATTTATATTACACCTTATGCAAAAATTATTTGTTTTAGTGTCGTAAGAGAAGAGTCTGGATTATTACTGAAAATATTTTATTGTAGAAGCATTACATCCCATAATTATGTGCAAATTTCCTGATTGTTAATAGATGGTTTCCAGGTTGTCATTAAAATGATGAGGATGAGTTAATATTGTTACAAGAAAGCCTGTGGGGAGTACCTGAGTTCGTGAGGGATAGAGGTCTAATAAAAATAAAAGAACTAAATTTTATTTTAATTTAGTCACACAACTATTATTTACGGCATTAATCTAGCTCCACTGTTACTCTTTTTATTTCTCAATGAGCTCAATATTAATGTATATTTTTACTCTAATTAACGCCCTTCTTAATGTCTATGTTTGGTTATAATCTGTTAGCTCATACTTATCATAAACACACTTTCAGACTGTCTGTTGCCATCATTTCTAGTGTCTTTCACTCACGCACCCAACCAAATAATCCAGCCCGCCAGCCGCACTCTTCACTGCTTGATACTCGCAGTTGCAGATTTCCCTTCAGCTGGTCACTTCTCCCCCTCGCTCGTCACTCAGTCACTCGTCCATTCAACAACTCTCGGTGCGAAGGCCCGTCACACAATTTATAATCGGTTGGCTTTTACCAGGAAAGTTCGATTCACCCTGAGTCATACAGACAGAATCAAGGGCAATAAAAAAAAAACAGAACATTCCTCAGATAGACGCAGAAACTTAATACAGCTGCGCGCGCCGCAAAAAGATTAACGCATTGGCTCGTGTTTTGGGAATAAATACATTGTTCTTGGTTTTGCTTGCGCCTGTATTTCAAAACATCTTATTTACTTGACGCCGCCGCTATCACATAACTGCTGTAATATCACTTCCACTCGTTCTCGCACGGAATGCTAAGCAGCGAGTGCATAACAATATATATATATATACATATATACATATATATAACAATTTGGTATTAAGTTAATTATTGCATAAATATGGGTTAGTAGTTAATATAGTTTGTCCATAATAATGGTTAAGATAATAATCTAAGCTTCTACTATCACGGTTTTCAATAAATCCTCCTAAATTTGAATTAGGAAGAAATAAATAAAAAATTTAATTGCGCTGTCCGAAGCTGAGCCTCAGAGTTAGCTAATGAGACGCAATTGCAAAGGCGGTTCCTTTGATGTGGCCATACCCATTCTCTGATAGGCTGTTAGAAGTTCTGGGAACGGGCCTTATGTCTGATTGGCTACAGCATGTTGCGCAAAGTTCACTATTTGATGGCTGGGCTGCTGATCGGCGAGTGCGTTACTAGAAGCTTATTTGCCAGCGGCGTTCGAGCAGTTTGGTGGACGGTGCGTCTGGCGTTTGGAGTATAAGCGGCCTTTTCGCCTCCATACATGACGTTGCGAAATGGCATGGCAGTACTTAGGGGACACATTCCTCGCATCTGGAGGATGGAAAAAAAGGCTATATGAACATAGGTCAGCAAACGCTTCGTTTCTTTACTACAGTCCGTAATACATAACGTACAGTGTATGGCCCACGGGCTGGATCATGTTTCTGTTGACTACCATCGCAGTTTTAATTGGCAGCCCCATACCAGCCCGTGAGGAGCCCTGATTTGAATCCACTAGATTTTTATTTGTGGAGACATTTAAAGGCGCTTGAGTCTGCAATCCTAGTGGACGTTGTGGGCACCTCTGTGACAGTATTATTGCGGGTTGCGAAATAATCAGGAATTTTCCAGGGATTCATCAACGCATCCGGTGTCCAGTCAACGGCGAGTTGATGCACGTGTTCGTGCTGATGAAGGGCATTTTTTGAATATTTTCTTTAGTGCCGACTATAAGCTTTCACACATGTGTGACTAATTCATGTGCACGAACGCTGTCGTGGCATTTCACAGTAACATGATCCAGCCCGCTCGCCATGCACTGTACGTTATGTATTACGGGCTGTAGTAAAGAAACGAAACGTTTGCGGACCTGTCCACATAACATTTTTTCATACTCCAGATGTGAGGAATGTTTCCCCGAAATATTGTCGTTCAATTCTGCAACATTCTGTATATCCTTGTACTGTGTAGCTGTGCCATAGTACAGGAATATGCCGATTGGTTAATGTGACAGTCTGAAGTCACGGAGGTGTTAAAAGCTCCCGTGTCCTAACACAAGCTGTGTCCTAAGTCAAGCATTCGTTATTATAAAATAAGAATAAGTTTCAGCCTTTACACGTTTATCGTGAAAATAACGAAATATAAGTGATAAATATTGAAACGGATATCAACGAACTCAGACAAATAGTCGTATTTTGATACTACTTATGAACAAGTAACAGTTTATAGATTATCTAAATTATTTTACTAACTGGAGTGTATAATTAAAATAAATCAGACTATAACAATTTTGACACCGTGTACTGTATCGGAACTCGGCATGTAAATATGAATTAGGCCTATTTTAAAATTATATTTAATATGGAATGCTAATTGACGAAAAATTAATATCTGGCTACGAAATAAGGTGATGCAAAACAATTTAGTTTTTTTGTATTTAGACCTACTGCGCATAAGGGGCAATTTTAGAAAGCTCATTTTCGGACATCGCAATTTTAAATAGTTTTTGGACTGCATAGATGTGACTTCACTTGACACTGGCATTGGAATACGTCCACGTCAGCGGTTACTGCAAACCGTAGACGGGTCTTAGTGCAGATGTAGAGTGGCAATAATTATTAATTTTTTAAATTAATAAAATCCGTAACAATAATAAAAACTTTATAGTTGATGTCATGTATATCAAATTTAGCCATGAAGTTGTAATTTTTATAACTAAAATATTCGTACAATAATGAGAAAATTAAAAAATTATGAAATATTAGTAACAATATTTTTTTTTTTGGCATACAACCCATAATTGTTATTATGATGGTCCTAACCACGAAGTTTTTCTTCCAAAATGTGCTTTCTGGAGCGTCCAGCGTGGTGATACACTTTAGTTATGATTAGAGACCTGAGAAATTTGCGAGTTCAATGACCTGTAGCCTAGACTTCACAGTCTTATATATCCTTATACAGATATAACTGCTTATTGGTTGATTGTTGTGGTAGTAACATGTGGTGGTTGGTCGCACAACGTATAGCATGTTCGTTATTGGCTCATTTATCTCCAGGAGGTGCCAAACAACACGTTGACCAATTACAAAGTAACATGAATGTACATGTGAGTGAATTCCAACTTGTCTAGAAATGAACCCGCGAAATTCTCTGGTCTCTAGTCATGATTTAAAAATATACTCTAATTTAATGATAATTTCAAACATTCAAATCAGTAAATTTGTTGCGAAATATTTTAAAGTATTCCAAAAATATGTATTCTGCTTTAATACGCAGTACATATAGTATTTCCTAACAAATTTGGTATTACGTGAGTACTAGTTTTTAAAATAAGTTCTGCATATTGGAACACACTTTTCTTCCAAAAACTGTTCACAGTAAAGTGAGCACGTCTGATAATCAGACTGAAAAAAAACTACTGATAATTTCTACAAACACGCTACACGTGCTCACAGGCAAGCAGTCCCCCAAGTTAAGTTGATATGTAGTTCATGTTCAAGAACATGGAAGTAGTTCTTGAGACTTGGCGTTTCGTCACGACTGTAATGGTTGAATTCATGATGACCGAAGTTAGTGCTCCTCCTTTTATAATTATTAGAATGTGAATTTAGCGTATCAGTAACATTTACGCTATTAAGAATTCCATGGTTCCACTTGGATGGCGTATTAACAAAGTGAAAACGTTACGTGACAATGTTAAATGTGCTAAGCGCGGAAGGATACAAAACAAGAAGGAAAGTGGATCATATAAGCAGGTCATTCGAAAGTGCTCAATTTACCGTGAACAGCCTATATATTAACACTGGCATGCCCATTGTAGCCATTCGTCTACACGTTGCACAGGAATATTATGTTTGACGAGTGCCGTACACTGTGTGGTTCGGTCTTCAAGGTCTTCCCTGTGGATACAGGCTGTTCACAGTAAAGTGAGCACTTTTTAAGGTCATGCAAAATTTTTTCTTTCAGTCAATTTCTACCTTTCCGGCACTTTTTAATATCTACATTGCCATGCGACTGTTAATAGAGCCACGAGTATTTCGCGAATTCATTCGTAGGCGAGTTAGACTCCAAACACTTGTTATTTCTCCTACTGCTGTGATTGGACGACAGTTGTTTAGACACGCCCCGTTTAACTGTGAGCCAGTAACGAACAGGAAGCAGTAGTGTGAGTGAGTGTTTAACAGACATGTACAGAGACCTCACTTGATCACAGCAACCAATAAGTAAACAATAATGTCTCGAGTGTATAGACGACTGTTCAACCTAGCATGCTGTCAACTCAATCCGCGAAATACTCTGGGCTCTAACTATTAAACAGAGAATGTACATTTTACCACTGTCAAAAGTAAATACTTGAGCTGCAATAAAATTGTTTTATTAGTGGTTAATGTCTGTTTGGAGGACCTTAAAAAGTGCTTACTTTAACGCGAACGGCCAATAATTAGGGACAGGTGTTTTTTGCGAAAAGGCTTCAAGACCAGTTGTATTCCAAAACACTTTCGTTCATATGCACTCATGATTGGATGATTTTACATGTCCCGTCCCTCAAGTGTCTGTCTACGAATCATAGACGCTCAGTATCGGAGTACTTTATTACGATTGGCCCAGTCAAATAAGAACATGTCTGCTCACGTAGACACGTGGCCAATAACAAAAGGAAGTTGTGGTCGTGGACGTAGGATATTGAAGTCCAGCACGACCACAAATATTTTCGCGAAACTGATTCATTAACCTCGCTACCGCTCTGCGTTATAACCGGTTCATATTATTTACGTCGAACAGTAAAACTTGCAGCTCATTGGCTGTGAAAACGAAATAAGTTCTTTACCAGCCTAAGTGGAGTACGCATCTAAAAATGCAACGGAAGAAACCATAAATTAATGTGGGAATAAAAGTGTTGGAGGACGCAGGTAGATTGAAGAGGCCGCCGGAGGGAGACAGTCGCGGGTGCGACATGGTGAGGGAATGCGGCACTTGCGCCGCGGCTCGCGAACCCGCCAAGTGGCGTCTGGCAGTCCGGGCGGAAATAGCGAGCGACCCGCACGGCGAGATACTGGCACCTGTTGGAGGGCGACAACCACGGCCAACCGCTGTATACCTCGGTACGTTAGCTCGGCGCAGTCTTACAGGCTGCCCCTTGTTGCGGATGTCACTGTAACACCTATAAAAATAGCGTTTTTATGCATACCATTAACTTATATTATTTTTCCTGTTCTCATTGCTACACACATTGTCATGCAATAGTTAATGCGATGTTTTTCACACATGCCACATATATGATTTCAACTGCATATGAAAATTTTCTTTATTTTTATTAATTTTATTTTTCTTAACACGTAAGATTATTAAAACTTAAACGTATGGTAGTAATAGTATTTATGCGAAATTTTGATGGGCTAGTTAATTTTTCACTGTGTATTCTATTCTATATAACTAATATTTATTTGTTATGTGATCTCAATTTTGTAAGTCTTTCTACTTTTTATTGTATTATATCTCAGTTCCGAGATCATGTATTCTTTGGTTTTTCTTCATTTAGGTCGTTAGAAGTGGTTCATGTGAGTGGTTTGAATAGTTTTGATCCCCATTGGTCAACAGGTTTAAATCCCGATTTTTGATTGGCTGGAGCCCCCTTAAGCTAGCGTCAGCTGGCAAAGCATAACACTCTCTTCACTAGCAGCATCCAACGAAGTCAGACGTAGGGCAGGACCTCCCGTCTGATGTGCACGGAGAGGAAGGATTTTAAATTTGTTTTAGTGTGCGTAAACTGTCCCTGAGCCGAATTTTAAGTAATTTTAGTAACCAGCAAATGGAGCCTGAGTCACTGGTCGCCCATTTGCGAGGTTTATTGGTCAGGAGATATATAGTTTAAATACGCCGTGTTTACTATAGTTTTCAATTGTCTAACTTATTGTGACGTACGTCTAGAGGATGCTAACGATGATAAACTTGTTCCCCTACCGGCCCAGGACTGCACCAGGCAATTATACAGACAAAGCCTAGGTAAGATCACATTCTTTCCCACTTATTTATTGCAAGTCAACTGTGTAGCTTGGTCTCTCAAGTGCTATATGCGTTGTCCCATTGTTACGTATGCAAATTATACACCATGCACAACACATATATATTTGAATATTGAATATAATATGATAATATCTCGTATTGGCTATCGCAACGAGGAGGCCTTGTGTGCGTTCTTCACAGCTACCTACACACTATAATACATATTTATATGAAATATAATCAATATTTAATATTGGTGCCTTTACGTGGGGCTTTGTGGCAGTAGGTACACATTACGCATCCGTTAACCCATTATTACAGTATATTCCATCGCTTAACCCATTCAGACCCAGTGTACACATTTGTGTAGATTACACATGTGTGGGTAATTTTTGGTCTGTGCTGCACACTGCGCAGCTCAATAACAAATGATCTTATTTTGGGGTTAATGATTCGCAAACCGTCTTACTGGTCTTGACAATAATTGGTTCATATAACTGCAGCCGAACGTATAACCTACATCTCGTTGGCTGTAACAACAAAACCAATGTAGTGTCGACTTAAGTACAGCACGCTTCATAAACTTTTTATTTTGCAATGCCTGAAATCGTAAATTAAAGTGGGTCTGAAATGGTTAAGGGGAATGTGCATGCAAGCTACGGCCACCTGTTTTTCGCGAAAAGATTTACGCGAAGGCTAGACTTCAATGTCCTATGTGCAAGTTTGCAGCCTTACTTTGGCTTTGGCCGTTTGTCTTTGAGTGAGGAGAGTCTGTTTCATGAGTGAGCCAATCAGAATGAAGTTTGTCTGATGCTGACCTGTCCTTGACCGGACAGGCGGATAAGATGCGTAACAATTCAAATGATTCAATCACGAAAGTTGTTCTCAACCAAAGAGTTTTGGAACACGTGTCCTGGTTTTTTTCGCGAAAAACAGATGCCCCTAATGAAAGCAGTATATTTTTTCCCAATTTTCGATATAAGTCGTTTTCCAAAGTGTTCGTCAAAATTTTTGGCTCGACAAGAAAATAGTAATAATTTTCAGTTTTTTTATATATATTTTTACGTTGTTAGATATTTACTGTCGTCATTATTCTCGGAGTACTGTTAGGTGCTCAAAATTTATATTTACGTCTTGCCGAGAAAAAAAAAAAAAAAAAAAAAAAAAAAAAAAAAAACCTCTGTAAAACTAGTTATGACAAAAGATTTATAAATATACGGTTTGCGTGCACCATTCCCCCTAACTCATTTAGACCCTGTGTACACAATTGTGAATATTACCCACGTGTAAGTAGGCCTAAATCCTGGTCCTTACTGCACACTGCGAAGCTCAAAAACCAATGATCTTACCTGTGGGTAAATGAATTGCAAACCATCTTATGCCCGGTTGCACCATTAACAGCCCTGAATCGAGATCATAAAATCTTAGTTCAAAGATGATCTTCAGTTTGATCCGAATTCACAGTACGAGTGTCGCAAACGACCGAGTTCTGATCATAGATCACCTGATCTCGGTGAGGATTGAGATGAAACACTGTTTGTGATTGGCTCTCATTTCGTGACGTCATGATGCAACTGTTAATTTTGAGGTCCGCAGACAATTAATACGTTTTTGTCGGCATTATCTCTTAAGACTAGGATGTTTTACTGTACAATTTAGTTGAGTGCACCGAAAAATATTTTTTCAATTGTTTTCTTTGATTGGAAACACTTTGCACACACTTTTATCGTTATTTTTAGTACCAATATTATTGAAGAAGGTAGTGTACATGGAACTAAATGGTACGATATTTTATTCGTTTTAAGTAAAATAATGGTCGTACGAACTTTACTGAGTAATATTCAAGTGTTGTTTCGAATCCCCAAAAATAAAATTGTTCTTAGAGCTATCTGTTTGCGTATTTTCTAACTACATCTGTCGGCTACGGCTGCTCTTTCACGAGCAAAAAATTCGACGTGAGATTTTGCTCGTGCGGAAAATGACTACAGTTTCTCATATTTTGGATGGCTTTTCCAGTTTTCCGTTTTGTTTCATCGGAGGGAAAAACATGAATTTAGTTTTATCTCTACAGAACATTAAAGCAATATTTAATTCAATAGATGCATTGCATCTTAAGTCTTTGTAAAAGTTCTCAATTTACATTCTACAACGGTAAAACAACCGAATCAATTTTTAAACGATTAAAATACAACCAAGTGAGTAAATAAAAATATTTTACATTGCTTTTACATTCACATAAACTACATTTAACACATACTTTTATTCTTCTCTGTAAAATTTTTATAAATCCTTAGTAAAATGTATGTTTAAGTTCCAAACAGAGCTTAAATACGGAATATTTGGATGTTTATGTCATTTAAAAACGAAATTGCTTTTCAATATATCTTTGACATTTTAAAACAAAGCACTCGCATGTACTTGATCCGAGATCATTCTCCTGAACCGCCAAAAGGCACGGTTCAAGGCGAGGTTCAAATTGATCTTAGTTCGGCGCACAGATAACAATGGCGCAACAGCCAAATGCGCTGAACCAGTATCAAACTGGTATTTGAACCTAGATCATCACTGATCCTCGAGGTGTAACCGGACATTACTGGTCTTGGTAATAATTAGTTTATATTCCAGTATATATTCCTCTAGCCTACAGCTAATTGGCTGTGACAACGTAACAAGTGTTGAGTTGACTTAAGTACAACACACCTCCTAAAATCTTTTGTTTGCAACACCTGAACCCGTAAGTTAAAGTGGGTCTGAAAGGGTTAAGGCGACACCCCAACTTAAAGGAAGAAAGGCGAGAAGGCAAATTAAAAGAAGTAACTTAATAGAGCTACTAATTCCCTTTTAATAACAAATATCACAGTTATTTCTTATACAAATCCTGAGGGATTGCTTGGGGAAGGATAATTGAGGGAATAGCTCTCTTTTCCCCATTTAACTCACCCCTGAACAGCCGAAGATCGGTGCCCTCGCGTCTTGCGTTCGCCTCGAGTCACTGACGCCTTAGGATGACCTCCTTTCCTGATTCCGATCACCAAACCACGCTGCTCGCCACTCTCCTGTTAATATGTCGCAACTCATTTCTATTCGCCGATAGCTCAGCGTGGGCGGAGTTATGGTCGTCGGCCGATGGCCATACTTCTGTGTCAGCCAGACCTAATTACTGTGAGCCCACTTGCAGGACTTTAATACGTCTTTAAATTTGCAACCATAGTGGGAGGCAATCCAGAAAATCCAAAGATTACAAAATCGGGGGTTACAGTTTCGCTTTGCAGATCCAAATTTATCGTCAACATTCAAAATTTAATTACACCACTCGTTTGACAAAGGATCAAATAATGTGTTACGTTGAGTGAGGACTGCGAAGCATCGAGCATGTTGAGGGGAAGGGGGGGGGCGCAATTTTTAGTTCGTTTCGCCGCGTTTCATAGCTTAGGCATAGCATAACTTTTGACTAGTAGAAGCTACGACGCTCGTTGTGTGGTGTGGTTATGGTGAAATTGGATAAGTTTGACGTAAAAAATTAAAAAAATTAAACACAATTTCGACCTATACTCGTTAAAAAGCCAAGTCGAAATACAGAAATCGTTTACGGTTGGAAAGAGTATCTAAAAGCAATCCAGTGGTACCCATAAAAACCCCATATGATCGAGTGAAGCGGTGCCGGGAAAGTAAAATAACCATCAAGGCGTCCGAGCGCGTCAAAGTACACGTATTCACGCAAAACAAACGGCCGTGTCCCCAACAGCCAAACCCAAATGTCTGTCGATATATTCTGCTTTCGCAATGCTGCTCGTGCCGATCCAGTCTTTGAGTTGGCTGCCGCTGACCGCCTTTCGCCTGAGCCCGCCTGTAAACACACCAACCCCATAATAGCAGCATTGAACCATACTCCAGGAAAATGTAGGCATCACACATTTCCCCAGCTGGCGGGACGAAAAATAGAGCGTTGGGGCAGGACAGTCTTTGGCAGGACAAGGAGAACTCACATAAAATTGCTTGAGATTTCTAATTGACACGGTGCCAGACTTGAAGCAGTCCTTCAATCCTCCCACACATTGGAAGAGAGCTGCAGGGGTTTCTTATCCAAACCAAAGAAGCTGATGAATGAGTCCCACAGTAGAAAACAGCCAATGACGATGAAGGAGTGCCCAGGACATCCTCCGTATCTTCTGCTCTTGAACTCCAGTTGCCCTGGCAGATTGGAAAGGAATATGGAAAACAGGAAAAAACTATGGACGAAATGTCCATCTAAACTAACCTACCGAAAATTCTAATAACGCTCCCTTGTGTTTCTTCACAGTAAAAAAAATGCATTCAAGTGGATATCCTTTACCTACTAACCCATAAAAACACATAAAAGCTGCTTGCAGCTTTACTCGTTTTGAGGTTAATTAAAAATAATACATATATTTAGCATACCTATTACAAAAAGGAAAATAACAATATTTACAGTACCTTACTTCCAAAATACATTACCATACAGTGTGCACCCTCCCCTAGTGATGACAGTGCTCCTCTTCAGGGCGCAGGGGCTGGCAGATCTTCCGATGGCTGATAAGAGCCTTAATATTAGAGACATGGGTTTTTAAAAAAAATTCAGTTGCTGGGTACTGCAACAACACTGACATTGGGGTAAGAAAACTAACAATGCAATACGGGCTATCGTACGTAAGTCCTAATTTTGCTGAGAAGGAATCAACCTTTCTAGATAAATGATGATTCTTTACAAGAACTAAATTACCAACCTGGTAAGAAACAGGGTCATATTACTTGTCCTGCGCCCTACGCATATGGCAATATTATTCTTTGAGATGCTTGGTAGCTTCCTCCCAGAATTCATTTGCTCCCCTTCATCTACATCAAAATGTAAGCCCCAGGCATTAAGAAGAGGGTGCAATAATCTCCGACCAAAGAACACGTCTTGCGGCGTCAACCCTGTAGCAGCATTTACACAAGAATTCAAGGCCAACATTATGACATAGATCTCTTTATCCCAATCTGTGTGTACGTCATGATGAAAGGTAACAAGTGCGCAGCCTTAATGGTACGATTATACCGTTCTGCCATATTAGCTTGAGGGCGATAAGGGTTTGATGGACCAAATAAACTACCCAAGAAAAAGCTAGATTTGATAACTCGGGAAAGTAAAAGTTTCTTCTATTATCAGGAACAACTTTGGTGGGTGAACCAGAATAACAAAACGTTTGTTCCTGCAAGATCTTGCAAACAGTAGTGGCCTTCTGGTCTCTCAATGGGAATAACAAAACAAACGTTGAAAATCCATCAATCAGAACCAATAAATAATTAAAACCCTTCTTAGATCTAGGGAGAGGGGCCAAACACATCCATATAGATACTTTTCCCCGACAAAACTAGGTGGTGAACTACTAAACTATCCTTGGGCTGTACTATTGGGGGCCTTTACCTGCTGGCACAAGATACACTGCTTCACACAATCTCTAATTTCTGATTGCATTTCTGAAAAAAAAAGTTGTTCAATAGCTGCAAAGTGTAATTCTTCACCCTGATGAGCGTCCAAATAAGAGTTATGGAAATAATCAAACACCATTGGCTTCACTGCCCTGGGTACATAGGTCTTGAAAACCCCTTGCGTGAAGCTTTGCCAATAATCCCTTCTTCGCAATAATACCAGTGAGTTCCCCTAGCTGGATTTTATACCACAACTCCGCACATTGTCACACTTTTCCTGCCAAACCTTAATGTTCAAATAAGCCCCAGAACTTGCTTCAGTACATTTACCTGCTCCAGAATTTCTCCATCATACACAAACTCGTCAGGGTCAAACATTCTAGACAAACTGCCCACTACACAATTGTCTTTTCCCATTACATGAACTATATCAAATGAAAAATTACTAAGGTGTTCGATCCAATGGCCTAATTTACCCAAAGGTTTCTTGGAATTCTAAATCCATGTTAAGGCTTGGTTGTCTGTACATAGCTTAAAACGAATACACTCCAGATAATCGGAGAATTTCCCAACCCCAAATACACAAGTAAGAGCTTCCTTTTCATAGGACGAGAACTTTGTTTTGCGGATGTTAATAGCCGACTAGCATAAGCAATGGGAAAAACACCATCCTCATGCTCTTGTGACAAAACGGCGCCTAATACCAGGGAGCTTGCATCTACATGCAGTACAAACGTATGGTCAAAATCAGCCAATCTTAACACAGGTGGAGAAATCAAACAAGTTTTTATTTTCCCAAAGCCGTCTCTTGAACGTCTCCCCACAAAAACTCCTGGCCCTTATGTTTTAAAAGATTAAAGGGTTCGGCCAATTCGGCAAGAGATGGAATAAATCTGGCATAGTAGCCTATCATGCTACAAAAACGCCTTACACCACGTAAGTTCTTCGGACGAGGAAAGGAAAGCACACAGCTAATACGAGCAGAGTCCTAACAACAATTGTCCTTCACTCAGAATAAATCCAACTGCCTAACATGCCGGCTACACCAGCTGATTCTCTCTGGATTAATGGTCAATTCCGCTTCCAAAAGCTTCTGTAAGACTAACGTGACATGTTCCCTATGCAACTCCTTAGAGTCACTGTAGACGACAATATCATCCAGATAGTTGAAAACAAATCCTGCTTTATATGGCAACAAGATAGTCTCTAAAGCACAAAAAAAGTGCCTGCGCCCCAAATGAAACTCCCCAATGAGTAACAAATGCCAACATTTTTCGTGCATCTTGGTCGACGGGCTTTCGCGGGGATCTCCTGTTTCCACCGCCCGTTGAATTCCGGCGCTGCTCCACACTCACCTCACTTCATCCTCGTCGGCTGTCAAGACTTCGATGTTAAAAGCCGCCCAAATCTCTTCACTCACTCACTGTTCTGTGACCAAAGTTTCGGTCTAGCATCGCCCTAGGACTGATTCCGTATCGCAATCGCCCCGTATCAAAACACAGCGCGCCAGGGATTTCTGTGGTGCCAAGGCAAGTCAGAAATTGAGCCGTGTTAGGACTTTATTATTTTTTGTTGGATCTATAAACGCTCCTTCCGTACCATTCCTCAAGCGATTATTTTCTCCCCATCATTTCGCACTGTCTTCAAAGTGTTCGTTATTGCGTGAAGTTACCGTGACTTTGGTCTAGCTCGTACTAATCATAAGCACTGTAGTTTTTTTTTTTTTAAAATTTACATTGAAATCCAGGCTGTTCACGATAAAGTGAGCACTTTTGAAATCAACCTTACAAAAAAGTGCCTGTGCATATTTCAACAGGCGCACTGAGTGACATGTGTCCAGTAAAGTTGGTAACGATGGATGGGAAGTAGTTCCATATTTCAACGTCAAATAGAAAGTGTTAGGTGTCCATGTGTGATAACATAAATCACTTTTTTCGCTTTCTTTTTTTTAATGCGCCGGAGTGGAAAATTTATCGTTATCTAAAGAATTTTCTTCTCTAATAATTTCGCAGTTTCACTTGACCGACGCATGAATAAAGTGATGAGATCCATGGCAATGTAATTTTATATAAGGCGGAAGAATACATAACATGCATACAAGCAGATGTTAAGCAGGTCTTCCAAAAGTGCTCATTTTACCGTGAACAGCCTATAATTCCTGTTGCCAAAGAAATGTTCTGTAGGACTAATTAAAAGCATTTCTAAAAAAATTGCAAATATGATATTCGTATTACTGTACGTTATAGGGTTATTGAAAGTTACAAAACACAAAAGCGAAAATATTTTTTTTCCTTTCATAAATGTTTGTGATAAATAAATACAGAGAGATTTGAGGGGGAAATGTCGATCGGTATTCATACTTTGTCGACATTAAGATTTGAAATATTCGTGTAAGCAGCCCACGCTTTCTACAACATAGCGATATTTTCTTATAACACTTAAATTTCTTCCAATAGTGAGAAAAAAATTATATTTACTCAGTCAAGAACGATTTATAATCACGTGTTGGTTTTGGAAAGATCTGAGTTAAGTGGTCTAGAGAATTGCTGCACTTCAGAATGACCATTAAAATTCTGTAGTGGGTTTGTTCATTTGCACAGCTGCAGTTTTATAATTGCAGAACACATTAGTTTATGAAGGCTTGAGTCGGGCAATTACATGACTACAGCATATTGTTATAGTCTGTTCTGTTGCTTACTAAACTTATTGATCGAGGGGAATAGACATAACCGCATTATCGCAAATGCTTTTATTTCCTAGCAACGTATCGTACAAGTCAGTTAAGTTTCTTCACTCGAAAAAAACTGTAAAGGAAACATCCGCCCCTCCTAAATACAAAATTATTATTTAATAACATTTTATTTGTAAACAAGTTCATGTGTTTTGAGGTAAAATACTGTGAATGAGTAAGTGGAGAGATTTGGGTGGCTCTTGACATCCGTGTCTTGAGAGCCGATGGGGTAAACGAAGTGAGTATGGAACAGCGCCGGAATGAAAGGACGGGGAAAACGGATAACCCTGAGAAAACCCGCCCATAGAAGTATCGTCCTGCACGATTACCAATTGCGAATAACTCGGAGTGAACCGGCCGGGGATTTATCCCGGTTGGCCTTGGGACGAGCACGAGTCTAACCGCTCAGCCACCGTGGCCCCTGCGAAATACTGTGACGTCGCGATATAAAGCAAGTCCCGGAGAGTAAACATTTTTTACAATTACGACTCTTTGTGGCGTTACAAAGACAACGTTTTGCAAGGGATAATAGATATATCATATTTTTACAACTGCTAGTAAATCTACAAAGAATTGCTCTGTAAAATTTATAGTGGTGTGTCTTATCTCGGGAACTGTACAACGGATTTAAAACTAGTGTTTTATGTTGGCAAGCGTCATGTAAGTAGTGCATTTGTAAATTAATATTGTTGTTGGTCCGCCATTTTGGAAGACAGAAGCACATGAAAAAAAAAAGCGTTTATTGATATCTCGAAAACTACTCAGTAAATTCTTGTCAAATTTTGCAAGTAAGTACTACTTTTACCATGTAAACGTATGCGATTTAAACTGATCAGGTATTCGCATTCAAAATTTAGGCAATTCAAATATTTCATATTTATTTGGTATATCTACTATACAGTATAGCCGATTTCGACCAAATTTTTATGCAATATTTTGGCCAACAGTTAATTTATTCATATCAAATTCGGAAAAAAGTAGTGCTGCATCAGGTGATCTAAATTTACAGAGGCTTTCGTTATAAGTAGGTCATACAATTATTTTCAAAGTGGTTAACATATAGTTATTTTAGCTTAGTATGCTATATCGTCGAAACCATGTATTCAAATCCAACTTAACTCTGTTTGCTGGCAATATATATTACAATTTTCAATGTGTCTACACGGAACCTCTTTTATCCGCCATTTTCCTAAGTTAGCAACACACGAATTATAGTTTTTATGTCTAATCTCGGGAAACAACTGGACAATTCCTACCAATTTTGGCGAGCAAGTAACACTGTCACAGGTGATGTAAACTTGTGTGTTTTAAGTTAGTCAGACACTGATTTTCAAAATGGCTGCAATATAGCTACTGTAGTTTAGTATGCTATGCCATCGAAACCATGTAATAAATTCCAGCTTATCTTCGTATTCTGCGAGTATTTAATACTACAAACATTAAATCTCTCTCTATGAAGCCTCATTTTCCTGCTATTTTGTAAGATAGCCCCACACGAGAAAATGAAGTTTCCACGTGATATTTAGGAAAACAATCAACCGATTCCCACTTAATTTGGTGAATGTTTTATAGTATGGTAGGCTATATTAATTTGTGTGTTTTAAATGTGCCAGACACTTATTTTAGACTGGCGGCTATAATAACACTTTATATTAGTGTTCTATACCTACGAAACTATGTAACCGATTTTCACTGTGGGTACTGCATCTATCACAAAAATCGAATGTGCTAATACATGAACTTTTTGTCTTCAATTTATTAAGAATATCATTTTTTTTATAGAAATTTTATGCCATATTTCAATGACCAATCAACCGATTCCCGTCAAATATTACATGTAAGTAGTATTTCAATAGGGTCTGTAAACAAACATGTTAAAGGTACGCAGGCATTTTTCTAATGGCGATAATATCATTAATTCGTGTTAGTATATTATATCTATTAAATAATTCAAATAATTTGACCAAATTTGGACACTGAGTATTTATCGCCATCATGAATAGAGAGGTCTTTTGCTGGCCTATCTGAAAGTAGCACCAGGCGAAAAAATTTATGAACATTTTGCCATAAGTACGGCCGGCTGCACGGCGATTATTGGCTTGTGTCGCGTGCGTCGAGCATGTACGGTGATAAGCAAGCATTAGCATGACCTTAGTACTCTACAGTACTTGCTGGACTTGGTTCTTCTGCCGCTAAAGGAATGACGCGCTCTTCACGGCCAGCTGCCAACCCTCACAGTGCATGGCACTTTAACATTACTGTACTTGAAGTGCGACACCCTCCGTAGTGGTTTAATAGGAAACATAATTGCCTGTCACGCAGAGGATCCGGGTTCAATTCCCAACACCTGCCATTCGAGTTTCTCAGGTCGTCGGTTGTTCTTCGCTTTAGTTCCGAGGCAATGGTTAATCGCCGTGCCCAATCGCCTGCATGAAGCTCGCCGCGGTCACAGAGTACCCAGGAATACGCTGTTGAAGTCGTCTGCATGGTATCCTATGCGCACCATATTGGATAGTAACAACTCTTTGCTAGGCAGTTGCCATGGAAGAAGTACAGCGAAATGGATATTACTCAACTTATACTGCTTAATTTATAATTTGTATGTCCAAGCGCGAATCTGTACTTACTTGTGGTGTTTAATGACACATATTTGAATGATTTTTTTGCATTTCCCCCTGAGTATTTAATATAAACACAAAGCTGCAGTCTCAAATTCGTGTACCTATCTTGTATGAGGGTTGCCACGCAAAAATAATGTCGGAGAACCACATTATTGACAGTAAAATTATTGCACTTGTTTCATAATAGCAGTGACTGCATGTATTAAACACGTATTTTTATAGTTTTGTATTTCAGTTATTCAGTTTGTATATAAAATGCATATTTATTGGCACCATTGCCACCAAACTCCTGTAAAGTTTATACTATGCCTAATCAAATCAACAGTAACCAAAGTTACCGTATCCCTAGAAAGAAATGCATAAAGTAACAGAATTTCTGTTTAATTAAAACTACTTTCATCTAATAAATTAATTTCATGAAGACTTGACCTAACCTGACTTCATGATAGGTGAATATAAGGGGTTGGGTGTGCTGGTGTACTGTCACACGTTGCACAAAGTACAATAAGGATTAACAGGAGTAAGATACGACAGTTGAATTTCCTCAATATAAGGTTTAATTCTGCGAGTCCTTACTGTCTGTATTCCGACGCACGATAGCGCATCTGCTCTGACACCGTTTGTGATTCACTTATAGTGAAATATTTACATCGGTTAGGTCTTATTAGATATAATGCAGTTAAATGACACATTATAATTGGTCGTTGATTCCTGTTATTCATTATTCTTTTCCCGAAATTTGATAAGGGCATCGGCACACATATCCCGCTGTAATTCACTTATTATTAGCTTGGTTAGGTCCTCTGAATTTCACACAGCTAGGCAGGTAACAGCAGCAGGCAAGCCCTTCAATTTCCATGCTATGCAATATGAAAAACAAGTAAAACAAAGTGGGTGTGGCGATTGCAGCCCCAATAGATCCGCCCACACAACATTAGGTTAAAAGTTCTTGAAAATCAGGTGACTGTACTAGTCACGCATTTCCTGTCGAGTAGAATTTTTTAATTCCTACGAAGTTACTCCACTTTCCTGTGAACCGCCCAGTGCCCACTGTGGACAGCCCCTATCATATCTACCGCAAAAATTAACTTATATGCTGAGAATGGTAATTTTTATAGTAAATTAAAAAGGATTCATACTAATAGTTTAGTCCACTATTAATGATAGGCCTGGTAGCAATGTTTATTACTTGCCTTAACCTGTAACGTGTATTTTTGTAGCTCCAATTTAGACAATAAAAAAAACATGGGTATATTTCAACTGACCATATTTCAGGTATTTAAAAAACATTTATTTTTGGGTCTTTTATAAGGAGTTTTACTAATGCACTTGAAATATAATTACTTCAAAGAATCTTAAGTACATACCAACACATACGAATGTAAATCGATAATATTCAACTTCGTCTTTCGCGAAACAAAAGAATTTACACACCGCTCTAACGTTAGTGTATTTGCAACCAAATGCAAAACAATTTACCGTCGCTCATTCGTGGTTACTATTATGCAAATATTGTGAAAGGCAAGAAAACTCTTACTATAATTTAGAAAACTGTGGATCACACTTTTGTTTACATCCACCACAACAGTTGCTAGGCAACAGTACAAGATATGACGTCGACTTCAACGGCGTATACAGAGGTGAAACAGCAGCTTATTTAGCGAACTCCAGCCGCACACGCCATCAAATTGGTGTCACCAGCCATCGATATGCCAGAACACCGTTCATCAGTCAGCGCCTGGTAACATAGGCAGGATTTACAATAACCCGTCGCGTCCGTCCGTCATTCGCCCGTCTGTCATACATTCGTCCGTATCCAAGCCGAACGATTTACCATAGACTAAAGATGAGGTAGAGCGATCTCACTGGCTGCGCACAACCTACCTCTTTGTCCCAACAATTGAACTGATTTTCTGCCAATACGTCTACCGCGAAAATGGCGTGAATTAGGTTTGAGAAAAGAACACTTTTAAGTATACAAGTGCTTTTGTGATGATTTTATATTTCCTCTAATAATATGTAATGATTTTTCAATAAATTCAAAATGGTAAAAGTATTTCATTAATATAACAGTGCTTGTCATTTTAAAATTAAGATATAAACAAACACACTCATCACTGTTGACCATGTGACTTTGACAGTTGTGTTCCTTTGCGGTACGTCAACTTCGTACGTCCATCCTAAGTACATTACTGCAAACTAATAAAAACAAAACTGTTAACAAATAGGAAAAAATTCTACATAAAAAGTGAAATTATTTTGTGGTATTGTGTTTATACGTTCCAAAACACACTCACCCGTACGGAACGGATATTAATCGATGTAAAAAATTAAATACAATATAAAGAATTATTTTATTACTTTTTACTATTGCACAAAAGGAGCCCGTGTTTCCAAGCGTAATTATCAAATTATCTTCAGGGAAAATGAAACTTAATTTCTTTATAGAGTTTCATTGACAAACACATGGAAACAAAAGACAGCCATAACAAAACATTGCACATACTACACAGCATTGTAAAGAAGTCGGGAAGAGCAAGCAACAAGACGTGTAAGTTTAGAAGGCTGTAATTTCATCCGTTTGTCCGTTAAAAGTTAAAACTTGCCACGGTTTTGACGGATGGACGGATATAATTAAAGGCCACCTCTGATTGGCTGTTGGTCACGTGATTTACGGACGGATGAAGGACGAATGCTACGGGTTGTTGTAAACCCTGCCTTACTCGGCAGCAGGCAGCCCAGCCAATAAGGCGCTTTTCGCTGCACGTAGTAGCCAGACACAATGCCCGTTCTCATAGTCTCGTGCAGCAAATCAGGGTAGGGGAACGCCCATAGCGATGGGAGTAGTGAAATCATTTCTGGAGCGGTGACAGCCATTGACGATCACACGTAACTATGCCAGTGACTAATAGCTGTGATTTTGTCGCTGCTTGTCACATTCCCTTACTTTATTCATTACTCCTTCTCTGGTGAATACTTATGTTTTGTAAATCAAGATGTTAAACAGTTTAGGTAACATTTAAAACACAGTTCAAACTTCAAAATGCATTTTTTTTGTATTAGTGTACGGTAGAATTGCCTAAATACGAATTACCAAACCACCACCATATCTAGAGGCTCCTGCTCCCTTCGGAATAATACAATCTGTTTTCTTCGCTACAAATAGAGACGTTCGCAATGTAAGCAAACGTACTGTGTATGAATTTCACAAAATAAATTACTTAAAATAATTAAAGTTACGAAACTCCAAGTAAGGTAATATATATATTTTGGTTATGATGGAATTCGCTAGCCGATATGTTGTTACTCGATACCAAACATTGATGCGCCTACATGTGCGCAATTTATTAAGGAAGTCATATTGCATTTTGGGTGCCCTGGGGACAAATTTAAAGGACCGTGGCACTTCATTTAACAACGAATTGATTACCAACTTATTAAAGCTCTTGCAAATAAATAAACTGAAAACTTGTGCTTATAACCCAGCCTGTAATGGTTTGGTTGAGAGTTAGAATAAGGTAATTGATCAGCAGCTAACTGTGCATGCACATGACGATCCAGAAAATTGGGACAAGTATTTACACTATATTATTTTAACTTATAATACTTCAGTGAGCACTAGCACCAAGTACATGCCTTTTTATATGTTACATGTTCAGGAGGCAGTGCAGCCTATACATGTTCCGTTCGGAAAGTTCTCCACAAGGTCAGTAGATTGGGAGATCCAATTTCAAAATAATATGGAATAAGCTAAAGTTAATTTACTACACAATCAACAGGCTCAAAAGCACTATTTCGATAAGAAACACGATGAAAACGCATTTCAAGTAGGCCAATATGTGTGGGCGAAGAATCATACCTGCCATAAGAGTCTGGAGTACAAATTTAAAGGCCCTTATATAATTGAAAAGACTGTCGGGCCACTTACCTACCATATTGATTAGAATAGTCAAATCTGGCCTTAAACAACCAGATACCATATGCACAAGGAATGTCAAGCCAGCACACGTGAAGATTAACCAGCTGCAATGAAAGTGTTTTTAACATAAGATATTTTGTTCCAGGTGAAAGGTATGATTGATGACAAGACAAGCCAAGCAGTACTTGTCGTCTTGAGTGTGTGTACCGTACAGGTGTCGCCATCAGGGACAACATTCCGCATACATGCAGGAGTTTATTGGACACCACTGACGACTGCACTGCACTACAAAGAGTCTCTCCCGCTCGTCTACACGGTACCATTAAGCACGTGTGTATTACCAGATTCTCTCGAAATCTGGGCTCACAAAGTGTGAAGTTTAAATTTATCCACCAGCTGTCACGATGCAAAAGTTCTTAAAGAGTACGTGGTAGCATTCAAAACAATTTAATAACTGAGTTTTTAAATGAAATTAAAATACCTATAAGGAGAAAATGCGGAATCCAAATCCTTGGGGATCTTGTCACATGGTGTTGTAATATACTTACTGACAGCGACTTTGACAAACTTATGACTAATTACCAATATTTAGCTACTAAGATAAACATTTTGCAGAACAGAATCCAAGTTTCTAATGTGATATTAAATTCTACTATTGCGAACGTCATCAGTATGCAAACTCAGGCTGAATGAACACCTTAGGGGAAGCAATAAGATCGATTTCGAGCCCTCTAAATAGGCAGACTACATTCATGAACCACCTTGAGATAGCTATAATATTACAACAATTATCAACGACAGTTATTTTGTACCTAATAAACACTATAATAAGAGACCAGGAAATTTTAACTTATATTAATCATTGCAAGGCAAGTCATTTGCCGTTACATATTGTAGGTAAACAACATCTTTTACAAGACCTCAGTAACATTGAAAAACAATTACGTCCTCAGATGCCATTATTGATGGTAGCGATAACATTCTGTAACACCAAGAATACGGTTATGTGGTAACCGGCATTCTAATTATATTGACTAGGTCAATTGTCCTGCTCTATACAAAAGTGTTACAATTGTATACCCCCGCAACTACAATATCCACACAGTGATGTTTCACGTGTAATAGGGCGTAATGTCCATACAGCATTTCTGTACTAAGTTAGTTTGAGTGCTCCATATCTGACAGATACACTCTAAATCGGAATAAGTAATTTTTTACTGATTGTCAGTTGAAACTGCTCCATCCGGAATCAGTAGAAAAAGAAAACTACTAATCTCTTCAGTTAAATGAAATCCACTAATACAAACAGTACAAAATCAGTTATCTATAGTCGATGTATATAAAGCACAAGGATTAAAAACCGTGCATTACAGTTTTAAATAAATCAAGTACAATTATTTTGTCTCAAAACAAAATTATCACATGTACAAGGAAATTTTGTAGGTGGTTGTACCGAACCGGCCCCCCAAAACGCAACACACTCTCTTGTTTCTTTTGGCTGACGTTCTACCAATTCTGCTACTTTGCCACTGAGATAAACAGTCTGGCATTTGCGTAGTAACGTAAACTTACGATGGCGAACGGTTGTAAGTTTCGCAATGTGAAAGTACTTCATGGAAATATACACATATCATGCGTACGTAGGTACCTTCGTGTCTTTGTAAGGCTCGAAAATCATTTTAAGTTAAGTTTAGTTCAATTGTGTGCTTTAAAAGAGAAATATAGTGGTTTTAACGGCGTTGTTGATGTTTTGTATGTATCTGCCATTTTACAATCCAACGAGATTTTACAGAATGGCACTGTTATTTTGAAGAGACAGATTCACTAGTAATAGCTGTGCTGATAAGACAGTGGAACGTTAGAAACAATGCTATATTTGATAAAATTTGTCGTTTCCTCATTATCTGATCTGTTAACTTGCAGATCACAAAACATATGTTGGTGTAAATCCACCTTTCTTATTGACTCACCGCACTAGCGAGTCAGCAAAATTATCACTGATCTTTCTGTCACTAAAAATAACATTTTAAATCTGTAGTGTCTCATTGCATTGTAAAATGGCGGATACTAGTGGACATCGGTAACCTCGTACAGTGAAACCACTTTATTTATCTTTTAAAGCACAGAATTCGAACTAAACTAAATATAGAATGACTTTCGAACTTTGCAAAGACATGTACTTCCACAGAAAATGTATATATTTCGACAACAAGAAATACTTTCACATCACGAAACTTACAGCAATATTTGACACTACATTTTGTAGTTCAATACCCATAATACGAGTACACATTTGGCGGTGATAAAGTAGGGCAGTGGATATGGCTGATCATGAAAACTTCAGCATGCTTTGCTTTATGGGCGGAGGTTCGAGCCCAACCACGTCCAAAAACGTTTTTACTGTTGAAAATATTTGTGTTCTGCAACAAAATAAATCGTACCTAACTTACATCACATAGGAATGCTCTGTGTTTATTTATTAACTAACTATAAATAAGTAGTTGTCTACTGCTTGAATTAGACGATTTTTTCTAATTGATGAATTAGTGATATTTTTTCTACAGATTCCGGGTGGAGCAGTTTCAACTGACAATCAGTAAAAAATAACTGATTCCGATTTAGAGTGTATGTTTTCAATATCTTAGGTATATGTGTGCATAAAGCTAAGCCTGTAATAAATATTTGCATTAAGCTGATAATGCATTAGAACGAGCATAGTCTTTGTATATATCCACTGACCTCAGTGAGACACAGTTTATGTAAATATATCTTGTATTTAGCACACACTACATAATGTTATATTGTAATTTAAGGATAGACTGCTATTTCATAAAAATTACAGTCAAAATAAATGATTGCACATAAACAAAAGTTTGTATATAAGTTTTGCTGTAATGATTTACTCAGACACACTCAAACTTTTTTCACTAATACAAAGAAAATGCCAATATTTATTTTAATGTAAACATGAGTTAATATCACTTCATTTTAAAGTAATATCAGTGTAATATTATACCAAAACTAGACATAACACTATGCAATTTAGACATAATAGTTCTATATAAATATATATTTTATTTCAATATAATAGAGTGGACTGTTATAGCAAGCACTGCTCATCCTTTTTATTCCAATTCTGGTAAGGACGGCAACGGATTTTCGTGTATAATTTTTTTCCTTCTTGTAATAATTTAATTTGGGGATAGCTCATAGCTAGTCCTTACACTCCAACCTTCCTGCATTGACACGAAGCTCTCTATTCGTATGAGACTGAACACATAGTCAAACCGGCCAGCCGAATATACATAATTATTTATACATGATATAAACAAGACAACCATATTCTTAAAGGGCCCTATAAAATTATATTATATTGTTAAGATAATTGTAAAATTGCATGTAGTCCTCAGTGTTACTAATTTGAGTTGTAAATTTCAAGTTTACAAATCCATGTAAAGAAAAAAACTTGTTTTCCATGCACCAAAACTTCTCGGGTTCGTCACAGCTATCCCTGACTCGTATTACTAACAGAAAGAACTGTATTGTAAGGTAGCATACCACTAATGCGTGACTACCGCGACTTATAGAATAGGGTTCCTGCGGGAGAAGGCCCAAACGTTGTTGGAGCTGCAGAAAGTCTCTTTGGTCCGGAGACTGTGCTCTGGCCGCCCCACCCTCTCACTTCTGCCCTACATGTCTGGATCGAGGACAATCGAATCTTTTCGAGATGGGAGGCAATGTTATGGCGCCGCTTGGTCAATATGTGGCACGGGCACGATACCTGCATTTACGAGGGCACCATGGCAGGAGAGGCAGAGAGGAGGAAGGCCCAGAGAACTATAAAAGGAGGCCAGGATGTAAGGCAGGGGCTGCTACTGTTCCTGCCACTCTCCACACTCTGGGTCACCGCAGGGTGCCGCCACGCTAACCGACTTCCAGGATCAGGGACGTGAGACTTGGCAAGGGCCGTTTCCGAGAGCCAGCATCATAGAGGGACGATCTCCTCGAGGGGACCAGGGTGGCCTTCTCCACGGCGTGGACCCGGCTACATAGAACTGAATTATTCCAGTGGTGAGTCTATTTTGGATAACTTGGACGATCCGAGAATAATTGCCCCCGCGATCATAGAACTTAGCCAGTAATTTGGTTATGACAGTAACCCTATAAAAGGAAATCATTGAAGAAAGATAATTGTGAATGAATATTAATTTTATTGGTCAGTTATGTAAGAGGCTAAAGATGAATAAATATATATTTTAGTAGTTGGAGTAAATTATTGACAGTGTGGTAAAACCCCGTCATATAATGGTTCAGTTGATAGAGAATTAGTCATTTGAATTAGACTTTGAAAGCACCTTATTTTGATAGCTACATCCCATTAAGGCGTACACTTCAAAACGAATTATTTGGTAAAGTTAAGAAAGAGTTCTTCTTGCGTGCAGATATGACCTTAAGTCATATTCTTAACAACTTGTACGGAATTACGACGTGTTTGAAATACACATTTCAAAAAGCAACCACGCGATGGTATGCAGTAAGTTTCTCCTTAAAAATTAACAATTTAGACTAGCGCTAAATGGCCAACGTTAATTTTGGGCTTTTCCCAAAACAAAAGTGCCATGTTCAGACTGATTTATCTTATTATCATAGTGAAGAAATGTCTATGAAATCTATACAGTTTGCTGCATCTAAAGTTGCTGATATATGAAATATTGTAATTTTTATAAAACATATAATTAAAATTATAATTTAACATTTGTATTAACATAAGTATAATATACTTTTGATACAAGACATATTTAGGAAACAACCAAACACCTGATACATGGGGTGATTTTTCAAAAGTTTGATTTAAAAAAAATTTAAGACACCGCAAACTGTCTATACTGTAGGCGTGTTTTACGTTCCTGCACTATTCGAAATTCTGTACCGAAATTTACATACCTAAAATAAATTGTAAAAATAAATTATTTTCAAATTACGCATTAAAGACGGAAATAAAGAAATAAAACTACTTTCAGAAATGAAAATTTTTCTTAAATGCGCTTTACAGTTTGACGTAACTCATGTACGTATAAAGAACAGAGCTTGAACAAAACTTACCTGTGACATCATTATTGCTCATCCTCTTCCGCACATGGGGCGTGGAAAATAGTTCGAGGTTTGCGAACTCCTTAAACATGAAAACTAGACATTATGTACACTCGAAACAGGCATAAATCAACCTTGCATGACTGGTATAACAAAACCTGCTGTCCACAATTAGCCATAACGAACACAGACGAAGATTAAGATGACCAGTCAGAGTACGGTATTCGAACAAAAGAAAAAAATTTACATGCATAGAATTTTTCACAGCCATGGGTTGCCGTGTTCTCGATTGGTTTGGCGGGCTTGTTAGACTGCATGGTATATATAACATTTCGAAAAATCTAACGGAACTGCTTTATCTACTCACATTTGTCTAGGGCCGCCCACGTGTTATACGGTAGTAATATTATGTAAAAAAATATTGCAAGTGGATCCGGAAGGAAAGGTGCTCTGTTAAAATCGACAACAACGAAAAATTCGTCATGTGTATGTTGCCATCCCTGTTATTCAGCATGTTTCCCGTTTCATATACTAACATTTATGAAATAATTTTTCTTATACATAACTTAAGCCCCTGTTATACTGTCAAATTTTTCCACCAAACTGCTTCCAATAAGTATGGTCAATTAAAGTTGGAAAGTTATGACGTCATTGAAACGTCATAGACGCCGCCATATTTGTCTGAAAAAGTTGGATGGCTTCAGTTTCCACCAAAGATTTGAAAATGGGACCGGTTCTAAAATTTATTTGATGTTTGACGGTCTCAGCCAATCGGAATCGTGCACGACAAAAATGGACGTCGAGAAACTTAAAATAATGAACAATTGTTGGAAACGAAGTAAGTTATGAAGATAATTAATTTGTATAGAAGCTGTCTGCGCATGAATGTTATTTAAAGCAGATATTGCACATAATATTACGAACTCAAAGGCAATACATTTCATTGAGCAGGAAACATATCTTATAACAAAACTTTCATTTAGTAAGGAAACGAAAATAACAATATTGTATACATTTATTCCTGTTATGGACGCATAGAAAAACAAAATCAATGTCTTACTATGAAAACATTTTTAAAATTGTATTTCAAATGACATTCTCCAAATAAAACGATTTGACAGTGTGACACATTTTCAAAACATTCAAGATTATTTGATAAAATTTGTTGGAAGAAAAAATTTGATGGCCGTATTACGTCCTCAAATTTTATTGTCAAATTTAGTTGAAGGTAAAATTTTGAGAGTGTGACAGGGGTTTATAGAACAGGGATAGGAAGAGTAACGGTGCTATAACACCGGAGAAATTTCTGGTAGAAAACAGTAATGAACTCTTTATGTAATGGCAAGAACAAATTTTCGCTTAAGACTTTTTTTTTTCGTTAGGTACACAGGAAAACTTCCTAAACTGTAATTGGAAGTTTTTGATGGAAATAAACCTGTCGAACTGAATAAGGGTGACTATACCCCCATGTGTGGGAAAGCGAATAAAACATGTGTTGAAATCGTTACAAAGACGCACTTTTCCACTATCCGTATACATTGATAATGGAATTTTAGTAATAATTTCTTGGAGTGTTATAACTGATTTAATCAGGTATTGTGACTTTTCGCACTCAGGGTGGTTAGCTATAGAATTCTATATAAGTAGTTGGAGTAGATCACAGTCTTTAGGACACGCTACGTTACGTGGCACTGTCACGTTCTTCTGAAAAAACCCATTTCTAATGGGATGCTTTAACGCCTTGTTAACAGCGTAACGGGCTGAAGGCGCTTTATTAAACTTAAAAACAAATGCAATATGACTTAATCATTACAACTTATATAATTTTTTTTTTCCATGTCTTTGCTTTCAAACCTAAGCATACACCATTGATTACTACTGCTACAGAGCAAAAATTCGTAATCTTGAAGTATCGGTGGCCAAGTTTAACCCTTAACTGCTATCGTCGGGTCATTGCTGACCCGGCAGTAAATTATTTTCGCTGCAGTGTACAATGGCCGCACGCAGCAACTTTGGCGTCTATGTTATCCAAGGGAAGGGGGTGGCGAGTCAGTTGACCTTGAGACAGCGCGATTGGCGGTTGTTGTCTACGAGCTATTCGCATCTTGGGTATGTTTTGACCCGACGATATCGTTTACGTTACCTCTTTTGTGACCAAGTTGGAAAAATTATTAATGTTTATTTTCACTTTATTTCGACATGGAAAAAGCAGGAAATCGTTGAGTTATTGAACAGTGATGCAACAGTGACTTTAGTGATAACGAAACGATTGTTAGTGATCATGAGAGTGAAAGCGGAATTGAGTGCGACTCTGATTTTCGTCCAGAGCTATTACCAGTAGCTAGTGAACAATCGTCCGACAGTGATGATTCAGAATAAGAAAACGACACTCGTTTTCTTTTCGGGAAAAATCACTACAAATGGTGCAAGGAATCTTCTCCAGATTCACGCACTAGACAACACAACATGCTCCCTCGTTTACACTTTGCCAGGGCTGACTGGGGGACTTTTGGAATGGTCTTGTTGATAATGACATTCTTGAAATGATTGTCACTTGGACAAATGAAAAGATAACGGAACTTTATTCTAAATACTGTGGTAATTGCTCATTTTTTAACCATATTGATCACGTTGGAATAAGAGCACTTATAGGTCTTCTGTACCCCACGGGTGTGTTCAAGTCTGGACACGAAGATGTGAAAGGACTTTGAAATAGTGATGGCACAGGAAGGGACATTTTTAGAGCACCATGCTATTGCAACGGTTTTTATTTCTCTTAATTGCTCTTCGATTCGATGGCCCATCACAACGTGCAGAAAAAAAAATCAAAGTGATGATCGTGCTTATATATCAGAATTATTTAATAATTGTATTGCAAACTGCCAATCAAATTTTACGCCCTATGAATACTTGACAGTCGATTAAATGTTAGTTCCTTTTCGAGGACGCTGTGCATTCCGCATGTACATGAAAAATAAGCGAAACAAGTATGGCCTAAAAGTTTTGTGCTTTTGTGATAGTAAATGGCACTATCTTCTGCATGTGTTCCTATACTGTAGGGAAGAAAATTCTCCAAATCCACGTAAACTGTTAGAGCCAACAAGAAATTTTTTATCTCTCATTCCACTTGTTGCTCAAACTAATAGGAATATATAAGGGCCGACAAGGGAGATGAGATAGCCACCTAACTGACCATAGAGACAACGGAAGGAGAAAAAATTAGCATCATACGAAATTTTTAGCATCATCAATGCATCACACTCCACAAATTGAGGACAGTGGTTAACCAGAAATCATTGAGTTTTGTAACTCAACTAAGGGAGGTGTTGATGGATTTGACCAAAAGGTGGCTAACTACTCAGTTAATCGACGAACGCGGCGATTACCAATGGCCATTTTTTATGCAATGATTGACATTACTGGCGTTTATAGCTCTGTATTTTTCACCACAAAGCTCTGCAAAGAAAAGTTTCAACGACGCGATTTTATCATATCTTTGAGAAAATCACTGATCAACAACCACATTTCTCGTAGACTGTCAGAAGCAAGACTCCCTAGAACTCCAAGTATGCCAATGGAAAATGTTATCGGCAAGCCAGCACAAGCAGCAGTGGCTCCTGAGATGAGATGAAAGAATCAGTTGAAGAGGAAGTGATGCCACCTGTATCCTTCTACTAATGACAATAAGCACAGTCTTGTTTGTTGCCAGTGCAATGGTACAGTTTGTAAAAATCACAGTGTAAACAAAGTTTTATGTAATCAATGTATGGATGAGTAAGGTGCGACGATGTGAGAATAGTAGATAGACTATTATTTCATTCACGTAATCATAATAATATAACTTTTTTCAAATCATAGGTAAAAATTTTGTAATTTTTCTATAGTTTAGTTTAATATTTGTAATTTTGCTAAAAATATAAATTTACTCTTATTATTATTATTATAATATAATATGTTCATTTGAATCCTAAATAGTAACAACTACTACGTTTATAAAAAAAATCTCAACATTTATTATAAAAAGAATTTTTTAAACACTGTTTTTCAGACATGGATTGGCAGAAAATTTTTTTTTTCAAAACTATGTTTAATATTTTCTTGGTACAAAAATATTTTTGGATTCTTCAATAATGCTAAAATAATGTTGGTAGTTTTTTTTACCGAAGAGTAACTAAATGGTGCTTTGAAAATCGCGTCATAAAATACCCGAGGATTGTGTGTACGTGGCCAAAAACCACAATAGCAGTTAAGGGTTAATGTTCAACCAATCACAGGGAAGCATACGTAATTAACTTATGTTCTTATTTTGATTTCATACAATTCAATTAAAATTCATTTTTTTACTTACCGCTGAAGAAAGAACTAATGCTAAATGCAAAAAAAAAAAAGTTCTATCTCCAATTCGACTTCAAGAAAAGCATTTAAATATGCGTTGATATTTGTTCATTGTATATTTCTGTAAGCCTGCTGCTTAAAAGCGTTCAAGAGATAAATTTTACTTTCATTATAATATGACATTATTTTTTGTTGTTATTTGAAATAACAACTTGAAAAATGCATGACAATTCGTGGAAATTAATTACTGAAAAAAGAATGAAACCAAATATGAATTTTAAATTAGTATTTTTTGTACAAACATCAAAATAGAGCATATTTAATGTCTACAGTTCAACATGTAATCACTAATTTGGTTATTTATCGGAACACTGTTTTACTGTTTGCTCGGATTCCAATTCCAGTTTCGCAGATAAAATTAAGAGTCCGAACATCGCAGATGAACGCGAAGTATCAGATTTCGAAGCAATTGTAACACGCCAGTCATGTGTCTTTAAAAAAAAAAAAGGAAATATAAGTTGGAACCAAACTTGTTTTAAGGTCATTTTTTAAATTCGTTGAAAATCAAGAATTTCAGTTAAAATTATCACATTTAATATATAAAGAATATGATTAATGTGATTTTTCTAATGATTATATATATATATATTCCATTAGGTTATATTTAATAGTATGTCGCCGAAAGATAAAATATTTTTATAGTGTAGAAAAACAAATTTTGGCTCTTGAGCAGCCTTAATTATTATTAACTTGTCTTCTTCTTAGGCGTGTTTTACAATGACACGCATGTGGACTTTGATAACGTGCGGATACACGTAAGAAATTTCGGCAACTCCCAACTCTTCCTTATCCGTGAATCCTTGTAGCCAATAGGAATTGAGTATTAGGTTTGCTGACACACGTTTTCGTAGGTGGTATACACGGCAACAAGTACTTCGATTTGGCGTGGTGATTATCATTTCTTTTTAATAAATAAGTGCACACGGTTCGGCAGTAGTATTCACGTATTTTCAAACACTGTAAAAATATACAAAATGAGATGTTATATATTAAACCTTAATCAGCAATTTGCAACAGCTAAGTATTTTTGATTTCGTAAGTTGCAAGGCCGGTCGTTTATTCGTATTGTATAATGGTTAAAATTCATTCAGAGTCGTCGGCTTGTTACGCTTGCGTTTCCGAATCCGTTTTCCTTCGTATACGTGCATTGTAGAACGGGTCTTAGTGTCGAAGTGTCTAGAACTGTAAGCCGGCAGTGGGCATTTCACGCCACAGCGAAAATAAGTACGCGGAGACGAACGGCGTGGCGGCTCCTTTGATGTATGCGTACCCAGTCTCCGTATGGCCGCGCGAGGTTCTAATGATGGGCTTTGTGTCTCATTGGTCACTGCATGATAAAGGCTGTTCACGATAAAGCGAGCACTTTTAAAATCAACTTTAGAAAAAGTCACTGCCCCTGCCCGCATGTTTTAATGGCCGAACTGAGTGAAACTCGCCCGTTAAAGTTGGCAATGAAGGATGGAAAGTAGTTCCGTATCTGAACGTCGAACAAAAAGTGTTAGGTAACCATTTGTGATAAATTAAAATTAATTATTTCGCTTTCTGTTTGTTTTTATTCATCGAGTTGCAAAAATGACCAGATATGTAAAGTATTGACTTTCTTAATAATTCCACAGTTTCATTTGACAGACGGATGAATAAAGTGATGAGGCCCATAGAAATGTTAATTTTACATAATGCGGAGGAATACACAACGTGCATACAAGTAAATCTTAATCAGACCTTTCAAAAGTGCTCATTTCATCGTGAACAGCGTATAACGACGGATTGAAAGCAGTTCCATACATTAACGACAAATAAAATGTGTTAGGTAACCATATGTGACAATTCAAATTATTTTTTTTCCAGTGGCGTGTGGCGAACTGTTGCAAGGTGAGCTGGTTTTTACTATGTGCCATACCTAATCGTTTGCTAGTTTACACATCGGCCACTTAAACGTAGTAGTGCAGTTGATGTCGGAGAACGTGTGTAATGGGTGCCTCGCCGCTCTCTCGTGAGTGGCCGCAGTGCATTCAATTTATCCCGGCACCACTCTGGTTACTAGTTCTTACTGCTTGCGCCAAATGTGTACAGCTCTGAGCAAGCACCAGCTTACCTTTCAACGCTTCACCACACGCCACTGTTTTTTTTCCACTTTCTGTTTTATTTTTAATGCATCGAAGAGTAAACAAGAGCAGATTTGTAAAATATTTACTTTTCTAATAATTTAACTGTTTCACATGACCAACGCAAGAATAAAGAAATGAGGCACATGGCAATCGTTGGAGTCTACCTCGCCACCGAATGAATTTGCGAAGTACTCGTGGCTCTAGCAATCGAGTAATGTTAATGTTACATTATGCGGAAGAAATAAATCGTGCATAGAAATAAATCTTAAACAGGGCTCTCAAAAGTGCTCATTTTACAGTGAACAGCCTATACGAAATATTCCCGATTGCTTGCGCAGCCGGCTGGCGAGCCGATCACCAAGCGCTGGTTGGCGAACGGTGTTCAAGCACGTTGCTTTCAAGTGACGCAATTTTGATGGTATTTGCTCAAGAAATCAAAAGAAAAACGGCCACTCGTTTCGCGAACTCCAGCCGTACACACGCCAGCAAAATGGCGTCGCCGGCCGACTACATGTCAGAACGCTATTCGTCGACCAGCGACTGATAATTTGCTTGCCAGCTGGCACCCACAGTCAATAGGGAACATTCCGCAGCACCTCGGTATACAATCAGACGCGAGGCAGGTTCCTAGAAGCTCGTACATCCAATCAGCGAATGGGTACGCTGACATTAAAGGAACCGCCACGCCGTTTCGTCCCTGGGTGCTTTCTACAAGATGCTGGTCGTAGAAGGCGGTGTTTCACCCCTGTATTGTTAGGTTTAGGCTGTTCACAGTAAAATGAGCACTTTTGAAGCCCTGCTTAAGATATACTTGTATGCACGTTCTGTATTTTTCCGCCTTATGTAAAATTAAAAATGCCATGGGCCTCATCACTTTATTCATGTGTCGGTCAGGCAAAACGGTGAAATTATTGGAAAATAAAATATTTTACAAATCAGGGCCCTATTTCATAAAACTACAAGACTGCAAGTTACAGGTGAATTTACCTGTAACTTGTGGAAAAGGAACATAATGCTGTTTCATAAACCTACACGTACAAGTCTTGTAGCTACGAGTAAAATCTAACATGTTACAAGTGTTTTCTACAAGTACTTGTATGGGTTTTGTTTCATAAAGAGACTTGCAATTTACAAGGATTTGTAACATGTAGCGAAGTTTCTACAAGTATCAATACCTGTGTAAAGAATTCTACAAGCACATTTGAAAAAAATTTATGAGCAAGATAATAATGAAGTGTTTTTTGTTAGTAAACTGGTATTCTAATGTGCGTGTGTGAAAAAATTGACATCATTTTTACTGATTCAGATGAAGATGTCGATGAGTAACAAAATTTCGAGGTAATGAGGTGAGCACGTAATTTCAGACAGAGAGTAAAAGTGGGGTTTGTTTCTTTATATGAATTTAATGAAAGGTTCCGTGTGAGTTCTGTTAAGCTGGAAGCACTATTGTTGGAGATTGGTGAGCTTTTGGAGCATCTCACTCTTCGAAACAAAGCAACATCCTCAAAGGAAAAAAAATGCTAGTTTCACTCCGATGGTTGGGAAACAGAGGCCAATATCTCGTCATTGGTGATATGCATGGTATTTCAAAAGCTACTGTAGATCGATACTTGAAAATATTTGTAAATGCCGTTAATATTACTCTCTTTCCAAATGTAGTTAAATGGCCTGGCAATGTCGAAGAGGTAGTTCAGCAGTTCCATTCTTTAGCTGGGATGCCTTTAGTGTGCGACTGTGTGGCTGGAACATTGATATAGGCTGTTCACGGTAAAATGAGCACTTTTGGAAGCCCTGCTTAACATCTACTTGTACGCACGTTGCGTATTCTTCCGCCTTGTGTAAAATTAACACTGGCAAGGACTTCATCACTTTATCCATGCGTCGGTCCAGTGAAACTGTGGAATTATAAGAAAAGTAAATATTTTATAACATGCTCATTTTTACACGTCGATACATAAAAAAAACCGAGGGATATAATTTTAGTTACCATAGATGATCACCTAACTCTTTTTATTCGACATTAAGATGTGGAACTACTTTCCATCCTTCGTTACCAACTTTACTGGGCGCATGTCACTCAGTGCCGCCCGTTGAAATATATGCAGCTAGGAGCAGTAACTTTTTCCTAAGGTTGATTTCAAAAGTGCTCACTTTATCGTGAACAGCCTTTACCCAGGGATGCACCAAATGAGTACGAAGCACATTATGTTGATCGCAATGGAAACCACTCCATAAACTGTATCGTTGTACGTGGTCCTACTCATCAAATTTGCTATGTCAGTGCTAATTGGCCAAGGGGTGTACATGATTCAAGGGTATTAAAGAATAGCACTCTCTGCCACAGATTTGACATAGGCTGGCGACCTTGTCCGAATACAGTACTTCTGGGCGACTCGGGCTATCCTCTGAAGGAATGGTTAATTGAACCGGCACACAATTAAGTGGCAACCCCTGCAGTTCATCGTCTCAATAGGACCCATGAAAGTACAAGGAGAATAGTAGAAAATAGTTTGGGAATACTGAAAGAAAAAATTTCCCTGCTTAAACTACCTGAGAATTCAACCTATATTTGCAGCCAACATCTTTAAGTGTTGTGTTGCTTTGTGTAACTTTTCAAGAGATGCTAATGAAGATGTTGGACTTCCCGATGGTGAAAACGAAGAAGGTAATATTGAAGGTTCAGCTTTTGAGGACGATGATCCAATTTTACCAGCAGCATTTGCAAAGCAGCGTTAACTGATTAATTATTTCAGAGTGTAAAATCCTGTACTTTTCCTGGCTTAAAGCAAACACACTTAAGTATACTGCCATTACAAAACTTACCAAGAAGAAATTGTAACAAATAATGTTCTGTCAACTCTTGTATTGGGATTGTTTTAATTTACTTTATTTTGTGTGCAATTTTAAGCAATAAGAAGTCTATGTGAAAAATTGTTTTTCAAACCCCCGATAATTTTCTATTTGCTCAAGGTAGTTTAATTATTGCATTTACCTCTTGTGTGGTGCTTTATTAATGAATATATATTAGTTATGAAATTGTCATAACTTAAACAAGTTTATTTTCTTAATGACTACATAACGAACAAACATTAAAACTTTACATACAAATTTTATTTTTAATGCTGTAGTCTCTACTACAAGACATTCAGTCGAATGCAATGTAATTTTACCCTAGTAAGACACTACATTTACATTTCCTTTCCAGAAGCCATTACAACTGTTTCATTGGCTATTTCAATATTGTCACTGCCTACAATGGTGTAGTCAATTGGTTGCCCTATATCACATGTAAATTCAGAGGTTGGAATTCCCAACTCTGTTCCCAATTTTAAAATCTCCAATTTTGTTTTGTAGTTTTGCAGTTTTAAGTATTCCAGCTGCAGCATCCGCTTCTTTTCGAGGAAGTCATTTGTAGCTTCATTTTCTTTTGGTTTTGAATGCTTCCTTTTGGTGGGTAAGACTGTAAAATAGATTGTTAGTGATCCTATAAACTATTTTGTAAAATGCATTGTATTCATACTATTAATTTCTAGGAAAATACTTACATTTTAACAATACCAGCAATAAGCATAAAAGTAATAATTGGGAATAAGTTATGTACAATATAAGCCTCATCTAAAACTAAAAATTTAGTGTCTCAAATTCTCTATTTAATATTATAAAGCCAAATTACATGTATGTATTTAAAACCATAGTGTGCAGTATGTTAATTTATTTGGCTGTTTTAGTATGGTTGGTTTAAACTTGTAAAGTAGAAGATGGCAACCAAAAATGAGAGATAAAAAGTTGTGTTGTTTAATAAAGTTGCTGGAAAAGTTCAAATCCACAACTTTTTACCATATGTGTGAAGTAACAAGACTAATTATACACATGTTCCCAACGCATAGAGAATAATTGGACACAGCAAGAACACTGGTTATGAGAATTCATAACCCATGCATATAACACTGATTTGGTAATTTTATAGGTTAGTTTTAAAAAGAAACTAATATTCTGGTGCTTCCCAACCTCACAAGTTTAAACAAAGCCTAACTTCACTAAACTAACTGTTTTAAATTTACAAAAAAAATTTATTACTAAGCTACTTGGCCTAATAATACTAGAGGTAATAATTTTTACAAGTAGTATTATACCCAATAGTTCAATATACACTTTACTTATACTGACTTGTAAATTTCATGAAATGAATTTGTAATGCAATACTTTGAGTTTTATATGAAAAACTTTTTTATTTAAATGCAATTTGTAGTTTTGCCAAAAAATCCCTTAAATGACATTTGTACCGTTGCTCGTTTCATGCGTGCTATCAACAGGACTGTTACTGCTGTCTCTCTGCTCCTCAGTAGCACTTAACTCTGGCAGGCCACTCTCAACAGATGGTTGGACTGTGATCTCATTAATCATACTGCAAGAAGTAGCATCCTGAGATTGCCATATTTCTTGTACACCCAGGGAAGTTACAAGAGGCGAATCTTTTCCGACGATCTCTAGAATTATGTGGTCTCCTTAATTGAATTTACAAACAGTGTCTCCCCCACTTCCTGTTTACCGCCTGTTGTCCACCTTTGCCTGTAATTTGAAATGAAACGACAGTGTTAACACTTCGACATTAATAAACATTTCATAATCAGTAGATTTGCCAGTGTAGGAATGTATGTATGAATGTAGGTATGTATGTAAGTATTTATTTCATGCATGTACAAAAACACATGTATTTGTTACTATTTTAATGTGTGACAATTATAAGAATCATTTACGTAAACAAAATTATTTTCTAGTTTTATTTTTTGTGTTTAAGTAGATCAAATAGCTATCATATTATATTTCATTAGATTGGAAACAATTTAATTATGGTTTTATACCAATTTGTTAACAACAACTTTTGTGGTTATGTTACTTGCCATGGTCAATTCAGTAATGGTTTTATGCAATTTGCTAACAACAACTTTTGAGGTTATGCTACTTACCATGATCACTTTTTTCCAGTTTTGCCATAATACAACCCGGACATATTCCCAGCCCTTTTCCTGAGGCAAGAGCCCAAGCGAATGTGCCAAATTCGAGACATAGGTCCAAACTACTTGTTTGTCATTTTTGCTTAATTTGTCCGAAAAAGCACCAAACAAAATATTTTTATTTTCTTTAATTTTTTGCCGCACAGCCACTTTGCACTGTTTCTTAGTTTCTCGTGAATTCATTTTACAAAGAACAGCTATGTTGTATATATTGCAACTAAATAATAAAATAAAGAAAAGACAAATAAACGATGAACAGCTGATTTGTAAACTTGTTGAAAATAAGTTACAAGTGTGCCAACTTCTTTAAGTCCGACAATTTTCCTTACGAAACACTTCAGAATTACACTTGTAGGATATTCCCTCGTAAGTTGTAACTTGTAACTTGTAGACTTGTAGTTTTGTGAAATAGGGCCCTGGTCATAAAAAAAAAAAAAAAAACGAAAGGATTAATTAAATTTATCACAAATGGGTTACTTAACACATTATATTCGACGGTAATATATGGAACTACTTTACATCAATCGTTACCAACTTTACTGGGCGCATGTCACTCAGTGCGCCCGTTAAAATATCTGACGTTAGTAGCAGTGACTTTTTTCTTACGTTGATTTCAAAAGTGCTCACTTTATCGTGAACATCCTTTAGGCCTATAGTCCATTCACGGTTACTTCACGCTTTTTTGAAGCCCTGCTCAAGTTCTACGTCACGGATATTCCTCCGCCTCGTGCTATCTAAGATTCACCAAGTCTAGAAAAGTACACCAAATGACAACTCAACGAATTCGTGTGCATTCAGTTTTTGCATGAGAACTGTTTCTTACTATGAGCTACCAGCATATATGTTTTCTCGCTGCTTTTATTCACATTTATTACAAATGAAAAATTATAATTCACAAATTAAATATAGGCAAAACTTTCATTTAAGTAAAAATAGGATACTTTTTATGTTAAGAGAAGTCTAAAATGCTTGTGAAAAATGGCAAATTTAGTAAATAATGTCATACATATCATACACGTCATTTAGTAAACAATTTCATACACGTCATACATGTAATGATTTTTAAAAAGGCCAGATACAAAAAATTGAGTTTGGCTGTGTTGGGGACACGGCCGTTTGTTTTGCGTGAATACGTCTACGTTGACGCGCTCGAACGCCTTGATTTCTTTTTTTTTTTTTACGTTCCCGGCACCGCTGCACTCGATCGTACGGGGTTTTATGAGTATCACAGGGTTGCTTTTGAGATGCTCTTTAAAAACCGTATACGATTTCTGTATTTCGACTTGGCTTTTTGACAAGTATAGGTCTACATTGTGTTAAGTTTTCTTAATTTTTTTACATTAAACTCGTACAATTTCACCATAACCACACCACACATATGTTTTATACACGTAATCGATCGATCTTGACGAGAGCTGTTGATTGAAACTCAAACGAGAGTCGTAGCTTCTCCTAGTCGAAAGTTATATTACGCGGAAGTTACAAGACGCGGCGAAACGAACTTAAAATAGCGCCTTCCTCCCCGCCTCTCCTTCCCGAAAGTGATGCTTCGCAGTCCATACTCTCAACGTAGCATATGCTTTGATCCTTTGGCAATCGAGTGGTGTAACTCAATTTTGTATGTGCACGATAGATTGGGAGCTGCAATGCCAAACTGTATCCCCCGATTTAGTTATCATCGGATATCCTGGATTGCCTCCCACTACGGTCGCCAATTTAAAGACGTATTCACGTGAAAAGTGTGAAGAAAGCGCGGACATACCGAGTGTGTGCGTGCGGCAGCAGAGCGGCGCAGCGCGGGAAAGGACATGTACCTAGGTCTCACCTGGCGGGCAACGCCGCCATGCGGGCACCAGGAAGGCTAACTGTCCTCGGCAACCGTCGTCGGCTCGCACCTGGCGGGCCGACCCGGTCCCTCAGCGACGCGATTCGCACACAACACGTGCTGACACCCCACCCACCCACCTATACCACCTCTACTTCCTTCTGTCTCCGCGAGGAGTGCTCCAGTGGTTAACCCCCCCTTTTTTTTTGTTTCTTTTGTGGCCAGCTACAAGACAGACACGCAATCTTTTTCTATTCAGCCGACCTCCCGTCGCGCAGTCGGTTGGTGCGCCACCGATGCGGGAGGCTCTGGTTCGAATCCCGGGCAAGGCGTGGGTGTTAATATAAGTTAGTTTGTAAGCCGTCCCCTGATAAGCTTCCAAGCATAAAACTCGGGGACGTTAAAAAGCCCTCTACAATACAAATTTTTCTTTTCACCCCCGAGCCCATGCCCTTTCTAGGTAATGCAGGGCTGTGAGTATTTCCTTTGCCTCTCTCGGGCTACGTAACTTGAACTTTTTTTCTACGTGATTACGTCTTTAAATTGGCAACCGTAGTGGGATGCAATCCAGAAAATCCTATGATAACAAAATCGGGGGATACAGTTTGACATTGCAGCACCGAATCTATCGTGTACATACAAAATTCAGTTACACCACTCGATTGCCAAAGGATCAAAGCATATGCTACGTTGAGAGTATGGACTGCGAAGCATCACTTTTGGGAAGGAGAGGCGGGGAGGAAGGCGCTATTTTAAGTTCGTTTCGCCACGTCTTGTATATATTTCATTTTACTGTCAAGCTGCTCGAAGGGTGAGTGTGGCGTGGTTGATCATGCTATCTACCCTGACTCTCCCAGCAACCTGGGGGTTATTCTCTTTATTATAATGTATATAATTCTACTCTACTTTTCTAAGCCATGTATAGTGACTCTACCCCCCTGTGAGGGGGCCTTTGGACCCCTTTTCGAACCCCTTCCCCCGCATATACCATCCTTTAGTCTGGATTCCCGACATTTAATTCTCCAGTTCCACGTTCCATTGCCAAGACCATATATTTCCACTCTCTATTATCCTGGTTCCTGGCTTAGGTCATTGTTCCTCTGTTATTCATTTTCCTTGTAACGTTGCCAGATCCCCATCATGTCCTCTAACTTCTTTAGAGAGAGGAGGCGAAGCACGCCGAACTCATCACTTGCCTTCTGACGAATCCTTTGAAAGTTTTACGCATTTACACTGGGATTACTCAGACTGTGTAGTGGGTCCGCTCCCGCTACAACATTCATATAGAAGTTTTACGTTTGTCCACTTCAGTTGAGCAGGTCCCTCCCAGCATCAAATTTTTTATATGGTTTTCTTTGTAAGCAGTATTAGGGTGTGGTACCGTTTTCAGGGAGAATTATCCTACATAACACTGTTTGCGCTAAAATATAAGCCATGGAATTCATTTTCAAAACGTTAATTTAAAGGCGGTTCACGATAAAGTGAGCACGTTTGAAATAAACTTTTGAAAAATGCCACTGTCCCTGACTGCATATATTTTAACGGACACAATTACCAGCATGCGTCTTGTTAAGTTGGTAACGACGAAAGGAAAGTAGTTCCATGCTTCAACGTTGAATGAAAATGTAATGAACATTAAGTTTACATGAACATTTCTGAATACTGTAATATTTACTTTCGCTTTTTGTCTTTATTAATGCATATATAAAAGTAAGAATAAGCAAATTTGTAAAATATGCAATTTTTCAATTATTTCACAGTTTAACTTGGCTGACACTATGAATAAAGTGGTCAGCCCATGGGAATGTTAATTTTCCATAAGGCGAGCGGAAGAGTACACAATTGCACACAAGTAGATCTCAAGCAGCACTTTCAAAAGTGCTCAGTTGACCGTGAACAGTCTTTAAAATGTTTAACCAACATATTAAGCAGCTGTGGGCCTTGGTTTCTCCATACACTTCTGATTGGACGACGGCATTACTACCGTGTAGATATATATGGATAAAATGCACCTGCGTTGTTAGAAAATATTACCAGATGCATTTAATGTTAGTTCTTCTTTACATATACAATATTCCGTGAACTTAGTTACTGTGTATGAACTTCATTTTTGTTTGTTTTTTTTTTTAGTTCCACCCCTCCGCAATAAAAAGAAACGTGTCTACTGGATTGCAACCTTTTCTGTTTTTAGTCGTGCATTATGTGTTTGAAATATAGATCATGTTACACAATATCACAAATTAACAATATTAAGTGTCGAAATAAATCGAGTTATTCGCGTGCCTCTAGGTGAAATGTGGACATACTATGTGTTTATTAGGCCTAGTCCACAATAGCTGGTCCACAGTCGATCGGTCCGCGGATCGTCCGCGGACGCATGTCCCAACGTGCCTGTCTGCAATAACGATGTCCGAAGCTAAGCTTTCGGATGCTGGCAGCAGAGTACACCAAATTCGGCAACACTAATCGGTGCACGCTAATCGGCGCATCAATAAATTGTATGCGATTACTCGTAAATATTTATATTTCTAGCTCATTGATTTTTTAATTTGAGTTATGCGAATGAGTATGTTTTGATTTTTTTTTTTTTAATTTATGTTCATCTGGATTTTTTTGCTGTTGTCAGTGCATTTTTATATTTTTATTTATTAAGGTTTCGTTTTCACGACTGCGAGATTGAAGGTTATTGCTTTTAACCAACAGCAAGTTTTATATCTTCAATCTTCAAGCTTCGATTCCAATACATCATTATTTACTTTAACCGTATGAGCGCGATGAAATATAAAACAAAATAAAAAATTAGGAAAATCTCCCGCATGTGTCCGCGGACGAAATTTGAAGTTGGCGAATGATCTCGGGACATTGGGACGGCGAGCTGGGGCGTCAGAGGGTCACGTGCACCAATCAGCAGTTAGGTGTCCGCGACCAATTATTGTGGACTAGGGCTGCACACGTGCGGACAATGTCCGCGCGGCGCCGCAAGAAACGTCCCACGAGGGCTTGGCTTATATGTACCAGTGCAACACTGTAGCTGCGGCGCCGCCGCGGTGTATGTCTGCACGTGTGCACACGGCCTAATGAGGGCAAGTTTACAAGGACGTCTCGTGAGCCTACCGAAGCAAGCCTGCTGTAAAAGTGGTAGAAAATACGGCCTGCGAAATGGTAACGAAGTGCGTTTATCAGTACATATGTAAATGTGTGCGCGAATCCTGAATTAATGACAGGAATGCGCTTATGGCAGCATTCTCGAACCGCTCCTCACTCAACTTCCTGTCGCGTTCAGGCCACATTTACTTAAAGATTGTGACATCCTAACGATTAACACTGTCGTAATTAGATCTTATCTAAAACTGGCGGATGAATGTCCAAAGGAAAGTACCAGGATCACGATAAAATGTATATATTTTGCCCCATTATTAGAATATTATAATAAAAAAGTGCTCATTAGCACTACTTATGTGCAAGTTCAGTGGGGATCGGTTTATTGGCCCCAGTCATATTACATAAAAGCTAAATTTTCTTATACGGTGCTAATTTTATTACTAGCGAACAAAACGGTGATGTACTAGCACATTTTATATTTGTCACAAATACTGCTACATATAAGGTCGAAGTAAAGCAACTGCCTATGGAGCACTGCACCGGACTATACAACGTGAAGAACTCATAAAAAAAAAAAAAAAAAAAAAGCAGTACCGACGCCATAAAAATTGTCAGAAAAGTGCTATTAATGCATTAATAGCACTGAACTTGCACACAAGTAGTGCATGTCTGAAATATTTCCACTAAATTCTGCACACAAGTCGTGCTGTGGTAGACCTTGCAAACTTACATGATTTAAGTGACTCATACACTTGTTTTTATAGGCTGTTCACGGTAAAATGAGCACGTTTGAAAGCCCTACTTAAGATCTACTTGTATACAAGTTGTGTATTTCTCCGCCTTATGGGAATTAACATTACTATGGGCCTCATTACTTTAATCATGCGTAGGTCAAATGAAACTGTGAAATTATTAAGAAATTAAATACTTTACAAATCACCTCATTTTTACACTTCCATGCATTAAGAAACCAGAAAGGGAAATAATTAATTTTAAGTTATCACAAATGGTTTCGTAACACTTTTTATTCGACGTTAAGATATGGAACTACTTTCCATCCATCGTTACTAACTTTACAGGGCGAATGTCGCTCAGTGCGCCCGTTAAAATATATGCATGCAGAGGTAGTGACTTTTTTTAAGCTCCCTTTCTAAAGTGCTCACTTTATCATGAACAGCCTTTAAAATGATGTGTTTGTGAATATTTGAAGTTGATAAATCCAGTCTACCAAAACTTTACAGTGGTTGCTACCGAAGTTGATGTTATGAATCCTACCTCCGTAATGTATTTTGTTGCACGCCATGTTATTGTACAAGTTTTTCTGTGTTCGAGTTCCACGTAAGGCACCTGTAGGGATGGGCCAAACAGTTACTTTCGTGTAACGTGTTTCATCGTTCCAGTTCCAAACAAGTAACACGTTCCAGGAATATGTTATTTTTGTAACAGGTTACCGTACATACATTTCTCGCCTGTCCCGACGTTCCAGAATATAACAATATGTTGTTCAGTGTCCCAAGGCTTGGCGTTCCGAGAAATAACGTTCGCGCATGCTCACTGTTGCAATCAAACCAAGACGTTCAAAAAAGGGAACTTTTACGCATGCGCACACTCACAGTTGCCAGGCGAAACGCAAATGAAACTTGTGCGGCTGCGACCAATTAGGGTAGAGCAGTCTGAGTTGTTGGCGGGAAACTGTTATTTGTAGTAACGTTAAGTATAAATAATGCTCAAATGTGTGCACGTGTTTACGATTATATTTGTTCACAAAAATAAGCTTCTCTCGTAGAAAATCTTGGCTATGAAGAATGATTTGATTAAATATAGTTGTTATATACGAGGTTAGGTTAGGAACAAAAGTAAACAAAGCTAGACGTTCCAAAAAATAACCTTTACACATGCGCAGTAGTCAAGCGTCGAGGCAACCCGAGACGTTAAAAAAATAACGATATAAACAATGGAACTTATTACTCGTGTAACATGTTACCAAATTGTAACAGTTTTTATAACCTTTACGTTAAATAACACCCATCTCTAGGCACCTGTGTATTTGCAATTGTCTCACTAGAATTGCATTCGTTTCTGGCTATCAAAGAGATGTCAAGACCCACCTACCATTTAACCTTTTAAGAACTTCTTTAAATTATTTGCATCTAATAGGGGAAAGTAGGATCATTAGTTATATCAATAACTTTTTGTTGTATTTTATATTGTGTTTGTATGAGGAGGTGTTGCGGGAGTGCTTACATATGATACATAATTATTGTCAAATCAACCTAGTATTTATCTTGGTGAAGATTCAATATGTCAATGTGTTGTTGATTAGCTTTTTTCTTTGTATTATGTAATATTTTCAAGACCAAAAGAATATTTTTCTTAGGTAAAATGTGCGTGTGCCATGTTTGAAATCGAACATTACATTGTGTCCAATTTTCAATGGAAACCCACTATTTTCCGTAGCTAAAAGGTCAATACTGTCATGTTTTGGAAGTAAACTTTGCCTTGTATTCAGTTTTCAAGGGTATGTTAGTATTTAGTTCAGGTATGGTGGAATGTGTAATGTTTAGGGTAGAATATAATTGCAAATTGATTTGTATTTAATGTTCAAGCGTAACCTATTATTAACCTTTGCTTAGTATTTAATTTGTAAGCATCTGAGCTTGGTTCATATACACTTTATTTTGTATGTCATAGTTCTGGATGCTGATGATAGAATTTCTAATTGGGGCAAATAGTGACTATCTCATATTTTAAGTTCGCAAATCAAACGTACCAATTCAAACTATGTGAATGTCATTGTAACATAGATTATGCTTTTGATGTAGCAATTGTCTTTAATAATTTAGTTACGTAAATTAACTTATCACAGAACGATGATTCGCTCTGGTTGTACCCTGTTACGTTCCGTATTCCACAACGTTATCCTTTTTTGTGAAAGTTGACAAGTTTTTAAAACTCTCGATAATGTATCTCTAGGTTTGATCACCACGGTGTCAGGTTTTGACAATTTCCTTATTGAACGCACTTAAATTTTTGTTGACCTAAGGAAAAATACTGTACCTGTGTCTGTCTCATTATTCAAGTTACCAAGGTGTTATCATGAACGTAATATCAGAAATACACTAAGGTAATACTGCCAATTTTCGATAAGATTAACAACGAAACTATGATCACGGTAAAGGAATGTTTTAAAGTACGTTACGTTGTCCCGACTTGATGTCAAAAAGTTTATATTTACAACTTGTGGATAATATTAGAAATATATTCTATTCGGTGTAAAAATTCATCACAACACTAATTAACTAGAATTTCGCAGAAATAACATTAAAAAAATCTCTCTTCGGAAAACCACCGATTAAAAATTTTTGTGAAACGTTCTGTTACTATGATTCTGAATCAGTCATTGGTTTCGGTAGTTACGGTGACAGAACTGACCGTAAGTGACGTCAAAAAATAAACAGGAGGTTGTTGATGTAAAATGTGAGTTCTGCTACAAAACCAAACCACTGCAGCTCGGACTCCTTCCAACGAGAGCGAAAGCGCGTGGTCAAGGTTACTGAAGGTAATGAAAAATTTGTTGCGCGGAACAGTTAATTAACATCGACGAGTCGGGGAATGGAACAACCGGTGACTACAAACGTGAGAAGGTGCTTTCACGACAGGTGGAAACGAGTTAGTAGACTGAGGCAGTGATACTCAAAACACGCTCTTATGTCGGTTTTATAGGGAACCGGTCATACGCAGTGTTGATATCCGTTTGTAGAACACCTCAGGACATGAGTGCGTTTAAGGCCTATAAATAGTTTATGTCGTAAAGGTACAAATTAACAGACCCCTACACAAATTTTAATTTATTTGTTTATCTGAATGTGGGTTGTTCCAAAACAGTTTATTATTTAGATTGGTTGATTGCTTGTGCAAAGCAGAGTAATGGACAAAACCACTACCTTGTAGTTCAAATATAGTGTGTTAAGAATATTGTGCTAAGAGCAAATATTTACTATACTGTTAATGTTGTAAATATTCTTTAAAACAAGCAAATCTGTTGTTATGTACATTTAGAACTTCTTGTGTGAACAAAAAAAAAAAAAAATTATTCCTTGTGTGTGTGCTGGTTAAAGGACTAGTTATAAGCAAGAATTATTTTTTAAAGTGAATACCACATATGTTTCATCACATTCTGGAAGAGATGATATCAGTTAATGGATAATGTATTGTATGAAACTATAATAGGCTAGTAAGAAGCCTTACTAAATGGTGAGTCGGTATTTTTTTTTAATCTGGGCTAATGCAAGAGTCCCAGAGGAGACCGAGAGTAATACAGAGTTTCAAAAGCCATGCATGTTAATTGATTATTGGGTGGAATTGTATAGTTTTCATATTTTTACGTGTTAAATTAGTATGTAGGTTTAGTTACTGATTTTGAATTGTATGTGTAGGTGTTTGGTGTAATGTTTAAGAAAATAAAATATTCAGCATTCTTAATAGTTTGAAATTTTAGGTTTTTTTCTTAGAGTTGATAATTGAAAGTCAGTGTCTGAAATTTTCTGAATACTGATACGATAATAATATTTAAAATAGTCCTAAACATTGACTCTGATATTTGAGTGATTTAATTAATACATAATTATTTATCTTTTTCTTTAACTACGCCATCTTCCTTCGTCCACGCTCATCCATTGTATGTCCATCCAATAATCATATTATTCTCTCCTTTTCTTACAACATTTCATTATCTGCAACTCATTGCAATGTCGAATTTGGGTTGTACGTCACTCAGTTACGCGTATAGGCCAATTTGAATTCACTCATTGAAAGTAGTGGACCTTGAACAACTTGGTTACACGCCTAGGGTGAATTTTTTGGGGCTAAAACTTCGTAACAGACTGTTGTATATGCTAGGATATTACTGTATAAAATTAGTGCGAATGTAGGCTATTCACGATAAAGTGAGCACTTTTTAAAGCCCTCTCATTTGGAAAAATCCTCAGAAAATATTTTTTATTGTAGCCTTAGACGTTAATTTTTGAGTCTGCTGAAATATATACACTTTGTATATTACTTGCATGACAATGATTATTTTAAGAAGAGGTTTAATGATAAAAAGATCGATAGGAAAAAGCAACTAGGACCTCGAAAGTGCTAACTTTACCGTGAACAGTCTATATCCACTAACAACGATGTGATGTATAGGTAATGTGTTTCCTGCTGTCCCCTTTAAGAAGGGACGATGACACAGTGTTCCGTTAAATTTGGTTTGATATTATATTAGTATACCATGTCACAGTGAAATATTCCTAATCAACGAAGTCATATTTGAGGTTCTGATTATGTTCTCTTGTAGTAACTATTAGCAGCGTTATTGGCTACTTAAAAATATTACCAGACTTATTCCTTCAATGCTCTATAAATTATGGTGACACGATCGTTTACGTTTGTTATACTAGGCCGTACTTGGTTGGCAGGAATGGAAAAAAAACGAAAATAGCTGTTTAGTTATTCGCATATCAAAATAGCAAAGGTAATATCGACATTCATCTACCTAATATTTTTCTTAAAGAGTATGTTAATTAGAGAGAAAAAAAACCGTTTCAATTTACTGTAAAGCTCCTCTGCAAAAGATATTTAGAGTTGGTCTAGCATTGTCCGTTGAAATGACGTTCTGTAGATACCGATCAGCTCCACTTTAGTAGTTGTATTGCGTTTAAGCAGTACGTGTTAAATTAGCATGTGTATCATGTATCGCAAGGAATGAAAATAGGGTGGCCTTGTCGGCCCATTAAAGCCTCGCTTCACATAAAATACATAACACAACTCTAATAAAACTTGCTCAAAAATTACAATGAAAACCGCTGGGGGTAAGTCACCAGACACATTACGGCCCCAGCGGATAAAATGGGACGAACAATAAAAAACTACTAAGGCCCCTAACTAGAGGGTCGACGATACGAGGCACAATGTAAGTAGTTGAATTTAATTGGCGACATACTGTACAAACAACTACATATTAATACCTACTGGAAACACACAGCTAACAAAATTTATAATGAAATAAATCTTGACTGGCGGGCCGAAATAAAATTTCGAATGATGACTATATTACTGTCTGCCCAAACCTACACAAATTCTACAACGGTTAAAATAGACCCATATTAAAGCCGTTGATCCATGACTCACCGTTGTACGAAAAACATGTTGCAGCAGCTCAGTTACTGGCACAGACACCTAGGTGCCTCATGCGACATAAAGTCGGATTATCGACCGATTAACATTGTAACTTGTAGTTGCGGACACATCGCAGGCAGTGATCAGGGCGTAGAATAGGAGGGGAACGAACGAGCGGCCACTTAAGTAAACAACCCTTACTAAAACAAATGAGACGTACGAGAGGTGAGGAGGGGGGGGGGGGGATCAGGAGTGGATGAACAGGGGAGGAAAAAAGGATGGCAGCAGAGTCAACACGGAGAAAGCCACTTCACAGAGTAGAAAGTACTATTCACAGCTGACGCCAGGAGGCGCTGGCATCGTACACTTATTTACAAAATGGCGGCCACAGAATAATTTTGGTTTTGTGGGCGATATCTAAGAAACTATGTCATCTATTTTAACTTAACTTCGTCTATTGGCAGTATACAATCATCGAAATCGTTACTACATTATTTGTTTGCCATCCATTTATGAAGATCGCAGACATGACAAATACGGAGGTTTTATGCTTTGTCTCGAGTACAAATAAACCGATTCCCACCAAATGTTACACTGGAACATTCCAAATAAATTTGTACAAAATCGTGCACACCATGACTGCTACAGAAGGCCATGTAAACTTTCATCAATAAAATGGGCCAGACAACGATGTTCAAAATGGAAGCTTCATAATTCATTTAGGTAACTTTTACATACATATTAAACAATTCAACCAAATTCTACCATAATTTGTATGTAGAGAGTATACATTAGGAGCACCGTATATAGAGCCTCTTTTTCTAGTAATTTTATACGATAGCAACAAATAACAAAATAAAATCTCTTATATCATATATTATAGACCAAGCAACCGATTTCCATAAAATTCTCCACAAAAGGGAAAGCGCTACGGTAGGCCATGTAAATTTACATGATCTATGGTGCTTAGTCACTTATTTCCAAAATAAAGGCTTTTGAAATAGTTTAGGCTAGTAAACCCTATCATTCGAAACACTAGACTTATTAGATCCGAAGTTGATGCTCCGAATCCGACCTCCATAATGCAGTGGATTGTACGCTATCTTATAGTACGATGTTTTCTGTGTTCAATTCCAGGTAAGGCATGTGTGTATTTGTAATTGTCTGACTACTGTTGCATAAGTTTCTGGTTTCATTTCTAAATCTATTTCGTTCATAGAGAAGTCAAGTCTTACCTACCAACTCTGTTGTTAAGAAATCATTAAAAAATTAATTGCACTCATGTTAAGGAAAGTAAGTCATTAGTTATATCAGTAACTTATTGTTCTAACTGGTAATTACAATTGATGCTGAGAAGACAAATCTTTCACTACTTTTATATGAATTCAAAGCATCGTAATATTTACAGATCTTGTAAAGGCAATTTTATAATGATACAACAGCTTATAGTATTGCATTTAGTACTAAATGCGAGAAGTGTACAGAATATAATCGCTATAAACGAAATTAAGAGTTACCATAACAACATAATTAATTGTTCCTGCAACTGAAATAAACGTTTTTCCGAAACGATAACTTTGCTGCTCTATTATCGAAAGAAATGAACTTTATCAACTATTGTCCATAACTAAAGCTACTGTAAATAAAAGTCGTAATTTTTTTCTTCAGATTTTAGCTATAATAATATACAAGTGTTTAGGTAATATATAAAATAGAGAATATATGTCGCCATCCTGAGACCCTAGCACTTAGCAACGCTACGAAAAGGAGAGACTCCGCAGTAACATATTCTACTTACAAAATACCGCGATACTGAACTGCTGCCTCGGATGAAGTTCGAACTTACAAACTTGAGATTATGACTTTTGCGCTGCCTTTTGTACTACCGAGGCTACGATAACTAAGCGTTTAAGAAATTAATTAATCCCATGCATACACACATGTGTTTAAGGGAGGGGGGGGAGAGGGGAGAGAGAGAGAGAGAGGAGGAGAGAGAGAGAGGAGAGAGAGAGAGAGAGAGGAGAAACACACCATACTCGTACACACACACAGAGTATAGGCTGTTCATGATAAAGTGAGCACTTTTTAAGGCCCTGCCAACAGACATTAACAACTAATAAATATATCTTATTGCAGCCTCAGACATTAGATTTTGATGGTGGTGAAATATATATACTGTGTTTATTGGTCACATTGCAATATTTATATTAAAAAGCAGCAGGAAAATGGAAATTGCATGGAAGGAAAAATTTATAATGGCCTAAAAAGGGCTCACTTTACCGTGAACAGCCTATAATCTAAATCCTAAGGTAGTTAAACCTCCGATTAGTTACAAAATATTAAATACTATAGCAAGATAATCATCTTTCTGGGTTAATTGTTACTAGCAGAAAGTATGTTGTGCTTGTAAGGAAGTGTACTGACCATTGTAATGCTTATGGAGTGCATGTTTCGGAGTCGATTACCAACCAAAACACACGCCCGAATAATGTAACTTATTATTCTACACGAGCAATGTATTAGCAAATAAAACAGACAAATTCCTTGGCAGGAAAAGCTCCATAAAATTATCACCGCGTCCCAAATGTTATTAATATAGTGAAAACAATTTTCGTAGTTACAGAAAGATTAAAATATAAACGTCATTTTTAGAAGTATCAATTTACAATAGTTTTTATACAAATTTGAGCTTTGTCCTATGGCTGATTTTGAACTTTGTGTGCTGGTGCTTATAGATTTGTATTATAAAAGTGTATAATTATTAGTAGCAAATATTTTTCATTAACACGAGTACAATTTTCGGTTCCAAGGAGCAAGAAGTAACTGACTACGTGGCGCAGTAGGCAGCGCGTAAGTCTCAATAGTGTGAGTCCGATCCTCACCCGGGGCATGTTTCTTTTTCTTTATAGCATTTCGTGCTTGATTGAGAAACATTTAACTCCAGCAATTTTCTTTCAAAATAATTTATGCAACCATTCTTCGAAATAAAATAATGTAATTTAATTGCTCCATGTTTGTATGGTTCCTGTAGCTGATGCTTTGTTTTTGTATGGTCCAAAAATACAAAATTAACCTTATAAATTCAACGTGAATTCATTATGATAAACGTATGCTACAACATAATTTCATTCTTTGACAATTTACTTACTCATGATTTGAACTCAGTGACTAGAATTTGAGGTAAATATAAAGGAACCAATATATTCTAACCAACTATAAATATGTGTGTCTGCATGAGAATCTGGTTCTTATTGTTAGGAGAATATATGAGAACGCAACAGCTTTCCTTTCGTTAATGTGCACGAACAGTTTAATGAAAGTGCCGTGCTGGAATAACTGTATACATTAACAGAAAATATATTTCGTTTTGCACATTGGTTTTCGCTGTCGGAGCACGGAGCTGTTCATGTTCTGTCATTCCGGTGGGCCGAAGGTTATTTTCCCTTAAAATTTATTCCCCTCCCCCCAACTCAAAATCGACTAAATTTCCCTCAAAATTTACCTTGTCCCCCAAAAATTCTCTTTTTCCCCTCAAGATTTCTTCCCCCTCCCCCCCGTAAAATTCCCGTTTTCACTCAAAAAGCACCGATACTCGCGCTTGGAAAATAACGAGCTGCAGAGAAGCCATTTTCAGCCAATTCGGATTCATTTGGGACACTCGCTTCTTGAGGGAAGAGTACTGGTGGCCATATTGGTTTTATAGGCGTACGGTATGCCAAATAAATACATAGGATCCATGATAGAAGTTTGCCCTGACCGTCAGCCATCTGGTCTGCCATATTGGACGCAGGTGAACAACCTTTGACAGTGCCCTCGGCGAACTTTGGCTTGGGGGAAAAAAAACCCCACAAGATAAAAATGGGAAAATCCTAATATTTTAAAATATACATTTGAACATTTTTAGAAAAAATATATATTAAAAAAATACATTGTTAAAATATATTATACGAAATTTATTACAAAATATTCATTTACAAAAAACTTACATTTCCGAAGGTCCCTCGCCCCCACCACTCCTCACTGATACACACTCTATTGTGTGCAACCATCTTGGTTTTTTGTTTGTCATTTTTATACATTGCAGAGACCGCAAACTCGGATTTAATATGTTTACATCACCTAGGTGGCGCTAGTGTATTAATTCCATAATTACCCACGAGGCAGTACTAATTTCTCTATTTAGCCACCAGGCGGCAGCCATATTTGTTTAAGTTTTTAAAGTATGGTTTGCACTGTCAACGCCCACCTTCATGCATAATTTATTAAATTGATATTTTTTAAACTGAAAACTTTAATTAAAACTGATAAAAAATTATTTTTCGTTTCAATGCTAATTAAAGTAACATTGAATAGAATGTTAATTCTGTTACCCCTAACCCCAACCCTTTGGTCCTACCAATTATTCTCCAAAATCCCTTAACACTTCCGCTCTTGTTTTCAGTATGGTCCACCAGAGTGCTAGTGTGGGTAAAATTTCTCGTCTGATTCCAGAGGTGGCAGATATCTTTCTCGCCCTTCGTCTTTTAGCATTCTGACTGGTAAGTTCAGATATTTAATTATATCAGGTCGCGGGGCATCCGCGAGAAACGCAGTCTGTAGCCACCACTGACAGGGGGAGAAAAACCTTTTTTAGGAGACGAGGCTTCGCATTGAAATACGCATCGTTTCAGCTGCAGCAGCGACGGCGACAGCAGGCATGGGTTGGTACCACGTGCAATATTCACGAGTTGACAGCCATGCATTATACTTTGCTCTTCCTCTAATACTAGATTTCGAAGGCACATGGCTACCTGGAGCCCGGGAAAGAGCAAGCATTTAGCTAACAGCAGGGGACTTCACGCTAGCTAACAAAACTTGGAATATTCCACACTTGAAACATAAACTCTAGCATAAATACTGTATTTATTACATCTTTAATGATTATATACATACATTTAAAATGCGAAGGAATGTATAGTATAAACATTTGTGATGTTTAACCCCTTACACTCCTACCTACTGCTCTACCCATCTCACTACCCAAAACATACTATTCATATCATCAGACTAACCAACAAAATATTCAAGCCATACATTTCGACCTTTTATACTAACCATCTCACCCGTTATCATATATCCTGCCCTCCTGTTTAATAATGTTACAAACATGCCACACTCAAAGACAAAGCTATTCCATCAAAAATACTTCCGCATGCAGTCAACCCAAACAACTACAGTGTTCCCATTCACACATTTCAGGAATCACTACTACCTTACTGATATGCCATACAATCAAGAGACACCGACAAACCAGTTAAGTAATGAATATACCCATATAATCGTATATAATAGTTTAAAAAAAGAGACTGGCCTCACATCTCTAGCAAAATCACTCGTGAGGTTATATCTCTCGAACAGTAGACGCGTATACGGTTGACCGAATATTCCAAGTCATACACAAGCAGAAAAATTTTTATGACCTAGTAATAGGCGTAGGAAATATTCCACGTTCAACATAGGGTATAAAATTTTTTTAGTAAGTTTGGTGTGAGAAACAAAGTCCGTACACAGAAGAAAAATTCTCTAAATCCCTACACAAGGAAGAATTATTATCTAAGTGAATAATCAATTAACAAATCATATTGAACTATTATTACATTGTTCGACGAGTCAATCATCGAGTTGCCATATGATTACACCTGGCCAATTACATGAGATGGTGGTGATGGATCAATGGATCTGTGAATTGGTGGATTGGTGGACTGGATTGGAGGATTGATGGATCAATGGCCAAGGGGGTCAAGCTGACCTATGGCCCAACATAGTGGTTCGGTGACATCATAATGTGATGCCTGGAAATAGTCGATTATGTTATGTCGACAGATGGTAAGAATGTTTGTGTTGTGGGTTGGTCTGAATGATAAATTATCTTGGTACACTTGGGTTGACATGGATGTTATGGTTAGTATGTTAGGTGATATGTTTTTCAGTATATCTGTCTTGTGATTGTTGGTGTATTTCGAATGGTGTAGAAAGTACGCGAGTGTCGGTGAGTCCTGTATGCCAAGGCATGCTTCAGTTATAGTAAGAGGTATGGCTGGCCAGTGTATTTGACTGGTGTCAGCCGACATGGTGAATGGTATGAGAAGAAGTTAAATGTGTTACTGGCATGAACTGTATGGTCTGTGTGGATGAATGGTTGATGCATCCTAGAGTTATGGTTGGTAGGTATAAGTTGTGTTGGTGGGTGGAACAAGTAGGATTATGGGCTGGCTTCAGCTGTAGAGTTACTTAGTGCACTTGAGTTATGGTGGATATTGTGCTTGGTGTATTTGATGTGTGGTTGAATTGAAATTTTCTTTGGATATAGGAAATAGCTGATATTTGGTTGGTGTCTACCAGTAGAGCAGTAAGTAATTGTATTTGATAAGGTCGATGTGGACTGAATGGTTCAAGTATGCTTTGGTTTTAGTAAGAGGTATGAACAATGTGTATATTTCGTCTGGTGTTGGTAGAGCATACGTTATGTACGAGTTACAGTGGCTAGCATGGCTTGTTTTTTAGGTGTCACTGGTAAAGTTATATGGGCTGAAATGATTAGTATAGTTGGCTGTTACAACTGATTAGTAAGTCAACAGTATGGTGGTTGCTATGGCCTGTAATGTTAATATCATGATTGAGGTGTGCTTGGGATAGAGGGAATGATATGGTTTTGGGGCTGTTTGTTTTAGTTGATATATTCATATGGTATATTATGTTAATATACCAGGATATATGTTCAGTATAGTACCCAGCACTCCTGGCCAGCAAGGTTACTCATATTTTGTTTTGTATGCCTGAGGTGTGGTCATTAGCATTTTTATTGGTATGGTATGGTAGGTATAATCAGGTGGTTTGTTTTGAAGGATGGCATGATATTTGGCTGGTGGTGGTCAGTGGGTGTGTTGATAGGTATAATGGTAGGCAGTTGATTAGATGGGTAGAGCTGTAGGTATGTGTGTAGGTTAGTAGAGCTTTAGGAATATGAGTAGGATGTTAGAGTGAAAGGTGGATGAGTAGATAGGTAGAGTGTTGGGTAGTTGGGAGGGTGTGTAGAGCTGTTGCAAAGTGTGTTAGTATGTGGGTAGACCATTGGGTAGGTGGTTAAATTAGAGCAGTGGTATGTAGATGTGTTTCTTGTTAGAGTTTTGGGTAGGTGGGTAGAGTAGTAATTGGTTAGTAGAATGGTAGGTAGGTGGGCAGAGTGCATTTGGGTAGGTATGTAGAACATTATGTACATGTGTGGAATGGTGGATAGGTGTGTAGAGCAGTAGGTGGTTAGATATGAGGGTAGGTAGGTTGGTAGAACAGTGTGTAGGTTGGAAGGTAAGAAGAGCAGTGGGTTTGTGGATAGATATAGCAGAATGTAGGTGTTTGTGTGTAGAGCATGGAGTGGGAGACAAGATGGTGGCCGGAAACAAGGTGGTGGACAAGACGATTGTCGAGCATAGGTAAGAGGTGGAATCCAAGATGATGTATGTCAAGGTGGAATCCAAGATTGTGGATATCGAGGTGGAATGATAGAGCATGATAAATGGAATTCAGGATGGTGGATACTGAGGTAGAATCATGGTGCCTAAAGATATGGAATCCAAGTAAGTGGATACCAAGGTGGAATGATAGAGCACGAATTTATGAAATCCAATATGGCACCCGAAATGACGTAATCCAAGATTGTGGTCGGAAATGACATAATCCAAGATGGTGGTGGTCGATACCGAAGCCAGTCCCTGGACCCCTTGTCCCAGAACCTACTAAATCATACTACTTATGTATAAAATTGATTTAAAATTATTTTAATATTTCTATTTTTTCTGCAATATCTCAGGGACCAAACAATCGGTTTTCATTAAATTCTTCACACAAATAGCGTTATGGTAGACTATGTTATCTTACATGTTCTTGGGGCTCAGTCACTTATTTCCAAAATAAAGGTTTTTAAAATATTTTAGGTTAGTAAACCCTATCATTAGAAACACTAAACTAATTAAATCCGAAGTTGATGCTCCGAATGCGAACTCTGTAATGTTGTGGATTGCACGCTTGCTTATGTTACTAGGTTTTTGGGGTTCAATTCCCAATTAAGTCATGTGTGTATTTGTAATTGTTCTTACTACTGTTGCATACGTTTCTGGTTTCATATCTAAAGTCATTGCTTACAAAGAGAATTCAACTCATTCCTACAAAATCACCTTCAATAATTTATTTGCAAATTAATTGCACCCAAGTAGAGGAAGATAGGTTAATTAGTTGTGTCAGTAACTTATTTTTCGAACTTTGATTACAATTGATGCTGAGAGAACAAATGTTTCACTAATTTAATAAGAATTCGAAGCATCGTAATTTTCACAGATCTTGTTAAGGCAACTTAACACTGGATGATGATGCAACAACAGCTTACAGTATTGTATTTAGCACTAAAAACGAGACAATTACAGACTATATTCACTATTATAACGAATTTAAGGGCTATTTAAACTACATATTCATTGTTGCTGCAATTGAAATAAACATGTTTCATTCAAGTTCCTTTACGCACTTTTTCGAAAACGATACATGTATTGCTCTATTATCTATATGCGTGAACTTAATTGATTTAAAATATAATTGTCCAAAAATAAAACTACTGTAAAAAAAAAGTCAGGCCTTTTTATTAAGATTCGAGCTATAATAAATTTCCAAGTGTTTGGGAAAAATTTTAAATAGCGAATATTTTTCTCCATACTGTGAGACCCTAGCACTTTGCAACGCCACAGAAAGGAGAGCCTCCGAATTAATATATTTTAATTAGAAACAAGCTCGAAATTGGACTGCTGCCTCGAGTGAAGTTCGAACTCACAAACTTGACCTTAGCGCTGCCTTTTGTACTACCGAAGATACGAAATCAAAGCGTTTCCGCAATAATTAAAATACATGTATACACAATTTGTGAATGACCTATAGAGAGAGGAGAAAAACAAAATACTCGTACACACACAGAGGAGTGATGTAAATCTCAAGGAAGTTAAACCACTGTTTAGTTATAGTATATTAAAAACTATTGCGGAACAATTTTATCTTTCTGTGTTAATTGCTACTAGCAGAAACTATGTTGTCCTGTGTAATGAAGTACATTGACTTGTAATGCTTATGTAGGACATGTTTCGGCGTCGATTACCGACCTAATCACACAACCCGGAGAATGAAAGATATACTATTTGAGCTATTTATTAGCAAATAAAACAGACAAAATACTTGCCAGGAAAATAGCTATAAAATTAAGTCCTGTATTCCAAATTTTATTAATATAGTGAAAGAAATTTTCCTACTCACCAAAGTGTAGGTAAAATAAACGTAACTTTTAGAAGTATCGATTTATAATATTTCCTGTACAACTTTGTGATCTGTCCTCTGGCCGATTTTGAACTTTGTGCGCTGGCACTTATGTATTTGTATTATAAATTTGTATGATTATAAGTAATAAAAGCTTTTCAAAATACAATTATATAATTTACGTTGGCAAAGTTCTTTCAGCTACTGGCCTCGGTGGCACAGTAGGCAGCGCGTAAGTCTCATAATATTAAAATCGTGAGTTCAATCTTCACTCGGGGCATGTTTTTTTTATAACGTTTGGTGTTGGAATGAGCATTATTTTACTCAAGCAATTTTCTTTCAATAATATAGGCCATTGAAACCATTCTTCGAGATAAAATAATGTGATTTATTGATCTTTGTTTGTATTCTTTCTGTAACTGATACTTTTTATGTATGTTCCAAAATACGATATTAACATTATGAATTCAACGTGAAATTGTTACTCGAAACGTATGCTACAGAAAACATAATTTCATTCTTTGACAATTTAGTTACTTATGGTTTGAACCTAGTGACCATTATTTGAGGTAAATATAAAGGAACCGATATATTCTAACTATTTATAAATGAGTGTGTCTGCATGTGAATACTGGATCTTATAGTTAGGAGAATATAATATAAGTGTTTAAAACTTATCCTTTAGTCAATTTGCACTAAATTTCCCGTGTGCACCAAAGTTTCTCTTTTTTGCTCATGATTTACTTTTTTCCCTAAAAATTCCCGTTTTCGCTCAAAAAGCACCGAGACTCCCACTTGCAAAAACGAAATTCAAAAAGGCAATGTTCAGACAATTCGGGGTGATTTGGGAGATTCGTTTCTCGAGGGCAGAGTACTGGCGGCCATATTTGTTTTGTAGGCATAGGGTATGTCAAATAGCTACATAGGATCCAGGATCGGAGTTAGCCCTGACCGTCAGCCATCTTTGTTCTGTCAGCCATCTGGTTTGCCATATTGTGTGAAGGTGACCTAAATATTCGACCTTGACCATTGACATTGTCCACAGTGAACTTTGACTTTGGAAACACAAAAAAAAATAAAATAAATAAAAATAATCCCCACAAATATAAGACAATTTAAAATCAAAAGATGTATTAAAATATCTGCGAAAAATTGTAGAAACTTAAATTATTTAAAAAAATGTTATTAAAAATGCATTGTTGAAATGTATTATTAGAAATTTCGTTACTAAATATTTATTTAAAAAACTTACATTCCCGAAGGTCCCCCACCACTACCACCGATACACATTCTGTCATGTGCAGCCATCTTGGTTTTTTCGTTTGTACATTTTTATATATTGCTAAGACCGTAATCTTGGATTTAATATGTTTACATCACCTATGTGATGCTAGTGTATTAATTCAACAATTACCCATCAGACAGTGCTAATTTCAAGATTTAGATCCCAGGTGGGAGCCATATTTGTTTCTGTCTTTTAATTATGTGTTGCGCTGTCAACGCCCACCTACGTGCATAATTTATTGATATATATTTTGTTTGCATTGAAAACTTAAATTAAGACTGATCAAAAACTTTTTTCGTTTCAATGCTACATAAGTAGGGGACCTCGGGCAAATATGAGCAGTCGGGTAATATGAGCAACTATAACCTCTTTGGCAACGACGTTATTACAGAATTTTTGTAACAGCCCACAACTAGTGTCAACACTGCTCCAGTACATGATTTTGTTTTGTGAATGAGTTGTAGGACGCCAGCTCGTCTTGAAATCAGTTTTGTTGGCAGTGAAAGGTAAGCCTGTTTTATTTTATTGTTTACTTTTGTGCTGTTAGTTAAATTTAGTGTAAATAAAGAGGGCCAAAAATATATCACGCACCAGTTAAATGAAAATGTAGGTAACGTGCATGAAACCATGGTCTCCGCTCTTCCTTTCCATGTTATATGAGTCGAGGTTTTGGATACTCTGCAGTGTGATGCACTCTATAAAATCTATTTCGGTCGAACGTGTTATATGAGCAGGCACGATCAGGGTAATATGACCAACTGTTTTTCACTGCGGGTACTATGAGCAAGTAATAAACGGCTAACATATCATCTTAAATCACATGCGTAGGTCAACATTTTCAAATATTCCAGACACGACACTGTTCAAAGTGTACCGTAAATTAGCGTAGTCCGTGAAACATAATACTGAATGGATAGGCCTAATCATATTTTGTAAATACAGGACCATTGTTGGTTGGGCACAAACGTTGCTGGAAGAACAAAAAGGAAATTAAAATCTACGTGCGTCTTAAAGTACACGTATTTCATTGTTATGACAGAGTAAGAGCAGCTGGGTGGTCTGCGTCCATGTCCTACAAGCTGTAGATCTAGATTCGAATCCATGATCTTCTCGACTTTGCTGTGGAAAATGGACTTTGTCTTTTACTACCCCACACCACTGATTGGCTTCAACCTGCTGACAAAGGGTTATTTGCACCCTTGAAACGAGCTTATTACGATGCATGCAGTCGTTTCGTGAGGAATTACAGCTGAGATTTTACCAAGGTGGAATTCGGAGAACTGATAAAGGAAGCTTGGGAGAGAGTTGCAACAGTCGGCCTAGCATCCAATTCGTTCCGTGCTACAGGTGTGTGGCCTGTCAATCGAAATACCATTCCTAATAATGCTTTCATTTCAGAAGTGACTCCAGGCACAGCACAATACCCTAGCACTTGCCAGCATCCACAGTCAAGTAAGTCTACTTCAGGCCCTTCTCAATCATCAAAACCACATCCAACAACTACAGCTCCCCAACTCCCCTCTACTGCCAATCAGATTACTCCAACGAAGTACAGTCAGCATGCCGATGAACCTTCAACACCTAGAAGAGCTATTAAAGCACTTTCTCCCTTTCGAATGCTTAACCGCCTAAGTTCTTCTACAGGCAGAAAGCGTGGCAATGCAAGAGACTCGATTATGCGTTCAGGAAAGTCTAAGAGAGCTCTTCCTACTGACAAGAAGAAACTGAGTGATTCTGACTGCATGTTTCCTGTGTATTGTGGAAAATTCACAGATTATCACCATGGTGAAAAGTGTGTCAGGTGTGAACAATGTAATGAGTGGTACCATGAAGACAGTGTTAGTTATCTCGACTCAGAATGTTTTTTTTTTGTGAGAACTACAAATAGTAGGAACAATCTTCAGTCTTTGTTTATCCTATTTTAGAGCACTGAAAGTGCTTAAGTGATGATTATTTGATGTAGATGACTTTCTGTCGAGTTAAATGTGCCTGCTTATATTTACCTATCTACCTGCTCATATTACTCCTACTATTGGGTAATAGGAGCATGTTGTTGTTGTTAAAATTTTGTTGCCATCACGATATGACGTGATTAAATCAAAAATGCTTTTGGTATAAGAAAGGTAACGCAATAGGGTATCATTTAGTGAATTTCATACATTTATTCGATTTATAAAATTAACGATTTAAATTAATGTTCCATAATATGCTCATATTTACCGAGATCTCCTACATTGAAATTGAGTGTTAATTCTGTTACCCCTTATCCCAACACTTTAGTCCTGCAAATTATTCACCAGATTCCCTTAACACTTCCGCTCTTATTTCAGTATTGACCACAAGAGCGTGTTAGTGTGGGGAAAGTTTCTCGTCTGATGACAGAGGTGACAGATAGATTTCTCACACTTCGTCTTTTAGCATTTTGACTGGTAAGAGCAAATATTTAATTACATGAGGTCGCGGGGCACTCGCGAGAAACGCAGTCTGTAGCTATCACTGACGGGGGCAAAACATATTTTTAGGAGATGAGACCTCGCATATGTATCACTGATCGTTTCAGCAGCAGCAGCAGCGATGGCGACAGCAGGTATGTGTTGGTACTACGTTGTAGCGATAACCTGGCATCGCTACATCGCCTAAGGTCGTGCGGGGTATAGCTAGTGCCCGAGTGCAGTGTTTCCACAAACACCCCCTACTCGGCCCAGTTATAAAAGCGACCCCACATGGTGGTGCCCCCCCCCCCCCTTTTCACCGGCGGCACCGTGTATTGAGGCGATATACTTATGAGTGAGATTGTAGGCTGAAGACGAAGGAAGCAGACGACCGTAGCCCCAGAGGAGTTCTAACGCCAACCATTTCTACAAGATAGGGTGAGCATAAACGCGTTTGCGGTAGGCAGCCATTTTGGTAACGAGTAATCGTCCCATTCCGCCTTGTAAGAGTAATCACGGCAAAGTTAGGGCGTAGCTGCGTTATATATGTGAATCATTAAAGCTACTGTTTTAGTATAGTTATTAAATGTATTGTAATCTCCTTGTTCTGTAATGAAACTGTATTCCTATTGTTGTATAAACGTAAAAATAATTGTGTTCTCCTACTTAGAGTTTGTTATACTAAATATATATGTATATATGTATGCATATATATACATATATAATGATCCTTCTTATTTAACCACCATCGTGAGCACCCCCCCTGACACCCCTTACCACCTCCTACAGTGTAACAGTGTTGATGTTGGATCGAGTATAGAGAGTTTGGATACCGAAGTTATTTAGAGACTGGAGGAAGGGAAGTGTTACAACGTGCAGTATTGATGAGTTGGCAGCCACGAGTCGTACTTTGCTCTTCGGTAATACTTGCTGACCGACTCTCTAGTTGTTAAGTGTGATGCATGCAGTGCTCAGTGTGGTGCATGCAGTGCTTAGTGCAATACATATGGTGCTGAGTGTGGTGCATGCATTGCTAATTGTGGTACATGCGGTTCGTACAGTGCTAAGTGCAGTGCATGTAGCGCATACTGTTCTGCGTACAGTGCATGCTGTGCTAAGTGTGTTGCGTGCAGTGATAAGTGCGGTACTAAGTTAGGTGCATGTGGTTCTAAGTGCAGTGCATGTGGTGCAACGTGTTGTGTGTGTGGTACTCAGTGTGGTGATGATGTGGATCGCAAGTTAAAATTAATGCCTCCTTAATTTTAAAATTAAACTATGTAGTCCTACCTTCAAAGCTGTAAGAGAGAAATTCAATTTAATAAACTCGCATTCAAAAATATATACTTGCTATTTGCACTAACATGACCTAGAACTACAGCAGGCTCTCACAATGCTTCGCCATTGGTCGATGCACAACTTGGACATTGTACTGAACAATGCAGCACCACGGCAGGCCACCACCATGCTTCCCAATTGGTCGTTACGCGACTTGAAGTTTGTAATAATTGTACACGGAGAGATATAAGTATGATAGTTACGAAATTCTGATATAAGTTTGAAACGAACCTGCTTCGTTCCATTCCGCCTAGTGAATTTGCTGTGTATGATTCCGAGTGCTCGTCAACTACTGTCAACTTGAATCTATCAACAAGTTCATTCTGGTCTTCAGGAAATATTTACTTAACCAGTATTCTCTTTTTACTACTGCCTTCTTCATGTCGCTTGTTGCAACAAATGTGTTGGAGAGGTGTATCAATGCATCGATCAAATCGCCATCATCGTCTTCAGCACTATCACTGTCTTCTGGTTAATTTTCATCAATGCTGTCTTTATGGTTTTCTTCAACACCTGTTTTGTATTCTGTATTAAATTTTATTTTCTTTGTAGCACCAGTAATATGCTCATCAGTATTTATAGCCGGCGACCGCTGATGCAAGTTGCGGTTCCATGATAGTTGAGGTCAAATGCAAGCCTTCGTATTCGCAATTCATTTTCGTGGTATGACAAGAGAGCACTTTCAGCTCGATGTTTACCTCATGGTGTTGGAACGAAACTTTCTTTTTTTTTCTATATAAATGCAGTTTTTTTTTTTGTTTTTTTTTTCCAGAAAAAAAGCTTAGTTTGTGTCCACAAAAGGCCTTCCACCATACATATTATATGATAAAAAAATATTGGGACACTCAGAGGAAACCCAAATATTAGTTCAGCCCAAAACAAAACACACGTATTTTTACATAACTGTATGTTATTCAAATAAATGTAGGCATATATATAATATAGAAATTCTAAAATATGTTTATGTTCCCACATTTATACATATATACATAATTATGTATAAATTTAATTAAAACTAATATTTATGTATATATTTATATACCTATACATAATGACGATTAAAATCAATTGAAAATATATTTTCATTTACATAATTATACAGGCTACCTATAAATAATTCTGTTTAAAATTGATTAAATATAATTTTATATTTCTATGTTTTTTATGTCATATCTCAGGGACCAAACAACCGATTTCCATCAAATTCTTGATACAAATAGAGCTATGGTAGACCTTGTAATCCTACTTATTCTATGGGGCTCAGTCACTTATTACGAAAATAAATTCTTTTTAAATATTTTAGGTTAGTAAACCCTATCATTCGAAACATTAGACTTATTAAATCGGAAATTGATGCTCCGAATGCGACCTCCATTATGCAGTGGATTGCACGCTATCTTATAGAAAGAGATTTTCTGGGTCCAATTCCAAGGTAGTGCATGAGTGTATTTGTAATTGCATCACAACTATTCCATATATTTTTGGTTTTATTTCTAAAGTTAGTGATTGCAAAGAAATGTCACGTCCTTCCTACAAACTCTGCTTTTAATAAATTATGTATTTCCAATTTGATAACACTTGTAATTAAAATTGATGCAGAGGACAAATATTTCACTACCATTATAAGAATTCGAAGCATTATAAAGTTTGCATATATTATAAAGCCAATTTACAATGGATAGGTATATGATGAATCACCAACAGCTTTATAGCATTATATTCATTACTAAACACAAGAACATTACAGAATATATTCGCTATTATAACGGATTTGTGTGTTATTTAACTACATAATTCAATATATATATATATATATATATATATATATATATATATACACACACACACACACCCCAACACACATGTTTATTTCAGGTTCCTTTTCGCAATTGTTCGAAAAACGATACATTTATTGTTCTATTATCGAATATATAAACTTTATCGATTTCAAATTTAGTTGTCCAAAAAGCTACTGTAAACAAAAGTAAGTCCCTTTTCGAGTTTAGCTATAATAATAAACTAGTGTTTGGGGAACATAATAAAATAACAAATATTTTTGTCAATACTGTGTGACCCTAGCACTTTGCAAAGATAAAAAAATAATAATTTTATAATTCTGTGTTAATTGTTACTAGCAAAAACTATATTGTCCTGTGTGATGAAGTGCACTGACCATTTTAATGCTTATGTAGGGCATGTTTCGGCGTCGATTACTGACCTAATCACACAACCCGGAGAATGTAAGTTATACTACTTAAGCGATTTATTAGCAAATAAAACAGACAAAAGACTTCCCAGGAAAGTATGTATAAAATTATTATGATCCTGTTTTCCCTAATTTTATTAATATAGTGAAATAAATTTTTGTACTAACCAAAATGTATGGAAAAATAAGGTTCTTTTAGAAGTATTGATTTATAATATTTTCTCTGCAACTTTGTGCTCTGTCCTCTGGCCGATTTTGAACTTTGTACGCTAGTGCTTATAGATTTGTATTATAAATGTGTACAATTAACAGCAGTAAATGCTTTACATAATATGGCTATAAATTAATTGCCAAGATCTAGTCAGCAACTGACCTCGGTAGCGCAGTAGGCAGCGCGTAAGTCTCATTATCTTAAGGTCGTGAGTTCGATCCTCACCCGGGGCATGACGCTCCCCCTCCCCCCCCATTACGCTTGTGCTGGAATGAGCAACATTTAAATTCAGCAATTTTCTTTCAAAATAGTATATGCAACCATTGTTCGAAATAAAATGATGTGATTTAATTGATTTTTACTTGTATTTTTTCTGTAACTGGTTCTTTTTTTTTTTTGTATGGTCCAAAATACAATATTAACCGAATGAATTCAACGAGAAAATTAAATCAAAGAAATATAAAACAATATGTAGAACACGTCTCGAGGCGTCAACTTAAATAAATTGGTTAATCGTCAGTGTAGAATTATTTGTAATTACAATTCAGTCAAAATTTCAACGGCATACATTATCATGTATAGCCATAAAACTTTTGTTCAGGCAACGCAGTGATTTTAACGTATTGGTCGTCAAAGAAACGACTGTCCATATGACTCGAAGTCATTTTATTCACTGCGTTAAATATTTGTATTTTTAATTACAAAACAAGTGTTTTTAATCAAGTGCCTTACTACGGGATACAAGGGGCGTTACGTAATAAAATATGATGCGAAATTACCTTTACCCGTTATTGAAATTGGGTTTTGCGTGTTGGTGTAATTTATGTTATAAGCAATTCTTTTAAATAAAGGCTATAGTTATTTCAGCATTTATATGGTGGCCAATTGGTTCTTGTATCACGAGTTTATGTCACTTTTGCTGTTGCTCAGAGGAAGCAATTCACGTATTTGTTACAGTAATTTTTATCGGCTTATTCATATATTTGATATATTAAAGGTTTTGTGTCAAACTAAAGGTGTTCACGAGAGTGCGAAATAATTACGAGTGTCAGTAGCGGCCTTATAGTGGCTGAGGTTTTGTTTTTGTCAAGTATCCACATTTACAGAGGTTAATACTCTCAGTTGTTGTTATTTTAGGCACCCCTGATTATATTAAATTGCTACTTAACGGAGTATTACCTTGTAGAGTTACATATATAATGCATTATCATTCAATGTTTTTGGCTTAAATCTGTGATGCTTGTAAAAAAAAATTATTGATGTAAATGAACAAGCATTCAACTGAATTGTATTGTGTAATATTCGTGGTTTCACTGCAAATAATCTGCTGTACTCTGTTTGCACTCACATCATTGAGAAAACATAAACCGATAATTATAGCAAATAACTTCATCTTCTTACGTGAAAACATGGAAGCGTTACCAAACACGCAATAACTGCAGTATTATCGGCCTTCCCTTCATGAACTGGAGAAGTCGTCCAACATATATCACGAGGTCAATGTCACTAATTTCCTTAGGCGCAGGATCCTTTTGAGTATGCGACTTTCTGAAGAAACACATTTCCAACAAACCACTACCTGCTTTAGCGGTTATTCCTTGAAGACCAAAACGGTACAGAAACGACAACAAAACGTAACTCTCTTCTATATCAACAATCTTAACAGTCCAAGAACTATCGTCCTTACTGACATCCTTACTGAAAGACAAAATATTTCGGTATACCTTCTTAGGATAATACCAAGACGTGCGAGAATGCCGAGGAAGCATTATTGATGTCTTCTCTAATGGCACGGAGCGATATGAAATGCACGAACAAACTGCAACCTTTATATACCTCACGAACAAGTTACATCCAGCACATGACCATAGACAAACATAAAAGAAAAGACACAGGGCACGCAAAAACACCAAATGACCCGACGCGCTATTAATAGCCGGCGACCTTGACAGGCGAGCGCTTGGCAGCAGGTGGGCTATTTTGATCTTACTTCCTCGCGCTCAAGGTCAATCCTACAGCCTAGTCGAAGTGAACGCGCCAGCTCATAGTAATGTTAGTGAGCTAGCCGCGCGCTCGAAGAAAACACAATTGCTCATAAAATCCGAACCACTGTACCGAATTAAGTCAAACAAACTGCCATGTCATCACAGTCATAATTAAATTGCTGGAGTAACTGTGATGACATGGCAGTTTGTTTGACTTGAATTCAGTACAGTGGATCTGATTTTATGAGCAATTGTGTTTTCTTCGAGCGTGCGGCTAGCTCACTAGCGTTACTATGAGCTGGCGCGTTCACTCGCCTAGGCTGTAGGATTGACTTAGAGCGCGAGGAAGTAAGATAAAAATAGCCCGCCTGCTGCCAAGCGCTCGCCTGTCAAGGTCGCCGGCTATTAATAGCGCGTCGGGTCGTTTGGTTGGAAATGTGTTTTTTCAGGAAGTCGCATACTCGAAAGGATCCTGCGCCTAAGGAAATTAGTGACATTGACTCTCGTGATATTATATGTTGGAAGACTTTTCCAGTTCATGAAAGGAAGATCGATAATACTGCTGTTATTAGCGTATTTGGTAACGCTTCCATGTTTTCTCGTAAGAAAATGGATTTTGAGCTTAGCATCAGATTTGGTTATATCGCAAGCTGTTGGTACGACTGGTGACATGCATATTCATGGTCATGCAGAATTGTATTTTAATACATAATAAATCTGTTTTGCTGTAATAATCGGTTTATGTTTTGTCATTACATTTTTCCTTTTCTTAAATTAGTCCATAGATAACAAATATTCTTTTGGTGTTGGTGATTTAACTGTATATGTTGTTGTGGTTTAACAATATATATTGATGGTGCCATAATCAAAGAACATGTAACCCCTAGCATGCCCCTTGCACCAAACGACCAAGAAATATGAAGTTACAACAGCACCTATAAATTCACATATGTGAGTAACAGTTGACAGTGGACTTATTAGGGTGAATTTGTTATGTGATGTGTTATTGTTGTAATTTGATAGTTGATTTCTGATCCAATATACAGTTGATCAAATCTGTATTTGGTTGTTGTCTGTGATGACTGTAACATTATGACAAAACATGTTTACATGTTCCAAGATGCTTAAGGGTATTCACAAATTGTAGGGTATAATGGGGTATTACTCACGTTTTATTGACCAGTATTCTGAGGTTGCTGCCCCTCTAAACTTACTTAAGAAAAAGGAGTCGCCTTCCTGTGGGGGCCAGAACAAGAAAAGACCTTGTCGATGGTGAAAGAGAAATAGTCTTCACCGCAAGCCTTAGATCTTCCGGACTTTTCCCAACGGGTCTTCTGCAGGTTGATGCTTCGTCCCTGTCCTTGGAAGCTGTTCTCAGCCAGCGGACTGAAAGTGATTTCGCTCCCATAGCTTTCGCCAGCCGAACGTGATCTAAGGCAGAACAGAACCTGGGGACATTTGAAAAGGAAACTTTGGCATGTATTTACGGCCTAGAAAATTTCGCATCGTACATCGAGCACGAGGAGTGTGACCTGTTTTCTAATAATCATGCGCTAAGCTAGGTCTTAAACCATCCTATGCAGTCGGGTAAGCTTGGATGCTGGGTGTTGCATTTATCGCCCTTTCGATTCAAAGTGCACCATGTCCAGGCTCTGATAATCAAGCAGCCCATGCGCTTTCTCACATGCATTATCCTTCGGACTTTGAGTATGGAAAAGCAGGCACTCTCGTTGCTTCAGTGAATCTTATGCAGGTTTTCCTGAATTTTTTTGCAAATCTGCGATGGGCCCAGGGTGGGATTCCTTCTGTTCTCAGATGGTGACCTATCTAAATAGGGTGTTGTTCATCCCTATAAAATCGATAAGGACATTTGTAATCTACTGGTAAGAGTGGACTGTTAGGAATATTGTGTGCCTTTCTCTTTGCAACCGACGATTCTCTCAGGCTTTCACAAGCCTGTTTTGGGGGGTATTCCGGGATAGCAAAATTTGTTCGGAAAATTTCTACCAATTTCGCATGGCCGACTATTAAGGGTGATGTATCTGGTTATGTGCGTTCCAGCGATGCCTGTCAAAAGGTTTAATCAGGCGCGACAGACGAATGTGGGACAGGCCGTTACCCAATTTTCCGATGCCTCTTAGGGCACCGTCCATCTTGACATCTTTCGTCTGTTGATACAATCACGATGGGGAAAATTTGCATTTTCATTCTTTTAGATACCTTTTCGAAATCTGTTATTCTGTCACCCCTAAAGGCATCTACTATAGTGAGAGCCTTGACGGAACAGGTTTGGAAGGTCTTTAGTGCCCCAGCTGAAATTCCTACGGATAATGCCATATATATTACTTCAACAATTTTCAAAATATGTGCTTCTGCTGGTTAATAAAACATTTTACGTAAAGTTCGTATTTTTCCAAGGGACACCAGGTTGAGAGATTCAACAAGAATCTCAAAGCCTGTCTGTTGGCTTTAATAGTGCTGTGCATGGGTGAACTGGAGCTCTAAATTCTCTACCGTTCCTCCAATATCCCTTGGGTCACCTCCTTCTTAAAATTTGGAGAACCTCTCTTTCTTCTTCCCAGCTTGGTGACGTTCACCGGGATCGCCTCTTAAGTGAAGTTCACTGGCGTCTTGGTATAGCGAAAACCGAGATTAATGGTATGTTAGATTTGATCAGGTCTCCTGGTAATTCAACATGGGAGACTTGGTCTTGTCCAGATCAGCAAATTCCTTCCAGTCAATACAGTCACCTTTGTTTCGCCTTCATCAGGGTGGGTTTATCGTAGGGCCTGTACTTCTCATTTAATGTTTTACATGCAGAGATCATAAGAATTTTTTACCTTGTATGTATATTTTGTGAATGACCACTGAATGTTTCCTTGTTAGATAATGTATTTGTGTTTTATGGAATTTGTCCCCTAATCTTTTCCTCTTTTTGTCTTTAACCCGTCATCCTCCCCGAGCCATGCCATGGTTGGTGGCCGTCTTCGAGGGATTGGGAGCCACCTTCATTTGTGGTGTTATGGAGTTCCTTATGTTCGAGCTCTGCTGTCCACCTCCCATGTTGACATCCGAGAATCAATATGTTCCTTGGTGCTGGGATTGTTCCTGGTTACCTACCAATGTCACCGGGGACTGCTGTCTAATTATTAATGGAAACTCCAGATAAAGAAGAAGATTGTATTTATTTGCTTGTTCGTTAAGATATCTATATGTGTTAACCTTAGATGGAAACACTACTGGGATCTCTTTCACTTTCCTGCTCTTTGTTGTTCGTTTTCTAGTGTTTCTCCTGTGATGGTTTGTATTTATTTTACAAGACAAATTTTCCCAGGGTGTCTACTAGTTTAGAGGAAAGGGTTGTGATTGTGAGTGCACCACCATCGACTTTAACTCTATTAACGATCGCAGCTACATCAGGGCTTGGCTGTCGACCTCGGTGGTGGCTGGTATCCCCTCCTGTTTCCTCTCCTATACACCTACTTCTCCTCCCCTGACACCCCAGTACATCACTATTTTTATGTATACCAAGGAAGGTTACTTAAGGTGTTGCACAAGTGTTCCTCAGTCTATTTGCTCTTTGGACTTACTCGACTACATATTCTTCCGACGACAACAGCAGCGATGACTTCCAGCTCTAACTGCATAGTGGCCATGGCGAGGTTGTTCATTTCAGTACATTTTGAGAAATGTCAGGATGGATTTTACACAACTGGTTTGCCATTATCAGAGCATGAACTCTGTGACCCGACGCACGTCGTAATAGCAGCGGTGAGTCGTGGAGAAATTTTAAGAGCATTTGAATTTTGTGTAGAAAATTCCTAGTTTTGGGTCTAGTTGTCTAGACGAGTTACTTTCGAGTAGAAGTTCCAATGTTGGGGAAGTACGATGTGCTTTGATTAATAAGATATATTTGGCTGGGACATCTGAAATTTATTCAGAAATTAAATGTTAAGATGGTTGTGTTTTCACGATCAGTTTGGCTGACGTCCCTTTCACTGCCTAGTGCTCTTCTTACCTTGCTTGTCCACAACTTGTCCGTTGTTATGCTGTGTGCCTCTGTGATTTTTCAAGGTATTTTCTTTGCCATGGCCAGCATTATCAATGTTCCGGAGTCTTATTTAATTCTAAATCTTTATGAATGCCTGGTTATAAGATCCGAATGAGCCTTTGGTTTTTGGAGGACTATCACTACATTCTCTTGTGCTCTTGATTACGGCACTTTTTTTTCCAAGGGGTTATTTCCCTTAGAATAGGTAATAACTGGGTGTGTATGGCAAATTAAAGTGAATATGATTCAACTAACTTGTTGATTGAATGGGAGCATCGTCGTTGCTGTCGTTTGGAATTGATCATTGCGTGGCATTAAGTTGCCTGCCATGATTGCAGAGAAAATTAAATCAAAGAAATGTAAAACAATATTTGGGTCCAGTGTAGAGGTGTGAATTTAAAGAGCTTTGTAAATGGTAAGTGTATAATTATATGTATTCACAATTCAGTCAAATGTAAAGGCCATACATTAACAGCTATAGCCCTAAAAAGGTTTTGTTCAGGAAACGGAGTGATTTTAATGTATTGGTCGTCAAAGAATCAATTGTTGATATGACTCGAAGTCATTTTATTCATTATGTTGAATTATTGTATTTTTAATGTAAACAAGTGTTTTTAATCAAATGCCTTACGCCATGATACAGAGTTTAAGGGGAGCGACGTAATAAAAATTTTGATGTAAATCTACTTTTGCTCGTTGCTATTGAACTTGTTTTTGCAATTTGGTGTAATTTATGTTAAGAGACAGTTTTTAAGATAGAGGATATATTTATTTCGGCTTTTGTATGGTGGTCGATAGGTCCCTGTATCACGAGTTTGTGAACATTTTGCTATTGCTCAGAGGAAGCAATTCACGAATTGGTTACAGTAATTTTATGTTGGACTATTCATGGCTATGTTTCAAATTAAAGGTGTACACATGAGTGAGAAATAATTATGAGTGTCAGTAACGGCCTTGTAGTGGCTTGAGGTTTTGTGTTTTGTCAAGTGTCCATATTTTACAGAGGTTAATATTCTCAGTTGTTGTTGGTTTAGGTGCCCCTGATTATATTAAATTACTACTTAACGGAGTATTGCCTTGTAGAGTTACATATATAATATATTATAATTCAATATTTTTGGCTTAAATCTGTGATGCTTGTAAAACAAAAACGATTGATGTAAATTAACACGTATTTAACTAATTGTATTGTGTAATATTCGTGGTTTCACTGCAAATAATCTGCTATACTCTGCTTGCACTCACACATTTTTGATATTTCTTCATGTCACGATGAGTGCAGGGTTTGTATGCAACTTACACCGTGCAAAATTTGATGTTTGCTGCTCTGTGACCTTGAGCTCTGTTCGATGACATTGTGAACATGGCCCACCTGCATAGCGCAGCGGTGCAAGCTGTAAGACAGTAAGTTATGCGCTATGATGCAGCCAGTTCCCAGGTAAGTCCAGAACTATGGACTGTTACCAAGCACTTCCAACGTCATAGTAAATTGTTTATGTTATAATTGGAACACATCTCGGCGTTATTTTCCTTAGATCCTGCCAGCATTGTAAGTATTTTATTCCCGTGGGTAAGCTTGCTAACTTGGGGTGTGTGTTCGGAGGTTAGTTTGTTGCAGACTATAGCTGTGAAATGCGAAGAATTCGTCCTGAAATTATTACATGAGGAACTTGCCACCTTAGAAGGGGGGATTTTCAGGGTTTCAGGTGACGTGTAGGATAATCTCTTTCCCGCTTGAGTAAGGGTACCGTGTGAAAGGGACTTTGTATATCGTTATCAAAGGCCAGGCAAACCCATATTTGAATATACTGATTCGATTTGTGCGTATCATGAGGCACTTTGTTTACATCTTAATTAACAGGACCTGATACAGGCGATCATGGATAATTTATCTCCCTATGTCCGCTCTCATTGCACGTTGTTATTTCCACCTAGTAATTTAAGCGAGCTTAAAATTTGCCAGTGGAAGTTCACGGCCGTATTGGCGCTTCGGGCGTTTAGATTACTATTTTCATTGGACAAGGTCATGTGCGAATTGCGAAGGTGCGAGTGGCGGTATGTCCGGCCCGCTGTTGACTGCCCAGAATAATGAACAACGTTGATTGCTGGCATGTTGCGCCAATTGTACTCAAGTGGGGCATTTGGCGACGGACTGCCAGCTTGATAAGCAGAGTCTGTCGGAACTAACTGTATCTGCTGCGTCTCGCTTAGCTACGTACAAACGGAAAACGACTAAGGACCGATTTGGGGTGCAGGCCTGCCAGTAGTGCACGTAATGAATGCTTGTATTACATGTATAAATGTACCATGTTAGTTATCGGAGGTAAATTTAATTTCCCTGCCTAATTAGACACAGGAACCACACATAATATGATGAGTCAGAAGTTTCTAAACCTCCTGTTAGAACTAATTATTCTATCAAAAGGGCATCCGAATAGGGCTTCAGGCTGAGGTGGTACCTGATATATTTATGTCACTTGAGGAGTACGGCATTTCTGATGCTGATTTTAGTGTTCGACTGAAAGAATTCTGGGAAGAATTCACCAATGTTATTACTCCGCGCATAGGGAAGTGTGATGTCCTGCCGTTGAAGTTTTCATTGATGGACGATATACAAGTACGTGACCGTCATTTGAAGTGTCCGCCATTTAAACTTAATGTCATTCGAGAAATTTTAAATGAATTGTTAGCCGCTGGTGTTATTGTACCCTAAATTTCTTATTACTGCTCCTCTAGGTTTTTTGTAAGTGAAAGGGGCAGTGATAAGTACAGGCTTGTTACTAATCATTCATTAAGTAGTATAAAATTACATAACGTGCCCTTTGCCTTACCAACCATAGATTGTGCCCTACAGCATCTGGCCAAGGTCCGTGTCTTTTCCACTTTGGACTTAAATAATAGTTTTCATCAGTGCCTGCTTCATCATGCCTGTAGAAAATTTACCGCATTCAATACCCCCTGGAGTCAATATGAGTTTACTCATATGCCAATATTCTTGAACTTCGGTAGCCAGGCGTTGTCTCGCATTCTTAATCATGTGTTCTCAGAACTCAAATTAAATTAATTTTTTTACTATGTCGACAATATCATAGTTTATAGTGAGCACCATCTCTTTCATTTAACCCACTTGTGTCGAATTCTTAGCAAAATGCGAAACTTGGACTTGACGGTAAACCAGGAAAAGTTATCTTTGGTGTTAAATAAAGTTAATTTCCTTGGCTACTTGATATGTGAATGGCCACTACTTATTGATCCGGATCACGTTGTCCCAATATTAGTATTTACATGTTCCAAGATGCTTAAGGGCATTCAAAATTTTTGGGTATAATGGGGTATTACTCACGTTTTATTGACCAGTATTCTGAGATTTCCGCCCCTTTAAACTTACTTAAGAAAAAGGAGTTGCCTTCCATTGGGGGCCAGTTCAATAAAAGACCGTGTCGATGTTGAAAGAGTAATTGTCTTCACCTCAGGCCTTACATCTTCCGGACTTTTCCCAATGGGTCGTTCTTCAGGCTGACGCTTCATCCCTATCCTTGGAAGCTGTTCTCAGCCAGCGGACTGAACGTGGTCTCGCTCCCGTAGATTTCGCCAGCCGAACGTTTTCTGGTGGTGAACCTTTGCTCGTTGTTTTTAAACTTGGATTTTGCGAGTTGGTGCAGTTTATGTTATGAGCCTTTTTTTTGCCATAAAGGATATAGTTATTTGGGCTTTTTTATGGTTGCCGATAGGGTCTTGTATCACGAGTTTTGTGTCATATTTTTCTATTGTTCAAATGAAGCAATTCGTGTATTTGCTGCAGTAATTTTATATCGGTTTATTCATTTATTTTACAGTATGATTAAATGTTCTGTTTCAAACTAAAGGTGTTCACGAGAGTGAGAAATAATTACTACAAGTGTCAGTAACGGCCTGTTAGTGGCTGAGGTTTCGTGTTTCGTCAAGTATCTACATTTTACAGTGGTTAATATTCACAGTTGTTGTTAGTTTTGGCACCCCTTATTATGTTAAATTTGTGTTTAACAGAGTATTGGCTTGTGGAGTTTTATATACATATATATATATATATATATATAATTTAATATCATTCAATATTGTTGTTTTGAATCTGTGATGATTTTAAAACAAAAATATTTGATGAAAATATAATGTACGCTGATCCAACCGAATTGTATTGTGAAGTATTTGTGGGTTCACCACACTGTTATATCTCGAATTAGTCACCTGGCGGCAGCAATATTTTTTTTTTTTTAAAATATGTTTAGTGCTCTCAAAGGCCACTTATATTAATAATTTATTTAATTTATATTTTTTCGGTATTGAAAACTTTAATTAAGACCGATAAAAAACATTTTTCGTTTCAATGCTAATTAAAGTACTATTGAAATTGAGTATTTATTCTTTTACCACTAAACCCAATCATTTACTCCGACCAATGATTCACCAAAATACCATAACACTTCCACTCTCGTTTTCAGTATTGTCTGCCAGAGTGTGGTAGAGTGGAGAAAGTTTCTCATATGATGCCAGAGGTGACAGATAACTCTCTCACCCTTCGTCTATTAGCATTTTACTGGAGAAGTGCAGTAATTTAATTACATAAGTCGCGGGGCATCCGTGAGAAACGCAGTCTGTAGCCACAAATGCGGGGGGGGGGAGGGGTAGGGGAGAGTGTGGCTTGTTTTTTAAGAGACGAGGTCTCGCATATGTAACACGTATCGTTTCAGCAGCGGCAGTGATGGCGACAGCAGGAATGGGTTGGTACCCCGTGCAGTATTGATGAGTTGTCAGTCGTGAGTTGTTCTTTGCTCTTCCTGTATTATTAGCTGACTGACTCTCTAGCTGCTAACTTGTCATCGATGCCCTGCCCGGGAATTAATTTTTTTTTAAAGGAAAATGTATTTCGTACTTATGTTATCTTCACTCAGCTTGAAAACATGGACGAAGACAACTAACTACTGTAGACCGACCCCTCACAAAGCTGACACCTAATAATTAATAATGACCCATAATGACCTGTAAATTTACCATAAATGACTTCTAATGACTCCTGATGTCCCATAATGACCCATAAAGAACACCCATTATGATGCATAAATGACCCATAAATGATCCATAATCACACATAATGACCCATTAGTGACCCACAATTGTGCTAAGTGCAGTGTGTGTGTGTGTGATGCTAAGTGCAGTGCATGCGGTACTAAGTGTGGTGCATGCAGTGCTAAGTGCATTGCAGCAGTGCTAGGTGTGGTGCAAGTGGTGCAAGCAGTGCTAAGTGCGGTGTTAAGTGCAGTGCATGTGATGATAAGTGTAGTTCATTCATTTCAAAATGTGGTGCGTAAAGTGTTAAGTGGGTTGCCTAGTGTGGTGTGTGTGGTGCAGAAAGTGCTAAGTGCGGTATTGAGTGCGGTGCGTACGCTTCTAAGTACAGTGTATGAGGTGCACTGTGTGGTATGTGTGGTGCTAAGAGTGGTGCTAAGTGTGTTGCAGATGAGTCGCAAGTTAAAATAAATTCCTCCAATTTTTAAAATGAAATTATGTAGTCCTACCTCCAAAGATGAAAGGTGAACACTATATGTAATAAACTCGCTTCCAAACGTATATATCCAGGTCCCTTGGTACTGTATTTGAACTTTGCACTAAAAGTACTAGAACTACAGCAGTCTCCCACCATGCTTCGCAATTGATCGATGCACAGTAGTAGGGGCGTGCCGGTACTAGAAACCTTTAGATTTATCGGATTAACCCTTTGATATCCAATTGATATCAAAATGGTTAATACTTCATCCGATTTTAATCCGATCAAAAATTGTTAATCCTATTTTAATCCGATGAAAATTGTTTCCTAATCTTTAATTCGATCTTAATGCGATCGATTTTTTAAAATTCTCATCAGATAAACTTGTATGTTGATTCTATTGATTGATCCAATTAATTTAATTGATTCAAGCAATCAGAAATTTTTGTGTATAGTTGTATTTTATTTTCTTTTTCTTATTTTATTTTTTTTGGGGGGGGAGGAGCAGCTCTGGTAGATATTCACCCTCTGAGCCCTGACACTTGACTGAGGTGTGGCGTATTGGGTACAGGGTATATACATGGTAAGTTTTGTGGGAGATAGGCGATTTTTTGGTAATAGTAATTAAACAGAAAGAGAAAACGTCATATAGCCAACACACGAGAAATATTTCGGAGTGTTTAAACAAAATAAATTTCCAACGAGTCTATCAATATAAATACATAAATAACATGAGAGAGAATTTTGACTACATGAATAACCTGGTCTCATAAAGAAACAAGTTCTAAAATATCACAATTATGTGAGTATCCAGATGCCCTAAAAAAAATTAATTAATAAACGATATACAACAAAGTAAAAATGTCCCTATAAATTAAACGGCTAATGAACGCAATAACAAGGTATTTAAAAAATACTCTACTGACGCCTCCAAGTTTTACATGTACCTGACATTATTTTAAAACACGTCCGTCTGCCTGTGAGACTGGTGAGGAAGTTCTGAAACGGAATCCACATGATAAATTAAAATCATTTATTAACACACATAAAAAAGAAAACATTTAACAGTCAGTGGTTTTAATGTACGTCCATTCGCTCGGGATGTCGCTTCAGAACTGACTTGGATATACCACTTACGTTGACTTACAAGCTGAACGAGGTATTGAGAGCAAACAGAACTACGTTTGCGTCGGCCTACGTTTGATTATAGACTGAGCTGAAAAACTCGGAAATGAATGAAAATACAAAACGAATGTTTCCAAATAAATTAAACGGCTAACGAACACAAGTATATGACGATCACTAAACGAATTATAGAACCCAGCTATCCCGTTTTTTTTAATAAATTAAATCGCACAAGGAGCTCTTCCAAAACACGTCCGTTCGATGTGGAGTCTGATGTATGACCGAGTTGAGCTTACATCAAGAGCCTGACTATATACACGGAGTGCGGCCGATAGGCAATTGAGTTGAAATCTATGAAAAAAACCCTGAATACACTACAACCTACAACAGACAACGAAACAATAAATAAAAAAAAACTTACCCAGATTTTGAATGCAAGTCTCACTTCCCTGGGAAAATTAAATTTCTCTATTTTCAGAATAATTCACTTTTAAAACAGATTTCCGTTGAAACGTAAGGAGATTCGGAGGGCGTGAATAAGGACTAAGTACCACAAAGCGTAATCGAGCAACACTTTATTGGAACGTACTATATATCATTTTTAATTCACAAACTTGTTCGAAGAAAAATTATTTAAAATAACGGACGTACTACAAATTTCTGTTAATTCTGTGAAATTCACCGCACTAGTTACCGAATGATAGTTGAAAATACTACGAAGTTTCGTCGACCGAGCTCAGCAATGTAATTCAGATGATAAACGCACTATTTAGGTTTAACACACGAAAATTATTTTTTCCCGATAAATTAAAACTTATAAAATGTTTTTTTTTAATATTAAAACGCGTATATAATATCGCTTAACGAGAGGCGAAGCCCGCTGGCTAGATGGATCAGATGAGTGCTCAGTAGCGCGTCTATCCAGGGTGAGGGTTGGCGTGAAACTAAGATAGCGCTGAACAGCTAGAACTGTGCACATCGGTCCTGCCTGCAGCCGTCCTCCCCACGCTTCCAGAAGATGAGTTTGTGCGAAAAGAGAGTTTATACCCAAGGTCACTCACCCCTCCAGCCCAGAGTGCGTTTTCGTCTGAAACGAGAGTTCTTCTCCAAGGCCACGCACCCCCGCAATCGATCCAACGCCGCGCTTCGCAAAACCTGCCCACAGCCCTCTCAAGGTAAGAACGCATTTTCGGAGGGATGCCCTGTCCAAGCACGCCGCCCTTGCTGTCGATCCAAGGTCACGCAACTGCAGCCCAGAGCAGCAGTACAATTATGACATAGAAATGCAAATATGAAGCAAGAATAATAATGTTACAGTCATCACAAACAACAACCAAATACAGAATTGATATCCTGTATATTGGATCACAAATCAACTATCAAACTACAACCTCAATACACCGCAAGAGTGTATTCCTCCTAATAAGTTCCCTTCATGAACTGGGGTTTAGTTTATAAAGGTTGTAACTTGTTCGTGTTTTTCATTTCGCTCCGTGCATTAGAGAAGACACATCTGTAATGGTTCCTCGGCATACTCGCATGCCTAGGTATTATCCTAAGAAGGTATACCGAAATATTTTGTCTTTTAGTAAGGATGTCAATAAGGACGATAGTTCTTGGACTGTTAAGATTGTTGATATAGAAGAGAGTTACATTTTGTTGTCGTTTTTGTACCGTTTTGGTCATCAAGGAATAACCGCTAAAGCAGGTAGTGGTTTGTTGGAAATTTGTTTGTTCAGGAAGTCGCATACTCAAGAGGATCCTGCGCCTAAAGAAATTAGTGACATTGACCCTCGTGATATAATATGTTGGAAGACTTTCCAGTTCATGAAGGGAAGGCCGATATTACTGCTGTTATTAGTGTGTTTGGTAACGCTTCCATATTTTCACGTAAGAAGATAAATTTGAACTTGGTGATCAGATTTGTTTGTATCGCAAGTGTTAGTTTCATTATGTGGCATTAACCATTCAACAGAGTGTAATTCAAATGTTACACCTTCATCGTTATTAGCTGTATGACGGAATATAATAAGTAATTCTTATTTAGCATTTAATATTACATTTATATAGTCACCAGCAAAGCCAAGTACCAAACTTAAAAGGTATAACAACTTTGTATTTTCCACCTAGGTTTATTTTTAGTGTACAATTATTAGCATTGCTCCACCCAGCCATACGCGCTGTATAAATATCGTTTACAGTACATACACAGCAGAATGATGTAAAACCCAAGGTATTTAAACCTCCATTTAATTACAACTTATTAAATACTATTGCAAAACTATTTTCATCTTTCTGGGTAAATTGTTACTAGCAGAAATTATGTTGTGTTTGTGAGGAGGTGCATTGACCATTGTAATGCCAAATACTTTAGAGACCAATACCGTATAGCTCTATATAAATAGTAAAAGGCGAGTGTGCGTAAAGAAAACCTAGTAGCAGAGATGCTAGATTTATTATTATATTTTCAGAAATATTTCAAAATTCATAATAACTATCGTTCGTTAGAAAATATTTTCCACTTTTTAAACATTTGGCATATTATGAATTAATTTTCGTCGTCTAATTTTTGGTCAGTGTTAGATAAACTTTCCATTGCGAAAAGAAAGTTTCTTCCTCATATCCACAATGTTGGTATTGTTACTTTACTATTATTGGAATGTACTATTAAACAGAGGTGCTGCTGTATGCTAGCTGGAGGAGATAACACTGCTGGATTTTCTCTCAAAATTCTTCAAGCTGTCCGGTATTAGTGTAGAGTGTATTTGGTAATGCTTGTAAAAAAAATGATCCGGCGTCGATTACCGACCTAAAGCTGTTTCCGGATTGTCAGTATATACGTGTAAGTACGTACATTTGCGTACTAGCAGTGATGTGTACGTGTCATGACTTGTTGAAAATATTCTGACAGGTCATCGCCTCTTCATGTTAAGACTGGTCGCACATTCTGGAGGAAATGACAGAAATTATGTGACAACAGAAAAATGCAGTGCATGGTGTTATATATACGTTACAACTTCTATGGTTGTAAATTAGAAAGACACGCGTAACCATTTAAACACTTTTTGTTATTTATTTTTATGTCATGGTTTTGTACCTTGTACATCTTACGAGTTTAGGCGCTGAAACATGTCTTTAGCCGGGAATGAGGAACTAATAGGGTCATAAGAGGGCGTGTATTATTTACAGGAGGGATATGAAAGGCGGCGCAGAAATATTGTTTTTCATGGTTGCTTGGCAGATCAGCAAGACAACAGGTGTTTGTTGTTTTCAACGAAAACCCAATACACACAAATATGCCAATATAATGTCTGTTTTTGGTAGTTGTACACTTTGAGTACATGTGTATTGCAGAAAAACATATTGCAGGAATACAGAAATTCTTGCACCTTGGTATCTTGAGGTTATGTGTATCTGTTCGTCTTCTCTCGATTTCACAAAGTATTCATACTACACCAGTAGCCTTGGGATATTGCTTTATCACGTTCGTGGAAGATCGTAAACAAGTTAGGGCAGTTATAGGATTTGTTGCATTTGTTAATGGTATGTAAAGGGGCGTTACACAGAAACTGACTTTTCTTTCTCCGTCCTTCGATACGTGCCTTACCAAGTTTGAACTATACACATTGATAAAAAAAAAAAAAGCGAAATGACAATTCAATGGGATTTGTAATAACTTGGAACTGCGGTATTCAAATGTAATATTATTTGTAAGCATATACCTGGGAAATACGCGGCAGACGTCTACAAAACGCTCAGAATTTTATTCATAATTGGAAGCACATTTATTAAACTAACAATTATTTACACATACAACAGAACGACATTTTGTAAGTAATTATTAACTTTTAAAACTTGCGAGCCCTACCACAAAAGTACAAATTAATTTTCACACCTTAAATACAAAATGGTGACTGTCTTAAGTACGCAAGTATGCTCAGAAGTATATAATTTCAAATACTTGCCAAGTAAAGAGTCTGTGTGTCCTATACTGGGAATTTGGACAGCGCTAGTATATACATGGTGATGTCACTTCCGGGAACAGGTACGCACAAGTATGCATTTATTGAAAATCCGAAAACCGCCTACATATACGATTCGGAAAATGTAACTATATACTACTTGAGCGATTTATTAGCAAATAAAACGACAAAATCCTTGGCAGGAAAATCTGTATAAAATTAAGGCATGCTTTCCGAAATAGTATTAATATAGTGAAAGATTTTTTCATAAAAACCAAAATGCATAAAAAATAATCACAATTTTTAGAAGTATCAATATGAATAGTTTCTCTACAACTTTGTGCTACTTCCTCTGGCCGATTTTTAACTTTGTGCACTGGTACTTAACGATTTGTTTTATTAAAGTGTATAATTATTAGAAGTAAATGCTTTTCAATTACAAGGTAGAAATTTAATTGCCAAAGGGCAATCAGCAACTGGCTCCGGTAGCTGCTAACAAAACTACCGCACTGGACTCAGCGCGACCAGCGAGCCATTTGATGACGTTTTTCCCTTTCGGAGGGCCGAAACGTGAAAATATTGGGCATATACTTCCACGCAGACGCCACTCTTATGTTGCATTATAATTGGAACATGACAATAAATAAACCCCGTGCTCGTCAAATAGAAATGAATTATGGTCGTACAAATATTATACAGAGGGTTAAGTAAATGTTTCTTACTTGCGAAGCTGTGGTATAAGATCACATATATTCCCACTACTCGTTCAACAAAGTACACAAATACTACAGATGTTGCCGAATGTTGTGGAAATCTTATTTATTTAAATTATCTAGGCCGCAACTTTTCTTTCCTTGCAAGACGGAGGCCTGAGTCTAATTAATCACGTTTTGAAGTGTCGAGGCTTATATCAGTCTTCGCAATTGCAACAATTTTGCGCCCAGAGGACATTTACGTAGCATTACAGAAAATGATGTGTTCTGAAGTTAGACGCATGCCACTTCAATAACGCCAGGCAAAGGAAAGCACTCGCAACTCTAGTAGAACACTTACCGGAAGGAACAGTCGCATCAGCGAGATATTTGTACATTTTGGGCTTCCAAAACGTCGGCTGTCATACCATCTGTTGAGAATCACACCCCAACCATCCGCTGGAGGCGCCCTGGAAAATACTTGCGATCCTAACCTTTTCCTCGGATCTTCGAGCTGCAGCATTCGGCTCGACAATAATATCGTGCAACTCAGCAGCGTAAATACAGCATTCACCTGACAGCGACCCTACATGCCCGCTTGTGGCAACACCGACACGGCCCTTCATAGGGTAATTTCCTGTGTTTATGCAGCTCGCATCTAGCATTGGTGTCGCGTACGAGTACGAAAAATAATTCGCGATGAACGTGGAGATGTCAGCGACACGCACATGCTTCATTGCGATTTCTTCACTTCCTCTCAGATTCGATGAAGAGCTGCAGGCCTGTATATACTGCATGCGATCGGTTTTTTGGTGGACCAGTTCGACACCGGTGACAGTTCAAGACTTTGTCCAGCTTTTTTCGTCAAGATAGGTGGAAACGGCGCGGCGTGGCACATTGCGTCAGTGGTACGGCAATTTTTTATTTTCATTCTGACGTTCACGCCTACAGGAAGTGCGTGTATATTACCGAGGTTGGGTGTACGTCGTGCGCTGCCCATCCCTCGGTCCTTACAAGCGTACAATTTTAATGTTCCAGTAGTAATCGTCGATAGGTGGTAGTGTTATAAGTCAGTGTCACGTGTCGGGGTGTACTGCCGTGCGCTGCCTCTCACGTTAAATAATTTTTTATGTGTTCATCGACTTTGTCAGTAAAACCAGTTCACCTAATGTTCATATCGTTTTGTGCCCCTATGTAAGAATTGTGGAGATATTTTATTGAGTTTTTGTTATTGTTTATATTGTGGGTTGAATGTGTACTGTATATAATAGGTTAAGTGTAAGCGCCTTTGTATATCGTGTGTGATAATACATTTTATATTATATAAAAAAAAGGTAGCGCAGTAGGTAGCGCGTAAGCCTCATAACCTTAAGGTTGTGAGTTCAATCCTCACCCGGGAACTTATTATTTTTTTCGTTATAACGTTCCAGGCTGGAAGGAGCAACATTTAACTCCAGCAATTTTATTTCATAATAATATATGCAACCTTTATTCGAAATTAAATAATATGATTTAATTGATCTTTATTTGCATTATTTCTGTAACTGATGCTTTTTTTGTATGGTCCAAAAATGCAAATTTAACCTTATGAATTCAACATGAAATTGTTATGCAAAACGCATGAAATATATGTTAACGCATAGTAACGTTAATTTTTCGTACGGCGGAAGAAGACACGACGTACACACAAGTAGAGCGTAAGCAGAGCTTTCGAAAGTGCTTATTTGACCGTGAACAGCGAATTCCAGAAATACTAGGACATCAAGCTCGTGCGAAATACATAGCAGTGCCGCCTTGCGTCTCAGATGTTACAGCCGCCTTGTAGTTATAGAACGAGAACCACGTAACCGTGGGAAATAGTAGAGCTGCTTGCGCTATGCGGATGGCAGCTGTAAGTCCATTCACAGTTAGGGTCTACCTCTAACTTTTCGGAAACCTGCTTAAGTTCTACTTCCAGGATATTTCCCCGTCACATGCAGACTAAACTTAACCTAGTCTATAAAATTACAACAAAGGATCAACGCATCGTTCGTGCGCGCTCAGTGTAGAAATATTTTGCATAAAACCTATTTCTTACTAGCCATTATCAACACACTTGTTTCCTTCCGGTTTTTATTCACATTAAGCTCATATTTCTAATTTTTTAAATTTCTTTATCTGAAAGACTTTCGAATAGTGTCCCCTCAATGCAGTTATTAGTTGTCCAATCATTATAATTTTCAAAATATAACACTCGAAAGTCTTAATTTTTCGAATTCCGCAGCACAGTAGGCTTTGCTCCATTATTTTTTCAGTCAAATTGCATTTAATGCAATCTGTTTGGTGTGCAGAACATAATTATTCAATATGAGTGTGATTTATAAACAAGTGAGCTAGTATTGGCACTCGAATTAGTTGAAAATAGGGGTCAGACTTGTAAATATATTTTTGTTCATTCAAGCGAAACTGTTAACATCAATTTAATAAATAGTTTAAATCGTAAACTGTAGAGGAAAAGTTGTTTTTGTTTCTTTCGTAGCTTGTTACGCAAATGTAGTATGTCGCGCTTAGGCTCTTAATTTAACACTTTGAACCTGCCTTAACACTCTTGTGTCGGAATTTCGAGTGTTTATTTAAAAATTATAACGCTTTGACAACTGGCAACTGCATTAAGTGGGAACTTGTCGAAACCTCGCTCAATAACCAAATTCCAAAAAAAAAAAAAAATAAAGAAAGAAAGGAATATGACCTTAATTGAAAAAAGATATAATTTATAGAACGAATATAAGTTAAAATAACACTTTAACCAAAAATAATGTACTTTTATGTTAACCCAAGTATAAATGCTCGTGATACTGTGAGGTTTTGAGTCCGTCACGATTTTAATAGTGTTTCCAGAGATATAAGGAACTGTGTGATTTTCAGCCAATGAATCCAGTGGCGCTGCTGCCTGGCGGCAGGGATGTGAAGTAGGTTGTGGAGCGAGAGCGATTCAGTGTTTGTGCTCCAACTCCTTCGGGAATGTTTGACGTTCTCCGCCCGCGGGAAAAAAGGTGGCTTGCTAATTTAAGAGTATGTTCGAGAGGATTGTGACGGGTTTTGTGACCGTCATGGAAAATTATTGGTTTTAATTAAAGGCTGTTCACAATAAAGTTAGCACTTATGAAATAAACCTTAGAAAAAAGTCACCGACCCTGCTTACATATACATTAACGGGCACACTGAGTGACGTGAACCCGGGAAAGTTGATAACGGTTGATGGAAAGTAGTTCCATATTTTAACGTCAAATAAGAAATGTTAGGTAGTCTAACCATTTGAGAATAATTTAAAAGATTTATTTCGCTTTCCGTTTTTTTAAATGCATCGAAGTGTAGAAATTAGCAGATTTGTAAAATATTTACTTTTATAATATTTCTACAGTTTCACTTGACCGACGCATGAATAAATGGTGAGGCCCATAGCAATGTTAATTTTACACAAGGCGGAAGAATACGCAACGTGCATACAAGTAGATCTTAAGCAGGACTTTCAATTTTTTTACGATTCAAATGAGGAACATGTAAATCCACTCATTTATGCCCTTAGGGAATATGGCATTGATGAGACTCTGCTCTATGAGCGACCCAAATAGCTTCTAGCGCATAGGCTCCTTTAGCCTTGCGTGTAACACACTACTGCCATGCCTATCATAGCACCTTCGCTCTCCTTAGTTACTTATTGTAGACTAATCTGAATAATCCTGAAGGGACTACTCTGTTAATATAAACTGAGCATTAATTCTAATTATATTACACTATAATTGTATCTATTTCTTACTAGTATCATCATTCTTAGTTAAGTTGCTCCCCAAGCGAAGCTCGGTGCACTCGCAGCATTATGGTGGAAACAAGCTCTGTACAGCCGCGGATATATGTTTGTAGTAGGAGGTATATGGGTAAATAGGGACAAAGAGCCAAGGTCACGCGTGCGCCATGTTGATTCCGCCATGTTCTTGCCAGTACGCCGCCATATTTGTAGCCAGTATGTCATCATCTTGTACCGCCATATTTGTAGCCGGTACACGACCATCTTGGTAACAAGCATGTGATTTTTTCATACACTTGCATTCCGAGGGTTTTCTCCGAGTGCTCTCCTCCGTCCTTCTTCTTTCTTCTTTCCGAGTGTTTTCTCCGAATGCTCCCATTTTTTTCTCTTTTGCATTCTTTTCTTTCTTTCTTTACTTGTCTCTTCTTTCCTTTCTCTCTCCTTTCATTTCTCTCCAAATCATTCATCATTTGTTTACATCAGCTTTTACTGGAGGCCGTCATCTTTGTTTACATTTACATGGAGACCGCCATCTTGGTTTTTCGTTTGTTATTTGTTTCCCATATTAGTTCTGACATTGGCGAATAAGAGCACCGCCATATTGTTTCTCGTTTTAGTCACTAGGTGCGCTGGTGTCGCTCTCGTTCGATTAGTCGATCGGCCGCCATATTGGCTCCTATACTGGAATTGGCTCCTAGGCCACTGTTATTTAGAACTCAAAATACTATTTTGAATAGTGCGGGATCGAACTACCGAACTTTGGGTCGCCAGAATTACGCCTTAGACCACTCGGCTACCGCGACATGCACTGGGACAACAGTTTATAAGTAGGTTATAACTTGGAGATAAATGAATAATATCTTGCCTCTCATAAAATACATTACATTTTGTTATTTCTTATGTAATTTTGGATATTTTTAAAATCTGATATCAATAATTTTTTTAAGTTTATATACAAATCAATACTTTTAAAAGTATTTTTTAAGTATTTATTTTTTATTATATTATATTTTTAAATATTTTGCTTTAACTTATACATATTATTTAAGATTTAAATAAAATACTAGTTTAAGTATTTTATTCTTATGTTAATTATTTTTTAAGTATCTACTTTTATTATATTATTTTTAATTATATTTTCAATTATCTTGGTTTTACTTACATTATATAATATTTAATGATTTGACATACATATTTTTTAAAATATTTTATTTTCATCTTAAGTACTTTTAAGTATTTTATGTTTAGTATATAATTTTTAATTTTATTATTATTATTTTGGCTTATCTTACATATATATTATTTAATATTTAACTTTTTTAATTTTTAAGAATTAGTTTTTTATTTAAAGAATTTGAAAGTATTTTTTATTATATTTCTGTAATAATTTTTTACTATAAATTGTAATTTTTTATTATTTTGGTTTAACTTACATACATATTATATACATTTCGCTTGTATATTTTTTACGTATTTTATTTTTTACTTTAATTATTATATATAATATATTTTATTAAACTTTATAGTGTATCAAGTGATAAGTCTACAGATTCGTATTTATCAGGCAGATAAGTATATGTCATGAGAATATATGATTGTGACTATGACAAGCACTATGTTGGATTTTTATAAGCATATATAAAAACTGTTTTAGTAAATATATCTCAAGTGTTTTATATTATTAATGTTGATTAATCACACTTTTATTTTTTATTTATTCATAATAATAATTTTTAAATATCCCAGACTTAATTATGTAGGGACTGCTATGTAGAACTTAGAAAAAAATATTTCATTCACCTATGTAATGTAATGCTTGTAAATTTCTTTTCCAATACACCATCCCATATACAGTCCAGTATCCACTTATTCTAACCTAACCTAACCTAAACTAACCCAACCGAACCTAATCTAACCTAACCCAATCATTTTCGAAGAACTCAGTACATATATTGTTTAAATCTCTCGACATTCACTTAACCTTACCGTCATACTCTAGTTATCGCCAGACCCCTCTTCACCTTCCCTTCTTCCAGCCTTACTTAACAACAATATCGAATTGTACTGAGTACCAAAACATATATATAATACCTTTCACCATGACATTAGCTGCATCATTCATCCTATTAAAAATTCAGGCCATATCCACAACCATGCCTCAGACTTACTGATAAAAAATAACAGTCAACTATATTGATTGCCATTTCTACACATCTAACTTTACCAGTTACAATATAAACAAGTCAGTCTAGCTGCTAAACCAATAAAGAATTCCAACCATGCTATCATAAGAGCAATACTATCAATTTAACCTTCTACGACATCCATATAGTCTTAATTCCCATCAAACCTTCCGGCTCTTTTTAACCAACCATACCAGCTAAGAATTCTGGCCCTCCCATTTAACTAACTAAACATACCATCGAATCATTCCGCTATTATAAAAAACGAATCACACAGTTAAACCATTCGCCTCAAACCCTCTAAGCTATACTTTTTCCCATACTGCCAAAATAACCAAACATGTGATAAGGTCATACCAAACAACATAACAACTATACAAGCAAACTAACTGTACAACCAAGTCATACTTGTATGCGTTCCACCCCATGTCAGGACTTTGAATATATATTGTTTCTCTCGACATCAACTTAACCTACCCACCAGTATATTCAGTCACTTCAACTTTTCGTCACACTTGTGTAGGACTTAGAATATATTTTCATATTGTGTAGGACACAGGATATTTTTAACTTAGTCACACCAATTCTACCCCACGTCAGGACTTTTGAAAGAAATGTTGATCTAACTCCACTTCAGTATCAATTAACCTAATTTCACCCAACCTAACATATCAAAGGCTCCGCACTTAGCACTGTGGGCAATGCACTTAGTTCTGCAGGCACCCTACTTAGCACTGCAGGCACTGATTTAGGGATCATTAGAGGTCATTTAGGGATCATTAGAGGTCATTTAGGAGTCACAAGTTGTCATTAAGAGGTCATTTAGGAGTCATTAGGTGTCATTAAGTGATCATTTAGGAGTCATTAGGGGCCATTAAGGGGTCATTTAGGAGTCACTTAGGGTAGCAGTTCTGACACTAGTCAGCTTTATGAGTTCAAGCTGAGCGAGGATAACATGAGGACGAAATATATTTTCACATTAAAAAGTACTTCACAGCGAAGATTAGTTAGCAGATATCATAGACCATTTCAGAACGAGTACTATATCCCTCCTATGGTATGCATTCACATTGATTTGATTGAGACTGAATTAATAAGTGTTTCAGAGAGGCAGATAAACATACTACTATGAATATACATATAAAATTTTTATTCACATACATATTGTGCTATTCAATAGATAGATCACATTTTTGCAGAATATCTGCTCTACTAATAGTCACCAGACTAAGTATACTCATACCTCGTACTAGAAGTCAAGTACACCGCAGCCCACAGTTCAGACATCTTGAAAAAAAACCATTGCTAGTTTAAACTCACCATGTCCCTTCATTTTATCCGAGGACCAGCTGACCTTGTAAATTTCAAGAGCAAGTCTGTACCTGCAGGGTAACTGGAGCCTGTATGTGCTTCCTGACCGTTTTCGCACCTGAATGGTGTCAGATGACCATATGCGTGGGAATAGCTGTGTTAGCAGGTCTCACCTACATACCGTCAGGTAAATAAAGATAATGAGTCAGCAGGCTTCACAAGCAAGTATAAGCCTGCAAACCAGGCTTACCTCCAACTCCTTCCATTGATACTTATTTGCACATTGGTTAGTTTTGTCAGAGCCAATCAGGCATCTTACCCTCCCACCACCATTACATTCATTTACCAGCATATAAAAAACCTTGGCACCCAGTCTTCTACCTGTTGCTGCCATCAGTGTTGTCGCCTTTTTAGAGCATACAGTTTATTTCTTGTCCGAAGATTTAGAAGATACACGCTTGTTGTCTGAGCGGACATAAAATCCTTTCCGCCAATTCAGTATTTGGAGTGGTGAGTTCACTTAGTACTTTGGACAAATGGGATGAGTTGCTGTATCTGCTGAAAGCATTCATGTTGACGTACGCACAGTATGTAATTTCAGCCGTATTCAAGTATTTACTGATCTACCTACAGCTGGACGAAGACATGGGACTGTCTGCCCTGCAAAGAGTGCTTCAAAGGCAGCATTGCGTCTATTCCGGATGCTCCTATTCCTGGAGTTGGTGCAAGTCGTGATGTCATGCAGCAGGAACCACCACCAAGACCACTTCCATTGACGAAAGATCTGCACAGTGAACAACATGAACACCTCTGCAGACCAAATGACTGCCGACCTCATGAGGCTGATCACATCCGTTTCCGATCGGTCTGCAACCAGTTTCCTTGTGTCTAGTCTAAAGTCAACCAGTCAACCAACCCAGACACCATGGACCCTGAATACAATGAGTAATTTTCTGAAGGCAGCAAGTAAGATGAAATGGTGTTCCTGTTGCCCGATCCTATTATCACCGAGTCGTCACCATGCATAATGTGCTATAACTATGTGCGGGAAGACTTACATTGTGTGCAGTATGGCATTGCTTTTAAAGATGAGTGGGTGATATTTACAGCTCAATATACTTTAAATGTGCAGTGAGAATGTACATTTCCATCTACAGTGGAATTTTCGCCATACGAATCCTCCAAGGTTGTAACCAGCTTCGTGTGTGGAGATAGTAATTGCGCCATTCATATCTGTGCTCCGAAGCTAGCACTGTCTTATGCGATTACCGGGGACCCCAAAGACATCAAGTACAGAGAATCATGCAAAAGCAAAAGCATTATAGAAAGACATACTTGGTCGTTTACCGATGATGGATACACCTTGTGCATCAATTTTGTGTTTCGTATATAGTCAAATGCTGCTTCGAGAAGCTAGATTTTCCCCAATAAAACCTGCATATCAACTTTAACTGGACTATATAATTAATCAAGATATGCTTGTTAATGAACCATAGTTTATGTACTTCAGCAGCAGTGGCTATTCTAGCAACAGGGGTGACAAATCCTTCAATGACACTACAACAGAAGAAACCAGTGACTCCATCTCCAGTGACTACACTAGCAGAAGTTTCACCCTGTGAGCCTTTCGTCTTATCCACACAGAAGATGATGTGGTTCCCTTCAAAATATCATAGACTCTGATATTTCGACTTCATGTATGCAGGAAAAAAATAGTAACATTTTTTTTTTCTGATGTATTAAGTTCTCTTTTGTAAATAAAATGTGAGTAAATGTATGTATGTAAGAAACATTTTTTTAAATAACCTGTGTGCCATAGTAATTCAAAACTGGTATACTCTCAAAAGTGTTAAAAGTTTAACATACAAATATAATAATTAAAAAAAAATAACATGAACATATCACCACTTATTAAAAAAAGTTGCTAAGTCCTACTTCAGAATGTCTTTCTCGTCGACCAAGTTCGTCGAGACAACTGGTTATCGGCTTGTAAGTATCTTGCCTTCGATTATCGAGAGCCAGTTTGTAACTTTTCGCGAGTAGATATTTCGTGCGAACATCTTCGATGGCTTGCTGCAGCTCAGTCATCAGTTCCATTCGGTCCAGCATCATCTATAGAAATGGATAAACACATAACTAAACAGGTGTGTGTGTATATATATATATATATAACACACATATTTATATACCAGTGCTACAAGTTTTCAAATATGTCTTCACCGCATCACTCAGTGTAAACAGCTTCTAGTAGAATTGACATTTAAAAGTCACGCTCGAACTTTTCAATCCACAAGTCGTTATTTCATGTTGTAAATGCCACGAATATGTGAATACTTTACCGCAGAAACGGCACAGCAGATACATTATTATCAATTTATGTCCATCTGTTCCAAATGTATATTGATAATGAAATGAAAAATGTATAAAAGGAACATATTTATACTTTGTTTAAAGGTATATAGCCAGGTTCCTCGGCATATTTTAATCACTTCCTGGGTAAACTGTATTTTAAAACTTTGCAACAAAAGTCCCTAGAACTACAACTGGCTCACATCTTGCTTCGGTATTGGTTGATGCAGGACTTGGATTTTGTACTGAACAATGCAGAACTGCTTTTAAAGTAGTGAGGGATTAAAGAATATGGAACATAAAAAAAACCATTTTTAAAATAATAATTTCTTATTATTTACTATTTGCATTTTCAGAAGAAAGCAATTCATCACATCATCTGATATAACCCTGATCCTTAAGTTCTTCTATGATCGAAAACACCTCTTTCATGTTCAAGAAATCTCCGCATTTATGAAAGTCAAAAAAATATCTAACTCTATCTATAAGTTAATTTGGGTCTTCAATATACATGCAGCCAGTGTTCACAGTGTCTTCTGCCTTCATCACAACACTTGTCTAAGGAAACTCATTGGGAAAATATGTGGGAACACCTAAAGAACCATCATCACCTTTAACACTTTCACTGTCGCCATGATCATCGTCACTTCCTGTTTCATTTTCTATGTTAAATTTACTTTTCTTTGTAAGGGTTTTGTGCTGATCAATAGTTATAGAAAACGTCCATATATTTTGAAGTTCGCCGACTTAATGTGAATGTCTTGCGAGTTACATTCTGCGCAAACCGACTCTACTGTACTCATTCCATCGTTAGCATTAACTGTCTTGTCATTATCATCTGTGGAAACAGTACACATAGATGCAGCAAGAGGTATTGCCGACAACACTTACTGGTTCCCAGTAAACGAACCCTTGCAGATATGACTATCATCCTTTATTTTATCACCTTGCATAAACTGCATGGCACCAATGTCGTAATGCTTCATCGTGCGAAAAGGACTCTTTGTACAGGCTGTTCTCTCATGCCATCGAGCATACAGCTTTTACTGAAGGACCTATCACAGAAACAGCAACAAAGCCTTGGTGAAGTCTTCGATGGCAGCACTGCTGTAGGTGATCCATCTGAAGAAATCGATGATGCTGCAGCAGGTGCCCAATCTGAAGAAGTCGATGGCTCTGCTGGAACCATGCCCATAGCAGTCGCCAATGGTGCTACTGTGTGTGCCCCATCCGAAGACATCATTAGCACTGGCAAATCTCAGGAGTTGAACTACTAGCAACCTTTGACTGCATACTATATTCCAGTTGCTTACACAGGCTGAGATGAAGTGTCTTTCACGAGTTGAGAAGAAGTGCATTTCACGACTGCCACTGTCAAACTAAGCTTCCAAACTGGAACACCCTGCTGCTTATATACCCGCACACAGGTGCGATACCATACATTTTAACCCAAGTGTACCAAGCAGAATCTTTATAGTCCAGACCAACCTTGCACCACAAACATTTTTACTATCTGTCAAACCAACATAAATTAATCTACCAAATGCCAGAAAAAATTTAGAAATAATCTACCATAATCCAGATAAAAAAATATACTTATTGTAAGCACACATATGTCTTACATGTCTAGCATCATTTCAGCCACTTAAGAACATGCCCAACCATCATAAATGTACTTCAAACTGACTGCAACCAATAAGCACTCCGAAAAACATTCACATTACACTTACATATGAACAGTCAGATCTAGCAGAATTATATCTAAAATCCAATATAGTCGAATAAAAGTCAGACACCATCACTGCATCCCAAGCAACCACACAATCAATAGTGGCTACATGGCCAAGAGTATCACAGTGTCCTACAACGACGATGGCAAAATGCACACATGCTCCTTCTGCCCTTCCCCCCTTATTAGTGGAAACTCTTGTATGAGAAAAGCAAGAAGACAACAACTTGCTGGTGCAGAATCAACAAGGACTGATTTACATGGTAGGGCCTGAGCAGAAGAAATGTCTAAGCGACTTATGCAGAAAACGACTTAGATATCATCTATGTGCAGTGCGAGTATGGCTGTCCTTTGCTGCACAAGCTGGCAAAATTGTGTGATGACCAGCACTGACATGTCTGCGACAAGTCAGAACCTGACTGGACATGCACATGGAGAAATGCACAGTTGCTGAAAAAATGGTGGACCGAGAATCAGCAAGTTATGACTAGACACAAAGTCACCAGAAGTGTACAAAAAATTTAGTTTTCATGTGGTGGTACACCTGTTCATTGTCATTATATAAATGCGAACAATTGTGTGCTAATTTAGCCATCGCCTAGAAATCTGACCATCACCATGGTTCCATTCCGTCCTATGAACAGTTGCACAAATGCCAAGTCTGACTATGGAACTACAAGAACTAATTTTTTTTTAAATTATAAATGCATTTTGTATTGACAGTGTATGAAATAAATAGTGTATAAAATGTATTTGAGTGTTTTATTTATTTCTTCCTTGTATCATTTCTTTGCAATATAATTAATTTTATTTCTTCTAAATGATTTCTTTATGGTAAAAAAATAATTCATTTTTAAAATTTTTTTAAATTACTTAAATTTTTTTATATAAGTGAATAATCACTCATGTGTTCTGGGGTTGCCCCCTCCCAAGATTTCCGAGCCGCATGAAGCAGCAGATTTTCTTGTGATCTTCTAGCTTTTAAAAAAGGTATTGACAATTACTATCCAAGTATGGTATTTTTTCTGGAATTAATTACTGATGTTCTGAGAATTACTGCTACAGATGCATGCTGTATCAGCATATGGTAACATACACATAACAATACTTATTCACTTACACACTGTGGCCACTGACAGCAATTTTTAATCACCTATGAAGTGATTCGTAGGTGTGCTGTAGTTTGAATCTAATTATGTGTATTCAGAAAAGACACTTATTACTCAATTGCTCAAAGAGAACTTGTAAACTATTTCCTCTGCCACCATTTGCAAAGCACTGTGTCAGCTTATGGTTGTTGGTGTAGAAGTAAATATTACCCAGATGTAGAAAAAGTTTCTGAGTTATATACCAATTAGTTTTGTATAGTTACATCAGTCGAGTTGAAGTTTTATGGCCAAAATACAGGCTTGTTGCTGCAGGGTTTGGATCTGAAACAACTGTCCAAGTACAACACATATCACCACGAGGGTGACATATTCCTAGAGATTTCCCTGCAGTAACTGATATCACTGTCATCTGTCACAGGTGTAAGGGTTAATCAATGGCATTTATGCATGTCTGTCTGAGGAATTACCTATCTTGTTAATAAGAATTATATGATAAAGAATAGCCATAATTATTGTAAAAATATTATTTTTAATATAAATATTATCAAATATAAATATTTTCAATTTCACAACCAATATAACTTTATTACTTATGAATTAAAACATAATTTCGATATGTGCCGACATGCATATTTTTTCCAGTATAACCAACCAATTTATGTTATATCCATATTTTATCCGAAATCCCTAACTTAATCTTATTCCAAGAGAACAGCACAGGAGTAGAGTAAACTGAATGAGGTGCCATTTCTATCTGGTGGCATTGTAGTGCACTGTGTTTTTTATATCATTGTTCTAAGAAACAAAACTGCCATTAGGCATTCTGTTTGAGACTCAACTGTTCAGCAGTAAAATGTCATTTATTCAAGTCAAACACTTTCAGTACTCTCTTACCAATGCACAATAGAGACGGTACTGCAGGTACAAAGCAAGAGGTTAAACTAAACATGACAACCAGGATGATGTACCTTTACTATTGCAAACAGCCTATAAAATGGGTGGGGGCCCATAACAGCTGACAACAATTTTAGACAAGGACAAAAATTTCTGGACAGTACATCTCATGACTCCGATATACTATGGTGCTGTGTATAACGTAGGACCTTGCCTAGATATCTTGATTTACGGTATAAAAGCAAGAATTACTTTCATAATAATACTACCCCACTAATGCAGGTATGTTACATAAAGTCTTCTGCCATGTCTCCAAAGCAGTCAGTATTTTTGGTTGGTATGGATGTTTGATAGAGGTAGTTTCTAAATAGTACTACTGACGAAAATTAATAAAAAAACTGTTTTTTTTCTGGAATATTTAGTCAGTTAAGAAGCATTGATAATAAAAAAAACACACACTGTGTGTTGCTTGATTCTGTTATTTTAGCATCAAGATGTATTGATGGGATAATATATTTAGTTGTGATAATGTAACATTTTACATATTGTTTATACAAAAATATGTGTCTCATTTTAAAATTCTTACCCTTTCTTGTTTCGGCATGAAGAGTGAGTTGCAAAGTTTGTTCGAAGCTATGTATTACCATATCTGATTTTATTTGTTTTATAAATACTACTCAGCAAGAAAAAAGTCTGGTAAGCATAATTGAAATAGAATACTTGGGTGTATTTGGCACATGTGATACGCTAATTGTACTTCTGACCAAGTTTACACTGCTTATGAAATTACCTAGTATTCCAATTTCTGTAAAATAACATTTTTGGGAAACTTCCAAAACAGCAATGGAAGTTTTTAACCTAAACACTGTATGGAAATAATACCAACATCAAGCTCAGTAAATTTTAGCTTTTCTACTTACAAATTTGGAAACTTCTCTACACATTTTGACTGTTTCCTGCTTACGATATTCTTGTATATTCTTCCATCTATGTTGCAATGTACCTCACATGCTGTAATTATTAGTTGGTGAGGTTTTTTTCATCTCCCTGACTTTGCATTCCGATGCTGCTTCATTCTCAACTCATTTCAACCCTCATCGGCTCTCAAGACCTTGTTACATTACACATTATACTGTCTTATCCAGTACCAATTATGAGAATTCTGCAATACAACAACATGAGCGAATTTACTCAGGATAATATTTTAAGAGCTGTCCAACCTCTTCATAACATATTTTCTAATTTTGTAGTAATTGTTCGGTTTCTGTAAAGTGAAAAAAAAAGTAATTATAATATAATTGTGTCCTAGAATTAGATGTCTGTGAAGGCAGGACTTTTATTTTAATGAGAAAGCCTTGCATTTTGTTTCCAGTATTGCAGTAGCAACTAATTACACACTGTGCTGTCACCCCGCAGGGCCATTCATCTGCATAATTAAAACCAAAAGTTAATAATAATATAAGATCACATGAAAATACCAGTGCATCCCGCCGAACCTGTCAACTATAGCTCTGTGAATCATTGGTTACAGGAACTCGTACGCCCAATTCATAGGGACTTTCACTACATTCTAGACCAAGAAAAATCCTTACAAAAGGAATCTCTGCCTATCCCAGTTGGAGTGAAACATTTCTATGGATGTATATGAGTATTTATTGACTATCAAATACTCTATATACCAATACAGGACAATCACTGTACATGCAGTAAATGGTTTCAATTGGTCATATTATGACTAATACTACAACAGTTTAGTTCATTTGCTTACATTGTACACCTAGCGCATTCATGGTTACTTCCCATCTTTTCTGAAGCACTGCTTAAGTTCTACTTTCAGGTTATTCCTCCACCTCCTGCAAACAAAGCTTAGAATATTACACCAAAGGGAGAAAACGAACCACTTTCATTTATGTAGTTTTATAGAATAACTGTAAGCATTCGATAGTATTATAAATGATTAAGCAAATACAACATTTTTTAAAGATCTGTTTTATTTCATGCCAACTCGAAAAAGGGAGGGGGCTGCATGCGCATCATGATGTAATTCCTAAATATAAAGTCTATGATGTCACCTGGTGCTGTAACGTATGCACTGTCTCTCCCGTGCACTGATAGCGCATCAGCAAAACAAGACGTCACATGTCATCTCGCTCATGACGTAACTGCTGCATGCATCATCATGCTGCGGCACTCACAGGTGGCTGATATGGATTTTTTAAGGTCATGTGCCTGTATGTAATAATTTCTTAAAGAATATGTCTGCAGGAAAAATTATACTAGTTTGATAACAATTGAGAAAACCTTCGAGTGTAACCTAATGATACTTTCTTTCAAAATCGCTGGAATAAAATTCTGAATAATTGTATGGTGTATGAAACTTATAATGGAAGCTATTACACACATATTGGACTAAGAATAGCGATCTTACAGTGAGATAAATGGTCCACAGTTCGAATACCGACATGTACATTGGATCATTTTTCAAACAAACTTGTGTATGTGATTTTCAGACTAATTATGTTTTTATAAGCACCAACTATAAACATTTAAGCAAATACACTGGTCAGGAGTAACATAGGGCCTCCAGTTCGAAGCCCAAAACCATTGCAAAGTTAATTTTTTTATCGGACTTAGAAAAATATGGCAATTTTTCACAGTATTCATGTGTGCCTGATATAAGGATTTAAGCTGTCACCAAAGGCGAGGTACTCTATAGCGTTCCAGAAAAATATTTTAAAAATATTAATTTTTTTATTGGACTTAGAAAAAATTCCACAATTTTTGCTATTGTTTAGCGAATATTATATAAATTTTTATTAAAGATGGAACGGAATTTTTAGGCATCAGATACGGGAATCAGATTTAGATAACAGGGGCACAAATGGATTAATGTCATGAGTTTGTGAAGCCTTTTTTTTAGCAATGTTCATACATTAATTGCTCACTGTCTATTTTTTGCATGTGTACCTGATACAAGTAATTAAGCAATCATCAAAGGCGAGGTACGGTGTAACTCCCAGAGTTCGAGTCCAGAAGAATATAAATAATAGTAATTATTTTCTATCGGGCTTTGAAAAAAAATTGTAATTTTACCCAGAGTTTCGGAGATTGCTTTGAGAAGTTATAATAAACAGGAAATGTAAGTTTTTGGCACCAGATATAGGATTCAGGGTGAGTTAAGTGGTTCACAATTCGATTAATGATGTGAGTTTTTGAAGCTTATTAGCAAGGTTCGTGTGCAAACTTCTGGCTGATTGAGTACACTCGTTATAAATGCCTAAGCAATATATAGTGGTTATTCATGGCGTAGGGATCTGTGTTCAAGATCCTAAAACTATTAAAAAATATATTTTCCCTGTTGGACTTAAAATTTTGCTCAGTTTTTCATATGTCTTTTCATAATATTAATATATATGTAATAAATAAATATATATGTAATAAATAAATATATATGTAATAAATAAATATATATGTAATAATATATATATATATATATATATATATATATGTAATAAATATTTTTTTATGAAAAAATATTTACAGAGAATCTTATACGAGTAAAGCCAGCATGTGTAACAAAACTTCTATATGCAAATAAATACTTGAAATTTTTTTAAGTTATATCTGAAAAATGGATTTAAAAATTCTGAAATGTTTAACCCCTTACCATGGGTTATTATGTACCTGTTTCAGTACCATTCGATGCTGGAGGTATATTGCCTTGTAGGATTCGTAAGAGCAGCTATAAGTATGGTTGGCTGGCATAATTAACTGGCTTGTTGGTTGATTGAGTTTTTTATATTAGCACACAAACCATCTATGTGAAAAGTAATATATTATTATTTACTTGTGTTGGTCTGGTTTTTTGTATTTGCAAAATCCTACATGAAGGTTGGGATATGTAGAAAACTTCCTTCATGCTTACCCAATGTTCAATTCAGTTGCAGACTTGTACTTCCTCGTGAAACCTTCTGACTCAAACAGGCCTGCTAACACAGCTATTCCTATGCACATGGTCATCTGACACCGTCCAGGTGCGAAAACAGCTAAGAAGCACTTACAGACACCAGTTACAAGACACCAAGAGGGAGTAGAAATGCTATGTGCTGACTAAGGCTCTCTGACATGTTTAGTTAGTGAAATGGAAGGGGCAGAATGCTTAGCTGGTATTTTTGGTTAAAAAGAGCGGGATGGTTTGATGGGAATTAAGACGATATGGATGTCGTAGATTGTTAAATAGATGGTATTGATCTTATGATAGCATGGTTGGAATTCTTGATTGGTTCGGCAGAGAGAATATATAGAATATAATATTGTTGACTGTTATTTTTTATCAGTAAGTCTGAGGTATGGTTGTGGATATGGCCTGTATTATTTATAGCATGAATGATGCAAGCTAATGTCATGGCGAAAGGTACTATATATATATGTTTTGGTACTCAGAACAATTCGATATGGTTGTTAAGTAAGGCTGGAAGGAGGGGAGGTGAAGAGGGGTTTGATGATAACTAAAGTATGACAGTTAGGTTAAGTGAATGTCGAGAGAATTAAAAGATATATATCAGAGTTCTTAAAAGATGATTGGTTAGGTTAGGTAAGTTAGGTTAGGTTAGGTTAAGTGGATACTGAACGGTTTATGTGATAGTGTGTTGGAAAAAAATTTCAAGCTTTACATTACGTAGGAGTATGAAGTATTTATTTCTTAGTTCAACATAGAAGTCCCTACATAATAAGTCTGGGATATTAAAACAAAATATTATAAGTAAAAAAAATGGACTAACTGACGTTCATAATATAAAACACTTGACATACATTTACTAAAACAATTTTTATATTTGCTTACAAAAATCCAAGTGGTGCTTGTCATAGTCATGCAATCATATATTCTCACGACATATTCTTACCTGCCTGACAAATAAGAATCTGTTGACTCGTCACTCGATACACTTTAAAGTTTACTAAAAATATTATATATAAAATAATATAAATAAAAATATTTTGAAAATAAAAAATGTGCAAGTTAAATCTAAATTATATATATATATATAAGTTAAACCAAACTAATAAAAAATTTAAAATCAATAATTAAAAAATTATGTAATATATATAATAAAAAATTAGTACTTAGAAAATACTTAAAATAAAAAGATACGACACTCACTTAAGAATTAAATAAGTAAAATCTATAATAATATATATGTAAGTTAAACAAAAATAATAAGCTATGAAAAATTATATTATAAAAAATAAGTAATTAAAAATACTTTAAAAAAATAAAATACTTAAAATAGTATATAAGTTAAATCATACATTTTATATTTGTATATCAAAGCAAAATATTAAAAATATTATAAAAAATACTACAATAAAAATAAATATATAAATAATACTTAAAATAAAGTACTAAGAAAATACATATATTAAATCTGAAATATTGTGTATACAAGTTAAACCAAAATAATACAAAATATAATTTTAAAAATATAATAAAAATAAATACTCAAAAAATTATTGATTTGTATAAATACTTAGAAAATTATTGATATCTAGTTTTAATAAAACATTCAAAATTACATATGAAATAAAAAAACGTAATGTCTTTAATGAGAGCCAATATATTATTTATTCGTCTCCGAGCTATATACTACTTATAAACTCTTGTCCCAGCACATGCCGTGATAGCAGAGTGGTCTAAGGCGTAAGTCTGGTGACCAAAAGTCTGGCAGTTGATCCTGTAGTATTCCAGATGGTATTTTAAGTTCTTAATAATAGTGCTCCTAGTGGCCAATTCCAGAACCAATATGGTGGCCGATCGACTAATAGAACGAGAGCAACACCAGCGCTCTTAGTGGCTAAAGCCAGAACCAATATGGCGGTGCTCCTAGTCGCTAATGTCAGAACTAATGTGGGAAACAAGTGACAAACGAAAAACCAAGATGGTGGCCTCCATATAAATGTAAACAAAGATGGCGGCTTCAATATAAATGTGGACAAAAATGGAGGCCTCCAGTAAGTCGATGTAAATAAATTTATGAACGAATGGCAGAGAAAGGAAAGAAGATGAGAGAAAGAGAGGGAAGGGAAAGGAGAAGAGAGAAGTAATGTAAGAAAAGAAATAAAAAGAAAGAAAGAATGTAAAAGAGAAAAAAGGGGAGCACTCGGAGAAAATCCTCAGAATACAAGAGTATGAAAAATGACATACTGGTTAGCAATATGGCGGTCCATGATGGCGGAGTAGTGGATACAAAGATGGAAGTCCAAGATGGCGGCATAATGGCTACAACGATGGTGTACTGGCTAGCAACATTGCGGAATCCAAGATTGCGGATGCATGACTGGAATGACAGAGCGGGAAGTCTGGAATCCAACATGGTGCCCGCGTGTCCTTGGAATGACGTCATCCAAGGTCATATCCAGATCCTCCAGTCCCAGCCCTCAGCCCCCGTTTCCACATATGCCTACTACTGTTAGTAATTATCAATTAGGTTAGTTATAAATCCTTTTTTTTCACAGGCCCCAACATTTCTTTCAGTCCCAATAAAAACCTGTAACAAAGAGTATGTTCCTCACACTGTCTTTCTCGTAGCATTTATGTTTAATGCATGAATTATTTTCTGTCAATTGGGTTTTTACCGTGTCTGTGCCAGTTTTTCTCAATTTCTTCTTAGTTATAGATCAGCTATAGGTACGCTTACGGAGGTAGTCATGGGCCCAATTGCTGGCCATGGCTGCCCAATCCCTCTCTATCACAATGCATGTCCCCTTGCATGATTTCCTTCCCTTGTAGGCGTAAGGATGAGATGAAATCGCCCTGAGATGAAATTAGCTCCTCTCCTACATTCCGGGTTTCCACCTAACACTTAAAATTGAGATAGAGTAGAAAAAAATTGTCTCAGGAGAGACGCGCCCCGCCGCGCCGGCGAGCGGGATACCAACGTTAAGGCTGGAGTCCTCCTTGGTAAGAAGAAATCTTAGAATGCTGCAACTCGAGTTAAGTATAGCTTAGAACTTTAAAATCCTTCGAAGTAGTGTAGCATAAAGACTTAATCTCTGCGAATGTCCCATATGGACTTAGAATATTTCGCTAATGATGCCGAATAAAGTCTTGGTTTTTGGCAGAGTAGTTCGGAAGTGGAACCTGTAATATTCAGCTAGTGTCCCGTATGGAATTTGAATATTTCACTATTGTGGCAGATAAAGTCTTTGTCTCTGGAGGGGTAATATTTAGACTTATGTTCGTATGTGCGGAAGTGGACTTGAAAATAGTTTGGAAACAACTGAGTGTGGCGTTTTATTGATGAGGAAGGTGGTTCGAGAAACGATACTGAAGTAGTGAGATGTGGAAGGTTCGGGAAAATGGTGTTGTTGGGTGCTAACAGTCGTGTCGCTGGTGCATATTCTGGAGTCCGAGAGGAAACCGGTTAAAGGAGGTGGCCAGTATGTTTTCTAAGTCCGGGAGGAAGGGGCATGGGGAAAACTGTGACACAGGCTATGGGTTTTTGATGTAAATTGAGGGTTCCAAAGAGTTTCAACAAACTTGGAAGAAGTGTCCTGGATCAGTTTATACTTGGTGTTTGTAGTTTTTCTGATCGGGGAAAAGAAGGCAGATTGTTTGGAACGTGGGAAGGGAACTCTAATTGTGTAAGAAGGTATGGTTTTGGGTTGAAAACAAGGTTAATATTCTAGAGGGGTTTAATGGTATCCCTTGGATTAGGACCCTGTGTTTGTGTGAGTGTGAGAGTGAGTGTGTTGAGCAGAGTGGGGAAAGGCACTGCGACCACTCTGTGGTTATCGCAGGGAGAGTATCCCTTGGTCACTATAGGCTGTTCACGATATAGTGAGCCCTGCTAAAGTTCTACTTTTTTGCCTATTATGTATCCTTCCGACCACATGTAAACAAACATCATTGCCATGTGATTGCCACATGTTAATAAACTCAATGTTTTTAAATTTCAGGACTTCTAAATGTAACATGTATATTATATATAACACATGTAACATACATGATGTATATAACAAATGATATATATCAATGTTATATGCATGCATATATATGCATATACATAAATATATGTATGAATATATCAGATGTATGCATATATATGTATGTATATATAATGTAAAATATATAATATTTATATAAAATATGTAACATATATAATTGTTTGGGTCATGTCAAAGCTCCAATAGACAAAAACTTTACACAACAAACTATTAAAAATGAATGCCCTAGCGATGAAGTCATGGAAACCATAAAAAATCAAACATTAAACTTGGGCGGTGAACAAGGACCAACACGACACATTAAAAAAGGACACACATTAGTTAAGCTGAAAAATAATTTGGAAGGGCAGCCAATCCAGATTTGAAATAATCTAGCACTACTACACACCCAAGGTACAACACCACTTCTCACACAAATTACCAAACATTTAAAAACTGTACTGCAAACTTAACGTTGCGAAACGATCACCGTTTTCTTAAGTGCCCCATCGTGCTGTAGCATGACTAGTAAAATGTAAGCTCGAAACATGGCAGTGTGTTTGGCTTCAGCTGACCGAAGTTAAGTTCAACTAAGCCACAAGGAAAAAAACATACATCCTGCAGGCATAAGGTAGCGGCGTACCGTAGCAGACGTCTGAAGCTATAAAGCAGACATAGCGAGACTTGCAAGACCTTAAATAAAAAACGACAAATAAAAAATAACGATGCACAAAGGGGAAAGGGGAATACAGGGAGGCAAGGAAATATGAGGGGATCTGAGCCGAGTAAAGAGTACACCACTACACAAAAGTTGATGGTGCTAATAAACTTAACATGATTGCACTAACATGGCAGTATATAATAGTGTGTATTATATAAAAAAAGTAAAATATATCAAATATGTGCATGTAGATGTACATTTTAATGATAGCTTTTTATATACATATTTATAAATGGAGATCAATATATTTCAACATAGGCCTATTACGTATATGTAAAATAAATATAATTTACACTAAAAATATAAACATATCAACAAATGCATTTCTGTATATGTACTTTTTTTTGACATCGTTACTCTGTGTTCGTACCCTTCTGAAACCCTCCAAAAAAGAACTGAAAATTTATACTGCGAATTGAAGTGGTAACAGAAGGGTATCCAGGCTTGTAACTGGCACCACCTTCATTTATACAAAATAATTCTAAAATAATGTATATTATTTATAGCTAAGTGAAATGCCGATCCGGTGATGGCCACATTTCCGGTGTCTCTTGTGGTCCAAATGGGTGCGACATTACCTTTTTGTCAAACCCACACAGACCTTAATAAACAAATTTTACAGGGAAAATGCATGGATTCTCGTCATTGTTGTGGTTCCTTTATTGCTATGACTGCAGCAAAACTGAAAACTTAAATGAGAAAAGTATTTAAATAAAATTACTATGCTTACGAAAAATGGTTCATGCATGACACACAAAGCTAAATAAATGTCTTATTATTATTGTAAAACCAATACATATCCACAAATGACAGCAAAATGATAATTTAAAGGACAAATTATAAAAGTAATACTTACAGGCAAGTTACTTTTATCATAGTGTACGATCGACACAACAACTAAATTACATATAATAATACAACTTAATTTCTAAGATGTAAACTATCATGACACTTGTATTAACAAGATTCCAAACATGTTAACATGTTACAATGGCATTTATGTTAACAAGTAACTCAATATACATGACCTTATCGTACCACGCAACAGACATTTGAACGTTTAGAACAAATTTGCAAAAACTGTTATATTTATCTAAAAAATATCAGTCATATTGTTTTTACTAGACACTAAAAACCAAATAACATATCTTAACAAAAAACTTGACAAATACATAAACACATGTGGACTCCAATAACAAATAGTACCCGCCCATAACAGATATGTGTATACTACAAACAAGCAGCTGAAAAATTGCAAATACCTTTAGCTGGTCATATAAACCTTATCACCACTGACCATCCAGCACCTACTGTGCAGTAGAACAGCCTAGTCATCTGTCAGTGGCACTACCAATACTTCATCGCCACTGCCAGGATCATCTTCATCAGTGGTGTCCAAATCCGGATCTAAGGAGATGATGAATGTAGGTATGTCAGCGGGTTCGTGCACTTCCTTCTCCCAGTCCTCTGCAATCAGCTTCTACACGTGGTCGACACTCTTTGCCCATCTGAAGGAAAGTTTGTGCAAGGTACACTTAAAAGCTCTGTGTTTAACATGTGGCACCAGAAACATTCATATTTTCAGGCTTATAAAAAAACTCTAAGCAATAATGCAAATCATTTAAAATAAACAACCATACCATGCATATATACAAAGAAGCATTGAAGTTTTTCAGAATTTGTAAAATTTCAGTTAGAGACACGCAATAAGTCTAAGAGTGAATTATTAAGATATATATGAGAAGAATTAATATGGAATGAAAAATATAAATAATGGAAAAACAACTATAAGTAAAGACAAGAAACATGGTAAAAACACAATCTATCGTAAAAAGTCAGACCACAGCTTGAAGAATATCTGATATGCAGAAATTTCAAACCACTACTTAATACGTAAGTATACTGAAGCAATTTACACATAGAAAAATGTAATATAACACAAAATAAATACAAATAATAGAACATACGCATAAGGACGCACAATTTACACTGTTAACTAGCCATTATATACCAACACCTTGAAGTACAGCTACGACACATAAAAACATTGGATGTTTCAAACTACTGCAGGCATAAGGAAATCACATGGTAAGGACCACTACACAGATTCTACAGGCACAGAAAAGGATGATACTGAACACACATGACACGGGTATGCCTCTCTGGGTCACTAATTGGAGAGCTTCACTCCACTTTGCCCTAACAGCTACATCATCAAACTTTCTGTCCCGGCTCATGTGACTATTGTAGTGCTGCTTGCACTGGGCCCAGACAAGTTCAATTACATTGTAATGACAATGGTATGGAGGAAGCCGCAGTACCTCATGCCCGTGCTGATGAGCTATGTCATCAATCACATACCTGAAATATTTTTTTAACACGTGATACAATGTCATAAAAGTTCTATTAATTAATGTTGTTATGTTAAGAAGCAACCGAATGGAAGCTTTACTATACATAATGTAATGTATGGCCGTAAATAAAAACATACCGCACTGGAGGCAAATTCGCTTTTGAGACACCCAACAATTCACCTTTCACTGCATATGTAACAAATTGAATGTTGTGCTGCTTCAACCACGCGGCGATGTCGTCTTTCCTCCAGCTTCTGTTGGGAAATTTTTCAAGCTGAAAGTATAAAAAATAAACAATTCAGAAAATAATTCAAATTGCAATAATTTTGTTGACTGTCACTAGCTAAATAAATAGTGTGCCTTGTTTAAATGAAACTATGGTAAAAAGAATCCTGCAATTGTGCCGAACCACATACCTGGGTGCTGTGATACGATGCGTTGCCCATGACGATAATGCTGGGCTCCGGCAGGCTCTCCAAGAGTTGCTTCATCCACTTCTGGAAAATTTTCCCATTTATTTCGCCCTGGTAGTCACCCTTCTTATGCCCTGAAACAAACAGCAACCCGGCTTCCGGCACGAAGTCATTACGCCCTCCAGCATGAACAACAATAAACCGCTTACCTTGGTCCATACAGTCTCTCTTTACTGTGTGGACTGTTTCGTCCTGCCAGCTCTTCTTAACAGTTCCTAAATATAACAAAGCTGTGATTTATTTTTGTTGGTATACATACAACATTATGATATTAAAATATGTAAGTCACAGTAAAACTTTTGCAAAAATCCACGTCTCACAATGAATATGAAGTTTGCTCCATTCGCCTTTGCGTCTATGTACTTCCTCAAAAAAATAGCACGTTGGATGATGATGTATTCCTTCTTGAGCATGGCCCGTTGCCCGTTCACAGTCGTCCACTCGAAGCCCATGTTCTTCAGGAGGTGGTAGAGTTTGGTTCTTCCACCATAGAACTCAATCCCGCTGTCTCTCACCTCCTTCAGTAGCGTCGCCAAAGTGATGTGATGTCCTTGCGAAGTCAATTGCAAAATTGTCATGAAAATTATGTACAAAGGTGGCCGTGCCTTCGTCGGCAAATGTTTTCATATTACACGAAATGTTAATGGCTGGCAATTTACAAATAACCAAGAAACTTCTATTCTGCTCAACAATGATATTTTAAACTAGGCTACTTAAAATACTAATACTATTTATATTTCAATTTTCGCTTGGAATATGAAAATATAAGTCGACACAGTGAGAAAAATTTGATAATGTGAATGCATTATTGTCGCAGGTAAGAACAGAAAATAACTGAAAAATAATTAGTGGTGTTTTAATATTGATATATACAGTTTTGGTAATGACTGCTTGTCATACACTTACTCTCACCCACAGTAGCTCCCAACATGTATTGATTACACAAATTGTGTACAAGACAATAACATCATATTGGTGTTGTGTTTTTACCTTTTTTATTTTCAGTAATCATACTTTTTAACACGTGTGAAGTTTAATAAGCGTATTTTCGTGGTTAATTTTGTAGCAGATTCTGCAAACACTGTGTGTGGTTCAGTGCTTGTGGTTGCAGTGCTTTTTGCTAATGTACTGCTTGTAGGTGTTTCCAATATGATGTTTCCGCGGTCTGGAGTCGGTAACAGAATTGTTTTACCATAGATGAAATGCTTTGTAAATGTAAAAGTTTCATTGTGAACGCCACAATCTGCTAGCAATCAAATTAACTGGTACACACTACACTATGACACAACACAGTGCTGTTCTATCACGTGTCGAAATGGTATACTTTTCAATGTGTTTGCATGAAAGTGTTAAATGTTATACAGAATTACCAATATAAATACATGTGTTCGTCATATGGGATCATGACTTTTCTCTGACCAAAGTATATGGAAATTATTAGAAATAATATTGTGTTATTTCCGTAAAAATTGGATATTTCTTTCTAGGGTAGTACTAGCGGAGCCTTCCTTTACCATTACTTTTTCATTGCAATAAGAATTATTTATAAAGTACCGAATGAATCCTATTGCCCCCAAACTTCTACATGTTCTTACAATGAATATTTTGTAGTGAAATTATGAAGTCAGTCACAGAGTGTGTATTTGTATTTTCGGAACGTAATGTGTTAATAGAGGATCTAAATTAGCGTCTGCAGTGTAAATATTATAAATTAAATATACATCAACATCACATTATTGATCTGTGTTACCCATACCTTCACGATACATCCTATAAATGATGCGACGATTGGCCGCAACGGTGAAGTCATCAACACTCTCAAATGACTTTCCCTCTTGTGGCCTCGTCTTTCTCTTCGTATCTGGAGTGGCCGCATCTTCAATATCTGTCTTGTAGTACCTGAAATGTTTTACACAGCAGTGGCAGTAAAATCGACTTTATTTGTATTTCACAATATAACAGACTAGAGCACTTATTGTGGGACTGGCACAGTTAAGGCCGGGCCACAATTGCTATAAACATATCACTAACACAACACAGTGATATACATACGAGTTAAGCGGCTTGTTTTCAATTATAGTGGCTACAATTGTGCATAGTGATAAGTACTTGGTTTAACTTCCCTTGTTACTCTAACTGCGTGTCAATAAACAGCCAATGAGTAGGCCCGACACTTATACTATGTTATCAATTGAAAAACTTATTTACAAATCAAGAAAGTGTGTATTTTCACTTCATTCCCCGGGAAGATATTTTCTTTTGTTTATTTATGGATAATCACAAGCCCAGAAGTTTTGTCACGGTTTTAGGTAACGTTTATAGTAAAAATTTAAATGTAAATAATTTATCATTTGAAAAATGTCTCAGATCGATTGAAATTATTTATTACAAAAATAACCCACCACCAAGTCTACGTACCGAGCTTAATTTCTTCGGTACAAATGTGCTTATCGCTATAACAGTGAATGTGTTAGGTATGTCAATTGTAGCCCAGCCCTTATTGAAAGCTAGCTCATACAGATTCTTTATAAATACTTAATTTTACACATACACTGCGTAATGAAATTTAGCTTTTACTAAACATGCATTCACAAGTAAACAGGAGCCATGTAATTTACAGTTACATTAAATTTCAATAAGTACAGTATTTTTGCGGCCAAAGTGGCAGATATATCAAACCATTATGCCTACTCAAGAATGCATACTATCTTCGTTGATATTTCTCAAAAGGTAGCAAGTTGTCTTGTCGAACAACCATTTCGAAATTTAAACATGGAATTATTTTATAACTGATGACAATTAATTGTAAATACTTTCTAATTCTTATTACGGCAAGCATTACCAAATAAAAATTACACTTGCATCAAGAAATAATGTCGGGAACAAGCAGAGCTATAGGTCCATAGTTAACAAAACCAGCTTCAAGATTTGATAGTTTATAGGATGTTGGATCACCTGTGACGTTTATGTTATGTTAACAATAGTAAAACTTAACACTGTAACTTGGGATGAATAACTACATGAACACAAGTTAGAGGTTAGGCCTACATTACAGAATAACACAGTGATTTCAAAACGTGTCAAATTAATGTATAATTATTGACAGGCACATTTGCACTTGTTACCAAGGCAGGTTTAAGAAAGGTTACATGGCTGGGCCTAAATAGATACGTACAGACGTATTTGAGGTTAGGTCTACATTACAAAACAAAACAGTGACATAAAAACGTGTAAACCTGTTTGGGGAAACACGTCGTAAAAACACATTTACACTTACCACCGGGCAGTTGCAGTTGGAATGTTAATCATTTATACAACTCGTTCGATGACCTTGCACGACTTCATCTCTCCTCGACGAAATAACGAATAAATACTTTCGGCGAGATTTATAATGTCTTCCTGACGCCCACTATTCGTACTTAGTTTGCTGGAACTCATGACTTTACACAAAATCACTACAACACAATTAAACACTATACGACCTATGATAAAACAACGATGACTGCAGATAAGCGGAAAAATAAATGAGAAATATTAAAACACAACAACTTCTAACATCCAAATTTGCATAGAATGCCTCGTAACCGCTCCACACAAGCAAAGCCAAGCAACAAGCATGAAGGAACCACAACAACGGGCCGTTGGTTTTGACCGTTGCGCCGATCACGCGACACAATATAATTATGAGTTACAGTAAATACATTATCTTTAAGCCGATACTTTAAACTGTATAAAATACATTTGAAACAACTTAAGGAGCCACAAATTTATACATTACACCTGCAATACAGCATTATTTCTTAGAACTTCTTTTAAAATTTCATAGCCAACATAACGTGTGTGTTCATCCCCAGCCTGTGCGGTAACACGCATGGTTATACATACGCAGTTGCGGGCAGTGGTTTTTTTCAAAGGTTTATTTCTAGAGTGCTCACTTTTATGTGAACGGCCTTTACTGGGTGGATGGTGCTGATTGTGGAGGATCAGTGTGTACCGATGCCTATTGGGTGGATTGAGGGAAGGAGCATATCCCTATGTGCTCTGGTCCAGTATGTGTTTTGTAGTGTGCTGAGGATTTGAACGCAGGCTTCAGTGCCTGAAAAAGGTCTCTGTTCAAGAGAGTTAGTAAGGTATTTTTTTTTGTAATGTTGGAGACCAGCCGGGGCTACGGTGGCTGAACGGTTAGCCTGCTCGCGTCCCACCTATGCGATCCGGGCTCAATCCTCAGCCGGGCCACTCCGGATTTTCGCATGTGGGAATCGTACCGGACGATGCCAGTTGTCAGCGAGTTTTCTCGGGGGATCTCCCGTTTCCCCTGCCCTTTCATTCCGGTGCTGCTCCATACTCACCTCAATCACCCTCATCGGCTCCCAAGACCTCGATGCTAAGAGCAAATATCTTGACTTGGAGACCAGACATGTTGTATCATAGGAGATCTTGAGACCGTTCACTAACCTCTGGTTTTAGTAGTGCCTAAAGCATTTAAAGGGGGTTTTAGGGGCGTATCTCTGTTTTTATTTTATGAATGGGTTGTACAAATAGAGTGTATTGGAACAAGGTAACACATACTGTATTTGAGCATTGTAATAAAAATGGTAGAAAGAAAGAAATAGTTGTCATGCAAAATATTAATACAATGGAGTGTGCACTAATTCGGTACGTTGTCCTTCCGTGTAATTTTATAGACTTTGTAAAGCTTTGGTTGCATACGGCAGAGGAATATCCTGGAAGTAGAACTTTATCAGGGCTTCAGAAAAGTGCGAAGTAACCGTGAATTGATTTTAGGTCCTTCGGCATTGAGCCGTGCAGTGTAGAGTACCGGCGAAAAATAGCCTTCCCATACGTTATGCACAACGCAGGTGTTAAAGTAGCTGAAACATACATGTATTTGAAAACTAGGTTATCCTTGTGTTAATTCGCACAATATTCCTGACTCTGCTAGTGGTATGCTTCTTGGGAATGGCTTATTGGTTCACACCCAATGAACCAATGTCCTAGGGAAGGGAAAAGTTAGGGCTAAACTCGCATTCCAATAGAATTTCTGGATCTTCAAAAATACGTAAAATGTTTTTGATTGTCTGCAGTTTAATTATAAGAAACAGTTATACTTAAACTGATACAGGTATGTAGATATTTCTAACAGAGACTTGCAAGTTATTTAGAGTTACAATTTTTTTTAAAACATACTACAAAATAACAGACAAAAGTTTTGCTGTAATTGTGGTGGGGGAGAGGAAAAACAACCATATTTCGTCCTCCTAGAGTGAGGCATGGGTAATAATGACTCTCTTCATACTTCATTCCTGCCAATACTTTAAAACAAAGGAGATAGCTATAACAAACCAGGCATCAACTTATATGATATACTTTTTTTAAGTTGAGCAGTTAGTCGTTTGTTACACAATGTATTAAATTTCAGTTAAGCTTTAAATTAAAGAAGTCATCTCTTAAAAAGCACGAATTAATTTTAATAAATTTAGCTCACTACTGTGATTTTTTTTTACAAACTGTTCTCAGCCGTCAAAACGACAGCAGTGTGAAGAATAAAAATAGGCGCAATGAAATAACTAAAATTTCGTTAATAGTAATAAGATTTTGTGTGTTACATATTACACTGGAAAAGTATAATATATACAATAATGGAATATGAAGATTATATTAGAGCAACTGCCCAGGCCTTCTGCTGGAGACAGGATTTCAGATTACCAGAAAAATATTAACTTATTTTAGCCAGTTGGATCAAAGTAATAATCTCCTTGAATGTAAACGGTTTGGCTATCCAGATAACAATGGTAGAATTTTTATGAACGTTTCTACTATACGGCGTGTTTTTGTCATTGCAGTTACACTAACACTGCAACGTTTTACTCAATGTGTATACTTGTTGTGACAGTTATACTCTTATACATAAACATTTTTGTGTGTTAATCAATACATTCGTTGGCTGTAGTGAAATTAATGTAAGGTAGCAAATATGCATTTTTGCTAAGAAAGCTTTGGCCTTACACAAAAAACCAACTTCTTGAAAATATTGGTAGCTTTATGGAAGGTGATGATAACAAGTTTATTCATGATCTAAATTAGTTAACTATAGATATAAATGATATGCGAAAAAGAACGTTGATGCAAAGTTACTAAAGAAATTACGTTGCAAACAGTTCCAGCCTTTTTGTATTTGCTTCCCACAGATGCGGCAACATTTATAAGGACTAATGCTTCAAGCATGCAATAAGTTAAAGACATTTTAGGAAAATTATGTAACAGAAATCAGGCCTATGCTAATTTCCAAACCTTTAGTATGAATGAACCTTTTCATAGTAAGAATAAATTATTTCGTAGCCCCAAAAGGATTACGAAAGAAAACACATATTTTGATTTTTTCTACAAAATTTTGCTTTTTAAAAAGTTCCCCAAAAATTACAACTGAAAAACGCTTCTTTGTTTTACGTAAGGATAGCCAGAAATAACTTTATGAGAGGTACAAACTGGTTCTCTCAGACAACATTGGGTAGACGTTAGGAAAACGGCAACTATGGCCCTCTTCTTGTGTACTCAGCAGCATGGGTTTTAATAACATAGAAACATAAATAGTTTCTAAGCTTGACAATGTTAGTGAAGTGGCGAGACTTTATCTTGTCGCCTAAATTTGGCGGGGGTGAGTTATTTGTTTTCTAAGATATAAGATAATTTTTTTATATGGTGCTATCATATAAAATGGCGGACAAAATCGCTCAGTGTAAACACCTAAAGTTGTTATAATAGACAATCTCAACATGCAGAGTTAAGTTTAATTTGGTTTCATATATATATATATATATATTATATATATATATATATATATATATATATATATATAATATAAAAGCTGAAATAATTATACAGCCGTCATTTTTAAAATAAGTGCCTTATTTATTTAAACATGAAAATTTTCGTGGCCTGACATAGTAGTGCTTGTTTCCCCGATTTGGTAGGAATCTGTTGATTGTTTCCATAGAAATTACAAAAAAAGCTTTAGTTTCCATATTATGTTATCTTACAAATTGGCGAATAGAAGAGACTGTGGACCCTCATCATTTTTGTGATAGCTACTGCCAGTATTCTAAGTTAAGCTGAAATTTGTCGCAGGGTTTCACAGAAACAGTGTACAAAACTAAAATGTTTGTAAGGGCGCCATTTTAAAAATTAGTGTATTTGGCCTACTTAAGACATATCAGTTTACATGGCTTACCATGGTACTGTTTGGTTAAAAATTTGGAAGGGGTCGATTGATTTGTTTCCCAATATATAAAAAAGCCTTTATTTTTTATGTAGGGCTATCTTGCAAAATGGCTTATAGAAGAGGCTCTGTGTGGATATATTTGATTGTTGTAATTACCAGTTACAAATGAGGTTGAAAGTGGTTGTATGGTTTGTATATATAGCACACATAGCTTAATGTTTATATGGCTGCCAATTTGAAAATATGAGCCTGGCCTACTTAAAACATACATTTACATGGCCACCTGATGTAAGTGTTTGACAAAATTGTTAGTAATCGGTGGATTTGTTCCTAATATATAATATAAAATGTTTTTAAGAGGCACTATCTTGTAAAACAGAAAATAAATATACTAAGTATTGGCATATTTGGCTATTGTAATAAGGCTATTGTAATTGGCTATTGTAATAAGGCTATTGTAATAGGCTATTGTAATAAGGGTATTGTAATTGGCTATTGTAATAAGTACTTACATCATACCAAGTATGGGTGAAAATGGCGTCGTGGCGTCTGCAGGTTGTCGTGCCACTGGAAGTGCAGGCACTAGTTATGGCGCGGGTGGCTGAGTAGTGGTGTACTGGCTGCCAACATGGTGGAATCCAACATGGCTGTCGCGTGACCAGATTGATAGAGCAAGAAATATGGAAATCCAAAATGGCAGCCAAGCCCATGGCACTACGGTGTCATTCCCTGATCCCTGATGCGCCCGAACATACCAAACCTATATACTCAGATGATAACAATAAAAAAAGGCAAGTTCTCATTTAAAGCAGGATTCGAACCCAGGACTCTTCGTTAGGAGTCTAGTTTGCTAGCTACTCGGATACAGTTTACCCACACGAGCAGCAGTGCTTATAAGTTGTACGTATATATGTGTATGACCGAAGAAAATGAATTCCCCTAGTCAAATGTAATTAATATATTATTATATTTTTTCAATCAGTGTTTGTATGGCTATGAACACCAATATTTTAAAGTTTTTTTATTTAATTTATTTAGACGCAAGCGATGTACTTTTTCATAGCATCTCGCTATTTTTCAGTCGGTGTCTGAATAATAAATTACATAATGTGCATATGCACACATTGGTTGTATTTAAATATTATTTTTTAAACAATTATGCAGCAATTGGGGCTCATAAGCATGTGAATATGAACAGGCATTCAGGTAGGCAAATATAATATGCGATTTCTTAGTACCAGGCTCGTAAAATTCAGTTTCGGAAGCATAATTTCTAACATCGGATATTTATTTGTTTAAGCTCTCTGCAGGCTTAGTAATTAGCTTAAAATAATATATAAATCATGGTACTTTTTTAACAAGATCTGTTTATAACAGACTGGTTATCCTATGACAAATGATTATTAAGAAATATAAAACCGTATTTATTATTTAATTTTTAAATTTGGTTTAGTTTCATTTTTTTAAGTTGTACTTAAATTGTACACAGAACACCACAGAACTATGCACGCACACACACACACACATATATATGTATATATCGTTTAAGCACTGCTGATCATATGGGCACACTGTAACCGACGTGGGGCTCGTAAGCACGTGAATATGCCCTGGCCCCATAGCTCAGGGTTAGGGTGGCCGACTTGTACTCGAGGGGTCGTGGGTCCGCACCCCGGTACCGCCACGGCAGATGTTCAGTTCGCTTATTGCACTGGGAATCTGCCAATAAGTACGTCTCACTTAAGCTTCGTCCACGTCAAATGTCACACCAATGTCAAATTAAGGGAAACGGGGAAGAAAAAAGGGGCCAGCATGCTAGGCTCCTAACTATGAGTCTTGGGCTCGAATCCTAACACCATGTGGGAATTTTTTTTTTAATGTTACCAGCTGTTATGGCAAAGTGTGAAATTTATATAATTTAATTTTTTAAAACCAATTTTCTATTAAAAATAATTTTTTGAATATTTCTCGACATTTTTAAATGATAAAATAAATTTTAATAATATAATTCTAATTATTTATAAATGTATCGATTCCTATATGCTTGATTGAATTGACAAGGCCACATAGCAACGCGAGATATCACTTAAGTTCGGGCGCACTTGGCTCGGAGGTTCATTTGCACAGACCACGCCTTCCCCGCGCGGTGCCCACCAACGCCATTGCACTCTTTGGTCTGTCATGACATGTGTGTCTGCCTCGCGGAGCCTGTCGTCACATGCGTGCATTATGGTTACAATGCTAGGTGACTTCATTTTCAAATTATATATATTTTTCATACAACAGTAAAAAATACCAAATCGAATAAAGTCAGGCATTAAAAAACTATCGATTGAATTGATTCTTAAAGTATTTAAATTTTAATATTTTGAAAAAGTCCTGCCTGGAATATATTTTACAATAATTTTTATATACCTTCTCCTTAATGGAAAAACTACATCTTTAGATTCCTAAATAATTTTACACACTAGTGATTCGCGCACTCTAGCAGGCGATGAAAGAACTACATAATTGGTGGTGTCGAACGAACGAGAGAGAGACACGAGAGAAACAAAAAGAGAAAATTAAAGAAAAATTGTGAGAGCTCTGTGAAAATCTGTGGAATGATAGTGACAAGAGAGAAAGGAAAGATGTAATGAGAGACAATAGAGGAAGAGGTGGAATGAGAGATACAAGATAAAAAAAGAGAGGAAGAGAGAAAGGAAAGAGATAAAGAGATGAAATGAAATAAATGAAAGAGAGAAGAAGAGAGAAAGAGCCAGAATGATGGAGAGGAAACATGGAATGATAGAGCATTAAAAAACAAGACAGAATGGAAGTATGACATCACGATCGTATGCGCCATGAAAAGACGAGCGCGGTTATATTTAACAGTTTATAGTTATGTCTTTTAAATATTTATTTAATTTATAAATATTTATATGTTTTATACTTTAGAAAATATATTTAAATCTTAAAATAATAATTATATTGTTATTTTCGGATTTTCTATAGGTAAAACATCATTAGTGGAGTTTTGAGGCGTCTGAGAAGCAATATCGTGGCCCTTCTGACAAATCTTAGAAAATAACGGTAAATTGGATGGCATTTCTAGCAGCTCAAAATGTGTTACGGTTGCTTTTTTTCTTTTAATGTTTTGTTTTAAAATACTTATGCATGAAAGAAAAAAAATTCTATGGAGAAGAAAAAGAAGGGATTCATGTGGGAAGTGCCTTTTTTGAGGTCAAAACGGGAATTTGGCGGAAAGACGAACGGGTAAAATTTCCAAATGTCGGAAGGTCTTGGGCCAAACAAACAAATTTTTGGGAAATACAGGAAATTTGAAATGAAAAAAGCAAATTAAGTCTTATGAGCTAAAATGGTTCCTTTTTTTGTTTTTTTTTAAATAAGCGAGAAAAAGAACCCCGAAGAATATTACTTAAAAAATAGGAATGACGATTTGTAATAATTATTTCGAGTGATTTTGGAAAACAGAGATTTTTGGTACAAACATCGATTGAACAAAATTCAATGGCGGCCAAACAGGTTGACGTGGTCCCTTTGTCATAAGTAACTATGCCCACTACTGTCTAATTTTGGATAGGAACCCAGTGTTTGTTAAACACCAGGAGGGAGAAATAGCACTTGTGAATTTAATTTAAAGAAATCATTTTATGCAATCACACTTGCTGGTGTCGGGAGTATATCATTCGAGTATGCCAAAAAGAACAAAATTGTCAATACGTTTTACAAAGAAAAACACGAACCTGGTGAAATGAAGACTGTCTGTTTTTTCTTTTCTTTTTTTAAGGGAATGCTTCCATCAGTATTAAATGGCCGACCTATTTAGTACAAACTGTATTGCTGGTTTCAGAAAAGAATAAGTTGGCATGTTTTTCTCAAATTTATCTCATATTATGAATAAATGCCAGTTGCAGGCAACTTCGATAGAAGTGGAATAACAAGAGTAAGAAACCGGTGTTAATTCTTGTCCCTAAACGGCAAAAAATATGCTTCGCTACAAGTGTATAACGAGAAAGAGCTGTGACCATTTGCTGTTCAACGGACGCTCGTTGATCGTATGCGCCACCAACGCTATGCAGCATGCTGTCAGAGTGGACCATGAGGACCAGCCTAAGATTGCCTTAAACCGGGGTGGTTGATTGCGGAATTGTTTCTCTCGTGGCTGCGGTGTTTCTGATATTTTATTAAACTAACATCACCAGTATCTGTCCTTTTATTCTTAGATAATCATTTTATATTTCCTTAAAATATTATACTGCAAATAAAAAGGGGTTGTCATGCTAATACTACCACTTCTCATATCACATAGTCTTTAGCCTTTCAATATTACGTTTAACGAACCCCTAAAAGGGGCATTTACTAAAATAATGTGATATTCACAAGGAGGATTTTCATAAAATGTTGGCCACTGATGTACCGCAACTCTTTATGAAGTGCCTACCGGAAGGTTGCGAATTTGAATAAAGCAGTCTCCGGATTTAGAAAGGTGGGAATTTATCCACTGAATCCAGAAGTAGTTAGTAAAAATCTCGTGGATTCTACTAGGCGTTTAAGGACCGTAGAAGCCGGTACATTAACCGAATCGCTATCACTCGAAAGCATGAAGCTGCCCCTTCAAAGGGCTGTCGTTCTCAGTCCTTTGCTGGTGTACAAAAAAAACCTACAGGATGGTCATCTTTTTTACTGATGACATTTAATCCATCCCAGTGTTCACCCATCTTAGGACCTTCGGGTATTAGGTCTATGACATCACGACGAGGACGGAAGAAGCAACATTCATTATAACTGACCTCTACACCAACAAACAAAAAAAAAAGGCGGAAAAGAGAAAGGTAATAGGCTTAAAAAGGCAAATGTCACTGGAGCTTGGGAAAAACCTAAAACTTTCAGACGCCATTCAGAGAAATCATGGAAAGGGTGTTGTTTAGGCGATGACGATATATAAGTAGACGAAAACAACCATTTATGAAGACACTGATGATGATTTGACCTTAATGAAATTGTAGGCTTTGATGGAATGCAGACGGCTGATCAAGATGAATGTATGCCGTATTTTTGGGTATTTGGTTGAGACAGGGAGCTGTGGTATATATTCTCAAATGTCAAATGCAAAAATTAGACTCACAAAGACGTTACTTCTTGGGAGAAAAAGGAGGTGTTTTATGTGCGGCTTCTGTGCTTGAAGGTTACACTTACGTGTGTAAAACGTTGTTCGGAGATAATAGCCATATTTTTACATTGAGGCATGCGTTAACCTTTGTTGTATTTTTTATATATAAATATGATTACCTCTGTGTGTTTTCAGTAAATTTTTGTTTTATTAAAATATTTTAATTCTATTATATTACCCTACATAGTATACAAGGAAGTCCCTGTATGACTGCGCAAAATCTTGAGAACCACTGAACGGATCTGGGAAGGTTTATGTGTATTAAAAATCACCGTAGCAATCATAGGAGCTGAGCATTAACAGTATAAGTGAAAAGTTCGGGAAAAAAATTGCCACTACCCGATTACTGCATTTAAAAAAACATTGTTGAAACAAGAGTTCCGTCATTTCTCCTTTCTTTTTTGTCCATGAGCTATCCTACTTTCCTTCCCAAGAGCCGTAGTGGCCTAGTGGCTTGAGCGATTCCAAGTGGGGCCGCAGTGGCTCAGTGGATATAAATATATTAAGTGGAGCCGCAGTGGTCCAATGGCTACAACGATCACAGGTGGTGCCATAGTGGCTCAGTGGCTATAGCGATTCCAAGTGGGGCCACTGTGGCTTAGTGGATAGAGATATATCAAATGGGGTCACAGCAGTGGCCCAGTGACTAGAGCGATTCCAAGTGAGGCCGCAGTGCCTTAGTGGATAGAAATATATCAAGTGGGGCCATAGTGGCTGAGGGGCTATAGCGATTCCTAGTGGGGTCGCAGTGGCCCAGTGGCTAGAGCGATCCCAAGTGGGGACGCAGGGTCCAGTGGGAAGAGCGATCCCAAGTGGGGACGTATTGGCCCAGTGGGTACAGTAAAACCAAGTGTATCATAACATTATAAATTCTCAGATAGTCATGGTTAGTCGCATGTATTCGCATGTTGTCACAGGCAGTCACGGGTAGTCACAGGTATTCTATAAATCCTGAGCGAAGCGATGGCGGGCAGATGTTGATTATTATAATAAGAACTGTTCTTTTGTTGGTTGAACCAACGATGTTAAAGTTATGACTAAAATTCATTTAGACGTCTGAATTACTAAATGCTACTTCTTTAAGTTTGATTTTTAGTTAATTCAAGAAAATTAATTCTTTAGAATAATACCGAATATTATGTTCAGTATTACCCTTGATGCCGGGGTATTAACAAACATTGTAATATTTGTTATAATTCATATTTTGGGACACAGTTGTTTTTCATTTATATTGCATCGACAGGAGTGTATGTAGAAAATGAATGGCAGTTTATGCAGGTTTGCTTATTTTCTATAATAGCTACCACAGTTTTAAGTAATTTGGCAAATTCAAGATTTCCACAGTCTCACCCTACAAATTGTTTCCATCTTACTGAAGTATTTCATACGTAGCTGTGCAGTAGATTGTATCTTGCGTCTTTCGTTGGTGTGAAAATGAATTTTTTAAAGTGAGTAATGTAACCAAGTTGTTCATTTATATGCAAAAATGCTAACGCAACTGTTTCAGAATTTCGATAGTCAAACCTGTCGCTACTTGCGAGTCTTAACCAACATATAAACGTTTAATAAATTAAAGCAAAAAATAATATTTATATTTGTTTTTTACTAAATGCTTTCGTAATTTTTTGTAAAAATTAGTTTTCTGTGAAATTGTTAATTTTTCAGTGGATAAAGTAATGCGCTTTTTAATTTGAGGAATTGCATTTGGAGCAACACGATTTTTGCTTTCAATCACAGTTTAAGAAAAAAATGGCGCAACAGCAAAAAACTCTATGAATTCTCTGTAGCTTTATCAACTTACTGTAGTTGCTGTGTAGTTTGCACAGTCTCGTCTACTTCAGAATTCTACAACACCAAACATTCTGATGGTTGCACCTATTTTTCTTAAGCTGTAATTGAAAGCAAAATTCGTGTTGCTCTAAATTCAAATCCTCAAATTAAAATGCGCATTACTTTATGTACTCTAAAATTAAGATTAAAAATTCGACAAAGACGAATAGTATTGGCGATGACAACTTCTAATTGCTGTTTAAAACTGTCCTAAATACTTTTAAAAAAATCCCTACATTATGAAAACATTACTTTAAAAGGATACTTATATATTCTGTATTTAATAACATCATGCTGTTGTGAGAACCAGTAGTTCAGTGGTAAATTCATGGCGCCTGTGATAAAGTTTTATGTTTGAGGTGAGTTCAAATCTCCTTCCAAAAAAAAATTTTTTTACATAAAATATAACATACGAATAATAACTTGTTATGTAAAGGAAAGGTTACATTTTGCGAACGGGTAGTATTTTTCTTCACAGTTGTGACTTCACATCATTTTCAAGAAAATGAATTAAAGCAATGAATTGTGTAAAGGCTAACAATAATATAGCAATACCAAGATGTGCTAGCTAGTTTTTTTATAGGCCAGTGCGAGTTACTGACTTGTAGCAGTTCTACGAATGGGTTTTACATTTACTACGCACTACTACATTTGACACCGAGGGTGTCAAACGCTAGTACGCGAACTGCTGTCGTATAATATTAATCTTCCATAACGGCTCATATAACAGCTGGTATACCGGCTCGTGTACCAGGCCTTGCAGAAGCTTGTACAAGAACCAAGTACGGCAGCAGCTAAGTATTCTGTGGCAGTTTCGTGACCGAGGCTTGATACTTGGATAAGTGCATAACGCGAAATATAAATTTTTCTTGTTCGACCATTTCAATGGCGCATTCACTTCGACTAGAAGAATGCCAGCGAACGACAGGTGTGTTGCCATCGAAAAGTCCCTGAATGATCGTGACTGTCGTCGACCTGTCTACAGGCTACTTCAAAAGTGCGTAGGGTCAATTTCCTGTAGTTTGTAAGTTTTCCAATCCATACGTGGACCTATACGAAGTTATTCACGTAGCTCAGTCTTTTGGCAAGTCAGTGTACATACATGCCTCCAAAGCCTTCGCACATGAAAGTTAAACCGAAATTGTGAAAACAAATATTGTCCTTCGGAATAATTCGGCATTCCAATATTCTTCAGGATACAATAATGGGCATTTTAGGTATGTTTTTCGCTTAAGCTAATAAGAGTCTACAGTAGGGATAAAATCATTTAATCAAAACAGACATAATTTAATATAGCCTTTCTTTGTGACTCTGGTAAGGACATAATGAAACTATCTGTGATGTGTTCCTCTACTCCCTGGGTGCTCTTCATTTCAGATTTTGTCGCTCAATGCTAATCTGACACGTTTGCATATTTATATAATCGTGTACATTGACTTTTCCTTGAAAATCGAAGAAATATGCTCTCGAAGCCTCGGTGGCGCAGTAGGCAGCGTGTAAGTCTCATAATCTTAAGGCCGTGAGTTCGACTCTCACCCGGGGCATTCCCTTTTCTAAGCATTTGAATTGCGTTACACGTCCTCAGTTTAATCCTTCTGATTTGATTTTCTTTTCAGTTGATTGGCTTAGTGACCTGTCCTGGTATTAACTATGTAGTCACCCTCCACATACAACAATATTCACTTTCGAAAACATTCAATAAGTTGTAAAAAGTTTACTTGCTGTCTCGTCTATTGTACACCGGAGAGCGTATTTCCCGTGTTCTACTCCCTTCTTTGCAACTGGTCTGGTTTGAATCAGACTCATCCCTCCTTTCTTTCTACTACTCGTCATCAGGCCGATCGTTTTTACGATTCCTTACCCAGATCAGAGTACGAACTTGTCCGTGATATCACTTATTCGCTTCGCCGTTCCAACAAATCCTCCTTAATAACTATTTCCATTCCTGACTCCAGTTTATATCCTTGCACTTGCTAACTTTATTATTCGCCGTGTGTCTGGTTTCTCAGCGCTCGCGTCACGAACGCTGTACTGTTCTTCATACTACCTATGCCGATCGCCCGCGCCCTTCGCTGGCTAGACGATAGGCCCGGGTGTTGCCAGGAATATCGTGTTATGTTGAGCTGTTTCCTCCTACATACTGGGGCCCAGCTATTAGTGTAGCAGACCAGACGCTCCGGTGAATCTCGTTGCACCTTTCATTCTGACAACTGGAGATGGTTTAGGTTTGTTTCTCCATTCCCCAACCTAATCTATCTCTAAGTATTAGTGTACGTCCGAGGTAGGGACTGGAGCTAATTGCGTCTCAGGGCTGAGCCCCTTACGCCTAAAAGGAAGGGAAGTTATGCAGCGGAGGCGTGCATCGCATAGGTGAGGAATAAAGGCAGCTGCCTCCCTAAAGTGTACTTACAGCTGAGACTTCTGCTAAGAAAAAGGGGGGGGGGACCCCCATAGGCACCGTAAAAAACCCCTCCCGACAGAAAAGAAGTTCAAAACTTTTGCATGCGTTACTGAAATGCTACGAGAAAAGAGAGGATGTGGATAATGTTACGCTCTTTAATATGACTGGAAGAACTAGGAGAGAGAGAGGGTGGGGCTTGCGGGCGCAGGAACCCTTGAGGTTGAACTGCTGTCAATATTTCTGTGCTGGCGAACCTGCACAATAATATTGACACCAGCAAATTGAATGCAGCCCCCCTCCCCGCCCCCCTTATTCTTTTCGAGTGCGTCGGAAAATTAGGCAGCTCAGTAATGGCCCCTACTCCATATTCGCTCTTCCGCGTTTACAGCAGGATCTTTATGCCATGGGTGGAGGTCGTCAGGATCGAAACAACAATGGGGGAGGGGGACATAGGATGTTGCCACCATCCAAATTTCAAGGACAGGTGCCAATCGCGCATCTTTGGTTGTAAAAATTTAAAAAAATTAATTTCCATTTTATCGCTTGTTGTTTAATGATAGGAGGGGCGCCGAACGCGCGCCTTCTGGCACAGAAATCTTAAAATTAATTCTAATTTTAGTATATCTTTTGAAATGGTAAGAGGTGCCAGACGCGCCCCTTCTGGCACAAACCTTGAAAATTAGTTTCAAATTTGACAAAACTGTCTGTATCTCAAGGTAGGTGGGTGAGCAGCATACCTGTGGCAGACGGCTCACCGAGATGGCCGTAGCTAATGGTTGACAGAGTGATGGCCATCCCTGGCACCGCAGATTTTCAGGGTATACCGTTACGAACTTCCCCACATCCTCTGAGCTAGTGAAAGGGCAACGTCAGGGTGTCTATGCGCGGCTTACTGGCGTGGCGTGTGCTTCCACAAGCTCGCAGTTTTTCATTTATTTATTTTTTAATATTTTTTAAAACTACGAACAAGGATGAAAGATGTAAGTCATCATGTGACGAAAATTGGACATTGAAGCGTGTTAAAGAAAAGGAGGTTTCGCAACTTAGTTAAGCACTTTCGAAATACTTACTCAAAGACGTCAGCTGTAAGTAGAGTATCGGTCTAAAATCTATTGTTAATTATCACTCAGCGTCAGTTGGCAAATAAGTAGCTATATTCTCTTCACGGTTACTTCAGGCATTTCTGAAGTTCCGCTCACTTTATAATGTATAATTCAGGGATGCTCACTACTTGTCATTCCGCTAATGCAAACGACACTCTAGAAAATACACCAAGAGGGCAACGCCCCATATTGTTGCAGCGGCGGCTCGTAGGTAATAAGAACAGTCAAATTTTTAACGGCGATACTGAAGTTATCACTTGGAAAATGGTTCGTTTGGGGGTTTTTTTTGGAAAAAATAAAAAGACGGGGTGAATGGAATTCTCCTGAACGTATAATGTTTAAGATTTAGCATTACACGTGTTTAAATTTTAATATACGAAATAAATAAGATTTAACAAGATTTTTATACTAAAACTATATTCGCCCTTTAGTCATTTTTTTCATAGCAATGAACTTATTCACTTATATTTTACTAGAACCCTGCTCATATGAACGCTGCCATATAAACGATAAGGCTTAAAAATACTTGAAGAATTATAAAATATCATTAATTATTTTTAAAATAGTACAAGAGAGGTGACCGCATGTTACCTTGCCATTCTGTCATGCCTGTCAGCACTCGGCTGTGAAAGAAAAAAAAGCCCATAGAATAGCCGTTTGTGTGCACATGTGTACCGAACAGCTAAAGTGCTTCCCTCGACCTTCTTTCTCCATGTCTCCTGAACCATCTTCAAGGTCACGCACCAAAAATCAATGGGGCGCCAAATTACTTTTGTCCCCACCTAATATAAATGCGTTATAACGCCACTGGAGGTGGGAGTAGAGGAACAGGACGCCACCCCCCCTCCCCCGATGTTCATCCAAAATAGTCCGTCAGTCTAAAAAGTGCTTGGCGGGACTTCCGGGACATACCAGAGATGTTGGCTAGTTGCTGGCCCAGGATAAAGGCTGATGTCCGTGATGCATCCAATGTTCGATGAAATATATTATATTCCTCACGCACCCGCAGTCGGCAGCCCGCAGTGAGGGTCACTACACTTCGCCCTGTCGCACCTCGAGATCCCTATCCTCACCTTGGTCATTGTGCTGCGTCCTGCACGATGCGCTTCGCAATCTCGAACTGAGCTGCCTAGTTTTCCCGACGTCCACGACGACGGCTCTTGCGCCCCGGCCAGTTGGTCCGCGGGCTGGTATTGTAATATTCCCAGCCACCCTAGAGCCTTGGGATCCTCTATCCGACACCTGGGGACGCGACTAGTTGCGGAATGGTTGCAGCACCAGAGCTGTCATAGTACCGTCGCACTCGCAGAAGCACCTCGCCTTCGCTGGTCCTGAAGGGCGGGCAGATCCCGGCGAGAGAGCAGCTGTTAGCACGATGTTCACACCGCGACTGTTCGGCTCATTTTATTTACACTAGAACGAAGTGTAAGGTGTTAGCCCGGGGTAGGAACGGGAGCTAAGTGTGTCTCACGGCTAGACCTCATATTTCTACAAGAGAGGAGTCCATGCAAGAAGACACGCATCGCGGCGGCAAGGGTAAGTGAAGAGATTTAGGCGGCTCTTAACAGCGAGCTCTTGAGAGACGAGTGGGGCCAAGGAATTGGGCTGTCATAGCCTCGTTTCAGCCAAGACAACCCCCCTGAGTGTACTTATAGCTAAACTACTATAACTAAGAAGAGAAAGGGAATAAACCGCCATAGACACCGTAAAAACTGCTTCGACAGAAAACAATTCAAAATTGTTGCAAGAATTAATAAAATATTAATTCTTTAAAAGACTAAGTTCAGTGCCGATTTTTATGAGGTTATATATTTCCCCAAAGGCTGGCTGGCCCAAATCGTTACTCCAAAGTTGAGCAGATCTTTCATTTCGCGGGGTCATATGTGTGTGTTACGTGAACATCTTATAATACTCTGTGACCTGATGTAATGGACTATCCGAACTCACCAATCGGAATACTAAAATACTACTTTTCCTACACTAATGCACTCTGTTGGACAATGCTGGAAACAAGAGCGGTAGTAGTACGGGATTAAGCCCGGTAGAATAACTGGTCGGACTGTAGTAGTGGCGTGAGGGCTAAAAAAATACCCAATGAAGGGCAAGATAAATTAATTAGAGAGAGAGAGAGAGAGAGAGAGAGAGAGAGAGAGAGGAGGAGGAGGAGGAGGAGGTCAACCTGGCGGGGTAGTGGTGGAGGGGATGGAGGCTTTCCAACTAAACACACAATAAAAATGTGTGTTGTGGGTGGAGGAGGCCGAACGAAATTGAGCAATCAGACAATAAAAACTTGTGGGGGTTAGTCGTCAGTTGGTCTTGGTGCCGGGCGCTTAGTCTCATCACCCGTCATCAAACCCTGGACCTCCTACGTGTAAGACATTTATATTTTTTTTATTATTAGGTTTGTTTGGTTTTTAAACTTTTAAATACATTTTTGTTGGGAATATTGGGGTTTAAGTTATCCAATATCACAGTCACAGGACAAGGCTGACCGGCCTTCTGTGACTCTGGTGAGGGAGGAGGTGTACATAGGGTGAAAAGCAGACGACGGAATGAAGGAAGATTGGCGGAGATGTGATGTGCGGGATGGGAGTGAGGTATGGGTAATGGAGAGAGATGCGTGGAGGGTTTTGTTTTAGTTGAAGGGGGTGAGGGGTAGGGATAGGAGATGGGTTTATGTTGTTGGTCGATGAGGAGGAGGGATAGATAAGTGTTATGAGAGGGGTCCTGAGGGGGTGAGGGGAAGGGTTGGGGTGGGTACGTCAAGGAGTTGGTGAAGGGGAGGGGGAGTGTTAAAACAAAGTAGTAGGTATTTGATTGGTGGGGTCAGTCGTTTACTGGACGTGAAGTGGGAAAACCTCCGAAAATGTAAGTGTTTTGAAACACACAACTCATAAATATAATAACTTAGATACACACATTTTAGCAACGCAGAATCATATAACTTAGAAACATCTTAACTTAGAAAATCATAACTTATAATGTTAACAGCTTAGAAACACGTAACTTAGAAGTACCATTACTTAGAAAGACATAACTTAGAAACACACAATAGAAATTCCGTAACTTATAGAACTATCATATCTTAGAAATACACAAGAACAGCCGTACAGTATAAACACGCAACTTAGAAGCATCATAAGTTAGAAACACGCAGATTAGAAAGTTCACAAGTTATAACCACACAACTGAGAACAGGTGTAACTTAGATAATTCTATCGTATGTGCTTCTAAGTTGTGTGTTTCGTAGTTAGCTATTTCTAAGTTATGGCATCACCCCTATCTCAGCTACCAATCAGCCGATTTTCTCCAAATTCTCCAGACAAGCAACACTACGGTAGGCCAAATAACTTATGTTTTAAGCGAATTACACTTATTTCCAAAAATATGGCCCTGTAATTGTATTAGGTATGTAAATCCTGTCATTTAAAACACTACACTGATTATATCCGAAGTTGATTCTTTGGATCCTACCTCTGTAATGAAGTTCATTGCATTCTAGCTCATGGCACGAGATTTGCTGTGTTCGAGTCCTTGGTAAGGCACGTGTTTATTTGTAATTATATCAAAACTGTTGCATATGTTTCTGGTTTCATCTCTAAAGATATTGCTATCAACGAGATGTCTAGGCCTAATTGTCATCCAGTCTTTAAAGAACTTACTTCCATTAAACATTTTTTGCACCGATATAGAGGAAATAGGCTCATTAGTTACACCAGTAACTACTTGTTTTTCCCTGGAATGTTTCTTATTGACTCAGAATCCTGTATGGCCTATCTTATATGCAGATACGTGATTTTCGCGAAAAGATTTCAAGACCAGTTGTACTCCAAAACACTTTTGTTGATATGCATTTTTGTGGTTGGATGATTTTAAATGTCACATGCCTCAAGTGTCTGCCCGCGAATCATGGCCATGGACGTTTAATATCGGAGTACTTTGTTACGATTGGCTTAGCTACTTAAAAGTAAGAACTCGAAATTTCGTGAATTCATTTTAGGGCATAAACATATGAGTATTTCTGTTTTACTTACAATTGGATAATAGTTCATTAGATACGCCCAGGTGAATTCTGGGGCAATGAAAGATCTGCGAGTAGAAAAGAATCTAATCCAGTGTCACCATGGCCTGAGGTAAAATTGGCTACTCACTGGAGCGCAAACATTCAATTAGCAAACAGTTGAAACTCAAACATACATAGGACGTTGTATTGCTTATAGGTCGTTTAGAACACAACATTTTTTCCCCTCTCATAAATTTTGATCCTATGTCAAACGTGACTTAAATGTACAAATGTTTGTAGTCTAGCTTGTCCAGAAATTGTTAGCACGATGTTTCGTTCGCTGAAGTGTAACGCTTATAATCGGCTTTGCAACGAAATACTACAATTATAGGCTGTTCACAGCAAAATAAACACTTTTGAAAACCCTGCTTCAGATCTACTTGTATGCACGTTGTGTATTACTCCGCCCTACGTAAAATTAGCATTTCCACGCGGCTCGTCACTTTATTCATGTGTCGGTCAAGTGAAACTGTGAAATTATTAGAGAAGTACACATCTTATAAATCTGCTAATTTTTACACACCGAGGTGTTAAAAAATAAACAAAAAGGGAAATATATAATTTAAACTTTCACAAAAGTTCACTTACCACTTTCTATTCGACGTAAACAAATGGGACTACTCTCTAGCCATTGTTACAAACTTTACCGGTCGCATTTCACTCAGTGCGCAAGTTAAAATATATGCAGGCAGGGGCAGTGACAATTTTCTATGTTTTGTTTCAAAAGTGCTCACTTTATCGTGAACAGCCTTAAAATTCTTGCGGTACATGTAGATAGATTGGCTAATGACATGGAGTGGTTAAGCATTTGTCGAATTATTTATTGTTTGTAGTGTTGTATCTTGAGTCCCTGGTCTCGTAACCTTTCTAGAAGCATATTTGCTGATTACGAAGCTGGAGAACCTCTCGGCTGATGACAGTACCCTCTTTATTACTTCGGGCGTGACCTCGGTAAATTACTAAATTACGACGAGGATTCTGTTCGAATCTCCGCCGTTTCGGCTCCCTCGCCAGATAAGCGTGACGCACCGATGATCACAGTATATATATAAATATATAATTATCCTATCTTAAGTTAGTATTATCAAATAACTGATATTATAATAGGCCTATAAATTGTTTATTACAATATCTTTAGTAATTGTTATTCATATTATAATAAATGATTTATATTATAATATATATCATATTAATTTATAATAAAATTAGTAATACATATTAGTATTAAAATCTGTTTTACTTTTAATTATCTTTTTCCTATTAGAGTTTATTATATTAAATTAAGGTATATATATAATTATAAGATCTTATTATACCTGAAACAGCATTAATACAAAAATCTCACTTAAAATTTCTTTCTTTTATGAAAGTCATTATATTCATTCATGAAAACGTTATTTTCTTTCATAAATCTATGTTTAAATTCTAAAATATAAAAATATCTTTATATTTTAATAAATAGTCAATATAATAGAAATCCGCATAAAACAGTCATGAGTTGATCCCGTGCAAAAAAAAAACCCAAGCTTAGACTAAATACAAAGATGCATTAACAACAAAGTATAATTCAATTGAAAAATCGTAATAGAATTAATCCTTAATCCTCCTGGAGTATTTCTACATCAACACTGCGATATGTTTTGTTGTTGGGGGTGAGTAGAGGATAAGCAAGGATTGTGGTTCACGACCAATGTAGTGGAGTGGTTGGGGGGTAGGAGGCGCGCGCCTCGTAGCAGATGAGGAGGCGACGGACTGGACTAATTGTCGCGGCGTTTAATTGCCGCAGCTGGCAGACGTGAGTAGCGCGTGCTACCCTCCCCACCCCCTCTCACGTGGGAAGGCATGGTTCGCTGCTGGACTCTGTAGTCCGGTCCTCCACCGTGACGAACTGCTGAGTGTGTTTAAGGCTGCAGGAGGGGCGGGGGGACGAAAGGCTACACCCGGCAGATGTGACAGCTCGCCGGCACCTGTCACGCCTTGACCGCTCCTCTCCGACGTCGAGAGCGTCGCCGCAGAGAACTTAAGATGGCCGCCTGGGTAGGCCGCCGAACGGTGTGCACAGCTCCACCAGAAAACGTTCTATAAAAAGAAATCCATCCAAAGTGTCTGTGTGAGGTTTGCTTACGAATAACATTTAAGAAAAATTACGGGTCTCTATACTTTTCCAGTACCTCCATTTCCCTCTAAAGCATGTTTTCGCGATAGTAAAAACCCCTCAAACAGATGCTTTCAAGGCCATTTTTTAGGTGTGAGCATTCTGGTACAAAACATGAAGAGAAAAAAAGGAATAGGGACGTGCATTAAACATTTATTTTTATTATTACGTCAGAAAATGGTGTTTGGGTCTCCGCTGAGAGTCTCACAGAGGTGCTTTACCGACGCCAAGACTGCGCGCCGATTCAGTGCTTTGCGCGTAGAGGCGATGAGAGAGTTGATACGCATGTCTCGGTCGCCCCTAGAGCTCCTACGCTTTTAGGCCTTAGATGTACAAAATTCCTTCAACCAGGCCGGCACCTTAACGCTCCCGCCTAAGAGGCCCTCGAACTGCGTTGCAGTGTGTTTGAAATGCACGCCTTTTTCACGAAACTATTAAACGTGCGACCAATGAGCTCATCCACGAAAACAACACACATTTCAGATAAGGGCTTTCAAGACGCCACGGTCATTAGAAACGCTATTTCAGAGTACTTCAATGTAAAGAATGTTCACGATAAAGTGGGCACTTTTGAAATGAACCTTAGAAAAATGTTATTGCCCCTGCTTGCATATATTTTAACGGGTTCACTGAGTGACATTCGCCCAGCAAATTTGATAACGAGGAATGGAAAGTAGTTCCATATCTTAACGTCAAATGAAAAGTGATAGGCAACCAATTGTGAGAACTTAAATTATCTGGAATATAGTTTAAACGTCATAAAATTCGCGAAATTCTCCTATTCGTGCTTATGACCTAGTGGGTTCTTGTTTCTTACGAATAAATTCTTCACTTGAAACAGTTAAATACATCAGCATTGTTTACTTAGGTAACATCGTTAGGTATAGGCCGTTCACGGTAAAGTGAGCACTTTTTAAGGCCCTTCCAACAGGCTTTAACCTCTAATAAATACATCTTATTGCAGCATCAGGCATTAAATACATCTTATTGCAGCATCAGACATTAAATTTTGAAGGTGGTGAAATGTATACACTGTGTTTATTCGTCACAAAGCAATGTTTATATCAAAAAGCTGCAGGAATATGGAAATAGGATGAAAGGAAAAATTTTTAAGGGGCTTAAAAAGTACTCACTTTACTGTGAACAGCCTATAAGCGTGAAGTGCTTACATATTATAATTTCCTTCTTCTTTTTTGCACACTATGATTACACAAAACGGCTGTGCATGGATTAAAAAAAACCTAGAGAATATACAGGGTTCTATCTCGTTAATTGAATTTGACTTTAATAACCAAAAAATGTTCCGCCTTGGATTCATTCATTACTAGCCAAGGGGAGCAACAGTATTATATGCGATATAGGTAGATACCGGTAAATTTTGCAAATTAATTCAATAGTATGCAATATTTCAAGCACACTTACTTTATTGTTCTTTTTTGATTATTCAGCAGTTGTCCTGACACTCCCTGAACCACTCTTTAGTCAGTAATAATACTGAAGAATAATTGTGGCCGTATGACATGGAACCAGGTCGAATAAAAATGCCTTTCGCCATGGTAGCAGTGAAGTATACCGTTTTAGACCGACTTTGTTCAGTAATATATGGCTATACGAAGTATAGACTTCTGCCGAATGAATGCGCGAAATTCGCGTTCACGTTCGCCAATTAATTTCAGTACAAGCCAGACTTCAATTGCTCGTATATTCGTGCTACTTCAGCCGTTTGCTCAGGCTTGCCAGAGTGTTTTTGTTGAAGTCACCTAAATGGCCAATCGTTTGTCGCCCAAATGTCGCCCAACTTGATTACACTTTATAGTAAATCATTTCCTTTAATATATTGTAAATTTTTCATGTAGCATTCTATATGTATGAAACACGAATAGTTTTGAAATTAAAAAAATGATATAGGCTACAAAAAATTTAAAAAATGCCAAAAGGATAAAAAATCGCGTAATATTCAGTTCGCGTATTCATAGAGACATGATAAATTGGCAATATCAATTACCTGCACGCTATATTCTGCACTCTATGTGCAAATTTGTCGATGTCAACTGCGCATTGGTTGTCTGCTGTCACGGTGGAAGGCGACAATTGGACCAGCGTTCTCCAGTATGTGTCAAACACAGTATGGGCCAATGGTTAATGTTATGTAAACACACATGTTTTGAATTCTAACTTGTCCCAAAATGAATCCGTGTATTCTTCAGGTCTCTGCCTATTCATGACCCACAGTGAGTAACAAGAGTCTGAACAAGAAAAATTGTATCCACAGTGATTGCCGTTTAAAAAACTGATCTTTCTTATGAGAATTAATTATCTTCTTCACGATGAAAAAGATACCGACACTACGTAAATAATTCCAAGTAGCTAAGTGTCGCACATTCATCACAAATGGGCCAAATTGCGATAGTCGCATTTTCGTAAATTTTGGTCACACATTTTGCTTTGCAGTATCCAAACAGTAACAAATCGCCCAACCTGGCAACCCTGTGGTTGGCTCGCGACTTTCACTCATACACTTGCATGGAATTTTCCGGAGCTGGGGGGGGGGGGGGGGGAGCCTTGATAAATTCTACGTAGCTGTATCTATAATTGGAATTTACATGTACAAATATGTCCCTGCATACACACATATACACACATCAAATCAAACGTACACACAAAAGCACATATGCACACCTGTTCATTTTTTGAGGCTACACAAACTGTAACATCACACATATGGTCTGGCTGTTCTGTTCCACCGAGGACGTTATAACTGAAGATTGAGAAGTCAATACTTCACAGTGTTGTCAAATCATCTTGCATCCGACTATGCCGCAAGCTTAGGTCGCAGTCGAACTACATCTGTACATCTTGCATCTCTGTCGGTGTAAACAAGAGCTCAGTAATGATACGTTGGCGGATGAATTTTTTATAACAACGTCGTTTGGACGATACAAACGTATTGGCGAAACTGCCATATCGAAGGTCTACATTGTGGGGGACGAGGGGGAGGGGGGCATGTTCCACCCGACCCACCTTGTAGGCACGCCTATGCTTGCATTATATGTATATCCTGGAAGAGGCTGAACTAACAATATACAAAATTATTTTCCCAGTCATGGCCACTCACTCCGGTAGCTAACAGATAACGAATTGCTAACTTCTGCGCGAGAATAAAAAAGCGTATGATGTCTACGTCAGAGCTCAGTGGGATAGTGAAATTTTCCGATTTCTCGTTATAGATAATATTGTTTGGTTGCGATTTCTAAAGAGCGCTTACTTAATATGCCCAAAGATAAGAATTGTTAAGCGGTCAATGTATTAAAACTTCGCAGTGTCCTGAAAGTAAATTATGCGTGAGTCTGTGTTGCGAGAATTACAATAAACGTTAGGACTGACGTATTTTAATATTTGGTTCGTTATTTGTTGACATTTTGATGATGAAGTGACAGCATTTAGTATTTACATTGCAAGGTCCTACTTGTTCTGCTTATTTTGTTACACAGTCCCGTGTTCATTAAGTATATATAAGTATCCCAAGGCTTAAAAGAAACTATGTTTTTAATTGCAGCACACTGTTCTGAAAACATGAAAAAACTGGCTTCTGGTAATAAACAGCGGAGAAAATTGAACCTGCAGCCCGGTTTCTATGGCTATTAAATGTAAAAAGTACCGCGATAACGCCATCGGCGTAAGAGCAGCAAGGCAATTAAGCGAGACTGGGTCAGCAAGTTATTACAAGTTGTTAACCAAAATAACTGATTAATCTATCTACATACGTATGCGGGTGAGCTTGATGAAGTAAACCCTAATCTTAAAACGAGTTGAAACGAACTTGTTGGAAGTAAAATATTGATATTAGCATATTTCTAAAAATAAGTTAATGACTCGTTTCCGTTTACACGGCCAACACTAGAAATACTTGTTTGTCACATTTGGTGGAATTCAGTTGATTTTCCTCCCAGATATGTCATAAAAGTAGCTCTATCTCACAAAATGATAGAAAAAGGAGGCACTATGTGATTGTAATATAATCTACTGCCAGTGTAAGAAGTTTAGTGGAACTTGATTACACGGTTTCGTAAGTATAGCAAAGTAATTGTAATATAATCTACTGCCAGTGTAAGAAGTTTAGTGGAACTAGATTACTCTGTTTCGTAAGTATAGCAAAGTAATTGAACATGTTTTCATATTTAACTTTTTTTAAATAAACGCCTGTCCCACATAAAACATACCAGTATACATGGAGTGTCATAGAAATTTTTATTCGCCAAGATTGATAGGAATCGGTTAATTGTTTCCCGAGATGTGATAAAATATTTTATTTTATATGCAGTAGTATTTCTAAAAAAATATTGAACAAAAAAAGGGTTTTGAATTAACACATTTCACGGTTGTAGTTAATAATTTCAACATATTAAGTTTGGTAGAAATTGGTCAAACGGAATGGTATATAGGCCATATCATATTAAACTAAAATTTTTATATGACTGCAATATTAAAAAAAGAGTGCTGTGATTTTAAAACGCGCATAACATGGCCTACCATAGTATTTGGTACCTGCAAGTATGCAGACTCTTTGTTAAAATATGTTACATAGTTTCATAGATCTAGTACAACAACCAAACATGTTTATATAGACGCCATTTTTTTAAATAATTGTCTAACCCATTTAATGCATATCAGTATACCTACATGGCATCCCGTAGAATTTATTGTTGGCCAAACTGAGGAGGAATAGGTCGCTTTAACGAGATATGGCACAATAACTTTTTTTAATGTGGTATTTTTTACAAAATGGTACAGAAAAGTATCTATGTCTTACGTTAAGCCTATTTTTGCATTTATTTTATACAAATTTGGTCAAAATTGATTAAATTAGATGGTATACACAAGGTGATTAATGTAATCTGAGACTACGGAATAACGGGAAATAGATGCATCGTATGGCAATGTCCAAGTAAACCCTCACTATTTTCGTGGGAGCAATTGAAGTTCACTTAAGTTCACTCACTATCACCTCGTATGTTGTGTTGGTCGGAGAAGGGGGGGGGGGGGCTTTGGATGACTTCAACATCGAAATATCGAATGGCCGGGAACCTCTATGATTTATTGCAGATTCAGATTATACGTCAATGCTTACAAACGAATTAATAGAATCAGTTTTTGCGATTCGTTGATGATAGAATTAGTGCAAATTAGATTACATTTGGGAACTGCCACGTTTCATTCCAGAAGGTATCTGCAATAAAAACTGCCACGTTTATATTTAGAACATGTTGTTCGACCTGTGATGGATGGCGGTCCAAGCAGCGATACGTGGGTAAGCTTCTAGATACTTTTGCAAGTGGAACCCCAGGTGGTGTATTGCATGATGAATCAACCTTGACGATACGTAACCTGTCATGTTTCGAAACATGCCGAGTCCCCTTTGCGTGCCACCATAGCGGTGTTCGTTTTTTTGGCGAGTCCCCCCTTTGCGTATCACCAGAAGGAGCATTGCAATTGAAAATGGAAAATCTCATTTACCAAACACAATTAGAACGAAATATGTACATGTGACGTGTCGTCAGAGTCAGTGCAGTAGGTATATAGTCTGTTCGCTATTTCTTCACACTTTTTTAAATCGAACCTTTGAAAAATCACCCCTTATATTACGTGTTTAGTTATTTATAAATATGCCATACCTAACGAAACTTTTATAACTATGTTAACATAAAAATATATTATTTTTTGTTAAATATAAATCTTACCATATAATTTATTTATGAATTGTAATATTTAATTTATAATAGATATGAATAAAAACAGTGAGAAAACATGTGTGTTGGTATCACCTAGTAAGAAATAGTTCTCACGCAAAATCTTATTACAACTGAGTGCGCACGAATTCAGTGCGTTGTACTTTGGTGTAATTCACTAGACTCGGTTAAACTACGGGTGCATGAGGCGGAGGAATATCCTGGAAGTAGAAATTTAGCACGGTTTCAGGGAAGTATGAATTAACTGTGAATAGATTACACATAGCGTGTGGTAGTAGCGCCATGTCACGTCACACGGCGTCACCACACGCTTGACTCCTTTGTCGCATTCGTGTATCCCTCTCTGATATACGGGTCAACTTGAGTATAGGCTATTCACGCTGAAGTGAGCACCTTTGAAAACCCTCTCGTTAAAAATAATAATTAATACATATATTTCATTTTATCCTTAGGTGTTAAATTCAGAGTGCGGTGGATTATACACTCTATGTTTATTACTTACATGGGAATATTTATATAAAAAGGTGATTAATTAATAAAAAATGACTGAAAGGAAAACGCAATTAGGGCCTAAGAAGTGCTCACTTTAGCGTGAACAGCCTATATAAATATATATTGCGGTAACCTTACCGCATATCGCCGGTGCCTGTTGGCCACAGTGCTCGCTGCTGCTCTATTTCGTTATCGTTTATTTGCCGTTGCAATCCCCAGACCACGCCCATGGTACTGCCGCATTCTTAAACCCGCTGGATGCAGATAGCCTTGTTGTACGTTGGATGTTTAGTTTGTTGTATTTCCGATTGGGGGTGCTAATGACACTCCTCAAGTATGGCATCTTTATATGTACAAAAGAAAACAAAGGTGACTTTATTTAGGACTAATGTGGATGGAAGGTCAACAGTGCTATAGGCTGTTCTCGGTAAAATGAGCACTTTTGAAAGCCCTGCTTAAGATATACATTTATACACGTTGTGTATTCCTCCGCCTTATATCAAATTAACATAGCCATGGGCCTCATCACTTTATTCATGTGTCGGTCAAATGAAACTGTGAAATTATTTAGAAAGGAAATGCTTTACAAACCTGCTCATAGCGAAAGAAACAATTTTAAGTTATCAGATATGGTTTCCTAACACTTTTTATTCGAAGTTATGATATGGGACTACTTTCTGTGTATGGTTACCAGCTTTACTGGGCGAATGTTCCTCAGTGGGCCCATTAAAATATATGCGTGCAGGGCAGTGACTTTTCTAAGGTTCATTCGTAAAGGGCTCAATTTATCGAGAACAGCCGTTATAATCCCATATGCTGAGCGTTTTCCAGACAAGGTGTGATTGCGCACGTCGGTTTTGCGAGTTTTCAAAAAAGTTCGCTACCCACGGAAGTGTACAAAAAAAAACGGGGGATCCGTAGAGTAAGAGTCATTAGAGAAAGTAATCAAATGAAAGTGCTGGCTGCAATGGCCCATGACCTCCACGCGAGCACTCGATAAATAGTTCCCTACTAAGTGTCTATGAATAAAAAACTACGGGACGATTATTTCCAGAATCAAGTAACGTTTTGTCAATGGGCACTGCAACAAAAACGAGACAAGGACTTTTACGCGGGATATTGTTCTCCGATAAGTCGACTTCCACGGACCATGGCGATGTTGATCGACACACATACATTATTGAGTATGGAAAACTCACACTGGTTGCGTCAAGTTGATCCGAGGTCTGTGAATGTTTGGTGTAGTATCGTGGGCCACAAACTCATTGGTCTCTATTTAATTGAGGGTTTACCGAACGGTGAAAAATGCAGCAACTTTCTGCAAGACAACCTGCCGACGTTGCTGTAAGACCTAAGCCTCGAGCAGCGACAGACCAAGTGATCTGAACATGCCGGTTACCCAGCATGTCACGTGGTCCTGGTTGATATTATATCACGATTACAATGGTCGCTGGATTGGTGGAGGTAGTCCGGTAAATTGGCTTGCCAGATCGCCAGATATTAGGTCGCAAGATTTCTTTTTGTGGAATTTGCTCAAATATAAGGCGTATTTCGAAGGGCCAACAACACGCGATAACATGATCTAACGCATCCTAAACGCTTATCCACAAATTGATGCGGACGCACTTTTACTTTGTTTACGATAATTTGAAGCACGGATGACTAAATTCATCAAAGTTGGAGGCCATCATCTAGAGCATTTCGATTACGCACCGTCATCGTGAGAGACAAGGGGACCCACTGCACACATTATTTACATTTGCATGATTCTAATCATAAAGTTTACGTTTCTTCGACGTTGAAGCAAATTGCATTATCCGGCATAACAAATCAACCTAAAATATTGTTATTAATACCATACTGAAAACAAGTGCCTTATCCATTTGAACCGCATATGTTAACTATAGCCTACCATAGCATTAGTTATCTGCCAGAATAGAAATTATAGTTTAAATAGGTTACATGATTTCATAAATACAGAGAATTAATAAACAAATTTTGTTTGGCTGCCATTTCAAAAATGAATGTCCCACCGACTTTATACGTATCAGTATACATGACGGACCACAATATTCAATGTTTGCTAAATTGGGTAGGAATCGGCTGTAATTTCCCTAGACATGACACAAAATAATTAGTTTTTTCATATCATGTTATTTTATAAGATAGTGGACAAAAGAAGATATTTGTTAGCACGCTTGTAGTTAGTACTTTCAGCATACGAAGTTTGGTCAAAATTAGTGAAACGTTGTGGTATAGCTATTTACCCATTTAACGTAATATCTTGAAAATGATATTGATAATAAATGTTTTTCAATTTAAATTCGCATATGGTTATTTGACATACCATAGCATCAGTTGTATGTAAATTTTGGCGGGAATATAATGAGCAGTTTCTTAGATATGTTGCAAAAGGCGTATTTTTCATGTAGTGTTATTTCCAAAATTGCAGCTTAATAACAATATCCCTTTCTTAACTAAGTACTTATATTATTAACTGCTAAAATACGAAATTTAAAATTGACTAAATTGTCTCAGATGTATGACATGGTGCTCTTAAATCCAAAATTACCTCCATTTTTTAAATTTGCAGTATACTATAAAAGCCGGATGCTCTTACTTATGTATGAGTTTAACGAAATTCGGTTCACGGATTCCAAAATTTTTAGGGGTAAACGCACAGTCACACAGAATCACATAGACTGGAAAGAGATCTCATAAGCCTATACTTTTTCTTTGGAAATTAGGGTAATGACACAACGAATCAAATCAATCCTCTTGATCAGGTTATAACCGTACTTTACTGAATGATAACCAATTTTGATTGTGATGGTCATGTCTGAGCATGATAATTATGATCATTTGTGGTCACATTCATGTTTTGATCTTGAAATGTATTGTTCTTTGGAAAATTGGGGTAAATATCATATTACAAATCAAAAGATTATTGCTGACTATGTAAAAATTTATTGTACTGAATGACGACCAATATTGAGCGTGGCCATCGTTCAGAAAGAAGTAGGCATATTATCTGAGTGTAAACGAAGTAAAGTTACGCAGTCTATTTGTATCCTAACATTTATTAAAACTACATGCGTCACTGAACAGGAGTTGACAAGACATTACAATACCGCCAGGCTTTCTCGCAGAAATGTACATCATGTCCGTAGTTGGTATATAGTGTATAAAAGTATTTGATCACGACAATGATAGAAAATTGATATATTTTTTAATTAGTGTGTTATGATAATATTTTAATATGTGGTTATATATGTGAAATATTGCTATTAACAATACCTAACAGAACAAATGAATAATTACCACACAGTGATAATCAAAGTAAGTGTTTGATAATCACAGCAAGTTATATTGCCATAAAATCTAAAAAAAAAAAGGCTGATAGATACATCATGGATTGATGCATATAGACTTGTGTAGTGAAACATTTAATGTTTTTATAAATACAAAATATTTTCTTTCGGAAAATGTTGAATAGTAATGCAACACCTATAAAAATAGGGTTTTTATGCGTACAATTAACTTATAATATTTTTTCCTGTTCTTATTGCTACATATATTGTCATGCAAGGTTTTATATAATATTTTTCACACATGTCACTTGTATGATTTCAACTGTCTGTAAATTTTATTTATTTTTATTAATTTATTTTTCTTAAAATGTAGGATTTTGAAAACATATATGTATTGTGGCAATAATATTTATGTGTAATTTGGATAGGCTAGTTCATTTTTCATCGTGTATGTATTTTTTATATAAGTAATATTTAGTTTTGCGGTGATCTTAATTTTGTAAGTGTTTATACTTATTATTGTATTATATCTCAGTTCCAAGTTCATGTATTCTTTGGTTTTTCAGCATTTATGCCATTATAAGTGGTTCACGTGGGTGGTTTGAATAGTTTTGATCCCCATTGGTCAACAGGTTTAAATCCTGATTGTTGATTGGCTGGAGCCATAGGCCCCCTTAAGCTAGCGTCAGCTGGCAGAGCATAACGCTCTCTTCACTAGCAGCATCCAACGAAGTCAGACGTAGGGCAGGACCTCCCGTCTGATGTGCACGGAGAGGAAGGATTTTAAATTTGTTTTAGTGTGCGTAAACTGTCCCTGAGCCGACTTTGAAGTAATTTTTGTAACCAGCAATGGAGCCTGAGTCACTGGTCACCCATTTGCGAGGTTTAGTGTTCAGGAGATATATAGTTTAAATACGCCGTGTAGGGCGGAGCTCCACGTACTTTCGCCTAAATCTTACTGCGCCAAGGCTTGATTCAGAGACTAAAAGAAAATTACTGTTCTCTATGGTAAATTTTACTTTACAACAAACCTGTTATAAGAGTAGTTTCTAGCAGAGCTAGACTGTTCAGTGAGAGCACAGTTTGTTTTAAAGTAATATTTACTACAGAGAACAATTTAATATTTTTATTCTTGAAACAAGTGTATTCAGACACTGGGAATCTATGTTACGCAACCCTCAAAGGGTTCAAGTAAGCTAGGCATGACCACATTTAGCGTTGTTAGGATAGTGTTGTGTTTTTATAGCTTTCCTCATATTGCCATCAGGGTTTTTAATTATTTCTTATATTAAACAATTACAATGAAAAAAGAAAAGAGATTAAATACTAAATAAATGAAATATATCCGGAGGGCGTATATGTTTCGTCGTTTTCTCCACTGTAGTGTCAAGTTAACCATTGCCTAACACATGTGTTTACTATAGTTTTCAATTGTCTAACTTATTGTGACGTACGTACACAAATGGTGTATGTGCCAAATGCTAGTCTCTAGAGGGTGCTAACGGTAATAAACTTGTTCCCCTACTAGCCCAGGACTGCACCGGGCAATTATACAGAGGCAGTCTAGGTAAGATCACATCCTTTCCCACTTATTTATTGCAAGTTAGCTGTGCAGCCTGGTCACTCAAGTGTTATATGTGTTGTCCTATTGTTGCGTATGTAAACTACAGTTTCCATGAGAGTGTGAAATATAAAAAGGGGTATTAAACTGACATTAACCTATATGCAAAACTGCTCGTGAGTGCCATGTACAATTGGTCCGTGATGAGGAAACCGACAGAATTATTCAAATCTTAATATTAATAAATATTCAGTAAACAGTTATCACAGCAGACAATTATTTACAAGTTGAATATTCAAAGTGTTTTATATATACAGAAAATTCCAGCAAACTAATCTGCGTATGGTAGCAGGCACGCACAACTCCACAAGTAACCATACAACAATAGTGAATATATTGAAAGCAAAATTACATAATATTTCATACTGGACATGCAACGTGGTGGCAGTGGATATTTGCATACCTACAATATAAGAGTATTAACAACAACACAAGATTACATATTCACACCCTTACTTGGGACGAAAATTTAAATGCATATTCTACACCATACACAGAAATATCAACATATATTTCAGTAAAAGTCGTTAGTGACTAGTGATATCATATTGTTACAAAGATTTATTGTAATATGTTTCCTGGTTTAAAAGCTATTGGGGGGGGGGGGGTTATTACAGACAGACATTCGTACAATTGCATAAGCTTATCTTTCCAATTAAAGTAGGCTCAAAAGGGAGAAAGATTTACTGAATTAACTTCTCAAAAGCGCTTAAGAGCTCAGTATGTCTAGGTCACAACATAAACTTTAATTTAAAAACATGTTTAATATTCCTGAGTGATCTAGTCTTATCAACAACACTTGGGTGCCCATGAAAAGTGTTTTGATACATGTAGTGGGTAGAATTTTACCGGTGAAAGGAATTAAGGAAATTATGGAAACTTGCAGTAGGCCTCCTACTGAAGAACGCTGTTATTGGTGTACTAATTCCTTACTAAGCCATATATTATTTTAAGGCATGATCGTCTGTCGCACGGGAAATTACAAATCTTCACCATCGAATATAACTCCACAGTACATCCGCACTCTTATTTAATCGATAATCATATAGATAGAGGAAAATGTTTTGCAGGTTCTGTCTTTATTTGACTGTTTCAATTTGGCCTTAAAATGTGTATAGAATTCAATAAATGTGTTTAGGTTGAATGTTTGTATAATATAGACACTGCTATTAAAAAAAAAAAAAATTGTTACGTCATTCGACTTACTAAGGTTTCCAGTTTCAGTTCGGAAATGTATTTATTTTGTAATGTTGAAATAGCAAAGTGGTTTTGGTTGATGCGTTGCTTTGAAAATAACTAATCCAGAAATGTTAAACTATTTTCGGCACATTCGCAAACAGTTCTCACCTTATTGATATCTTTTAAAGATTATCACAGTGTGGATGAGAGATTAACGGAACCAATTATTTAGGCATAGGCCATTGCAACACTTAAAGTACAGTTCACAGAAAACCCATAATTTAACACAGTTCTTTTGTATTCCACTGTGTTTTATTGTAGCTTACTGTAAATTACAATCTTAAGTTTCAATGGCTTATGCCCATTTCATTGTTCAGTTATTCACTCGTCCTATTGTTGTATTGAAATTACATGTCCCGAATACGGAAAATAGTTGGCAATCTTAACACATAACTATTCGTTATACGTTTACAAGGGATTTGAAAAATATCGTTTTGACGTTTCCAAGGAAGAATACACAGAGTAAAAAATAAGTTTAAAAATTCCTGCAAAATGTGTGTATTCGTGTTTTCCATTGCAGTTGTAAAAATGAATTATAATATCGTTAAAAGACCACAAAACGGATCTCCAATGCGTGTATGTATAGGATTATCTTGAACTACACAAACAATAACTGTGAGGTGATTGCCTATGCAAAATAAGTTAGAAAACATTATACAACCTATGTCCTACAGTAATTAATACCTAAGGTAGGCGGGTACCCTTGAAAATCAATATAATGAATGGTTTCAATTCCAAATAATAAAACCTACTTTAGATGAAACGACGATACCGTGTAATTACCGTAACCTTGAATTGAGATCTGAAATCTGCGAACGGTTGTTGGGTGATATCATCCTCATTCTTCATCAAATAAGGCGTGCCATGTTTACTATCCAACAAATGTGCGCAACGATTGGGTGTTTATCGCTTTTCATGACATCACACTCATGCGTACAAAATATGCCTTGACGTGTTTCTCTCAGGCGAACGGTTGTTGACAAAACTGACAGATTTGTAAGAGCGCCTGACAGAAAACCGTCTGCACCTTTAGGCCTCTATCCGGTAGGCCCTATGGCTCTGAAATTGTATTACCCATACATTAGTTGATATTATGCCAGGTCTTAATATAACGCACGTAAAATAAAAATCAGCAAATTGTACAGAACACTGCTTTCTACATCCATTAATCAAAACCCTAATATTTTGCTATTTAATTCTGTACTGGTGCCATAAGAGTAACATGGTATTTCTGTATGTGTTTCTGACCTCCGCTCATCCGAAGTGCCCTTAAGGATGTTTATTCTAAGTTTGTGGAAACGGAGCTCCCGATCGCGAAATAACGATTTACGACATATTTCCGGGTTTTGGTATTCTAAGTTAAAGATGATTTCTCGATTCTCGTGAGAAAACGATAGAGAGTACTCGACAGCTATATGTTGTTGAAAGCCGCGTCCCAATAGGGAAGTGGAACTTCAACATGACGGGTGAGAAGCGTGGTGGCCGTATTTATTGCATATCTTATGATTTCGTATTTCTTAAACATAATACATACCATACAAAAAGTCATAGGCTGTTCACGATAAAGTGAGCACTTTTTAAGGCCCTTATAAATTTTTCCTTTCATCCGATTTCCATCTTCCTGCTGCTTTTTAATATAAACACTGCAATGTGTCCAATAAACATACTGTATACATTTTACCACCATCAAAATTTGATGCCTGAGGCTGCAATAAGATATATTTGTTAGTGGTTAATGCCTGTTGGGAGGGCCTTAAAAAGTGCTCAATTTATCGCGAACAGCTATACAATATATGTGGAACATTAAATATATGCATCTAATTGTATCCACACATGTTCGGCAGTCTGAAGTTATATTTCTGTATCGTGAGTTAATTATGTAGTGTAGCAATGGCAGAGAGGTTATGTGTTTATACCAGCATCGCGTTGGTGTTGTCGGAATAATGAATCGGTAGTTAATTATTTGTGTATTCGCTTTCTTCAAGCATAGTTGGTCGTAGTGCATTTTCTTGAGTGAAATGTGTAATAGTAATCGGCGCGTGTATACCGCTTCGTAAAACTGCTAGTTATTTCTCTTAAACGCCGTCTGCCATGAATTGACGAATATAATTTACGTAGTTGAGTTTGTTTGTTTCAGGAAACGTGCAAAGTGTTGATTTTACTGAATAACTCTGCAAATAATTTATTTCATGCTAGCGACGAACAAACGTGATTTTAGTGAGCTACACATGCAAGGATTAACCTAGAAAAACACGTGTTCAAGAGGTTGCGGTGTTTACAAACAGAAATTTTGCGTGTTTTGTAAATAACGTATTTGTAAAACATTACTATACTTATTGCAATGCACGTGGCCAGAAAAAGCCGCACTTTCCACACTTTTGTAGTACGTGAATAATATTTATTTGTCTATATCGTAAATGCAACGAGTGTAAGGTTAACTTTGGATAGTGTGCGTGTGCATGCTGCTGCTTCTGTACGAATACGAACAGCGACATAATATGTATAGCGTTTTGTTTTTCATTAAAGTTGGAATAATGTAAATGTAATTTCCATACGAGCAATGTTTACCACTGCTCCATCGAAACAATACGCAACTCAAAATGCCACACTCTCGTAAGAGCATCAAAATAATGTCGTCTCATGAAATACGTTACAAACTAAAGCGCCCCCCTCCCCCAACTCATACCTACGTGCAATAATATAACTAATTAAATGGACATCTTCTATCATTTTATGAACGACTATATAGGCTACAGTCTTTGTGTACGAAGCACGTCACTTCACTACTAATCGGAATTCCTGCATTACTACAACAAATCAATTACACACTGTATTATGTAAGATTTGTTGTTTAGGAATATTTATTAAATTCTATTTATTGTATTTATTGAAATGACATTTTACGTATCGTCTTCTATACATTTCGTTACATACCTTACAGTGAACTTTATTTAAAAGGACTGTTAGAGGGAAGAGGGAATACTATGTAACGAATTATCTCATCTTTTAACAGTCGTTTTTACACTTGAAGCAGTATCTTCCTTTAAAACGAGCAATATTTTCAACAGCAAACCTGTGTGTATAACAAATAACCATTGACCGTGTCACCATTTTCCTCAGCCAAGCATCTAGTTTACGATGAGATCGTAACAATGTCGAGAAATCTCGCTCTAAATATCCCGCGTTACGCTTTATAAATGGAAAAGCATTTTAAATATGACAGTGTATAAATAACAGTTATATGTATGTGCACTTTTATGCGTTAACTAACCACTTAAAATGCACAGTTTATATGAATAGCTTTACTTTATCATACATTATTGCAGACATAACGTGTGTATGCATTTGTCACGTTGCCTGCCTGAACACCAGCAGGGAGGGGAAGCGAGTCGTGGTGGGGTGGTCGGTAAAACCCGAGGATTGCCTATGTAGTGAGGTCTCGAACCGATAGTGCGCTTAGAATAGCTATTTGGGCACATTTCCTTCCCAATCGTTTCAAATGGCATGTCTCGATCGGCAGGAAGCTAACTGTCGAGATCGACATCGAGATCTGCCGATAGATTCCCCCAAAAACTTAGAATAAACGCCTAGGACTCTGTACCAATAGTAAACTTTCAGGAGTCGGGAGGCCTAATTCTGTATGGCCTAGACGAACAGCAGAAATAGACGAGGCCTAAGTAGTATCCAACGATCAAATTTTTAGTACTCGAGTATACAGAGAACTGCAACTTCTAGTACGGTCTGATATTACATCAAATTGTAAGATCTCTCTATTACGTCTTCAATTAGTCCATAACACACAAAACGATTCTTTCCGAAACGCAGCCAAAATTACTCTTAATATCAAGTCATTGTAGGCTTTGAAATATATCAAATTGCGGGAAAGTTTATTTTTCAAAGGTTAATTTGAAAACTGGTCCATGAACAATCGGCCTCCAATAAGTATACTCGTTATCTAAGTGGGAAATAGTTACGACATATGAATTCAAAATTCGTCCTTATTTACAAATACACAACGTGCAACTTCGCCGCGACAGCTAAACTGTAGCTTCAAACACCGTCTTGGGTGTACGACTCCCTACACTTTTTGTTTACGATCAGGAGTTTTCCCCTCGCATAGACTTTCGACAAATATTTCAAATATTTATCAATTTAGTCTACGCACTTCCGTTCAAAATGTAATAGAGTAAACGTTGGCATATTAATGTTGAAAGTTACAGAAGAGCAAATAAAGTTAAGGCAGGTGGCAGCGTATCAGTCTCTTAAACTTAAGGTAGCGAACTAACTTGGTTTTCAAACAAGACAGTTTTATTACTTGCCGTTAATTAAAATTGGTGTACTTTTTAAATCACATGCCTGTTAAATTGAAATTCTACAATAAGGTCTAACCAAGGAATACGTCGTAATTTAGGTAATTAATAATTCTACTCTCTAATAACTCTTACGGGAAGGAGAGAACCGGTTGCTCGTCCCGTTTGAATTAATGGAGCAAACTGACTCAATTTACTTTTTTTTTTTTTTGTCTTGATTCTCGGCCACGTCGCAGAAGAGCCAAGCGTACATACAATGGCGTGATGGTTATTTTGATGTGGACGTCGCCATTCTCTGATCGGCTGCGTGAAGCTATGTAACAGGCCTTGGGTCTGATTGGCTGTTGCGTGCTGCGACTGGTTCCCTATTGGCTGCGCCGCCGGCTGGCAAGTAAAGCTGGACTGACAGTAGTCCGTTGCTGCCGTCAGTCCTGCGGTCTCGTGACCTTCGACCAATCGCAGGGCAGCATTTTTACTATCCGTCCATTCGTCAAATATTTACCAAACGCCAACTTTCGACGGACGAATGGGACACCGCCTTCTAACGACGTTCCCTTAGATGTGAATACGCAGTTTGGAATAAAATGCAAAGAAGTGGATCTGTGTGTATTTGTCTTTGGTGGCAAATTAATATATTTAAAATGTAAAAAGAAAAATGTATAAATTCTTATAACGTAAAAAATTTTTTCCCCAAAATGTTTCTCTTCAAAATGTATTTCCAACCAGAAGATATCTTCAACTAAAGAAATATGGCGATGCTAAGTTGTCACGCTGAAATTGTGCTATGCAGAATGATTGACGGATGACGGATTGTTGAGAATCGCTTTCAACTGACGGATGAAAACAACAGACGGATGACTGCTGGACGCGACGGACTATTGTCAGTCCAGCCTAAGTTACCAGTTCGTTGACTGTCGGGCGGTGTCCCGATAGCACTTACAATTACAGAGGCGTAACTGCCTCTTATACCACGAGCTGAAACGGCACACACCACCAAAATGGCGTCACCAGCCAGAAACATGTCGCGGGGCCGTTCGTCAATCAGCTGCTGGTACCTACTATAGGCTGTTCACGGTAAAATGAGCACTTTTGAAAGCCCTGCTTAGGATCAAATTGTATGCACGTTGTGTGCTCTCCCGCCTTAAGTAAAATTTAACATTGCCACGGGCATCATCTCTTCATTTATGCGTCGGTCAAGTGAAAAATTTAAATTATGAGAAAAGTAAATACCTCACAAATCTGCTCGTTTTTGCACTTTGATACATTAGAAAATACAGAGAGCGGACGGAATAATTTAAGTTCTCACAACTGGTTGCCTATCACTTTTCATTTGACGTTAAGATATGGAACTACTTTCCATTCCTCGTTATCAAATTTGCTGGGCGAATGTCACTCAGTGAACCCGTTAAAATATATGAAAGCAGGGGCAATAACATTTTTCTAAGGTTCATTTCAAAAGTGCCCACTTTATCGTGAACATTCTTTACTTTGAAGTACTCTGAAATAGCGTTTCTAATGACCGTGGCGTCTTGAAAGCCCTTGTCTGAAGTGTGTGTTGTTTTCGTGGATGAGCTCATAGGTGGCACGTTTAATAGTTTCGTGAAAAAAGCATGCATTTCAAACACACTGCAACGCAGTTCGAGGGCCTCTTAGGCGGGAGCGTTAAGGTGCCGGCCTGGTTGAAGGAATTTTGTACGTCTAAGGCCTAAAAGCGTAGGAGCTGTAGGGGCGACCGAGACATGCGTATCAACTCTCTCATCGCCTCTACGCGCAAAGCACTGAATCGGCGCGCAGTCTTGGCGTCGGTAACGCACCTCTGTGAGACTCTCAGCGGAGACCAAACACCATTTTCTGACGTAATAATAAAAATAAATGTTTAATGCACGTCCCTATTCCTTTTTTTCTCTTCATGTTTTGTACCAGAATGCTCACACCTAAAAAATGGCCTTGAAAGCATCTGTTTGAGGGGTTTTTACTATCGCGAAAACATGCTTTAGAGGGAAATGGAGGTACTGGAAAACGTTTATAGACGCGTAATTTTCCTTAAATGTTATTCGTAAGCAAACCTCACACAGACACTTTGGACGGATTTCTTTTTATAGAACGTTTTCTGGTGGAGCTGTGCACACCGTTCGGCGGCTTACCCAGGCGGCCATCTTAAGTTCTCTGAGGCGACGCTCTCGACGTCGGAGAGGCGCGGTCGAAGCGTGACAGGTGCCGGCGAGCTGTCACGTCTGCCGGTTGTAGCCTTTGCCCCCCCCCCCCCCAACTTGGCGACTTTCTGCAGCCTCTAACACACACAGCGGTTCGTCATGGTGGAGGACCGGACTACAGATTCCGGCAGCAAACCATGCCTCGTCAAGAGGAATGGTGTTGGGGAGGGTAGCACGCGATACTCAGCCCATTTTATTTGCTGTATAATATTTTATGGAAGTATAAAATGATTATTTAAGAATAAAAGGACATATACTGGTGATGTTCGTTTAATAATATATAAGAAAAACCGCAGCCACGAGAGAAACAATTTCACAATCAACCACCTCGGTTTAAGACTATCTTAGCCTGGCCCTCATGGTCCACTCTGACAGCATGCTGCATAAGCGTTGGTGGCGCATACGATCAACGAGCGTCCATTGAACAGCAAATGGTCACAGCTCTTTCTCGTTATCCACTTGTAGCGAAGCATATTTTTTGCCGTTTAGGGACAAGAATTAACACCGGTTTCTTACTCTTGTTATTCCACTTCTATCGAAGTTGCCTGCAACTGGCATTTATTCATAAGATGAGATAAATTTGAGAAAAACACGCCAACTTATTCTTTACTGAAACCAGCAATACAGTTTGTACTAAATAGGTCGGCCTTCTAATACTGATGGAAGCATTCCCTTAAAAAAAAAAAAAAAGAAAAAAAAAAACAGACAGTCTTCATTTCACCAGGTTCATGTTTTTCTTTGTAAAACGTATTGACAATTTTGTTCTTTTTGGCATACTCGAATGATATACTCCCGACACCAACAAGTGTGATTGCATAAAATGATTTCGTTAAATTAAAATCACAAGTGCTATTTCTCCCTCCTGATGTTTAACAAACACTGGGTTCCTATCCAAAATTAGACAGTAGTGGGACATAGTTACTTCATGACGAAGGGTCCAGCGTCTAGGACCTAGGGATTTTGGCTGCCATTATAGATTCTGCCATTTTGGAATTTTTTTGTACAAATCGCTTGTGTGTACCCAAAAATCTCTGGTTTTTACCCAAAAATCACTTCAGAAATCAATTATTTTACCCTAAAATCGGTTATTTCCTCTAAAAACTTTCCCATTTTGACCAGCTGAAAAAAAAGGGCTTCCCCAGAATAATCCTTCTGGGGTTTCTGGCCGCCATATGGGAATTTCCCGTTTTTCTTGCAGCAGCGCTTATTTTTCTCAAAAAATCACAAATTTTAGTCCATAAAAGACTTATAATTTTCCTCTTTCTCTCCAAATTTCCCTTATTTCCATAAAAATTTGGTTGTGGTGCTTTGGAGCTAAGGGCGGGCGATCGACATGTTGGAAATTTCCCGTTTTTCTGCCAGAATCGCTTGTTTTACCTCAAAAACCGTCCACTTTCACACTTGAATCTATCTTTTTTATTCAAAATTTTTTTTCTTTAATAATTGTATAAGTATTTTCTCCAAACATTTGTGAAAAAAGCACCGAACTATTCTTGAGCTGCAGAAAGGCAATTTACGTGCTATTTTTAAGATTTGCAGGGATCGTTATTGCTTCTAGCCCACACAATGAGGTACCTAAGAAATCGATCAAATATATATTTTTTAAATTTTAAATAATAAATATTATATTTACATTTAAGACATTTAAAGACATAAGTATTAACTGTTAAATATAACCGCGCTCGTCTTTTCAAGGAGCATACGATCGTGATGTCATACTACCATTCTGTCTTGTTTTTTAAAGCTCCATCATTCCATGTTTCCTCTCTATCATTCTGTCTCTTTCCCTCTTTTTCTTCTTTCATTTATTTCATTTCATCTCTTTCTCTCTTTCCTTTCTCTCTTCCTCTCTTTCTTTATCTTGTATCTCTCATTCCATCTCTTTCTCTATTGTCCTTCATTACATCTCTTTCCTTTCTCTCTTGTCACTATCATTCCACAGTTTTTCACAGAGTTCTTACACGTTTTCTTTCATTTTCTCTTTTTCTTTTTCTCTTGTCTTTCTCATTCGTTCGACACCACCAATTACGTAGTTCTTTCATCGCCTGCTAGAGTGCACGAATCACCAGTGTGTATAATTATTCAGGAATCTAAAGATGTAGTTTTTCCATTAAGAAGAAGGTATATAAAAATTATTGTAAAAAATATTCCAGTCAGGACTTTTTCAAAATATTAAAATTTAAATACTTTAAAAATCAATTCAATCGATAGTTTTTTAATGCCTGACTTTATTCGATTTGGTGTTTTTTATTGTTGTATGAATATATATATATATAATTTGAAAATGAAGTCGCCTAGCATTGTAACCATGAATGCACGCATGTGCCGACAGGCTCCGCGAGGAAGACACACATGTCATGACAGACCAAAGAGTGCAATGGCGTTGGAGGGCACCGCGCGGGGAAGGCGTGGTCTGTGCAAATGAACCTCCGAGCCAAGTGCAGGGGTCTGCTAGGGGTTATACTCACACTTCTTTAATGCACTAACGATATATACTTTATTATACCACCAACATCATACAACGAATATATGTTAACTATGGACTAATTTAAGAAAAAGAAAAAATGCAATAACACAACATAAACCTATTATTACGTCAAAAAAGATTTATTATTGATTAATATACTATTCAGCATGACCATGAATATGCATATCACCAGTCGTACCAACCAGCTTGAGATACAACCAAATCTGATCACCAAGTTCAAACATCAGTTTCTTACGCGAAAACATGGAAGCGTTACCAACTACGCTAATAAAAGCAGTATTATCAACCTTCCCTTCATGAACTGGAAAAGTCTTCCAAAAAATTATATCACGAGAGTCAATGTCACTAATTTCCTTAGGCGCAGGATACTTTTGAGTATGCGACTTTCTGAAGAAACACATTTCCAACAAACCACTATCTGCTTTAGCGGTTATTCCTTGAAGACCAAAACGGTACAAAAACGACAACAAAATGTAACTCTCTTCTATATCAACAATCTTAACAGTCCAAAACCTATCTTCCTTATTGAAATCCTTACTAAAAGAAAATATTTCGGTATACCTTCTTAGGATAATACCTAGACGTGCGAGAATGCCGAGGAAGCATTATTGATGTGTCTTCTCTAATGGCACGGAGCGATATGAAATGCACGAACAAACTACAACCTTTATATAATTCACGAACAAGTTACATCCAGTACATGACCATAGATAACACAAAAATATAAAGACACAACGCACGCAAACCCACCAAACGACTCGGCCCCCCTGACGGGCGAGTACTTGGCAGCAGGCCAACGGGCAAACTATTTATATCTCCCATACCGGCAGCGTAGGTTAAAATTTTAAACGCTTCAGCTCATAGAAACACTAAGGAGCTGTGCGCGCGTTCGAAATTTTCTATGCCTGTTCATATTCACATGCTTATGAGCCCCAATTGCTGCATAATTGTTTAAAAATAATATTTAAATACAACCAATGTTTGCATATGCACATTATGTAATTTATTATTCAGACAACGACTGAAAAATAACAAGATTTTATGATAAATAACATCGCTTGCATCTAAATAAATTAAATAAAAACAACTTTAAAATATTAGTGTTCATAGCCATACAAACACTGATTTAAAAAAATATAAAAATATATTAATTACATTTGACTAGGGGAATTCAACTTCTTCGTTCATACACATATATATGTACTACTTATAAGCACTGCTACTCGTGTGGGCAAACTGTATCCGAGTAGCTAGCAAACTAGACTCCTAACGAAGAGTCCTGGGTTCGAATCCTGCCTCTAAATGAGAACTTGTCTTTTTTTATTGTTATCAACTGAGTATATAGGTTTGGTATGTTCGGGCGCATCAGGGATCAGGGAATGACACCGTGGTGCCAGGGGCTTGGCAGCCATTTTGGATTTCCAGATTTCTTGCTCTATCAATCTGGTCACGCGACAACCATGTTGGCAGCCAGTACACCACTGCTCAGCCACCCGCGCCATAACTAGTGCCTGCACTCCCAGTGGCACAACAACCTGCAGACGCCGCGACGCCCGAGGCGTCCACCTCCCCGACGTCGAACGCACCCGGTGACGTTACGGGTTCGCCTGCTGTAATGACCACGGCGTCAGTGCGATCACCGGGGATGTCCACCGCTGGCGACGGATGTCCGGCCACAGCAGGGAGGCAGCAAGGTTGCCGTCGTTGGCCAGGAGGGTACAACCACGTGATCACCTCCCCTCGGTGAAGCCACGGTGGCTGATCAGTTAGCCTTCTCGCCTCCCACCAAGGCGATCCGGTTTCAATCCCTGGTTGGATCACTCCGGATTTTCGCATGTTGGAATTGTGCTGGACGATGCCGTTGGTCGGCGGGTTGTCTAGGGGATCTCCCGTTTCGCTCGCCCTTTCTTTCCGGCACTGCTTTATACTCACCTTAATCACCCTCATCGGCTCTCAAGACCTCGATGTAAAGAGCCGTCCAAATCTCTTTACTCACTTCCCCTTGGTCGTTGCCTGCCCAGGTCACTCCTGGAGGCAGCAAGGCCGATGAGACACCACCGACAGCATGGGCGCATGTAGTGATGGCGGTAGTGATGGCCAGCTCGTTTCGCCTCCTCCGATCCCATCGGCAGCCACAACCGCCCTGGGCATGCTTCAAGTGCGGGGACGCCACAGCGTCTCGCACCGCAGCAGGCCGCCCACCACATCAGCAGTGTCTGCCGCTCCGGAGACGTGCGGACCAATCAAGAGGTCCTCACGTACTGCGGCTACGGCAGGAACGGAGGAAGGAGTTCGACTGCGGCAAATAGCGGAGCCCAGCCAGAAAACTATCTCCATGGGGATGAAGAAGGGAGTTTTACATGTGCTCGCGTCCCTTGCCGCCAGCCCGTTTGCCCGGCCGTGCACTTCTGCCGTGCACCACCGCCACATGCATCCGCACTCTTCCGGTGCTACGAGTGTAACGACGTGCAGGGGGTGAAAATGGGGAGTGACGTAGCACAACGATACTCAAGGTAGTGCAACGGTAAAATAGGGCGCCCACGCAAAAGGGCTCAACGGCTGACGACATACGAATCCTCATACAGGAGACTCCAAAGACATCCCTATAAATTTACATTATCTGCTCCGGTGACCCGCACCTTTTTCGCGCCAATCATTTAACATGCAATAGTCTTTATTAATTAGCTGGGACCTTTTTACTTTATCTCCACTGGAGATTCCTGCTCTCCTCCCCTATAAATTGCATTGCCTAGGGGAGCGTAATATTTCACTTTAATTCATCGCGTGGCTTTGTGCCGTTTTCTACCGCTTTGCCTTACCTACCAGCAGACCATGCACGGTATCTATTTAAAGCGTCAACCTTCTGCTGATATGTAAGAATCAAGACGAGGTAAACCACGTTGATGAAGGTTATCGCGTGTTTTATTTCTGCTAGGCCTTCGGGCACTTCAGGTATCGGCCTTTACAATCCCACCAAAAGTGTTTTTTTTTTCATTCAGTGTTCTTGTTTGTAATCAACTCCAGTAAGTAAATGCTACCGGCAATGGGTAATTTAAGGTTTGTGAACCAGCCTTAAATAGGCCATCGTTTAGTAAACGCACCAGTCAAACATGTTCGATATTTAATATGAGGGACACAACAACTACAGAAGATTACATCCGGGTGATCGGCCTAAGATCCAGCGATCTGCAAGAGGCAACAGCTCTACCGGAACATCAGCGGCATCGCGCTGGCCATGTCTGGCGCCTTACAGGTTACAGTATTTCCAGAGATTCCTGACATCAACCTACACCGCCCCTCAAAATCACCTTTCACCCTCCATCGCCCCACCGCATGGCGTTACATATTAGACTATTCGCAAAGAAATTTCGAAAGTGATATAGAATTATTATTCGTAGATTATTAGCGTAACATCATACAGCAATAAACACAATATAGTATGGAAATGGGAGCAAAATTAATGCAAGAGTATTCAGGAAAATGTTGATGCATGGATACTATTTTGGGAAACAGGAATTGCAGGGTTATCTGTTTTCTATATAAAACACTTTTATTAAATTTTAATACATATTTATCATTTCCATATTTCTGCATTTTAAGTATATTCACTGCATATGATTCGATAAACAATAGTAGACATAATTTGAGGTTATGAATTCAGGCCTGGATGTAAAACACGTAAACATTCGAAATTTCCAAAAATAAATCAAAATTATGAACTACTCAAAAAACTATAACTCCGCCGCAAAAATATGAGTAACTTATAAAAAGTATGTTTTAGACTATAATTTAGAGGTTTAATAAGGTGTTTATTCAAGCATCTTTGCCTGAATACGAATATTTAGTTAAATCAGTGTTCAGTTCTACTATTCGCTCTTTAGAAAAGTAGCTATGTTGTAAGCAAAATAACATTTAAACCATCGATAATAATAATATTACATATCGTGTTAATAAAACATTCCGAATAATACAATTTTCCGCTTATTTTATATTATGCTGATACTTTACGTTACTATCTCTAACAAACATGTTAGTTTTATTGCTTTTTTTCCGTGAAAATACTGTCTCGACTATTAAAAACGATTGTTTTTATTAAATATAAAATACCCGGCATGTTCTGTTGACTGAGCCAGCAAAGTAGAACGTCGCAATAAAGATAGAAAATCGAGATATTTTATCTCGATATTCTTGACGACATATAAGTGATGAACACGATTAACATTGTCGAGATAACAATATCAATTAAACTTCACATCTGTATAGGATCATCTCGATTTTTTGAAAATCTTATCTTCGTAAAACGGGCGTTATGGTTTGCTTCCTTCGGTAAATAGTTTAAAAAATTTTTACTGTTTACTAAAATTTAAAAGCTTGGTTATTAAATATAAATATAAAGTAATGTTGTTTGTTGTTTCAACAATGTAATAAGTGTTAAAACTTTCTTAAATATAATTTTTTAGACTTTTCAGTGTGTGTTATCTTTGCTACATTAGGTTTTTTTGCTTTAAAAGTAAGAAATAAATATATTAATTACTTTTAAAACACGTTAATGATTATATATATAAAGTTAGTTGATCTTATGTCACTCATAAAAATAATAATTTGTAGATTTTATAGACTAGGAAGAATATGGTAGAGGTAAACAGAGAAGGTAACATTTCAATTATCAGAAATCGTTCTTTTTACAATTTCTTTTCAGAACTATTCCTGTCACTGTTTTGTATCTGTACGTAATCGTAGTTTAGTAATAACGAGGCCTCGCTTTGTTTGGGTATTAGTTTTTCGATCGAGGTTAGGGAGGGGGAGGGGGAAACAGTTTCTTTTCATCTTTCACATTTTCCTACAATGTAATTAATTTATATTTACTCTTTAAGATCGTAATATTTTACATCATTCAACTAAAAACACACATATGTATCATGCCCACAGAAACAGAGAAAGAAGTTTAGTTCGAAAAAAATTATATTCCTACTGGTAAGAACAGGTACGTTTCAGATATATTTATTTCAATTTTGGATTAGTTATTAACTACCTCCGTACATGTTATTTCGTGTACAGAATTATATCGTGTATTGAATTATATCTATATGTAAACTTAAAGAAAATATTGTGTCTATAGAAAAACATATTTCTAACTGTGAAAAGTGTCATGCCTGTATTTTGTACAGATTTTCACTGGGTTTGAATGTTTTGAGAAATAAATGGCCAGCGTGATAAATTTTTATCATCATCGATGGCGCAAGCCGAGGAACCACCGCCAGCCTGTCAGGAGTGTGTTGGTGAGAGAATTGGCAACAGCGTATAGCTCCGTGCTGCACCAACTTTTTTTTTTTTGGTTACGTTTTTCAGTTTCTGTTCTATTTAGGTGGTTATAGTGTTACCCAGCGGGACCCTCGTGAACTGCGTGCGTGCAACTTCGTTTGTATCTGCCCTCGTATCAGGTAAATAGCTCTGCACGCAAATTACAAGCAAATATGGCGTCTCATATTCCCCCTTAGGATCTCGCGTAATTTAGCGTCTCGCCGTCAATATTTCTGTATGAACACCACGGGGTGTTAATGTGAGCTTGTATGCATTTTGGGGCAGTGGTTTATTTTTAAAAAGTTAATTTCGAGCAATGCTCAGTTAACCGCAAACTAGTTACAATTAAGAGTTTCGTCTACATTAGCACAATGGTTTTCAGCGTTTCAAAACAAAACCACATCGGATTAACGTGCCTTATTAATTATCATCAAAGCTTGAATAAATTTAAAAGCGAGAGGAGTGTGACTTGGGGCACATGCATAACTGTATAGGCCTATAGTCAATTCCAAGTGACTGCCAAATTGAAATACTATCGCGTGCAAGACATTTATTCACTTGTCAAGTTTTCGTACAGTATTATCTAAAAAGTTGGTAATTTGTAGCGATTTGCTGTAACAAATCTACTATGCATCTGGTATCTGATGTCCATCTACAGCTAACAAAAGGGTGGTAGTTGTACGTTGATGTTTTTAAATCCTAACAGGGAATTAGTTAACAGAATATATTTGCTTACTTGTTAATAGATTTTGTCAATAGGAAGTCTCGACCACAATTCATATTTCTGGAAAAAATATAGGAAAGTTGTACACATTTTGGGGGACGGGGAGGGAATAATAAATAAAGCTGGAGTTGTAACAAGTAATGAAATAAAAAAATCGTGCAGTGGGAAATGTTTAAAATAATGAGCAATTTGGGGTTTGTAAATGGGCTTGTACTAGAAAATTATGTTCACTGTGCAACTGAAGCCACATCACCGTCTCTCATTTTCATAGTCTGTGAACGGGCCTGTTTGTACACGCGCGGATACACGGGAGGGGTCATGAGGGTTTTAAAACTACCCCCCACCCCCCACACCCCTTACCAAGACGATTTTTTTTTGTCACGGAAAAACGTTTGTGAATTTGCCATAAAGTTGATCGCATTTTAACGTTTCTTGAACGGTTATTAGCAATGCAGCATAAATTACATTTATTTGAGAGCACTCTTTTATTACTTTATCACTTTTGTTTATTAACATAACAACAGTGAATGCCACCAGCGCATGGCGGTAGAATGAACGACTACGCTACGCTACTGCTGCATTAAACGTTGTAATTACTTATAATTGGTTCTCTTTTAGCTTACACGTTCACCTACTACTGTATTCTATTCTGCGTATAATTTTCCTCGTCTGCCAAACACTTGCCAGTTACCGACGTAGAAGTTATGGTTGTAATTATACTTAATTATGGGAAAGGTAATGTAATAAACAAAAGAGTAAATATATCTTTTAAGTGGAAACAAGTTATTAAACCAGTTGTAAAACACGTACAGAGAGGCAACTTTTTATTTAGGCTACACATTTGTTTTATTTCGTTTCGAATTGGTTACTAGAAGTTTACGCTTGAGTAGTTAATCTTCTTGCATTTAATTTTCCTTAGTTACATGCAAACTTATCTTTTCTCGTAACTATGGTACATGTTGATAAGTGTAAAATACAAGGAAATGCAGCATGCATCTAACAGCATCTAGCGCACGACAGCAGAACTACTATGCTTACAGTTACTTAAAAATTTCATATGTTTCTGTTAAATGGAACTTTGGTAACTGTAACGTAACCGTTACAATATTTTCACTGTTACAATTTTAACGGGTACGTTAAGTAACGTTCATTTGTAGTCGCAACATAGGCTAAAGATGAGGTAGACCGATCTCGCTGGCTGCGCACAACTCATCTCCGTGTCCCAGCATCGAACTGCTTTTCTGCTATTACAGCTAGCAAAAACAGTGTAGATCGGATTTGAGGTTAAAATGCTGTTTAGTAAACAAGTGCTTTGAGTTGTTTCCATACTTCCTCTAACCAATTTGTAATGCAATTTGGTTAAATTTAAATTGGTAAAAGTGTTTTATTCATATATCATCGCTTGTCATTTAAAAAATTAAGATATAAACAAACACATTCATCACTATTGACCATGTGACTTTGACAGTTGTGTAGTATAGGGGTAGGTCAATGTTGGGTACATCCCAAGAAGACGAATGAGCGGCCTACCTCATCTTTAGTCTATGAGTTGCAACTCACATTTGCATAAGAATAGTTAAGGTTGTTACAGAAGTTAACGGTCACCGCAAAAAATTGGTCACCGCAAAAAATTATCCCTGCACATGTTGGTAACACTAAGGACAGGTGTCAGGTAGCTGAGTCGATTGTATTAGCCGTGTTTACATTTACAGACGTAACTACAGTACCGTTCACATCCTGTACTTTGTGAAATTGTGTCTGTGATTAGTTTAGGATGAAGAGGCATAGAATTAATAAGTTTTTCAAACAGAAAACAATTAAAACATGTGGTGATGATAGCGCGAGTGTCAACGCCACTTGTGCAGGTGTCAGTGAGAATCTACAGGACACAAATCAAGTAAACATAACCTCACTAGAATTTTTTCAGCACTCCCAAGGTCAGAGTCACTTGTCTAGTGACTTACTATTTTATGTTGGGATGACAAGTGTAAGCGATTACTCCAGAGTAATATTACCTCCAAATTACCAATTCCCCTATAATGAAGTGGTGGGAAAGGGAAAGCCTACTAAAAGATATATGTCCAGAGATCTCACAAAATTTCCACTGACTTGTTCTTTCAGATAAAGACAAAGGGCTATACTGTAAATATTGTGTACTTTTTACAACTCGTTCAGGATATGGTTATCAAAAACACTCCTTTGAGAATACTTCTAAACGAACCATTGAGAAAGTTTGATAATCTTTTTGGGGAAAATGGTGATTTGGTTGTACATGAGAAAAACCAATACCATATCAATGCTGTTGATGCTGGGAAAAAGTTTCTCTTGGCATACCACAATCCTGCTTTAGAAATAATAAATCAATTTCATTCGCAGCACATGGCACAAGTAGAGGAAAATAAGCAGCACTTGATTCGTATTGTAAAAACAATTATTTTATGTGGTAAATAAAACATTCCTTTAAGAGGTCACGGGGATGATAAGAACATTGACAATCTTCTAAATGGGGATGAAAAACACATTATAGTAAACAATGACGGGAATTTCAGATAGTTGCTTCGGTTTAGGATGGATGCTGGTGACAATAACCTGCGCAGACACTTGGAGAGTACTCCTTCCAATGCTACATATATTAGCAAGTACACTCAAAATAAACTTATTAATTGTTGTAAGGAAGAGATTCAAAGTACTATATTAAGACGAGTTAAAGAAGCATAGTTTTTCTCTGTAATATTCGACGAGACAACAGAGATTTCTAGTATTTATCAATTGAGTATATCTTTGCGATACCTTCATGAATGTGTCCTAAGGGAAGATTTCATTACATTTTTTAATGCCTACGATATAATTCGAGAGGAAGATATTAAATCAGAAGGAGGAGAACGTCACTTGAGTGGAGTTGCTTTAAGCCATATCGTCGAGGATATCGCCAAGAACTTTAATTTAGACTTGAAGTTTTGCATAGGTTTTGGGGTCGACAGTTGCTCAGTAATGACATCTGAAACAAAAGGTGCCATTCAAGAACTTAAGAAAATAGCCACACACGCTTAGCGCTGTCCGTGCAACAACCGTATATTGAATAATTCGTTGAAAAATTCCTCAAAAGTAGTTTAATGCAGAAACGCCTCTGGAACTATGAAGAAAATAGTATATTTTGCTAACGCCTCTCCAAAGAGACATGATGTTTCTAAGAAGGAAATGGGGGCTTCTGCTCAAGGTATTTGCGAAACCCGTTGCGTCGAAAGGCACGAGGGGCACCTTCAGTTCCAAGGGGAATCGATTATAAGATTCACAATGCTCTAGCAGAAATTTCTACGTGGCAGGACAGAAAGACGTCATCTGATGCATTTTCTCTTATGCAAGCTATCCAAAGCCCAGAATTTCTCCTTTCAGTTGTGTGTCTTAATGATATTTTAGGAGTAACTATATCACTTAGTCACCTTCTTCAAACACCAACACTTGATTTAAAAAAAGGTTACTGGTGCAATAGAAAACACTAAAAGCGCACTTGAAGCAATGCGAGAAAAGGTTCAATCCATCTTTAGTGGCCTCTATTATGAAGTACGGGAAATAGCTGAAATGTTTGATACTGATTTAAAGATACCACAACTTGTTTCCCTCTAAACCAGCCGTCAAAACCATCCTGCTGAGTCGTGTGAGGGATACTTCCGAAGAGCTGTTTATATACCACTTTTGGACAATGTCATCACAGACTTAAAATATAGACTTTCAACAGAAGTTATGAATTCATTTAATCTTTGACTCATCTTGCCGGAAACTGAAATAAAATCAAAAGATGAAGCCGCTATAAGAGAAATTGTAAATATTTACCGGGATCTTATTGAACAGTCTGCTACTTTTATAACTATAAAGCCAGAGTTCTCTTTGTGGGTAAAAAGTGGAAGCGGATCGTGAAGGACAAAGAAAAACTTCCTAACTCCATTTTGTAAGAATTGGAAAACTGCGACATTGACATAAATGCCACTGTCCGCAAACTTCTGCGGATTTTGGCTACACTTCCAGTCAGTGCAGCGACTGCAGAGCGCAGTTTTTCTACCCTGTGTCGGCTGAAGACTTGGCTTCGGGCAAACATCGGTGAAGAAAGACTCACTGGGATTGCTCTCATGTCAGTCCATCGAAAAATTCTACTAGACCCAGAAGCATTATTCTTAGATTCGCTAACACAAAGAGGCGCCAAGTATTTGTATTGTACATATTTACCCTTGCTGAGATTGTACGGTTTGTTTTGTTCCTTATTTCTGTTTGCTTTCTCTAAATACAGAGAAAAACACTGACCCCTAAGAGGGAGACAAGGGATAAAATGTATTTTCATGTTCTCCTAAGTATTCAATAAACTTGATAACATACAGGTGTGCTCTTAGCTTTAAAAGGTTGCCTACACAACTAATTTTAGGATTATTTGAAGTTCAAAGCTTAAGATGGTGAAAATTTGCAAATAAGTTATAAGAGAACTTGAATTGGTCCTGTATATGTACTTTATATCAACATTTAATTGTATTAGAAGTTTTATTAAATTTTTGCATAATTAGTTTGAATAAACGACTTCGCAGAATACATTGGCTGCCCCAATCACATTGGGTCCCCCGATCATAAGGGGCCCCCAAACGAGGAAGGGTACAAGGCTCCAGGTTTGATATAGGTACCTTTGTAAAATTGTTCACTGAAACATATTATATCTTTTAAAATATTACAATTTCTGACAGCTGTATATTCAATGTTCAGATTCAAAACTTCTTAAATACCACCAATTTGTACATTAAAATCAAAATTTTCCCAGCGGTGGACACCCGGAACCCCCCGCTTTTAATTATGGCCCCTGCGCAAACACAATTATCTTGTGACCCCCCTCCCTTCCCCCAAAAAAAATTCAACATCCGCCCCTGTGTATGTATGTGTGTGTGAATGTCTGCATATCTATGAGTGTATGTGTATATATGTGGTTTATATATGGCGCATGCATAGTAAAGACACTTGAATTTTATAGTTTTCGAAAACGCCAGGCACTTACTTTCAAAATTGGGGCCTTTTTTTATTTAGAGTGATATGTCATATCTCGGGAACAATTCGACTGATGTAAACCAAATTTTGTATCCTGGCAGAGCATCATGTAAGCACTAAATTTTGAAGTGTATGCTGTGATGAGACTGCAATTTTAGAAGATAGCATAAAATGAAAAAATTTAGATTTTATGTTATATCTGGAAACTGCCTTCACACAGAATGTTACGAAATGTATTGTTACCTGCTGCAGCTGGCGCCGACTTAGTTGCCCCGCGCCGTAATCGAAGACCCACCTCGCCCTCCCCTCTTCCTGGAACGATGCACTCGTGACTGACTGCGCCCATTCTGGAAATCCCGTGAATACCGACAGCGGCGAGACTTGCTGGCGTCACAGACCTCCTCTCGCCTGCTAGAGTTTCCGATACGTTTAGCGACGACACAAGAATGCTCTGGTGAGACTGGCTGGCGCCTCAGCCCTCCGCGACGCAACACGCGGGTTGAAGAAGATTCTAGGTGGCGGTCTAAGACACTATATATACTGCCGCAACCCAGCGGCTGGAAGTCTTTGACGGAGGCTGTCTGGCCGAGTGTGCGCGAGCGAAGTATAGTGTGGACGACGACAGGAGATTGCCGGACAACGGCGGGCGAGGTGTTCGTGGCTTGAATGGACGAGAGGGTGTCAAACCGCCGAGTGAAGCCTACTGTATACGTGAGGGCGCGTGGAGGACTCTAGAACATTGCGACTGGCGGGACATAGATTAAACTGAGGTGGGACTGAATGGCAGTGTAATGCGGATTATGTTGTAAATATTCGAACTGTCAATTTGGACACATATTTTATAGAATATTTGAATAGGTTGATGCACTGTCTATTGGGGAGGACCCATAATTATTTTATTTTATTGATTTATTTGTGGTAATTATAAATAGCATGAGATTGGAAAAATTAGTTGTGAACAGTAAATAGTACCAATTTACTGTGAGATTTTGAGTTCAGCGAATTTTGCTGTAGTTATTGTAAATAAAATAAGGAAATTACAATTAATTATTTTATTTAAGTCCTCCATCGCTTAACGAATTTGGCATAGCCCACTTAATTTCTAGAGAGAGAAATTGAAACAGTATTTTAGGAATATTTTAATTCTGGTACACATAAGTATTTTGAAGACAATTTTAAAACCTGAAGTAATATCCAAGTTGATTTTAAATCACTAATGTGAGTCTTGATCGGAATCTATGTCTAGATTCTTACCATATTGTTGATACCCAGATTTTCAAATAACTCTTTAGATGGCTATATTATTTATGTAATAAGGTGAACTACTACAAATTAAATATTTACAGACACCTAACTGTAACAAAGCGTGAAAGGAAGATTAACATTACATATTTCATCGTATGAATGTATAGTATATTTCTTAAGAAATGTTTTAGTCGGCCAAATGTCTGTATCCACTAATTAGCGGAGATGACAGCGTTTCGCAAAAGAAATATCGTGATTTGCTGTATTTCCAAAATTCTTCAACTTAGATTCTCTTTCATGACTGGATGATTTTGACTGGTGCTGGTTTCAAGCCAGCGAATTATAGATGTTTACTCCTAGAGTAACCTGAATGCGGTTGGCTTGGTCTACTAACAAATGCTTTCTATTCAAGACAAATGTCTAATAAACAAAGGAACGCTGAAATTGCGCACATATAATATTGAACTGTAAGTGGCGTAGAATACTTTCCACAAAAATCAAGTACCCTACTCATTAGATATTGAAAGCATCCGCAAGACATCCTAAAATAGATTCGCGTCTTCAGAACGTTTCTATATTGTTTGACACACTGCATATTTGTAGGCAAGATGTTTTTACAAACTCTTGGCATAAACAAGTAATCTTTAAATATTTTAATGTTTAAAGTAAATATAGATGCCGTATTCAAACTAGACATCTCAAGTTGCGATATCACTTTGCGAGAATCATTATATTACTTTGTTGTAGTTTAAGAAGTGCATGTAAACTATCGCTGGATTCATAGTCAACACAAATAAGACGTTTCTGATATCAATCATGGGCATACTTTCCTCAACATGGGTGGAATTAATTTTCGAATAATTTCTTAAAAGCTTTGATGGTAGGTAGTACTTGCCGCCTTGTTGAAAGCAATATCATTAGAGGTGAAACCAGAAACATATGCAACAGTAGTGAGGCAATTACAAATATGCACATGCCTTACCCGGGACTCGAACCCAGAAAACCTCGTACTATAAGTTAGTGTGCAATCAAACTGCATTACAAAGGTCGATTCGAGCACCAACTTCGAATTTAATCAGTCTAATGTTTCGAATGACAGGGTGTAGTAACCTGTAAGGGATGCAGATAGATATGCCTGTCGGAATGTATCACGTATCGAGACGAGTGGAGTATGCTTATATACATAAGTGCATTCCTAGGTTCGGACACAGCCGTAATGACACTTGAATCGACACATTGAACGTACTGATTATTTGTACGAACAGTCGCCTTTGTAGTAGATCAAAACCCCAAACTGTAAACATTGCATTCAATTCTAGACCATCGTGCATTAAAAATATATTTCTCCACTATTGAACAATTATTTCCTGTCCATTTCCTTGCACATAAGAGCAGAATTAAAAGTTTACTATGATGTATGACATCATTCATGATTATAATGAAGTTTTTAATTGTAATAGCTATCAGTTCTCGTGTTTTATCATGAACACCTAAACTATAATAGAATAATAGATTATAATTAAAAACTATGACCGTTACATATTTATGATTTTTTTTTCGCAGAGGTAAATAAAACCAAATAGTAGTTGATATCGCTGCAAATATCCGCAAACATATAGTTCTACGACATAAACGAAACACATGCCAAGATCGTCACTAGTAAATCATGAGTTGGGTATTCACAGCTGCAACGAATGCTTGTAACTCGCTTGTGACAGGCTTGTCCTTGGTAGAACTTGAACGAACACGTGGGTGAGCCGAGACCAGGGTGGGGTTCGCGGCTGCCGAACTGGCAACACCGCGCGGATGACGTCATCGATAACACTAGCGCTCCTTTGGATCATTAGCGGAACTAACATATAAAAATTGTCAGACTTTTTCCTATCCCATGGCCACTCTATTGTATATCTTTACTCAATGCTTCAACCCAGGTTTACGAGGCATAAAATTTTCTCAACGTAACGGGATGACAAATTACTTACACAAACATCGGAAATTCACCCTACAGGGCACAGTATCTACATTCACACAGATAGGAATTTCATATTTTATTTGAATTATATTAAAATCCCAGTAGTATTTCAAAACTTTATTAATATTCAAATTATAGTGCTACAATATACGAGGAGGCCTCCGCAAAATGATTTGAATTTTTTTAAATAAATACAAGTGCACTTAATTGACAATATTTACAAACACAAAAAAGTATTAACTTATATATATGTCATAACAATGTCAAAGTGAGTCCGGGCTTGTTAATAAACAGAAAGTAATTTAATCACTGAATCCTTAATATGTTGCAGTTAATTCAAGTGTCAATTTGATAGAAAACTAATTAATTGTACAAATTGTCATTGAAACATACTCAGCCTACCAGTAGTCCATAGTGGATATAATTAAACAGTCTCAGCCATTTAGTACTAAGGAAATATACAGACTGAATTTCATATTAAGATGTTACACATTATAAAGAACTAAAGGTAAAAAAAAGTAGTAAGCTCAAAGTACCGAATTTTAATGTTTTCTTAGATAAATATGATATTTATGTATTATGGCTAAACAGTTAAAAAGTTAACGTATTTTATATAAAAAAAGAATAACTATTCATTACACAATAAAAACGTTTAATAGTCCATGTACGATTTAATATATCCAAAAAAACTTTTATAAATCTTAGAAGATTTATACATATTTTATAATTATTATAAGAAAACCATTGTTGACACATCCTAAATTTTTTTTATATATTTTGCATACTTATGAAAAAAACCATTTATTAACATGTTCATTGGAAAAGTAGTATTAATTAGTCATGAATTACTTCATAAAATTTGCTTCATTTTATATAAGTGTGTATATGTTAGTTTAAGAATCATTTCCGTTTCCCACTCAAATGTCGAAACGTAGTGTCTAAGCCGGCAAAAGTTGGTTTTATTTACATATGGTATGACAATTTAAGTTAAATTAATTCAATAATTCATAACTTGCTATGTTTCTATATTATCCCATATCCACAATACTGACGTACGTCGCGTAGTAATAAGCCTACATCACGGACAACATATAATATTATAATGTATTTAAAACAAAAATAAATTTTAATTTTTTATCTTAATATCTGTAATAAGACTGTAATTATGTTCCAGGTGTATGTATTTCTGTTACAGGTTTCATAAATAACTTTTGTAAACACATATTACACATCCGTAACTTTAATTTTGCAGTTTATTCAATTTCATTATTGTTATATTAATTTTCAATTTCATACAAACATTTACAATATAATTTTCGTATATTTTATTTCTCATTTCATTAATTAAAGACACGCCACGTAGGGTTGGGGAACCACAGCTTCAAGAAAAAGCTGTCGAGTTCGCGTACCGCCATTGTGACGCCAGTCACATGCGCGTGGAAGTCAGGTTGCACACCCCAGTGCAAAATTCAAGTTCAAGGCCCGTCCGGCCTGAGTATAAACAGACCGCAGCGCTTCTCTAGCACAACAGCACTTCTCAAGACTGATGGCAGTTTCAACCTCTCTTCCCCGCTCCGAACATACGAATCAACCTGCTTGAGGACCACAAGGCAGTTCCTTTACCTCAGCTATCCATCTGTTCGAGCTATATCCCGTCAAACAAACTTTCCTACCGAATGAAGTGAGGTTCAAAACTCTCCTTTTCCCACTGCCACATCAAGAGCCACACAAATAACGCTACTAGTACAATTCAAAATTACCTAATCCAGGGCGAGCTCACTGAGGGCACCTCGCAAGTGAACGTTGGGGGAGATGTGATGAATGGACCTTAACAGTACAACCAACTCTGAAACCGGCCTCACACCTTCAAAGTAAAATCAGGAGGCCAGGAATTGCGACAACTTATTGCAGCAACCACCGGGCGAGGCCGCGTGCAAAAACATTCTCCACAAGCCAGCGATTTGCGACGTGGATGCCTAAATGACGCACTGATATAGGCCACTGTAAGGCGGGGCTTGTCGTCTTTCCAAGTCGGACCAGCAGCCAGGGAAGAACAGAAGATGGGTATGTCCGACCGCCGTCAACCAATCAGCTAGAAACAACCTCCGACGTCCAGAATAAGGTGGGGACTGTCCATAATAGATAACTTATAAACCAGGCGTGCCATCATAGTTGTAACTTAAATTAATATCAATTATTATAGATCTCCCACGTGTTTACTCAGTCAGTGCCATGCAAACTGTAAATGATTTATTGTTATACATGTTTCTCAAACCATAATAAACCACATGTTACAATGAAGGCTCTACCATTAACTATCATTTATTCTATACTCCTAGACACTTCTTGTGCAGACATGACCGTAAGACGTATTCGTAACAATTATTAGAAAATTTATTCCACACATGTTGAGGAAAGTAGACTCATTAGTTATATCATTAACGTCTTATTTGCGGTGACTATGAATACAGCGATAATTTCCTTGCACTTTTAAAACTACAACAATGTAATACATTGATTCTCGCAAAGTGATATTGTAACTGGATATGTCTAGTTCGAATACGGCATCTATATTTATGTTCATATACATAGTATTGACGCTAATATGCCTAACGATCACTTGATTATGCCAAGAGTCAAAATATCTGGCCCACAAATGTGCAGTGTGTCAAACAATACAGACATGTTCTGAAAAAGACGGACCTATATTAGCATGTCTTACGCATACTTTCAATGCTTAATGAGTAGAGTCACCTTATTTTTGTGAAAATAATTCCGCGCAACCTACTGTTCAATGTCATATGTTCGCAACAACAGCGTTTCTTCGTTTATTAGACATTTGTCTTCATAAAGGCCTAAGCCAATGACATTTAGGTTACTCTACGAGTACACGTATCTGTAATTCGCTGCCAGACGCTAAAAACCAGCATTAGTTAAAATCATCCAAGTATGAAAAAATATAAGTGTAGCAATATACTGTACTACATACATACGATTAAATATCTGATAATAGTATTCCTTTCACGCTTTGTTACATTTGATTGCCTGTACATATTTTATTTATAATATTTCACCACATTACATAAAGAATGTATCCGTCTAAATAGTTATTTACAAATCTGACTATCAACCATGTGGTATTGGTACTGTAAAAAAAATTGAAGTAAAATTCTTACATGTAAGGGAATCAAATTACCTGTACATGTAAGGTGAAATGACCTCTCAAATGTCGAGTTAATTTATATTAGTAATAGGATTTGAAGAAGTCTGAGGCAACGGCGTCTGGCACCGGAGCCGAAGCCCGGGGAATTGCCATGTTTTTATGTCACCCGTCCGCCAACTTGTATGTCATTGACGTTTTACCCGTGACCCATATTACCTTCGACCTTGACCATGACCCCGAGGACCTTTGACCCCCAAAACACTAAAAAAAACTTTTAAAAAATTCCAAAAACTCTTCGAAAAATTCCGAAAAAAATTATTATTAAAAATCATTAAAAAGTATTAAAAGTATCCTCAGAAAATCCCAAATTTTCTCGGGACAGGCAAGAGGAATCAACTACCTACGGTGACCTTGGAGCCAGGTGACCGAGATCAGTACCTATGACCTTTGACCTTCACCTTTGACCTTGAGAAAGGGACAAGTAAAAAATGCAAAGAAATGCACAAAAATGTCCAAAGAATCCCAAAAGAATAATTATTAAAAACGATTTATTAAAAATTAATAAACATTATTAAAACCTAATTAAAAACTTATAAAATTAAATAAAAATCTCACATTTCTAAAGGTCCCTACAGCACCACCAATTTCTCACCTCTGTTCGACTCCAGCAGATGACTAACTACCTCAACCCCACTCGTCTCAGCTATACTCATTCCGCCATCTTGAATTTTTCGTTCGTCATTTGTTTATACATTACTGGAGGCCACCATATTGGTAGGCGGCCGCCATATTGGTAGGTGACGACTATCTTGGTAGGCGACCACCATCATGGTAGGCAATCACCATCTTGGTAGACAGCACCCATCCGCTATATTGGAAGCCAATGATCATGTCCTTGACCGCATGACCTTGAATGACATTGAAAACCAAAACTGGAGAGAAAATGCGTAAAATTCAACAAGCTTAATATATTACAGACTAATTCCACCATGTTAGATGCAGAATACCTCAATCTTGACCCCATGACCTTGAATGATCTTGAAAATGAAAGACTTGAGAAAAAATACATAATGTCAGCAAACATAATACATTACAGACGACCACCACCACCACATAAATGCAGACTATCTTGACCTTATTCCCCTTGAATCACCTTGAAAACAAAAGCTGGAGGAAAATCTATTTAAGGATGCCAGAAGCTAGCCAAGGCAATGTATCATTCACGAGAGCTGCTTTCAAACCATACCTCATCGCTGACCTCCCTGCCACTCATATATGCATATGCAAACCCTTTGACGTTATATTGACTTTGAACCAATCATATTACACAATTAATACACTGTGCAGACACCATCCAGCTAATCACCGAGTTACCACATGATTGCAGCGGACCAATCACATGCAGGCATTGAGACATCACACACCCACAGGCAGGTAGGCAGGCTTTGGATGCTAGTTCCTTGATCACATTACCATGCAGTTATATCTTCAATAGTTTCTTCCAGATAAGTTCTTCGCTCACCTATAAATCATGGTCACACTTAAAGTAGACAACTGACTTCTGTTGTAGGACCGAATCCTCGCAAGACTGACCCATAACCCATTGACCCAATGACCCATAGACCCATTTACCCATTATGGCCCCTGATTGCAGTGCTGATCCAAAATGACGCTAAAACGATCCCTAAACTACCCCTAATGACCCTAAAACGACCCCTAAATGATTCATAATGATGCATAAATGACCCCAAAACGACCCCTGATTGCGGAGCTGAACCCTAAATGACACTTAAATGGCATCTTATGACCCCTGATTGCGACGATGGCTGTGGTGGCGACTGTGGCAGCACCACGGCAGGTCACCACCATGCTTCCCAATTGGGCGTCTTCGCGTGAAAAGGTCTCTTCGTTTGGACCGCCCTGTCATGCCGTCATGCATTTTTCGAACATAGGTGAAAACTCGATCGCAGAATCGACACTGCCGACAACCAGTTAGCAATGATGCAGGTTCACGGCTACATGATCGTCGTGTTCAAAAGGCAGCACTTCATATTTGCAATTCATGACATAAGAATAATATGCAGATTATGTATTATGATACCTATATTTAACATGTTTTGTGACTCTGCGTGAAGGTAAAATCATCTGTGTTTAAATTACTGAAGTAGGCTATATAAAAATTACCTTGGGACAAAATGCGGCGTTTTATCCAATTTCCGGGGAGGAGTGTCCGGTGGCTGGGGGGGGGGGGGTGTGTGTGTTGTAATCGAAATAAATGTTCGTGTTTAGGTGAAAATAGTGAAGATGTTGGGAACGGGCCTTCTGCGGATCGACAGTGCACCTTTGTGGAAAGGGGCGGGTTAGGGTAGCATACCCTTCCCTCCCCCCCACTTCCGGATTAGGGGGTGGGGTTCCCAAAATTAAGATTCTTGTTTTCAAGAAAACGGTGAGGAAGGTGGGAATGGGCCTAGTGAAGAATCGATAGTGCCCCTTGGGGAAAGGGGTGAGTTAGGTTAGCGGACCGCATTCCCCCCCCCCCCTACTTCCAGGGGTGTCGGTATTTGTGCCGACAATAAGGTTCGTGTTTACGTGTGTCATAGAGATAAGAAGTTTAGTTTCAAGAAAATGTGTATTAATTTTTAAAGAAAGAAATGCAGTTTCATTGTTTTAGATGTTACGATTGCAAATAAGAATGAGCTTTAATAAATATTGTTAAGATAGTATGAAGGTTATTAAAAGGATCCTTAGAGGAGTGACTTGAGAAAGAGATAACATATAAATGAATAAAAAATTTACAATCAGTTTGCCATAGAGGGAGTAATAATCATAACAAAAACTAAAGTATGCAACAGAATGTATATACTGATACATTTTAGTCTTTTTAGTGTCAGATATTTTTTTTCATCACTGTTTGTCAGGTTACAGCCCAATGTGGGGAAGGGGCCATCAGTGTTAAGCTGCAAATTTTTAGTGTTTTCAGTCTCATTAACTAAAATATATATAAAAAATACTTGAAGTGTGGAAAAGGCCACCAGTGTTTAACTGCACATTTTCAGTCTTTTTAGTCTCACGAATATATAAATGAATTTATAAATAGTCTACCGCTATAATAATAAATTAAACATTGGCCAGACTACAAAGTGAAAAAATAAATTAACATTAGAAAACCTTTTAAAACCAAACTTTTATTTACAAATGCCCCAGAAAGAAGAAATACCTATAGTAGTTATAGAAATTGTTGAACGTGTAAGAAATAAATTGTTCGAACAGCCGAAATAAACTTTACTACAAATTGTTATGTTTATATCAATTTATATTTAGTATAGAAAAGTTTGGCACGAATAGCTAAGAGCCATATGCAAGATATGTTCTTACTACGCTTTGTTCTGAAGGGACCTTAACAGTATATCCAACTCTGAAACCGGCCTCACAACTTCAAAGTAAAATCAGGACGGCAGGAATTGCGACAACTTTTTGCAGCAAACTCCGGGCAAGGCCGTATGCAAAACACCCCTCCGCAAGCCAGCGATTGGGGACATGGACACCTAAACAACGCACCGATATAGGCCACTGTAAGACAGGGTCCGACCTCTTTCCACGACCGGCCCGACAACAGGGACGATCGCAGCCATGGGCGTGTCCGCTGTCCGACGCTATCCGTACTGCTAGATATAGCCTCCGTCATCAAGATTCTGGTGGGGACTGTCCATCGTAGATATAAATAATTATGACGTGCGGTGTACTTATCTTAAACTATAATAATAACGTAAATATTAACTAATGTAGCTCTTCGTTACAATAACTTTTACAGTATTGTATTGTCTGTGTTTCACATCATGAATAAAACCCCTCAATTACAGTTAAGCGCTACCATATATAACTAAGACCCCTAAACCCTATAGGTTATAAATAAAAAGACAGGGTCCATATTTTTTTTATTTATAACAGCTTGTGCATGTGAGATATATATTTTATATTGCAAATAGTTAACAGTCTTACGCACGATATGTGCTTACTATGATTACGCAATTGAGGTATATATTCTATATTGTGAAAAGTTAAGATTCTTACTCAAGATATGTGCTTACTACACTTGGCAAATTAGTTATACATTTTATATTGCGAATAGATAACAGCCTACAAAAGTAATGTTCTTGCTACGCTTACGCAAATGAGATATACATTTTACATTGCGAACAGTTAACAGACTCACGCACGATATGTGCTTATTACGATTACGCTAATGAGGTATACGTTCTATAATGAGCCAAGCTTTTATATACTAAATATAAATTGATATAAAGACAATAATTTCTAGTAAAGTTTATTACATCTGTTCGACCACGTCTTACAAGTTCTACAAATTATTTTAACTACTATAATTATTTTTCTCTCTTTAGGGCATTTATAATTAACATTTTGTTTTTAGAGGGGTTTTTACAGTTAACTTTTTCTAGCTTAAGCTAATAAAGCCTTCAAAAAGGCAAAAGTCAACAAATCCAAACATATGTAATTTAGCATAGCCTTTCCTTGTGATTATGCTAAAAACATAATGAAAATATCATTAGTGTCTTCATCTACTCTCTAGGTGCTCTTCATTTCAGATTCTGTCACACGATACTAATCTGACAAATGCATAGGTTTGTAGAATGCTGTACAATATTTTTTTTCCCTGCAAATCTTAATATTTCTTATACGAAGCCTCGGTGGCGCAGTAGGCAGCGCGCGAGTATCTCTTAAGTCCGTGAGTTCGATTCTCACCCGAGGCACTTTTCCGTTAAGGATTTGAGTTACATTATACGTCCTCTATTTAATTCTTCTGGGTTGTGGTTTTTTTTCTTCAGAAGATTCGCTTAGTGATCTGTACTGGTATTACCTACATAGTCACCGTCCACATACAACAATATTCACTTTCGAAAACATTCAATAAGTTGTAAAAAGTTTACTTGATGTCTCGTCTATTGTACAACGGAGAGCGTATTTCCCGTGTTCTACTCCCTTCTTTGCAACTGGTCTGGTTTGAATCAGACTCATCCCTCCTCCCTTCCCTTTCTTTCTACTACTCGTCATCAGGCCGATCGTTTTTACGATTCCTTACCCAGATCAGAATACGAACTTGTCCGTGAGATCACTTATTCGCTTCGCCGTTCCAACAAATCCTCCTTAATAACTATTTCCATTCCTGACTCCTGTTTGTATCCTTGCACTTGCTAACTTTATTATTCGCCGTGTGTCTGGTTTCTCAGCGCTCGCGTCACGAACGCTGTACTGTTCTTCATACTACCTATGCCGATCGCCCGCGCCCTTCGCTGGCTAGACGATAGGCCCGGGTGTTGCCAGGAATATCGTGTTATGTTGAGCTGTTTCCTCCTACATACTGGGGCCCAGCTATCAGTGTAGCAGACCAGACGCTCCGGTGAATCTCGTTGCACCTTTCATTCTGACAACTGGAGATGGTTTAGGTTTGTTTCTCCATTCCCCAACCTAATCTATCTCTAAGTATTAGTGTACGTCCGAGGTAGGGACTGGAGCTAATTGCGTCTCAGGGCTGAGCCCCTTACGCCTAAAAGGAAGGGAAGTTATGCAGCGGAGGCGTGCATCGCATAGGTGAGGAATAAAGACAGCTGCCTCACTAAAGTGTACCTACAGCTGAGACTTATGCTAAGAGAAGTAGGGGGGGGGGCCGCCATAGGCACCGTAAAAAACTTTCCCGACAGAAAAGAAGTTCAAAACTTTTCGTTAATTACTGAAATGTGATTGGAAGAACTAGAAGAGTGGGGGCGGGGCTTGTGAGCACAGGAACCTTTGAGGTTGAACTTCCCAGCCCCAAAACAGTCTGTCGGTCTTGGGTGAGCTCGGTGGGACATCCGGGACCTACCAGAGATGTTGGCTAGTTGCTGGCCCAGCATGAAGTCTAGTGTCACGGATGTTTCCAATGTTCGATAAAATCTATTATATTCCTCACGCACCCGCAGTCGGCAGCCCGCAGTGAGGGTCACTACACTTCGCCCTGTCGCACCTCGAGATCCCTATCCTCACCTTGGTCATTGTGCTGCGTCCTGCACGATGCGCTTCGCAATCTCGAACTGAGCTGCCTAGTTTTCCCGACGTCCACGACGACGGCTCTTGCGCCCAGGCCAGTTGGTCCGCGGGCTGGTATTGTAATATTCCCAGCCACCCTAGAGCCTTGGGATCCTCTATCCGACACCTGGGGACGCGACTAGTTGCGGAATGGTCGCAGCACCAGAGCTGTCATAGTACCGTCGCACTCGCAGAAGCACCTCGCCTTCGCTGGTCCTGAAGGGCAGGCAGATCCCGGCGAGAGAGCAGCTGTTAGCACGATGTTCACCTCGCGACACCTCGGCTCGTGCCATTGTGTCGGCTTCCATTGCCCACAAACCACAAGCGCCTCGGACTGCAATGGGTGCGTGAACGGCGTCGCTGGCGTGGTGAGTTGCAAAATGTACGCACATACAGATATATAAATATAACTTCAAGTGGCATTATAATAAAATAAATTATTTGTGTTTATTAAATACGTTTCCTGCAGTTCTTGTGTTTGAGAACAGAAAATAAATACCTTCAATAAAAACGCACGCTAGCAAAAAAGAAAGAAGATACTGTCTTGCACAACATCCGAACATAGTAATGATTTATACATATCTCTGTATTGATACATATTGCCAAAAAAAAAAATACTTTATTTAATTTTTCGTATCTTTAGCTTAAAGGGATTGAGAGTAGTAAAGTTATGTGGGCTCAATAGAATGCTTTGCAAGATATACAACCCGGACCGTATATTCTAGTGGGCACCACATACGGTTATCTTTGACTTTGGAACTTGTTGGCATTGCAAATTGTTTATCTTCGCAATGTGTGAAAAATTCGAAAATTAGTGTACGTATTTTGTTACGTATAACGACACATACATGTAAGGTGGACACGAGGAATTCGTTTAAGCACTTTTATTGGTTTAACTCTCGTACAGTACATTTCAGAGATTGTATTATTTTTTAAATTCTAGTTATTGCCACAAAGTGCGTGTTTTAATAACTAAGTTTCTGAACATTTTCAGCGGTCCCTAATTAGGCACTGTATGATCTATGCTGAAGTTATGTAGTGCTAACGTGATGACTTTCAAATACCCAGGACTTCTCATAAGCAATTCTATACCCCTAAAAACACTGTTCCATTATAACCAAGATTCCTGCAGTTCAATCGGTATCATTAGATAATACTAAGAGGAATCAACCCTTAAAGATTTTCCAAGTCTTTCAGCTTTATTAAAATGTATTAACTCTCAGTATCAGTTAACATTCAGCTTCTTGCAACAGCAACTATAAGTCATTGTGTTTTGGAGATATGACTTCTGTCTACCGATCGGGATTTCTAGGGTTAGAGTTGTGTTTACGTCGTGTTGTCGTAAGTAGTCGAACAACACGTCCAAAGTAAATAAAACACGTTCTAAATGAAAGTAAATCATCTCCGCTTGTAACATCAGTAAACACCAATAAGGAAACTAGTAGTACAAATGCTGGTGCTGTCTTAGGAAAAGGTGATTTCATAATTCACTGCTGTATTAAAAACGTAATGTTTAAATAAGTTGCAACTAAAAATGGTCAATCTTTCTTTTCAACAAACTGGCACACTGGGGCAATACAAACACATATATGTTTTTAAAAATTCGACCATTTCACACGATTGAACGCATAACTTATCTGCATACTCTTTACGTATACGATAACATCATTTTTTAATAGGGTGGAAGAATACATAATGGGCATAAAGAAGAAAAAAGTGGAGCATTCAGAACTGATAAATTAACCATAAACCAACTGTATAAACTGCTAAGATGTAGTATTATATATATATATATATCGGTTCATGAAACTTAAGCTTAGATATGCATGAAGCATGGATAATTCTGTAGTTAGTATAAGAAACATAAATAAACCTGTTAGATATAAGTAAGAAGTATTTAAATTTCCTTTTTAAAAGAGTCTTTGTTGATTTGTATTGCGTTTGTCGAAAAGGAGTGAAAGAATGATGTGAAGGTTAAGAAAGCTATTGAACCTACTTTACCAAATGTAGTTTATGAATTTGCAGTCAGGAGTATAGATTATATTGAAAGGCAAGGGAAAGAAATACCACGGAAGTGACGAAAGGAACAAAGATTTTTTTTTTCAATTGTTTATAAAATGGTTAAATAAATATAGTGTCTCGGGGATAAATAAAAACTGCAGTTACAGAAGTCGAAGAAGCGTTTTTTTTTCTTCAGAAAGAGGTGGGAGGTTTTATTGCGTTTAAGATGCGTTTGAAAACATTTCGGATATAACTACGCTCTATTAATTAGTGGGCGAAGAATACTCGATTACACACAAACACCAGAAATGAGGCAAGGTATTTCCTATATCATGAGGGGTAATATTGGAGAAATGGGGGGGGGGGGGGATAAGCGTTCTGCCGCAGGCTCGCTTTCGTGCTGCAGGTATAAAGTATCCATCGCGGTGTTAACACGAGCGAAGAAGCATTTTTTAGTACAGAATAGTATAATTTCTCTCCGTCATCCGCGACCGCAAAGTGGGAAGAAAAAATAAGAAGAAGTTGGAGAAGTGGCTCGCGTGACGCCTGACGGAATTAATTATTCGTGACGCAGGAGAACGTCCACCCCCCCTCCCCCCCTCCCCTCCCGCGCGGTAATGACAAGGTGGACGGGACAGGAAAGCGGGCGCTCGCCTCTGGATACGATCGCCTGCGCGAGCGCGCGTCGCCTCCAACGTCCTTTTAAATCCCCCCCCCAAGGAAGTATTTCTCGGTGGGCGAGTCGCGCGCGCGCGCGATGACGGCGCGTGTCCGTGTGGACGCTGCACCAGCTGCGCGCGCGCGCGCTAAGTACGGGGAGACTTTCACGACGACGAGGACGACGGTGTGCGCTCGGTGCCTCATTACCGACGACTCAAATTGCTTCTGGGTCGGCCACGCGAGAGGAAACCGTATGATTTCTCTCCAGCCTGGAATTACCGACCGACCAGCACCTGCCTCCCTGCTAACCAATGGTCACAGTACTCCGGTGTAACTAACAACTAGATTTTGGCGCGTCGAGTTAACGGTTAACATTCAACATCGGGAGGTCGTCTTCACTCTTGTCACCGCGACACGGTTTTTAAGGTTGAAGTAGAGCAACTGGCTGTGGAGCACTGCACCCTACTATACAACGTGAAGAACTCATAAAAAAAAAAGCAGCACAGACACCATCAAAATTGTCAGAATAGTGACAGTTGTACTGTATACGAAAGATGAATATGTATATTTTGCAACATTATAAAATATTTTACTAAATTAACTTTTTAAAAGTGAAAAAATTATCGATTAAAATACTCTGTATTCTTAACAAAATTTAAGCTCGTTTCCATTCTGAATGCTTCGGAAAGCAGAATTTGATAGAAATTATTCTTCAAGAAAGATCGTCATAATATTTACTGTGCATGTGTAGTAAAATCATAGCAATAATCCATCACATCGATTTCATAATTAACTTTATTTGCGTCGGTTTCAACCATAAATGCTTGCGACAAATAGACGAACTCAAAAATAATTATTAATATTATTTGCTAAATTATATTACAATTTTCTTACACATAATCATTGTAAACATCATGAAGATATTCCATGACGAAGATTTGTTTGAAAATTCTGCTTTAGGAAGCATCCAGAATGGAAATACGCTTAAATATTGTTAAAAATACAGACTATTATAATCAATTATTTTTTTACATTTGAAAAGTATAATTTAGTAAAATATTTTATAATGTTGCAAAATATATACATTCTTCTTTCATATACAGCATAAATCGCACTTAACTGGCAATTTTTATGGTGTCTGTACAACTTTTTTATGAGTTCTACACATAGTATAGTCGGGTGCAGTGCTCCATACGCTGTTGCTTTACTTCAACCTTAACACCCAATAGAAGGCACTGCACTGGATTTGGATTGAATAGGGCTTGTTAACGTCCCTCAATGTCATGCCAGAAGGCTTGTCAGGGGACGGCTTACAAACTAACTTATGACCTGACTAAACTGACACACACGCCGTGCCTAGTATTCGAACCCAGAAGCTCCCGCACCGCAGATTGGCGCCGCACCAACCGACTGCGCCACAAGAGGTCGGCCACTGCACTGGAGGATAGCCTCAAGAAAGCCGCGAGTAAACCACTTAAGATGATACAGGGCCCAGTGAAGGCGCTTGCCGACCGGGCATAGAGGGCAGAACAATCCTACCTCGGAATGGTACAGACGGGAACTTCCAAGCCTCTTCTTATACAAGGCAAGATTTTCATCAGCACTACTGTGCTTCATCCAGCGCCATATTTACATCACCTTTGAAATTCTATGTACGCTGAAATCCTACTAAAGAGGTATTGTGACGCCTTTGCTTAGCTCAGATGCGTAAGCTGGGAGTTTGTAAGTCAACGTGACCTATTAAGATGGCCACCTGTGTAGGCCGCCGAATGGCGTGCAGAGCTCCAGCAGAAAACGTTTTATTAAAAGACCGTCCAACGTGTCTGAGCGAGGTCTGCTTACGAATAGAACTTAAGAAACGTCACGCGTCTGTATATGTTTTTCTGTTCCTCTATTTCTCTCTAAAGCACGTTTTTGTGATAGTGAAAATAGTTCAGACGGGTGTCATCATGATAATTTTTAGGTGTGAACATTCCGGTACAAAACATCAAGGGAGTGCATCCAACCTTTATTTTTATTATTACGACATAAAATGATATGGTTACCGGTGAGAGTCCCATAGAGGCGCGTTATCGACGGTAAGCAGTATTTTGCTCGTAGAGGCGACGAGAGAGTTGATGTGCATGCCCCGGTCGCCCCTTGTGATACCACGCTTTTAGGCATCAGAGGTGTCGAAGTCCTTCAACCAGGCGGCCACCTCAAGAGGACTATGTGGGCCTACTGAAATATTTTCTGTGGAACCGTTGTTTGAACGAATACGAATGCCCCAGTTAATAAATGTCCTGCGAATACGACTTCTTGTCAGAAGTAAAAAAAAAAAAATTAAGGTCATATAGGTTTGCTTTAACCACATAAAAGTAGTCGAAAAAGAAAATTCGTGAAATTGTAAAAAAGAAATTGCATTTCAAAGCTTCACTGCGAAGTTTTCTTAAAGAGAGAGGAGAAAAGTTTAATCTGTGGACTTTGACCGTGTGTGATAAAGTCTAACTGTTAAGCCCCTGTTACACTGTCAAATTTTTCAGGTCAAACTGCTTCCAATAAGTTTGGTCAAATAAAGTTGGACAGTTATGACATAATCGAAATCTCACAAACGCCGCCATATCTCTCTGAGAAAGTTAGATGACTTCAGTATCCATAAAATATTTGAAGATTGGACCGGTTCAAGAATTTATTTGGTGTTTGACGCTCTCAGCCAATCAGAATCGTGCACGGAAAAAAAGGACGTCAAGAAACTTTAAAATAACGAAGAATTGTTGGAAACGAAATAGCCTACGTTACGAGGCTAATTAATTTATGTAGAAGCTGTCTGGACTGGAATGTTAAATTAAGCGAAAATTGCACGTAATAATACAAATTCGAAGACATTAAATGTCATTGTGCAGGATACGTCTCTGATAAATAAAATTTGAATTTACTGAAGAAGAGAAATATATTACAACATTCCTTACATTTCTTCCTGTAATGAACTTCATGGAAAACCAAAAGCAATATCTCACAATGAAAATAATTTTAGAATAATAATTAAAATTAGAGTCTCCCAGTAAAAACTAATTTGACGGTGTGACACATCTTAAAACACATTCAAGATTATTTGATAAAATTTGTTGGAAGTAAAAATTTTATGACTGTATTTTGTCTTCAAATTTGACTGTCAAATTTAGTTGAAGGCGAAAATTCGAAAGTGTGACAGGGGCTTTACAGAACTAGTTAGAGTAGAGCAGTGTACCGAATTATGCACTCCTTGTGCGTAGGAGCGATGGAGCGCTAGACGCACGTGTTAGTATCGTTTGTATAGCGCCCTCACTTATAGGCCTCGAACGGATTAAACAGATCCAGGTACAGAGAGCCATAAGCGTAGATTTTCTGGTGTCCAGCGAAGGCTGTTTACTATAAAGTGAACACTTTAGAGATGAACCTAGGAAAAGTCATTGCCCCTGCACACATATATCTTAATAAGCCCACTGAGTGATGTTCACCCAGTAAGGTTGACAACGATGAATGAAAAGTAGTTCCATAACTTAATATTGAACAAAAAGAGTTAGGTAACCATTTGTGATAACTTAAAATATTTCTTTCGCTTCCAGTTTTTCTAATGCTTCGAAGTGTAAAAATGAGCAAATTTGTAAAGTATTTACTATCTGAATAATATCAGTTCCGTTTGACCACCGCATGAATAAAGTGATGAGACCGATAGCAATGTATTTTTTTATGTGAGGCGGAGGAATACACATCGTGTATACAACTAGATCTTAAGCAGGGCTTTCAAAGGTGCTCATTTTACAGTGAACCGCCTATACAACGCAACGCCGTAATAATGTCCGCTCATCGCGTGATAACCTCTCATGCATTCCCGCTCTGCGAGGTATAAAGAAACACTTCAGAGCTATTAGAACAGCGAGTTTGATTTTTATTTAAGGGATGCCCTATATGGCAGCATTTTTGTCGTTACCTCATTAGAGATTGTGTTCGTAATTACAACTGCAATACACGTATACTCATGGTACCGCTACTCAACACGTTGCATTCCGCTGTAAGCCGATCAATAACTGATGGGAAAGTAATTTACTGGCCAAATTAAGCCACTCGTGTTTACATATTTTCTCAGGGAAGCATAACGGAACTAAAATTCCCCGTCGCATCTTATGTTTTCTTGCACGCAAGATTAAACTATGAGGATGTGGTACACTATTACATAGTAGTGCATGTTGTTTGCCGATGTATCAGTATCGTTGAGAGGAACATATTAAGAATCGGAGCTAAACTCTCGAATCTCGACCTATATATGTGGAGTAATGGTAAATGTTATATAGTATCACTGAAGTATAAACAGAGTGGGCTTACAGCATGATCCCATGTGTGATTTACCCGTGTGATTTTCTAGGTTAAATACCGTCTTGGCCAGTGACCTATCAGCACACACTGATTTATGAGCAGAAGTCAGCTCCCTACCAGATTAAACTCATATATTCAATTATGACGCTACAGAGGACGAATTACTCTGGGAACTGCGAGTAAAATTTCGCGTGGAAACGATTTTAACATTATTTACTGAAAAAAGTAAATTTTATTGCCATAATAAATTAGAGACTTATAAACTAAAAATATTAATCACTTTCAGAGCGCTAATTTTAATTATTCATGTACACACACACGTGCATATGAACGTGTGTGTGTATATGTGTTTATATATATATATATATATATATATTATATAGAGAGAGAGAGAGAGAGAGAGAGAGAGAGAGAGAGAGAGAAATCTAGAGTGGGAAAAGAGAGAATATATGCATAGAAATCACCCCTTCAGCGAAATGGCGAAGAGTTCGCCCATTAAATTTTGCACGGAAAACAGATCTACCTCTTCTATTAATATAGCGTAGGCTTCGATTAAAAAATTCCTCCGTTTTTGGATACTGAGCTCAGGATGAAAAGAGCAATTAGTGATAAATATTAAAATGTGGAAAATTTAATTTTTCAGTTCAAATAATTAGTTTCATTTCTATAAAATACAAGCATCCGTATCATAAATAAAGCAACTAATGGACAGGAGTACGTTGTTAAAATATAATAAAAAGGCTTTAAAAACTTTATTATGCAAAATAATATTGCAAAATGATTTTCGCGGCTGTTAAAAATTCTTGATGATATTTCATTCGCAATATATCTTGTGTTATAAATGAGCACTGTTAAAAGTGTTAAACAGTTTCAGAATATGTAACCGCAGTGAAAACAACGACCGAAATGATTTAAAAGTCGGAACATTATTTATTTGCCCCTTCTTGGGAGCCGGGTAAGAAGAGGCGGCTGTACAAGTTCCCGTTACAGAAATAAAAACCGGTCGGTAATCAGCATGGAGGCCCGTGTAAATTCAGTGGCTTCCGACAGCTGTTGTGGTGGTTGGCTGGCAGGCGTGCGCGCGCCCGGACGTAAACTTGTAGCCCGGCCAATCAGGTTTAGAAGGGACCGCGGGTGGCTTAACGACGCCTCTCTAGCCGGCGTAATGGGCGCGTACCCTGGGCTGGAGTAGACGTCAGCATAGACGGCGCGCGCTGCCGCGGGTGTGCCCTCCAAAAACGATTACTCGCCCTGCAAGCCTGTGGAAACGGCGTCTGTGGCTACATCGCCGCGCCTACAGCTCGCGCCACGTATCTTGACCGGAAGGGACCGCGGTGGTGCAGTAATCAAGTTTACTCGCCTCCCACCAAAGCTGACAGGGCTTGTTTCCCGGCGGGGTCACTCGGAGTGGTGAGCTTTCGGTGTCTCTTAAGAGGAGTGTGTATTGAAACATTTTTTGTGAAATCGTTGTTTGTACGTATTCAAGCATCTCGGTAAATATATATTCTCTAAATACGAATTTGTGCTAGAAAAGGTAAAAAAACAATTATCTATGCCTCTATGTTTTTACTTTTAACATATTAAGTATATTCACTGGGGAAAAAACTTCGTGAAAATTGTAAAAAAATCGCATTTTTAAAGCTTGCCAATGCAGTTTACATAAGCGGCAAGAGAAAAGCACAAACACAAGGGCATAGTTTGATCTGTGGGCTTGCATTGTATGTAATAAAATCCTACTGTTACAGATCTGATTTGCACAGTACAGGACCACGACGGAAACACGGCACTCCTTGCGAGTAGGAGCGATGAGGCATTAGGCGTGAGTGTGAAGTGTCGCCAGTATCGCTCCCTCGCGCCTTAGCCTTGAATGCGCAGGTGCACACTCCTCTTAACATCAGAGTCTTGACAGCCGATGGAGATGAATGAAGGTGAGTACGGGCCAGTGCCGGAATTCACGGGCGGGGGAAATGGGAGATCCCCGAAAAAACCTGCAGACGAGCGGCATCTTCCGGTACGATTCATAAGTGCGAAAATCCCGGATCGAACCGATTCACCTGGGGGAGGGGGTGCTCTAGCCACTGCACCACCACAACCCTAGAGTCACGAGGATATTTACGTGTGGGAAACGTGGCGGACCTTGCCGCTGGTAGTCGGGTTTCCTCCGAGTGCTCTTGCTCTCCTCACTCTTGAATTCCATCGCTGCTCCATCTGCACATCGCTTCACCTTCACCGGCTCTCAAGAGCTCTATGAGAAACGCCAACCAAACACTCTAAACTCAAAACCATTGACCCGAACAAGCATCTGTGTTCACTCACCCGTCGATGTGTACCTTGCACTGCAAACAAACTTAATTAGTACAACATAAGCGTAGCGCACGCGGTGGCGATTTTTCCCCCGAGTTTCGCTGGGTTTGATAGCTAGACATAGAGCTATGCAACTTGGTTACTCGCGAGGTTCGTCGCTGGTTTTGCCACACAGTAAACACTTCTTGTAATTTTTACTGAGAAATTGTTTGTAATTTTACAAATGATTATAACAGTGCAAATATTTATCTTGTAAAACTACTCGTTTGTAAAACTACAAGGTCCATATTTGTAGTAGAACTCAAGATATGGTTGTACTGTACTGACCCGTATCCGCAATATTCAGCAAAATGACGGTCAGTGGAAACGCAAGCAACAACGTAAAACCGTATACAGCTGTTTGTGTAAAATCTATGGGTGATGTAAAGTGTAGTTGAGCGCAGAAATAAATTTATTGTGAGTTTCGAGTGACGTAAAACGCTTAAAGAACTCGAATAATCATCATAAAACGACCATCTCATTCAAATGTGACATTATTACTCATTTCATTGATTGTAAATGGTTCCTAGGTACACGTAACTCATAAAATGAAATACAGTAGGCCCCTACCGCTAAATGTATTCTTCTTAATCAAAAACTTCCTTAACATTTTTAAAGTACTTAGAGTTATGTTAACTATAAAAGTATGCACTCAGCGCGTAAGTCTTGTTGGTCTAATGCCCTGTTCTCATAGCTCAGGGATAGGGTGGCCGACATGTAGTCGGAGGATAGCGTGTTCGCGCCCCGGTGCCTCCCAAGCAGCAGATCTTCAGTTCGCTTGTAGCACTGGGAATTCGTCAGCAAATCTCACAAGAGCTTCGTCATTGTCAAATGTCTGGACATCCTCAAATAAAGGAAAACGGAATAAAAAAGAGAGTGGTTAAGAGTGCAAGCTAATATTGCAAGGGGCGTGGATTAGTCTCATGTGCCGTAGGTGTAGTTTTTTCATAAATAATTAATTTAATTAATTTTTTTAATATTCTCTTTTAATAATTCATCACGTTTCTTTTCCAGAAGAAAAATTACAATTTTTTGTATGTTTTACAATACTGTAAATAGTAATACAAGGCTATCATTTTTTATATTACAAATATATGGTTTGCAGATTTTTACAAGGAAACTGTTTGTAGGTTTACAAAGGAATTGCTTGGCAAATGGGTTTCCAAGGATCTTTCTCGTAAAAGTACAAAAATGTTTTTAGAGTGCACGCAGGTCATGGGTTTCCTTGCGAGCTATACTCTGTCAACTAGTATCGCCAGCGGCCATAAAAATTTATGACAGCTGGGGAAAATAATTAAAAAAACGAACTCTGTACAGCGAAGAAAGATTGCTGCAATTACACTTCTTTCAGTTTTGGATAGTGAAAATAAGAAATGTAGAGGAAATAAACGACTGTGGACGAATCGTTAGACTAGAGGAACGGAAACACAAGTGTATTGCCAATGCTTTCCAAATAATTGGGGTGAATACACATATAACCTCAAAAACTGTACACAAACGTGTTTCTTCTATGCATACATTAACACTGTTTTATGTTCTTTTGTCCACTTGTCCATGTCCACAGCTTACGAAAATACCGCCGAAACAATCTTCATACTGCCATGTAAATAAAGTCACGAGACACGTCTCCTTGCTTTCTTTCTCTGAGATCGGAAAACTAGCAAAGAAATACGCAGAGAAAATGGTACTATTACACTAACCGGGAAATAGTTGACTAGCAAGCAAAACTGCACCTAGGCATCGACATTTCCAGTAGACGAGAACGTCCATCAACAAGCAAGACTCCACGCATGCGATATCGTAAGGAATATCCTTACACTACTTCAATACGTATCGACTTGGAGGTGTGCCATATCTTCGCAGATCTCAAGTGACCCCTAGATAAGTGTAATCCCCAGTAGCGTTGTTCTCCAGCCATTAGCCGTAAGCTTGCCTCCACTCCTATGGCGATATTGGCAGTTTACTTAATTTGTGTATGAAAGCCAGTATTTTTCTGTAGTGGCATAATCTTTGATATTACAGATTTAAAATCGGAAGTGTTTCATCTATTGTTTTGTTGATATGCAAAAACATTTTGTTCATACGAAAATATTCTGCAGCCTTAGTCACTGATATTTTACAGCGTAAAGTCCATGTGAATAATTATCCCCCGTGATTATAGTGAGTACCGCTTTTCGGAAATAAACAAGAAGTTACTGATAAATCAAGTGAGCCTATAGGCTGTTCACGGTAAAATGAGCACTCTTGTAACCCTGCTTAGGATCTAATTGTATACACGGTGTGTGTTCCTCCGCCTTATGTAAATTAATATTGTTATGGGCATCATCACTTTATTCATGCATCGGTCAAACGAAACTGTGAAATGATTAAGAAAGTAAATACTTTCCAAATCTGCTCATTTTCACAAATCGATGCATTAAAAAAAAAAAAGAAATAGAAATCAATAAAATTAGTTTATCACAAACTGTTACCTAACACTATTTATTCGACCTTGAGAAATAGAACTACTTTCCATCCATCGTTACCAACTTTACTGGGCGAATGTCACTTGGTGCTCCCATTAAAATATATGAATACAGGAGTAGTGACATTTTTTTAAGGTTCATTTATAAAGTGCTCACATTATCGTGAACAGCCTTTACTTTCCTTTCCATAACTGCAAATAATATTGATGAAGTTCTTAAAAGGTTAAATGGTAAGTCGGACTTGACGTATCGTTCATAGAAATATAATTATTAGAATTGGAACAAGGAACAAATGCAATAGTAATCAGACAATTACAAACACACACGGACCTTACCCGGGACTTGAGCCCAGAATTCCTAGTACAGTAAGCAGGCGTGCATCACGGAGGTAAGATTCTGAGCATAAACTTCAGTTGAAAATGTGAAGTTTTGGAAGAGTGGGATTACCAACCTCAAATATTTACAGGGATATAATTTCGATAATCGGTATTTGAGTCACTTAAATGATGTAGATTTGCATGGCCTAAGAAAGAAATACACGTTAGTGCATAATTAAGTGGAAATTGGTCTACTAATTCCCGAGGTATTACATGAAGGCTTTATTTTCTCATTTCGCGGTATTGTAGAGAATGCCTAAAACAGACTCTCTATTGTAATATCAGATGTTTCTAACAAATACTGTCATCATACAAAGTTTGTTTGGATTTTGTCAAATTATTTAATAGATAACAGAAACTTACATTAATAATTTATATTGCTGCCATTTGAGAAAAAGGTCCGACCTCCTAAAATTATGGAAGTTAACATTGCGTACTGTAGTACTAATTGTGTGAAAATTTCGAGAGGAATTAATTGATTTGGTCTTGAGACATGGCATAAATGTACATTTTATCACTTGGCACTATTTACCGAAAAGGCGGCCAAAAGAGAATCTCAATAAACATATTCGATGCTTCTAAAGGTTACTCTCAGATTGCAAAGTTTAGTTGAAATTGGTTTAAACTGCATAACAGATATAACAGACTTATATACATTATTTGTATGACAACCATATTGTAAATAATGCCAGGCACACTTAAAACGTGTAAGTTAACGTGGTTTGCTGTAGTACTATTTGTGTACAATGTCTGGGGAATAGGTTGATTGGTCCCAAACATACTGCATAAAAGTTCAGTTGTATTATGTGGTGCTATCTTCAATAATGCAGATAAAACGCTTATATATTGGTACATTCTCTTGTCATAGATACTGCTACTTATTAAAGTTAGTTGAAAACTGGGGACATATGGCGTACTAACCTAAAATATTTACAGGGTTATTTTGAAAATAAGTGACTACCTAATTAAATCATATAAATCTAGAAAGACTACGAAAATATAACTTGTCTCCTGAATTTGTTCTCTTTTAGTTAATTATTTCTTGAGATTGGACAAAAATCTTAATTTGTCATGTTGTGCTATCTTTCAAAGTGGCAGACAAATAAGTTTACCTATTAGTTAATTTTATGCTTGCAACCGGCCAGTATACAAAGTTAAGTTGGCAATTATTTCATAATTTTGTGTATAAAGCATATTGTATTAAAATATTTTTGTAGCCACTATTTTAAAAATAAGTATCGGATCCACAAAAAAAAAACATGTCCGTATACATGGTCTACTGTAGTACTACTTGTTCGCGAAATTTGTTGGAAATTGGTTGATTGTTTCCCGAGGCATGGCAAAACCTTATTAATTTATGTGGGAATTGGTTGATTGTTTCCCGAGACATGACAAAACCTTATTAATTTATGTGGGAATTGGTTGATTGTTTCCGAGACATGACAAAACTTATTAATTATGTGGGAATTGGTTGATTGTTTCCCGAGACATGACAAAACCTTATTAATTTATGTTGGAATTGGTTGATTGTTTCCCGAGGCATGACAAAACCTTATTAATTTATGTGGGAATTGGTTGATTGTTTCCCGAGACATGACAAAACCTTATTAATTTATGTGGGAATTGGCTGATTGTTTCCCGAGACATGACAAAACCTTATTAATTTATGTGACCTTATCTTAAAAACTGGTGGACAAAAGATGCTCGGTGTGGCCATATTGATTGTAAAACATACTACCAGAGAATACAAAGTTACATTATATTGAAATTCATTATTTAGACACATAGAGTAATAATATGAAACATTTTTACTACCACCAACAATTTAAAAAAATGCTTACAATTTGAATGTTTTCCGAGATGTGACATAATTTGATTTATTTATGTGATAATATCTCACAAAACTGCGGATAAAATAGAGTCTGGGTGGACGAATTTGATAGTGTAATATATACTCCCAGCATATAAAGTTAAGTTAAAAAATTTTCGTTGTTTCGTAGATATAACATATAAAATGTTTATATCGCTGTAATTTAGAATGGGATAGTCTGACCCTCTAAAACATGTGACTTTACTTGAACTACCATAGTGTTACTTGAATACTGAATTTGGTAGTGATCGTTTGATTTTTCCTAATAACTTTCATTATCATTTAACGCTATATTGTAAAATAGCGGACAAAACTATGTATTGACTTATTTGATTCTTGTAATATATACTTTTAGCATATTAAGTTTAGTCGAAATTGGTTACACTGCATGGTGGATATAGCAAATGAACCTAAAATATTTATATGGACGCTATTTCGAAAATGAGTGCCTTACCCGTATAAATTAAATACATTAACATGGTCTATAATAATATAACTTTAGCCAATTTTGGCAGCAATAAGATGGGTAGTTATCGAGATATAATATAAAAGCTTTAGTTTTTCATGTTTCCCTGTCTTTCAAAATGGCGGACTAATAACACTATCATATTCTAAATTCAATACTTACATCATGCATCATCGGGTTCAAAATCTGTTGTATGGATCCTGAGATATAGCCAAATGCTCAAACATTAAAAAGTGCCACCATTTTGAAAATAAGGGCCCGACGTGGTTGACAGGCGTCTAAACAGTCATCTTCCCTATAAATACGCATGATAATATAGTCGCAAAATAACTAAAAGCTATAACATGTTTTCTTCAGGGAAACCGTCCTTTTAAGCAGATTTTATTTTAGTTAGTAGAAATCGCCTGGTGACGCTAAATTAGATAAATAGGGGGTAGAGGTACGAGGGATCACTACTTATAACATGTCGTTTAGTCGAAAACTGCAAGACAGTTGACGTCATGACTGATCCCCATAGTTCAAGTATTTTCTGACACACCCCATTATTTTGCTCTTTTCATTATTTCGTAGGTTTATGTTACATTTTTACAAGCTTGGAATAAAATCTAATACACACTTGTTCCTTCACACACACGCAAAACGAAAAATATTTACACTGTCAAGAAATCATTCAAAACTAACGAAACGTGCACATGTTATGCATGAGGATTTTCAGAAACTATTTACACGGGCGCGCTGAGGGATAACGGAACTAGTATCTCCAGTAAAATATCAGTATTCTGATGAGGATGTGAGAATTTGTATGTATGTACGTGTAGTGATGTGTTATAACAATGATGATGTGTGTACTGATTTATATACAGGTGTTCTCTATCACTACTTATTAACGTGGTGTAGCCACTCCACGTAATATCACAAGATTAATTATATACAGCATTATCCTGTAGAAACTTAAGTTGAACATTTTTTTAGTTGTGTTACGCTGAGTTATAGTCTTGTGATTCCATGCCCAGCTCGTCAATACTCGGTGATATGAAACGAACGTAATTAACACCCACCTTGGCATTTACTTGCTGCAGAGATTCACATTGGAATACTGAACCATGTAATTAAACGACAAGCAGCATCACATAAAACACTCAGAAAGGCATATATAGAAGATACCAACCTGCTAATGAAATGACAACATTGCAGAAACGTTTTAGTATTAACATATTTTATTTAAATAGTTATAAGCAGAAAAACTGCAAACATGAAAATAACGTGTGCATTTAATAAATCGTAATTTTCTGAAATAGATGGCTTACATTAACATCACAAGGTCAAATAAATCCTTAGACTGAGGACTTGGGCAACACCAGGCCGTCTTGTGATTTAATTGTAATTTACCTTTGAACTCAACCACTGGAAACTAATCTTGGGAAGAAATATTAATAATGTTCCATTTCAAAGTGGCTGATTGAATAGTAATATACTTGAGTCAAGGTGTCGGTGGTTTAAATTTGTGGAAATTAGTTAATATCTTATTCCAAACTCGCGACCAAAAATATTCACTCAAAATTTAAAGCGTGTCTGCGTCTAAATGTAAAAAAATATAAAAACATTTCGAAAATATAGCTGACATTAAAATATTGTGTAGAAGTCTGGAAGGTTTTTTTAATTTTTATGTGGTCCTGGGAAAGGTGAATGACGGAGAAGTGAAAGGCCTGAAGGAGGAGGGGGGGGGGGGAGTGGGGGAGGGAATTCACCTGAATTCTACAGGACATCTGTTTCAGGGCTTCCTTATGCTAGGCTCATGGGCTCATAGCGCAGAGACACAGTCCCAATTGCATATTAGTAGAAGGATTTGACCGGTTCTGAAGCAAGGGCACAGGGCATCGGAGCTCGGAACATCTACTTCTCTGTCATTCCGGTTACTCGGCTGCCATCTTGGAAGCCAGTCACTATTGACCATTGAACATTGACCTTTGACCGTTGACCCATGACCTTTGCCCTGCAATCCCAAAAAATTCCAAAAATTTCCAAAAAATATATAAAATATTTTTATTACAAATGATAAAAATGTATAGTTAAAAAATTATTAAATATAATTTTGATTTTTTTTATTTCGGTCCACCAGCAGCAATTTTCCCTAACAATTTCCCCATTATCCCAAAAAAAATTTCGCTTTATCCTTAAGATTTTTTCCCTAAACATTTTCCTTTTCCTCTTAAAATTTCCCTTTTTTCCCTAAAGAAATTACAAAAAATCACAAAATTTTATAAATGTCAATAAGCGTATTATGTCACTGACTACTACCACCATATTGGATGCATATGACCTTGATTCACCCATAACCTTGAATGACCTTGAAAACCAAAACTGGTGTGAAATGTATAAAAGTCAGCAAGCATAGTACATAACTGATTACTAGCACCATAGTGGATGCAGATGACCTTTACCTTGACCTTATGACCTTGAATGACCTTGAAAACCAAACTCGAGAAAAATGCATAAAAGACAACAAGCATATTACATTAATCACTACTAATGCCATATTGGCTGCAGGTGACCTTGAATTTGACCCCGTGACCTTGAATGGCATTGAAAATAATAATAGAAAAATTACATACAAATTAATAAATCTAAAATATCCCATAAATGTATTAATATGGGCTAATAAAATTATTAAATATTTATTAATGAAATTTTATTTAAAAAATGTTCTTTTTCGGAGGTCCCCCGACCCCTTCGCCCAGCAGACGAGTGACTTTCCCCCATTTCCCTCACCTATACTAATTCTATCGTATGCCACCATCTTGGTTTTTCATCCATCATTTGTTTATTAATTACTGGAGGCTGCCATATTGGAATTAATATGTTTTCATCACCTAGGTGACGCTAGTGTATTAATTCTCCCATTCGGCTTGCAGCAAACCAGGTACCGAGATACTGATGTGAAATACACTTCACCTTTACAGGTCTTGCATGTGTTACTAAATTGTCGCTATGGCTGAACTGCATACCACACCTGCCACGCATATTGACATGCAACAAGATTCATGGCACAAGTAAAGTGGCTAACAGTAAACGTCTTATCACAAAAGTGACACTGATGACGACGTAGTGGTTCAGGCAAAAAAACTCGGACAGACCTGTTGGAGATGTAGGTACTTGCGCTCAAGAAGCAGGTAACGCAGACAATGGTTTTCTAGGTACCTCAGCCGAAAAGTTCGACGACTCCATTGAACATTTAGTATGCATAACAGCTGAAGAAGTCGTTGGTAGTTTTGCATCTGTAGATGATCGGGCTGCACTGGTGGCAGTAGATGCTGGTAGTGATGTAGCCATCACAGTTGACGAAGTCGATGGCACAGTATTAATCGGTGCGCCGTCGGCCTGGGGGTGAGGTAGGTTCTGGATCAAGTGTGGGCGTTGTTCTATCCTGTGAAGCATTAAATAATGATTTTTAAATGTTGCCGACCTGGAATTAGGTAATGGCTTTGTGCGTTTCACATTTTTGCGAAATTGTAAAACACTTCGATGAGTATTTAAACCTAAGACTTTCAGGAGATTAAAAGTGGAATTATTCTCAGTAACACTAATTAATCTTCAGGTTTTGGCTGTTTTAGCGATTATCTAGTGAGTCATTATGGAAAGAGTATATTTTCGCAAAAGAAAATATTTAATGGAATGTGCGGAAATTGAAGAAATTTTAAAGGATGGAACATGTGTACTATGCAGAACATTTTAAAACTTAGCAAATTTCGTGTTACTTTTCGAATTGGTATTGCCATCATCACACAGTAAACACGCCTAACAAAATTAAAATATTTATCTTACTAAAACTAAAATAACTTTTTTTTTCAGCTAAGTATATCTATACTAAATAAACATTCAAACCATTTCATATCAAAATAAGTATATACACGTATACCTTTAATACAACTTAATATCTGCATATGTCGTGGCTACAACAATTCCTGTTATTTTAATATATTTACAAAGAACTGGCATATTAGATTATCACATTATATACTAGCTATAATTCATAAATAAAACCTCCATTAAATGTTGTCCATATAACATACACTAACACCGGCATGTTAGCAATTTAAAATACAAATTTCGTATATCTACGCGCAAGAAACGTCCAAGTAAACTATTAATCGTGTTATGAATTTACAAGTCGTATTATTTCTGAAACGACTATACGAAAGTTTCAGCACAATAGTAACCAAACTTGTAACTATACACAGGTGAATGCAAAAATTCTTTTTTGTTTTTTTTTTTCCACCGTGCATAGTCTTTAATAACAGACGAATGCGAAGATTTTTATTTATTTTTCCCTGTGAGTGTTTTAATTCAAATGATAGTGTTTGGTGCTTTTGATTAAAACATCAAATTTCCTTCCTACCACACGAAATTTTTTAAATGCCTAAATCGAGCAAAGGCTTTCGCGACAACGTGGGAATTTTTAAAATCAACCTTAGAAATAAGACACTGCATATATTTTAACGAGCGCACTGATTGACATACGGAAAGTTAAGTTGGTGACGATGGAAGGAAAGTAGTTCTATGTCTTAACGTCGAGTAAGAATTGTAAAGTAACCATTTATTATAACTTATAATATTTATTTCGCTTTCTGTTTTTTTTTAAATGCATCTAAGCGAAAAATGAGCACATTTCTAAAATACAGTCTTTTGTAATAATTTCACAGTTTTGCTTAATCGACACATGATGAGGTCCACGGCAATGTTAATTTTGCATAAGGCGGAAGAATACACAACGTGCAGACGAGTAGATCCTAAGCAGGATTACTGGTTTACCGTGAACAGCCTACATGTGGGAAATTCACATTATAAAGTATGAACCGAAACGTCCATAAACGTGTCTAGATTTTCGGCATATCATGTTTTGCGTGCCTAAAAGTGGACAATAAGCATTTTGATAGAAACAGGGAGGGATACTTGGTTATTCTTAATGTGTACTGGAATAACGATCACACCACATTGTCTACAAAACCTTGACTGACAATACGAGTATTTAAGGACTTTTCAATGTAAACTTTCCATGATGCACTGAAAATAATTACTCTTTTGGCAATAAAATTTAGTGCAGCCTCTAAAAATCATTAGGTGACATTCTGAGTTAGTAAATAGGTTCGTCAATGGATGATATGCAAATAGCTGACGTTTCACTAAAAAAATGAATCAACATATGTTGCAGGAGGGAGTAGGTGTCGCTCTTTGTGTGATACTAAGTATTCAGAACAGATTTTACAATGCGATAAGCACAATACTTGCCAGGGGTGATGAATGAGTGAGAAGTATGTCGCGATGACGTACGCGATAGCCGTATGAATAGTTGATGGAGACTGAGAAAGGCTAGATAACACTACCGCGAGCAGCAGAGTGGACGAAGCGCTGTAATGACCTCCATCTGTGCTGTACGAACTTGCAGGACAGATTTCGTCGAGAGCAGTGGATACGTGAAATTACCTTACACAGTGGATCGGTACCTGACGACTCCAATAGTCTAAAGGCTGTTCACGGTAATATGAGCGCTTTTGAAAGCCCTGCTTAATATCTACTTGTATGCACGTTGTGTATTATCCAGCCTTGTATAAAATCAACACTGTCACGAGCCTCATCACTTTATTCGTGTATCAGCCAAGTGAAAGTTCGAAATTATTAGAAAATAAATATTTTTTAAATATGTTCTTTTTAACACTTCGATGGATTAAAAAGAGTAAAAAGCTAAAAAAAATATATATATATATTTATTTTAAGTTATTAAAGATGGTTACCTAACATTTTAAATCCAACGCTAAGATATGGAACTATTTTCCATCCATCGGTACCAACTTGACTGGGCGAATGTCACACAGTGAGCCCGTTAAAATATACGCAGGTAGGGGCAGCGACATTTATGGACAAGTTTGAGTTCAAAAAGTGCTCACTTTATCGTGAACAGCCTTTACCAGGAGGTAAGACATTTCGATTGCCACACAGGCAAGAACAGCGACAGCGTCTTCCAATTTGGATGTACGGTAAGCGATGGATACGCACACATTTATAAAAGCAAGTTTACGTTACATTCAGCTTGTAAGAGGCCGTTTCCTCGTCCTTTCTCGATTTACATATTGAACAAAGTGGGGGTAGTAACTAAACCACAAAAGTCGTGGAAAAGTGTTTCCACCATACGTCAGAACGTGGCAGTTTCATTAAAGCGCTGAACTTCTAACACTATGTTATGATTTAAGATTTTTAGATTATAAATACATTTATTATTTGACTTAAAATATACGTTTGTGATGGTCGTACTCAATGGGTTAGAGCTACTCCATAATTGACTCAAGGCTTAACTCTACCATGGTTTGACACATTATTCTTTACCTCTTGGGCTTTACACATATTACATTACCTGGAAACATATCGGGTGAACTAGCACTTAATGCATTTAAGTTATTTTAATAAAGCTAATGAAACCTAATATGAAGCCACCATTGCGGTTATTTACTGGACCGATCTTTCCCACCTTGCACGGTGCCGAGGCTGGTTTGTAGACGTGCTACGGAGGTCGGCACGTCGCGTCGTCATCATTCTGGCTCTCTGGAACGTCTTCCCGGGTTGGCGTCGAGGCGAGAACAGACATCCTTCCCGTCGTCGCTCGCCTATATCGTGCCGCAGTGGCATTGATTTGGCAATGGCAGGTACTTTTAGAATGGCGCGTTCATGCAAGCACTATAGACATGACTTGCACAGTTGTCCATTACATAACAACTAACATTTCAAGATGCCCAGAACACGAGAAACTGCTATCCCGGTGGACTTTACGTGTTCAGCGTAGTCGTCTTGATTTGCACTGGCGTCAGCAGAGGTCAACGTAGAATGCAAGGTAATTGCTAATCTTTGGGAATGGACGTAGCCATGCCAGAGTTTAGAGGACAACAGGAGACCGCCGTAACTCCTGCCACGCTTTACAGTGGCACGTGTCCCGCACTCTGGTCTGATGGTGTAAAGAGACATCGCGTTTTATAAAACCCGGCTACAGCTACTGATGCGAGGGTCACTGAACTCACATCGGTACGATGAAGCTTTCCTGCGGTCTCATATGTTGTATTTCCTCTCTGTTTTCCCGAGAGCCAGTTTCCAGCAATGTAACGCTCGCCTGCACATGGCTTTGTTTTCCCAGTGTTTTCGAGTTTTCCGTCATATTTCAATCTTTATGTGGCTTGCTCACTCACGTGGTTTGTCGCCCATCTAACATTATTTTGTAGCATCAGATGGAACGTCAGCTTTCTCAATGTCGAAGTGTTTAGTGATTTGTCATTAAGTAAAATATGCCAAAAAATAACATTGAAATGTAACAGTATTCCATGACCCATGGTTTCTATGCACGTACCAAAACACGAGGTGGTCCAACAGAATACCAAAGTGCTATACTTTTGTGCTGCATATGGATGGAATGCAGTCGTATTTCAATGTTACTCTAATTAATTATGTCATTCTTCTGTATGGTTGCATAAATGTTCAGAATTTCCTGGAACTTCCTGGTTTGAGATAACAAAATTTGTTTCATTGAAAAAGTAATTGTTTTTGTGAAAATAAGCTATATTTTTAAGCTTTCATGTTATTGTGTTTTGGATGGGCATTTTTTAAATACATCTAAATCTTTGACAACTTCTACGTGCACAATACTCTAAATTCCAATCAGTAGGAAACCACTGACTCGCAGTGAAATTCAACTGCTCGAATCAGTGAAAATGGCTCCACTTAAAATAAGTGGAAAATCACTGTTTGTTTCAGTGAAACAATTTCACTGCTTGAGTAAGTGACGACCAATTACGTGCGGCGAATTAAATATTGATTTTGTTGAATTTAGCCTAATCATTAGGAGAAATAAACATGTGCCCAATAGTCACTGTTTATATTTCGCAAATCAACGTTATTTAAAAAAGGAAAACATTTTCGGAGGTGTCCAGAATTGTTATCCTCGTCACCCCTACCCCACTTTCAGGCCGTTACTATTTAATTTACCTACATAGCCAACATTCGCTATATAGAGGAATATATGTTTCATTTTTCTTTATAGAAAGTATGTAGCTACTTTTAAATTCGTGCCTTTTTTTTCCCTTTATAAATTAGTTGTTAGCCTCGTGATTGTTAAAACAACTTGTACGCATGTGTGCGTTCATTTCACCACATGTAGTGCAGTTTAAACCTTCAGAACGAGCTCTATGATGTTTGCGTGAAAACGAAATCAAAGACGTGAAAACGGAATGAAAGACGGAATGGTCATGTTACCTCGTAAAATGGTATTATGAAAGAAAAAACTCACATTTTTGAAAGTAGTTTTTATTGGTTTTATTAATTTATGCGTTGTTATGTCACTTGAAACATGTCTTTAGCTTGTCCTTCAGTAAAAAAAAAAAAATCACTGAATAACAGCGAACAAAATGTTTCATGAATGAGTGTAAAATGTCACTGAATCAAAGTGTTAAAGAAAAGTGATATTTTTTATTATTTCATAAGTTAAATTGACTGAAGTGACTGTTGAATCCGTCTGGTACTATAGAACAGTAAAAAGTCCCACTGAATCAGATTTTATAGTGCGATTCTGACACATTAACATGAAAGATTATTTCCATTATAAAAAGTTTTGCAATTACCTATCTATTTTCGCATATAATTACAAGCAAAATATTGCAACTACTGTATTACAACTTACGTAGCGTAGTAGGTGGCGCCTATTGAAGCAAGTAATCTTAAGTAGGAATCAGCAGTGTGTCAACTCACCTCACTAGAGAGGCAAATGTTTACGGACGGACAATTAACCAGCTCATTAGCACCGTGCATTGCACTGGGTGTTCCGGGTTCATGGCCATATAGGCTACCAGTTTACAAAACTTGTATAGGACTAACATTCTTGTTACTCAATACACTGCCTTCTCGCAAGATGAAGTAAACATCTCGACCGGTCTCTTTGATTGTGAATTGTGGTTCGGAGACGTCCTCAGTAGTTTGCATATTTCTCGCCTATTATAATAGCGGGTATATTTTTTCTGTATGCACTGTGTGACGTAATAGACCACCTATAGGTACCACACTATGCAATAATTCTATTGAGTGATACCTGAAAACCCTCAGAGCGGACTTATTTGCAAAAAAAAAATGACAATGATAATAGGCTATTCACGGTAAGGTGAGCACTTTTGAAAGCCCTCTCATATGGAATAATAGTCAATAAATGTATTTTATTTTAGCCTTAGACGTTGATTTCCGAGTGCGGTGGAATTCTGCACACGGTGTTTATTTCTTACACAGCAGAGTTAACTTAAAAAGATGATCGAAGGGGGAACAAATGGCTGAAAGAAAAAATAACTAGGGCCTCAAAAGTGCTCACTTTACCGTGGAAGCCTATAAGAAGTTACCAATATAAATACATAGCTCACTTTCCTCTACATATTTTTGAGTGTAAATATGAAGTTTTCCCTACCCTAAAACTGAGATATAAGGAACACGTGCATTGAAACAAAATATTTATATTGCCATTATTTTCAAAATAAATGCCCGTCTCGCTTGTAACACATCAGATTACCATTCCTTATCATAGTAATATTTGCTGCCAAAATTTGGTGGGAAACGGTTAGTTGTTTCCCGAGATGTGGCATAAAAGGGGAGCTCTCTTACGAAATGGTGGAAAAAAGGCCTCCACATACACATATCTGATGATTTTTATATAGGCTACAGCCAGCTTACGAAGTTTGGTTAAACTTGGTAACAAAATGGTTTTGATAGATTTAGTAATCAGAAATCTTCGTATGGCAAAGATTGTAAAACATATCAGTTCTCATGGAGCAACGTATTATTTCTTGTTTGTCAAATTTGGTAGGAGTCGAATGATTTTCCCCGGAAATATGACACAAAAGTTGTATTTATTCATGTAGCTTTATTACAGAAAATGGCGAAAAAAGAGGCAATATATAGTGTAATGATTTGTCTATGTATGCTTTCAACATACCAAGTTTGGTTTAATTGGTGGACCGTATGTTATTGTAATAATTAATTTTAAAGTTTTAAAACCGCTATGATTAAAAATTTAATATTATGTCCATTAAAAATTGCAAATGTTAACATGGCACATCAAAGGATTATTTGCCCGCCAGCATACGAAAATTCGTCGAAATTGTTTACACATTTTCATAGATATAGCATACTAATAAAAATATTGATATGGCCACCGTTTTATAATATTTGTCAGATCCACTTAAAACATACCAAGGGTAGATAGTGTCTTGTAGTATTTTTGTATATTTTTCGGTACACCAAGTTTGGTCAAAACTAGTTAAACGGTATGTTCTATATACCAAACTAACCTTAAATATTTATATGGCAGCCGTTTGAAAACTAAGTGGCTTATCCCTTTATGCAGTATATGGTGACATGGCCTACGAAAGTATTAGTTGACGGCAAAATTTAAAAGGACTCTGTTGAATAGTGCCCGAGATATTATGTATAAGCTAATTTTTTCAATTTACTGCTATATTCCAGAATGTTCGATGAATAGCGACACGTCTTCCATACTTAAATACTTATATTATAAAAGGTCAAAATACGAGATTTGGTGTAAATTGTTTAAATGGGTGCCGAATATATTAAATAATGCTCTACATGTCAAAATGACCACCATTTTGAAAAAAAGCATGTGATATTAAAGAAAAATATGCAAGTTGGATGTCCTTACTAATTGATATATGTGTACCAAGTTTGGTAAAATTCGGTTGACGGGATTAAATGTCAAGATTGGCAAAAATACCGGTACATTCCAGATAGGCATTCGCATGATTGCATAAAACGTCTTTCCAAAAAAAAAAAAAAAAAAAAAAAACACAGAAAGTTAAAATGGCCTATATTTTGAAAATAAACACATAGATTGATTGAAATAAAATTATGATATACGTACTACTATTTGTTTACCAAGTTTAAGTAATTTCTGTTCACGCGTCTCTAAAGTTTTGAGAGGGATTGGGGCGCATTCATCCCAGGCAGACATTTGTACAATTGCAGAAGACTATATCCAAAAAAAAAGAATTGTTTGAAACAGAGTGCAACGCAAAATTCAACGCCCCGGATGAGAATCGCACTTACGACCTTACGAACTGGAGGCTTACGCGCTGCGTACCGCGCCACCGAGGCCTCGGTTAAACAAATAACCGATCTGTAAAAAGTAAATAATACGAGAATAGACTTCGAAAGTTCAGTTTATTGAGATTCAGTGGATGTTTGAGAAAAATTCAGCTGATTAAATTAGTAATTAAAAACCTAATCTCTAGGTCAATTGAGGGTGACACTGGCAGCTGTTTAGTACTACATCTAATTACAGGATTTCATGGAAGCACTTATTATTAGAACATTTTATGAAACGTTCTAGGATAATCGTGTGAGCAAGAGTGTTTGAATGGGGTCTAATGTGCCTGTGTCAGCAGTTTGAAATAACGATAATTTCCTGTTACTAACATATCACATTTTTTATGATAATGTACGCAAACGCGCATCTTGCAAATGTTTAGTTCAAGCTGGCGGGCATAGAAGAAATTGTTACTAATATCTAAAATGTCAGGTATATTAATGCACTTATCTGAATAAATGTTTTCTTTTGTAGCGGTGGAAACAATGATGGGACTCCGGAAAAAAAAAAAAGATATGTTTGTTCGTGGTTTGTCTGTCTGTGAGTGACAACTGGATATTTTTTAGTTGTTCATTTATTGGAAACAAGGGGCTGTAGAACTTGGCACTGCCATCTTATACAACTGTGGCAAATCTTAATAATATTATAACTGTGAAAGTTTGTATGTTTGTTTGTTACTCAATCATGTCATAACGACTCGACGAATTTGGATATAATATGGTACAGGTATAGATTATAGTCTGGATTAGCACACAGGGTACTTTTCATCCCAGAAAAACGAACAGTTTCTTAGGGAATATATAAAATACGCCACCAACCATTTGAGTAGGTGCTGGTTGATGGTCTGTTTTTTATATTTTGCACACGGATAGAGCCTCAGGTAACAGCTAGTAATGCATATTTTAATCTACCGAATGCTTCTCATTCGTAACCAATTTTCGTTAACATTATTCTGTGAATTTGTCACAAACTTATTAAGATAAGACAAAAACTCTACGTCCAAAATTCATCGCAAATTTTTGCTGGTTAAAACTGTAGCTAAAAATGAATATTGATGGAAAATAATTTGTCGATTTCGTGCATTTGCATATTTGTTGTGCTTTTAGAGAAAATTTCTAGGTATGTTGCAGTTCTAAGTAACATCATGTTTTTATGCTCCTTACTCTGGTACCAATAAATTACAAGTGTTCTTATGGGGTTGCGGTATTAGAGTGGTTAGCCTGCTCGCCTCCAACCAAAGCGAACCGAGTTCATATCCTGGTCGGGTCACTCCCGAATTATCGCATGTCGGAATCGTGCCGCACGATGCCGCTGGTCGGCGTGTTTTTCTCAGGAATCTCCCGTTTTCCCCACCCTTTCATTACGGCACTGCTCCACACTCACCTCATTTCACCCTCATTGGCTCTCAAGACCTCGCTATTAAGAGCCGCCCAAATCTCTTCATTCACCCACCGGTGTTATTAGGGCCGCTATCTTTCGGTTCGCGAAGACTTAGGCTAGAGTTCCTGGTAGATGATAGCTTCGAACACCACTTTTAAGGGTGGAATTCATAGTGAGCATATGAGCAATACTTGAAACAAGAAATACTTATACTAGTGCTTAAGTATGATTTTCACTTCATAGTGTCAGATATAAGTATTGCTTATTTTGATAGCTGTAAGTAATGCTTCATGAAGTACTGCTTCATGAAGTACTGCTTATCATATATTCACAGTAAAGAAATAAGTTTTACTTATTTCTCAATTATTCATTCAAAGAAGCATTGCCTATTTATCCATATAAGTAGTACTTCATAAAGTCTGCTTCGTTGTGAACTTAAGCACTGAATATCATAATAGGACTAGGTTATTCACAAAATATTTTATTTACAAATGATGTTTCCTTAAAATATTTGATGGAAACAGGACTATACTTTAGATAATTACATGGGATAAGTGGGAAAATTAAAATCCTACAGTTTGATGTGAAAACACAACCTTTTTTCTTAACCTTTGTGTGAATAGGTTTTGGTTACTAGGATAATTTTTAACAAGTTTTGTATTAAGTTCCTTACGGCACATTAAGTATGATCATCAAATAATTTAGAATGTTTCTTATCTTTAATATCTTTTAGGGGCTGGTTTATAACAAGAAAATAACAGAACGTTTTTACATAAAAATGTGGTACATACAGATTCAGCAAGAAAAAAAACAGCTTTTCCTTTTTAAATAAAGACAATTGCATATTAAAACTCATCAAAAACCAATATTAATCATTACTATGATGGGATATTCATTACAGAGAAGCTAGCCGATTTTTATACCTAACGAATACATTGTTAACATTTTAACTTTGATACTAACAAAAGGCTACTTTAAAAATCACAACATTAATTTTAGTACACAAAACTGGGCTATTGTATCATTTCTATTACATAAACACAAACAGAACGTGTCCAAAACAGTTAGGTTATGATCGAACATGTTTGCCGAACGAGTAGGCTACTGAAAGAGGTTATGTTGGCTGGACAGTCTATTTTGGTGCTGGCGCTCTCTTTATTTTATATTTCGGGATAAATATGCCGGTGGGGGGGGGGGGGATCTTCAAAGTAACGTTTTTCGTGAGACGACATTGTTTTGCAGTTCTTGCGAGTGTGTTATTTTGAATTGCATAATGATCCAGCAATAAACACACTTAACTACCGAAGTTAACCTTACACTCGTTGGCTGTACAACACATGAGTAGTAAACAAATATTTTTAGAAGATAAAAGAGTTTATAGTGCTGCCTTTTTAATGCACGTGCATTTCCAACATTATAGTAACTGTTTCAAAATACATTATTTACAAAACACGTTAACTTACTGTTTGTAATTCGCAACCTCTCGAACACGTGTTTTTATATGGAAATCCTTGCACGAACACTTCACTACAATAATGTTTGTCTATCGCCGATACGAAATAATTTATTTGCATAATCATTCATTTAAATCAACACTCTGCCCATTTCCTGAAACCAACAAATTAAAATCTCCGAAAAAACGCAAATACTTCTAGTATGTACCTAGCTTCGTGGGGAATGGCACGGCAGTTGTAAAATGGCGGGACGAGCCGTTGTGGTAAAACACATGCCGATAATATTCAATTTCACTCAAGAAAACTACTTAAATGGTACCTGCAACCAAAAACGCCTAATGAAAGCACATACAAAAATAATTAATTACCGATAAAATTTTTTAGAACACCAACAAGGTGCTCGAATAAACGTGATAAAAATGAGCACAGTTCACGGGCACTGGAGTACTATTTTCTTCCATTATTCAAAACGGTATTCGAAAATTCCAATAGTCGCACAGGCCTATGTTTGCAATTCGAGGTCTAAAACACAGGTTATTTTGGCTGGACGGTAGCACCAGATGTAAGTAAGCACTCTTTTACGATCGATAATGTCGTTCGCGGAATGGCGATTATTGGCGCTCGACGGGAATTTCCAGAATTATATTATTACAAGGTGTCGTAGGTTTTAAATTAACTGAGATGTCATTAAAACGAACACACAAAGCAAATAATCGTCAAGTGTGCAAGTCAACTGAGGCGTGTGTGTGTGTTTTTTTTTAAAGCATTGCTAACAAACTTCCGAAAAAATTATTATATAACACATGAAACAAACACGTTTTTATTGCACCTACAATTATTTAAATCTCAAGTGTGCGATAACACAAACTAAAATTATTCAAAATAGCAGTGAAAAAATAATTTAATAACAAACTAACGTACAAATTAATTTCGTCTGGCTGGCTGCTGTAAATAAAGTGGCAGATTGATCTATGTTATGTTGGTATTGATATTATACAGATTCTTATTTCCATACTTCACCAAGCACAACTTGACCCAAATAAGTAGTGCTTATACAATAATTACTTTGTCAAGTCATGATTTATGAATTAATTCGTCAGATAAGTAGTGATTGAAGAAGAAGTACTACTTCATGAAATATAGCTTCTTTGCCAAACAAGCCTCCGACTATGAATTCCGGCCTAAAAGCAGACATTGGTTAAATTCAGTTGATATTGAGCCCGTTACCCTTTCCTTCCTCAGTTTGTATCCCTGAATCCATAATATTATATATATCTTTCCTGCACTTGTTTATGTTATCATCTCGATAACCTTATGTTTCCACCGTACAGCGAAACATGCAACCTACATAGAAGTATTGAACTTTTACCAGTATCATTTGAAGACTCCTAGCACAGGAAAATCCGTAACCCCGACAAATTTTTTCGTGTTCATCATTCTCGCCTTCCTTGGAATTGATGACGGAATATACCATCGTGTTGTTTCTAGCGATGACCCATGCTATTTTTTTTGGAAACTTACATTACCGATGCATAGTTTAGAGGACCACAGCTGACCGCTATAAATCCCAGCCTCTCTTTACATTGGCACGTGTCACGTACTACTAGTTCGATGGTGCGATAATCCGTCTCGTGGTATAGTAACTCGCTACATGTTGTGATGCGGGAGTCACAGATCGAACAGTTGTATGCCGGAGATTATCCTGCTGTCTCATGTGTTGTTTTTCTTCTCCGATTTCCTGTAAGCCATTTTCCAGCAAGGTAAAGCTCACCTTCTCACGACTTGGTTTCCCAATTGCGTCAGCTCCAGCTTTCAACCTTTTTGACGTGAATGAGTCTTTAAATTTGCAACCATAGTGGGAGGCAATCCAGAAAACCCGATGGTGACCAAATCGGGGGATACAGTTACATCGTCTACATTTAAAATTCAATTACACCATCTAATTTACAAAGGATCATAGAATATGTTACGTTGAGTGAGGACTGCGAAGAATCGCGCACGGCATGGTTGAGGTGAAAAAAAGGGGGTGGAGGGGGGCCGCAATAGTGAGTTCGTTTCGTCGACAACTCTCGTCAAGGTCAATCGATTGCGTTTAAAAAAGCATTTGTGTGACGTGGTTATGGCCGAATTGTACGAGTTTAATGTAAAAAAAATATAAGAAAACTTAACACAATTTCGGCATATACTCGTCAAAAAGCCAAGTTGAAATTCAGGAATCGTATACGGTTGGAAAGAGCACTTAAAAAGCAATCCATTGATACCCATAAAATCACATATGATCAAGTGAATCGGCGCCGGGAACGTAAAAAATGCACCAAGGCGTCTGAGTGTGTCAACGTAGACATATTCACGCAAAACAAACTGCCCTGTCCCCAACACAGCCAAACCCAGTTTTTGTTGTACTGCCCGCCCACCTGACATGCGGCCATTGAAAACATGTTTCACCACATGGAACGCTGGCATCCTCAATGTCGAAGTATTTTGGTGATTTGATTTGGAGCATAGTTTGCGACAACTATAAGGTTTCTGCCATGCGATAAAACAAAATTCACGCTATTCCTTGCCGTGTGGTTTCGATGCACATATTGAAACAAGAAACGATCCGACGGGATACTGGAGTGTACATCTGTGCTGCATGTGGACGTAGTATAATAATGTATGAGTGTCTGTATGTATGTGTGCATGTGTATGTAGGTGTGTGTGTAGGTGAGTGTGTGTGTATGTACCAGGGTGTGTGACTGTGTGTGAATGTACCTGGGTGTGTGACTGTGTGTGTATGTACCTGGGTGTGTGACTGTGTGTGTATGTACCTGGGTGTGTGACTGTGTGTGTATGTACCAGGGTGTGTGACTGTGTGTGTATGTACCTGGGTGTGTGACTGTGTGTGTATGTACCAGGGTGTGTGACTGTGTGTGTATGTACCTGGGTGTGTGACTGTGTGTATGTACCTGGGTGTGTGACTGTGTGTGTATGTACCAGGGTGTGTGACTGTGTGTGTATGTACCTGGGTGTGTGACTGTGTGTGTATGTACCTGGGTGTGTGACTGTGTGTGTATGTACCTGGGTGTGTGACTGCGTGTGTATGTACCTGTGTGTGTGACTGTTCTTGTGTGTGGCCCACTTCCTCTATAAAAAATTTTGAACGCGTGAACCGAATTTCGACAAACTTAGTAAACATAATCCTTAACAAGAAGTTACCGATTCAACTATTGAGCCTTCTTTCCTCAACATGGGAGCTAATATTTTTTAAATAATTTCCTAAAAGCTGAGTTGATACGAAGGATTCGTCTCGCTGAAAGCAATATCATTAGAGATGAAACAAGAAACATATGGAACTCCGGAACTGAACCCAGAAAAACCCCGTACCATACGATAGTGTACATTTAACTACATTACGGAGGATGGATTCAGATAATCAACTTCAGATTTAATCAGTCTAATGTTTCGAATGATAGGGTTTACTAATCTAAAATATTTTTATGGTCGTAATTTTGAAATTAAGTGTCTAAGAACACATGCAAGTTTACATGGAATACCGTAAAGCTACTTGCGTGAAGAAGTAGGCGGAAATCAGTAGATTGGTTAATGAAATTTGACATGAAACCTATATATATTTCAAGTAATGATCTTCATAAATAGAGGATAAAAAAGTTGTCTATTACTAAGTTCGATGATTTTATACTGCCAGTATACAAATTTAACTTAAAATCGATGAGATAGTTTCGTATATAGAGCACACTAATATAAAATTAATATTTGCCTCAAAACCGCGTTGTTAAGAGCCGCTAAAATGTGTCAACTCATCTACAGTAAAATTAAGTTATACTCACCAAATCGAAAATAAATATCCGGCAAAATTTTAAAATACGTATATTTGTATGGTCTACCGCAGTACAACTTCTTCGCCAGATTAGGAAATAATGGGTCGATTGTTTCCTGAGGTATGGCATAAAAATTCTTAATTTATTGGTGAACTAACTTACAAAATGGCAGAGAAATGATTCTCTGGATAGACAAATTTGATAGTGGTAAATTATACTGATAGAATACAAATTTTTGATGGCATTTGTTTCGTTAGTAACATATAATTAGCTACAATATTTATTTAGTCACTATTTTGAAAATAAGTGCCTGACCTACTTAAAACATAGCAGTTTACATCTCCTGCTACAGAGATGTTTGCTTGCCATATTTTGGGAGGGATGTGCCAAGTGTTTCCCAAGATATTACATATAAAATCTATTATTTCCTGTGACGTATCATAAAAATGGCGGGTAAAACATGCTCCCTGTAAACTCATTTGATAGTTGTATTATAAACAGCAAGAATACAAAATAAATTTGAATTTATTAATGGTTTTGACGATAAAGCATACTACACTAAACGGCTTAAAAGACACCATTTTGAAAAAAGATTTCGACTTTCTAAAATTATACCAATTCACACCATTGATCACACAACAATTTTTTTTTTTGCCAATTTCGGTAGGAATCCGTCAATTGTTTATCGAGATATACACTATTAACTTTATCTATTCATGTGACGTTATCTTACCGAAGGGCTGACCAAAGTAGCTATGTGTTGGCATATATGATGCGCCTAGTGAATATTTTCATAACACGTAATTTGGTCAAAATTTTTTAAACGGTATGGCATGTTTATATATACAAAATTATTTATTAATATGGTACTGTCTCACATATTGATGGACAATATTTTCTCGCTGTAGATACAGTTGATAGCTGTTATATCTACTGCCAGCTTACAAAGATAAGTTGGAATTGATTACATGGTATCAATGATATAGCTTTCTAAGCTAAAATGTTTATATGTCCACCATTTATAAAATAATTATTTGATGTACTCAAAACATGCATTGTTGTATTATCTACTGCAGTACAAAATGTTTGTCAGATTTCATAGGTATCTGGCAATTGTTTCCCCAGATGACTTAAAAACTGTATTTATTCGTGTCGTGCTATCTTGAAAAATGGCGGACAAAAGTTGCTTCTTGTAGATACTTTTAATAATTGTAATATCTACTGTAGCATACAATGTGAAGTTGTAATTGGCTACATAGTTTCGACTTTATAACATCCTATGCTAAGATAGCTATATAACAGCCATTTTGAATATTAGAGTCTGATGTATTTAAAACATCGTCCACACTACTATTTGTTTGCCAAATTTGGTAGTGTTATAACTTAGATATAAAATTCTAAGTTAAAATGCCCATATGGCCGCCATTTTGATAATAGGTTTCTGAAATACCTTAAACATACAATTTGATATCGTCTTCCACAGTATCACTTGTTTGCCAAATTTGATGGGAATCGGTTAATTGTTTACAGAGATATGACAATTCTTCATTGATTCACATGGTGCTACCTTACAAACGGCTGACAAACGTTACTATTTGTTGCATAGAAAATGCTTGTAACAAACACTTTCAGCATACAAAATTAGTCATATTGGTTAAATGATATGGTAGCTATACCAAATAACCAAAAAAATATTTGTATAGCCACCTATTTAAAAATAAGTAGCTAATCGAGTTTAATCACTTACGTTTACCTAGCCTGTATTGGTATTGCCTATATGACAGATTGGGTGAAAATTGGTTAAATAGTTTACGAGATATATTGTAAAATTAACTTTTAGATTACTTTCCGAAGGATAGACAGGCTTATGAGATCACTTCCCTGTCCGTTTACCTGTGTGTATGTGTGTAATAATGTTTTTTCTATGTGTGAGTCTGTGCATGTTTCTCCCTTTCAACTTTGAACACTTTACCCGAATTTTACTCATTTGGTATACAAATAGTACATAGCAAGTACACCCGACTTTAACAGTTCTGACAACGTCGGTCACTTACTTTCAAAATTGCGGCCATTTTAATATTACGGGTGATATGTCATATCTTGGGAACCAGACAACAGATTTAAACCAAAATTGTATACTGGCAGAGCATTATGTAATCATTAAATTTTGAGCTGTATATATTTGTTGGTCTGCCATTTTGTAAGATACCACCATTTTAAAAATAAAGGTTTTGCATTATATCTCGAAATCTTTTCAAACAATTCCTATCAAATTTGGCATGTAAGTAATACTATGATAGTCCGTATAAACGTAGGTAGTTGAACTTGCTTACATACTTATTTTCAAAATAGGGGCCATACAAATGTTTTAAGTTTATTTGGTATATCTGCCATGACATTTAACCGATTTCCACCAAATTTTGTACGCTGAGAGTGTCTGTTACCAGCATCATATAAACCAACAAATAACTACTTTGATCGGCCATTTTGAACATAGCACCATTAGAATAAACACAGTAACTATGCCATAACTCGGTAATTAACTAACCGATTCCTACCCAATTTGGCAAACAAGTAGTAATGATGCAGATGATGTTAAATGGCATGTTTTAAGCATAGCAGACGCTTATTTTCAAAATTGCGACCATATAGCAATATTAGCTTAGAATGCTATATCGTCGAAATTGTGCCATCAATTCCAACATAACTTTGTTTGCTAGCAGTAGAAATTGCAAACACCAACTGTTAACATGGGACATCTATTGCCTGTCATTTCGTAAGATAACGCCATGCGAATAAAATAGACTTTTTATGCCATATCTAGGGAAAGAATAGGCAAATTCCTATAAAATTTGGCACAAAAGTAGATATAAGACAGATGATATTAAATTGTATGTTTTAAGCATCCCAGACATTTATTTTCAAAATGGCAGCCATATAGCTCTTTAGCTTAGAATGCTATATCGCCAACACCATTAAATACATTTCAACTGAACTTTGTATTCTGGCAATAGATATTACAACTATCATCTGTATGTACATAAAGCATCGCTTGTCCGCCATTTTGTATGATAGCGCCATGCGAGGAAATACAGATTTTTTTCTTTACATATTTCGGGAAACAAATAACAGATTCCTTCCAAATTTGGCAAACAAATAGTACCATAGCAGGTGGTGTAAACTGGTATGTTTTATTTAGTTCAGACACATATTTTCAAAATGGTGGCTTTATACATATTTAAGCTCAGTATATTTTATTAACGAAACAAATTCCAACTTAACATTGAATGCTGGGAGTACCTAATACAACCAATCAAATTTGTCCATGCAGGGCCTCATTTCACTGTAATTTTGTAAGAGAGCCCTACCAATAAAATAAAATGATTTTATCTCTTATCTTGTGAAACAAACAACCCAATCTTACAAAAAATTGGTGGAGATGTAGTATTGTAGAAGGCCATAATTATATATATATTTTTTTTTAAGTGGGACACATTTATTTTCTGTATGGCCACTATAAAATCATTTAAGTTTTGTGGGTGATATCTACTAAACTGTGTAATTTATTTTAACTCAACTTTGTATACTGGCAGTATACAATAATCGAAATTGCTACTACAGTACTTTTTTGTCTTCCATTTATGAAGAATGCCACATGAAAATTGAGAATGTTTTATTCCATATCTTAAGGAATAATCAACCGATTCCTACCAAAAGTTACAGTGGAATATTTCAAATAAATTTTTACCAAAATTTGCACACCATAAATGCTACAGAAGGTCATGTAAACGTTCATGATTTAAATGAGTCAGACAACGATGTTCAAATGATAGCTTTATGAATCACTTAAGCAAGTTTGGAATATGTATTAAACTATTTAACCGAATTGAAACAAAAATTTGTATGTAGACAGTATACATTGGAAGCATCGTATATATAGTACCTTTTTCTGGCAATTTTGTACGATAGCATGAAATTCGAAAATAAATTTTTTTATGTTATTCCTCAGGGATCTAGCAACCGATTTCCATCAAATTCTTTACACAAGTAGAGCCTCGGAGGCCATGTAAACTTACATGTTTTATGTCACTCAGTCACTTATTTTCAAAATAACCGGCCTCTATATATTTTAGGTTAGTAAACCCTATTATTCGAAACATTAGACTGATTAAATTTGAAGTTGATGCTCCGAAACCGTAATGCAGTGGATTGCACGCTAGCGTATAGTACGAGGTTTTCTGGACTCAAGTCCCGTATAAGTTTTCTGTGTATTTGTTAATGTCTCACTACTGTTGCATAAATTTCAGATTTTATTTCTAAAGCTATTGCTATCAAAGACAAGTAAAGATCTTCGTACCAACTCAGCTTTTAAGAAATTTTTTAAAAATTAACTGCACCCCATGTAAAGGATGTAGGATCATTAGTTATATCAATAACTTGTGTAATATGGTGCTATCGTCTAAAATGCTGGTTTAAAATTAATAACATTCACAAATTTTAATGCTTACACGATGCTTTGCCAGCATACAAAATTTTGTTTATATCGGTTGAATCTATCCCGAGATTAAATATAACACCCTAAATATTAAAATGGACACCATTTTGAAAGTAAGTATTCCGCGTGGTCAAAAACTATAACAGTCGGGTGACCTTACTAAGTACTTTATGTGTACTGAGTTGTGTGAAATTAGGTTGACGCATTAAAATATTGAAAAATTTTTTTTCGAGGTAGGGTACACACGCTCAGGCGCACACTTACAGACAGTAAAGTGGCCAAATAATAAGCCTTTTTATCCTCCGTAAAGTATGCTGACTACGTCTTGTACAGCTATTAAAAAGTAAACATATCGTATTCTGCCTTAGTTGCTTTCAGTGAAAAAATAAAAATTAACTGATTAAATTAATAAGTTCTTAAAATATTTTATGATCGGTGTGTCGACGTCTCATTGACAGCGATATCTTAAAATATTGAACTAGAAACCAATCAAATACTAGTAGTACATTTACAGATACGCATATATATTACCCGGGGCTTGAACCCAGAACACCATGAACCATAAGATGGCGTTCACCCAACTCCCTTATGGAGGTAGAATTCGGTATAGGCCTAGATACAAACATGTTAAAATGCCTGATATGTTATATATGGTTATGTAGATATCTGTGTATTTTCCTGTTATTTTTAACCTATTTTCAAAGGAAAGAAAAGCTTTTGAGTTAACTTTCGTGTCTGTTTGTATGTGTTTATATGTATGTGTGTTTGTTTGTGTGCGTGTCTGTGCGTCAGTGTGTAACCCGATCCCTTTTTTTTTTTTGTGGTCCGTCAGCATGTTCCATCGGTATTGATCTTTATTATGGTTCTTTTGTATTGTCTGCTAGTAATAGTCAGTCTATGTGCCTGGCCGGATGGTCGGCATGATCGGTGATTATGGTTAGCTTATTTTGATGGTTGTTAGACTGTTCGGCTGGAATGGTTGTTTGGTATGACCAGTTCGTATGTTTTGCTGTTGTAGTTAGCTGGTAAGTATTGTTTGTACATATTTTAGCTACCATTTATGGCTTATATGGGTTATTCGTATGGTTTACCTAGCATGACTAGTTCGTAGGGCTGGCTAATATTGCCGCTTCATAATGCTGTTTGGTATGGTCATTTCATGTGGTCGGTTGGTCTGTTTGGATGTTACTCTTTCTCAGATATATCGAAATAATGCAGAATATGATGGCATTCTACATTCCAAGATTCAAGGCGTCGAACCGAATGGTTGGCTAATATCATCATCGAAAACATAGGCAGACTGACTGGAGTCAACGATGCTACCACCAAAGATGAAGTCGTGATGTTGGACGTAAGCGTCTTATCCACTGTCCTATTGAATAAAGGTTCTCACCCGCACACTGGTGGGCATTGTGGAAGTTTATGACGCTTCCCTTAGTGTATGTCGCCTCATCGTTCCAGAGCACGTGTTCTAGGATGTGAACGTCGTTTTCACATTGCTGCCGCAGCCAATTGCAGAAAGCCATCCGTTGTGGACAGTCGACCTCGGTGAGCGCCTGAACTCGCTGAATGTGGTAGAGGTACAACAAGTTCTCTTTGAGTATCCTCCACATAGCCAATGACACTGCTAAGAAACTGGTATCCTAAATCGTACCCCGTATGTCCTAAATCGTACCACAACTATATAGATTAAATAAATAAGAGAACAAACGATACAACATGTAATAACACACAGGATTATTGTAGTATTTAAATACTAATAAAGTTTGAATATTCTTTACAGTAAATGCAAGAAATACCCAATTATTTACAGGCTACCCACCAAAATGTTTCAGTTCTGACTTAACACGCGCACAACTCTCATGAACCCACGATGTGCACACTAAAACACTAAACCTTATCTTCCAGAAATTTTTCTTCACATACAGAACAATACTAGTCGTCACGTTGTAAGACACTTTCTAGGTCGATCGGAATATGACGCTGTAATGAAGTGGATGACTGGTGTAAATTGTGATCTAGGCCTTGGTTTATTCCTGTAGATGTAGAAAGTTTCTTCGTTGTAGGCCTAGGCCCGTTAGTCTTTCTCTTTTTAATACTGAGTTGTGATAATTGCAGGTCATATGGCATGCATTTCGCGATTATCGTTTTTAACTCTTTTATTTTTGTTTGCCTGTGTGGTACTTGCAACGCCTTCGCCAACTCCAAATCGTTTTTGTATGAACTACTTGTCAAGACACGTGCCCGTTGGGCCTTTGCCAAACTACATCTTTTGTTGGGTCTAGTAATGGGTGAAAACGATTCAATAGACACGCTGATATTACGAGAAGTGGTTTATGTTACATTAGGGCCAGTTGCATCACTTGGTTTTTCAATCAAAAGGACATTGTTTTCATCTGAGTTAGGTGACTCATTAGTGGCATCTTCAGTGGTCCTTGAAGATGCACACAGGTAAGCTTCTTCATTGACTGGTGTAGGATCATCTGTTTGCTTTAGGTACTCACCTGAACGTTTGACCCTGACGCACTTGTGCTACACACCACTGTCATGTTTACACCTCTTTCTCCACTAGAGACTAAACCCACCTGGCGTTTTGCTTTCTTAGCTAAAACCTTTTGGCATTTGTTTTGAACAGTACTAATGCCTGTTTCATTCACATCAAATAGGCGGGTCACATCGATCTTGTTTTCATCAATGACTTTCTTTAATACGTTGAAAAATTTGTCAACATGTTCCCTATTGAACCCTCTTGCTCGAACCGAGGATGTTGCTTCTGGTTCACGTAATGTCAACTATTTATGACGAGCTCGGAAAGCATAAAACCACGTTTTCCCCGCAATTTGAGTATCTCAATTAAAGTTATGTAGAATGCGGTCGTGACCTGCTATCTGATATGCCAGATTGCGTACGTCGTTAATCGTGACTCCAAAATGAAGTTATTCCAAGTTATAAATATTTTCAACAATTTGGTTTTATGTTTCAAATGGCAAGGTAGTAGCCCGTCCAAGCGCCTTCGTACCGTCTTTAGCAATTACGTTTTACAGTCCAAGTGACGCTTTAGCGTTAGTTTTGGAACGCCATACTGGCGGCAGCACTCGTTGAACCCCCATGTCCCCATTTCTGTACGCTGCCAGAGCCCTTTGTGTGTCAGATTCACTCCTGGCACCATATTTCGTTTTCGCCGATCTATAAAACGCAATTAACATGTATATTACTTATGTTTATTTAAAATTGATTTAATTGATGCAAATAAATTGCAAATATACAGCTTCAAATAATATGATATCCCAATTCGTACCAGTACGGATTAGGAACCCCACCCGTGGTACGCTTTAGGCAACTGCGCACATCTTCACCCTTTACGTCATTTATAACCTAAAACAGGTACATCGCTACAAATCGACCAGCCGTTACGTTCAATATTACTTACACCACAATGGTAATTGCATGAAATCCAATAACACTTACCTTGAAGTGCTGTATTATCTTACATATGGAGTAGAAAAAATACGCAAGCAAACACTCAAACAATATAACTGTAAAAAAACGCAACACGTGCTTACTCTGCCTTGCTATTTTCACGGACTGCTCAATACACCTAGTAGATCACGTGTTCACCATTGATAAGAGCCCACTACTCCTACGTTATGGAAAAACAGTCCTGGTACGAATTCGGCAACTTTCCTCTACTCGTTCCTCCACATCAATGGCCCTAAAACGTCGAGGTCTTCCATTGTTTACGGTGCGCCGCGTGTCAAATCACCCTGTTTCCCTCAGACACTAACACAAATATTATAACGTCTTTTCGTTTGGGCTTCGTCTATTTGGAAATATGTCCGCGTACATAACGTCTCGACACTGCGCGGTTACACTTGGTGCGACCATACGTTATGATCATATCCGTATTTTCTGTATACGTATATTCCATTCCATTATACGCACAGGTCTGGTGATACAGCACATCCGCCACTCTGTGCAAATAGAACAGAACTTACCGACATACTTTTGTGGAGTACGATTGTATCGCCTGCATCCGGAATGTATAGAGGAAAGGCACCAAAATCGACATACCATTTCGTTTATAGTCTCTAGCGTTCAGCTGGAGCAAAACGAACATACTGTTACGATTTCACTGTCAAAAGTCAGCGGACTAAACCAGGTACGTTAAAGAATGGATGTCCTAATTTAATAAATAAGTGAAGTATAATTTCCTAATTTTATTTACTACAACTGCAAATGAAATTCTCATGACCCATAATTCTTTACAATAAATCGACAGCTGGCTGTTGGACGGCTGCAGTATTTATAGGGTTATAAACTAACGCCCAGAAATTAATCTAAGCCCCACGTTGTGCCGAGGGACCTAATTTCCAGAATATTCTAGTCCATACTCTAAACTTGTCGGATTCACCAGCAAGGGGGAAGATGAGGGTCTGTGACGTCAACCACGACTCGCCATTGACAATCAATCAAGTGCTGCCCCAGGGTGGCAAGGCTTCGAGCACGTCTGTCTGGATGATGAGGGGAGGGTCCACATGGGACGCCCCTAAAGACCTGGACCGCGTTTAATGGGTGCTTGCGGCCGGTGCGAGCTGCAGCGCTTAACAATACATTATTTGGATATAGTTAAACTACATTAAATGCTATAATATGTGATAACTTAATTTTAATAATAATTTTTCAAATATTTTCGTAAATCGGCGTTTCCTTCACCCATGCAAAATGTGACTATGGAACAGTGGTTCCTAATACCGTCATATCTTCAGAAATATTGGAAAATTAAGAACATATATTGAAAACACTGCAAATGACATGTATGTGATTCCCTATTAAATTAATATTTACTCAGTTCAACAATTAACGTGTTTACTAACTATTCCTTATGCCCTATTATACATATATTATATATATATATATATATATATATATTAATATATATATATATTAAAATACCCTTTTCTTCAGATTTAAACACCCCGAATATAATGCTTGCCCTTTGTTCCACAATATGACGTAACTAACTTGCTTAGAAGAACTTCTAAACTAGTTTCGTCTACATTAAAAATGCTATCAGGTGATAATTTATCAACTTTCCATAAGGAGTATCCAACAAATTAACGAAATTCCCAACACTGCTTTCATTGAATCTGTCTTTTATAACAGAAAATTGTCACCGTTTGTTTAGAAAAAGATAACGCACGATGCTGTCGTAAAAGTAAACGGAGTCTGGTCTAATGCCATAACAACATAACATTTTTTTTCTTAATATTGTTTCTTTGAGCTAATTGCAATGCTTACAACCCTCCTCAAATCTGTTGGTTCTTAACCATAAATTGTGGACTCCATTCCGAGGCAATAATAAATCAGTGGTTTTTCTAATTTTGGACTTAGTACAGATCTCCCTGGTTAAGTTTAACATCCTCTTTAGGAGTGCCATATTTTTCATTAGCCAACCATGAAGAGTTCTCTGTGGCATGTCAAAAGTTCTAGACACTGTTTATTTGATGCATAACATGCTATAACTGTAAGAAAATGTGCGATTTGGTAACATTCATCCCCTAATTAAATTTAAGCCTAATAATTTCGTGGTGTATGCTGATATGAGATAAGAGCGATAGGGTACTAAAGTGATTTTGTTCTGTGCTGCACGTGGGCGGAATATTGTCGTGATCAATGACAAGTAATTCCCTTATTTCCTTAGCCTCTACCATTGCAAAAATAGGTTTTTCATGTCACGAATTTCCCAACATTAGACACATTGCTCACATTAAAAAACAATTACTATGTTTGTGAAAATAAATGACATTTAATTGTAGGAAGGGCATTTTCATATTATATATGAATTTTTCACATACCCTCCGTATTCTTCAGATATGATACAGTATCATGAATGTTCATCTTCGTTATATAAAAGTTACTAATTTCTACGGCGTACCTTATCACAAGCAGAATAGCAGCATGCAAATGTAACAGCCGAGTTAGTGCAATATGGCGCCTCTTCAAGCAAACACTTTTAATTAAGACTCAGCTAGCATTAAATTTATATGAACCTTTCCATGCTTAATTTATTTGTATATCCTCCAGCAGGATATTTTGTGTAAAATAATATTGTTAATCGATATATGTAATTATATGCCCTTCACGGTAATTTGGGCACTTTTGAAACTCTAGTTACTTTATTATTTCAGCCAGCTCTTAGCCTTTAACCACACATATAAATTTATATTACCTTGTAAGTAATAAACAGTGTGTGTATATTCAATCGCACTTGGAATTAAACGTCAAAAGCTAAAATAAATCACATTTTTTGACCATTATTCAAAATGAGAGTTTTAAAATTGCTCACTTTACCGTGAACAGTATATATATTATATATATATATATATATATTATATATATATTATATATATATATATATATATATATATATATATATATATATAGCCAGTTGGTTTACCTCACCAAAGGAGCAAGTCTTCACGTACCGAATGAAGCAACCAGCTGTGTGGCACTGTGTATTCTGCTACATGTTCTAGATTCAAAACCTCACAGCTTACTATTTTCACTTTCACCAAATTTGTTTAAGTTTGAAATTCTTGTCAATAAGTGCACTGAGTTCTCATGCGATCAAGCCGACTGCTTGGCTGCTCCCTTTGATCGTGGATTATGGCCGAATGGTTATCTCAGTTGTTTGCAAATTTATCGCTTATAATCATAACCGAATACTCATGTTGAAGTTTGCAGAGCGTGATGCATAGACTTCAAGATGTACGACAATATGCGGACATCTAATTGAGTGATATAAGAAAAACATTTCAAAAAAATACAGATAACAGAAACCGAGTGTAGTGCAAAAGTTAATGCCCCGGGTGAGGATCGAACTCACGACCTTAAGATTATGAGACTTACGCGCTGCCTACTGCGCTACCGAGGCTGTGATACTCTAGCTTTCTGTTTCTTCTCAATTCTAATTTAATTAATTCACACATCGTTATGCAATTAATATCATCTTCTTTGATGTTACATATTAGTGTTTTAGCAAGTGTAAGCATAATACATATTTATTAAAGACGGATCAATTTAAACGTGACCCCACATCACTGCGGAATTTTGCTTAAATAAATTAAATTTTAGGATTTCAGAATATAATGTATTTTATTTTATTAGATTATATGATATAAAACTACAACACATGTCGTTAGTTGGAGAGTTGTAATGAGATAACACGCACCAGTGTCAGCATAAAGAATTATCAAGTATGTCCATTTATCAACAAATCACAGGAGAATATGTTAGTAATACTGAAACACTTTGTAATTTTAATGGTTCTATTTAAATATAAAATCAGTTGTAGCAGGAAAACTATGTGGCGACTTCGGAATAGAGAAAGTTATTTTTGAATTAAAATATTATAATTTGTGTTTTTTCTTGTCTGTGAGTGTGCTCGCTAGTTTCTTTCAGCCTTTTTTTCTTGCAATTTTGTACGATAGCGTGAAATTAGAAAATAAAGATATCTATGTCATATCTCAATGACCAAGGAACCGATTTCCATCAAATTATTCACACAAGGGGAAGTATGGTAGGCCATTTAAACTAACGTGTTTTATATGAATCAGTCACTTATTTTCAAAATAACGGCCTGGAAAATATGTAAGGTAAGTAAACCATCTCATTCGAAATATTGGACTTTATAAATTCGAAGTAGATGCTCCGAATCTGTAATGCAGTGCATTGCACGCTAGTGTATAGTAGGAGGTTTTCTGGGCTCAAGTCCCGTGTAAGGCATTTATTTATTGGTAAATATATCATTAGTGCTGCATTGGTGGGTGGTTTTATTTCCAAAGTGACCGCTTTCACAGAGAAGTAATGATCTTTCTACAAGCTATTTTTTTTTATAAATTAATTGTACCCATGTAGATTAAAAAGATGTCTTGTTGGTTCATATGGTGCTATAGTTTGAAATTGCTCTTTAACAACAATATCCTTCACATAATTTAATGCTTACCTGATGCCCTTCTAGCATAAATAATATAATTTTTATCGCTTTACACTTTCCGGAGATATAACATATCTCCCTAAATATTAAAATAGCCACCATTTTGAAATAAGTGCCTGGCGTTGTCAAAAACTATAAACGTCGTATGGCCTTACTAAGTACTATTTGTGTACGAGTTTGGTGAAATTCGTACAACGCATTCAATAATTGAAAATGTTTAGGTTTTGATTTTGGAGGACATACACGAAAGTACACACACACACACACAAACACACACATAGATAGAGAGAGAGAGAGAGAGAGAGAGAGAGAGAGAGAGAGAGAGCGCATAGTGATCTCGTAAGTCTTTCTATCCTTTATAAAGTAGGCCAATTAGGTATTGTACAGCTATTAAATAATTTACGTATGTGTATTTTTCTCAGTTGATTTCAATGAAAATACAAGAAGTTAGCGATATTTACTAATGAACCTACCTTCCTCTGCTTGGAAGCAAATTCTTTGAGTAAATTCTTTAAAAATTATATATGATTGATGGATCGGCGTCTCGTTTAATGCCATATCTGAAATATCTAACCAGAGACAAATCAAAAACTACTGGGACAATTACAGATAAATGCAAATCTCACCAAGGACTCAAACCTAGAACATCATGTACTGTGTGATTGCGTGCAACCATTTTCATTAGGAAGGAAGAATTTTGTATACATACATTTACATACAATATGTTAGATATTGGTATGTAGGTACCTGCGTATTTTCCTGTTATTTTAGGCAACTTTCCAAAGGATATAAAGGCTTATGCGAACACTTTCCTGTCTGTGTGTCTTTGCATGTGCGTGGATGTATATACTCGTGTCTGTGTTTGTCTGTGCATCAGTGTGTAGCTCTCCCTACAACCAGGCATTCTTTTTTTTTGTGGTAATTTATCATGTTCCGTCGGTATTTCCTATGTAATGGTCGTTTTGTATTATCTGCTAGTAACGGTCAGTCTGTATGACTGACCGGCTGGTCGGCACTATCGGTGATTATGGTCTGCTGATCTTGATGATTGTCAGACTGGTTGGCCGGAATGGTCGTTTGGTATACCAGTTCATCATTTTTGCTGGCCTTGTTAGCTGGTATGTATTGTACATATTTATCTGACGTTTATGGCTTATATGACTGGCTAATATGGGTTATTCTCCTGATTTATCTACCATGACCTGTTCATAGGGCTGGCTAATATAGCCAGTTCATATTGTTGTTTGGTATGGTCATTTTACGAGGCCAGTTGGTCTGTTTGGATTTTACTCTTTTGTTAATTATTGGAAAATGTTTTTGAGATATGCATATATAGGGGCTACGCCATTGGCAGATCTATCGAGACAATGAAGGATACGATGGCATTGTAAATTCCAAGATTCAAGGCTCCTAAGAATGATTTGCGAATAGGATTGTCGACCACATGGGCGGTCTGGCTTTAGTCAACGATGGTACCACCAAAGATGAAGTCATGATGTTGGACGTAATCGTCCGACACACAGTCTCAGAAAAGTAATGGCTAGGTTGGTTTTTGCAGTGTTTCTGAAATGGGCTGGTACACCATCATGTATGAACCTTGCTGCTTTTCTGAGATATAAGGTGGTGACCTCGAGCAGCATAGGTATCTCACTTCGAGGAAATTCCTGAATGTGTGCCAAATTTATCCACCAAGGTATCATAAATGGGCTTACTGACAAATTGTTAAAACTTACGCCCCATGTATTAAGCGAGAACTGATGTCGATTTATTAACTTCTGTATTGCATGACGGTTCACCTCCTCCCTTTGGTAGGCACTACGGACTTTTATGACGCCATCTCTAGTGAATGTTGGCTCATTCATCCAGAGCACATATTCTTGGGCGTGTACAACGTTTTCACATTGTTGCCACAACCAAACGAACAAAACCATCCATCGTGGACAGTCGGATACGGTGAACGCCAGATCACGCTGAATTTGGTAGGGATACAGCAAGTTCTCTTTGAGGATCCTCCACACAGTGGCATATTGTATACTATCTGTCCTTGCTATGCCTCTGGTTCTGCCCTAGGGGTGGTTCTCAATGTGATGCAGGAATTGTTCCTCCTCACCAGCGGTCCTAACATGCCAATGTCTTCCACTATATCTGTCCCGCCAACCAGTCCAAACAAATAAAGCTTCTCGTATATACACTTACGTACGTTAAAATGTCTTTTCGTTCGCGTGTCGTCTGTTAGGAAATGTGACCGCACACATTCATCTAGCCGCTGCAAGATTACAGTTGGTGCTCCCATACGTTAGTATTGTATCGGTCATTTCTGTATACATTTCACTGCATATGGACGTGTCTGGCGATACAGCACTTCCGCCACTCTGTGCGAAAATAACAGGACTGGCCGGCACACTTTTGTGGCATATGTCTGTATGTCATGCATCCGGAATGTATAGAGGATAAGCAGCAAACCGACATACCATTTTCTTGGCGGTCTTTAGCACTCAACTGGAGCAACACAAACATATATTCTCATTACATCGTTAAATTGCATGGAATGCGACCTTAGATGAAAACTTAGTTTTAGCAATATTGTTTAAAATATTTTCGTAATTTTTTTTTTTCAACGAAGGAAAATATGAGTATGAGAAAATTGTCCCTACAAACGAAATACCATCAGATATATTTGAATAATTACATTATGATGCGAAAACACTAAAATTTATGTGTATGTGGAACTCTATTAATACATATTTACTCCATTTAACAGTTAATCTGTATACAAACTGTTTGTTACACTGTAATAGATATATTACTTTCTGAAACCACATCCCTTTCTGCAGATGTAACCACCCCAAATATGATAGTTGCACTAACCCCGTCAATTTAATCTATATTGTTTAAACAATAGCTTAACTAGTTTCGTCAACATTAAAAGGCTATCAGGTGATAATTATTTTTTTCATAAGCAGCAACCAACAAATTAAAGACATTTCCGACATTGCTTTTATTGAATCACTCTATTATCACAAAAAATAGTCCCCGTTCATTTGGGCTGGATAACTCACGATGCAGAAATATAAGTAAATGTATTCAGGTCTTACAGCCAAAGGATTGTTAAAAGCATGCTTAATATTGTTTCTTTGAGCTAATTGCAATACTAGCCATCCTCTTCATATCTGTAGGTGTTAAACCATAAAATGTGGACTGCATTCTGAGGCAATAATCAACAAGTTGCTGTTCTAATTCAGGATTTAGTACAGTAGATCTCCCATGTCTACATTTAGCAGCCTCTTCAGGAGTACCATATTTTTCATCATCCAACCATCTAAGATATATCTGTGGCACGTTAAAAGTTTTAAATGCTTTTAATAAATCCCATTTCATGAAAGCGAAATTATTTTTTTATCCTTTGTTATATTCTCAGTGTTCAAAGTTGAATTATCGCACATTTTTGTATGCAGGAGATTCCCTTTTTAATTTTTCCTATGATACATCTAAAACAAATGAATACATTTCAAATTAGCAATCAGTAAATATTTTTTCATCGGGACTTGACACGATCAAAATAAAACATTAGTGCATGTAACAACAAATGCATATGGCACACTATACTCAAATTCCTTATTTTAATATAGGAAACACAATAATGATAAAAGTAAAATAAAAACAAAATGCATTTTGAATCTTTCAATCCTATATAGTATCAAAATATTGCAATTAATTTCACTAACCGCTACAGAATTAGTCCAGTATGTACTTAACACTCACAGGAAAAAAATCTGTAATACTTAACAAACCTCACACTGTGGTGTTACGATGCAATCACGTGAGGGAAATGCTCGCAGTATGCTTCAGACATTTTTACAAACCTAGACGACGGAGTTCATGGCCAGACTGATAGAGTGCAGCACTATCCAGCTGATAAACTTGATGTGTCGGTTTACCTGACCAATGTCGGGTTCGGTGCTTTTCGTCTACTTCTTCCGCTGTAGCAAGGCACCATTTATTAGGAGGGCTATTAAGGGAAAATATAGCTGATTATGCCGTATGTTTACTAAGATATTTTCCTTTACTTATACGTTATATCCGTCCTGTAAGCAGCGCCCTTCTTTCTTGAAAATCCTGTATACCCAGCCTCAATTTTCTGCGGCATATATCCTATACTACTGGTTCGATTTTCTGAAGGGCCATATCGAATTTTTAGTACTTGAGAGAAGTAGTGATTCGAATGTCATCGAACTCACAGAGGAACGCTGAAGATATTTCACGGTCCCACGTTTCGCATTTCCGCTCTTGTTTACATGGGATTGCTTCTGTTTCTACCTTTGTCTGATCAGCCCGCTCACGCGATTTGTCGCACACCTAACATTTGTGGAATAATATGGGACGATAGCTTCCTCGATGTCAATGCACGTGTTAATTTGATGCATAACTTGCTGAACCTGTATGAGAATCTGCGTCAGGGTAACATTCAACACCTACTTAAACGTAAGACCAAAACTTCAATGGTGTATGCAAAAATTAAATAAGTCCTATAGGGTACCAAAGTACACGTGTGCGGGGTATTGTCGTGTTCAGTGCCACTTAAATCGCCTATTTCTAAAGTCTTTGACATTCACACAATAGGTTTTTCATGTCACGAATTTCCAGTCATTAGACATATTGCTGACATAAAAAAAAAAAAACTGCATTTGTGAAATTAATCACAAATAAATTTTGGAAGAGTAATATTTGTATTTTTCTACATATTTAGATACACCTGCGTGCACATCAGAACTCGTTAGAGCATCTTGAATTATTATGTTCCTTATATAAAATGTTACAAATATTTAGGTCGTGTCTTATCCCAAGCATAATAACTCAAATATAACAAGCGAGTTAGTGAATTATGAGTCTTTAGAAGCAAGCAAATTTAAGTAAGACTCAACTAGTCTTAATATTTGTTAATCTTTCCTTGCTTAATTTATTTGTGAATTCGGCAGCAGAATTGTTGATGTAAAATTATAGTATTAAATGATATAGATGTTTTATAATTGTATTAAGCCAGCTTGGTTACCTCACTAAAGCAGCATATATTAACTTACTGAATGAAGCAACCAGCTGTTTTGCACTGTACATTCATCAAGATGTTCTAGATTCTAAACCACACAGGCAATTAATTTCATCAAATTTTAAACTGCTCTCTTTGATCGTGGATTGTGGGTCAATGGTTGCCTGAGTGATTTGCAACTTTCATGCATACAGTAATAATAATAATAATCGCATACTCATGTTACAGTTTACAGAGTGTGACGCAGTGGACCACAAGATGGACGACGCTACGAGCACATCTTTTTGAGCTACATCTGAAAAACATGACTGTGGATTTTTTTTTAAATACCGGGAATCAAAAAATTGAGTGCCGTGCAAAAAGATTAATTCCCGGGTGAGTATCTATCTCACGACCTTAGAATTATGACACGCGTTGTCTATTGCGCTGCCGAGGCTCTATGGGTCAGTTTGTCCACTTGTATCGGAAAATACCTTATATAATTCACACATAGGTGTGCAATTAGAATTGTCTTCATTGAGGTTGCATCTGTGCGTGTTAGCAAGAATAAGCATATTAAATATATATTACAAACGCAATAACTTCAACGTAATCCCCACATCAGTTGTGGACTGTTATATTTAAAAAAAACTTAATTATAGGATTTCAAAAAACAAAAGAATCTCTTTGCATGCAAATATAATATAAGAGTGCAACAAAAGTCGATAGTTGGAGAGTTAAAATGGGATCAGATGTACCAGTGTTAGCATTAAGAATTATCATGAATGTCCATTTAATAGGAAATCACTTATTTTACGAAAGCCTACACAAAAATTGCATCTTATAGATGTTTATTTCAATTTAGCATCATATAATAATACGCAAATAAAATTCTGACTGTTAGGAATTTTATTGTTTTGATCTGAAAATATATACAGATGTAGCAGAAAAAACAACGGAATAAAAAATATATTTTTGAAATGAAATATTATTTATTGTTTTTTGTCTGTGATAGTTCTCAGTAATTTTTTTTCGTTTTTTTTGTTTATTGAAAACAAGAGGTTTGCAAATTTTTGCACCTTTATTAACCCATAATGATGTCACTTAAACTTTTTTTAAAATTTACTGACAACCTGCGTTTGGCGAATAAATGTTAGGTATTCTACATAAAATACGACAGAAATTGAAGAAAAAGTGGACATACAATACTCTAGTTCAAAAGTCTACCCAGCCTTTCCCAATTAAAAAAATTCTTTCATATTACTTTTATTTTTAATTTCTTGTACACATTGTAATAGTTGGGAAACATTACTTCTTACGTTGCAATTGTTAGCAACATATGGTTTCCCCTCTATTACCCGGTCTATCGGAAAACATACAGTATTATATATACGTATATATGTATTATATATATATATATACATATATAAACTTTCTCTTGATAGCTTTCGGTGGGTGGGGAATTTGACGTGAACTCCTGGTAAGAAATGGAGTCCTATATTGCTCTAAACATAATTTTTAAATTATTTTCACCTGCTATATTAGGATCCCCTTACTTCTTTATACCAAAATTTATAGACCGGAATAAAGCAAAATTAAAAATAATTATTTGCGGCCATGTAGAGGAAAGTAGCCTAATTAGTTATATCAGTTACTTGTTGTTTCATATGGTGCCATCGCCTAAAATGGCGGTTTAACTACTACATCCTTCACATATTTTAATTCTTACTCGATGCTCTTTCAGCATACTAAATTTTGTTTTTATCAGTTGAATGTTTCCCGAGACATAACTTATAACCCTAAAATATAAAAATTGCCGCCATTGTTAAAGCAACTGCCTGGCGTGGTAAAAAAAACTATGAATGTCAGGTGTTCATACTAAATACTATACGTTTAAGTTTGGTGAAATTCGGTTGACGCATTCACAATTTGAACGGGTGTCCTAATGTAAGGGAAGGGTGTGGGACACACACACACACAAACACAGAGTAACTTACATACAGACAGCGGCGTGATCTCGTCAACCTTTATATTCTTTGAAAAGTAGGCTGATTACACCTTGTACAGGTATTAAATAGTTTACGTGTGTATATTTGCTTTAGCGGATGTCAGTGAAATTACATGAATTAACCGATGTTTTTTATGAGACTACTTTCCTCTGCTTGGAAGCCAATAAATATTGAATATATTCTTAAAAATGAGATATGATATGTGTGATGGCGTTTCGTTGACAGCGACATCTTTAAAGATTGAATCATTGACCAAACAAATACTAATGGCCCAATTACAGATACACGAATATTTTACCCGGGACTCAGACCTAACACACCACATACCTTAAGATAGCGTGCAACGAACTCCATTACGGAGGTAACAGTCGGTATATAACCTTTTGCCGACAATCACTAAAAAATTCTTAATATCTTATCTATTGGTGTGTATGTATCTGTATACTGTATGAGGGTTCTCGTCCACGCACTGGTAGGTATTGTAGGCGACCCCATACGTCCAGAGCACATGTTCTAGGATGTGTACGAGGTTTTCACAGTTCTAAATGACCAAATGTAGAAAACTATACGTTGCTGATAGTCACTCTCTATGAGCGACTGAAATTGCTGAATGTGGTAGAGGTATAGCAAGTTTTCATTGAGCATCCTCCACACAGTGGCATAGTGTACGCCCTCTGCCCGTGTCATCCCTCTGGTACTGCCCCAGAGTGGTTCTCAATGTGAGGCAGTAGTCGTTCCTCCGCATAAATGGGCCTAACACGTTGGGGGTTATCCACTAATTCCGGCGCGCAGCGGCTCAAACCACCCTGTATCCCGCAGACACTAGTATAAATATTATGTCTTTTCGTTTGGGAATCGTCTATTTGGAAATATGCCCGCATACATACGTCTCGCCACTGTGCGGTTACAGATGGTGCGCCCATTAATTATGATCATATCTGTATTATCTCTACAAGTATATTCCATTCCATTATACCCACATATCTGGATGAAACAGCACATCCGCCACTCTGTGCAAATAGAACAGGATGGAGGGGCACGCTTCTGTGGAGTACGGCTGTATCACCTGCATCCGGAATGTATAGAGGAGAAGAACCACAATCGACATACCATTTCGTTTATAGTCTCTAGCGTTGTGCTGGAGCAAAACGAACATACTGCAACTATTTCACTGTCAAAAGTCAGTGGGCTAAATCAGTTTCTTTAAAGGATGCAGGTCTCATTTAATAAATAAGCGAAGTATAACATCCTAATTTAATTTACTATAACTGCAAACGAAATTCTCTAGACCCAAATTCTTTACAATTAATCTATATTACTGGATGTTTGGAATTTATGAATTCAATCAATAAAATTTGCAATTACCTTAAGGAAATTACTGAAAATAAATCATAAAGAATCAATCTCAACAGACAGTGTGACAAAACTTATTAAATTAGTTTATTAATTATGTGTACATATTTGGCAGTTCCAATATTTACAATAAAATTTGTATTTCATGTATATTTAGTTCCACATCACTTTATTCCGTGTCCCAAAAGTCCGCAATATTATAGATATCTCGGAGCACCCCCACTCACAGTATGCTTTGCTCGTAGGGTTTCACTCCCTCTCGTCCATTCGTACTAATAACACCTCGTCCTCCATCGTCTCGCAAACTCCCATCATAGTCTGCATAGAAATTGGGCACTCCTCTCTTAGCCAGCTGGCTGTTGGACCGCTGCAGTATAAATATAAGGTCGTAGGCCACCGCCCAGAAATTTCTCTAAACCCCACGTTGTGCCGAGTGTCCTAATTTCCAGAATATTCTTGTCCATACTCTAAACTGCTCGGATTCTTTAGCAAGGGGTAAAAGGTGGGTCTGTGATGTCAACCACGTCTCGCCGTTGTCAATCAATCAAGTGCTACCCCAGGGGGGCAAGGCATCGAGCACGTCTGTCTGGTTGATGAGGGGAGGGTCCACATGGGACGCCCCTAAAGACCTGGACCGCGTTTAATGGGAGCTTGCGGCCGGTGCGAGCTGCAGCGCTTAACAATACATTATTAGGATATAGTTAAACTACATTAAATGCTACAATAGATTATAACTTAATTTTAATAATAACTTTTCAAATATTTTCGTAAATCGGCGTTTCCTTCACCCATGCAAAATGTGACTATGGAACAGTAGTTCCTAATACCGTCATATCTTCAGAAATATTGGAAAATTAAGAACATATATTGAAAACACTGCAAATGACATGTATGTGATTCCCTATTAAATTAATATTTACTCAGTTCAACAATGAACGTGTTTAATAACTATTTCTTATTCCCTAATATATATATATATATGTATATACACCCCCTTTCTGCTAATTTAAACAGCCCGAAAATATGATGCTTGCCCTTGGTTCCGACAATATGACGTAACTAACTTGCTTAGAAGAACATCTGAACTAGTTTCGTCTACATTAAAAATGCGATCAGGTGATAATTTATTATACTTTCCATAACCAGTATCCGTATCCAACAAATTAAAGAAATTTCCAACACTGCTTTCATTCAATCCCTCTTTTATAACAAATAATAGTCGCCGTTTGTTTAGAAATAGATAACGCACGATGCTGTCATAAAAATAAACAGAGTTTTGTCTTACAGCCATAACAATGTAAAAAAATATGCTTAATATTGTTTCTTTGAGCTAATTGCAATGCTTACCACCCTCCTCAAATCTATTGGTGCTTAACCATAAATTGTGGACTCCATTCCGAGGCAATAATAAATCAGTGGTTTTTCTAATTCAGGACATAGTATAGGTCTCCCTGGTTAAATTTAACATCCCCTTTAGGAGTGCGATATTTTTCATCAGCCAACCATGAAGAGATCTCTGTGGCACGTCAAAAGTTGTAGACGCTGTTTATTTGATGCATAAGATGCTATAACTGTAAGAAAATGTGCGACTTGGTAACATTCATCCCCTAATTAAATTTACGCCCTATAATTTCGTGGTGTATGCTGTTATGAGATGAGAGCGATAGGGTACTAAAGTGATTTGGTTCTGTGCTGCACGTGGGCGGAATATTGTCATGTACAATGGCAATTAATTCCCTTATTTCCTTAGCCTCTACCATTGCAAAAATAGGTTTTTCATGTCACGAATTTCCCAACATCAGACACATTGCTCACATTAAAAAACAATTACTATGTTTGTGAAAATAAATGACATTTAATTGTAGGAAGGGCATTTTCATATTATATATGAATCTTTCACATAACCTACGTACTCTTCAGCTCTGATACAGTATCATGAATTTTCATCTTCGTTATATAAAACTACTAATGTCTACGGCGTACCTTATCACAAGCAGAATAGCAGAATGCAAATGTAACAGCCGAGTTAGTGCAATATGGCGCCTCTTGAAGCAAACAATTTTAATTAAGACTCACCTAGCATAACATTTTTATGAACATTTCTTTGCTTAATTTATTTGTAAATTCGCCAGCAGGATATTTTGTGTATAATAATATTGTAAATTGATATAAATAAATAAATAAATATATATATACGATTATAGGCCGTTCACGGAAAATTGAGCACTTTTGAAACTCTTGTTAGTTTTTTATTTTCGGAAAGCTCTTATCCTTTAACAGTATATATAAATTTATATTATCTTGTAAGTAATAAACAGAGTGTGTATATTCAACCGCACTTGGAATTAAACGTCAAAAGCTAAAATGAAACACATTTTTTTTTACCATTATTCAAAATGAGAGGGTTTTCAAAATTGCTCACTTTACCGTGATCAGTGTGTGTGTGTGGGTGTGTGTGTGTGTGTGTGTGTATATATATATATATATATATATATATATATATATATATATATATATATATATATATATATATAGTCAGTTGGTTTACCTCACCAAAGGAGCAAGTCTTCACGTACCGAATGAAGAAACCAGCTGTTTGGCACTGTGTATTCTGCTACATGTTCTGGATTCAAAACCTCACAGCTTACTATTTTCACCAAACTTGTTTAAGTTTCAAATTCTTGTCAATAAATGCACTGAGTTCTCATAAGATTAAGCTAACTGCTTGGCTGCTCCCTTAGATCGTGGATTGTGGCGAAATGGTAATCTCAGTGGTTTGCAAATTTATCGCTTATAATCATAATCTCAGACTCATGTTGAAGTTTGCAGAGCGTGATGCATGGACTTCAAGATGTACGACAATATGCGGACATCTAATTGAACATTTCAAAAAAATACAGAGTAACAGAAACCGAGTGTAGTGCAAAAGTTAATGCCCCGGGTGAGGATCGAACTCACGACCTTAAGATTATGAGACTTACGCGCTGCCTACTGCGCTACCGAGGCTGTGATACTCTAGCTTTCTGTTTCTTCTCAATTCTAATTTAATTAATTCACACATCGTTATGCAATTAATATCATCTTCTTTGATGTTACATATTAGTGTTTTAGCAAGTGTAAGCATAATACATATTTATTAAAGACGGATCAATTTAAACGTGACCCCACATCACTGCGGAATTTTGCTTAAATAAATTAAATTTTAGGATTTCAGAATATAATGTATTTTATTTTATTAGATTATATGATATAAAACTACAACACATGTCGTTAGTTGGAGAGTTGTAATGAGATAACACGCACCAGTGTCAGCATAAAGAATTATCAAGTATGTCCATTTATCAACAAATCACAGGAGAATATGTTAGTAATACTGAAACACTTTGTAATTTTAATGGTTCTATTTAAATATAAAATCAGTTGTAGCAGGAAAACTATGTGGCGACTTCGGAATAGAGAAAGTTATTTTTGAATTAAAATATTATAATTTGTGTTTTTTCTTGTCTGTGAGCGTGCTCGCTAGTTTCTTTCAGCCTTTTTTTCTTGCAATTTTGTACGATAGCGTGAAATTAGAAAATCAAGATATCTATGTCATATCTCAATGACCAAGGAACCGATTTCCATCAAATTATTCACACAAGGGGAAGTATGGTAGGCCATTTAAACTAACGTGTTTTATATGAATCAGTCACTTATTTTCAAAATAACGGCCTGGAAAATATGTAAGGTAAGTAAACCATCTCATTCGAAATATTGGACTTTATAAATTCGAAGTAGATGCTCCGAATCTGTAATGCAGTGGATTGCACGCTAGTGTATAGTAGGAGGTTTTCTGGGCTCAAGTCCCGTGTAAGGCATTTATTTATTGGTAAATATATCATTAGTGCTGCATTAGAGGCTGTTTTCATTTCTAAAGTGATTGCTTTCACAGAGAAGTAATGATCATCCTACAGGCTAATTTTTAATATTAATTGTACCCATGTAGATGAAAGTAGACTCATTTGTTATATATTGTTGTTTCATAAAGTGCTATAGTCTAAAATTGCATTTTAACAACAATATCCTTCACAAATTTTTTAATTAGTTTGAAGCTAGAAGGCATAAATTATATTATTTATGCCTTCTAGCATAAATAATATAATTTTTATCTGTTTAAACTTTCCGGAGGTATAACAAATCTCCCTAAATACTAAAATAGCCACCATTTTGAAATAAGTGCCTGGTGTTGTCAAAATCTATAAACGTCATATGTCCTTACTAAGTACTATTTGTATCCCGAGTTTGGTGAAATTTGGTTAACGCATTCAATAATTGAAAATGGCAATGTTGGGAGGGTGGAGGACACACAAGAAAATATACACACACGCACACACATAGAGAGATCAATGTGATCTCATAAGTCTTCCTATCCTTCATGAATTAGGCCAGTAACATCTTGTACAGCTATTAAATAGTTTCCAAATGTGTATTTGCCTTAGTTGATTTCAGTGAAAACACAAGAAGTAACCTATATAATTAATGAACCTACCTTCTCCTGCTTGGAAGCAAATAATTTTGAAAAAATTCTTTTAAAATGATATATGATAGGTGGATCGACGTCTCGTTGACTGCGATATCAAAAATTTCGAACCAGAGACAAATCAAAAACTAGTGGGACAATTACAGATACATGCAAATTTCACCAGGGACTCAATCCCAGAACATCATGTACAGTATAATGGCGTGCAACCAATTTCATTAGGAATGTTGAATTTTGTATAAATACATATACCTACACTATAATATAAATTTGTATGAGGTATCTGCGTCTTTTCCTGTTATTTTTTGGCAACTTTCCGAAGGATAGAAAGGCATTTGAGAACAATTTCCCGTCAGTTTGTCTGTGTATGTTTGTGTATGTATATATTCGTGCCTGTGTGTCTGTGCATCAGTGTGTCCACCTCTCCCCCAGCCCGGCATTCTTTATTTTGTGGTAATTTATCATGTTCCGTCGGTATTTCCTATGTAATGGTCGTTTTGTATTATCTGCTAGTAACGGTCAGTCTGTATGACTGACCGGCTGGTCGGCACTATCGGTGATTATGGTCTGCTGAACTTGATGTTTGTCAGACTGGTTTTCCGGAATGGTCATTTGGTATGACCAGTTCATCATTTTTGCTGGCCTTGTTAGCTGGTATGTATTGTACATATTTATCTGACGTTTATGGCTTATATGTAAGGCTCATATGGGTTCTTCTCCTGATTCCCCTAGCATCATTTGTCCATAGGGCTGGCTAATATAGCCAGTCCATATTGTTTTTTGGTATGGTCATTTCACGTGGCCGTTTGGTATGTTTGGGCGTGACTCTTTCGCCAATTATTGGAAATATTGTCGAAATATGTTTATAAAGGGAATAGGCCCTAGTCAGATTAATTAAGATAATGCAGGATACGATGCCATTGTACATTTCAAGATTCAAGGCTCCTAACAGAATGGTTTGTGAATAGGATTTTCGAACTAATAGGCGGTCTGGCTGAAGTCAACGATGGTACCACCAATTATGAAGTAGTTTTGTTGGACATAATCGTCTGAGCCACTGTTCCAGAAAAGAAGGGGCTAAGTAGGTTTTGCTGTGTTGCTGAAATGGATGGTGCACCGTCATGCATGTATATCGCTGCTTTTATGAGATATAAGGGGGTGACCTCGAGCAGCATAGGTATCTCACTTCGAGGAAATTCCTGCACGTCTGCCAAATATATCCACCAAGGCAACATAAATAGGCTCACTTATAAATTGCTCACTATAATGCCCCATGTATTAAGCGAGAACTGATGTCGATTTAAGGACTTCTGTATTTCATGAGGGTTCTCTGCACCTATTGGTAGGCACTACGGACTTTTATGACGTCATCTCTAGTGAATGTCGCTTCATTCATCCAGCGCACATATTGTAGGAAGTGTACTTCGTTTTCACATTGCTGCCGCAACCAAACGTAGAAAACCATCTGTTGCAGATAGTTGCCACGGTGAACGCTTCAACTCGCTGAATTTGGTAGGCATACAGTAAGTACTCTTTGAGGATCATCCATACAGTGGCATATTGTACACTATCTGTCCATGCTATGCCTCTGGTTCTGCCCTAGGGTTGGTTCTCAATGTGATGCAGGACTCGTTCCTCAACCTCAACGGTCCTAACGGGTCAATGTCTCCCATTATTTCTTGCCCGCCAACCAGTCCAAATACATAAAGTTTCTCGTAGACACTCTAAAATACGTTAAAATGTCTTTTCATTCGCGTGTCGTCTGTTTGGAAATGTGACCGCACACATTCATCTAGCCGCTGCACGATTACAGTAGGTGCGCCCATACGTTAGTATTGCATCGGTCATTTCTGTATACGAGTCTTCCATTTCACTGCATAAAGACGTGTCTGGTGAGACAGCACATCCGCCACTCTGTGCAAACAAAACAGGATTGGCCGATATGCTTTTGTGGCATACGTCTGTATAGCATGCTTCCGGAATTTATAAGAGGAAAAGCACCAAACCGATATACCATTTTCTTTAAGGTCTTTACCATTGAGCTGAAGCAACACATACATACATTCTCAGTACAGCGTTAAATTGCATGAAACGCCACATTAGATAAAAACTTAGTTTTTTCAAAATTGTTTAAAACATTTTCGTAAATCTTTGTTTTTTCAACTAAGTAAATATGGTTATGAGAAAATTGTACCTTAAAACGACATACCATCAGAAATAATTGAAAAATAAAATTACAATATGATATGAAAACACTAAAAATGATATGTCTGTGGTACCCTATTTAATACACATTTCCTCCATTAACAATTAATATGTATGCAACCTATTTGTTACACTGTAATATATATATTATTTCCTAAAACCACATCCGTTTCCGCAGATGCAACCGCCCCAAATATGAAAGTTGCACTAACTCCGCTAATTTGATCTATCTTGCTTAAACAATAGCTTAGCTAGTTTCGTCAACATTAAAAGGCTATCAGGTGATAATTATGCTTTTCATAAGCAGCATCCAACAAATTAAAGATATTTCCGAATCTGCATTCATCGAAGCACTCTATTATCACAATGAAATGATCCCCGTTTTTTTTTGGGCTGGATAAGTCACGCTGAAAAATAAAAATAAATGTAATCAGGTCTTATAGCCATAAGATTGTTCAAAACATGTTTAATGTTGTTTCTTTGAGCCAATTTCAGTGCTAGCCATTCTCTTCATATCTGTTGGTGTTAAACCATAAAATGTGGACTCCATTCTGAGGCAATAATCAACAAGTTGCTGTTCTAATTCATGACTTAGTACAGCAGATCTCCCATGTTTACATTTAGAAGCCTCTTCAGGCGTACCATATTTTTCATCAGCCAACCCTCTAAGAGTTCTATGTGGTACGTCACAAGTTTAGATGCTTTTAACCATCCAATTTCATGATTGCGTATTTCTGTTATGGCCTTTTTCATATTCACTTGGTACCGCTGCCGAATTTTCGCTCCTTTGTTATACGTAGGAGGTTGCACGTATTAATTTTATTTATGAGGCATCTTAAACAAATAAATACAGTTCAAAGTAGCAAATAGTAATCATTTGTTTATCGCGATTTGACATGTTCAAAGCAAAACAATAGGGCCACATGGTTTACAAACCCCTTAAATTGTATTGTATGACAATTTATAGAACATCCTACTCACACATTCCTTATGTTAATATATAACACACAACAATGATAAAACTAAAAAAAAATAGATTTAGAATCCTCAAACCTACATAGTAAAGTAGAATTGCTATGAATATTAGTTACGCTACAAAGTTAGTCCAACATTGACTAATTCACAAGACAGAAACTTTGGTTCTTCACAAACCACACAGTGTTAAGTTACGATGTCCGCACGTGAGGAAAATGCTCGATGTGTGTTTCAGACACGTTTACGGACCTGGCCGACGGAGTTCACAGACATACTGATAGAGTGCAGCACTATCCAGTTGATAAACAGGGGTATGTCGGTTTACCAGGCCTATGCTGGGTTTGGTGCATTCCCACTACTCCGTCCATCATAGCAAGGCCCCATTGCTTCGGAGGTCTATTACGTGAAAGGGAAGCTGATTCGGCCATATGTTTACTAACAATTTTTCCTTCACATTTACATTCTACCCATCCTTTAAGCAGTGCCCAACATTTTTAAAATAACCTGTATACCTAGCCTTGATTTACAGTGCCATGTGTCCTATAGGTGCTGATGGTTTGATGGTCTGAACAGCTATCCTGAATTATAGTAACTTGTTATAAGTAGTGATGTGAGGATCATCGAACACGCAACGGAATGCTGCAGATATTCTACGGTCCCGTGCACTGCCTTTCTACTCTGATTTCCCGGGAACCAGTATCCAGTAGGACAACGCTCGTGTAAACATGACCTTATATCCCAGAAGTGTTTGCTTCATTTTTCAACATTTCTATGGTCTGCCCGTTCACGCGATTTGTCGCTCACCGGACATTTGTGGAATCATATGAGACGATAGCTTTCTCGATATCAAAGTGTTTGTTGATTTTATGCACAACTTGCTAAAACTGTAAGAAAATCTGCGATAGGTAACATTCAACTCCTACTTAAATTTATGCCTAACTCTTCGACGGTGTATGCACTCATTATATTAGTCTAATAGAGTAATAAAGTGATTTTATTTTCTCCTGCACGTAGGCGGAGTATTGTTGTGATCAATGCTTCTTAAATCACTTATATCTTTAGTCTGTATCATTGCAACAACAGATGTCTTATGACAGGAAATTTCCTCACATTAGGCGCGTTACTTACTTGAAAAATAACTGTATTTGTGAAGATAAATAAAATTTAAATTTTTGAAGGGTAGGCCTATTTTCGTATTATATATAAATCTTTGACTACTACTGCACACACATCAGTTCTGATACAGCATCATGAATGTTTATCTTTGTTATATAATGTGTTACTAATTCCTAGGGCGTACCTTATAACTGTAACAGCCGAGTTACTTCAGTATAGCTACTCTAGAAGCAGCCTATTTTAAGTAAACCTCAGATGTCCTTAATTTTCTGAAACTTTTTTGCTTAATTAATTTGCATATTTGCCAGTAGGATTGTTTGAGTAAAATTATTTGTGAAAAATTACAGTATTAAATCATATATATGAGATTATATATTTTACTTACTTCGTTGAATTACCTCACTAATGGAGAAAATGTTTACGTACTGAATGAAGCAACCAGTTGTTTCACACTATGCTTTCTCCTGGATGATATGGATTCAAAACCATACAGGTTACTATTTTCACCAAACTTGTTCAAGGTTGAAATTCTTGTTACTAAATACACTGACTTCTTGCATGATAAAGTTTTTTGATCGCAGATTGTGGTTCAATGGTTTCCTCAGTGATTTGCTAATTTTTCACTTGTAATAATAATCGCAGACTTCATGTTACATTTTACACAGCAAGACGCTGTACAGCACTATGCGCACAACTTGTTGAGCGACATATGAAAACATTACTGTGGAATTTGCAAAAATTACGGAGAAACAGACACTGAGCGCAGTGCATGAGTATTAATGCCCCGGGTGAAGATCGAATTCACGAACTTAAGGTTGTGAGACTTTCGCTCTGCCTGCTGCGCTACGCCACCGAGGCTGTGGAATGCAAATGTTCCAGATATTCTGACGATTTATTAAATTAATTCACACAGCGGCATGCAGTTAAAATTATCTCCATTGAGGTTGCACGTATGTCTGGTAATAGGAATAAATATATTAAATAGTTATTAAAAGTGTATGAACTTCAAAGTGATCTCGACGTCACTTGTTTACTGCTATTTAAATGAAATTTTAAATATAAAATTTAAAAAAATAAAGTATTTTTATTAGAAAATATTGTATAAAATTGCAAATAAAGTCGTTACATAGAGAGTCGGAATGTGACCACACGCGCCAGTGTTGGCATAAAGAACTACCATGAACGTCCATTTGTCAACAAATCACTCTCTTTACGAAAGCGTACACAAACATTGCATCTTATAGATGATCATTTCAAGTTAGCACTCACAGGAGAGTATGATAATAATACTTAAACGGTTAGGAATTTTTGTGTTTTTATCTGAATGGATTTGCAGCTGTAGGGGGTAAACAATGTCTAGACTTCGAGAAAAGAAAGCTGTTTTTGAAATTTAATATATTATGTTGTTGGTTTTGCCTGTTTAAGTGCTCGCTTGTTTTTTTTTTTTTTCAGCTTATTCATTTGTTTAACACAAGGGATTGCAAATCTCTGCACCATTATTAACCCATAGTTGTGCAACTCAATCTCATTTCATTCTACTGACTGCTTCCGCTTTGTGAAGAAATGTTTGATATTAGGCTTAAAATACAACATAAATCTAAGGATAAAGTGGCCAAAAAAATAGTGAAATTAAAAAGTATATTCAGCCTATCTTATATAGTAAAAAAAACTCCAACGTGCGAAGTAATATTTCCCAACCTTTATCATTTGTGATATTTAGAATAATTACTCGTGTACAAGAAATTAAAAATAAAAGTGGTTTGAAACTGTTTTTTTTTAATAAGGTAGGCTGAATATACTTTTGAATTTCACTATTTTTTTTGGCCACTTTGTCCTTAGATTTCTGTTGTATTTTAAGCAGAATATCAAACATTTCTTCACAAAAAGTTATATATATATAACTTTCGGTGGGTGGAGAGTCTGAGTTGGAACGCTCGGAAGCAATATGGATTCGTACATTGTTCTAAAGTATCTTAAATAAATTTCTCCTTGTAAGGATTCCCTAACCTCTTTATTCCTAAATCTGTATACCAGAATAAAGTGTGATTAATAACAAACCACGTCGTGAAATATTATCTCCCCGTTTCCAGTATTTATTTTGTGGCATCATTCCCAGAACTGAATGTTTTTATATCTGGAAAACTGTTGTTGATGTGCCAAAAATTTACGCTTCGTTACTTTATGTGGTACTTTCATGCAAAAAGAAGCCTCGGTAGGTACTTCGAAAATCGTAGATTTGAAATCTTAATAATATTAGAAAATTTTTGAATGAGAACTGCAAATAGTTGTGTTGATAAATGTATTAAATGTAATTACTAATTATTGATTGTTTTAAGCCTCTAGTTCGTCTAGTTAGATTAAATTACATTTCATAGTAATGTAACAGCATTAAATGCATCAAATTACGGCTAATTTTTGGCACGGAACACAGAATTTTTTTATTTTTAGATTTTCTTACCGCTATTATCTATGGAGATGTTCAGCAACGCACATATAAGCTGAGAGAGAATGAAACCTGAAGCGGTGCATAAATTGAAATTAAGAACTCTTTCTGTATGTGAAAAGGTACACAGGTTCAAAATTTTGCTACACTCATTGCAGCCTTTAATTAGATTGAAAGATTTTGAGGCAAAATGACAGGATTTTTGTCTCGAGCACACACATACATGCACTCGTACCTGTCCACAAAAAAAGAAAAAAGTAATTTCTTTATTGGGAATGTGATAAACTCCCTTTAAAACTATTTTCGGAAAATGTAGGAAGCATCCTTTTTGACGCAGATACAGGAGGTGTAATTGTGGACGCTTCCCTCACTATCCGGAATTGAACCGCAGAGGTGCTTGCTCATGCGACAGTCGGGCCGTACGAAACACACGCTAGGCAGAGCATTGGTAGAGAGTTTACAAGCGCCGCGGGGCGGCACGCTGATGTTTTGCCAATAGACGGGCTGACATGGGGGTGGTGGGCCGAGGGGTAGGGGTTGGCCAGGAGGGGGTGGCGAGAGCTACATGGCGGATACTACAAGAGACAATCGGCTTACGAGAGAGTCGACGTGTTTGCGGATGAAATATCGCGGATTTGCCGCCACCCACCCCCCAACGTGGCTGGAAGGGTTGGTGGTAGGTGTGCGTGTGTGTGTGTGTTACGGGGGTGGACCGGCAGTCTGCGTACAGCAGTTCGACGACAAGGCATAAGGGAATTACACCCCTCCCCTCCGAACCATGCACGTAGTGACCTCGTCGCTTCGCGGTTTGTCCCGTATAAACAAGGGCGCGCGCTACTTTACGACGCAATAATGTTCCGCCCCGCCACACCCACCCTTCCTTTCATCCCCCGTGGACGGCGTGCGCCTCGCTGCCGAACATGAACCGAGCTAATGAAGCAGGGATGCGGCACTGCAACTGCGTTGGCTCGCATTCCAGATTTGTACACTCTCTGTCCGCCTGCTCCATCATCGCTTGTTCTACTCCGCTGCGTCCTTTACGGATGTAGCGGTTCTGGCCCTGAATCGGATTGCGGCCGTATATGTATTCGTCATTTAAGAATGTAATAAACGTCATTTCAGTGCGTAAGCCAGTTTTTTAAATGTCGGACCGTATAGAGATGGTATTTATTATCATCCCCTATTGAGATTAATTTTGCATATATGTCCAGTACCTAAAATTCTTTCTTTTTTTAATTTACATAATTTTTTTTCAATGTGACGTATCACGTCAGTTTAGACAGAAGTTCACCCTGGATATAAAACAACATCGCGTAATTGCAGCGAAGGCATACCATACGGGTTGATTATAAAATTGTTTTGTGAGGTCTTCCATAGTAATGATATGAAAGGACGGGAGAAATTTCAGTGCTGATGGCCATGATGGAAATTTAACATCCTAGGATTTTCCCGAATCGAACACTGAAACTTGGATCTACTGTTCAGAAGTCCTAACAACCTAGTTAAAATCGTTGGGCATGAGATGATGTGATAGAAAAATTACCAAGCCAAATGTTGTTTGGTGTTTTTACATTGAACACTAACTACGCATAAAAACGGAGACGGTAAGCTGCCGCCGAATATAGATTTCTCCGTGAAAAATTGTTCTTTCACTGACACAAACTAGCTGGAGGCGAAGGGTGAGTAAGTGAATAGATTTGGGCAGTTCTTAAGATCGAGGTCTTGAGAGTCGACAAGGGTGAAACGAGGTGAGTATGGAGCGGCGCCAGAATGGTGGAAAGGGGGGGGGGGCGGAAGAGCCGATCAGCGGTATCGTCCGGCACGATTCACTCATTGAAAAGTCCAGGAGTGGCCCCGCCGGGGATCGAGGCCGGTTAGCCTAGGTGGGAGGCAAGTAGTCTAACCACTACACCACCGCGGCCCCCCTGCACTGAGAGAAAATTGAACAAAATATTTGTTAGTATAGGGCCAAACATATATTTTGTTTCCCTAACAAAATATATTGTTGAGCAAACAAAATTTGAAAAATAACAAAATTACTTTTGTTCGTCTAACAAAATGATATGTTTGAATAAAAAAAGTCTCTGTGTTGAGCCAAAAAAATTATACTGTCAACTAAATATTTTGTTGAATCAACTGTATATATTTGTTTGGCCACTCATTTGACTCCCTTCGTTCGAAAATACAGCTCGAGAGTTTGTTTTTATTATTTGTGACAATTAGGATAGTAAGCGTGTTTGTTAGTGCATCTATTGATGTTTAACAATCGTATAAACACATTAATAAAACAATGCAACCATAAACTGACAAGAAACGCTGTAAAACGTAAAATATTTGTATGTACAGGTTGCCAAATATTGCAACGTATCTCTTTAAAAGCATTTAGATGTGATCGGTTGTCACATTAGCTGAAATTACCAAGGTGTAGCACTCTGATGCAGGTGATCTAGGTTCGAAACTGGGTCGAACTTGTAAGCTTTTTTATATCAGCCCATAATGTACGTGTAGCCAAACAAATCTTTACTCGCACCAACCAAATATTACAGTTTAGGGCAACCAAATGAGAACAACAAAATGATTGGGCTTTAGGGACAAATATTTCATTGCCCTGATACAAACAAATAATTTGGTTGCACCAAACAAATCTTTTTTGATTCAACAAAACCTTTTTCTCAGTGTGGACGAGAGTATTATAGGTGTTAAGAGGAGGGAGGGGAGCGCTAGATGCACTAGAAAGCACATCACAGGCACAAGCCAATAATCAGAAGTGCAGGATTTTCTGCCGGTAAAGCTGCCTGTCATTTTGCGTCGTAATAATTAATGTGATAGTTTTATCCATGTTGCTAAGATCATCTTAGGGTATGTTGGTATCTAAAGTTGATCGTGAAAAGGACTCGTTTAAACGATTTTCACTCCACTAAAGTTAAACTTTAGAGAGAAACAGAAAGAGAGAGAGAGAGTGAGAGAGAGAGAGACAAATATTTGTATATACATACACGTAATGTTTTATAAATTATATTAGCAAACATTGGGTATTAAAACATTGAACAGAATTATTTTATTTAACCCTATTTGCTTTACGCCGTGTAGGCAGGCCACCATATAAATATTTTATTGACTTTAGGTAATTACATTAACGATTTCATATTTTTCGGAAGGCAAATTTCAGAGATACACGTTTATTCATTATTGACTTATCTGAGTTGTATACGCACATAATGGCGAAGTTGATGTTACACTTAAAATAGAATACATATTGGTTTTTTCCCTTTTGCATGTTCAGGGCTGGTAGAATGCGAACGAATCAGATATTGACAAGAAATACTTTTAGAGCATCTTTACGGATCACTTATAACTATTATATAAAATATAAAACTATATATTATATAATATATTACTAATAAAATGTAATATTAAATAGAGAAATATACTGCCTCATTACAATCTGGTAAATTTAGCAAAAGTTATTTTGCAAAATTTCATAGACTGCCACAGATGAAAAACATGAAAATATGTCCCCATTTACAACATTAAATAATACATGTCAAACATTCCGATGTACGATATTTCAAGGAAATGATTACTGTTTTTAAAACGTACAAATATTTATTAATTTATATACTTTTGTTTATTTAATTATTAATATTTTTTTTACTAGACATTCGTTATCTTCACATGTGCTATTTCTCAACCCAGAGCATACAATTTCTTTTTGAAAATATGATCTGAAATATAATCGCAACAGTTTGAACAGCTCTTGAACTAAACCTGAAATATCGAATTGGTACACATCGTCTCTGAGCTACATAGGTGTGAAGTGGCGACAAGAAGGACGTGGGAATGAGACGGCGATCACCTCTGCTTCCCCGCTTCCGCAACATAGTTGTAGCATCCACATCACAACCGAATCAAGCGAGGTGACGCAGTGGTAGACCTCCGGACTTGCATTCGGCGAACCTGATTTCAAATGTCGGTCCGGCCATCCTAATGTCGGTTTTCCTTGGTTTCTTGACAAAATTCCAAGGAAATTCTGGTGTGGTTCCATACTACACACCATGGTAGATCCCTTTCCGTCACTGCTACCCGAGCTATTTTCTCCGTCTCTAATGAGCTCGCTGTAGACGATACGATAGGCCCTATAGTCTAGTCGCTGTTTCTTCACCCTTTTTTGAAATCAAACCTTTGAAAAATCTGTACATGTATGACGTGTTTAGTTATTTCCAACATATGCCTTATATCACAAACATTTTTTACTTGTGTTCATAAAATTTACTTTTATTCTGTTTAATTGAAATGATAATTATATTTTATCTATAAATTATAATGCTTCATCTATAAATAATTTGAATAAAAACAAGTGAGAAAACATGCGTGCTGTTAACGCCTAGTAAGAAATAGTTCCATGCAAAATATTATTACCACTGAGCGCGCACGAATTCGGTGCGTTGTCCTCCAGGCGGAGGAATATCGTGGAAGTAGATCATTGGCAGGGCTTCAGAAAAGTGCGAAGTAATCGCGGGTGGACTACACCTACCTACGCAAGCAGAAACAGTTTGTTGGCCCGCTTGTGTAGATCTGCTTATACGCGAGTAGCTCCCGTGCGGTTTCCATGATCGTTCAACCACGTCTGTGATGCACCTGCAGACGCACGTGGCCTAGTGTTGTGTGCAGTCGGCCACACCTGGCCCGCTGTTCAGACCATTTCCCAGCTAGCAACATACTATCTAATCTGCCCATGAGCGGCCTGATTCCCCGTACTCAACTGTCTCTACTGTCTTACTGCTTCGGTTCTACCGTAAGTTAACAAACTGTGTCAGCCAACTGTTGGCAAGTCACTTGTAACCCAGCTACTGACCACTTGTTAAAGGCTGCCCGCAATAAAGTGAGCACTTTTGAAATCAACCTTAGAAAAAAGTCACTGCCCCTACCTACATACATTTTAACGGGTGCACTGAGTGAAATGCTCATAGTAATGTTGGTAATGGTGGATGGAAAGTAGTTAGCGTCACATAACAAGTGTTAAGAAACATTTTGTAATAAATCAAAGTATTTATTTCGTTTTCGGTTTTTACACAGTGCATCGAAGCGTACAAATAACAAGATTTGAAAAATATTTTCTTTTCTAATAATTCCACAGTTTCGCCTGACTGGGCATGAATAAAAGTTATAAGGCCCATAGCAATGTTAATTTTACATTAGGCGGAAGAATACACAACGTGCATGCTAATAGATAATAAGCAGGGTTTTCAAAAGTGCTCATTTTAATGTGAAGAGCCTATACCCATCTATTTGCCACTTACAGCTCAGCTATTGGCCACTTGTTGCTTACTTAAACGCAGCTCACCATGCATTTTCAAAACAAAAAAAAAATTAGTTTCACACAAAAAAATTATTTGTTTCCCATTTTCGTAGAATGCTACCAACTACTCTACCATGTATTCACGTAGAACAAGTAAATATTAATACTTTTCACACATAAAAGTTGCATTATTAACTGAACATACAATTTATGTCAGTACCACAAGTCAATACTGGGATTTCTATGTTTTGTTTAAAAAAAACTAGTATTTTAGTTCCAGGCTACAGTCAGGTTGTATTTAAAGTGAAAAATAAAGCATTTTTTTTTACATGTTGTGCTTTGCAGGTTTTCAGTTTAGAATTTTTTTTCTATTACTAGTAATTTCACATTATAATTTTACTTCACATATGTATGAAATAAAAACTATGAAGTGATTTCACATATGCTATTTCCTATTTCACAACAACAGTTGGCATGGCATAGGTGGCCCATGAAATTATCGTTAATATGTCCCCAACAGTAACAGTTGGTAGGCCATAAATGGCCCCTAAGCTTGCTGCAAATACGCTGTAATAGTGGTGTGGCAAGGTAAGAACATATTACATGCCCTCACATTGGGCAAGCCACCTTATGTAATAGTGTCTGTAGAGCATCACTGTTGGCACCACTTTCTGTAAAACTCTCTGTAATAATGCATATGTAGAACTATTTGGTGTGGGTTGGGAGAAATAGTAATTATAATGATACGGTTATATGATTGATTTTTGGTAGTCTTATTATTCGTAGTGTAACCTTGGTCTTACCACACTGGAATGAGAAGCTCTCTGCAAAACTCATGCAATAGAAAACACACTATAACATAAACAGTAATTCATTTAAATAAAACATGTGTAATATTGATAACTAATTTATTAGTTAAAGGGGAAATAAATAAACCCAGACTCAAATATGTTAGTAATTCAACAAGGTGCAAAATCAAATGTAGGTATGTGACAGAAATCTCTTTACTCAAAATGAAATTATACTTTATGATGATTAACATTAATGACATACAACCATCCAAGTAAGAATACGGATAAATCAAAATGAAAAAATAAAATAAAATTAAAGACTGAAAAATGATGAAAAACTTTAGAGCTGCAATTAAAAATATTAATCTTTTACTTGAAATTTCAGTCAAGAATACTAATCAAGTTCCACCGGAAGTAGCCTCCTCTATATTTAATTAGCCAGAAAGAGTTTGGTAAGCTCCTACTTAACTTATTATGCTTCCTAGATCACATTCACTAATCGTTCGTTACGTAATAAAAAGTCAGTTCATCACTTAATTATCTCAAATACGATATTTATTCTTCTTATCTACTTCACCAAATATAGTTACTCTGTATTTATATTGAAAGTTCAATACAAATCTTTAGGTCCTCATTACACATTGCTCCGGCTATGCTAATTCATATGCAATAGATCGGGACCACTGGTTTTACAAACACATGGAACTCACAGTCAAGTCGTTGAAAAACCAGAACAATAATTCTCATAAAATAAGTTCAGGTCCCTTGGAATTTAATACCTGCAAAACAGTTCATCTAATTAAACTTTCCATACATTAATTTGCCTTGGCGTCACCTAAGGTCCTTTGGCGCTATCTTCTTGCATGGCTCCTGTGTCGTAGTCTCGGCGTCCTTTTCGCCTCGTCGATTTAACACTCAAAAATAATCACTACGACTCAGCCTACAGCCTCTTCTTAATAATAGCTGCGGCGATGACCTAAAACTTCACCTCTGGGAGCATAATTTTTCAGCAAAATTTACGATGGCGTTGGAATTTTAAAAAGTTAAATTCCAACGGAATATTTGACCCCTTACATGTTTAATATCTTTCCCAGAAGCCCCTCTTTCAGGCTTCCGAACCAACCAACAGCTAATCACGGCTCGCTTCCGGCTTTGCCTTCACGAAACAAAATTAAGACCTAAAATATTACGTCTTTAAATCACAAAACAAATAAATAATTTAGATTTAAAAATTATGAAGCAATTACTGAAAACAAAAGTGTTAACATACAATATAATAAACAGGCAAAAAAAGTTATGTTAACATCCAAATAATACGTGAAATCAATGAAATATTATTGTCCAAAATATTTGTGTAGCTCGAATGCATATAATAAACATAACCTTATGGTTCTGTGTCCAGTCAATGTGCGACAACTTGCCCAGCAGTAAGTAACAGTAAACGTATAAACGTACTATAAGTGGCCTGAATCTTGCTTCTAATGTTTCCCCTGCAGTGTGTAAAAGTTGGTCCACAAACTTGCTGTTAACATTTTTCCAGCAGTAAGAAACCGTTAGTATTTTGCCTATTGTTTACTTTTGATTTATAAAAATCACTGTGAGAGCATTGCTTCACATTACGATATCTTAAAAAAATAGGTAGTGTTATTTGTATTTATATGACTCATTGTCATCCATATAAGAAATGCTGACAGTCATTAATGCGAAAGCTTGCCACCATTGCCAACAGTAGGCTAATTGTTAACCGCCTGTTGCTTGCTACTTGGTGCCTACCTTCTTACCTAAAGGCTATTCACGATAAAGTGAGCACTTTCAAAATGAACCTTAAAAAAGTTACTGCCCCTGCCTACATATATTTTAATAGGCGCATTGAGTGACATTAGCCCAGTAAATTTGGTAACGATGGATGGAAAGTAGTTCCATATATTAAAGTCGAATAAAAAGTGTTAGGTAACCATTTGTGAAAACATAAATTTTTTCTTGTGTTTTTTTTTACAACATCGAAGTGCAAATATTAGCAGATTTGTAAAATATTTATTTGCCTAAAAGCTCTCATGGTTTCACTTGACCGACTCATGAATAAAGTGATGAAGCCCATGGAAATGTTAATTTTGCATATAGCGGAATAATACACAACGTGTATACAAGTAGATCTTAAGCAGGGCTTTTAAAAGTGATTATTTTATCGTGAACAGTCTACAGCTACCTACATACCGCTTCACAACCGAATTAAAATCATATTTTATAAATCATTCAGGTGTTTTTACGATATTAAAAATTATACTCATAGTACACTAATCTAAGCCTATTGTGGACAAAGGACGCCAAAGAAATTAATTTTTTATGACTACGGTAATAATGGTAACACTATGTTTGAACCCTAGGGTATATCGGTTTACTGCCATTTCAAAATTGCGATTCTAAATAATCGTACCGTGATGTAAGCGTATTAAATAACTGCATTGAAATTTATTGCAGTATTTGTCTTTGCACCAATATATATCTTGAACTCCTATAAGTTGAACGCTACTTGACAAAAATACTGTAGACATATCCTATGCCTCTTCAACACCTTACGTGTATAGGGAATTACACTTCAAATACTTGGTACTGTTGTACGATCGTTTCGCTGATAAAAATATAAAGGTGCCCAATCAATAAGTGATGTGCTTACAAACTGCACGCCACTTGAATTTGACGCACGCTGAGGCGATGTGACATTTAACAGATGTTGGAGTTACTATTTTTTTTGTTTCTAATCTCCAACAGTCTAGACAGCAGTCAAGCGAGATCTAGGGAAGAACTCAGGATGAAAGTTTAACGAGTTTGGGTTTTACGTCGTAAGGTTATAGGGAGATAGTTGAAAACATCAATAGTTCTTGATAATGACAGGGTCCGAATAAACTGTGCACCGCATCGGTGCTCATAAATTATGGTTTACTGAGGCAGTTCTATTGGAAGCATCACTGATGCACCCTCCCGAAATGATAATCGAAAACATTGGACGTGGAGGACAAAACGATTTCCAGCGTAGCAAAGACGGATGGCATCGACTGAAACGAAATATGTCCAAAATACCTCAGAAAGTGTGTTTATATACATACTTAACGTTTTCTACTCTCGTAATTTAATTTATAATTTGCTACATCGCACGTGAACATTTTCACGCATGGCTGTGTTTGGATTAAGGTGGATTTCGTATCTGCCACTACCCTGCCAATACCGACGTCCCAACAGATCCAAGATTGGCAAGGTTCGTTGTTCCAATGTACTATGGCGTAGAATATGACGATTCGAGATCAACCCCCCTAGTGTAATTAAGTTTTATGGGTTCCGAGTTAAATACCATATGGTTCGGAGCCCACCATGGACATGATGTCCTGAGAACTTTAGCCTTTATACTCACAACTATACGCGCTCGAACTAAAACATTTGAATGCAATATTTAAAGGATTCCAGGAGCCAACATTTGAAGCTGCCCACAAAGTGCAATGTACTCATGCGATTTCGCTGTTATCGTTCGATGATAAGAAAGATGGAAAGACGTAAATTTCTGACAGCAAAAATTAAATTAAATTCTTACAGCAAGCAAGAAAATGGTGGATGGGGATAAAGTATTAAATTCAGATGCGAATGGGATCAACTACCAAAAATGTTAAGATAACATCATATATCCCATTTTAAAATTCTTCGCCCCTTTGGTATACCTTTTACATATTACGAAACAGTAAGAGTAGTAGGATATTACCGATAGTGGGGGAGCGGAGCTGGAGCCAACAGAGCCATCTTGGAATTTCCCTTTTCCCCTCGAAATCAACTAAGTTTTCCCTAGAATTTCCCTTTTTCCCCTGAAAATTTATTTATTTTCCTAAAAATTTCCATTATTTCTAGAGCAGGTGACCATGATTTGTGACCCAGGTGACCGGGATTTGTGACCCAAGTTACCGGGATTTACGACATTGGGTCAATCAAAGTAAGTAAGTGGGTGAGGACCTTTGACCTTGACCCATGGCCTTTGACCCCGAAAATCCCCCAAAAAAAATTTTTAAAAAGAAAAAAATTATAAAAAATCTTTTAATTAAAAATTTATTAGAAAATTATTTTAAAAATTATTCCGCAATCTTGGTAGTCTTGTCTATTTTGTGTGACTGGCATCTTGGTAGTTGCAACATGGCCACCAGGTTGTGATGTCACTTGCCCCCCAACTTCGAAGCCAGTGCCCATTGCCCTGGTGATCTTTAACCCCGATATCCAAATATTCTCAAAATAATCCCAAAAATTAAAAAAAATAAAGTATAAAAAATTTATGAGAAATTATTACAAAATAATTTTAAAACTTATATTTATGGAGGTTACCCCTCACCCATACTCATTTCACCATCTTGGTAGGTGCAGCCATCCGCTATCTTGGTAGGCATCACAACTAATATACGTTATTTGTTTATGTGTACGTCTCTCACCTGCATTCAACTGTCATATTGTATTTCATATGGTTCCATTAGGTAGGTGGTGCTAGTGTTATAATTCACTCACCAGGGAGCAGCCATATTTGTATATGTTTTCAAAGTATAGGTTGCGCTGTCAGCACCCTTCATGTTGGATTATATTTTCAACGCATAGGTGACGTTAATTTCTCGATTCAGCCACCATGTTAGTTGTCGACGCTCGTATTTATAGACATAGAACAATTCTGTAATTTTCATCCTATTAAAAAATATATATTTCTTCCTAATAAACAGTATACCTACATGCATAGTTTATAAAATACATATTTTTTCACTAAAAATTTTAAGGCCGATAGATGGATACAATGCACAAAAATTAAAAAAAAAAAAAGTATTATTTTATAAAAATAACTTATTATTATTTTGTAGTTATAACTTAAGAAGAAATCAGTCCACATCATCTGATAAAACTCCTACCCTTAAGTTCTATAATGATAGAACATACCGCAGCCATGCAATAGTAGTCCCCACCTCTTTGAAGCTCAAGCAGAATTCTGAGTCTATCAACAAGTTCATTCAGGTCTTCTATAAACATGTCGCCAGCATTCTCGGTGTACTCTGTATTCTTCACGTCATGTGTTGAAGGAAACTCGTTGGGGAAATGTGTGGGAACATCGAGGGTATTATCATCTTCACAGTCAACAGTGTCGTCATAGTCATCATCAATGCTATCATCATGATCATATTCAATTCCTGTTTCATCATCAATACCAAGTTTACTTTTCTTTGTAGGAGGCGTATGTGTACGCCTTGTAAGTGTACATTCCGCATAAACCAACTCAATAATTCTGCCTTTATTATTAACGGTCTCGTCATAATCGTCTGTGTAAACAGTACCTATCGATTTTGCAGGAGATATTGCCGGCAACACTTACTAGCTCCCTGTAGACGAACCCTTGCAGATCTCGATGTGTTCCTTCATTGTATCACCTTGCATAAACTGCATGTGGTCACTGTCGTAATGCTTCATCGCGCGAAAAGGTATCTTCGTACAGGCCTCTCTCTCATGCCGACGAACATTGCAACTTTTACTGAAGGTCCTGGCACAGTAAAAGCAACGAAGCGTTGATGAAGTCATCGATTCCAGCACTGATGTTGGGGACCCATTCGAAGAAGTCGATGGTAACATTGGTACCATACCCATGGCAGATGATCGTGGTGTTACTGTAGGCAGCCCATCCTAAGAGGTCGATGGCAAGGTTTCTATAGGAATGCTGCTCGAAAAAGTCGATGGCGCTGCTGGTATCACTCCCGAAGATGTCGGTGGCACTGCCATAGATACCATTAACTCTGGAGTATCCGAAGTGCGGAGTCAGTCTCTGACTTCTGAGGAGGAGTAATTATAAATCATTTTTGTGTCATTTTGCAGGAGGAGTCATTTGGGAGTCATTTTGGACGAGGCGTCGTTTTGGAGTCTTTTGACGGAAGAGTCATCTTCGAGGAGTCATTTTGGAGGAGGAGTCATTTACAAGTCATTTTGCAGTCATTTTGGAGGAGTCGTTTTGGGGTCATTTTGAAGGAGTCATTTTGGAGGAATAATCAATTAGGAATCATTTTTGGAGGAGTCATTTTGGAGGAGGAGTTGTTTAGGGTATTTTTGGAGTCATTTGGAGTCATTTTAGAGTCATTTTGGAGTCATTCTGGAGGAGGAGTAAGTCTGCAAATTGGAATATTTTGGGCTTTTTATGTTGATGTGTGTATATGTGTGTAGGTGTGTGTAGGTGTGCGTGTAGGCGTGAGTTAAGGTGTGTGTGTAAATGTGTGTGTGGGTCAGTCTTGTGAAGGGTCGGTCTGGCTGGAATCAGTCAGCAGGAAAGTTTATTCTACTCAGGTTGGGAATCTCAATGCTAATAGTCTTGCAACTAAAAATTCTTCGCTACCAGGTAGGACTGTTTTCACATGTGTACAGGATTTTCTTCATTTTCCATGTAATCAAATAGGACAATAGCAACTTCCATAAAATATTTACTTTTTTTTTATATTCCGATTTGTATGCGTTACGACCTTCATAAATAATCAATTCTGTGCTTTGCACTAAGGTGGAAATTATCCAAATATTCCACACGTTGTTTAATATTTGACAGCAAAATGGATTTATCATAATGTAGTTTAACACAAGTACCTCAATCTAATGTTACAAAAGAATCGAGATATTATTTTCCATGAAAGCTGTATTTATTTTGCTTTTAAATTCGTAACTTTTTTCATTACAATATGTGTGTTTGAGAAAGCTCAATGTTAAACACGACTGGATTTTGTACATCTATTCTTGTAAACATCATTAGGAAGCACAAAATAAGGTTAAATACCTAGTATTTTGACACGGGCAAGTACACATATATATATCATAGTTCGAGTCGAGAACGTACACGTTTACAAACAAAAATTTACAATTTCTCATCTTAAAAGTGATCTCTATGAAACACCAGCGTAGCGTATAGCGGAAATTCTCCGTTTGACATGTTCTCCCACATGGAGTCTGGTTTTATTCCAAACCTGAGTTTAATACACTTTGCCGTTTAGAACATTCGCAAGTCATCCCACACACTCTCAAAAACTGACTTTGGCGAGGTAAAGGGCTGTATTCATACCTGTGCTAATCTCTTCTAGATTCACTCCCTCCTCCTCCACCCATGCATTTTTTGCTAACGCACGCCCGGAGATGACGTAGTTCAGTATCGAGGAATTTCTCAGTAGGCAAAACAATCGCAGGTCAGTTAGGTCATGTCTCTCCTCCCCGCACCAAAAATCACGTCATTCGAGACTGCACTTGTTTTTCTCTCACCACATGTAAGTCATCATGTTCGCTGGTAGGTAGAACCAAACTCACGAGAAGACAGACTGCCAGCTCGCAACAAGTTTTATTCAGTACTTTTCAATAATTTAATTTTTTTTTTCTTTATCGTTGCAATCGAGCCTTTGGACAAGTGGAATAGAATAATCAGTATATAATTGCTAGCAAACAACGATTTTCGTCTGTCTTACACTTAGTTGGGTCCTTGCGTTAGTGCCTCAATTATGCCATGACAAATATTACTACCACGAACTCTCACGTAAGTTGAAAAACGTTTCTGTCTACGAATTATACACATGGAATATTAGCGCCCCTGCGTACATGATTACAATTACTTACCCAAATTTGGTAATATAACGCAGTTCCAAAGCCTAGGACAAAAAAATATGTGACGGAAATGTTGTTATTTCGCCATAAGAAATTTAGTTATACGATTATTATTCCCATAAGCAGTTTACTGTAACGTCAAACTGAAGTATTGAAAGAATAGTTTCACCAGTTGCCTAAAATATCTGAATTTCAATTAGCAGACATAAAAAACAATTACATGATAAGATGCCAAGCATGTGAAAATCACAATTTCACAATTTACATTAGTTATTTTAACATAAAATACAAACTTAGACAGAGATTAATAAATTAATTAACCTAGAAAGAAAACAAGTTACCTTTTAACAGAGAAAGTTTTCTTAAAAACGGAATGTCTGCATATTTTTAATCTGTGTTAGATTTAGAATTTTTACTAAAAACTTTAATAATCATGCCTTAAAAATAAATTACGCCAATACATTTCAACATTCGTTGTTTAATTTACTGCTGATAGTTTTGTTTGCTTTGTGTGGCACAAAATATAAAACTCGTGGTTTTGGCAAGTGGACGTAGGCTGTACAAAATGTACGGAAACCAACGAATGTTTAATATTTATAGAAAATACTTTGAAGGGCAAGGTTTGTTGAATGTCGCACAGTATGTGAGAAATACACAAAACACACGAACGATTTGTTACTCAGCGCAGCAAAACCGGGAGTGGGTAGATAACACTTAATAATTTCTTTTCCCCCCCCCCTTTTTTGGCGTGTCATTAGACGTTATCAGTTCGTTCCCTGCGAGAGGCGGTGAGTTCAACACGTACGTGACATAGCGACTGGACGGCAAGTAGGTCAGCAGGTAGCTAGCCCATTACCAACTCCTCTGGGACTGCGCGGTCTGTGTGCGCAGAGCAACTCGCACATCTTTTTACGTCCTGCGTCTGTTGTTCTCCCTCAGCAATTACGATCGCAGGGTAAAATCACCCGAGCTTCAGCGCTCTTCACTCACACTATTGAAAAAGTTAATCACCACTGCCATAATTACGTGCCTCGTTTTTACTTGCCCTCGTGGCTGCCTGTGAAAGTGCTGGTAGGAGGAAAAAAAAACCAACTATTTCACCTCCTTTCATGTAACGGTAAAGAAAATTGTTAATAGTGCAACGCTAATAATGTTCTTGATAAGAACGAAAATTATTGGTATGTTACTGAAGTAAATTAAAAATTATACAGGCTGTTCACGGTAAACTAAGCATTTTTAAAGCCTCGCTTAAGATCGATTTGTATCACGTTGTCTATTCTTAAACGAAAAAAAATGTGCAATTTTTACTTAGAAATTCTTTGCAATTTTACAAATGCTTGAAACAGTAAAAAGATTTATCTTGTAAAACTACAAGGACCGTATTTGTAATATACCTCAAGGAATTTTTTTGTACTAAACCGACCCGTTTCCACGAGCTTCAGCAAAATAACGGAGACTAAACGTAAAACCGTATATAGCTGTTTGTGAAAAAACTATGGGCGACATAAAGCGTAGCTGCATGCAAGAAGTAATGTATTGCAAGTTTGAATAACGTAAAACACTTTAAACTACTCAAATAATCATAATAAAATGACAATTTCAAATAAAAGCGACCGTATTATTCATGTAATGTATTGCAAGTTTGAATAACGTAAAACACTTTAAACTACTCAAATAATCATAATAAAATGACAATTTCAAATAAAAGTGACCGTATTATTCATTAACTGTTAATGTTTCCTACTACACAGGACTATTAAATCTGCTCTCAATACCTCGTCGTTATGAGCCGTCCAAACATATTAACTAAACAACGGAACTCTTAAAACGAAATAAATGTACGTAATCTTAGTAACCAAATAACATCATTAACATTTTGTAGGCAGGCCAACTTGCAGCTATATTCACCGTATAAATACGTTTTAAGTCCATAAGTCAGGCTACTCTGTCTCCATAGCTCAGGGGTAGGGTGGCCGACTTATAGTTGGAGAGTCGTGTGTTTGCGCCACCGTCCCACCGCTGCACACTTTACGCTCGCTTGTCGCTCTGCAGGGAATTTATCAGCAAGTCGGTCTAACTAGAGCTTGTCAACGTCACTTCGACACAACGACAAGATAAAGGTAGTCTTGTGGTTAAGGGGCGTGGGTTCTAGTCCCGATGCTGGTGAACCGTGGCTTTTTTTCTTTAATTACATTTTTAAGTTTTTTTTTTTGTTATTCTGTATTATTAATTTTTCACATTTATTTACTAGAAGAAAAAAAAGTTATTTTATCTAAACTCCTCAATAATGCCAGTTGTAGTATTATAAATAAATGTCTTGCAGATTTTACAAGAAAACTCTTTGTAGATTTTCAAAGGATATTCTCGGCAACTGCGTTTCCAAGGATTTTTCTTGTAAAAGTACAAAAAAGTTTTAGAGAGCATGAGCCTGATCATTTTATTCATGCGTCGATCAAGTAAAACTGAAAATTACTACAAATGTAAATATTTTACAAATGCTCTAAATCTTACTCTCACATTCGTTAACAAAACATACAAAACGAAATTAATTATTTCCGGATTCACACTTAACTGTACACAGATAACTGTCCGTGTTTCCCGTTAAAATACACACAGTTCGGAGCAGTGACATTTTTCAAAGGTTAATCAAGTATCTGTGAACAACCTGTACACTCACTTGCTGACTTACTTACGTATCTATTTACTTAATGTGCATGAGAAACATCATCATGGGCATAGCCAGGATAAGCTAAGGAAATACACTTCCTCTACCACTTCTACAAAGGAAAATCAATTAAATTATGGAATTTATAAAGTATTGTACCACGAGCATTAAACGCTACATTCCAAAAAAAAAAAAAAAAAATCATCTCGATATGTGTTAGGCAAATTGTGTGAAAATTAATTAAACTATAGACTGTCGCGGTTAACCGAGCACATACCAAACTTTGAAAAATGACAGAACCCTTACTTGCGCATATTTTAACGGAGACAAAGACCGGCATGCATCCAGTAAAGTTTGTAACGACGCGATGGAGAGAAAATAGTTCAATTTTTCAACGCTGCGTTAAAAGTGCACGGTAAACATTTGTGTATACCGAAGGGATTATTTTTTCTTTCCGTTTTTTTTATACGCATTAATGTAAGAATTAATAAATGTGTAAAATACTTAACATTTGTAATAATTACACAGTCTCACTTTACTGACACGTAAAGTTATTAGGCCCATGGCAACGTTATTTTTATGTACAGTGGAAGAATAAACGATGTGCAGACAGCTGATCTTAAGCAGGGCTTTCAAAAGTGCTCCGTTTACCGTAGACAGCCTTTACCTAACAACATTAAAAGGTTTAAGTTTATAAATTTGACCTTGAAAATTCACTCTCGCCCTCTTTGACTGAAATCTTAGCTACTGACATTCCACAATTCATACCGTCCTTTCAAAGACATATTTTACTTTAAGATTGGCGAAAATTAAATCCTCCTTTCTACGAGTACCTCCTATTCCTTGTCCAGAGAAGTAAAATTACATTAAGGCCCGAAGTCCCCAAAGTCAAATTTCTCGTCGCCAGCCTATCGTTAAAGTTTTCATCTCACTTAATATCTATATGCTTTTGTTCTTAGACGTTTCTCTGCTGATCTGTGACTTAAATAAATACATGTGCTACACTTTATAATTAATGTATATTTTAAAAGTGCATAATCATTACGCTGTGTTAACAGTAATATATATATATATATATATATATATGTGAAATATATACAACATATAGTGTGTATAACACAACACCCTATATATTCATCGCACCCTGTACCTAGACAATTAAATAATATTTAATAGTCAGGGGGATTGGCGATGGTGTGCTAATATCGGAAGGGCAATACTCTTCAGATATAATTTTCTCTGGAAAAACCATTACAACCAAGAAAAGCGGACGAAAACAGAAAGGTAGTTGGCAAAGCTGCCTAGTAAGTACACAAACATAAGTCAATGTAGTTTCAGAAGTTCAAGGTAGTTGGCAAAGCTGCCTAGTAAGTACACAAACATAAGTCAATGTAGTTTCAGAAGTTCAAGGTAGTGGCAAAGCTGCCTAGTAAGTACACAAACATAAGTCAATGTAGTTTCAGAAGTTCAAGGTAGTGGCAAAGCTGCCTAGTAAGTACACAAACATAAGTCAATGTAGTTTCAGAAGTTCAAGGTAGTGGGAAAGCTGCCTAGTAAGTACACAAACATAAGTCAATGTAGTTTCAGAAGTTCAAGGTAGTGGCAAAGCTGCCTAGTAAGTACACAAACATAAGTCAATGTAGTTTCAGAAGTTCAAGGTAGTGGCAAAGCTGCCTAGTAAGTACACAAACATAAGTCAATGTAGTTTCAGAAGTTCAAGGTAGTTGGCAAAGCTGCCTAGTAAGTACAAACAAATCATGTAAATTTCAGAAGTTCAAGTTTGCAAGGTAGTAAGTACACAAACATAAGTCAATGTAGTTCAGAAGTTAAGGTAGTGGAAAATCATTATCATCTGTGCACATTTCTTCTGGCAATAGTTTGAAGTTATCATCATTATACATTGAAAAGCAGTTCGCCATAAAGAAACATCTTTATTCCCGTTCGTATGAGCCTGTTTGAAATCAATGTCCTTCGTGCCTGTAAGGTAGGTTTGTCACAAACAAAATGTTTCTTTGATCTATTTACTAATGGCAATGATAACATTGCACTGTCCTTGCAATAGATCAGCAGTGTTATTCCTGATAAAGTCAGTTACCGCATTTTGAAGGTTAAATCATTATGTTGATTATTTAACCAATTTGTTATTTGGTGTCATATCATATGACAAGTTTCGCTATGCACTAAAAACTGCAATGTACGAAATTAATGTTTTAATATTTCTCAACCTTTTCCTTTCGCATACATCAATATTTATTCACTGTAAACCAAACGAGCTCAAATAATTTTTCTTTGCTGTAAAGGAGGGTAATGTTGACACAAAACAAAAATGTATACAGGAAAAAAATTAGTAGCAGTAAAACTAAGTTTATTTAACTCTTCCTTTGATTTAAAGCAAGACTTTTCTATACGGAAAAAGCTCCAAAGAACTGTTTTATTTGCTATACAGGAAACATTCAAGGTATTTTTTTTAAAGTGTAACAAAGAAAATAAAAAATTAATCAACATTTTAATCAGATGTTATAACGCAAAACATTACTGAATTTTTGAAAAATGTAATTCTAGCGTTTCAGGGGCACAAGCATAACCCAGAACCCCCGTTTCTCCGTGACTTCCATAGTTAAACTTATAGCAATAACAGTAATTCAAGTTAGAAAGTAGGTTTCATTTCGTTTTCTACCTTTTTGTTCTTGCTTGATACGCGTTCTTTGAAATCAGGCTTTCGGAATACCGTCATCATCATATTTATAAATGTCCTTACTTTTCATGTTTGTGACAAAAAATGTCTGTGCCTGATTAAGGAGCAAATATTTAAGACAATAACACGATTGCATGTTAACTTTACTATACTATTATTTCTAGGTCCATAAAAAAAAAGCTTTCTAAATCTATGGATAAAGAAATTATAATTTTTTTGTTTTATTTACTATATGTTAAGAACTGGTGTAGTATTAAAAAGTTTGTTTAAAAAAAAACTACATTTCTGCAAGTTTGACATATCATTTATTTAAAGGTTTTTTTGAAATGGGTCTAGCAATAATAGTAACAGTAACTATTAGAAATTGTCTTGCAATTATCTTAAATATGTAATCGTTATTGTCTGAAATACTTTCTCCTCATTCAGGCAAATATTTTTTGAATATTGATACTTATAATGCAATGTTTAGTCCTGAAATACATGTAATGTACTATAATTACATAAGTTCTAATTTATTGCACAATTTTTCAAGATGATGAATAAATCCAAGGTTGTTCAGGGGTAGAAAATGGGTCGCACAGAGCACGTTTCAAAAGAGAACAATATATTTTTTTAAGTTTTTTCAATATATTTTAAAATTTATGGCTCCCTTGCTGACTGTACGAAGTATGTACTGAACACGGACAGGAAATGTCTTATCTTCTTTAGCTAAAGCGTACTGCATGCTTCAAATTACAATAATTTTTTATATTTTTTTCTACTTTAGTATTACGGTTATGGGCATTCACAGACAATGTATTTTAAATGGGAGCTGTGGGACTGGGCAGTTGGGCGGCTGGCGGTCTTCTGCTCGACTCGGGACGAGCTCGGCGATCTTCGGCTCTACTCAGGGGTTGCGCGGAAGCTGTCAACTTAGGATTGATGAACGTACCCTATGTTGGTGGTCGGCAGCTAAGCCCACTAAATCTTCAAGCGCATGTCCACTCATGGTAGCCATATTATTTCTATAGGCATAGGGTATGTCAAATCTTATATATGCATTTATTATCCGAATAAAAAAAAACATTTTAAATTGAGAATTATTTATATATTTTTATATTGTACCGGAATTATACATAGGGTGCTGCGGAAACATGCAAAAGTCTATCAAGCAATTACTACATTTCCATCCCCGTCTCTTGAAGACTGATTATTACACGATGCCAAAATCTGCAGATTATTACCTGCCTCGACTGTTTAGTGAGTTTAAGTATGCCACTCAGATTTTTTTAATGTATGTAGCTATATATATATGACAAAATCAAGCCAATCATACTGTTACCGTATACATATATATAATGTAACTCAATTTTCCTCTGAGCCTATTTTGGTTACACTAGAATGTTTTGTGTGTACCTTTTATCTCTCTCTTTTGTGTCATGTATGATCGCCCAGAATGTTTAATTTCTTTTGTGCCACCTCATTTTATATATTTTTTTGTCTTGTTGCGCAGTCCTTTGGTAATTTTATATGTATGTTTTGAACAAAATTCACGACTTTGTGGTACCTCTGTGTTTCGTTGCCTGTACCAAGGACTGAATGCATTATTTTATTATGAAGTGGGTATATTTTATTTCTTTATGGTCATACAAGGGCACGGCATGTTTGCCCCAACAGACTGTGATGTATTTGTCATATGACTGCCTTATTATAAAATTGAGTTATTGATAACCCGGGGTTTTCTCATTGCGACAGTATGGATGAGAGCCCGTTACGTCCATAGGAGGTGGTCTTCACTTTACTGTCGTAATGCCATGATACAGCTTGTGAGCGACTGAAAGCCTTGGGCTCCACGTGTTTGAGTCGCGATTATTGCAGTGATATCTGCACAATACTTATCTATATTAACTACTGCCTTTTTGTTATACTCGCATGCAATATCTACTGTCAATCATATATATTTTGGTACCAGTTAGTGTGTGACATATTATGTGTGCGGTGTTGTGAAAATTATGCGTGCACTTGACGGCTGGTGTGGATTGTTTCTGGATGCTGTTTCCTGAAGAGCGGATTAACCGAAACAGGCATTGGATAGAGGTAGGGCAATTTTGTAAATTATTATTAACAAATTGAAAACAGATAATGCTATTTAGCCCCTGGTACTTCTCTCCACTATAACTCGGAAGAGTTCAGGTGGATTATTTTACCATATTACATTGTGGAATCCATTTGTGGCAGGACAATATTCTTATTTTCCCTGTAGTCCTAGAACAGCTTTTCCTTTCGTTATGAAATATAGGAAAACCAGAGTTAATACCCATAAGTTAGCTGATATGTGCAATTATTGTATTCTGTGTGTTTACCATGTCATATTTAAAATTTTGGCCTTGCCTATTCTTACTCGTTTGGTAGAGGGGCCGATAATTTTTTGTCACTAAGTATAGACCATAGTATTTTAATGATAATGCCTTATAAAGTGATTTATTATAGACCCATACCCCATTACCCTTATTTAAGGTAGTTGGTGATATGTGACTTACAAACTGTTGCTTTGTTTTTGTTGAGATTGGATTAAATTAAATTTTGGCTTGTTCTCTGTTCTTTAACAGATTGTCACACCAATCGGGGTCCTTTTGGTAATATTTGGTTACTAGTACATATGATAATTGCATGGTTTCTACTCCATGCATTAAGTAAAATGGTGTGAATTTCGTACTTGCATTTGTAGTTATATTATAATTAAAAACTATAAATTCTAAATAATAGTCCTAACTCGCAGGATCCTCATATGTACAAGCTGTAAGTTGTTGTCTTAACACCTTATTCATTTGAGAGATTTCGGCGGCTCTTAACATCGCGGTCTTTAGAGCCGATTAGAGTGATTGAAGTGAGTATGGAGCAGCACCGGAATGAAGGAGCAGGGGAAACGGGAGATCCTTGAGAAGACCCGCCAACGAACGCCATCATCCTGCACGATTCCCACATGCAAAAATCCGGAGTGACCCGGCCGGGGATTGAGCCTGAATCGCCTTGGTGGGAGGTGACCAGGCTAATCACTCAGCCACTGAAGCCCCACTTTATTGATTGATTCTACCAGTCCATTTTAAGCAGTGTTATAGGCTGTGGTCAGAAGTTTCTTAATCTCTAATTTATTTAATAATGCTGTTACTGTGGTTCGGTTTAAGTTGCTTTAAGGGCTACCGCAGAAAGTATAAGTTGGGGATCCATAACTAAGATGTAGAAATGAGAAAAGCGCAGATACTCTACTATAAGCTCAATAATTTATTGCTCACGATATTGTACAGTATATTTGCAATATGGTTGTGTCTAGTAAACTATGACAAAGCTGTGACTGAAGGCACTTTCTTCGTACTGAAAGTAATACAGAAGCCAATATTATAACCTGAGCAATTAACTAATTAATGGAACCGTCTCGGCCTATCAGTCACTAGATGTTCCTGCCTAGCACCTATGGTGGGTTATGCTCACCACTGTATTGTTGTCTCTGTAGACTCAGCTCGCTCAGCGGTCGACAGGGGCTCCCGCCGACACCGCTGAACTCCAGCAGCACCTCAACGTCATGATGTCTTGCACAACCAATTAGAATTTGTTTGTGGGGGGGGGGGGGTGCTACATGTCGTCGGCACATGCTTATATACCCCCCGCCTAGCCGCTTGGCATCCTTCTTCTTTCCACCCCCTGTTTACTAATTTCTCCAAAACCCAGCTTACCGTACCTGGGCCGCTGCTCTCTTCTCTCCCTAGCTGTGTCCGCGACATGGCCCCTCTCTTTGGAAAAACGATTGTCTCGATCGCCATCAGATTGCAGTGCGGTGGGGAGATGGTGTTAGGGGTGATGACCTGTCTGGCGAAGCCCTTCTTCCACGCGTATGCAGGAGACACATGTTATGGTGCAGTGGTGTCTAATACCCCTTTCAGTGTCCTCGTGCACTTAATCACTTTTGACCTTCTAGGCTCGAGATGGGGTTGTCATATTAGGATTGGTAATTAAGATGATGATACAGCTATCATAATTATAGTAGAAATATTTTGAACCTATATAATAACCTTTGGTTTTGTTTATCATAACACTGTGACATTTTTCCTATTTTATCTATGTATATTATTACCATATTACAGCAATTTTTAGTGAACTTTAACTTGGTAGAATGTTTCTAGCTAGTATTTGGTACATAACTTTATGCAGTCGAATATTGCAAGTGTTCTCTCAATGGCTACACGTGTACGTTATATACCTGTATTTAGAGTTTAATATTCTTACTGGTTATGTGTCACTAATAGTGGTTTTGTGAATAGTGTGTTTTACCCCATTCCTGGGCTTTCGCATAGTAACCTTTAATTCCTATTATTTAATATATTCTGCATTATACTGTATTCTCTGTTATCTTTAATCTGGTTGCTTTGTGTCGTCACATGGATGAAGGAATGTGGTCAACACCTAGCTACCCCCTTAAGAAAAGGTTACGTTTTCGCATGTCCTCATGATGTTGTGACTTGTCACTGTGGTTTATCCGTGTTCACGGTGTAAAACTCTTTATTGAATCAGAACTTTTATTATATGACACGACATGGTAATGTTTGCTTGAACTTAATGTTTATCTAGTGCGCATTATTATATTACATATAGCTTGTCATTTGCCACTTGAATACCGCGTTTCAACAGAAATGTTTGCACGTATTAAGTGTTCGTGATAATTGTATGTGCCGGTCAGCTTAGTGTGCATGTTCAATTTTGGATTCAAATTATTGTAGACTATTGTTGTTATTATTTCGAGATCTAGCTTCATTTTTTCCGTGTTTCTTTGTACAACATAACGACTGCCCGTGTCGTAAGCTGTGCACGTCCTACTGCTGGATTTCGTGGCGTGGTCTTGTGCACCGCCATTAAGATGGCACGGTGTGTAGTTTGTTTTGCCGGCAGTTCTTCATAGTGTTTCCTGGTGTTCAACCTGTCCTAGGATTTATGGATATGATTTTGGCCCCTACTGGAGAAGGTAAGTTCCTTGACTTTCTATTCTCATGCATTTTGCACGACTTTACCTAAAATAATAGACACTTTTATTATTTTAACATATAATATTATCCCTGCAATTATCAAAACTATAATAGCGAGTCCGCTCGCTTAGTTGTAATGTTCTTGTTCAAGAAACAAGAAAACTTTGTTACTTTTACTCATGGGTATGTGGTTCAATGTATCATATTTTGTTAATACCGGAAGGGTGGCGTGTTTAAATTTCCACTTAGTATTTAATGCTTTCGTGACATTATAGAAATGAATTCCTTCATCAAATCTGAGATGCTTTACCTCAAAATCATAGTCTGATAACCAGTGGATGGGAAGTACCATGTACACACTTGTCTCTTTTGGTGCACATGCATCACAGACGTGCAATACTTCAATAATTACTTGTGTGTTTGCTCTTAGTTCGCATCTACACAGTAGCTGTATTTGAATACTGCCAAAGTTAATGCCCTGGATATTTCTGTTCAAAGCTTGATTCGCACACATGAGTTGTAAATTGGGTGGTGCCTTCGTTAAAATGTACTGACATGGAAATATGGTGTTGATAACAAATGTGTTGCCAGGATTGCACGTAAATTTACATGACTTTACTAACTTCTGAAAGTTGTTTAATGCAATCGCCGCTTGTACACAATCGTGTTTAGCACTATCAATAGTTTCTTTAAGAATATAGACTACATTTTCCTTATTCTCTGGAGTGTTGTGTGTCTGGTTTGCTCTTTGTGTTTTGTTTTCGATTGCATTTAACATACTTGGTGTGTCAATTGTGCATCTTTCGTTTTCAAATTATTATGGTACACTAAGACTTTGAATATATACCACTCGCTATTTGCGGTTTTCAATGGTACTTGTATCTTGAACAGTATTTGACTCCTAGATAATACACTGGATAACTGAATGTGAATAATATTCTAAGATTTCGGAAGTGGGTATGCTGAGCTTTAAATTGAGTTTTTTGATATTCGCCTCAAATCTTTGAAGATCTGTAGTGAGTTGCTCGCGCTTTACTGCTTCCATTGGTAGGTAATTTTGTTGGCAGTGTGAGATATATGTGAGTATTTGCTGTTTGTTTACAACGATATTTATTATGTGAAGAAAGATAGTAGTAGTGAGCTGCTGTAACCTTATAGTTGGCTTTATCAACTCAGTAGTCTTTCTTTGCGCATTCAATGTGTTGGTAATGGAATTAACTGCCTGCACCAAATTATTAATTTCTGTTTCCAAGTGTGTTTTTATCTGTGCAAATGCTTGCACTCTAATATAAATGTTCTGATAAGGCGACATGACCCTATTCGATAACTCATTTAATTTTGTTGCAATTTGGTCGTCGTTTGTAAGCAATGCGTGCAAATGCTTATTAGTAAAGAAATTGCAACACCAATTACCTATGTCTCCAATAATTTCAATACTCGCTTTTGCTTAGTTTTAACTATGATTTCATTCAGATTTAACTGTGATTTCATTGAGAAACTGCTGAACAATACCATCATTGACCACTTTTATGTATCTATGGATCGCCTTACCATTCTGCCACACTGGTGTTGCATTTATCTCGTATACTTTGTGTAACCATATATCTAATGCTTGTGGTGTGGTAGGTTTTTGTATAGGCATGATATACGTGAGTGGTATGGTCTTCTGATAATATAATTAAGTGTCTAGCCTTCTCCAGTAGAGTCCTGCATGCGTAGTGTATAATGCAAAATTTATTTAACTCACAATAGTTATACAGGCGATGGCCACTATTGTTCTTGGTGCTGTTACCATGGCTCTCTTTTGTCACTACTGTGTTGTTGTCTCTGTAGACTCAGCTCACTCAGCGGTCGACAGGGGCTCCCATCGACACTGCAGAACTCCAGCAGCACCTCGACTTTGTGCTGTCTTACAACTAACAACTAATTTGGGGTGGGGGTGGGGGAGCTGCGCATCGTCGGCACATGCTTATGTACCCGCCCAGCCGCTTCGCCAATTTTTCTTGCCCCCCCCCCCCTGTGTTTATGTTTTTCTCCCAAACACTGCTTACCGCACCTGAGCCGCCGCTCTGCTCTCCCCTTGCTTGGCATGCGTCGCTGCCCAAGCTGCGTCCACGACACTGTGATGTGCCTCTATCTGTTTATATTTGTTGAGGACATCCGTACCTCAATATTACATATTTAATGAAGTTCGCACATGTCTGTGCATTAAGTGATTTGACAACTTTCATAACAACATACCTACTGAAAAATTCTCTCATCACTAGAATATAGCAGTTCCCTCTTTGGAATTTTTGTAACGGACCTTTAGCATCTAATGCCCGTGCCTTTAATAGTGAGGATTGTTCAATTGGTTGTAGCTCGCCCGTTGGCTTTTGATTAATGGGTTTTATTTTTTTACATATGGAACAATTTTTAATTTAATTCTTATGTCTTTATTCATAGTGTCCCAATAATGTGCTTGTTAAATTTTTAGAAGTTTTTTAATAACTCTGAAATGACTGCTGCCCAGTAAGAAATCATGATGTGCTACTATAATTCTCGTTTGTATAGTATGTTAATACAAGACTAAGTTTCTTATTTCCTATGGAAGTGAGATTTTTAGATAAATTTCTCTATTTGTCAGTATACTATTACATCTGTCTTGTTTGACATATCTTGGTTCCGTTTTATTTGGTTGTGTTAATGAAAACTTAATTTTTTAAATATGTGTCTTGCTCATATTCACCTGAAAAGGGTGAATTGTGTATATTTTGTTGAACAGTACACATTAGTAATTCCAGATCATTTAAAATTTAAGTGTATTTTTGTGCACAGTTGTAAACAGGTAGATAGTGCGACGTTCCATTTGCTTTAGTTATTTAAATCTGGCATCTCAAAACAAGGCGTACCAGAGTGAATAAAATTTTATTATGATTTCTGTCCTGTATAAATTCTATTGCCACTTGGAACTCTTCGGCAACAATTTTAGCAAGTGGGTGTAGTGGAGTAAATTCTGAGTTTATTATGGCTTTGCTTATTTTTAACTTACCACAACTGTGTGATCCATTTTCCCCAAAAATATTTTTGACTTCTTGCCAATTTTTATGTATATTTTTTGCAATGTTATTTTGCTGTTCAGTTTCTTTATTGGGATTTTAGTATGTACTTTCAGTTAGAGCTCTAAATATTCTTTTACAGTTTCTCATTCCCATTTAAATTTTATAATCATTATTATTGACTTGATATTTTGAAATTATGCTAACCTTGCTGTTGGAATCCTGTTCAATGCATCTTATAACATGTTTAAATTTCCTTTAGCTATTTTCGCCTGAAAGTCGTATTGTTCTAATGTGATTGCCATCTTTTGTATTCTGAAGCTGTTCTGCCATGTTCTTAAATATCTAAGGCTAGCATCGTCTGTTTCAATGGTGAATTTTCTACCATATAAATATTGTCTAAAGTAATTGCAAAACTTTTTGTTTGCACATAGCTTTCATTCTGTAGTTGACCATTTGGTTTAATTGAGATATATATTTTGTGACATAAATACAATAACATATCTCTGTTTTTATTTTCATCTTGTTGTATTAATACCACCCGGATTGCTGTTTGCTATGTGTAACATGCCAGTATTGTTGCTTTATTTTCATCAGAGTATAGTAAAATGGGTGCATTTTGTACTGCATGTTTTAATTCTGAAAATGCTTTGTGTTCGCGTTCTCCCCATCTCTACTCTGTAGTAATTTTTGTGCGTTCTACGAGTGGTTTTGCCTTGGTAGCATAATTTGGTATGTACCTTTGTAAATAAAATGTCATACCTAAGAAGGCTCTTAGCTGGTTTATATTTCCTGGTAGTGCCACTTGCTAAATGGTTTTGATTTTTTTTTGGATCGCTAATAATACCATTTGGTGTTATATAATAGCATAGTATTTTATTTCCTATTGTGCAAAAGAACCTTTGTTTGCATTTATTTTTACATTAAATTCTTTCATTATATTCAGTACCTTGCATATATTGGATATATGTTCCCTAAAGTTGTCTCCTAAAATAAATATATCATCAATACAAATATATCATCCTGCCATTCCAAAACTCACCAACTCCACCTGAGGAAAATTTTCAGGAAACACAAAAAATTGTTTTCAGGGCACTATAACATTTACCAGCACCACAAATGGCATGGGCATGTTGCGATGGCATTTCTGGTAAATCTGTACTAATGTTATATAATTACATGGAATGAATTCTGTGAAAAGTGAGAAAGAGTTATGGAGTTAACGAGTTTTGAAATTACTGAATGGAGAAAGAAAGTTATGGATTGACAACATGTGGAGAAAGGCGTTTAGGAATGACCACTCAAGTAAAGTGAATCGTCATTGCTTCTCAATTGCAAACAAATTGTAAAACATATGCTAAAAGAATTATCAGTATGAAAAGGAAATAATTAAGAAAACTACAAAATTTGATTAATTCGTAGTTCAGCATTTAATCTACAGAAAAGCCCATGAAATGATATTATATAATGTTTACACCAATTGGCCTGCAACATCCAAATACTTGCTGGTATTTGAATTCCTGAAAAGAAGAAAATGCATTGAATGGTGAAAAACAAACACCTTAGATTCGTAATTCCTGATCTTGAGTAACATCATTGTGTTCACAATACGAACTATCTTCGCCTTCACAAGTATCATTTTGTGCTGAATCTTCAATGTGATTGAAAAGGTATTTTAAACCTGACAATTTTCATTTTCAGCCCACTCGTAGTAGTAACACTCATACATACATTTTCATTTTCTGAATTGTTTTACCCCATATACTCACGTCCCTCTCTCTTTTTCATCCTTCCCCTTCATGGGATGGTGTCACAGTTCTGTCGCTATTCCTTTTTTATAATATGTTTTAGTCACATCAAAAACAGCAATAACAACACAAAACTTTCAGCACAACAGTAACTTACTTTGCAAGATGGGCCATAGAGGATCACATCACATGCCTGCAATGCATTACATTCATAGGTTACTCGGATATAGCAGGTTTTGGAATGATATCTGCGATGGAGTTAACGAGTTCTGAAATGATGACCGAATTTCGAACCACTATTCCCATAGGTATTGACAACTCAAGGAACAATATTTTTATTTTATTAGTTAGTCTTGTTGAAGATGTACCAATTGCAGTAGGTAACTTAATTTCACAAATAAATGAAGTTAGCAAACTTTGGAATGCTATAGTTGTTTTCTATCTAAGGGGTTCTAGCAGTATATCGATGAATTGTTGACAGTACTGTGGCGATGTGCTTAATCTCATAGCCGTTCTTTTGTGCTTATAAAATCCTTATTCATCTACTATGGAAGCAAGTTTATGCCTATTTTTTTCTTACTGACTGGGATAGCATAAAATCCAGAAAACAAATCTAATGAACTGATATATTTTGTGTTTTGCAATGTATTCAATATGTCTTCTGTTATCAGTAGTGGGTATTGTACTTTTCTTATTAGTTCAAGAGATGGAAATTCGTAAGGAACCCTATTCCACCTTTCTTCCTTATAACACGCTTGGATATGGGTATATAGATCTGCTTGTTAAACTATGGCTGCAGTAGACATGTTGTCAATTTGTTTTATTTACTCCCATATTTTTGGAGTGATTCTGTATAGTCTAGTGTGTATTGGCATATCTGTTAACATGTCTTGTTTTATTTCATAATTCCTAGCTTCTGTTAATTCTAGAATGCTATTCGCGAATTGGGCCTTCATATTTTTTAATAACATTAAAAGTTGCCTCTTTTGATATTCGTCTAAATTTGTATTTATTTTTCCTAACATTTTCCTTTCTATAACCGCATTTTGTTTGAATCATTACTATTTATAAACATCATGTTGTGATTAAGGAAATGTATAATATTATAAGCTTTAATGAAGTGAGCTTGAAGTGAGCTACTAATATTACATCAATTTTCAAATTTTCTATGACTAAAATATCTAGTGGAAATGTATACCCTAATATACATGTTTTTCTGTTTTATATATCTTGGTGGCTCAATCTCCTCAGTGGCCCCTACTAATGCAAAATTCTCCATAACTTGTTGCAGTGATTGAATTGTTATTATTGTTTGTACAATAGAGCTACGACTGCACCCTGTATCCAATAATGCATAATATTTTTTCCTTAGAATTTTGACTAACACCCTTGGTGTAGTTGTTTTGATGTGTGCATATTTGTGGCCCTGCTAATGTGACCTTATAACGTACTGGTTGCCACCAGGAACTTATAGCAACTCAGGTTCACCACTGTCGGAATCGTGTTACCATCATCGGGCAGTTCCATGTGTGTGTTAAGTGTTACTTTGTGACAATGGGTCGTGCACTTTGTGTTAATATACGCCTTTAGTGGTTGCAGTCCAATTTTTTTTTTGAATTATTTGAATCGCGCTGCTGCATCTGTTTGGAATTCATTTTCCTGGCTAGGAAATAAAATTGCACTGCTTAAAGTGAAGTTGTCCGGAATGCTGCAACTCTGTTCTTTGCAGCCCTGGAATTCTTTCTTAACAATGTTGTTTCCATGTGCCTGCTCTGTCTCCAGATTACTGTGACTGCTTTTTTTCCTACCATTACTTTTGAACATGTTTCGCTGATACTGTTTGCTTTTATCTTGAAATGTGACTGACACTTGCTTTTTCAGTAGCATTTTGGTTACTGAAATGAATTTGCGACCTAACCTCGCCTCCATCTAGCACCTCCTTGCTTTCTTTACTTCTGTTTGTACCCTGTTTTATAGAAAATCATCTAACACCTGGTCGCGAATTTTGTGATACGATTTCTGTGTATGTTTTGTTTTATATGAACCTGTAGGATTGGTTTCTATCCTTTCTCACAATGTGTGTTTCTCCACAATATTGTAACTTTGACTACAATTAACATATTCCTCACTATCTCCCCTTTTCAATTTAATATTATAATGTATGACTACCTCACCTGGGGAAATCTCACTGAATGCTGGTTTTGTTTGTGTAGATATTGCAATTTTTACTGTTTTCCTGACTGCATTTGTAACTATAGCCTGATCTGTTACAGAGTCTTTACATTTTGTTTTACTCAATTTTGAAATTTGCCTTCTGTGTTGAAAACAAGCATTTCTTTTCGAATAATTACTACAGGCTATGTGTTTTGTGGGATTTATTATGTCTACCTAATGTGTAACTTTTCTTTATAAGGTGTGTTTGAATTATTTGACTGATATTTAGGCCTTTAGTTCTTTTCTTGTGCTTCTGCTATTAATTATGCAATTTTTTCTTTTAATTGTAGTGTTTTCTTGTGAGGATTTTCAATTCCAGTACTATTTGAATTCATGCCAATAGCCTCATTGTATCTCTTTAAGCCTAACTCTACTCTTTTAAGGTTGCAAAGTAACTTTTTTAGTGTGTTGTTCTGAGGCCCTATAATTCTATCAGCTATTGTTGGCAATAGTGATTTCCAAATTATTTTATACTAATTCTAAATCTGGCAATTAGGGATTATATTGTTTTTAGTTTATAGCAGTTGCCTATATTTATCTGTTATATCTATGTGTATAAAACATTTTTCGCAACCTGCTTGAAATGTCTTCCCATGGTAATGAGTCATGTGATGCATTCTCAAACGTTCGTGTTGCAGTCCCAGTCAAATATAATTTTAACCTATTGCATTTTTCTTATTTATTCCAGTATTTTAGGTCACTGTGATGCAACCACCTAAATATTCTTCTATTTCCTGTCTGGTTTCCCCTGCAAAAAGTTAGGATTTATTCTGTTTGGTGCAGGACTATTTTTACTAGTGTTGCAATAGACATTGTGCCAGTTTCAGTGTGTTTATCTTATACCACGAAATTTTCATAGCTGGGAGCAGATATTTGATCATTTTTGTAGGTGGGAAGCGGGTAAGCCAGAAACTCATTTCGTTCAGTAGCGGAATTGCTTGAATCGTCCACTGACGTACTTACTGCTTCATTTTGTGTTCCGTCAAGTACTGTTGACTGCGCATCTCTATCCATGCTTTCTACAGCGGGCCTAACATCTAATAAAGCTGTAGTAACTGTTTTTATTGATTTTTTTACTGTAGATGTAACCGGCTTATTTTTGACTAGAACTATAATGCCTGTAGGCCTAATGTGATTATAGTAATTTTTAATATAAAATGCACATATCACTGTTTGAAAGACAAACGAATTTAATACCACACCACAATTTATTACGACAATGTAGCTAAATATTTTATTACCTCTACTCATAAAACTTTATACTGACATGGGCAATAGCTTAGTGTAAATACTTTATGATTTCTGAAAACTTTTCACTGTCTAATGTGACCTAATTTTAACAATCTATATATCTGTTCTAGTCACTGGTACAGTCAGTGAAAGTGTGTCTTATAGTCGGGCAAGTATCATAATTTGCCGACAAGCCATTAATGAATGTTGCTACTGAATGAGACACCTTTCAATTCAGGGGCTGAGTTCCAAAACTCGCCTTATCCAGAAATGAAAAAAAAAAGAGTTATCACCTGTCTTGTGTTGTCTTGGTGGTACTGCATTCCATCAAATGGTTTTTAGCTCCAAAGGTCGATGTATCCATTTATTGTAGCATGTTTAAAACCTGTGTTGTTTCCAGAACTTGCCTTATCCACATACACTTTAGCAGCAAAACTCGCCTTTTCCTCAGTGACAGTTGTCATTTTTATTTCCTAAACTACCCTCATCCCATACTGTACAAGCATGTTGGATACAAAATTATTTCCAAAACTGGCTTTATCCCACAAATATGCCTTCTTTTAAACTATCAGAAACCAAACGAAATGATGTAAGTCCTTGGAAAATATTATGTTAAAATGTTGGCAACATTGCTACATGGGAAAAAGACTAATATTAAAATTAATGAAGAAAATATATCAACTAGTATTTGTGTTGTTCGTAGTTTGTCTGTAGTTTCCAGTCTGTAATTTGCACCTGGCTACAGAAGATACTTTGCAGAAGTTATTAGCAATGGAGGGCGACAATGTCATTATCATAGCTGTAGGAAGAGGAAGAAGGAAGAAACGTGACAAAAGTGTGCTTGTCCTACATTTATTTTACTCATATTTCTATGGCTGTGTTGCATATGTAAACCAAAATCACTGCCTCGTAAACCTAACTGCGTACATCGTAAGAAGACCTTTCTGCGTGGTGTCTGTCAATGAAAGACATCCACCATTTTCATGCTCTCACAAAGATAAAGTATCACAGTAAAATTTCATTTTGAAGTACACAGTTCAGCATAGTCCCAAGTGCAAATGTTCAAGGGGGAAACAAGGCCCAGAAAATGGAGTAACAATCTCATAGTATATAAGGTCTAAAAACCATCACCTTATGCAGGTATGTGGTAAATCTTTCTTGTCAATACTTGGGGTTTCTAAATTCAGGGTGCAAAACATCTGTAAACAACATTTAAAAACAGGGCGATTTTCAGAAAAGCTTGGTAGGGACATGAGATCACGAAAATACCTTGGAAAAAGACATCAAGTACACAAGTACATACAAAGCATTAAAAGTGTTGAGCCGCACTACACTCGTGAACAGAGTGTTAGACAATACATTCCTAGTGATGGTAGTGTCCATAACTTGAGGAAAGTCTACAACAATGGAGTAGATGGGCAGAACCAGGTCAAGTATCACCTTTTTTTTTTTATATTTTTATGAACGATTTTAGTATCTGTTTCAGGTCTCCAGCGACGGATGCATGTTCCGAGTGCATTAGGTTGAAATCGGCAATCAGTGCCACAACCGACCGAGATAAAGCTGAATCAGTGACCAAATATATGGTGCATAAATTTAAAGCGAAAGCATTTCATGAGATGTTGAGAACCACAGGCAATGAAAAGGTATTAATATTCTGTTTCGACTGTCAGAAGAATTTACTGTTGCCGAAAGTTCCTGATGAAGCAGCCTACTATTCTAGGCAACTCTATCAATACAACATGACGATTTGTAAAAGGCATTCAAAGACTAAGCAAAGTACGGACAATGTGCACATTTTTACTTGATCTGAAAGACAGCACTTGAAAGGATCAAATGAGACATCATCTATTGTGTATTATTACCTTTGTAATGCAGAGCTCACTGATATTGAGGAAATACATATGTTTGCAGATGGCTGCTCCGGCCAAAACAAAAATATAACTGTGATAGGCATGCTCGCCAGACGGCTTCTTGATTCTACTTCTAATGTAAAGTCTGTGCACATGATATTCCTGGTTGTTGTTCATTCCTACCTTCCTTCTGACCGTGTCTTCGGCCACATTGAAAAAGAATTAAGGAAGAAAGATACCATAATCCAGTCACAACAATATAAAGATGTTTTCTATATGTATGGAACCATAAAAAATGTGGGAACAAATGTGCCTGTTGATGACTGAAAATCCTCTGTATATTATGTCGTTAAAGCCCCTGGTCAGTTCAACTTCCAGTTTGCTCCATCAAAGAGAGTGGTGCTGACGAAAACCAAGAACAGCACTATTGTCATAAAAGGTGAAGTTAACTACTGAGTGGATATATTAACTTCCAAACCATTTGTGAAGAAAGGTAAAAGGATAACTTCCATTAGTCCCGAGCAGCTACCATCCCAAGCGCCAGTGAAAGTAGCAAACATCGAAGATGTCAAACAATTGTTACACAAACATTTTGGAGAAGGATGGGATCAACGAGAAGACATGGCTACTGTAGGCAGGTTCTTTTATCAGACTGTGATGTGGATGATATTGATGAAGCAGAAATTCCAATACTTCCTGAAGATGAGGATGAGTTTAGAATTTAAAATATCTTACATTATTTAAACTGGTGTAATTAAGTGACAATTTGAAAAACATTCTGTACTACAGTAACATTGTTTCACTTTCTAAAACAGGTATTATGAGTTATGTTATGCTGTATGGTACTATATTTTCGTTCTAATTATACTACATCATAGTACTCAAATCAAAACTGACTTTCTTCTCTATGTTTATTTTCAAAACAGATTTTTTCCACAGTTTTGTAGCAAAACTCTTTTAATCCGATTAATTTGATTACATATCTCTAATATCAATATGTGAATAGATTTCTTATTGTAGATTTACAATACTGATAGTAATCCCTCTATATTTACACAACAGTTGTACTTATTAACATCAAGCTGTATTCACAATCAATTTTTCACATTTTACTGAAAATCACTTTACATGGATGAGAATAGTTTTGGAACTGAGCCCCTCAAATGTAAGTGCCCCCCCCCCTTGTCATACATTATCACACAACATGCTAAGCATACTACTAAGCAAAATTGTAGATGGCTCTATTGCCACTAAATGTTGGAAACAAGATGCATTTCAAGCAATGTCACGAGCAAGGATATACTATAAAGCAAGATAGTAAGCAGTTTAAGGGAAGACTCTCTGGCTTTGAGACTGTGAAAAACAGAGGCCACACACAGACCCCCAATAAAAAGCAAAGTAGTGAAGAGGTTAGATAAGGAAACTTCTTGAATGTGAGACCATGAAAACGAACTTTGCTATTAGTAATGTTTGACTTGGCTGCATGAGATTAGAAAAGACCAGCGGTTTCACCAATGTTATCACCTTGCTCTCAGATAAACAAGGTGGTAGTGGTAACGAATTACTTTAACTTGATCTCAACAAGCAACTAGGTTTGACAGCATGAGATTTACTATAAGTCAAAGTCACTCTACAAGTTGTCCGTATTTAAAATATGAATTGCACTATAATAGTCTCAATATCTTAAATGTATGCAGCTCAAACCTATACTCCTCTTATGTTGACTGAGAATTAGTTATTGCCCCTAACCACCACACCCTGTCTCATAACTCACGATGGCATTGCACTCACCACTGATTGAAAGACTAGAAAGCAGTTGTTGTACGAGTGCTTTCGCTGATGCCGCCCTCGCTAGCTCCTGGGTTTACTGGCTCCAGCAGTCGTAAGACACAAGAAGACCTCGATCTCGTGTGCTCGTGCCTTACATTCGTGCTGCTGGTCTTGATTCCCCTCGGCGGCTCTGTTTGTTTTCATGTTGCTGAGTGTTTCCCATAACACTGCTGCTCGGGTCCCATCCCTGTGGCCTCCACACTGAGATGCCATAAAGTGAACTGTAATTTTTATACACAAACAGAAGGATTGATCAAAGGATCGACCAAATGATTGGGATTGATCCAAGGGTTTGGATTGATGGAAGAATTGCGGAGCAGATTGGGATCGATCCAAGGATTGGAAAAATTTGCATGGGTAGCTGTAGATTACAGAGGAGGATTGTGGAGCATTTGGAGCAGTTTGGGTGATTTTGGAGCATATGGAGCAGGATAAGTGATTACAGAGAGATTGTGGAGCATGTGGTGCAGGTGGAGCGATTGTAGAGCAGATTCGAGAACAGATTGCGAATGATTGAGGGGAAAATAGAAAGGTTAATGGAAAGATTAAAATACTGTGGAGCCTGTGGAGCATGAGGAGCAGATTGTGGAGCAAACTGAAGGAAAAATTGCAAGATTGATCGAAAGATTGTGAAAGATTAATGGGAAGATCGAACAATTGTGAATGATTGTTGGTAAGACTGGTTAGGATTGGTGAGGATTGGCTGTGGATTGGCGAAGATTGTGAAATATTGATGCAATTATTGCTGATGATTGGTGAGGATTGGTTCCAGATTGGCGAAGTTTGTGAAATATTGATGGAAATATTGGAAGATTAATGGATTGATCCAAATATCGATGGCATGATTGGACGATTGATGGATTAATAGTCAAGGATAGTATGAAATTTAAGATTGTTTATCACTCTAGTACATTCCAAGTTCTCCAGTGTCTTGCAGTATTGGTATTTAAATTAATGTCAACTAAGCCTCTAAAGTGATGGTAGATGTTGATCCATACCATTTTTAAAATATACTTGTGCATGTGGTTGCTATTAGTATGATAGGGTTTGTTTAGTCATATGTATGCACATACATAAGAAAAATCTGAGTAGCATATTTAAACCTGCAAAACAGTCGAGGTAGTGTATAATTTGCAGATTCTGGCATCATGTATTGATCAGTCTTCAAGAAAGGAGGCTGAAAATGTAGTTATTGAATGATCGCTTTTGCATGTTTCTGCTATTCCCCATGTTTAATTTTGGTACAATATAAAAATAAGTAAACAATGTATAATGAAAAATAAATTTTAAATTCGGATATAAATACAGATTTACGATTTGACATACCCTATGCCTATAAAATCAATATGGCTACCTGAAACAAGCATATGCTCGACGAATTTGTGGGCGTAACTGCCGAGCACCTTAAGGTACGTTTGTCAATCCTAAGTCAACAGCTTCCGAGCACCTGATGAGTCGAACTGAAGATTATCGAGCTCATCCGAGTCAAGCCGAAGATCTCCAGCCGCCCAGCGGCACAACTCCCATATAAAATACATTGTCTGTGAATACCCACAATCGTACTACTTACTTTCATACTTTTTTTTCGCGTAAATGTATAATTTTTATCTTGTTGGATGACTTATTTTTGGAAAAAGGCACGCGTCTCACTACACCAACGCCTCGCTTACTGTCAACAAACAAACAGTTAAAAGAAATAGTTATTTTTATCAACTAGGTAATTCCAGAAACATTTACTTTGTATATGTCGCAATGACTAAGGAAAATAAAATTTTTTGAAGTGCGAAGGTTAAGGTCAATTGGAGTATTTCGAAATGAAATACGTACAGAAAATGGCAAAAAATACGCGTACGTTAAAATAATTTGTATGTAAAATTAAAGTTTTGGTATCAAGTACAGCAATAGTGATAGCTGGAAGTCTGAAGTCACAAAATTAAAAATTTTGGAAAATGTTTTAACAGACGGAAAATCGTTGACGTAATTCTATTAGTACTGTTTGAAAAATGATTTATCATTTTTTTCTCGGACCTAGTTTATCAAGTGTTTTCGTGATTTAAAAAAGGTCATTTCATAATTGATATGCGCTTGTATAACTGTTCGGTATTTTTTTTTGGATTTGGCTGATTAAAAATATCCTATTAGCATTTAATTACTAATAATCAAAAAAATTAAAAACATATTTTAGAACTTATTAAAAAAAATGTTAATATTTATTAAAAATGTTTTATTAAATATTTTAAAGTTATTTTATTTCTAATTCCCATTAGTAATGATATGTGACTGGTTTCTGCCGTGTGTGCCTTCCGACGTGTGTTAAAAAAAAAAAAAAAAAAAAAAAAAAAAACAGAAAGCGATAGAAATAATTGAAGTTATCACAAATGTTTGCCTAAGACTTTTTATTTGACGTTAAGATATGGAACTACTTTCCATTTCCATGGTTACCAACTTTATTGGGTGCATATGTGTAGGTAGGAGCAGTGACGTTTTTCTAATGTTGATTTCATAAGTACTCACTTTATCGAGAACAGTATGCAAATTTTTACTCTCGTGTGTATAAAAACAGGAACATTGACTTCAGCAGCTGTATATTCAAACATCAAACTCTCAAAAGAAGCCAAGTGTTAGAACCACTTTCATAAATTCGCTGCCAACTAAACTGAAACCCAGGCTCGCGGTGGTGTAGTGGTTAGACTACTCGCCTCCCACCACGGCCAGCCGGGCCCGATTCCCGGCGGGGTCACCACGTAATTTCGTAAGTGGGAATCGTGCCGGACGATGGCGCTGACCGGCGGGCTTTCTCGGGGGTCTCCCGTTTCCCCCGCCTCTGCGTTCCGGCGTCGTTACATACTCTCAATATCTCGCTGTTACCAGTCGCCCAAGACCCTTCACTCACTCTACTGAAACCTGCATGCCAGTTTGTACTATGGCATAATTACATGTGGTAACGGGCAGTGATTTTTTTTCTTCAAAGGTTGACTTGAAAAATGCTAACTTCGCTGTGGTGGCAAGGTCGGGCTGCAATCGAAAAAGCCGTCACCATAAGCATATCCGTACGCACAACCACTGCCACAGTAAAAATCCTCTGCTACAACTCACATAGGTCTACGTAATAAAACCGGATCTATTTGGTTTTTCGGACAATACGATTTCACTTCTGTATATAGACATTTTGTGACGTGTCGATACGGACGAATGTGTGGAGTTTTGGAGTTATTTCCACAAACCAGGCCCTGAAGAAGTGAGCATGCAAGATTAATATAATAACTGGAGCCAAAAAGGTATATGTTAATGTTCGTGACCGGAAATATGACGTAGAAGTGAACTAACTCATCGTGTGTAGTGACAAGAGTGGGTTCATTCATGAGAAAGTTGAAAGATTGCCATCTCTCTATGCAGTTGCAATGGGCATGGGTATTGCAATATGTAGCAACAAGCACCATTATACAGAAGGCATTCAACTCTTACTGTTACTCGTATGGTTATGGTTTTTTCTACTGTAGCACAGCTTGCAGTTGGGATCTTCAGACACTCTAGTCGCGTAGCCAGAAATCTCTATTCAAAAATGGGACGGGAGAAGTTTGCGAATCAATGGCAGTGATACTAGGGAATTCCCCATCTCATAAAGTATCTCCCTAACCCATGTAAGAAAAATTATTTCTCTACAAGGGAAAATTATTTCTCTTCCTGAAAATTAATAATGCTTAGTAAAAAAATAAAATAAAATTATATATATAAGAGAAAAAGAGTAGCGGTGCTGACACCTGTTCATCAGGACAAATGATAGGAGAAAATTACATCACAGTATAATAATCTCATAGTTAAATGCAATTACATATGTATTCAGGCCTACAGTTACAGGTTTATTAAAACTTTAAAACTTTTCGTTGACGACCTTAGGGCAAGGCGAGGGTTACAACCCCCGATCCCTTCTTGGTTCCGCCTCTGAGAATCTGCTATTAATTACTCTGCTAAGGATGATTGATCACATATTATCAAAATATTTACAGCGTTTGAAATACGTAATCAATTTGTAAACTCTGGGACCTTTCTTTTGTAACTTGCGAAATGATACAAAAGTGTTCTACTGCAATTTGCGTTATGCGTTGTTTTAAAAGGCATCATGCTCGCACTCACACAGACTAATTAGACACATTCAAGAAGTGAATTTTGCTAGTAAAATAGTCACGTGAGTATGTGTGTTTATGCGGATGCATCGCATTTCACGTACTATCAGTTTGGAAGTTGTCAAGGACTAAATTTCTCACTTTCTTTTGCCCAGCACGTTCAATGCCGAAAGAATACGAGTATTAATTTTTTCATTATTTTAATTATTGTACACAGATAGATATGGAGATCGTCGTTAGAAGTGAATTCATATTAATTCATTAGTATGTAGTAACAATGTTACGTCTTCTGATGTTGAACATGAGTCCGATCCTTTCACATAAATTCTTTACAGCTATATTTTAAGATTTTGCCAATTGAATGTATAATAATTATTCATTGAACAATAAATTCAATTCGATGACCTTACGATATCGCTAAACTACAATAAATTGAAACCCTGCGTCGTATTGATTTTGGATCCGTCAAAACATAGCTTGATTTTTACAGTCTTAAAAGGTTAAATTTGTGAAGCCCGTCCTAAAATTCTTGTCAATTTAATGTGTGGTTATGTAAATGTAGAAACCCGTTCCTATTTTTGTAAACAGCAACACTGTATTCTTCATAAAAAAAACTACAGCCGCCGAATGCTTACTTGCGTGCTCTCTGTCGAGGAAAGTCGAAACGTAACGCAATAGTTGAATATTTCCTCGCTAGGTAGAGCTGTACTCGACGCCGGGAGCGAACTCAATTCTCATTCAATAAAAAACCCAAGCGAAAAAGAGCATGCAATTAAGCAGCAGGTCCCCAAAAATTAAACGTACACAACAATTTATTATTACCTCATTATTTCGATCAAAAGAAACACATCTTTAAGCTAGTTGTTTCGAATCGAAATGGAAATAAGCATTTTCTTTGGCAACTTATCATTATAAATACTTGGGGGTGTCCGAAATGGCAGATTTTGTTGACAAAATTATCACTAATCCAATTTTGTATACAAAAATGGTGACGCATTTGGGAATTTGGTATTTTGTATTTAGCGGATGTTAGCAAAAATACAAAATGACAAAATCAGCGCAACATTGATTTTGTTTGACATTCAAAATACACGAGCGAATGCGTATAAAAACTGTTCATAAAATACACGACATATATTAAAAAGCAAGTTAAGTGTTGTGCTTTGTTTATATATTTTACGCAACAATTTTTTTTTTAGTCGGTATTGCATAAATTATTATTTTCTTATTTATTTACATAATACTCTCAGCATTCCAGTGATGATTCTAGAAATATGTCCGTTTTAAGCATTAAATTTAAATAAAACATATATTTTGACTTGTAATGTTAAAATGTGTTGCCGCGAGTGCTAAACAAGCGACTGTCGAGAAAGTCCGAATTGAAACTTACGAAATGACAAATGACATAACAACGAACTTGTTTTTTTCGGACAAGCCCTAAGACTGTTGAATTAAAAATATAAACTTTCTTTCTATAGTAAGTTCACGGTATCTTCACAAATATTGAATAAAACAATTAAGGAAACACCATATGTGTGACGTGTTTGGTTGTTGTCAAAATATGTAATGTATCAAAAGCGTTTTATACTTCTGTTAACATGAAAGCATCTTATTCCTGATTAAATTGATATTTCACTTATAATTTGTCTATAGATTTGAATATTTCATTTATATATTAACTTCTAAGTACTAGTAAATTTAATAATAAATAGAAGTTTCAATTAGGGACAACTTAAAACTTCTCTCTTACTGGTGTTCTTAATTCTGTCGAAGAGTTCTTTGATAATGCGAAATAAACTAGTAAAATTTAACCCGTATTTTACCATCTCATAAAGTTTGTGCCATATGCGAAAGATTTTATGTAAATGTGTTCGTTTGTGTGTGTATTTATATTTGTATGTGTGTGTGTGTGTATGTATATGTGTATAAGTACGCACACTTGCAGACAATCAATCCTGAGTGCAATTTCCTGTTCATCTTTCACTGCGTTATTGTACATGTTCTTCCTGTCCCTTTTTCTTCTTTCCTTTAAGTTATGTTGCTATGTCGTCTTTCTGTAGAACAGCATTTTTATATTATCTTAAAATGTTAACTTGCCAACTACTATTTGATGAAATGGATGTACGCTGAAGGCTTTAAATAAATAAACAATAAGTATTAGAACAGAAAAAAAAAAAAGGTGTGTTGGTAATTCCTAGTAAGAAATAGTTCTTATTCAGAGTATTACGAAGCTGACTACGCACAAATGCGTTGCGTTGTCCTTTTGGCGTAATCTCCATCAAGACTTACGCCCTGTTTGGTATTAGACTGAAAATAGTCTAGTAAATAGAAGTTGAAACGAACAAGAGAATTCCAATAAAACTTTTTCAGGAAAGCAACAGGGATATTAAATTTGGTTACAGGCATTGTTTATATTAACTTCTTTGTCCAAATTTGCATTGAAAATTAGGGCCAACATGAAAATGTGCACGCAATTAGACGTAAATTACAGTAAACTTGTTTACGGAGGTATTTGGTGAATTGGGATGCTTCTGCAGCAAGTGAATATTCTTTTCCTAAATCACCGAATATTTAGTGCTCTATCGTTGACACGTGTCTGATTTAGAGTCCTAAATGGTGGATCAGATAACGACTTTGGAAAGCTTTTTTTTGTTTACTACTAAAGAATTGGTAAGTTAATTTTGCGAATTTTCTTACTGCGAGATTATAGAACTAACCAGAAGTAAATTAGGTGCATAAGATTAGGTTAGATTCAAATGAAAAATTTTCTAAATTCCAATGCTCAAATTTTGATGTCTAAGTTATAACTGTGTAAGCTGCCTCTCGTAAATATTACGATCTCGAGCGCTCGAGTGTTAACGTTTGGCAATAAACTCAAGTCTACAGAAGTCAGAAAACTTTAAAGTTATTGCTGCCGTGGTTGGAAAATTACGGCGGAGGACATAGGCTGTTTACAGGTTTCGTAGAGAAAACACGAGTGTTACTTTCCGAGACTAGTTCGGCTACACGCACAAGACGTGTGTTAAGTTTCGTGTAAGATGAAAACATTTTTCGAAAATATTTCGAGCGTGGTTAAAATAGGTTACAGATAAGTGAGGCGTGTAAGTTGTTGGTGTGTTAAGGGCAGGCCACATCTGTTATTAACCTGGATATACTTCACAGCTTGCGCACAGTGACCTTGCTACAACTGACATGACATTGTCTTTGTAATTTCGTACAGAATGTATCGAAATTCAGTGACCAATAGTAACAGAAAAGTCCTGTACACTTATATACGAAAAAGCATTTTTGTATCAAATAACTATACTCAAAGTTGCGGCATTATAACGCCTGGAGGAAAAGGCGGCGCTACCATTCATGTATGAAACGTTGCATAGGTCGTAGGCGCGTGACACTAAATTATTTTATACAGAGCGTCGCGCGCCTACTTGCTATGCAACTTATCACACACGCTGTACGGTGCAAATATGTAACCAATTATGCGATATAAAAATATTTTTACGGATATGAGTATAAAGCTTTTGTGTTACTATCGGTCCAAAAAAAAACTATGTCTGGAGTTCGGGCACTGATTTGTCGAACATTCTATATAGGCAAGATGTTAGTCTTGTAAAGGCTGTTCACGATAAAGTAAGCACTTTTGATATCAACCTTAGATAAATGTCACTACTCATATATACATATATTTTAACATGCGCGTTGAGTAAATTGCGCCCATTAAAGTTGGTAACGGTGGAGGGAAAGTAGTTCCATATAATTACGTCAAATAAGAAGTGTTAAGTAACAATTTGTGATAATTGAAACTATTTATTTTGCTCTAGGGTTTTTTTAATGCACCGGAGTGTAAAAAATGAACAGAATTGGTAAAGTATTAACTTTTATGATAATTTCACAGTTTCACATGAGCGACGCACGAATAAAGTGATAAGGCCCATGGCAATGTTAATTTTACATAAGGTGGAAGAACACACAACGTGCATACAAGTAGATCTTAAACAGTGCTCCCAAAGTGCTTATTTTACCGTGAATAGCTTATAGACTCATATAGTATCAATTGTTTCATTTATTAACATAACTTCGAAATTTTGCAGATATTTCGTGATTTTAAACTGAAACGATCACAATGAAACACACTACTCAAAAGTCTGAAATAATAAACAGAAAACATTCCACGCATTATCAGGTCACAGGTCAATACGCATTATATATATATATTTATTTATAAACCTAGCAACAATAAAAAGCGAAGCTACGATTCAGTGGTTTAACAAAGTCGAGCCCGTAACGGGGATACTGTAAATACAGTATTTCAATCCTCTTTCGCTGTGTGTGAGTTATTTGTACTGCACACAGTTTAACGTTCTTGTATAATATTGTGTCCCGTTAGTGAAATGTTTATGTCAGTTGCAACATATTCTTGGTGGGCGGAGGGAGGGGAGGAGACCGACTGTTGGTTAATTACAGGAACGGTGTGCTATGATAATCTTAGCACCCGTGCAAAGAGTTAGCGTTTTGAAGCGAAAATTAATGAACTAACTACAGTTTAAACTATAAAATTTTTATGCAGCCAATGAGAAAGAGAATAAAATGTCGGGTTACTGCGGTTCAGTGGACATTTTGAAACTTTTTAATTGATCAGACTTTCGTTAGTTTATACTCCTTAATAAAATCAAACAAGAAATGTGTTATTTACATATCACACATTTCATATCCAAAAACTCTTTAAGTTTGATTAGTGATTTGACATGGGGTAATGTGCAGTGTAGTCGACCGAACTCAATTTTGTTTTCAGTGCCATAGTTTGTATTAATTTCGGATTGTTTAAAAGTACATATACCTACAGTATACACACAGTATACATGTATGGCGTGCTGCGGGCCATTTAACGAATTGTGCTGTGTAGTAGCCACTTCCATATAGTGGATATTCCAGGTATTTGTTTGACTTCTTCTTACTGAAATTGCAGAGTGCTGCTATAATTCTCATTGCAGTGTTAACCGTGATTTATATTAGCTTGAACGAATACAGTAATAATATTCTCAAATTATTCGTCCTTACATTGCTATTAGAGTAGCCGTAACAGAAAGACAGATTACCTTACTTGTTGTTTTTGTAAATTTATTATTGTTCGTTCTTTAGGGTAACTTGTTGAATATTATCGATTATTTTCTCCTGCGAGTCCAAGAAAAAAAATATTTTTTTTTGTCCCAGATGTATGAAAATAGAATACAATGCAAGTTAAAAAAAGAAAATTTCAAAGAAGCATTCACGACTTGAAATAAAAATTACCGACACTGTGGTAGGAAAATAAGTGATAAAGTATGACGGTATAAAAATATTTAGGTATGCGAATGTTTCAAATAATAATCTAGCTTTGACGTCATTAAATAACTTCATGGTATATATATATATATATTATATATATATATATATATATATATATATATATTCAGTATTGTGACATATATATATGTCACAATACTGAACGTAATCAAACGAAACATAATTAACTGCTCTGAGACATAGACTTCAAATAGTATTATTACGCAAGAATTTTATTTCACACGCTTGGTAAGGACCACATCCGTCACAAAAGTCGAGGGTTCAATACTGGTCGACTGCAATGGAGGTGAATTTTTCAACAATATATTGCAAAGACTGGCGCAGTTACAGGCAGTTAGCGGTAAACTGAGTACTTTTGATGTGGATCCTAAATCTCATAGTTGTAATTTTTTTTTTTTTTTTTGGGTTTCTCGGGTCTTGAGAGTGCCCACTTATTAGTACTATCATAACACCTATTTTGGGGGTAATTTTGGACACGATAAAACTGTGTCTAGGATTAAAGAAACGTTTTACTGGTCTGGATTAGCTGAAGAGGTTGAATCCCTTGTCATTGTGAAGATTGCCAGAAGGCTAAGCCTAGAAATGCGAAGATAGAATGTGCTTACAGTGCATCTAACGCGAAATTCCCGTGGGAGTGTGTATATCTAGATTTGTTGGGCCGTCTGCCACGAACCAACACTGGCTTTTCATCTATATTGGTTGCTTTTGATAGCTTTAGTAAGTTTGTTTTCCTTGTTCCGAAGCGTTCAATGAAATCTGTTGAGTACTGTAAGATTCTATGGCAGCAGTTATTTATTTCCTTTAATTGGGTCGCCAGTGCATCTTGCGACTGACAATGCCACCTATTTCGTATCGCCCGAAATAAAAAAAAAATCTCGCATTTTTGTGGGGAACAAAGTTGATTCAGACAGCGCCATACTATCCAAAGACGAACTTAGCAGAAAGTTATGTACGAAATTTGAACGCAGCTTTAAGAGCGTTCCAGATCGGTTCCCATAGAGATTGGGACTCAGTTTTGTACCAGCTGTCTCTTGCGTTTAATAATCCTGTTAGTGATGCTACGAAGCGTGTACCAGCAGAATATTTCTTTTGCAGGAATATCTTGTTGACAACAATGTAATTGTAGACGGTACAAGAAATTGTGTACCATAATACAAGAAAAGAAATGCAATTTCATACTAGGACGGAATACAACTTTCAGCAGACCGACGATCCAAACGTGGGCAGGTATTCCAAATGGGACATGCGCTTGCATAGCTCGAGGTTAAAACTCAGCCCAAAACCAAAGTATCTGTTCAGATTTTCTCTCAAACGCATGAAAATGTGTTGGTAAAAACATCAACACCTATCTTAATATAGTGTCAGGATGCCAGTACCCGAGTACCGATTGTTGAATATCCTTTATAATTAATGTGTTATGTATGACATAAATCACACGATATGTGATTTAATTTGCAAAGTCCCTCGGGAGCATAGAAACTCAGGCTCTCACATTCCGAAATTTTCGACTTTTCAGTGCTGTACTTTGAAAACTATAACTATTTGACTACAAATATTTACATTTACGTAGTCCTTCTTTACATCTCTTTCAGACAATGAAATAAAAAATTATCGAGAAATTATCAGCTTGTATTGAGACATACTTTAGCATAGGAAGACATACAATGCACTTATGCACTTAATGTGAGCTAAAAAGAGTATAATTTAATCTCTTTTGTATAAATATTACGTGTGTCAGTATCATTTTGTATTCGACGAAATCCATGAATTTGATGCTTTTCGACGACTGTGTAGAAACACTGGTGCCACTTTCGCTGTACTAAAAAATATGTCTTGCTTCCCTAATGGCAAGTAAGAATTTCTGCCGATAATCTGAGACTACCTACTGTATAAAGAAAGATGTTGTCAACGAGTTTATTGTCATACACCGAGGACAAGTTACAGCATATTTTAAAATTCTATCAAGGTTCCATAAGCAACAGCTTGATAAAGAGGAAGAAACTGCAGCGCGACAGAAGAATTATTCAAAATATCTCATATCCCGAATGCTTTCATGACGTGGCTACTAAATTCAACTAAACTGATTATTGTTTCACTGATAAGTGTGCATGTTATTGGATGAACAGCCAGGTTTCTTGCGAAACTTCTTACTGTACATGTGTGCAATAATAAAATTACAGAAATTATAGGTGTTTTAATCACCTTCGAGGAGCACATTATTAACACGCTATTAATGTTTGTCAAAGGACTACAAAGCTCGATGAAAACTTTAGAACATTTTAAAGGTTTATAGTGAAAGTAATAATAAAGTCGTTTTACGAAGCTATTCGGCAGGAAAACACACGAAAAACGCAGCGAAGATCTGTAGTTGATACATTACTACTGAAACATTGTTGTGGTGTTAGCCAGATCCCTGCACACCACAGATCTTTTGATATCTCTTTTGGACATCTTGTGTCGAACGTAACGAAATTATATTGGACCGTATTTATAATTCTCAGATTGAGAAAAATAAATAAAAAGTATGAAGGTCATCCTGACCCGTACCATGACAATTAAATGACAAATCCGCCATTTGCATTATGGGTTAATTTACTTTTATAAAAGAAAGCAATGAATTGTGCTGTCGAATAATGATCTATTGGTAATTTAATTCACCTCCTGTGAATCACATCACGTGACACATGGAATTTATATACTTTTAAGAAGAGTTGGAGTTCGAGTAAAATAATAAAATAGAATATTTGTTAAACTTATTACTACTCGTTTCGACGAAGTGGGAATGACCAAAAAAGCACCGGTAATTGTGAAGATGAAAGTCATTGACACGGCTAAAACTACTGATAAGATGAGACACAATGTTGTTCGTACTGGATAAGATTTAGACCCAAATTCGGATTTAATGTGCAAAAAAATTCACAGAAGCTGGGAATTGTAGTTAACATACTGTTTTGATCGTAACCCACAAATGAAATATATGTTAATAAAACGGCGTTTGTGTTGGACGCGCGGCAGTAGCCCTATAGTCACTAGCAACAACAAGCCTCATGCCTAGCAGTAGTCCAAAGTCACTATTCCAAAAGTCACTAGTTCTAAAGTCATTAGCCATAAAGTCACTTAAGGACTACTGACGGGAACACTTTGTGTTACACAGTGATAAATGACAACGTTAACCAAGTCGAAGAACACAGAATACTAGGATTTCATGGAACTTTTCGTATGGCTGCTTTGTGAGGAACATAAACCTAATTAAGAAACTGACTTAACAATACAATGCAATCACTTGGAACTGCATATGTACAGTACCAAGATAATTATCCCATGGTTTGTGTTTATGAGGATGAGTGTCACAAAGAACTCAAAATTCTCACACACCTATTTAGTGAACGAGTTGTGGAAAGCAGATAACATAACAAGAACACCAGCAACATTTCCAGTGATGATAAAAAAATATAGCTTCATTAGTTAATAATTTAGGTTATTTTGAAAAGTTATGACCAATTATTCCAACAAAAACGAGACAATTGCGTGGTTTTGTTCTTAAAGGGAAATGGGAGAGCAGCAGTATTCTACGAAATGGCAACTCATCAGCCTTTTGTAAAACTGAACTATTTTTAATTATTTCCTAGTTAACATTTAGTTGTCATTGTCCAAACATAAATATATAACTACTATGAAACCTCTTTGTTCTCTTTTTGTAAGCGAAAATACGCAAAAATATGACCCCGATTCCATCGTCATTCATACAGTAAACACTAAAACACTTTAGTTACAGGTCACCGGATTTTCGCAAGTGGGAATCCTGCCGGACCATGCCATTGGTCGGCGTGTTTTCTCGGGGGTCTCCCGTTTCCCCCATCCCTTCATTCTGGTGCCAGTCCGTATTCACTTCAATCACCCTAATCGGCTCTCAAAACCTCGCTGTTAAGAGCCGCCTAAATCTCTTCACTTACTCGCTTTAGTTACACAAAACAATTATATTATGTCAGATCACAGTAACAATAATAAGTTCACGAATACAGTTGTGGGCAAATAACAATATTAGTGAGTGAAATGGCGCAGCGGCGAGTGACCTATGAGAAAGGGACTAGGAAAGTGGACAGAATGCCAGTAGTCGCCTTCCTTTAATGCACTTAAATTAATTCAGGTTGTTTCGACAAGGGTTTCGACAGGACATTGAAACAGGGCGAAAAAAAACAATGCAATCACTATTTAAAGTGGGGTTAAATATATAGGACATTTATTATAAATTGTATACTTTTTAATTGGAATAGTACTATTGTAAACACTCGCTTAACTATATTCTAAAAATGGCATTTGCGTGATTCTCGTCAAGATCATGTCCGATAAATCCTTTGTGAATGTGAACCCTCCCATGTAGTAAACCACATATGGGCCATTAATAGTTTTCAGTCTGATGCCAAGCTGGCAAACAGTTGTCCAACAGCTGGCATGCACCCGGCACCATTGCTGGTCCTGAAGTGGTATTTCTAACTTAGTGATACTCTGCCCATAACATGTATTCAGTACCCACTCCCATGCACCAAAGAATTCCAAATTTATAACAAGTCTTGATCTTTTCTCAGGTTTCTATTATTTTCCAGTGTGTAAGGAAGATAGATACAAATTTGTTTTTCTATAGACAGAGTTAGTTTATTCGAGTATTGCAGAATGCCAATGGGCTTGTCAACCTACCTCAACACTTTCATCCGTTCATTGATATTATCTTAGGGCCCTTGCACTGGAACACAGCCATAACTTACATTGACGATTCCTCACACTAGGGAGTACATCTTGCGAACATCTTAATAATATTAGGAAAGTGTTCCAAAGGTTACGTCAATTTAATGTCAAAGTTAAGATTAATAAATGCATGTTAACAAAGCAAGAAATAAAAAATTTAGGTCACTATGTAATCCCTCATGGTATTGTTGCAGACCCAGGAAAGGATTCGATCCATTCAATACATGTCACTACCAGGTAACATAAAACAGTTATGCACATTTTTGGGGAAGACTTCGTACTTGTGTAGGTAAATACAGGATTATGCGAGTAAGGCAGCCCCCTTAATAGAGTTGATAAAACAAACAAATAATTATAAATGGGAACTAGATCAGCAGAACGTATTTGTAGAACTTAAACAAGCTATTCAACAGGTGCCCATTTTAAGAAAGTTTGACGATACTAAAAACACCATTCTGGCATGTGGCGCTTTGCAAAACGCAATAGGTGTGGTGCTCACACAAGAAGACCCACTTACCAAAACCCGACACATAATAGCTTTTGCATTCAAGAAATTGTCTCTCAATAAACATAAAAATTGAGTGCGGTAGAAAAACAGCTAGGAGCGATTAGGTTTTTTTGTACATATTTTAGGCACAACTTGTATGGGTGCCATTTTGCAATCCTAACAGATCATGCTAATTTAAGGTATTTGAAAACTACGGCCAAGCATAATCTGTGTATCAATAAGATGGCGATAGCCCTACCTGAGTATGACTTCAAACCCCAGATAGTGAAAAGTAAACTTAACATTTTGCCTGATTTTAGTCATATTCCCACGAAAGGTGCAGCACCCATGCAAGTAGTTCAAGTTAACCAGATAAAGTACCCAGTTAAGATATACATGTTAAACTGTACTAGTTTATATCAGGCATTAGCAGAGAGCTTGTATCTGGATCAAAACAAGGACACCAAATTAAAGAAAATTATTTATAAATATGTCATTAATAATTGGACAGAGATAAAGCAGTACATTAAAGACGATATTCAGGTAAAGGACATATAAGTTGTTGCTAAAATATTTTTAATGGTGACCTTATTCCTGCCTACGCCATTGCAAAAATTATTTCACAGATTTCAGGTCAATGTGGAAATTATTATGCAAGACAATGCAAATAAAATACACATTACCAGTATCGATACTTTGCTACTGTGCAGGATTATCATTTTTCCTAACAAGGGTAAAATATTTTACTTACCAGTTTTCAATCACGAACAAGAGTACATTAGAATTGACGTAGAACCACAATTACAGTAATTCCAGGTAGATGCCAGTACATCACCATTTTCAGGGGAGTACGAAAATGACCCTCACATTAAACAGCTTAAACTTGCATAACTGATCCACATAACACTAACCCAAAATATAGAAAACTAGCCAGGAGAAATGGTATTCCAGGTCAGAAATCTTCTTAAAAATCAAAATCCCGGTAGAAGAGAAAAATCTTACCCTCGTACCCAGTTACTATGTTAAGGAAATAATTGCTGCCCACCATGATGCCATATGTGAAGGAGGCTTTTCTGGTATGTTTTAAACATTGCAGAAAATTAAGAATTCGTACTATTGGGATACAATGCAGTCTGATGTGAAAGGACATGTGAAATATGGTCAAATATATCAAAAGGTAAAATCACCCAATGGTAACCCTATGGGACAACTTCAGCCTATCAGGCCATCTTATCTTTTCAAATATTGGCCTGTGGATGCTAAATGGCCTCTCCCACTAACTCAAAATGGTAATAAGTATATCCTAGTTATGACAGACTTCTTTAGTAAGTATGTAGTAGCTAAACCAGTCAGACGTATTGTTGCGCAAACTTGTGCAAATTTTATTAAAGAAGTTATATTGAAGTACAGCTGCATGGCGCAGACATTGACAGATCGCGGAACTTCATTAATAACGAATTAGTATTACACCTGTTACCGAGTTTAAACATTACTAAACTACAAACAAGACCATACAACGCAGCATGCAATGGTCTTGTTGAATTGGCGAATAAATTAATTGGGATGCAATTGATGGTACTTGCCCAGGAAGACCCACTGAATTGGGACCAACATGAATAATTTATTATTTTCAACTTCAACATGACCATCAACTCTAGTACGAAATTTACACCGTTTTGCTCACTTCATGGCATGGAAGCAACTCATCGCTGTCGAGTGTTTACCAATACGTACTCAGAGTGTGACGACAATTAGTGTAAACAGTTCATTAAGAATAGAGAGCAGGCTATGCTCAACCTTATTGTCGCACAGCAACAACAAAAAATTCAATATGATTGGAAGTATCGAGAGAATGATCTTGAGATAGGTGACTGGGTCTGGTTCAAAAATCACGCCTGAGCAAAGGCCCTCTCCTTTAAACATAAGGGACCTTTTCGTGTTACATATATACTGAGCCCCTCCACCCTGTAAATTAGAGTCAATAATTGGATAAAAAGTTAATAAAATATGTTACTTGAGTTTAATTTCTCAGATGATGCTGCCACCTATCACAGCATTTAGTGATCATAATATATACTACCAGAATATGAAGTTTAAATCGCTGTGATAGTTCCCGATATATGCGACGTAACATTAAGCATAACAAAGACACCTTCTTGAAAATAAGTGTTCTTCTCATCTGCATTTCCGTTATTCTTATACATTGTTATTTCTGCGCTAGATATTCTGGGGTTCGTTTTGATACCTTATTAGATGCCATATAAAAGCTTTATTTCTCGGGGGATCGTTTCGGTAATTCCTAAGATGTTAGGTATATTAAATATTTAATTTCAGGTGGCGTTTCATTATAGAATCATTGACCTAAGAGGCGTGAATTAGCTGGCAGTTCCTGCGTACTGGTAGCATACAAATTATGTTTGAAATATGTTTAATGATTCAATTGATATGGCAACACATCCTAAAATATTTATCTGATTTGCTAAAACCACGTGAGTTTTGATGACCTATCAAAGTACTAATTTAATGACAAATTTGGTTTTAATCTGTTGAGTAACTTCTGAATTATAATGCATTGTATATATTTTTTCAGGTGTCATAAGCTTACTCAACAAAGGAGGGGACGGTGGGGAATGGAATAAGCTTGTGATTTAGTACTTTTAATGCTTGCAATGTTTATCACCATCATAAAATGTTTAAATGAAATTGGACTAATGTTTTAACAGATACGTTATACTTTATGAAACAACAACAAGGTAATCACTTTTAAAGTAAACGTGAAACTAGCTAGAAATAAACACTATGGTGATCACCAAGGACTAGGAAAATGTCAATGAAGAAAACAATTATTTTTAACAAAGGTGCTTGCAACGTACTTATTGTTACGTTGCATATCTCTGGAACCATTACGTATCCCGATCTTATGTTCTGTCAATATTTATTATGTGCACCGAATGCTGCATTTATTTAACTATTTTATTTTACCGTTGCTGAAGGCAGCGTCATCTAAATAATTAAGCTCAAACAGTTGGGTTGAGAGACTTGGGGTGAAATGAGGTGAGTATGGAGCAGCACCGGAATGCAAGGGTGGGAGAAACGGGAGATCCTCAAATAAACCTGCCAACCAGCGGCATAGTTCGGGATGGTTCCTACTTGCGAAAAACCAGGAGTTGCCCGGTCGGGCATTGAACCCGGTTCGCCTTGGTCGGAGGTGAGCAGTCTAACAGCTCAGCCACCGCGGCCACTCTAAGCTCAAAGAGCACATTTAATTAACTTCTGAACCAAGTCCCGCTACATTAGTCGCCAAAAATGGCCACTTGTTTTCATAGTAACGATAATTTTTTTTTTTTTAATACCGTAAGATTTTCTCTTTGGAAACATTGATGGGATTTCAACGACAATGGGTTGCCTAAAGTACCTACGCTCTTTGCAATCGTAATAAATTCACTGAATAAAATCTTTAATCACCCGCCGTTTTGGAAAGGAACGACTCCTAATATTTACATTTAGATATAGCATTTTAAGAGTTATTCTATATATTGCCGCCACATGTGGTGGAAAATTCCTTTTGCTGAGACGATACTTGAGACATAATGTTACAATTAATACCATTAGCTAAGCCTCTGAGAACATCAGACTACTTCAATACACCAGTCTAGTGAAAGTAGACTAGTTTACTATATCGAGAGTTTCTTGTTACTTATGTGATCACGTGCTGTACTGCGTAAGATACAGCATCCGCTAGCTTCTTCAAGGCGGTGTTGTCATCCAAAACGGATGCCAAATGAGAGTGCGAAGTTTTGAATTCAGCGCTGATAACACGTGCTGCTAACACAAAACTTTGTTTCACATCGTTTGACTTGTTCTTGAGAAACAATCTTGCATCCTAACTCTTAGGAAAAATCTGCCATTTTGAAAATAGGTACGAGATGTTGTTAAAAAAAAAAACTGTGAAGTTCTCTCATCATTGTGTGTATTTGATATATTCAGTGAATGGGTTCGAAAGTTTTTAGGGGACTTACACAGACACCCAGACAGGAACGTTATCTCGCACTAAGTTTTACATTTCCATTGGGAGAGTTACGCATTGCGCCACGTGACTCCAAAGATTCTTACAGTAGTATCAAATTATTGATCCTATAAAATGAAACATTTTGGAATACGAAATGTGTTAACGCAAATTTGAGTGTGCTGAAAGTCAGTTTTGCCTTTGTTGTAGTTATCAGTGTCCTAATACGCATATTCAATTTTTAGTTTTTAAAGACTTGCAATATTTAGGAGCTGTATTGTGAGGTGGTACCACCGCAACCAAATTGAAATATTGTTTCAATTTAGCGTCACCTAATGAGATAACGTTCCTATCTGGGTGTCTGTGTATGTCCCCTAAAATCTTTAGAACCCAATCAGTGAATGTAACGAATACACACAATGATGCAGAATTTTACAGTTTTAAACAACACTGGGTGCTTATTTTCTAAACCGCGGGTTTTTCAAGAGCCAGGACGTAAGGCCGTTTCTCAAGGACCAATGCTAGCTATAAACTACACGATACTTTACTAGAGCTCGTTCTCAAGTATAGTTGATTTCCTGTATAAAACTGCGCATCCCAGCGCGAAGAAGACTGATTCGCGAAAGTGCATTATTAATTATTGCGGTTTGACGCGAATCTTCAAGTATATAGTCTCCTTTGTAAAAGGAATCACTATGAATTAGAGCAATCTTTTTCCGTGTCACAAATAATTCTCAGCGACCTACTGTCATAAAGATTTTAAACATATTTCTATTGGGCGTTGGCTACCTAAGGTATTCAGCCTACACGATACTAAATGGATTTGTTTGAGAATATTCTTTAACAAATAAACAGATGCCCTATGAGAAATGTCAGTGTTTACAGTTCGATTTAATTTGTAGGTGCCAGACTGGTATTCTGTGAAGAAAACCGAGTAATACAAGGTAACAGGATGCAGTAGTATAACCGAGTAATACAAGGTAACAGGATGCAGTAGTATAACCGAGTAATACAAGGTAACAGGATGCAGTAGTATAACCGAGTTATACAAGGTAACAGGATGCAGTAGTATAACCGAGTAATACAAGGTAACAGGATGCAGTAGTATGACTTTGTCGTTTTTGAGACAATGCATTTTAAAAGGTGCAGTGAGGGTCGGATCGCAGCTCATTCGATTTGGCTCGGGGTTGTCGGGAATTCCCGAAGATAGGCAACTATTTAGGACCGCCAACCCTACAAATTTATACGACTATTTCCTCGAGCCGGCGGCTATGTTTGTTTTATTGGCATATAGTACAGTCGAAAATCTGTTATGTTCGTCTGAATTTGAAAATTACGTTTTTATTCAGCTGCTTACCTATTCAACACGAGTAATGTACATAATTTTGTAAAATACGCACTTTTAAAGTTATTATATCAAAGTTTTAATTTATAAATGTTTGCATCTCTACAACTGGCAGTTTTATAGGCATTCTAAATGTCTTATTTAATATTTTGGTCATTTTCCCGTTCACGTCTGTCGGAAGTTTACATAATATATATTTAAACGTTTTTTTTTTTTTTTTTTTTTTTTTTCAAAGTAGTCCAAATATAGGCCGATGGTCGATGATGGGCTACAGTAAAACAAGATCACGGCAGCTCAGCTTCCCATACGTCTCCTGTGCAGTTGCAACAAGAGACCATTTTTGTTAATTAGGTCATAGTGCTCAATAAACCAGAATGAAACGTTCATAATCCCTGACGTTAAAAAAATTTGCCAGCAAAAAGGGGTTGGCAAACTTCGTTATTTTCATTACGAGGGGAAGTATTATGAGAAGTTTGCTCTTGGTTGAAGATCCCTACGGCATAAAACAATATTGAAATAATTTTTATTTCATTTTATTTCATTTAATATACGATACTTGGTAAAAATCACAGTTTAAAATCCCGATTTTCGAATGCACTTATCTTACTTAATATTCAGTTTATGTATAACGTGTACCGTATATTTCCCATTAGATTCTGCACAATGTCTGTCGGTCAAATTCCACCCCACTCTGTATACGCATTGAACTGAAACTCTCTCCTTTTCCCATAAATGTATATATTTTAAAACTGAAGTTGGTTATATATATATATGCATGTAAGTATGTTTATTCTGTATACGATTATACAATGTTTGAAAGAACTGTGCAAAATTGGGCAGGGACGTCCTTCAGTACCGAACTTAAAATATAGCATAGGCCAAAATTGACTCCAGCCCTTCTTTGCCGGAAACTCCTCAAACGGGGTCGTGTTTTTCTGGCTTCTCGTTGGGTTTGAAACACCCAGAATAGTGTATTGAATCTCCCATTGCGCCCGTATACCCCAGAAACGACGTGCAGTTCTGTTAGTAGCAAATAAAGCTTAAGAAAAAGTATGACGGAATGTCAAACGCGAATATCTATTTAGCGAGGACAACCTGCTTTCATAGTTTATAAGAGTTCAGTTTCTAATTTTTAAAGTAACAGTACTAATACAATTTTGCGTCAAATATCTGTGTAAACATCGAACCGATTTAAATGCAACTGCTTGCAGCAATGCAATTTATTACTTAAAACTCCATCGCCATGTTGCAAATACAGTATCAACCACTGGAAATTGGCGACGTTACACTGTGTGAAATAAACACAATTTTATACTTATATTTCTAACATTCTTACACGGCATATGTAATATCAGTTAAAACCAATTTTTTTTTACTGAGTTGAGCAATGCAAAATTTGTACGTGGAAAAATTGAATGTTTATTGAAAAAACGTTTTGTGTACAGTAATAATATTCATCACAGTTGTGATAACTGAGCAATTTAGGCTTATGAATTTAACACTTACTAGTATGTTAAGGTACGCAAGAAATTTCCTAACCATGTAGCAAGCCACAGTTTTCCGCCTGTGGTTTTACTGCTGGCACTGCTTAAGACTGCTGGCACTAAATACTTATGGGTTTACAGCAACGCCCCTGTTATGGCTGACTGCTGGCAACAGGACACCTGACACGCTATCAGTGGCGCGTTAATGGGATGTTGATGGAAATGAAAATGATGGCTGAGAGTGGGTATACTCTGCTAATGATCCACAAATGGCTTACCAACTGTATTCCAGCACTGGCAGAAATTAACTTATCCATTTTTGGGCCACTGATGGCCCAAAAAACTGATGGGTCTATACAACTGGCCCTGCTATGGACATTTGGCATGCAATTTATGGCACACTGATGGAATATTGTTGAAATGAAACTGATGGTTGAATGTAGGTAAACTGCTAATGGCCCATAAATGGCTTACCAACTATATTCTAGCAATGGCCGCACATAACCTATACGTATTGCTGGTGAAAGTATGGGTAACCATATGTAGGCTATTTGATGGCTGTGAAGTGGTACATCGATGGACCATTGCTGGTGCAATTTGGTTTATTATGGGGATTTTCATGGCTCCCACTCTTCGCAGGTAGCTTTTTCAAACTAAACATACACGTATATGTATATTTGTGTGTATAATATAATTATAAATCATATGATACAATGAGCAGAATATTTGTAAAAAAATATAGTGCTTGAAATATCTATGGCAGAATGCTGTAAATACAGTATTAGGTGTGACTTCGTGACTGTTATTGAATAATTTGGCATATAATAATTTAAATGTACGTCTGCGTATAGTTGAAATGAGGAGTTAAAAACAAACTATATTGAACCACCTTTATAAAATTAACATTGAAGAGCTTTTTTTTCATATCACTAGAATATTCATATATGCCGACTGCGTTTTAAAACAGATGAATAAAATGCAGGCGATGTTACATACAGTGAAAAATTACATTAAAGGAAAGGGTTTGTTTTTAAAATCGTTATTCAGGTAAGAAATTTTCTCTCAAAAACAGTATCATTTTTGTAGCTGCATCTTTTTTAAAAATGGATTTGTTCACATGGTAAATTTTAAGACTATGAAACAACTGGTGTAATTTATATATTAGTGATTGTTAATAATTCAAGTCCAATCTTTATATATATATAATTCTTCTGTGCGTGTGTATGTCACTGAACTCCTCCTAAACGGCTGGCCCGATTTTGATGAAATTTTTTGTGTGTGTTCAAGTGGATTCGAGAATGGTTTAGATTCACAATTCGGTAAAGAGAGGGGGAGAGAGAGGGGGAGAGAGAGGGGGAGAGATTAAAGACATATGTACAGGACAACGTCTGTCGGGTCCGCTAGTATATGATAAATTAGTTCATCTAAACACAAGAAACACAGTGGAGTAATGGTTAGCGTGCTGGGTTGTTACTGCAAGGATCGTAAGTTCGTGTCCCCGCCTCTCCTCTGGTAAGTATAAGATATCAATGTCGTGTAATGTGTTTAATATTGAAGTAAATGAAATTTAAAAACAACGAAACGTCGAGAATGACGCAAATATAATTATTTTACGATATAGTGATTGGTAAATGGTAGAAGCATGTCTAGCCATCGGTAGGCCAGCTGGGGGCTGTGAAGTGGTACATTGATGGACCGTTGTTGTAAGCATATGGGCCATTTGTGTTCATTACATCTGGGCCAGCTATGGGCAGAGTATGGCTAGTTAGTAGTGCCACTTCAGGACCAGTAATGGTGCCGGGTGCATGCCAGCTGTTAGCCAACTTTTGGCCGGCTTGGCATCCGACTGTAAACCATAAATGGGCCATTTGTGTTTTTCCACATGGGTAGTAGTCTTTATACGATATTCCCATTAACTAATATAGTGAACAGGAGCTTGTAATTTTAATAACAAGTCCTTATTTATGAATTAAATAGTGGCATAAATTGTTTATCCGTAAGTGTTTTACAAGTTACAGGTTAATACATATTTGATTATTTGTATACATGCATTTTTGCATTCTTAATATATATATATACATACCGATAGCTACCGTTGTGTTGGTATGCTTGAACATTACTTCCCCAGCAGGAACCAAGATATTCACGGTAAGTCACCGAATGGAAGTAGAAATTTTCAGCTTAAGGAACATACTTTTAGGTGTTTTATGTTTGTAACAAAGTACAAAGTTAATTCCTGAAAAGCAACATTAATATCCTCTAAGGATCCTAACTGCTTCCTTAAGTTTTGTGTTGCCACCATTGTGCTATCCAAAATATCATTTCCGCACTGAATATCCAACAAGCTGCTACGGTTTTATGGATAAGCGAGTTGCAGCAGTAAGTCTATCACCATTTGAACAATACGTTCTACTTACAGTAGCGATGAATATGACGAAGATCATATGTTTAGAAGTGTCGTGCCTCTCACTTTAACTTTTCCGTACCATCAAGTTCCAAAAAGTGTGCATGTACTATGCGCACGTTATTTCTCCTGGAAGGCCGGTATTGCTCTATTTCATTAAGTTATTCGTCGCGTACGACATAATTTTTACATCAAATTAAGTTTACCATTAGAACTTTTGGCAGCCATTCTTACATCGTTAGAAATTTCTGTAGATTTTCGGAAACTTTTTTTTCGGAGATGCAGATTTAATTTAAGGAAAGGCACCCCGTAATGAAAAATATCGGAAATGAGCTCCATCAATATGAAATACGAAAGCTCTTCGTATTCTCATGGCTTCGATTTGAAGACGCGAAAAATGCCGATGATACCTGAAGTGTGTAAAATCCCATCTTCACAATACTACTTCGTATAAAATAGTAGTACGTGAGTTTCAAACCACTCATGGAGTGTAAATCCTTCGAATCTTTTTCAAATTCCGCTACAGGACAAAAATTTATGTGTACAAAGTGAAATACTCATACGACGAAAGTAAAACTATTTTTTCGTAACCTTGTTTTATAAACCTAAAAAAAAAAAAAAAATATTACCGCTCTAACATGACTTGAAACTAAAAGAGGCGAGTTCGTCACTTTTGTGTAAAATCCATATTTACGAAATACGGTAGGTACTTGGTGTAAAAGTGTGGTAGGTGAGTGGTTCGAGTTATTGAGTGTTAATTTTTCGATATGTGCTTAAATCCCACTACAGGACAAAATATTTAAACTTCGTTTAATTTCTCTGATACACAGAGTGAAATCACTACGAAAAAAGCAAACTTACTCATACGCCTGTTTGTAAACCGGAAATAAAAAACAAACTCGCAAACATAATTTATTATTATTCCTATAGATATTTACAACGTTACAACTTTTTTTATGTAATACTGTGACAGTTGAGTGGATGAGGAATTGGGCTATAAATTTCTTTTTCCGAGTTCAAATCACGCTACCGGACAAAATTTAAAAACATTTTTTTTGTTCATTTTTATACGCAGCGAAACACCCACATAACGAAAGTAATTTTTTTTTTGTTATCCCATTTTAATAAAAAGCAGATTTAAAAAAAAAAGCTAGTTTATGGACAGGTTTCGTAAGTTCACGGAGATTTATGTTAAAATTTCGTAGAGGGCGTTATTGAAAAAAAAAAAAAAAAAAAACGAGGAGTTCGTAATTTCAGGAAGATGTCTGGGTATATGTAACTGGTACTTCCCGTAATTTTGTGGATATTTTTTCTATCAGTTTAATTTACGTACTCTTTCAGCTAATTATACATCCTCGTGGAAAATTTATATCAACGTTGGTATAGATCTGATGAATAGTGGTCCTTATCGGTTAACTAACATTGTAAAGTTCTTGAAAACATCCGTATGTAAAAATTATATTTGGTCAATACCAATTTAAATGGTTCACTTCTACTTTTGTTGGTATATTTTTACTTAGTATTACGAGAACGTCAACAGCTCTTTGCCCTTTTACTGGACAGCAAAGGGTCGGGAATTGGGAGCGATTATAATGGCATAAGCGGGAACTGCACCGCACTGAGAAAAATGTATTGTTGAATCAAAAAAGATTTGTTTGGTGTAACCAAATTATTTGTTTGTATAGGGGCTGTGAAATATTTTGTTGCTGAAACAAAATTATATTGTTGTTCTCATTTGGTTGCTTCCGAACTGTAAGATTTGGTTGGTGCGAGTAAAGATTTGTTTGGCTACACGTACATTAAACGGTTTGGTCCGATATAAAAATATAGTAGAAGCTAGACCGAGTTTCGTGCTTAGATCACCTACTTCCGTGCGCTATGCCATAGTAATCTCAGCTAATGTGACAACTGATAACGACGGAAAGCTTTTTAAATGCCGTTCACAGTAAAGTGAATACTATTTGAAGCTGTTTCATTAGACATAATACCCAAAAATACATTTTATAGTGGGCTTGGACTTTTGGTTTTCGGTATGGTGAATGTATACACTGTGTTTCATACTCACGTGGCAGGGTTTACATTAACAACTAGTGGAAGGATATAAATTGGTTGAAAGAAAAAAGTAACTAGGGCTTCAAAAGTGCTCACTTTATCGTGAACGTCCTATAATAGATATACTGCAAATACTGGGCAACATGTACAAACAAATATTTCAAGGTTTACAGCTTTACTTGTCAATTTACTGTTGCATTGATTTATTAACGTGTTTGTACGATCGTTAAGCATCAACAGATGCACTAACAAACACGGTTACTATCCTAAAAGCTATATTTTTTTACTATTACTAGAATTGCCACGTGATAATTTTACTTCATATATACATGAAAAAAATATCAATTCAATACGCATGTGCTATTTGCTACTGCACCACGACATATAGTCGGCATGCCACAAAAATACAAACAAACTCTCGAGCTGTGTTTTCGAACGAAGGGGCAGTCAAATGAGTGGACAACAAATATATATACAAAGATTGTGTTTATTCAAACATATATTTTGTTAGACGAACGATAATAACTTTGTTGCTTTTCAAATTTTGTTTACTCAACAATATATTTTGTCATGGCAAATAAATATATATTTGGCCCTATACAAATGAATATTTTATTCGATATTCTCTCAAAGCAGAATTTGCCGGGAGTGGGGCTGGGAAAACGACTTTGGGGGGAAAAAACACCCCGAGTGCAGCCGGCCGGGATCGAACTCATGGCAGTGGCCGCGATGGTGTAGTGGATAGTCTGCTCGCCCCCCCCAACCAAGGCTAACTGGGTTTGATTCCCGGCGGGGCTGCTCCGGAATTTTCGTAAGTGGGAATCGTGCCGGACGATGCCACTGGTCCGCGGGTTTTCTCGGGGATATCCTGTTTCCCCCACCCCTGCCTTCCGGCGTTGCTTTATAATCACCTCACTTCACTCTCATTGGCTCCCCACTCCGCTCCACTCGAACTTACTATCTCCCGTATGCGAGTCAGACATGCTACTGCATGACCAAACAAGCAACATTACTGTAAAATATTCCATCTATGCTTTCGTTGTAATGAAGACAATTACATGCAGCTATTTTTGAAACAGTTGCTACGAACAGTGCGTAAAAAACCGAAAACCATCCATAAAAACATGCACACAGTAAATGTGTATAAAAGTGGTGGCATAATTTCTACTCCGCTTAGGTTATAGTTTTTTTTTTGTAAAGCTGCTGACATGAACGCTGGTACTCTATCACGTAATCCGCACTACAGATGGAGTTGGATAAGTGTAAGGGGAAGTGAAAGTGTTTACAACATGCACGACGTAATTTCGACGTGTCGGAGTCTGAGATACGGAACTGCAGGTTTCGCTTTTCCCACGACGCGACGCCTCGGGACGGGCGGCTTGTAACGATCTCCTCGCTCGCGCGGAAATGGCGGCGAAGTAAGTGCCGGCCAGACAGAGAGACCTCCTGGAGAAGTTGGTCAGGCGAAGATGGGGCGCGCCGCCCACAATTCTCCTTGTTTTTGCCACCCCAACCCCCCCCCCCCCCACCTTCCAAGCCCGCCGCAACCCCCTCAAGCCTCAAGCCCCCGCGGTCCAACCCACCAACTTCATCCCTTAGAGAAACACTTGCACGGGTTCACATCGTTGACGGCAACCTCAGCGGGCGCTAAGATTTTCACCAGAGAGATTTCCTGTAGCCGCGCTGCGGGCGACAACCGGCCAAGTCCATCGCCACCTCCAACATTTCCACTCTTTCCTCGGGTTGCACTGTTTTTCCTAAAGTGGTTTTTCCTAAAGGCGTTTTGCCTACAGTTTACTAACGGTGTTTTGTCTAGCAGGTGTTTTCCCGATAGGCATTTTGCGTACTAACTTTTTACGTAACAGGCATTTCATCTTTGAAGTAAAACCCTTATATTTCCTGACAGACATTACAAATGCATGCATTTTTAAAATGGCTATTACCTACATGTTAGGAAAAACTACTTAGGCAAAAAGACGGGTCACCCTCTCCTCTATGAAACGCAGCTCCGCCAAAAAGAGTTTCTTTTCTCGGATGTATCGAGGTGAAGCACCGGGACGTTCCAGGGAGCGATACAATTTAGACCTTGTTAAATATCAAAGTAACGAAATTCTTATAATAGCTTTGTACAGCTGTCAACGGTTACCATTAACACTCAAATAACGCGCCCATATAACTGTATTAGGTTTTCACATTATAAATTTATTTAGAAGTCGTTTACAGTTTTACGTAAACCTAACACTCGGCAGACCAATTATTTGGGACTATGGGTTAGCTAACCTCTGCGTTCATAGGAGAATAGGCAAAGAGACGCGCAGTTACAGAAGTGAGTGAAGGGATTTGGGCGGCTCTTAACATTGAGTTCTTCAGAGTCGATGAGGAAAGCGAGTTGAGTATGGAGCATCGCCGGAATGAAGGGGCGGGGGAAACGGGAGATATCCGAGAAGACCCGCTGACCAACGGCTTCGTCCGGCACGATTCCCACATGAGAAAATCCGGAGTGACCCGGCCGGGGAGTGAACCCGGATCGCCTTGGTGGGAGGCGAGCAGACTAACCGCTCGGCCACCGTTGCCTCCAGTTATAGAAGTGTTTCAGGGCTTAGGATACAGCGAGGCATCACTTTTAATGAAATTAATTAAATTGAGCAAGGATCTTGGTAGAATTTACCTTCCTTCTTAACACAGCAATATACTGGTGGTGAAATTAGATATTATACTTATAGATAGACGAAAAGTCTATATGGGAACATGGCTGATGTTACTTACAGACTTTGCGAAACTGACTGAAATGTAGCTTACAGGCTTTTCGGTAGTTCATTTAATACTAAGGAAGAATTAACCATAGCCTTGTCTTCATCAGCCATTCACTTGCGATGGGCAATGTCCCACCCTTCTGCCCTTACCAATGGCAACGCCCATGACAGTTCGAAATATGTACGAGCCTCATTCATTGTTTATTAAAATTGTTCGTTTTGATTGTCCCAGCAATTATGTTGATCTTACAACTAAGGGATGGTTTACAGCATTAACTAACCTAAACGCACCCCTAGAAGTATACATATACAAACATCAGTGGCCTAAACGAGATTCGAATATGCAACCTCGTAACAAGAAGTTCACTTCGTAATGACGTAAGCGACAGAGGTCGCCTCGCTCTTTGTTTTCTCCTAAATGTTTTGGCATTATACATCGCACGGGTACGTACAGAGAATCTTTTTATTATTCTTGGCTCCGAACTGACTGTATGGCTGCCAGCTATATCGGTCTTACCATTATATACAAACATCAGTGGCCTAAACGAGATTCGAATATGCAACCTCGTAACAAGAAGTTCACTTCGTAATGACGTAAGCGACAGAGGTCGCCTCGCTCTTTGTTTTCTCCTAAATGTTTTGGCATTATACATCGCACGGGTACGTACAGAAAATCTTTTTATTATTCTTGGCTCCGAACTGACTGTATGGCTGCCAGCTATATCGGTCTTGCCATTTTTTTAAATGTAGCGAAGAAGTGGGATTAGCTCTTTAACAACACGAATGTGAGGACTTAGTGACGAAGCAAACTTGGAGGCGTCTGATACTCGCATGTGGAATGTACAGTTTCACTTTTAAAATTACGTGTATTTTTACCTTGCTTGGTTCGCCGCTTCTTCCTCGAAATCAAACTAAGTACCTTCCGCGTACATGGCTATATAGTTTCTGTCCAAGTGAATCTTAGTCTCGTTTATGAAACTTCGTACTTGGTTATGTTTCGCGGAGTGTGTGCGCAGTAGCTCAAAAACATATTTTGACTTGAATAGCCTTGCTGCTCATACCGACCCACCTTACACTAACTTGGTAATTAAGATACAGGCGAAACTTTTTCTTGTTATGCTCCTTAATTTGCAGGCCTTTTGCCCTCTTGCTACAAGCTTACTCGCAAAATTGATATAAAGAAAATTACTGATGGTTGCATACTGGTATTAAGGACGAAATTCATTTATATTTTATTTTTATAAAAACTTTAATTTGTAATCATTATCATAAAAGGCATAATAATTAGATTTCAAGTAAGGAAGCTGTGCCGTGGGGGGGGGGAGGGGCGACATGAAACATACCTTACATCGCAAGTTATCTTTGCCACATACAAAATTTTTCCTTTTATTATTTGAATTAAAATTTCAAAAGAAACCATTGTGATATTTTTCATTTAATCGTCTAATCATGTTTTCACTTTAAGGGAGAGGTCTCATAAGGACGATTCTCAAGGATGTTTGTGCGATAACTTTGTCACCACTATGTTTGAACTTTATTGATATATTTTAAACATACATTTTTCTTCCATTTTCACTACATAATAGGCTATCAAAGTGCCGTGCATTAACATGAATTGAAAAGTGAATTTATTAACGTAGGATACAGGAATATCTAAAATTAACACATTTCTCACCCGAAGAACAGACATAAGAGAGAGTAAGTATTATCACTTTCTTGTCACCAACTTTCATCTGCACAGAAACTTTAGCTATCTCGGAAAGTAGTAAACGTGTTCAGACAATCCTTTTACCACAGCATGACTGGCACAATCGTAACACGTGCTACTGATATTTCTGGAGTTACAACACCCGACTTCTGAAGTAGGCCCTATATATTTCAGCCCGCATTCATCTTCTATGGCTTAAGACGACATAGGTAAACCATTTCCTCAGTATCCATTCCCAATTAGTAAAATGTTTTTTATTAGTAACAATGAACCAAGAAAAACAAAAACCCAAATTCAGTAAAGAAGAAAGACTCCAAATTTAACACCGCGTGCGTGCTAATTGATTCCAATTCCAATATGCGTTTATAATCGTTAGTTCTTTTTATTTCGATTCACGGAGTATTTTACGATAAAGTAAATATAAGGCCACGGTGTTTCATTTGCTGACTCGAGTTTCTGTGTATTTATGGGCGTAATAAAGGCAGTAGTAAGTTGTTAAGTTGTTAAATTCATTTCAATATATGTAATTCACGGTTACCCAAAAGGCAGTGAAAGAGCGTTTGCCTATTCCTGTCCATAAGGGCAAAGCTCAGGGAGGAATGCATTAGACTCCCAATCATTTACAAGAAAAATATATTACATTCATGTTTAAACATGCCAATTTTTACATTTATAACTTGTTATGTAATCATTTAGCGAAGCTAAAACGTTCTAATAATTATGTAAATCGTATTTTGTAATGTTAATTAAAATAAAAATGTTCGTTTCGCAAATGCAAAGTTAGACTAACACATTTATTGTTAAAAGTTTAATGAAATGTCTTAAGAATGTAATAAAATTACCTTTCACCGGTTATACCAGGAGATATCATAAAGAGCAAAAACCACTAATTACCTAAAAAAAAAATTACGAATCTCTATATTTAAATATTTTATACTATGAACTGGTTGGTTTATGGCATCGTAATCCAGAAGTTATGTTCTTTCATGTTACTTGTATAGTAATCTGGTGATAGTGAGCTACATTTGTCCAGTGATTTCCAGATATTTTATTGCGCTTTGTATCCCGAAAAGTTTTTACTAGACAATGTTAATAGTTGGTTTTAGTGTATAACACACCCCACGGGCGAAGTTAATACCATCATACAAATATCTACTGCACACTCTTATTTTTCAATATTCCATAAAAAAAAAAAAAAAAACGAGTTCGTGCATGACATCCAGCAGTATGTATGTCATCGTTTGTAATAACGCTTGAAACTGTACGACGTTCATAAAGGCGACACAATGCGTGTAACACACCGGTAGGGAATGACCTCATCTCCCCTTCTCACTCACGCAGTAACATCCAAACCGAGGTTGTCATATTCTTTAAATTGGATCACGACTGTTACCATATTTTAGCAAAACATGCACGTACCACTTTAAGGATGTTTCAGAAAATATTTAAATATTAAACATCGAGAAAAATAAAACTAATTTTTACTCTGATTATTTTACATGCCCTGGAAGTATGCGATGAAATAATGAAAAAGCAGAAACACAACGATAAAGTCTTAGTAATTTCGGTAAATGTAAAAATATATTTTCAGAATGACAAACTAACCGACCACCGTGACTCAAAAATACAAACACGCAGTTACTGATAGCTAATGAGCCTACTTTCCTCTACATGGGTGCAAACAAATTTTTGTAAAGTTCTTAAAAGCTTAGATGGTAGGTAGTCGTTGACGTCTCATTGACAGCAATATCATTGGAGATGAAACCAGAATCACATGAAACAGCAAAAAGACAGTTAAAATGAACGAGTCAACTGCCCGGGATTCTAATTCAGAAAACACATAAAATTAAGCTACCCAAGTAGCAACATACGTTGGCTCAGCGGTTGGCATTTGGTTGGAAAAGTTGACAATATGTTGGGTTCGAAAACATACATGAAAACAGCGTTGGCCCAACCGAAATATGCCAACCAGACATTTTTACTCGAAAATTTTAATGAGATACCTTATTAAACCATACATAAACCCTCACTATATCAAAAAATGTCCTAACATGTTGCAAGAGCAATTTCTGAAAACTTTAAAATAATTGGCTAAATGTTGGCAACATGTAGGTTAATAATGTTCATGTATATTTATGTTGGGCCAATGTTGTAAAACCAGAATTTTAAAGCAAAATTAGAGAATATATATTATTAATTAAAACAGTGTTCCGTTCCACAGATTATGAAAAACAAATTTTTTTCACGATACCAGCAATGTTTCATTGAAATATGAGCAGATGGTTTTATGTTGGGACAATGTTCGAATCCAAACAATTGGCGGTTGATACTTTTCTTTAGTTGGGCCAACATTGAGAAACTAACATATTTCCAACAATGCTCAATAATATTTTTGTATGTTTAATGGAACTGAAGGACTCAAGTGAAGAAGAGTTAAATTCGAGAACGAAATGGAGATGGGTGTATGTGTGTGTGTGTGTGTGTGATGTGGTGGGAGATTTTGGATACTTATTTTTGGGCTTGAATAATACTCGGACGTTGGTGAGAAGTACATTTGCGGAGTTCCTGGGACAAATATTTTCCATGATATTCGGCGCTATTCGGCAAAGAGGAAGAAATGGTGGTATTGGCAGAGGACTAAATAGATTGTGCGGTGGGGTATTTATCAGTTATGGAGAATTTCGTGTGGTGTGGTGTGGTGTGTGTGTGTATGTGGATGGCTGCATTGTGGGAGAATGGGTGGAGGAATGCAAGTACCTGCCACGCAAGTGGTTCGGTAGGGACCATATCCCTTGCCTGTTTCCTCCACCAGTGGTTGTGTCTGAAGGTGAGAATGTTGAGGGGCCACTGCCAGCACCTTTTAAAGTGAAAATGCGGTAGAATATCCTTAGGCACCCTCGACTGTATGGTGGGAGTTATTGATGATCTGGGGCAATGCCACCACCCAGGTGGAGTTGGCGAGGAGAATATCCTTAGGACTGTCAGGACATTGATGGAGTTTTTCTGAGAGGTGGTTTGTGTATGAGTGTGAGTGTGAAAGATTGGGTCACTGGGAAAAGTATTTCTTGATGTGGGAAAGAATATGGTAAAGATTTTCCTTACCTGTAAGACCATTACTTCCGGCGAGCGTCTCTATTGGTGTTTGTCATTTTTAAACTTCTTAATGGTGTTTGTTCAAAGAGTATGCTTTCATTGAAAGGAATATAAAATGTGGAGTGTCAGTATTAATGAGAGGCGCACATGTTTAGTCCAAATATAGGTTTTATTGGGATTTTAATATGTGTGTTTGGAATTGGGGTTTTATAGTCGTTACTGGGAAGATAGCGTCAAAGGGCTAATATTCAACCAAGTGAAGATTGAGAGTTTGTCTAGTTATTTGTTACTATTGTGTATAGGCGATATTGGGAGTGGTGTTTTTTATTTGAAAACATTAATGAGATACGGGTTTGCCCCAAGAAAGTTAAAAAATATTTTGTTATACATTTTATATGTTATACTGATCGTTCATGTGATCGTATTTAGTAAAGGTACATGTTGGAACTGAGCCTGAATTATTATGGATGGAAGAAAACATATTTAAATCAAGTTTTAGTACTGCTCTTTAAAAGATGTATTAAAAAGGAACCTTATAACTGAATTAAGGTGTTGTGTGATGTTTAATGTAGTTAGAACCCTACCCAATTTGGACAAGGTAAAAATGGACAAATCTTCAACTAAATCACTATTCCTGATGATGTTTGTTTTTGGAGAACCTATCCCTTTCTTCGTCCTTGTGGGTAAAGAGGTAGAAAAGCTTACTGGGTTGAAGTTGTGCTTCTGAGACTGAGGAGAAAGGGGCAAAATAGGAATGTTAAAGTAACACATTAACGGATTTTTTTAAAAAAGTATACTGACTGAAGGTGTTTTATGCCTTTATGTGTGCTGCGTTTCTCTCACTTACATACTGGAATTCGCAAATCCCCCTTTCTTCATAATATGTTCAGATCTGTTTACTGGTGCATAGTTTAAACAAAACTTCTCTAAAAAAACCCCCTTTAAAATGTATTATCTCACCAAGCTGACATTGAAATATATATACATGTATAACATATTCTATTATTGTTTGAATTTAAGTGAGTTTAGCAAGACGGGTACAAAATTGTGTACATTTATGCGTAGTGTAAGGAAAAAATTTACAGTAGTATTGTTTGTTATATATTTTCATTCCTAAGTAGTTATTTATGACTTACCCGTCGACCTGCTACTTCCCGCAACCTATTTTAGATTTTTTTTAAATCGTATTCACGCAAGGTAAGTTATATGATATAAATTTTTTCAGTTAGTGAAATGTTACATCTAGCATTATTATTGCGGAAGTACCTACTGTACAATCTCTTGAGAAGCTTGAATGTGTACGTGTTGCAGCATGCGACGAAGGAAAATTTCTAGTCGCTTCACAGTGTAAGTTTATAGCTCCGCGTTGCCGACTATTTTGAATGAAAAATTTTAAAACTTCTAATATAGAAGTTAAGCCACTTGTCTTAATATGCAGTACGGGATGAAAAACAGAACTACCCAGGTAAATTTTTGTTACGACTATAATTATCAAAATATAAACATTAAAATATCAATATGTTGCTGCCGTTTTACGATGTGCTGGTAGCTTTCCACCACACGGAAATAGTCTTCTCCCCTTCCTTCAGTGGTAAATTTCCCAACAGCAGAGACCCTCCCCCCTCCACCGAGTCAAGTGTAGTTAAAGTGGTAAAATAACTGGGTTTGTGAAAATTGCAACTATTTACATAGCATTCTCAAAGATATATGTTTTTTTTTTTTTTAGAAAATTTACCGAATAAAATATTTACGAAATATAAAGTACAATAGCAAAATACCACATTGGTTACAATGTACATATCGAAATAATGTAAAAAAAATCAATAAAAGAACCCCTCAAATCACAACCGAAAATTATATTTTTCAATTATACTACAATACCAAAATCGCCATAATAATGATACATATCTTATTTCATGATGAATAAAGGCCCTTCATCTTCCTCTCCCTCCTCCTCCCCCCCCCCAGGACCTAAGCGTCGCAACGTAAGTATGTTATTAAGAACCCTTCTCTGCTTCTCTCCCCAAAAGTTGGAACCCACTCCTTACATGTTTCCTTCATCGTTCTCTCCAGGACGATTTCAAACAGCCGAGAACATAGATGGCACTCCTCAGTGACGTCACATGTGGCACGTGTGCTCATTGAAGGTCTCGCTGACAGGGGTGAGGAAGGAAGGTACGACTTGACGTAAAGTCGAGCAACGCACCCCGCGCGCACTCCTCTCTGCTTCCTCTAGCATTTCTATTAATGCATGCAATGATTTCGAATTATTTCTGTCGAAAGGGTTTTTACGATGCCTATGCCAGTTTTTGCCTTTCTCTTCTTAGTTAAAGATTAGCTATAGGCACACTTAGTGAAATAGTCATTGCCCCAATCGCTGGCCATGGCTTCCGAATCTATCTCTGCCACAATGCATGTCTCCTTGCATGAATTTCTTCACTTGCAGGCGTACGGCATTCGACCTGAGACGCAATTAGCTTCCGTGTCTACCTAAGGCTCACATTTCACACTTAGAAATAGGGTAGGTTAGGAAAAAAATCATCCGCGCGCACTCCGTTGACGGCTTTCGTCGCACCAGGAACAGTACAATCGGCCGTTGCACACCGAGGCAAAGGTGACGTACCCGAAACCTCCAGCAACCACGTAGTTCCACGTAAGTAAAAAAATCGTAGTACGGTACTTCTTGCAACAGGTACTCGTAGTTAGACGTGACACAGTCACAACGACTACGAAATAACACGCAGTAAAACCAAAAATATTCATAATAAAATAACTCGAAAAATGTAATTTTTCTATAGTCGGCAATTACCAATGATTACTTTGAAACTGAAATTATGACAAGAAAACGAAGAATTTCTGCATAAGAGGTTAATTCGAGTCTTAACATAATCATATTGTGATTTTCAGTTGTACTTTTAGTTAGCGACAACAGTGAGAAAGAGACAGATCACTTGGTCCCAGCTTATCTTCCAGCCACCTACGAAGCTGACAGGAATTTATTCCCGAGGCAAACGAGGACGTGTTCGCGAACACACTACGGTGGAGTACGTCCTCTCAGCTGGTACCATACTTGCGAGCCACCTATTAGATCATGGCCAGTGTACTTGCTAGTTACCTTATATTCCATGAACTGCACAGACGCGAGCCACCTTGCGTCAGATGACCAGCACACTTGCGAGCCACTTGTACCGGACGTCCAGCGCATGTGTGACCACCTTGTATCGTACGGCCAACGCAATTGTGACGAACCTTGTATCGTATGGCCAGCGCACTTGCGAGCCACCTTGTATCGTATGGCCAGCACAGTTGCCAGCCGCCTTGTATCGCACTGCTAGCGCATTTGCGATGCTCCTTGTATCGCATGGCCAGTGCACTTGCGAACCATCTTGTATCGGATCTGGAGGGCGCATCTGTAGGGGAGCAGGGGAGAGACTCGCTCCCCTATCCCCATATTGAAATGCGGGGGGTTGCCAGTTGTAATGACGGCCAGGAGGATGGACAGGGTGGTAATAGCTCTCAATGAAGATGACGATGATATTGTTACTGGACAAATTCTCTGATCGCCACTTGGGACGCTGCCATCCTAGGCGTCAGGCGCATGGGTTGCATCAACGCCCGTTACGTCTGATCGGGGAGCCAGCTCTCCCCTTAGGAATGAGTGTGCCAGAAGTTAATCGTCACACAAAACAGTCTTGCCTGTGCATTTGTCTATCGATGACTCTCTATTATCTCAGTAAAACATATGTTTTAAATTACGAATATATAAATGTTTCATTTATTTGTATTATAATAACATACTCATCTATATTATTAATCGTTGTACGCTTTTCTATTTTACGACAGACCAAATGCCCATTTCACTTATAAAATACTGCGACGAATCCGTCTGACGATGAAATAAAATAGTATTGACATTACGCTACTAAAATTATGTTTCTTGCAAAACGCAAAAATTCACTCCATTTTTATTAATTTTCTGTTTTTAACTTCTGATGCGTAATCATTTTATAATGCATTTGTGGCTTCTTAAATTCTAAATGAGTATGTGACTAAACTGTCGAATATTTGAACCCACACATTAAACACGTAGCGGCAATCACGTAGCTTTGATTAAACAGGCGTTCGGTTAGTGCTTTTTGAGATAGTGTTGGTTTCATTACTGAAATACTGATATGCAGGCCTACAAAAATTATATTTTAAGGCAAAAATATTTTTGATAATTATTAACTGTCGTGATATCAATTAATAAAAATTGATTGAGCTTGGAACTGTTGGGATTCAGGTAATTAACAATTGGATCTAGTGTAGTACATTTTTACCAATATATTTTAATTATAACTTTTATATATTTATATTTTGTAATAATTACAGTACACAAGCAAACTATTCATAACAATTTTTATTTAGCTATATTTGCCTTTCACGATCACGTTCATCAAATTAATATGCTGGCCTCTCATAGCGTCGCAGACATGAATCCAATTTCCAACATCATGGGATAATTAGTAAGTCACAATAACATTCCCCATTTTCTGATAACATTTTACATTATAGTTCTTGAAACTATGCGAAACACTAAAATGCCATATTACTTTAAGGCCAAGTAAAAACACGGCCCCTTAAATATAAGAAAACTCTTCATTAGTTAACACGAGAGAGATTTTGTAGTTGTTACTGTTGTTGCGTAAACAGTGGTGATTTCTGGGATGTTTCACTATTCTATTACACAAACCAAGTAAAACAAATTCTACTTAAACTTATTGTTTATATTGTCAAATTCTTAATAGTTTTACTTTAATGGCGTCCATAAATATTTCGTTAAACTCTCAGTGAAATTACGCCGTTTCTTATAGAATAAAGTTCTTTGACATTTTAAGCACCAAATATCTATAGAGTGAGATAAAATTTGTTCGTAAAATACTCAATGACTTTTTTATTTAGTTGATAAATTATGTCATTTAAAAACTGTAAAGAACTTATTACGTATATTGTTAGAGATATGAACACCGCCGATAGAACAGTTTTTGTTTCTCGCCTACAAAAACGGAGAATGTAGAGTCACCAGGAAGTGTGAAGGTATTTGCAGGTAAATAAGAACAAATTTACGTTTAGTTTACATTCTCGCTCTTACGCCTTTTATTATAGAATCGTCAGGAAACTTAGAAAGATACGCTATCTCTACTATAATCACAAGTTCAAGTTATTTCCTAGTAGAAAACGGGATTTCTGAAATATTCCATATAACTATACATTGATAATTATACTAGACACACCAACCAAACGTAATGATACATCCTCAACTTACGACCCAAAGAAGAGAATTATACTATTTGAAAAATTTTACATTCACAATCGATGTACTCTATTACTCTGTGCATCACGATGTAAAGCTCTAACAAACATCACGATGTAAAGCTCTGACAAACATCACGATGTAAAGCTCTGACAAACATCACGATGGTTCGTATCATAGTACTTGATACAGCATTCCCACCATTCAGTTGACTTCGAAGTTGGAAGCCTTCGCAAATTTACGAGGGTTTCCATTTACTGTCAAGCCGAACATGTTCAACGATGTAATTTGAGTTCCAGTTAGAATTTACCGCTCTGCTAGAATACATTTTGAACAATGGCATTTTTTTCACTCATAACTTCTAGAAACATAAGTATCGTCAGTAATGAGTCAACATAGTACATATGTAAACTCTAAAACAGAAATGATGGGATTTCCTCCGAACCAGCGTACTGGATTGTGAACAAGGGAAACTGTCCCACTGGGATCGCTTGCAACTCACTAGCTGTCGTTTACTTCATAATGATTCCCTTCAATTTCTAAAGTGTTTCACTGCCCTCAGAAGATGGTTGTGATTTTTCTATTTATCTCTAGTAGCATATTACCTGAATGTTTGTGAGTAGCATTCCTTTAATTTCAGTAAGTTATTCAACTTGAGCACCATATAAATTCTTAGTTTAGTGAAACTGTGGTTTTGAGGGGAGAACATTTTCCTCAGTGTTATACAACAGTTTGTTGATAGATTATTGTGATCTTCCAGTCAGGTAATACCTCTGGAAGTACTAACGTTCACCCATTATATGCACACGAAAACTAACGATCTGAAAATGGCGAAGACTCACACTTAATGCCAGTCGGGAAATTGCAGCTTATACATTTTGATATACCCCAGATCTGTGTAATATCGTTAATATATGAATTCTGTTGGAATCACTCTCACTTCCTCAGCTACCTTTCCACTATTGCTTACACTCTGGTTGTTATCATTTACTTGGCTAACGGGAAATGTACGTACTCCAAAAGGTGAACAGCTGGACAAATTTCCTCACCACACAAATTATGAAATAAACCGACTATTTTGGAAAAAAAATTGTAATTTGATTGAATGTGCTCTCAGAAACATTAACACTGTTGTAGGAATACCCTAACATGCCCGACTTTCTGAATAGGTACACATTTTAAGCACAGCGCCACTTCTTCAAAAGAGTCACATAGGAGAGCATAAGTTGCTCCCCTCACTTAATAGCCCCAGATTATATAAAGATTTATTTTGATTCCTCAATTACTGAAACGGTTTCGTGGACCACTTTTGAAATATTGAAAATCCGTACTTACCTTTTTATCTCAATTGTGCAATTAAACATTGCGGGCTGCTGCAACTTTGGTTCTTGTTAAGTTCCATTTACACCCTGCAATTATTTTCTGCCGCCTAAGAAAGTTCCCTCTGGAACCAGTATGAGCAGAATTGTGGCCAAGAAGGAGATCTACCTATAATTTATACTTGGAGTTCGCGGAGGACGTAACACCTTTGTCGATATTTGCAATAAAAATGGAAAATTCTTACACTTTCTTTATATTTCTCCGTACTTGACTGACTCCAAGCAATGTTTGTTAACGTTGTACGGTCCCAGAAGTTACTCTACCTGCAACCCAAACAAGTTCATAGTTAAATACCGGATACTAGTGCACAAGTAAGGGACCAAGAATGTCGCTGCACTTCAGGTTGTCGTTCTGCTGATCACTATGTATAACGGTTCAAAAGAGTTGCTTAGAATTCATGACCCTGACGAACTCATTGGTGTAAGTGTATTGTCTCCAAATATTTGTCACCACTTTCTAAAACAGATAGGACTTTCTGCTTACACTAACTAGGCCCCAGAAAACCATTTCTTAAACATTTTTTTTTGCTAAAATACTCTGGAAATGTGTGGTTCAGTCACCTCCGCACATGGAAGTAGATTGGTAGGGCTTAACATCTCGTCGAAAATGGCGTCATTAAAGGCGGAGAACATTTTTTTTTCGGACAAGCAGGAATGGTGAAGAAATAGGCAATGACATGTACTAAGGAACCAATCCAGAACGAATCTGGCTTGACATCGAAAAACCGTGGAATACCCGAAAAGGATAGCTAGACAGAAAACTGAATACTGGCCCTCACGATGGCAAGATCAGTGCGTTGTAGCTGCTGCTTTTTCTCGCCAGGTCGGCATGCTTTTAGCTGCCACAGCTTCTCATGACCCCTGTAGTCACTGAAGATTCGTCTGCCGATGAGATCTTATCACAGAGTAGCCTACTAAAGCATTAAGGCTGTTCAAGGTAAAATGAGCACTTTTGAAAGCTCTGCTTAAGATCTACACGTATGCCCATTTATGTATTCTTCTGCCTTATGTAAAATTAACACTGCCATGGGCCTCGTCACTTTATTCAGGCGTCGATCAAGTGGAACTGAATTTATTTAAAAAATGTAAATATTTCACAAATCTGTTCTTTTTCACACTTCGATGCATAAGAAAAAGAAATAATTATAGTTGTTACAAATGGTTACCTAACACTTTTGATTTGACGTGAAGATATGGAACTATTTTCCGTCCATAGTTACCAACTTTACTGGGCGTATGTCACCAAGCGCGTCCGTTATAATTTAGGCCTATGCAGGCAGGGGCAGTGATTTTTTTCTGAGGTTGAATTTAAAAGTGCTCACTTTATTGTGAACAGCCTTTACAGAGGTGAACCAGCCTCTTATACAGCGCAACTCCAGCCGCACTCACCATTAAAATGGCGCCACTGGCCAGCTGCATTTCGTAACACGCCGCTCGCCAGTCCGTGCATCGCAACTTACTTTCCTGCCTGTACCCCAGCCAATAAGGAACATTTTGCAGCGTGCTGTAGCCAATAAGACACAAGGCCCGTTCCCAGATCCTCGCGCAACCAATCAGAGAACGGGTGCGCTCACATTAAAGGAACCGCACCGCCAATTCGGATCTCGATACTTATCTGCTTTGTGGTCTTAGCTTGTTCGTACGTAGGTGGCGCGGCCTGACGTCGCAAGCAGCCTCGGTCTGCGGTAGTGAAGTAGCTAGAACGCTCGTCTCTTATTAACCTGAACCAGGGTTCGATCCCCGGTCACTCCTGGATTTCCGCGCGTGGGAGCCATGCCAGACGATGCCGCTGGTCGACGGATTTTCTCGGGGATCTCCCGTTTTCTCCCCGCCCTTGAATTCCGACGCTGCTTCACACTTAACTAGCTTCACCCTCATCGGCTCTCAAGACCCCGTTGTTAAGAGCTGCCCAGTCCACTCCGGCGGCCCCTCTCTGGCGGTTAGCCGGTTGCATTTCCGTAGGCGAGGGGCGCCCGAGGAGGTGTAATCCCTTGTCAGCGGCCAGGATGGATGACCCCGTTCTCTCTCCGCGGTTTCCTCCCATCCACGAGCAGCTGGTCCGACATCGATTCTTCCCACCCCCACCGCGGCAACCCATACACCCCTTCCTATCCTCCGCGGGCCGCCTTAACGCAGCGTCCTTGAGTCATGCAGTCCCCTCCCCCTCCCCACTTCACTTGCTGCAGGCACTCTGCACTTGCAGGGCATATCCATTTGCCATAGACGTATTATTATGAGCTGTTCACGTTAAACTGAGCACTTTTGAAAGCTTTGCTTAAGTTCTTATAATATGGACATAGTGTATTCCTCCACCATATGTACAATTAACATTGCCATGGGCCTGATCAATTTATTCATGCGTCGGTCAATGAAACTTTGAAATTATTTTCCAAAAAAAGCAAGTTTTTGAGAATTTTTAAAAATTATTATGCGTACACGTTCATACATTAAACAACAGAAAACAAAACAAGTCATTTCAGTACTCAGATATGTTTGCTAACGCACTTTCTTCAACATTAAGAGATGGAACTAATTTCGCCCTGTCTTTACCAAGTGTATTTGGCACATGCCAGATAGTATGACCGTTAAGATATATGCCGGAAGAGATAGTGACATTTTTCGAAGGTTGATTTCTAAAGTGCCCAATTGAGCATGAAGAGCGTATACTTATTTTTTTCATACTTAGTAGTTGTAGAAATGTGAAAATTAACTGCTATTTTAAATTTTGTATTGTGTTAATTGGAATACAATTACGTATAAGTAGTTTAGTTTTCAAGTCTCTTCTGTCGGCTTAAATTCATTGTTTAGGCTGTTCGAGATCCAACGCATTTCTAGACTTTGACGATAAGTTAATGCTCTGATGAAATTATATAAATTATATTTGGTTAAAAATGTATGTATATAAAATTATATTCATAATATCTTAAAACATGAATATCACAATTTTACTTAGGATATTGATTAGTACAAATTAAAAATTCCAGTTGAAGTGTCTCTTGAAGTCACTGAGTGGCATGTTGCAATTTCCTTAAATCTAACATTTTCGTTACCTGTTGTGTTAAATATTGAACTATTTCATTGTTAAAATTTTTCTCCAATTTTAAACCCGAAATACGGGCGAACCACATAAAATTTTTGCAAGAAAATAATTCCTTTACATTTTGTTGATTTGGATGATTATTTTGAGCTGTAGTCTACCATACGGATTTGGTTTAATTTTGACATTTATGCAAAAAAAGAGACCAAATTAAAAATTCCTGTAGTTAATTCTGTTATACCTGGAAAGTAAATTTCCACAGTTACCGTACTTATTTTTATACCATTATCTAATGCCACAACGAACAAAAAATGTAATATGCTAAAACTGTACACTGCTGGCCGTAACATTTGCAACACCAGGAACGACGTACCTGAAGAACCCCTGTGTCCGCTCGTATGTCTCGTTGCTGTCTGTAACAACAGGGGATATTGCCCAGGCGTCTATCTTTGCGGTTGCACTGACTGCTCACCACAAGTGCCTGCGGCTGCAATGCTGCAATGGTGCGTGGAATATTAGGGTTTTTAGTTCCGTTTCCGACAAACAATAGGGCGACGAAAATATATCTACAGTACATCATACTTTTGCAATGAGTGATCGCGCACCGGAGACATTAGTCGCCGACCGCCCCCTCGGCATCCAGTACACTGTGAAACGGCGTGGTGGATAGGTTGCCGACGTCAGGAAAATGAGGGAAGTGAAATATGAGGATGTAAGCAATGAACCACCAATACAGGAGGTTGAAAAAAGGCCAGCAATTTACAACAAAACGTTGAATAAATACTATTACGACAACATTAAATCTCACTTGTGGGAAGACGCATGTGTGAAAGTGTTCATAAACATCTCGGGAAAACTCACAACGGAACAAAAACAGGAGCAGGCAATGTATAGATATGTTTATTTTTAGTATCACAAAAATTCTTAGTTTCGCAAATGTAATTTTACTTTGGTTTCACATAAGCAATCATGTCAACCCTTTTTAATGTGTCGTAAGTTATTATTACATTGGTTATTATTATGATTGGTTCATCATTATAACAAGCTAGAAACAAATGAATGAGAGTAGAGCGATTCATTGAAATCTAATAAAACCCCAATTAAATCACTGGAATCCAAAATTATTAAAAAACAGTTGCTACTGGTATAAAGTAAAACACTATTGTTTTCTGTCTAGAGCACTGGTGGTTCAGTTGCTACCAAGCATCTCAAGAAATACTATCGCCATATGCGGAGGGCGCAGGACGAGCAATATGATCCTGTTTCTAACAAGGTTGGTGATTTAGTTCTTGTAAAGACTCATCATTTATCTAGAAAGGTTGATTCCTTCTCAGCAAAATTAGGCCTTATGTATGATGGTCCATATTGCATTTTTAGTTTGCTTACCCCAATGTCAGTGTTGTGACAGGGCCCAGCAACAGAAAGGTTGTTAAAAAGCCATGTCTCTAATATTAAGAATTTTCATCAACTATCGGAAGATCGGCCAGCCCCTGCGCCCTGAAGAGGAGCACTGTCATCACTAGGGGAGGGTTCATACTGTATGGTAATGTATTTTGGAAGTAAGGTACCGCAAATGTTATTTTCCTTTTTGTAAGATGTTCGCTAAATATCTGTATTGTTTTTAATTAGCTCCAAAATGATTAAAGCTACAAGCAGTAGTTGTTTTTATGGATTAGTATGCAAAGGATATCCATGTCATATATTTTTTTTTTTTACGGTGAAGAAACACAAGGGGGCGTTATTAGAAGTTTCGGTAGGTTAGTTTAGGTGGACATCTCCTCCTTAGTCCTTTTCCTGTATTCCGTATTCCTTTCCACCCTGCCAGAGCAACTGGAGTTTAAGAGCAGAAGGTACGGGGGAGGACCTGGCCACTCCTTCATCGTCATCGGCTGTTTTCTACTGTGGGCCTCATCCATCAACTTCTCTGGATTTGGAGAAGAGGCCCCTGCAGCTCTCTTCCAGTGTGTGGGAGGATTGAAGCACTGCTCCAAGTCTGACTTGCGTGTCAATTAGCAAACTCAAGCAATTTTATGTGAGTACTCCTGTCCTGCCAAAGACTGTCCTGCCTGAACGATTTATTTTTCGTCCCGCCAGCTGGTGAAGTGTGTGATGCCTACAATTTTCTGGAGTACGATTAAATGCTGCTATTATGAGGTTTGTGTGATTACAGAACAACATGTCGTTAATGAACTTGGTTAGAAAATCTGCTTGGTTACTTCCCACATCTGTATTTGGTAGCCCAGATTAAGAAACTGTTATTTGGTATGAAGAGGGATTACTATTTGAAGAGGCAATATTTTGGTACTTTGTTTTTCTTCGCCTCCCCCCCCCCCCAATACGGGGTGGCGCACGTCTAAACGCTTCCAAGCACTGAGCTATAGTAAAGAGAGGCGCGCGGAGCTCCTGGCGCAGCCGAGCGCTGTCTGGTGGCTACGAGTTCAGCCTCGCACACTCTGGCATCTTCCATACGCCTCTCCGCTATTCCCACCGCCTCCTCAACCGTCTCGAGTCGCGTTTTCGCGTATAAATGTTCGTCCCCAGCCCGAGCAAGTGTGCAGTGTTCCTCTTGAAGTTGCGCGCGCTGGTCGACGATAGATCAGGTCTACACCGCTTCGTACTTCGGGGCTTCACCATGCTAGATGCGTTTTTCGCGTAATATGAGTACTACTCAAGTTAAGTATTGCAATGAACGTAGTTTTTGTTATGCTGGGGGTAGCGATTCCTTTTTTTTTATATGGATTTTTGTAGGGAAGTGTTTCTTTACTGTTTTGACTGTGTGAATTTTTAATTTGGTATTTTATGTGAATGTTTGTAAGAGGTGGATTCTTCCTTTTTTTTTTGGCGTGCTGTAGAAATGGTCTCCTGGACTACGATTTACCAAAAGAATTTTAATGCCAAGGAGTTTAGTGGATTTTTTATGGCGTGCCTATATGCTATGGTTAAGTATAATGAGCGTCTTTGCTCCTTCCTAATGGCATTCTTGAAATTAGTATTCCATGCTGTACTTTTTAGTGAATCACCAGGCGCACTTTACTTTTAAAGTTGTAATGGTGCTTGCTTTACTCAGGGAGTCATTTTACCTTTTTTTTTAAAAATGGGATTTCACAAGTGTTTATTCAGGTTGGGTGATTTCTCAGGATATATTAATATTGTTGTTTTTTTGTTTGTTCCAGTGCATGTGTGTTCTCTCTTTCCCATAGTTCAACGATTGGTAGCAAGCAACAGAAATTTGCAGATGCAATTTATATTATTCAAATCAAGTTGCAAAGTTGTAGTTCTTGGTGATAGTATATAGATGGGGTTCAATATATATTGTATTGATTCTGGAATTTTTGTGTCCATGCTTTCTTGATTTTCTTTGTGGCGTGCGTCCTTCTCCTTGCCTTCCTTTAACCCTGCTACGTCCTAAAGGGGCGTAACACAGTAAACCTCAAACAAACCCTTTGCCATCATAGTGTTTTTATAGATGATGAGGCGTTTGATACTATGGTATTATCAATCCTTACATGCGACTTCTGTGCGTAAATTGAAATACACAGGGTGCTATTAACGACAGACTCCTTCAACAAATCAGGAATAAAATGTGTTTGATGTTGTATTTGACTGTTAGGTATTGTTTCGTGTAATTTATAGCGTCTTACAGGAAATGTCTCAATTGGGAAAATTCTTTCTGATCTCTCAACAATGTGCCTGTGCCTATGACAGTATGAGCGATCATGAGATTTGTGGGTTTCGCTTCAGCACATTTCGGGCCGCATTGCTCGAGATGAGCTCATTGATACATGTTGGGGAAGCACCAATTTCATTCCCTGCACCTTCACCTAACAAAGAGATACTTCACAAACCCTTCATTTTAGAAAAAAGTGCAAAACCATCTATAACCATCTTGGGGTCATTGGAAGGCCATTACTACCAATAATTGGATGTCAGAGAAAATTGTAAAGATATATTGTAACTGTGAGTAAACATTATTGAACGAAATGAGTAGTTGGAAATGGGACATTCCAGGAATGGGGCGTTGGACTGGGGACAAGGGGAGAAGCCGTCCGCCATCTTGGATGACGTCACTTGGCAATCTTTCACTCGAAAATTTTCCTTTTTCGCTTATAAATCGGCCAAAATTTCACTCAAAACAGGTAAAATTTCCTTCTCCCAATGACCCTCTTGGATTATCGACTTCATGCTCTTGCATTACGGTCAATTTCCGCCCATAACTCTACAATATGGGTTTTGACTCATTTTTTTTGGGAGGGGTGAGGGATTGTGGGATTCCTACAGAAAGAGCCCACTTCATGCTCTCACATTCTGTGCATGTGTGCCGACATCCATCTGTTGACAACGAAAAGGACCGTGCATTAAGTACGCCCTAAGAGCACATATAAGCATAGATGACTGTAATTTCCGTACTATTTGCGATACAGCCACCGAATTCATAACACTGACATCACTCCCGACAACGAAAAGGACCGAAGGCTCAAGTATGACCCAAGAGCACACATAAGCATAGTTAGCTGTAATTTCCGAACCGTTTGAGATACAGCCACCAAATTCCTAACACAAGCATCACCGCAACTAAAAGGACCGAAGGGTACATGCATAACACAGGCATCACCCTCGACAATGAATAGGACCAAAGGGTCAAGTATGACCTAAGTGCACACATAATCATGGTTGGCTGTAATTGCCGGACTCTTTGAGATACGACTACCAAATCATAATGTAGGTATCACCCCCAACAGCGAAAAGGACTGAAGGGTCAAGTATGGCCTAAGAGCACATATAAGCATATTTGGTTTTAATTTCCAAACTGTTTGAGATACAGCCACCAAAGTCATAAAATAGGGATTACCCCCGACAACGAAAAGGAACAAAGGATCTAGTATGGTCTAAGAGAACATATAAGCATTGGCTGTAAATTACTAACCATTTGAGATACAACCAGCAAATTCATAACATAGGAATCTTCCCGACAGTGAAAAGAACCGAAAGGACCTAAGCATTCCAATGGTGTTTTCTCATATTCATTTTTTAGGATCCTTTTACTTAGCATCCTAGTGGGGAGCCGAGTCTCATGTCTGATATTTCCAACAGGATGTTCTCATATGCCTTTTGAGCTAACGCAATCACCAGATAATAAACACATTATCATATAACAGCCTAGCTCCTGGCAGAGAGTCAAGTTTCATGTCCATCATTCCAACAGGGTGTTCTCATATTCCTTCCATGCCAACACACTTGCAAGAGAATAAACCCATCATTGCATAACAACCTGGCATTGTGGTAGGGTGCCGAGTCTATGGCTCTACCATTCTACCTTAGCTTTCTCATATTCCTAGCAGGATCCATCAACCTGGAGTCTTAACATGGCGGTGAATACCCGAATCAGGCTAAACACTCACCAGACAATAAACTAATCATTATCATATAACAGACTTGCATCCTGCTGGGGAGCCGAGTTTCATATTCCTTCCAGGCCGACACACTCACCAGACGATAAGCCCATCATCATCGCATAACAGCCTGGCATCCTGGCAGGGAGCCAAGTTTCATACTAGATCATTCCAACAACACATTCTCATATTCTTCCAGGATCCTTTCACCTGGTGTCCTGGCAGATACCGATTTCTTGAATATTCCTTCTTGCCGAAAGAACACACTTCATGCTCTGTTATTCAAAATATATCCCTTCACCTAGTGTCCTGGTGGAAACCAATTTCATGCCCTATCATACCTTACAAGATCCTTTTACCTGGGATCCTGGCAGGGACGAATTACTTGAATACTCCTAACTTCCATGCATGTGTGCCGACGTCCATCTTTGATGGGCTACATCACTCTCTTGCATCTCAGCCTACCGACGGCTGTAATTTCCGAACCGTCGGAGATATATACACCGACAAAATATAAAGGAAAATATTTATAAGTACTCATTTACCAAACGTCGGGTGCCGTATGCTGTGCGTGAAACGATGCTAGACAAGACCAGGCCGTCTCGGTCAGCACAACATAACAGCACATGACCTCCTTCCAAACCTACTGAAACGAAATCTGCAAGGCAGCCTAGGCGGTCGACTGGCAGAGCAAAAAGTCGAATAAGTTCAGAGTGTATAAAATATTTGTATGTAGGCCTACTCTTGTGTCACGTCTGTAAAATAAAGGTAAACAGTACTAATTGTTTTTATGTTATTCATTTAACATAACCCATACTAATATTAGGCCGACCTCTACCACTAGACAAAAATTATCAGATATTGTCTAAGTCTGAAAGATAATTAATATTTTCTGCGTAGTTCTTTGTTGGTGGTTTGCTTAATATTAGTGTTTGTACCAAGGGCTGACTCTGTTCTTTATGAAGTGGATTCCTTAAACCTGTTAAGTGTTTCTTAATGTTCGCATATGCGTAACACCACCTGGGCTACCTTACAGATTCTCACGACGTTAGTTAATCGCGCAATGACGTGCGGGGCGGATGTGTTCTGCTGCTTGTGTTGTGAGTGATGGCTGCACTATGCATGTGATGATTTCGTTTCAGTCGGTTCGTAAGGGGCTCATTTTGGTGTACTGCCCAGGCCGGCCTGGTCTTGTCTCAAGTCGTTTAATGCACACAGTGTACAGCACCATAGGCTTGTGTAATATCTGACTGTGCTGGTTAACACGTACTTATAAAAAAATTTCCTTTTGCATTATGGTTTTATATCTATTTGCATCAGTGCAATGGTACTTGTTTGCCTAACATAATATACAGCGGTCGATGCTCGTGCTATATGCTTTGGTTGGTAAATGCTTATAACTATTTATGCTTTCTAAATCTGTTCTCTTCCGTGCATAGTGGTGTTGTCTCTCTCGCATGAATAATAATGCAAAAATATGTTGTATCGTATGTGCTTACAATTCTAGCACTATAAATTGCACGAGTTCAAATAACTACATATTTATGTCGTTTATAACAGAATAAATTGCTACCTTGTATTGTATACCTGAATTACTCTTGTAAGGGAAAATTACAAGTATAACCCGGCTGGTCTATCACCCTGCAGCACTGAAATGTTTCTCTCTTCTCTAGGCTAGTGGTCTGTGCCATTCCTTTGACTTGCCTGTGCTACCAGTCGACTGCCTGGACTGCCTTACAGTTTCTGTCGATGCTAGTGTCTTGAGTGATACCTGCACTCTGAATGTGATTTTTTCGTTTCAGTCTGTTTGTAAGGAAGTCGTGTGCTATTCTGTTGTGCTGACAGGGACGGCCTGGTTTTGTGTAACATCGTTTAACACGCAGCGTACAGCATCCGACGCTTGGCTGGTAAGTGCTTATAACTATTTTCCTTTGCAATAAATCGGAATCTTTATCTTACACGCTTCGGAAATTACTGCCATCGGTAGGCTGGAATGCAAGAGAGTAATGTAGCACCCTCCAAGATTGATGTCGGCACACACACGGAAGGTAGGATTATTCAAGTGATTGGTCCCAGCCACAATGGCAGGTGAAAGGACCTTGTAAGAAATGACAGAGCATGAGACTTGTCTTCACACCAGGATACTAGTCGAAAGGATCTCATTGGAATGACAGAGCGTGAAGTGTGCACTTTCGGTAGGAATATATATTTAAGTGATCGGTCGCCGCCAGGCCACCAGGTGAAAGTATCCCGGAACGAATATGAGAACACACACTGTTGGAAGGCTGGGGCATGAGGTTCGACTACCTGCCAGGATGCCAAACTGTTATGTGATGAAAGTGGGTTTATTGTCTGGTGAGCGTGTAGACTGATTAGGCTATTCAGCACCGTGCTATGATGCCAGGTGAATTGACCATGGAAGAAATACGAGAAAACTAAGGTGGAATGACAAAGCATGAGACTCGGCACCCCACCAGGATGCCAGGTGAAGTTTTCCCAGAAGAAATATGAGATGTCCCTGTGGAAACAATAGGTGAAATTATTGCATAGGAATGACAGATTGTGTAGTGTGCACTGTTGATAAAGAGGAATATTCAAGTGATCGGTACCTACCAGGACGTCAGGTGAAATTTTTCTGGAAGGAATACGAGAATACCCTGTGTGAATGATCGGGCATGAAACAAGACTCCCCGCTAGGACACCAGGTGAAATGATCCTGGAAGTGATAATAGGAAACCCTGTTGAAATGCTTTGGTCCGAACTTGACGTTTCGGCCCTTTTCCTCGTCCAGGGTGATGCCTATGTTATAGCTTTGATGGATGTATCTCAAATGGTTCGGAAATTACAGCCATCTATGCTTATATGTGCCCTTAGGGCATACTTGACCTACGCTCCTTTTCGTTGTCACCAGATGGACGTCGGCACACATGCACGGAATGCAAGAGCGTGAAGTGCGCACTTTCGGTAGGAATCCTACAATCCCCCACCCCTCCCAAAAATGAGCCAAAACCCACATTGTAGAGCCATCGGCGGAAATTGACCGGAATGCAAGAACATGAGGTTTAGAATCCAAGACGGCCGTTGGGAGAGGGAAATGTGTCCATTGTTGAGGGAAATTTTGGCCATTTTAAGGGAAAAAGGGAAATTTTCGAAAAATTGCTGAGTGATGTCATTTAAGATGGCGGACGGCTTGTCCCCTTGTCACCAGCCTCACGCATCACTTCTAAAAAGCCCCATTCTGACTACTGAAATGTATTGCAATATTTACCTGATAACATAAAAAAATTTCAGTTCAACACCAAATGTCATTACTTTAATTGAACTTAACGTTGCTCATGAACAAGTCATTTGTAGACTTGAATGTACGTAACTATTAATTTTTTTCGTGTATTGCGGGATCACGTCCCAATTTTGTAGATGTATTTTAGAATCATCTTATTTACTCGATAGCCAAAAAGAGAGATGAATAAACGTCAGTCTCCAAATATTTAATTAATCAATATATTTTATTATTTCCCATTTCGTATTTACTTTCCTTCATATGCATCCCTTCTATCAAGCAATGTCTAAAAAATACCAGTGTAGATAAAACGAAAACTTAAATGCAGAGAAAACACTCAAACTATCGCTCTATTGCACTTTAAGTCAAGGTAGCGTTTTTACCAGGCAGCAGTGAAATGCAGATATGCTAAACACCGTCACAGAATCAGTTTAGACGTGTGCGAAGAAGCATGGTTTCCATTTTAGTCTCATTTCCTTGGAAAGACAGACTTTCGTAATGGTGCGAATATGTGTCTAGGATGTTATGTCGTCCACACTAATAACTTTCTAACCACCCAACAGATTGCAATAAAACAAGGTATGAATATTACGCCACTTACTACAATTAAGGCGCAACATTTTATAAAAGCAGTTCTTCTGAAACTATAAAAATATTTAAATTTCTCGGTACATGGGTGTAGAGATTATATGTACCAAACCACTATGTATCGATCCACGCGTTTTACCTTTATGCCAATGTAATTAGCAAACTGTGATTTTAATCACTTATTTTAATTATCAGTGTGTGGTAGTTATACATTTATACTCTACGTACTGTTACACCATATTACAAATGAATAACCCCATATATTGTAAATATTTTCATTTAACACAAATTACATAATATACTAATTTTCATAATTTTTGTGCTAAAATATTTTTTACACTATGCTTAAACAACGGACATTTTGGGAATTTCAGTTTATTAGTTATTATTTAGTAGGATATACTTGTAATAATGATAATAGAAGTTGGCCGCAAAAGTACAGTAGTAAAGATTTGTGAATGTTCTGAATTTCAGACATTTTTGTTTACGTCTTGATGTTACTGATTTCGATTCAGAGCCCTTCAGCAAAACTTTCCTGTGGTGGGTAAATATTAGGTGCGAAACCTTTGGCAAGTTGTAGGTGGTTCAAGGTTACAAAAACTGCCCCTCATGTATCCGCCATAATGTGCTTTCACTCAGAGGAAATGCAACAGCCAAATATTTTCCACTTGGACCTAGTTATTGGCAAGTCCATGCCGTATACGTTCTGCCAGGTAAGGCGAGAATGTGGCTTACGTTCTTCGACCTACGTTATCTTGCAGGTACATCACAGAAAAAGGCCTGGTGATTCAGCTGTCGAGGTTCAATCCTCACCTTGCGCTCAACGATGCCATTGATAGCAGCATATTCGACAGTCATGTCTGCTGTCCCGCCACTGTAGAGACCTGTAAACTATAACCTTGGCGATACATGACTTCCGACAGGAAAAGCTGCTTTGAATATTGAATTGTCAGTTGTACGCATGAGTATATTGGATATTACCCCGATATCTAAGTGGTTTAGATAATACACTGATTGTTTATAAAATTTACATTTTCAAACATGTATGTATGAATATTTTGTGGCTTCTCACTTATCTAGTCAAGTTTGTAAAATAGTTCACGATAACATCCTATAGTGAGTTAGATTGTTATATAATCCACATAATTATACATATCATCAAGCTACATAAAAATGATTACGCTATGTGGAATTTGTGATGCTTCGTTATTTAGCTATAATATTAAATAATGTTGTCCCTCCGAAAAAAAAATATAAATCCAAATAGACTTTACAGATGCTTATTAGAACGGTAACTAAAATAATGCAGTAAGGTTTGGAATATTGTATTTTATGAATTATTGATAACATATTCATACATTGTTTTTTTTTAAATATCCGCACGAGGCAGTGGAACCAATTCATTTCAACGAACCGCAGTCGGAAGGTACTGTGATACATATGGTAATAGGTAAATGTGACCGCTTGCATATGCATGAGGAGAGAGAGAGAGAGAGAGAGAGAGAGAGAGAGAGAGAGGAGAGAGAGAGAGAGAGAGAGAGAGAGAGAGAGAGACCCAAGTCTTTCCTACTCTTGTTTCTCGATACAAGGGCTCGCTGTTCTGCAGAATTCCTTCCAGAAGGAAAACTCGCTTGCCTAAGGCGGGGGGGGGGGAGGGTAGGGGACACGACCACATCTTCAAGTCAAATTAATCCGAAAGGCTTTCCTCCTTTTGGGGAGGAGGAGGGGGGAAGAGGTTGCCTGAGCCGAGGCAGACGTTTGAAGTCTTGGGGCCAATTCGGTCGATTACGCGGCGTAGCTTTGTGCGGGCGGGTAGAATCCAGGCCGCTTCTACGTCCCGCTGCAAGTCAAAGCATCGCCCTCGGCTGCGAGTCATTTACATGAGGCCGGGGCTACACTTTGATAAAACTTGCGACGCGGCGCGCGCCCCCGAGGGAAAGAACAACCCCCGCCCGGGAAAGAAAGATAACTCGCGTTCAAGCTTTCGCAAGCGTTTACCCTCGGAGCCTGTGATCTCCGGACCCACCGTATCAGTGGCTGAGTTTGACTTTCTTTGGAGACCGAACGCTGATGGAGCAGACGAAGTGCGAAAGTTGCGCGGCAAGTGTTTTTCCATTCCAACGAAGTAGCGCCGAGAGCGAATTGGGATTATTAGACCACGCTAACTCTAAAACTCCTCCGACGAAGTGTTACCCGACATTCTCCCCTCTGCGCGACCCTATTTCCGGAACGAGCTTAGCCGTGCACCGCTTCCAAGTAAATTGCCGTTCAACTTCCGGAAATGCAGTTGAAAGTACCGCAAAGCGAATTTAACCTTCTCGTTCAGGTTTTCAGCAGGGGTTTTACAGATGAAACGGAATACCTTTGAAAAGCTGGAAACAAAACAGTGAAAAATATTGGCTGCAGCCTCAAACATAAATTATAATACAAATTGAAGCTCAAACAAAGTTTCCTTATAAATTCAACTGCCATTTTCTTGCCATCACAGCACTGTACCTCTCTCAACCGCACCAACTCTCCTAAGAAATACGTCACCAGTTAATGCACCTAAAGTATACAACGCGGACAGTAACAGTTTTTACATATATACATTAAAATGACGTGGATTGTGTTAGAAACGATGCTGAAAGTGTGGCGTCAACTCACATCGATTTAGTCAAATTGCGATTTCGTAATGATTGTATAGTAAGTAGAGGAAGTTGCGATAAACTGCCGAGGTGTCCTCTCACATGTTTATCTATTTCAGGTGAGGAGAATTTTAAATCACATAATTTTTATGTTATTTCCCTCCTGTTGTGCATAGAACCAATATAATATCATTATAAAATTAGATCCGCAAAGGAATGTATCGATTCTCATCTGTGTTTCTGCATCCTCTTTATAGATGAGATCCCAAGCTTAACAAATAGTGAAGCTCAGACTGTGATGAATCACAAGCCCGCGACAAACGCTAGCTAAACGACTACTTCCGTGACCCATCTCTGTCCAGTTTAGACAGGATAATCAAAAATACATTTTGCAATTATTGATAAATGAGAAGACCACATCTAAACAGGAAATTGGTCGCCATCCTCCCCACATGAAAAACTGTCACCAAATCCGTTTTCTTTCTCAGTCAACGAAATACCTAATGTTATAAACCAAACCATAAATAATAAGTTACTCATTGGTGTATCCGTAAGTGATAAACCTGTAGAACAAAGAATATAAAATGAAGACTAGACAACTTTGCCTTCAATATCATATCCACATAGGCAACGTAGTTCAAAGGAGGAACCTGCCACTCGAACTTAGGGAATGAAAAATAACTTACTGTTATGTTGATTGTATTTTGTTCACCTAATAAAACACAGTTATGGTTATTCCTATAGTAGACTGCAATATTTTCTTCCCTATTCACGCTACATGTAACAGAGCTTAATTCACTAGCGAACACAGAAACGTAAATATTTATAGCAGAGTTACACTAGACGATTTTTTCAAAAAAGAAAAATTACGAATTTTCATTTTTTTGTTAGCACGTCATGCAAACTAATTTTCATCTCCCATATGAGCACATTTGCATTTGTAAAAAAGATATGGCAAGTCTGTTTTCCTTTCTACCGCGATTTTGCTAGCGGTTAGACGTCACTGCATGGCAAACAATAACTATCATGATTCATTTGACTAACACGGATTAGCGCTAAATCTGGGATGGCCTCTATATCAGCTAGTGAATTATAAAGAAAATCTTGACATGTATGAGCTCACTAATCTTTTCCGATATAAACGAGATCTTGAAGTGTTAATCTTCACACTAAACGGCGTAAATTACTTACGTGTAAAAAAATGACTTGCCCTCGCTATACTCAAGCTCATATGATGTATGCGCTTACCTCAGACCATCATTTTGAGATAAACACGGTCAGTTTACATAACGCAGGTCACCAACGTAAAACAAAACAAGTATACAGTATAAATAGCACAACTATGCCCGAACAATAAAAACGTGGTGAAAATATCTCACATAAATGTCGTAAGCTCGTGATTTTGGAACATCTTGTTTCGAAAAATAAATACGTGTATTTCCAAAACTAATTCAAACGACACTTAGCTATTTCCCTTCTTGTTACGTCCTGATTGGGTGTCAATTTACGCATGGCTCTTAGCACGCTAGAACAACATAGAAAACTGCTGTAGTTGAGCGGTTAGACTGCTCACCTACCACCAACACGAACATGGTTCAATGCCCGGCCGGGTCACTCCGAATTTTCGCATGTGGGAATCGTGCTGGACGATGTCACTGTTTGGCGGGCCTTCTCGGGAATCTCCCGTTTACCGCGCTCTCGCATTCCGGCGATGCTCCATTCTTACCTCATTTCACCCTCATCGGCTCTCAAGACCTCGTTGTTAAGATCCGTCAAAATCTCTCATTTCATCTCTCATCTCAACAACATAGTAAGTAAGTGCACAGATACGAAAAGGCGTGACGGTCTCTTTGACGTGCGGGCTCGCACATTCTCAGATTGACTGTGCAATGCTCGGAACGGACGTCGCGTCTGATTGGTACTGCGTGCTGAGAAAGGTTCCCTATTGGCTGGGATGCTGGCTGGCAAGTAGGTTGCCAGGCGCTGATTGGCGAACGGCGTTCAATCATTTCGCTGGCCTGGGACGACATTTTGCTGGAGTCTGCGATTGGAGTTCGTAGCATATTCATCGAAAAATCGAGGAACATGTAACATTAATCTCGCACTCACCTCCCCCCCCCCCGCCCGCCTCGTATACAACCCCTCACCGCCTACAACGATAAAAATAGCAAGGAAATCGAAAAAAAAAAAAAAAAAAAAAAAATTCTCCAGATTGAGGAATATACAGTGTTGCCCTACCCTACATCCTAAACCGTAACCAAACATACCCCCCCCCCCGGGACAACCGCACCCTAGGCCTTAAGAAACAAATTATTGCTCTAAACATAGCCTACTTGTTAATCGTATCCGACTAGTGGCCACTAATTTAAGCCTTCAACACATATATTATTTCCAGTATTAGATACTAGTATGTGTTTTTAAATCATATTTGAAACACCATAGATAATTTACTGTTGGCAAGAGTGATATCGACCTGTAGGGAATGGTGACGAGGTCATGTAAATTGTCATATTAATTTTTTTATTTGTTTTTAAATGTGAATATTTTTATTTAAAACAACTTTTTACATAAAGAGGGCGTTTTTAAAATATACAAAACACAACATAATTTTTCTTTTAACTAATTTTATTCGGTAATGTACAACATTAGGAAACACATATACATTTCTAACATTTATCTTGTACACTTCGTTTTGTGTATTCCAAGACACTGTTCCCCAGTGAGTCCTGATTTCCATGGGTAAACGATATAATGCTAAAAACACTGTTTACAGAGATGAATTTTGTACCCATGCGAGGTAATCTGGGAGTAAACCAATCTTGAAATTTTTTTTATTTAACAATAATACATACTATTCGTAGTTTCGTCCTTCAGCAATAGAAGAACTATATGTTTATCGTCCTTAGTCACATATGTTGGCACAACTTTCCCCCTGGCATTCAGCGAGAACACATTTACAGACACACAAGTGTTATTGTTCTCAAATACTCATTGTTCTCAAATTGCTGTAAAGGAGTAGGAAAATCCAGTCCGCTAAAATCAAACTTTTCTTCCACCTCAGTATACCTGTTGTACATAAACTGCGGAAGAGAGAACTTAACAAATCCAGCCAACACTGACCACTTGAAACGTTGGTTGTTATAGTTGTGAGGATTGATTATGGCATGTTTGTGTTTGATAAAGTCGGGAAGGTCAAAATATGTCGATAACTGTGAAGGTTTATTCTCTATGTTACATGGGGGAAGTCCCTTGGATATATTCATAAGTACCCTTAGACCACCCATCTGTGAAATCGACATCACAGATCTCGAACATGCGTGCCCTATTTGGGTGGAGTTCTTTGTACTGTCATGCCTCTCATGTCGAAAGGCACTGCTACTAATACTCGCGAAGGTCTTTTCACAAAAGCGACACTTTATAATGTCGGAATTGTTCAGCAGAGGTGGTTGGCCATATAGTTGTTTCTGAAACAGCTGTCGATGGTCCAGTTGGTGATGCAGTTGCCTCAACTGAAGAACTAGATGGTACTTCTGCAGTCCCCATGTTAAACATTCTCGAAGACTCCGGAAATCCCGGTAGACATATAGAGACCTCAGTTGTAGATGCAGATGATATGATTGAAGAGGAAGAAGTCAATGGAGCTACTGGCACCATGCCCATAGCAGTCGGCAATGGTACCATTGTAGGCAGCCCACCCAAAGAAGTCGTTGACACTGCTGGTTTCACACATGAAGAAGTCAATGTCATGGCCGTAGATCCCATTATCTCTGGAATATCTAAAGACATCATGAGTGCTGAATATGTCGTCGATCATAAAAGTTTGATGAGACGATCCGTACGTCCACACTTTGGTCGACGAACTGCTGATCCTCCAGAAGGAGCCATTGTTTATACCGATAGAACCACCCCTGCCTTCTCATCTTCCCTCACCCCCTTTTCAAACCATCTGACACACTGCCTGTTTCAACCTGATGACATGTGTACACTCCCTGGTCCATCTGTGCGAATTCAACCTACATCTGTTTTACCCCAGTAGCAGAAGTAAGCTGATTTTATTTATTTTTAAGCTTTCTTCAAGGGAAATACGATAGTCTAACGAGTTAGGGTACAAAATAGCATTTAAAAGATGGCTTTAAACACACCACACCGATAAATACATAAATGCCATAACACAAAAAGGTTCAGTCTCTGTCCATGTATTTTTAATTGTTCTTCGGAACCGATGTTGGGGTGACGTCTTGCCTAGCCGTAGGCAGCAGATCCATGGTCCAAGGACGTGGGACACCATTTGCACAGCAGATGTGTGTTCCTCCAAGGGCATGTTCAGTCAGATTTTGACCTGTCGCAGACGTGCCACTGCTGGTCGTCGTAAAGTTTCGCGAGCTTGCGCATCGAAGGACAGCCTTATTGGAACTACATGTCGATGATTTCAACTTCGTTTCTGCCCAAGTCGCTCAGCCATTATTTCTGCTCGGGCCCCGCCATGTGAATTTTACCTGTCAGATACTGCATCAGCACCTGCACAGCATGTTTCCCACTTGGTGGTATGGAATCTTGTCTTCGCCCAATTCCAGTCCGTGGTGGTACTTGGTCAGCCAGTCGTTCGTCTTCTTGCTTTTCTCGTCCAAAAGTTTCCACGAATAAGGAGGTCGGAAGGAGTGCGTGCACATTTTGCCATCGTGATCCTAGGACACTGCGATCTCCTTGAAAATGTAGCCCTTCTAGCTCTGGGAGCCTTGAAAATTACAGTACATCCTGCTGCTGTATATACTCGAAGCTGAATAAATAGATATCGCTTATGGCCCATCGTATTTATACCCTCTGCGGTATTCACGAAAGTATCTTGACAACTTTGTCTCGACAATTGTAATATGCGAGTCGGTTGTGAAGTATCAGACAGAAAGCGTACATGTGTGGTGGTATATTTCCATGTGTAGTGAATTCGATCCTGCAGTCGATCACATTCGAACTGATACGCTCGTCCTGTTTACTCACATCGAACACCATGAGCAGGGCCAAACTCGTGAACATCTCTGGGCTCAGTATCGGGGAATGGGTGCGCGCATATCAAATGTATTTTGGAATTGAGTACACATTTGATATGCCGAACAGGTACTGTCCATTTTAAAAGTTCACATTCATGTCTACATAAGAATAGCTTGAATTATTCAACTATATTTTCACATTTTCTATTTGACATGTGTCGAAATGCGATCAGTTCACTCTCACTTGTGCTGTCTTCCGGTCTGTAGCCCAACAATGATGTAAACTTCGTTTCTTGATGGCAAAGTTGAACTTCACCATCCAGTTGATGTGGTGGTTTGCAGGCAGTCCAGGGTAGGTCTCGAGACTTCACGACCCTGAAAGCCACATCGATGCTTTTGCTATCTTCCGCATTCTTCAGCATAATTATGCGTTCGGTAGTACTCAGCTGAATGTGGGACAGCAACCATTCAATAGATTGTAGCTTCAGTTCCACTGTCTCCAGGTTTCTGTACCTACGATGGCTTTCGCAAGCATGTTGACTAGGAGCAGTACCAGTTCCTGCTCGAAGTGATGATAATTCGTTGTAGTCTTCGGCCAAAACAGTAACATCGCTAGAGGAATGCAGACCTCGAATTTCCCTCTGGGGTACATAGGAACGCTATAGTCATCTTCTCTCCCCCATCCTACCATCTTGGCCGCAGACAGCTCGTTTGGCATGAGCATGAGGTAATTTTAGATCGAGGTTGTTATACCGTCATCTCTCCTCTGGTCTGCCTCGACACCACTGAACAAATACATGATGCGATCGATGAGGCAGGGAGTACCATTGCTCGTTATTATCCTCGATGTAGGGTTTGATCCAACTTCTTCCATCAGTGTCCCCCTGAATCGCAGTGATGACTGACAAGGAATAGTGCAAATATTTTGGTGTTGGACCACTATCTGAACTTTTAATGGTAACATGTATGGTCCTATCAGGAATGGCTGGTATGCATGAAGGTCCACTTTCATGATGCTGTCTCAAAATTATCGGTTAGTCAATGTTTATGTAATTTTCATGGCGATAAACCTAGAAACCAAGCCAGCAACGAAAATGTCTTTGGCATGTGTTAACACCTTGGTGATTGTGGCTACTTCTTGCCAGTTTGACGTGTGGCTTTGTTTTATTGCTTCTGGTCACCATAAAAATTATTCCCATCTTTTCAGAAGAAAGCAGAGCGTGATTTCTTCATTACGAAAGTTCACAACTCTCCACACTGGTCAATTATCTTCACTACCAACTCGTGTGCTCAATTCGCGACGACCAGAATGTAAATGATGCTTTGTGGCACGACAACCAGTTTGTAACGTAGAGGGCCACAGGGCGAAAACTCGTACAGGATGTTGCTTGGCGTACTGTTAAGATACGACTGTCTCGCCAAATCGCAATTTATTCGTATCACATTAACAGGCAAATTGTTTACTGGTCGCGACGATTCGTGGATGTTTCCACTTCTTAAATATGTGTGGCTCAAACCCGAGCAACATTCCGATGGAATCCAATTTCATAGAGTCGATATCTTCTCTGCATATGATGACACACTTCATAGCATTGAAATTTTCCACATAGTTCGAATTCTGTGATGGGAGACAGCAAATCTTTGATGTATCTTCCAATGTCGTCTAACTCATAAGCGCCAATGGACCATGTTACCTTGCTGGAGACATTAAAACTTTTCATGAGATACATCTTGCAATTTTCTCATCACTGTTCGGTATTGCATTGTAGATTTGAAAATCGACTAAATCCACACACAATTCTCCCTCCAGGTCAAGTGGAGGAAAGTGTACAGCATGTAGCTCGGAGCTACGGCCCATCACGGTAAACATTATCGACATGACTGATGGTTTCCAGTCCATGTATAGCCATGCATAGCCATTTTATTCAGTAACTTGTACGAACGAACAAGGAAGCGAAGACCAAGTGTCCACATTTCCATATCTTTGACATTTGCTCCATATTGTAGTAGTAATTCAGTTTTGCGATTTTTCAGGTACAGTCGCAGTGCAGGTTGAGGACACAAATGACCGAAACTGTCATAGTGGTGTCCACATTTGGCTTTTTAAAATATAAGTTCACCCTGAGCGTACTGGGCCCAGCTATCGTGTCCAGGTTTATTGTGGTACATTCGTCATGTTTGGGTTTAGGGGGCAAAGTATCTCGTATGAACACATAACGAAAAATAAATATATCCAATTTATGTGTAAAAATTCTTAATCCACGTTTTTGAGTGGCTATTTCAGTAGAAATTTAACTATCAACTCTTCCTGCTGCATCGGTTTGCGCATCTCCTTCTCCCATTGGGTATGTTAGGTACAGGCCTTGACCATTCTTTTTACCTATAGCAATACTCCCATATTTACACTGTGCATTTGGACCTAGGGACAACTGCTTCTGATCGTTCGATGCTGTGTTGACGGCTCGGACGATACCACTTGTGGATCTGATTAGGCCCCTGAGGGCTCCGAGTGCAGGTAAAAGTATTGGAAAAAATCAGTCAGCAGATGTATTCTTCATCCTTCATGCTTTGCTTCTTTTTTCGCTTCTTTTGGTTTCAGCTGCGTCTTACACTTCCTCTTTGCAACCATGCCCATCTTCATTTTGGCCTTCGCCATGTTGGAATTGCCTCACACTGCATTTTTTCTCCAAGCGCAGTATCTAACTTTTTTGTATCTCGTCAGACTTCTGTGAAAGTAATCTTGTCTTCTTGGCGCCAAGCTTGTAGATACTTTTTAGGGAGTAAGCGATAACGTATTGCTTACATGCTTCATCCAGTGCATTGATACATGTGTCACCACATGCCAGCATTTTAGCTAGCTTGGTTCCTGGCCCACAGAACTTGTATCTGGGAATGTGCAGCTCGAACAGTAGATCGTTGATTAGCATATCGACAATCCCGCTTTCAGTATGGTCTTACCTCTTCGAGACATCACAGTGAACTGACCTAAAACGTACAAATGATCCTTTTATACAATTTTGTTTCAAAATCATTCTAGACATAGACAGTATGGATGTATCAAATATTTAATTTTGATTAAAACTCTACCAGACACAGTTTACTAGGAGTGATAATGTGACTTGACATATATTACCAAATAAACAAGCTTAATATTATGAAGATGCTTGTGTATGCTCCCTCATCCTCTTCCCTCTCCACCACCTCCTCCTATAATGTATGATACAAAACAAGCTGAAGAATATAGTTTACAGATCGACAAGAATGATGTTACTCTACCCATATGCATTCATGCTGAAGATGAAGCTATCTCCCACGAATCACGACATTGAAGCCTATTTCCGAATATAGTGTGTTGCATCATCAAAGTACCATAAAATTGTGGGTTATCGTGTGTCCGACTGAGCCTGATGGAAGAAGAAAATTGTGTTAGGTTGGAGAACGTGTCCATGTACTCCAAATCGTTCCAGCAACCGGAATACCCACGGCTGGCACTAGTACTGCAGGCCACGAGGCCTACACTATTACCCTTGCAGCAATAACGAAGCTGCTGTGCCACGAGTGAAGCATAGCCAAACTCAGTGTTTATTTTCGATGCATGTGTATGACGACAACATCAATATGGACATGACATTATTGGACTTTAAGAGCCTGTGTTCTTTGTGCAGGAAAGAGAAGTATAGGTTTGTGGTGATGGTAATAGACTGGCCTCTATATAATGGCAAGTGCCAGTATGGATCCGATCATTTCATCAACGACCATCGAGAATGAGTTACAGAGTATCGAAATTCGGGCAGAGTAGCCTCAAGCTATGGCTTGACAAAGATGAAGATGGGGTGCGTCTCGCACCAACAAACATGACATGCAACGCTGGTAAAAGAATAATCCGAAACATTGGCGGACCCTGAATGATCCTAATATGCGGATACTAAATATTTCGTCCTTGAACCTGGTAATGCTTCATCTCGGAATTATACAATGTGTTGTCTGATCGGAGCAAATATCTTTCCACTGGCTTGTCCACAATGTATACAGTAATAATGAAAAATAGTTCCTCGGTGCTGATGAATTAGAGTTTCTACTAGGTGGGATAATCCATGTAGGCGATTACAAGACACATGGAACAATTAGGCTGTACAAATTGATATTTCGCGAGGAGCACAAGGAGTTTACAGAATCCGACCTGCTGGAATAAAAGATATTGATGGAACTCACGCATGTGCTTTACTAAGATAACAATCCCGAAACAGTGCTTATAAGGATGAAGTTTGTAAAAAAATATACATTCTCGCGTACATTTTTAGTGGTCTATCACTGACAAGATAGGATGGTCTGAAGAAGGTAGATGGTGACAAGAACATCGACTACATGTTTTGGGATGATCGGAACGAACTTATGGATAGACTAAAATTATTAATAGCTACACAAAGGGTTGGAAATTACTCGCACACCAACGGATTATATCCACAATTGAAGAAGTGGACGAGAGAGGTTACATATGATGAGTCTTATGGGATCATCCACGAACTGCATACGTCTGTCAGCTGCAACTTCCGCCATCGCAAAGTCATAATTTGTGGGATAAACGTCATGTTTCAAGTCGACATCGGGTCAACAAGTGCTACAATTATATTTTGACAGTCATCGATGCCTATATAAAATTCGCCTTGCCAGGCCAGTCAAGTCGAAGAATGCACATGATGTCACCGAGGCCATGGCGGATGTGTTGCACGAAGGATGCATCCCAACCAATTTGCAAGCTGACCAGGAAAAGGAATTCTAAAATTCAAATTTCAGGCCCTGATGAAAAGGTACGGCATAAATCATTAGTACATGTACAGCAATCTCAAAGCATCCATCGTCGAGAGGTTCAACAGGACTCTAAAGGGCAAGATGTGGAAGCATTTTACTGCGAATGGAAGCTACAAGTGCCTTCAGCTACTGCCATAATACTTCCGCGAGTATAATTCTACAGTGCACTCGACCACTCGCATGAAGCCCGAAGACGTGAAGGATGACTCCCTGCTTCAGACCGTTTATGCCGTTCCAAAGAGGAAGGACACACGCATACCTATAGCTAAAATCGACGACCTTGTGCACATCTCCAAACAGAAAGGCATCTTCGAGAAAGAGTCCACAGTGAATTAGCACCCTGAACTCTTTTGTGTGCGACGTTTATGCTACTACACTCGAGGATCTGAACAATATATTCATCCATGGTGGTTTCTACACTGAGGATATCCAGCCGACGAAGTTTCCAGATTGTATTTGGTGGTAAAGGCGCTGAACCTACATAATAAAGGACATAGGTCAAGTTATACAGTTTCCCTGGTCGCTGAAGCAGACATCGAGAGGTGAACTCGCGATGGAAGATGTTTATGTATACAAACACTTTCATTCAAGGGCTTATGGGTTTCCTCATGTTATTTTTAATCATTTTTTAAATATATTGTTTTATTAATTTTTTTAAACATTGCCCTTGAGAGGTATAAATATTATCGGTAAATATATATGTTTGGAGTCTTTAAAAAGGTTGTGGGTAAAGCATAGTAATGGAAAAACGTCACATACACTACTGTGACAGCAGAAAATTAGTTAATGAAATGAAGACCGCCAATAAAACAACTCAAGCACAGACAAATATCCACGATGGACCATTGCCAGGGAATCATGTCCCAATACGCTATGGATGGGATTCGAGTCAAAGCTGCCATGGGCTACTGTACGAAACTGATCAAATGTATCGTTTAAAATAAAATGATGCACATGGTATTGTGAATTCCACCACGGAAAAATAGCGATTAATGAACTACTATTCAAATGATGCACTTAGTTTTCGTTAGAATTATTTTTATGGTAACCTGCTTGTGTAATATGCAGTTATTGTTAGTATGCGGGATCCAGTAGTGGTCTTTCTCACATTCGCAATTATTTTCAAATGAAGAAACTTTTTCTTCAAACATCATTTTGAGAGCAGTGCATTCCCTACCATTATTTTTAATGGTATTCTGCACGACAATTATAAACGACTTTGTTTTGCAGTAATGCAAACATTACATTTACAGTCAGGTGGCAGACATATTTTTACAAACACTTTGGTTGCCTACGAAACTTAAATTGTTCTCAACTTACTACATTTATTTTTATTAACCAATCAATTAATTTATATTGGACACATGTTACGAGACAGGCCTTCAGAAATGAATTAAGTAAAGTATTTATTTTTAAACACATTTGCTCTTACTATTCGATTATTCCATTATTGCGGAAATATTGACAGATAATTAAGTTTCTCAACGATCCCTCGTATTGATGATTAACATTACGACTGCATTTTAGAATATGTTTAGTAGCAACCTGCAGAATATAAAATAAAATATTATTACCTATATGATTTTTTCTGCCTGAGAAAGCAAATCCACATGTCTGCTTACAAAGCTGATGTAGTTATGGAATTTCTTTTACATGGCTAGCTAACCAAATGCAATCGATTGTTGGGCGAATATTGTATGTCTATCTTAAAACGAAGTAAAATCTGTTCAAGCGCATCTACAATGTCGAACCCGTGTCGCTGTGCATACAGAGCTTCGAGATTTGACCCATGTGTGGGAATAACCGGTTTCGGGCCAGCACGAGGCGTCGAGGGGAGCAGAGGTGGGGCAAGGTTACATTGTAATTGCAGACATGTCCAATCCAAGGCTTGCAGCTACCGCATCGTCTGAGCTTGCACCGACAATGTCATGCATTACATATTTATATGTATTCTGTTCTTTCACGTCTCTAAAAAACAAATTAATTTAAATTTGTAATGTATGGATTGTCGGTGGCAAGCTAAGACAATGCGGTAGCCGCAAGGCCTTGGCTGGACATGTATGCAGCTAACATTGTAGGCTTTGCTCACCTCTGCACGAGGACTGTTCATACGAACTATACTAAGGCTTGTCTACAGTAACATGGTGTTATAGCATGGAATTCAATTCCTATAGCTATCATCTGTTTTTAATGTGGCATTACATTTTCTATAATATATTTTTTATGCGCCAGCTAATCGGAGTGCCATATGTTCCCCGCATACAACATATATATATTTTTTGTTTCCTGCCACCGCCTTTCCTGTTTATGGGAAAGACGTTTACAAAACATCGACATTACTGATAATAGCAGCCGCGAATACAAGCAAAACACATTCAGCATGTTGAAATATGTGAACCAAACCACTTCGTTTTCACGACACAGCTCGGTTGTAAACAGCGGATTTTCTCTTAAGCTGTGTTTTATGTCAGTACTATTACATTTTAGCTAGAAACTCTATTACTTTAAATTGCAGACTAATTTTTTCATAACTTATCACATATTATATTTTGGCGAATTTTAATTTACCGAAAAAAATCAAATTCCTATCGCTCATTAGTAAGTGACTTCTGTTTTCTTTGGCACGTGAATAAACCAGTTTTATAATTCTTTTCTAAACATTCGAGTGATACAAGGCTCCAAGGCCGCACAGTAGCTGACGTGCGATCAAGGCCAGTTCACTCGTATTTGGCTCGGAGGTCGACAACACTTCCTCCCCTTCCCTTCCACACAGTACCCCTAAGAACATCGCCTGCCATGTGTGCCTGTCATCACGTATGTGTATATCTCGAGCATTTGTCGGTGCGTACGTGGTTACAAAACTAGATGTTTTTTTGTTTAGAAATCAAAAATTTTCTTTTAAAAAAGTTGGAACAAATTGTATAATAAAGTTAATATTAAAAAAACCAATCCAATTGTTTTTTTTAAAACAAAGTATCAAAATTCACACTATTTTTACAGGGTTCTAGCTAGAATGTAAGTTGAAAGTCTGATTGGGGTCGCTTACTGTACGTTCGATTTCGTGAAAAATCTTTAAGATAGGAAAAATTCAAAGTGTTTATGATTCTTCCCGCCTATAGAAAATTACATCCATAAATTCGTAACTGAATGTACACACTGGCGGTTCGCGCACTCTAGTAGGGGTTATGTGAGTGGGAGTTTCTATGCAAACTAACATTCTTTCTAGGAAATTCACACACTTATTAGAAATCAATGATTTAAAGAAATGTTTATTAAATTCGTTTTTTAAAAAGAATTTTTATAAAAAAGTTTTTTAAAAATTATTTCTAGGGTTACAGGTCGCTGGAATGGCCGGTCGTAGGTTGTAAGCGGCGAGGGGGGAGATGAACGAGGCCGCTGGCCGTGCCTACCAAGATGACGGTCGGATCCTGTATCACATCCCGGATCCGTTGCCACCGATTTGGCTTTATATAGATACTTGTGATATCCTGTATGTGTGGACATAATATTTTGTAACATCGATTTTTAAGGGAGGCGTTAGAAGTAAATGCGGATATTATCCAGACATTACGTATGTCAATTAGGTTTCTAAACTTATCACTATATTTCATAAAAGAACGAATCATACCAATTATTGACAGGATAATAACAAAAAAACAACAATATATAATGAGGGATAGAACCACTGATAACTTTTTTCGCATTAAAACCTAGTTTCGAGAAGAGTATTAATTTAAGTGAAGAAACTTTCTCTGCATTCTATAGAAAGATTTTGATAGTGTTTCAAGAGAGATACATCTCTAGTGGGATGGTGGTGTCTGTACCCCATAGTGAGAAGACGGTTCTGGATTGTATGGCTAACCACAGGTCGTTGTGGTCCAGCATTAGATTGGCGAGTGATCTGCTGCACTGTCGCCTGTCTATCCGCTGTTATAGGTCATTCGCGGTAAAGTCAGCACTTTTTGAAGCTGTTTCATCAGACATAATAACCACTAAATTCATTTAATTGTGGATTCGGACTTTTGGTTTTGGGGATGGTGAATGCATACACTGTGTTTATTACTCACATGACAGGGTTTACATTAATAAGTTGTTTAAGGATATAAATTGGCTGAAAGAAAAAAGTAACAAGGGCTTCAAAAGTGGTCACTTTAGCGTGAACTGCCTATACCAACCGAGCTAGCTGATGACTACCCCTGACTCCGATACGTTGTAGGCCAAGGCTGTTGTGTCTGGCTGCAGCTGCAGCTGCGGCGATGTGGTCCTTGGGAACGAAGTGGCCCACACACGTCTGGCCCCAACAATCTGCCCACTATCATATGCGCTGAGATCTTGTTTAGTCTTCGTTGATTACCGGTACTCCAGAGTTCTTCCGTTGCATCCGCGCCATATCACCAATACTAGGTCCCACAACTCCCTCTTCCTTACTATTCCGCATCATAAGTCCGATTTTTACTCTCTATCCTTTTCTGTTCGATATGTTCGACTCTGGAACAAATCTCCCATGAATATAAAACAATGCACACCATTTACAATCTTCAGAAAGTTTATACCGAAATTTATGTTATTGAGTAAATGTCGAAGGTACCAAATCAATTTCACTATTTTTTTGCCCCTTCATGGATGTCGCATATCGCATAATAATGCATGTGTGTGTGTGTGTTGGTGGGCAAGTGTGTGTGTGTATGGATGGGTGTGACAGATGAATACATGTGTATTTATTTGTAATCTCTGTATACCATAATGTTTTGTGTGTTTATCCTTCTGTAAATTGTATTTGAACGTTGCATTTGTAAAGCAGTTTTTTGTAGTATTTCCCAGATTTCAGCTAGGTACAGGGTTATCTTGATCGTCAGGTACAAACTTCGTGAGATTATTCGTTACGGAAAGAAGGACAGAAAACTTAACGCGACCTAACACAATAACGTGATCGGCTCTGAAGACCTCGATGTTAAGAGCAGTCCAAATCTCTTCTCTTCACTTCAGAATAACGTGGCTATTAAAGGAGTCACTCCTTAGTAAATAGGAATTATACGTAGTTATTTCCAAACTGTCAGAAAAAAAAACATGTCGTGAAACTAATTTGTATAACGTTTTGGCATTATTTGCATTTTTTAATGGTTCGCGTGAGTGTTATGTCACAGTAATCGATAAACCACCGCATTTGTTGTTTGAGAACTCGGGTGCCCCCTAACTTCCTAATGGCGGACAATAAATAATAACTACCACCCGCAAAATTTTCACAGATGATAGATGTCGAACTTGTTTCATCTCACGACGTTTCTGACATTTTTCACACAACCAAGTTTATTTCCCAATTTTCAAGGGCGTGTCTCGCTTAATAATCGCATTAGTCAATATGTCGTGTTATTTCCTCTACCGCATTTTAAATAACGAACTATCTCACAAAGTTAGTAAATGCAGTTCAACATATTTCTCTATAATTTAAGGACTCGAACCAGGATTAGTTTAATCTTTAAAATATAAAAATAAAAATAAATATCATGTTTGGTCAGAATTTTATAAATATTTCAAGGCATGAAAAATATTTCCCAGTAACTGTATCTGATTTATGGTTACGAAAACTGAGTTTAAAAAATGCACATTGAATAAATCTTATGATGACACCAGTGTAAATGATTAATTAAGATATTGATTTGTGCATTGCAGTAAATCTAAAATCGCTATATGGAGATCGAATAGCGTAAATATGCGTACAGTTTTATTTTTTTATTTTACTGGTATTATATTGTGTTGTTTGTTTTGTAATGAGGATAATATTGGACAGCAAGTGCAGTCAATTTAAGACGAGTATATTAAAATCCTTAGTAGGAAAGAATGCTTGTATTTAAATATAAAATCGCACAATACTGAACCAACTCGACATATGCACGTAGGTGTTGCCGCCTCGTCTTGTCGCCGAACGACACCTGCGAGGCAACAGAGTCGCTGCTGCACACGTCAGAAAGGATGCAGAATTTAATCTCCCCAGCGCTGGGACAGAGCAGGCGAGCGCTATCCTCTTGGGGGGGGGGGGGGGGGCTCGACGCTTACGTGCGGTCAATCATTATCTCAAGAGCCGACGCGTCCTCACCAGTCTGCAGAAGGCAGGCAATTGGAATTCCTCGCAATAAAAAAAATACCAATTCCGTCGTAGTTTCTGCTCTGCGGAGCGCCCAGGGGAGGCGCTTGGAGTCTGTCGTGTCTAATAGCCCCCGAGTTTTTTTTTTCAAAGTCAGAGTGAGTGTTCCTCCGTTTGCTTCTGTGCATTTTTCTCCTCTTCTTGCCCCCTTTCAACTCTTCCACCACCGACCCATACGCGGTAATTAGACGGGGAGGTGCTCCTCGGAAATTAGAGAAATATTGAAACGAGCTACGTGAGGACATCCTGTGACACGTCTTTCATTTGCTTCGAAAGGAAAACAATTGGCTCGCCGTTACTCGGCTGGCGGCCCGGGCAAAGGACAGATCGGGTTTCGAGGGGGGAGGAAAGAGGTGTGAAAATAATTTCATGAGCGTGACGTCCATTACTCCCGCGTAGCACGGAAGCTGCGCGGCTTCGGATATGCGAGAAAGGGTTAGTAAAAAAAAAAGAGGGAGTAGTATACTTCGGAAAGGAGATGGGAGTGCCACGCAGCATATTTTCGATTGTGTCCTGCCATGTTGGAAAAGACGCTATGATCGCAGGAGGGTACGCGGTGTAAAAAAATTGGCAGGGCGTTAATGGATTTGAAGTGAAACACAAATAGGAGGGGAAGGGAGGCGGGCAGCGGAATTAAAAAGAGGGCAGGTGAGAAGGGTAGGTGGGACAGGGTGCGAAACTGCCCTGCCCGAGTATAGCAATTAGCCCCTCCGGGGGAACTCGGTCTGCCAGGGGGGTGAGGGGCGGGATGAAAGGAAACGGAATAACAGCAGTGTGTTGGCACTACTGGGACAGGGCGCCCTCTTTGGTCCCCTACCTGCGAATCGCTTCCCATCTGTCTTTGTGTGGCCCGGCTGCTCTTTCGGGGAACGATTTCATTTGTAGGTGGTGGCAGGGAAAAGGACTAGGAGGATGGGGAGCGAGCGGGTGAATGTTCCGCACTGGCTGCGACAGTGGCCCTCGCGTGTTATTCTAATACCCGGCGCCTCTGTGCGAGTCCCCCCCCCCCCACCTTTTTGCCATGACCCTCTTACGCCCTCGGATCATTGTATGTAAATCCAAAAAGCACCCTCGTCGCTTGTCGAGGTGCAGGGGCGCGTTAGTTGCAATGCGGGCTCGTGTAGGCCACGTACGTCCCGACACAACCCTCTCCAAAGTGCCGCTGTTTACCGAGGTCTTCGCGTTCTGCTTGCCATCTCATTATTCCACCTCCTGATTTGCATTACCTTCCTCACGTCAGTTTTTTTTTTTTCACGACAAATCCAATTTCCTCATTAAAATCACTCGTTTGTGTTTTAATTATTGAGCATGTTTTTATGAAACGATCTATTTCAATCAAAAATGCCAAATGATTTCAGAATTTTTGGTGTGTTTGAGTAATCCCTTAACTATCGATGACGAGTATTACGTTTGGCGTGGTGCAATATTATGCATATACAGAAACAGTTTGTGAACAATGTTGTTTCAGCACCACCCACATTCAAATAAATAATATTTGTATCACACTTGAGTGATTTTTGTGCTCTACATCGAAAGGTCAGCTACAGAAGATCTGAAAGCGAACCGACATTCAGATTACACTGAATTACAAATAGTCAGGGCCGGCTTGGGAGATAATACATTCTGAGTATTACCAGGAATTTGGCCACCAGCCAATACCGGTTCGACTTCAGAATAGGCAGTAATCACGTCTCCCGAACACATTATGTACGGAAAATAAAATTGTATTTATGTTAGTTTTATGTACAGCATTATTACTCGATTGAGGAAACTCAAAATGCATCATGCTTACAATAAAAGAAAATAAAAATTGACGGCAGTGAATTGGGATTCATTCTGAGGCAACGTCTAAAAGCAAGACGAGGAGATTTACTGTATCCTGTATGATATAAGAATTTATGTTGCTGAATTATGTTTGTTAAGTTCTCTAAAATTAACCCGAGTATTTCAGTATCTGACGTTATAGGGATGGACTCTTATAAAAGGTATTAGTGAGTGTTTGTTGTAAACAAACAAACTTATAGGCTGTTCACGGTAAAATAAGCACTTTCGAAAGCCCTCCTTAAGATCTACTTGTATGCAAGTTGTGTGTTCTTCCGCCTTATGTAATATTAACATTACCATAAGCATCATCACTTTATTCATGCGTCGGTCAAGTGAAACTACGAAATTATTAGAAAAGTATATATTTTGAAATCTGCTCATTTTTACACTTCCATGCTTTAAAAAACACAGAAAACAAAAGAAATAATTTGAAGTATCACACATATTTACCTAGGCCCCTAAAACTTTTTATTCGACTTTAAGATATGGAACTACTCTCCTTCCATCGTTAGCAGCTTAACTAGGCGCATGTCACTCAGTGCGACCGTTAAAATATATGCAGGCAGGGGTAGTGACTTTTTTTTAAAGGTTTATTTCAAAAGTGCTTACTTTATCGTGAACAGAATTTAGAAGAAATTCAGTTCCCATCACTGCACACACGCTAGAGCAGGCTACACATTTTTGTGCATTCTACCAGTCAAAATGGCAGTGAATTACTAAAAAAATAAGTATGACTCGACGTAGTGCTGCGAATGTAATATTTGTATTTATGGCCTTCGTTTATGTTTTCATACTCATTAGAGTAGAAATATGCTTATCACAAACACTTATCCTTTCCTAAAAATGTCAACGAATTCCCTTGGACGGCGCATAAATAAAGAAAGTTGACCCACGACAAGGTTAATTTTACGTAAGACAGAAATACACGAAATTAGAGGAAAAGTATTTCGTTAGCAATGCTTTCAAAAGTGCTTGATTAACCGTGATCATCCTATATAATGCTTTATACTGGCTGGATATTTAATTATTATAGCTGGCCGACCCCGTGGGATACCATTTCATATAACAGCGTAGATGTTATTTATAGATATGGCTATGGCTATATATATATACTCGACAGAACTATCACAGAGCTAGAGCGAAGGAAATACAGTCATGTGTAGATATGTTACCAGGGTCGGAAACGAATATCCATTTGGAGTGATTTATAAATTAATGGCAGGTAAAATGAAGAAAGTCACACAACCACCTACAATAAAGGTAAGTGGAACCCTGGTAACTGATCTCAAGGAAGGTATGGAAGTACTCCACACCTTGTTGCCTGATGACTCTTTGGTGGATGAGGGCGAGGGGCACTCCCTTAAGAGACATGAAATGGAGAAGTTGCCCTAAGAACAGGATACACCAGAGTTAACTTTGGAGGAGTTGGAAGCGACAGTCTACGCAATGAAGAATAGCAAGGCTCCAGAAGTGGATGGCATTGGAGTAGAAATTGTGAAAAGATGTTTCTCCAGACTGAAGAAGGAACTCCTGGATATATACAATGGGTGTCTCAATGAGGGAGTGTTTCCTCACCAATGGAAATTGGGTGCAGTAAGAATACTGTATAAGGGTTATGGCAGAGTCTGTATGGAAGTGAAGTCTTATAGGCCACTCACATTGCTTTCGGTAATGGGCAAAATATTAGAGAAGTTCATCAACAAGGAGGCTTGTGGCTGCACTTGAAGCTGAAGGATTGCTAAGGGAAAGACAGTATGGCTTCAAGAAAGGAAGTGGCTCTGACTTCACCCTTGTACGATGTCAGAATGGCAGTCACAAGCAGTTCAGAAAAATATGTTATGAAGATATTTTTGGACATCGCAGGAGCATTCGATAATACCTTGTGGCCGGAGGTGATGTGGCAGCTTAAAAGGAAGAAGTGCCCGGCAAATATTTATAAGAAGTGTCCAGTAAATATTTATAGAGTATTACTGAGCTTCTTCAATGAAAGAGACATGGTACTCTGTCAGAACCATACAGGTGAAAAGGTGCTGACGAAGGGATGCCCCCAGGGATCGGTCCTAGGGCCGATCCTATGGGACATACTCTTCGATGGGATGCTGGAGATATCTCTGCCGGAAGGATGTCGGGTTTTCGGGTACACTTACGACGGACTTATCTTGGTCGCTGGATCAGCATGAAGGCAGCTTGAAGAGAAGGCAGTACTAATAATGGGAAGAATTTAAGAGTGGCCTCTTCATGTAAAGCTAAAATTCTGGACTAGCAAGACCAGGGTGATGATGTTGAAAGGCAAGCTTACAAGATCTCCAACAGTGAAGTTCAAAGGCAGGTTTCTCCGTTATACCAAAGAGTATAAGTACCTTGGGGTCATCCTGGACGATAAAATGACCTTCCTAGGACATGTTGAATATGTTGCAAGAAAGGCTGTTGTAGTATTCTATAAGCTGAGAGCTTTAGGGAATATGGAATGGGGATTGAATTTCTTTACATTGAGGAAGACGTATAAGGCAGTATTTGAAGGCATTATGGCATATGGTGCAGTAATGTAACATACAATAGTAGATCTGGTTTGGCATAAGAGGAAGCTCATTAATGCTTAGAGCGCGGCACTGCTGGCAGTGTTAAATGCCTATAAAACAGTCTCAAATAAGGCACTTCCTGTCCTGGCAGGAGTGTTGCCAACTGATCAGAGAAAGGGGCATGGCAGTGGAAAAGAGAAGGCAGAAAGTGGGAAGATTTTCCAAGATGGAAAAGTTAGAATTAAGACGAGACACATTAGAAGTCTGGCAAGAGAGATGGAGGAACTCTGAGAAAGGGAGAACAACTTATGAGTTGATGCCTAATGTGCTAGAGAGAATGGAAAGAAAATAGTTAAGCATGAACCATTATAGTGTGCAACTGTACACTGTTCATGGAAATTTCAAGGCTAAATTATACATTTTAGGACTGGTCTCCTCCCCACTCTGCGATGTATGCGGATTCGATGATATGCTTCAGCATGTGCTTTTGGAATGTCTGAAGATTGAAGATATACGAGAACGGTTGCAGGGAGTGATATACCAAAAGGAGTGCTGTTCGAGTTGGGAAGAATAATGGCAGATAAAGAATGCACCAACTCTGGAACAATTTTGCTACCAGAGCTGGGAAAAGATTGGAAGAATATTACCAGTGGCAGTTGACACATTCCGATGACCCATGAGGGAGTGCTCGGTTAAAGGCTTAATGTACAAAGTCAGAGCATTACTTAATGGTGAGGAGGGCAGGTTTTACTGAGAAAATCGACAGAAAGCCACGTGATAATTAAGAAAGGCACAAGGCATGAACATCAGAAGAAGAGAAAGTTTGGTGCACTGTCTTACTCCACTGAGTTCAGTTGCAGTGCGGGAGGATGGAGGGTGTGCCGACCTCTGGGCTGAAAAACCTGTCGAATGCTCTGCCCAGGGTCCAAAAGATTGACAAGCTGTTGGAAAAAGCTTTGACGTATAATTCCAAGCTCGTGGGAATTATCAAAGGACAAAGTAAGATTCTGAACGCTGTTAAAGAGGCGGAAAAGAAAAGTACTTAAGTTTCCCTGTATGCAATACCGGGCAAAAAGAGTTATGCTCAAGCTACAAAAGGAGGCGAAGAGATTCAGTCCAGGCCTCGGAAGAAAGTGGTTCTAGTGTACCCGGAAGGTGAGGGTACCACCAGCATGCAGGTAAAAAAAAAATAAAAGAATATAGACCCTAAGGAAGATATACAAGGAGGAGGCATTATGATCAAAGTGGGGACCATGAAACTCTCGATAAGCTGAGAAATCTGCAGAAAATAAAGGAACTTGGGTTGAAGTTGGAGGTCCCAAAGAACAAGGGGCCAAAGTAAATGTCACAAGATTATAATGATGTAACCGAGACTGTTTATCAACAGAACTTTAGATCTCTGGATATAAGTCTGGATGAATTTAAGAGGAAACTGCATATCAGCCATAGAAGAGGAAGGTGGGACACCGGCAGGGTGGATGTTGTATTGGAGTGTGACCTAGCCATCAGGAGCAGACTGATGAACGAGGGACGCATCTTTGTTGGCTATGATAGCTGCAGAGTGCGTGACTACATATCTGTTTCGAGATGCTAACAGATGTCAGGCTTGGGGACATATTAGCCAAGAGATGCAATGCTAACCTCGCCTGTTCCAGATGTGCCGAAAAGGGCTACAAGTTTGAGGATTGTCTCCAGAAATATAATAATAACTGCCAGTAGAAATGTATTAACTGTGAGAGGCGGCAGTTGGATCATGTACACAGGGTAAATTCAAGGGATTGCCTTGCACATCAAAGAGCCCTGTCTGTGGAGCTCGCTCGAATTGATATGGTTGCTAGTCTGAGAATTGGGCAGGTAAACCTGCAATGATCGGCAGTGGCGACCTCTGAGCTGAACAGGATTGTGGTTGAGCGAAGGCTTGATTTAGTTATTTTCTAGGGGCCACATGTCCCATTTGAAGATGTGGTCGGATTGAAGGGATGTGTATTGACATCTGGCAAAAACCTCAGGCTGGAATAGTGAAGACAAACATGGAGATAGACGTCATGATGATATCAAGAATTTCGAATACACACCATGTGAGTGTACAAGTTCAAATGGAGAACTGTATGGCTTGGTTTGTGTCCTCCTATTTTCAGTTTAATGAGGAAACACAAGACCACCTATACAGATGGGACGTGATACTGGATGTACTTCAAGGGAGGCCTGTGATAATTGGGGCGGATGTGAATGCGAAGTCCGAATTTTGGCATTCATCATTGAGTTATGGAAAGGGAGTTCTCATATGTCAATATTTGTTGACTTATGAATTGGAGATTAAGAACGAGGAAGGAGAACTCCCTACATATGTTTCGCAGGTACGTGGCTCTGAGTACAATTTGGACATTACAGTCACAACTAGAAGAGCCAATTATATGGTAATTGACTGGCATATCACTGAGGAAAGCTCCAGTGATCACAGGCTTATTGTCTTTGAGGTGAGGCTTACTGGAACTGCAAAAAGGAAATAACTCACAATGGAGTAAGAAATGGGCTTCTGAAGTGAAATATGTACATAATAATGTGGACTGTCAGTATTTTTATCTGGTCCTGTTAAGAAGAATGGCAGAGATGAATGCTAACTTCCAATGTGGGAGCTTGCAAGAGCAAATAGAAGGGATCACCAACACAATCACGGGGGCCTGTGAAGAGACTCTTCCCAAAACATGGCCAGGACTTTCAAATCTTGGCTGGTGGGACCAAGAGTTGGAATAAGAATGGAAGAGCCTGCAAAAGTAAAGAAGGCGACTTCACAAGTGACTTGGCGAAGAGAGAGAATCTCTGGCAGTTGACTACAAATGGAAGAAACAAGCATACCTTAACAGGGTCAGAAGAAAGAGTCTTGGATGGAGTTCATCACCATTGTGGATAATGAAGACCCTTTTGGGTGGTGTATACAATAATGGCTAATAAAACGGAGAAGACAAATCTACCGCCTAATATCATAGTAAATGGGACCCTGGTGACGAATATGAAGGAGAGTATAAGTGCCCTGCTACATACCCTGTTTCTGGGTTACTCCCAAGATGGAGAGGGCTTGGTGCATGCCCTTAGGAGAGACCAAATGAAGATGTTACTAGAGGAAGAGGATGCTCCTGGGTTTACCCTTGATGAAATGCAAGCAACAGTCTATGAAATGCAGAATGGGAAGGCTCCAAAGGAGAAGGCTATGATAAGGCTGAAGTGAAATCCTACAGACCGTTGACACTGCTTCTGGTGCTGGGCAAAGTATATTAAAGACTCCTGAACAAAAGATTGAAGGCAGCCTTGAAATCAAATGGAGCAGTAAATGAACATCAATATGGGTTTCGCAAAGGAATAGGAACCGACTTTGCGCTATATGATGTCAAGACTGCAATTTCCAGGTGTCAAGCAAAATATGTCCTGACCATGTTTCTCGACATAGCAGGAGGCTTTGAAAACGCCTGGTGGCCGGAGGTGATGTGATAACTAAAGCAAAAAAGTGCCCTGCAAATATATATAGGGTCTATTAGATTATTTTGAGGACAGAGAGACATGGTATATTGTAAGAACTGTCCAGGTTAGCAAGAAGCTAACAAAGGGATATCCCCAAGGGTCGGTCCTTGGGCAGTTCCTATGAAACAATCTGTTTAATGGACTGCTTGAGATGGCTCTCCCGGAGGGCTGTAGGATATTTGGATATGCTGATGATGGTTTATACCCTGTGAGTGGGCCGGCAAGAAGACAACTAATAGAAGGCCGCATTCATTACGAAAGCAATACAAGATTGGGAAGCAAGATGTAAATTGAGCTTCTCCATCAGCAAGACTAAGACTATGATGCTTAAGGGAGGATTGGCCAGAAATATTACTGTACAATTCAATGGAGAGTTTCTCCAGTGTGTCCATCAATATAAGTACTTGGAAGTCATCCTAGATGACAAAATGAGCTTTTTGGAACACATACAGTATGTGTCCTGCAAGGCGGTTGTTGTTTTCCATAAGCTCATAGCATTGGGAAATACTGAGTGGGGCTTGGATTTTCCTACACTTAGAAAAATCTACAGAGCCGTATTTGAAGGGATAATTACTCATGGTGCAGTAATGTGGCACTCACATGCAGAATTAGTACAGCACAAGAGAAAGCTTGTCAGCGCTCAGAGGGCGGCACTACTGGCTGTACTGAAAGCATATAGGATGGTGTCCAACGAGGTACTCCCTGTATTGGCAGGTGTCCTGCCTGTAGATCTACTTGCGAGAGAACGAGGATTTATCGTGGAACAATCAAGTATTACAAAGGCTGAATTCTCAAGAACGAACGTTAATCAGGAAGGACACCCTGGAGATATGGCAAATGAGATGGGATCAGTCAACCAAGCAGAGGATCACCTAAGAGATCCTCCCAAGTGTGGAGCAGAGGATGAAAAATATATGGATCACGATGAACCATTTTAGTGCTTAGTTGCACACTGGTCATGGCAACTTCAAAGTTAAGCTGCACAGTCTTGGGCTAGTAACACTCTCACTACGTGAGGTATGTAGTGTGGATGATACGGTACAACATGTATTGATGGACTGCCCTAAAATTGAAGATCTAAGAGCCTGGTTGCAAGGAGTGGCAGAACAAAGAGGATTGCAGTTGAAAATGAATAAAAGTAAAGGAAAACCAGGAACTCCACAAGTTGTGGAACATATTTTCTTGAGGAGTTTACTGGTGTAAACTGTAGCATTCCGATGACCCATAAAGGGAGTGCTCGGGTAAAAGCTTTAGTGTTTAAAGTCAGGGCATAACCAATTGGCGAGGAGGCATGTTTAACTGAAAAAATCGGCAGAAAGCCATGTGAGACCAAAGAAAGAAGGCACAAGGCACTAAGCCAGAAGAGGATAAAGTGCCGTGCTCTGTGTTACTCACCGGAGTACAGTTGCAGTGCGGGAGGATGCCTGTAATGAATTTTCCTTCCCATTAAATCATAGAAAAAATTGCGCCGTAGAACATAACTGGATTACATATCTGGAAATTATTCAGCAGTTTTGAATACCAGATCAAGGAAATTTGTAACATTCTGAAACCGAAATCTTACGTGAATAAGACAGGAGCAGTTCGGCGAAATTGATTGCTTTAGATTCTGTAGCTTTTTAGATATTTGCAAAGCGTTCAGAGTATTTTGGAAAATAGTGTTAAAACGATTATACATTTTAAATTAAAGTTTAATTTAGAGACCAATAAAATAATGTACGAAGCAGGTTATATTATTACCCATCCCACGTACAAAATGGGTTAAATTTCATGAGTTTATTAAATACACATAATTCTAAATATACCTAAATTGTATTAAATATTAAAAACCCATTATACCACAATAAAGTGGATGTTCTACTGACGTGCAGCAAAATTAGAATTTATAATTAATTAATAAAATATTTTTTAGGTAATCACAAAAATAGACATGTTTGAATTCTTATCTTCGAAAGAACCTGTCTATACACATTTACAAACTAACCTCACAAACGTAAACTGCGGATAACTACAATAATTAGAAAAGTGTGTGAAGAGGTGAGGTAAAAGTTCATCAGAATTTGGACTCAAGCTGAAATGACATTTACATCATGTCTCTGCATTTATCGGTCTATGTCAAGATATGGACATAGTTTTACACCAACAGTACATCTCACGCAGGATGAAATAGTTTTGTTGCATATGCAGACTGGAGATGTTGGTGTTAGAATCGAGAACGCCTGACCATCTATCACGACAAGAAACCGTTAACGTTACATGAATGACCTTTCTAGGCATATAAGGAGAGAAGGTAAATAACTCAAAGTTACAATATTTCATCGCAATGTAATAAAGGAAAGAAAGAAGCTTACCTTAGTAGTATATGATAAAAGCAGAACCTGGCACAGCGCACCCTTTCATCGAAAAACCAAGCAATTTAATCAAAATTCAAGTAATTTTATCAATTTCAAGCAACTTTTTTATGTTGTTAGAAGCCTCATTTAACCTGAATTTTCGATTTAAAAAAAAACAAGCAAATTGAAGCTAAAATCATGCAATTTTAAGCCAAAAAAACCAGCAAATTTTTCAAGTTTTCAAAAATGGCAGTGTAGGATTTGTACTAATTTAAAAAACCGCAAACATTAACCTAAAATCAAGTAAATTTAAGCTTAAATCAAATGAAATATGAAATAAGATATTTTATACATTCAAATCAATAGAATTGATTGATTTTTAAGAGAATTCTATATCGTGCGTAGTTTTTCCATTTTCCTTTTCCTTTAAACCTTTATATGCCATAAAAACTTCTTTCTCATTTATTAATTTTGAAGCATTTTTATCAAAAATATTTAAATAGCGACCTGGTAATGTAATCTTATATTTACCATCTAGAATACAATTAATTTTTATACCGAATTTAGATTCATAAATTTGAAAATCTGTAGCAGGATAGCATTAATGTTTTTCTAGATCTTGTAGTTTAGTCAATTCAAATGAATTGTTCAACTTGTTGAGGATAGATTCGATTTTGTTTTGTGTTATTTATAAAGAAAATTTTTATGAATTTTTTCTTCTTTTTTTTAATACATTTCTTGCCTCATAAATTAAATGGACTTGTCACTCTCTAACGAAATGGATAATAACAACATATGTAAGCAATGTAAAAAGTGTGGTGAAGTATTAAACATAGAAAGTTTTTCATCACATAGACACACAAAAGATAAGCATATTAACACCTGTAGAAAACGTTATAGAGAATACAATAGAACCCGTTATGCACTAAAAAAAGAGAAAGTACTTAGCGTATGTGGAAAATATGTTTTTAAGGCAAATCTTGAAAAGCATAAAAATACTAAATTACACAATACAGCATTAGATATTCTAAATGAAATTCAACATGATGATTATTCAACTAAAACATGTGTAATATTTAAAGAGAAAAATCTGTTGATTCATTTTATCCTCATAGTCAATGTGGTAAACATCACTATGCTTTAAAAAAAGAGAAAATACTATGCGAATGTGGAAAATATCTTTACAATACTCAATTCGAAAAGCATAAGAAACAATCAATCGCACAATACAGTAGTAGGCATTCTAAATGAAATTCAACACGATAATTACCCAATAAATACATGTACAGTATATATTGAGAATAAATATGTAATTTTTTTTTCTTATAGTAAAACTTGTAAGGACAAACATACAACTATATGTAAAAAATATTTTAGTGCATTTCTTAAGAATCATCATCTTAAAAAGATGTTACCTAGTTAAAAATGATATCGTTATTATTGATAATTTAATCGCTTGTTATATTTTATTCAGTTATTTTTATTACCCTCATATTTTTCATTTTATAATTAAATTTTTTCCTGCTAAATAAAGTTACAATGTCAGCGAGCAATATAGCAGCTATCTTGAGTGGAAAGAGAGTGCAGGATTTGAGAACTATAACTACAGGATATAAAATTAAATATTGGTACAATCTATGGGAATCTGATTTAATTTCAACTCTTATACCATTTATCATAAATGAAAAATGAATAAAAAACTTCTCAAATTTGCCATTTTCATATACCAATGTTAGAGATCTATACAAAAAGGATAAAAATGTATTAAAAGAAATATTTACATTCTCTGCAAACAGATAAAAGAATGGATAACAAAGAACAATTTTACAAATTTATCTTTATCAGATTTCAATATAAATGAATTATATAAGCAAGATAGGATAGAATTAAAATTAATATTCCCCAATTCTACTAATGTATTCGTATGCAAAAAAATAGAAGGGCCAATAAAAATTACAGAGTTAATGAAGCTTTTAAAAGTAGGATAATAACATAACATTAACCATTCCTTTAATTTAGTACAGCCTAATCAATTTTTAACTTCAGTAAAAAATAAGGTTTTCGAGATAATACACAATAATCTTAGAACATTTAGACGGCTAAAAACTAGCATTAAATTATATACCAATTGTCGCAAGAAGGAAATATAATCAAGTACAATTATTTACATTTCAGTAATTTAATCAAAGAATATTAAATGAAGGAGAATTTGTAAAGATTTATAAAATTATAAAACAGAAATTACTTAAACAATTATCTGAATTTCAAAGAAGATGTTCAGGATGGACTTTCGATAGAGTAGTGAGAATACAATTAGGTATAAATAAGTAAAATCCAAAAAAAATGATCGTAATATATAGAATTACTGAAGAAATTAAGAACAAAAAAGCATGCATAAATGGGAAAAATGAAGATCATAAATGTTTTCTTTGGGCATTAGAGTCTGCATTGTTTCCATCAGAAAAAATATCCACAAAGAGTAACGAAATATAAAAATGTGGGGCTCAATATTGTAAAATAAGAGAAAAATATGAATATTCAATTAAAATTGATGGTTTACCAAAAATACAAACTCATATTGATACATCTATAAATGTATAATCTAATGAAGGTAAGAAGTATTATGGTGTGTCCATTAAAACTGGCAAAATACCAAAAGGATAAACATATAAATTTACTTTATTTCAAGAATGATACACTCACATAACTGTTGGATGAAAGATTTATCTAAGTTGCTTTCTGCACAAAAAATATTAAGCAACATAAAACTTATATACGTTGTATGTTATCTGTGTCTTCAATTATTTCATTTTCAAGAAATATTAAATAAATATACAGAAGGCTGTTCTAAAATTGAATTAGCAAGAATCATTAAATCCCAAGACGACAGAGGAGTATCATTGTTTAAAAAATGGGGACGTACAATGAAAGTCCCTTTTACAATATATGCAGACTTTGAAAAAAAATATTAACCACTAAACCTAACGCAAGAGAAATAAAACAATTTAAATTAATCCAAAAATATCCAGTTTTAACAGAGGAAGATGTTGATAATGGTTTTATAGAGACATGCTTAAAGTGAGATATAATCTTACTAATTGATCAAATAAATAACATTGATTTAAAGTTAAATGATGAATCATACATAGTAAAACATCAGTTACACGAAACTTCTGGTTTTTGCTATTATATTGTGTGTAAATGTGGTGATTATAAAGAGCTAGTAGTATATCGCTGTTCAGATGCAGATAGTGTGTTTATACAACATATGAAAAGAGAAGTAGAAGAAATTGGGGAAATATATTCACAAATACAGCCAATGCATCCACTAACAAAATAAGAAAATGTGACTTATAAGAAATCTAAAAACTGTACTAATTGGGGGTGGGAATATATAGAAAATACAAAAAAAAGTACATCAGCACGATCATTTAACTGGAAAATGCATCGCCCCAGTATGAAACGTGTGTAACCTAGCTTTAAAATTACCCAATTTTGTTACAATTTATTTTCATAATTTAGCTGGATATGATGCTTATCTATTTACTAAAGCTCTAGGATATGATGATAAAGATATAGATTTAATTGGAAATAACGAAGAAAAGTTTATCACTTTTGGGAAACAAACAGAAAATTTAAAAATTATATTTATAGACACCTTTAAATTTATGGCTAGTAGTTTACATAAATTATCATCTAATTTAACTAAATATCAAAATTCAACATACACAAACCAATTTCCGAAAGATCAAGTAGATTTTTTATCAGAAAGGATGTTTATCCATATGATTATATTGACAGCTGGGTTAAAGTGAATATTATATAAATTATGATGATTATGAACACGCAAAATGCATAAGGGATCAATTTAATATGAAAATCTTGGGGAATATCATGTCTTATATTAAAAAAGTGATGTATTTTTAGTAGCACATGATTCGAAAACTTTAGAAACACGTGTATAAATGCATACAATTTAGATCCAGTGTGGTATTTTACAGCGCCGGGTTCATCATGGAGTGCAATGTTAAAAAAAACTTAACAACCTTTAGATGCTTTAGAAGATTAGAGGTGTATTATCACAATTCTGCAAATGATATGTAAAAGTAAATAATAAATATTTAGAAGATTTTAATCCAAATCAAGAGTCTAATTATTTAGCATATCTCGATGCAAATAATTTATATGGTTGGGAAATGTTTAAATATTTACCATATGGTGGTTTTGAATGGCTTAATTATCCAGAATATAAATGAGATATATTTTGGCAGAAACATATTACAAGTAGATTTATAGTATCCACAAGAATTGCATAAATTACATAATGATCTACCATTTTGTGCTCAAAGTAAGGTAGTTCCAAAAAAATCAATATAAATTATTACCAACATTTAAAGTATGTAATACACTATCATAATTTGAAACAATGTCTAAATATTGTATTAAAACTACTAAAAGACATAGAATATTGAAGATTTACCGGTCTGAATGGTTAAAGAAGTATATAGATTTAACTACAGAGATGAGAACTAAAGATACAAATGACTTTGATAAAGATTTTTATAAACTGACAAATAATTCTGTGTTTTGTAAAACAATGGAAAATATTAGGAACAGGATAGATATAAGACTGGTCTCAAGTGAAAAAGTATGTGAAATATTAAAATCAAAACCCAATTTCAAGAAAAATACTATATTTAATAGGAACCTTGCAGCCATACATATGAATATAACCAAAGTAATATTTAATAAGACTATTTATGTGTGTATGACAATTTTTTACATATCAAAAGAATCAATGTACGAATTCCATTAATAAGGGATGAAACCAAAATATGGTGATAAAATTGAATTATGTTTTCAAGATACCAATTCGTACATTTATAACATAAGAAAAGAAATTTTTTAATGAAGATATAATTCGATACAAGTGAATGTCCAAAGTACTATATATAATATATATATATATATATATATATATATATATATATATATATATATATATCAGATGCCTCAAATAAATAAAAAAGTTGTAGGAAAAAAAAGACAGATGTAATGGCAAAATAATCATTGAATTTGTTGGTTTAGGAGCAAAAATGTATGTATATAGAGTTTATAATAAAGAAAATAAATGAGCTAAAGGCTTAAAGCAGTATGTTGTTAGCAACAGAATTACATTTGATGGCTATAAGAAACATTTATTTTATGAGAAAATATAATATAGAACAATGAATTTAATAAGAATCGAAAAACAAAAATATAACAGTCGAAGTTAATATAATAGCATTAGGTCCTTATGATAATAAAAGGATCATACTAAAAAACAAAAGAGATACTTTGCCATATGGATATCAAAAATTTATAATTTTTCATTATTTACGTATTTCTATATTACATTTTAAACGTCTTTAGTTTCTAAATCAGTATCGATATCAGCACCATCAAAATCAATTAGTTTACCATTTTCAGCCCTAATTTCTAAAAGAATATAATTAATCTGCTCAGTATTAATTTTATAAAAAAATGGGTAAGGAGGCACAGGAACAATAGAATCTCTAAATCCAAACATCATTTTTGTTGAAAAACCAGTATTTACATCAGTTTCTAAATGATTAGATTCATCATATTTTATGGACATATCATATGCCAAATTACAGTGAACATGTTTTAAATGGATTAAAATTGGGTTATTTAATACCTGTAACAACTTTTCCTTTTTCAATAGTCATATTTCTCTCAAAACCAAGCATGTAGGATAATCGATCATCAAATTTACTATCAAATATATATTTAATTTATATACTGTTTTTCACACTGCCTGATGTTTATTTTATTTTATTAATTGAAAATGGTTCAAATGAATTTATTGTTTCTTTTAACGATTCAATATCTTATTGACCTCCAGGAATAGCTATAACTTTATTTTTATCAATAACAGTACTCAATATATTATGGGATACAAATTTTGCATGAAATCTAATCAATACATCGATTTGTCTTGATGGATAATATCAGAGTGAAGTTTCTTCTTTAGTACAATGCTGTTGTTTGTCAACTAAAAACTTTATTCTCCAATTATTACAAAAATATGTCACTAAATGATAAAAAGTTGTTTGCAGCATCAGTGTTTAATTTATGGAGATGCAAAAAAATAAAGAATGTCGAATTATTGCCTGATAACATAAGAGTAATTATAGTATGTCCAAGCAACCGTGCAAAAACCAATTGGATGACACATTTGATTTATAATACAGGATGGCTAAATTTTAATAAATTGTATGTTTGTTCAAAAAGTTTAAATCAGCTAAAAGATATTCAGTTACAAAATTATTTTGATGAACTATCCAAAAAACTAAACAAAATGTGGGTTACTTTTTTTCGCAATAATGATGAGATAGTCCCTTAGAGCAGTGTGAAAAGAATTCTCTAGTTATATTTGACTAAATTATTTTAGACAGCCAGGATGTCATTTGTGGAAATTTTACCATGGGAGGACACAATAATGCAGTTGTAATTAATTTAGCTCAAACTTATTCGAAAGTACCAAAGCAATTGGTAAGGGATAATACATACTTTCTATGTATATTTATGCAAGATGATACGAACTTGAAAAATATTTATAACAAATTTTTTTTTGGTGGGGACATACTTATGAGAAATTTAAAGAGATTTGTGGAACTGTTGGCATCAAGAATACGGTTTTATCACTTTAGTTTTGAATAGGAAAATGAAAAAAGGAAAGTACAGAGACAAGATTAAAGATTTTTATACTGCAACTCTGTCTTGTGAACTGTCCGCAAGTTTTCCCTTATCCTTTCCCGCAACTGCTGTGCTATGTACTAGCAACAAGAAGAAGGCTATCACAACTGTGCTGCTATCTACTCGAGGTGAGACGAACGCTCCGTGTGGCACCACAAGACACTTTACAATGATTTCCTCGCTCGTCTTGTCACCATAGTTCAGTTGTCAAGATGGTCGACTTCCAATTCGAGAATCGGAGTTCAAACCCGAGTCAAGAGGATATTTGAAGGCCGGGATTCATGAATTAACACGAAACTTAATGTTATTTGAATGGGGATAAAGATAATGCCACAAGTTAAAAATATTTCAACTACTGATTCATGAAGTAAAAACGTTTGTACATTTTTGTGATGTAATGTAAACTTTAAATACGATCACCCAAGAGGTAAAAAAAATAAATAATATAATGCTGTATTATGTCCACGAACTGATGCCATTTACGTTCTCCTGAGCATAATTTGTGTGTAATGACTAAAATTTATGTGCTAAAATGATTATTTATATTTGTTTTTGAGTAATGTGGTAATATTAGCTTAGTCGCCCAGTAAAATCATTTTATATAATTTTTTTTTTACTTTGGAGTGTGTTACGACTGGTTACTAAAAGTGATTTTTTTTTAGTATAGTAGCCCTACATTTATGCAGATTTATTCGGAACTCATTAAGCTAAGTTTATTCTTCCATTCTGTGTAATAATAATGAGCACAGGACTTATAATTAATGCATTTCAAACAAATTACTCCTGAAATGCGTGGCGAGGTAAAATGCTAGTTCATTAGGTGGAGAGAGATGTACTGATACCGACCATCATAAGCCACCCGGGAAAGTGCCTGTGCGCAGGGATGCCAGCGTCCCAGTGCCCTGTGAACATGTATTTTATTTGTAAGCCTAATGTTTTGTGTAATCATACTCGTGGACTCTTCGAGAGATATTTACTTCTTCACATAAATACTCGAGTACATAAGTTTCGCTCACTGGAAAGTAAAATATTTCAAATAAAACCAAATAGGCCAGTGTGCATCTGTAGACACATATTTTCTCGATGAACAGAATACATGTTTAAAACCCACTGGGAATCATCGATTAAAAGCACAGAAAATCAGTCTAATGTGGAAATATATTTCGGTTCTTACTCTGATGTGCACGTGAGTTGGCTCTATATGTTGCCGACTTCAGATAAAACAGTGCCGGGCTTATGACTGACGTACTAGTTTGAGAGTCCCTTCATCTTGCCGGCTCGAGAAAACACAGCTATTGACTAAGGACTACTACACCGTGTGAACTACTAATACAGTAGGGAACATATACAGACATACATTTTGACAAATTCTTAACATGCCTGAAACTTAATTATATTCGGATATAAGAATCATTGGTTGTTTACCAGTTGTCACGGTGCACTGTATCAGAGATGTTATATATATGTATGTATATATATATATATATATAATATATATATATATATATATATATATAATATATATTATATATATAATATATATATATATATATATATATATATATACATATATATATAACATCTCTGATACAGTACATCTCTGATTATATATATATATATATACATACACACGTGATATTTCTGTTTTCTAAAGTAGATTGTATTGAGTTAATTTTAAAAAAGTGTATGAACGTACCATTTCCTCGCAATAAGGGCCACAAAGTATAATAATATATGAACTAACATTTGCTTGTTGTTCGTCTACAACGTTGTCCATTATACATATTTGTTTGTATTTTTTGTGACAGGATAGTAAATGTGTTTGAGACTGCATTTATTGAAGATTAATAATGGTATAAACATTCTTATAAAAACTTAAACAAGAAAGTGAAAAAAATAAAACTGTAAAACGTGGAATACTTATTTGCGCACATTGTCCAGTATTTGAAATATATCTTATTTAAAAACATCCAGAATTTATGAGAAGTTACTTTACCCAACATGTCAAAGGCGCAGCGCTCGGCCACAGCTGGCCCATGTTCGAATCTCGGTCGGACATTAAAATATACCCAAATAAATTTTTAGTTGCAATCAACCACATATTTTGTTGGGACAGCCAAATAACAACATCAAAATAATTTGGTTGCCCCAAACAAACTTTGTTTGATTCAACACAATGTTTTTTCAGTGCAGTCTCGAATGACGTCGATGTTCACGAGCCATTTTATTCAATAAATAAGGTAGAAACTTGTACATTTTTCGCTGCTTTCATGGGCTTGAATTTGTATGAATAGGTAAATCATAAAAATTGTACACTGTTAAAAACAAACACGATTAACTTCTCCATATGTGGTCTATAATCGACAGTCGAGGACATGAAATCCAAGGCAAATACAGACCGAAAATGACTGTTCTTGTATCAGGCAGGGTATCCACACTTATATAAAATGTAACAAAATGATACAACTTAAAAAAAACAACACAAAAAATTAATTTGTGAAATTTCTTACAAACTTTCGCATAAAAATGCACTAAATTAACAATGATATATATGGCTAGCAAATTTTACAATAGTCTGTAAAACCATTAACGAAATTCCACAGTAAAGTAACAGTGTTAGAAAATATGCCAAAATAGCAGGTAACAATTTTAATAAGTACTTTTCCTTTCTCGTTGCTGAAAACCAAAAAGTCAATGCAACACTAAATATTAAGAAATGCAAGTAGCGTTTTTGACAAATTAATTGTATTCCTGTCATTACATGGAAAGATTCACAGTTAACCTTTCAATTATTTGAAAGTTATTGTGTTTCATTTATATGATTTTTACAAAACAATATTGAACTGGAATTGTAAATGTTTAACAGTTAGGGATTATTGAATGTACAATTCTCATACCATGTCACAAAAGAAATTCGTCAAAGTTAGAAATCTCATATTTGTTGGTAGTAGTGAGTACTCGACAAATGCTCTTGTTTATATGCAGTATTGATAAAGATTGAAATCAGTTTCGTGTGGGTTCTTAAATCAACCCTAACCTAACATGTTACGGAATAAGATTGAGAATTAATTTCACATCTAGTAATAAGTAAAGGCGATGGTGACACCTACCGAGTCACTGGTTTTCGAGTTGGCATCCATATGTATTCATCTTCCATGAACAGCGACATGAAATAAGGACCTAGGATGGGACAAAGGGGAATGAAAGGGTGGAGCGAACTGGAATTCCTTGAGGAAACCACTGACCAACAACGACGTCTACCCTGTTTTCTATTTATAAAAAATGGAAGGCTCTGGCAGAGATCGAACCCAAATCGCCTAGGTGGGAAGCCGATATTCTAGTTGAACAGTGATTGGGGCACCTATTTTGACAAGTTACCCCTCTCATGCACCTTTTAGAATTCATCCTTCATAAACTTCCTTGTTGTCGACCATCAAACCAAGACGGATGCTTCCTGTATCTGCCTCGAAAAAAGTGGCTTTGATAACATTGAAAAGCTATATCTTTCCATACACCATAAACAAATTCAATCACTTTAAGTATATGCTGTTCACGATAAAGTGAGTACTTTTGAGGCCCTAGGTACTTTTTTTCTTTCAGCTATTTTTTTATCCTTTAACCCCCTTTTTAAATAAATATTGTAATGCAAGTAATAAACACAGTGTGTATATTCCACTGCACTAGGAAGTTAAGGTCTAAGGCTAAAATTAAATATAGTTATTGACAATCATTCCAAATGAAAATGTTTTTTAAAAGTGCTTACTTTACTGTGAATAGCGTATAAATGTTCAGAACTCTCCTATAAAATAGAAGGCCATAAATGTCAATTTTCCTTTGAAATTTCGTACAAAGTTAATTAATTATTAAATCCTTTATTTTCAGAAGAAATATAGTCAGCCATCCATGCCAGAATCATGGGAAGAATGTGAATATTTTTCTCCTTTATTTGTAGAAGAATGTAAAGGATCATCCACTGATACCTGGAATTTACTGAAAGGGAACAGAATTTTTAAACCGTGTCATGTGCTTCCAAAATTACTGAAAATAGCAGGTGGGCATGCAAGGCAGTGCACAGCAGGAACAATTGAAATCAATAAATAAAAATCGGAATGGCCTCCATTGTAAATGGTTACCTGAATATGACACATGTCATCGGGAATATACTATGGCAATGCAGAGAATGGACACTGCGACATGAATAGTGTAGGGGCATGGGCTGCACTTACTTCCGGAATTGGATTTTTGAAGTTTGAAAATGTACTTAGAGTGCTGGATGTCCCTGCAATGAGTAAAAATACGTTTATAAAGAAAGTTGTTGAAGTTGAGAAGGTATGTTTTTAGTTTGCTAACAGGTATATATTTACACACAATCTTTTCACGTAAATCTTTTGTAAGGTCACTGGTTTTATTTTCCAGGTGTGGATGGACCATATTGACAAAGCAATATTAGAAGCAGTTACCGAGGAAAACGTTTAGCTGTGGAAAAGGGAGATGTCGATGATGATGGTGTACTATTTGTCACAGCGATAGTGCATGGTGGTTGAAGCAAGAGGAGTTACTGTCAAAATTATAATGCAAATTCTGGAGTTGTAAGTTAATATATTGTACGGAAACACGCATGCTTGTGTATGTATATTTCCATGTGTGTGTCCAAGTCCATGCCAATAGCGTTTTCCAATCAGTTTGTTTTCCACTCGACAGCCCTTGGTAAACAAACTCAGTAAGTTGCTGTACTCAAAATACCGAGAAGTTTGAACCTGTTGCTGTACAGAATGCCACTCACAGATCTATGTGAGTATCGAATCGGGACCGGGTGGTTCGGATACCAGTAGAAGATATACTCTAAGAAATTATTCGGAAATTTACCGTTCTAATGTATACATTTAGTTTGAAAGCGGAAATGATAATTTATTTCCCTTATACATTCAATGTAGCGTTTCAACATTTTCTCAGGAAATAGTTACATGGGTAGGAAAGTTCCCAACTTTGTAAAGTAGTGACGCTAAACATTCTTAAATCGGCAACTTCATGTGTGATATTATTTCCATATGTATCAGTTAAAAACTTCCATTACCGTCCAGGAAGTTACCCAGTAATTTTTTACAGTGTATTGTTAACTTTGGACAGTTTTCACCACACAGGCCTTTGTAATAGGCTTCATATTTAATTCAAATCGAACTTTCATAAATGATGGGGTTGCGGTGGCTGAGCGGTTAGCCTCCTCGCCTCCTACCCCGGAGATACGGGTTCAATCACTGGCCGCGTCACTGCGGATTTACACATATGGTAATCGTGCCAGATGTTGCTGCTGGTCGGTGGGCTTTCTCGGGGATCTCCCATTTCCCCTGCCCTTTCAGTCCGGCGCTGCTCCGTACTCACCTCGTTTCACCCTTATCGGCTCCCAAGACCTTGATGTTAAAGGTCCTGTCACACTGTCAAATTTTTCCATCAAACTGCTTCCAAAAAGTTTGGTCAAATATAGTTGGACAACTATGATGTCATCAAAACGTCACTGTTATGGTCATATTTGGCTGAAAAAGTTAGATGGCTTCAGTTTACATCAAAATTTTTTAGATTGGACCGGTTCTAAAATTCCTTTGAAGTTTGACGGTCTCGCTCAATCCGAATAATTTATGATGTTTTGATCACATCAAAATTGTCCATCTATATTTGACCAAACTTATTGGAAGCAGTTGGATGGAAAAATTTGACAGTGTGACAGGGGTTTAAGAACCTCCCAAATCTCTACTCATTCCATAGATGATTAAAATCGCACTCAATGATTTACTGGCAACAAAATAACATTTAATCACGGATTGAAAAACATTTCCACATGACCAAGAATATGCATGTCACCAGTAGTATCAACTAATTTCCGATACAACCAAATCTTATCACCAAGTGCCATCTTCATCTTCTTACATGAATACATAGACACATTACCAAAAACACTAATAACATCAGTATTGTCTGCCTTGCCCTAATGAACTGGAAAAGTCTTCCCGCAGATTATTCTGTTTGGATCAATCTCACTAATATCCTTTGGTGCAGGCCTCTTCTTGACATGAGACCTTCCGAAGAAAAACATTTCCCACAAACCACTGCCAGCTTTAGCAGTTATTCCTTGAAGACTGCAAAGGTACAAAAAAGACAACAAAATATAACTCTCTTCTGTATCAACGATCTTAATTGTCCAAGGCCTATCATCTTTATTGACATCCTTAGTAAAAGACAAAATATTATGATAAACCTTCCGTGGGTAATAACCAGAAGAACGAATTCGCCTCCGATTCATGTCTGGATGAAATCCGCAAAAACGCATATTCAATACTGTTAATAATTGTAAATATTAATATAATATGCAAAAAGTAATTAAACTATTAATACAACACAGATAAGTACCTCAAAACAAGGTAAGATCACAAAAAACTGAAAACAGAAATGTCCAGAATAAGTCTTCGACAGCAATGGAGCAAGGCGTTATCGTTGAAGGGTTTAAAGTGAGCGAAGAAATGCATGATCTAAAGTATAAATTCTTTATCGGGGATGGGGATTCCAGTGTGTATGCAAGACTGGTACAAAATGTGCCCTACGGTCGTTTGATTCAAAAAATCATGTTGTTGAGAATTGCACTGGTCATCTGCATAAGTTAGCTGCCGATAATAATTTCCAGCAGAAGCAAGAAATCTTCTGAAGCAGTCCATTCCTCGCCTGACTACAACAGCTCGAGGAGATATACGGCATTGTGCTGGTGTAGAAGAAACCTTTGAGGACTTAATAAGGGACTTAAAAAATGGACCCCATCACATGTTTGGACAGCATGCAGAATGTAAGAAGTATTTCTGCAATAACAGTGATAGTAATGGAAATTTTGAAATTCTCATGAAGGCTAAACTCTTGAACGAAGTTGTAGCACTTGTCAATTGCGTGGTACTGAAGGCTCCAAGATTAATAATGAATAAAACAAACAATGACGTTGAATTCTATATGAGCCTTCTCACGAAGTATAATGCTGGTAAGAGGATAAATTATACTCAGCGAGGTTCTTTTCAGCGTAGATGTCAAATTTCTGGTCTACAGTATCAGAAAGGTATCCATGGGAACTACGTCCATTCAAAACATTAACAGGTCGAAGCCCAGGACACACCCATAAGAAAATAATAAACCACAAATGTTAGCGACTGTAAGCAAAAACACGAAGACGACGCGAATACCCAAACGTCAGACCAGCGAAGTGATCAAAAGTACGTTCCTTCCTGATGCCGATTACGGACCTGATGCTGAAGAATTTGAAGATCCAGAAGCATTTCAGAGTAAATGCACTAACTTTGTTGGTTCTTTACAAGTTACCATCCAAGAACGAGACAAGATTGTGGAAGAAACAGCTTCACTAAGTGAAAGTCAAACGTGGCATCATCTGAGGCGCTCTCGACTAACAGCCAGTAACTTTGGTGTTGTGTGCAAACGGAAGGACACAACATCTTGCACAAACTTAGTCAATAAGTTACTATACCAATCAAATGCTGTAACGCCCAGTATGGAGCATGGTCTCCGAAATTAGTATGTCGCAATTAAGAGGTTTGAAAGGGATTCTGGCTTGAGTGTTACCCAGTGTGGTTTATTTGTAGACCTAGATAATGGTTTCTGGGGGGGGGGGGAGTCCCAATAGGCTGATCGAAGAAGAAAATGCATTTATAGAAGTTAAATGTGTGCCTTCAGCTATACCACAGGGTCTGATGACGACTGCAAAGGAAAAGACAGGCTTCTTCTTGGAAGTAATGTCGGAAAATGAAATGAGACTTAGGAGAAGTCCTAACTATTTTGATCAAATACAAGGCACTCTTAATGTCACTGATCGTCGTGTGTGCTATCTTGTTGTAATGACCGACCAAAATGAAAGTTTGTACATTGAAAAGATATTCAGAGACCAGACATTTTGGAGACAGGCGAGTAATACGTGAGCCAGCGTATATTTTGGAGGCTCGAAACGCAGTAGAAGAAATAGGAAACAAGGATAAGTTGAAGAAATCAATACATAGTGTGTTGCTATGTATTTTGTCTAGTAAAATTAATAGAAAATGACTATTATCAGTTTTAGAAAAATGTCTGGAATGTGTTTTGAACAAGTACTGCCTCACTGATAGAAATTACTATTGACTTGGGTGTATCTCTATTTCTAATCCCTGCTTACAAATTCTTGCAGTGTAATTAATGTCAGCTACTGTTACAAAAATTTCAGCAGAACTGAAAGTATAATTCACTTTAGTTCAAGTACAGATAAAGCTGTATAATAAGCAATAATTAACTTTGAAAATTTTATTCCAATGAATTCTTCTGGGTAATGTGAGTCTACATTTTTCTCATAGTTAAAAGTGTAATTTCATTCGCAATATAAATAAAGTTTATTCCTTCACTTATTGGAACACAAAGCATATTTTCAACTTCCAAATTAGTTGCAGTGATTTTAATATAAATACGATGATTTCTCTATCGTTGTGTGTCTTAAAGCTTAATATATTATATAAAATATTGTGTGCTCGAGGTATTTGCCCCACTTTATTATGGTCAGCAAAACGTTTATGTGCTTGTTCCAATTCCACTACTAGGATTTCGTTGCTTCTCACTTTTCGGTTTTGCTTTACATAAAATTGCGAAGAAAACCTGTCCTGTAATTTTTAATTAATTATGCTGTATTCCCGCCTTGAAAATTCTTTGTTCTCACGTTAACAGTTTTTCAAGTTCTCTTTTGCGATAATGTAACATTCTTAAAAACTATACATAGTCAAGCACATGTACAGTTTACATGTAACTTTCCCTTCGGCTGGAGTGTAGGTGCCAGATAAACGAATTAGTCAAAGAACATTTTAAAACATATCGAATATTCCTCATTTTATAAATCACAGTTAACTGCATAATATGTATATTTCTGTGTTAATTTTTATAATTGTAACTAAAATTTTTTAAAGATGCTGTACATTTAATAGTAGAATAATTGAAATTATTTCTATATAGATGTAAATAGCTCATGTGACGCAGTGCATAGCACTTCAATTACAGCGTACCAGTCTGTGTGATACTCGAGCTAGTAACTGTGTACAGGCCTATATTTTATATTGTACATGCATGTTTGTTGCCGAAATTCTTTCATTATTAGGTAGTGGTGGCAATATAAGTATAGGGAATCCAGTAAAGAGTGTTGTAGTTTTCACAAAACATGAGACAAAAATTGTAAATTGTGCTATATCGAACATCTTGGTAAAAAATGTTGTTTGCTACCTTTAACAGTAAATTGTAATTCGCATTCACTTTTGTAAATAACGTTGTTTTTATGTTCTTCTACTATATCAAAGTTGTATATCTTTTCCAAGCATCATTTGCTTACCTGTCTTTGGGATGGATTGGCAAAACATTCAACCTACTGTATTTCAGAGTCGATTTTTGTTGTTGCTGTAAAATGTTCACAATGTAGCTCCAAACAAAGAAAAAGTTATCTAAATTACAGATAACAATTTAAAGGTAACTGCTAAATAATTTTCAATCCGTAGTTAAACAAAAAGATTTTCAACTTTAAAATGTATAAAAATGCACGAATAGTATTAACGTGGAATGCTACTTCAGAAATTTTCCACCAATAAGCAGGAAATTATTATTGTGCTTGTATAACACTGCAAAATATTACGAGTGTATCCATTTCACGCATAATCGTATTGCAAAATATACGGAATCGTCAGAAAGCGCAATAATTTATTACAATATCTTGTACCAAATTTAGTTCCATTTCAATGTGTCCTGTGTGCGGCTATTATCATGGCAATGAGTGAATTATGTGCAACATTAAAATACTATTTTGGTATCTTTGTGGGAAAAAGTATGTCAGTGTGTGTTACGACCAGGAAACAATTAAACAGTATTATTGTTTCCATGGTCGTACGATTACTTTTAAAAGTGTAGATATGGAATATGATGTGTAATCGAAATGAATTGGGACTGGCGTCATACTCTCGGAGCGAATACGTGAGCAACCTCTTGGCGCCGGTTGATCTTGGGGCCTGCCGCACATGTGTCGTAAGTTACAATTTCGTAGCTATATTCGCATGTTTACAGCATAAGAAACGTGTGTAATGTGTGGTCGCCGCATCACAGCGGCAAAGGAAGTTGAACAGAGGCTACTACCTTGGATTTGTGTGGTGTTTAAGGGATGCCATTTGTCCGCAAAGATCAGAACTCCACGAAGTAAAGCTTTTACGTCATATTTTTTGTACTAGTACAAAAATTTCTCCATGCCTGCAGAACCGTTTCCCCAGATATCACTACCAGCGACTTTTCCTTCTAAAAATCAAGTCCCATTTGAAATGAAGATGATTTCTAGATGTCGAGAAAATCCAATAGACTGAGAGGAGGCAGCTTCTTTCTACTCTAATAAAAGGAGATTTATTGCTTTCAGCAATAGAAGCAATGCTAGATGAAATGTTTGGCTTTATAAGGGAACAACTACAAGGGGATGAAATGCAAAGTATGTGTCATTTTTTTTTTGGTTAGTCACAGCCCCTATACATTTTGGTCACACCTCGTAAGTTAGAGAATTATTGCTTATGTATAATTGATCTGAGGGAGTTCGCACCTATTGACCACTTCTGAATACACGCCTGGTTGTAAATGTAGAAAAAATTTGAATGCCAACTTTGTGATCCTATAATAACATCACAAGCAACAGTACCAGATGTACAAGTCAATGTGGGAAGCAGATCACAGACAAGTGGCGGGCGCTTGGCAACCTGTTGGAGACCAGGCCGCGTGGAGAAGACAAAAAGTGAAAGCGAGTCTCGATTGTGTTTTCGAATAAGAAAATATAATTTTATAATTTTAACTCGTAGTTAGTTGTGTGTTACGGCATGCTACTCGTTTGAATTTCTCTATTTTCTGTAATGTTGTACTCCTTTTCTTTACTTAATTTATGACACGCGATGGTGGTAAAAAAGAAGTCTCTTTGACACCAATGTTTCAGTTTTCACCAAACATGTAGCAGGAAAATATGTAATTGGTGATATACCCATGCAAACATGTATGTGATTCCTTTATATTCTTTTAGTCTGTTGTCGGCCAAGCTGTTACTAAGTTTATAAATTGTAAAGTAGTATTTACCTAATTTTCACAGAAACATTATACTGTCCTTGGTATGAAACATGATATTGGTAATTATTACATTTGCTGTCTTTGTGAATTGATTATGATAGTTTCTGTAAAACGCCCACATCGTCGTTCCAAACATAACAAGCATTTCTCAGTTCCTGCAGGAAATAATTACAATATTTACAATCCCTTCTTCCTAACTACGACCAATAAGAACATTATTTGAATATGTATACTGGGAAAATATTTACATGGAATGCCTCTCAAGGAGATATTCAGCTGTAACAGATATTTGTAGAAAAAAAAAAATCACTTCCGTGTTTTATTGTTGTTAGAATAATAAAAAAACTTTATAATATTAGTACTTTTAGTTAAAAAATTATTTGATCATACAACTTATGGAATTTAGAGAAATCATAAGAAACTGCTCCTAGTTTCTGAACCATTATTAATCCGAGTACATCTACTTCAGACATGAAATGACACCAACACGTTCAACTCAGAAACATACTTTCTTGAGGCACACTTGTTTCTGTTTTGGAGCGACATATAGCCTCTACTGGGTTTACGTGTACCAGTATAGATGCGGGAAAACTTTCAAAAATTAAGTAAACACTTCAAAAAACATCACTAAAAATCATTTCTGAAGTAAAATAACTTTAGTTAATTAATAAAGCATATTTCATTTTTCGTCAGGGAATTTGAAGTGATTTTCTCATTTTATATGTAATTAATTTTTTAGTTATGTAATAAACACCATTAAGAAGTTTAATAATCGACACAATTTTTGTAGTGTCGGCAAGTAATAATTTTATATTTTCAAATATAACATTTAATTTTTGTAATAATTTTTATATTAATTTATGTAAATGAAATAGGGGAATAAATTTGTCCACAGAAACACATAAGTACACCAACTTTTTCTTAGATACTACAGTTTCCCGTGAATCTACATTGACATGCTGAGATATTACTTCAGTATAAAATTAATAGGCAATTCTTAAGAATAGGGACTTTTCTGAAGAAAGAAATCTCGGAAATAGGTATATTTTCACTCTACTAACTACACAGAACACGAATTTACTAGTGGCATCAACATTTGACCAATAGAAACCCCAAAAACGATAGTGGGGAGGACTATGAAGATCAGGGAGATTGTGAGGTAAAACAGGTGAAAAATATGTAAATAATATAATATTTATTCATAAAAATATATTAAATTGCAATGAAACTGAATCAAACATTAACTAAATAGACAATATTACCAATACAAGCTACAAATACGACAGTGAGGAAGGATATGAAGTTCAGGGAAATTGTGGGGTAAAAAAATACAAAATAAGTGAGCCTACATTTTCATTACAAACTTTTACCCCCAATTTCCCTCCAGTTCATAGCACTCCCCACTATAGTATTTCTAAATTGTATTGGTAACATTGTCAATTTAGGTAACGTTCAGTTCAATCTTTTTGCAATTAAATATGTTTTAATGAGAATTATACAGTAATATTACAAATAGTACAAAAATTTGTTAAATTACAAAACACACACATCATTTCTGAGTGCAAATATTCTACACAACAATCATTTATGGGGAAACTCCAAGCTTCGCTGATGCGCGATGCTTCGCGTCACCACCTAAAAAAAATATTGCCAGCATGCCTTGACTCATTGTTTTTGGGATTTACTCCCCTGCTGGCGCTGGGACTCTGATTCGGTGCACAATGTTTGGCTACGCCTGTACAGTATTTTTAAATGCGAGGGAGCTAAGCTTGAAAATCATTAGTGGGGAAACTTCAAGCTTCGCTGATACTTCACGCTTCGCGTCACCACCTAAAAAAAATTGGCGGCATTCCCTAAATCACTGTTTTGGTGATTTAATCTTTTAATGGCACTGGACCTCCGGCTCGGTGCACAATGTTTGGCCATGCTTGTACAGTATTTTTTCAATTTAACAGATATTCGTGAATAAATATATTATGTACACTTCTCGTCCCAAAAAATGAGCGGTCTCGTGTAGCTGAAAATATTTCTAAGTCCCCTTCGGGTATGTTTGGCAGGCTGCCTCCTCCCAAGTCACAGGCTTGTGCCGCGGAGTGGGGATGGCTAACTGCTGTAGGGAACATCGCTTTGGAGGAAAAAGCATACAAAACACTAATAATATTTCTTTCAGCTCAGTTTAGTCCGAATATATTCCAACACATTATATGTATTGCAGTTAAAGTAAATTGCGTGAAAACCGTCGGAATTATGAAATAGCTTTATCACATCTGAGAAACAAATAGTAAATAATAAATTTGAACAGACCACACTGAAACACTCGAAAAAACTACTTCCAAATCATGCATAATTTAAATTTGAAATGAGGTATTACTTTATAAATCCCCTTGCCAACACACACGAGATATTTGAAAACATAAAGTGATAATAACTAAAAACATTAAATTATACATTATGTAAAATAATGTTTTCATATGTAAGATAATTAGAGACCATGAAATGTGTCGAAATCAACGCTCTGAAGTCTAGACTTCACAGTCCAATGAATACTAGATCAATACTGTATATCAATCGTGCTTCTCCAGTAATGGCCAATATTACCCAAAAACACACAGTACGTATCCCAAAAGTCTTTTATTGCAAGTTTCGTATTTGATCACACATTCCTGAGTGAGCCTTGTTAACTATGAATCAATGGATAGGTGGATTACGTCAATAAGTGTGTAAAGTTTAGCTTGTCTTCAAAATTTTTCGGGCAGTTTTCCTGTTCCATGTGATGATAATGCGGAAAAATTAAACAATTTTGTTCCGTTCATAAAGTAAAAGCCTATTTACATCTGCCGTGATGATTACCCGACATATCTTAACCAATTTGGATTACAGGAAATAGTTATTGATTATTAAAGTGTTATAAGACGAAATTACTACAATATCATCTGCGGGAGTGATTATAGTCTCTTGAAAGATCTACGGTAAATTAAAAATACTCGAAATATTCATTTTAAAAAGATAATAACATAAATAAAACACATGCAGCGAGCTACTAGATATATTTCGAAGGAAAATATTCGCATTAAATAAATGTTTTGCATTAAAGCGAGCACTTCTTGTGCCTGTAACATTTAATATTTTGGGATGTATGCACCCAAATCTCAATAAAGTTTACGTATTAAGTCGTAACTCAGTTTTTATTTTCAATTATGTACGAATTGAAGTTAAATAAAAGTGCTTGCAATTGCCATGTAATTATTATAGCACCATTGCAAAAGCGTAAAGAGCTCACTTTGGCGCAAACAGCCTATAGTACCGTTACATCTAAGCTGGACAGTTCAACTCGACGTATTTTGCCATGACGTGGTTTCTCACCCAACTGCCTCATTTGGCGATTCGTGCTAGTAATTCTGAGTAAACTAATTTGAAACACTTAGTGGCTGGAAGATACCACACTGACCAGCTACTTAAACTGATTAGTATTGAATATATAATATATATATATATATATATAATCGTTGTCAATCCCACAACTACAAAATAAGCAAAATATTTCCCAATTTGATACTTGCGTTTTCTTGGACTGTCCTACACACGAAATATTCACGCATATAAATATTTACTAAATGAATGTTTATTCTAAGAATTATATTCCTTGCGGGATAAAGAATAGCATTTTCTAAGTTTGAGTCCAAATTGGTTGACCAAAAAACGAAAGTTTAACCGTCAGAAGACTGTATTCGGTGTCTGTAAGAACTACGCAAATAGAGATAGAGAATCGAATTTTCTTTATAACACATCTACCAAAATCTGACTTCCAAAACCGTAGATGTTATACTAACGCAAAAGGTCGAGGGAGTGGAGTTACGTTTTAAAGATTAGTAATATGACATGCAGTCAAATGAAATTATACTGAGGCACAGATCCAAAATGTCGTTCAAGGATGTCAATTCTGACCTACTCAAGCGTCATTTCTCAGTGATTGTTTAGCAATATTTGTTGATTTATTAACAATTTGTAACCGTTTATTTCTAACCCTTTATTCATCCGTTTATTATGTTGAGTTGTGCAAGTCAGAAAACGAATGAATTCACAAAAACAATTTTATTTGTAATGTTGTGAGTAATACATAAAAAGACTTTGGCTTAAGGGAGAGGTAATAGAAGTGGAGAACCACCCGCTGCCTTTTTGGAATTTCCCTTCTGTCCATTTCGCCCTCAAAATTTTCTTCTTCCTTATTAAATGTCCCTACATTTTTCCTTTTTTCTTAAACATTTCTCATCCCTCCCCCCCAATAATTCTTGTTTTCTCAGGCGGATCAGTGACCTTGGGTAAGATCAGCGACCCAGTGTCAGAAATCATCGACCCAGGTGACCGGGATTCGAGACCCCGGGGTCAGGTGAGCAGGACTCAGGATCTTTGAACTTGACCTTAGACGGTTGGAAAAAAAAAATTCAAAAATGTACTAAAAAAACAAATGAATTAAAAAAAATTAATTATAAAAATCATATTACTAAAAGTATTGAAAAAATCTTTAAAAATTATTTCAAAAAATTATTAAAAATTCGTTAAAAAAATATTAAGAAAATGTACTAATAATAATTAAAAACCATTAAAAACTAATTATAAAATGATTTATTCAAGTTTATTTAAAAATCGTAAATATAAATACTAATTATTATTAAAAATAATTAAAGAAATGTAACAAATCGTTTAAAATGTATTTAAAAAATGGACTTTCTAGAGGTCATGCTTCACCCATACCCATTCCATCATCTTGGAAGTTGCAAAAGACGACCATTGTGATAGGTGGCCACCATTTCGTAGGCGATTGCCAGCTTGGTCGACATCACCTGTCCGTCATAATGGATGCAGATAACAGTGACCTCAACCCCATGACCTTTTATTGACTTTGAAAACAAAAACTCTAGAAAAAATACATAAACTTCAGCATGCATAATACATTACTAACTAATTCCACAATATTAGAAGCAGACGACAATTAACAATAAGACCATGACCTTGAATGACCTCGATAATACATGCTCAAGAAAAAAAACATAAAAGCCACCAAGCAAAATAGATTACTGATTACCACCGCTATGTTGAATGCAGACTACCTTGACCATTACCCAATGACTTAGAATGACCTTGAAAATTAAAACTCGAGGAAAAAATACAAAAAAGTCAGCAAGCATAATACATTACTGACTTCAACCGCCATATTGGATGCAGACTATCTTGACCCCATGACCTGAAATTACCTCGAAAACAAAAACTCAAGAAATAATACATGAAAGTAAGCAATCTTAACACTTTACAAACTACCACCGCCATATTGAATCCAGACTACCTTGACCTTGACCCCATGATGTTGAATGGCCTTGAAAACAAAAACCCGAGAAAATATACATAATAGAGAGCAATATGGTGAAACAATAATATATTTAGAATTATTAAACAATCGCTTAATACAGCATAACCACACTATTTTCGAAATATATTGTTTATGACATAAAATAAATTTCTTGTAAGAAAAAAATGTTTTAAATATTATAAGCTGAGTATAAAGTTTTTTTTGTTAATGTTTAAATGGATTCCGAAAGTGTTTTGTACAATTACGGTCGTACCAAGTTAGGTTTCCTCGCATGGCTTGGATTCACAGAATTCTTTGTGGATTTATTTTAGTTTTTCCCTAAAGAATATAGCTTAATGAAATATACTTAACATTTTGTTGGTTCAACGATGCAATGAAATACTAAACTAAAACGTCCATTTTGACTTCATGCTTCATACTCTAACGCAGAAGAAAACAATGAGAATAATAAGTCTGGCGGAAGAAAGTTTGCCTCCACTTGAGAGATAATTTAGGTAACGCCACACACAGAGTCCAAAATGTTGTGTTGCTTTTGTTGCCTTCTATAAAACATGCGGTAATAAGTTATCTTCTTGCTTCGCAACCAGTGTAACAAATATTTACTCATGCTGACATGGAAACACTATATTATGTAATCATGTTCAAATCGTATTTATACTTATATACACGATAAATTCACACGTCACAATTTATGATTGTTTAGTTTTGGTGGAGTGTACGAAGTCAGGAATCGATTCCCTAACTTACAATATACAGGCTACGTAAAGAAGCATACAGTATGTGCTATCATGATTGCGGGTGGTACATGCAGCGACGTGTGCAGAGCTCAAGCCAGGTGCCAGTGATATACAGTAGTTAGATGGCAGAGGCCAAGTTGGCCAGGCTGTTGTAGCAGTCTGCCTGTCTACATGGGTCCCTCGCAGATCTAAGAGTTACACTGCCGTTTTGATGGCTTTGGAGTACAGTGACGTTCGCTGTTCGCTACTGTCTCTCAGACCCAAACACAGTGATTAATAGTTGATGTTGCTGTTTCGAATATGTACTGTATACAATAGATATTACAGTTCGCTACATTTCTCAGAGCTACAATTTTACTCACAGTTACCACTTCCGCAAAATGGTAATTAGGTTAACATGCAGCAAGCGAATTCTTCTCAAGTCTTTAAATTAAGTCTTCGAATCGCAAAGGGTATAATCATCATGTCCTGACAAGACGATATTTGGAGGTCACAGTTACATACATTTTAAAGAATAAGTATATAATATTCAAATAACCAGTCATCAGTTAAGCTTTCACCATACAGGGTTCCGGATTTGTTGAATTATTCGTTGACTGCGTAGTAAACAACTCATTCCAAGATGATGTCCATTGAACAGTAATTGTAAAGCGAGGGAAAGCTTTTTTCTTCCTTATTTTTATTGATTTGCTTTGAACTCGATGTAGAATTGTCTGTTTCTTTGGTGTTTCCTTTAAAATTTTCAAGGTGAAAATGCAACAAATCCAAGGTCACAAAAGCCAGTAGATATGCCGGCCACAGAACCAAAATTATATATTATTAGTAATATATTATTATTAACTTAGAGTCACGTTCGTGAATCCTGTATTAATATCGTCGTAACAAATATAATTAAACGGATAATTTAATCATTTATCATACGTTGTGTAACTGAAAACAACATAATATGATAGGACTTGAACCGGACGCACATATTAGGATGATATAGAGCATGTACTTACATTTGGACCAGAAATGAAGGTAAAAGCAAATTTCTGTTCATTATACATTTTTATGATGTCCCTCCTTCCATGGTGTTCATGAAATTATCAGAACTAATTTATTAATTGTATGTATAATACGACAGTTAAACTTCCATTTTTCACAATATTATCATGTAGGCTTTGAGGATGCTGCATGATATTGACACTTTGTTAATATAAATGTCATTGGATAAGTGATGTTCTGTTTTGGCAAAAATTGAACATTGGATGGAAAATGTACTGTACCTCGAACTAAAACGATAACAATAAATTTGTTTTCAAATCTTGAATTTAAGTATCTGTGTACACAATGAAGTTACCGACTGACTGACTCATTCACCAACATACAGACAAAACGTCTAGATGCAAAGTTAGAAAATGCAGTGTTGGCTTTCCTTCTGGATGCAGGCACTCACTGAGAAAGATTTTATAAAATCTAACCCCTAAGAGGGTGAAAAGAGGTAAAGCATGTTTTTGAGGACGTCTCAATAGCTGATTAATCCGACGAGGTATGAATGTGTTTTTAGGTTCAAAATTTACCCTATACACATACCACAAAACTGATTTCAGGATTATTTGCAATCCAACAACTGAGAGGGTTAAAAGCGGTCAAATATATGTTGAAGGATCCCTTAATATCTTATTAACCTAATGAGATATCGTTATGCTCTTAACTTCAAATGATAACATATAAAATATTTTAAAATTTAAACATTAAGTAGGTGAAAAGTGTTCAAATATGCTATCGACGTCTCCATTATCGCGCATTAAAGTGATAATATATTGTTAATCTGTATGTTTCAAATGGCTACCTATACAAATGCCTAAACATTGATTTTGTTTTGGAAAACTCATCAATAGCTCAGTAACTCGATGTGATATAGCCATGATCTTTGCTTTAAACGGTTGGATATATAAATACATAAAACCCATTTCAGAAATTGTCCAAATTCAAATCCCTAACAAAATGAAGAATGTTCGAATCTTTTCTCGATGATGTTTTGTGAACTTACGAAACGAAAAATTATGGATAAAAATGAACCTATCTCTCTGACAAAAAAATTATAATGTTTCTTACATTTTCAACAAATATTTATTAAATCCAAACAGGTTCAATAATGAAATAGTGAAATATATCACGCCAAGGTTTGTTCTTATGAGGTTCACTGTACGTACATAATGTGTTATTACATTTTATGCCGCAGTTAATAATCACACACGAAATTTTCAATCAAGAGTGAATTGGGATATGAAACCAATTCCATCTGCACAGTAATCATCTTTGAGTACCGAAATTTAATTGATTTCCTGAAAACAAAACTATCAGAAATATAAACTTGCAAATCATGTTGAGAACTGCTAAAATAACATGTTATAACAATGGCGAGGTCATTTGTTTATGTTTCGTATCATAATCAAATTGAGCTTTGTTTCTGGGCCGATTCCCATAAAGCAACTTTGTTTTTCGGTCAGTTGACCATGATCTTATTTATTCTGGCCCGGCAACGTTTCCGAGACTAGGCTCTTTATCAAAATAAAGATACAAATATGATGTCTTTTTGCCGATAAACTTTTTAAAAGTGGTTTGAATAGGCAAGATTTAAGCTAGCTGTTAATGGCATGATGTCTTTTTTGAGGCAGAATGTTTGCCGTTAGAAAAAAGACAATGGCCCGCTGTATTTTTAAGGATAAAAGATGGATATCACCGAAAATATGTCGGCATGATATCGCAGAGCAAACATGTTGCAAGCATGTTAAAAATGTTTGTGGGCCTATTCCCCATACAGCATCTTTGTCTTTTCGGTAAGCTGACCATGATCTTATTTATTCTGGCCCGGTAACGTTTTAGAGGCAAGGCTCTTTATCACAATAAATATATACAAATTATGTCTTTTGCCGACAAACTTTTGGAAAGTGTTTTGAATAGGCAAGATGTTAGCTAGCTGTTAATGGGATTATGTCTTTTTTGAGACCGTGTGTTAACCACTAGCATGTTTTTTTTCCCGTGATTATATATGTGTCAGCATTGTAACGACATCCAGCTGTAGCAGGCCCGGCATCGTAATGACATCCAGCAATCGCAGGTCCGGCATCATAGCAACATCCAGCTATTGCAGGCCCGGCATAGTAACAACATCCAGCCATCGGAAGCCCGGCATCGTAACGACATCCAGCTGTTGCAGGTTCGGCATAGTAACAACATCCATCCGTCACAGGCCTGGCATCGTGGCGACATTCAGCCATTGCAGGCCCGGCATCGTAACAACATCCAGTCGTCGCAGGCCCGGCATTCTAACGACACCCAGCCGTCGCAAGCCCAGCACTGTAACGACATCCAGCTGTAGCAGGCCTGGCATTGTAACGACATCCATTCATCGCATGCCCGTCATCGTAACGACATACAGCCATCGCATGCCCGGCATTGTAATAACACCCAGCCGTCGCAGACCCGGCATCATAACGACATACTACCTTTGCAGACTTAATACTGTCGGCCAACAGTTAGCCACCAGTCCATATTTCCAATGGGCCGCTTCCGGCATAAGACAGCCAGTATCAGCTGGATGGTATTAGCTGGCCGGAGTTTGTAGACTAACTTTTACCGGCCAATTCCAGCCCGTACTTTTTGTGTATATTGGGCCGGAATACATTTCGTATCTTACCGGTAGCGGTACAGTGTATTTTTGACACTGTCGGAAAACAGCCACCAGTCCATATTTCCATTGCGCAGCTTCCGGCATAAGACAGTAGGCCGGTATCGGCTGGCCGGAGTTTGTCGGCTATCTTTTACCGACCCGATTCAGGCCCGTATTTTCCGTGTTTGCTGGGAAGTAATTTTATATCTTAACATCGAATAAAAAGTGTTAGGTAACCATTTCTGATAATTTAGATTACTTTTTCACATTCTTTTTTTTTTTTAATGCATCGAAGTGAAAAATGAGCATATTTATAAAATATAAACGTTTCTAATAATTTCAGTGTTTCACTTGACCGACGCATGAATAAAGTGATGAGACCCATGACAATATAAATATTACACATGATGGTAGAATACGCAACGTGCATACAAGTAGATCTTAAGTAGAGCATTCAGAAGTGCTCATTTTACCGTGAATAGCCTATACCGCCAAAACGCTGCAATGCACTCTAAATCGAATCAAACAGAATGTCACTGTTACAATCAGTCAGCAGTACCTGGCTGATTCAACAGTCGCTTCAGTAAATCTAACTAATGAATCAGTGAAAACATGCCAGATTTACGTCATGTATTTATTCAGTGACGTTTTCCACTGATTCATCAGTAATTTTTTTCACTGGTTTGTTTTTTAACTGGTGGATCAGTTAAATAGCATGTAAAAATAGCCGTCAAACAACATTTAAAGATGCCTGTTTAACAATGTGCATCAAGTGAAATAAGAACGAATAATCTAATAAACCCAATACAAAATACTGCCTACAATGTGTTTCTTCTTTCAAAACACCCTTTTATGCTGTATTATGGACATTCATACTTTCATCACAGTTTTACGTTTTTCATTTCATTTACATGTTATCACTACAGCGCTGTGTTTGAAGGTTTAAACTGCATTTAATGTGGTGAAGAGAGTGCACTCATACATACAATACTAACAGTACCAATTAAACAACATACGAACAGTAAGGGCATACAATTTAAATCTTCACGATTTAGATGAGTAGTATAAGACCTATACTTTACTCTCATTTTTAACGTAACTTCGTAACAGATGGTAAGGTAACGGCCTAAAAGCGAAATGGAAATGGTGTATGTGTTCAATCTCGGCCACCTCCAATATTGTTTTTGCTTCTTTAAATTTCGGTAAATCCCGCAATATAAATAGTAAACTATCGTAAGTATGTTTATTTCACGTAATTTATTTGACAAAATTCCATAAAATCAATATTTAATTCGCCACTGCATTCGGCCGTCACTTATTCACTCAGTGAAATTGTCTATCGTTACTACTTCAATAAGTGAAAGTTTTTTTTACTAAAACAATCAGTTGTTTTCCACTGATTTTATGTGAAGCCATTTGTACTGATTCGAGTGGTTGAATTTCACTGCTAATCAATGGTTTACCAATGATCCGAATTTAGAGTGTAGCACTGGGCTCAAAGTGAAGGCTTGACAAAAATATGTAATCAAGGCCACATCTTCCGGTTCAATTTCATTTTCAGTTTTATGCCACTGCAAGGCAAATTTGAGTGGGGAATATTTTATATACTCTAGGAACAAAGAATTATAATTGCACTTCGCAGATATATATGTAGTATATAATACAAACATGTAGATACATTACCGCCATAAGTAAAACGTACGGTATTCGGCTACACTACTAGGTTCCTAAACCCAGTTTCTTAGTGCTCCTCGTTAATTGTTATATTGTTCTTGGTGTTACTTGTATTCCAAACTGTTTTTGCATATTCGCGGATAACAGAAGACCTAACTTTTGCATCTTTCTTGATCATTCTTTATCATCATCATAGAGGTTTCCCACCAGACATCCATAATTTAATTTTCGTTTTCTCTTGTCTCCACTTTGTCACTAGGTGCAATTAGGATTGCATATTACTATACTTTCGGAGGATCTCTTTCTATTGAAGTGTGTTTTCAGTGTATGTGAATGTGTATGTGAAATCAGCTTTGTTTTACAACTTTTTTGAGAATTTTGGTTAAATTGTTACATAGTACATAAATTCAAAGTGAATAAATCAACTTGCTGTGTTGCCCTGTTGGCCAATTTTGTAGGCGGCCTAATCTTGATCGGTTTATTAAAGCTTTCGATTCTCTAAATCACTACATTATACGACTTTGTAGAAGAATGTTTGGAATTTCAGTAGTATTATTTTTTTTAAAATGCGATGGAACAATGGTTTGTCTCGTTTCCCCAGTAGTTTTTTTCCTTCTGCGACCTTTTATCGTTCTGTAGCCAACTAGTCACAGCATTCAAAACGTTTGAAGCCCATTATGCAGCTGTATGTGGCAGAATATATAAGTGAGTTAGTCTGTCCGTTGTTTCTTTATTCAAAACAAAACCAAATTAATTTAAATTATTATTCAATAGGTATTGTTAGCACAATGCTCTCATCGCATTTGTTTCACATTTTAGCACACTTATAAATAAAAACAAATTAGTTCCATCGATAGTAAATACTTGCAATGAAAATCTATTATATACAATCAGTAAACATATATAGCACGTCTACATCTTGTATGTTATACATGTAAGCACGCTGTCGAATAAATTGGAACAGTTAAATTGGCTGGTAAATACAGTTTTTCGAATTTGTAAACCCTGTGCCTATAAAACACATATGGTCGCCGGCTTGTGGAAATATCTGTGGGTCACAACAATGGCTACCTTTCAAGGTTGAAAATATTAAAAATGGCCGTTTTAGTTGAGTTGAGAGATCTGAGCAGCTCTTAATATCGAGTTATTAAGAAACGATGAGGGCGAAATGAGTTGCGAATTGAGCAGCGTCGGAACAGGGCGGCGGGGGACACGGATATTCCAGAGAAAACCAACCATCACGATTCCCACAAGCGAAAATCAGAAGTTACCCATGCGGCGATTGAACCCTTTTTGCCATGGTGGGAGGCGAGAAGTGTAACCGCTTAGCCCCCATGGCCATTGTTTAGAGGAATTGATCGAATATGAGCCGTGGTCAATTAACTCCACGATCAAAATTCCTGAATCTTGCGCCAAAACTTATCATATATTTGTACGATTCTGTTAATATTAGCTAGCCTTTGATACTCAGACTAAAAATGTACGAATGGAACAAAATAAAGTAGTACGAAATACAGTTCGAGATACAGTTCTTTAGCATTTCCTCTTTACTGAACTGGAAATGAAAAACGAAACACTATGTTAGTTCAAGGCAGGTAGTAAACATATATTGGAATGTTCCTCTTCGAATTATAAATGTCGGTCTAGAATGACACAAGGAAGTACGAGATATAGTTCGAGATACAGTTAATTCATATTTATGCTTCAATGAATTAGAAATGTAACTGTGAACATAATTTTAGTTCATGGTAGGCCGTGAACATGTATTGGAATTGTCTACCTTGAATCGATAATGTCGGACTATAAATCATAAAATGTACGAGATATAGTTGTAGATACAGTTCTTTCATATTTCCTCTGCAGTGAACTGGAAATTAAATCGCACATTTTCTTAAAGTTAAGGGTAATTCGTGGACTTAAATGAGAACTTTATTCGTCAGAATAAATATACCAAACTAAGTGAAATCGCGCAGTAAGGAATAACAGTTCGAGAAATAGTTCAATGTTATTTCAATTTACCTGGAATGAAATACAGAATTGGTTAAGTAAATATCAGTTCAGGCCGGACGTGAACTTGAACCGGAATGATATTATATTTCCAGTCCATGCCACCAGCTGTCTGCTAATCGCAATGTATTCATGGTTGCCGAAATTGCCGAAGAAATGGCATTTCCCCTTCACACAATAACATTAGGTTTTTTGGAGTTCGACTTGAATTTCATTCCCACCGATTATATTATTTTGTTTCGCTGTAATACAAAATGTTACGGTACCATGTACTGTATTTTATTTGTAAGCATATGTTTGCATCCATATGAAAAATATATGCAACAAACAAAGATGGTCTCGCATGTATGGTTCTAACTCTTTCTGTTTCGGGTTTGAAACCACCTCGCGTTTTTAGTTTGTATGTCAATGTGGTCATTATGTTAAGTGGTGTACCATTGGTTTTTTGTGTCACACTTTTTACATGAGAGTTTATTTGGCCCTGAAAAGGGCCGATGTTGTAACCTCGATAAGAGGACCAGTATCCCTCATACTCAACCACCTGCCACAGTTATCATGCTAGAGAGGCGACCAGAGAAGTAGCATAGTGTTCGCTACTAGCTACTTCATCCCAGGCTTCTGCTACTAGCTCTCAGAGAGCATCTTTGTTAGCTGACTGTGTATCAGGCCAGTTTTCCGCCATCGTGCACTTCATCTCTGACCGAACATTCTCAATTGGATTTTAGTTGGTACTGTAAGGTGGCCAATCTATGAGTTCTAATTTGTCTTACCTTGCGAACCATTTAAAATTATCTGATAAGTGTGTATTGGAGAACGGTCTTACTGGAAGCACAGATCACCATTGTTATACAAAACTTGTGTCGAGGGAATCATAATATTCTCTAGAATATGCTAATACTGCTCAGCATTGAGGTCGCGTGTACTCGGACCCCGATCATCGGTTCTGTGCAACATGCCTATCCCACGTGCACTCATCCATCGCCAATCACAACGGATGCATGATCGTAGCGCGAGCACTCGGCCACATATTCTGGATTGTATTGGCCCCACAAGGTCAGAAGACCCACATTGGCCATCATTAGCCGAGGAAAACACACACTCGTCGGAGAAGACAACATCTGACAAGTCACGGTCAATGTTTTCATCTGCAAATGCGAGTCGCTAAATCCTGTGCTCATCAGTGAGCCTTTGTTTCCTTGAAGCATGCCGGTATTTCAGTCCCGCTGCCCTCAAGTGCCTAAGAACGGTACTCGATCTACCAGGAAAGTACATGGCTCGTTTTAGCTGACTGGTGCTCCTGAAAGAAGTCAACTGTGTCTGGGTAATAAGATGATTGTCCTCGGCTGCAGTCGACACCTTCTATGAACCCGTTCCTCCGCGACACATCATGTCACCCATGTCCCAGAACTGTCATACGCATCGACTATCAGTGTTCTCTGTAAACTGTAACATTGGCTTGCTTCAGTGGGGGATAAACCTGCTGCCTCAACAGATGCATAACTCTCTCCTAAACCGATTGGCTGTAGTGATACATCTCTACAGAAATTATGTTTCACTTCCTTGAACCTTCTGGCTCTGGCGAGGCATTGCTACACAGTAATGTGTATTAAATTGGTTATATGTACCTGTGTCATAGAAGGTATGCATGCCCAGATTCGAATGGGGACCCAAGGTGTGCGAAATTTGTGAGTTGTCAGATGACATCTGTTTAAAAAGGGAGGAGACCATAAGGTGTGTCCAAAAATGCAATAAGGTTCTCAACTAATCATGTGATGAAGTTCACTGCTACAAATGCATTGGCAATCAAGAAGAAACTCAGTGGCATTGGAGAGGCACACTAAATACCCAAATTGACCGTCAAATAATCTGATGCTGTTAACTTTTGTTACCTGTCACATGACCATGTAAACACAGAGGTACGTAATAACACAAATATGAACAGTAAAACACAGACATGTTACTTTGTGTGAGAGTTAACCTTTGGTAGTCAATACATTAACTTGTAATATATTTTGATTTATTAGGAGACACCAACAAGACAACTGATAAATGTTGTATTATTTTCAAAGGACCAAAAATAATTGAATAAATAGATTTCCTATAGATAAAATCGACTGCCTTCTTGGCCCTGCGATCATTCTCATCAGTGGTGAGGCCTGTGTTATGAATTTGACAGCTATACCTTACACATTATTGAAATATCAGCCAACTATGCTCATAAGTAGGCATAGGGTATACATGATCCTATGGCCCTTCTTGTCGTTGTGGATGATGCCTATGTTATGAATTTAGCAACTAAATCTTTCATGGTTCGGAAATTACAGCAAACTATGCTTACAAGTAGACATGGAGCATACTTGGCCCTGCGATCCTTCTCGTCATCATAGACGATGTCTATGTTATGAGTTTAGTAACTATATATTATGCAGTTCGGAAATTACAGTCAACTATGCTTATAAGAAAGACATAGGGTATACTTGGCTCTGCTACCCTTCTCACCATCATTGATAATGTCTATGTTATGAATTAGGCAACTATATATTACATGGTTCGGAAATTAGAGCCAACAATGCTTATAAGTAGATATAGGGTATACATGATCTTGCGATCCTTTTGATAATTGTGGATGATGCCCGTGTTATTAATTTGGCAACCTTACCTTACAGAGTTCAGAAATGACAGTCATATGTGCTTATAAGTAGATGTAGGTTATTGTTGACGCTACGACACTTCTCTCATTGGGTATGATGCCTGTCTTATGAATTTGCTAACTATATCTAAACACATTTTGGGAATGACACCCAACTATGCTTACAAGTAGACAAAGGGTATAGTTGACTCTGAGACCCTTCTTATCATTGTGGATGATATTTATGTTACAGATTTAACAACTACACATTATGTGGTTCAGAAATAACAGACATCTATACTTATAAGTAGATATAGGGTATATGTGGTCCTGTGATCCTACGCATTGCCATGGATGATGCTTAGGTTATTAATTATGCAACCTTATCTTATACAGCTCAGAAATTACAGTCATAGATGCTTATAAGTAGATATAGAGTGTACCTGGTCCTGCGATCCTTCTCACCATTGTAGATAATGCTTATTTTATTAATTTAGCAATGTTATCTTAGACACTTCGGAAACTACAGTCATATATGCTTACAAGTATATGTAGGTTATACCAGACCCTGTGACAAATCTCATCATTGTGGATGATAAAGATGTTATCGAATTTGCAACTTTATCTTACATGATTCGGAACTTACAGTCAACTATGCATATAAGTATACGTAGGGGATACTTGGCCCAGTGACCATTCTTGTCATCTTGGATGATGTTTATATTATGAATTTAAGAACTATATCTTATGTGGTTCGGTAATTATAGCCAACTATGCTTATAAGTTGACAGAGGGTTTACCTGGCCTTGTAACCCTACTCACCATCATAATAATGCCTATGTAATGAATTTGGCAACTATAACTGACATGATAAGAAAATTAGAGCCAACTATGCATATAAGTTGACACAGGGTATACTTGGCACTGTGACCTTTCTCATTGGCAGGGGTGAGTCCTGTGTTATGAAGTTGACAATTTAACTTATGTAGTTTGGAAATTACAGCCAGCTATACTTATATGTAGCCATTGGGTATACTTGACACATCGACCCTTCTCATTCTCATGGGTGATGTGTATATAATGAATTTGTCTACTATACATATTATGGAATTTGGAACTTACAGACAACAGTTATTATAAGTATATGTATAGTTTACTTGGCCCGCGACCCTTAACATCATAAGGGGTGATGCATGTGTTTTGAATTTGGTGACTTTATCCTACATGGTTCGGAAGTTACAGACAATTATGCTTATAAGTATATATACATTATACTCTACTTTGCTACCCTTCTTGTCATCATGGATGATGTATATGTTATGAATCTGCAACTATATCCTATGTGGTTCGGAACTTACTGCCAACTATGCTTATAAGTAGAAGTAGAGTATACTTGGCCCTGCGACAGTTCACATTGTCATGGATGATGTCTATGTTATGAGTTTAGCTATTATACCTTATGTGGCTTGGAAATGACAGCCAACTATGCTTATAAGTTAACATAGGGCTTACCTGGCCCTGCAACCCTGATCACCATTATGGACGATGCCTAAGTTATGAATTTGGTAACTATATCCTTTGTGGTTTGGAACTTACAGCTGTGGCCCCACTATTATGTACTCTACCCACTGAGCTACTGTAGCCCCACTGTTAGGTACTCTAGCCCCTGACCAGCTGCGACCCCACTATTCTGTTCTCTAACCACTTGGCTACCGTGGCTCCATTATTGGGTTCTCTACCCATTGAGTTTCTGCAGCCACATTATTGGGTTCTCTAACCACTGAGCTACTGCGGCCCTACTATTGGGTGTCCTAGGTCCTGACCAGCTACATCCCCAATATTTGATTCTCTAGCCACTGGGCTACTGCAGCCTCACTATTGGGTACTCTAGCCCCGAACAGCTGAACCCCCACTATTAAGTGCTCTACCCACTGAGCTACTGCAGCCCCACTATCGGGTGCTCTAGCCACACTTACCAGCTGCGGCCCCAATATTGGGTTCTCTAGCCACTGAGCTACTTTGGCCCCCTTAATATAATGGGTGCTCATGCCACTGAGCTACTGTGGCCCCACTTAGAATAACTCCAGCCAATGGGCCACTATGGCTTTTTGGAAGGAAATGTTTACAGCCTATGGACAAAAATGAAAGGAGAAATGACGAAAAAATTTTTTTAACAATGGTTTTATTTGCAGTAATCACAAGAAAATCTTAATCCAGTAGCTATTTACATGCCTCATAATTATTTTTTCCGGAACCGTTTGAGATATCTCAATGAAATGAAGGCCTAGTTTATTCTGGGGTTATATATATATATATATATATATATATATATATATATATATATATATTATATATATATAGTGTACATTTGATGTCAATATGTTATGTGGTTTTTGAGTTAAATCCGTTCGGACAGAAGACAGAAAGACAGAAACAAAAAAAATAACAACTCTGTTCTCACACATTAATAGTTTCTCACACTAATAGTCTTTTCCTTTTACAATTCATAATTACTGAGAAGATTGTTTCTAAGTATGTAAAAATTGTTCTTGTACTTTTCAACATTTACTGTGCCATTAGCCATTTTCGCACCGATTACTATTATTTTTCCTGAAGCTATTGTGTCTTAATATACTTAGAGCAATTAATGTTACATAATATTAACTAAAACATACATGTGCATGGAATTCTCGATTTCATATTTTCTTTTATTTTTGTGAAGTATGTATATCTCTGTAGCATAAACAATTTATTACTTGAAATGTATCTGTAATGTCAAAATGTTACAGTCAAACATGTAGGTTAAAATATTTGTAACTTATAACATACTAGGACTGGTTTCTATAATATATAATGAACTTTTTAACAATGGTAAAAGCTAACTTGAATGCATTTTTCATTGTTTCGGATAATACCTTTTTTTGTTATATTTGTGTTGTAAAAAATTAATTTCGGTTTACTCAAAATTAGGATTAAATATGTTATTGCTGAAGAATTACATTACCAAATATAATATATTATTATTTTGTTAAACATAATTTAATGTGAATTATTGTAGCAGTTTGGTGTTTAATTTTCGTTTGCTTGTTTACTGCACTTGTGTGATGTACAGGAAGAGGAGGTTTACTGACCGAGGGGGGACAGAAATCTCCAAGACTGATGCACAGTGCTGTGGGAGTGGAGCAAAATGCAATAGAATGTAGTAGGAAGGTACGGGATGGGCAAAGTCGTCCAGCTGATAGATACGGGCAAGTGCACGACCGGCTGGCAAAGGACACATGGCAACATTGGAATGGGAGGTCCCGAAGTGGTGGGTATGGGGAGAGGGAAGAATCTCAACCATGTGCGTCTCTCTGATAGTAGTCAAGCTAGAGGGCACATACAGCCTCCCTGTCTCACTACTTGCTCCCAACTGAGTGCTTCCCACTAGTCACGAGGGCTATATATAGAGTAGTGGAGGGGGTGTCCTTTGGATACCCTCTCATCACTTCATATCAACAAAATTAGGATTTGAAAGAGTGACAGTTTTTATGGATTGAACTACCACCTTAATAATGTGAAGGCATCTGCATTATTAAATTATCAACCCAATCATATGAAATTTGAGCTAAAAAACTGTAATTGTTCATTATCATATAAAACAAATGAGCGGTAGATGCAAAATAAATTGTGCTCCTGAAGTCCCAGGAAATTACTCTATAATTCAGTTGTAATATAACAGATTTATAGCTGGGGTGTCTCACATAATGTAAGGCATCTACAATATATATGAGAAGGAGCACAGAAATACAAAAATTAATAAAAAATAAAAACCCCTCCCCTCTCCACTAAAAAAATATTAATATGGCTGGCCAAGTGGAGAGGTGATGGGTTACTCCACTGGAGTTTTGCAGGTGCTAAAATAAAGCTGGAGAATAAATATTGGGTGACTGGCATGATAGCAAATATCTGTAAACCCAATAAAAAACACTGGCACGATATAAATATCTGTATATTTTTTAATAAATCTTAAGAATGTTGATATATTCTTTAGTTAATTTTTTTAAATTTATCATATACTTATTAAAAAGAATATATAAATGAAGACTTACTACTACTCGCAAATTTTACTTGCACATAATTTCACATATGCAACTGCAACCAATTCTAGACATAATTAACAAAGTAAGAAGCTAATTTTTATTTAAATATTATTATATTTTCTACAACTAGTATTAAAATTCACAAAACATCTGTTTTATTAATCCATATGTTAGAGAGTTATCAAAACCTAACCATTTTACATACATTTTATTACCTTTAATTTTTAAGAAATTTTCAACCAAATATTTATCAGGATAGTTAGTTTTCATAATTTTGTAGTCATTAAAACTACCTTTAAATTCTTCTCCATTTTTCGTATATTTTGTAAGTTGGCACATCATAATTGAAACACTCAAAAATAGTAAAAAGTTTTTGTCCAAATAGGAGTATAACTCTTTTTAAAAATAATTTATTTTGGCTAATACAGATGATATCTCCATCTTTATATTTCAGTTCAGAAAATATATTCGAAAAATCTTGTTGTCTTAAATTTTTTTTTTTTTTATTAACTTCAACTGGCTTCACACTAACAGTTCTATGTTTGGTATTGTTGTATTCTTGTACTAAATCATCTAATATATTTACCCATTTATAATTATCATTCAAAGTAAATTTCTTCCACACTTTATTCTTCATTGTACGATTATATCTCTCTACAACACTGGGTTTAAGTTTGTTGAACGTAGAATAAAGATTGATATTACATGTTTGCATAACTTCATTAAATATTTTATTACAAAATTCGGACCCATTATCACTTTGAATATTACATGGCTTTCTTTTCAACAATACACATTCCAAAGCATTTGCTACATTTTTGGCCAATTGATCTTTTATTGGCATTGCAAATGCATATCTTGAAAAAAACATATAATTGTCATAATATATTTGTATCCATTATTTATATGTTATACACCTTTTAAATTGCCAGAATCCATCTCAGCAAGATCAATTTGCAAAAATTGTTAATACCATACAAAATTACATTTCTTTTGGGAAAATTTCTTCTTGCTGATTGATTTAATTCTTTAAATATTTCTCCTCTTTTGTTGGGCAATTTTTTTAAATGTTGATTTATTTAATTTTCATATAGAACATTTACTTTTCTGAACTAATCGTCCATTTTTGTATTTTTATTTCTATATTATTATTTTTGGTAACTTTCTTACACTTCGAACACCAAGTATTCTCAATTTAATAGTACAAAAGTATATTTATTCTTTATATTTCACAAATACTCCTATATAGTCAACATTCCGCCAACAAAATAATTAGATAATTTATTTTTTTTATATTAAAAGTTAACAACTCACCCCTGTTAACATCAAAAGGCTTACTGTAAGCTATTTTTCTAGTTCCCTTAATAACAGTAAATAGTATCATCAGGCAAATTATCAGTAATTATTTTATAAACTGTACAATCCATCAAAAAATTAAAGAAATTTACATAATTGTCAGTACAAAAAATATTATTTTTACTCACTTTCTACATAAATAAAATATATGAGATTTTTCTTCCTTGCATTTTTCTACTGATTGGTTTAAATTTGATAATTTATCATATATTTGTTTATTATCATATATTGAATATATATCCTTTTTTTTGATGCATTGCATACCGATCTACATCTACTGTTAAGGCATACTCAGAAGCAATAGTAGTGTATTTTGATTCTACATCTTTTTTAATGCATAATAAGCAGTTTCTCTTTCAAAAAATCTTTTATTGACTGCATATTTTCCATCTATAGGATCAATCATATTATTAATTCTACAATTTTGAAGAGATACATACTCTGTTGTATAAGGAGAAACTACTTATTTTATCTCGTAAAGCATAAACAATAATATTATATTTTGAATCTACACATGTCTTTCATGCATAATCAGAAACAATAGTATTGTATTTTGAATATACATATTTTTTTAATGCCCATATTTGTATTATTTATCCATTTTTAAATGATCAGCAATAATATTACTCATCTCTTAAAGTATAATCAGCCGGTTGTTTATTAAAAAATTTTTATTGCTGCATCTTTTTCATCTCTATGATCATTTATATTAACAACTCTATGCTCTATAAAAGAAACATGAGATTTTATATAATCAAAACGACTGCTTAGTTTACTTCTTAAATCAGAAACACCCGAATTGCATTGTGAATCGACATATGATTTTAGTGCATAAACATTAGTGTCAAAAATGTTGTTTAAAGAATTGATTAATGGATTCGCAAATATATCCGGTATTTAATAATAATTAAATATTACCTTTTAACTTTAAATATTAAAAAAAAGTGTAAAACTATTAAATACAGATGTCCACATATAAAATTCTGAATTCTATCATCATTGTAATAAACATTTCTATTTTTTAAGTATTAGTTAAATTAATAGGAATAAATTCTCCAAATAAATCAAAACAGTAAACATCATTATTTCCTTTAAAATAGCAATCCCAATAAGTATCAGGATTATTGAAATTTAAAAATTAAACACAGCACGTTCATTTATGTGAATAATTTCTGGTAACTCATCAATCATATAAACTTTTGTAAAAAATTTATACTTAGTATTTTAACATATCGATATTAAATAATGGATATATAATCAAATTTTTTGTCTCCCCTTCTTTTTCGCGACTTAACCACTTCTCGATTTATTTTCCATTGCTAAATTGTGTCGCTGTTTTTCTTCTAATTCTTTTTTATTTTTTCTAGTTTGTTCAACAGAATTACAAATTGCAGTACCTCCACCAGCTAAAGCTCCAAGTGCACCTAAAGCGGCAAATAAAATAGGTAAAAATCCTCCATGATGTAAACCCTTTCCTGTATTTGTCTTTTAATAATTTTTTGATTGTTGGTATTGATAAAGTTAATTGAAAGCCATTCCTTTTATAAATTTTTTTAATTTTTCTATCAATTTGATCTTTTGTTAAAAATTATCTATACCCAAATATCTTAACTGATTAATAGGTATATCGAATATTATATTTGTTATCTTCATTTATAAGTAAAGAAAGATATGATTAATTAAACATCTTAATACCCCAAACAAATTTTCTTTTTGCAAACATAATCAAGCAATGTCTGCAGAAGCAATTTTTTCACCAATTGGAGTATTTTTATCTAACATAATTTCTTTTCTTCTTTTTGTAGAATTATATCAGCTTCATGTCTAGATTCTAAATCTTTTTGGTCTCTATAAGCAATGTCATGTTGCCTGCAGGCTTCATATAATTTATCTATTCCTCTGTCACCCCTTTCTAGTCTTTCGATTAATTTTGTAAATGGACCACAATAATTATAGCCTGGCAAATGTATTTCAGCTAAATTTAAATTGTTTAAAGTCCAATTTATTATACCTTTTCCACGATGTTCAGAATTCCAAAAAGAATGTGGAATATCACATTTAAAACTCGTATATGATATGGAATTCCTTTGGGATCATTAATAACAAAATCAGAAAAGTTTATTGTTCAACATATTCATTATGCTTACTTTTTCATTGTAATAATTGCTATTGCCAGAATTTTCTTCACAATGTATAACTAATAATCTGTCAATTAAATTTCTTACATCATTCATTCAAATATGTCCTTTTGGTAAAATATTGTATTTTTATACCTTCTCCTGATTTAGGAATTCTTGGATAAATCGTTCTTTCAGGTGTGTTAGTCATTTATCATGATTATTTTATATAATTATAATAAATCGGTTTAATTATTTAAATATATTTCCAACTTTTATTCGAGTTAATTTTATTTCTTGGATTATATTTTTGGAATGCAGCATTGGTTGATAAAATAATTTCTGTGTAATTTTTATTGTCATTATCAATGAATTTATCACCAAGATAATCTTCTTTATCTTTTGTTAACAAATTAGAAAGCCATTCTGTTAATTTATATTTTTTATCATTAACAGCGATTTTATCATCTATCGTTACTGCTCTATCTCCAATGTAAACATTATTCTCATCTCCTTGTAAACCTTATTGAGTATGAATAACATTTATTCTTTTTGCAATTTATATTCCGAGATTTATATTAGAAGCAGTACGATCAAATTTTTATGCATACTATTCCCATTTCCTTTTCAAAATTACGAGATTTTTGGGAATAATTCTCTTTCAAATGATGTTTCTGGTTGTGTTGGTGGATAATCTGAATTTTTTGCTGCTACTGGAATTAATGTATTAATTAATTTTTTTTTCTTTGCTTATATATTCCACCTTTTTACCAATATTTCGTAATTCGTCAATCAAAGTAGCTCTTTTAATTTTTTTTTTTTTTTCATATTCTGCATCATGATTATTTTTGTAATTTCCTTATTTTTCAATGAGTAATTTAACTCGAGAAACATAATGTTTCCTTTATATATACTTTTTTTCTTATAAATGCGAGAGCTTTGATAGACAACCTTTTTCCACAATAAATCAAACTAGGGGGAATTTAAATGTTTGCAATAGTAGAATTGAATTTGATATTCCTATAGGAGATGGCATTTCCCAAATGAAAATTATGTTTATGAGCGATTTAGTTTTTTAAGGAAAGATAAAGAAGGAAATGAGTCAAAATGTTACGAATCACATAATATTGATGTTTGTTCTAACATTTTTCCTTTTAAATTTGCTAGAGTAGAAATCTTAAAACATGGACATATTATTGAAGCTGTTGATAATCCAGGAATAACATCAACAGTGATGAATACTTTGTTAAGAAATTCAGGTGAATACAGTTATTTAGAATTAAGTTTTATTGATGATTACTATCGGGTAAAAGCTACTCATAGTGTTAAACCAAATAAAATAATCCATCCTCTTAGATATATGTTTGGTTTTATTCATGATAAAATTGAAGTTTATTGGAAAGGTGGCTATAAATTTACTTTTATTCGAAATTCGTCTGATAATAATTGTTTATTTGTTTATCAAAATAAGAAAGCAAATTGTATAGTTGATAGAGATTATGCTAATCCAGGTAAAATTGTTATTCAAAAATTAGAAATTATGTGGCCTATTGTTAAATGTGAACTGAACACAGCCATTGTAATTTTAAAAAAAATCGTATACAAAACCCTAAAATACACATTAGTTTTGATTATTGGCAATTTTTAGAAAAAGAAGTTCTTACTGGATCAACTGTTTTTAGCTTCGATATAAAAGATTAGTTTAATAGTTTACAATTAGACATGCCCGATTTTGTAATTATAGAAAAAATCGTGCTGAACAGTATGTGCACGCTGCTATGTTTGATCACTGTAATGTAAGAAATATTTATGTCAAATATTGAGAAATGAAATTTTTCCAAAATTAAATTAGAATCTAGATATTGGCAATAGTTTTTGTGATAAAGAGTTTCTTGCTTATAACGATTTTAGAAATTCTAAAACAAAACTAGGTAATGTTTGTAGAAATAATGAACTTTTTTATAAACCGACTCTAAACTTTGATGGTGCTAGCAATTATTATTAATTTTGGGGTCGAAGACCATTTTAAACTATTGATTTCTTATATGGAAAAACAACTGTAGTTAAATAAAAAATATATAAAAATTATTGTCGAATTTGATAAAGCTGTTGGAGATAATACAATTTGTAATGTTGTTCTAATTAGCCAAAATAGATTTAACTTATGATTATAGAGATTATATATTTAACTTATGATTAAAGAATTACTGAAGATATATCAATTTTTTAAATAAATAAATGGAGGAATCAGCAAAATGTTTTAATAGTTTAAACCAAAGTTTAAGACGCATAGTTATATGGTTACATCTTTTAGAACTTTAAGAATTTCTAAGACATTTAATTAATCTTCTAAAACTTTTACGAATTTTTGAGATGTATAGTTGAGTTGTTTTAATAAATTTCTTTCTTTATAAAAAAAGCATTTGTTTTCTTACAGTATGACTAACATTTGTATGGGTGGTAGCCATTGTGAGCCACCTTCCTATAGATTAGATGATGGTGCATCTGACGAAATAAGAGAATTAGTTAAAAAATTACATTCCAATTTTTAAGACTTAGAATTAACACTCTTAGGCGATAAGTATGACCTTCGAGAAATAGGTGAAAATCTAGAGCATACAGAAGAAATTTTAAAAATATTTTAGAGCTTTGAATACGCACTATAATAACATAATATTTCATTTGATTTCAGATTACATTTACTTGATTATAGCTTAAAGTTTGCTGTCTTTTAAATTGACTTAAACCTCGCACAACCATTTTTGACAAAAGTGGCAAATTTCCTTGTTTTTGTCTTAAAATTGGGCGATTTTAGACTAAATTTGCTGGTTTTTTAAAAATCGAAAATTGAGGTCAAATGAGGTTTCTACTAACATGAAAAAGTTGCTTGAAATCGATAAAATTACTTGAATTTTGGTTAAATTGCTTGATTTTTCGATGAAAGGGTACGCTGCCCCAGAATCAGCTTTTATCATCTGCTCTTAGCGCAGAACTGTGTACCAATATAGTGACACCAACTTTAATAACTGCCGTATGAGGCAGGCAAGCTGGAGAATCGATGGGTGTCAAAATTCAACAAAAATTCTTACACTATGCCTTAAACATAAAGTTATGTGACAAGACCAAGCGCCGCGACAGGAAAAGAGCAACAACCCCAAAAGGGAGATAATAGTGGCTGCGGATTTACAAGACAAAGCTAAGATACAAACCAGGAAATTAGGGTAAATAAAAATAATGCGAAACTGATCTACAGTTGAAAAATGTAGCAACACTCCACATCGGGCCTCGAATTAATTTCGTTATTTATAAAAATGTACAAGAGTCAAACTTCAAACATAGGCCACAATAAAGGTGTCGTCCCAAGTCAGCATAGTCCTTCTACTAGTCTACATGCAAGAACCATTAAGTGACACTATGATAAAAAATGCTGAAATAAATACCATATAAATACATGGTGTATGAAAATTATAATACAGACTGTTAGACACATTTCGAACGAAGAACAGAGATCTTATAGTGAGATAAATGGTCCGCAGTTCGAATACCAATCCGAGTTTTGGATATTTTTAACGAACATTGTACGCAATTTTATGTATGTTTCCGTGCTTATACGTACCTGATATAAATATTTATGCAATATCTATCGTTTATGCATGTCGTGGGATCCTGAGTACGAATCAGAAATGAAAAAAAATACAATTATTTTATATTGGACTTAGAAGAAGTGTGTGGACATGGTACTTGGGTTTTCTGGGTTCTCCCGTATATTTAAATTTAAATTTAAAATGTATGGTAAAAGGCCTTTTGTGAGCATAAGCTGGGTTCCTTTTAAAGATCGGTACAAGAGATGATCCTCCAATCAGATGGACCAGTCAAAATGTGTTTCATGAAATGATTCGAGGGGGAATGTTGTTACAATGGAGGAATAGCTCCTAATTTTTTTTGCGAAATTCTTCGCAAAGGGGCGACCTCCTTGTTTACATAGAAGATGATGGCGAGTGTGTGTCATCGGTTTGACTCTCGATCGGATGGTGCTATAATTTCTAACATGGGCATGCTCGCGAGTGAGCGGTATGGATGGTGAGTTATCCAGCGACTGTTCGTTTAGCTCGAAGATTCGTCGGGCAATAGCTTGTAAAACAGTATCGGCCATGCGCCATATGAAAAATTACTGATACCCGATACTTAAATGAACGCGATGAATTATTTGCATTATATGTGTATCTATAATACATATATATTTATGTATTATACATCAGTTCTTTTTAAACCAGCAAATCAGTAACATTTTGACCAGAATCAGTCTGCAGGAATCAGTCTGCAGGAGTCAGGATTGCTGAGGAGGAATGTAGAGGACGATTGAGGAGGGTTGAGGAGGATTGACGATCGGGGAGGATTGAGAAGGATTGACAAGGATTGTGGAGGATTTTTGAGGACGATTGAGAAGGATTCGTGAGGATTTAAGAAGATTGGTGTCTGAGAAGAACACGAACGATTATCGTCCTACCTGCTCTAGTACATTCGAAGTCTCCAGGGTCTGGTAGTATTGACATTTAAACTAACACCAATTAAGTCTATAAAATGCCGATCCATACCATGAATATAACATACTCCTGCGTGTGGTCGCTATTAGCATGGCGAACTTGATTTAGTCATATAAACATACATTAGAAAAATCTGAGTAGAATAGTTATGCCTAAAAACCATCGTGTAGTGAATAATGAGACCTCAAGAGAGGGACTGGAAATGTAGTTGAGAGACTTTTGCATTGATTTGCAATACCCGATCTACAGTTGCCGTACATTATAAAATAAATAATTTATAATTTAAAATAAATTTTAAAATCGTATAATAAATACGGAATCACGATTTGACATACCAGAAACCTATAAAACCAATATGGCTACCAGAAACTAACATATACTTGAATAATTAGTGAGCGTAACTATCGAGCACCTTCGGGTACGTTCGGCAAGCCCGAGTCGAAGGCTTCCGAGCACCCCCTGAGTCGAGCCGAAGATTACCGAGCTCGTCCGAGTCGGTCCGAAGACCGTCAGCCACCCAGCCGCACAAGCCGCAGCGTCTACCATTTAAATACTTTGCAACAGAACAAACATAACCCTTTTACTGACGTATTACTAAATTTTTTTGCAGGTTATCGTGACCGTTTGCTCAGACCTTACAACAGCTACAAGGTTGACTGTTTTCTATACTGAGTTTCCAACGATGTGCTTTCCAATGATCGTGTCTTTTTTGAAGTCTGAAAAGTTGAACATAACAGTGTTTGATTGCTTGCAGAATGTCCTCGTACAGTTTGTATTACTACGGTTGTTAGCCTGGTATATTCCCCTTCGCATTCCCAAGAAAGCGTCATCTCTGACAAGTAACATGGCTACATTAAAAAAGTCAAACTACAGCTCATTTATTTAGTGTGTCCGTAATATTTTCTTCACCACCGGTGTAACAGAAATGTGAGTGAAGATAATACAACGAAAATTACTTTAATAGTTTTGTCTTTTATATAGGTTATTTCACTTTACAAAAATATTTACACGGCGAATTTCACCCCCCGCCCCTAAGGTTACCGCATACCATGAACTTTTTCCGCGTTTGAGGACGAAAAGTGCGGGAGAGATAAGGGCGACATTGTTACGAGCATCAAGTGATCCATCGCCACTAAGCGCAAGGCTCTGAACTGGTGTACAGTGTTCTAGTCATACTGCGTGTACCTACGTGACTTTCAGTTGTGACTGTATAATTTTACTGGGGGAAAGTCTGTAGGAAGATTCAATGTAGGGCCCTTGAGTACTTTGCACGCATCTGAAGAGTATATTTTAAGAAACAGCGCTTTGATAAAGCAGCTCTTAGCTATGCTGGAGTGTTCGAAATGGTGTTTCTAACGTGCGTGACATTTTGAATGTATTCAACATCCATGGTCGGAAGTGTGTGTTCTTTTCGCAGGTCAGTACACTGGACGTACGTTAATAGTTTCGTGGGAAAACGTGTATTTCAAACGCTCTGCAACGCAGTTCAAAGGCGGGACCCGTAACATCTCTCGGCCTTCAAATAAAGGGAACACTTTTCATACAACAAAACCTTTACATGTTCGAACTTCGGGACTTTGGACGTGAAACGATCACAACACTTATAAAAACTAGCCTTCAGCTACAATTGAAATATCTCTGTGTGGACTCTGTTATGTTCATAAAAAAAAACTAACCGAAATCTAAATAATGTTTCTTGCTTTTAAATTGTAGCTGTTAGCGGAGTAGCGCCAGTTTCCTATGTGATAAAGTTAATTGTTGTCATTTTGGTAATAATAGATTTCTCTAGGCTGGCAAAGTGAATATAAGTTACTATTAAAACATGACAAGTTTTACATTTATATAAAAATAAAACGTGTGTGTAATTATATATAATATATATATATATTATATTATTAATATAATATATAACATAGTTATTGAGAAAATTTTGTTAATAAGAGCTACGATACATAATTTTGTGAGCTTATTATATATTATACTTCATGGGTTACCTATATTTTCTGTCAGATGGAACATGAGGAAAAAACAATTAATTTAGTACATAAAAGTTTCCGGTTTATTCATAGTGTATTCATGTTGCGTAAACCACATAAACACCGCATAAAAATGATTAAAATTCTCATTGAAAATATTTCAATGATACACGGGAGTGGGGAACATACTTGATGCGAACAACATTTGGCGTCCATTCCTACATGATCATTCTCTATTTTCAGAATGACTTTTGCATATTGCTGACTGTTGTGATTCCTGTCGTACGTTCTTTAATGGAATACCAGCCATACTTTACGATTGGTAGAGTCAGGAGCTAATAACGTTTTAAGATGTCTTGGGGTCGGAGATTTGGTTGGTCGATCACACGAGGTGCCGTGTGAACTCGGTGTTGTTTTCACAGACGTGTGTCGTATACATGCACTTTGGCGGCTGCGATAGTGCCATTAAGAATATCAATAACACTCTCGCGCAGAAAATGTAATTTCCCCTCTCGGTGCGCTTTACCCCCTAGTGGAAGCGACGTGTGATAGCAATAATTCCCTTGGCAATCTAGTTCCGCGTCAACGAGTGATGTATCGGCGAGACATCCACATGAGCCCCGATACGGCAGATTGAAGTGCGACCATACTACTTCTCAGAATCGAGCAGTCGTAGGCGGTAAAGACAAGGCGGGCTCCCAGCGCCAATATCTTCGTGCCTTAGACTCACGCATGAAACCTGCGCGAAACGGACTAAATTCCAATGACTATAGACCTCAAAATTTCGCGGATTAATTTTGGAACATGCTAGTACTGGGGAACTCCTACTTTTGTGCCACCTTTGCCATTTGTCCACACGTTATTTGACATCTCCCGGGAAACCTTGGGCCAATGATTAACATACACGCCCAATCATCGCCCTCCATTGTGGCAGCAAGCAACCAATGGACCATTGATTTATGCACGATTGCATACAAGACCGTGGGTTCTAACGTAGTGGTCGCTGAACTCACGAATTTTACAGGTCCCTGCCAATGACGCACTAGCTCGTAACAAGGCGTTGCAGCTGGGATGACGGATCAATGAGCTATTTTAAAAAGTTTCTTCTTCTAATCCATTGTATACCAACACACGTAAAATTATTAAATTTTTGTGGACATGCTGACATATGAAAGTGACTCTTAGCTGATATTCTGTAAGTGTGAAAATACATACCGTTCGCAGGTTTTCATAATGGTGGTCGGCATATTTTTTGAATTTCGCGCTTTCGCCGTGATACCGTTGCTTGCTTAGATATTTCGGGAGAGTGCAGCAGAGATTATTTTTTTAGATGTCGATGACAGAAGTGCTCATTTGATCACGAGACAACTATAAACAGCAATACTTGATCAAATTCGCAAGAAAACTAATTTATATTTTCTTGCGAACCTAAAACCGATTTTCAAACCTGCCTGCGATAAACTGGGATCCCGAGGGTCGGTCCATTGGTGGAGTGAGTGAGTGGGTGAAGGGATTTGGGTGGCTCTTAACAGCGAGGTCTTGAGAGCCGATTAGGGTGAAGCAATCTGAGTATGGAGCAGCGCCGGAAATCAATGGGCAGAAGAAACGGGGAAACCCCAAGAAAACCCATCGACCAGCGGCATCGTCCAGCACGATTCCCACGTGCGATAATCTGGTACCGACCCCTCTGGGAATCTTACTCGGCTTGCCTTGGTGGGAGGCGAGTAGTCTAACCACTACCCCACTACTGCCCTGTGAATGGCACATGGCCCCATGGATTCCCCGCCCCTCTTACGACAGTGAAACCAAACTAGTGTAGTTGCATATTTATGTGTAATGTACGTAAAGATATTTGCCTTTGCTTTTATTTTCATGTCCGTTTCCGCTATTTCGCCACACATAATTATCACTAGTGTGCGAAGCAATATTGCTATAACATTGTGACGTTGATAACGTCACATAACAGTAAGTAACACTTAAGTTGATCGTTAGTAAATTTGAAATATTTAAATACTTGCTAAAACGTGATGTGTTTTTTAAAATGAAATGCCATTCAAATCATTGATATATTAATTTAGTCATTCAGGAATAAGGTTGGTGGTAGTCGTTTTCAATCCTCACGTATTTTGAACTATGAGTTTAAAAAAGATGCAGATGATTTGACACCCGGGAACGTTGGAGGTCAGCTGTTTTCTGCTTACATGATGAGGAATGAATTGTTGGCAAGAAGCGGTTGTCATGGCAACGAGCGAACTAACGGGTGTGGATAGGCTTTATTCACCACGACGAAGAGCTGGTTCCTGCACGTGTCACTTGCTACCACGCTGTGAAAACGCTCTCTTTAAAGGAACACATGACTTTGTTTTACCGCAAAGGAAAAGGTGCTTTAATATGAATCACTGCAAAGTAGGCTTGCTACGAACATAATTTTTGTTTTGATCTGTATAGTAATGACTCTTGAAACCTTCCATTGTTGTATTGATCTGTATAGTAATGACTCTTGAAACCTTCCATTGTTGTATTGATCTGTATAATAATGACTCTTGAAACCTTCCATTGTTGTATTGATCTGTATGTAATGACTCTGAAACTTCATTGTTGTATTGATCTGTATAGTAATGACTCTGAAACCTTCCATTGTTGTATGATCTGTATAGTAATGACTCTTGAACCTTCCATTTTGTATTGATCTGTATATAATGACTCTGAAACTTCCATTGTTGTATTGATCTGTATAGTAATGACTCTTGAAACCTTCCATTGTTGTATTGATCTGTATAGTAATGACTCTTGAAACCTTCCATTGTTGTATTGATCTGTATAGTAATGACTTTGAAACCTTCCATTGTTGTATCAATAGTTCAGCAGAGGTCTTTGTAGTAATATAAGTTACACTTTTGGAAGATTTGTGCTTTGAGAAACAATTGTGATTAGTTAATACGAGAGAAGTAACAAATCTTTCAAAATTTTATTAACTAAAAGAAAAAAAAAAACGCTAAGAGAGCTTCGAGACTCGAACCCGCAGCCTTCGTGTTACTTATCTAACGTCCTTCACCTACGCACTATGTCTAACAGAGGATTGTGCTCTTTAGATAGTAGGTTATAGCCGATGCAGGAGGGCTGTACATTTTTTCAATTGTATTGTAACTACAGTATACATTGATTTATGTATGTCGGATTCGGGATAAGAGTTGTGTACTGGAAATATACAGTATAAGGTAAAAAACCTTTATATCTCTAAGCCGTTATCTTTGGTACGAAGTAATTTTTCTTTGATGTGAACAGCAGCAACTGAACTAATGTTTATTTCTTGGTTATAAAGGAAGGTAATATTGCCGTAGAATCAAAACGTATAAAGGAAGTCTCTCTAAGAGTCTCTTTTTATTAAAGCTGTATGGTGTTGTTTACAAAACATCCTCAAAGAAATAATCGTTTTATTTGAAGCACATTAAACTTTGATATGCCTTGTCATCAAAAAATTGCTGGTTATGATGTTTTTAGTACGTGGAACGAATTGCAGTGTTAGACATTGAACCCGTGGGATTAATACGGTTCAATTGAATAAACTCGCGTGCGCGTACCTCCCAGTTGCCATTATCGTCTTAATATCAATAATATTATATATGCGAAAGTTTGTTTGTTACTCAATCACGTCATAACGTCTTGACAGATTTGGATGAAATTTGGTACAGCGGTAACTAATATTCTGGATTAGCACGTAGGGTACGTTTCATACCGAAAAAACGAACAGTTTCTTAGGGAATATATAAAATATGCCAACAACTATTTGACTAGGCGCTGGTTGGTGGTCTGTTTTTTATATTTTGCACGTGGGTGGAGCCTCGGGTAACAGCTAGTAGACTGTAAATCGGTAACGGTCAAGTATTAATTGAGTTTATGCAAATCGTCATTTAAAGTGGCCAGTTATAAACATGATGTTTACATGACAAGCCAGTTTTACAGATTTCACGTCTGCTCACGCTGATATTGATAAACAGTTGAAAAACTGATCTTGTGATAAATTCGACGTAATAAGTTCATTTACTTAGCAAATTTAACAAAACCGTTAGTAAAACAATTCCTCTTTCTTTATAAATGAGAGAGTATTACGGCTTGGATCAACCGTTACCACGAATAAAATTTTTCTTCGAAAATCTCGCCAGTTCAATACTCCATATCAATCTTCCTAAAGTGAAATAATTTTCACAGTAATAAAATTTTGATTGCGACAGGACTTCAACTAAATGCAAAAAAATTCATACATGTATTTTTATAGTTAACTCATAAAGTACTTTTGAATTTCACTTACTCGATATTTCTAAACAGTAGCAGGTAGTGTTCTAAACAGTTAAATTGAAATTGATTGTGTTTGCGCGTGTGTCCATAAATTTGGGAGTGTCGGTCGTTAGGAGAATCCGAATCTTTAAAGGCTGTTCACGATAAAGTTAGCACTTTCGAAATCAACCTTAGAAAAAAGCCACTGCCTCTGGCGCACTGAGTGACATGCGTCCAGTAAAGTTGGTCACGATGGATGGGAAGTAGTTCAGTATTTTAACGTCGAATAAAAAGTATTATGTAACCATTTATGACTTAAATTTTTTTTCTCGTTCGGTTTTATTTAATGAGTTGAAGAATAGAAATTAGCTGATTTTTAAAATATTTACTTTTCTAACAATTTCACGGTTTCACTTGAACGACGCAGAATAAAGTTATGAGGATCATGACGATGTTATTCTTACATAACGCGAAAGAGTACACAACGTGCATGCAAGTAGATCGTAAGCAGGGCTTTTAAAAGTGCTCATTTTACCGTGAATGGCCTATACCTGTTATACGGATGTAAGCGGGGAGCTCATCACAACATGAAGTTCAGTAATTAAAACATTCATATTTGATTTAAACCAACTTTCGTAATTTTTGCTATGTTGACTTGTACAGTGAAAAATCTCGCTAGCGCTAAAATATCTTGACAGGCATCTACAGAAATTTTTTTTTTAAATTGAGAGCCAAATGAAGAGAACAATGTTTTACACCAATTATTCACGGGAGATGTAATGCTCAGAATGTTCTAGACGAAATACAGTGAAACCCCTGGTTTAAACATTTCAAGGAACCAGGAAAAAAGAATATTGCAAAATGCAGGGAAATTATAAATATATAATAATATAATATATAATAATAAATAAAATATATAAAAAATTATGCTGTAAAAAAAGACATTGGTTCCAAAAAAAAAGTTAGTTAATTGGCAGGAAAAAGTAAAATGAGGGGGTGTAAAACAGAGGTTCTACTGTAATAGTAACTATACCGCAAGCTGCATTCAGAAGGAGTTACACAGAAAGAATGCAGCTGCTGCAGAAATCAGTGAACTTCCAGACGCCATACAAAAAAACTTGGGCAGAAAGACGTCATGAGTTTCATGTTACGTAACGGAAGTCGACGGCCACCACTTCCGACCATTTTTTGTGTCACTGTAAAAGGCATCGCAGCATTTACTGCCAGACACCAAGTACCCAGAAGTAAAAACCTCAAGGAACTAGAAAGAGCTAGGAAAAAAGTAATAATATGTTAGTTATCACCGGTATGAGCCAACTCTGATGACTTACATTAAATCACCGCGTAAATCTAACTTAGTAAAACTTTCACTAAATTGCATATAATTAAATGTTAAGGTTCTATATCTACAATAATGTTGGATAAATTTCGGTGAAACTATTTATTATATGACTTACTGTCGTATTGAAATTATAATTAAAATTGTTTTATCCATTGTAACTGGTGCAATTTTTTTGTTTTGATTGACGAATACACACTAGTCGTTTTGTCGACAACAGCTGTAATTTGTTCATGTGGCGGAAGAAGCGATAATTGCCACAATGAAGAAACTGAGCTGGACTTAGGGTGCAAGTTTTCAAAAAACACTGAACAAGCTGTAACAATTTATAGTCCTATAATATTTTCCAAAACCACATTCTGTGATGGATTATTATAACTTATATAGGAAATTCCGAATTCAAAGTGAAAATACCGTGCAATACGTCGTACGAACTGCAATTATTATTCAGGGAAATACGCCGCAAACTTACAATTTGAGATTTCCAAATGATTTTGCTTGAAGATATTATAAAGTACCCGAGATGACACAAAATATTGCTGGACAGTATTTTTGTATGTGTGAAAGTCTGATGGCTAATATCAAATCCTCTCATTAAGAAAATATAAGCGCCATATCATACAGCTCTACGATGGGACCAAAGTTTTTGTGATTGATGTCAATTACCAAGTTAAAATTATTAGAATGTTTGCACAGGTCTTTGAGGGACCACCCCAGTAGTTAAGGGGCGCCATGAAATTCGCAGTAATACCATAATATACATATTATGCAAAGCGGTACATTTTTATAGATTGTATTTTATTTAAGTAGAATTGCAGTAGCTTTAGTTAAATAATACGTTCTCTGAAATCAGCCATAAGTGACGGTTTCATTACAAATTTGGGGGAAAAAAATGGGCAATAATAAAGATTAAGTTGAAACCATTTCTTAAGCTTGACTTCTGAGAAGGTATTTCAAAAAAAGAGTGACATCATCTTTCACATAATGTATGGATAAGTTCTTAACTTTTATTTCTCGCATATTGTTACCATGATAACGAAATTAGCACTGTATTTATCACATGGTGGCATTGCGGGTTGCATAGTGCGCCTAAAACGCTGCAATTGCCTTTCGTAAAAACGAATAACAAGTTTTGGAATTCCTCCAACCGGTTGCTTGTCAGTTATGCAACTAGTAGGGTATCGTTTTATTATCCTTATGAAACGGGATGATGTTACCCACCAAACTGACAAAAATTTATGTCAATGCCCGAAATCTCTAAACTCATCAGAAAATTCTTGTTTCGCTGCGTTTTTCAAGGAAGCTTACGTTTTTTTAAATCACTGTAAGCCATTGGTCCCATCGTTTTCTATACGATTTTGCATGGAATATTATCTTACAGCGTTATGACCTCAATTCATTAACACTTTAGTCCGACGGATAATTCGGTGTTTAGGAATTATTTGAGACTTGCAAAATTCGCGTTATTATTTGAGGACACCTTACATTCAAAAACACGTAACTTTGCAATACGATACGTTTGTCATTGGACCAAACTTTATTCGACTCGCCCTGGGTAACTCTGCACCAACAAATTTACACTTCACAAGTGTGTTCGCCAATCACGTGCAGGGAGTGACTTATTTATGAAAGAGCCAACGGGAAAAGGACGCTGGCTCAAGCATATACAGTACTGCGAAGTTCACCCTAATGCCAATAATAATGCGAATTTAGCATGTGTCTAGGAATTACAAAGAAAACAAAGTTGCTGGAAATATTTTTTTTCTCTATTTAACGCCATGCACAAGAGTTTAAATATAAGTGGCATATGTATAAATAATAGGTAAGAAGCGGTTAGATGGTGTTAAATAATAGATAACCATTCTACGTGAAACTACGTGTATATATATATATATATATATATATATATATATATATATATATATATATATATATATATATATATATATATATAGTTGGTGTGTGTGTGTGTGTGTGTGTGTGTGTGTGTGTGTGTGTGTGCAGATTTAACATTTTTATTGCAGAAAGAAAATTTCGACTGGTTAATAATTTATTCTTAATATCTAGAGTAGATTATTTTCCCACTTTCATAGCTCACCATTGTTCAAAATCACACCACTTGCTCGAGTCAGAAAATAAGTAATATTTATACCCCATATTCTTATAACTTATCAGCCGTTTAATGGTGCTACGATGGAGTAGTGGTTTGACTACTCGCCTCTCACCAAGGCGAACCGGGTTTGTTACCCGGCGGGGTCATTCCCGGATTTTCGCAAGTAGGAATCGTGCCGGACGATGCCGCTGGTTTATGGGTTTCCTCGGAGATGTCCCGTTTCTCTGGCCCTTTCATTCCGGCTTCGCTCCATACACGCCTTGTTTCACCCTCATCGGCTCTCAAGACGACGGATCCCTCACACTTCAGTAAATTAAATATTCTTCTGTTCTATACGGTGTGCGTTCAGCGCCAACGAAAAACAATATGTTCGATGTTGAAAACGGTGTCGGTGCCCGTAATGGCGTCACAATTATAATCTTCACATCCTGTTCCTCCGCTGCACCCCGCACTGACCCCTCCACGCACCAGAAACCACGGGTTACCCCTCCCGCGACGCCAAACACACACACACACACACACACACACATCGCGCACGCACGCACGCAGGCGCGGCGAGAGAATTGGACTGGCGCCTAGCGCTGCGTTTTTGTTCGAGCGCGGGTGGGTGACGTCATCCGGGGCCGGAAGAGCTTTATTAAGAGGCGTGGTGCGTCCAGCGGGCCCGTCGTGACCCCATGAGCGCTGGCTCGCTCCCGAACGCAACTCTGCCTTCTACCGTGTCTCAGCTAGCGTTTTAGCGATTATGACCACTCCTCCACGCGACGATGGCTACCTTTTACATTCAATGCAAACCTTTTGCGTCAACACACACTTTACGACGAAAGTTGGCAATACTTACATCGAAAAATATCTCGCTTTTGAATAAAATCGAGGCGTCTTCAACGTTGCGGAAAAGCCATTTATGACGACACTTAAATGAGCATCACGTGCGCTAAGAAGAAAATAAGTATAAAAATACACACGTTACAAAAATCGAGCAGAATAATGAAACGTGATCATCTAGCACGAAGTTGTGAACTGCGATATTCAAATTTTCCACATACAATTACGTGCGTTTTTTCTGTGTACCTACTGATATATACTCATAACTTATAAACGCTAACATTCCTAGTCTATTCATAAAATCCCACGTAAAAATCAGTTCATAGAATATATGTTTTTTTTTCAGATGATATAACTTTTAGAAACGCTAATTTCACTTAAATAATGCAATCTAAAGAATACAATAGTTTCTTTTTAAACTTTTAACTCATAGTAAATATTTCATAAAATAAACCATACTTAATTTAGTACATAGAAATTTGTAACTCGTAACGCAAAATAAAAAACTGATTACGTCCATTGTATTTATTACTCGTACGTAATACATAATACGTAGCGTAGGCTTGCGTTGATAGAAAATTTCACAAACGGTACTAAAAATGTTCATAATTTGTGTGCATAGCGAGAAAATATTTAAAAGAACTAGTGTGTACGACTATTACTTAAACCAAAACATTAGACCATACAGGATTAGAACCGACGAACAACCTAAAGGATGTTCACGATAAAATGAGCACCTTTGAAATCAACTTTAGAAACAAGTCACTGCCCCTGCCTGCATATATTTGAACGGACGCTCTGAGGGACATGCGCCCACTAAAGTTGGTAACAATGGACGGGAAGTAGTTTCCGTATCGTAAGTCGAATAAAAATGGTTAAGTAACCATTTGCCATAACTCAAATTATTTATTTATTTTCCTTTTTTTAATGCACTGAAGTGTAAAAATCAGCAGATACGTTAAATGTTTACTTTCCAACTCATGAATAAAGTGACGAGGCCCATGATAATGTTATTCTTACATAAGGCGGAATAATGCATAACATGCATACAAATAGAACTTAAGCAGGGCTTTCAAAAGAGCTTATTTTTTTATCGTGAATAGCATACACCTGCAGTGCGTAGGCAGCGACACTATCCACGATGCTATTAATTATTTATTTATTTTCCTTTTTTTAATGCACTGAAGTGTAAAAATCAGCAGATACGTTAAATGTTTACTTTCCAACTCATGAATAAAGTGACGAGGCCCATGATAATGTTATTCTTACATAAGGCGGAATAATGCATAACATGCATACAAATAGAACTTAAGCAGGGCTTTCAAAAGAGCTTATTTTTTTATCGTGAATAGTATACACCTCCAGTGCGTAGGCAGCGACACTATCCACGATGCTATTTATTTTTTTAGCCGATGTTGTAGTTGTTCTGAAGTGACGTTGACGAGCTCAAGTTAGACCGATATGCTGACGAATTCCCAGTGCGACAAGCGAACTGAAGATCTGCCGCGGAGGGACGGGGCGTGAACCCACGACCTCTCGACTACAAGTCGGCCAACCTACACCTGAGCTATGGAGGCAGGTTTGCTACTGTGTCCCTGGCGACTTCGCCACTCACAATAGTTTAAGTACTTACAAACACAACTGCGCGACAAGGCGGCTTGAAAGTATGCGTACTCAATGAAAAAATATAATAAATATCAGTTACTTCTGTAACTTTAAACTACTTTGGAAATGAAAATGGATACTTTTAACACACGGAAGATACAGTTTCTAAGCTCCATTATTTAATAATAATGGCTTTTGTTCACAGGGTTACGGCCACTCATGGAAAATGTCCGACATTTTCTCTTTCGCGCAGACGCAAAGTGGTTTGCGCGGTGTATGTCTCCGCGTTAAGTTTGCGACCGTTTTTATACGCGAACTGACCGGTTGTATTCAGAACTAACGCAAAGTACGATTTTGCGTCGTGGTAGAACACAAAATTGCTTTGCGTCTCCTAGCGTCGCGGTAGTTTGCGATCCCCGGGGGGGGGGGGGGGGGGGAGACTAGCACCACGCAGTGCGAGAGTGAGTGAAGATATTTGGGCGGCTCTTAACATCGAGGTATTGAGAGCCGACGTGGGTGAAGCGAGGTGAGTATGGAGCAGGGCCGGAATGAAGGGGCGCGGGAAACTGGACATCCCCGAGAAAACCCGCCGACCAGCGGCATCGTCCTGCACTATTCCCACTCGCGAAAATCCGGGAGTGACCCGGCCGGGAACTGAACCCGGTTCGCCTTCGTGGGAGGCGAGCGGTCTAACCGCTCAGCCAACGTGCCCCCCACGCAGCGTTACAGAGCGCGCTCTCCCACTGCGATCCACTTCGAGGGGAAGTCTGGTTTTGTTTACTCCGGCTTCGCAGCGTGCGAGAATAGCATCCGGCAATCTTTCCTACAAACTACATGGTGTCAGCCCTTGCGAACAAACACTGGAAGATGGCGCCACCCGTGGCCGACATCGCTTAAAACGTTAACCACGAGTAAGGTTACTTCTACTCAGCAACAAAACGAGATTACTCACGGCGGCGTTTGGCATAGGGGAAATTCCCGCCGCTAGGGGCGCAGTGTTCCAAAACATAACTTCAAATTAAAATTTTTATCTATATGAATGTTAAAACAGAAAGATTTTACTTAGTTACGAAGTTATTTTATATTTGATATATGATTATTGCAATTATCGACTTTTATAGTAATAAATAGAGAAAATGCGGTACACGTGTGACGCTAGCGTTCACCGAGGTAATGGTAAAATGTTTGGTTGGCAAACTTTATAAACATTTCTCTTCCCAACCTGAGTAGAAGTAACGTTGCTACGAATCATATGTGTCTGTGTTCCGATTCCCACTATGTCATGGACGTGTGTAGTCCATTCATGGTTCAATCCTACTTCTCTGAAGCCCTGATAAAGTTATGTTTTCATGATATTCTTTCCCGCATGCAAACAAATCTTAGTCAAGTCCAGAAAGTTACACTAAACGACGACGCACCTCGTTCGTACGCTATTGGTTTAATAATATTTTGCATGAGAACTATTTATTACTAGGCATTATCGACATACGGTAAGTATATTTCACTATGTTTTTAACCATATTAAATATAGACAAACGAATATAGTTGGTTAATTCGCTATATAATAACGTTTAATTCAATTAAAATAAAATTCGATAATTTCATGTTAATATAAGTGTGAAACGCTTGTGATACGTGAAACGTTTAGGAAACAACCAAACACGTTATACGTAGGTTGACTTTTCAAAGGTTTGATTCAATAAGTTCGGAAATACTGAGAATAGACTACACTCGGAATTTTATACATAAGTCGGTAGACAGACATGGGCTGATGTGCCGTCGACAGCGAGGTCACTAGAGGCGGCCGGCTCTCAAGACATCACTGAGAAAAAGGTTTTGTTGAATCAAACAAGATATGTTTGGTGCAACCAAATTATTTATTTGTATAGGGCGAAGGAAATATTTTGTTGCTGAAACCAAATTACTTTGTCGTTCTCATTTGGTTGCACCAAACTGTAAGATTTGGTTGGTGGAACTAAAAATTTGTTTGGCTACACGTACATTGAACAGTTTGGGCTGATATAAAAGAAATGTTACAAGTTCGGCCGAATTTCGAACCTAGATCACCTGCTTCCTAGCGCTATGCTTAGTAATCTCAGTTTAATTTACAACTTATGATGCCGGAAAGCTTTTAAGTATATATTTGCAAATATTGGGCAAAGTGCGCAAACAAATATTTCAAGTTTTACAGCTTTACTTGTCAGTTTCGTGTTTTGTTTTTTATAATGTGTTAATACTATTGTTAAGCATCAATAGATGCACTGACAAACATGGTTACTCTCATAATTGTCACAAAATTTTGCAAACAAACTTTCGAGCAGTATTTTCGAACGAATGCAGTCAAATGAGTGACCAAACAAATATGCACTGTTGATTCAACAAAATATTTAGTTTAGAGTGCAATTTTTTTTTTTTGGCCCAACACAGAGATTTTGTCTATTCAAACATATATTTTGTTTGGAGAACAAAAGCAATTTTATTGCTCAAATATATATTTTGTTAGTGCAACTAAACTTACATTTGTCACTATACAGACAAATATTTTGTTCGATTTCCTCTCAGTGCTAGTTGTTAAGAGCAGTCCGAATCTCTCAAATCTGTCAACTCAACACGAGACGGAGCAAGTTGCTAGGAGGGAATTAGGGACGGGGATGGGATCGGCCGTAGCCTGTGGTGACGAGCAATCCCAGTATTTGCGAGAAGTGATTTCGGGAAACTATGGACAACCGAGATCAGAATGGCCAGACCGGAATTCGTAACAAGGTCCTCCCGAATGCGGGTCCGAAGTGTTACCACCCGCGCCATCTCGCTCCGTAGACGTAAATTAATATTGGTTTCAATTATAACATTACACGTTATCTGCTATGGGCTGTTCATAGCGAAATGAGCACGTTTGAAAGCCCTGCTTAAGATCTACTTGTACACACGTTGTGTATTCTTCAGCCTTATGTAAAAATTAACATTGCCACGGGCCTCATCACTTTATTCATGCGTCGGTCAAGTGAAACTGAAATCATTAGAAAAGTAAATATTGTACAAATATGCTCATTTTTACACTTCGATGCATGAAAAAATACAGAAAGCGAGAGAAATAATTTAAGTTGTCACAAATGGTTACTTAACACTTTTTGTTCGAAGTTAATATGTGGAGCTACTTTCCCCTCCATCGTTACCAACTTTACTGGACATATGTCACTCATTGTGCACGTCGAAATATATCCTGGTAGGATCAGTGAATTTTTTCTAAGGTTGATTTCAAAAGTGCTCTCTTTATCGGGAACCGCCTTTACACAATGTGAAATCGGGGACATTAATAGATTCCTTCAAGAGTGAGACGTCAGCTGTCGAAAGACGCAGGGAAAAACACGAAGTACAGTAACAGAGTCTAAAGTTGCCTTGAAAAACATCGACTTGTTTATCAGGTACGCCGAACCAATACAACTAAACAAAATATATGTTTTTGTCTGTGATTTTTCGAATATCCGTTTTTAATTATTTATTCATATAGTATAATTGATTACTAAGACATACATGATGTTAATTTATTCCATGTCCGTCTGTCTGTCTGTCCGACCGGATTTAACTAAAAAACCACTGAACGCATTGACATCAAATGTACACAGTATATATATATATATATATATATATATATATATATATATTATATATATATAAACCCCAGGACCAACTTAGTCTTTGTTTCATCGATGTATCTCAAATGGTTCCGAAAACATGATGATCAGGGACTTACATAGTAATAAATAAAAGCGATGAACAATATACTACGTCAGAATAATACGTTATTTATTAACTTCAAAGAGATAGAGAGCTTCTTTTTCGAGTGATTTGGGCGGCACTTGAAAATTAAAACCGGAGATCCTCGAGAAAACTCTGCGCCAAAGTCCGAAGCGTTTTCGCACGCACGGAAATCCGGGTTTATCCCCGTCCAATACCAAATCCTGTTGGCAACTGCTTCGTTTATGCTTTTTCTTAATATAAACAATTTGTATTCAGATAAATATTTGCATGCACCAAATTCGTACGATAATAACAGTGCAATTTCTGGACTGGATAGACTGAGGAATCCGTGATTTCTTTAATGTTAAGTAAGTCGAGCATATTTCACCTGAAACCATATTGTTATGACAACAACAGCTCGGATACTGTTTTGTTACTGAATAAAAAAATTACCACTTAGTAATGAAGGAGTATCTCTCACACCCTCTCTAAAAATTGTTCAACGAAAACAAACGTATAGTTTGTCTGAAGCTGAATCATTTGGACAGAAATGATGATAGTATCAGCTGGTTGCATTATCTATGGAGGAACTCCATCGTTTTTGACTAGCTTAGGCGTGAACGAAGTTAGATGGGGAAACATGAGAACGAAGGTTGAAAACGATAAGTTGAGACGTCTCGAACAAATAACGCTTCACTGTGGCTATCATTTACATCTTATTACCTTGAGAAAAACCCTCGGGAAATTTCCGATTCTGGGAAGGCCGATATTTAGCCGAAAGCATCCTAATTTTAAGGATAAGAAGCATTGTAATTCGTAAAGGAATAATACAAAATAGTTCCAAAACTTATTCATGGAAACAATCACGTGAGTAATAAAATTTCTCACATGTGTATATCTTTCAAGCTCGCATGACACTCCGAATAAGGAGGGGGTGATAAATTAAGTTTTATTATTCCTATAGTGTATAGTTAAATTTTATTTGTTGTATAGCTGTTTTATTTCATGTTTAGTGTGTGTGTGTGTGTGTGTGTGTGTGTGTGTGTGTGTGTGTGTGTGTGTGTGTGTGTGTGTGTGTGTGTGTGTGTGTGTGTGTTATATATATATATATATATATATATATATATATATATATATATATATATATATATATATATATATTATGTTTCCTGGTTAATGTCTCCCCCAGCAATTTTCACACCCGAATATAGATATTTATTTAATCAACGCAAATAAATTGAAACAGCGTTGTTTTCTTTCAAAAATCAAGGAATTGCTACTATATGTATTGTTTATATGTTAATATTCGCCAGTATTTAATCATACAAAAATAAATCACACTGAGATAATGTTGACCACTATGGTTGAAAAGTTCATTCACAAGGTAGGAAAATTCACTAAAACACTACGGTCAACATATATCACGGAAAAATTATGTTGACTGTCGTTGACGACTTCCGCAGGACTGATTATGAAATGGGATATTATGATTTCCTGTGCAGAACTATACTGCAACGACGTCAGTGCTGCAACGGAAGTATACGAAGTGCAACATCCTTTCACATGTCTGGCACGATTCCATAGCATTGTCCGCCACTCCTCGCCAAATATTTTATCGCATTACATCTGGTTTAAACTACGTTCATCCAGCTAGAGGGAACGGAGCACGCAGCCAGTCCTAAAATAACATATGGCATGTGTAGCCCTAATAAATCTTTTGCTCTTTTTCCCCTGGAGCGCTGTTGTTAAGAGTAAACCGACACTGCCACTTTTTTCCTCCGACACTGTAATGGTTTTAAATGTTTACATCCTCTCGCAGTACCACTAGTCTTAATTTAAACGCTTCTGGTTTCCGTTTTCAGACTGCGGTGTTGCCCGCCTTTAATTCTCTGTGAAAAAGTTGCTGCAGCTGGAAGACGGTTTGTTCTAGACGGCAAGTATCAACACTTTACACAAATTAAAATTAACTTCAACAAATATACGATGTATAATCTTTACATAGTTTTAGTAGATGTATAATGCGGGAGCTGGCTCACCGCACTTTTTCCGGCAATTCACACACAAAAATACAAGAAAAAACTAACATTAACTACATCCCGCTATTTTTAACGAAAGTACAAAAAAAAATTAAAAACTCATCTGAAAAACGATCAAAATCCAGCAAATATAAGCTAAAATCTAGCAAAATCTCTCGTTTTCAAGCTACTTTTTCATGTTTCTAGAAACGACAATTTCGAATAAAAAAAACAATTTTCATAGAAAATCAAGCAAATGTTCACGTTATCTAGAAATGTCAATATTCCAAGCAAGTAATCTAAAACAAGCAAATTTAAGCTAAAATCAAGTAAATTTAAGCTAAAATCAAATGAAATATTAAAAAGATTCAAATTAATACCATTTATAAATTTTATTCAACAAAAGATAAACACCAATAAGACTTTTCAAAGTCTAAAAATAAAGAAAAATTCGTTTCTCAATCAACACAACAATACAAATCACAAACATCGTTTTTAAAACTAGAAAATTTATCTGACCTTAAATCATTTTTATTGATTTTTAAAGCAATTTTGAAATTAACAGTGTCAATTCTTTATCAATGGAAGTTGCTGTTTTTATAAAAGTTCTATAATTTGATCCATTTATAATATTTAAAATTTATGTATATTTTGGAAAAAGTGATACTACGAGAAAATTGTAATTAGAATTATGAAATACACTACTTCCTGTAGGAGCAAAAAAAAAAAATTAGATTATTGACCAACACCTTAAGAAACATCATTTGAAAGAGAATTAATCTCTGAACAAACATCTCCTTAATTTGGAAGAGCGAATGGGTATTTTACCCATAAAAAGTACCATTTATGATTCTACTATTAATCTCGGAAAATAAATTTCAAAATGAATAAATGTTATTGATACTCAATATGGTTTAAGTACAGAAGGATAACATTTTTACATAGGTAATACACAAGTAAAGACAGACGATGATAAAATATCCTTTAAAAATAAAGAATATGGGTTAATGGAAGGACATTCTAACTTGTTAACAAAAGAAAAAGAATAAAATCTTGTGGTTAGTTTCACTGATACCGACTATGTTAACTACACGAAAATTGTTCTAGATACCGATGTTGGATTCCAACAATATAATCCAGGAAAGAAAATAATCTCGAATAGAAGTTGGAAATACAGGAAAATAATTAAACCAATTTATGTTAACTATATAAAAGAATCACATTCATGAACAACACCAAACACACCAGAAAGAATGATTTCTCCAAGATTTCTCCTACATCTGGGGAAGGTATAAAAAAATGCAATAATTTTCCAAAAGAATATGTCTGGATGGATAATGTTAGAAAATTGGTTGATACATTATTAGTTATTCAAGGTGAAGAAAATGCTGACAATAAAAATTATTACAACATATAGAGAGCATAAAGCATATAAAATTATTACAACATATAGAGAGCATAAATCATATAAAAATTATTACAACACATATAGAGAGCGTCTAGACATAATGATGATAAAATTTTACAAAAAGAAGCAAATAAATTATGATAAATAAAGATACTCCAACTGAAAAAAAATTGCTTCTGATGATGTTGCTTTAACTATGTGCACAAAAAGACAATTAGGATGGAGAATTTAATGTTTTATTATTTATAAATATATTTCTACTTATAAATGAAGATAAAAAGTTTAAATTTCGATATACCCATAGATCAATTAAGCGATTTGTGTATAGATAATTTTTTAACAAATGATCAACTTGACAGAAAAAAATTAAAAATTTAAAAAAGGTAAAGGATTCTTGTTAACTTTGACACTTCCAATACTCATAGAAATATGAAAAGAAAAAACAAGGAATTGAATACACCATGGAGGATTTTTACCAATTTAATTTGCACCTTTAGTGGTGCTCTCTGCGTTTTAGCTGGAGAAGCTACTGCAACTTATAATTCTGCCGAACAAACTATAAAAAATAAAATTGAATCAGAAGAACAACAGAGACACAATTTGGCATTGGAAAATAAATCAGGAAGCAGTTTAGTTGCAAAAAAGAAGGGAAGACCAAAAAAAAAATGAATATAGACCCATTATATAATATCGACATTAAAAAATATGTAAAAATATTAAATATGAATTTTTTAGAGAAGAGTTTATATGATTGATGAATTACCAAAAATAAGCATAAAAATAAATGTACTATGGTAATTTTGAAGTTTCAACAAATTCAGTACTCATTGGGTTGGCTATTTTGAAGACGATAATGATGTTTACTATTTTGATTCATTTGGTTGCAATATTCCTAATTATTTAATTAATTATCTCAAAAAAAGAAATGTTTATTGCAATGATGATCGAATTCAGACCTTTAATTGAGTTATATGTGGACATCTTTGTTTAATTGTATTATATATTTTTTTGAAAGATTTTAAGTGAACAAGGGCTTATGCTTTAAAAATATATGTTGATTAATATACAAAAAAATTGCTTCTGATTACCCTTTAAAAAAATATGTATATTTACAATGCAATTTGGATGTTACTGATTTACAAAGTAAACTAAGTACTTGCTTTGATTATATGAAATCTTATCTTTCTTTTTAGGGCATAGAATTGTTAATATAGATTATTCTAGAGATGATAAAGATGCAGTCAATAAAATATTTAATTAAATAATAGCTCTTTTTGCTTAAAAAGAAGATATACATTTACTGTTCAGTAATATTATTGCTGATTATAAAAAATGAATATATAATGCAAAGCAGGCACTTAAAATGGAAGTAGATTCAAAATACAGTAATATTGTTTCTGCTTACACATTAAAAATATGTAGATTTAAAGTACAATATTTTTGTTACCTCTTTACAAGATCAACTTAGTAAAGTTTTTGTTTACAAAAATTATTTTGTTTCTATTAAAATTTGTAGAATTAATAATAAGCCTGATCCTATAGATGGAAAAGATGTGGTCAATGAAAGATATTTCTATAAAGAAATAGCTGATTTATTGCACAATTTAAACAAATAACTTTTGAATTATTGTGATACACTTATTAACTCAAAAGTTGAAAAAGTAAAGAAGTTTCTGGTAAAGAATTAGATGTTAAATTGCAAAATTTTAACCATCAGTTTCGAATGATTGAGATATGCAGGTTAACCAGAAAGCTAAAAAATCAAAGGAGCTGTTGATCAAGAAACAGATCTTAAATTACAAGCTGCAACCAAAGTAATTGCAAATCATTTTAATGTATTTGCTAAGTCTGTAGTTAAAGAAAAATCACACAAATTTAATTTTTCTGTAAAGTGGAACAAAAAAAAAGAATGTTTTTTCAATTAGATCATCATACACCTTTCTTTTCTTTTGTGATGGACTGCACTGTTTATAAAATAATTTTTACCTGCTGATACTATTACAGTTATTAAGGAAATTAACAAAACAGATTACAGTAAGCATTTGGATTTTAAAGGGGTAAAAATTTAACTTTTAAATTAAAAAAATTAAATATCTGAATATGATGATGGTGTGAATATAGTAATAGCAATATTTGTAAAATATAAAGATTAATTATTTTTATTCTTATTAAATGAAGAATACTTTATACTTGAAGTGTAACAAAGTCTCTAAAAATAATAATATAAAAATTGAAAATTCTAAAAATGGACAATTAGTTTAGAAAAGTATATCTCGATATGTAATTATAAAAAAAATCAACATAAAAAGACACCCAATGTAATAGAAAGAATAATCAATGAATTTATATAAACCTGCCCAAAAAATTTTCCCAGAAAAAAATTATTATAGTATTTATGATTTATGGCAAATAGATCTTGTTGAGGTGGATACTAGTAATTTGAAAGGCATATCCCATATAAATAATGGATACAAATATATTACAACAATAACTGATGTTTTTTTCAAAATATGAATATGCTATACCAAATAATTATAAAACAGCCAAGAATGCAGCAATTGCTTTCGAATCTATATTAGTTAAAAGAAAACCTCATAGTATTCAAAGTGACAATGGGTCCGAATTTTATAGTAAAATATTTAAAGATCTTGTGAAAAATATAACATCAAATACTATAATACATTCAGTGAACTTAAAGCCAGTGTTGTAGAAAGATATAATTATAAATTGGTAAGTGTATTATATGATTTAGTTAAAGAATACAATACCAATTATAGAACCATTGGTATGAAACCAATTGAAGTTAATAAGAACAATGAAAAAATAATGTAATGCAAACAAATTTTGTATACATGATTACTAAACCGAAATACAAACTTAGAGATATTGGTGTGTAGGCAAGAGTAAACAAATATTATACAGCTAATTGGACAACATAATTATTTAAGATTTTTGAGGTTTAAAAATGATGTACGAACTGACAAACTGAAATATGACAAAGTGATAAATTTATTTTAAACAATTGGGTTTTGATAACTCACATAACTCTTGGATTAATAAAAAAAAACATGTTTTGTGAATTTAAATATTATTATGTAATTAGTTATTTCAAATGCAACATACAAATGTGTTTTAATGCTCATTTAATTGTTTATAACATGCATTCAATATTCATTTAATATTGTTCAATATTTGTACATTGTTCATTTGTTTATTGATCATTGATCATTCATTCGTTCATCATTCATTCATAGTTCATTTATTCCTTGTTTGTTCATTCATAATTAATTTGTTCATCATTCATTGTTCTATTGTTCATTGTTCATTTGTTCATTCAATGCAAATTTCACCTATGGCGAGCTTTATTAAAAAAATTACAAAAGGTTAAGCGACTGTTATGTAATACCAGGGACCCCAAGGTTTAGCGCCTGTTACACCTCACCAGTGACCTGTTATATATTTTCTGGCCTTTTTTAGTGGAGAGGTGAGGGTTTTTTAATTTATATTTTTTATTACTTATGGCACTCCTCATATAGTGAGGTGTCATACACTATATGCGAATACTCCAGCTTACACATCTGTCATACTACAAGTGTAGCATAGAGAGCATTTTTTTTACTAAAGCTTGAATGTACCATTTTTATTTGCATCAATACTTATACATTGCTGTATGAGCAAGAGCAAGGTTTTTTGGCTCAAATACTAAATGATTCGACAATTATCAAATTGTGCAAATATGGGTGCCCTATATTGACACTATTAAATTATCTGCTCAGGCTGGGGATTGAACCTACCACATCCACATTTGAAATCAAATGCCTTGCCACAGAGCCATGGTGACAAGATGAGCAAGGCAATGATTTTACTGCATCTTGTGGTGAGTTATTCTCACAAGTAGATAGCTTCATATCAAGAGTTGCACCACCTACTGTTCGCTAACTGCAACTAGATAACAGCACTGTAGCGATAAACTTATTCTTGTGGTGGCAATAGTGCACTGAAGTGCCTCTTCAGGAAGAAGTTAAGGAATTCTTGTGTCAAGAGAAACTAAACAGCGTTACATTAAATGTTCATTTGGTCTCTATACTTACACACTGTTAATTGATCTGCTTCAAATCTATTGTGATAAAACCATTATCATAATTCCAGCATTTTGAACAAATTTCTTTAAACTTTTCATAAGACATGTCTCCACCAACAAAATCATTATAAATATGTTTCAAGTTTGTGTCATCTTGTCTAAATATACAGAGAACGTTTGTATTCTCTCTCACCAATTGCTTTGGTACTCTCGAATATGTTTGTGCTAAATAAAATACATCAATATTTTTATGTCATCCCATAGTAAAATACTCATGGATGACATTCTGGTTTTCTAAAATGACTGTCAAATATAACTAGAGACTTTTTCACACTCATCTGGTGAAATCATTTCATCATTGCTATTTAAATAATAAGCCATATTTTCATTAAACTCTGTGGATATTGCATAGAAGTCTTTTTGTAACATTATATATACATGTTGTCTAAACTTCTTGATTAAATATACAATTTATAAATAAATTAGCCATCCTGGCTTATAAATAAAATTAGTCATAAAGTTGTTATTTCACATTTACTAAACCCAACAATTAAGCCGCTTATGTTATCAGGCAATAATTCACCATTCTTTTTACTTTTATAATTTTCTTCAGAAATTAAAACACTAACAACCCAATTAACGTTTTAAATTTAATATGATATTTTGTATAATAAATGATAAATAAAGTATTTAAGTTAACAAATAACAGTTCCATTCCAAGGAAGAAGCTTCACTATGATATAAATAATCAAGACAAATCAATTGCTTTGATTAGTTTACATGCGAAATTTTTAGCTCCTAATATAGACAACATTATAATAAAGATAATTGAAAAAATGAGTGCTGTCATTGATAAAAATTAAGTTATCACTATTCCTAAAGGAAAATATGATATTGCATCTTTAAAGGAAACTACAAATCTGATTTAAACATTTACAACAAATACATTGAACTGACATCAGACAATGTGAAAATTAGAGTTGTGGTTAAATTTAAGTTTGATATTAAACTTGACAATCGACTATATGATATGGCCGGTTTTGAGAAAAATGTGCTTATTGAAAAAGACAAAGATATTGTAGTTACAAGACTACTTAATTTTAATTAATTTAAAACAATAAATGTTCAATGTAATTTAACATATGAAATATTTAAAAAATATGACATATCTACTCATTTAGAAACTGGTATAATTGCTAGTTTGCCACCAAAAACTATGTTTGGCTTCACAGATTATGTTAGTTAGGAACCACCCTATCCAAATTTTTATAGAATATATAATGAGTGGTGTAATCACATTGTTTTAGAAACTGGGATGCAAAATGGTAAACTGATTGATTTTTATGGTTCTGATATAGATATTATTTTGGAAATTAAAGATGTCTAAAATATTATAATGCAATGATTAATTAAAATTTATCCATTTTGATACCAATATGGTAATGTATCTATTTTATTTTCTAGTATAACCCTTTTGTCATCATAGGGGCTTAATGCAATTTTATTAACTTCTACTGTATATATTTCATGGTTTTGCTCCTTATTAAATTCGTTGTTCCATATTCTATTTTCTCTTTGAACAAACAATTCTTCTAGTCCTCAAATGTAATTCTCTGGTTAACAACACACTTATCTACACCTTCTGATCTTTTATCATCAACTTTATATGCATTCATTTTTGCTCTTAAACCAACAAATTCTTTCATTATTTTCCCATAACATTTGTCTTTCTTCTTACCTATAACTTTCTAATTTATTTGAGTTATATTGTAGATATTGTCATTTGAATTTTCACTTGTATCATATTTTTCTATCATTGGTTTCATGTCTTTGTAAAAATCTTCTGCTTTTATGTTATAAATGTACAAATCAGTGTCTTGATACACAATTCTGATTTATCACCATATTTTTGTGTCATACTTTATAATGAAAATCATACTTCAATTCTTTCGATATGTCTAAAATAACATACCAACATAAATAAGGTTATTAATATTTATGCTTGTTTTATTCATATGTATGACCACAAGACTCTCATTAAATACAGTACTTTTTAAATTTGGTTTTGATTCTAATTTTTACAGTTTTCTGCTAACTGATATTAATTTATATTTAATCTATTTCTTGTATTTTCTATTGTTTCACGAAAACACAGAATTATTCATCAGTTAAAAAAATCTTTTTCGAAGTAGTTTTTTGCATTAGTTATCATCTCTGTAAGCAAATGTATTTATTTTTAAGCCAATCGGACTGATTAAGTGCCAATATTAATCTGTATTTTAGTAAGTTTTAATCCATTATTTAGACACTTTTAAATTATGAAATTGAATTACATTGTTTTGTTTATTAAGTAAAGTTGTTAACAATTTGGATTGATTTGTTCCTGGAACTACCATGTTTTCTGGACAAAATGGTAGATATTTATGTAAATTATGTTGTTATAGTGGATATTCAAAATCAAATTCTAATATATAAAATACTCAGAATCATCCTCCAAATCTAATATTTTTTTCACTCCACAATCTAAATCAGATAATGTATAATAAACCCAGCGAAACCACCATGTGGTAAATATAATGACATTGCCCAACCATATACAATATTTGCATCAATATATGCTAAATAGTTGGACTCTTGATTTGGATTAAAATCTTCTAAATATTTATTATTGGCTTTAACATATCACTTAAAATATTGCGATATTCCAATTCTAATTCCTTTTTTAATCATTAAAATCATAACATAGTTATGTAATAAATCTAGTTGTTTAGTCATTTTAAAAATTGAATTCCGAGATAATCCCAGTACTGTAAAATACCATGAAGGATTCTAATTCATATTCTTTTATACACAAACAATACACACACACACACACACATATATATTATATGAAATTTTCGAATATATCTTACATTAATAATACATCACTTTTTAAATATAAATCATAATATTCGCCAAGATTTTTAATACTAAATTGGTTCCACAAAAGTTTTGCGTGCTCAAAATCGGCATCAGTTATGTCGGATCTAATTAATTTTTTGTAAAATTCACTCTTTTGTCGAAGTTAAGTTTCTTCGAATTTCTCCAAAGTTTTGCATACCCAAAATCGGCATCAGTTATGTCGGATTCATTTAATTTATTGTAAAATTCACTCTTTGGTGGAAGTTCAGTTTTTTCGAATTGCTTCCAAATGTAGTACATATAATCATATGGATTAACACCCTTTCTTATAACTAAATCAACTTGATATTTTGAAAATGCTTTTCAGTAGTTTCATTTCATCTTTAGTTAAATTAGACAATAATTTATCTAAACTACTTGCCATAAATTTTAATGTATGTATAAATATCATCTTCAAACTGTCTGTTTGTTTCCCAAAAGTATTAAACTTTTTTTTATCATCATATCCTAACTCTTTAATAAATAAATGAGTATCATACCCAGCTAAATTATGGAAATTAATTGGTACAAAGTTGGGTAATTCTAATTGTAGATTACAATTATTACATTCTGGGTTATTGAATTTTCCAGTTATATGATTGTGATGAGGTACTTTTTATTGTCTTTTGTATATTCGCATTCACATACAGTACATCTTTTTGTTTTACTATATAATCCTTTTTCTTCTTTTGTTAGCGGATGCATTGGATCAATTTATGAATCTATTCCCCCAATTTATTTTACTTACATTTTTATTGATTGTATAAACATCTTATGTGCATTTGGACCTCGATATATTACTGGTGTCTTAAAATGACCCCAGCTAGATACAACATAATAGCATAAACCAGATGCTTCATATAACTAATGATTCATTGTGTATGATTCGTCATTTAACTCTAAATCAATCTTATTTATTTGATCATTAGTAAGATTATATCTTTCTTTAAGTACCTCCTTATAAAGGCCATTATCAATATCATCTTTGGTTAAAATAGGATATTTGTTGATAAGGTTAAATTTGCTTAATTCTATTGGGTTTGAATTAGTTGTTGATATTTTCTTTATAATTGATTCGAAATCGGCACTTATTGCAAAAGGAACCTACATTGTATGTTTATAATTTTTTGAAGATATTTGCTTTCCTTTCGAAGGCAAAGTGATTCTTAATGTTAATTTTTAAAGAAGTCTTCTGCATGTTTGTTTAATTTCTCTAGAGAATAAAAGAATTGAAGACATATATCACATATATAAGTTTTACTTTTGTGATTATTTTTTGTGCTGAAAGCAACTTCGATAAATCTTTTATCCAACAGTAATGTGAGTTTTTATCTTTGAAATAAAATAAATTAGTATGTTTTATTTTTATTTTTTGTAAGTTTTTGTGGATATAATGTAACTCATCAATAGATTATACATTTATAGATGAACCAATTTTTCTATGAACTTTTGGTATATCATCAATTTTAATAGGATACTCATCATTATATATTACTTTATCAATATTAATCCCCGCATTTTTATATTTAGCTACTCTATCCGAATTTTTGTCTTTTGAAAGCAATGCAAACTTTATTGCCCAAAGAAAACATTTCTGATCTTCATTTTTAACATTAATACATACTTTTTTATTCTTAATTGCTACTGGTAATTCTATATAATATGATCCATTTAATGGATTATACTTATTTACAGCTAATTGTATTCCAATTACTCTATCTAAAGCCCATCCTGAACGTCTTCTTTGAAATTCAGATAGTTGTGTACATAATCCCTGTTTTATGATTTGTAGATCTTTATAATTTCTACTCTGCTTAAGATTCAATGATTATATGACTAAAACATAAATAATTCTACTTTATTATTTTCCAGCTTGCAATAATTGGTATATAATTTAATGCTAGTTTTCAGCCCTCTAAACGGTCTGAGATTATTGCGTATTATCACAAATACCTTATTTTTTACTGAATTAAAAACATGATCTGGCTTTACTAAATTCTAATTAATTTTCAATGTTATGTGTTGATATCCTACCTGGAAAAGCTTTATTAACAATATAATTATTATTGGTTCTCCTATTTCTTTTGCTTACGATAAACGTTAGTAGAATAGGGGAATGTTTCATTTAATTGTTTCCTATCTTGCTTATATAATTTGTTGATATTAACATCTGAAGGTAAATTTGTAAAATTATTCTTTGTTACCCATTCTGTTACCTGGTTACTTCTATTTCTAGGCATAACAAATAAATTATTAAAGAATGGAAATGTTTCTTTTAATTTATTTCTATCTTCTGAATATAGTTGTTTACTATTGACATGTGAAAATGGTAAATTTGCAAAGTCACTATTTCTTTGCTCATATATAATGAATGTTATGATAGCTGTAATTAAATGATCTTTCCTCAGACTATACCAACGTCTAATTAAATTATCTTCCCTAAGATTTTGCCAATATCTATTTTTTAAATATCTACCTATAATTCTTAATTTTCTCAGTGTCTTCTCACCCAACTCAACTGCAAGATTGTTCGCTGATATTTTTGGTAGTTTACCTATAAAGAAAAAAATTATTATGCTTTGAAATTTTATATAGGCAACGAATAGATATAAAATTGTAAATATATTGGAAAATGAAACTCTATACATTGTTTAAATTATTGATATCAAGTGAAATCGTTTTAACTGTGTAACATACATTTGGTTTTGTGTTTAAAGGTGTTACTTCTCTTTAAGATCAGTAATTTTCTTGTTGTTAAGACAATAATTCTTATTATATTCACTAATACAATTGTTACTTATTCTTCTAAGTTTGCCCTTATTTCTTGTATGAACTGGAAATAATTTTATTTATTTATTCTCATTACATACTCTACAAGTTTTGTTGAGTAATTACCATAGTGAATTTAATTTAGAATATCTACTAACACATTGTGTGATTTAGTATTTTTATGCTCTTTGGAAGATGCAACACAAACATATTTTCCACATTGACACAATACTTTCTCCCTTTTTAACACAAATTTATTTTTGGTGTTTTCAGTGACACATTTTTGACAATTGTTATAAAGTCAATCCTTATTTGTTGTGTGGTAGTAAAAATTTCTATGTATATTACTTCGCCACACATTTTATGTTGCTTAGATATGATATTATTTTCCATTTGATTGTTTAGCAGCGATTCCATTTTTGAGTTATTTGATAGGAAAAAAATTTATCTTAGTTTTACTTTTATTTTTTTAGAATCTATTATTTTATTTATTTTTACTATATTTTAATATTTTAATTTTATTGTTATTAAATTTTAATTTTTATTGTAATTTAATTTTAATATTAATTTTATTATTTCTAATTTTACTTTTAGTTTTAGTTTTATAATTTTATAATTTTTATTTTTATAATTAAATTTTTTTCCTTTTAAATAAACACAAAAATGGAATTGCTGCTCAACAAGTTAAACAATTCATTTGAATTGACTAAACCAAATTACCTAGAAAAAAATAAATGTATGCTGTTACCGAATTTCAATTATACGAATCCAAATTTGGAAAAAAAATAGTCGTATTCTAGGCGGTAAATATAAAATTACTTTACCAGATCGTTACGTAAATATGCTTGATAAAAATTCTTTAAAATTAATAAATGAGAAACAAGTTTTTATAACCTATAAATGTTTAAAAGACATGAAAGATGGAAAAATTATGCATGATTTTGAATTCTCTTAAAATTGTAAATATTTTATTATTTTTTATTTATCAATTATTTTATCAATATTTCATTTGCCTTTGACTTATTTTGCTGGTTTTTTGATTGTATTTTCTGGTTTTTGAAAATGAAACATCCCGAATGCCTATTTTGGAAAAATGGCAAATTTGCTTGATTTTGGGGTAAAATTTCTTGATGTTCGATGAAAATTGCTTGGTTTTTATAGCATGAAAACTTCTTCATTGCCGTTTAGTGAAATACTGAAAAAATTTGCTTTATTTTGGGCTTGAATTCATGTTTTTCGATGAAAATTGTTTGTTTTTTTAATTGAAAATTGTCGTTTCTAGAAACATGAAAATGTTTCTTGAAAACAAGAAATTTGATTTATTTTAGCTTAGATTTTCTTTATTTTGAACGTTTATTCATGGAATTTCAGATTTTGAGTTTTAATTTTTCTTGTACTTTCGTTAAAAATAGCAGGAAATATTTAATGTTAGTTTTTTCTTGTACTTTTGGTGGAAATTGCCAGAAAAAGTGGGGTGAGCCAGCTCCCACATTATAAATCAACTAGTTTTGATCCCAAAATATTATAGAGGCATTTCTTGGGTTGCTATTATCTCACAGGAAAAAAATATTCTATTTTCATTTCTAAATGAGCACTACATTTTTCTGTGCGGATACAAGTTATTTTAATTTGAAGTATGTTACTCTTTAAGCTCTATTTAATGCACATCACACCGTGTATTCATGAGCCGTAGGTATGTGCGATTATATTCAAAACAAAATTTTTTTTTTTGGCATGATTTATAGTACAGTTTCTTAAGAAATACGCCATTGGTAGACGACATTACTGAAAAACCAGTTACATCCATAATAGAAGCAAGATTGTAGCCTTATAGCAGAAGGTTTAATAAATAGTGCCATTTTCGTTTTTTTTATTAGAGGACTTACTCCTTAAATTGTACCGGCGGATTTCTTAACTATATACCGAAAGTGCTTCGAATATAATGTTGTAACTCTAGGGCGTTACCAACGCCATCTATTTTGCAACTTTGAACTTTACCGTTCTTAACTAGCACCACCTGATTAGTTTCAGAGTTCGCTGTCGCCCGCCAGACCGTCGTTCGAACTACTTGATCGCCCTCGATTCCCCACCTTTCTCCAGCCACTTCCCCGTCTCTCACATACCCCTCCATCCCTTGCGACACCTTATGATTTTTGATATTGTGCGGGGGTATCGTTATTCATTTTGCTACCGGCTTTCGGCTATTACCTGCCTGACCTCTTCGTCTGTTTACTGGGAGGCCTACTTCATTTAGTCATGGGTGTAACATGATTCGACTGCAGACTTGGGCATTCTAATCATCAGCTGCCGTCATCTTAATTTTAATATTGCTCTTTTGGTAATTTATTCAAAATGATTTGTGACCTGAGGGGGAATATTAGAGGCAGCGGAACGTACGCAGTGAGTTGACGACGCACCTTATGATAGTGAGTCTTAACTTTGTAGTTGGTGTCTTTTCACGTAATATTTTTGCACTTTAGCTGGTTTGCTGTGATGTGTGATTGGCTTGATTGCCCAAGTTGTCCCCGTCGGCGAGTTGTATTTGGATAGTGTCTTGTTGTCAGCTCACTGTCGTATTTTAACATGTGCTAGTGTAGTTTGCTGCCCCTGCGTCAAGTGTATATAAATATATATATATATATTAATGTGATTTTTAATAAGATTTTAAATTGTATTTTAGTTCCGAGGGTTCTTCACTGGGCTACCAGCTGCTACCTTCCGGATGGTTTTAAGTTGTCATGCTTATACACTTTTTACGTCATGCTCGTATTTTACACGACCAGCATTTGGTAAAATTTAACGACATTCTAGTAGTGAAGTACTCTCTTGAGCCTGAATATAATTGTAGTGTGGTTTGGTTATTGTGTGCGGGCGAATACACGTGTGAGTAATATACAGTATTATGCAAATGTTCTTTATTCTACCCTGGCATTAACGTAATTATTGGGGCTCATGGTTTTGAACAGGAAAGGGTGTGGAAGTGTAGTCGAGGCTTTTAAGCTCGTGCCCCATTCGAGGGTGTCTTTATGCTGCCGTTTCGTGTAAGGCCGCTTCCATGCGCGGTCCACATTGTAGCGGAAATTTATTTATCTCTGGCAACGTAACTGTAAAGAATAGTTTTGCAGTTTTAAAACGATTTAATGATTGGGGCCATGTGTTATAATCGAGAGGCCTTTTACTCGGCACAAAATTATTACTGTTTGAGCAAGCCTTAACACGCCTGTCATTACAATTTGTTTTACGAGGTCTCTTTTTACGGCGATGCTGTACGCCGTTTCTGGATTTGAAGTCACAATTGTACAGCCCAGTCTTGATGTTATTTCAATTATTTATTGGAGTTAGTGAGTTTTAGCTTGTCAGAATTCATGATTCTTTTTTAACATGTCGGCGTTTGCGATTAGTATTAACGTAAGTTTTAGAGACTGAAAACCAAATTAAGATCCAAATTTAACACACATCACACTCAAATTCTGCTATCTCATACTGGCATACAGCAATAAAAACGTTTTTATTGCATAAAAAACCCCCAATGAAGAATTTTTTATGATATGCTTATTTGAACACTTGATTCAATCCTTTTAGGATACTTAGCTCTTATCTGCATAACAAGTAACTTATTTACTTTCATCAAAAAAGGAGCTTAAGTGTTGTTTAGATGTAACTATATTTATCTGCTTCGAAAAGCATCAAAATTCAAGCAAACATACTGATTGTCAAAACTTCAACCTAAATTCAGGCATGGTCTATTATAATCATTATCTTTATTTCAATTCCCAATACTCTACATATAATCCTCATTCCTCAACCCTCAGTATCAAAAATCATTTCTTTTTTCTCAAAAACGTTTCTTATTCTCCAAAGAACACATCTAGCAAGCTAACTCTTTACAACAAAACATACATAAATATATTCCAACACACCGATATTACATTTAGTAGAGAACATTTTCTATAATAAATACTTATGTTACACTCATCTCATCTCCTACACAATATTCACTTATATATTTAAAATTTGATGTTCACATTACATTGTAATTGTTTGATACACTCAGTTATTTATTCGTTCATATATTTATAATAATTTCTGTTATTTACATATCCTGTTGTCATACCTTCATTTACAGAAACAGAGAGCTCATAATATCATCAAGCCACCTCACACACACACACACCAATCTTTATCAATCTTACCATTAATCCTTAAAATCATTAACAATCTTTCTAACAATCTTCAACAATATTTACCAATCCAATGGTTTATAAGCCCTCTCTATCAAAACATATAAGAAAAATGTTTCACCTATTGGCTCCAAAAATTTATACATATCAGTAGAATGAATGTTTTTATAGACTTTCATTTACCGATACATTTTTATATTGAAGTCCTTATTATCATTTTATTACTTTTAAAAAGCATTTGCTCATAGCAACACTTAAAAGTTGGAAGGGATAAAATCAATAAAAATAATAGTCTTTCATTAACTTTATCTTTATCTCACACAATTATAAAACTATACGTAGTAATACTTACATACACTCAATCATGTCTCATTTCAACCAAAGTATTTATGCTTTACTACTAAATTTATACATTTTCTGCAGTAACCACTCAAGGTTTCCCTACTCACATGTACAACATTACAGTTACATATGTATAGGGCTCACAACTAATTACAAATGGACAGTTATTATCTTCATGTTGTTTAGCACTAAACCTAATAGCAAATGTCTTGCTGCAATACTTGCATTCGCTTCCCGATGTTCGACAAACATTACCTTTACACTTCTTCTTATGTCTATATAGGTTATCACAACTTGTAAACACAGTATCTCACTTATCACAGTGGAACGACTAATATGCTGAAGTAAACAAGCCATAACTACATTGATGTCAACATACATGACAACATATAGTAAAAGTATTTTCCACAATAACAATATAGTTTCTGCATTACTTCTAGAGATTCATCAGAAACCATTGCTGAAGGTGTTACAGATGGTAAGTCTTCAGCCACTGTTATCATATTCATATTAAAATGCATACAATAATCACTAATTGATAAGAAGTGAAAAAAATCATACAAAACACACTATTATATACTATTTTCACAACAGAACAATTGGTTTATATATCACTCAATCTCGGTCAGAGAAAGAGTCAACATTTACACTATCTTAATATATGTCTTTAAAATTATTTATCAGGTGTGGAACTCGAACCCATGCTCTCATACAGTGAAGCAAGGATTAAATATAACACCTTAAACTACTCATCCTAACAGACATTTGTAGAAAATGTTTTATTATAATGAAAAATGTAAACTTTTCCTTGGTTAATATCATAAGATGATGGCATAGGACCATAAGCTAATATTCAAAATTACTGTATAAAACAAAAAGAAACCAATTTTTAGTAAATTTGTAATTTTACAGAGAAAAAACATGAAACCTTCACGATTGGGAACACCCTGAGGAAACTCAACCCGTTAATAAGTTCATTGGTTAATGTCATAAGGTGATGACGCAGGATTATTAATCTAATGTTCAAAATCTACTGGTGTTCTTCGGAAGTTTGCGAGAATTTGTCAGCCTTTCAGAAACAGTCTTCCTAAAATCATTAAAAATAATAAAATGTTTTTGGTTTATAATAGGTTAGTAAAGTAATGCATCGACTTGCACTATGTAAAATTGATGTTGTTGCATAATGGAGTCTTAGTGTTTGTGTTATTACACTATATTAAATTAACATGTCATAAGACAGATAAAATAATGATTATTTTAAAGGACTTATTTAATATTTAATATTTAAGGTAATGGGTTTTAAAAAATATTGCGCACAGTAATTCATTAAATTGCAGATTTACCTCTTTGGGAATTGAAATAAAGAATATGTTTTTATAATAGCCCATGCCTGAATTTAGGTTGAAGTTTTGAATTAGTCAGTATGTATGCTTGAATTTTGATGCTTTTCGAAGTAGATAAATATAGTTTCATTTAAACAACACTTAAGCCATTTCTGTGATGAAAAAAGGTTAATTGTGTAAATACTTGTACACAGATAAATGCTAAGTATCCTAGAAGGATTGAATTAAGTGTTAAAAAGAGCAGATCTTAAGAAAATTCTTCATTAAGGGGTTTTTATGTAATAAACAAGCTTTGATTTCTGTATGTAGTATGGGGGAAGCTTGATTTGAGTGTCATGAGTGGTAAATTTGGATCTTAATTTGGTTTTAAATGATCTTATATATAGTAAATTAGAAAAACGGAATATTTGTAATACTTTATTTCTTTTTGTATATAATTATACATTAGATTAAATATGTGTGGTAATGCGTAGTGGAAAACAGATTATGGAGTTTTGTTCATATGAGCTGTTAAATATGTTAATATAGTTTTTAAGTATTTAGTTTTGATTATAAATTTTGATGGTATTGGGTTTTCAATTGCCTGTTATTGTATGTGAAAATGAGTTGTGTGTTTTGTTTGTGCATGGGTGTGTGAATTGTAGTGTGTGTTTTTTGCTATTACATGATGAAATGGTTTATCAAAGTAAATCATTGATATATTCTGTCTGTGGTTGCTGGTATATGTTGAAATCTCATACAATATTGTTTTTCCTGTTAGGGTTCGTTGCCCTGATAGGAATAAAGCAGGGACTGTTTTCGCTTGAAAATATCCTATGTACACTATGTTTACGGCAGGGTTTTAGTCTTGAGCTTACGTTCCTTGGGAGTGGACATATGTCTCTCCACATATAATGTGAATACTTGATAAGTGTGCACAGTGAATGGTAGCATAGTGTAATACCTTCCACACCTTATAAAAAAATCACACTAATTGCAAATTCTGAATCTATGAAATGTATATGATAGTTGAAGTTTGCGTGTTTTGCTGAGAAGATATATTACTTTAGAGAATGTTTAGTTCTTAATTATTCATGTGTGCACATACATACCTAGTAAATATTCATTGCTTGTTTATGCAAATAAGGATTTTCAGATTATGTTAATTACACAATTACATCATATAACTGTATTCCCTCCACTATTCTCGACCTTCGACAGTTGACAGGAACATATAACACTTTGTTTGAGCAGTATACATCAATCAGGCAATATGATAGACAGATATCGTATGTAAATGTGTAAGGATGCATTTCCCAGAATTTTTTTTAAACTAATAAGTGAGTCCCATGGAATCGATCTCATTAATCCAAAAACAATATTACATAAATTACTATAAGCATGTATATAAAACAAAACTGAATCTTTTTAAATTCGGTTATAAAATAATATTAGGTATTCTGACCGAGACTCGAACTAGATAATACAAAATTAGAAATTACATTAAGTAGGCCTAGCACCTACATAACACATAAATAAAATAGGTTAAAACCGGAAATGAAATAATAATATACACTCTGACCAAAGATCGAACCCTAATTCCAATATTAACAATACATTAATTACCCCTAGCTCTACCCAAGTCACAAATACAATTTGGTTAAAAACGGAAATGAAATAATATTATGTTGGTTAATATGTCCTTGATGAGAATATATTTGGTCAGTTTATGACTGAGTTTGTTTATAAAAAGTGCTTAAATACATAATTGACCTTGTCAGAAATATCTTAGGGTCAAATGGCCTTAGATCTTGATTGATATAGGATCGATGCTTAGTTGAATTTGATCATTATATCTTCAACTGTTCAGAAATCATAACTATATTTTACAAAAGGACTTAATCACATAATTGACTTCGTCAGAAAGGTCTTAGGGCTAAAATGACTTAGCCACCGTAATGGATATCGGATCGATGCCTATGTAATGAATTTTATTACTATATCTTCAGTTGTTCGGAAATTACGAGTACATTTATAAAAAAGGGCTTACACAAATTGAGCTTGTCCTAAGGCTTCAGGGCCTGAATGACCTTCCCATTGTGTTGTATGTCGGGTATTATGTTAATGTTATGAATCTGATCCTTATAGCATCAACTGTTCGGAAATTATGAGTACATTTTTATAAAAGCTTAACTCAAATTAAACTTTTGTCAGAAAGGGTTAAGGGCCTAAATAACCTTACCATTATGTTGTATGTCGGGTATTATGTATATGTCATGAATCTGATCCTTTTAGCATTAACTGTTCGGAAATTATGAGTACATTTATGTAAAATCTTAACTCGAATTAAACTTTTGTCAGAAAGGGTTAAGGGCCTAAATGACCTTACCATTATCTGTGTGTTGGATATTATGTCTATGTTATGAATTTGATGACCATAGCATCAATGGATCGGAAATTATGACTATATTTATTAAAGGGCTCTACTCAAAATTGTCCTTATCAGAAAGGGTTTAGGACTTAATGGCCTCTTGAATTTAAACGATGTGTTGTATTTGGATGTTCGGTGTCGTTACATAATTAATTAAAAAATTTAAACGATTCTATGTTACTTAAATTCTAGATGGTGACAGTTATAGTTACATAATCATTTTTTTTATCGACTTATTCTTAAGTGACTAATTAATACGAATATTTTGATATGTCACTCGGTTATGATTGTTTAGTAAAAAAAAAAAATATGTTTTTAATTGACAACTTTTTTAAATAAAAATATTACATTTTGAATATTTGGCTGTTAGAGTCTCTAAACTAAATCTTCTTTAAAATACCAGTTCGTTAATATATCGCTTCATACACTTATGCTTGAAAATTCTAAAATTTATTATAATTATTAATTAATATAAAATTAATCCTAAGTTATTTATAAATTACGATTTATTATTTTATTACGACTCCATTTTGTTTTGCGGAGTAATATGGTCTTTTCTGTTCCAACATGAAGCAAAGTTTTTAAATTATAATGCATTATATAATTGGGGAGTCATTCTGCGGTTCTGGTGGCGAGTGCGAGCGACTCGCCCGCTCTCTGGCAGGCATTGTGAGAAATTGTGCGCTACCTACCGGCCGATAATGGCATCACGAGACATCAGCGCTCCTGGTGGTCAACTTAACAACTAATATGGCGCCTATCGTCTCAAGTTTGAATTGAAGACATCCTACCTTGCTGGGAATGAGTGTGTGAAAGAGGGGTTTGGGGAGGTGTTAACCTTATCTGGGGGAGGAGGGTGATGATGGGAAGGGGGGAAGCTAGGGGAGAGGGGTGTTACTGTATAAGATGTAGAAAACCCCGGTATAGCTCGCTGCGAAGTATGAGGGGAGGGAGGGGTGGGGGTGTTGGTAGGTGAAGTGGTTGGAGCATGCGGAGCCGAGTGCAGAGCTGATTTTTGAGGAAATGAGGAGGTGGCCTAGGATTTCCAGCAATTTCGGCCCCATGTTAATCTTATGGGACTACGTTGAAAAGTCAAGAAAAAAAGAAGTGACCTAGGACATCCAACCCCTACTACTCTCGTAGTTTTAAATATTAAGTACTAACAGACGAATCTTTATATGTTTTAAGAAACCTATGATTTGAATTAATTCAGAAGAAATAAGCTGCTAATAGATGCTATACTTTAAGACACGTAATATTTCTGTCAAAGCTTCGCTCTAATGCCAAGGATATTGCTGGTGGCATGGCTTGTTTAGCTATGTAAAGCAGTGTTTATACAAAAATATAGAGAAAAATTGTACTGAAAATATGAATATAAATAATTACAAAATCACAAGGTAATTAATGTATGTGATATACAATATTTTCATAATATAAATTATGTATTCATTGTTTACAAGTAAGATACCTAGAGCATTATATATGTGACAAAATATTATTTCGTAGATATAACCTCACATATTAATTTATTAATTTGTTTTCCACTATTCTACCAAGTGTTTTACATTTGTGACTATTTTATTGTTCTCTTCAGTCAATATGGTACCAACATGTATTATTAGATATAATACAACTTATTAATTGTCTTTGAAATAATTATGCTTTTTTTTAATACATGACAAATAATTTTGCAACACATAAGGCTGTGGTTCTAAGTGAGATGGCTCAATTTCTCAATCATTTAGCAATGTAATTACTGCATATATAACTTATTAATACAAAATATATTACTTTGAATTTTTAAAATTCAACACTAATATTCGCTTGTGCATGTGTACAATACGTGTGTACTGTATATCACTTTTGTTTGTATATCCTGCTTGTTAGTGTATCCCAGCCAGGTGTGTGTTTTTAGTGATAATGAAGTTGGAACCTACGGACATGTTACCTTGTGTTGAAATATTTTGCTTACACGGGCGCGCACATGCTCTGTCGCTCGCCTGCACATGACGTCACTGACAGCTGTATGGTTGCCCGCTTCGGAGGGCGTGACGTCGTAGGGCGAGACGTCAGCACACGTTACGTCGTTCTGCTCATGTGCTTGTGGGTTGCTCTGAAACCTTCACAAATGATTAATACACTGAAATAATAACATTATTTTGCATACATAAAGTAAAATAAAATTTTATGTTTAATTATTTATGTTAAAGGCCCAAATTTTTACTATAGACGTCACAATTTTATGCCTAGCTCGTGAAGAGGTTCCTATTCATTATTTAATTTGATTATTTACGCTAATACACTATACACGCTATACACACATGTTTATATTATAGTATGAAATATTAAATTTAATTCTTTAGTTAACAATGATTCATGCAGTTAATTAACATAATTATTTACTGATGATTGTTTGATATACAGGTCCTGTGTGCACTTGCATTTACTTATTTATAATTATTAAAAACATTTATTTTTATTGCAAACATAATGTGATTAGGTTTTACTTCTTTCCATTCATTAAAAACATATATATACATGTATACATATATATAATCACAACCCTTACAAACACAAACAATAAAATACTGGGTCTAAATTATTAAAATTTTATCTTATTATTGGCACAACACTTACTAACACAAACAATATAATACTGAAATCCAGGAATCTGCAATCAATGATTTTACTCTCAGGAGGTCGGAAAGGAAAGTGCCTCCGTAGTACACCAGTTACTGAGTCGCATACTGGACCCACAGTAAAACATCCTGAGTTATTTATCCGTATCTGTGTAGATGTCAAGACCCACAGCAAAAGTTTAAGTAATCGCTTCTACTGTGTTGAAGCACCTCGACAGGACAGTGGAGAAAGCAGGCTCCCAAATTTTTCTCTGGGGCAGCATCCCGAAAGAGCCTAACAGTTCTACACACATATTGCAAAACATGCATTTTGTGCTATCTCCTGGATAAATTACCTAATAAACCTAATTGATGTGGGCAACCTGTGGATTCGCTTTACACAGGCGAAGTGGGTGTGTCAGTTGCACCTGCTCCCTTTTTTTTCAATGCCCTTAACATTCAATAAAAGTCATCAATCTCACGTCACTTGCAACAGTCTCCGCATCAAATTACTTCACTGGTACAATGTATCTTTATAATACCTGGCACCACTGAAGTTGGCAGAGTGGACGAATATCATTCCATCCTGTTCCGTATTGAAATATACAGTGTGAAGTGTGCGAAAACTTATCTCTATTTTAAAACTAATGTTGAATATATCAGTAGGAAGGCATTAGCAATGTTTAAACAGGTGCACGCGCTCGGGCACCTATTTCATCACATGGTATCATGGGGCCAAGCGGAAGTGTTGACTCACACTGAGTGGAAGGGTATGTTGTAATTGCATTGTTTTACAGTGCAATTAGGTCTAGCCGCCTCACTGTGACCTTGGTTGATCTTTAATAGGCAACACTCTGCCCCAGGATTTAGGTAAGCCTTTGAAACTATAGCACGCAGCACATATTATAAATGGACAAGCTTATAAAACATTTAAATATTACATCTTACATATATGTAACATAATATAAATGCATTAATTATATAACTGCTCTGCGTTTTACTCACATGCATTTAAAATGTGAGCATTGTAAACTTTTTACTATTTAATTTAATATAAATTAAATATATTATTCAGGATGGCATAGCATACCACTACCTTATGTATACGTGTAGCGTAAAACTTTTGTTTTAGTTCAATCAAATATTATTTTGCGCACACAGACAACTTCACATATTTACTTTTCTTTAACATTATATAAGTCATTGTAAAGATTATTTATATTTCCTCGCGAATGAATTCAATGTAAGTACATTATTATATTCATATTTACATTGAACTAAATGATCATATCTCTTTGAAACACTTGCTTTATTTTAAAATCATTTAATTTTAAATCAAGATCAAGATATGCAACTCATATTACTTATATATGAATTAAAAATATATCTGTTTTTACTTTTGGACACTTGCAATATTTTCTACAACCTGGAGATACAAAATGCAGCTTACTATTTAATTTATATTTTTTATCATTTAAAAATCTTTGCTTTGCAAACTTTTGTGATGTATGCCTTAGTGTAGTATTGCTTTTAAGTAATCATTTCGATTGATTTAAAATTTTAGATGTTGCAAAATCTTCTTATTTTGAGTTGCAAAATGTTTAGAGTGGGTGAATGGAGTACTTAAATTTAGTTGGGGAGGTGGCACATAATTTATCGCTCGCAACGAGTTAGTATCCACCAAGTTAACAACTTGCCATATTTACCAAATTATTCAGATTGTATCATGTGGGTTAAGTAAAAGCTATTTAAGGGGATTGCCAGAGCTCATAGCTTTACATGCTAAAAATAGTTTGGGGGAAAATCCTAACCTCCGTCACTGTAACGTTCCTGGTTGATTTATTTATTTATTTGCTCTACGCTATAGGGTGGAAATGTGAGTTGCCTCCAGCAATGTAACTGTCTTGGTTTGAGACTGTTCCACTTTATGTTTTTTTTTGGGAAAAGGGGAGGGGGAAGCTTAGTCAGAGGTAATAAATATAGTTTACATTATGATTGACATTATAATAATGTAGTGCTCTCGGAGGGAACTTGACGTGAGTTACTGACATATTATTTAGTCACAATAAATTTGGTATTTAGAGATTTATAGCCACGGTTCTATACAAAGTATATTTGCAACGTCGTCACCTTAATAATGTTGTCGAAAGCTGATCTCGATCTCTTCTACGGCGGTCGGAACACCCAATATCGCTCCATCTTCACTAGGTGACGTCTCGTTGAGGCAAGGCTCTCTCCGCTGCTCCGCTCACCTTAATGTATGCTCCGTGTTGATTAAACAACGTTCCTGTTATTGAAACGCCCGTAACCCGTGTCCTGGTTAACGTGTTTGGTGCGGCGAACAGCTGCTCCGTGACAATAGGCATAGTGAAAATGGAAAGTCTTAAGTGGGATGGACCGCCGCATTTTTTGTGAAATAGTTGTTTGCGCGAATACGCGTATCTCGGTAAATAAATGTTCTGCAAATACGAATTTTTTGTCAGAAAAGATATATATATATATAAATATATAAACAATTATATATGCCCCTATGTTTTTACTTTTGTCATATTAAGTGTATTCTTGGAGAAAAAAAATCTTGAAAATGGTCAAATATCGCATTTCTAAAGCTTGCCTATGCAGTTTCCGTAAGTGACAAAAGAAAAGTACAAAGATAAGGATGTAGGTTGATCTGTTATCTTTCATCGCGTGTAATAAAACCCCACTGTTACAGATTTAATTTGCACAATATAGCGTTACGACGGAAACACTGCACACTTTTCGCGTAGGAGCGATGAGGCACTAGGTTTGTGTGTTAGTGTCGCCCGTATCGCTCCCTCGCTTCTTGACCTTGGACGCGGGGTTCCCACGGGGTACATCTCACTCTTAATATTAGATTGTTTTAAAATTTAATTTTTTTCATTCTACGGGGAGAAAATTATGTGTGAGATTGGGATTTTTCTAAATTTGATTACTAAATTCATTAAATAAATAAACTTTATTTTAGAAAATTGGAATAACTTTATTTTAGTTTATCTAGTTACCAGTTCACCTACATGCAAGACATATGACGTAAACTGTTGATAATTATATTTATCACATTTAATAAACTGATATTTTATTTAACATGCTGGTATCAACACAATTAATTTTTTTTAAATAGTTGAGAAATCTCGTGTAGACCAAGCAATCATATAAAATTATCTAATTTATTTAATAACTATTATATTCGCAATATATAATAAATTCAGTATATTTAAATTGAAAAGCCAATATGTCGGGTTAAAAAGTAGTTGTTTTAATCATTCACGGCTAAATCTTCTCAAGAGTACTATTGTACCATCCTTTTGTAATCGGCCCGTTCGGTTGGCAAGATCGTTCGTTTAGTGGGATGGTCTTGTTTGTCACTGTTTTGTTTGTTCTAGTCAGTTGGTCTGGTCGGTTGTCTGTGTGCTGGTATGTTTATTTGGTCTAAACCCTTCCAACCCATTTAAAACAATGCTTTCAGGCGTTTCGAATAAGGTATTTTAACATACCTACATACAGACTATAAAAAACAGTGAAGAATCATTGTACTCGGCTAGAATAACATGAACCATTCATAAGCTAGAACAGTAGCACATTTTGCGAATTAAGCTCAGCTTACGACCATCCGTCACACCCGTCACTCACCCGTCCGTCAGTCAGTCATCCGTCTGGTTTACTGTCCGTCAGATAAAAGCGACTCAACAACAATCCGTCGTTCGATCCTTCTGTCCGGCCAAAATTCAATGTGACAACTTAACATCGCGATCTTTCTTTGTAGGAGGTATATTTTTGTTGGAAATGCATTTTCAAAGGAGAAAGATTTTAGGTAAATAATTTTTTACGTGATAAAAATTTATACTGATTTATTGTCTACGTTTCAAATTCCTGAATTTACAACCAAGAAAAATAACACATATGCACAACCTTGCAATTTTTATTTCAAAGTGCGTATTCGCGTCTGCGGAATGCCTGAGAAGGCGGTGCTTATCCGTTGGTTCTTTCGAAAGTTAGTTTAAGATATATTTGACGATGGACGGATATGAAAAAAAATTGCCTTGCGATTGGTCGACGATCACGTGGTCACCTGACGAACAGGCGACTGACCGATGCGAGGGATGTTTGTCAGTCCACCTTAAGTAATCCACAATGTTAATCATTGAAACTAAGAGGCTGGAAGTGTACAGTATCTGCCAAAAATAACCTTCCTGTGCATTAAGAACATAATGGAGTACACCGGGTGTGAATGTGTTAAATCGTTTGTCGTATTTCTTTCTGTTCCATTACATACAGCTTTATTAAGAGATTTCGTAATGCAGTGTTGTATGCAGTCAGATGCACGAGTATGTTTAAAAGGGCACTTCCCCTCTCCCCTTCGCCCACATTGGATTCTTGGTTTTTACATATTGTTTATTCTAAAAAAATAAAATTCATATGCTCACACTGCAGTACAATAGACCAAACAAGGGACTACGAACTCATAATAACGCCGCAATGTTAATTTTGCCAAAATCTTCAAAAATAATTATTGTGACATAAATACCAGTTCGCAGGCCAGCCGTTGTGTCTGTACACTGTTATTTACGGTCAGTTGCTACTTGGGTATACGAGTACTTTGGAATTATCTTTTTTAAATATACAAACAAGCTAGAAAAGCCAATGATAAAATATGGCAGGGGAAGGTTGCCCTTGAATAAAATTTTGTGAGCAAGTGCACATGGAGGGCTACAGGATCGACTTTGAGGTATTGTGTGCTTCTAAGGTGGTGGAAAGGTAAATGTTTTAAAAAGACTATTCTTTAAACAAAATTCTGATTCAAGAAAAAAAAACTTTGGGCGTTTCGGGAACCCATGGCTTGGTCGGCAGTTAGACACTGGCACTCCATTGCTGGGGTTCCACTTCTATTCCAGGCGCCATCGAAAAGGATTTTTTACCGGACAGAACGCTCATATTTACTGGAGGGGAGATGGCAGACAATGTCGGGGAGTGGAAGTTTTCCCGGGGTCATTCATTTTCTCTCCCGTATTAATTCTATAATCCATTCCACTTACTTTTCATTTCTACCTCTCCGGGCTCACTCGAACGACAGGAATTTCTCGAGGACAAGGCAGCCGCCTTCACTTGAATGAGAGAGTTGGGCTCCGACTAGGATTTACCAATATCTTGTCATTATTTCTGTTTGGGATTATTAATTGAAAATGCGACTCTGTTAGGCCACAGAATATTATTGGTTGTATTTTATAAGCTTTTATTAGTAAATTTATTGTATTATCGTCACTTCCGTAGTCATTCTCAGATATTAATCGGAGCCACGGTGACTGAGCGGTTAGCCTGCTCGCCTCCCACCAAGACGATCCAGGTTCGATCCCGGCCGGGTCACTCCAGATTTTCGCATGTGGGAAGTGTGCCGGACGATGCCGTTGGTCGGCGGGTTTTCTCGGGGATCTCTCGTTTCCCCCGCCCTTTCATTCCGTCGCTGCTCCATACTCACCTCAATCACCCTCATCGGCTCTAAAGTACTCGATGTTAAAAGCCGCTCAGATCTCTCCACTCAGATAGTAATCGGCATCATTAAAAACATATGATAAAAATAAAGGAACTTCACTGAAAATAGTTTTAGGCAACCTGCGGAAACATATGTTATACATTGTTAGAGAAAAAATTTCCGCTTTTTTTCATCTACGTTGTTCCAGGTTGAAGGCACGAAAAACACGCTTACTGCCATTCCAAAGCATATAATTAGTAGGCTATATATATGTTATATAATAGATACTATATATACATATTATATATACATACACACCCGTGTGGGAAGATTTTAAATGATTTTAGGAGGCATTCGTTATCGACAATAATGTCTAAAAAAAATTTTAAAGCATTGAATACACAATAATAAACGTGAAACTCTTTAAAATTTAGATATTTCCACATATCAACCCCAGCAGAGTTTTAAATGTTAAATATAATCATACGACATATTGACTCCTTTGAATATTGAAAACGTAAAGCCAACTAGTTTTTTTCGCGGCATGGAAAACACGAATATTTGGACATTCTAAAATGTCGTGTTCCTTGTTATTTCTGGAGTTCCATTCTTCTGCTGTTTCTGTGAGCTGTGTAATTATCACTTGAAGGTCTATCCGTCGTTTGGCCAAGTAAGTGGCAAAATACATTTACATTCAAGAGAAAGCGCCACATCAACTAATTTGTTGGGACAAATTTAAGGCCGACGTGCCGCTAATTTACATCACAGCGTTCTTTTATTAAGTAAATTGCTTTCTTTTCGGGCGTGCAAATACCGCTATTTGTTTCTTTTGGGCAACCTCTTATTTGAAAAATTTGCTGGACATTTCTCTCCCGAGGCATGTGCCAGGGCAAACCGTACGATTTGAGTCCGGACGTTACGTAAAAGAGTTTCATGCACTTCTTTCTGTAATACTTTCGCTTATCGAAATTAATCTTTTTACTACTCTCGGTTATTAAAATGAATCTTTTTACTATTAAATGCATAGTAGATTCGGTACTGTGATGCATAAATAACAGGAGATAAGAATTTTATATATGAAATGTCAGCTTTTAAAAGTGGAATAAATGTATTGATATTACGTGAAATAGTTATAAAAAGTCTCGCTTAGCAGACGTTGACCACTAAATAAATAATAATTGAATTGTACCAGCTTGTTTAAAAAAAAAACTGGATTCATTAAAAAATGTTCAGCGTTTAATTTTATCAGCACGGAAGCAATATGTAACGATAATTAAAATTAGTGGGTAGAAAAGAAACAGCGAGTGTGTGAGGGAGCACGTCTTTAGGTGTAGGGTTAAAATAAATAAATTGTTATATGTCATATCTTAAGAAACAATCAAGTGATCCCAACCAAATTTGGCATACAAGTAATACTATGATAGGCCATGTATATTGACATGTTTCAAGAAGGTCAGACACTTATTTTCATAACGGCGGTCATATAAACGATTTAGCACAATATGCTATATCTCCGAAACCATGTATGAAATTTCAAATTAACTTCGTGTATTGGCAGTATCTAAGTAAGCATCAAGTATACCAACCTAAACTCATGTGTCCGCCATTTTTAAGATAGCACGACATGAACAATTAAGTTGTTATGTCCTATCCAAGGAAAAAAATTAAATGATTCTCTGGAAATCAGGTGACAATAAATTTTTTTGGTCCATTTAATTTATATAACATAAGAGTGTAGTCATACACTTTCAAAATAGCAGCGATGTAAATATTTAAGGTTTGTATGCCAAATGTCCCAAACTATTTCAACTGGTCATATGCTGGTTAATATATATATATATATATATATATATATATATATATATATATATATATATATATGACAAACATAAAATGTGAGAATACATAAGGCGTTTATGATATATCAGCACATGGGAAAATGGAACTTTTATGAAATATCTCGGGGTCAAATCACTCGATTTCCACTAACTTTTTTACACAAGTAGTGCTATGGTTCGGCATGTAAACTTACATGTTATAAGTGGGTCAGGCTTATTTTTATATTGTGGCAATATAAATAATTTAGATTAATGTGTTTTGTCTATTAAACAATTTAACGATAGTGAACAAAATTTGTAATCCTGACAGATCATTAGGATCATCAAATATGCTTATACAAAACCTCATTTGATAGTTTCCGCCTTTTTCAAAGTTTCAGCTGGTGAGAAAATGGAACATTTATGCCATATCTCGGGAAACAAATTAACCTATTTTTGTCAAATTCTGCACTAAAGTAGTGCTACAGAAGCAGAGGTAAACTTAGATGATTTGAGTGACTGAAACACTTGTTTTTAAAATTACGGAGCTGTAGATATTTCATGTTAAGAAACCCTAGCTACAAACGATGTAAACAAATGACAAATTAATGGGAGCAAAAAAGACAGAAAGGAAATGAGAGAGAAAGAATACAAGAGATAAATGGGAGCACTCGGAAAAAACCTCGCAATGATAGAGCATGAAAAAATTGAATACTGGTTACAATGGCTGACAAGATGGCGGCATGTTGCCTACCAAAATGGTGACGTACTTGCTACAAATATGGCGGTGTACTGGTTACCAACATGGATGAATCCCGGATGGCGGACGCGTGATCGGATTGACTGAGCGGGAAGTCCATGAATCCAAATGGATGACCGAGCCCCCTGGAGCCTCGCGCGTCTGCCAGAAACATGTGCCCTCGATCCGCCATTACCTATCTACTCAGCTACCTCGTTAATACAATCCATTCCGCCATGATATCTGCAAATAAATGAAAGGAAAAAATTAAGGGCCACAATTTGAAGTTGTAAATCATAGAACTTGTATTGCAAGATGTATTGCAATGCGCCATGCCAGTGGTCGGGGATAGAAATATTGTGCGGTATTTTCGCACGTGTTATTGTGATAACTGCAGGTGGAGGAAAGAAAGTAACCGAGCAGCAATGATATCAAAATAATCAAATAATATATCGTTAGGTCGTTATCACTAAAAGAAAGCTCGATTACATATTCTCAATAAGCAATACAGAATTCATAGTGACGAAGAAATGATTGCCAAACACCTTATAAAACACCGTGCCGGTAGAAGTTACCGTGAAATTACGGAAAAAATACGGGTTTAAATTTATTCAGAAATTATCTTACAAATGCGGACACTTTGTTATTTACAATAACGTATATTTCGTAATTTCTAAAAATATTTACGTCAATTCACTGAACTTTTTCATTAATTTGGTTGAAGGTTTTTGTCTCATTCTGGCTTATAAAAAAACATGACGAAAACAAAAGTTATTTTTCGCTCTACGGGTACTTAAAAGTGCATTAAAAGTAATTAAAAAAATATAATATCTGTTAATGTTTGTTTTGGAGCGGGATTTAAGTATTATTCGACACGCTCTGTACCAATGACCGCTATCACTCGGCTACAATATAAAGACAAGAATTTAAATCGCTGAGAAACAATTCATTGTAATTTTTTCACTTAATTTTTATAGCTTCTCGTAACATTCGTGTGTTTAATACGTTGATGATTGTTGCATGTGGTTTGTATAGGCTGTTCGTGGTAAAATGAGCACTTTTGAAAGCCCTGCTTAAAATTTAACCGTATGTACGTTGAGCCTTGTGCCAAATTGACATTGCTATGAGCGTCATCACTTTATTCCTGCGTTGGTCAAGTGAGATTGTAAAATTATTTAGAAATGGAAATATTTTACAAATCTGACAATTTTTCCACATCGATGTATTAAAAAAAATCAGAAAGCGAAATAAATATTTCAAGTTGTCACAAATGGTAACCTACCACTTTTTATTCGAAGTTAAGTTATGGAACTACTTTCGATCCAGCGTTACCAACTTTACTGGGCGAATGTCACTCATTGGGCCCGTTAAAATACATGCAGGTAGGAGCAGTGCCTTTTTTGTAAAGTTGATTTCAAAAGGGCTCACTTTATCGTGAACAGCATTTACTCCTTTCTGATGCTTGAAGTAGAAAGGTTTAAGTGACTGGAATATAATAACCGCCGCAAGAACGATAATTTCCTAGTCACGGTGACCAATGCAGCCCCGTGTACGTTCCTGAAACCCGAAACGATCAAAAGAACGGAGATGTTCGTGTTTTGTATGCACGAAGCTCAGATACTTTTACGTCATTATGGAATGCGTTTCCATATATTAGTAAATACATTAGGGTAAAATTTTACGCAAATATACGAATAATACGTTCGTGTATGGAATTCTACCGGAGATTCAGAATATTCGTGTTACGAATCCTTCTTCCGACGGAACTACGGTCTCGTAAATCAGGCATCTCGTGTGCCCCCGCAGGAAAAATTCTAATGGCTTGAGATGGAAGAATCGCTGCGGCAAGGCAACGGGACCCCACGAGACTATACATTGTGCAAGGAATGGATAATTCATGCGATCTTGCACTTTACCTGAAATAAGGGCCTAGACGCCACCGTGCTAGAAGCTACATTCGCTAGCTCGTCTGCCATGGAACGTATTTCTGTAACACACGTGGAATTCCATGCAGGAAAATAGAGTATATGTACCTGTTGAGATGCCGCTTTATAATGATTAAAGGCTGTTCACGAGAAAGTGAGCACTTTTGACATTAAACTTAGAAAAATGTCACTGCTCCTCTGCATGTATTTTAACGGGTGCACTGTGTGACATGCGCCCAGTAAAGTTGGTAACGATGGATGGAAAGTAGTTGCATATCTTAACGTCGAATAATCAGTGTTAGGTAACCATTCGTGGTAACTGAAATTATTTATTTCACTTTTTATTTTTCTTAATGCATAGGAGTATAAAAATTACCAGAGTTGTAAAATATTTTCTTTTGTAATAATTTCACACTTTCTCCTGAATAAAGTAATGAGGCCCATGGCAACGTTAATTTTACGTAAGGCGGAAGAATATATATCGTTCATACAAGTAGATCTTAAGCAGGGCTTTCAAAAGTGCTCATTTTATCGTGAACATCCTATAAGAATATATCAATAATGTATCCCGTTCAAACATCCGCTCTCAAGATCTCGATGTTAACAGCCGCCGAAATCTCTTCACTCACTCACCTTTTTAAACATTTCACACTTAACTGCTGTTGCTGTCTGCCAACAAATACGCTGTGAAAATGACAACTTGTTAATACATGTCTGTCGCGGGTACCAGTAACTTTGCCTTCAATTGTTACACAAGCTGCTTCGTAAAACTCAACGTTTTCCGTGAACACGACTGGGAGAGGACTTGTAAAATCGAGTAGGTGAAATGAATGATGCAGTTTTTCGTGTTTTAATACTTGCACAGCAGTGCCCTGGGGAAAGTTAATATTGCTCGATTGTGCTGGAAATATTCTCCACCAGTAACATGCATCCTCTTCTAAACTTCATTACTACAGTCAGCATCCCATCTTGCCACCTTCAAAGTTGCACTTCTTCGTTCACAGAAAAGTGTGATGTGTTAACTTTACCGTGTATTTGTCGTGCATATTATTCGTGCCCCGTCCTTTTTTTTCCTTCCTTCCTCATTCGGATTACCCGTTCACGAGTCGCTTTTGTGGAAGTTTTGGCCTGGTGAAATCTTAAACAATGTCGACTTATAAAACCAACCCGTCCCTAACATACAAACAAATGGTCGTTGCTCAGCGCTTCTATGATACGAGTATAGACTCTAAGAAATTATTGGGACATTTACTATACCAGCGTATACAGTTAGTGAGAAAGCGGGAGTGGTAATTTTTTTCTGTGTGTATTCACTGTAGCGTTCCGACATTTGCTCAGGAAACAGTCAAATGCGTAGGGAAGTCCCCAACTTTGTATAGGAGCAACGCTAAACATTCCTCTATCTGCAGCTTGATGTGTGGTATTACTTCCATACAATGTATAGGTTGAAAAGTGCCATCACAGTTTAGGAAGTTTACCAGATAATTTTTTGCAGTGTATGTACTTATTCCGGCAGTACGTGAACGACGCTACTTCTTGCAGCGTGTTAAAAGCGGTGACAAATTCCCAGGTTTTCAAACGTCATCTTATGCTATTTGTGTGCGATATTTTTGTAAGTCGTCGAGCTGAAGATATCCTACCAAAACAACTTTAACTTGTCTATGTTAATGGCAACTGAAACCACTAATAACTTCTAAGCCAATAACTCGTAAAAAAACAACACATTTACTACACAAATTAAGGTGAAAAACCTTGCTGTGAAATAAATTCAATAATGAAAATTGATGAAAGTCGTAACTTGTTCAGCTCTCACCTATCTTCATGCATGAAATACGGAATACGCAAATAAGTATCCCTTCTTTAATTGCGTATCATTATTTAATAATCTGCAAACTTTCTTGGGGAAGGGTACTCTCTGTTATGAGCCGGCGACTCGTTACTGCCACAGCCACATCGTACGGACTGTTGTCCGTATTTTGACAAAATATTATAGCTTTTCTGACATAAGACGCTCAGGTAGCTATAAATTTAATTAGTACGACATCTCCACCAGCCCAACAAGTGAATTATATTATGGATCACAAATGGGGTAAGATTTACCGACCTCTAACTTCGTGACACAACATGCATCACCGGTGCAGAGATCAGCACACTCTGTGAAATGAGCCTGTTCTTGTGTTAAGTATTTCGTCGAGGCGTTGGGTGTTCGTTACTGGAATCTCGTAGAGCACATGTGCTCCATACAAAATAGCACCAATCCTATATATCTAATGGTGGCCAAGCCACGTATTTCCAGACATGGGTTTTTTTAATCGTACACGCTAAAAATTATTAGAAAATTTACCAAACCATCTATATGCATAGTGAGAAAGCGGGGATGGTAGATTTTTCCCCGATACACTCATTGTTACATTCCTGCATTTGCTAAGAAAACAGCCAAATTAGTAGGGAAGTTCCCAACTTTGTATAGTAGCGGCGCTAGACATTCCTATATCTGCAGCTTGATGTGGGCTATCATTTTCATACGGCGTATAGGTTAATAACTTCCATTGCCTGTAGGAACTTAACCAGAAAAAACTTGCAGTGTAAAATGTTCAGTTCGTTGTCCTGCATCACATACTGCAAATTATGTGTTATTTGTTTTTAAACAACCTCTATGGCACGTAAATTCAAGCATTCCTACGGAAGGGTAAACAATCAATGGCTCAACACAATGTCATATTTCAACCCTTCTGTAAAACACACCAGTAGTTTTGACGTGGTCAACGTCTTACAACTCAGCCCTTTATGTTCAGAAAACAAGCGCCATGAGAGTTTGCTCTCGGGTCCGTGGCAATTACTCGTTGAGAATTAGCTGTAAGTTAAATGTGAATGTACGATGGTGTAGGTCGGTCCTTTGGCTTCATATGTCCCACACAAACGTATATCGTTCTGACGTCTTCAGGCGTGGTGGGAGCCGAGTTGCGAACTTCTGATTTCAGAGTGGTTAAGACCGCAGTAGCGATCGAACAGCTCATCCGATCGGAGAAATTCTGGTGTTGGTTTGTGCGTAAAGATAAAGAGTAACAAAAATATGACCAATAATAATAAATAATAAACATTCACAGTGACTTTCTAACCAATAATAATTTTCTGTGCAGATGACAACAAAAATAATTCAAAAGTACGAGTTAGGCGAAAAGGACACTAATGATATCAACAACATGAATAGCGCTCGGCAGTAAAATGTTAATACCGAAAGGATGACTCAGCTACCTCAATCCATCCTGGAGTTATATGAAGAAGAAGTTGACAATTCTAGGGAGCAGCGAAATGCGGACGTGGCGATTGAGCTATCATCACATGCCACATTACGTGACGAGACTAAAACTAAACAACATCGACACAATCAGCGCAAACGCAAAAATCACTAAGTTAGATTGCAACAACTCAGAGAATTAAATGCGTCTCCAGCAAATACAGTAATGACGTCTCAGTCAGACACGTCTCAGCGATACGAGTCATAAATGACAATTCAGCCAGACATATCTCAGCCGGACACGGCTCAGCCAAATGAGCAGAAATTTACATCTGAAACGATGAAGAAGCCCCTGATGACCCGCAGAACGAATCAAATCATACCGTGAGAATCAAATCATACTGTATAATGAAGGGGGGGGGGAGGAACGCTGTGCAAGGCAATATTGCTAGAGACGAGCAACCATCAACCTCAAGAGCAGCAACCAGACATTGAACATTCAACGAACAGTAAGGAAGCGTGGCATTGCAAATGGGAACGAAGCGAAGAGCTTTCAAGATGACGTTTACTGACAATGAATAAGGGTACGAGTGTTCCGTTTGCGACCGAATGTGGTTTCGCAAAGATTCGACTAAAGGCACTGCGAACAACAAGCCACTCAGTACGAACGATCATTTTTCTTCCTCTCACCAGCCACAGACGTTTCCACGTAAAAATACTTGCGGCCTTATAGACGACACAGCCCACTCAATTTTTTTACTAGGCGTTTGGAGAATCACGCTTACAAATGACGCCCAAGCAAACTACTATAAGTAAAATGTTGCACTGTTGTGATTAGTGGCGCGTTTCGCTTGCACGGGAATTGCTCACTGATCCGACCACAAGCCATAACTATGGCAGAGTTAACCTCTCTAACTTACAAAAGTCTACCTTTAATAACTAGTGCAATTGCTCTAAATGTTGAACGACTATATCAGGGGGCGCGACGCTCTCCCAAAACAATCCGAAATACGCTCACCAGATTTCGTTAAATATTTCGCGACGTTGCAAATGAAAACCTGACATGATTTTCCATCTTCTGAAGAATTCAAGTTCCTCATGACATTGTAGTTGGACATCTGCAGGAATTTCTGAAATGCAATAACTTAATTTTGTAACGTAAGGTTAACAAGGAAAATGTTTTCACAAAAGTCGGGTTTGTAATAAAAAAAATATGATTTGTGATGAAGGGATGCAGTGTTGTATATATGACGTAACACTGATTCTCTTAGTAAAGGAAAGATGAAGTCAGCACTAAAGTACCGATCAAGTAGACGCTGACGTGGAGGGAAACTCAACGTCAAGCATCTTCGAAGTGAGTCTTGAGATACATATTGTACATAGACATGAGATGCAGCACAACCGATCAGTCTTTTTTTTCGAGGCTTGGTTATGTGACGGGCAGCGTCACGTCACTGCACGTCTAGGAATAATTATCAACTAGGAGATATGAGAAACTTCTTGTTTTTATGACTTTTTAGAGGAAACTTTACTAAGTTTAGGGCTTTTGCAGAAATCACATTTACTCGCGGGAGTTAAGGCTGGCATTACTTAGCAGTTGCTCCCATTCACTTGGGATCGCGAGTAAATAAGGAAAATAACCACTGAGGTTATGTTTGTTGATTAATGACCAGTAAGGTGTTACTAAAATGGGGTTTTTCTGGTCTATGAATAAAACATTACGTTGTAATGTTAAGAGTAAATGTAGGTGCGACCGAAATAAAGCCTCCATTTTGTAACGATAGTAGTTTCGGGTCACTTGCTCAATATATTTTGGGATGGCCTTTTGTATTTAGTAACTACTTATTAAAATTGCCAGTAAGGAGCATAAATATAACCTGTATGATAAATTTGCAAGTATTAGCTGAATATCAGCGAATGTATTGGTACCTGAAGAATCTGATTGCATTTTATTCTAAATTTTGGCAACCTGGCTTTTTATATAAATGTTTTAAATAAATATGTTATATCTGGGAAAGGGAAAATAATAATGTTAACTTCTTAATATTTAATGTAAGAATGATAATGAATGGAAGGTTTTCACTTGTAATATTTATGAAATATGAAGAAAATAGAAAAAAAAAACATACTTAAAATAAAGAAAACACTTCTTTGTTTCTGTTACAAAACGTTTGCAACTTACAACTTACCCTTACACTGTACAGAAAAATGGGGTTTTTATGGCTTCTACCATTTTAGTGTTCTGATGGTTTTGCTAGGTCTTATGCAAACCCTGCCTTGCCATGCCCTTGGTTTAGGACGCAGCAAGGTCAGAGTTAAAATTCCGTTTGGCAACGGGAAAGATGATGCCATTTCTTCCTAAAAGTTTTATTGTTACTAAACAAAGATAATAAATTTTATCCTTAGCGACGCGTTGAGACAGTTTTTTTTTAAACTATCGTAGTTCACGCAGAGTAAAAGGAAGGAAAATAATTTGTTGTAATCGTCGCACAAAGAGAGTGAAATTAAAAACAGTGGTTAGTCACCGCGAGATTACATGCTAACGTCCTAGAGACAGAAAAGGGGTTGGGGGAGAAAGAGAGGGAGGTCGCACTCGTGAAGTAGAGAAGAAGCCATTTATGTAATTGAAGCCGCGGTGCTTTCTGGGTATTCAAGTTGGTCAGTTGTCGAGAGAATCTGGCCAAGATGAGTTTCTCACGCCCTCTGGCGATCTCGCTAATTGTCACTAATCTCACTCACGATGCTTCTCGTGACTTTTTTTTTTCGCTCTGTTCTCCACACGGACAAACAGAGCGAAAGCCCGCGAGGGGGGGGGAGAGGGAGAGAGAGGTGGGGGCGAAATTCAATTCGGCCTCGTCACGGTGGGAGAGAGACGAGGGCAGTGGAGTGACGTGACAACGACTGAGAAGGGACGACGTGGCCGCGTCCAGCGAAGCAAGGGGAGAGATGTGTTATCTTTTTTTTTTTTTTTCGCGAATTGCTACGAGACGTGCCCCCCCCCCCCGCCTCACCTAGGAGATGCTTCGACACCGACGCACCACGTGACCGGGCTGCGCGGCTCGTGGAGGACGAGCCGCGGGCAATTGGGCGCAATTGCACGCGAGTGTGCGCGATCATTCGCGCGTCTCGCAGCTAGTCCACTCTCCAAATCACGCGCGGGGGGACAATGCGCGGGACTGCGAGGCTGCCCCTGAAGACGCCCAAGGCGTCTTCTCCGTCCAAATACGACACCTATCTCTATCTCTCTATCACCTGTTCCCGAATTTAAAGACACTCTTAATACGTGATCATGTTCTACTCGAATCGGGAAACATGTTCATGGATTATCATTAAATTCTGCGTGCTTTAAAACTGCAATCACATGGAGTGATTAAAAAAAAAAGCTGTAAGTTACGATAAATTACTTTATTTTATACTTTTTAAATAAACATAATAAGTTTCATATCACTTGGGTTAAGGATAAACTTCACCAAAACTCTATCACATTATTATTGGTACAAAACACCGTTCAACTGGTAGACATTAAATGTAAGCACGCTTTCCTCGAAATAAACTAGTTTGAATAGTTTATGCATTATGGCATTGCAAAATTTACGTTACAAAAATAAATACAAATGCTGAATACGCAAAACAATTTCTTATTTACAAAAAAATTTAATTATTGGGAACAATTTCAAGGTGCGAGTTAAAATATTTCTTGAAGTAACACTTAACATCATATTTGAATGTGAATTATCTCATTTAGTTGAGTGAGTTCATTTTTAATATCGGTACGTCCCAAAAATACTACAACTGTGATTTTGCCATGCAGTTATGTGAAACATATGCGGTCTAAAATTTTCCATGCTAATAAATAGCACTTGTGAGTGATGTCTAAAAGATTGACGGTTGGGTTACCACCAGTGGAGCTGTTTGGTGGTCGACCATAATTAGGCCCATGTAATTCCTTGAAAACGATCTGAACAATTTACTGCACGTTCGAGTTCAGAAACGCTTTATCCCATGCTAGAAAAACTTCTTCATCTTATGATTGCTTTAGATTTTGTTCTTTGAAAACCCTAACCATTTTTCCTTACAACAATGTTTGTTTAATGTGTGATTAAACACGAAATGATTTTAATCTTTATCATATAAACGTTTTTCTTTATATTTCGCTGGGCTGATAAGAATCTGTTGGGGTTTCAGCGATTGCCTAACCACTATACAGAGAATGTTTATTAAGAATGCCCCTTATGTAATGTGAATCAGAAAGTATGTATGATGGACGTCACCACGAATTCTATTTATGGACAGAAAATGTGATCAGATACACACCTACCCACAATATGAACACCAACTGCACTATAACGTTTCATTTACTATATATTTCAGAATGCATTATCTCTAAAGCATGCGTAGTGTGGCCGTATTTAAATCAAACTGAACACATTTAATGAATTATCTTTATTATTATTTAAACATAATGTTAAAGGATCATTGCGAAAAATTTCTATAGGTGAGAGATAATGTAACGAGGAACAACTTTTGTGAGAGAACGTATTTCCGGAGACGCTGTTTTGAGACTCCAGGTGTCGCTGTGAAACAGTTCCACGCGCCTGGGAGGTAGGCATTCCTCGTGAGCGGGTATTACTTGCATGCTGTCGATCATGCAGTCATCTGTAGCTAGTGAACGTGGGGGCCAGTTACAGAGCCTCGCCTTTGTCCCGAAGAAGTAGGTAGTATCAAATACACTGAGAGCCGCATTGGACCCCGTGTGCTGTGCGCAGTTCGTCGCGTCCTTCCCTCGCCACATTCCACTACACAGGCCAGCGTCTTTGTCGCTGCCTGAGTCGAAACAGCCGTGTGTTCACCGTGACTGCACTTCGTGCACTAGACAAGTCATGGACGCTTATTCACCGTCAGAACTGGCGGTTATTCGTATGCTGAACGGTGAAGGTAGAGGCTGCGGGCCCGTAGCAGCGCATATTTATCAGGAACGCTTCCCGAACAGATGGCAGTCACTTCTCACACTGTTCCAGAGACTACATCAGCGACTAGGCGAATATGGGAACTTCTATCCACCCCATGAGGGCACCGGGGCGAGAGGTGTTTGTAGACTGAATTTTGAAGAGGAAGTAATGGACGGAGTTGAAGAGAACCCATTCACAAGTACGCGTACGTTCGCTCATGATACGGACGTCATTCAACGCCATCTTCACATGGAGAGTGCTCCATCAGACTACATCCATTCCACGTTCAGGAGGTACGGGCACTTGGGCCAGCTGATTTCCGAGTCCCGTATGCTGATCGCGCAGTGGTTTATGCAGCAGTGCATGCATTTCCGAGCCAGAGTTTTCATCGTGTGTGTTGTTTACAGACGAAGCATATTTCATAAGAAATGACCATTTCAATGCCCGCAATAGCCACGTGCGGGCAGAAGAAAATCTACGTGCAGTGTTGGGCTCACGTCACCAACAACAGTTGATGGTGAACGTGTGGGCCGGCATCGTCCATGAACCAGTTACTGGAACCTTTATCCGTACAGCCCGTTTAGACGGCCAGTCTAGCACAACTTTCTAGTAACGAGCTACCCTAGCTGCCAGAAGATATGCAGCTGAACTTACGAGTTAACATTTAGTTTCAACAGGATAGCGCCCCACCGAATTTCAACTGTCGTGTTCGCCAACACCATACCGACACGTTGGGTGATAAGCGGATTGGGAGAGGCAGTCCTGTGGCATGGCCACCACGGCCCCCGGACCTCACACCAGTATATTTCATCCCGTGGGGACACATCAAGAGCTGTGTGTACTCTACGCCTGTGGAGAACCGCAAATTTCTCGTATAATGAATACAGGTAGCATTTAACTTGCTTCAAACCATTCCTGCCATCTTCGAGAGGGTCCGCCAGGCAATGCATTGGCACTGCAACGTCTGCAATCAAGCGGAGGGCCGCTACTTGGAGCGCCTGCTATAAGTTAACGTATGAAAATGTGTAGCATGCCGTCAATAAAATAATGCAACCTACAAACGTCTGCCTTATTATTACTAACATCCTTACTGTTATACATAAAATACCACTGTTACCTGCGAGGTAGGCAGCTGGTGCCTGTTGTGTGCAATGCTAACTGCCAACCTGCCAGCCGTTATAATGTAGTATACAAAGAAGCCTAGCATATCAACGGGGCGTCTCCAGACATCAGTTCTATCTATGACAAAAGTTGTTCCTGATTATATTACACATCACCCCTAGAAGCTTATCGCAATGAACCTGTGACATTCCGTGTATAATCCTTAGCCAGACATTGAAAAACACAGGTCCGCCTCTCAAGGTATACTAGGGTGAACTTAGTCTGCGCCGTTAAACTATTGACAAAACCAGTCTTACGTCAATTAATTTGACTTACATTTTCGTCGTGCTCGGATATCTCGATGAAAAGGAACCCCGGCGTGTTGTTGTTAAGCTCAGTTTTGCCCAGTCTTGATAGAGACCCAACAAGAAGTTCACCTTCCATTTTTAAGAAGTCCAGGCTGGAACGCGAGTCATAAGCCCCAGAAAGAAGCAAAGAATTCAATCATCTCAACTCTGCTCCTAGAGAATGCCCAAAAGGTAATCCGCGAGTCAATTTCCGCAACCAGTGTGGCCCTCTTTAAAACTGCACGAGAAAAGTGCCGAGCCCCAAAGCCGTATTCCCTTGACCAAATTTTAAATAGTAGCATGATACTTCAGTCATCGCTCTTTTTTCACCTATTATAGCCATTGACCAATAAACGCTTAAGCTAGAAGGGTTATATGTATATAACCGAACACCGAATTCCGATTAATAAATATGTAAATATTCATTTGGATAAATAAATGAATAATAATAAAATTATTTGAGTATTATCATATGTGAAATTTTCTGTTTGCAAGTACCACTAAAATAAAACTGATTTGTGGTCATTTACAAAAACTTGTAAAAATGCAGTCCCAAACATAGCATTTGTACAGTTTAAAAGATTTGTAAACTAATAAATTTTCCAGTGTAAAAGAGGCTACTTATGAAGCTCTGCATCCATTTATTTGTTTTTTGTAATACTTAATGAAGGTGATTTATATAGAAAAGATACTATAAAATTTTTTTCTCCGAGCTGCCCCCTTCCACAGGTTACAGAATATCGTATGGGTATAGCCAAGAAATAATAGTTTAACACCACCTTAATTACGTGAAATGCTTAAAAACCTTTATATAGATATATGTTTGGCATTTAAGTTTATGAATAATTAAAAACTATATTTTCAGAGAATGCAGAACTGTGTCCCAAAGTTTTTTAGTCATTCTCCTGCCCTGAGTTAGTCTTAGGCTTATAATTTATTTCTCTATGGATTGAACATCGCAACCTCTGTATAAAGAATCTTCTGTTTTGTGGGTTGGTGGACCTAACCAGTTTATTCCATGCTTACCGCCTTTTTGAGATATACATGAGGTTAGGTTGCAATACGAGTTGAGTGTCAGCAAACCGTCATTCTTCTGGTGAGTAAAACTAGGAAATTTGTATGCATGTTGAGATATTACTTTGCCATAGTTGAAGGCAACAGATTTTCTGGCAGTTGCTTATTTAGTCATTTATTTGGTTTATTATTTTAGGCTGCAGCATGCACTTTATGCTGGAATGTCATCCTACTGGCTGCCATTCTCCTGGCTTTTAGTAAGCAGGAGAATGACATAAATGCCAGGAGAATGATATAACTGTACATTTGATTTGAAAGTTAACTATTGTATTCTAATGTGAATAATATTTGACACTTGCTAGATATTGTTATTGTGCTACTTTGTTCATACTAGTTACAAGACACGGTCGTCAATTTCGAGGAGTCAGAGCACATACGTACACAAACCATTTTACTAAGCAGAAGTTATCGTTACAGATGGCAAGAAGATCCCAGAGTTTGAACAACGTCTCATGAAAAAGCGAGAAGCAGAAAGAAAAAGATATGCCCTGATGAAGACAAAGGCTAAAGAAGATCCAAATCTTTTACAGGAAATTAAGGGAATGTCACGATAGAAATATAAAAAAATAAGACTTAAGAAACAGGTCAAGCTTATAGCAGAAATGACAGAGAGAGAAAGGCGACTGAAACGAAAACAATTGCGATAGAACACTGCTTCTTCAAGACAAAGCATAACATTTTCGCAAACAATTACTCCAGCTGAGTCTGGTAAAGAGGAGTTGGAGATCGGCGAAGAGGAAGAGTTGAATTATCCTCACTAAAAAATTAGGGCAGTTGTGGATAGAGACAAGAAGAAAGTCAGATCAAATAAATGTCGTAAATTGAAGAAAAAATATGACACAATTAAAAAGTAAAAGCAGAAAGTATAAAAATTAAAGAAACGGTACAACAGGATGAAGGAAAAAAGCAGATGAAGTGCCAGAAAGGATTACAAAACTTACCCCACGTACGAGAGTTGAATAAATTATGTAGTGAGACAGAATTTCTAAAACGAAAACTTTTGCTGGGCGAAGTCGTGTGCGAACAACTTTTTAATCTATTCAAGAACTGAAAGGTCCTGGTTCAGAAGGAAAAAAGAAGTCTCTTCATCAAGTCCTGCGGGGAAAAATATTGAAAAAATACAGACACATTTCCTCTCTCAAGTTCTTGAAAGGCGGTAGAGTTAAAAAAGTGATAAGAAGGTCGGGAGAAGAAACAAAGTTCAGCCAAGATTGAAAGGGACGTAAAAGATTCTTTGAAAATGACCATAAGCAGGATTCTTCCTGGAGAAGGACGTCATTAAAAGTGAATCTGGCAGACAACAAGAACAGTGTTTAGAAGATGACATGAACAATCTGATGAAAAATTTAGAAAAGAAGATCCTTCCAAAAGATAGAATATAAGATATTCAATATTTACCAAATACAGACCTAAGTGGGTGAATAAAATGAATGTTGATGAAGAGAAACATATCTTTGCTTACGGCACAACGAGACATTGCGTCAGTGCAAGCTGTACGTAAATTTCAGCGAAACCGAGTGATATTCTGCAACAAATAGGTTGTGATATTTACAACGAAAATTGTTTATTAAGGAAGTGTGAAAATTGTATATCCAACGAAATTCATTTCAGTCATTTTAAGGGAAATGATATTGGTGTTTACCTAAAATGCAAACTTCCAAAGAAACATACACAGATTAAAATTGGAATAAAAAAATAGTTCGAAAGATGAATAATGATGTAATTACGGTTAACCTTTTGGAAAAGGGTAATTGGTTACATAATTCTGTGAATGGATATGCTGCTCATGTAGGAAGAGTAATACACCAACATGAAGCATTAAAATATCAGAAAGAGAACTTGCAATTTAATGAGGCTGTAATTCACATGGTCTTGAGTGGAAACCACAACTGTAAATTTGCAGAGGAAACTCAAGCTTTCCACTTTGGCGGTTCAAGAAAACAAGTTTCTTTGCATACTGTGGTAAGCTACATTCATGATAAAAACTCTCAAATTGATATTCCTTATACAACACAGAGCTTCTGAACCTGATCTGATTGTTTGGACCATGGTGTTCATGCCATATGGGCTCATCTTAAACCCATATTGAAAACTCTCCCTGACTCTGTTAACACAATTCACTTCTGGAGTGACAGCTCAAGCACCCAGTACCGAAAAAAAAAAAATGTTCACAGTGTTATAACAATTTTAGAGTCATGTTCCCAAATGCACAACACTTTATGTGAAACTGTCGTGAAGCTGGACATGGTATAGGAGCTCCTGATGGTATCGGGGGTACCTGTAAACGAACTGCCGACAACCTTAGTTTCACAGGGCAAATATATCCCTAATGTTGCCACTTTGATCAGTGCGCTCAAAGAAAATATCGATAAGATTACCGTAGAAGAAGTTGCCAAAGATAACATAGATCAAATGAAACAAAGATTAATTTCAAAGATATTAAAGCCTTTATAGGAACCATGTGTGTTCAGCAAGCTGTGGCTGATGCAGTGGAACTACAATGCTTCATATGAGAGAACTTAGTTGCCTTGCCTGCTCTGGAGAATGCCCACACTACGAATGTGGATAATATCCCTGGTAGCTCAAAAAGAAACTGAATGTTGATTAATATGGGACAAACTCAGATATGGGGATGAATTTAAATGTAACAATTAAGGCCAGGAATGCAAACATTGACCTTCAATAGCACCGTGAGTAGAACTGTCTTAAAATTAGAATACAGGGAAGAAAAGAATCCTATCAATATTATGCTGTTGCTAATGGTATTGTTTGTGAGGAAGATGTCAGAGTAGAGTATCTGGTGAGGTGCAGCAAGGAACATGATCTTTTAAAAGGAAATCTAAACTGTGTTGACGATGAATGCAGTGTGGGTGATATTATTGATATTGTGTTAAATCCCACAATTATCAAGAAAATAAAAATACAATTTTATTGACTTGGACTGCAATGTGGTTAGGCGTTATTTTTCTTATAAGAGAATGTAATTACTATTATATCCAGATTGTAAATTGTAACAATAGCTAGCACCGATGAGGATCCTCTTTTACATAGTTTTATTCAATAATTTGCTCTAAAAATTATTGCAATGAACAAATAATTATAGTATTATTCTTTTTTCAGGGCTTAGCTTCCATAACAAAGACAAGCAACGTATATTTGTTTAAATTTGGTGATATTATGATTTACGCAATACTTTCCAAACTTATTAGTTTTAATTAGTACCCAGTGTAATAATGTGCTTTCATGACGTGTATGTGGCCTATGTTATTTTACTGTATTTTTGCTCTGACTCCTCACATTTTTTAACATGACTGCCATTTTACTCTGTACTCTTGGCCAGCTTAGTATAGTTAAAATATGAACATTTCTTAATTACGTAGTATGACAACAGCCTGTCATTGTTAAATGGTCATTCTCCTGGCAATTGTGTCATTCTACTGAACGCTCAAAAATGCTTATTATCTAAAAAATGTACAATTCTTGAGAATGCGGACTGACACCTTTCATTTGATTAAACATTTTCATTTAAATGTATTGACCTGTGTAAGGAGAAACTTATTTAATAAAAATTAATGTTTTGCCATTTTAAATCTCCAAATTGACAAGTTATTTGCAAATGACCCTTCGATGAATAATACAAAATTGAAAACCATGTTAATGTTGATATTCAATTAATATTAACTTTTAGCATATTCATTGATTGAAACAAAAATTAATATTATGGAAGGAGTGGTGAACCACTAAGTATTCTATGTTTATGCCAGTATTAATACATATACTAATACATGCAAAGTTTTCCTTTTTATTTTTACTTCATAATTAGCATATCAATTATTAAACGACCAGGGCGAAATCTCCAGAATCAGAGAAGTTCAAAAACAATGTTTATGGAATCCTCATGCAACCAAATAATTAAGAGTCAAAGACTTTCCTGATTTGAAGAGCAGCTAGCAAATCAAAAACCACGGCGAAACATAACTTCCATGAAGCTGGTGAGCAAATCAACAGCCATGGTGAAACACCATTGCCATGGGCTGGATATCAGCAACGCATTTCGAGCAGCAAGATGTCGGGATGTGTAGGTATCAAGCTACGTAGGAAAGGTCGACTTCACTATAGAAGTAAAATTATCCACCAAAATTACAAACAGGAGAAAAATAAACATGCGATTCTCACATGAAATAAAATAAACAAGAAAAATACACTCACCACAGGCGGTGATGAAAAACTCTAATACATAATTTCTCGAAACTAGGACTAAGTGAAAATTACGTAACCTCACATAATAATACTTGTAAGAGAAAAAATGGTCACATAAGCACCAAAGAAGTTTGCACAATTGGATAATTTCGCCCGCATGGCAGACACAATACAATTGAATGGTCATGCGGTAGTCCCCAAATTACATTGGTGATTAATATTAGCAACTTATTTAAATTTCCTTTTTTCACATAAAATTAAATACATTAACGTCCAATGTAGAGAAAACTTTCACCACAAGTAATGTTTCATAACAAGACAAAATGCTAACACAGATGCTAAAGTGCCATCTATCATGTCACAAAACACTTGAACAAGTTATAGTGGAGAGTCACCAGAAAGGATGTTTACAAAACATTAACAGCATATAGTTAATTTGTAAGTAACCAAACACTTATGTTTTCAGAGAGCAATGAGAAATGGTTAAGTAAAATTATTAACAATTAACAGAAAAATGAGACGAATAATGAATAGGGGCAAACGACGGGCTTTGCAATAAATATCTCCGAAAAGCAAAATAAAGCTTGAGCATTTAAGAGCCACAAAAAAAAAACGGCACAACACTCCTTCCTCAAAACAAACCACATCCTGGGATGGTTTCCATAGTGAGCCACACAAGGACTACAAACAAGAATACCCAATTATCTACATATACTAACCCAACATCAAAAACTTAACTGCTATTTTATACAGTACGAGGAGACAAGGTCACAATAGTTCGCTCAGGAATGGTAGAGGACGAGGTAAGGTTTTTAGGAGACGAGCATTTTGATCTATAATAAACCTTTAGCAAAAACAAAAGACACAGGCCAAGGCAAACGGCACTAAGGGTACACGAAATAATGAGAACAAATAAGTTCGAATCGGTACCAGGATGATTTGGTGTTGTGGTTGTAAGAATTGACGAACTGCATGAAAATTGAAGTCATATTGTTGAGATATCATAAGATCAAATTCTTTAGCAGAGTACCATTGAGTAAATGTTAGGGAATTTAGAAAAGTGGATCTACGAAAGGTTGCCAGAAAATTTAGGAATGTGGAGCATCGGAAAATATAAGTTCAGATGGATGGCCGAATTCACAGAACCAAAAGTTTTTTAGAAACGACTGACAGTACACAGTCGCTAGCATTATTAATGGCTCCAGTCATATTCAAAGAAATAGTAAATGGAGATATGGCATCGACAGAGGATCTGCAAAGGAAGGTTGCTTTATTAGGGAATTTAGTAGCAAAGAGCCAAAGTGAACTAGTTTGCAGAAAGAATGTATGTTCAAGACTGACAAAACGACTTCTCACGGAAAGACCAACATGGTCTGCCCAAAATAGGTCACTGCTGCAAAGAATTTTCTATCAAGACTACAGCTAATATTTCATTAAGGTGAAGCAGAGTATATCGGTTAAGTTTAGGGAACAGGAAAGGTACAGTGAAAATTATATAATGCTCAAAGTCACGATCTTATTGCCAGGGGCTCATTAACGATAACATTAAGCGATCCATTGTAAATAACAGTTTATACAGTTCTAAGACCATAAAAATATATGAACTTTCATGTGTGAGAGGAGCAATATGTACAGCGGTAAAATAATTTAATACTGAATTTTGCATAAGACTTTAATGAATAAGGTAGCACTAACTAAAATAAAACAGAATCCGCCTTTCAATTAATTGTGCGATTAAGCCAAATATCTCAAGTCTAGCATTTCACAGTGCTTCACCAACACATAATAACATAGTGTTGAGATACATTAAAAAAATTTGCAAGAACCATGTTGCTAATCACTTCCTGTACAGTATCATTAAAGGGGCGTTTACATCTGTGGAACTTTCTATGCGCCTTGGAGGCATACGCCTGTTGCAAGTAGTTGCAAGTAGGCGCATGAGACGGTGCAAGGAGAGGTATGCCTCTAAATTGCACGCACGGGCCGCAGTGCGCTGACGCAAGTAGGCGCAAGTAGCTCCCCATTCCAGACGGGGAGCTATGTGCAACACTCGTGCGCCTTCCGCTGATCGGGTAGCTTCAGTTATATTGTCTGAACCGATTTGTTCATTCATTCTGTGTTGTTGGTATGGCTGATTGCACAAAATTACAAAAATTTAGAATTTATTGAAGACTGCGTCTACAAGACACCCCCATGTACTTCCGACGTGTCGAAAAAGAACAATGGTTCAACAGCTGATTAAGTTTCAAAGCCATCCTGGTTTTTATACTCTGAGCCGCTTCTCTTCATTATGGACGGGAATTACACAAGGACAGGATGAGTAACTTTCAAGTTGGCAGATAGAATGGCGAGTGTTGTATTGCTCCTTTCATGCAGAAATAAAATAAATTACGCTGTAGTCTACATGTTCGAATGAAACTTATGACGAAGGTATCGCCCTACTGAGGTCAGTTAATCAAAACCTACATGCAAGAGATCATATTTAATCTTTTGGGGAAATACATTGCAGATAAAATCAGAAACCTTGGCCCTAAGCACTTGCAATAATTAGCGCAAATGTACTTTCAACATGTCCTTTTTTTTATATCTAGAATGTCATCAGGAAACAAAGTTCTGCCATCTGCCTCACAATTATCTACAAGTTGTATTTCCCCATCCAGCACATACTCGTGATCTTAGGAGTCACATTAAATAGTTCCATTTTGAAATATCGGGACATATATTCCTCCAGACCCCGATTTCAGTAAACCAAAACCATTGGACAGTGAACTAAATCTGGACATAGTTCACTGCTTGCTACGCTCTAAAAATATTTTTGTACTTTTACAAGTAAAATCCTTGGGAACTCAGTTGTCAAGAAAATCCTTTGTAGAACTACAAAGAGTTTTAATGTAAAATCTGCCTTATATTTATTTGTAATATTACAAATGATAACTTCGTAATATAAATTTTTGAGCAGTGTACATAAAATAATTTTTTTCTTGTAGAAAACAAATGCGATGAATTAATAACAGAGTAACAGAGAATAAGGGCACAGATTTTATTTTAATTTTTTATAGAGTTTACAATAATCTATCACCACATGCTTCTTACTCTTATGTTTTGGGGAAAGAAATGCTGGGTTGGCATACTGAGAGGTAGACTGCTCAATGAAAGCTGTGTCCAATGTCATGAACTCGAAATCTTAAAAACTCCAATTTAGCCAATTTAGGAGGAGCTAGATGAGATGACTGACACTTTAACAGGTACTTAATCCATCAATTTTATTTCATACTCCAAAAGCTTTGTCAGTCTCAGTTCTGAAGTAAGGACTTTAGGGAAACTGTCACAAATACGCTGAATATTAGCTTTCTTTCTTAGGGACAATGCTCTAATGGGTTATCAGTTTGCTTATACTTAAATCCTATATTAACATCGGTAGCAGAACTTATAATACTAGCCTTACTACCAATAAGTGTATTTTCTGGCGAGAAGCGAACCGAAATAAAATATGATTGTCTTGAATATACCAAATTCTGAATCTCATAAATTCTGCCCCAAAAATACATACTAGACTCAAATCACTACCACAATACTTTTAACCATCCAAGTAAACTGGACAATCTTAATATTTACTGTGCGCAACAAGAAATAGATAATGGGCCATCATTAGAGGCATTGTAACATTCCACGGCTTTCCTCTACTGATTTTATCAATATCAAACACTGAAGTTCTGTATATAGTTTACATGAAATTATACTACACACAGCGCCATAATCTAAAAACTACTTCAGAAACCAAAAACTACTTCAACACGAGGATTGTTAGGTCGTTGAAGTGCCATAACATTGGGAAAGTGGACGCGACAAACTGCGAAATTATCTAAATCGCTAGGATGCTCAACTGGAGCAAATAACTGTTGACAAAGCTCCACAGGTTGGCGTATGTGAACATTGTACAGTGCATCCTGGCAATATGACGCAAATCCACTATTACCGTTCACTTGTTCTCCTCGCGGTCCACATTTTTTAACTGCCAACTTTTAAAGGTAATATGTCGTACCTGCTTACAAAAATTTCAAAGGGGCGTCTTGCATGGCTGGCTGCCAGGAGGTGACACTTCATTGGAAATAGTTTCTTTAGAATCTTGGTTATTGCAAAACTGGCCTTTATGGTCCGATTCCCCTTGTACAGAACGTGTGTTAGATTTGTCAAGTTGACATTTATGGCACTTGTGTATGGGCCAAAAATTGGAGGACGCATTTTACGCCTATGGTCAACATAACGGATGTTCTGAGTGTGTATGAACATTTTATCCAAATCAGCAACATTATCTGGTTTCTCAAATAACACTAAACGAGTGCGCTCATGGGGGACAAGTCCCACCATATATTTTCTACTACATCCTTTTCTGAAAGTTGCAGTCTCAAAACAATGGCAGCTTCCTTTGACTACTGATATGAAGTGACAGTGGTTCATCACGATTTTGTAATCTATCATACTCTTTCAAACGTAATTCAGTTAAAAGACGAAAGGGAACAAAAAATTCAAGATACTTTCGTGATACTGACTAAAAGTCATGAACCGGGCTATGGCAATTTGAGATCTCTCGCTTAATGTCCCCTGAGTAAAGGGGTAAATTACCTCTAACAAGAGAGGCTCGGAAATATTATTACTCTGGTGCAGTCTGACAACCATTTCCAAAACCTCAAGAAATTTTGTAACATTTAAACTATCTGTAATAGGGAATTTTTTTAGCATGCTCTAGGGGATGTGGGATTTTGTCAAAGACAGGGTAGTGGACATGGCATGCACTAGGGTGCACAGCAGTTGATAAATTTACCTTGGGCACAAATAAAGAATTTCGCTTAGGAGCAAACATCTGGGCGGTGGAAAACACTGCTCCTCCAAGACCAGCAACGGTAGTAAAGAAAGTACTTAGAACATTGGATATGGGGTAAATAATAATGTTAGGAATCAGAGGTACAGGATTTTCGATACCTGCGGTGGATGGTCCAGCAAATGTAAACTCAAACAATTGTTATGCTGAATGTGGAGAGACAGTTTCATCCTCTGTGGCAGTGACCACCCGCAAATTACGTTTGGCTTTATCAACTGTGTCAGACAAATCTTTTATTTGTTCAAGGACGTTTTCTAGAGACGAAAGTTGAGTGCCAGAAAAGTCCTTATGAAAGATACTCACGAGGTTAGTGTCACGTCTTTCTAAGAGAGCAAATCGTTGTCTTTCACATAGAAGAGAGACGTTCCTAGATTCATTCTCGAAGTCATCCACCAGTTCAATCAAACTAAACAACTTTAATGCACAATTCTCTACATTCCACGTTAACATTGATATTAATTAAATTAGCCACACTAGAAATATTATTTCCTTAATAGCAAAGTGCAGTGATTTGCGCAGTTCAGTAAACAGTACCAAAGGCAGGCTTTACTCTGCCTCAAAATTCATATACTATTTCTTGCCTCAACAAAAATTCTGGCGCAATAGGTGTTGTCATGATTAAAAGATAACCACGCACATAGTGAACAATTAGAAACAAAGCAACTTCAACTAGGACACAACACACAATTATACTCAAAAAATGTATACTTTAATTATGTCACCATCCAGGCTGTCTGGCATGAGTGAGAGAGAAAAAATTACAAAGAGGACCACACGGGCAGGTAAACAAACACAAATGCTACCAAAATATTGAGCCACCCTCCTATAACAGAACTGGTACGCAATCATAAGTCCCAGAAAGGGGCAAACAATCCAAGCGTTTTCAACTCCGCTCCTAGAGAATGCCCAAAAGGAAACCTGAGGGTCAATTTCCGCCACTAATGTTGCCCTATTAAAAATAGCAAAAGAAGAAAAGGGCCAAGCCCCGAAATCTTTTCCCTAAACTAAAATATAACAGTATCATAGTACTTCAAAGTCATCACTCTGTTTTCACATTAGATAAAAATCGACCAACAAACACTTAAGCTGCAATATTGAAAATATATATAATGAATTCCAGGTAATAAATATATATTTAAATAATTATATAAATAATAATATATTTATTTGAATATCATCATATGTGAGATGTTATTTTGTTCACAAGTACCACCAAAATAAACCTGTTTTGTACAAATAATACAAAATACAAAACAATGTTAATGTGAATATTCACTTAAAAAAAGATTTTAGCATATTCATTTGTTGAAACAAAAATAAACAGTATAGGCTGAGTGGTGCTCCACTAAGTATTCTGTTTTTCTGTCAACATTAATACTTAAACTAATGCATACAAAGTTTTCTATTTTATTAACTTCATAATTCATATATCGATAACTAAACGACCAGGACGAAATGCCCAGAACAGAAACATCCAAAAACAATGTTTAGGTAATCCCCATGCGACCAAATAAGTAGGTGGACATGGGTTTCCTGAATTCGAAGAGAAGCCAGCAGATCAACAGCCACGGTGAAACACCGTTGCCATGAGACTGGCTGGATATCAGCAAGGCATTTGGAGCAGCAAGACGTCGGAATATGTAGATATCAAGACATGTAGGAAAGGTGAACCCACTGCAAGTAGAACTATCTACCAAAATAAACAAGAAAAATACACTCACCACAGTTGGTGATGCAAAGCTCTATGACATAATTTTCCGAAAATAGTATTACGTAAAAATTGCATGACTTCACATAGTGATACTTCTTGGAAGAGAAAAAAAGGCCACGTTAGCACCAAGGAAGTTTGCGCCACTGGACAATTTCACCCGCATGGCACATTCGATGCAATTGAATGGCCATGCGGAGGACTCAAATTACATCGGTGATTAATATTAGCAACATATTTAAATTTCCATTTTCACATTGTATAAATTAAATTAACGTTATGTAGAACCGATTTTGAGCACAAGTAATGTTTCATACAAGACTAAATTGTAACATAGATGCTACAGAGCAATCTACAATGGCACAAAACACTTGGATAAGTTATAGTAGAGAGTCACCAAAAATGATGTTTACAAAACATTAACAGTAAATTGTTAATTATAAGTAACCCAACATTTTATGTATTCAGATAACATTGATTAACGGATTCGTAAAACTTCTGACAATTAATAGAAGGAGACAAATGAAGAACATATACTAACGACAGGGCATTGCCATTAATACGCTGAATAGCGAACTGAAATTTGGGCAGATTAGTGCCACCAATTAAAACGGCACATTAGTAAGAATTAGTTTTATTAAATATTAATGTTTTGAATAGCGAAATCATATACATATCTGCAGCCCGTAAGAAGTATCCTGGTTAGGAGAGGTGTACTAAATATTGCGCCAACAGATAAATTATGTAATCGTTCAATCATGTTAGCAAAATTTCTACTTAATGTGCATATTGTGTCTGTACGAACTGGAAATGTTTTTCTTCTGGGGAAACAGAACTCTTCCAAAGATATACTTATTCTTATTTACTAACGGCCCCGTCAGACATTATAGCAGCCTAGATCAGCGTAAGAAGCAATAAATATTTTATAGTATGCGGAACTTCATATGTAACGGGAAGCCTGTTTCCTATGCTCGGCGTTACATCTATCAGCGGAAGGAGGGGAAGGGGTAGTCGAAGTGCAGTGAAAGAATAAAAGAAATACTTTAGAAAATATGATCTGTACTGAGCGTAATTTTATTCACTCTGTAAAATATCTGTGCCAACCATTTTATGCATACACGCTTCTCCTATTTTTCTCGATATGATACAATGTGCCAAAAGATGCTCATTCTTAGGGCGATATGAATAGATGTCAAGGACTGATATAAGAGGAGAAAAGGGTTTAAAAGAGGCCCTCTACCAAGCATCTTATAAATGTGAAACAAGATATAAATAATATTGACAAAGAAAGATTTTGTAATTCTGAAGAGGTTAGATATTGTATTACTGTTATGTGAATTTCTGCTCATATGAGCCAATAGGATGTAAATGATATATTTATATGATATATGCAAGGTACCTTCAAAAGGACCTCTTTAATTCCTTTCGCTTATTCGGGGAGAGTAATGCATTGTATGCTACACTATCCATTTACTGACGCCAAAATTATCATAAATACAAGGATGGTATATACATATAGGTGGAGGCTGTTCATGGTAAACTGAGCACTTTTTGAAACCCTGCTTAGGCTCTACTTGTATGCACATCTTGTATACTTACACCTTACGTAAAATAAAAATTACCACGGGCCTGGTAACTTTATTCATGCTTCATTCAAGTGAAACTGTGGAATTACTGGGAAAGTAAGTATTTCCCAAATTAGCCTATTCTTACACTTACGTGCATTTAAAATAAGCAGCGAGCAAATTATCTAATCATTACTCACAAAAATTTACGTTACCCCTTCAATTCGAAGATAAAGTATTGGCATACTTCTCCTCCGGGGCTAACAAACTTTTTTCGACGCACGCCACTCAGTGTGATAGTTAAAATATACGCAGACATTGTTCAAAGGCTGATTAAAAAAGTGCTCGCATTATCGTGAATTGCCTTTGCAGTGGCAAATCATAGTGTTAAATACAACACACATACATTTGTGCGTACAAATCTATTTCTGGCAGCACCTTATGTCGCTTATGGCAAAACGTAGCATGCTTATGAATACGTTACTTATAATTCGAAACAAGGGTCTCTCGTAGCGTTAGCCCACATTTAAGCAAACAGGAATCAGCACTTAGTGTTACACATACTTGTTTAAGTAACATTATGATGTATTTTCAATGTATCTATATTTTTTATCGGGTTAAGACGTACTTGCTAACGTTTCACCATCAACGTTTGTCTTCCAAGAGATTGAGTATATTTCGTCCCGTGGTAACGTATACGATTGTTATTCGAATAGTCTTTGGTTCGAGTCCAGTTAAAGGCACCAGAGGCCAGTTCGTCCCCTATTGCCATCGCTGCTACAGGCAAATACTGGGGTAGTTCCTTAATACATTCATTCCTAATTCCTCAGTTATAGAAGATTATTGATCAGCGTATCTCCACAGAATAATAAAGGTGATAATTAATTATCATAGGAGCCGCCCACTACGGCTATACTGGTTCGATACACGTCGCATAGGTCGAGAATTTCCACCTGTTGGAAACATAGTAGACGTTTCTTTTGGTCAGTGGGGTTTTCTCCGTGTGCTCCCGTTTTCCCCACCCCAGCATTCCATTGCTTATCCACTCCTATTTTTAACACCATCCGTTCTTCGGGCTGCCCTAGGGTAGGGTAATTGGCTGCAGAACAGCGTCAGCTTAATGCCCTCATACCGTCAGTAAGACCACGATGTTTTTTCCTGAATCCTTGTCGGATTCGGATTTTCGCAAGTGGGAGTCGTACCGCAAGATGCCGTTGATCGGAGGGTTTTCTCGGGGTCTCCCATTTTCTCCGCCCTTTCATTCCGGCGCGGCTCCATTTTCACTTCATTCGTCCTCATTCACCCTCATCGGCTCTCAAGACCTCGCTGTTAAGAGCCGTCCCAAACTCTTCACTCACTCACTTGTCGGATTGGTGCGCAGTTCGTACGATCCTCTCGATGATAAGTACCGTGGTTGGCGATCTTACGTCGAGTGCTCACTCAGAAGAAGTTCGGGGAAGGGATGGAGGGAGACGGACGAGAGACGTCCGGAGGATGAGTCGGAGCCAGTGTTTTGCTGCTGCAGCTGGAGCCCCGGCCGAGCGGGTCAAGGCGAAGGAAATCAAAGGCGACGGCGCGCAGGGGGCCAAGTGTGGCTCGCCATGTCAACAATTAGCCTCGTCGGAGACGGGTCGCGGAAGAGCATGGGGAAGGCTGGTCTAGGAGGCTAGAAGGGGGCGTCCATTCGCACGCTCCCAGTGACCGCTGCCGGAGAGAGCTCATACTGCGCGGTGACATCACTACGCATGCGAGGCCGCCGCCTCGTCCGGGCAGCAAGCCCGCAACTCCATCGCGACACCCTGCCACCCGTGGGCAGTGCTGCCAACTGCCTGCAGCCTCCTCCTTCCGCCCATGGAGGTATTAGTCTATGGAGTGCAAGCCGAGACACGAAAGTCAAGCCGAAAGTGAAAGACAAGGACAGTGCATGGTTTATATTGTTTACTACGTAATTTTTGCCACTCATAATATGACGGCTGACGTAAACAATCGGTCTGCGCATGCGCAGTTGAAAGAAGTCAGACAAGGCATCGGCTTCACTTGATAACGTGGAGAGGATAGGCTGCTGCCACTCCATCATCTATTACCTCCATGGTCCCGCCACGCTAAAACACAAATTTTTCCATCAAACTGCTTCCAATAAGTTTTGATCAAATATAGTTGGACAGTTATTACGTGATCGAAACGTCATAAACGCCGCCATATTTGTCTGAGAAATTTCGGTGTCTTCAATTTCCATCAAACATTTGGAGGTTCGACCGGTTCTAAAATTTCTGTGATGTTTGACGGTCTCAGCCAATCAGAATCGTGCACATAAAAATGGACGTCAAGTAACTCTAAAATAACGGAAAATTGCTGGGAACGAAATAGGTTATGAAGATAATTAATTAATGGAGAAGCTGTATGAGCAGGAATGCTATTTTAAGTGAAAAATGCACATAATATTAAGAACTCAGAGGTATTTAATGTCATTCTCCAGGGAACATCTCTGATAAATAACATTTGAATTTAGTAAGGAAGCGAAAAAAAATTAACACATTCCTTACATTTCTTCCTGTAATGGACTACATGGAAAAACAAAACAATATTTAACGATGAAAATAATTTTAAAATGATTATTCAAATTAGATTCACCAAGTAAAATAATTTGACAGTGTAACACATTTTCAAACACATTCAGTATTATTTGATAAAATTTGTAGGAAGGAAAATTGTCATGGCTGTATTTTGTCTTCAAATTTTACTGTCAAATATAGTTGAAGGAGAAAATTTGAGAGTGTGATAGGGACTTACAGCCAATTCTACTCAGGTTAAGAACAAAACGATTTTCCTAACGGGAGAGTTTGCCATAAGGAATGTTTCCGCCACTAGGTGTGCAGTCTTCCAATGAGGACACTTATAATTAACATTTTAAGCTACGTGGATGATAATAAATAAATATTTTAGTCACGTAGCTATTTTATAATTACTGAAATTATTTTGTATTTTAATGTGGAAAATAGAGAAAATTTGTTACATATGCGACACTAGCGCTTACATTGTGGCGAAGAATTTTAGTTGCCAAACCAAAACCATTGAGCATTCCAAACCTCAGTAGAATGCACCTATCTCAAGCCTGACTTAACAACAAACTGTGTAGCTACCTGTTACAACACGACAGTACGAGCAATCATTTTTTATCAGTATGCATCAGATGAAAAAAATTGTAGGAAGGGTGTATTAGTTTTCATATTCTCCAAAGAACGTTATAATAAAAGTAATTTTAAACATTAAATGATTAGCAATATTTTGCACAAAATAATTTTTACTTAGCTAAAAAATAAGTTCAGGAATTCCAATCCCCACTGAGGAAAGTGACTTAGAAAACCTTAGTGAAAGCATAAGCACTCCCACCGCGATGAAATGAGTTCGATTATCCGCAGGGTCGATCCCCAACTTCCGCACTTCGGAAACATGTTTTACGTTACCTTTGGTCGATCGTTTTCTCTGGGCGCATTATATTTACAAAGCAGTCGCATTTCCTTCACTGCTCCAGCTACACCTCATTTCATCCCAATTGAAGCTGAAGACCTCACACATCTAACCATTTTCAGAAAAAAATCAAAAGCTGGCGATTTTTTCAATGAAGCATTTGCAAAATATCCACACGCGCTAGCCTGTTGTTCAACGGCAAAAAAAACCCTTGCGTATCTACAGCAATATGACCACGAGTTATGAAACATATGTCTAGTTTTTTTTCTAACTTGGTTAACAGAACTGGCCTCGTAGAAATATAATATTTCTTAAAAAAAATTGTACGTGTTAATAGAATGACATGGTGGTTCAAGTAACTTGGCTGTAAATTTTCACGTGTGAAAGAGATATGCGCTAAAAAAAAATCCACATTAATTTTAAAAGTTATCAGTTGAAAGTTCTTTTCATATAGAGACGGAATTTATTATACAATGAACGGCTCAATTATGAAATAAGTGGCGATATTCATTCAATGTTTTGGAAAGTAAATTTATCTAGTCAAAAGAGTATGGACAGATTCCTGGATATCATTATCAAATTAACTACATATTTGTAAAATTAAAGGTGATACGACCTTGTTCTGATCAGAGATAATTAATTAATTGCTGCTCTTTAACACGTTTTCTTTTCGCCGGGATACTAACTGCGGCAAGGCTTACATATCGTGCTTGTAAAGTTATATCCAAAACGTCACCTAGACAAAGGGTTTTTTTTCGTACTTCATTAGCAAACAATCGAACACACTCGTAAAATCACATGTTCGGATTAAATTCGACTAACAGGTCAAAAGCAGAAGATTTAGACCTCTTTGAGAGACGCGTAAGAATATTTCGAAGTTGAAACGACAGTTCGTTCTACAAACTATGGGAATAAGTTTCCTTCTGAATTGTAATGCCATATCGAGTTAATTATCTTTGTGAGATGTGTAAGAAACACAATAATTGTTAAAACTTTAAATTTGTAATATAATTGATAAATATCTTTTCACGGCGAACTATAGTGCAACAAAATTGACATTGTAAAGTCTAAAGCTACCAGAATTTGAAGCTACTGAGATAATTTTTCCTTTACTTGCTAAGACGTAAGTATCTTACCAAAGTTATACGAACTCGAAAGTTTAAATTAATATTTATTTTGCTAAGTGAACATGCAGACCAAAAGAATTTGTCAAGTATGTGGATCATCATAAAAATTTCTCAATTCGTATCGAATAATCTTCTGTTGTCTGATGTGCACAATTCTTTACATATCTGGACATAACAAAAATGAGTGCAGTTCTTCCTGACAGATTTTCAGGAATACTGTTGCTTTACAAAATTATTTTTTATTCTTGTTTAAGTCATAAATTATCTATTTATCTCTGTGCTCAGAAACACATTGCGGTAGAAGTTACACAAATGAACAGGAAGTATAAACGTCTATGATATATAAAAAAAAAACGAAAGAATATCATAACCTTCGGAATAAAACTTATAACGAATTTGGTATCTATTATTGGTTTATCCGGTGACATGCCTACTTATATATGCTAAATGCATTTACAGCAGAAGAACGGGGGAAACAGGAGTTTATTGATAACTGATAGCGATAGAAAGATATAGGGGCAAGAGAAAATGAGAGAGAGAAAGAGGGAGAGAGAGATCCTATACTTTTGGGTAATTCTGAATCACTTATTTTAAAGTTTACCGAAACACAAAAAACAGGTTCTCCCAAAAACCATCTCCCTCTAGTTTCACTTATTGGTGCAATGTCTTAAATATAGTTTTTCCATTCATCAATTAGTTTTTTGTACGAAAAATTTAGGCTTGTTTTACAATATTGAACAACCCAGATTAAGTTTACCAAATATGAATACATTTGTAGACGCAATTTAAATATTCCGACCATTAAAAACTGTAGATGAAAACCTCTTTGGGGTAAATATTGGGAGGTGCGAAGTAAACATATTTATATGTTGGTAATGTTGGTAACGTTGGTAGTGGTCGTTGTACTGGTATTCCACTGAGCAGCGCTGACAAGTGTGAATGAGCGCACACACACTCTCAATGGCAGTTTGTCCTTCCTTGCAGCCTGGCCGTCCTCCATTTACACCAATTAGTGGCGCTAATAAACCACCACTCTGTAATTCGTTAGTGGCCACGCCGCCGGTAGACCCCGGCCGCCCAGTGGCGTGTGAAAACTGCAGGCAGTTGCAGCTTCGCTCCGCCTGCTCGCGTCCGGACACGCAACCCGCTGTACTTGAAACTGTCGACCGGGTTGTGTCCTCTAGGACACACAGGCGCGGCTAGCTGGCCTCCGTTTCTTCGTACTGCTGCAGGCAAAACGTTACACATTGATACCGGAAGGGTCAAACATTTCTGTAAGAAATATAAGAAATGCAAGAAATTGCAGCATGCTAGCCGACTATGTATTTCAAACTTTTGAAAATAACACTGCTCCCCTCGACCGAATTCAAACGCGAATTTCGTCCCTCGCAATTCAGTCACGTCGATTATAATAGCATTACTGTCCAATATAAAGAGGTTGATAATTTATCCACTTTTACTTCCAATACCACTGTGTCACTCTCTCAGTGGCTGTATTTTCTTCGTTCATACCTTGATCGACATGTGTAACTCATTTTCCAAAACTTATCTCACATTTTGTTAAAACTTTATAAGGGAAATTCGTGACATTTTGACAATCTTGACGATATTGCATAGGGGTAATGAGTACATATCTATTGCAGATCCTAGGGCAACTCAATAATTAGACGAAATTCAAGCAATTTGCAGCCAAATTCAAGCAAGATTCTAATTTCCTGTAAAATATTTCAAAGCGGAAATCAAAATCAATCAAATTTAAGGTCAAAATCATAATCAACTTTCAACTTGTGTTCACTTTTCGTGCGGGGTTCTTTATAGTCTTATTTGCGAGTTAAATCGTCATATTTTTGATGAAATTCCAATAATTTTCATACTTTTCTTGTGATATTATTTCTCACTAATTGATTTCGAATGCAAATTTAGAGTAAATTTAGCCTTTTTAACCATAAATTTGGCCTCATGCACTCCCGAGAAGGACACTGATCAAAGAGCGAACGAAGCATGTTTTTAAATAATGTGCGCCTGATTGAGAATGCAGATTTGGGTCAAATTAGCTTGATTTTGGGGGTAAAATTGAAGAGATGAATCATGTTTTAGAGAAATTGAAGAATTTTGTTTGAAAGTGAGAAATTTGTTTGAATTTTAGTCAAATTATTGAGTTGCGCCAAGATCTGCAATAAACATCTACTGATTTATAAAAAATACTTACATATAAACACAAATGCCCCTTTTCGAAAAAAAATACTCAAATAAAATTGGCATACATAAAGTTGAAAGAAAAAAATGTCACTTATATTTAACAAAACTATTTTTTAATCAATCAATCACTTTAACAATACATATAAAATTTGTATTAAAATGTCGAAACTGTTTCTTGCTTCTGTAAAACCGTTTACAGCCTCCATCTAATAAAATGAGAAATTTATATATCTTCAGTAATCAGTTATTTCATATAATCATAAATTAAATTCCTTTGGCTAGTTAAAATAACATTACAAATTGTAGGTGCGTCAACAGCTTTATCAAAATCAACACTAATTTCTATATTTTTTCCCTTGAATACAATTGTTTTTCTATATAAGCAATCAATAATATACAAAGGTCTTCGACCCCAAAATGAATAATAATTGGTTTTACTATCAAAGTTTAGAACCGGCATATAATAAAGTTCATTATTTCTATATAAAGTAGCCAGTTTTGTTTTAGAAGTTCGTAAGTCGTTATAAGCAAGAAATGTTTTATCACAAAAATTATTGCCAATATCTATATTCCAATTTTCTTTTGCAAAAATTTCGTTTCTACCACTTTTAACACAAATATTTTTCACATTATAAGGGTCAAACATAGAAGCGTGGACATACTGTTCAGCACAATTTTTTCTATTAGTTTGAAGCCCAATGATTACAAAATCAGGCACGTAAAATTGTAAATTATTATTTAACTGATATTTTATATCAAAGTTAAAAACAGTTGTGTCTGTAGGAACTTCTTTTTATAAATAGTAAATAAATATTTTAGGGTGTTTGTATATTTTTCCTTTAACTGTAATGGTTGCGTTAGCTCGTATTCAAAAATAGGCCACATAATTTCTAATTTTTGAATAACAGTTTTACCTGGATCAGCATAGCTGTCTTATCATGAAAGACAAATAAACAGTTGTTATCGAATGAATTGCAAATAAAAGTAATTTTAAGACCACCTTTCCAATAAATTACATTGTTATCTCGAATAAAACTAAACAGATATCTCAGTGGATAAATTATTTCATTTGGTTTAGCACTATGAGTAGCTTTTACTCGATAATAATAATCAACACACGATAATTCTAAATCATTTTGTTCACCTGGAGATCTTAACAAAGTATTCATCTCTATCGAAGTTATACGCAGATTATCAATAGCCTCAATAATATGTCCATGTTTTCAGATCTATACTCTAGAAAACTGAAAAGGAAAAAAGTCAGAACAAACATCAATGTTATCTAACTTATGATAGTTTGCCGCATCTCCAACTTTATCTCTCTTCTGTAATCTAAATTGTTCATAAATATATACATAATTTGGAAATGAAAAGCCATCTCCTATAGGAATATCAAACTCAATTATATTATTGTAAGCATTTAAATACCCCGTAGTTTGATTAGTTAGGGAGAAAGTTTGTCTCTCCAAACTCTCAATACTTTTATAACTAATTTACAAGAAAAAAAATATATAAACGAAAGAATCGAAGGATATTTCTCGAGTTCAATTACTCATCAAGAGGTTCATCAATTATAAAAAGCACCATGAAGTGGAATGTGAAAGAAATAAGGAAAAAGAGCTGCCTCTGATTTATGAATTACGAAATATTGGCAAAATAGTAGACCGAGTAAGTGAAGAAAACAAAAATTTAATAAACACACTTGTTCCTGTTGCAGCAAAAATTTATATTACCCGCCAACTCCAGAAGAAACATCATCTGAAAGAGATTTATTCCAAGAATCACCTAATTTGGGTGTTACTCCATTAAGAGATTTGCCACCCATTGCAATTGTTTCTACTATAAACCTCGGAATAGAAATTGCAAAAATAATTAGTGTTATTAATGAAAAATATCTTTTACGTGGAGTTGGGAAAGATTTTTACATTGGTTATAAAACGGTAATGTTAAATTAAGATACACATAAAGAATATAATTTAATACCAGGACTTTGTAATTTGTTAACAAAAAACAATCAGATATTGAGGGTAAATACACTGCTAATGACCTTAAAGTATACACAGAAATTGTTTTGTTAACCAATGCTTTATTTCAAAATTATATTCCTAATCCGAAAAGAAATAATCCAAGTTCAAGTAGTGGTTGGAATTACAAAAATATAATTAGTCCAATTCGAAATGACTACATAAAACACCAATCAGCACCAAGTACAGACGATTTTGAGGATTTTATAAATGATTTTAAATCTGGAGATGGCATTAAAAAATACAACAGTTTGCCAGAAGAATGTATTTGGATGGATGATGTTAGAAAATTAATTGATAGATTGTTAGTTATTCATGGTAAATAAACTGCTTGAAATAAAAAGTATTACAATGAAAAAGTAAGCATTATGAATATGCAAAAAAATTAATTTTTTTAAATTTTGTTGTTAGTAACCAGAAAGGAATTCCATATAAAATAAGAGTTTCAAATGTAATTCCACACTCATTTTGGAATTCTGAACACCATGGAAAACGAGGGATATTAGGCAAAAACAATTAAAATTTGCCCAAATTACATTTACCTGGTTATACTTACTGTTCACAAAATGTTATGAAAGATTCGAAAGAGGAGACTCAGTAATAAATAAATTAGATGAAGCTTGCAAATATCCCGATATTGCATATAGAGATCATAAAGATTTAGAATCTACATATGAAGATGATAACGTTTTACAAAAAGAAGCTAAAAAATTTATGCTATATAAAAGTACTCCAAATGGAGAAAATATTGCTCTGCTGCTGTTGCCTCAACAATGTTTACAAAAAGAAAATTAGGCTGGGGAATTAAAATGTTTTATTAAATATATAAAAGTTTTGCTTATATAAATGACGATAAAAAGCTTAACTTTCGATATACCCATTGATCAATTAAGATATTTGGGTATAGATAAAATTTTAACAAAAGATCACCTTGAGCGAAAAAAAAAAAAAAAATTAAAAGAAGGCAAAGGTTTCTCAATAGCTTTATCAATACCAATACTAAACAAATAATAAAAGAAAAACAGGAAGTGGTTTACACCATGGAGGATTTTTTTCCAATTTTATTTGCAGCTTTAGGTGCAATCGCAGCTTTAGCTGGAGGAGCTAGTGCAGTTTATAATTCTGTTGAACAAACTAAAAAAAAAAAAAAGAAAAAAAAATTTAGAAGAACAACAGAGACACGATTTAGCAATGAAAATAAAGATGGACGTGGCGTAGTTGATGAAAAAAAAAAAGGAAGGCCAAGAAAAATTAGAATATATAACCTCTATCTAATGTTGATATTGAAGAATATGTAAAAATATTAAATACAAAAAATTTCAGAAATGTTTATATGATTGACGAATTACCAAATAGAATGCACAAAAATGAATATGCTGTGGTAAAGTTCTATATTTCATCAAATCCTGGTACTCATTGGGTTGTTATTTTAACGAAAACAACGATGTATATACTATTTCGACTCATTTGGAGGCAATATTCCTAGTCATTTAATTTATTATTTTAAAAACAGAAATGTTTATTATTGTTATGATAGAATTCAGAATTCTGTTTAAGATATTTGTGGACATCTATGTTTAATTGTTTTATATCTTTTTTCAAGAGAATTTAAGTTTAATGATATAATTTCTATGTAATTAAATGACAGATATATTTGGGAAAACCATTAATCAAATCTTTAGATAGAACTTTTGACACTAGTGCTTGTGCATTAAAATCATATGTAGATTCACAATGCAATTTAAGTGTTTCTTCTTTACAAAGTAAACTATCCAACAGTTTTGATTATGCTAAATCGTATGTTTCTTTCCTAGGACGTAGACTTGTTGACATAGGTGAACCTGTAGATAATAAAGACGCGGTCAATAAAAGATACATCGATATATATTTTAGAACTACTGTTATGTGTTAAAATATTACGGCCAATCTCATTGGCTATAAAATATTATTTCTGAGATATGTAATACAAGATATGAATGTGTAATGTAATGATAAAATATCGTTGTATATGTGAGTGAGTATTATAGGTTATATTAATGATATGCCTCGGCTGACCTCAATGCTGCCACACTAAAAATCCGTTTATTCATCCAAATTTCCATTACCTCTGTAGTTTGAAACAATTAGATCATTAATTCTAATAAACAAACAGAGAAGTCTTAATTCAAGTAAATCAATAGAAAGGAATAAAATTTTCTTTGATTTTAATACTGATGAGTGGTTTTAACAAAAGCTAACTGAACTGAACCAATTTAATATTATATGGTCCTTTTGCAGAACTTTAGTTACGAAATATTATATTATACAAATTCTCAAAATAACAAGAAACACCAGCCTGCACATTGAACATCAACCGTTTTACCAACATTTGACTCTACTGGTTCTGGTGCCATAAATACATTTACATTTGCTTGGGACAAATACGACTTAGCTGTGTCGATAGCTGAAAATTAACAATGAAAATAAAGACTCCATGACTCTCCGATGTCGTGGAGTCGTCCTTCACTGGTGTACAGCCCAGGAACAGCTCTCCCGCTCACCACGGACAGCACATCTCTGGATGGTGCTCAGCGAACTCGTCCTCTGCGGGCCGGAACAGCGGAATTCGCATCCAGTAGTCCTCCTATAGCAGAATTGGCTCTCCGAACACCAGACATACGTCGTCCTTGGTGCGAAGTCCCAATCAACAAGTCCTCCTTCACTCGGCCGTCTTTCCGTCTGTCCGGGCTTATCGTACAGCTTATGTCGAATTATTTCTTCTTCTAAACATTAAGGCTCAGCATTTCAATAGTGCATGAATAATTCTGTATCTCCCTCGTAAATATCAAATTTTGCAATAAAATATTATAGATTATCTTTCATATTCATTACAGCCTTCTATTCTGAGCTGGCCTCTCACTGATTCCAAATTAGAATGAATAATTTTTTTGTTCTATCAGACTTTTGTTGGAAAAATCAATAAACTGTGATAGGCCGGCTGGTGTGGACTGGTTCTTTTGAGAAAACAAAAGGTAGTGCTTTTTACAAAGACTCGTGCAAAGAAACCATATATAAGCATTAGACACATAGTTTATAGATCATAACTGTCAAATAAATTAGTTTACACATACATAACATAGTAACATATATATAAATATAATATTATAATAATTTTATAAATCATATATATACGCTAAACATTATATACATTGCATTAAAAGTTGGCATTTAAATCAATTTTAAAAGACATCGAATAATCATTATAAAGTCATAGATATTGAAGTGTTACAATATATAGCAGATTATGGATTAAAAAAAGATGTAGATTCTAAATGTAAAACTATTGTTTCTGATTACGCTCTAAAAGAAGATACAAATTTACAATTCAGTAATACTATTGCTGATTGTATAAAACGAATCAATAATGCGAAATAGACATTAAAAAAGTATGTAGATTCGAGATATAGAAGTATTGTTTCTGACTATGCATTAAAAACGGATGTCGAATCAAAATACAACACTAGTGTTTCTGATTTAAAAACATATGTAGATTAAAATACGATACTATTTCATCTGCTTTACAAGATCAAATAAGTATAGTTTTTACTTATACGAAAAATTATGTTTCTTTTCGACATCGTATAATTACTAGTCTCGCTGATCCTATAGATGGAGATGATGCGCTCAATAAAAGATATTTCCATAAAGAAATAGTTATTAAATTGCAAAATTTAAACCAATCAGTAGAAAAATTCGAGGAAGAAAAATCTCATATATTTTTTTTACGTGGAAAGTGGAATCAGTTATTAAGGGAAATACAAAAATAGATTATAGTAAGACTTTTGATGTTGATGGAATGTTGACTACAATAGGAGTATTGGTGAAATACAAAGATGATATATATACTATATATATATATATAAATATATATAATAACTATTAAATGGAGAATACTTGGTGCTTAAAGTGCAAGAATGTTACGAAAAATAATAATATAAAAATCGAAAATACAAAAAAATTGACGATTCGTTCAAAAAAGTAATTGTTCCACGTGCAATTATAATAAATCGACATTTAAGACAAGGAATAATAAATTAATTATATAAACCAGCACGAACAAATTTTTCAAGAAGAAAAGGAATTTTGTATGGAATTGATGATTTAAGGCGAATTGATCTTGTCGAAATTGATACTGGTAATTTAAAAGGCATATCGCATATCAACAATGCTTACAAATATATTATGACTATTATTGATGTTTTTTTTTTTTTTTTTTTGCAATATCAATTGAAGATAAAACAGCAAAAATGTAGTAACTGCCTTAGAATTTATATTAATAAAGAGAAAACCAACTGATTCACAAAGCGACAATGGGTTCGAATTTGATAATAAAATATTTAGTGAACTTATGCAAACATATAACATCAATCACTAATTTACATTCAGTGAATTAAAAACCACTTGCGTAGAAAGATTTAATCGAACAATGAAGAATAGCATGTGGAAGAAATTTGCTTTGAATGGCAGTTATAAATGGATAAATATTTTACATGATAAGTTAAAGAATACAACGACACAAAGCATAGTACCATTGGCATGAAACCAGTTGAAGTTAATAAGAAAAATGAAAAAAATTTAAGACAATATTTTGTAGACACGCTTACTAAACCAAAATATGAAGCTGGAGATATTGTCCGTGTGAGCAAGAGTAAACGATTTTTTAAAAAGTTTATACAGCTAATTGGACAACAGAATTATGTGCCATTTTTGAAATTTTAAATTTTGATGTGCCAACTTACAAACTCAAAGACGACAAAGTAGAATAAATAATGGGTAGTTTTTATGAATACAAAATTATGAAAACAAACTATCCTGATGAGTATTTGGTAGAAAAAGTCTTAAAATCAAAAGTTGATAAATTTTATGTAAAATGGTTTGGTTTTGATAATTCACATAACTCTTGGATTAATAAAACAGATGTTTCGCAAATTTGACATATTTTTCCTTAAGGTTGACTGGCAGATACCCTTTATATTTTGTTTAAATGCACAACAATCCGAACAATCACATCGGCTATATCAAAATATATTTCATCAGGATTAAATCTTATAAATTTGGAATTTGATTGGGTATCTATATAATTTTGTCTTTCTATTTCACAACACAGATTTCTATCTTTATGGTTAAAGTCGTCACACTCAATAGCTAATTTTATACCTGGAAAATATAAATCTATTCTAAAATTGTCTATAGTATATTGTTGTTTATCGTTTAAAAGTTTAAAACATTTAATAATGTGGGAGATATATCTTGTTTCTTTTTTCCTTAAAAAATAAAGACGTTTATGTTTAAATTAAGCCGCTTAGAAATTTGTTTACCAATGAATTATTGGCTATTCAAGATTTTGTCAATAGTTGTATGAACATCTTTTTATTGATGTAAATTGTAGCACCATTATTATATTTCTTAATGTTTTCAAGAAATGTTTTATCTTCATTACCAGTATCTTCATTTTCTTTATGTTTTTATAAGCATTTTTATGGTTTGCGCAAACATGGTCTATAATGGCTTTTGTTGTGTTTCTATATTGTAAAATTTCAGCAACAACTTCTCATCTAAACCAAGGCTCATTGTTATCATCTAGCACAACAGCTATCTTTTTATTGTTGAATATTAAACTATTTAAATCAAACAATGTAGTATTTACATTATTCACTTCTAGTTGTAGGTTCTGTAGTTGTTTTTCTAGTCATTCGGCCATTTCGTAAGTCGAAAATCTATATAATTATATATATATATATATATATATATATATATATATAATATACAGATATATACTTTTTTATAAAGAAAATTATTTTATAAAATATAGACTAAATTCATTGATAAATATATCACTGGTTCTTACTCAATTCGACCAAAAATATTTATATAATTCATCAATTGTTGTTGAATATAATTATTTCCCACAATACTAAAATGTTACGAAAACACGCAATCTAAACATTCATTACTTCTTTCATGCTCTGATGTAAATTCATAGAAATTGGAATATAATTAAATCTCAATATTTGTATACAATTTGGATGTTAATTTTTAATTCTATGCAAACTTGTTTGAAGATTTTTTTTTTGGGTTCTAATAAAATAATTATCATATTCACAAGCACCATCATATAATTTTAAAGAACAAAAGTTGGATTTAAATTTTGATTTTGTTTTTGTGGTTGGGTCATTTCTCTGATTACCTCATTTCTGAGATTTATTCCATCTAATGCTATATCAACAGATTCTCTTGAATTTTCTATAAGTTTATATTAATTTTTGTTTAGATCTTTTAAATAACTTCATTTTCTACCATTTTTATATGCCGGTCTTTTAATTCGAATCATTTTTGTAATTTATATTTACCATGTTTTCTATTTGATGGCAAAACTTCTTCATACAACCAATACTAAAATTTTTCATCCATTTTCATTTTAGATGTGGCTAGAAACTGAAAAAGACCTGAATCAATAACAAAACGATTAGATTTTTGAATAGCACTAAGTGTCGGTGTTTTGGCGACACCTAATTGATCATACGATATTTAACATTTTTGTTTTGTTTTATTGGATACAGCATCTCTAGGACTTTTATAAACAAGTAATCGAGCAATTTGATTACATAAAACCAAGGATTATTCTTCTCACCAATAATCACAAAAACTTGTTTACCATTGTAAGTAAGCTTGTTGTTAATTATATCTAAAATTGAGTATAATTTATATACGAAACTATGCGCAAGTGAAATTGGCGAGTTGTAATAAGTGTTTTTATATATATTCTGTTTATAAAAGAATGAAAAATTAAAGAATATAATTTTATAAAATATAGACCAAATTCATTGATAAATATAGCATTGCTTCTTACTCAATTAGATGTAGATTATTTATATCACTAATCAATTGTTGCTGAGTATAATTATTTCCAACATTGTAAAAATAGTTACGAAAACACTCAATGTGAGCCTTCAATGTTTCTTTCATTCTTTGATATAAATTTATAGAATTTAGAATATAATCAAATCTCAATCATTCTTCACATTTTAGATGTCTATCTTCAATTCTATACAATTTTCTTTGAACTTATTTTCTTTGAGTTCTTATGACGTAGTAAATATATTAAAAATCATCATCAAATTATTTTAAAAGAACGAAAGTTGGATTTAAATTTTGGTCTTGTGTTTGTTGTACAACACGAGGGGTCATTTCTGTGAGCTATTCCATCTAATGATATATGCACTGACTTCCTTAAATTTTCTATACATTGATCTTTAATTTTATTTATATCTCTTAAATGATCAAGTTGGTCATCTTTTATTTTGTCGATTTTTTTAATAGGCTCTGTTTGACATTTATATAATTGCAATAAATCATTTTGAATCTTATATTCACAATGTTCTGTAATTGATTGGATACCTCCGTGTGTAACCCATTTTTAAACTTTTTAGCGATTGGTAATTTTGAGCTCATAGTTAGATCATAAAGACCTCATTCTGTGATTAAAATTTTAATTTTTTTAAAATGTTTTAGACCCGACGTTTTGCCGGTTCTACTAATTGCTTCTAATTTAACTTTATCTTCCATATCTACATGTTTTCTTATAGCATCATCAGTATCTTTATACTCTAATATTTCAGCAACATCTTTGGCCTTAAACCAAGGATTCTTACTATCATCAACTATCATAAAAACTCGTTTACTATTGTAAATAAGTTTGTTGTTAATTATGTCTAGAATTGACTCCATATTTATATGCGAAACTATACGCAAGTGAAAGTGGTGAGTTGTAATAAGTGTTTTTATATGTATTCTTTTTTAAAATGAAAATAAAAAATTGAGGAATTAATTTTTATAAAATATAGACCAAATTCACTAACAAATTTTGTAGAAGTTTGCATAGTATCATCTGTATCTAGTGTCCATGATTCGTGGACACTTATATCTTTAAGTGTTGTTAGACATTTTTCTGTTATTATATAGCTCTTAAGGAGTTCAATAATAACATCCAGATTCATTGATAAATATTGTATGTGGCTGTGTGTTTAAAGCGTTCCTATTCTAGGGACGGTTCCAAGTTTGTTGAGCAGTCTATATTTTTAACCTCAGCTGCAAGCTAAATCAGCTTATCTTGATAAAATTTCAGCACCAAATTTTTTCTTCATTTCTTTTAATAACACAAAAAAAAAAAAAAATGGATTCTCTGCTCAACAAGTTGAACAATTCGCTTGACTTCAATATACTACAAGAATAAGAAAAAAAATAATGGTTTGCTGCTACAGATTTTGAAATTTATGAATTTAATTTTGGTAAAAAAAAAATGTGTAGTATTCTAAATGGCAAACTAAAAATTTCATTACCAGATCCTATGTCAGGATACTTGCTAAAAATTCTTTGAACCTATTAAAGGAGAGGAAGTTTTTCTAATGTATAAAATTTTAAAAGAAATAAAAAATGATAAATTAGTCCACGATTTAGCGTTCTCTTAAGTACATTTTTAAATCATTAGTTAAAGATTTTTTTATTCTTTTTAATAAATTGGTTTCTTTATAAATAAACATGATATTGCCTATCTTTATTTGCAGTTTGACCAGCGTTTTAAAAGGTGGCAGTGGCTCACGACGATCTTAATATAAATTAGATAAAACCTCTGAAGATCTTAAAAATTTTGTTCACAAATTTCATTGAAATTTACAAAGCTTACAATTACCACTCTTAGATAAAATTGAGGACAAATATGAACTTCGAGAAATTGGGAAAATCTAGAGCAAATAGAAGTTTTTAAAAAATTAGTACAGCATCGAGTATAATATTTTTGTTTGTGTAAATTTTATTTGTTATGTGAACCCCGCCTACAAGACAGGGTTGGTTGAAACTAATAATCTACAATATTTGTTAATGAGTATGGTTTATATAAAATTGTTGACTTGTTCTTATTTTCTTTTTCTTAAAAAATTTCTTGACTTGTAAATAAAAATGGGATCTCTATTTAACGAAATGGAAAATAATACCATATGTAAGCAATTTAAAAAATGTTTTTACATCACATAAACACATAAAAGATAAGCACATTAACAGCTGTAAAAATGCATCAATGAATATTCTAGAAGTAGTTACGAGGTAAATAATGAGAAAGTACTATGCGAATGTGGAAAGTCTGTTTGCAAGATAAATCTCGAAAAGCACTAAAGTACTAAATTACACAATACTTTGAAATTGTGCATGGTGATCATTCAAACAAGACATGCTCTGTATTCAATGAAATAAACCTATCGAATATTATGCGTCTCATAAAAACACAATAGATAAGCATTTAACACTTTCAAAATATATCATACCCAATATGCTAAACGACATTATGAGTAAAAAAAAGAGAAAATACAATGCGAATGCGGAAGATATGTTTATAATCATTATCTAAAAAAAGCATAAAAATTGTAAATCACACATTACATCAATAGATATTCTAAGTGAAACTCAGCATTCGCCGACTTCATACATTTTTACTATAATAAAATTAATCATATATAAGTATGGCGACGAGCAATCTAGCGGCTGAGTTGAGAAAAAAGAGATTGCGTGAGTTGAGAATTATAGGTAGAGAATATAAAAAAAAAAAAAAAAAAAAAAAAAAAAACATAAATTGCATAAAGATGCTCTTATTGCAAATATTATTCAAGCAGAGAATATAAATTTAAAAATCCCATTGCGAATCTAATAGATTTGACAGTTGCAGAATAAAGAACTAAAGCTAAAAGTTTTAACAAAAACTATATATATATATATATATATATATATATATATATATATATATATATATATATATATATATATATATATATAATTTAAGAAAAGCTGATTTAATTACAGCTGTTATACTAATATTTAAAAAATGAACAAAGAAAAAGAAGCTTTGCAAATTTACCTTTTCCAAAAGGTGGAATAGAATATAGAAAAGCCAAAAAGGATTTAAAAGAAATTTTCCTCTTTTCCACTAATGTATATGTGAACAGCAAAAATAGAAAAACCAATTACATGTACGAAGTCGAAAAAGATTTTAAATGTATGTTATCAACATATAACATTGAAAATAATTTTAATATAGTGTTGCCCAGGAATGCTTTAGCTTCAGTAAAACAGGTATTAAAAATAATACACGATCAGCTTATAAAACGTAGAGCTGCGAAATCTAACATTAAACTGGTCGCCCATTTTCAAAGCCAGAAAACTTACCAGATATGAATATTTGACGAGATTCAATCACACACATTAACAACATTGAACGAAGGAGACATTCAAAATATTTACAAACAAACAAAAGAAAAAATACTCTCACAAATAGAAAACATTGAAAGAAGTACGCCAGATTGGGCTTTACATAACATAATTGGGTTGCAACTAGCCATAAACAAGTACAATCCATTAAATGGAGCATCATATATTGAACTACCAGAAGAGATTAAGCATAAAAAAACATGCATTAATGTGAAGAATGATGATCCAAAATGTTTTCTATGGGCAATAAAATCTGCATTGTTTCCAGCAGAAAAAGATCCACAAAGAATATCAAATTATAAAAAATTTGGGTCTTAATATTGACAAAGCAGTAGATAAATATGAATATCCCACTAAAATTGACGATATACCAAAGACAGAATAAATATAAAGGACAAACACATACATTTACTGTATTAAAAAAATAATACAATCTCGCATTACTGTTGGATTAAAGATTAAACTAAATTGCTTTCAGCACAAAAAAATTAACACAAAAATAAAATTTATACATGTGATATGTGTTTTTAATTTTATTACTCTCAAGAGAAATTAAATAAACACACACACGTTTGTTCTAAAAATGAACCAGTAAAAATTCAACTGCCATCGAAAGGTGAACAAATAAATTTTAGAAATATTAAACACTCTACGAAAGTTCCTTTCGCAATGTATGCAGATTTTGAATCAATTCTAAAGAAAACATCAACAACTAAGCCAAATCGAAAAGAAATAAAAAAAATTTACTTAATAAAAAAATATCCAGTTTTAACAGAAGATGATATCGATAATGGTCTTCACGAGGTGGTACTCAAAGAAAGGTATAATCTTACTAATGATCAAATAAATAACATTGATTTAAAGTTGAATGATGTATCATGCACAATGAAACATCAGCTGCACGAAGCTTATGGTCTTTGCTATTATATTGTATCTGCTTATGGCGATTATAAGTCACCAGTTGTATATTGAGGTCTATTTGCACATTTATACAATCAATAAAAAGGGAAGTAGAATAAATTGGGGAAGTATATTCACAAATCGAAGCAATGCATCCATTAACAAAAGAAGAAAAGTATACATACAACAAATCTAGAAAGTGCACTGTATGCGAATGTGAATATACGAAGGACAAAAAAAAAGTGCGTCACTACGATGATATATCTTGAAAATTTATTAACACAACATGAAACAATTGTAATCTACAATTAAAATTGCCCAATTTTGTTCCAATTTATTTTCATAACTTAACTGGTTATGATGTTCACGTATTTATTAAAGAGCTAGGTTGTGATGAAAAAAAGATAGATTTACTTGCGAATAACAAAGAAAAGTTTATCATTTTGGAGAAAAAAATTGAAAATTTAAAAATGATGTTTATAGACACATTCAAATTTATGGCTAGTAGTTTACATGATTTATCGTCAAATTTAACTGAAGAACCAATGAAACATACTTGAAAAAATTTTCCAGAAGATAATGTACATTTAGTTTTCAGGAAAGGTGTTTACCCATACGATTAATGGATAGTTAAAAAAATATAACAAATCTCAACATCCACCAAGGAGTGAATTTTATAGTAAATTTAATGAATCTGGCATAGATGATGATTTTGTTCATGCAAAAAATATATGGAATAAATTTAATACAAAAAAATCTTGGTGAATATCATGATTTATATTTAAAAAGCGATGTACTGCAGTTGACATATGTGTTTGAAAATTTTAGAAATACACGTATAAATGCATATGGTCTAGATCCTGCGTGGTATTTCACAGCACCATGTTTATCGTGGTATGCAATGTTAAAAATGACTAAACAACTACTAGATTTATTACACTGTTACTACATGATTTTATTGATAGAAAAAGCTATAAGAGGTGGAATTACATAATGTTGTAAGCGATATGTTAAAGAAACTAACAAATATTTGAAAGATTTCAACTCAAATCAAGAACCAAATTGTTTAGCTTATTTCGATGTAATTAATTTATATCATTGGGCAATGTCTCAATATTTACCATATGGAGGTTTTGATAGGTTTTACTATAGATTATATGATTTATATTACTGGAGTGAAAAAATTTTAAATATGAAAGACGATTCTGAATATGGATATATATTAGAAGCTGATTTAGAGTATCTGCAAGAGCTACATAAATTATACAATATCGTCCTGTTTGTCCAAAAAATAAGGTAGTTTCAAGAACATATGATTCTAAACTGTTAACTTCACAGAACAAGAGAAGTATGTACTTTACTATCATAGTTAAAAACAGTGCTTAAATAATGGATTGAAGCGTATAAAAATATTTAGGATATTGAAGTTTAATCAGTCTTATTTGTTAAAAAAAGTATGTAGATTCTAATGCATTGATGGGGACTTTTTACAAACTCATGAATAATTCTGTGTTGGTAAAACAATGGAAAATATAAGAAACAGAGTAGATAGGCTCGTTCCAAGTGAAACAATTTGCGAAAAATTAGTTGCTATACCTAATTTAAAACTAAGTACCATATTTTATGAGAATCTTGCAGTCATTCCCATCAATAAAACTAATTTAACATTTAACAAGCCTATTTACGTTGCCATGTCAATTTTAGATAAATCGAAATAATTGATGTATGATTTCCATTATAAAGTGATGAGAGTCAGATATCCAGATAAAATCGAATTGTGTTATAAAGATACCAATAGCTATATATATATATATATATATATATATATATATATATATATATATATATATATATATATCTAACATTAAAACAGATGATTTTTTTGAAGACATGAAGGACAATGTTATATAAATTTGGCACAAGTGATTATCCTAAGGACAATATCTATAACATGCTGCAAATAAATAAAAAAGTCTTAGTCAAAATGAAAGATGAATGTAATGGTAAAATAATTAAAGAATTTGTTGGTTTAAGAGGAGAAAACGAATGCATATAGAGTTGAGGATAACGAAAACCAAAGATAAAAGGTGTAAAGAAGCCTGTAGTCAATAATAGAATTACATTTCACAATTATAAGAACGGTATGTGTAATGAGAAAATTCAATATAGAACAAGAATTTAAAAAGAAGTGAGAAATACAAAATATATACAGTCGAAGTTAATAAAATAGCTTTAAGTTAAAGTGATAACAAGAGCATTATACTAGAAAATAAAATAGGTACACTGCCATATGGCTATCGAAATTTATAATTTTATTAATGATAGGCAGAATCTGTTTTGGATACCAACTATTTCTGAAATAAAAGTTTCATATTTTATGTATCTCTTAAGAGGGTCTATAGCATAGACCCCATTGAAATTTTCTAATAAAATCTAACCTTGTCTTGGAGACAGGGTTTAAAATTTCTAAGCTATTTTTGTGTCAAATTTCAAACTTCTTTAATCTCCAAAACAATGTCGATATCAGTTCCATCAAAATAAATTAGTTTACCATTTTTGTCTGTAACTTCTAGAACAATTTGATTAAACTGCTCAATATTTATTTTATAAAAAAATAGAATGCAGTGTTATAGCTAATGTAATCTCTAAAACCAAACATAGTGTTTGGTGGAAAACTAGCAGTTATGTATATTTCTAAGTGACTAGATTCATCATATTTTATAAACATGCCATATGCTAAATTACAATGAACATTTATTGTTTTAATTGGATTAGAATTAGGCAATTTAGTACCAGTGACATTTTTGTCTTTTTCAATAGGCATATTTCTTTCAAAGCCAAGAATATCAGATAAGTGATTGTCAAGTTTAATATCAAACAGAGTTTTAATCGTTATTCTATTTTTCAAACTGCCTGTTATTATTTTAATGTTATTTGTTGAAAATGAACCTATTGAATTTTAATTTCATTTAATGAATCAAAATCATAGTGACCATTGAAAATGGTTATAATTTCTTTTTTATTAACCACGGCACTCATTTATTCGATTGTAGTTATAGTATTATTGTCTATATTTGGTGTAATTTATTTTACATGAAAACCAATCAATGATATAGATTTATTCTTCTGAATTATATCACAGTGAATTTTCTTTTTAAGAATATAACTATTATCTGTTAACTTGAATACTTTTTTCCATTTATTACAAAAATTAAGTTAATAAATGAAGAAAGTCGATTGGGGTGCTGGTGTTTTATTTCTGAAAGAGATGCTAAAAACATGGCCAACTTTTGTCTGATAATGTAACAGGTATAATTATATGCCTGTGAAATTTCAGGATGATGGATTTAATGATCAATTTTATCTACAAGCAGGTTGGTTAAATTTTAATAAATTGTATGTTTGTTCAAAAAGTTTGAATCAACCCAATATATATTCAATTACAAGATAACTTTGATGTGGTATCCAGCAAGTTTAATGAAAATATGGCATTCTTTTTTAATAATACTGAGGAAATGATTCCACTGGAACAGTGTGAAAATTATTCTTTAATTATTTTTGATGAAGTAATTTTAGATGAACTAAATATCGTACACGAATACTTTACTAGAGGTTGGCATAAAAATATTGATGTATTTTATCTTGCACAGACCTATTCGAGAGTTCCCAAACAATTTATACGAGAAAATGCAAATTTTCTATGTATTTTTAGACAAGACAATGGAAACCTCAAGCGTATCTATTGCGATTTTGTTGGTGGGGACATATCATATGAGAAATTTAAAGAAATTTGGTCAAAATGATGGAATCTATATTATGGTTTTTTAGCATTAGATTTGAGTAGAAAAATGGACAGTAGTGAGAATTAAAACAAAATAAAAAATACTATATTTTAACTACCTTTTTTTTTGTGAATTGTAAACGAGAATTCTTTATCTGTTTTTGCGACCATCGGCCAGTCTACCGATGACAGGAAAAAAGTAATCTTATAGTGGACTTTGTCTCGACATGAGTTATCCTCAGCAATTGCTGTGCACTCTCGTAGTAATAGGACAAAGTTTATCTCCACAGCCATGCATGCCTGACCATAGCGAACTCTGTTTGCGACAGGAAGCATGTTATCACACAACTGTGCTGATATCTACTTGGTCATATATTCAGTATATGAGTATTGATGCAATAAAATGGTACTTCCTAATCTCCAACAACGATTGCTCTCTATGCTTTACTGTAGTATATCAGATTTATAGGGTGGACTGATTCATATAGTTGAAGGTGCCCCACTATATGAATTGGGAGTACCATAATAAATAAAAAGTAACAAATAAAAATACAAGAAATTAAAAACCCCCGAATTTGCACTAAAAAAATAAAAAATAGGGTAGCCAGTGGTGAAGTAAGAGGTTTCTCTAATTGGAGTTTCGTTGGTGCTAAATATAGTTGGAAAAGTATAAAAAAATTTAGTCAGTGGCATTGGCATTAACTTGCTCATAAACTAAAAAAATTAACAGGTTCCTGGCATTCACATTAACTTGCCTGCAAACATTTTATAGTTTATAAGACTGTTGATCAAGAGGGTAAAACATTCACCCACATAGAATTCTGAGAAGTGCTGAAGTTTTATCAAGCTAAGATGGTTTAACCTGCTTGATTTTTCAAAGGGGGTAATTGTGTTTACATGTAAACCTTTTTTATAAATTCAGCGGATATCTATTGCAGATCCTAGTGTAATTCAATAAGATTAAAATTCAAGCAATTACAAGCCAAATTCTAGCAAATTTCTAAGTTCCTGTAAAATCTTTCAAAGCACAAATCAAAATCAATCAAATTTAAGGCCAAACTCATAGTCAACTTAGAACTTGTGTTCACTCTTTGTGCAGGCGATCTTTATAGCCTTATTTGCAAGCTAAATCGTCATATTTTTGATGAAATTCCAAGAATTTTCATACTTTTCTTGTGATAATATTTTTCACTAATTGATTTAGCTTGCAAATCTAGAGTAAATTTAGCCGTTTTGACCATAAATTTGGCCTCATCCACTCCCGAGGAGGACACTGATCAAAGAGTGAATGAAGCATGTTTTTAAAGAAAGTGCGCCTGATTGAGAATGCAGATTTGGGTCAAATTAGCTTGATTTTGGGGGTGAAATTGAAAAAATGAATCATGTTTTCAGAAGAAATTGAAAAAAATTGCTTGAAAGTGAGAAATTTGTTTGAATTTCAGTCAAATTATTGAGTTGCGCCAAGATCTGCTACAGACACCTACTGTAATGCAATGAGACGTATGTTACTAGATCAAACCCTTAAAGTAGTTATATGTGTATTATTAAGGGAGCTGATGGGTATGCGCCTTTATTGGCTGTGGGTAGCCCAGTGTTGTGACCTGCATCACTACCACTGTGGCGTTTGTTATCCGGTATTCTCACCGCTCTATTATTACAATACGCAGTTAGCCAGCGGAACGGAAAAAAGAAATTCTCTTGATTTATCGGCGTGTATCCGGGAAGATTTTGAACCACATTCTATTTACAAAAACTGCTATAGAGACACCAAAGTGTTAATTACACAAGGTTTTTAATTAAATCAAGAGCTGGTTGGCATAAAATGTGATTTAGATGAAAAATAATGATTTTGGACATATCGAGCGTCATAACTTAAGCTGCACAAACTGTGCACTACAAAAACAGTTTTGCACCATGTGTAATTGGTTAAATATGAAGGACGTTCACTGGGACACCCGACACATTACAAAAAAGACATCCTTCAAGCCAGGCATGGTATTTTGTACAGAGAGTATGAATTTCATCACATACTCTCTATTAGGCCGTGAGAAAACTAGTCACTTATAAATCCCAGTTGTGCAAAACCTGTTTTGAGATGTGTGTAACTGACTTTGTAATTTCTGATTAAATTAACAAATTTAACGAATGCATTTTGTGCAGAGAATATTTGTGGAGGCAGTATGGTTGACACATTCACTGCATAAGGGCTACCAATTGGGCTAAAATATGGTAATACTCAGTTAAAGAAGTATATAGTATGATCTTTGAACAAATATTATAGAGGTGGGTAAGTGATTGATAAACTGAAACATTAATTTGGACATAAGTGGTTGTAACACTTTGTTGTAGGTCACAGAAAGCCCAAAAAATTACTTAAATCATTGGACACAGGATTTAAAAATTATAAATTAAAAACGAGGAAGTGATGGCAGCTATCACGAATATGTGAATAACATACATATATGTAATTTACCAGAAGGAATTTAGTTAGTTATCACAAGAAACAGGCACAAGAAAACCAGAATGAACACCCACAGTCAAGCAATGAGGATTGAGCGTACATAAAGTTACAAAATAAGCCTGGACGAATGACCGAAGAAAACACAAACTCAGTGTCAATAACAGATAAATACACAGAGACGACAGTACAATGAAAATGCAGACAAACAATGTCTATAACAGATGTATACTCAGACTAAACAACGAATAGCACAGACAAACACATGGCTAGAACATATGTTTACGACACAACTACAACACATACAAACATAATAGCTACACCAGATGTATACACAGACGAATCTACGCAAATAACACAGATTACGTCCCCGATTCGGTCACTCCCGGATTTTTGGATGTGGGAATCGTGCTGGACGATGCCGCTGGTCAGCGGATTTTCTCGGGGATCTCCCTTTCTCCCCAGCCCTTTCATTGCGGTGCTGCTCCATACTCACCTCAATCACTCTCATGAGCTCTCAAGATCTCTATGTTAAGAGCCTCCGAAATCTCTTCACTTCGCTTCACACAGATGACAACAATGGCTTAAATAAATGTATACACAGACGACCGCAGCAAACTTCCTTCGATTACAAGAGGACATGCGACGTTTTGGGACCTGGAGTTTTTACCCTTCGTCAGACAAATGCACAATATGAGGACAACCTCTTTTTGCGTCCAGGATTTTGAGTCATTTTGTGGGTTTTCTGCTACTCACAACAAAGTGTTACAGTGGCGTATACCCACATTTATGTTTCAGTTAGAGAATTGTGTCACGAGAAATTTTCTTGCATACCGACAGAAGATTTACGTCCATTTTGACTATATCAGTTTCAACTGTGATGAAAATCTGCCCTTTCCCCTGCCTTCAGGCTGACTTGGGCCAAAATCACGCATGAGAGAAAGTTCATGCTAACTGCTGGTGGTTTCTCTAACCCGACAGACAAACATGTCATTCCAGCCAGCCTGAATAATGAATGAGGTGAAATGAGGTGGAGATTCGAAGACCAGGCAAGAATCAGGAGCACCTCTTACAAAGCCCCCGCACCACAACGTTCCGTACTTGAGAATCTCCGTTTTGTTAATCCTCACCTACCAAGAGTTGGATGGAACCAGAGACCCTTCTACAGTGTTGAAATCATTTTCCGCTATTTCACGGGAAATCGCTGGTAAACATTCTCCAAAACTCCCCGTAAATTTTCGCACACATTAATTTTACACCAACGTGATTTCCATAAATTTAACAGAAATTTCCATAAATTCATGGAACCACTCTTTGAATTTAAGGGTTATTTTGTGTGTAATTTGGGCTAAAATAAAATAAATTACAAAAGCTTCAGTATTCGTTATACGGATATTTTACTGTGTATAAAAGATATACATATAGTATTCTTAAGTGATATTTGAACACGAGTCGAAATTAACCAATCACCAACGACACTCTGGATGGGTATGAATACAGTATTTCTGAAAATGTCACATACGTCAATATTTTATTTTTGTTATGTCCGAGTGTTATTATTGATGCTCACTAGTACTGGCTGCTGGTGTTACATCATGATGTTTTAAGCAATATGCTCTGAATGTCGAGGATACCCTAACTGCGGCAGAAGCGACACTTTTACAGTAATAGTGGCGAAAAAAGCTTCGTGTATAACAGGCACTGTTCTTACACAAAAAGCGAAGCTATGGGAAATATGGAGACGTTCTGTATTTTGTATTTACAGAACTGAGCTCCGTATTTCTTCATTACGGATCGAATTTCCGTATATTAAATGTACATTTATGTGCAATTTCCCGCTAATATGAGGAAATTTTTAAGATTGTAGGAAAGTTACCGATCGTACCTTTCCTCTAATATTTATAAATACTGCGTTAAATAAGAAATCTCAAACTACTGCAACCGACATTAAAACTCTAGATGTTTGAGAAGAGTGCCGAAGTTCAACAAAATGGAACTGAAGGGGAATATAGTGTGTCAAGAACGTATCTTCGGCTAAGAAAAGTTGGACTTTCCGGCTGAATCGAACGCCGAGTTAAGGTGTCTGGATTCATGATCAGCGATAAACCAAGAAATCCTTAAAATGTTCAAGACATTGCAGTTATCAGTAACGACGTTCCGCATTTTGAGGTGGTCCCCTATTACCAAGCAGTCTGATTGCAAATTCTGTTGGAATAAGGTTGTGCTCTGAAGGCGTATTTAGTGAGATGTTATGTTTTTTTTTTACGAGTTCTATATCACAGTGTTTTCCATTGTCACGGTAAGTTCTAATGTAAATTAGGAATTAAGTACGTTTACACGTTAACCGTCTTTTAACTGAATTGAGACAGAAAATAATAGCAGCATCAGCACTCGTCTTGGTTACGGAATTCAGCGTAAGTAGTCTTTGGGACAATATAGTTCTTTAGGGGCAAATATATTGGTAAAACTTCACATGACATAATTATACTCAACATGGTTGTCTTTGATTTAAGTGGCATATAAAAAATGTGTCCTAGTATTATTTCAAGTCCCTGGCGCAGGAAATTTTACAGAATCGCATTAAGACACTAGACTTTTATAATGAAACGCCATTTCAAATCCACATTATGTAGAAGAGAAAAAATTAACCGGAGATATTCTTGGCTTTTATGAGACTTTTTCCCTACGGTACTCAATATTAAATTAATTTTATTTACGCTATACCTAAAGCTCGTTCATTTTTGCCTTATAGTTACTAACCAGATGTGGTAGTTTTTTTCTATAGCTATAGCAGTTTTGTTTCATATTGCTGCGAGTCACGTTGCATTATAGTTGATCATGCTTCCAGCGAAACCCAATATGCAATTTTAGATCTATACCGTAGCGAAAACAATACTTATTCTCCGAACATGCGTAATAGTTTTGTCTGGATGATAATTACAGCGGTGAAGTCGGAAAGCATAATTTAATAAACAATGCCGAAATGAAATGAATATATCCTGGTTCATCTGTGAATTACAGAGTGTTTTGATATTTATCAACCGGGGCGATTTTTTTTTTTTCGATGACTCCAATTTGTCCCTCTTCGATCGGATTAAGCTGCGCATATTTCGGCAATTGCTACAGTAAAATTTCTACCGGAAGTGACGGAAAAAATGCTTGTTCTTAGCTCATCTGGCCGGGATTAAGCATATGACTTTTCGAATGCCTGTAAGATATATATATATATATATATACTAAATTCACGATGAGTCACGAATGTGAGTAGTGAACTTTTCCTTCTGTTTTCAGATTATGCGATCTTTATCGACCTCATAAATGCGAACCCATCAAATATAGCGTGTGCTTGTTTCGCAGTACGAACCACTAATTACGTTGGTGCCTTAATGGCGTTTTCCGTAAGTGGAACAATTGCAGTGAAGGAGACGCGTAAGTACGCAGCATCCCCGAAGTCATCTCGCCAACTCAGCCATCATCTTGCATTCTCCACGAGCGAGCACCCCAACCCTCCTCAACAAAGAACCCAGCGTTCGTTAAACTCCGCTGCGCGCAGCCCATCAGGCGATAGTTGCGCCACCCGCCGCACCTGGTCCCCGGCGCTAAAAGCGCCCGTAAACTCCGAATCTCAACACTTTCATATAAACTGATTGTGGAGGGGGAGAAGCGCGCAGGGGGGAGAGGGTGGGAGTAATAGCTGAGAGTATGGTTGTCTGTTGGGGGGGGGGGGGGGGGGGGTTGTATAACTCCGATATCAAACTACCGAGTGGACTTCCCCTACCCCTCTACACCCTCCTCTCATCCCACCAAACACTTTCCCCTCCCTCCTGGAAAACAATTCCCAAATTGTTCATTTTCCAGATTGCCAGCCCGCCCGCCCGCCATATAAAACAATAATAATAAACCTTTTTTTTACGGGGTTCCATGCACGGATTTCCACTGTGTTCTCGAATCATGGGCCGCAAGGCAGAGTGGGGTGTGCCAACAGCTATAAGTTTCCGGTTTATGTGGCCGCCTTCCTGTGTTCGATTTATCCCGCTCTCCTTTTAATATCGGGAGTGTACGGAAGTTTAGGGAGACCAGAATTCGACGAACTTCATCCTGTATTCCACAAAAGGATGGCGTTCTCAAATACCACACGATTTTCATGCATTTCGTAAGAGTTATTATTAAAAAAATTCGCAGCACAAGGGAAGATACAAATACATACCTAATTAAGTGTGCATTCTTTGTAAACCACGGAAATTCTAAAACAACAATACATAATGTCTAACTTTGGTGAACTACTGCCAGAGTCAGAACTTTCTTCTACTGCCTTGGATGCCAAAGGTACAGGCAGCTACGCTCCACCATTAAGAAATATAATAAAGGCCCATACACAATTGAAGACTTGAGCATTTGACTTTACGATTTCATGTTACGTTTGTTTAGCTCACGTGTTGTTTCCTACGGAGCTTGAGACAACGGAACTGTCATAGATGAAGTCAAGCACGCTTGACTTTACGATTTCGAAAAGTTGAAACTTAAAGTCAAAGCCAAGCAGCCGTTTTTTCCGACTTGATTCACTAATATCGTCCATGCTTAGCTCCTATAAGTGGTAGGGAAATTTTTAATACATAGAAAATTTTCCCGATAAATGCAGATCATAACAGTGGAAACCGCATCCAAATCCGTTCAGTGGTTCTCGAGACTAGCGCAGTCATACAGACAGACAGACGCGCGCCAGGGACTTCCTTTTATACTGTGTATTGATAAAAGGGCAACCAACTAAGTTGTGTGAAAAACACTGAGATCTTCAGTTAATCAAAACCATATTTAATTACACTTGATAAAAGTCTCATCTTGTCTAATCTAGATGCCCTGGTGGAACACTTTATTGTGTGTACGTCGTTGTATCTTCTGCGAGATGTAATTTTAACTGAGGTAATGTGAAACGAAGATTGGTTTTATGTAAGGTGATTTTCCTTTCGTTATGTTGAACCAAGCTCATCTAAATTAAAAGAAATAGCACACGAATATAATGTGAAGAGGAAATATATGAATATCTACTTATGAAAAAGGCAAACAAACGAGGTTTTGTGTTTTTAAATGAGATTTCAAAAGTAATGGCTTGTTTTTTTACAAGAAGACAGGAGCGTACAATGAGTTCCTGCATAATTTAAAATGATTTACATGACAAGATACAAATTTCACCAAAGATTGCAGAAACCGTTTTTCAGTTGTCTGACCTATGAGTTTACAGTTGTATTGTTGTATTGTCTATCGGCGGTTTCTCCAAAGGAAAGGAAATGTAAAGCCAAATGCAAAAGTTTTCGATTTTGAAAGGGCCTGAAGTTCGTAGACTGGCTCCTCGAGTATAGACAGCCACACAGCCCAGCGTCCATGAATATGTTGTCTGTAATATGTACGTCAACTTGATGATAACCTAGAACACTCTGTACGCGCGTCCCCAGCAATCCTGATTAACTGTTCCCTTTTGCAACGAAACCAAGCTATCAAAACGCCAAACAATTATTTCTAATTTTTATTTTCCGAAAATTGTGCAGTATTACTGTTTAACACACAATAACCACTTACAGAAGCCTTTGTTATCAAAAGTTTAATTTCGAGGTTTATACTAAAATATGAACTATGTGAGTTTTAAATTTCTATGTAATTTTTAACGACGTGCATTATACTTACAAGTTTCCCAAAGTTTATTTTTGTTTCATTTTTGTTTGTAAATTGAAAGCTTTCATACTTAATAGGCAGCATTTATTTATAAACACCGTGTGAAATAAACGTGACAAATTACCATGAAGTCTTTAGGTAAATATTTGGCATTTAACTAAGGACTATCAAAATCCCTGCGGTGATGAAGTCTCAGCTTATTCCGTGTTATTGGACCACGCGTAAACATTAAAATTGCCATAAACCTTTATAACCAGTAGTAGATTAAGTAACAGTATTTATTCAATATACACAAAATAGAATAGCCGATAATCTGAATTAATTCACACTGGATAAAATTAATTTTGTAATTTTGTGCAATCCAGAAAAATTTACAACTGGTACAACAATTACAAAATGATAATTTGATTTAAAATATTAAAAAATATATGTTCTACCTACAAAAGCTTCGTAATATATTTTATTAAGTATACATTCTTTAACAATTTAGTCATATAAAGGATTTTGCACATAATGAAAAAATTGCAGGTTTTGACAACTGTGATTTTCTTTCTAGTTGCAATATATGTTAAATAATAAAACTGATATAGGTTAATGGGCGGAGATGTTTATTTATACAATGTTACTAAAAAAAAAAGAACTTACAGACTCTAAAGGTATTAAAGGTAAACTATAGGCATATTTAGGAAACTGGAGTCGAACTTGTTACCTTCTGAAAGAGTCACTCGTCATTGAAGGTTCCTGGTTTCGTGTTCGTGACGGAACAGCATTATGATTTCGCGGGGAGTGTTAAGCTGTACCAAAAATAGTTTTTTGGTTGAATCAAACTAACTTTGTTTGACGTGATCCTATTAATTGTTTGTATAGGGGCAATGGAGTATGTTGTTCTTGAAAACACAATATTTTGTTTTCCTTATTGTGTTCCCCAAACTGTAAAGTTCGGTTGCCGCTATTTAAGATCTGTTCGGCTCTACATAGATTAGGTTAGTTTAAAATAAAACGAAAGCCTGAGAGAGATCCGAACGCAAATCGTTTGCGTCGAGCGCTACGGCCGACTAACCTCGGCTGAGGGAACTACCAATAAAAGGGCGATATTTTAAAATAAATAGAATTCAAATACTGGGAAATGCACAAGCATCAATAAATGCGATAACAAATATTGTTATAGACTGTTCACGGTGAAATGAGCTCTTTTGAAAGCCCTGCTTAAGATCTACTTGTTTGCAAGTTGTGTATTCTTCCGTCTTATGTAAAATTAACTTTTCCATGGGCCTCATCACTTTATTCATATCGTTCAAGTTAAGTTGTGAAATTATCATTAAAGTAGATATTTTACAAATTTGCTCATTTTTAGTCTTCGATGCATTAAGAATAACCAGAAAGCGAAAGAAAAAATTTGAGTTTTCAAAAATGGTAACCTAACACTTTTTGTTCGACGTTAACACATTGGAACTACTTTTCGTCCATCGTTACCAACTTTACTGGGCAAATGTCACTGGGTGCGCCCGTTAAAATGTATGCAGGCCGGGGCAGTGACTTCTTACAAAGTTTCATTTCAAAAGGGCTTACTTTGTCTTTAACGGCCGTTACATATAATTCAAATACTGGAAAACGAGCAAGAATCAATAGATGCAATAACAAGCATTGTTACTATTCTAATTGTGACAAAAATTACAAGTAAAGTCTTGAGCTGTATTTTCAAACGAAGGCAATCAAATGCGTGGCCAAACAAATGCATTCAATCGAGTCAATTAAATATTATGTTGAAGGTCTAATTTTTCTGGCCCAACACAGAGGTTTCGTTTATTTAAGTGTTTTTGGCCCCATACAACCAACCACTTTATTGTCTGCAACAAACCTTTCTGTCAGTGCGCACTACACCACACTGCTGGAGCCAGTCTGCCCAATCCAGCCCGCGCTTGCCAACGCCACTATTGAGCGGAAATGACATGAACTAAGAGGCCGCCATTCCCGAGATCGTGGTGCTAGCGTTAAATTTTCACGATTAAAGGTTGTTCACGATAAAGTGAGCCCTTTTGAAATCAACTTTACAAAAAAGTCACTGCCCCCGCCTACATATATTTTAACTGTCACACCGAGTGACATGTGCCCAGGGAAATTGGTAATGATGGATGGAAAGTAGTTCCGAATCTATCTTAGAGTCGGATAAAAGGATTAGGTAACCATTTGTGATAACTGGAATTATTATTTTTTTTGGCTGTTTCTATTAAGCATCCAAAGTGTAAAATTGACCAGATTTTAAAGTATTTATTTTTCTAATATTTTCACAGTTTCACTTGACCGATGCACAAATAAAGTTATTAGGCTCATGGTAGTGTTAATTTTACATAAGTCGGGCGAATACACAACGGACATACAAGTAGATCTTAAGCAGGGCTTTCGAAAGTGCTCATTTTGCCGTGAACAGTCTATACCGCAGTTCTTTGAATAAACACGCCCCACCACCTTACACTTTTCTCTGCTTGTAAGAGGGACATCAACAACTCCGTTCTTTTTCTTCCCATCACAATCAGCGATGGGGCAAAAGGGTCACGAAGGAGGGGCGGCTGGTTGGCCTGAACGAAATCAGTATAGCAGTTTGGGAACCCGGCGCTGCTAAAGTATTCCTCCGTGTGTTTTCTCGAGGGTGTTTTCATAAGAGAAGAAACCTTTGCGAGGCTGCCTTAGGAATGAGGCGCCCTGAGGGGCAGCGACCTGACTCCGGTACAGAGAAATTCAAATGAAGAGGTTGGTCGGAATGGAGTGTAGGAGGGGGAGAGAGAGAGAGAGAGAGAGAGAGAGAGAGAGAGAGAGAGAGAGAGAGAGAGAGAGAGACCGACAGGGAGGGGAAGGGATGATAAGCGCGGGGGGCGGGGCGGTAGGGGTATCAAAACAATCAAGACGGAATCAAAGGGAGAGAGCGCGCAAAGTTGCAGACGCTATGCATACTGATGGCCTCTGCGAGGCGCCAGGCGTCGTCGCCTCGAGCGTGCAGCGCCTGGATTGGCGTCCGCTCCTTCTTCTGCTTTCCCCGTCGCCACCGCCAGGGTCGCTGCAGTCGTCACGGCGAGCCACCAGCCAGGCTCCGTTCCGCTCACGTTAGCGTGTTGCTGTCCTCGTTTTGCTTCTATGGCACACCGTTACGTATCGCGTGCTATCCGAGCCTGCATGCAGGCAGGTATGGATGTTTCTATGGAACAACCTTTCACACGATTATTGCTGCCGCGTAAGTAAACGCGAGTGCATTTGTTTTGATTTCGCTCATTTGAAACAGGCCTCACACACTACTTCTGCGATACCCGTTAACACATCGAGCCTAATTATTTCGTTGTGATAATCGAAATTCTCAGTGTTAAATCAACACGAATTTTTGCCCTAATTATTACATACTGCTCTTTTGGCGTCGGTAAATACGTTCGCGATTTTTAATTTACTATTTTTTCTGGATAAAATGTGTTATCACTGTTTCTCAGAACAAAGTAAACGAAGTTATAAAAATAGTTAATAAATCATTCCACCTTCTTCTCTCTGAATGTCTAGATTTTCTACATTGTGGGAAACCTTCCACTGAAGACTTCACATAACCAGTTACAAAATGTCCATGAAAATGGCCAGCAGTCCATTAAATCTTCAAAAAAACTATCCATACTTTAGGTTTTTCACAGCACAATGAGCCGTTTTGAAAACCGTGCAAATTTTTCCACTTTCAGTCCGTTTGTTGTGTATCTTTCCGCATACCAATATGAAAATTTCCGTGTGACTTCCAGGTGGCATTTTCTTCAGCTGCTCATACATCCACTGAATAATCATTAAATAAAACTCACAAAGTAATCAATGTTTTAATTAACACTGTAAACATGTACACGTTAAATTCAGTACCGGTAAATAATTTTGGTTTGTGAATATTGACTAATGATCACGACTATTTTCCTATTTAGATACTCATTAAATGCCTTTAAATTTAATCAAAACTTCCATTGGTTTAAGAAGTTATGTTTTGTCTTAAACTGTCAGCAGAATGGCTGAATAGTTAATCGTAACTATTTCTCCTGTTGTAAGAACGCCGCTCTGTTTCTAACGCTCGCCTTTAAAAAAGTGTGAATATCTGAGATGCTCACCCATTACGTGCACCGCGCTCGTAAGAAAGTTACGCTTTCAGATAATATGGCATATTTATTCCTTGATACCAAAGGCAACGTGTCTGAAATCATCTTTAAATTACCTACGAATGTTTGATTACATTTGCGAGTAGAATTAAGGACAATGTCTTGGTATTTTTAATGATATGACGTGAAGCGGTGTTTGCATTTTTATTTTTAATAGAGTATTACAAAAACCCATTTTCATTCGGTTGTTTTTACCAGATACGAAAATAACTGTCATGAAACACACAACTTGATCAAAATTTTTACTTACATCATTCTTTCAAGGTTTTAGCCATTATTCGATGCAAGTTTCGTGAAAATTCTTCATGAATACTAACAACACAATACCTCATTGATTATAATGTATTTCATGAAACTGCATTCACAAATATAACGAAGAACATGATTTTTCTCCCTACCTTGAAGGTTAGTCGTGGAAGATATTACTTATTGTGTAATAATATATAAACTCATACAAATTAAACAGTTCTGCCAGACGTTATAACACTGTTTTATCGTATTCCTTTCACTCAAGGAATACTTCAATTGCAGTACAAAATATGTTCATGGCGTTGTTGTTTCAGAACGGAAAGGAATTCCGTGCTGAATTATCAACCCGTAAAATGACTTGTATGGCATCACGCAAATATTAAATAACACACACATATTTAAAACTTCCAGAATTGCAACACATATGGCAAATATAATAAAACACGCTCTTCGGAATTTTCTTCAAGTTTATAATTTATACAGACTTCATTGCATGTAAGGAGGACATTTCCCAGGCCGAAATATTACGAGATACTATAAGAATTTCTGAGACAAGACACTGCGTTGAAATACCGCAGAAAACAATAAGAAACATTTCACTTCACACAGAATATATAAATATTTTTCATTTATAATTTTAATGAATAAATTATTTAAGGCGATACAAACTACCACTAAAATTCATGTTGGTAGTGAAGCACTGTCTTGCTGGACAGGAAAAAATAAACAATGAACCAAGTAACTGACATTATATGTAAATCAAGTGGTGATGTGAAAGTGCAAGTGCTGTAATCACGGCACGTTTCTTTCATATTTGTGTACGACGAAAAGAAACTGAACTGCACACTCTAAATCGGAATCAGTTGTTTTGTACTGACTGTCAGTTGAAACTGTTCCATCCGGAATCAGTAGAAAAAGAAAACTACCAATCTCTTCAGTTAAATGAAATCCCCTAATACAAACAGTAGGAAATCAGTTAGTTATAGTCTATTACTAAAAAGCATAAGGAATAAAAACCGTGCACTATGGATTGAAATAAATAAAGTACAATTAATTTGTCACCAAACAAAATTATTATATATGTGCAAGGAAATATTGGAAGTCGTTGGTATCGAACCGGCTCCCGAAACGCAACACACACACTTTTTTTTTTTTTTTTTTTTTATCTGACGTTCTACCACTGAGATACTGAGATACTGAGATAAACAGTCTCGCATTTGCGTAGTAACATAAATTTACAATGGCGAACTGCTGTAAGTTTCGTAATGTGAAAGTACTTCATGTTGTCGAAATATACACATATTATGCGTACGTAGGTACCTTCGTGTCTTTGTAAGGCTCGAAAGTCATTTTAAGTTAAGTGTAGTTCAGATTGTGTGCTTTAAAAAGAGAAATATTGTGGTTTTAACGGCGTTGTCGGTGTTTTCTATGTCTCTGCCATTTTACAATCCAACGAGATTTTATAGAATGAAACTATTATTTTGAAGAGACAGATTCACTAGTAATAACTGTGCTAATTAGGCAGTGGAACGTTGGAAACAATGAAATATTTTATCAAATTTGTCGTTTCCTCATTATTTGATCTTTTAACTTGCAGACCACAAAACTTTTGATGGTGTAAATCCGCCTTTCTTATAGAATCACCGCACTATCGAGTCAGTAAAATTATCACTGATCTATCTGTCACTAATCTACAGTGTCTCGTTGCTTTGTAAAATGGCGGATACTAGTGGACATCGATAACCTCGTACATTGAAACCACCATATTTATCTTTTAAAGCACAGAATTTAAACTATAGGTAGATTGGCTTTCGAACTTTGCAAAGACATGTACTTGCGCAGAAAATGTACATATTTCGACAACAAGAAATACTTTCACATCACGAAACTTACAGCAATATTTGACATTACATATTGTGGTACAGTACCCATAATACGAGTACACATTTGGCGGTGATAAAGTAGGGCAGTGGATATGGCTAATCATTAAAACTTCAAGATGCTTTACTTTGTGGCCGGAGATTCGAGCTCAACCACGTCCAAAAATGTTTTTGTGTAGAAAATATTTGTGTTCTGCAACAAAATAATTCGTACCTAACTTACATCACATAGGAATGCTCTGTGCTTATTTATTAACCAACTATAAATAAGTAATTTTCTACTGCTTGAATTAGTAGATTTCTTTTAACTGATGAATTAGTGATTTTTTTTTCTGCATATTCCGGATGGAGCAGTTTCAACTGAAAATCAGTAAAAAATAACTGATTCCGATTTAGAGTGCAGGTGAGGAAATTGTTTAACTTTGCGACTAGTTAGACGTTGAAACAAGGAACTACTTCTCTTAGTTCACTGCGAACATAACTGTTGCAGCTACTGCTTACGTAACAATGTGGTATGCAGTTACGGGCAGTGAGGGTGATTTCAAAAGTGCTCACCTAATCGTAAACAGCCTTTATTGGCCATGTACTCTCCCAAGTAAACTTCCACTGTGACACACGGCCTTTATTCTCGGTGACGGATCCTCCTCATCATAGTCGTCCCCGAAAATGTTCGTATCTTGTTGCCCAAAATTAAGAGAGAAGATACTTATTTATTTATGATTTAATAATCCCAAAACACAAGATCAGGATATGTATTATTTACAACTACAAAGTTAAGTTCTGAAAAAATATATATATAATGTATTAATATCATTCAATTGGACGAGTATGAAAAATTTCACTTTTAACTCATAAATACAAAAAAAAAAAAAATAGGTAAACGTACAACAGTTATTGTCTATTCAGGATTATGAATGTTAAAAGCAAAGTTTACAATACTCTCTCCGCTTCATTTCGTACACGAATGCGACGGAACCATAATTTATACGCACCAAATCGCGCATTCAGTACCAAACTAACCATGCAGCAAATATTAATTGTCTTGATTAGATCTTGCACGATAAATATGATTACCTTCACAGTGTATTCAACTCAATATCCGAATCACCTGCATTATTTTTATCTAAACAGATTTCCTTCTATACGCATTCCTGTTTTCATGCTTGTGCAATATTAAAGTCAGTAGATGATGTTTGTCATTTTATTAGATTTTATTTGCGTTTACCGTTTTCCGTTCAATTCTTGAATGCGTGTTCTGTACCAAAGTCATTACAGCCTAACTATCATGCTTCGGTATAAGAAATTACAATATTTGTCTGACAGTAAATTGTTGTTCCTGGAACATATCTGCGCATTACTTTCACTGCGATGTAAGTATCGATCCATCTGATACACATTGCAACATCCAACAAGTAGCAATATTGTTACCTATGAAGTACGATCAACTCTACAACTGCGACATGGTTGTCGCCAGGAGAAAAAATTAAAAAAAACAATTAAATTACAAAAACCATCTCTAGGTGATATCTGTAACTGGAATTTAACATGCTTTCCATACTTTATATTGGCTTGTCACCACTCTGGAAAATTCATTAATCTAGATAGAAGTACCTCATACTGCAGATATATTGTTTAACATAAGTTAAATCCTTAAATCGTGATTAAATACCCTTTGTATTTCTAAACTATGAGTAAATTGACGATGATGTACTCCATGATAAGTTCTTCTCTGAAATAACATTACTCACGTATGCCACGCAAGGAACTTTCTTTCATTGCAAGACCAGACATCAATCATACGTTAGTGTCAATTTTACCTAAGATTGGTATTAAGAAAGTAGGGGTAAGCAATAAACAATGACGTTAGAACTTCTTGGGTATTGCTGGACAACTGTCACCAGAATTATCTTTTGACGTACAGAGGTGCCTAGTTAAAAGTGAGATAATAAATCACGCTACTGATATGTTCAATAAGACAAGCGGGTGAAGCCAAATCTATTTGCAAGAATAACACATTTCCTTCATTTTCGTTACATGTGACATCTGTTGTGGGTTTGTATCCATCAGGGTTAATGACAAAGCAAATTGGTTTATTACGAATTTGTATACATACAAGAGTACGAGGCTACACAACATTAATATAATTATGTTTGTAATAATTCGAACGCCTCTTTCGATCGTCGAATGGCTTTTTGTTCGTACAGTATTCCCCATATTATTTGTTACACGCGACCGAAAGATACTAAACGGTAAAATTTAAAAAAATTAAGACATTTCCAATAGTTTGTAAATTTTTACAATTCACAGTGAACTAACTGCGGCACTCGTTTGACAAAAGTAGGTTCCCGCAGCCTGAGTTCACGATAATCTACATATATGCTGTTCACAGTAAACAGAGCTGTTCTGAAAGCCCCGCTAAAGATCTACTTGTGCGCACATTGCGTATTCTTCCTACACACGCAAAATAAACATTATGGTCCTTATCAGTTTATTTACGCATTGGTTAGGTAAAACTGTGAAGTTACTATAAAAGAATTCATTCTACAAATATGAACATTCCAACAATTTATATGCATCAAAATATCACGAAAACAAATGACTTCAGTATTCACAAATATTTTTACCTTACACTTTTAATTCTACTTTAAGAGGAGTGTAAACCTGCGCGTTCAAGATCAAGAAGCGAGGAAGCGATATGGGCGACACTAACACGCACGCCTAGTGCTTTATCGCTCCTACGCGCAAGGTGTGCAGTGTTTCCATCGTGGTCCTGAACTGTGCAAATCAGATCTGTAACAGTGGGATATTATTACATGCAATAAAAGCCCACAGATTAAACTACGTCCTTATGTTTGTACTTTTCTCTTGCCGCAAAATAAACTGCATAGACAAGTTTCAAAAATGCGATATTTGACCATTGTCAGAATTTTTTTCTCCGTGAATGTACTTACTAGGTTATAAGTAAAAACATAGTCTCATAGAAAATAGTTTTTTTTACCTTTTCTAGCAAAACATAGTAGTAGGGGCGGGCCGGTCCTAGATACAAAGGGATGCCGCCTTTTTTTATTGATCTAATTGATTTAATATCAAATTGATATCAAAGTGTTAATTAAATTGAAATGGTTAAATTTAATGAAAGGGTTAAATTCATTGAAAGGTAAAATGTATTGAAAAGGTTAATTTCTTCTTGATTTTGTTGTTATACTTCTTTCTTTCTTTTTGGGAGGGGGTAGCAGGAGCTTGATACGATGTTGACACAGTGGTGTTCTAAAATCGACTGACCAGAGTGGTGGGTTGCAATGTGTTATACGGGTGTTCAGTTGAGTACAAGAGTGTGCTAAGGGTCATTTTTAATATTTTTTTTCTAATTTTGATGTGGTTGTAGGGATATTTCTTTAGAAGGTGTTGGTAGATAGGCGAGTTTGAAAGATGGAATTTACACGATAAAATATACGACTTCTGTTTTCCAAATGCAACTAAACATTAGAGAATTGCAAAGTGTTCTACATATGAATAAATTACACATATCGAATCGCAAATTTCAAACGAAAGCAACTATGTGAATAATAAATGAAATTACACTAGTCCCTTGGTGTCTTAAACATAATGTGATTTACTACCCAAGCTGTATGCTAGCAATATAATTTACACAAGAGAGAAGTATAACAAAATTATGTGAGTATGGAATTAACAATCTACAACAAAATGTCCCTATAAAAAAACAAGATATATATTTATATGATGCCTCTTAACATACCTTACAAGTCCGTCTGGCTGTGAGACTGGCGAGGAGGAAATTTAGAAATACAATCCATGCTTAAAAATTAGTTAATTTATTAACATGAGTAATAAAATTGCACCTCTCTCAAAACACATCGGTCCAGTTATGAGCTCAGTGAAGCACTGAATCGATCTTATGTCAGGAGCCTGGCAATATATATGCGGTCATGTTTGGAAGTTGACAAACAACTAAGGTTAGAGCTATTCGGAAATAGATGTGCATTCGATTTACATGACAAATGGATAAATGTAATGTTTACGATGTACATACTAATACGTAAATTAGACTAGTTGAATTCTAAACAGACACAATATAAAAACACATAGTGAAATGGCAGTAGGAGCTCCCTGACAACACATCAATCCACCTCAGAGGTCACTTGATGAATGAGTGGTTCATATGAGGTGCCCCTGCAATATAGTGTAGAAGACGAATCTTAAAGGCATTCGTTAAAAACTACTGCAAAAACTCTGAATATGACCTACAATTTAAAGCAACACAATAGCGTATGTCTATTCTGATAATAAATATATAATGATCACATAGAAGGAAATCAATTAAAATAGAAATCTTACCCAAATGATTTTTTGTTCAAAATAATCAACTCTGTCTAATATACACTTAACTCCCACATCTATTTGTAAAATAAATGGAAAAAAATAATGTCAAATACAACCTCAAATGAAATTATTTTAAAAATAATAGAAATTGTCATCTTTTGTTCTCTGAGGGCAATATGGCAACGACTGGAAGAGAGCTTCACATCGCTCGCTGCAACTGTAACATCCTAACCCTCTACTTCTTGGGAGAGGGACGTTTCCCCGAGGTCAAGAATCAGACAAACCCTCCCACTCATCATCCAGATACTGCCTTCGCCCGATAAGTCAGTTTCTTCTTCCAAGCAAAACATCACACATCACCAGCCTGGACACATTTTTCGAATATCTTCGAGACTGGCCTGTCCACACTCCCACCTTCGTCTGAAACCAAGGACATGCACCCCAGACCTCCCTCCTTCATCATCAGCCCAGAAAATGTCTTTTTGTTCGACAACTTCAGGATCTCCAACAGCCAGACAATCCTCAGGACACTAAGTGGACTCTTCCAAAGTGGTGACCTTTCGCAAATAAAGCTTTACCCATGAATTGTGGACTCTCCCGAAAATCTGTCCTGTCCTGTTCTATGACTTATTCCCCCAACAGCCCCTTCCCCTAAGTCGCCATACCTGGAGCTGATCAACAACCTTCAAACCTTTGTGTGCAGGAGATGTTGAAAAATTCTTGCATTTACACTCTCAAGTGTTTGGACATTTATTTTCATCGAATAAATTTTAACAACTCTCACTATTTAGTAATTGCACATAGTTTGCGAGAAAATGTGAAAATTCTACCTAATCCCAATCTATAACGACTCATATGAATAATCCATACGAATTTGTCACAAAATGAATAGATCTAAGAATGATTCGAGTCCCTACAGCTTTGTGGAAGAAAAACAATGAAATCAATAATAAGTTACTTAACAGCAACTCAGTTTATCGATCCAAACTAATTTGAACAAAAACTCAGTCGAAAATGTATCACAGGGATAGTTTGAAAATAAAATTCTCATATCGAACACATAGACTAGCTTCGTAAATCCACATTTACAAATCCTAGCAGAATAATGCATGGATTATTAAGAAAATATAAGAGATAAGCACAAACTTTAAAATAACAGAAAATATTTCTACACTATAAGCTATCTAAATAAAATCTAAGTGAGTCCTGTAATAAACAGTAGTGGAGAAACAGAATTCAAATGTTAATCAATGATTATTAAAAAATAAATAAATTTATTAACATCTGTAAAAATATTCTTACTCCTATCATATTTCATGTTAGGAAGGTTAAATACGCGAAAAACTGAAATATTTCGATAAATATTGCTATGAAGACTGTGATCGTGGTGTGAACCCCGAGCAGATAGATAATGATATCACATAGCAAACATTGTGGGTTGTCGTCACTGTCAGGCGAAGCACAGGTTCGGTGCCAGTTCGTAAAAAGGATAGGTCACCGCTATAGGCTGATGCGACTTTGTCCATCTATTTTCTATCCTGTAACAGATTGGTAGCTGATGAGGGACATTTCCCTCCTTTGTCAATGGGGAATGCAACACCATAGCGAACTGTCTTCAAACGACCAGCAGAACTCTCGCTCAGGACGAGGACTGGTAGCAATGCTTTAGTTTTATAGATCTTCTGAACACATCCCAACTATAGCGATGCTACAATCTTCACGTGAAGTGTCATACACATTTGCTTTCTGAATAAACACCAAATTAAGTGATTTACACAATGAAGGCAGATATTGAGTAAATAAAATTTCTAAGTGTTTTAAATATCCCGTGAAAACTGCCAGAGTTTATTAAAACCTATTAACTGTATTTTACTATAAGTAAATTATTTATTTCATCTTATTTATTGTTAAGATGCGAAATCGTTTACTCATTGCGAATCGCCGTAGTCTTCACTATGTTAAATATTAACGATTTCGCCATTTTTAGGTTATTTTTACGCAAACTGATTTCACAGTGAGACAGTATAATAATAGCGATATTATGGAAAGTGCTCTGATAAAGTGATTCGCCAACTGTTGCGAACGCTCTCGTTAAACCGACTGGAGGAAAAAGCAGGTATTCAGTAATCATCCAAATATTTCTGCTCACTTAAAACATATCGATTAACCAGGTCATTTTGGTTTTCTTATATTGAAATTCCGTTTTCAAGATTTATATGTAGAAAAAAGTAACACCCACGAATAAATAAATGTCTTCACACAAAAAACTGGCAAGCTATGACCCCTGGTGGATAAAGCAAAATATTTTATTTTATTTTTGCGAAAATGTTAACTCACTCACTCATTTCTGTAAGAAATATGTTTTATTAAATTCCAGATCTACAGTTTGGAGATAAGTGAAACACGCATTCAATTTGAAATACATTTTAAATATATTCCATTTTCCCCACAAACACAACATTTATTACACATACAAAAAATCACATTCTTTAAAAATATTTAGTTACATATCCAAAAACACAATCTTTAAAAAATATTTATTTATACACAGAAAAAACTCTCAATCTTCTTTTCTGGGAACGAGGTTGGTAACATTTGGTTGATGTTGCAGGAAGATGAACTTGTTGCTCCAAAATCTGTGTGAAGTTGTTGTTCACAGTGGATTGTAGATGAGGCGTCGGTTGTTAGAATTTTAGTTTAATGGTTCATGCTTGATACAGCTGACAGTTAAATTGACTTGTAGATACTACTGTGTCATTTAAATACCCCATTGGCGGTATTGCACATAGCAGAGCTGAATTTATTATGATATTCGGTGTAGTGTCGCAGGAAAATGTAGTCATGAATTATATGATATCACACAAGGATACACAAGCCAACTGACTGGAGTGATGAAATACAAGAAGTATAAAGTTTGTGGAGTAAATTTGACATACACTTTGTACTGAAATGAGGCAAGGCTCGCAGTTCAGAGGCTCTAGACGTATTCTGGCTTTTGTAGAACAGGAAAAATTTACTAATTTCTAATTGTTTTAAAACCTCGAAGCAAAATTATTTTATATATACATTGGTTCTCGAAACTGGGGTCCTGAGAGCCGATGAGGGTGGAGCAAAATTAGTAATAAAGCAATATAATATTACAAGCCTTCTTATTGTAATAAATTTGGATTATTTACAACCAGCAGTGAACTGACGATACTGGAAGATATGCATATCCATTTTTGATATCAGTTGTAAAGACCACCCGCTTCCACAAGCACTAATTTCTTCAAGTCTGGTTATTAAGTAAGGTACTATGTTATTGTCATAAAGTTCACCAACATCAGATGATTGTAGGACAGGGAGGGAATTACTTTGAAAATAAAAGGTTTGTGTAACATCTTCCTCCATCTTGAGGGATTCAAAATACTTACACATTATTGTTATACTAATTCTAATAGGTCGGGATGATGTTTTAGTTAAATCTATCAAAGGAATTTTGCACCTCTGGAAAAAACAAGAAAAGTCTATCGTCTATCACTATCAAGCCTATCATTACCTATCTCTGTATCAGTTAAACTGCTGGCGAATGCACTAGCGAGTATCTCGTAATTGGGATTGGACCATGAATTTTTCACTGAAGCTGGAGACTTGGAAATAAAATTACTGTTTATCCCTGAATTAACGTATTGAATTTGTGGAGGTTATTCAGTGTGTGTAGCTGGAAACGTTAAGTGTTTTGCAGTAGATGGAATATATGAAGCTGTCTGAGGAGCGGTCTGAGGAGCTAACTTAGGAGTAGTGGAGCAGATTGTGGAGGTGGATGTGAATGTGGAGAACCACTGCTGCATCTTTTATGGTGTCTCTTTAAAGCATTCCCCTGGGACAACTGCTTCTGACAGAATTTACATTCATAACTCATGGTCGAACTGTTCATCTTGCAGGTCATTCTCTCGTGATGCTGTAACTTCAATAAATATGTAAATTCTTTATCGCAGAAGTGCCACAACCAAGACATCATTGCGTTCATACTATTTAAAGATTTGAATGAAACTGAAATGTGCGCACATTTTATAGGTAGTTTTAGGCAAAACCATGGCAGCAATTCGATTACATTATTTGTTTTAAACACAATACATCTGAATTGTAGAAGCTGTTAAACATGCACTTTTTAAACATAAGACATTTGAATCCTAGGATGTACATTTGAATAGTTTTATGTATTAAATCATCTTCAAATATCTAAAGGTTTTTTAATCATTATCCAGCACACAAACCTTTATGTGCAAACACATTTAGATTTTAATGTTAAATGCACACAAACAAAGTTTATATAACATTTGATTGTCAGTATATGAGGATATTACTATCAATGCATTCCTGAAGTCAGTAAAACAGAAAAAATAGTTTCAAACCATTTATTTCGATACATCTGCTTACAGAAAACATTTTCTCATTACTGTGTGTTTACAACCACATTTTTTACACCATATCTTTTCCATTATCTCCTTGGCAATATTTATAGTATTTTCATCTCTTTGATCGTTAAAATATTTTGTGTATTTGAGTGCGTGTAAAATTATACATTCTGGTGAATCTGGAAAAATATCTTAAAAGTGCAAATATACTTATTCGATGCTCGCTGGTAGACTTGTGTTTGGACACATCTAGTATACAGTACATTTTTTCTGATCTGTACAGTATATTAAATCATTACATTTTTCACCCTGTAAGGTACATTGTTGAAATGAAACAACTATCGCATATCTCTCCAAAATGATGTATTATTCTGTAAAACAAATAGGTGTAATTCACACGTGAGTTTCCAGGGGTGACAGAGATGTAAATACCAGTTGGGTGGAAGAAAGACATGTTTACAGTAGGAACATCACAGAGATACTGAAAGTATTTCTTCCCGAAACAAACTCTAAATAGTTTACTCCAATGTGCTAATAACTTGCTGATATTCAATTTACATTTGGATTTCTGTATACACAAATATGTGATTTTCTTGTCTTGTTGATCTATCTTTAAGAAATATTGAATTACATACATACAATCAAATACTTTTTATATTAAATTTCACTTGTCCTAAATAATGCCATATAACTTGAATAATATCCATAGGTGATTTGGGAGGAGAATCATCATAGTCTGTTTCACCCCAGTCAGACATAATTGCCAAAGAAAGCATTAATTTTGAGTTTTCCTCTGCTGAGAAGAATGTCGAATTAGATCCATATGATTTACGCAATTCTTTTAACAAGGGGCAATTGTATTCTTTTCGAATGTCTATTACTTTCCTGTTATAGACACTTTCAAAAAATACTTTTTTGCTCAACTCCACCTACATATATTTCATAATTATTTTGGTAATCTTTGCAAATGTCTTCAACATTCTCATACGCTATACTTACACTCTCCCATTTTAAACCGTCGTGATGGTTAGAAACCAATCTATTAGTTTTCTTGTATTTGGGAGATAGATATTTTCAGTCAAAGAATAATTTTAAGCTGAATACAGTTATATGTTCTGTCATATCAGTGATAGCTGTTTCTGTTGTGATTTTTTTTCTCAGCAGATTGAAATCCTTGCACAATGCAAAACCTCTCGCAGTAGCCATGGTTAGTCGTCTACTGACTCATTTAATTATTTTCCCCAGCTTATCACTTACAATGTAATTCACTAATCTATTATGAATTATAAGCGTATAAGCTTGCATTAATGCTGGAATTGGTGTCTTTGCAATAATTTCAATCCGAGAATCAATTACACCATTGGTAATTCTGTCATCCTGTCTGTTTATATCAAACACAAATAACGTTCCTCTGGTTTTAAATAATTTGGGTTATAGGATTGGTGAACTGATTTTCTGATAGTTCATTTCCTGAAACATTTAGTACATATCGTAGCAAATAAGGAATTCCCCATTTTCAAAGTTCATATTTAAATCCACATAGGGGTAAGCTTGAATGATTGGATACAGTTTAATATTTTTGTATCGCAATTATCGAATACTGATTTATCTGCTTTTAAATTGTTTTGTCGATTTGTTTGAAAACAAATGACAACATATCTCTTTTTTTCTGACAAAAACTTGATTTCACATTTAGAAAGACTTTTTGTGATGTTGGCAGTGTTGGAAATGTCTTCAAACCCCCACGATCTGAATGCAATGTCTAGATTCTTCCCTTTTTATATAAATTTTATAAACTTTACACATTCATGAGTGTTAAATTCAATATGTGGCATAAACCATTCCACACTGCTTTATTCAAATGTTACACCTTCATTATTCGCCAAATTGTATATAGGATTCAAATGTGTATAGCCGAATAGAAAAACTAATTCTTGTTCTACACTTAATATGACATGTTTGTAGTCTTCAGCAAAGGCCAAAACCTTACTTAATGTTATAACAACTTCATATTTTCCACCTGGGATTATTTGTAGTGAGTTATCACTAACATTGTTCCACCCAGCCATAAGCCCTGTATAAATATTGCTTACAGTTCCCAAGAGATAGTTCTTTATTGTGAAAGTTATTCCAACATCTTGTGTTTGATCGATTTCCACTCCATTTAGCAGATATACAATTCTGTCGATTACATTTAGTATTCCATTTCTTACAATTTTTGTAGTAGCTGGATTACTTGTATCAGCTGTCTTTTTAATTCGTCCTCTAAACTTTAAACTTGATTTCGATACTAACGTGTAAATATAATGATTTTGTATTGAAATCCTTATTTCCCAAGGAAACTATTACAGACCTGCTCGGAATTGTTAATACACATGCATTTCTGTATTGGTGATTGCATTTTAATAGCTGATCGGGTCTTCAACATTAAGTATGTCTTCCATTTCTATTAACAGTATATGTTAATTCTATTTAATACAATTCGTTGCCTCGTGTTAACTTGACACATAACTTATTTCAAGTGAGTGTTTTATGTTAGCGTTAATGTATTTTTACACTTTCTTTCTTCGAAATACCTTCTTTACGTGCGAAATCACTATTATACACAATACCCATTATGATTGTAATGTATAACCGAATGCAACTGTTTATATAGCTTTTTCAATGTTGCAAAAATTAATCAGTTTGCCATCTTGATCGACATTTGTAACAAACATTTCATCAACACAATTAACTATTCGTGCAAGATATATCAATGTATTTAGTTTTTAATTATTTTATATCCTGGAGCTATAACACACGTGAATTCATGTATTGCATTTGTTGGTTTCCATTCAAATATGAAAACTCTCTACAATATTTGCATTTATACAACATACATTTACGGACAATATATTAACCAGTTTTGATGATTTGTGCAATTAATTAGCAGGGTATACTCTCCGTTCATAACCCAACATATTTGCCATTGAATTGTCTTCCAAGATATCGATATCGATGTTACTATACATTGCAGTAGTTAAAGTATTTGGATTTCCACGTAATCGGATATGTACATATTCAGGTAATGCTGCTTTAATGAATGTTTCAATGTCATACAACTCATAAGATCTTGTAGGTTTTTTTCACCAATGTTAGATGTAAATGATTGATTATGAATATCAATGTTTGGTATGCTGTTGTAAGTAACAAATTCGAGTAGACTTATTTCCCATTCTCTATCTAACTCCAAAGCTGGGAAATATACTGCACACATCTGCGACGAATTTACTCTTAACATCAACGTAATTGACATATTATCAATATGTTTTACTGATACAATCACTTATATAGCCTATTTATAGTCAAAAAGTGTAACGATAAATGTTCGCAATTTTTTGTATTTGCTAATTGTTCCATTTTGTAATTGTACCTTAACTGCACATTTTTAAAATAATTACTTTTCTCAATTGGAGTACGTAAATCGCCAAAACTGCCATAATACAATGATTGATTAAAATATTTTATCAATGCAACCCAATGCGTTCCTTCATTATGTTTCGAATCTATATTAACAATCATACATTCACAAAGATTTGGTTTCTTTGGTAAATCATCTCTCAAATACACACCTCGAAAATAAAGAATATCCAGTTTCTTTACAAATACATTAATATATTTGTTTGTAAATGCAAGTTTTGGAAGAGTATTTAGAACTTTCTGTATTTTTTTTCTCCACATTTGGAGTTTTTTCGTCGCTGTCCAACTTTATAGGTTTCAAAAACATTCCTTTACCTTTTTGTTTCACTGCTCTACTAATTGCTGTAACTCCTTAAGGAATTTTTCCAAGAGCTGTTCATGCTGGAAATAGGAATGGAATGATTCCCCCTATCTTTGTTTTTTGTTTGGTTTTACGTTTTAGGCCCATGCCTCTCTTCACCTTTGTATGCATAACTTTATCAACAACCCAAGCACCTAGCTTTTAACCAGCAGATGTAGATGGATTCTTCATTATATATGCTGCTTTGTCAGCTAGAATCGTATCTGCTATATGTCTTTCTTTCAAATTGTTTGTTCGATCATAAACTCTATTGTGTTCTTTACTATCGTTAACCAGAGAGTTTATTCCTTAATCGTTCCAAGCTAAAAGTTTTGCAAGTTTAGTACCTGGTCTGCAATAATTGTATTTAGGTAATTTTAATTGAAATGGTATATTATTTATCATTGTATTCAAAACACTGCATCCTTTTTTGATACATTTAGGATGAGTTAATGTTTTTAATTGAATGCGAACCTAAGTATAGATATATATTTATAGTTTTATGTTAGTATGTGATGTTAGTTTTACATTATTGCATTATGTCAATATATTACAATATATTACTTTACAATATGTTACATTATTACAATACTATATTACATCAGTACATTACAATATGTAACATTACATTATGATACATCACATTACTACAGTGCAATACATTATATAAGTGTTTTACATTATGTTAGGTTACTAAATTACAATGCATTACAATACATTATTATTTTACAATACATTATATTAGTATGTTATATTATGTCACAATACATTATGTTAGTATCTTATAATATGTTACAATACATTATGTTGGTATGTTATGATATGTTACATTGGTAGGTTACTATACATTACTAACATTACATTAGTGTGTTATATTTTGTTATAATACATCATGTTGGTGCATTACAATATGTTACTAATGTTACATTGGTAGGTTACTATACATTACTAACATTACATTAGTGTGTTATATTATGTAATAATATGTTATGTTGGTGCATTTCAATACATTACTAATGTTATATTAGTATGTTATATTATGTTACAATATGATATTTGGTTCATTACAATATGTTACTAACATTACGTCAGTATATTACAATACGTTATACTGTCTATTTGTGTAGAAATGAACAGCATTGAACAGAAACATGGCATTCTTTTACAATCAAATATGCATTGTATAATAAGCTGTCCTTCATGTGGAAAAACTTGTGTTATTTCGTCGTAGTTGGAGCATCCGAATGGACTTAAATTTGAAAATGTACATGTGTTTTCTACAATAATAAAACAAGAGAAATATCTACGATTAGCGACCATTTTGTTGTTAATTGAAGGAATGCGATATTTCACATTTACAAATAAAGAAGATATAGTGCCTCCGAATGAAGCATTACCCAATTCCGTATTAATTTTTGACCATGTTTGGTGTGAACCACCGGTTGAAATACAGCAATATTTCAGTTTTGGTCGAATTTTAAATGTTGATTGTTTTTATGTATCACAAAGTTACACACTTATACCGAAACATAATTTACACAATAATGCAAATATGAAAATTGTGTTTAAATAGAAAACATGAATCTCCAAACACATTTACAATGATCATGTTTTAGGCAATATGACATTTACAAAGTTTAAAGGTATGTGTCTTTACTGTTTTGATGATTATACCAAAGCTCCCCCTAAATAAATGTAAATGTAGGTCTTGTTTTCACAGTTTTTTTTACTTCCAGGCAAAGAACAATGAGTATTTAAAAGTTTGGATTATAGCGGTATAAAATGCTATCATTACAATAGATGTTTAATCAAAAATCGCGATGGGAATTGTGATTTGAACGGACATATATTACGTAATATGGGTATGGCTTGAAAGATACTAATGCAGTATATAAACGTTACATGGAAGATTTAAACACGATTATGAGGAACATACCTAAATCACAATCAAGCTATATTTAAGAGAAATTAATCAAGTTTGTTGATTTGAAAGATAATGTTAATAAAAACACAACTGTAATTGCAAACCTTTTAAGCAATGTTATCACTGTTTTGCAGAGTATTGAATTTAGAATAGAAGAATGTTTAAATTGATTTAGTAAGAATTTTAATGATATGGCAAATATAGTTCTTACAACAGAACTTATAGAAATGCAAGAAAATTTAAATAGTTGTAATTAATGTAGTTTTAAATGGTATTATTACAAAACAACTTGAAATACAAATAGATCAAATAATGCAAATATATATAAGATGAATTGATAAATAAAAATTTTGGTTTAGTTATGCAAACAGATTTGAGAAAACAAAATAATGAGTTGGAAACACAAATGAATTATTTTATTAATGATTTGAAAGCTACAACTGTAAGTAAATTAGTAGCTGCTTTAAGTAAAGTGGATGAGATTGAAAAAGCACAAACTAATTGACCTACTGCAACAGTTAGAAAAGCAACAACTGAATTCATATATAAGTATATTGAATTTAATGTAATTTAACCAAAACATGTCTGCATCTGCTTCAGAATTTCATAACATTATATCGGGTTTGTGAAAGAGAAATATTTTCTTACAAGTAGAATAGATACATTGCATTATGTGTTTAATAAACCAAAGAAACACAATTTTTTGAAATTAGATCGGAATAAGAACCTTAAACAAAGGAAAAGCAAACTCTTTCTCATTTAACATGACGTTATTTATCTTTACAACATTCTCCACCTCTGTCCGATACGACATTTGGTGTTTATCGACAAGAAAATGTCTGGTTCTTGGGAGATTCGGTAATTACATTTTTGCCTGACAATAAAATTAAAGTATGTGATTACGTAACTGATGTGAGTCAAGGATTTTTTTGAATTATAGTTTAAAAATTTTCCAAATGGATATTCCGACACCGATTTACAGAAATATAAAGAACTTGTTCGTCGAATGACTGCTAACATTCGTTCAGGAGATGTAAATCACCCGAAAATACATTTAATAACCGATAATGTCGGAAGTGGAATATATAAAGATGAAATTGATAACCGCTTTTCACCTGTATATTGGAATAATCCTAACGAATTGATCAATATATTAAAACTTTTCATCCCTTCGAGAGAGTCTGGGAATAATTCACATATGAACGAAATTGTTTCTATTATTGAAGAGTTGAAAGAAGACAGTTATATTATAAATGAAGTTTAGTAAGATTGCTCAAGAGCTTCATGCTCCTGTAAGGATAAGGTATCTGAGAAGAAGAGTTATTACTTGTGGTTTAAATTATCTTTTTCGGGCCAATTTGTGTGAAATAACATTTTAACCATAATATACCTTTATTCGAAATATGGTTAAGGTATACCTTTGAAAAACAAAACTGGGAAACAGGTTACCAATGCAAGGAAGATCGTTTTGGAAAAGAGAACACCCAATTCGCTCCAAACCGTCAGATGATCTGAATTTCTTTTGCACTGTTCTGGAAACTAATGATTGAATATGGTATTAATCACTACACAATGTATTCAGAGCTTAAAGCCAGTGTTGTGGAATGTTACAACAAATCGATTAAGGAGTTAATATACAAACATTTCTCATCAAGAAGGATTTACAAATAGGTTGAAGTTTTGCTTGAAATAGTTATATTTTGTAATTCCAGATATCATAGAACTATAAAAATATCTCCCAAAGAATTTATGGATAATAGTTTAATGAAAATTATTTATAATAATATTAAAGTCATCGACAAAAGAAAACCAAATTTCAAAGTTTGGGAATTTATGCGTATCTCGAAGCCGAAAGGAATATTTAAAAAGAAAATTACGTCTTTTGAAATATTTAAAATTATTTCAATCAGCAAACACATCCCAGAATGTATTACCTAGAAACATATGATGGAGAACCAACAAAAGGAGGATTTTACGAACATGAATTACAAAAAGTAACTTCTCCAAATGAATATTTGGTTGGTAACATCATTAAAAGGGAGGAAGATATGTCCTTGGTTCCATGGAAGGGTTTCTCAAAAGCACACAATTCGAGGGTTAAGAATCAACAAAAGATTGTAAAACAATGTTTGTAAACTTATGATACTAAATAAAAAAATTCTTGAAAATAATATTTAATGTGTTATTTTATTTAATAAACCTCTGGATGGGGTTTGGATGTATCGATTTACTGTGCAATTAACCCTTGTTGATTGGATTACCATTTCATTGGATTAACATTGGAGTGATAATCCAGTGTGATTAAATCCTTCTGTGATGTCATTCATATTTAGGTGATAATCCGTTACGTTTGATATGAACTTCGATTGGTAACTGTGACAGAATAGTTTAATTAGAAATTCTCATTTACGTGTTAATTGGGTGTATTTGGTAGTTATTGTAATTCATTGTTTGGTGGTATTCCGTTGCATTAGATTCCTTGTAAATGTGATGTATTTGATTGTTTTTATGTTACATTTCTTGGAATCGGAAAAATTGCATGGAATTTTACATCTTAAGGACATTTAAGATGTTATTTGTGTAATTTATTATTGTAATTTCCTGGAATTGAAATATTTTTTTGCAGAATTTTTCCACTTAAAGGCATTTGGGATGCGATTCCATTTTAATTATATTTATCATGTATTTCTAACGTGAAATATTTCTTGGAATTTGGATGTTTTTCCTGTAATTCGTTTCTTGTAGTATATTTCTATGGCATAGTTCATCGTTAGTTTATCATAATACTTTTCTGGGTTTCATAATTGTTTGTAGTAGGTTATATTTATTTCCTTGTAGTGGTTAAAGTTCTTGGAAATTGCTTAGTTTTTGGAGGGCAAAATACTATTCCTCATGCTAAAATCTTTTTATACAAAAATTGTTATTATTTTTTTTACTGTGTAAACGATATTTATGGAACAAAATTCATCAATGTTTTGACAGTGTAAGACTCAAAAATTTTTAATAAGCATATTTTAAAATGTAAAATTTTTCTCTCACAAAATTAACATTTGTATTGGCTTAAAATTCAATGCAATGTTGTAAGCGCAGTCCACTAGCTTTAAAACTTATGAAAGAGGGCAGTCAAGAAGAGGCTTGCCAACAAAAATCATTGTGTAAAGTGGAGACAAACTGCAGGCCGGGAACCATGTCGTGGAGTCAATTTGTTGGCAATTCGGGTTAGGAGGGGAAGTGTCCAGTCTCCCTCCTGCTTTTGCGCATGCATGGAGGCAGCCACCAGGCTCTGTGTGGAAAGGGAAGGTTGTCGGGTGGATGGAAGTGGGCAGGTATCGATAGTGGTGCACGGTGCGGACTGCAGTGCTTTTCTTATCCAGTCTCTCATTCCCTTGCCTGCTCCGCACCAAGTAGATTTCCCACCCAACATGGTCTAAACTTTCTTTCACTGTGTATTCTGCTTCAACTTGGCATGTGGGTCACCCTCATCGTCTCTCGAGACCTACGTTTTGCTTGCTTCCTACGCATTCAATTCTCGACAGTCCGCTAACTGGTTTTGTACATGACACTTTAGAATGACTGGTCCCTGTATCATTTTAAAAACAGGTTGTTGTAGTCGACTGCCCTTCACAAATAATTTTTTTAAAATAATTATTTCTTAACATAGAATAATAAATTTTAGCATGAGTATATTATATTTTTCCATATGATAGTACTGTCTAAAAATTCTGGCTAGGAAAAACTATACGTGGAATATGTAGATGCTAGATGAATAAATATTTTTTTAGATAAACAGATTAAAACTAAAACAACTTTACGAACAAGTTTATTTCACAGAAATTTTTAATGCTGGAAAAAAAGTTTTACTTAATTATTGCTTACATCGTAATTGTTAAAACTTGAATAAAGATGCGTGATTTTCATTATGAAAAAAATTTAGAGAGTGAAAAATATGTCTTAAACATGTGTAGGTATGAAAATAAAACATTGATTAGTTAAATAATTAGCTGGAAAACAGGAATAATATTTAAAATGTCTTGTAAATTTGCTGGAAAATGGGAATAAAGTTTGATGGAAAATGGTTTATATTTTAAATTCAATTCATTGTGTTTTGAAGACATTTTGAACGTATTTCTTAGTGATGATGAAAATAGAGGTTTATCGGTGGTAATTGTGAAATTTTATATAACTAAGAATTCACCAGGAGGAAATTTCCATGTCCGAGCGACATGGAATTTCCATACCCTCTTCCCTACAGTAGGTAGGGAAGAGGGTAAATAGCCTGGGTCAGTTCAAAATTCGCTGCTTCCTCCCTAGGGAGACCTTCACTTTGGGCTTGAATGAACCTCCATTCATAGCCGAGGCAACACTCTGGGGTGAAGGTCCGGGAGACAGAAGCTACGTGGACAGAGCAGACACGCGAAAAACGAATTCTTTGCTTGTGTAGGTGGAAGGGGTGTTTGTCGCTAAACAGGTTTTTGCAGTGTTGGATCGATACCGTGCTGTGTGATCTTGGATAGAGCAGTCCTCCATCCTGCAGAATGTATGCTCTGAGGTGTTATTCTGTCACCTTGGAAAATAACTCTCTTTTTGCATAAAGTCTTCTTCTGGAAAAGGGGCAGGAGGTGGGTTGAAGGGAGCTAGGGAGCAATGTGGAGGGGGTGGGGGTGTAGGGAGGTCTGGAGGGGTTGGCCTTGGGCAGAGTGGCACGGAGGTTTCTCGAGGGTTTCTACTATCTTAGTACTTCGTCAATCCTCACGGTGCATAGATACAACACTGGATCTCTCTACTTCACTGTGCTTTGGAGTATAGGACCACGATTAACCTTTTATAATATATACATTTTAATATAAAACGATTTTATCGGGAAACTTTTTTTCGTGTGTTAAGTCAATATTGCGAAAGTTTTTGTTAATAAGTGTGCTCTATTTACCACACTTTACAGAAATTTGTAGTATGTCCAATATTTTTAAAATAATTTTCTCTTCGATGATGTTTGTCCATTTTGTTTTTCCATTATATATAAAAAGATGTGGGATTAAGCTCTATGCTTAGACGCAAGTTTATTATTTTGAAATAAATCATTTGGGGTAAGATTTTCTATCGTTAAATACTTTCTTGTTAATTGTTATATATTTTACTTATCGGAATAGACATACACTATTTAGTCTGCTTTAAATCGTAGCTCATAGTCAGAGTTTTGTCATAGCTTCAACATAGTTGCCTTTAAGATGCCAGCCTTGCTACATGTATATAAGCAGATGCACCTCATACGATCCACTCATTCATCAAGTGACCTCTGAGGTGGACAGATGTGTTGTCGGGGAGCTCCTGCTGACATTTCATTATGTGTTTTTATATTGTGTCTGTTTAAATTTCAACTAGTCTAATTTAAGTACTAATATATACATCATAAACATATTTTTTATCCATTTGTCACGTAAATCATATTCAGATCTATTTCCAAGCAGCTATAACCTTAGTTGCTTGTCAGCCTCCGAACATGCTCCACGTATATATTGCCATGCTCCTGACATAATATTGACTCAGTACTTCAGTGAGTTCGCAGCTGGACAAACATGTCTTGGGAGAGGTGCAATTTTCTATGCGTGCTAATCAACAAATTTATTTTGAGTTGTGGATTGCATTTCTAAAGTTCCTCCTAGCCAGTCTGACAGGCAGATGGGTGGGTAAGGAATTTGCGAGAGGCGTCATATATATCTTGTTTGTTTAATTTATAGGTACATTTTGCTGTAGGTAGTTAATTCCATACTCATGTAATAGTGTTATACTTCTCTCTCGTGTAAATTATATTGCTAGCATACAGCTCGGGGTAGTAAATCACATTATGTTTAAGACACCTCGAGACTCATGTAATTGCACTTTTTATTCACATAGTTGAGGTTGTTTGAAATTTGCGATTCGATGTGTGTAATTTATTCATATGCAGAAAACTCTAAAATTCTCTAACGTTTAATTACATTTGGAAAACAGTCGTCGCCTATTTAATCGTTTGTCATTACTAACATGTAAATCCCATCTTTCAAAGTCGCCTATCTACCAACACCATATATGAGCAATATCCCCACAAACACATCAAAAATAAAAAACTACCCTTACCGCACTCTTGCACTCAACTGAACACCTATATATCACATTGCAACCCACCACTCTGGTCAGTTGACTCCACGGCACCACAGCATCAACATCGTAGAGAGCTCCTGCTACCCCTCCCAAAAAGAAAGAAAGAAGTTCAACAAAATATTTAAAAAACTTAACCCTTTAAATACACATAACCCTTTCAATAAATTCAACTGTTTCGTTAAACTTAACCCTTTCAATTTGATCAACCCTTCTTGATTAACCCTTTCAATCAATTTAATTATCCCTTTGATATCAATTTGATATCCCTTTGTATCTGGAACCGGCCTGACCCTACTACTAAAGGTCTTGTATTCAGAACATATATTTACCGAGAAACGCGAATACGCGAAAACAACGATGTCACAGAAAATGTTTCACTTTACACTCCTCTTAACACATATAACTAATTTCCATCCGTCGTTGCTAACTGCACTAGGCATTTAATATAATCCGTTCACGATTACTTCACACTTTTGTGAAACCTTGTTAAAGTTCTACTTCAGGATATTTCTCCGCCTCGTGCAAACTAAGCTTAAATATGTCTAGAAAATTACCCCAAACGACAACACCGCCGATTTCATGCGCTCTCAATTGTAATAATATTTTGCATGAGTACTATTTATTTATAGTCGTTACCAACAAACATTTTCTCACTGATTTTTGTTAATAATTATTATAATGAAATATTATAATTTACAGACAAATTACAGGTAAAACTTAAATTTAACGATCAATAAGATACGTCCATATTAACAGTGGTTCCAAACGCTTCTGATACATGACATAATTAGGAACTAACTAAATATGTCATACATGGGGTGATATTTCAAAGGTTAGATTCCAAATGTGCGAAGATACATTGAATATACTATAGTCAGTGTACCCTTAAAACACAGGCAGTTAAGAGCAAATAAATTTTTTAAATGGTGGTTTCAAAAGTGTTTCAGATAATAGTGAACAGCGTGTAATGGTCAGGCACATGGATTATAACACGGATTTTAAGGCGTGGGAATCATGGCGGGCAAGTTTACTTGGGCTGCAGTAGTTAACCCGCAATTCATATTACGCCACTTATACATTTTTGCGTTCTTACTACCAACGTCGCTGAAGAAATCAGCAGCTAAACGCCAACAAAATCTCTTTGCTTTCGCCGACTGGAGTACCACATACGTGCACAAACCCATTATTAGAAATACGGTATCTAACTAATTCTTATTTATGTAATATATATATTTATGTAATGCGAGTAATGACCCAAAACAGGTTTCTAGCCTTTGTTGTTTTCTATGTGTTATCTGTTGGCCATGTATACATAGATATATTTCTTGTAATAAGTAGCTGTTAGGTTTTATGACTCTATTTCGTCTTGGCATTTTACAGTGTTGTATACACGTATTTATTTTTAAGTTATTTTTTTCGTGCTCAGTCCTATTTTTCCATGACAGACATCTGCATAGCGACAGCGAATGTCCAAAAATCTCCATCTAGTCAAAAAATGTCGGGGATTCATTTTATGGTAAGGTGATCTTCTAGAATTTGTCCTTCTGTATTACTTACATAGTGTTTTCGCAATTAATTTTTGACTTCCCGGACAACTTGCAAGCTGGTAGTTCCAGGGAGGATTAGAATGACTGAATAATACACCGCCAAGGCTGCTCCTCACAATGGCAGGAACATAAAAAATGGACATTAACTCGTGCTTACAAAAAATTACGTTGTTTAGCTAGATACCAAAAAAAAAAGTTGTTTAGCTAGATACCAAATGATTTCGGGATGTTTCAGGTCTCTACTTGTGATTAGTATTGCTTCCCTGATCGCGTATGACAATTGGGTAAGGTGATTGAATTTTTTATAACTAAATATGGTTAAAATATGTTTTTAATTTACAATGCGTATGAGGCCTGCAATAATAAATGTATACATATTTGTTCATACAGTGGAAAAATAATAAATAATACGCGATGCAAATCTTCCAGTATTTTTCCACTCCGTCTCCTACCAAGATGATAAAAATTGTCTCATTACAGTGTTACGTGTAAGATTGTTTCAATGGTTAAGCTAGCTGATAAGAAGAGGACGTGGAGAAGATGTATTTATGAGGTGAACTTTTCTGCGCACCCAACTCATAAAAAATCGGTCCAAGTCTTTAACCATCTTTCTATTTTTACGCATATATAATAGCGATGCTTCAGTGGGAGCTCGAACTAAAATTTCGCATGTATACATGTTACAAACAACGAACTAAGCCGGCGGTTAAGATAAAACGTATCGCAGTTTTGTTACCACAAACAACCAAAATATTTCTAAGAAACCAAAATATTTCAATAATAACACTAAGTCCTATAGTAGGATACTAAAAATGTTCGAAAATGAATTTGGTGTCATGCTGTAGTACAGATATGTGAGTAAGTTTTTTGTTGTCAATGGGACCAAATCGACACACATCTCAGCGTTCGAGACAGTTAATGCACTCACAGCAAAAGAAGCAATGAATGGTTTAGAATTAAATAGTATAATGTGTGGCATTAGCTGTTGAGTATATTGCCATGGCCGAAGAAAGCATAGACGTGCGAACTCAAGAAAGTCATCAAGCTTGCCTCCCACCAAGGCTAACCGGGTTCAATCCTCGGTCGGGTCACCGGATTTTTGCAAGTGAGAATCGTGCCAGACGATGCCATTGGTCGGCGGGTTTTCTCGGGGATCTCCCGTTTCCCCCGCCCCTTCATTCCGGCGCTGATCCATATTCACTTCAATAACCCTCATCGGCTCTCAAGACCTCGCTGCTAAGAGCCGCCCAAATCTCTTCACTCACTCAAGCAAGTCATGAAACTCGCGAATTAGTTTAGTTTCTGATAATAATTGTAAATATTCTAAAAGTCTACAACTAAATGCTAATTTGTGAAAACATTGATTACTCAAAAAAGGATGACAAAATTTGGTACTTTAAAAAATATCCACGTTGACTGTAATATGATTAAACAGTTCGTAAACCATAACACTGCATAAAAAAGGGGGAAGCAGTTCGATTAACAAATTGTATTCATCTGTTTAAAGCTGTACTTTTATAATGGGTCATATAAATATAAATATTGTAGGTCATATGCTTTTACTTAGTCTTGAAAGGTTTCTTCGATGTATCTCGTACGCACACTCCTGTCTACTGAAAAATAAAACTTATTGAAGTTAACATTTATTTTCTTTCTTAATGTTTCGTTCGACGCTTTCGTTGCAAACGAGACTGGCCGGGCCACAGCTCGTGGCCGGGCCATCTTTCAGCATTTGAAGAAGTCGGCGGAAGAACGTAACTTGAATCCGAAATCTTGGAAAGCGTTTGCCCGGTGCAGGCGCGGGAAGTTAGGGAGCCGTGGAATGTGATTGGGCTGGGAGGTTCGCCCTCCGGCTAGTGTCTCTTCAGCCATTCCCGCCACGGGCGCAGCAGTTGTGTCCGGGGGGGCTCGGCTTCGATGCCGGGCACGTACAGTGTTTTGCTTTTCCCCTACTGCGCCAGGACGGAGGCAGATTTCCAAGTGATCGGGCCCTACACGCCTTTTGCTCTACCTGTTCGTATTTTTTTTTTACTCGCGCACTGTGAGCGTCGATACCGCTTGTGTGCGAACGTTGCAGCTAAGTGCTCTCAGTCAAACATGGTCCAATCATGGTTACTTCCAAATTTTATGAAGTCCTGCTATAGGTTGTTCGCGATAAAGTTAGCACTTTTAAAATCAACCTTAGAAAAATTTCACTGTTCCTGCTTGCATATATTTTAACGGGAGCAATGAGTGACATGTGTACAGTAAATTTGGTAACGATGGAGTATAAAGCAGTTCCATATATTGACGTCGAACAAAAAGTATTAGATAACCTTTTGTAATAACTTAAATTATTTCTCTGAATTTTCGTATTTTTTTTTAAATCATTGAAGTGTAAAAATTAGCAGATTTGTACAGTATTTACTTTTCTAATAATTTCACATTTTCACTCGATCGATGCACGAATATAGTGATGAGGCCCATAGCAATGTTAATTCTATGTAAGGCGTAAGAACACACACCGTGTCTACACGTAGATCTTAGACAGGGCTTTCAAAGGTGCTCATTTTACCGTGAACAGTCCATAAAGATCTTCTTTCAGTCTATTCCTCCACCTCATGCAAACAAAGCTTAGTCAAGTCTAGGTAATTATACAAAAGAGGCAACCTAACCGCATTTGTACGCACTCACTTTAAACCTACCAGTTTTGCGGAGCTTGACATAAGTATACATTCGCAAAACATTCGCTATGTAGATCAAAAAAAGGAAATGTTAAACTTTTAAAGTATTTTCAAATGCACACTGTAAGAATGGTCCTAGTAAATCTGAGTCAAATGCGGTTGTTGGTAAATCTTCGCCAGCTGTGAAGGACCAGGCCAATCCTGAAGCAGGTCGCCAACGACCAAAAAACCACAACAACCTAGGCGTCCAACTTACCCCTACTGTAATAAGGAAGGGCATATTGCTCGTAACTGTTTGAAGTTAGTAAATTATATGCGCGAAACCGAAAAGTGAGCGACAGTTCTCGCGGTAAGGGTAACTTAGTCAACTTCCAGGTAAATGCTCACATTTGACAAGCTGTAAGTAATTGTAATCTTTTCCAGCATCTGTTTGGGCCTCTTAAGCCTAAAGAATCTAAGACTGAAGCTAACGTCTGCCCAATCTTGTAGGGTACCAAAGGAATAGTACCCCAAGAATAGAAGTTACCTTGGGCTCTCTTCAGGTTAACGCTTTTATTTACTCTGGTTTGGAACAGACTATTATTTCCGGCAAATTATTTAAACAACTCCAAAATTTTAACCTGATAAATTCTGTTGAAATTAATTTCTTAAGTATTACACTGCATAAAATGATCCTTTACCCATATCGTACAGTGACACTGTCGAAATACATATTTCAAATTTCATTTTGGTAGTTAAGTGCCTAGTAGCAGAAAAACTAAGTCAAAATTTTATGTTAGGTTCTGATTTCATGAGAAAGTCTCATCTTATTCTTGATATCCATGTTAAACATGTTTTATTTTTTAATTTGCTTCTGACCACGAAATTTTATTTCTTGATTGCAACCAACAAGTAAACGCTGACATAAGCGCTCAGTTAAATCAAGGCCCATCTCCAAGTCCTTTAGGCCATTTAACTGAAAAGAAGTCTGCAGCTATTTAGGACCCCTGTAGTCAGTTTCCTGGTGTGCTTAACTCAAAACTGGAACTAACACAATTGCTTTTGGGACTCATTAACAAAGGTCTTATTGAACATCCTACGTCTCAATATGCTATTCTATTATTTTTGCTCACAAAGCCTAATGGAAAGCAAAGAATGGTGGTTGACTAATGGAAGCTTAATCAAAAAATCCAAACTGAATATGTACCATTGCCTGATAACCATTATGTCTTTAATTGGTTTAGCAAGTCAACATTTTTCAAAACCATTGATCTCATACGGCATATTATCTGATACTTTTGGCAAAAAATTCAAAACTTATCACTAGTTTCTGTGTTCCTTAGAACCATACTAATTCACCCGCGTCTCTTTTGGCTTTTACACTGGTGCCATAGCCCTTACCAAACTTTGGAATCAAATATTTTTAACATTAAATTCAAGTATGTGTATAATTACTTGGACGATTTGGTTGTGTACTCCGAGTACTTTGACCAACATTTCAGTCACCTTAAAGAAGTTCTTACCCTATTATGAAAGGCTGGCCTCATTGTCAACCCTGCAAAAGTCGAATTCGCCATTCAGGAAATATTGTTCCTCAGACTAAAAATTTCCTCACAAGGCATTGCGACAGGTATGGACAGAACACAGGCTATTAGAAATTTTCCACCCCCACAAGACGCTAAGGGCAGAGTCCGCTTTATATATTTGGTTAAATTTTTCGTAAAATTTATATCACATCTTGCTGAGAAGATCGCGGCTTTAAACAAGTTGCATAAGAAGTCTGTGAAATTCGAGTGGGGTGCAGATCAAAGAGGGCTTTTGAAACATTAAAACAATATATTATAATTTCATCAGTACTCCGCATGGCAGACTTCTCAAATCCTTGTATTCCACAGACTGATGCCTCTAGTCTAGCTGTGGGGGCAGTTCTCGCCCAAGAAGTCGATGGTGCTAGGAAGCCCATAGAATTTGCATCACGTATGCTGACTCCTCAAGAGCCAAAATCGTCTACGATCTACGAGCTAGAGTGCTTAGCTGTGGTTTTTATGACTGAAAAGTTTCGCTACTACCTCGAACATTCGGAATTTCTCTTAGAATCTGTTAATCAGGCATTGTCTTGACTTTTGGCACAAACTCGACAACTAGGAAAAATTGGTCGTTGTGTAATGAGTATTTCTTCCTTAAATTTCAAAGTTAAACACATTAAAGGTACCCAAAACATTATAGCCGATACTGTTTCAAGCATGTTTGAAGGTTCTAATTCTTCTGTAACACCTGAAAACTTAACACATTGCAATGTTTTGAAGACTTTTCCCTAGGATTGAAAAATATTAAGGCTTATCAGAATGAAGACATACAGTTGACCACGATTATCCAAAACCTTAAGTCTGGTGCTGAACAAAAGCCATACTCACTAACCAAGGGTGTCCTGTATTGTAAAACAAATAATATAAACATGTTGTTTTACCAGCTTATCTACGCGATATGGCTTTTGCTTACTTCCACTCTTCACTTATTGGGTCACACCTTGGCATTTTCGAAACCTTAGAGGCTATTAAGCACAATTTCATCTGGAAATGGATAAATGTTGATATTGCTGACTCCGTGAAGACCTTTCAGCTATGTGCCATGAGTAAGGACACTCGAATTTCGCGAAAAGATTTCCGCGCATGCTATATTTCAATACCCTATGGGCATACCAGCAGTATTCTTTTGCTTATTGGCGGCATGTGTCTGTAAGGAGACATTGTCTTACTTGACTAGCCAATCAGAATAAGGTTACTCTACTACTGTACATTTGTGATTCGCGGGCAGACACATGAGATGAGTAACACCTATATCATCCAATCGCTGAAGTGTATCTTAGCTAAAGTGTTATGGATCACAACTGGTCGTGAAATATTTTCGCAAATTTCGGGTGTCCCTAGTCACGAGAAAGCATACTCAAAATTCGCATTTAGAATTTTTGGCCTCCGAAGTAGCCAGAAGCCCACGCAAAAGTTATTTATTGATTTGGTAGGTCCAGTTCCTAGAAGAGGGTCTGATCATAATATGATTTTGGTATGTATTTATGCTTTATCAAATTTTGTATGGTTAGTTCCCACAAGGAAAGCTGATTCATTTTCTACTGTGCATGCTCTTCCGATGAACATATTTCAAAATTTTGGTATGCCTTCTACTATTGTATCCGACAACAGATCACATCTTATTTCCAAGACCTTCAGACACGTATATTTCTCCTATAGGATCAAGCACATCACTTTGTCCCCATATAATCCTCCACCTTCGCATGTGGAACATTTTGATAGAAACTTTCGTTTGGCGTGAATTGCCTTCCATTGAAAGGTTCAAACTAACTGAGACAAGAAACTTAGCTGGTTACAAATGCCATTGAGCTATGCTCGATACGGGTCACATAAATCTACACCTCCCAGTTGGATGTTCACTTACATACCAAATCATCCTCTCTCCAACTTGTGGCAGTTGAGCGATCTTCTCGATGATGTCTTGGACATCCGAAGAACCTGAGTGGCAACTCTCAGAAATCTTAAACTGTCCCAAGAGCATAGCCATGTGAAATACAGCAAAAATAGAATAGACAGCCACTTTAGAATTCGAGATTTAGTTCTCTTAAAAACTCACCCCATTAGTAGGGCAGTGGGCAAACGTAAAGCCAAATTATCATTTCGTTGGTCTGGTCCCTATCACATCCGATGCTTTTTGATACACGTTACAGCCAGCTTGGCTGACCCTAAAACAGGAGCCTATATAATGCGTGTGCATATTTCTCAGCTAAAACCTTTTCATTCTTGGGCTATCCCATAATTTATGTATATCCACAGTGTTAGAAGCTGCAGATTCTGCCTGTATGTTGTGACTAGCCCTGTCTTCCATTTACTGTGCCTGCCCCAGGCTTAGTTTTGACAGTGGACTGATCATCCACAGGTCTTAGTCTTCCTTGGTTCTCACATTTAAAGTAGGTATAATAAAAAATAAGAAAAACCATTGTCCCTAGGTTTAATAGTTCTTTCAAATTGAATGTTTGCCATTGGTTTATTAGTTTGTAAGGGTAGAGTTGTAACAGAAATCTAGTGAACTTAATTGGGTTTGTATAATTGATTTAATATTTCATGTTGTTATCAATTTTGGGAATTTAGACATTGGATTGAATCCCTTGTTTTGGTATCTCTTCTATTTTATGTTTTAGTGCATGTTCAGTTACTGTGTGAACCTGTTCTGATTGTCTGCATTGCTATTTGCTGTCTTGAAACATGTGGTGGTACCTGATTGTGTTCCATACTGCCTACTGCCTGTCTTAGTCATCTGTAATGGCAAAAACACTCCATCCTGGTATAGTATTTGAAAAGGAATATCATGTTATATTCACTAACAGCTACTAATCCATCGTACTGGGTTTTAACATTCTTAAACTCCAAATGTAATATGTTGAACTAGAATAAATGCTTCATACTTTTACTGCCTTACATGAAAAGGAAATTTGAGACTCGAGTCAGAGTTCTAGTTTTCATAAGAATTTTCAGTTTGCAGTAGCCCAATTGAAAGAAAATTCCATGACTTTCAAAGTCTGAAATTTCTGCCCTAACCTCTCTCTTGCCTTCTGCATTATGAACAAAACGTGGTATTTTTTATGTTGTAGGACAATTTTGAAAACTATGTTTGGCACCCTCGACAACCAAGTTTTTCTCTGTTGGAAAAAGGACTAAATCCTCGCGCCAATAATCAAAATTATATTTCTGCCAATTGGGCTAAGCACATAATTCTGCTGCATAATATGGAAGATAAAATTTTGAATAACACTAAGAGCATTCAAGTGTTGGTAACCAACTACTTTGAACATTGTAATGCTTTCTATGATGCCATGAACCAAACTTTACATGAAGTATTTGACCGAATGTTGTTAGTCAGTTTTCATGTTGAACTTAATAATATGCTACTCCGTGTTACTAAAGATGTGTCCAATGCTAGGTTGGAAATTTTCGAACAAAAAAAAAATAGAAACCAGAGGTCATGGTATATTTATCTCCACTTTTTTAAATCCAGTTTCTATTATTAACATTTTGAACAAGGTCCAACACCTAATTGCTTAACCTCTATACATAACAGCTCCTGTAAATCCTGATGATTTGTTTATGTTTTATGGGCATAGTTCATTGCAAGCTGTAATTTACAATATACCTTTAAATATTATTGTGGATGTTCGATTAGCCAATAAGGATAGCCTCTTTGAAAAATACCATGCTTTCACCTTGCCTTTCAGGTTGAAAATTTGAACCAGTATTTGTTGTTATCTGTGAATGAATTCCTCGTTGTTATCTCAGACAGAAAGTTATTAGTTTCACTGAATCATAATGCTTTAGATCAGTGTCAAAAACATGGAATCGTAGGCTGTCCTCCTCTCTTCATATTTTTTGACAGTCATGTTGATAGCTGCGAATTCAACATTTTATCTGGCAAACCCTATCTGGACTTTTGTAACGAATCCTTTATTCACATTGAACTTCATTTTTTTCATAAACCCCTTCCTTTTAATTATTTGCCACTAAATTACCTTTCGAAATTAGTTCCGAAATTACCTTCCGAAGTTAGTTCGGGGCGCCCCATCAATGCTTTCACCCAGTAGTTACCTTTCAACGGTCGAGCACCCAATCTACAGGGAAGAGAACACGCAGGTTAATGACGCCGCACAGTTGGAAGCAGCCAATGAAAATACGAATTGTTTCCATGTAGGAATAGGGCATATAAGTCTATCACGGAACCAAGTAATAAGACGAACTTTACAGGCCTCTACATATAAGAAATATTTTGGTTATCTCTAAAGTGGGGCACATTTCCTACATTACAGTACATCGCAGTAGCTGTATTTAATTCCCCTCCTGAATTATGTACGCTGGAAAAATTTGGTTTTATCAGTTCATCTAAGTCTTGAATGAAAGTTGAACAGAAATATGCATCTAATATGAGAGTAGTCAGTAATGAAAACCCCAACTCGGAGACCTCCTTCGTTAGCAGCAAAGTACGCAAAGTCTCATCGTCGTCCAGGACAAACATTTTGCATGTTCTGCAGGCGACAGACTTCCGAAAGTGTTCGAGCATAGCTCACGAGCGTACGCATATACATAGCGGTAATAAAAGGAACACACGGAATAAATCATGTAAAGCATAAATTAATTCGCAGTGCTCTTGAACACTGAAACATGAATGCTACATGTTTTTTTTCGGAGCACATTTTGAAATTTTGCTTATTTAGGTTTGCACATGAATACGAATTTTTACTTATAAACAATACACAGTCGAATTTCTGAAAACTCACGCTGTATACGCCTATATATTCTAGAATTTTTCTTGCAATTCTGGAATTTATTTTCTTAAATTAATTTATGCCGCACACTCTTTTAAGTCCAAACAGTAACATTTGCTTCAGATTGGCGAAATTTGACAGATAGACAAGTTCAATTATTACCATTGGAATCGTTCAATTTCTAATGATATTTTAGTTGCCTAGGTTTATTCTCTTCTGTAAGGTTTTTCTGCTGATTTACACAGAATACCTCCTCATGGTAGTATTGCTTTCCCCTGCTTTCACTAATTTTACATTAAAAAGAAGTTCATTAATGCGTTTTTCAGTTCGTAACAATTCAATGACTGTAACAATTATACTCTAGAAATTCTCGAACCGGAAGAAGACATGGTTCAATAGTTTCGTTCAGTGGAAGGGATACACGTCTGGCAGGCGAAAGGCCAGGAGCTCAAATCCCTGCACTGATGAGAGATATTTTTCATATGTGGAATAATCTTTCATCTTCGTACTTCGGAAAGCAACGGTAAGCTACGGCAACAGCATCCCGTCTGGTACATATTACGTGACCAGACCTTACTTTGGACTGACTATCCATAATAAACACAATCATCATCACTTCAGTTATCACTACTACAATCACCATCAACATCTTCACAGTTATCTTCACCATCTTCACAGCCACTATCGCCAACACATCACCACCTTATACGAACAACATTTCTGTATTCTTAAATAATCTAGACTCTTATTGTATGATCAGAAATCAAATGAGATCACGTAGGGTTTTGGTTAAAATCTAAATATTGTTCACCTACAATGCAGTACCAAACGGAACTGTTTGTGGTGATTCTATTAGTCTGCTAGGGCTCAGACATTCTGGGCTCGAATCGCGGTGGGAATTCCTCATTTTTATACCGAAACTATTTAATACACGTAGAGCTAAAGAAGTCTTTAGCTGAACCAACGAAATATTTATTTGGAGCAAACCAATAAGAATAAGAAAATAATTTGACTTCAACAACAGAATATGTCATTGCGTCTTTACAAGAAATTAATTTTTTCGCGCGAAACAAAATTATTTTGATTCAACTAAACAATTTCCTCAGTGTATTGTTTCCACGTTTCGTCTTACGGGCATTTTATTTTTCAAGTAGGCAACAATCGCGATATTCAATACCACACATTTTATATAATAAGAGTTAAATTTTACTTATTCCCGAGAACGTCATTCTAACTTGTGTTTGCATCATGCTTACTCCTATTTATAATGCGCCGGTGGAATTGTTCGAGAGTAGCGCCAAAGGAGACGTGTAAACCTTTGGGACGGCCGAAATTAACATGATCAAATCGTCCGCCTCGTCGCCCTGGCGAATTCAATGAGAATAATGTCCTCTCGGCTGCCCGACAACGCGGTGATGAGAAAAGGCAGGCGGGCAGGCAGCGGGGTCCGCAGTGTGTACCTGCATGTTATATCATTAATTAATTTTGACAAATGAGGCCATTATGACGCCCACCCCCTCTCGACCGGCCCTGCCCACGGCGATATTACCGAAATGAGCGCTTGTCCAGCCATCCAGCCGCGGTCACATGTTTGCTGTTTTTTCTCCTCACCCCTCTGCCCGCTGCAACCCCTGAAGCACGTCGGTCGGCGCCGCGTCGTGGGGAGAGGGTGGCGCGCAGGAAGAGAGGAGTGTTGTGTTTAGTTTCACCGAACAACCGCTGGAGCGCCACTAGCGGGTGCTTTATCAACCGGCCAGAAGCTATCGCGCTGTGGGTTGGGACAGACGAGTACAGTTCGGGGAGAAAAGACCCGCATGTCATTAGCGACCGCGCGCGCTGTCCCGCGTAGACTGTCCCCTTCTTCCTTTTCAAAGTTCGCAGTCAGTGAACCACACTGCAATAATTTTCATTGGCGAGACTGAACATATTACACACTAAGCAAAACAACTTTACCATGTTTAATGTTTTAACACGATTGCAACTTATTTTGGCAACATATATATATGTATCAGATTACTTTTATATGCGCATATATATATATATATATATATGACCATATATATATATATATATATATATATATATATATATATATATATATATATATATATATATTGGACTGCGATGCAAAAACTGAAATAAAATTTCTGCCAATATATATTCTTTAACAACCATCGCTAGCAGTGTTATCAGAAAAAACTTTTCAGGGGATCATTAATGACAATATTTTCTAGTAAAAAGGCTACACTTCTCTTCCTTGGCCATTAAACTTTTAATATGTAAATGTGAAAAGTCGTGATGTTATTCCCGTTTTAATGGGATTCTCGTGAATATAGGCTATTCAATAAGCCGTGTATTGTTCAGGGTAGTTACTAATGAGAGACAGGTGTCGAAATCTATAAGTCAAATTGCCGAAACGAACTACAGTGAAGTTGCGTATTATTATTTACGGTATATCAAATAAAAGTTAGTAATTGTATATAAATAAAAGTTACGTATAGTTATCTCAGAAATAGCCACGATTAGTTATAATGATTTAATAATTATTCATCTCTTGCGTGTTTCGTTTTTTTCCAAATTGACGTGATACTTTTAGACTTTAAAAGCAAAAGGGTTTAAAAATGGAATGTAAATATGAAGTACTCCTTATTCAATGCTAACTTTCTGACAGCGGATTCGCCGGCATGTAATGCACGAAGCAACTACTATAGTTTGTTCACTATAAAGTGAGCACTTTTAAAATCAACGTTAGAAAAAGTCACTGTCCCCACCTACATATATTTTAACGGGTACAGTGAGTGACATACGCCCAATAAAGTTGGTAATGATTGATGGGAAATAGTTCCATATTTTAACGTCAAATAAAAAGTGTTAGGTAACCATTTGCGATAACTTAGATTATTTATTTCGCTTTCTGTTTTTATTCATACATCGAAGTGTAAAATCGGCCAGATTTGTAAAGTATTAATTGTTCTAATATTTTCACATTTTCACTTGACCGACGCACGAATAAAGTGTTGGGGTCCATGGCAATGTTGATATTATATAGGGCGGTATAATACACAACATACATACAAGTAGATCATAAGCAGAGCTTTCAAAAGTGCTCATTTTAACGTGAACATCCTATACCTCTTTGTACACCACATTTGCTACACGAGCTTTCTTTGGAGCAGGCCACGTAGAGACGCCCATGTGAGATGCAGTCCTCGCTCACGTCTATCTCTGCCACGTCTAGCGACTTTCCCTGGACCTTATTTACAGACGCAGCAAAACAGACCTTGAGGGGGAATTGCAGTCTCTTACATTCGAAACGTTACTCGAATGGAACGAGTGGTAAACGTGATATGAAGACTGATGATCCCCGAGCATGTCCAGGGAAGACTGCGGCCCCGATTATATCTTTTTGCCAAAGCCTTCACTTGGAACCCGGTGCCATTGCAGTGTTTTGGCGGTAAAATTAATGAAGCCTCAAACTTCAGAAGAAGTTTGTGTGGTCATAGGCCAGGAGGGTAGTTGTTTCCAACACAAAGATGGTTAAGGTGGACACACGACCATCCGTCACACCCGTCAGTCGCCCGTTCGTCAGGCGGTCACGTGATCTTCGACCAATCGCAGGGCAACTTTTTTCTATACGTCAATCTGTCAAATATATCTCAAACTTTATCTTTCGACGGGCTGGCGGATGGGCCATCGCCTTCTGACGACATTCCGTAGAGGCGAATACGCACTTTGAAATAAACCCAAGGCAGTTGATATGTGCTTATTCATCTTGGTGGTAAATTGGGGAATTTAAAACTTAAACAAGAATTCAATTAAATTTTTATCTCGTATAAAAATTATTTCCCCAAATGCTTCTCTCTTAAAAATGTATTTTCAACCAAAATAATCCTTCTACATCGCGTTGCTAAGTTGTCACGCTGAAATTTTGCAGGACAAAGGATCGACGGATGAAGGATTGTTGTGAGTCGCTTTCTACTGACGGACGATAAAACAAACGCGTTGGTTTGATGGTTGCATGCCTGGGAACGATGCACTAGAGATAACGTACCATCGAAAACATATTCGAAGCATTTCAAATTTCTTATGGATTTCAATTTAGAAAAATCCTGAAAGCAAGGAGCATAAATATTTCTTCCAGGGTTACTCAGTCTTCGATAATACATTTAACTCCCTTTCGCCATCTTAAGTTGTTGAATTTCAGAGAATTCTCAAATAAATTTTTAGGTTTTTGTGTAGGCATTAGGTATACTTTTGAAGCAAAGAGAATAATGATAACTTATAGTGCTCAAGCGCTATAAATGAATCCTTGAAAACACATTTTAAACACTTGTCACCCTCTTACGAGTTGAATTGCAGATAAAATCCTGAAAATTATTTTTGGGTATTTTTATGCTACATTTTAAAGCTCAGGGCACAAGAAGATCTCTTAGGGTCAATGAGCTATTGATGAGACCTGTAAAATACATTTTACAATTTTTTGTCCTGTTAGGGAGGGTATTAAAAATAACCTTTTCATTTGTTTTTTTTTTATATTTTATAGGCTACCGCTTGAAGGTAAAGGTACAACAATATCTCACACGGTTAATGCACAGTCGAGAAGTCCCCGAAAACCGATCTAACCCATTTTCACTCTCTTAGGGGTAAAAAAAGTGGTGCATTTTTTTTTGGTGTTTCTATGGGCTATGTTCCGAAGTTTAGAGAAGAGCTATATCTCATGGAGGCGTTCTCGAAAACACATTTAACCCTTTTTTTTACTCCGTAAGGGGAAACCATCCCTAAATTTTCATGCTTTTGCGTCGAGCAGTTAGTGTTGTGTGTTTTTGAGTGAATGAGTGAGCCATTCAATCAGAAACTCAATTTTATAAATATATATTTTTGAACAGAATCGTTACTAAACGATTGAACATTCAACGACAGCAAACAAACAATTTACTGGCTTATAAATGGTTTATTTAATGGGAATACCATTATATTTAACGAAATGTTATTAAACGTTCGTGAATTGTAATTGCGTGGAACGTTATTTGATTGTTTAGTGAAAAGAGTATTCCACTTGAATTCCTATAAATACCAGAACATGTACAACGTTTTGCCTTAACTGTCTTACAATATTTGGTGGGCAATTTTTTTTATGAAAGTATGAGGCGGAAAAATATATGTACCACTACCAAAAGCTAAAAGAAAACGATCATGGCTAATGTAGCAGTAAAATATAATAATTTTTGTCATAAAACTGCCTCGTTGTTAACAAAATACAGACCACCATTGTCTTTTCGCGTTAAATGATGCACTCCATATCTACATATCGAAACCTGAATACCGGTTGTTATTCTCTGTGATGAAGCTAGTGAGCAGTCACCCTGTTGTAAAACCCTAACCCCCTCCTGCTACGAGAAAAATGTTCTCACTGTAGGACAAACATCTGGTGCTGCGGAGGTAGTTAGTCACACTGATCTACTTATGTTCTTGGAGGCGGTATTCATTTTCTAAATGTCTCATATGTTTCATTCGTGGTTTATTTTTACATGGTATTTCATTAATACATTTGCTACGTGTTACCAAGTACCTATCATCTGCTTGTATTGTAATCCCAAATTAAGGACTTGTCACGTACTCTGGACGTGGCTACAATGGTTTGGATAATACCGCAACCAGCTATTATCCTACATGTCAGCTCCCCTACAGTGTCGACTAATGTTTCATAGACTAAGCACCTAACGTGCTCCGACAGTTAGAAGTAGAACAGTGGTAGATCAGAGAAGTTAACAAGCCATGCCAAGAGCCCTTCTGTTTATATCCATCTCCTCGGAAATTGTTGATAGTGGTACTAACTCTACCCAGAGCATTATGAGGGTGGTGCCTTGTCATGTTTGCAATCAGATACGGCTATATACGTTCATCAAGAGCAATAAGGTGATATGCTTATCGAAATGAAAAAGGCATACACAATGTTAAAGGAAAGAATTTTTCGAAACATCACCGAAAATTCTAATCTTACGGCCGTGTCGGGATTCAATTTCGAACGTCAGCTACAAGCAGCAAAATTCAAATACATTATGAGCGATGTCAGAGTATTTTCTGTGTGAGCAGCAGAGGGTACCACATGAGCGCAAGTTCCAACCAGCTGCAACGAGGATGAAAAAAGAATTTCGAATAATTTGAGATTCTTCGCGCGTTAACGGGCGTCACTGACGTTAGGGTCAGAGGAACACTGAAAATGAAGAGTTGAAATAATTCCCAGCAAACACAACCTGCAGACAAAGTGTCGGGAAATCGTCGGCGCCATATCTGTACTTTCGGCAACTGTCGCATCAATGCCAGAAGACAGCCATCTGAAAACGGCGTGACGTCTTTTTTGAGACAGAATGTTTGCCATTAGGAAAAAGACAACTGTATTTTTTTTGGATAACAGATGGATATCACCTAAATTATGTCGGCGTGATATCTCACAGCTAACATGTCACCAATAGCAAAAATTATATTCTTGCTTGATTCCGATATAGCATCATTTTTTTCTTTCGGTAAGCTGCCCGTCATCTTATTTATTCCGGCCCACTAATGTTTTCGAGGCATGGCTCTTTGTCACTATAAAGATACAAATATGATGTCTTTTTGCTGACAAACTTTTGGAAAGCGTTTTTTTTAATAGGCAAGATGTTAGCTAGCTGTTAATGGCATGATGTCTTTTTGAGACCATGTGTTAACCATTAGCATGTATTTTTCATGATTATATATGTCATATGGGATCCCATGGCATTTTTTACTTTGAATTTTTTTTTTCATTTGTACAACCATCTGACATATATTAAAAACTAACAAAAGCTATTTTGTTTGTAAGTCTATGATAAAACGAAGAAACAGTATTTAAATAATCAGTGTTTTAAAATTATTTGTTATACTGTTATAGAATTCATACATTCATTTATAATAATTTGTCTCATGATAAATTTGAAATTACTGGAGAGTATCAGCAACTTACCCCGTGGTGTATAAGTTAGAATTCTGGACTGTCAACTCAGTGTCTTAGGTTCGAATCGCACACTCGTCAAATGAATACATGTAAAGAGGAAATAACAATTACTACAATTTTTAATCGAAAAGTTAAGGTTTTTTCATGGTTATACGGCTTATTTCTGGACATCATGCCACTGCAGGCCCGGCATCGTAACGACATCCAGCCGCCGCAAGCTTGGAGTCTTGCCGCCATCCAGCCGCCGCAGGCCCAGCATCTTACCGCCATCCAGCCGCCGCAGGCCCGGCATCTTTCCGCCATCCAGACGCCGCAGGCCCAGCATCTTACCGCCATCCAGCCACCGCAGGCCCAGCATCTTGCCACCATCCAGCAGCTGCAGATTCCGAAACTTGTCGGCTAACTTTTTCTGGCTCGATTCTGGCCCGTACTTTTCATCTATGTTGTGCCGGAATACATTTTGTATCTTGCCTTTACCGGTACGGTGTATTTTTGACACTGTCGGTTAGCAGTCAGCCTCCAGTTCATATTTCCATCGGGCTGCTTCCGGCATAAAACAGCGGGCCGGCATTATCTGGCCTGAGTTTGTCGCCTATCTTTTACCGGCCCGATTCCGACTCGTATTTCTCGTGTTTGTTGGGTTGTTACGAGTCGGTTATTGAAGTTTATATGAGGTTGGTGTTATGGGATGTGATAGACGAAAAAAATCCAACAGATACATTTTTGAATAATTATAGCAGCAACTGCCAATAACAATTACGGAATTCACAAATTAAGTTCAGTTTGCAGCTAGAATTTGAGGCAAACTGGCGATACATGACCCTCGAAATAGCAGCTTCTATGTAGGACACTTGATGTGTGAAGCTGGCGCACTCTGCAGCCCGCGTGATGCTGGCGCCTACCTCTTGCATCCTACGCAGGGCACGGCCTATGTTTCGGAGGTGATTTCATTTCATATTGAGCTCGCTTCACAGGATCAAGGTTACATTTTAACAGGTACTTTCACTGCTGAAATTCACATTCCATCACAGAAAGATCCTAAACATGATTGTTTGTGGCCATGATTCGCCTATAGCTGCACTCTGTCGTTGCTCCATTGTAGGCATTACTTAATTTCACCCAATGAAGAAGGTTAATCACTCTTTATGGTTCTCTTTCCAAGAGCCGTCCCTTTAAAAGGAGTCACTTGGTCCTATGGCTCTCCTCACCTCCTCGGGCATTTTTTCACACCCTCAGCACAGAAGAAAAGTCTAGGCAATGAAACTATGTAATTTTTATTCCAGAAATAAATTGTTTTCCTTCAGAAGCCTGTACTATTTACAGACTAAACGTGTTTCTCTCGTGGCTGTATGAATAATAGCCGGGTAGCCATGTTCGGCCTGATAAAAATACATGTACAACGGTTATGACATTACACCAAGAGCGCTATTCGGTGAACACGTTGGCCAACATAAGATTATTTGGTATTAACATCCGTCGTACCAGCATGTTTTGATGGCTGTGCCCACAGAAATTTCGTGCGAACTGGTTGGTTGGTATTCATAAAGGCCATGTTCGTTTATTATTGATACATATAGTTTATTTGTTGTTTTTACATGATGATCAATTAATACATTTAGTAGGACTTCACACAAAATATTTACAACAGGCGATGACAGTGTCGGCCACCTACATGCCTCCTCATGCTGCAATCGTATGTAACCACGTACGTCCTCTAACAGCTATGGGATTGCATCTTTTGCTAGAAGTTATGGTAGGCGAAGCCATCAAAATATGCTGGTAAGACGTATTTTCATTCCAAAGTAATCATTTAACAGCCTACATGTTCACTGGAAACCGCTCGTCCTGTAATAATATGATCGTGTCGTGTGTATTTACACCATCTCAAACATTGCTTTCCGGCTGTTATTTATACCACCACAAGGGAAACACGATTAATATGCAAAAGAGCACATGCTGCTGAAGGCACGAAAATTATCCATGACGCAAAAGTCACATTCACATTTCCTGGACCTTCCTTCTGTGCTGCGGATGTAGAGGACTGCTCGTTCACCACACCCCACATGATCTAGTGTGACCAACCCACCACATAAGCAATGGTATGAACACTGGTATACGGAATTTTCTCTCTCGTGTAGGGTGAGAACGTCTCCAGAAACACCGGTGTACGCTTTCTTCTAAACGCACAAGTCTCAAAGGCATTGCAGGAAATCCCCAGCTTCTGGCAAGCGTATGTCAGTCTTCAAGAAAATTGTTTGTGCTGGTTGTCGTCTTAGTAATGTATTTTTATTGATATAGGATGTTCATGGAAAAGTGGGCTCTTTTTAGTCCCTAGTTACTTTTTCCTTTAAATCATATTTAATTATTTATCCACCTTTTTAAATAAATATTGCCATGTAAGTAATAAACACAATACGTATATTCCACCGCACTCGGAAGTTAACGCCTAAGGCTAAAATAAAATACATGTATTGACTATTATTCCAAAAGAGAGGGCTTTCAAAAATGATCACTTTACCTTGAATAGCCTGTAACATCATGCAGCTAATTTGCCCAGGCATTTAACTTCGCAGTGATTCGTAAACACGTCAGCAAGATCTGTAGTCGTGTGGTTGTCGATGTTGGCAGAGAAACAGTACAGTATAAGGCAGAATGTAAGGTTTCTTCTGCTTCTAACTTAAGTTTACTGAAACAAGAGGTACAACGAATCGTCTGTTATGGATGGAAAATATTACCTACGCTTACTTGAGGAGTGGATAAATTTTTCCTTTAAATCACACTTTGCCCATATTCGCTTTTTTATCTCTGGTAGTTGCCGATAAGTTTAAATAACAACAATTATTTTCACATTTCGGATGATGCATAACTTCACGTCCCCAGTAAGTCCAAAGTCGTATATATTTGGTCTGTATACCAAGCAAGATGTTACTCTACCCATACACATTACTGCTGAAGATGAAGTTATCTCCCACGAATTGCGACATGGGAGCTTATTTCCGAATACAGTGAGCTGCATCACCACAGGACCATCAAATTGCAGGAAAACATGTGTCCTACTGAGCCTGCTGGAAGAAGAGAACAGCCTTCGGTTCGAGAACATGTACTTTACGCCAAATCGATCTAACAACTTAAATACAAACTACTAAAACAAATACTGCAAGCCGTGGATGATGTGGGTTATTTCCCCTGCAGTGATAATGAAGCCGTCGTGCTGTCGAGTAAAGCACTGCTAAACTTGATATTTTTCTTTGATGACATTGCCTGCGAGAAACAAACTTATACACAGGAGTACGTTCGCGTGGGACGACACACAAACGTGGACTGTGTGTACCTCGGTCAGATTCATTTGTACATACCCAATCGACTGCTTCGCGATAATGCTAATGTCTTGGTGCTGTTTTTTCATGGATTATATGAATTTGCGGCATGTGTAAGATGACCATGTCAATACGGACGTAATATTATCAGATTTTAAGAACCTGTGTACCTAATGCTGGAAAGACAAGTATGAATTTTTGGTGATCGTAAAGTACTGGTCTCTATATACTGGTAAGTACTGACGTGGATTCGATCAGTTCGTAGTCGACTGTCAAGAATGAGTTACAGCTTATCGAAATTCGGGAAGAGTAGCCTCAATCTGTGGCTTGACAATGACGAAGAGGGAGGATGTCTCGTACCAAGAAATAATGGAACTTGTGATGCTGGTAGAAGAATAATTCGAAACGTTGGCGAACCTGAACAATCCAAAAATGCTGCTACTAAACATTTTGTCCGCGAAACTGATAATGGTTTCATCTCGGAACTACACATTATGTTGCCCGGTCATAGAAAATTCTTTCGCACTTACTTCTCCGAGCTCAGGGCGAAGATGGATCATGTGAAGACCGAGATTGTTCGCGATATGGTGGCCATGGACGACCATGTAACGAGTATTCAAAGACAAATTACTGACAGATTGAATGTGGTATCTGCACAAAATGAAGAGAAATTAAAAGTGCTTAAAGATACCACATAGCATACATTCACTACCTCGATTTTCCACCTTGCCAGGAAAACCGATATTCAAAATTACAGCAGGGATATACAGGATTTCTACACCAAACTCCTGGGCAAGAACGAAAGTATTTTGGTGAAGACTCATGACTAACTCTATAAAAGAGGGCAACAGTATCAATTTGTATTCATTATGATGTCGGACATTAAAGCGAATTACATCGAACGATACAGTCTGTCCGCTCAAAATATTTGCTCACCAAAAGAGCCGAAATTTCACGCAACCTTATAAATGAAGAGAGTTTTAAGCCTATTAATCGTCGTCTCGATGTACTCAGGGAGAGCAGTGGAGCACCTGTAGCCATGAAGACCGAAGTCGACGATACTGCTGAACCTATGAAGAAGCGAAAACATGATTACCTACAGACAGATCGAGATGATGGATCAGATGCGGCTGTCGCACATAAGAAAAAGATGCAGAATAAAGCCCTGAAATCTAATGCGCCTTGCTCGACGGTACGTACGATCGTGCAAATCTCAACAGAATGATACTATGTATGGTGTATACAGGCATAATGACTAATGGTTCCTAGGTGCTGATCCAATAGAGTTTCTACCAGATGGGATCATCCGAGTTGCCGATTACAAGACACGCTTTACAAACTGCTATTTCGCAAGGAGCCCGGGGAGTTTACAGAATCCACCTATTGGAATACAAAACGTTGCTCGAACTCATGCACACGCTTTACCAAGATAACAACCCCAATACTGGTGCTTATTAGGACAAAAATAATGAGAAAATCAACATTCTCGCATACCTCTTTTGGTGGCCTAGCACTGAAAAGTGGGAACGTTCCAAAGAAGATAGTGAGTGACAAGAACTTCAACTACATGTTTTGGGACGACCCGAATGACTTGATGTATAGACTACGACTACTGGTGGCTATGTAAAGAGACGGAAATTACTCCCACAGCAACGATATTATATCCATTATCGAATAACTGAAGGAGGGAGGCTAAATATAAGTCGGGTTGGAATTGCCCACGAACTGCATCCTGCTGCCAGGTGCAACTATCGCTGTTACAAGATCATGAATTGTCAGAATAATGCCCTGTTTAAAGCCGGCCTTGTCGAGATGATACCGTAGCTCGGGTCAAAAAGGGCTACACATACATGTTGACAGTCATCGAGGCCTATAACAAGTTCGCCTGGGCCAGGCCGGTCAAGTTGAAGACCGTGTGTGTCATAACGGATGCCATGGCAGTTATGTTGTGCGAAGGGTGCATCCCGACGAATTTGTAAACCAACCAGGGCAAAATTCTCCAATACAAAGTTCAAGGCTCTTATTAAGATATGTAACATAAATCTATATTCCATGTACAGTAATGTAAAGCTTCTATCGACGAAAGTTTCAACAGGACTTTAAAGGGCAAGATGTGGAAACATTTCGCAGCGAATGGCCTGGATAATTATCACAATTATAAACATTAACATTGAAACATTAACATTGAGCCAAAATTGTACTAGAATTTAAACCTATTGGTGTTTTAATGGAACTCTAGTCTGAATATTTATATTGTCTCAGTATCAGTACTTCTAGTAATGTAGTACGAGCAAGCAAAGCTGATTGTTCTAGGTAAAAACTTAATTTCATTTCCACTAGTATTGCACACTCATCAAGTTCATATATTTTAGTTGTTATGTAATTGTTATTCTCCATTAGGGCCTGGCACTGCTTGACTTTCAGAAATTTCGCTGTTGTATTCCTTCCATTTATAAAAAATAGGTACTCTTTCTCTCAATCTCTTACTCATTGTGGTCTATAACTGAAATAATATTAAAACATATGTTATATATTGTGGGTTAGGATAGGTTAAGTTAGGTTATGTTAGGTTAGGTTTCCTTAGGTTAGAGCAGGTGTGCAACGCTAACAAAGACATAACCTTAGAAAAACTTCACTGCTCTTACCTGCATATATTATAACAGTCGCATTGGGTGATAAGTGCCCAGTTAAGTTAGTAATGATGTAGGGAAAGAAGTCCCATGACCAAACGGCGAATTAAAATTATTAGGTAACCATTTTTGATAACTTAATTTTTTTTCGCTTTCCGTTTTTTTGAAATGCATCTCAGTGTAAAAATTGGCACATTTGTAAATTATTTTCTTTTCTAATAATTTAATAGTTTCACTTGGCGGACGCGTGAATAAAGTGATGAGGCCCAGGGAAATGTTAATTTTACATAAGGCGGAATAATACACAACGTGCGTACAAGTAGATTTAAAACAGGGCTTTCAAAAGTGTTTATTTTACAGTGAAAAGTCTATAGCACCGAGTACGTCGCACGTTGTACACTGGCTGTGAAAAGTATCCTCTTCTCCCGTCTCCCAAGGAGGGTTTTCTCAGAGTACTCCCGGTTTCCTTCCTACCTCTAAGTAAAGCGCACACCGAAAAATTACTCGATTTAGACATGAGCTTGGAAATGATTTAGAGGTCGAAAAGGTTAAAGGAAATTTGAAAAGAAACATCTGTAAGGTGCAGTTAATTTTAGGGTATGTTTAGAAAAATTCGTATTTCGAAAAGATGTGAACGGTTGAAGATTAACAGCAACCGAAAAATTACACGCGTTTTTATTACTTGGCATGGTATGTTTCAGGAACTTGCGCAGATGTGTTACATGACTGGTACACAGCTCAATTGACACTATCATGATGACTCGGAGTCAGTAGAAAACAGGGAGCGAAAAAAATGACAAAATTACGTGAAACCTAGTCTAAACAAGAGAAAAAGTTTTTCAGAGAGCCAGATGCAAATAAACAAAGAGTAGTGAATCATATATACAGGGGACTGCGAATTTTAACCTTAAAGTTAAGGAATGCAGGTGAATTTTTCCTGGTCTTTATTTATATTGTAAATTCAAATTATTATATTTACAAGCATTTAATTTATATATTTAAATGGGTTTATATATTAATATGTAATACATTTTGGTTACTTTAAATTTGGACATAAACTAACTAACCACAGACAGCGCGCCGATCCAAAGGAAAGTCGCGGATAACCCACGACGAAACGCTGAAAGGAAAATGAACCGATTTCTCTCACTGATTGACCCTACAGGTAGTCGGAGCAATGATGAGTTGGATATGGTAAAATCACTTAAAACTGGTTGCGGGGGGGGGGGGGTATGGCAGGAGCAGAGGGGAGGGAAGCAAGCAAAGATTAACTCACCAGTAGAGTCTGACATGTTTCTCACATGCATTACCGGGAATGGAACTCGAATCAGTGTGGTGGAAGGAATATCTCCTCCCTCATCGCCCTTTTTTATGCTCATAAATGGTAAACACAAATATATACGAAAAAATATATATACGAAACACTGTAGTCTGTTCTCACTGTATTCACTCTTACTGAATTAAACCTGTGTATGACAGGTATGTTAGCTTCAGAAAATTCATCTTCCATGAAGAGTGTTTTATGCTTCCGTTAACGTTAAGTTACGTTACTTTTGGTTGGATAAAACGTTTTCTTATATGTTGCCTATTATAACAATTTTATTACAATCTGTATACATATACTTGTACTGTATATAAAGTAAAAAACAAAGATAAATAAGATTGTTACCGATATATTTAGTGAGCTTACATTCATCAACATGGATGCAAATAATTTTAATGGTGTTCTTGAAAACTTACATAGTAAGTAGGCGTCACGTCTCGTTAACAGCGATATCATTAGATATCGAACTAGAATCAAATGCAACACTAGTCAGACATTAAAAAAAACATGTGTGCCTTAACCAGGGCTCGAACCCAGAATCTCTCGTACCGTAAGTTGGCGTGCATTACGGGGGCAGGATTCAAAGAGTCAACTTCGGTTTCAATAATTTTAATGTTTTGGTAGAAAAGGATTACTAACCTGAAATATTTACAAGACCGTTATTTTAAAAAATTCCTGTCATGAGAGATTACATGACCTATCGTAGCACTTCTAGTGTACAAAATTAGGTGGAAATTGGTTTATTTTTCCCTGATATACGGCATAAAAGCAACATTTTCTCGTGTGCTACGATTTTATAGATGGCGAAAAAAAAGTTATATGAGTACATTCGATTTTTGTAATAGACATTGCCAGCGTGCAAAGTTTGGCTTACATTATTTGGGATATATAGCACACTTATCTAAGGGTGAACTGAAACTATGGAAAAACTTCAGGAGGTGTTTCCTGACAGGAAAAAGAAAAAAAAGTTAATGTCAGCATATGTGCGGAAATGCATATTTGCCATGGTAGATATCAATACTTCTATGGAATAACTCATTCTCCCATTAAAATTCTCACAGTGTTCTTTTCCATGTTGCAGATTGACAGTTGAGTGATCCTGGTGAAGTAGAAGTAAAAAGGTTCGGGATTTATATCATGGACTAGCCGCGATGGTATTCACGCACGAGATGCACGTGGGAATGGTCGAGAAGCCGCACGGATTTGCAGAGAAAAGTACCCCCACAGACAGCACATCTAAATCACAAAATATTTTCATCCTTTTTTGAGCGCTTGTGTGAGAAGGTGTCCCTTTATAGAAGAGGTGAGCACGAAGGGCGGTCGTGGCATGTTCATACGTCAGACCTGGAAGAATGTGTTTTACAAGATACTAAGCACAACCCCGATACAAGCTTCAGGCAAGTGGCCCGCCATTATGTTGTTTATCCTACATGAAACTGTTACTATCCTATATCACCTGCAACGTGTGCAGGGATTATCGCTAGCGAATTCTCCTCCATGGGAAAGGTTTTGTCACTGGTTTTTGCAGCATGCCACCATTATGGGACTTATGTCATCAGCCCTGTTCACCGATGAAGCGACCTTTGGTAGAGATGGTATCATCAACCTACACAATCGTCATCTATGGGCTGCAGCAAACCCACATTGAATGTTTGAATCGCTTCATGAACCACGGTTTTGCATCAATGTTTGGCAAGGGAATATTGAGGACCACCCACATGGACCATTTCCTCTGCCATGGCACCTTAACGGACATATGTATTTCGAATTCCTGCAGAATACTCTGGCTCTTTTGCTTAAGCATGTGCCATTGGCATATAGAACAGGCCATGTTGCTGTTGCATGATGGAGCGAATGCCCATTTCCACATTAGTGTTCGCCGATACCGCAAGATCATCCTCCTTTGGAGGTGGATAGGACGAAGAGGACCTGTTGCCTGGCACGCTCGATCACCGGACTTAAACTCCCTTGACTGCTACTTGTGGGGGCACCTGAAAAGTTTTATATATGCGGAGCCAGATACTCATGTACACAAACTTTAACAGCGTGTCACTGCAACCTCTGATATTACTCTGGTACAGGCTGTAACATTCAAACGAGGGAGGCAATCTATGATGTGTCATGTGGACGCTTCCATTGCATTCCATGTAATCCGCATAGAACATTTTTGTAAGGTCGATAATATTAATGCCACAACAATGTAATGGTGTATACTAACTCCGCAATATAATGTTTGTACTAATTGCTCTATTGCAAGACTCAATGTCCATTTCTGGATATTTGATTTTATGAGCTTTCTGTTCCTTTTCCTGGCATGAATTATCTCTTGAAGTTTGTCGCTATACTTTCAACTCACGCTATTTATATGGTTGCTTATTTTTAATACAAATTAAGTCATTTAAATTTACATGGATTACAAAAGTATCACTGATTTTCTGAACTTTGTGGTGATCAGTTAATGGTTTCCCCATATAGGACAAGACAGCGTAATTTTTAATGTGGTCATATCATGCAAAATTGCTGGCAAAAGAGTATATATATTAGATAATTTGATACTTGCGTACATACATACTACTATCATACAAAGTAAATTTGAATTTGGTTACATAGTTTCGTAAATAGAGCATTCTATAGTAATACATTTATATGGCTATTAGTTTGAAAATAAAAGTCTCTACCTTCTTAAAATATACCAATTTACATGGGTTACTCCAGTACTAGTTGGGGTTTGCGTACTTTGATAGGAATGTTGATTGTTTCCCGAGATACATCATAAAAATTTTATATTTTTCATGTGCTGCTCTCTTACAAAATGGCGAAATACTTTCAATGTATACTTTCAGCATACCAAGTTTGGTTGGATTTTGGCCAAATCATAGGGATGATGAGAAAATAAATCTGAAATATAGATATGACTTCCATTTTTTAAATAAGGATACGCTGCATTAACATCGCCTATATTTGCATGTCCTTCCATAGCATTACATACACACAAAATTTGGCGGGAATGTTTTAGTAGTTTCCGATCTATAACGCAAAAAATTTAATTATTTTGTAGCGGTGTCTTTTAAACTGCCGTAGCATTAGCAATACCCTATCTTAATTCAGTGCCTACATAAAGCACTGGCAGATATCCAAAATTGGTTTAACTCGGCCAAATGATTCCCGCGATATGCTGAGGATTCTAAATATTAAAATAACCACCATTTAAAAAATATACAGTCAGGGTGGTTGTAAACTATTGTTATATGCACGCTGCTCTTTATCGTTTCTCTTGCCCTATTCTGCTAGCGAGAGAGGAGTGCTTGAAGGTCATGCGAAGGGTAATCTAAGAAGCCCGACGCAGCATGCCACTGCGTGTAACACTGCATTCTGCCGCGATAAGCATAATGCAACTCGTGCGTTCCTGATCTCCAATGGATCGAATTTCTGCGGCAGTCTACGAAAGAATGTTCTGGCCAATGCTCTAGCCTCACACACAGCGCGAGTCGGGGTGCGGGGTACCTTCCAGATCGGGAATGCGAGACTATTTAAGCTGCGACAGGCATCCGAGACAACAGTTTTGAGATTTGAGTGTTTGGAGGATCGTGCGAACTTAAACGACGCGTGTACGAAGACCAGCGAAACGAAGAGCCAGCGGAGCGTCCATTGGCGGCGAACGTGATCAGCGGGAGTGAAGTCTGTGGACTCCAAGCATTGGTTACGCGAAGAGCGATACTGGCGGGCGCGACTAATGGACTGGATGCGTGTGTATAAGACATCTGGAATATTGGCAATTGACTGACTGAAAATGTTTAAATAATGAGTGTGGATTAAGTGACTACAACCAATATGGAAACATTGAAATATTTTTTAATTTAAATCGAGATTGGCATCAAATATTGCGCTCACTGATAATAACCAGAGTAACAGTTAATACATAGTTTAATGTTGTAAATAATATCTTTGTAAAGAAATTAAGATAGAATTTATTAATTTTATTTTAATAATATTTTCATCCCTCGCTATCTCCAATATGCCCTTAGTGTCACAAGTGTGATGGAGTAATTTAGTTGTAAGTGACGTTAGGCAATAGGAAAAAAAATGAAGAAACTAGTGTAATCATAGCAGTAAACGTTAATGAGGAAAATGTTCGCCTAGCTGGAAGCACTGGGAGTAATAATTGAAAGGCTGTGTAGTCGAGTGAGCGAAAGTGTAAATAGCTTAAGAGAAGATGTAAACAATCAAATTAGTAGTGTAAAAGAAATTGTGAATAAAACTGTAAATAACCAAATTAGCTCAGTAATAGTAAATGTAAATGGAACTGTAAATACCCTAATTAACTCTGTAATTGGAACTGTAAATAAAAATCTAAGTAATGTAAACAAGAATATAAATAGTCAAATAACTAATTCAAATGATTTAGTAGATAAGAAAGTAGACTCAGTAATTGAATATCTGGACATTGTAATAGTCAATGTAAATCAAAATGTGGGCAGGTAAATAGAATGAATTAGAGTCTTAACGAATACAAGAATTGACAGTGAAACGAAAAAAAAAAAAAACTGACAATTTTAAATGAAACTATAGGCAGTGTAACTGAAGTTGTGGACAGCGTCAGCGGAAGGATGTACAGCGTAGCGAATTAAATGAGAGGCAATGCAGATCGAATGGTAGGAATTTCTTGAGCAGCGCAGTTCCACTATCAGCACACCGGCAGCCAATAAAAGCGGGGAAACAGTGCAAGTCGTGACCAATACAGTGACTCTGGAGGATGGTCAGCAGCTCTCCGGCATTGATGTTTCATAGCCAGGAGTCGGGAATGGGGTCTCAACTAAGCCCGCCTCTAATAAAGGCCAGATGTTTTGGCGGGAGTACTAACACCAGTTTGAAATAGTCGCCACCCTGAATGGCTGGTCACATGAACGGTGGCATATCCATATTTAGTGGAAGGCCGCGGCCTTCGAAGTGGCAACACTGTAAACCCCCCTTTCCACAAGGGCCAGGTACTAGCGCTCGCGCTTCGCGCTGCCTTTCGCCTATGGTTTTCTTTTAACAATTCCGCCCAGCTGTAGCACAGTATATCGTTCTGCTTGCAATGTAAGTGTGATTTTTGTTTTGAGAAATCAAGAGCTTGCCCTGGAAAAAATACGTTTACAAATCCGCGATTTAAAACAAATAAGTGAAAAAATATCAGTGTATCAACATTTCAGTATTGGGGTGCGTTTACGAACCAGGTAAAAAATTTGCTTTAAAAATGTTGATGTCAATTCTGCACATACGTTTTTATAAAGAAAACACAGCGTTTTCAAAAAAATTTAAATGCCCAAATATATTGAAACTTTAAAAAACAGTCTTGAATATGTCGAGTTAGTATACTTAAGTACAAAAGGTAAATTCGATAACACTGTCAATACACCTCTTTGAAAGGTGTAATAGATATATTATTAAAATGTACAAATAAAAAATTAAATAAACGATGCGTTCTTTAAGTAGCCCCCTACATATCAAAATACACACTATAATTTTTAAAATACTTAAAATTATCACATTAAAAATCTTATTCACAATGCACATTACTACATTTTAACAGGCTTGTAAAACTGAACAATCAATACATTATATTAATCATGAAATGCAGTGTGAAAGTTACATTTTCAATTTACTTTTATTATTCATACAAACAAGTGAATCTGTTCTCTTTTTGCTATAATTATTTATAATAATATTTGTCATCACAGTAATTATTTTATCTATTATTTTTCCCCTGTCTTGGGGCCACACTGACAAACATATTGGAATTCATAAAATAAGCTCCAGTCCAAGTAAACAGCTAATCTTCTTAAACTGTGAACAACACATCTTTGATGAGAGCCAGACATAAATAATGATTAAAATAATCGGAAACAAGTGTCTGTACCATTGCAGTAATGAGGTGAATTTAAAAATTGTAATTTACCTTTTTCTCAACGTTATCACAAAATTCAATAAAATCCTTCAGCTGAGACCATTTACTAATAAATGAATTGTGGAAAACTAGTTTCTCGCTTTTATTCACAATGCAAGTTTCAGGAACAATGCCCCCCCCCCCCAGTCCATTTACATGAACTTATGTCTTAATAATTGTTAACCCTTATGCTACAACTGATTTTCGGTGCAGGGTCAAAACATTTATATAGCAAGAAACAAGACTTGTGGAAAATACTCCAGTGTGAAAGGTTCACATGAAAATTTAGCCTTTCTGAGAATGAAACGAAATCTTTCATTTTCTTCTCTTCTTCCGCTAATTTTTCATTTTCTGTTTCCTCTTTCTTCCGTTTTTCTGCAATTTCTTCCCATCTTTCTTCTCGCGATTTATGTTTGGCAGGGCAATTTTGACTTAAATATGCTGGCACGTTTGGAAATATACGCGTAACTGTGTCATTCTTCAAAATTGGCTTTTCCCTTCTATATTCACACCGATTTCCAATTTTGTCTTTGTATTTTTCCACAAAATCGAAATCACTAAGGGTGAAAATGTTTAATACATACTACTGAGCTGCTATCAGGGGTCCAGTCTTTCCGTGGGATGGCACGAATCAATTCTGTGAGCTAGTCTGGTTAGTTAGGTAATATAAAACACTGCACATATCCTTCTAGTTTGATGCTCATTTTATAGTTACCTTTGCACTCGGGCACAACACAAGTATTTGGCCTTTTCGCAATGCCTCACATTCGGCTACAAACTTTGAATAAGTACGTGAACGAACTAACAACATCTGCGCGTCCGTTTGTCGCCATTTAGCTGCACGTTGTGGAAGCGCTGCTGTGACCCTCGCGCGCGGTGTTGCCAGTTCTCGCTCGCCGCGGCCTCCCACTGAAGGCAGCGATGACGGTGGGCTTACTACCTCGCCGCTGTACTGAGGGGTCTTGGACTGAGCATACTAAGAGCGACGTCGACTGGAGTACTCCACATTCCTGTCGGCCATGGAGCTACATTTTGGTGATCGATACCTGCGGCATGCCCACCAAACCCAACAGCGAAACCACCCCCAGCGACAAGAAGAGCCACTGCAGGCACTATGGTAAGACATCTGGTGGTTTTCCCCCCTAACTCTGGAAGGGTACCCAAGGAGGCAAGCGACATTCTCCCAGTCGGCTTCTTTATCGATGCAAATGCCGACACAGAGGTAAGGTAATCAGTACGTATGTTTCCACCCCACAACATTCAGGACGCCCTGGCCCGAGCACTGGAGGTGGAGTTAGCAATACAGTGGTCCGCACGCCGATTTCCGATATAAGCAGTGACGATGGCATCAAGAACACATTGAAGGAGATGCAGGCAGCCATAAGGGACATTGTTTCCAGGGTTCACGCTACATAGTATCGTACCCTCCACCTGAATTGTCTGAGTGTTGGTCATGGGTACCTGAGAGCCTACTGCCCACAACAACAGCAGCAGGAACAGAAGCAACATCGGGAAAATGGGCAGCGAGAAGAAGAAGAGGGTAAAACACACTCCGAAAACTTGTAAACACCGATCTTGGGGGCCGAAGTTCGGTGACTCTTGGGGGGCAGCCCCCAATGTTCTTAAATGTACGTTCGTTGAAACAGGATTTTGATGCAATACTGGACAAGGGGAGTCTGAATGATGTTCCTTACCAGATAGTAGTCGACACTGAGGCGACCATAACAGCAGTAACACCAGAAATACTCGCCCCCCCCCCCAGAAACTGCACGACGAAACTATTGAACAATACTATCTGAAAGCAGTAACAGGTGAGACCACACCAGCAAGGGAAAGGGAACTTGTTGCTTGGTGACCGTACCGTAGAGCATATTATTTACAGATCAAAGATGAAGTATGACTATATTTTGGGGCTCTATATACTGTGTAGGCTGGGTTGCTGTATCAATATTCTATTTGGTGTGCAACAGGTAGGCAATACAGAGTTGGTAGTGACAAAATGTCATGATTTATCGTAGCCAAATAGCTGCCCAGTAATCTGTTGCTAACCCACTGTGCTACTCTCTTCTTATAAAATTGCCATTACAAGCAGATCTCAAGGAAAATTTCTCATGTGGTTGGTTCTAAATGAGTTAGCAGAGAAATGTGCCATCCTGCCAGACAGAGTCGCTGTAGGAAGGACTTTGGTTTCTTTAAACTCTGACAGTTTGCCATTTAAAATGATACATTTGTCCGATAGTACCAAACATCTTGAGTAGTTGGACATGATAGGAGTTCGCAAGCAGTGCATAGGCTTCCAGAAGCTTCTAGAGTAAACCAACCCAATATCCTTATCCAGAAGTCATGGAAAAACTGCTAGTAAGAACAAGAGGAAACCCTAACTGGTGACAGGAGAAGGCTGTCCCTGAATAACTGCAGAGAAAAAGGGTTTTCTTCTTGTGTGAACCAAAAGGCCTTGGAAGGAATAATGTGACCTGCCACAACATTGATACATGAGATGCCAGGCCCGCAAAGGAGCCACCAATATGTCTGCCACTAGCTTCACATTAGGCAGTTGAGGGAATTCTGAAAGAGATGAAGGAGTTAGACTAAGGTTCTACTGACTACATCGTTGGGAGGATAACTAAGAAGCAGTGCCGAATGTGCAACGTCTGCACTGCGAGGAAGGGCCCAAGGACCAGGGGGCAAGGTTACCTCCAGAAATACAATGTTGGAGCCCCATTCGAGATTTCGGTTAACTATATATTCTGGGCCTCTTGTCTGTCACAGAGAGTGGTAATCGGCATTAACTGGTGGCCCAATATGACTTTATTAAGTGGCCTGTGTTAATTCCCCTTCCGAACCAAGAAGTCCATACAGTGGCTGATGCACTCATAGAGCATGCCTTATAGAGGTTTCGGGTACCACTATAATTTGATTCCAACGACGGAAGAAACTTTGGCGATGAAAAAAAGTAGGACTACAGACTTCCACCCTCAGTCGGATGGAATGGGCGAGATGCAACACAACCCTCTTGAGCATTACCTGTCGATCTTTGTGGCAGACAACCAAAAGGACTAAGTTACAAAGGTGCTTACCACTCGGCAGTACGCGAGTCTACATGGGCAACACCATCAAATATGCTGTTTTAAATGGAACCATACTGTACTAGTGATCTATTGTTTGGTCGACCGACAGAAGTGGAAGCAGGGTGAAGATGGGGCATGACAGAAGAATGTCAGACGAGCTACTTCAAGAAGGACAACTGACAACTGCCCGAAGCTACATAAATGTTGGGAAGACCGTTAAAGGATTCTGAAGATGATTAATGGCGTGGTCTTTCGGATTTGTCGCAAGGCTCTCGCGTGAAGCTGTAGGTTGTCCACATCGACTGTCTGCCATTCTACGAAGGTCCCGATTTCGTAGAGTCTGTTCGGGATGAACAGAATTGAGGACAAGGCATTGTTTAATACTCGCTATTACTCATCAATTCCTATACCCCATCTTGCTCGCGAGAGCTAAGAAATGTTTTTAAGGTCAGGCGAAGGGTTATCCAAGAAGCACTACAAAGTCATGCCGCCACGATAAGACTATCGAAAATCGTGCGCTACTGACCGCCAATGGATTGAATTTCTGCTGTCGCCTACGAAAGAATGTTCTGGTTAATGATCTAGCCTCACTCAGCACGATTAGTTGTGCGGGGAACATTCCAGATCGGGCAAGCGTATATATTTAAGTTTCGCGACCAGTCTCCAAGACAACAATTTTGAGAGTCGAGAGTTTTAAGGATTGTGCGACCTTATATGACTGGTGCGCCAAGACCAGCGAAACGATGAGCCAGCAGAGTTTCACGTAGAGGCGAGAGTTACCAACAGTAGTGAAGTCTGTGGACTGCGGGCTTAGGTGGAGTGTAAAGTAAGACTGATGGGCGCGACTACTGCACTGGATGCGTGAGTATGAGACATTTGGAATTATGGCAATAGACAGACTGAACATTTTTTACATATTGGGTGTGAGTGAAATGACTGCAACCAATATATAAATATTGGGAAGTTCTGAAATTAAAATTGAGATGTGTACCAAATATTGCCTTCACTGAAAATAACCAGAGAGATAGTGGCGAAAATAGTTAAATGTTGTAAATAATAACTGTGTGAACACATTAAGATCAAATTCAGTTCTTTTATTTTTATTAAGACTTCCATCCCCTACTAACTTGAATACATCCCTCTGGCGTCTTGTAACACTACAAAAACTGTATCTCCTTGTTATGTACTGCATGTTTAGTTAGTTTAGTGAAATTTTGGTTCTCTGGTTCAATAGTTATTAGCATGTGACATACGTCCAGACACATCCACATGAATTCATAAGCTTATGTCTCCGAGGAATCTAGGCTAGAAATGTATGTTGATAATAACAGGTGAGAAAAGGTTTTTATGGAAAATATTGTTAGTTGAGTTTCATAATTTGTAAACTAAACCTTTCATCACGATATACTTAGGTATCCCACTAGCAGAACTGAAAACATATGTTAAAGTTACGTATAAAAATATATTTTTTTGATTGAATGTCCAGTACACAATTATGGTGTATTGGTTTCTCCTTGGTGTTTTCTGCCATAATCGTTTATGTTTTGTTTTCATGAGGCGGAAGGACACGAATTATGAAGCTAAAAATTCTATATTGTGTCTCGGCATCAGAAACGTTGGAAGTAAACATGAAAAGATTATATTTAAATTTTGGAGCTGCGTTATAAAATGTAGATAGAATAGGGCCTACATGTTGAACAACATTAGGAGGTGACATACAAAATAATATTTCCGTTACCATCCACACAGAGTACTTAGAAATACGCAGGTGAAATAGACGCTCATACCGCGAACCCAAACCGCCGTTCACCTATCACCGCCTGGTAACCTGCTCGTCCTCTGGTAGCACAGCCAATAGGGTAACTCTTGGCAGCGTGCAACAGCCAATTAGACTCGAGGCCAGTTCCCAGAGCCTCGCGCAGGCAATCAAAGAAAATGGGCACGCCCACTTCAAAGGAGCCGCTACGCCATTTAAGTCTCTGCGCCGTGAAATGGCCGTTGAAGTGGCAGGGGAAGGGCGGTCCGAGCAGCCGGGCGAGATGGGGTGTCCAGTTTGCCCGAGAAGGCGAGTGTACACTGGGCAGGCGGGGACGACAGATGGGGGCCGGTGCGGACAGAGGCTAGGGGCGCGAGCCCTGGGATTTCTCACTCGCCTCGGCGGCTGCCCGCTGACAAACGACCGCGCTCGAGCGCCATGTTGCAGCGCCCGCTACCCGCTACTGCGCGCGCACCTCGGCCTACACACAGGGTTAACCCTTTCATACACACACACTATAATCCATTCACGGTTACTTTGCAATTTTCTGAATCCCTGCTAAAGTTATACTTGTAGGATATTCTTCCGCCTCGTACAGACTAAGCTCGCCTTAACTATAGACAATTATACCAAAGTACTACACACCCGGATCGTGCGCATTTAGTTGTAATAATATTTTGCATGAGAACTATATTTCTTACTAGGCGCTACCAACACTCATGTTTTCTCACTGTATGTATTCATATTTATTACAAATGAAATACTATAATTAAAAAAAAAACAGGCGAAACTTCAATCGTACGAAAAACTACAAACTTTTATGTTAACAAAGGAATAAAACGCTTGTAGAACATGGCATATTTAAGAAATATCTAAATGTGTCATAGTAGGTGATTTTTCAAAGGTTTTTGAAAAATACCTCTGAAAAAGAAATCACCCTCCCATATAGGCTGTTCACTGTAAAATGAGCACTTTTGAAAGCCCTGCTTAAGATTTACTTGTATACACGTTGCGTATTCTTCTGCCTTATGTAAAATTAGCATTGCCATGGGCCTCATAACTTTATTCATACGTCGGTCAAATCAAACTGTCAAATTATTAAGAATGTAATTAGGTTCTTTACAAATCTGCTCATTTTTACACTTCGATGTATTAAAAAAAACAGAAAGCGAAAGAAAGAGTTTTATGTTATCACAAATAGTTACCTAACAATTTTCATTTGACGTTAAGATATAGAACTACTTCCCATCTATTGTTACCAACTTTACTGGGCGAACGTCACTCAGTGTGCTCATTAATATACATACATGTAAGGGCAGTGACTTTTTCCTAAGGTTAATTTATGAAGTGCTCACTTTATCGTGAACAGGCTTTAGCTACATGAATTCTGCAGAACACACTGGCGTGTAGGCTCCTAATTGTGCTGCCAGCGATTTGAAGATAAAAGTTCCAACACTTGGCGCTGTTTTGCGAGTCTAGTATTGAAATTTAGATATACAGAAGTTAGTGTTTCTTGTGTTATACTCGTACGCACACGAATTTAAGTTTAATTTTCGTAATCGTTCCACGGTTTCATTTTGATGACGCATGAATAAAGTGTTACGGTCAAAAGCAACGTTCATTTTTCGTACAGAGTGCTTGGGAGTAAACTTAGAATTGAAGTAGATCATTAGCAAAACTTTCAAAACGGCTCGATTGACGTGAACGACTATACCTGACGTTCGGCCGGATTTTTCGTGGAAACCAAAAATGTCCGGACTTTTTGACCCACTAAAAATTTTATTTTTATTACTTTAAGCCCAACAATAGTTGTTCAACGTTCAATTGATTAATCATATAAAAAATTATGTATGTTCTTTGATTAACCATGCAAATTATATTTAGACCACTATTTTTTCCCCGATTTCTATTTTAAATTAATTTTTCATACTGCAGTGTGTGTGTGTATATATGTGCGTGTGTGTGTGTGTGAAATAATTTTTTTTTGTGAAACAGCTATAAGTAGAAACCTGCAAAATTCGCGTTATTATTGCGGACATTTTAAACTTAAAAAATTCTTACCTTTTGCAACATGTTTGTCATTGGACCATACTTCATTTGACACGCCCCGGGTAACTCTGCCTTAACAATCGTGTGCCCCAATCACGTACAGTTCATTTAGAACGGGAGTAACTTCACACCTGGGAAACAGACAATGAAAGAACGACGCCGGCTCCAGTATATATAGTACTGTGAAGTTTAACTTGATGGCAAAAAATAACGCGCGAATTTTGCAGGTCCCTAGCTATAAACCTAAATGTTTATTTTCCTGGTACTTAACCTTCGTATTTTAGGTTTTTTTGACAATGGGACAGTATTTGGTATTATGAATTAAATTTTAGAAAGTTTTTTCCTTGAAATACTTGTATTTGATTAATTTTTCTTCCACGTTAATAAGATTAAACCGTAAGCGAAACTTAATTTATATTCTTCTAATAATAAATAATTTTCGCCGCTAATAAACTTGCATTTTAACGAAATGTCCTTTTTAAACTGAAGTATCTGGAAACCATATACAACGTCATTCTGAGCAACATTTGACGTTGTGAAATAATACATTCAAAAAATATTTAGTACTTTTGCAAGAAAAATCTTGAAAACCCAGTTGCCAAAAAAAATCCTTTGGAAAACTACAAACAGTTTTCTTGTAAAAACTGCAATACATATATTTATAATATTAGAAATTGTAGCCTCGTATTAAAACTTATATTATTGAGAAGCGTATACACATTTTTTTCTTCTTCTAGAAAACAAATGTGAAAAATTTATGAAAGAGAACAAATAAAAAAATATAAAAAAACTTATATTTCCAAATATACTTTAAGAAGAAAAAAATTACTCTTTGCCAGTATGGGAACTAGTACCTTAACCACAAGACCGATCTTACTTACAAGCGTAATCTTTTATTTTCATACCGTTTCTTGACCTCGCTGTGGTCGAGACGTTAAGCCCTATTACCTACCTTACTTATTTTCATACAAAATATACCTGCAAGTACCTACAAAATACTATGGAAGTAACTTTATTGAAAAGCCTACAATTATTTAAGAGTTCTGTTATTGAACTGAGAATTTGGACGGCTCTTAACAATGAGGTGTTGAGAGCCGATTTAAGATTCTACGTTGCTATGAAACATGAACAATTAATAAGTAATACGGTTACGTTTTATTGAAATTGTCGTTTTATAATGATTATTTTAGATGTTTTTAGAGTTTTACGTAATCCATACTTGCAATACAGTCCTTTTTTGCAAGCAACTACACTTTACATCACCCATACTTTATGCACAAACAGCTGTATATGGTCTTACGCTGTTGAGTGTATTCCATTTCGCGGAAGCTCGTGGATACGGGTCACGGCCCTTGTAGATTTACAAACGAGTAGTCTTACAAATGAAATCTTTGTACTGTTACAAGCATGTGTAAAATTACAAAGAATTTTTGAGTTAGAATTTCAAATATTTTTACTGTCTACCTTGTGAATAAAATGACAGGAGATACGAAACCACTCATGAATGGGACAGACGCGGTTTTTGAACCATTGCAATGTACAGTAATGATTTCTCACTAATGTACCCCAGGATGATAAAGAAAACGAAATGAATTGGCATGGTGGTTATTTTGATGATGATGTACCCACTGGCTGATTGACTGGCACGAGGCTCTAGACCAGGCCTTGTGTGTGATTAGTTGCTGAACTCTTCGAAAAATCGCCACTTTGCTAGGCTGCGTGGCTGGTGCTGACTGACTGATTGGCAAACGGTGCTCCAACATCTTGCTGACCAATGACAGCATTTTGTTGGCAGGAGCGGCAAGAGTTCGCAGCACATGGGACTGTTTCACTTCTGTCTTCCTGTATACTTTGTTACTGTACGCTGTAAAATTTCTTTACAATTATTTACTGAGAAATTGTTTGTAATTTTACAAATGCTTGTAAGAGTACAAAGTTTTCTCTTGTAAAACTGCAAGGGCCGTGTTTGTAGTAGAACTCAATAAATATTTGTACTATACTGACCCGTATCCACGAGCTTCAGCAAAATGGCGGACACTAAACCAACAACGTAAAACCATATATAGCTGTTTGTGTAAAAATTATTGGCTATGTAAAGTGTAGTTGCCTGCAAAAAGAAATGCATTGCGAGGAGTTTGAATAACGTAAAACGTTTAAATAACTCAATCATAATATAACAACAATTTCAATCAAATGTGACCGTATTACTCATTAACTGTTTGTGTTTCCTAGCTGCACAGAACTCTTAAAATGAAATACAATACCGCTAAATGTATTCTTCCTAATTAAACAATTTCCTTAAAAATTGTAAGTTCCTGAGGATACCTTTAATATAAAACTTTGCGCTAAGTACGCACGTCAAGTTGGTCTTGTGGTTAAGGGTGGAAGCTAATATTATTAGGCGTGCGGGCTCTAGTCCCAGTGCTGGTAAAGAGTAATGTTTTTGTTACTTTTTCATAAATTATGTTTTGAAATATTTGTTTAAATATATTCTCTTTTATTAATTCATCACATTTGTTTTCTACAAGATAAAATATAATTGTATGTACATTTCTAAATACTGTAAAGTTATATCTAGGTAATACAAGACTATCATTTGTAACATCACAGATACATATTTTGCAGATTTTACAAGGAAATTGTAGTTTCCGAAGGAATTTCTTGGCAACTGGGTTTCTAAAGATTTTTCTTGAAAAGTACAAAAAAAAAAAACGTTAGAGTGTACACTTTCTGCGCAAGCAACAAGAACCAACAGGAAGAAATAACCAGCATGCGGCAGGGATGCAGCAAACATATCGCGACCGCACATGCAAGAGAGATGTCAGTTTGCCCACTGCACAAGACGGCGTAAAGAAAAATGCACAAATATGTTTTAATGATCGATGCGCAAACGAGGAAGAAACCAGGTGCAGTGAAGTGCAAACAAGCATGCTTCGCAAGGAAACTGGCATTGTCTGATCGCCCCACTAGGCCTGAAGGGGTAGGAAGAGCAGACGCCTACTGCAAACAAGCATACTTCACAGCTGGCAACAAACGTCATAGAAGTGGGAACCAACCAATTTCGCAAATTAAGTTTATCGCAAGTTATACTTCAAAACACCGTGCACTTGAGTCACCTAGTCGACTGGTCAATGAACGAGCAACATTTTCCTTCCCATAATTTTTTAAAGGTAACTAAGCTTCCTTTGGAAATCAAAATTTTATTACTTAATTAAAAAAATAACTAGAAACTACTTGAGATAAAACAACACATTTCTGAATGATTTATATTTATTTCAGTCAATTTTGTCGCCAGTACCACCCTTCTTTATCACTACAACTAAACTAGACTCTCTAGGTTGCACAGTTGGCAGGCAAAGAACACACTCGTTCAAGCAGCTGAAGACTATTTGTTTTTTCACCAGCCGTACTAAGACAAATTTCATCACTAATTTAAAAATAATGATCATCATATATTACAATTTCGAGACTAATTCAGGACCACATATCGTACTACTAGGGTGATAGGAAATTATTAACCGTTATCAAATAACACAAAATTACTGAGATTTATAATTAAGTAAACATATTTTCATAATTATAATTATTATCCACCTGCAGCGACTCGTTTCTTCTGATAATACGCAATGTCCATAATTTCTCCCTTAAAGCTTCTGTTCGTAAATTTTGCCACATGATTTTTACATTTTCTACAAATAACAGAGGGCTTTTCCTACGACCAAACATGGGTTCTTTTTATAAACCTGTGTGTGTATTTTTTTTTTCAGTTTCTGTATTGCTTGCCACTGCAGTGGTGGCTTCCCTTACAGGAAACAACTTGGGGTGGACAACGCCCAGAGCTGTCATCTACATTAACAGGAAAATATCGTGTGGCTTTAACCTTAGTTTTGAAAAGTGTTTGCAAGTTTATTCAAAATCCAAACATTATTCACTTAATTTGCTATTATCGTGCAGTATCTATTTGTCACAACACGTTACGATACTATCAAGGAGAGGCTCACTATGGCGACGAAACACCAGTTTATTTCAGATGTCCTGTGTGCGCTGTGAGTGAGCGAAGAGATTTGGGTGGCTCCTATCATCGAAGTCTTGAGAGTCGATGAGGGTAAAGTGAGGTGAGTATATAGCAGCGCCAGAATGAAAGGGCGGGGTAAACGGGAGATCACCGAGAATACCCGCCGACCAGCGGTATCGCCCGGCACGATTCCAACTTGCGAAAATCCGGAGTGAACCGGCCAGGGATGGAACCCGGTTAGCCTTGGTAGGAGGTGAGCCGTCTTACCACTCAGATTTTCTTGGGGTACTGCCCGGAACAATTCCTCGCCGAGCTAAACCCCCGGTGCCTTAAGGGAATCAACCCAGTGCGTGGTCACTGAGATGAGGGTTGATTCATTGATGAAAATAGTATTGCCTCTGGATTGCAGGTATAGAGCCTGAAGAGGTCAGAGCGTAACTGTGCTCCCCGCCTCGGCGTGGCCGGGTGGATAAACGGACTGTTAGGTCATTGGTCCATCGAACATGTGCCAGTAGGGTTATGTGTGGCCATAGTCCCCTCGGGGGTTCCTTACAAATGGCCAAGAGGGAGCAAAGAACAACAGTGCTGGCCTTAGACCTTGGCTCTTGGCCTAGGAAGTTGAGTCCTCCTCGAACTAGTTGTGTGGATAGAGCGGACAATATATGTGTTATTTGAACGGAAGTTTTTAGAACTGTAGAACTGTTGTGTTGTGTAGTGCTAATTTGTGCAGGACTTACAGTGACGTAAGAGGGCAGTGGCATCTAATACAAACCCATTTAAATGGGTTAAAGTGTCCATAAAATACGCTTTGCTGTTGAATATCAAACCAAAACCCTCGAAGGAAAGGCTAAGGGAACTCAAGGGATTATTCGGCCGAAGAAATGTTCCGAAGTCAGTGGCCACGGCAGCGGTAAACTGACTGGACTGATGGGCCAAGATTTCGATTGGGAACAATTTGAGATGTCTCCTAAAGAGTCTCAATGGCATCAGCAAATCTGGTACTCAATAAGTGGCATAGAAAGGAGTGTGGTCAACTCCTGTATGACATAGATAAATGATGAAAAGGGGGAAGGGAGGAGTAAAAGGTAGAGGGCGCGAAAGGATCATAATGCAGAAAAGATGACCATGCATATATGGACATTATACCAGTAGTACGCCCAAGAGAACAAGATAAGTTAGTCTCAGAAAGTTCAGACAAAGAGTAGTCACAAGTTGATCTATGTATAGCAAAGGGGAAGGCTGCAGAGTTTGTAAGAGTAGGACAACAAGGAAAATTCTTAAGGCCTTCCATATAAAAAATACAAGTAGTTGGTAGTGTACACCTTACTAAAAAAGTTGAGAATAGGCCTGGGACTAGTAATAGCTCCGAAGTGCACAAGTCAAGGAAGCAGCTGCAGTTTATTCAGTCTGAAAATGAGAGTGGGAGTGGCTTGTTGGACACAGGTAATTTTGTCCAGAATATTGAAACAGGTGTCAATCAGACACATAATGAAGCTAAGGAATTGGTTGAGCCTACTGGACAAAGCACTTATTGAAAACGCCAAATTAATTGGCAAGGTGCAACAAATCTCTACTTGGAGGTACCCTCACCCAAGGTGAGGGTACCTCCAGAGAAAAAGAGGGACACACTGTAGTAAGAGGAATACCAGGCATTAAGAGCTATACCCAAACTTTAAAGGGCGAAGAAATATAACCACAGCTCTCCAGGGAAGTTGTGCTGTCATACCCAGACAAATAAGGGACCACCAGCATATAACTCGAGATCAAGATCAAGAAGAAACTTGAACCTAAGGCTGAATGATTGCAAATCCGCAACATGCGAGGCTTCAGAAATGGCGGAGTGTTCACTGAGGCTGACAATGAGGAAACTCTAGAAAAATTTAATAACCAGGCTGTAAAAATACAGTTTAGCTTAATTTAGAGGCACCAAGGATAAGAGGCTAACGCCGGTTAGAGGACACACCTGGTCTGGCGGAAACAATCTACAGATTAAATTTCCAGTCCAGAGATGGGATGTCTGTGGTAAAAATTTAAGACAAATGTGGTGGTTAGTCATCGGACTGGTCGAAGGAACACTAACAGAGTAAATGTTGTGTGTTGGAGTGTGACCCAGAAACAAGGACTACCATCATGATAAAGGAGAGGCTTTATATCGGCTATCGATGATGTTGGATCAGGGACTATATATCTGTGTCCAGTTGCTATAAGTGCCAATAAGCGGGACACATAGCAAAGAAATGTAATGAGACAGAGTCCACATATCAAAGTGCACTCGAAAGGGCAATGAGTATGAAAAATTGCCCGTAAAAGTTATACAGTTATTTTAAGTAGACATGTGGAAATTGTGTAAAGAAAGGTGTTGCACGTGAGCACAGGGTTGACTCCAGAGACTGTCCATCATATCAGAAGGCTCTGTCGGAGGAATTCGCCAGAATCTGTTATGGACTGTAATATCAATAAATGTGGGCAACTAAACATGTAAAGGTCGGCGGCAGTGGCTGTAGAGCTGAATAGTATTGTTGTGGAGCACAATCGGGAAATGGTCTTGTTTCAGGAATCATATGTGCATTTTGAAAATGTAACAGGTCTTAATGGCACAGAGTACACCAAAGGCATCAAACCTCAGGCTGTAGTGTTGAGGACAAACAAGAACATTGATGTGATGATCTCTAACACACATTGTGTATGTGTGCAAGCAATCAGGGGGGCAACTGAACGATGAATTATATCCTCATATTTTCTGTTTGGGGATGACACACAAACACACCTGTATAAGTGGGAAGTGGTGATGGATGTATTAAAGAAAAACCCTTGGATTGGTGCAGATGTTAATGGGAAGTCCGAGATCTGGCATTCGCCAAACACAGACCAATCAGGCGAGACAATCAGCCAATTCATTTAAATTAATGATTTGTACATAACAAATGTGAAAGGTGAACTGCCAACATTTGTCTCGCAGGCACATGATACTGAAATGTACACTTCCCGTCAGAATAAATGAGAGATGGAAAAAGTTAAAGTCCCCTTCGTCAATCTTCGGCTTTAGACAAGATGTTTAGCGTTGTCTCTTAGACAATCAGCCACATAACTATTCTGCCAATCGTTCAGCGTTTAAACAGCGCCAAGAATCTCTTTAGCTTCTATTGGAGCATCATTCTGACATTGGCTTCCCCAAGTGAATATAATGCATTTAATTGGATGAAGTATCTCTTCTTGCGATCTATGAAGTTAATGCAAAAACTTTATATCTCGCACAAACTCCACACTGGAAGTCCGTCTCTCACGCACAAACAGGCAACACTTAGAGGAATAAACAACCAATTATAAAGGCGAGCTGAGCTACAGTGTTGTAAAACATAGCTTGTCCTGAAATATTGTAGCGGAATTAGCTCACATGAATGTTCGTAAGTCGTGCAAACTGACAGCAGAAAGAAAACCAGCCATAAATGCGTTCTAAGTGACAGTATTGTGCAACATAGCTTGTCCTGAGATATTTTAGCAGAATTACCTCACATGAATGTTCGTGAGTCGTGCAAGCAGATAGCGGGAAGTAAACCAGTCATAAATGCGTGCTAAGCTACAGTGTTGTCCAACATAACTTGTCCTGAAATATTTTAGCGGAATTACCTCACATGAGCGCCACACTAAACGTTCGCGAGTCGTGCAAGCAGATAACACTTAGCAAAAAGGAAACCAATCATAAAGGCGAGATGAGCTACAGTATTGTGCAATATAGCTTGTCTCGAGGTATGTACGCGACATTCGATGCTTCAAACAATGAAACAGTAAACGTATGTAAAATGACTATAATTACAGATAACTGTAAAAGAGAAATGCATAATTCCTCTGTTAATAATTAAAATAAACCATATTCTGTGTGAGACGTTAAGTAGTTATAATATTTGTCTTTAATTATCAGTACACAGAAATGAATTTCCTGCTGTCATACGCATTTGCGAAAACCGAATATCACACTTTAGTGGAATATATACCTATATTCGTTAGTAACTAAAGCCACTGAACATTAATTAACCAATCGACACATGATGCAGATGTAATTATTGTATGCGCACATCAAGAATGTTTCTCTTGCAACTAGCTGCTGTCTGCATGAAAAGCCACGTCCTATCTAACTGGGCCAATTTCTACCCTGCCAAATCAAATTCTTACGTGGGTTTCGTATTAAGAACTGTAGCCGGCAGACGTCTGCGCACGTCTGAGCGCGAGGAGCATTTTAAACAGAGCAAAAGGAGAGACGGATGGAGGGGGGGGGGGGGGAGATGCGCCACGCAGGTCTGGCCGTACTATCGGTTGTTCCAAAAACATAATTTACAACGGGCTCAGGTATATGTAAGGCAATGGAGAACGAAGGACGTTCGCAAAGGTACAGGAAATTTATCCGCAGTGTTACAAAATTGCACTTGACCATGATATTTATATAAAACCACATTCCATAAAAATATTTTACAACTGGAATACTACTTCGTTTTTAACACTCGGTGCAATTTCATGTGAATAATTTATACGTACAGTTTATCAAATTATAACACAACAATAATTTCAGGTCAGCGATTTTCTTTTGAAACTATAGAAAACGTTTTATATTTTCACAAAGTCGAGAAAATGAGTGTTTTACTCATAGTAGACTGACCCGCACTATGAATAATGCATAGCCTACACACAGTGTTCGTAAAACAATAAATAAAATTATAATCTACATCATAATGTTCATCTACTTCACAAATGCCACCCAATTAATCTGCGTGTAAGCATTCTTGCCATGCTAAACGGTAGTTCATGTGAAATTGTGGTCTACAAACGCCTGGGTATTCCAATTTAAAAGCTCACGAAAATCACAGTAAACATTTAGAGTTTATATAAAAGGTGTTAATTATCTTATCATACCTCGTTGGATTAATGATCTATTTAGGAGCCCTAAAAATCATACTTTACCTCTTTTCGCCCTCTTAGGGGTTAAATTTTGAAAAATCCTTTCTCAGTGGGTGCCTGCATCCAGAAGGAAAGTCAACACTAAATTTTCTAACTTTGCATTTAGCCGTTTTGTCTGTATATTGGTGAATGAGTCAGTCAGTCGGTAACTTCATTGAGTACACATATATTTTGATTCAAGAATTGAAAATAAATGTCTTGTTATCGTGTTAGTTCGCCGGTACAGTAGATAGTTCCAGCCAATTTTCACATTTTGCCAAAACAGAACATCAATTATCCAAATACATTTTATCAACAAAGTGTCAATATCAGGCAGCAGCCTCAAATCCTACATGATGATATTGTGAAAAATGGAAGTTTGACTGTCGTATTATAAATACAATAAATAAATTAGTTGTGATAATTTCACGAAGATCATGGAAGGAGGGACATCATAAAAATGTATAATGAACATAAATTTGCTTTTACCTTAATTTCTGGTCCAAATATAAGTACAGGGCGAGTCCTGTCATATCATGTTGTTTTCAGTTACACAACATATGATAAATATTTAATTTACCCGTTTAATTATACACCTATTTGTTTTGACGATTTTAATGCAGGATTCACGAAGGTGGATCTAAGTAAATAATTATATATTACTAATAATATATCATTTTGGTTCTGTGGCCGGCATATCTACTGGCTTTTGTGACCTTGGATTTGTTGCATTTTAACGTTGAAAATTTTAAAGTAAACACTAAAGAAACAAACAATTCTACATCGAGTTCAAAGCAAATCAATAAAAATAAGAAAGAAAAAAGCTTTCCCTCGCTTTACAATTACTGTTCAATGGACATTACCTTGGAATTAGTTGTTTACTACGCAGTCAACGAATAATTCAACAAATCCGGAACCCTGTATGGTGAAAGCTTAACTGATGTCTAGTTATTTGAATATTATATACTTATTCTTTAAAATGTATGTAACTGTGACCTCCAAATATCGTCTGCAGGACAATGATGATTATACCCTTTGCGATTCGAAGACTTAATTTTAAAGACTTGAGAAGAATTCGCTTGCTGCAAGTTAACCTAATTGCGATTTCGGGGAAGTGGTAACTGTGAGTAAAATTGTAGCTCTGAGAAACGTAGCGAACTGTAATATCTATTGTATACAGTACATATTCGAAACAGCAACATCAACTATTAATCACTGTGTTTGGGTCTGAGAGACGGTAGCGGACAGCGAACGTCACTGTACTCCAAGCCATCAAAACGGCAGTGTAACTCTTAGATCTGCGAGGGACCCATGTAGACAGGCAGGCTGCTACAACAGCCTGTCCAACTTGGCCTCCGCCATCTAACTACTGTATATGCACTGGCACCTGCCCTGAGCTCTGCACACGTCGCTGCATGTACCACCCGTTATCATGATAGCACATACTGTATGCTTCTTTATGTAGCCTGTATATTGTAAGTTAAGGGAATTGCATTCCTGACTTCGTACACTCCACACAAAACTAAACAATCATAAATTGTGACATGTGAATTTATCGTGTATATAAGCATAAATACGATTTGAACATGATAACATAATATATTGTCCCCATTTTAGAGAAGGCAACAAAAACAACACAACATTTTGGAGAGTGATTCCAGTAGAAATTTTTGTGCGAGGCGTTACCTAAATTATCTCTCAAGTGGAGGAAAACTTTCTTCCGCCAGAATTATTATTCCCATTGTTTTCTTCTGCGTTAGAGTATGAAGCATGAAGTCAAACAGAACGTTTTAGTTTAGTATCTCATTGCATCGCTGAACCAACAAAATGTTAATTACGTATCAATAAGCTATATTCTTTAAGGAAAAACAAAAATAATGACATCCGCAAAGAATTTTGTAAAACCAAGTTATGGGAGGAAACATAACAGGGTACGCCCCTAGTTGTACGAAACACTTTCTGAATCCATTTAAACATTGACAAAAAATCTTTATACTTGTCTTATAATATATAAACCATTTATTTTTTTTTTATTACGAGAAATTTATTTTCTGTCATAAACAATATATTTCGAAAATAGTGTGGTGCTGCTGTATTTAACGGTTGTTTGATAATTCTAAATAATGGATTTTTCCACCATTTTTCCTTGATTAACTGGAAATATTAAATTCAATTTAACTTTAAGCTACTTTCCTTGGGAAAATGGGCTTACGTAATCACGCAAATGTCTGTCTGTGATGTACTGTATGTCCGCTCATAATAACATTCGAACCCGTGAAACATATTTCACCATATTCGGTACACATAAAACTTAGTAAGGACAACCAATTTGCAATTTTCTGCCGAGCCGTTTGTTTATTTTCAAAACGGTTGCTATTTTAATACAATAGGGCACTATTTCATATCTGGGGAATTATTTTACTAGGTAATACCAAATATTGCATTTTCACAGTTAATCATGTACGTCTTTAAACTAGGAAGGTAGGTTACACAATAGATTCCTGCCATATTTTAAAGGTAACTAGTACCTTTAAGGCCTGTAGTAGACCATGGTACCTCATACATTTATGATTAATGTGGAACTTACTATATTTTCAAAACGGTGCCAAATATTTCTTTCCCAATTTGATATATATATAACATGTATATATATACACACATACATATCATCTAATTCTATTAAATCTGTTATAAAGGACATATCACGTAAGCATTAAATATGCCAAGAAATAACCAATTTTCTTCACCTTTCTGTAATTTAGCGCAACATGAAAAAATGAATCTTTGTATCGTAACTCGTAAAACAATGTACACATTCCTACCAAATTTGACAAACAAGATGTACGCTTTTATGAATTAATTGGATCAGGCATTTATTTTTTAATTGGTGGCAATATAGAAATTTTGATAACTATACAGTGTTTATGAAACGATCCAAACAATTTCAACCAAACTTTGTATACTGTATCTATTACTATGTACGCCATGTTAACATATGCAATTTAAATGTGTAAGAAACTTGTTTTCGACATGGTGACTATACAAATATTTTAGGTTCATTTGGTATACAGTGTACCATACTGTTTGGCCAATGTTAACCAAACTTGGTGTGTTGAACGTATCACCTACAGGTATTAAACATGCTGGTCCATTGTCTCTTTTGTGCGCCATATTGTAAGGTAGCGCTACACGACAATATACTGTGTCAAATGTTGGGAACAATAAACATATTACTACCTACTTTGGCAAACAAAATTCACCACGGTGATCAAATAAACATATTTATTTTACGTGGGTTGGTCACTTATTTTTAAAATGTCTGCCATACGAACATTTTTATTACCTATCTATAACCACGGAACCGTGTAACCAAGGAACGAAAAACAAAGTGAACAGGGGGGGGGGGGGGGGTAATATAATTTTGAAATATTGCACATGTACTAGTAGTAAATGTTATCTGAAATTTGGGAATTTGATCGAAATAACACAGCACATTGAAAATAAACATTCGAATGAAATGAGGATTTATCAGTGCTCTAAGCAAAACATGTTATACCTTACAACATATCAGGAAGAATTACTTTCTGATTCCATATTGGTAGTTTAAATGTTGTTTTACATAAACTAATACAGAAATTATCAAAGTAATTCAGCTTAACATTCTTTTTATCGTTGATAAAGTGAACTTATATGCGTAAATATGTCTTAGAGTTTAATTGTGTGGATATTCTCAGCCTTTTAAATATCGACACAATGACTAAAAACTTTTTGTAGAACATTTTTTCTCTACACAATTTCCAATGCGGAAAAAATATATTGTAGCTGTTTGTAAAAACTGGATTAATTTCTTTAATTGGCAACCATTCTGCAATGTGAGACATTGTACAACTAAGATGCCCGAGGGCATCTCCCTTATTTTCTGACAGCTTTGACAAGTCCAAGTGTCAGATTAAAAAACTATATCAGCTAGTTCACTTAATCGTCCTAAATGTGTATATTTCCTTCGCTTTATACAATACCTTTTACAAATCACGGCTCGCTAGGAAATTTAAGAACGGTGGTGAAGGAACTGTTTATGGCCTTCTACAATACTGTAGCACAAGCATAAGTCGTAAGTTGTAGCGTTTGTTTCGCTGCTGCAAGTATCTCCGACCTGAAACGTCACCTCCTCGCTCGCTTAACACATCAGTAGAAATCGGTATATTTGATTACCATGGCTTTATTGGGCAGTCTGCATTAAAACATTTTACATAAAATAGCATTACAACATCTGACTTGGATGGAAGTAGGGCCTCTGCTTCTACATGGCGGTATTCGAGGTGCAAGATTGTTTGCCTTTCTTGCTGACTTAACGAAGCACTAAAATACAGGTAAAATAACATTAATGCAGAGCTTCACGTTTCTCTTGTCGCTTTTACAAAATAAAAGTAAAAGTTATTCCTCTGGGAATACCAGCTCGCCAAGAAAAGGGATGTGTATTTTTATAATATTTAATCGCTTATAGGAGCTGTTGTGTTGTAACTGTCATACTACTCGCCTCGCCCCACGACAAACGGGGGTCAAATGCGTATTTTCGTGTATAGGAAACATGGCGGGCGTTTATGTTGGCAAGTGGGTAGTGTCGGGGTACTCCCGATACTCAGTTTTCTGTCGCTGCTCCATCTCTACCTCTCTTCAACACCACCAGCGTTGAAGACCTTAGTTGTTAAGCGCCGCTTACGTCTCTCCCATGTCACTGGTGTTAACTTAATACTGTGTTTCACCTACATGAAATATTTCACATCTACATTGATCGTTCAAAGAATTACATTACATTTTTCATCTCCGTTCTCAATTAATGTTAATTTTGTATCCACCGAATATCATATGTTACTTGCAGATGCCACTTGATATGACGTGAAATACGGGTTTTGTACGTGTCATATGAAAGCTTTCCTATTATATCTATTACGTTTTAACCTGCCTACTGAATTATGCTTATGTTCTGAACCATGAGTCTTTTTGGAAGACTTTTTTATTCGTATGAAACTCGCAAATACTCAGCTTCGGTTAATCTTATGGTCTGTAATACACATACTCAATTTCCATTGTTAGAGTTAATACTTCCAGCCCTACAATTAAATGTTTGATGAGGAAATTAAAACCAATAAAAAATTGTAAAAGATATGACATGACATGAAAAAGTATACTGGAACAATTACAATGCACTTGCAGCGTATTACATTATTTAGTCAAACTATAATTTTGTTAATCTAATGCATACGTGTAACTGTTAATAAATACATAATTAAAAATAACCTCAACATGTTTGCACCCTAAGTTTGCTTTCCAAAGATATTTTTACATGAACAAATAATGAAGTCGATTTTATTTCTTAAGTGAGAATTTGTTTGAGTAAATAAGCCTAGTAGACATCTTTTTATAAATGGCATGCCTAGTGTCGAGACAAAGCGAACACGCAATCAGTTGGTTTCTCCCATTCAACCGATTCATAGTCCGCCTGACTGTATGAAGTTCCCACTGCTTGCAGCTCGTACTACTGTCCGCGCCAGACATCGTGGCCTTGAGCTCCCTCGTCCGTCAGTAATGGGCTGGACACGGACGGGCACTGCAGCGGGCGGAAATTACTAACGGCACGTTTATCTATACTTTTTACTAAAAGAATTTACAGGGTGTCCTTTGGATGGTTTCACACTAAAGTCTGGTTCAGTTCACGTTCTTACCGATCACGCCAAACGAAGCAGTCCAAATGTAAACAGTTATTCAGCATTGCCGTTTTCGTGCATGGGTGAAAGCTCAGTTTACGAATACAGGATTACGATATAAATGTATGGCAAGGTACTTGAAGCTAAATATATTTTTACTATATTGTTTGGCTATCAGAAAATATTACAAATATTTTATGAAACAGACATAATTTGAAAGTGATCTCAGAGGTACATTTCCGGAGGGAAGACTGCACACTTGTTCAGTACCTTGCACATAGAGACTATGACGCATGTGATGCGCGTGCCTGGGTTGTCCTCAGTGTCTCGCCCTTCTGGACAAAATATGTCCTGGTAGGAGGAATGCTTAATGAGCGAGTGAAGAGATTTGGCCGGCTCCTGACACCGAGGTATTGAGAGCCCTTAAGGGTAAAGCGAGATGCGTATGGCACAGCGCTGGAATGCAAGGGTAGAAGATCAGTGAGAAAACCCGCCGACCAGCGGCATCGTCCTGCACGCTTCCCACATGCGAAACTCCGGGGGCGATCTGGCCGGAAATCGAACCCGGTTCGCCATGGTGGGAGGAGGGTAGTCTAACCACTAAATCACCATGGCTCCAGGAATGTTTAATATTCGCTATCGGATTATAGTTATGTCTTATATACACAATGACGTCGTAACAGAAAATGTGTACTAACACTCTAAAACCAAGCTTGTTTAAGTGTATTAATATCATCGCAACGTCTTAAATGGCTATGTCTGTCTAAAAGTGCTCACGTTGATGAACATTTAATTAACAGGAATAAAAACAATGTAGCTGATGAAACTAATATAAAAGAATACCTGAAATATTACTTTGCCATGCCATGAACTGAAGATAACGCTGGTAATTTATCTCTAAAATTTAATCTCTTAAAATATTTCGAAAAGATATGACACTGGAAGCTTAGTTGCAGGGATATTTGTACGAGAATGACTGAAAGCTTTCCAAATGCCCTATACGATTGTTTGGCCTAGTTACGGAGCAGACATGTATACGCTCGCTCGACCAGGTCCGGGTCACCGTTCAAGAAGCAAGCTACTGTCTGCGCCAGACCTTGTGACACTAGTTTGAACGTGGTTGCGGGTTTTTTTTGTTGGGGAGAGGTGAAACAACTACGTATGTGGCTCTGGCTTTGTAGTATCTGAGCTGGAAACATTACTCCAACACACACAGTTTAACTGCTGATTTCGATTTCAATAGATGTCGGAGTACGTTTAGGAATATATAAGAAGACTATTTATACAATTGAAAGGTAAGTAGTGAAAAGTATGAGTAGGTGTAGTGACCGCGAGGCTAAATAGGTATAAGTGTTAACGCATGCCGTTCAACAAAGCAGCTGATAGGGTTGCCAACTATTCTGGCATCAGTAACAGGTTTATCCAAAGGGTTAATGAAGGTTTATTATATAGTAGTCCATATATATCACCTTGTTTGATATCACGAGTGCTACATATGAATATGGCATATATGGATTCACCATATTGAAAATTGTAGGCCACTGTGTCTATCAGAAGACATAAAGCATAATGGCCAAATCGCCTTGTTCGAGGATACAAGTTGCACCTAAGTCATAAATTTTGCAGCTATAACTTCAATGTATTGAAAACGGCATTCAACTATTCATACAAGAATTCTAAAGCATGTTGGACCATATTGCCATCATAGAGGTCCAAAGTAATACATATGATAGTTATATATTATGTAGTCATATCATCAACTAATCTAAAATGGCAGCCAACAATACTTACAATGCTTATCAGAGGGCTTAGGAAATAATGCATATTTTCTTCTTGAACAGGCTTTTACCTACACCTGCTAAATTATCAATGGCGTTGAACAACATGTTAGAATAATTAAATATGATGGTAGTAGTCTGTGATGTAATATGCTTGCTGACTTTTATGTATTTCTTCTCGAGTTTTTGTTTTGAAGGTCATTCAATCTCATGGGGTCCTGGTTAAGATTACCTGCATTTTATATTATGCCCGTAGTTGGAAATGTAACAAGCTTGTTGACTTTTGTGTATTTATTCTCGATACTTTGTTTTCAAGGTCATGGTATCAAAGGTAAATGTCGTCTGCTTCTAGTAGTGTGGAATTAGTTAGTAATGTATTATGCTTGTTGACGTTTATGTATTTTTTTTAGAATTTTTGCTTTCAAAGTCATTCAAGGTCATGGGGTTGAGGTCACATTTACCTGCATCCAATATGACGGACAGGTGATGTGGACCAAGATGGCGGTCGCCAACCAAGATGGTGGCCACCTATCACAATGGTCGTCTTTTGCAACTTCCAAGATGGTGGAATGGGTATGGGTGAGGGATGACCTCTGGAAAGTTCATTTTTAAATACATTTTTAACAATTTTTTTTTTGTTTTTTTTTTTTTAAATAATAATTGCTATATATTTTTTGACGATTTTTTAATAAATTAGAATCAACAATTTTCCAATTAGTTTTTAATGGTTTTTAATAATTCATAAAAATTTTATTAATACATTTTAAATTATATTTAAATTTTTTTATCATTTGTTTTAATACTTAACAAATACTTTTAGTAATATGATTTTTAGAATTTTTTTTTTTTTTTAAATTTTGCAATGGTTTTTTACTTTTTGGATTTTTTGGGTCAACCCCGGGGTCTCGAACCCCGTTACCTGGGTCGATGATCCCTGACCCTGGGTCGCTGATCCAGCTCCGTAATCTTACCCATGGTCACTGATCCGCTTTAGAAATCAAGAATTTTTTTGGGGAAAAAGAGAAAATTTTTAGGGAAAAGGAAAAAATGTAGGGGAATTTAGTCGATTGTTAGTGAAGAAAGGGAAATTTTGAGGGTAAAAAAAAACAAAAGGGAAATTCCAACATGGTGGCGGGCTGTTACTCCGCTCCTATCACCCCTCCCTTTGAGCTAAAGTCTTTTTATATAATACTCACAATATTACAAATTAAATTATTATTGTGAATCTATTCCTTTTCTGACTTGCACAACTAAACATAATGAACGGAAAACAAAGGGTTATAAAGTAGCACAAGTTGATAAATAAAGAAATAATGCTAAACAATCACTGAGAAATGACGTTTGAGTAGATCAAAATGGACATCCCTGTACGACATTTTGGAACTCTGGCTCAGTATAATTTCATTTGACTGCATGTCATATTAATAATCTTTAAAACGTACCTCCACTCCCTCAACCCTTTACGTCAGTATAACATCTACGGTTTTGGTAGTCAGATTTTAGTAGATGTGTTATAAAGGAAATTCAATTCTCTATCTCTATTTGTGTATTTCTTACAGACACTGAATACAGTCTGTCGGTTAAACTTTCATTTTTTTTGGTCAACCAATTTGGACTCAAACTTATAAAGTGCTATACTTTATCCCGCAAGGAATGTAATTCTTAGAATAAACATTTATTTAGTAAATGGTTATATGTGCGAATGTTTCGTGTGTAAGACAGTCCAATATAACACAATTATCAAATTGGGATATTTTTCGCTGATTTTGTAGTTGTGGGATTGACAACGATTTATAACAAAATATATACAGAATGTTGGCCAAACACGTTTGTAATCACAATGTGCTATATTATTAAACAAATGGTAGTTGTGTACGCCACAGTGGCTAGCATTCGCATAACATGGCGTCAAACATTGAGAAACCAATTGCTAGAAAGCTCACTTACACATGTATTCACTAATCAGTTAAGGGACTGGTCAGTGTGTTATCTTCCAGCCACCAAGTGTTTCAAATTGGGCTACTTAATATTACTAGCATGAATCGCCAATGAAGGCAGTTGGGTGAGAAACCACATCATGACAAAACACTTCGAGTTGCATTGTCCAGCTTAGATGTAACGGTACTATAGACTGTTCGCGCCAAAGTCAGCTCTTAACACTTTTCGTAATGGTGCTATAACACACACACATGGCACATGCAAGCACTTTTATTTAACTTCAATTCGTGCATAGTTGAAAATGAAAAGTGAGTTTATACTTAATACGTAATCTTTATTGAGATTTCGGTGAATACATCCATATATTAAATGCAACAGGCATCAAGAAGTGCTCGCTTTAATGCAAAACATTTATTTAATGCAAATATTTTGCTTCAAAATATATCTAGTAGCTCGCTGCATGTGTTTTATTTATGTTATTACTTTTTTAAAGGTGAATATTTGGGGGAAGTATTTTCAAATTACTGTAGATCTTTCAAGAGACTGTAATCACTCCCGCAGATGATATTGTAGTAATTTCGTCTTATAACACTTTAATAATAAATAACTATTTCCTGTAATCCAAATTTGGTTAAGACATGTCGGGTAATCATAACGGCACATGTAAATAGGCTTTTACTTTATGAAGGGAACAAAATTGTTTAATTTTTCCGCATTATCATCACATGGAACAGGAAAACTGCGCGTAAATATTTTGAAGACAAGCTAAACTTTACACACTTATAGACGTAATCCACATTTGCATTGGATTACAGTTAACAAGGCTCACTCAGGAATGTGTGAAGCAAATACGAAACTTGCAATAAAATACTTTTGGGATAACGTGCTGTGTGTTTTGGAGTAATATTGGCCACTTACTGGAGAAGCACGCATTGTATATACAGTAGTTGATCTAGTATTCATTGGACTGTGAAGTCTAGAATTCAGATCGATGATTCCGACTCATTTCATGGTCTCTAATTATCTTACATGTGAAAATATTATTTTACATAATGTATAATTGAATGTTTTTAGTTATTATCACTTTATGTTTTCAAAGATCTCGTGTGTGTTGGCAAGGGGATTTATAACGTAATACCTCATTTCAAATTTAAAATTATGCATGATTTGGAAGTAGTTTTTTTCGAGTGTTTCAGTGTGGTCTGTTCAAATTTATAATTTACTATTTGTTTCTCAGATGTGATAAAGGCTATTTCATAATTCCGACGGTTTTCAACGCTAATTTACTTTAACTGCAATGCATATAATGTGTTGGAATATATTCGGACTAAATTGAGCTGAAAGAAATATTATTAGTGTTTTGTATGCTTTTTCCTAAAAAACCATGTTCCCTGCAGTAGTTAGCCAAGCCCACTTCACGGCACGGGCCTGTGACTTGGGAGGGGGCAGCCTGCGGAACATACCGGAAGTGGGACTTAGAAATATTTTCAGCTACACGAGATCGCTCATTTTTCGTGGCGAGAAGTGTACATAGACATTACCGTAGTAAATGCGAAGGCCGAAGACGATATCAGTAACTGGAGAGTGCTGGAGGAAAGTGCGAGTGATCATAGACATACTGGACATGGAGGAAGAAATGTTCAACATGTGCCAGAGATTGCACCGAACAGCAGATTAGCCACAATACTACAAGACCCATTTGGGTAAGCTGAGAATATGTCCTGAATTGTGGCTGGATGAATTGAATGATTGGATGTAGAAGAAAGAGTAGCTGGAATCACTCGAATCATCACTCAAACCTATGAGGAAAATCTGCGGAAAAATTGTCAAGGGTTTCCAAACATATCATGGTGGGATATGGAATTGGAGAATGAGAGGAAGCAAGTGAGAAGAGACTGGGAATGACTTCAAAAACGTTGGGGTAAGGAGAGAGAACTATTCGCTCAAGAGTATAAGCAAAAGTAGCAGGCTTACATCAACAGTGTTAGGTAGAAAGAGTTACAGTCATGGGCAGATTATGTTACACAAGTGGGTAATGAAAATCTTTTCAGTGTGGTATACGAAGTTTCAGCTGGCAAAATGAAGAAGGCATTACCTCCACGAAGCATAAGGGTAAATGGCGAGTCTTGCACCAACCTCCAGAGGTCTATGGAAGTTCTGCTCCATCCACTCCTGCCTGATAACTCCTAGGAAAATGAGGGAGAGGAGCACGTCCGGAAGAGACAGCAAGTGGGTTAAATTCCCAAGGTAGCTGATGCACCAAATTTTATATGGAAGTGCTAACATCAGTCGAGTACCAATTGAAGAATGGAAAAGCCAGAGACTATGATGGTTTGGGAGCAGAAATATTAAAAATGGGCTCCTCATGAAAAAGACAGGAATTGCTGAAGATCTACAATGACTGCCTTAACTCTGGCATGTTTCCGATAACATGGGAGAAGGAAGGCACGAAGGATCCTGAAAAGCCAAAATCCCACCGACCTCTAACATTGCTTCTGGTAATTGGCAAATTCTATGAGAATCATAATGGCTTTGGAAGCAGAAGAGGCCCTCAGCGAGAAACAATATGGTTTCCACAAAGGAATGGGTTTGCTCTGCACTATGTAATGAAATATGTGAAGAACAATCAGGCAAAGTATATACTTGGGGTGTTCCTGGAGATAGCAGGAGCTTTTGATAATGCTTGGTGGCCAAAAGTAATGTACAAGCTAAAGAAGAAAAGATGTCCAGCGAACATATACAGGAAATTCTTGGACTTCTTCGCAGACAGAGAGAGTACATACTCTGTCCAGAATGTGCAAGTGACGAAAATTCCCACAAAGGGATGTTTCCAGGGGTCGGTCCTTGGTTCGATATTATGGAATGTCCTCTTTGATGGATTATTAGAGTTGTGTCTTCCACCAGGGTGTGTTACCTTCGGCTATGCAGCTGATGGTCTCATCCTTATATCAAGAAACACAAGGCGGTAGTTTGAAGAGAAGGCAGAAGTTATAATGGAGAATATTTGGACATGGTCCAAGCATGTGAAGCTGGAATTCTCCAAGTCTAAAACAAAGACCATGCTGCTCAAAGGGAAACTGCAGAGTCCGGCGACTGCACACTTTCGTGGAGACTCAGTGGAGTGTGCGCCCGAGATAAAATATCTGGGAGTCATTATGGTTGAAAAGATGAGCTTCCTGAAGCACAAAGAATATGTTTACAGAAAGGCTGTGGTGGTCTTTCAGAAGTTAAGGAGTATTGGTAACCTAGCTGGGGCCTAAATTTTTGAACACTAAGCATTATATTTGAGGCAATGTTCGAGGCCATTGGGGCCATTATATAGCATAATAGAATTGAGCTTGTGAGGCATAAAAGGAAGCTCATTTGTGCTCAAAGGACAGTACTGCTGACCATCACTAAAGCATATAGGACAGTGTCCAATGAGTCACTTCATGTCTTGGCTGGAGTTTTGCCAGTGGATAAACTGGTTATACACGAGGCATTGCGTTAAAGAGATCATGGACTGGCATACTACTGAAGATATAAAAACAAGACGTAATGGCCAAAGTTCTCCATAAGTGGCAAGAAGAATGGGAAACATCTGAGAAAGGGAGAGTTACATACGAGCTGTTACCGAATGTGGAAAACAGATTTGAAATGGAATGTATCACTCTCAACCATTATAGTGTACAGGTATACACTGGCCACGGAAACTTCAAAGCCAAACTTCATAGTCTGTGGTTGGTGGAGTCACCCCTGTGCGACATTGTGTGGATAGTATGACACAATGCAGCACGTCATCACAGAGTGCTTGAAAACGGAAGACATAGTGTAATGGCTGCAAGAGATCACAGAAAGAAATGTAATTCACTTGGATTTGGCAAATATTATTATGAATGAAGTTCTTCACACTATATGGAATGAGTTCTCCACCAAGAGTGTAAAAAGGCAGGAAGAATACGAAAAGTGGCGAGAAGAGCTTTCCGAGGACCGATGAGGGGGTATTCGGTTACAAGCTTCAATTTAAGAAGTCGGAATATCCTTGATTGGCGTGGAGGTCAGGTATTATCGAGAAAACCGGTATAATACCGAGTACGGCACTAAGAACTGTGAATGGCCCGAAGAACAGAAGAGGAAAAAGTGCTGTGCACTGTCTTACTCATCCGAGTACAGTTATAGGACGGTAGGATGTAGTGTGTGCCGGCCTTCGGGCCTTAAAACCTGTCTAGCCACTCATCCACCGAGGCCCCTGTGATGCGCTGTTGTTTCATGTCGTACCTAGTTGTACATTTTTTCACTTTCCCTTTTTACTGTAAATGCTGGGAAATGATTGAGTTGGAGCCTACAAAAGAAGGGTTTCGAATTCAGTTAATGCGGATTATTGGCGTTTGACACGGAGATATTAAGGGTGATACTGGGCGCACGTTAGATGTCCCATCCTATCCAAGCACACTAAACTAATGTTAAATTTAAAAGTAAGTCAAAATTTGCATTTAAAATTGCACAATTATAAACAAAAGCTAAATGCATCGGAATCTCCTTGACTTGATCAGACATCGAACCAGTAGAATTCCTCATTAAATTCCCAGAAATTTTCTTTTCATGCCTGTGGCTTGTTTAACGTCACCTGTACGTTCTCCCCGCCACTTAAAATTGACGTCATGTGGTCGTATTACACAGTTACAGAGTCTGTACTAGCTTGTGCTTGGTCTGGCATATAGCTGTTATACCAGCAAGCACGACAGTCGTCATGGATTTTGCCACAGTGTATGGCCGGATTTCATACCAGGTTTTGTAAAATGCTCTATCCTACTTTCTGTCGCAAGTGCCATACCAGATTCCATACTTGGCCAGTTACGTTGCAGTTTCAGAGCATAGACAGATCCCCTTGACAAATACTAGAAATTAATTGATGTAGCTAGAAAAGATGCACCCGTCTTGGTTTTACGTCCACGAGGATAAAAGTCATTGAAATGGCCTTAAAGTACGGCACGCTAGAATATCATGAATGAAAACTTTTAAACGCCGCTTGAAGGCGTATTAGGACTTTAAACACTACCCACACAACGAAAAATGTAAGAACACTCTTTTAAATTTAAATGTATTAATCATTCGTGCTGTTATAATAGCGCATAGTACAGTGTTAGCCTCACCATTAAGATGAAGGAAAGGGTGAAGATAATACTAGGGCACGGGCATGAGTTCAAACCTTCTTCAAACTCTTATTCATTTATTTGTGATTAGCGAATGCAGTTGGTAAAACTTATCAAGATAACAAATTAATACATAATGTGAGTTGCAGTGGAGTGAGATGGAAAGCTTTGGGCGGCTCTTAAGGTGTTGAGAGCCGATTAGGGTGAAGGGAGGTGAATATGGAGCAGCGCCAGAATGTAATGATGAGGCAATGAGAGATCCTCGAGAAAAAAAACCTGCCGATCGATGGTATCGTCTGGCACGATTCCCACATGCAAAATTTCAGGAGTGACCCCGCTAGGAATCGAGCCTGGTTAGTTTCGGTGGGAGGAGAGTAGTCTTACCTCTACACCACCGCGGCCCCCATTATGAGTTGATATGAATTATGTAAATATTTAAAAAAATACCCTTATGAGTTCACAAATTTCTTTTAGGACAAAAGAACACTTCAGATTGCATTGAACTGTTATAATTGCCACATGTAGTAAATTAGTACTAATATATTTTTGGTTTTAAATACATATATCACTGACTACCAGTTCAACGCGTATTGTCCATACATACTAATAAACTATATTCTCCCCTGTGCATCCACCCGGTGTGAAATTGTTGGTACGCCAGTTACTACCGTTTAAGAGGAATCTTCAATGATAACTCGTTCAGTGGCTTGGTATAAACCCGCTTGCGCACCAGGACTTACATGTAATTGCTTGCACACGAGCCAATATAAGGTAGCAAGTGTCATGAAATATCCGCTTTAGCGTGCACGGCCATCGACAATCCTTTAACAGAGAGATTCCAAACTCTGCCAGGTGACCTTAAGACGGATGTTTAGTTGAATTTATGTTCACAAACATCAACCAAAACATTTTTTCTATTTACCTATTGATGTATGAAACTCTTCTGTAAGACTTTTCAAATCATTTTACTAGAAATTATGTAAACAATTTAGTATTTATATCAGATTTAATAACCTATTTTGGAGGCCTCTATCACAAAAATTAATGAATATTATAGAAAAATGGGTATTTCTGTGATAAACATAATATCTTTATGCATTATCGTTAGGTATTTTGAAATTTTAAGAACAATAAACTCACAAAATTTAATGTTTTATAGGTAGATTAGCTTCTGCAGTAACCATTCACCATGCCTTTTTTTAGAGAAATTTATAATTAATTTCAAAGGTAAAATAATAATAAAATACAGCATTGCATAGTAAAAATGTTTTACAGAGTACCAGTTAAATAACATTTCATTTACGTAGCACCGTTTATTTTCATTTACTCTCTCTCTATTTAGTGTTTTTCATTTCTCGTCTGATACAGTTTATAGTGCCAAGTAAGTGCTGCTAGCGATATTTAAATTACTGCAACTCTGAGACTCTTGTATTGGGGTGGGGCGAGTTCCACGCTGGGTAATTTAGGTCAGAGCAGAGCGTCAGAGAATGAGCATCTGCAAACGCATTGCATCACTCGTCTCTAAGCACAAGGCAACAAGTAGGCGTGCAGTGCGTACACAGCACTCGGGACTTCAAGGGATGAAGATCTGCGACACAATGTGAAATGTATTATCTGAAACTAGTTCTCATAATGCCTCTAATAAATTCCCAGGCACACTAGTTGTGGGTGGCTTACATCGAAAATAACACAAAATTTCAATCGAATGGCGTACTAGTGACTTAAGCGAGAATTAAGCCTGGATCTTTGTGATTTTAATGTAGTGCCTTAGCCTTTTTTGCTCATGGAGACCGTCAAAATAAACATTTAAGATGAAGGTTTCTTATTTGCCTCCGACCATAGTCCGGTTCTTAGTGTTTTTTTTAATTAATTAAAATAACAATATAAAAATTGCTACTTAAAATATACTACGTAATGAACAAATAGTTACTGCCCTAAAATGATTTTCTCTTAATGTCACGCTACTGAATGCAGTTACAATGAAAACAGCAGAGTTGGTATACGAATTATATTATTTTTCTTAGTAGACAGGATTGAAAATTTATCGATCTGTCGAGAAACTACTCTTACCTCTAACTTGCCCAATGTGTGGATAAAAGTCATCAGTGTTTTTCCGTTTGCTTCCTACAGTCGTGATACACTCACGCAGTGTAAAGATATTTCAGTAAACTTAATAACATGTAACAGAAGATTTTAACCTATACACAGTATGAGAAATTTACCACACATCAAGCTGCAAATATGTGCATGTTACTTTCCAATGTTAGAAACTTTACGTAGCATATTTTCTGAACAACTGTAGGGAATGTACCATGGATGTATGGCAAAAAGGATTAACCAACGATGCTTTATTAATACGCTTATGCAACGATGTATATGTCCAAACAACTTACTAGAGCGCAGGCTTCTGGTTGAGGGGCCACGAATATTCCCTCTGTTCGCCAATATCTGAGTACATACTGCTCCGCTGCTGTGTATCGCAGTTCTCGTCGCCGTTGCAATACGAACTATGTTCGTCCAATCACTAGTATAATCCATTCGCGGTTACTTCACACTTTTCTTAAGCCCTGATAAAGTTCTACTTCCATGATATTCCTCCGCCACGTGCATAATAAGCTTAACGAATCTCGAAAATTACTCCAAATAACAACGCACTGATTTCACGCGCAATCAGTTGTATTGACATTTTGCATGTGAACTATTTCTTACTAAGCGCTACCAACACAGACGTTTTCTCACTTATCCATATTTATTATAAAAGAAATATTATAATATATAAATAAAATACAAGTAAAACTTCAATTTCACGGAACACAAGATACATCCATGTTAACAGAGGTATAAAACGCATGTGATACATGGCATAGTTAGGAAATAAGTTAACACGTCATACGTGGGGTGATTTTTCATTGGTTTGATTCAAAAAGTGTGAAGAAACTGCGAATACTGTAGACTATGTGCACAGCTGGTAACAGCACAGTTACATCTGTGGTACAGGAGCTAGTATTTGTAGGTCCAGCAGTCATCTCTATGCTATCCGGCGCCGTCCCTAGCGAAAGAGAGGCCATATGTACACGAACTTCAGCGAGACCCTTCCTTACCCTGGCCGGCACTGCCTGGGCTAGATAAGGCAATGGCTGCATATTGAGTATATCCTACGAACAATATGCTCTGCTCTTGAGCGCCCGCTCCTCACAACAATTTTCCATTTCACGAATAAATATTTTTAAACATATTGTTGTGACCTCTCCTTATGGAGCAGGCCACGCACTAACAACGGGGATCTAAGGTAACTCAACGGACAGCACTCGGATACAGCTATTACATTTATTAAATACTAACTCAATTACAAGCTACCCTCAAGTAGGCTTCACAATCAAATAGCAAATTATACAATCAATCAACAAGGAAGTCGTATATAGCATCTACAGTTCAAAGGGTGCTGATGCCCTTAATTAAGCTTGGAATAGCTTTAGTTAATTGCGGCTAAACAGTGCTCGTATGGAGCATACGCCGTCGCGAGTCTCGCGCCCTACAGTGCCTTACGTCGCCCTACCAGGGATTCAATATTTACCCAAGGTCTCGTCGCAGTAGCACAGCTCTCTCGACGACGGGCTCTCGTCTGGCGTCGAAGACGGACCATGGGCTGCGGTCCTATCGTGTGGGTGTCTCACGGGCAGTGCCTCCGGCGGCAGGAGGCAAGATGGTGCCCAGAGCCTCCAGCGCCCTGAGCTTATATACGACCCCTCTGGCCGCGTGCTCGATCCCCAGAATTTGTTATTCAAAACAGAGGCTCAGCTGGCCGAGATCGCCCCGCGCCTCTCCGCAGCAAGACGCTGGGCTACCCTCGAAAGAGCTGGTCCCAGCAATATGCTGTTCACGGTCAAATGAGCACCTTTGAGAGCCCCACTCTCTAAGAAATTATTTGTAAATTACCATATCGGTGTATACGCACAGTAATAAATTTCGAATGGTAAAATATTTTACCATGCATCCATGGTAACGTTCCTATAGTTGCTCAGGAAAGAGTCAAATGTCTAGGGAAGTTCCCAACTTTGTATAGTAGTGACGCTAAACATTCCCATATTTTCATCCTGATACGCAGAAGGATTTACATATTACCAGAACTTGTTTTACGGTGTGCTTAAGATCTGCTTGTATACACGTCGTGTACTCTTACGCCTTATGTAAAATTAACATTGCTATGGGCCTCATCACTTTAGTCATGCATCGGTGAAGTGAAACTGCAAAATTTATAGAACAGTAAATATTTTACAATTCTGCTCGCTTTTACACCCTGATGCATAAAAGAAACTGAAAGAAATAATTTAAGTTACCGCAAATCGTTACCTAACACTTTTTATTCCATGTTTAGATACGGAACTACTTTCCATCCATCGTCACCAACTTTACTGGGCTCATGTCACTCGGTGCACTCACGCAGGCAGGGACAGTGACATTTTTTTAAGGTTGATTTCAAAAGTGCTCCGTTTACCGTGAACAGCCCTTACATAAATTTTGCCGTGAAAAATACAGCCAAATAAAAGCCATATAAAAAAATTGTAATTCTTAAACAAAAAATTTTTTTTTTTTTCCCGGGCGAGTAGCTTTCCTAGTTGTGAAACCCTGTACGGCGCTGACACTATCCCAGGTATGCGAACTTGCCACAACGCGCGTCATGATGTGTTTCGCAATGTCAGTCGCGCAGGTATGCGTCATATTGACGCACTCTAGAAATAAAATGTCTTCAATATTGATCGTGTTCGTTTATACACAGTTTCGAACATGCACAAGTTGTTAAATGCAGTCGCTGTAAAAATGTCGGGTCGAAGTTACGGAATTTATTGGAGGCAAACAAGTCAGTCATGACTTCGTAAACTGTTTGCAGTGTAAATATATATATATATATTTTTACGGTTTACAAAGAATTCTTTGGAAACTGTTAGCCAAATTTTGTCTTGTGTCGCTAAAGGTTGTTCACAGTAAACTGAGCACTTTTGAAAGCCCTCCTTCAGATCTGCTTGTATGCACGTTATGTATTCTTTCACTTTATGTAAAATCTTATTGCCTTGGACATCATCACTATATTCACGCGTCGATCAAGTAAAAGTGTACGATTACTTATAAAAAAAATTACAGATTAGCAGATTTTTACCCTAATGTGCATTACAAAAACACAGAAAGGGAATGAAATAATTTCGGTATTCACAAATGTTTAACGAAGACTTTTAATTAATCGTTAGTAAATTGAACTACTTTCTCGCTCCGTTGTTACCAACTTTACTAGGCGCATGTCACTCACTGTGTCCGTTAACATTTATGCAGGTAGGAGCCGTGACTTTTTTTCAAAGATTGATTTTAAGAGACGGACTCAGTTACTCAGTTAATCGTGAACGCCCTATAGAAGTTAAATATGGCATCTTTACACCACACTGTTATAGGAAATTAATTAAGTCGTTTTTTCTCCATGTGTATAATAAATTTTAAACTGCAGTACTTGCCTATTAAAAGTCAACTAATGTTTTATACATTACACTGTATGGTGGTGCAAAATTTGCAGCAATTTTCTTATAGGGTTACAGAAATATTTTTGGCAGCTAGTTTCTAAAGAAGTATATGTAAAAATGCAAAACATTTTAAAGTGTGTGGTTAAGTAGGTGAACTTGTACTACCATGGGGCCGAGGTGAAATAGCGGCTAGAGCGCTTGTCTCCCAGCAAGGGGAATGGGTTTTATGCCCGGCGGGGTCACTACCGAATATTTCGCACATGGGAATCGTGCCAGACTATGGCACTGGTCGGCGGGTTTTCTCGGGGGTCTCCCGTCTCCCCTGCCCATGCATTCCGGCTCTGCTACATACTCATCTCACTTCACCTTCATCGACTTCCAAGACACCGTTGTTAAGAGCCGCCCAAACTTTTTCACTCCCCACTCCGCTCATTCGACCACCGTAGGCGTCACGTCTGTTTCAAGCTGTGTTTGCTATTAATTGCAATTTTTTCCCGAAAATTTTACTGCGCCAATTTGATAAATACGTGTTTAGAACTTAAGCCAAAGAACTAAAAATCTTGATACATTAAATTTACTTAAAATTAATATATTCTGTAAATACATGAATGACGATTATTATTCTAGACATCCCGTTCTCCGTTCCCCACAATTTTTGGTTTCTCTGCTCTTGAATGATGTGAAGTTTGACCTCATTGTAAGCAGTGGCAAAGGATGTAAAATTCGGTAACCGTAAGAAGAAACCAAAAGACTCCGCCAGAAGAGCAAATGCTCAGAAAACCAATTTCATAACGTGCAACCAGCGTGCACAACCCATTGTTAAATGCTCAAGACAACATTTTTATCGAAGGCTGGATGACTGGGTAATAAGTTTTGTGTCTCGGTGGTCTTCTATTGTTGCACATTTTAATAGTTTCACCTACTTTTGAAAAGTCGGCAAACTTAAAGTACTGTAGTAAACTCTTAAATAAGATCGTGGAAAACTCACAGAATGGTGTGGTAAATAACTGGTTGCTAACGTTTGAACTATCAAAATAAAATATACAAGGGAGGATTGAGTGTGTGAGATTTGTGCGGCGCTTAAGAGATATGGTCTTCAACGTAACTGAAGGTAGAATGAGGTGCAGACGTAACAGAGAAGGAATGCAATGGTAGGGATAATCGGGAGCCCTGTGAAAGCCCACCACCCAATGGCAGCGTCCGACAGGTTTCCCAAGTGTGAAAATCTAACACGACGCTGCAGGGAGTCAAGCCCGGTTCACCATGGCGGGAGGCCAGTAATCTGACCGCTACACCGCCGAGGCCCCTCGAATTAAAAGGAAAGTGATGAAATCACATACAAATGACTAATGTGTCTGAAATATTTAAGAGGTGCCGTGAGTCAGACTTTTCGGTGGTTGCCCATAAGAGCTCGTAAACAGTCCGAGCTTATTTGTCAGGTTTCTTTTTTTGTCCAGCATTTCCTGCTGGCTTTACCTGGCGCGATGTAGTTGAGCGGACATCCGCCAATAGCGCACGCGCTGCCGGGCAAAAATCAGATCGAACATACGTGATCACGTGACGCTGTGCTCCGTGCCGCCGAGGTTTCACCCTCTGTTTGCTTTAAAAGTACTGCTTCTCCCCCCTTCCCCCCCCCCCCCGCGCGACATTTTAACGTCCGTTTCCGCGAGGCCGCGTAAATTATGCACGGCCGGCGGCATAATATTGCCGAGCGGAGAAGGCGAATTACACAACCCCGGGCACGACGTTCTTTACCCTCTTCTGTTTACACGCTCATATTTCCTGCTATTACGACCGTTGCCACCCTCCCCCTCCCCTCCCCCACCAACACACAACGTTCACCCCTACGTTTCAGCCCCTCCTCAAGGCAAGCAGTGGCCGGCAGGGCCGGAAAACGGGGGAGTTTAACAATTCAGTCCGGTTGGAAGGCGGAGAGAGGCAAATACAGAAACAAATAAACACGGAACGATTGATCTGACTGCTGGTCGAAGGTCCAAGTAAAATAACGTAGGTAAACTCGTTATGATGCCGGTTACCAGATCCATGCGACAGAGCTGGAAAAGGAGCGCCTCCCGCCTAGGTGGTTAAGGTTTACGCTATCAGTTTGATTTCCTTTTCTTGTAGCCTATATTTTCGCAATGAGAAGCATTATAAAAACTTACTAATAACGAAGTAAACGAATGAAAAGCATATTTTCCATTCCCATATCGTGTTTTGTCATGTGGCAACAAAACTAACTCGTAATCCAGGGGTTGTTACTTTGCTTCTGACTGACAGCAATGGGAATGATTTTTTGCAAGAAGTTGTCAACCCCACTCCTAGCAAAAGGTAAACCATTTCCTTATTTATGTGTGTTAATAAGTCTTGAATATACTTTGTACTCATTTAGCACTGCATCGTTTTTCCTTGTAATATGGAATATTGGTCTGAAATATGTACGACGTTGGAGGAAATCTACTTTACAAAAATTAATTAAACTACGTATCTTGCAAATTTCGATATTGAATAACATTAATGTCTTAGGCTGCAGCTCAAAGTAATTTCATACTACAATCGATGTCATGAAGAATATTTATTGAAAATTTCTCGTACGTTTCGTATGTATTTCAGTTTTAACTTTTGTGATAAAATTTAATGTTAAAATAGAAATTAACTGGCCCCTAACCAAAGCTGAACCAAGAATTGGATTTCAAAGAAATTGCAGTATGACATATGTGTGACTTCTATAAAAACTTAAGGTGAAAAGGAATTTCAAGTTTGAATAATTTTTTTAAATTAAAAACAATCAAAATGCTAAGTTCAAAATTCTTATGGTTATGCTTAAGAAAACTCTATTAATGATATTTTTTCAGATTATCAGGTACTTTTATTAAGTTATCAATGACATGTCAGGAAACCTTAAAATATAGTCGAAATACACGTATGCATATAATTACACAGCTTTTCAGACATACTTTTGCGTTTTTAGTACTGCTCTTAGCCTAGCTGCCATATCACCGTTACGACCGCCCAATAGGCGGGGGAAAGTGAGCAAGCACCTTTCATCACAGATGTCCCAGCTTAACACCCGAGTTTACTGAATCCAAATCCCCAATCCGATTCACAAGTACAAGGGCGCATACACCACAGTGAGCCTGTGGTCTACCCGGGGTTCTATCCATACCCCTAGTGTCTCTCCAGAACAACCGGATATGTGTGCCGCCCACCGCCCGGCCTTTCTTCCAAAGGGGGGAAGATCTCTCCAGACCTTCTCCAGCATAAGGAGTCAACCACTACCAGCGCGAGTCCAACCCAGCTTGATCGGACACCAGAGAGAATCTCTTATTGGGGGTCCACCCGTCAACCCATGCTCCTACTCATTTTCCATGGCAGTTGCGTGTTTTCGGAATACTGACCTCTCGGCCTACGGCGAGCGCCCGGGCGAACAGAGGCAGCCGAGTCCAACCCGAAGTACTGAAGAGGGAACAAGTAGACCGTCTCAGAAAGGTGCACTCCTGTTAATTGTTGAGGGTACTTTTAAGCCTCGCCGGGCATAAGCCTTACTCCAATTACAGTCTCCCGTTGTTCGCCCAAGCCATCCAAACCCTAAACTACCACACATCCAGGACACTACCACATCTTTGCACTGAAATTAAATATTATTTTCCGTCATCAACAATCCACAGCATGGAAAAAAAATATGAAAATATTTTAGTCGTGCCCACTTTTCAGGCAATATCGACAAAGTTAACTATGGCCTCAGTGCGAGCAGGGGCAGCACTAGGAGAATTCGACAGTTGGTTGTTACCAAAACGTATTAGATAAACAGCGAAGACAATTACGCAACGACGACAAACGCCGGGATATCCTAAGAACCGAAGAACAATCGGGTTGGGCTGACAGGGTCCGGCTGCGCCAAACTTACCAACTTCCTGCGGCCGCAGTCCCGCCCGGGACCAGAGTGTGGACCAGTAAGGTATGATGGTGACAAGGTGGAAATTGTTGGAGACGAGGAGTATAGACAGAACCCAGGACCAGGCAACAGGGTTGCTATGTAGGTTCACAGTAAAGAGAGCCCTTTTGAAAGCCCTGCTAAAGATATACTTGTATGCACATCGTGTAGTCTTACGCTTTATGTAAAATTAACGTTGTCATGAGCCTCGTCACTTTATTCGTAAGTCGGTAAAGTAAAACTGTGAAATAACTGGGAAAGTAAATATTTAATACATCTGCTAATTTTTACACTTTGATATATTAAAAAGAACTAGAAAGTGAAAGAAATAATTTAAATTATTACTATTGGTTACCTAATACTTTTTATCCGACGTTAAGATATGGAACTACTTTCACTCCATCGTTACCAACTTTACTGGGTGCATGTCACTCATTGGGCCCATTAAAATATATGCATGTAGAAACAGTGACTTTTTCCTAAGTTTGATTTCAAAAGTGCTCACTTTATCGTGAACCGCCTTACGGTTTAACATCTTTTCGACAGTAAGGTCATTAGAGACGGGGAAGGAATGTTCCATTGCCTGTAATAAGGAACCAACCCAGCATTCGTCTGGAGTGATCTCGGGAAACCATGGGAATCAGGACGGCCGGACCAGGATTCGAACCCCCGTCCTCCCGAATGAGAATGTAAATATCAACCACTGCGCCCCCCTCGCTCTGTACGAGGCAATAGAGGGAATTCTGCGACGAGATATAGTATTGTATGAAGGCCGATGCGGGGACAGGATTAATTATTCGAATATTCGGACTACTCGCCTGCGATGACGTCACAGGCGAAGGTCGCGACAGCCTGTGGCCTGGGACGGCCGTTTTATCGACAAAAATGTCGATTACAAACCAAAAATCATATCCGAAATTAATTATTTTACCAAAAAAAATCATATTTTCACCAAAAAAGTCCAAAAAATATGTAAAAACGAGGAAAGAGTTTCCGAAGCTCCTAAAATAAAGAGCCGAAAATCCTCAGGTGAGTAAGAGGATTAGATGCTCTTAACAGAATGAGTCAATCCTAAGAGCTATGGAGGAGTATTCGAGATTACGAGCTAGCTACAGCGAACTGGGGAGGTATCAGCGTACATGGCTCCTCCCCGACCATTATACTGCATCTACCATAGCCACATCTCGTTACCTTCAACCTCCCCCCCCCCTTCCCCGTTTTTCCTCAAATATCCCTCTTTTTATCACCTCGCTCCACCACAGCCAACCTTAGCAATTATTATAAAAAAATTGCAAAAATATAAAAAAATTAAAAAGAAGAAACATATACCGTTAACTTCGCATTCATCCCACCACCCTCACCTCACCCCCTTTCCAACACCCGCCCCCCACACAATCATAAAAATCGTGAGAAATAGCAAAAAATATATAATTGATTCTAACAATCGAGGAACACATAACATTTACCTTATAATCGCCCCTCCACTTTAACCAACACTCTCCCACACGAACACAATCATAAAAATTCTAAATTATAAAAGTTATGAAATATATGTTATTTCACACTCTACTTCCGCTGACCTCACCTACCTAACCAACACAACCTCACCTCAACGTCACACACCCAATAATAAAAATCCTTAACAAAACACAAAAAAATCGAAAGAAACTAATAAAAGCTTAGGAACATATTGGATCACTGACTCCGACAACAATGTTCCAAGTTGGTGACCTTGGCTGACTCCAATGACTTTGAACACGAAAAATCGAGATAAAATTGCAAAAAAAAATCGAAAAAACTAATAAAAGTTGAACATATTATATCCTTGGCTCTGACACCTATGTTGGATGTTGGTGGCGTTGACCGTAACCCCAATGACCATGAAAAAAATGAGAAAAATTGTAAGAACTCGAAAAAAAAAATTAAACTCGATGAACATATTACGTTACTAGCTCCAAAACCCATACTGGATATTGGCGACCTTAACCTTGACACTACTGACTTTGAACTCTAAAAATTGAGAAAAATTGTAAAAATCTAAGAAATATTTGTAACAAAGACGAACATAATACGTTACTCACTCTGACCACCATGTTGAATGCTGGTGACCATAAACTCAACCCAAATAACCTCGAACTGTGACAATTAAGAAAAAATGACGATTACAAAAATGTAAAAGAACATCGAGAAAAAATTACATACCAAAAGCGAAAGCCATGTTGGATATGGGTGACCCAAATGAACGATACTCGTAAAGATGACAAAGTACAGCCACTCCCTGGTACTACGACCAGCGTACGACTGAACCCACACCTCTGTATTTCATTGGCTGTATAGGCGATCAATCTTACAACACACAAAGATAATTGTTGACTTTAATGTAGCACACATGCCCCTCTCCTGCAAACACACCAATTGTCGCTACATTTCCCTCGCTATTTACTTAACCCTTTCAGACCCATATTAATTTAAGGTTTCAGGTGTTTCAAACAAAGAAAATTATTATGCGTACTGTACTTAAGTCGACACAACAATTGTTTCGTTGTCACAGCCAATGAGCTGTAAGTTATATATTCAGCTTCAGTTATATTAACCAATTATAACCTAGACCAATTATACGGTTTGCGTATAATTTATCCACAGGCAAGATCATTGGTCATTGAGCTTCGCAGTGTTCAGTACAGGCCAAAAATTACCTATACGTGCGTAATGTACACAAATGTGCACACTGGGTCTGAACGGGTTAACATAGCTCAGCCCCCATCACCGTTCATGCTTGAAAACCAACCCACCACCCGACCTTCCCCTTACAATAACTAATCATAGACCCCATCTCCTCTGTCCAACCACACCTTCAACCAACCACACGAATCCCCACCCCCTTACTATTAAATTCTCTATCGATTCCTGAAGAGACAGACTCCTCCCAAGATTGACGTCTGCCAAGACCAATTCCTTCATAAATAGCTAGAGCAGTTGACAAGACCAACCATAACACCCTTCTATACCAACAGTCGCTGACAACAAATCTCGAAAAAGTTGCCTAATACGAATCTCGGTGCTATCGTCTTCGCACAAAAACTTCGCAAAATATTTGCAAAACTTTGCAAATCTTCACAAAACATTTGAACCAGAGCTAACTATAAAAAAGGTACATGCCAAATGACCAAGCCAACTAATCAGTTGTGAAACATTCCTCGAACATATCCCCTAGTTCATTCCTTCGCCTTATAGAACTCAGCTGATTTTAATCGGTCCGAGTAAGGCATAACAATTCAATTCCTACATGGGACTTCTGCTGCACACACTCATATTTTATGTGAAACGGACTCTCGCAATCGATTGTACACGCCATTCAATTAATAAGTCTTTCAGAGAAGCAGAATGCTTTGAATGAAAAATTTAACTATCATTTTTACGTATACATAAATTTAATATGTTTGCTTATGATTAGTCTTCATAGGGCTTTGGTTTCTTATAGCTACTGTGCAGCCACATATTATATTTTACACCGCTATAATCTTTCCTTTTCTTCAATAATTTGGTTTATCATATTAGGTTTCATACTTGACAAGAACGAGCAAACATCTTTCGATGTTATTGTCATATTCAATTAAACACATATTTTAAGAAGACCTCTGAATGCAGAACGCTTCAAGAAAATACAATAAACATTAGGTTTCGGCTCGCAGACCAGTGACCTAGAATGTATTGAACAATAAGATTGCGTTGATGCAGGTCGCGGATAAATGTTCATTGTGGTCAAAGATAGGTCTTCGTATTCACAATTCATCTTCGTTGTATGATAGGAGAACTCTTCCAAGTCGATAGTTTCAGAAAGAAAACTGTAATTTTTGTACATAAAATCCATTCTTTTTACAGTTTCTGCTTACGGAAGGCATCTTGTCATATATTCTAAATGTAAAAAATGAGGGAGCACTCTGAGAAAACCCACATACTTGTTCGCTCCAGAAGAATAATGCAGATTCCTTCATAACAATATAAAATATATTAATTTAGTAAGCTTATATGTATATATGCATATATATATATACACACATAGAAAATAATTTTTATACCACAAAGAAAACACGAGACCTCAGCTTCGTCGGAGGTGAAGATGAAGATGGAGGTTTCGCCACCATCTTCACTCAGAGCTTACCATAACAAAGGACCAGGTCAAATGACCAGGCCAACAAACCAGTTTCGAAACATCCCTCGACAATATTCCCCAGTTCATTCGTTCACCTTATAGAACTCAGCCTATTTTAATCGACCCGAGTAAGGCATAGTAATTCAGATCCTACATGACCTTCCCGCTCCACACACTCGCATAAATTTGACCTTAAACAGACTCTCGCAATCGATTGTACACATCGCTAAATTAATAAGTCTTTCAGAGAAGCAGAATAGACTGAATAATAAATTAAACTCACCTTATATTCTATTTATGAATCTAATTCATTTCTTTATTCTATACATTTTATCTTTCAAATTACATCATATATTCGATTTTTATACTCTCAGATGTTTGCAGATCGCGAAGCTAGTGTCAGTCGTACAAGACATTTTCTTTAGTTTTAACTCGATGCGGTGGTATACTCTTAGATATTTTGCGATTGTTCTCGAATGTTTTATGAATGGGTGGGTTTGGTGGTGGAGGGGGTGATTTGAGGGTAGTGGAATGTGTGTGAGGTTAACGTTATATGGTGATCAATTTTTTATGCGGTTAATATGTATTACCGTATTTTTACATTAATGAAATGGAGGCATTACCGGGTTTAAACAGCTGCCCTCCTTTCTATATGTTCAAGTATTCGATTCTAGCCAGTTCTCCTTAGTAATTATTTTTAATCCTGTTAGCATTTAGTAATATTTTAATTCTAAATTTAAGCATTTATTATATAATAAATGCCGGGTCGGAGGGGGCAGGTGATGGTGAGCCTGGGGATTTTTCGGCTCTTGCTTTGAGGAGCTTCGTATCTGCTTTCCTCATTTTTCCATTTTACTGTTAGAAATTTTCGTAAAATAGTTAATTTCGGAAGTGAATTTTGCGTTTAAACACGAAATTTTGTCGACGATATGACCGTCCCAGGCCGACGGCCGCCAAGACTTTCGTCTGTGACGTTCCCGCAGGCGAGTAATCCGAAAATCCGATTCATGAATCCTGACCCCGAATCGGCATTCCTATGCTACTGGACTTGATGATAGGCTGCCACCTAACTCAGCGATCTGGGTGAGTGAAGAGATTTGGACGGCTCTTAGCATCGAGATCTTGAGAGCCAATGAGGGTGACTGAGGTGAGTATGGTGCAGCACCGGAATGAAGGGGCTGGGAAAACGGGAGATCCCCGAGAAAATCCGCCGACCAACGGCATCATACGGCACGATTCCCACATGTGAAAATCCGGAGTGACCCGGTCGAGGATCGAACCCGGATCACTTTGGTAGGAGGTGAGCAGGCTAACCGCTCAACCAACGTGGCCTCAATCAGCGATCTGGCACGAATGTCTCCCTACTAGGGTGCGAGCATGAACCCGGCTATTTTTTTTTCCACTCAACTTCCCCTACGATCCCTTCCTTCGGAGTGAATTACGTATAAAATACCCAATTTTATAACTTGGTAATATTGCTTTGTACATAAAAATATTCAAGTAATGGGCTAATAAAATCAATTTTATCGCTTGTGACTTGTGATGGACCCTACTATAATTTCTTTTTCCTGCTAGTTAAGGCTCCCGTGTACAAGAAGCTGTTGCGCGTCTTCCAGGCCCAGAGGAGAGGGAGCAATACAGACGAAGAGTAGGATGGATTGAAAAACATTTATGTTATATAGTTGTTTGCGCGATTACGCATATCTCGGTAAATATATGTTCTGCAAATACGACTTTTTGTCAGAAAGAATAGAAAGCAATTATCTATGCCGGTATTTTTTTACTTTTGTCAAATTAAGTGTATTCTTGGAGAAAAAAAATCGTGAAAATGGTCAAATATCGCATTTTTAATACTTGTGCATGCAGTTTGCTTAAGCGGCAAGAGAACAGTACAAATATAAGAGCGTAGTTTAATCTGTGGGCTTTCATGGCGTGTAATAAAACCCCTATGATGCAGATATAATTTTCACAGTAGAGCGTGACAACGGGAACACTGCACGCCTTGCGCGTAGGAGCGAAGGAACGCTAGAAGTACGTGTTAGTGTCGCCCGTATCGCTCCCTCGGTACTTGACCTTGGACGCGCAGCTCCATGACCCGCAACGCCTAGCGTCCCGTCGCCTTGTCCCACGCAAAGGACGCTGAACTGGCTTACAGTGTTTCCATCGCTGCATGTTACTGTGTGCATTAGAAAAATGCAGCAATGGGAATTCATTGCACGCGATGAAAGCCCATGCATTTAAATTCGGACGTACAGTTGCACTTCCCCTCTACTTCTTAATGCAACTCAGAGACCGTGGTAGTGTAGGGATCAGACTACTCGCCTACCACCTATATAAACCGGGTTCGATGTCCGGCGGTGTCGCTCCCGTGTACAAAAATAAATATTGTAACTCAAATTATTTGTCAATACATCATTGACGTCGAAGCTTCGAGTACGGCTAACGAACAGTGCGACTGTAAAGTTATGCGCGAATTTTACCGGATGATGCCGCCACTGTCGGTGGGTTTTCTCCGGGGTCTCCCGTTTCCCCCGCCCTTGCATTACGGCGCTGTTCTATGCTCACCTCGCTTCATCTTCATTGGCTCTCAAAACCTCGATGTCAAGAGTCGCCAAAAACTTTCCACTTAAGGCGGCTGTGGATACAAGCTCTGAGAATGCAATTCGTTTTCCGAATTTAATGAAGTTTTTTACTCCACTGCGTTAGATAATGGATTTTTATCTTTTATGGCAAAAAAACTCGTACTTATAGAACATTTGTTTATTAAGATACTCGTATTCGTGCAAATAATTTCATAGAAAATATTACAGTTGGTAGTCTTCCTTAATTCTCCAGTTGGGAAAATTAACAACATTAATGAGTGGAAACTGGTGCTAACTGGAGCCGACTGTCTTACCATAACGACAGGCCTGTAATTCAAGCCCGTCCATGAAAGAATGACGTGAGAAATGAATAACGGTTGGAGCAGCGTGGAGGCTGGAGGACCCCGATAAAAGTGCCACGCCACTCTAATGTTGACACTCATCTCATATGAGATTCCCATTCCTCAGAATTCCCATTTGACGAAACCTGAAATTCAAACGGGATACCAGCGGCGGAGGCTAGTTCCACATCACTGAGCCAGGGAAAATGAAAAAGTGTAAAAACCATTATTATATCTCATATTTAAGATTAAATAACCAAATCGTGTATTGGAACATGCTTGAAAACAGCCACCTTTTAAAAACCATAACCTTGAGCATACCCCTTATTACAAGTTAGGAATAAATTACTTTTATTTAACTAAACACGTGCCATAATGTAATTTCCCACGGCGATCCTAAATTAAAAGAAGACGAATTTGTTTTAAGCAAAACATACTTGTAGATACTATATATCTATAGATATATCCGCAATTCCATTTCCCACCAAAATTTAGCGAAAGTAGTAAATTTCGCACACGGCACTCTATATTAATAATTAATGTGAAAAAAACCAGATATAATAAATTTAAGACGATATTAGCTACAGTATATTTATTATAATTAAATGGACATATCATATAGCATTGGCAAGTTCATTTGCTTATCCATTGTTTAAAAAAAACTGTCATGGCATGAGCTTAAAAATAACATCTCTTGTTATAACTTCATATATTTAACGTAAAGTTTAAATGGAATACTTAAGTAATGTTGGCAGCTAGTCAAAATAAACTGGTTTAGTCTATTAAGATACTATGGAATACATTATTTTGAATTTATTGACACTAAAATTAAATATTCTTATGTATAGGCTGTATTAAGAACGGTAGAATTGTAATAAATGTTTTTATCTAAAAATTTTGCAATGTAATTTTCATGACAAATAGATACTTATATTTAAATTCATAAAATTATTTTACTTCACACGTCGCAGACAGGTACATAACTGTGTACGGACGGAACTGTTCACAGTTATTTAAATGGCTGAATTAAGCGTGGACAAGTTCTACATTATTACACTTTTTAACATAATAGGAATACATAATCAGTTCTCTTTGAAGACACACATTAAGATCTACATATGCCTTAGGCAAAAGGTAGTCTGAGGTTGTATCGCAGAAGTGTTCTGTAGGTCACAACCAGTGGCGTTTAACAAGGATTTTCTCATGGCAGCTGTTGGAGAGGGGGGGGGGGGGGGCAGTGACGGATGTTACACTGCTGAAGTGAAAGAAGGTAGGTTACACCGGCTTTAGCGATGCTTAAAAACGTGTTAATTAGGACAAATACTAGGAGGAAAAAAAAACCTTCACAATATAATAAAATGCATCGTAGTTTACAGCAGTTCAATGTCTTAAAGGCTTATTAATTATTTAATAATAATTGTATACAACCTTAAGGTCAAAGGGAGACTAACAACCCCAACCCCACCCGTGGCTATGCCCCTGGTCAGGTGAGGGCCCCCAAGCCCCAAAGTAATATCTTGACCGAGGTGGGCTCTTCAAAGACACTGTCGAATGACACCGCCATCTTTACCTCCGCTCCAGTAGGCGTCAATACTATAACCTAGAAACATAATCATCGCTGCATTTTTAGCTAGCGAGAGCAGTTAGCGGTAGGAGAAAGGGTGGTGGGGGCTCTTCTCTGCTTCTTATAACAACGTGCATCCTTAAACGCAACAAAATAAATGTTCGTGGGAGATATCATAACTTAAACATACGTCATCCCTGGCTGCAACACACTTACAAATATATATTGGCTTTTGGAACACGGGGGTTACCGTAACGTTTCAAGATTTGGGCATATTACACTTCAGAAAATAAACTACTGCAACCTCTCCATTGAGAAAATATTGGCAAGCCAACTAGACACCTTTACATATTCAGGAATAATTTGACCCATTCATACCCAGTATAGGCTACACAATTGTGTACATTACGCACGTGTAGATAATTTTTGGTGTTTACTGCACACCACGAAGCTCAATGACCAATGACCTTATCTATGGGTAAATTATTCGCAAACCGTCTTACTGGTCTAGGTCATCATTGGTTTATATTACTGTAGCCTAACATACAGCCTATACAGATCATTGGCTGAGACAACGAAATAAGCGTTGTGTCGACTAAGTACAGCATGCATCATAAAAGTTTTTGTTTTGCAACACTTCATACATTAAATTTAATTGGGTCTGAAAGGGTTGATGGGAATTAAAAACAGGCCTGTGTTTATAGTCTCAAATTAGCATACGCTCGCCTATTTTATACAGTTGTGTATAAACAAAATTAATTATTAATTTGCTTACTCGCTATTTTTTAAAACTCGGAACAAATATGAGATTGTGAGATGTTTGGAACGAGTTTGTCCCCAAGCAATATATTCCTGGAGATTTCAAATTGACGGATTACCAATTATAAAGATAATTAAAAAGTATAATAAGTTATAAGAAATTACCTATCAAAAACGGAGTATCGGTAATTTCTTAGGCATAACGACTCCGATGGTCGGGGTTGGTTTTCTATGTTTCCCTCGCAAATTCTTCCTTTTGCTGTTAGGATCTTATTTGGCTTCATAATTCAAACATCACTAACACAATGATTCGTACTTCAGAAAACCGAAAAATTAAGTGTTATCCAACCTACGGCATAATATTTGTCTATTAAGAATAATAATCGTAATATTGTTTTCCTTGTAAGAGTTAATTCGATAAATTGCACAGCTTAGGAGAAAGTTAGATATATAAATGTTACCTGTATTCTGTATATAGGAAGTAAATGCATTTTGTTTGTGGTAGAGAAATATGTTACTTCTAAACGAAAAGGAATATCAATATATTTATAGGTTGCCTAATTGTATATCTTCATTACAATAAATGCCAAGTAGGTGAAGTAGATCCGTACAAACGAATCATTGTGTAGACTTGCTCCCGATGATACGGCACGCACAGGAAATGCGTTTTACCGCGTATTCACCAGCGCTAGATAATTGTTTAACATACAATGTTGTCAGAACGGCAAACACATAAGCTGGTGGTCGATAGTTGGGCAAGTGTGCTCCGCTGTGTACGTATAAAATCCTACTTCCTCGGAAGATCGATGGCACCGACATCGACATATCTCGCGAAGAGCGTCGTGTAGATCCCAGGCGGTTGAGTGCGTGACCCGGCTCCACTTCTCTGGCGGGTAACGAGTGGCTTGAGGACGGAGGCCTGGCGTCGATTTACAGTCGTGCTGATTGGCCGGGAGGGATAGCAGGGCCCCTTCCTCGCGTTCGCAAGCCTGTAGTGTTGCTGGGTGAGTCAGAAAACGTGCTACCACTTTTGCGGTCGATTAGTTCCAGTGACGATATACGATGATTGCAAGTAGCTGTAAGACGACTCCTGCTGGACCCAAGGGTAACTATAGTCCATTCACGGTTTTTGCGGAAGTTTTAACACAACCCTTTGAAAAGATGCCCCATGTATTATGTATTTAGTTATTTCCTCAATACGTAATATATCAAACATAGATGTATCCTATTTTTCGTTCAATTGAAGTTCCAACTTTATTTTATTTATACATTATAATATTCATTTGATAAAAAACACGAATAAAAATAGTGTGAAAGAATGTGTATTTAGAGCCCCTACTAAGGAATAGATCTCATGCAAAATATTATTTCAACTTAGTGCTCACTAATTTGGTGCGTTTGCTTTGGTGTAATTTTCTGGCCGTAGTTAAGCTAAGTTTGCACGAGGCGAAGGAATACCTGGACGTAGAACTTAAGAAGAGCTTCAGAAAAGTGTGAAGTAACGGTAAAAGGATTATAATAACCGTCACGTAGCCAAAGAGTAATGGGTAATAACGACACGCCGTGAGTTCTCTTTACTCGCGCACGCTGAGGTGTCTCATTTCTGTGACGAGGTCGTGCCTAAGATGACCCGCGTCCTCACAGCTGTAGACTATAATCACTTATGTCTGGTCATATTTTATCTTTCTGTACACAACCGTGTCAATGCGAGAAAAACTTAACGTAACTGCAGAATGGCCATACTATATAACCAGAGGTCGTTGAAATAAGAAAGAAGCTTAATTATACAGAATAAGATATTTTTCACAAAGTTATCAACAGAAATAATTTCTGAATGCTCAAGTCGTAATTTGCTAAAAATTTAATGCGGTACATTAGGAATTGGCATCATAAAAAGGAAACGGTTAAAATATATTTAATTTAATTTTTCTGATATTGAAATCTGAAATAAATTATTTAAGAGAATCAAAACTATAAAAATATGAAATGAAATAGCTTATTGAACAGTTTCTTTAAGCACTGAATTTTTTTTAAAATATTCTGAATGATTATCTGATAAATGATGGAAATGGATTATACAATCTCTAAAAATTACTGTGATAAATGATCTTAGATTTATTATGTACGATACAAAGAATTTTAAATTCCATTAGGTAAGGTATATATTATTATACATTCTTACACAAGTTAGAAATAAAACAGGTAGGCCTACACAGATTTAAGTCAGTGACTTCATGAATATGTGATTACATCTTACCGTCAATTTTGAGTACATTATATTTTTGTATGTTTATAGTATTTTAATTGTATAATTTACGTACGTAACTTAACGTTAACTAATTCACTCAGCTCATTGTGCAGTGGTTGATATTGTTGATAAAGCATGATCAAAAATAGCTCACGCAATTGTTAAACAAAAATATGTTGGTTCCATTGTGTCCAGAGATTTACATAGAACTGGCTGAACTCAACAACAGTTAAATGCATAGTTATTATTTTTTAGAGACTTTCGAGTAAATAGAGTCTATCCTGCATGACAGTGAGCTCACACCGGCCTGCCACTATGCGGTTTACTTACTATATCGCGGGCGAAAAATTAGTCTTTATGAGTAAATACTTTTGACGTGAACACCTATTTAAATATGCAACCATAGTGGGAGGCAATCCAGAAAATCGGATGATAACAAAATCGGGGATACAGTTTGGCATTGCAGCTCCGAATCTATCATCTACATTAAAAATTCAAATACACCACTCGACTACTAAAGGATCAAAGAATATGTTACGTTAAGTGAGGACTGTGAAGCATCACGCGGAAGTTGGTGAAGGGTGGGGGGGGGGGGGGTGGGCTCCGCAATTTTTAGTTCGTTTCGCCGCGTCTCATAAATTCCGCGTAGTATAACTTTTGACTAGGAGAAGTTACGCCGCTCGTTTGAGTTTGAATCGACAGCTCCCGTCAAGATCAATCGATTGCGTGTATAAAAATAAAATTGTGTGGCGTGGTTATCATGAAATTGTACGAGTTTAAGGTAAAAAATTAATAAAACTTAACAAAATGTCGGCCTATACTCGTCAAAAGCCATGTCGAAATACATAAATTGTATAGGATTGGAAAGAGCATCTCAACAGCGATCCAGTGATACCCATAAAACGCCATATGAGTGGAGCGGTGCCGGGAACGTAAAAAAATACACCAAGGCGTCAGAGCGCGTCAACGTAGACGTATTCACGCAAAATAAACGGCCGTGTCCCCAACACAGCTACACACCATTTTTTTAGGCTACAAGCTGCATAATTTGTAACCTTAGTTCCAAGAACAAAAACGCAATCTTGCTCGTCAGGAGGGCAGATAACTGTAAAATGGCATCCCCTTAACTTTAAAAGAAAGAATAAATATATGCCGCATTGCGGTGGTAAGGCTCGGAGTTTGGGTGATAAGATAATTTTGTTTTTACTAACGCATTGGGTTGACCAATGATATAGTTGTGGATAGTAATACCGAGAGCAGTTATTTTGAACCTTGCTGATGGTCTAAACAGTACGGCCTTCTCCTACAGTAAGTAGCCTAGCTTACTTTACTGGGCGTTGTTGTCAATGGTTTGTTCTGGTGTAATCGTAATTGGGGTTTCCGTGATATGTGTTTTCTGTAGAGGACACAACTCTGAAATATCAGTTTACACAAGTATAAAAAGGTAAGAAATGATGGCATTTTCAGGGACATTATCGTCACTTCTAGTGGTTTAGAAGCATAAAAATCGTCAGAAGTTCTCCGTAAATCATAAAACGATCAATGGGAAATCTAAATTTGCGTGGCGAAATTAATCATAATAATATTGTAAGTAAATTCCTTACCATAGGTTACCCAATATTTATTTGAAATTCCTTTGCTTGATTTGCATTCTGAAATATCTTTTAATTTACGTATGTTGTTGATTAACATTTCTCAATAGTAATAATTGCATATGTAATATATGAATTCATATTAACATTGACATAACATAATATTTCAATGGGAAATGAAACGAACAGTTTTCTTTTATAAACAGTATTCAAGTTGGTTCAGAAGTGGGATAAAGAAAATATATATGACATTCATGCAAAGAAGACACGTTTGTCTTAGGAATAGTTTTTGTTTGGAACTTACGAACAATGCATTGCAGAGTTCTGTTAAAAGAGTTTTTCGGCATGAAGGAAAGAGAACGTTTGAGACTGGGAGTCGTTCGAATGAAGCCTGAGAAGGATGACGTATTCAACCCAGAGCCGATGCGAGGGACAACTAGCATCGCCCCAAGGATCTGCAGGAGGCCTGATCGAGTGTCGCCGAGGCGCGGTACGACATGCTACTTCAGCAGCAAGCAGAGTTGATAAATGGTACCCTATATAAGTGAGGATATCACCGCCGCCAGTTCGTCGTAGTCCAGCTGCCATCTCCACCATTACGATCGTCTCCAAGTAAGGTCTGCGTTAATGTCAGTTAATCCTGCTGTCATTTATTTGTCGAGACTTGCCCACCAAAATATTTTATTTGTTTGAATTTCTTTAATTCAACATCAGAAAACTATTTATCTGAAACTCCTCAAGAGCACATCCTGGTGGTACGATTGTAAGGAGTTTTCTCTGCACTGCTGACTGTAAGATAACCCGGAGCATTTTAGTGATTTTGAAACACAAGAGACTAATTTAACTAGCATGCTAAACAACTGTATGTAAAGCTTCACTATCGTTTGTACATTGATAGTATTTGTTATGTTATATTACATTGGGTCAGTTATAAAGTTCCATTAATAATATAACAATATCTGACAGCACTCGCTGTCAACGTTCTAGCATAGTCTAATTATTTATTTATCAAAAAATCTTAATTGCAGTGTTTGTGTTACGTTTGATTTTACAGAAGTAGGAGTAAAATCAACTTGGATAATCGTATTTGTAGAATGTTATTTCTAAGATGTTTTGCCATCTTAATCAGAGTATTATTTTATTCTGTATTGTACGTGAAGTATTCAAAAGTGTGCTGTTATGTATAACTGTTCTTCTGTTGTCCAAGCACATAATCACAAAGACACAATATTTACTGAAAACGCCCACCATTGGAAGTAATTCATTCATATTTTGTTCTTGTGTTTTTCATCATCACACATATAATTTTCATATATTCCCCAATTTTACCCCTTTTCAATATTCCGAACAGATTTACTTGTTCTGTAAAACAGTTAAAACAATTTGATTTTGACGGATTTACAAAATGAGATGCTGTTTGGCGGCCAAAGTGTAGTACCTTTAGGTGCATTTTTGCATATAAATAACGCAGTACTATGAAAGAAATGTAAATGAAACCTCATGAAAAAAACACTTTAAAAAGAAGGATTCCTGAATCTTACCAACCTGGCGTGGTATGCCTTCAGAAGAAAAATCTATAGATATTAGTGATAGGCAAATAATCTTGCACTGAGTAAAGGTTTCTTCGTCTCAGAAGCTTTCGTTATTGGAAAAAAAGAAAGTTGTCAACAAAGAGAAGAAGCAGAGTGTTGTATCTTGTTCGCGACGCAGGATGTCTCCACCCGCAGTTGTTCAACTGTTGTCTCAGCGGCAACCTTGAGGGACACGGCCACGGTGATTGGCTGAGTGATGTAACCGCACACGCACCAATAACCAGGATTAGTTCATCTCCCGTGGCAGCGGGCGGCGGCTTCCAATTTCCGTTATGGCCTCAATTAAACGCTTGGAAGGACATTGATGTGATCCGCGCGGCAGTTATTCAAGTGCCCGACGGCCCTTTACGTCGACAGCACAGCTCGTCCGTCCTCCACCGCCTTTCAATTACTCTGTATAAACTCGCAGGCAGAGACTTGGTAATTTGGCGAGCCCACGTAATGTCTCTATACACTGAGAACGTATATACCTTCTCGTTACGTTCGTGATTGGATGGCAAATTATTCATATCCTGGAGGTTTACTTTCCTGTAGAGTACATCAAGGGCGGAGGCAGAGGAATTTTAACTTATGACATTTTTAAATTGTGACGTAACCTTTTTCTTTAAGATTATAACAAAATATAATTTTAAGCCTGTGTAATTTAAAAATTTAATCTGTTTTTATTTTCCATGACGCGACAATATTTTGTGTTTCGACTATTTTCCAAATTTATTTTAAATTCTAGTAACAAAGACCAGTTGTGGCCTTCAGCTAGGTACTGGTGCCATTTTAATATGTTCTGTTCGGTTCTGTATGGTACATATACAGCTAGAATAAGCGGTCCACTATATAAAGTACAAGAAGGTACCTTGTCATTAGGGTGTCAGCTAAGCTTAATTAAAATAACATTTGAGAAAATAAAGAATCCTGAATTCTAACCTTTTTTTAAATTATTATATCTTGTAATTTTTTTTATTTCTACTGCGAGTAAACAATGTTCTATTTAAATCTAAAATATCTATCTAATGAAATAGTTTACTTTATATACCATTAGAAAGAAATAGAATTTTCTGGCTAATTTTATTTGAGAGTTTCAGAGATTCCAGTATCGCCTCACTGAATGAAATGCAGTTAAAGCCGTTGAGTTAACTAAAGGGAAGAAGAAGTGGAAAATTAGTTTATTTTCGAATATCAAACGGACTTAAGTGTCTGAAAAATACTTCATCCACCCGCAATTTGTTCAAAAGATAAAATGCAGTCATGCTGGATAATTTCTTGCATTTGCATGGTTCGGACGACGAAAAGCGCATGATAATATACATTTCCTCCTACTTCAGTACTAAAAGAAATGAAGGTCTGGCTTATTTCTCCTTTCAGTCAGATAACCCTGTTGGATAATAAACAGAACATCTAACATTTCATAACATAATCACAACTGAATATCAACTTGCGATTCACTCTTAGCACGAATAATGATGAAAGGCATTTGTCGCAGTATTCAAAGGAAGCTTCGAAGTCATTTATAAGACAATTAAAAATACAAAACCAAATTATCAATACACACAAAAAAAAAAAAGGACAAATTTTCATCTCTGAAATGTTTCTGTTTCCTTTATTTTGTTTGTCAGAGTGAAAAAAAGAACACTATTGCAAATTATCAAGATTTAGATGTTATTTGCACACACAGGCATTTTCGTATTTATTGTATGTACACACAATGTTTTGTTAATATATTTGTATACACGCGGTTTCGTCAAGTTAAACTTACTGTGAGTAAACACTGCAGCATTACTGTTAGGATCTTTTACGTCACTTGAAGAAAAATCACATTCGCGATACAAGAGTAGGTAGCTAATGGTTAAAAGTATAATTTCACACTCAGTCAGTGGCTGATACAAAGCGTTACTTTCTCACCACGAGATCGTAGACTTGAATTCCAAGTCAGTCATTTACACGACTGTCGTTTTCAGGCATATATTTATGCCAGTTTGGTTTGTAAGCTTTACAGTACAAAGACCGGGGTGTTTAAAACCCTAATCAAAATAAAATATTCATAAACTTTATTATTAAATAAGGTGCAGTAAGTTTCGAAACGCGTTCACCAATTTTCACAGTGCTTTGCGACACCAAGATATCTAGTATGGAATGGGAATGCGAAGATAACACTGTCTGCTAAAAGGTAAGTTTTCTACGGTAACTGGAGACATCTGCTGTTGTCCTCATTTATATTGAATCATGAAAAAAATTAATGAAGTTCTGTAGTTGCAAGGCATTGGAAAAACGTGGGAACACAACTGTAAGCCCAAATTTCTTAATCTATGTTTATTTAGAATCACATTCCTTAAAGTGATACATAACTATATGCACCAGTTCGAATCTGAGTTAATGATGACAAACAGCAAAAAACTAAGTGTTGAAAATTAATTTACTTAGCTAGCACAGGCTGGTGAAACACACTCTGCATAGGCGACTATTGAAATCCTTAATCACGCTATAATTAATAAGGAATCACACATTAACAAGTAACATTAAGCAGAGTTCAGTTAATAAAGTGAATTTTGCACCCAAGCTGAACTCAGTTAGACCCAATAATATTCAACATTACGTAGACTTGGTGGATTTTCGAATATAGTTCTTGTAACTATTTAGTGTTATTTAGATAACTGATCAAGGATGTGAAGGTAACTTAAGACGGCAGAAATTGAACTTGATATTAATAAGCGCATAATTGAACATTTTACTGAAACATTTGTAGAGCGCATGGCGTGACTCGTCGTGGTTTCCGTTCTGATTGACTGATCTGGGTAGTTTCTGCCCGTCGGAAGTTTCCATGCCTATCATACATATCAACTTCCGATATTATTCAGCTATTGGATTAGCTCCTTATCAGGTCTGATTGATTAAACGATTAAAAATTATTGACATTTATAACAACTGAATTCACGCTAAAGTGAGTCGCGATTCGAAAGAGTTAGGAGATCCAGAGAAAACCAAATTTATAAATAAAACAGAAAAGATGCTTTCCTTGTCCTGTGTTCAGTGTGGAAGCACATGCCCTTCGAAATCCCTTGCTGCACCTGCGAAAAAATCGCATTTCAGTTTTGCAATAGATTATACTTGATATAATTACATGTTTGTACCTATGTTACCAGACTGTACAGAACTCTTGGCCAATGGAAGTTCTTCATACGTCAAGGAGCATGTTACGCGCAGTCCAGTTGGGGACACACTATCACTGTGGCGGAAGCCAATGTACAACTACGCTGGATAGAGTGTGTGTAGTAACGGCTCCAGAGGTTTACCCAGTAATAACGTAACTTTTGCAAGTGTCTATTTATTCAACTACCATAATGTATGGCAACTTATATTTTTTCGAGTTTCTCCAAGCGGCAGCTGATTGGACCACCTTCTCGGCTCCTTGGATGGAAAGCACATCTCCATGAAAGCTCCCGAAGGCATTGAAAGCTTGTGCATATGAATAAATTTAACATTAGACACCGACGTTCTTTTAGCTAGAATAAAACACTTGATCTGGTTTATCTAGTTGTAAAAATGATAGTCATCAAAATCTGTTTAAGTAGTTTGGCCTTTCTGCATCATATTAGCAATCTAAAGCATTTGTAAAAATTTTTTAATTATATATATATTGAAAGAGTATATATATACATATATATATCGACTGGTCATGCTGTGTGTTAGGAAGTCTCCAAGTTTTTTTGGTGGCGGAAAAATCTGTCGACTCTGTGTTCATCTCTGCCTGCCATCATGTAACGTTCAATATTTTTGTAGCTGCGACTTTTCTTCACAACTTGTTGTAATTACTTTGTAGACCGCCCTCGTACTGTTCTACTTTGCCACGGACCTTCTGAGTAGCTGCTTTGTGCCATGGCCTAGCTGAGATCCGTACCATGAGCTGGAATTACGGATCCAGGTGTGTCGGAGTCTGGACAGCCAACACTTAAATTTGGTCAGATAAGAATTTTAAGATTTTTGGCTTGTAATTGTCTTCCTGAATCTTCTTACCACATGAATCTTGGAACCTTCTTCAAAAGAAAAACTTAAGGAACTATGATTTACTTTTGATTCACATCCCCAATTTTTTTAATTGGAAACTTGACGTAATGTTAAAGATTTTGATCGTAACTCTACTCTTCATAACGATTTTTGTTGTGAATTATAAGATGGCTAAGAAATGTGTCAACATTTAATAATTAATTTATGGGTGCACCCAGTGCTTTGACTAATGGTTAAAATATTCTGAAATACTCAAATGCAGTTGTTGTCCTGTATAGAGATAGAGTAATTGTTTTTTTTTGTGGCCTCTTCTGAGGTTTTGTGTTCATAGGATCACATCCGAAAAAAAAAAATTAACAAAATATGGGGTCAATTATGATTTTCTTAACTTCTCAATTCACAGTGGCAATTAATTAATAATATGGAAAGTTTCATTCAATAGTTTCATTTGTGCCAAGTAGTTATCTTTTTTGAATTCACAAAAATAATACTATTCAGTAAATACGCAAAACATTGAAGGAATGATGATAAATGAAATTATTAGATACATTTACAAAATAAGGTTATATTTTTATAATTTATTTGGTCATGTGAATTAATGTGGCTGATCCCTGTTATTCCATGTATGAGTGTCTGAAACAAAGGTAAGGTCAGACGATATATTTTTGGGCTCGGTCCTGTGTTTAATAATACTTTTGTGTTGGGGACTGAAATATCACACTTGTAGCTGATTTCGATTCTAGTTCTCCTCTGAGGAACCTCGGTACTTGGATTAGTGGCCTTTGGGTGGGCCATTTTTTTTTAAATCCACCTTTTTTTTTCTGCGATTCTAGTCTTGATTGTCATGGAGTGGCTCAAAAATCACCGAACCGGTTTAATGTACGCAGAGCCAAACAAATCTTTAGTTGCAACAACCAAACCTCAGAGCGAGGCAACCAAATAAGAACAACAAAGTAATTTGGTTTCAACAACGAAATATATTATCATTGCGCTTATACAAACAATTAATTCGGTTGCACCAAACCAACTTCGTTTTATTAAACAAAACCATTTTCTCAGTGTACTGTGCCCCTAACGACCATCCAGACGCAACTTTTATAGATATATACATTTTCTTTAGTAAAATTCTTGAATTATGTGTCTTAGTACACGAGTGTAAATGCATCAATCCATGATTATCAGTCCGAATGTATTTCATTTATGGAAATGTAACGAGTGGTAATTTTCAACAATTATAATTATCTTTTACCCAGTCTAACTAATCGGTAATTATGCAGTTTTACTGCACATACTGTTTGTAGAAATGTTTCAAAATATATGTCCGCATGTATTTAAAACTTTTAGTGATCTCGCTAACTGAAAAACATATAAATTTTCCACTATTGCTCTGCTCAAATACTTTTATACACTGGAGAAAAACAACGGGCGTTTTGAGCAATTCAGCGAGAAAGTCTGAGTGTATCGTCATGTCTTGGCAACTCCTGTTCAGTAATACATTTTGTTGTAGTAAGATATATGACAGGTACTCGTGCAGTATAAATACAATCTTTATGTGATAAATAATTATTACTTGATTCCTTATGCAATTATTCCCTATTTTTCGAAGCAACTATGAATTTGATAGAAACCTTAATCATAATCATGTTCATATCATTATTACTAGGTACACTAAAAATTGGTCGACATTCAGTAAAATAAGGTTTTCTGTCTGATCAACAGTGATCACTAGATTCATTATGCAATTTTACCACAATTTTTTAAGCAGGGGCCATACTTATTAGGTCACCATGGTTACTGTGTGTGTTTATGTACATATATGTATGAGTCTTCGTGTGTAAACTTGATAACATCTGAGATCGTATTGATTTTGACCAATCTTGGTGCACTTATAATAATTACAAACGATACCCGACCTTTGCACTTTTCGACCATGCTGAATGCTATTTTTAAAATTACAACATTTGAAATTTTGGGGTGTTATGTCATAATTCAGGAACCATACACTGAAAAAATATTTTGTGGCAACCACAAAATTATTGTGTTGATATTCACCCTGCCAATTTTTTTGTGTACACCACAAAAATGTGGCAAGGATGAATACCAACAAAATATTGTCGTGGCTGCCATAATTGTTTTTTTCAGTGTAGAAACTATTTGAACCAAATATTGGTTATGTTGAGAGTCCGCACATTCAGCATCAAAGTCCAGACTCGTGTTATCTTTGGTCATGTATTTGAAAATGGTGTTACGTAAAATAACGCTATTATGTAATATCTCGGGAGATACTCAACCATTTCCCATCCAATTTGGCGTACAAGAGAAGAATTGTTATATCCTGTTTGGGGACAGGGATACCAGAATGTGAAGTATGGAGACTTCCGGCTAGATGTTCCAGCTCTTATTCCAGTTGGACATTAGCTACTTTGAGTATGGGGCCGGCCATTTTCGATATTCATAATAATGTTTATGGCTATAACCCCAGTGACTTTAAACTCAAAAATTCGGGGAAAACGCCGAAAAAAAGAAAAAAAGAAAAATAGAAAAATCGGGGAAGAATTATTTTTATATTAATGTCATATAAATTAATTTTCAATTCTTAGATATTGCTAAACTGGTAACACATATTGGTTGTTCTACAGATAATGTGTATACGAAATCGGAAAATCTTTTATATTTGGCAGTGTACTTAGAACAACGATCATGTTGTGAGCTAAGCTAATGAACTTAACCTTGGCCTTCGTAAACTCAAACCTCGAAAACTGAAGAAAATATCAAAGATATTTTAAATTGGGGAGGAATTATTTTATAACAGTTTTATAAGAAAAGTCCTCAATAAGTTTAAAAATTCAGTCAACTTCACGGCCATATTTATTTTATAGGCATGTTTATGCAAAATTAAAAATATTTTAATTTCGCCAATGTACCAACATATCTGCCATGTTGCATATAGTAGTAGGTATGCTGTAATTACTTCTTCCTTGAATTCCAGATGACATTCGCCTCCGAAAACGCGAGAAAATATCAATGTTAGAAACCTCTAAAACTCGAAAAGTAATCGTCGGCCATGTCGTGTATTGCGTATAGCGTTCCAACCATGAAGTTAACACTAATGACCGTGAACATGAAAAATTCAAAATAAATTATAAAAATACAACACTCCAAAAACCGCTGGGGGGGGGGGGGGAATTGTTTTAACTTGTAGTTTTTATATAACAATTTTACAGACTTAATTTCTGTTGAATCATTGGACGCGGTTGTTTTGGAGGCATGGGGGTTGAAAAATCAAATAATTTAACATTTAATAATATAATTTAATTATTTATTTCCATTCTGCAATAAAAATAAATGGTTAACGCGTTTCACTTGAAAGAGCCAGTATATATTTTACCCCAGGCCATTTTATAAGCATAGTTGGCCACTTTTATACGACCATTGGAGTTAGAACCACCAAACTCGAATCGCAGGTAGGTAATACTTCCCGCTATGAACAAAGATTGTACTCCATGTTAGTTTCTAAGCCCTTCTACAAGCATAGTTGGGTGCAATTTCACCATCATTATAAACAGAACCACGAAATACAGTTTTTTTTTGTAATATTCCCGACCTCGAACAAGACAATATATTTCTTTATGCCCGAATCCCTTATATAAACATATTTTACCCCTAATCTGCAACCATTGGAGATACAAATATTTAATTCAAGGCGTGGTATTACTCGTAACCGCAAGCAAGGCTATTGGCATGGTAGGCAAAGAGTCTTATTATAAGCATGGTTATTCGCCATTTCGCATCAATGTGATATTGAAACACGAAATTATTATCATAGATATTCCTTGCTATCTCGAACAAGGCAGTATGTTACATTAGGCTCTAAACACATTTAGAAGCATATTTTCCCTCGAATGTGAAACAAGTTTCAGGTAGAATCATCTAAGTAGACGGTAACATTTCTCACTACCACGACAGGTAGAAATAATACGTTATCATGAAACCTTATTTTTGTGCACAGTTCGTCATTATTGCAAAACTTTTGTTGGTAAAACCATAAGACACAGATTGTAACCAATGTTTTACGACATTGGACAGGTCAATGTAAGCCCTAAGGTCTTTCATAAGTATATTTGGTTGCCTTCATAATCACTAAATGTAAATGCATACAATTCACATCACAGGCAACATCGTGATCCCGGGCAAGATGGTAAGCCATATTTGGTCGAAGTTCTTCCTGTAAGCATAGTAGGCCATTATTTTCAAGCCGTAAATGGTAGAACCACGAAATCATAGAATTGGTGACACTCCAATTAAACCAATGTGCCCTTTTATAAGCATAGGTGGCACTAATCAAAAATCGTGTTGCCAAGAACATCACAAAGTATATGGTACGTGTGCATGCCATTTGGTCTACATCGATTTGACCTAAAATTATTTCATAACACTCACTTGGCCTATAATAATATCTCCTTAAATTACCTAGCCCAAAATATTTAACCTTAAATAGCAAGATCTAAACTATTTGGCATAAGTTCACTTGGTCTCAATTTATTTTCCCCAAAAGATAGACCTAAAGTTATTTGGCCTTGTGTTACCGGGCCTAAATATTTTGATTTATTTATTTGGCCTCAAACTAGTCACTTAGTTAAAAATTACTTGGATTTATGTAACTTGGTCTAAAATTAATTAACCTAATTCACATTGCCTTTAATGTTTCATTAAACTCGATAACTTTTACATGTGTTTGGGGGAAATTCATGAATACTTTTCTAGTAGCTTAGGTACTACATTCGTCGGTGGTTGATGGCATTTAAAATAGTTCCAAAATATCAAATTTAAAAAATCTAAAATTGCCTTTAGCAGAAAATGCTTTTCTTATAACGGCTCCATATACAATGGCTGTTCACTGTAAAATAAGTACTTTTAAAAGTTCTGCTTAAGATCGACTTGTATGCACATTGAGTATTCATCCAACATTTGTAAAATTATCATTTCCATGGGCCTGATCACTTTATTAATGCGTTGACCAAGTAAAACGGTGAAATAATTAGCAAAGTAAATATCTTACAAAATTGCTTAGTGTTACACTTGTCAAGCATTAAAAAACAGAAAATAAAATAAATAACTTCAGTGGTCACAAATATTTACCAAACACTTTTAATTCAATGCTAAGACGTGGAACTTCTTTATCTTAATTGTTGCCAACTTTACTGAGTGAATGTCAGTCAGCATGCCCGTTAATATATATATAATTGGAATTACATTCGTTTAAGGTATTAGCCAAACATTGTGTTCAAATCAAGCATTGCAACATTTATTTTTATTCAGTTAGCCAACATTTTTAATAATCTGCTATTATTTTTGAATGGCTTACTTTCTTAAATGCTACTGCTACTGATGATTGTGGACATTATTACTCTTACTATCTTACTATCCTTGCTCCTCCACTCTGTTTATTTCTCCTTATTCCATTATCGAAGCATCGATTTCCATGGCGGTTGGAAGATAGAACATGATATATTTTTTGGACTAAATTAACATTTTCTTTTACTTTTTCCACACCATTTGTGCTGCGATGCTGGAATTTCACGCACTGATGTGTAATAAGCTTTTAGTTACTTCTGCTTATTTCTAGGAAATAATACCTCCCATTTTTTTCCCTTGTGTGTCTACAAAAAATCGGTATGTTATATATTCTATGTCTCTATAATATGTTCTGCCAATCGCCGTCTAAATAGGTGCATGTTATGTCTTTCGGAGAGTAAAATATTAGTTTTTTGTCACTAGATCTCATTTTCAAATTTTTCGAAATATCAACAGACTGAAAATATGTGATTTTTTTTATCATAACAAATGATTTGAAAGCAATATTTTGTGAAGATAATTTCAACGCAATACATGAAGTTTCTTATTGCTTAACTTTTCTTCAAGCGTCGCGGTTGATAGTACACATAAATAGACTAAGATTTTCTGTACTCTTGTATATTCAAGGATATCTGAGGCATATGTCACACCATTTTTAAAATGGTGTGACATATGCCTCAGATCAAACAATCTATTTCTATTACCAATTATACATATATAATTTAAAGTATTTTTAGTTTCGTTTCTTCGTGGGTCCCAGCATTTAAGTGTTTAACTGTGCTAGGATAATCAAATTTACAAATGCCATATTTAAAAAAACATATGAATTTATGCTTATGGTAGTAAACTACAAATTCTGCTCAGAACATATTTTATCCTTCTTCCTGAAGGAAATATAGGGCTCTGAGCTCAAATTCATCTCTTTATTTGTATGTGTTTTTCTGTGTGTTTCTCCACAAAAAGTATTGAATAAATGCCCCATATTTTACCAAAGTCGTCTGTGCACATACAGTACTTTGTAAGGAAACTGCATTTCTATAGTTATTGGCTATGTTGGAAGCGTATTATTATTTTAATGGCAGCCATTCCACTTTTGTGCTAACTAACAATTCAAACTATCTTAACCACAATCGTGTTATTGACAGTTAAGGCAGCCAATATAAAGTTACGTTGCTAGTTTACTTAATAGCGTGACGTTATGAAATATAGTCACACATGAAATATTAAGTTCTGACATCATAGCTCGGGAATTACTCAAACAAATTCCTGCCAGGAAGGTCTTACAAGTAGTGATATGCTAAGCAACCACGTAGATGAAGCAATTATTTTCAAAATGGCTGTGATTTGAAAGTTTTAGTTTGATATGCCATAGCTACCGAAACTTATGTAATATATCAACCAAACTTACTATGCCGACTCTACTACTGCAAATAATAAATGTACTTGGTTCCTAGCCTCTTCAGCCCGAAATTTTTTTCATATAGTACCAACATAGCACCAAATGAATAAATAAACCACATTATCGTGTGGTAGCAAAACTTATTTACAGAACCATTTAATAAATTTTCACCAATTTTAGTGAGCTGAAATTATATGTCAGAAAGTCTCAACCTTGCTACCATCGTAGTGCTAGTGCACGCCACACTAAACATATATAGTTTCAAACAATACATTTATTTTTAAACAGGCGGCTATGTGTTCTATGTTAATATACTATATCTGTAGAACCACCAGACGTATTTCAATCAATATTTGCATTCTGTCTGTGTCTGGGTGAGCATTCCGTTCATTTATTCTTAGCTTCTTGTCAGGAATTTGGTACAGTAGTGCTTCTTGAATATACATTTTTTAGCACCATATCCCATATTTCACCCAAATACAGCCCTAGAAATTAAATTGTGATAGTACTAGTATTAATATAATGATTTTAATAGCGTTAAATTAATAAATGACCTAATTTAAAAAATAGCTGCCCCTTTCTAACTGGTTGCTTTTTATACCTCTGGAGCAGTCAAACCGGTTTGTAACCCTTTCAGTATGTCGGCACTAATTAATAATTCCTATAGTATGTCGCGAAGAAAAAGATTCTAAAACTTGTATAAATTATTATTTTTTTGTTTGTGTGATTTCTTGGAGTTTTTAATAATTGCTAAAATAAAAATTGTTACGTTTTCCCGAATGGAACGTTATTGGTGCCAAAGCGACTAAAAATATTTATTTGCAAACAAAAAAATCTAGGAATAATTAAATGTATCCCCAATATTATACTCTGTCCTATATACAGCCTAATTTTCATAATTTACAAGTAGTTTAACTGCGTGTTATCTCTACGTACCATCTTAATTACATTTATTATTGGGTGTAAATTCAGAAGTTGATTCATTTAAAATTTCTGAAATAATTCTTGCACTATTCATTTAAAAGGTCTCCTAGTAAATATATATTTTTGGGAGCGGCTTTCTGGCATTTGTGGGGAGAATTCTCACCAGATCCTATTCAAAATATAAGAAACTTATAAATGAGACTACTTCCTGCGTATTTGATTAATGACGACTGTGTTATCGCATTATCATACCAAATAATTCCGCTAACCATGTTAAACCTTTTCAGTTTATTAAACGTAGCTGTCTTTTATCACACAGCAAGGATAAGTTTTTGATAACTTTAGAACTAACAACATAACAGTGGTACCAATTTCAACCATAAGACACAAATACCATGTCTGGAATGGTAGTTTGTGTTTTTATGCCATGCACCGCTCTCAGAACAGTGTTTGACGAGATATTTCCACACAGCATATGGACGTTATTGAGAAAATTCACTTACTATAGCAGATATGCGAATCGTATTGAGCTTGTGGGGGCTATCCTTACCTCTTTGTGGGATAAGGATATCTTGTTTGCACTGACAGAGACAGTACTCCACATATGTAATGATTTTGGAGGTGTCCTCTTTTCGGCCAGCCAGTCTTTGCAGTGTCTTTATATGGTTTGCAAAAACCGTAAACAAACAGATATTCATACTTGCTCATGGTTAAGATGGCTGTCCTGATAGACACAGCTATCTAAGGATTTTAAACGTTTACTGATTGCTGGTCGCTAAAAGCATCTCATATTTTCCTACCTTGTTTTACCTCAATTTACGATGCTGGTATCAAAGAAGGCACTTAACTTTTTCAGAAAACTAAACGCAAACTAGCTCAAGACTCTAACGACTAAAATAATCTTTGCCCTCGTTTATCGTAACTACAGATATGTGGTCTGAAGCTACGGCGATAACAGCACAGAATATACGGGCGAGTACTGGCTGGCGTCCCATTGACAACTGAAACTTTCTTTAGAGACGTTGGTTTATAAAAACCGTCTGTTTTCGACAAGGTAAAGCCATCGCTGCAGTGACGTACTTAGAACTGGGGTAATTCGTGTATTTTAAAATATGAGTTGTAAATGCTGTAACATTTTATAAGTTTAATATGTATTTACCCACTAACAAGTTTTGTGCTCTTTGACTAAGCGGTGAATGGGGCCGGATAATGACACTGCTTCCATAAACTTATTTAGAAACCTCGCGGTTTAGCGCTATAGTCGCCTTCAGTGTGACACGAACTGGGCTGCCTGGATAAGGGCGTCATGTAATAGTTGAACAGGTTAGTTAGTTTGACAACATATACTTATTCCTACCAACGACAAACCGGAAAAAATTTTGTAGTAGAAAATGAAGAAGTTTAGGACACGGGGATAGGGGATCGGAGCTTGGAGATGTTCATGCTCTGTCATTCCTATCCACCGGCGGCCATATTGGCAGCTAGTGACCGTTGGCCGTTGACCTTTGAAAGTAAAAAATTCGAAAAGTTTTCTAAAATTTATTATAAAAATTATTAAGGAATTATTAAACGTTCTGAAAAAATTATTAAAAAGTTATTTAAAAATTATTTAAAAATCAGCTAACAATTCCGGTCCCCCAGTGGCTATTTTCCATGGCAATTTCCCTTTTCCCTTAAAATTTCCCTTCTTCCCTTCAAATTTCCCTTTTTCCTTTAAAATTGCCCTTTTTCCTCAAATATGTCTAAAAATATCCCAAAAAGTTATACAACATTTATAAAATAATATTCATTTATTTTAAATTATTTAAAATTTATTATTCAATTTATTTTAAAAATCATTTAAATAAACTTATATTTCCGGGGTTCCCTCTTTACCTATACTCATTCTATCGTATTCCGCCGTCTTGGTTTTTTGAATTGTCATTTGTTTATACATTGATAGAGGCCATCTTCTTGGATTTTTTGTACCTACATTATTTTTTTATACACTGTTGGAGGCCACCATCTCGGCTGGCGTCCGCCATATTGGTGCAATCAGTAGCCATTTTTGAACATTTCGTCTGTAATGTGTTTATACATTGCTGGAGGCCGCCATGATTAATTTCTCGTCCGTCATTTGTTTTACGTTGCTGGAGGCTGCCACGTCGGTTTCTTCGTTTGTCATTTTGTTATACATTGCTGAAGTTTGTTTCTCACCTTCGCTCGACTGCCATCTTGGATTTTTTTTCGTTTGTCATTTGTTTATACATTGCTGGAGTTTTGTCTCTCACCTTCGTTGGGCTGCCGTGTTGGCTTTCATCACCTAGGTGGCGCTGGTGTAATAATTATCGATATCGCCACCAGGTGGCAGGAATATTTGTATATGTTTTTAAAGTATAGGTGGCACTGTCGGTACTCTTCACGTTGTATTATATTTTCAACACATATGTGATGTAAATTTCTCGGTTATGCCGCATGCTATCGGCCTGTACCGAATGGTGAAATTGGCTATTCTTGCGAAGTACGTAAACTATAATTTTCATATTATTTAATTCCTAAAAAGCAAGTATTTTTATTTTAAGTAATTTTTATTTAAAGCAGAGGGTTATTTTATAAAATAAATCAACTGCAACCCATTTTTTTACACAAAATTTATTGTCACATAGTAAAATATGCACAATCAGCAACAAAACAACTATTTTGTAATAATTTGCTATTATATTGTAATTACGATATCAGAAGAAAAGAGTTCATTTGATGTAGCCTCATTCCTTCAGTTTACTAATGATTGTATATATCTCAACAATGCGCACGACATACTCATGTTTTGAAGGTCAATAACATATTTGAGTCTATCAACAAGTTAATTCGAGTCTTCGGTAAACATGTAGTCAGTTTTCTCAGTGCCTTCTGCCTTCTTCGTATCAGTCTGCAGGAGTGGTGGTGGTGTTCAAGGTGAAAGGTTACCAGGCCAAGGTCAAAGGTCAACGTCACTTGGGTCCAACATGGTGGTTGGGTGATATCATAACATGGTTGCTGGTATCAGTAGATTATGTTATGTTATGTTATGTTGACAGATGGTAAAGATTATTGTGAGATGTGCTGGCCTTGAATGTTGGGCTGCTTGAGTAGATGTGATGGTGTCTGACTTTCTATTTGGCTATATTGGATTTTAAATATAATTTTGCTTGATCTGACAGTTCATTTGTAATTGTAAGGTGAATGTCACTCGAAGTGCTGATTGGCTGCAGTCTATTTGAAATGTGTTTATGATATTTGAACATGTAAAATTTTCTTAAGTGGTTGAAATATTACTAGACATATAGGACATATGTGTGCTTAGGATGACTATATTTTTTATCGAGACTATGGTAGGTTATTTCTGATTTTTTTCTGGCCTTTAGTAGGTTAAGGTAGGTTAGGTATTTTTTTAGGCTTTAGTAGGTTAAGTTATTTTAGTTTGACAGTCGGTAAGAATGTATCTGTTGCGGGTTGGTCTGGACTATAAATTTGCTTGGTAAACTTGAGTTAACATGAATGGTATGGTCGGTATATTGGGTGATATGTTTTCCAGTATATCTGTTTTGCGATTGTTGGTGTATGTCGAATGTTGTAGACAGTATGTGAGTGTGTCGGTGAGTCCTATAATGCTTAGACATGCTTGAGTTAAAGTGTTTGGTAAGGTGTACCATTCTAGGCACGAGTTTGTAGTTATATTATGCGAAATTTCTATTTTTATAGGTGTTTCTACTGTTTCTTTTATACACTACGGAGTATTTTATAACTGGTCATTACAGTATTGATATATGCTAAGATGAAATTAATATGTTGTCACTGATATGTCGCTTTATGGCAAGCACGTTTTTTGCATTGCTTTGTCCTTGATCCTGGGCAATGTCTAAATTTTGGTTTCTTTTGACGAGCTTTGTGTTGTAGCACTGGTATGGGACTATGCTGTTGCATGGGGTTTCATCTGAGTTCTGGGAGGCAACCTAACCTCACTTTTGTTTCTGTTTACCTTTTGTTTGTGTAGGTTGCCATTTAATTTTTTTTACTCGTGGCTTTGTGTCAGTTTCAGTATGGAATTCGCCTAGTGTTGTTTTTCTTGGTTGTTGGTGGGCTGGCCACCCATCGCCATTTCAAGTCACACACTAGTTCCTAGCCTAGCAAGTGGCAGTCAGGACTTATGCTTGGTTTTGTGCCAGCACCAGTTTTGTGGGTTTTTGTCCTTTTGGTTTGTGTCCTTTGTTTAGGAGTCGTGTTTGTGATGTTTAATGTTCTACCACAGCAAGTTTGTTTGCTCCTTGGCACTTGGACTTGCCCATTATTTGGGGTCGTGGGAGTTTTCTTGACACCCCGGTTTAAATTTGATTTTCATGTTGCGTTTGTGATTTTTTATGTTTACTACAACATGTTTACTCGTTTTTATATTAGTACTGGTGTTCCTGGGCATTTGTACCTCCATGGTTGATCTTTATTTTTTTTCTTAATTTGTTATTTCTGTAAGCCACTTTTATAATTGAGCTATGATTTGTCAATTTTACATTTCTCATTGATTATTGAACATAATTTCAATTTTATTAAATTTTGCTATCGGTCGTTTACGTAAATTTTTGCAAGGTAAGTTTTATTTTGATTCTTGTCAGTCCAATTTTATTCAGTTAAAATTCTGGTTTTCGCATGTGCTCTAATTTAAGACCGTGGCAGGGCTTTCAGGGGAGGAGTGTTGTGCTGTTCTAGGCACGACACTATAATTTTGTATGCCTCATTTCTATTTTTAAATATGTTTTTACTGTTTCTTTTATGTACCACCGAGAATTTTATAATTGTTCATTACAGTTTTGATATATGCTAAGATGATATTAATATGTCACTGATATGAGCTATTTAGAATCTAATTTGGAAACTCAATTTTCAATACTCTGATCAGTTATTGAGATGGCGAATTTTATAATTACGTAGGTCCTGATAATTAACTTCATTTTTATCGGTTTCGAGTATATTATTTCTGTTTCAGTCTTTAGCTTGAGTGCGAGAATTTGTATATCAGTAAACATTTAATATATATCTTAATCATTGGGTTGTATTAATATTTTGATTATTGTGGTTATTATTGGCTTTATGTTAATTTTGAACTATCTGATTCATTTTATTTAAATTTGTCTGGTAAATAATACCTTTATTTTCAGTTAGAAGTATTTGGGATTTATGTAATTTTTAATTAAGGTCTAGTGGTCCTACGTTTCTTTCTGTTTTCGTGTTGGTAAATATATATTTAGATTTTGTTTTATTTGGCAGTGTAACTGATTTCATGTTATGTATTCCAGGATAATTAGGTATTGTTCACAAATTTCCCATCAGTTGTGTATCTTCAGTGTAATTTTCAATTATGTTTCCCTCGTAATTTTTACCCCTCAAGCTTCTTTTTAAGTCTCATTTGAGCCTTCCAGGCGGCTGTTTCGCCCTTTCATTCCTTGCCTGACCGGATGTATGCTGCATCGTCCGCAGAATATTGTCTTTCACGTCCGTCCCTACCCCCTTCTACACTTTGTTTCTGGCATGGCTGTGTGGGTAGAATCTTGGTGCGATAACATGCTTAGCGCAATACTGTGCATAAAAAACGTGTTTCGATTATGTGAAATTTTGCGAATCTAGCTGACACATTTCTCGTTCACGCATATTGTGGGTCGTCTTGAATATCTAGCTGTGACAATAGAACTATCTGGTCGGACATTTTCCTTTTCGATGCGTCGCTGTTTCTGTTCACGACATAACTTTCTCTCCCCCTTCTCGTCACTTTTTCCATGGCTTTTCGGCGTCAGAAATGTTGGGATTGCGGCATGTGGTGACCGTGGTGGTTCGATTTGGCACTTAGCCACTATGTTGTAATTTCCGTCTGAACTATCACGTGGAGTAGGAAGCCAAGATGTAGTTATTTTTGTGGTGCTATGAAAATTTAATTTTTTTACTTAATTCATTGTGGTTTCGTCATCCTGCTCCAGCATTTGAGCAGAATATATTTTTACCTCGTCTGGTGAGTAGCTTCTTAATTGATTTTCGTTCCGTCGTGTGTTCTGATTTATATTTTTCACTCATTATTTCGTTTCATTTATTTTATCATAGTGAGGGTTTCATCTCTGCACGTACTTCCAATGGTTCAAGTTCCGTGCATTTCCTGGTTTTCCATTCCATTCCACAAGTTGTTTCAAGATGTTTTGATGTGCCCATTCCTTCCTGAGGAATGAATTCTACTGGCCACCAGTCAATATGCATGTAGCAATTTTCTCTCGTTCCATCGATGCTTGTCGACACTTCATTTTCTACAAGTTATTAATTTTTTTAAACATTTTAAAATTTAAATTGGACCAGTTTTGATATAATGAACTTTCTTTCAATAAAAAAATATTCTCAAGGGAAATTCATTTTTTCTTTTTCTACTGCAACCCATTTTGTGTACGTAATTTTTTTTACCTAAAAATAGCATGAACATATTTTACTGATACTCAAAATATATGTGTGACTAAATAATTTTTTTCCTCTCAAATATGAAGGAAACAATGATGAACTTCATAAAAACTAACAGAAATTTATATGCATATGTTATATAATATTTCATTCTATCAGTTGTGTGGGTTTACTAATTTTATTTTGTCTATATCCACACACTAATACTTATCTGCATTTACACCAGTATAATTTACTAGTCTATTATGACACCATGACATTTTATTTGCAATTATTACCTTTTGTTATATAAAGTTTATTTAGTATTCGGTTCGAAGGAATCATATGCAGTAATACTAATTTCATTTTAGTATGTAACGATGCATCCTAGGCTTATGTTTTTGCACAAAAAATTATAATGTGTAATTTTATTTCTATAACTAATGACTATTATCCAGGCAGAAATTTATACGATTATAAAATTTAATATTGATATGATTTCTGAACTCTGCCTCTGTTACATAACATTCTCACTATGCATTTTTATTAATAAGAAGTATGCCTCATCAAGGCTTGTTTGAAGTCTCGTGGTAATATCAAGAATTTTATAAAGGCCTTTATCAAGGTCAACCATTGTCATAACAAATAATATAATGTTGCCCCAGATGTATACAAACATTCATTGGTAACAGTAATTTAAATGTTATACCCCAAGACACTGATTATGGGATATTATCTTTTAACTTTCATGTAACATTCAGGATACTGTTATGCCGAACTGTCAAAATTGTTGGTATTTCTTAAATATTAGCGTATAAAGATCATTTTCTTTCTTTACAATTTTATGAAATATTATGCGAAGATATTTAATAAACTACATAAATATGACAACGCAACAATTAACGAGTTTTTTATTTATATTTCTTAATGTGCTTTCATCTCTGGACTTACACATTATTGCATACAAGCAAGTATTAAGTCTTGCATTATTCATAGGATGTTTTCATCCTTTCGTACCATGTACGATTCCCAGCATGACGAATGTATTGTTTACACCACTTCTATATACATATGTATGTTTTATGTTTTAGTCCTCCGATAATGTCACTGTAGCTCCTTTTTTATGCAATTTTATGTGGTGATTCTCTTACCTACCTTATACTTACAAAGGGCTGAGTTACTTTCTTTTGAGTGGACCTACTGATATATATTTACTTTAATTATCGTGCATCGGCACAATGGGTTGTCAGTGTATTTTAACTGATGTCAGTCAGCATGGTGGATGCTATGAGAAGTTGATTGTGTCACTGGTTTGGGTTGTATGTTTGGTTTGTATGGTCTGTGTGGACGAATGTTTGAGGTATGCTAGAGTTATAGTGGGTGGTATAGTTGGTAGGTATAAGCGGTGTTGGTTGGTATAATAAGTATATTGGGTGTTTGGTTATGGGCTGGCCTCAGCTGTATAGTTGCCCGATCTATGACGGACATTGTGCTTGGTGTATGGGGTGGTGTGGTTGAATTGAATTTTTCTTTGGTTATAGGATATGGGGGTGTTGGGTGGTCTTGGGTTAGTATGTTTGGTATGGTGGTATAGTGACCAGTATATATTTGGCTGGTGTCGACCAGTAGAGCAGAAAGTATGAGCTGTAAGTACATTTTTGTAAGGTCAGTGTGGACTGAATGGTTGCAGTATGCTTGAGTTACAGTAAGAGGTGTCAATTATGAGCATATCTCGTCTGGTTTTGGCTGGTAGAGCAGATGGCATGCATGAGTTACAGTGGCTGGTATGGTACCCGTGTGCGGGTGTATAAGCAGCTGGGTTCATTTTTTGAGTTTTTTGAAGTAATATATTTTAATAAATTTGAAAATCATGAACACGTGAATATTTGACATATTTTATTACCGTATCATAATTAGTCAGTTATAAACAGTTTTCGTTCAAAGCATCACTGTGAAGCAGGCTAATCACTATGGTTATAAAGGACTTAAATGTGTATTCCTGGAGGTAGAAATGATGCTTTCAAACTAAATTTCACGAACCTGGTCATAATAGTTCACAAAATATGCACACCTGTGACTAAATCTTCTTTTTCCCACAGCCCGACTTATAAAAAAATGTATTCTGCTAAATAATTATTTAAAAATAATAAATGAAAACGAACAATACGAACATAGGCACATGCAATTCAGAAAATAACGGAAGGTTTAATACAACATTTAAGTAACACTATTCGTGGTGATGATGTAGCTGACTGGTCAGAGTGCCCGACTCCTATTAGAAAGGTAGTGGGTGGGAATACCCGTCTTCCCATATATATTTATTCTTTATTTTGAAATGTTACCAGCTGTCATGTGGAAGTGAGAAATTTACACCATTAAAATTTTTTAAACCGATTTTGCATGAGAAGTACATTTTCGATACATTCTAGTGTTTTTTTTTTTTTTAAGATTTCGACATTTTTAAAATATTATATAGAATTAATTTTAACGAAATAATTCTACTTATTTATGAACGCATCGATTCCTAAATGTATGATTTTTTTTTACAAGGCTGCACATCAGCTGACGTACGGTTATGGTCATTAGCCCCCCTTCTCCATGGTGCCCTACGGACGTCGCCAGAACTCTTCGCCTGTCATAACATGTGCATCTGCCTCGCATGTCTGTCAGTGCGTGCGTGGTTACAAGACTAGGCGACTTAATTTTAAATTAAATTATTTTATTTTCGTACAGTAGTAAAAACAAATCAAATAAAGTACAAATGAAATATATATATATATGTAATTGATTTTTAAAAATTAATTATTACAGCTCGAATAATTTTTACAGGGCCCTACCGTGAATGCACTTTACAATAATTTTTATATACCTTCTCATGTCTGGAAAATTACAGCTTTAAATCCTTAAATAAATATACACACTGGCGATTCGCACACTCTAGCAGGGGCCGTGCGGGATACAAACGGAGGTTTTTTGTAGGAAAATAAAAAAAAAACTAGGTATTTAGATGCATTTATTTAATGTTTCAATTTTTAAAATAATTTTTTATAAATTTTTAGATTTAAATTTTTTTTATTTTATTTTATGGATTTTTGGGGTTAAATGTCATAGGTCAAAGGTCCTGAGTCCCACTTATCCTGACCCAAGGTCACCTGAGTCGCTAATCTTGGTCATATGTCTGGCTTGGAGTCACAAATTCTGGTCCTATGCTTTGGAAATTTTTTCACAAATTTTCGGAAAAACTGGAAATTTGGAGAACGAAAATGGATTTTTTTTTGGGAAATTATAGGAATTTTGGGTAAAATAATTGATTTCTGAAGTCATTTTGGGGTAAAACGAACAATTTTGTACGAAAAATGGGAAAATTTCGAGACGGTTGTTGGTCAGATCCGCGAGCCGAATAAATAATCCCGCATGTGGAGGTACAAAAGGCTACTTCTAAGGTCCAGTTTGTTTTATTACCTGTCCTGTGAAATAAAACTGGCTATTTTCTTCAACATCTTTGGTTTATAACATCTTACTTGCATCTTAACTGGCTAAAAACGCAGTAATAACTTGTCCAACTGGCATCACATTTGCTTAGAGATGTTCGAGAGCATTTTAAAATATAAACAAAGATGCAACTATCATATTATCGTGTTCAAGGGTATTAGATGTTCTGTAGCTTATATTAACTGAAAGGAAGGAGATTAACAAAATATCCAGTAATCCTTATGGTAGATGAATGCAAAAAATATGCTTAAAACATCATAAATTTATAGAGAAGTCATAAGATCAATTTGGAAAAGACGCAAGTACAGCTGTTCGCAGAAGAGGGAAGAGAGTACATCCGGGGACACTTGTAAATTACATATGGATGGAGCGGATATTCGATTGTTCGCTTAATCGGTTTTTCGATTAATATATATCGATCTACTATATATCGATATATCGAATAGTCGATTAGTTACTAATCGAACAGTCAATCTTTGTTAATTAATGGATGAATTAATCAAATTAATTAGTGTAATTCTTTATTTAAATAATTGTATTGTTTGATATTAAATTTCTTTGATTTTCATTGTTGAAAGGATTAGGGGTGATATTGGCAGAGCAGGTTCAGTGTGCACTCTGTGACTTGCTGGAGTGAACTTATAAAGAGGAGTGTGTTGTAATTGTTTATATCGGAGTTGATGTTGACATAACAGTGGTATAAGGGACATTTTTGTTTGTGAGGGGAACGCATACATGCGGGGCGAACTGGAACACTAGGCGAGTGAGGAATGGAATGGAGTGAGAGCCAAGGGGGTCGTTATGGGACACTATGCGAGTGAGGAGTGTATAGTCGATTGTTTGATTAATCGATTCATCGATTATTAGCACCAGCACGCATGCCACTTCTGAACCACTACGATTTACGTTCAATTAGCCAACCGAAATAAGTACGAATCATTAAAAATATTACTTTAATCACAGGATTACCACACACAACATTAAATCGAATTAATAGAAATACGAAATATTAAAAATTACTTTAATCATGCCATAACGATACAAATTCATTAAAATTCCTTCCCCCTAGTACATTGCACATGACAGAACAGAACACAAAACTTATATTAGTACCACAATGAAATATATTACATTTCAGATACCCGAATAAATGACACAAAACAATGATTAACCACACACATATCAAATAATACCAAAATAAAATAAAATTACAACTCACTTATTGCCCATGAAACCGGGTTTAATAAATTCACACTTCACAAATAAATAAAAAACACATGATTTACAATCAAAATTACAACTATAAGTCCAGACAAGCAAAAATCTCACCTTTCTTTAATGGTCTCCCACACTGATTTACGCAGACCAAATCTTCAGGTGTCACAAAAATTTCCCCCTGACAAAAATCCCCTCCCACACTGACACACACACACATACAAGAAGTCACATACTTCACCCTCACCGGCTCTCAAAACAGGCATCAAGGAACACCTTAAAAGATGAATTATTACACTAAATGGCTATTTTTAAAAACCTGTAAGTATAATCAATTCACAAACACACCTTCCACTAGCTCATACGACCATCACAACACTCGCCTATTGCGGAAGCCTACTGCAAAAACTCAATGCACATACTATGTTATATCACATGTTAATACACGGTACCGATGCTCTTACAAAAGCGTACACCGGCGAATCATCTCTGTCTCTCCGACTCACCTATTGCATGCATTACTTGTAAATTAATAATTTAAAAAATGTTTCAATTAAATAAAAACATAATAATTATCCGAACACCCCAGACATTAATAAACTAATTGAGAAGTGTATTGGCTCCGAAACGTCCAATGCATTGTATTACCCGACAAGGCAGACCGGGTCGAACTATCGACTGCCATGACAAAGCAATTTCTCAGGCCGCCTCATCTCCTCTTCTGCGCATATGACACGGTCAAAGAAATTACTGCAAATTTTAACACTGCTTGGGACTACACATTTCCCAGTTTCGCCCCAAACTCCTCTCCTGCGCTGTAGGCAAGGACAAACTCAGATTCTCACACCGTGCCACCAAGAAGGCAATACATTATTATGCTCCGAGCAGTGTGGACACAACACTGCCAAGGCGGGGGAGAGTTTTGGAGACTGTCCTCCGACAACCCACCTCCTTTCCCAGTGTGGACTTTCTCTCCCATGTTTCACACCCTCCATACCCGCACGCCTGGGGAAGCTTCACCACAGAGTTCTCCTGCACGTTTCTCCACCACCCTTAACCAAGTAACTCTTCGACACGCCGAGCGATACAAATGTTGTCGCCTGCCGCATTTTTCTCTTCTCACACCCTTCGCGAGCAGTCATTAATCTAGCTGCCAATGTCGAATATCCCTCACCACACCACCTCTAATTCGTTTTCGATATAGGTTAAAGAAAATACTCCAAATTCTCATGCCTCATACTACTCGACACAACACATATTTGTCTATTTACCTCTCATTTCCTCCGATTCATTGTTGGCAAGGACAAACTAAAGTTCTCATGCTGCCAAGAAACATATATTATTCAACTAACTGCTTTGGACGGCAAATGAAGTCTAACCAATTACCAAACTGACAACCTTCCATTCTTGAACTGTCATCCACACAGTCGCCAATGCTAATCAAACATTCCCTTCCCACAACTGCACACTTGTCCCAGCCCTGTCCACCAGGGCAGAGAAATCATCTCCAAATCACATTGATAATAATGAATGTTACTTTCCCTCGCCCATCCCACTGACAAGAACACTATCGCTAGTTTGGTAACTCCCAACACTTTGAAAGACATACCCTGTGATTCTAAACCTTACTCTACAAAGACTCTCTCACTCAAACACACCTAGAAAATATATAGTTTTGGCGCATTGCTCAGTCTTTCTTCCTCAGGGAATTAAAAAAAAACTAATGAAACTCATAAATCAACTTTCCTACGTTCTAGTTAAAACAAAAAAAATAACACAATATTTGATGTTGAAAGTCACATGTCGCAATATTATGTTCCAGCGATTTACATACGAAATCAAATGTTTTCAAGATAGGTGGAGAACAATTTTACAACCACTAAGCAGAGAAAAATAAAATTAACAATGCAAATATTTTCACTCTTCAGAACCAGAAAATATTAACCAAATACAAAGAGTTGCATCATAAATAAATGTAATGGATTGCCACCCAAACAATAGGAACGTTTGCACAGTAAATTGCACATCCATTCCGCATCAATATCATTAGGTTTAATAAATGAAAAACACATTAAATATTATTTAAAATAATATTTGTTTATTGTAAAACAATTTACAAAATATTGTAATTCAATATTTTATGATCTTGATCCTTCACCCATGAGTCGTGTGCTTTTGAGAAACCTCTCCATCGAACCAAGGACATAGGACATATCTATTTTCCTTTCAATGATTTTTCAATCAAATAGTCATTTGGAGAACTGATTTTTGCTATTCATGTTCGTAAAAACCACCTCTTATGGAATGACCATCATAGGTTTCAAGGTAATAAACTCTGGGAAAAGAATTTCTAGCTCTAATAATTTTAAATATTTCATACGACCAATTCACAGTAATTTTTTCTGAATGATTCCTTTCTGCTTCGAGATTCATATAAATTCCCCAACTCTGAACTTTGGTTTTCTTTCATCGATGACTTTAACAGTATTGTACACAGTTCTAATCAAGCTGTTGTTCATAACTTTTTTGGGCACTGTCTTGAAAGTTCTATGATATCTGGAATTATAAAATTTCAGTATTTTAGGCAAAATGTTAACCCAATTATAGGTGCCTTTCGACATGAAATGCTTATATATTAATTGCTTAATTGATTTATTATGTCGTTCCACAACACTGGAATTAAGCTCAGAATATGTTGTATAGTGATTAATCTATATTTGGTCATTAATTTCCAGAACGATGCAATTTTGATCTTCTCTCTTACAAAACGATATCTTCATTGCATTGGTAACCTGTTTCCCTGTTTTGCTTTTCAAAGGTATGCCCCAACCATATTTCGAATAAATATCTATTACGGTTATAATATATTTGTATCCCTTATTGTATTTCTAAAGCAATGTCATTCACACAAATTGGCTTGAAAAACTAATTTAAGACTTTAGTAATAACTGTTCTTCTAGGATATCTTATCGTTCTAGGGGTGTGAAGCTCTTGAGCAATCTTACTCAACTTCATTCTTCGCAATATAACCATCGTCTTTCAACTCTTCAATAATAGCAACAATTTTGTTTGTATGTGAATCATTCCCAGACTCTCTCGAAGCGATGAGAAGTTTTAATCCGTCGGCCAATTCATTAAGATTGTTCCAATATACAGGAGAATACCGGTTGTCAATTTAATTTTTATATATTCCACTTCCAACAATATCGCATACTAAATGCAGTTTCAGATGATTTTTGTCATCACCTAAACGAACAAGATAGTTCTCCAAATCGATGTCGGAATAACCATTCGGAACTTTTTAAAATAATAATTGGAACAATCCTTTACTAACATCATTTATGTAACCACCTACTTGAATTCTATTCTCAGGCATAAACTTCATTACCAAATCTCCCAGAAGCCATATATTTGCATGACAATATACATCATATATTGTATTGCAAATAGGTGAAGATTAATTTATAGCTAAATAACGTTGTGTTAATTGAGACTACTTTTTCTTCTTTATAGGTTATTCAGATTTAATTTCCACTGAGTGTTCATTAATCATATATAGCATGGAATGTAATGTATCCATTCTACTCGTAACAAGTTTAAATGTTTCTTCATTCAAAATATCCCATTCCATTCGACCATGTTTAGATTGTAAATATTTTGCATTTACAGCAGGTACAACTTTATTTAATCCTGAAGCAGAGTCAGGAATTTTTCCTTGTTTTCATTAACTTTCAACTTTTTGTATTTGAATTAGGTCGATGGTTTTTTAGCAGGTGTATTAGGTCGGTTAGTTTGTGCTTTTCAGTATTATTGACTTTACACAAAAGTATGACAAATTTACTGATAGTTTTAACCCTGAAATCGTTACTAAAATAGTTTATTTGAGATTCCAAATCATCAATTGGCTTTTCAATTCTTTTGTGTAGCTAAATAAGATGTTTTATTGATCAATTCAACACTTATATAATGTGTCCTTTTGTCCATTTCTGTATCAAATTGCTTTTTAATCATAGCACATATCATTTCATTAATTACATTTTTTTAATGTTCCAAATGTTCGTTTCCTCTAATTTCTATATTTTGCAATGCAATCATCATAATTTCCTATATTTCCGAAATATAACTAATATTAGCAGACAATGTTAAATAGTTTCAATTATTTTATTAATTTGTCTTGCATGTCACTCAATAGTGATTTAAAAATGTTTGATGTAATGGTGTTTAAGTCTTCCACATAACATTTATTTACCACATCAGTATCTTTCATAGCTATACCCACATTAAGTAATATATGTCCATTCAAATCACAATCCCCTTTGCGATATATAATTAAACACGTATTGTATGATTGCATTTTATACTACTATGTACGAACATTGAAATATTCACTATTCTTCATCGGGAAGTAAAAACCTGTCAAATCAAAACCTATATCTTTCTTTATATAGGGGAAGAGGTGGTAAAATGACCAGAAAACCATATTTGTTTTTCCAACAGTAAAAACACATAATTTTAAACTTTATAAATGTCATATCGCCTAAAAGGTGATCATTGTAAATATGTTGGAGATTCATATTGTCAATTTTAAACACAACTGGCATATTTGCATTATCACGCAAATTATGTTTTGGAATATGTGCATAACTTTGCGATAGATTAAAACAATCGACATTTGAATGTAAACCAAAACTAATTTATTGCTGTATTTCACCCTGCGGTTCATACTTAACATCGTAAAAAATAAGTATGGAATTCAGAGCCACTATATTGTCTTTATTTGCTAAAGGGAAATATCTCATTCCTCCAATTAATGACACAATGGCAGCTAATCATTGATATTTATCTAGTTGTGTTCTTTTAGAAAACACATCTACTTTTTCTAATTAAAGTCCATTTGGATGATCCAACAGCGACAGAATCACACATCTTTTTCGACATGAAGAAGGATTGCTTATTATACAACGTATATATTTGATTGTAAAATAATACCATGTTTCTGTTCAGTTATGTTTTCTTTCACATTTACAATTACCAGTTGATGTACATTTTGATTTATAACCTTCATTTCCTTAGTATTAGGTAATGTACTAACAAAAAACTATAAATGTAGGTCTATATATAGATTTGCATTCAGTTGAAAACAATGGCCCATACTAAAATAACAAAAAATGATGCAGAGTATTGAATATATTAATCAACAAATTACCATTTAAATTGCATTTACCAAAATACAGTTATTGTGGACCAAGAACTATGCTTACCAAATGTATGGCACAAAATGATAAAGGAATAAACACTTTGGATAACGCTTGTAAAGGGCACAATATAATATGATCGAAGAAACAATTTGAAAGAAAGACATATAGTGGATACAATTCCAGCTGATAAAGTAGCAAATATAAGGAACAATCCATCTACATCTACAGGCGAAAAGCTAGGCACCAGGGTCGTTGACAAAGTTAAGTGGGCGAAAGTGAAATGAGGTGTGACCAAAAATGCAAAACAATACAAAAAACCAAGAACAGAAACATATTACTATTCATATTTCCAGCATTATCAGCTCTTGGAGCTTTAATGGTAGGCATTTCAGCTCTTGCTAAATCATGTAAATCAAGTGGTAAAGGAATGTATTTGAAACCATATAAAGACAGTCAAGGATGAAAAAACTCCAAATGTGGAATGAAATGCAGAAAATCCTAAATAGTCTTCCAAAACATGCATTAACAAACAAAACATTAATGTATTTGTAAATATACTGGATATTCCCTATTTCCTAGGTGTGTATATATGTGACGAATTACCAAAGAAACCAATCCTTTGTGAATATATTATTGTTATTTTAGATTCGAAACAAAATAAAGAGACACATTGGGTTGCAATAATTAAAAACGTAAATCAATCATTGTATTATGACAGTTTTGGCAATGTACATCCTCCAATTGAAATACGTAATTATTTGAACAACATGATATTACAATTACAAAATGGAACAATTGCCAAATATAATCAGTTGTGGTCCTTTATGTTTACATTTTTGACATTAAATAGGATATTTAAATCAGTGTATTAGTAAAACTGTTTAGTAATATGTAAATTACATTGATATTAAGTGGAAATTAATTGCAATTTTGGTTGGTATATTTCCCAGCTATGGAGTTAGATGGAGAACGGAAAATAAGTCTAGTCGAATTCATTACTTACAATAGCATGCGAAGTATCGATATAGACAATCATTTATTTACGTTCAACAACGGTGAAAAAACTTTAAAGATTGAGATACCGGTACGATCTTATGAGTTGGATGACTTAGAAATGTTCATTAAAGCGATATTACCTGCAAATGTACAATTCCGATTACATGGAAATCCAAATATGTTAACTAGTGTGATGTATAGTAATGTCGATATCGATTTCACCGAAGGCAATTCAATTGCAAATATGTTAGGTTTTGAAATGAGTGTATAACCAGCTAATCAATTACACGAATTATCAAAACAGGTTAATATATTCTCAGTAAATGTATGTCATATAAATGTTAATATTGTAGGTGGATCATATTTGAATGAAAAATCGACAAATACAATACATTAATTCATGTGTGTGTTAGCTCCAGGATACAAATAACTGAAAACCAAATACATTCATATATCTTCGAGTAATTGTTAATCGTGTTGATGAATTAGTTGTTACGATTGCTGATCAAGATGGTAAACTAATTAATTGTAGAAACAAAGAAATTGCAGTTTAATTGCATTAAAAAAAGCTAAAGAAACACATGCATTCTGTGTTTAATGCAATTAAAAATGGGTATTGTATGTAATAGTCAATATGCTCATAAAGTAGGTGCTTCATTTATAAATTATGTTTCTAAAAAAAGTATTTCGAAGAAAGGAACTATAAAAAGACATAACCAGAATCATGAAACGATCATTTCAAACAAGATACCGGTAAAGTTAACACATGACAAGGAATTGTTTTTAAAGGAATTAGGATATACCATTAATAGAAATGGAAGACATACCTAATGTTGAAGAACCAATAAGTTATGATGATGCAATCACCAATATGGAAATACATCTATATAAACTATTCTGAGCAGGACTATATGTTTCCATCATAAATAAGGATTGCCATACAGAATCCCGATATTTACACATTACCATCGAAATCAAGTTTAAGATTTAAATGAACTATTGAAAATACAGCTGATTCAACTAACTCAGCTTTTACAAGAATAGTGAGACACATATTACTTCATTTAATTAATAGAATTGCATATCTGCTCAATGGTGTTGAAGTCGACCAATCATGGGATATTGGAACTACTTCCAAACAAAAAGCAACATCTCTTGGTAACTGTAAACAATCTTTATACAGGGCTAATGGCTAGGTGGAGCAATGCTAATAATTTCACACTATAAATAAACCCAGGTGGAAAATACAAAGCTGTTATACCATTAAGTATGGTTTTGGGCTTTGTTGAGGACTATAAACATGTAATATTAAATTCTAAAAAAGAATTAGTTGTTCTTTTCGGTAAGACACATTTGAATGTAATATATGACACTGCTAATAACAAGGAAGGTGTAACATTAGAATTAAACTGTGTTGAATTGCTAACGCCACATATTGAAATTAGCACTCTTAAATGTGTAAAGTTTTTAAAGTATATCGAAAAAGGAAATAATTTAGAGATTGCATTCAGGTCGTGGGATTTGGAGACATTTCCAGCTCTACCAGAATCTCAAAAAGGTATTTGGAATGTGAAATCAGGTTTTTCATCTGAGAAAACCACGATTTGTCCTTATCTGTTTTCAAGCAAATCAGCAAAGTTATTTAAAAGCTGATAGATCAGTATTCGATAATTGTAATTTGAAAAATATTAAACTGTATCTAAACAGTCAAGTTTATCCCTATACTGATTTAAATGGGGAATTCCTTATTTGCTATGATATGTACTCAAAGTTTCAGGAAATGTATCATAACAAAATCAGCTGTCCGATCTTAGAACCTGAATCATTTAAAACCAGAGGAACATTACCAATAGCATGATTTATTCACGAATTGAAATTATTCCAAATACACCAATTAAGGCAAATATGCAACCTTATGCACTGATAATTCATGATAGATTGGCAAGCTATAGTGTAATAGATAAACTGGTGAGGATAATGACTTGAGTCCATAGAGACACAGTATTAACAACATGTTTTGCAATGTGCAAGGATTTTAATCCCTATAAAAATTTTAATTAATTAATTAGCTATTACTGACATGGAAGAAAATACAACTGTATTCGGCTTCAAGCTACTGTTCCAATGGAAATATCTAAGTCCTAAATACAAGGAAACAAATAGATGGGTAACCAAACACCACCACACTTTAACCTGGAAAAGTGTGTGTATGGAGTATGAGAATATTTCAGATATTTTCAAGCAATATTTAAATAATTGTGAAATATATGTATGTGGAGTCGACCAAAATGCTATTTCCAAAGTGGGTGGAGTAGGAAAGTAATAGATCTCCAAAAAGAATACAACTGCACATCATTCAAACTATTACATAAACCATACAGATCTAATTCGATGTTTTTCTCTGCAAAGGAAAACTCCAAATTAATATTAAAATGATCATTAATGACTGACTGGGGTGAAACATAATATGATGATTAGCCCTCTGAGTCATCAGTGGATATTATATGAATAAAAAGGCATTATCTGGGATGAATGGAATTTTGTTTATAAAAGTACTTGGTTTGTGCACGCCAATACTTTGTATAGATGGATCAAGATGAGAATGAGGTCATATGCTCGTGCATACAGAAACCAAAGTGTAGATTGAATTTTACCAATTAATTGTTCATTCGAGTAAACCTTTCAGAAAATGTTTTGGAAAGTAACACTTTTGCTGTTTTTGTAAACAAGTATTTTTTTCTCACTCAGCTGTATTTATGTCTCTGGAAACTCTTGTTTGTTTCATTACAAAAATATCTGTTAGCAGATTAACAAATTGTAATGATTTAAAATGTTGTCCAAATCTGACAAAATGTTCTATGTCCGAATACAACTCTAACATCGAAGAAGTGTATTCACACTTTTACCAGAATGTATAATAATACAAATATTGTTAAACGGAAGAAACAACGTAAAATTCGTCCTTTTTTGTAACCATTTAATGTTATGAAAATGTACTTTATGGCAAAATAAATGGTTTGAAATTTTTTTTTGTGTTTGACTTTATGAGTACATTTTTTGTAATATTCCCATATTCTGACAACGTAATATTAGTTATGTACATTTAACAAATAAAGGTTCGAAAGCATTTTAATAATTAAACGTTCATTTCAAACGAATAAAATAATCGAATTGCTTCCTAGAATTTACCTATAAAAGGTTGGAACCTTTTAGTTCCATTCTAGACTTGGAAGAGTACAGAAGCAATTATGCATCTGCTGTGTCGCTTTTGCAGTAAAACTTACAGCTCTGAGGAACTTACAACATTACGAAAGAACAACTTGTGGAACGAAAAATTGAAGCAAGCAGTTCAGTATGATTTCTGTCAGAGGCAGTTTTCTCGAGCTGATAATTTTATGAGACTTTGTAAAACTTGCAAGACTGATTCTATGCAAACAGCACCATATCCTCAATTAGCTCTTCAGACAGTTCCACAGTTAGCTCCTCAGGCTCCTCAGTTATATCCTCAGGCTCCTCAGACTCCTCAGCTAGCACCACATGGCACCACACTAGTATCACATAGCATAACCCCAGTACCTCACACTACACCTCACATAGCACCTCACACTACACCTCATATAGCACCTCACATAGCACCTCATGCAGCACCTCACATAGCACCTCACTTAGCTCCACAACCTGAGCCATCACCACGATCTGCTCCAAATGTTACACAATCAGTTCATCAGACATTTAAAATTTCCTCCTGCATGCACTGTATTTCCTCCAAAATGTCGCAAAACTTATACAGGAATGGGAAATAAATCGCTTACTGCTTTGCCCCACCTCAATTCAGAAATACTAAGCATAGCTTTTGCAGGCAGAATGACTGATGCTAGGATATGTAACGACCTAACATAGATAATGATGTAGACTTTCAAAGATTTTTCTCAAGGTGTAGTAAGTCTGTGCTAGAATTAACTACAACATCGCCCCGATCAATATCTCTTAGTGTAAATATATCCTGTAAATATCTTAAATCCATTAGAGTGGAGGAATCCTCTACAGCAACTTTATACTTTCAAACTCAATCTCTCCCCATTCTACATTCCACAGATATTGAAGACCTTATTTAACAACCAAACTTGAAGAATTTAGTGCTTGTGGAAGCAGGTGGGCTTTACAACTAATAACTGCTTGGAGGTAATCCAACTTAGTGTCTATAAGAAAATATGTAATCCAGCACTGTTCCATCACTTGCTTCACACTTATCAGCTCTCAAGACCTCTGTTTCAAGATTCGGAAAAATATCTTGACTCGTTCCAACTACACATTGTATCATAATACATACAGCTAAACCATCTTCATTGAGTGAATCAAGCTTCTATCCCCCTCAAGTATGTGTGAGTCATCTAATCTGACAGTCATGCGAATCTCAGATTCTCTGTGAATAGAACCATTTTACTTATCTGAGAGACTTTCGAGTATGTCTCCCTGCATCATTAACTGAAATGTTAAACCAGCCTTATCTCTAGAAATGAACTTCACTACTTCAAAGTGTATTGCTTAAATGAATGACAAAAATTGCCTGTATATTTAAATAAATTATTTTAAAAAAAAATTTTGATTTTTGTACATGTAAATAAATATTATGTTTGTTTGAAAAATGTAATATAGTAAATAGTATTTTAAACTGAAACATTGTTTCATTTAACACCAAACATGCTATATAATTTGAAGAAATGAGTGAATAATTTTTTACATAAGATATATTACTTTATCAATCTATGCTCATAACTTTTCCAAAATTCATTCACTCAGTCTAATGACTGACATAATATCTTGTTCGATCATATCAGAAACCAATACTGATTTAAATGATATTCATGCAAACAGCTTTCTCAGTAAAATCGGTAATATTTAAGGCAGTAAATACTTGTGCAAATGGAGAATCATTCACAGTGCAAGAGAGTCTTTCCCATAGCAATGACAAGTTTTTTTCTTTTTACGAAAGATGGTGGTAACGTATTTGTAGAAAGTCTCCTGGTTACCACCAGGTAGGTAGATGATGCGGGCGGCGAGACCAATGAGTGACGAACAGTACTTGTATGGCAGTGGCGAGGGAGTTGTGTCGAGACGTGAATATATGGCTTTGAAATGTTTGCGGTGAAGCAAGGTTGTTGGAACTGCATGAAACAAGTCGTGGGAGAACAGCGGACTCATGGAAGGAGACAATGTGCGAAAGAGGCGAGTCTATGATGAACAGCGGGGTGAGGGAAGCACTGTCCAGCAACATTTCTGGCCGAGCTTGTAAATTTCTTGTCCCTTTACCAACACCATCTGCTCCCTGCTGTGCCAACAAGGTTCCCGCTGAGGTGAGAGTGGGAAACATTTTGCAGGGCTAACAGTGGCAGTCACGTTCCTATCCTCCCCCTTCATGTTTACCAGGTCTACAAAATGGTATGCCTTTCTTGCTCTGGATGTTATAATACAAGGCAATATACGGAAATGTGTGTGGAGGGGATGTGGATTTCTGCAGAGAGGGTTCTGTGGGGATGGGATGAATCTTGCTTCCTGCGCATTTACATGGGAGTTTGAAAATTGGTATATATAGAGGTTCAACCCCTACACCTCAACACTGATTGACTTTAGTGCTTGTGGTAGAGAGGTCGCAACTTACCAAGAATATTTCGTGGGTTTGTTTACCCAAGCTCTCGAGGAAGAGCTTCTGGAGTAAGATTGGTTGGGTCTTGATGCTGCTCTGATATCTCCATTGGCGGAACAAGTGTTGGCATTAGCGATGGCGCTGCTGATGTTTCCAACAACACTGTCGCCTAGAGTGCCATCTCCTACAATGTGGATCCCGGTGCCTCCAGCGCCGCCTCCGAGGCTGGACTTGACGCCTCCAGCACCATCTCCTGTGATGATGATCCTGGAAACACCAACACCACCTCCGAGGACGGACTTGGCGCCTTAACCATCATCTCCTGCGATGACGATCCCGGTACCTCCAGAGTCGCCTGCCTCTGTTCATGCTTTCTACCTCTATCGAACCACTAGATATGACACTGAATAAAAGAGGTGAGCAGCTTCTGGAAAATATCGATTTAAATGTTCATGTGGTCATCTGGACTTAACCACAAAGAAAGTATCTAATGTTGTGGATTTACGTAAACCAACCTTGTATGGAGAGCTATCCAATAACCCAAATTTTCTTAGCATATTAAATTCGCCACCACTGCTGCATTTCATCCCTTCACGACCAGCAGTGTATTACAGCCCTGTAACACCTCCTATTCAAACCCCTGCACCTTTGCCGGTTTTTCGACCTCCAGCACCGAAAAGGTGGAGATTATCTTTGAGTAAGTATAAAAACCATTAAATGGTTTTTTTTTAACAAATACTTTTGTAGAAGACTTTGATAAATTGAGAAGATGTGAGGAGAGTGATTATATAATTTAATGTGATTGTAATAATTCAATTTTTTATGTTTGAAAATTTAAGAATATGTGAGGAGAGAGATCAACTCATTTTATGTGATTGTGATGATTTAATTTTTTTGAAACATGTTTGAAGAATTGAGAAGATGTGAGAAGTGTTTTTAGTAGATATCAGATTGTTTTAATGTTGAATAAAGTGTATTGTTCTAAGAGTTTGTAAATATTTGTTGTTTTAAGGATGTTTTTATATCATTTAATTAAACTTTTTATGGTGAAGGAAATTGCATGACTTGTTAATTAGTAGTTTGATTTCCTTTTATCACATTTTTAATATATATTTTTTCCAGTTTGAGTAATTTTTGGGCGAACTTTAATGTTTTTTTTTACACGATGTGAATACCAACAAGTATGAAAATGAATGAACTCTGAAAGTAAAGGAGATTTGAGTGTTTGAGAAAATCTTGTAAATAAACTCTGAAAAGAAAGGAATGAGGGGAAGTTTGAAAGGTTAGCTGAACTTAAAAAAAAAAAAAAAAAAAAACAATGATGGAACAGGGCAAGGTTGTCGGGAGGGAAAGTGGTTTGAGACAACTTCAAGTTAATGGACTCTTGCTCTGCAAAGCAAGGTTAGACTCACTAGCTGGCATCGACTTTGTTTCGCAACAAATAAAAATATTAATTTTAACAAGTTTGTAAGGAAATACAAACTTAATAATACCTCAATTAAAAAATCTTATGATTTTTTTTTACTTTAACATACAAAAGAAAAACATTACTACAACTTTGAATCAACATGGTGATGTATGTTGTGAAGATATATTATTCTTCAAATATATGCTGAATTGGATGGTATACACAAGTTCTGTATATATTGCAACAAAATGCTGTAACATACTTTTTACACATAATTAAACACAAATGTTATTGAAAATGAAACTATTTCTAAACAAAACTTTGAGATAAGTCTCCGAAACAGTTTTACAGTGTAAACTAAAGGTAATGTTATAACATGAAATGGGTGAATCTTGAGAAATCCTATAAAAAAATGTTGATTATCCGGTAAGGGGGTAAACCGCAATACCGAACACTCTGGCTGTTGGAAATGTATTTTAAATACCAGTTTACAGTACTTAAAATATTTACTATAAAACAAAGACATCTACATATTTTGTATTACATTTAGAGCTTTGTTAATGGTGACTCACGTAATATTTAATAAACATATCTATATTTTACAAATGAAATCTATTTTGATGATTTGTCCTGTGCAGAACAAATATTCATTACTATACTTCTCAGAGTGAAATTTTAGAATGTAGGTTTAACAAATACGAGTTTTAATTGTGTAACTTGGTTTGAAATGTACGTGATTCCATTTAGTTTTTAGTAAGGAAGACAGATTGTTTGGATTATGTACAGTTTATATATTTTTTGAACTATATTTAAAAAAAAATTTTTTTAACATAACATTATACGAACATCGGTTCAGTTCGTAGCTTTTAAACTAACAACTTGTAGGTTACACTTCATTAAATATGTTAACGGTGTGTTCAGACCTGTTCTTCAATCCCCAGAAAATGATTTTGATCTGAATTGTGTTATTAACATTGAATGTTTTGGAGAATAAATTCCTTTTATATTTAACTTGGGCTGTGGTGTTTGAAAGTTACTCGCCTAGGCAGCCTTGTCTCGACAGGCGAGGAGCAAACTCACCCATACCGGCTCCCCCAGATGTCTTGAGGCATGAAATATTGAATCGACTCCTTTGACAGTGCTGACAGCACTGTCGGAGGGGTGACTTGTGTGGTGTAATGGAGAGTTTAGTTACAAGCTAATAACCAGGCAGATGAGTTTCCTGGGTAATGCAAGGTGTTGAACAGTGATCTCGTCCCATACAGTGTTCTCTCACATGTTCGGATAATTATTAGCTTTTTATTTAATTGAAACATATTTTTATTATTAGTTTATGGGAAATGTGTGTGATAGACTAGTCGGAGTGACAGAGACGATCAGCAGCAGTACTATGTATTAACGTGTGATATAATGAAGTATGTGCATCAGGTTTTTGCAGTAGGCTTTCGCAATAGGCGAGTGTTGTGATGGTCATATGAGCTAACAAAAGATGAGTTTGTGAAATTATTATATATACAGGTTTTTAAAAACTGACCATTAGTGTAATAATTTTTTTTGTAAGGTATTCCTTGATGCATGTCTTGAGAGCTGGTGCGGGTGAAGTACGTGTGACTTTGTGTATTTGTGTATGTCAGTGTGGGAGGGGATTTTAGTCATGGGGAAATTTTTATGACACCTGGAGATTTGGGCTGCTTGGATCAGTGTGTGCGGCCACTAAATTAGGGGAAGATTTTTAGCTTGCCTGGGCTTATAGTTGTAATTTTAATTGTAAATCGTGTGTTTTTTTATTGATTTGTGAAGTATGAATTTATTTAATTTGGTTTCGTTGGCAATAAGTGAATTGTAATTTTATATTAGTTTGGTGTGGTTTAATATGCATGAGGTTAATTCTTGTTTGATGTCATTTATTCGGATATTTGAAATATATTACATTTTTTTATGTTATTAATATAAATTTTGTTGTTTTTTGTCATGTGCGACATACTCGGGGAAAGTTGTTTTAGCGAATTTGTCTTGTTATTGCATGATTAAAGTAATTTTTTATATCTTGTGTCTATATTAATTCGATTTTGTGTTGCATGTGGCAATCCTGTAGTTAAAGTATTTTTCTTAAATTATTCATAATTATTTCAGTTGGATAATTGGATGTAAATTGTAGTGGTCCAGAAATGACACACATGCCCTTGCTCATAATCGATTATCGAACAATCTATTATCCACTCACTTTCCTAGTATCGCAGAACACCCCTGATGGCTCTTGCTGCATCCATACCTCACTTGTCTAGTGTCCCAGAATGCCCACTCTGGCTCTCGCTCCATCCATGCCTCACTCCCCTAGTGTCTCAGAATGCCCCCGCATGTATGTGTTCCACTAACAAACAAAAATGGCCCTTATACCACTCTTAAACCAACAGCAACTCCTATATAAACAATTACAACACACACCTCTGGTCAGTCGACTCAAGCAGGTCACAGAGTACATGCCGAACATGCTCCACCAATATCACCCCTAACCCTATCAACAACAATGAAAATCAAAGTTATTTCATATCAAACAATAAAGAAATTTTAATCAAATAATTACACTAATTAATTTGATTAATTATTCCATTAAGTAACAACTAATCGACTATTACATATATCGATAAATACAATATATCGATAAATAGATTAATCGAACAATCAACAATCCGCTCCATCCACTTGTCATTCTATAAGTGTCACAGGATGTACTCGCTTCCTCTACTGTTAGCCAAAATAACTAACAAGTGCACAAGAATAAAATGTGTAAAACACATGTATTCTTTTCAGCTTACACACAAAAAAATACAAACCATCCACGTTTGTTCAAGCAATGTCCTCTGGATAATTATGTGTTAACTACTTTCCATCATTCTTAAGAACACTCTGTTGATAAAACAGGATATTTTTTTTGCATTATCAATTCTGTAATTCCGATTACCCTGACATTCAAACAGTCCGTTAGTACTGCCTCTTTTCGCTCGTCGTCTGTCCAATTAACATAGAGTTCTAAAGCTATGCGTTTAACATCCAGTCAACACATTCGTTGAGGTAATATTAACTATGTTGGCAGATGTCCCTATCCTGTTATTCGTTAGATAATCACAATGCCAACTTCTCCCTTACAGAGCGAAATCTCACAGTACCAACACACTGGCCTCGTATTCGATTCCCACTCCGACATTGTGATTTCGGAATTCCGTGTTCTTTTTTCTAAAATCGCTTCAGGTGAATACCTAAATGGTACTCTCGCCAAATTTATGTGACAATTTATACTCTTCCAGTACAATTAAATGTGAATGGCTTGAGAGGGGAGTCATATATTTTCAAAATAACAGCAACTTAAATATTTTTGCTTCGGATGCCATTATTTCTCCCGAGATTTACATTCTTGCTGTGTCTATGACAATCATCAAATGTTCTAATACATTACTTTTTTGTCCGCCATTTATGAAGATCATTACCTAAAAACGTTGATATCTTATATCTGGGGCCACTGATTTTTCGCGAGAAAATTGGAGCTCACGGTAGACTTCGATACAATATATACACCTACGCTGATGTTGTAACTCTATTGGCTGCTGGTGTCGTTTCCGCATTTGACTGAGCCACTCAGGATTACGTAACTCCAACACTCTACCTCTATGATTCGTGAGCAAACTGTTAACACCGAGCAGCCAACCAGAAACGCTTAACGAGCTCATAGTGCTTTGAACTATATCTTGTCTCGGAGACCAATCAACCGATTTCCACCGAATGTTACACGAAAGTAGCGCTACGGTAGTTCACGTACCCCAAGGCTGATATAGGGGAGTTTGCCTCGCTCACATAAAGACTGTGTAGCCGAGTGGCCTAGGGTACGTGACGACATTAGAAGTCATCCTGCCCCCAGCCGCTGCTGCTTCCTACCAGCTGCTACAGGCTATTCACGGTAAAGTGAGAAATTTTGAAAGCGCTTGCTTTTCGAATGATACGCAATAGATATATTTTATTTTGGCCGTAGGCGTTGAATTCAGGGTGCAGTGGAATATCTATTTTCAAAGGTGGATAAAGGGAAAAAAAAAAGCTTAAAGTTCTCACTTTACCGTGAACAGCCTATAGTGGAGTTTTCTGCGTGGCTCGACGCGGTGCAGTAACATGTACAGGAAATACTCGTGGTTGAAGTAAACTTCAGGTCTGATCTTTACAGCAGTTACTAATAAGTCATTAGTTTCCTTAATACTGAAGCTCTTCGCTAAAACAAACTATCTGTTGTGTTTTCGTATGAATGAGGACCAGCATTCAAACTTATTATCACTTAAACTATTTAGCTGGACAATGATGCTATATATGTGACAGATAATCGTCATCCCTTTCACTATAAGTCAAAACTCGAATGGAAAACCAAATTAGAGGCACTGGTAAATGTAAGCTTACTCACCAAAAACTTCCGCCTTCTACTAGCCTACTCCCCGCGATTGTTTGCTGCAGCTTTCAGAAACTTGTTTATTGAAAATATTAAATGGAATTTTTATAAAACCTAATACTCTACACAAATTAAAAATACTTTGTGTAGTTTCCCAGTAAAATTAAAAGAACTTTATGTTTTATGAACTCTAAACTTGTGTACAATACAACAGATTTTAAGTTTTAGATGGTTATTAAGATACTACTTTCTTTATACTTTTTACATGTCTTTCTTCCTTCGTCCACGAGGTCACTTCGGCAATACTCTTCATACTTATACATTTCTTTTAAGAATACAGTTTTAATAACTTCTCTCGAAATGGTCAATTAGTCAAGTTTAACCACTAAATTTTTCACTGCTCCTTAGCCCTTGGAGATTTTTTTTTCCACAATGCATTTTAAACTCTTCTTAAAGCTGTTTAGCCTGATATGACCTAGTTTCTGAAAGCTTGCTCAATCCACCATAAAATAAATGTTGTCCCCAATATAGTTTCAACCCTTAACTCCTATAGCATTGCTGGCGTTACTGCTTGTATCCTCTAAGAACGGAAATTCGGGTTTGTGTTTCCTTGCCACCCTGTGGAAATCCACAATAATTTATGACCGAAGTCTTAATCTTGAATCCATAAAAAAAAAAAAAAAAAAAAAAAAGCTGTAAAATGCATAAAGCTCTTCATCAGGTATTAAAACATAGCACAGAAGTATAATTAAAAATATTAAGCAAATATACCAAATCAGAATTGACATGAAAACAATTTATTTAAATTAAGCACAAATGAGCTGGCATAATCAACAAATTACATAATACCACCACCTTTACGAGCACTCCAACTAAGAGGTAAAGCTTTACAGACGCCTTAATCAAGACGGATAACAATTCTTGTGTTGTGCTAGTTCAGTTAACATACTGCTACGGTGCATCCAAGGTCATGTTCAATCAACAAATGAGGCATTTCGCCAGAAGTATGTTTCAATCATATACCTTCGCTATTATTAAAGAGTATATGTTTTTGACAAAAACTCTAATTTTATTCAGATTTCATGCATTTGCTGCGTCTCTCACAGCCCAAACTCCTCGCAATATAAATCATCTGAGTGGTAACCTTAAAACATATATTTTACTAAGCTAAGGGATACTCTTACAAGCACCCATATTTCTGAATTACAGCCCCCTCATTAAAAATTGTAACGAATCACATATAATCTTTACTGATTAACCACTATGATAATTTTAGGCAATAATCGGGATTTCTTACCATTTTAATCCTAGCAGGTACAAATAAATTCACCGACGAGGGGCAGCGACATAATATCCTATAAAGCCCGCGGGATGATAAAAATGCATTTTAAAAAGATCCTAAAAGAATTTTTCACCTGAGAGGCCCATGGCACATCAGCCCATCAAAGTGACCTTTCATAAACATAATTACAAATACATTAAAAATTGCTGAAACAGGGTGTTGTGGAAATGAGTTACACAAGGTCAAACAGGCAGAGCGGCGTGACATCAAAACTTGCAAAAACTAGTGCACGAAAACTCCATCCATTAAACATATTGGAAGTCCAATCGTGCGAGCCAAATGCAAAGCAAAATTTAATATTAAGCAGCAGTCCAAGATTCTACTTAAGCACTCTGAACAGAACATCCGCACAAACAACTGTCACATTATACTAAGGCTCGTCGCCACAACTCACTCTCAACAAACATATGGCGTGCGCCTTCAATAATTAAATTTCCTTAATTCTTACGATTTTAGTGGGCAGCACCCATACACTTTACTGCTAGTGCGGAAAGACAATAAATACTTGTCGCACATTTATCATTCATGCATCCTCTGCGAAGCAGAACTTCTTGAGTGCCAAGTCGTCCGGTTGATGATCCATCGAATGGGTAGAAGAGCAGTAGCACAAAATATTAAAACATATCCATCACGCCGAGCAGATGGAATCAGAATGCTAAGAGCTCGGACGAGAATGAAGGCCAAGACAGTGAAGGGGAAGACGAAAGGAGGAGAGACGCCCAAGCGATACCATGACTACAGCGCGATTCACGAGCTAGCGGCAAAACGGAGCGCTAGGCGGCGGTTAATTCAAAGACTGTCGCAACCCAACCACACAGATGTTCAAATGTGCTGTCTTCAAGGTCAATCGAGAAATTAGTCAGTTTGTGTGCAAATATTATCGGTGGCAACTAAGTGTCCTTCAGACTTGCTTTCTTCTGTAAAAATATCAGTTGTTGACGTTGAACTTGCACTTCCATCACATGAATTAAGAACACCGCTTATTTTAAGAACTTTACTCCCGAAAAATTCACTGTTATCCAAAGTGGCAGTGTTTGCTTGTAAAAGTCATTGATTTTTCCTAAAGTAATTAATCTCAGGCGATACAGTGCATCCAACAGAGAGAGATGATTATTCAACCCTCCGTGTGCATGAAATTTGTGAGATCCAGTATGTCTTGGTTCAGACAGTTGGTTAAAATATAATTAATACATAATGTGATTTTCAGATGAAAGGAAAGCTTCCACAAAGAATTCATTTAAACAATAACGCATTGTAGTCGTTGTTTCTATCTTCTCAAAAACACAGGGCTCCCAAAAAATCTTACATATACTGGATTCGTTTACATTTTATTGTGCTATGTGTCTTCAGGTAACTTACACATTAAGAGGAGTACATACGAAGACCATCACAATACCATCCACTTATCATAACCATGTGAAATGCAACATATGCACAGTAATTTGAAGGGGGATGTGTAACACACATGTCCCATTCTGTTAGTGGCAGATCAATACCGGGTATAACCATCTCAGGCCTAGATACATGTTTGCACACGACGAGACATACCCAGCACCAAACAATCCAGCTTGTCTTGGGGCAGAGCATCCCACTCTTGGCTAGCAACGTCCATCAGTTGCTGAATTTTCGCAGGATGGATAGGACGGTTGACAATTGCTCTCTTCAGTTCACTCCATGCATGTCCCCACAATTCTTGTCCGCCGAATATACCAATCACTCCATTCGCTGTATGTCATGCCTCGCAAAGAACTGATTTACCACTGTGGCTCAATGGGGACAAGTATTCCATCCACTAGTGTGAAGCCCTCGCCCATTGTAGCAGAAAAACTGGTTACTACAGGTTGGAGGATGTTAACTCGGTATACCAAACCAGTCATGTGACTCTGAATAGGAATGGGTGGCGTACGTTGGCCAAACATGATCCCACCCGAAAACATGACTGAAGCCACTTGCTGCTGATGATGCTCCTGGATGAAGGGCTTGTTTCATCTCTCACCTGATCGTCTCCAGACTCGAATGTGCCTGTTGTATGGGTGCAAGGTTATAGTGACCTCTTCAGCAAAGAGCGTACACTCCCACAGGTCTCGATGCCACTGGTGGTGTGTTGTTGCCAACCTCACACGAGCTGCCCTATGGTGTTGTTGAGATGGATCCTTTGGCAACGACCTACCTGCTAGTAGTCCTGCGTTGTGCAGCCGATTTCGCACCGTCTGCCTCGACACATTGACTCTGATTACCCTCCAAAGATCCTGGCATAACAATGTGGCAGTGCTATGGGGCTACCAAAGTGCTGAAAGCACCACATACCAGTCCTCTATGCGGGTAGTTTTGCATGGGTGTCTTGTACGGTATCGATCAGCAACTGTTTGTGTCTCTTGATACCAACTCCACACCCTGGAGACATCACTTTGACTCACTCCAACAAGTGCGACATTACTTGTCGCCAGCCCTCTTGCAACAATATGACCATTCACACGCGAACAGTCGTCGAAATGGGTACTCGCGGCATATTTACTGCAGTCCTACATGGGCTGTCTCTACACTGCTGGCCATAGAAGCGATGTTATTAAACCGACCAGAACGCCATACGCCCTCTATCGGCAACCTGTCGAACCTGCTCGCGCGTTAGTAGCACTATGTGCCTGAGACATTGGTATACAGTGCATATTGTAAATATTTTGGAGGTTACATGACATTAACTATGTGGCATTGTGATATGCAAAACTTTTTTAGAACACTGTCGCATCCTGTGCGGAGAGGACCTGCTCATATGCTTTACATGGAGGCTCGCCTGGATCGTGTGAAATAAAAAATTTCATTAGTTGAAACCACTGATCACACATTATAATGAAGTCACCAGTGGTTTTTGTAGTGCACTTGTCTCGACCTGGTAGTTTTGTTTTCATATCTGTGGCTGTAGTTCGTGACAACAACTCACTTGCTTTCCTGATATTTTGATGTCAAACTTTTTCACCAACAAATGACCTCTGTCAGCTTCTGAAAAATTTTCAGTTCTAATGATTATTCAGAATTTATCACATATTCAAATGGCTCTTCGTTAATTTCTATGTTACCAGGTAACATGAAAACCTGTATCAAGGAATCAATTCCTGACGAGTTAAACACTGGTTGCCCCTTACACACTTTGAACTGCAACCTTACGAAACAGTAAAGCGCTGCAGCCATACCGCAAGCCAGTTCACTGCATAGAGGTCGGACGGTTACCGTACATACATACAATGCAAGTTCAATAAAAGCTTGCAACCAAAGGAAAAAGTACAGAAACTAATCTAACTGGGAGAGGGCTAGAAACTACTCTCTGTTTCAGCAGCCAACAGCCTTTTACCGGACTGCAGTGTAATACCACAGTCAGTAAAAGTCGCAAGAGCCTCTCTTTCTGCTAGGTAATGTTTGTTCTACGATTGCTTAGTGCACATTTTAGGTGCAAATACCAACAGAAAACAAATATCAAAACTATGTATGGGTGTCAGCATTATGGCTCAGTTCTCATCCTTCGTTCTTACCATGTAGCTTAAGTACCGATAGCGCCTATAACCATTCCAAAGAATAGTTCTTAGTAACTAGTCTCTCTTTTGTTAGGCTGACAGTGTTAGCTCTAATCATCCTTCGTCCATGAACATGGTTTTGAGACTGCAAGCTGCTGTGCTGTACATGTAGTCACGGTGCTACATAAAGAATATTTTATTGCCACATAAACTAAGAAGATAAAGGGAATTGTTCCCGGATCATAAAAATACATATATCGCACTAAAAAAATACTCGAAAAATAGTCTAGTTTACAAAATCAATATGTCCACAATCATTAATTTAAGATGCAAGTACATTAGTTTACTTACAAAATAAGTATGTATAGAAGATGCCTAAATAGAGAAATATGTAGAGAAAAAAACATTTAATCACAACTATACAAGTTGGCATACAAAAACATACAAACTATAAACTTTTTTTGCCGTAGGATAGTTACAAGACAGTGACATAATATCTACTTGTAATACAGAAAATTACTCATTGTTCATGCCTAATACTTAAGGACCTGCAAAATTTTCTTTAATGTCTGGCATCACGCTAGACTTAAGAGCACTGTAAATGCTCCGGCCGGTCCTTTCTTCGTGAGCTGTTGGCTAGCCGTGGAGTGATTCCTGTTTTTACTCAAGTTTCACATGATTTGGGCACGCCATTATGAGTATTTATTCATTGACACACATTTGCAAAGGGCAGGTCAAGTAAATTATAGGCCAATTACATAATTAATAGGAAGGTACATTTGCTTATAGTTCAACGCAATAAAGGCTGTACATAATAAAGTGAGCACTTTTGAAAACCCTGCTTAAAAACTCCTTTTCTCCCTCATTTTGTATATCCTTCCCCCACATGTATACTTAATATTACCATGGGCCACATCACTTTATTCATGCTTTAGTTATGTGTTATGTTAAATAGTTAGGAATGCAAATATGTCACTATAAATATTTAAAAAATTCTTGCACTACTATGGATTAAACAAGCAGAAACTAAGTAATTTTACTGTCCATAAATTTAAATATCACAATTCTAATATGGCATCGATACATTGAACTATTTTGCCGACCTCGCTGCCAACTTTACAGATAGCAGATTGAAATGCACGCAGTAATGGGCAGTGAATTTTGAAATGTTGATTTCGAAAGTGCTCACTTTACAGTGAATATTCCATAACAAATAAAAACACGAATTTTACAGATCTCTACTAGTGTTCTGATCATGTTTATCCGGTGTGTGCAGATGTTGCCTGGTGTTCCATTGTTCGGGTCGTCTGTCTCGTCGGCTCTGCCCTGCCTCCTCATGTGGTGCGACCGTCAGTCACTCAACGCAGGCACAGTAACGATGGCGCCAAGCGCTCCACTTATGGTTCCTATAATATTTGGCATGTTAATTTGTAGTCTTATGGGTTCTGAGCCGCGTCGAGGATTTCTTTTTTAAAGTTTCGGCAGTCTTTGCAGCTGCCATCATAAGGGAACAATACCTGACGAATCTAGGACAGTCGAAGGAAGAAGCCCTTATATAGTCTGATCTGCAGAGGGCTGTTTCCTGATTGTCAGGGCCCTTCGGCTAATCATAGGCTGTCTTAGTCCTGGTTGACTTAGGTGGTTGGGCAATCCTTGTGAGGACTTGGTCTCTGCCCTGATTGGCTGGACTCTCTTGCCAATTGCAGTCTGTCTTCCTCCTGATTGGCTGAGGTGGTAGTCCAATCCTGGCGAGTCTGTGGTCTCTGCTTTCGCATTACATGATTTCAGGTCGTCTATGAAGAGATTTTCCCATATTGTGTTTAACTTGTATCCATCTTCTCTGTTGATGTTATTCGGATGTTTTAATATTTCTATTGATTCTCTAATGGTTCTTGGTCTATTGTGCAGTACTTAACGAAATTCATACCATGTTTGGTTTTCATGGAGCATTCTGAAATAGCCGACTGCTGGTTTTCATACTTGTAGGCCCTGGCGTGCTCTTTAATCTTGATAGTTTTTTCCCTGCAAGTTTGGCATGTGTACACTTTCCCGCTTGAGCAATCTACCTTGTAAACTCCAGCCTGTTCTTCAGCTGGTGTTTTATCTTTCACTGATTCCAGGATGCTATCGACTTTGTTAATAGGTTTTATGTTGGTGTGTATTTCCGTCTGCCTTAGTAAGTGTGCCAGTCGGTCAGTGTTTATTTTTACATAAGGCAGTATAACAATGTGTTTTATGTGTTTTTCTTCTTTATTCTGGGGTGCTTCTTTGTGCTCTGATGTATTTCATGTTTTGAGTAACCATTAACTTCTACAGCTGTGGTAACATATTTCATTTCTGCCTCTAGATGTTGTTCTCCACATATAATTTTCCGCGCTGTTGACCAATGTGGAAATGACTGTGCTCTTCTGTGATAACTGGTGGTGAGAGTTTGCTTGATGATCTCTGTCAGCATGGGTAGGCTTCCTGTAAACTGTGTGACCCAAGGTGAGGTTCTGTGTCTTGTTTACCATAACATCAAAAATGGAAGTTTGCGACAATTTCCCATTTCCATAGTGAACTGTATTTTGAGATGGACGCTGTTCAGATTTTCTATGAAATGTTGAAGTCTCTCTTTTCCATGAATCCACAACACGAAAGTATCATCAACATATTTAAACCAATATTTCGGTTGGTATGTGGTGGAGTGAATAGCTCTCTTTTAATAGTTTGACATGAAGGGATTGGATAGTAAAGGAGAAAGCGGTGAGCCCATGACAGTACCCTCATTTTATATGTATATTTTCCCCTGGTATGAGAAGAAAGTTGAGGTGACACAGTGCTTCACTAGCTTCACAAGTTCTTTGCTGAGGCTACCTTCACCGAGTTGCTCTTGTAGAATTTGGAGAGCTTCTAGGACTAGTACTTATGTGAAAAGAGAGACGACATCAAAACTGACCAGGATGTCTTCGTGTTGTAGTGAAATATTTTCAACAAATTCCACAAACTGGGCAGAGTTCTGTATGGGCGAGGCTGGAGTAGGTTATGGCTGGTTGCAGGATTTCGTTTAGGTATTTGGCCAGCAGATGAGTTGGTGAGCTAACAGCACTAACTATAGATCGAAGAGGAACATCGCGTTGTGGATTTTTGGAAGACAATAGAGTGCAAATGGTGTCAAAGTGCTCTTCTGCGCGTGATTTCGTGTAATTACAAACAGAAGTTCATATTTAGAGTATCAGTGGATATGGAAAGGAACAGGCCTAATTGAATACAATGGCAGCCGCCCAAGAGAATAATAGTGTTCACAAAAATTTGTTTTTTTTTTTCGCATTCCACCCATCGCATCGCTTCTGTCGCCATATTATGATCCCAACACATTGTAATTTGCCTGTTCCATAAACAAGTGCATTTGTCTTGACAGTTATGAAGATAGTACTGCATACAGCTGTTTCCATGGCAACGGTAGCGTTTCACTGTGCCACTGATTCACCTGACTGACAACCCACTGAGAATGTCAACACAAACAATTTTATTTTAGTGGCAACTGTACATAGGACTACACTTGAAAGTGTCAAAAAAAGTGCAATCGTTTGTGGAGTAGATTATCTAATGACGCGGGCACTGATGCAGTAAGAGGAGCTCGTAGTTGCAGTGTGTGGACTGTAATCCGTGTTGTCTGGGGCAGGGGCAGGACGAGACGACGACGACCTCGCAGACAAGAATCCTGCTGCTGCAGATGCAGTCCGCTATGGTTTCCCGCCTCCTAGCGGCCGCCGTGGGGACTCTGCTGCTCACCAGGGTCGAGGTCACGCCTTGCTTCGGCGTCGTGGACAGCATCTGTGAGCTGGTGTGGGGTGGCGCTAGGAAATGTGACGGCATGCAGCTTCTTCGGCCCGACGTGTGGCGGGCAACCAGCACTTTACCTTGAGCACAACACCGCAGTGCAACAAAGTCCGCTCTACAAAAACTGCTGGGTGTAACCACAGACTAAAGATGGGGTAGAGCTGTTCTTCTGTAGCCACCATCAGTGAAGGTTCGGATTTTGGGACCTCGGCGTCGAGGGTGCGACGTCATTCTTGTGTTTGTGCCGTCTAGACTGTTCGCGAGTTTTGGTGGTTTGGTTTTTTTTTTTTAAACGTGTTTTGATTGATTGATGTATTTTGCGATTCAAATTTTTTCTTTTGGCAGTGGGCGTATATGCTGTTCGCCATTCGAATTAATTTAAATAAGAAGGGGGTAGAGTAATCTCACTGGCTCTGCGAAACCAGTCTCCGTGTCCTAACATTGAACTGCTTTTCTACCACCACGTCTAGCAAAAAATGGCGTGGATTGGATTTGAGGTTAGAACACTGTTTAGTAAACAAGTGCTTTGAGATGTTTGTACACTTCCTCTAACCAATTTGTAGTGCAGTTTGATTAAATTAAAATTGATAAAAGTATTTATTCATATAAAAGTGCTTGTCACTTTAAAATTAAGCTATAAAGAATCAGATTCATCACTGTTGACCATGTGACTCTGTGAGTTGTGTGTGTTTAGGGTAGGTCAATTTTGGGTACATGTGCAGAAGACGAATAAGCGGTCTACCACATATTTAGTCTACGAGTGTAGCCTGACATCACAAGGTACTTGGCGGTGCCGCCTGCCTGCAGAAAATTTTCACGTCCGAGGCGCCGAAAAGTGCGGTCTTGTAAGGCCGATGCTCACTTACCACTTCCTGTGTATGTTATAGCCATTTATTGTAGATTAAATCAAATAAACATTAACACATCCTTTACAATACTGAACAACATTATTCAAGGATTATAAACCAATTCAACATAACCTAATATTTTCATATTTCCTGCAGTGCCTGTTAACTTTCTATACATATAAATCTGATCACCAGCATTGAATTTAATTTTCTTACGTGAATACATGATGGATTACCAAATGAACTAATTACAGCTGTAATACTTGACACGCCTTCATTGACTTGAAATGTTTTCCAACATACAATGTCTCGTGAATCAATTTTATGTAACGTCTTTTGGTTTTGGGTCTTTAGAATTATTAGCACTTCTAAAGAAACAAAACTCTAACAAAATAAACCCAGCTCTTGCAGTAACACCTTGAAGTCCAAAACGAAATAGAAATGACAATATAATATAGCTTATTTCAATGTCTACAACTCGTAAACTCCACTCTGTATAAGTCTTGTCTACTTCCTTTTCAATTTCAAGAATATTCCGGTACACTTTCTTGGAGTAATAATAACTGTCACCTCTACGATACTTATTAAAGTACATCTTGACCAAAATTCACCTAATTTCACGGAATGTGGACAGTGACATTTGACAGTTAGTATTTTCATCTAAAGGATGAACTTAGGGACTCGTCTGAACGTGACTTAATGGCACACTAATAAAAATGAAAGTATAATGTGTGTCTAAAGAGACGACCTCAAAGTCTCTGTACATAAAATGTTATAGTTAAAACTAATTCTGAAAAAACACGTTTTTGCCATTTTCATACTCTATAAAATAGTCCTTGTAGCTTTTGCGATAACTTTAAACTTGTCTTTGGGTACGAAACGCTTATTATATATGTTTTTCGTGTTCAGACACCACTACAAAATGTTCAACTTTTTTAAAATTTAATGACGTGTGTTTTACCAAACCTCTGCAACACATTTCATGCCCCAGCTAGAGAGAGCTCTTCAGTTTTCAGAAACGTTCGTATACTCAAGTCGATTCCAGCTGTACATTTGCTGCTGCTACCAAGTTGAAAGGCGGTAACAGGGCTTGAATTCTACTGCGTGTTAATCATTTGTTCAGAGACTTGCAGGGCGTGTCGAGAAAGTCGTGGATCAACTTCCAAAACAACACAAATTTCTCATGTATATGTTTAACGGCTAGTCTGTATGTGGATACACTTTCTCATTTGGACCAACACTAGATGTACGTCTGGGTCGGAAAATACGCCACCCAATCGTAGACTTAAAATGAAGTTACAGTGTTTTCAAGTGTTTCTATGTGCAACTCGTTTTATGGAAATAATCAAATAAACTGTTATAATGAATGAACATCCCTAACCCGCTACTTAAACTTGTGAAATGAAATAGGCATGTTTGAACAATAAGATTATTCTCACAAACATAACGATTTCTCCGGTTCGTATAGGAGCTGGCTGATTAATGTTTGTTTCGTCAAAATGCCTCTCAAGAGAATGGAAATTCACCAATTAATTTCTCCAGTAAAACTATACTGTCCACATCAGTATACATACTCGAGTGGCTGTTATTTGTTTACTCTTATATTTTACACAGGTGTTGCTCTCTGTTACTTTACTCTAATCTCGGAGTAACGTTTTGGAACTCCTCCTAGTGATGCAGGTGATAGACAATGCCGCTTCTTTTCGCTGTTTTCGTTTATTGCAGAAAGTTTTACAATAATAGAGCGTTATTAATATACAGACATGCAAAGTTCGCATTATATTATTGCAATTAGGCAGAAATTCACAGTACTGTATATAATTGAGCCGGTGTCGTTTTTCCTTTGGTTGCTCCACATATGTGAAGTGACTCCCTTTTTTTAACTGAACTGCACGTGATTGGAGCACACAGTTGAGAAGTGTTTCTTTACTGGCGCAGATTTACCCAAGGCGTGTTAAATAAGTTTGGTCTAATGACAAACACATTGCAAAAGTACACTTTTTGAAGTTTTACTTGTTCTCAAATAATGACGCGAATTTTTCAGGTCTCAAGAATTAATCATCGTGGTTGTTAGTTTACTGTTTATCTATTACTAACCGTGCGGATCTGCGAGTAAAAATATATAGAAATTAAATTTCATTCCTTAGCGTTCTTAAATATCGTTGAAGCCATCATACGGTGTATTCGTAATGTTAATTTAGAAAGGAATCTTAAATAAACGGCTTGTCAGCGGTGTCGTCTACGTCTGTAGCAGGCGCACAAATGACGTCAAAGCGTCGCTCGTATACAATGCTCGACATGTTCGGGAACCTAGAGGCCGAGGCGGAGTAGCGGGTCGTAGTAGGAAGAATAGCATGTTTCGCGCCAGTAATGACTGTCACGCACAAATAACACAAGAAGAGTATGTGTTCTGCTAAATCGCTCAGCGCTTTTACTGCTCGTGTAGGTACATCCACGTGTATAAGCCGTTCACGGTAACCTGAGCCATCCTTATAATCTACTTGTAAAATTAGCATTACCATGGGTATGATCTCTTTATTCATGCGCCGGTCAAATGAAACTGTCAGCTTACTAGAAAAGCAAATATTTTACGAATTTGGTTTTATTACGCCCATATCAGTTAGATAAGCAGCAACCAAAAGAATTCATTTCAATATTCATGAATGTTGAACTAAAATTTTTTATTCAACATTTAGACATGGAACTACTTTCCATCCGCACCTACCATCTTTACTTGGGCGCACGCCGTTAAGTGTGGCCGTTAAAATGCACGCATTGGTTTCAAAAGTGTTCAGTTCAGAAGAGCTTTTAACAACAAAACTATGGATATGTTTACTTTAACTGTAATCTTAGAAATTTTAAAGAATTTAATTTCTGAACTACAACGTTATTTCATTCTTTTGCACGCTAGTGGTATTAACTATAGGAAATTCTAACATTAAATGATAGCCTCCAAATTCATTAAAAATAATAATTAAAATTCTAATTTTATCAATTGTATGTGTAAATATTGAAATAAACAAAATTTGGTTTCAGAGGTCTGCAACACAATGAACTGAATTTTTATTAAATTTAAATTTAAATTTATGTACATATTTATATTATATATATATACACACACATATATATATATATACACACACACACATATACTTACCACATAGCTGTCGACATTAAATAAAATTAAGAAAATAGTATTTCAATTATGTATTTGAAAATAACCTGTGTATTATGCCCTTAAGCTGGCAAGTGGTAATGGTAATAACTGGAAACTTTTCAGCGAAAATGTGACTTAAAATAAACTTTTCACCCGGGTATTCGTAACCAAAACTGGCGGCATTTGTCGCACTTTAGTTACGAAAAGAAATTTTTTTTTTTTCGCTATCACGTATTTTTTTCCAGTGCTGTGGAGGGTATTATGAGAAAAATATAATGAAGGGACCACAGACATTAGTCGAAATAAACACTATACTTCTAGAAACAAGGCAAAACTCTCCGGTGAGAATATTATCCAGTATATTATCCAGTATGTTATTCAGTACGTACAATCAATGTTCTGTGTGGAGACAGAGTAGCCATAAGCTGTGGGGCACGTCATTATCATCCGGGCACCTGACGACCTTTTTCTCCCTCTCCATGTCCTTTTCACATTCTCAACACTCCCGCCGTAGACAATCTCACGTTGGCCCGAAGTTTTGGTTGTTCACGTGTCTACAGGTGTAATTTTTTTTCTTCCGTAAAACATCTCTAGACGCAGAATCTCTCTAATCTCCACTCCAGTTTTACTATAAACCTTCTTCGGCAGATTTTGCCGATGTGTGCGTGGACGACTGAAAAGTCTGTTTACGCCGAATAACGTGTACGTACGAGACGCGTGCATAAGAACGCGTACGTGCGAATATAAGAAAATGCAGGCACACCGGTCTTACCTAACAACAATTTGAATAAAATAAATTTATAGGCTTCTGGGTTTGAGCCACTTCGAGGATTTCTTATCCAACGTTTAAGAAATCCTCGACTCGACCGACTCAAAACCAGAAGCCTAGATACTAACGACAACGGCCGCGAAATAATGCAAACTATATTAATTTGGAGAGACGTTTGGTGGATCAGTGTTCTGTTTATTCTTGTAGACAGAAACATTAGGAATTTTTCGCACTAAGAATTTTTCGTAAATGATGGAATAATTGCGAAATAGATTTATCCTGCTTTTATTTACGACAACTTGACGTAAGATCATAAAAATATTGAAACGTTTCAGTCGGAGAAGATGGGGTGTAAAACAGCCCACGTCCTCATCCTTTGCCGGTTCCTTTCAGTTCTGTCCTGCATTTCTATTGGCTGCGGGCTTTCGTGCACGAGTTATTTCGTACGCATGTACACGTCAACACTTTTCCATGCACCACACACACGATGACTTAAAAATGTGCCATTGAAGGATACGCATCCATTTTGTTATACGCTATTCACGGTGAAATGAGCACTTTTGAAAGCCCTGCTTAAAATCTACTTGCATGTACGTTGTGTGTTCTTCCGCCTTGAGTAAAATTATCATTGCTATGGGCCTCATCGCTTTCTTCATGTGTCGATCAAGACAAACTGTAAAATTATTTAAAAAGTAAGTATATTAAAAATCTGCTAATTTTTTACACGTCGACGCATTACAAAAAAAAAAAAAAAAACAGAAAGCTATATAAATAAGTCAAGTTAGCAGAAATAGTTACCTAACACTTTTTATTCGACTCTAAGATACGAAACTACTCCCCAGTCATCTTTACCAACTTTACTGGACGAATGTCACTCTGTGCGCACGATAAAATATATGTAGGTAGTAACAATGAATTTTTGTAAGGTTGATTTCAAAAGTGCTCACTATACAATGAAAAGCGTTTACGTACAAATACTAAGGGTTCCGCCTGGCTACCGCTAGAACTGCGTTGCAGAATGTTTGAAATTATGGTTTCCTAACGAAACTGTTAAACGTGCCCCCAGTATGTCTAAAGGCAGTTCACGGTGAAATGAGCAATTTTGAAAGCCTTCCTTAAGACCTATTTGTATGCACGTTGTGTATTGTTCCACCATACATAAAATTAACACTGATATGGAGCTCATCATTTCATTCGTGTGTAGATCAAGTGAAACTTTAAAATTATTGAAAGAAGTAAATATTTCGCAAATCTGCTCTCTTTTTACACTTAAAAAAAAAGTTGAAAGCGAAAAAAATTAATTAATTTGTTACAAATGATTACCTAACACTTTCAATTTGACGTTAGGATATAGAACTATTTTTCATCCATCGTTACCAACTTTACTGGGTATATATGTCACTCAGTGCGCCCGTTATAATATATGCAGGCAGGGACAGTGACTTTTTCCTAGCGTTGTTTTAAAAAGTGCTCACTTTATCGTGAAGAGCCTTTACCTACGAAAAGACATGGCCCAGACAAGGCCGGGATAGTACTTTAATGTTACCACGCATGCTGCAAATATTATTTTGGATCCCTCCAATACGGTTACAAACGGCTTTCTTAGACTGTCCTATCTTACGACATATTAGCCGGACAAGAGTCAAACTACGGTAGGAGCCTGCAATGAATTCTGTTACAGATTTTTCATCAAGAAAATGATAGGGTCACCACTGAAAGTCTCATAGGTACACACAGCACTACGAGAACACTGCACGCCAGTCCCGAGCCCTGCGCGTAGCGGCGATGGAGTTCTTGGAGCGCGTGTCAATGTAACCCTTATAACTCCCGCTCTTCCCAGCCAAAAAAGAAGAAAAACGACGCAGGCTGGTGGGACCATCAAGGCTTACATTTTTCACCGTAAATAAATCTTCCATACATAGTATCAAACTAAGTTGCCTGGCCGCGTGTGTTTATATATTCGGCTAAGGCATATAAACTACTTGGTGGATTTATATGCGGTTTCACCATCACTTAGAGAATTTCTTAACACTTTGAAGATTATATTCGAGTGTAGTTCGGGCAAAACTCGTTTGAATACTTTATTCCACATAAAAAACAAAACTGGTCCGGGTATACTTACAGCGATTCCCTATTTCATGTGGATTTTAAATAGCAAATAATACATTATCAACAACGATCTTATTTAATGAACGACAAATGTCTGTATGGTTAGGGAAATAAACACGATGGGATGTGCATCATGTTACACACGAAAGAACATTTGGTTGCGAAACGGTAAACTCGGCAAACCGTTGGTTGGCAGCCGGCCAATACGAAAACACTGGTGTCGTTTTGACCATTAGAATGGCGTAGTTGACGATAGGGACCAACAGAACATGGTGTCCCTGCAGCGGTATGGATATAGGCGACTTAGCATGACTTTAAAGTTGGTGAAAGTGTGCTGACCTCAAAGTGTTAAGGAAGGTTTAGGTATATAGTACATTCATATTTAATGTGAGGTTAGTAGAGTACTGTTGGAAAGAATCCCCTTAGAAAATTCCACGTAATCATGTGTATCTTTTAAGGATGGCCCACAGTAAATATTTTTCTTTTTAAAAAATAGGGGGTCACTTACGAAGACTTTGGGAACAACCCGGTGTTAAACCTATGTTAGTTACCTTAAGCATTTAGTGTGTACACTTGCTGTAAACCTGAACAATGCCATATTTGTAAATCGCACCCGATAAAGTCGAAAATTTTTAGAGAAATGCCAGCGTTTGCCGCGGTGTACGTAACGGCAGCGAGTAACGAGCGTAACTAAGGGAGGGGTTCGCCCTGAGGGGTGCAGCCCGCATGGCTGGCACCCCGCCATACTGTTTGCCGACCAATGAGCGGGCACGCAACAGCTGCCGCCGTCGACGCGGTGCATGAGATCGCCCTCTTAAACCCTACGGAAGGGGGGGGGGCGGAGGAGGCCAGCGCCGCGCTGTCGTCGTGGAATCCTGACGGTTTTCCACGCCCGCCGGAACGAATTGGATGAAGTGTGGCGCTAATTCCGGTAAGTGACATGCCGGAATTGTGTGATGCATGTGTGGCGCGGTCGCAGGCAGACGTGGGAGAAGACCCGCTCAGAGCCCCCTCCACCCCCCCCCCCCCACACCCTCGCGAGATGGTATCTGGTGGAGGGATACGCTTGTTAGCCAATTACAAGTCCCTGCGGATCGTGGCTTTGAACGCCCCTTTTCCTTGGAGAGCGAGGAATCTCTGGTGCTCGCCCGGCTTTGGTATAGCGCACGGTATTGTAAACCCTAGTGAAATACGTCCTACACATATTTTACTGTTTGTTACCCATTGCCTTCGTCCATTGCTACAGTATATTTGCGGTTTCTTCGCACTTTTTCTAATCAAAGCTCCGAGAAAAAAAAACCCAAGTATGACGTATTGGGTCGTTCCCTAAAATATGTCTTGTATCACTACCGTTTTATATTTTCGTTAACAAAAAAATACCTTGTTTTTAGTTTAATTGAACTTTAACTTACATGTTATTAATAAATTATAATTAATATGAAAAAACTGGGAGGATATGGACGTGTTAGTAATGGGTAGTAATAAATAGTTCCTATGGGAAATATTATGTAACTAAGAGCGTACGATCATGGTGTGTTGTCCCACTGGTGTAATTTTCTACACTTAGTTAAAGCTTTGTTTGCATGGTGCGGAAAAATTTCCTCGCAACAGAACTTTGTCAGGGCTTCAGAAAAGTTGGATGTAACAGTGAATAGACAATGATAAGAATATAAATTACTTTTACGCACAAATTCTCACGTTTGAGGAAATTAAAAGGCACGCCTTAAAGAAATGCGCTGGTATTTAGACGGCGTGGGGATGCAAATCCCACTTGGAACAAAGCAACCTCCCACAAAACTGAGTGAAATTAAGGATACGATCTCCCGAACGTACAAAGGCTGTTCACGATAAAGTCAGCACTTTCGAAATCAACCCTAGAAAGAAATCACTGGTCCTACCTGCATATATCTTAACGGGCGCACTGAGTGACATACACCCAGTAAAGTTGGTAACGATGAAAACGAAAGTAGGTCCTTATTATAACGTAAATAAAAAGTGTTAGATAACCATTTGTGATAAATAAAATTATTTATATCGCTTTCTGTTTTTTTAATGCTCTGAAGTGTAACAATATGCAGATTTTTAAAGTACTTTCTTTTATAATTATTTTGCAGTTTTACTTGACCGATGAATGAAGAAAGCGACGAGGCCCATGGCAATGATAATTTTACATAAGGCGGAATAACACATAGTATGCACACAAAAAGATCCTAAGCAGGGCTTTCAAAAGTGCTCATTTTACTGTGAACAGCCTAAACCAGACATAACACCGCCTATATTTACAAAAAAGCGTAAAAGTTGCAAACCTGTATGCTACATTTGGTTATCAAAACACGCGCAAAAACCTTAGAGACGTCCATATTTGGAAACTACTCCGTCAAAGGGAGTTCGAACAAAAGAATTTCAAATTACTGTGCTCCTCAAATTGTCCCCTATGGGAAAAATGTTAATTCTAAATGGCTTTATGTGACACACATATTTGTACGCTTCCTGGCGTGTTTACGACAGTAAACTTACGGCACGGATAAATAATATTCGATGCGGCACAATGGCAAAAATCTGGATCGTAGAACGAGAATATTTGAGGTTTTTTTTTTTTTTTTTTTTTTTTACGAAGGAGGCAGTTAAGTAATATATAAGCATCCGTTTTAAGACACTCTGTAGTTATGTTTGAGTTTCAGCAAATTTAGGATGTTACTAAACAATATAGGCACGAAATATCATAAAAGTTTTTTTGTGTGCGTTGCACTAGCTTGGCTCTTCCATCACTAGAAGGAAGGAATATTTAAATAATAAACAGGTAAGTCAAAAACCATAATATTTCAGTTCAGAGTAAATATGAGAATATGTTGGGCTAAAGTATTCCGGAGGGAACCTATATTTATGAAGCAAAAAATTCTTTTTTAAAATTAATGGCATTTTAAATCCCCGTTTTCAGCTTCAGGTAGTTAATCAGTGCTACTTTTATAATCTTAAAATTCGTTAAAGGAACACCCTTAATATCTTCCCTCCCGGGTAGCGTGATCATGGTTAGCAACAAATGCAGCTTGCTGCCCTGCTTGTATAGTTCATTTACGGCTTCTGCCAACTTTACTGAATCCCTGTTAAAGTTCTACTTCCAGGATATTTCTCCACCTCGTGCAAACAAAGCTTAACCGAGTCAAGAAAATTACACTAAAGGGGCAGCGCACCGCATTCGTGTGCTGTCGCTTCAATAATGCATTGCTCAAGATTTATTTATTTCCAGGTATTATAGGATGTTCACAGTAAAATTAGCACTTTTAAAAACACTGCTTAGGAGCTACTTGTATGCACGTTGTGTTTTCTTCCGCCTTATATAAAATTATCGTTTCAATGGGTATAATCACTTAATTCATGCCTCAATCAAGTGAAACTGTAAAATTATTAGAATAGGAAAACTTCGCAAATCTACTCATTTTTACACTTCGGTGCGTCATAAAGAAAACAGTAAGCGAAAGAATTAATTTAGGATTTTATAAATGGTTACCTAACACTTTTTATTCGACTTTAAAATATGGAACTACTTTTCCTATATAGTTGCCAAATTTACTGTGCACGTGCCACTCAGTGCATCCGTTAAAATATATGCAGGTAGGAGCAGCGACTTTTTTCTAAGCTTGATTTCTAAACTGCTCAGTTTATCGTGAACAGCTTTAAGCAACATATTTTTTCTCCCTGTATTATTAATGTTGTTTATAAATTAAATGGTATAATTTATGTAGAAATATAACGTAAAACAAACTATCCAGAAATAAGGAACTTTAACGTTACCACAAGTACAAACCGCTTGTGATAAATTACATTTTTAAGAAACTACCGAACACGTCATATATCCTGTGAATTTTCAAAGGTTTGATTAAAAATGTGCGAAGAAACTGCGAATAGACTTGAGTACACCCCTTTATTTCGTAGCTATAATCTAATCTTAGTAGCTTCCAAATTTTTTAAATTCCTGCTACAGTTATATTTTCTGGCTACTCATTACGTATGCTTCCGTCACATGTAAAAGAAACGAGGAGAAAACACCGTAACACATACGACCTACAAAGAATCAAAGCCAGTGACACAAGTAGTTTGCAAGCGCATTGGGGCAATTTTTGCCCAAGCATTAACCAAATACGCTCTTTACTAATCATGTTTACCATAAAAGATTTGAGATTTCTTCTTACAGTTAGTATTTTTGTCCGAACAAGCTTTAACCTCATTCATAACTGTTTAATATAATTTATAATGCCTAAAATTGATTTTTGCTGGTATTTGTAAAAACTGTGTTTCATAGAATACCAAGAAATAATTATAGTTCGTTAGTATCATTCAATTTATAAATAAATAATTAATTATTGCAGGTTATTAACAGAAAGTTTTGTAAAATATTGTAGGCGCTGTTTATATAAATCTAGGTACATTCTTTTATGATAGATAAATATGTAGATATTAGAAGACAGACAGTGCAGTTGTGAGGAATCATTTTGTCATACTATCGACATAAGATTAAAATAAATATGAATGATTAAAACAAATATAAAATTATTATAGATTGTCAGGTTTGTTTGCATGTATTAATTTTGATTCATTATATGGTGTGTATTTAACCTATATTTGTATGCTGAAAACTTATGAAATTCATTTAAATATTTAATTTTGCAGCCCTCATCCTAGCATTATATTTTGGTAATTCTAATTGTTTATCCCACAAATTATTAATTTTATGAATTTACGTGATATTATTTATTTATATAATTTTATGGTTTTATACAGCCCGATTTATTAATCTGAGCTCAGAAATATTGATTTAATTTATTTTACGTAATCCAGTTTTGCTTTACTTAAGAAACCAGCCTGACTGATACATAGAGCGATCAAGTCACCGGAACTGACGTAGTGAACTATCACACCAACTTAGGCTTGAGAGGGTGTGAACCCCGGTTCTCTCTCTCTCTCTCTCTCTTTCTCTCTCTCTTTCTCTCTGCCACCATCATTGATTGAGTACACACCTTTTTCTGGAGTGGTCCCCAGCATCTCAAGTGATGCGTCATGTGTACCACCCTAAAGCTAGGAAAGTTTACTCAGGCAGAGATAAGTGTGCAGTAGGAAGGACTTAGGCTATTTTAAGAAGAGGCTTAGTCCTAAGATCAGAGTCTTAGTGTGTCAACGACGTAGACCAACGCTGACGTCTTGAGCCAGCTACGTATACAGCGGCCAATGTTACAAGCGATCATGTGTCTTACTGTCAGATTTGACCAGGAATCCTGCCACTAATTTTGAGAGATTTGAGTTTTAGTACTGACTATTATTTTTCGTTGGACTTAATTTTGATAATGTTAAACGTAGAGGTATTTAAGTGTGAACACTTTATGCTTTGCCAGACAGTGAGCGACGCCGTATGATTTTGAAAGTGCTAAATGGAAATTTGAGAGTGTCGCATGAAGTTTCGTATGTTTTGTTCCAGTGAGAAGCTAGTTTCACGTTTTGTAAGTGAGACACTGTATGGCACTCTGAGTGTTCATTTTGTGTTTATATTCTTTCCGTTATTACTCATGACAAATGTTTACTCAAATGAGATGTGGTTTTGAGAAATTAGTGTTGATTATGAACCCAGGTCATTCCGAGTATGCCTACCACGTTAATTACACTAAGCCTTCATATGATGATTAATGGCGTCATAGGCGCCACCATTTTTGTCAACTTCCCTACCTTCCCTTCCATCGTCTCTCACGGGCGGAGCTAAGCGGCATCGTATATCTCACGCCTAGCTTAAGAGTTCAAGTGGTTTTGTGACGTGGTTCTTCTAATATAGCTCTTCATGATTTTCTGTTTGGAAAATTTCCTGTCAGCTGAAGCAGTAGTGCTCGTACCGTAAGGCAAAATTACGCATGCAGCTACCGTCATCAGAGTAGATCGTAATAACTGGCGAGCGGATAGGTAAAGTTTCTGCGAGCTCTATAATAATCAGTAGTGCAATATGATGTTCAAAACATATTTATAATCTCATTTATGTGGATACTTAGACTATAAATAATGTAAAATGGGTATTTTATAACTAAATTTTAGCTTCATTCCATGATTTCTTCAAAATTTTAAGAAACTATAAACACGTATTTCAAACATTGAAAATTCGTAAAAATTTAATATTTGTCCAGGCTGTGGTTAAACACTTCTATTTAAAATTTCTTTTCATGGCCGAAAAATAGCGTAATCATCTAGAAGCTAAACAAACATGTATCTCTTTCGTTTTAATCTCTTCTCGAGAAAAATTGGTGAAAATTCCCATTTCAACAAAGCATGGCCACCTAGATTTTCAATGTTAGCAATTCTTCTTTCAATTTTGCTATCTTGTTACCAAAGGAAGACAACATTCTGGATGCATGTTCCATGTATTTTTTAACACTTTGTAGAGTTTTGAAGGAGCAGGTATTGGTACAGGCGGCCTCTCTGAGAGCGTGCTGGGCACGGATGATTTTTGGACGTGCGCTCGTGTTCTCGGTTGCAAGCAGAGACGCAGCGGCTTTTCACAAAGGAATGTTTACAAAGTGTGCATGTTATGCTTATCAAGGCGGGTGCCGCTTCCAACCCTGGGTATTTGATATATTTGATATCTTATCATTGAAGGAATTTTCTGGTCAATAATATTGCCCTAGTTTCTCTCAGTGTGACTCTGGGCGTGTGGATCCTTCCAGGTCAAGGTGGGTGATAGTTTATAACTGCGACGGGCCTCCGAGCCGGCAGTTTTACGAGATTCGTGAGTCTGGGCGATTGTGCGACGTTAAGCAATATATTGCAAACTCGAAAGTCTACTTGTAGAGCCGGAAGTCACCAGCAGGAGGAAAATCTGTGACTGCGAGCATCAGTGTAGTGAAGAGTGCGGTTGGCAGGCTGGACTATTGTACTGGATGCGTGAGTGAAAGACATTACAAACGATGGAAACAGACGGACTGAAATTGTATTAATGATTAGTATTAGTTAATTGACTATAACCAATAATATACATTAAGTACATTAATTAAAGTCGAAATAAACATTACAATTTTGCCCTCACTGGGAAATAAAAAGAACAATAGTGAAGATAGAAAAACTCTGCAAGTGCTATGTGTATCTAAGTAAATAACGTTGAGCATTTATGTAAGAACTTGTGCCTCACAACTGTTTGTAACAATCGTTTACTTCCAAAAATTGTACTAATTATTATGTGTACACGCACGTGCTGATACACAGTGTTAATGACAAGCTTGCTGTTATAATTTAATCAATTCTTATTGTTATTTTAATTGTGGTTTTTACTGTCAGACATTGTATACTGGCCTGCTCTTTTATCAAGCGTTCGTGTTATTTGTACTTAAAAAATAATGATTTTTTTTTATGGATTTCTATATAAATATATTATATTATATTATATATATATATATATATAATATGTTGAGTTTATAATGATTTGTTATTTGTTCGTATTGGATTTTTCCTAAGGTGGTAATTTTTCTTTAATTTTCTTTTAGTTTATGTCTCTCTCTTCTTCTTATTTTGCTGAGAAGAGAGAAGAGGTATCCCTGATGAAATATAAGATGGTTTGTTTTCATGTTTCTGGGTTTTTGGCAGTTTTATTGGAATTCTGATTCTTGTTGGGATGTGAGACCTTCTTATTCTTCAGTTTCTTCTTAATCTGTTTCAAATTTAGTTTTGCACGGCTTATAAGAGTTATTTATATTACCATATTTATGTTGCATATTAAAGATGAATGTATATATTTTGTAACACTGTAAACTATTATGCAGGAATTAAATTATTTTAATGTTTTAAAAATCATATACTAATCAAAATTTAGTCATTTTTTTTAATTAAAAAAATTACATTCTGGATACTATAGAAAGCATTTTCCAATCAACTTAGAAAACTTTTGTGGCTGAAATGGAGGAGCAAGAAATCAATTCACAATCCACGTAATTATGGCACTCTTCTTTTTTCACAAGATGCAATTTCTAAAGCTTATAGCATGAAAACGCGCCTAAATTTTGATTACAGACATACTCTCATTACATGATTTTAAAGGAAGATAATTAATTATTGCAATATGTTTGACAACTATACAAAATATATGCGTTCTTCTTTTGTATATAATGCAAATAGTACCTTTCTGACAATTTTGGTAGTGTTCATACTAACGAGTTCTGCACGTTGTACAGTCAGACATGGTGCTTCATTGGATATGCCATCTCCTCCTACCTGAAGCTACCAAGACCTGGATCTTTTACATTTGCCTATTGCCTTAACTCAGGCCAAAGTATGAACAGTGACATGCCACTCTCTATTGCTCATGTTTAATTATAATTGTATACTTAAGAATGAGCCAAGGAATATGAAGAATTTCCAAGTTCTGTGTCTTAATTCTTTAGTTATGAATTGTGTAAAAGCCCTACAAATGACTGCACACCAACATTTATAGTATGTCAATCAAATGATACCTGTACTAGAAGTGTGTACAGAAAGGAAACATACCTCCTCATGTAGTTTGTCCTCAAAATTACTTGAATGCCAGATATACAGGAACTACACCATACTGCTACAGAGGTTATTTATTCTATGCATGCATTGAAAGTTTCCTAAAAATTATATAGGTATGTGGGAATAATAAGATTTCCGGTATTGTCAATACATGGATGGCAAATTTACAAGACCAAAATATAGGAATAGCACATTACCAATTCAGCAAGCTGTTCTTTGCACAGTTCTCATGTAGGAACTTTAGACAGAACATTGTTGAGATGTGAAGTGATTTAGTTAATACACAATGTGGAGTGTAAGGGATATATATCATCTTTCATTACTGACAGTATACAACCAATGCATCCACAATACACAGATTCTAACTGAATAAATTAAGCAAATCGAGCAAAAAACTGTGAAAGCAAAAAATTAAGCATACAACTTGGGAGTATCCGTAATTTATGTATTCTTTATTACTTTGCAACAGCAGTTTCACTTAACTTCGTATAAATTAGTGAATGCAGTGTACATATGGCACATCATGTATATATGTTATATATATAATTCATTGTGCGTATATAAACTGCATCATCACTGACAAACCACTGGACCAATCGAGATCATATTCACACTATATGTTATTGAGGTGACGAGTAAGGTTTTTAGTTGTGTTTCAGTTTTTTTTTTTCGTTCCAATAGGTGGCGCTGTAGTCTAACTTCTATAATTATGGGCCGATTTTACTCATACTTGCAGGAAATGTTTGTTGATATACAAAAAAAACTGTTTTATTGTACTTTGCATTTGGTAGGTTAGGTTCCGATGGGTGGCGCTGGAGTCTAACTTATATTTTTATGAGCCGATTTTGCTAATATGCATTGAGAAGACAAAATAGCATGTGAACACGCGCTGCACAAACTGAAGAGGCAAGAACACAAAACCAAGAAGCGCACAGAAAATTCATAATATTAGGACGTGCACGTCAAAAGGCGGAACAACGTTCGCCGGGATCTTCTAGATGGCGTTATAGAAATATTCATTATGATAAAAAAAAAAAAGTGAAACAACGTTCGCCGGGATCACCTAGTTTTCCCGTCAAAGTTGTAAGTCTCTCTGCCTATCACATGAAAAATAATAGGAAATGCAGGCACAAACAAAAAAAAACAGAAGCAAGCATCACAAAGGTATTTGATTTGCCATGTTTATTTCCACAAGTTGCAAAACACCAGCATTTTTTCGTTTGATAAAAACAATTATTCACAACAATGAAAAATAAATAAATTAGTTTACATAACATCCAGTGTACATACAGCTGCAGCAAGTAAGAATAGCTGTTTTTGTTGACACTTGAAAATACATTTTACTCTGATGTGTAGATTTCTTCACACTACTTTGCAGTTTTCTGATGCAAGCATCAAATTCTCTGTTGCTGCTTTGTATTCTTACTTCTTGTCATGAAGTTATATCCAGAAGCTGTCTGAAGCAAAATGCATTTAAAATGAGTGGAGAATGTGTATGCAGTATTCTGATTATTACAGCTTAAAATAGGGTTGCCAGATATTTAGAGAGGACAAGTCATTAAATATGTTGGTGACGTTGCTTTTATGACTCACCCTAAATTAATAAAGTCTCATACATGTACTAAGCAGGGCCAAATTGTACATATTTTTAAATTTCAAAAAATATGTTTTCGATAATATTCAATTATGAAAATACATTTCCAGGTATATCTTGGGACTGTGGAAAGCCAGTTATTTAAATTCCATGAATGTATTTGAAACAAATAAACATTTCTTCTTCAAATGATGCTACAATCACTAATTTGTAACCACATTAACTTTTGTTGGATTGTACAGTTGAAATTAAAAATTGTTAACATTGAGCTGTTACAGATATGAATAGTACGGGGAACAAAATTAGCAAAATTTGAATTTTTGTCGGTAAATCTGTACATATGGCAACCATAATTATTATAAATATCATTGACTGACAGACCACAAAAGCAAATCAAATTGACACACTACTCTCACCTACAAGTTTTTTCATGGTTTCTTCACACTTTTTGAATTGAATTACAAATCACAATCATTTTATGCTTATGGTAATATCAAATTATATAAAAGTATGTTATTTTTAGTCATATTAAATTTTTCTGTATATTTTGTCTTTGAATTATATTATTTTGGTATAGCTTTCTATACTTGGTGAAGCTTTCTTTGCATAAGGCAGAGCAATGACTAGAAAATAGAACTTAAGCAGGTCAGGCTTCGGAAAAGCTGGAAGTAACCATGAATAGACTATAGAGGCTGTTTACGATAAAGTGAGCACGTTTGAAATGAACCTTATACAAGTAAATCTTTAGTAGGGCTTTCAAAAGTGCTCATTTAACCATGAACAGCCTATAGTAATAATTACACACAAAAGTTAACACTAGCAACAAAAAAATTCGCTAACACAATGACGCCGGATAACAGCCATCAGTGTTAAGCCCATGACGGCACTCACCACTCACGTGACACGTGGGCATGCACGTGCGCAAAGAGGCTCCAATTTGAACTTTCCCATAACAGAATATTAATTTGCAGTGTAAAATGTGTCTTTTGTTTTCTTTCCAGGGTCAAAGAGTTTCAAGTGTTTAGAAATATATGTTTAAAAATATTGCACAATGTGTGGTTATGAATTCAAAATGCGTGCTGCACGAAGACTGAGGACAGTATTATTCCGGCGTTAACGCAGTCATAAAAGGTCTTAAAAGAATACAAAATATATACAATTTAGAAGTAAAGTGTGAAAAAATATTTTAATTATTTTTCTGCTATTTATTTGAAAAGATAAAAGTTTTACTCGGCGTGCATAGCACTTCCGCTTATGTGAACCCCGTAGGCAGCCATGGTAGGTCCGTGCAACGCTTGCCTCGCCGCAGTCGTTAGCGAAGTGTATCCAAATATCACACTGCACACAGTTTGAAGCTGGGTGATGCTGCAGCATCCAAGGACTTGGTGATACTTGCTGGATGTGTTAACGGCTAACTTAAATACACACTATTTGTGGAGGTAAATCACTTTACTATGAATTAATACATTTAACCCTTAACAATTTCGTCTCTACCCAAAGGGAAGTTTAGAGGTGTTGAGCCCAACCTATCAAGTATAGGTTGTGCTCAACATATCTAACGGCTAGGTCATTAGAAACTAAGCAATATGCTGAGAGAAGCAGGAACTGGGTAGGAATCTGCCATGTTCTGTGCTAAGGAACGAGCCCAGCATACACCTGGAGTGATTTCCAGAAACCACGAGAAACTGCAATCAGAATGGCTGGACCAGGAATGAAACCCACATTCGTCTGAATGTGAACCCAGTGTTTGCCACTGTGCAACCTTGCTTACTTACAAGCTATCAAAACATTAAAAAATAAGTTACTTAAATAATTAGCCTACTTTCTCAAATACAGTAATTCTTGGTTCAACGTAAGTTGATTCACAACTTTGTACAAAATAATTCTAGATGTTTACATTGTGTAGGAATTTAGTATGCTAAGATTCTAGAATATCACAAAATTAAGTCATATAAAACGAACAGAAATGAACATGCTAACTGCCCACAAACTAAGCACATCATGACCCAGAACATTGTTGCGATAGTATGTTAACCAATTCTGACTGAACATCATTATATTGGGTGTAATCTGTATATATTAAAGATAGAAAAAAATATCTTACAGAATTTTACACCGCCCACATACAGCTTCTGTTCATTTATGCATAATATATTTAATATAGCACGAAAACAGACTGTCCCTTTTAATCAGTCTTTAAATCCCATGTAATGGCCAGGGACAGGAAAACGGTAACATTTAAGTAAAATTAAAATAACAGCAAACATGGGTAAAATGCTTGTTCACTGTTCAATATTACTCCAACTTAAATTTCGCAACCTAACTACAAAAATTAGTAAAAATCACACACAAAATGAAAATACTCCTTACATAGTAAAATTGCTTTTCCATAAAATTCCTAATAGTAAAGCTGCCAAGGCATTTCTAGAGTAAAGTGAAAGAATTTTTTTTTCTTAGCAATCTGAAAATTGATGCCAACAGATATCTGATCTTACGCCAATTTACTTCCACCGAATGGTCAATGTTTTATGTACCATGCTATCACTGTTTACCGTACATATGGTACCGCAGTGTTTCTGCATATATTTTCGTGCCCAGTCAATATTTACATGAACATATTATAAGCTTTAATTTTCAAACTCCCGGTCACAATTAAAAACAGGTACTATTTCTGGCCATCTTAACCAATTCTGAAACGTAAGCAAGCGTCTAAAATTCTGTTCTCCTGCCAGCCAGCGGGAGAGGCCCCGCCTTCCAGCTGCTTCCCACTCCCTATATTTCAGTCACTGAGTGGCGAGTACCTGTTGGTGCTCTCTCGCACTCTCCGACCAGTGCTTTGAGACTTTGAATGTAGTTATAGTACCTTTCCAGGCCAAAATCACATTAAATTTTACTTGTTTGGTAATTTTAGCTGAAATCACTTGCCTAACATGCATTTACAAACATGTAGAAAAGGATTTCGGACAAACTTTGTTTTACCATGTTACGTATTTCTGTAACTTTCGCATAGTGTGCGGTTACATACAATAATTGCTGTTAACACGTTACATACAATATTTTCTGTAACACAACATAAATTTGCAAAACAAAAAATAGCCTAACTGTAGTTTACCGCAACAGTTATTCCAGTTGTGCAATAATTATTTCTGAAATTATCTGAACGTATACAAAGTACTTCCAATAGCTATGGCCACAATAATATCTTAACATGATTTTGCACCTTTTAGCATTAGCTGTGACAGAGAGATTGGTTGTCTCAATTACACAGAGCGAGCACATGAAGTAGTGCTCTCGATAGATTGTGCAGCAGAGAGCTCTTTAGATTGAGATAGGGCCTTAGCAATGACTGCCTGTGAACGAGTGCTTAGTGATTTTGGTCGACGTATGAAATTGTATGTATAGCGAAAACATTTCAATCTTGCTTGCTAGCGGCCGCTGTGGCCGAGCGGTTAGCCCGCTCGCCTCCCAACAATGCGAACCGGGTTCAATCCCCGGCTGGGTCACCGGATATTTGCATGTGGGAATCGTGCAGGACGATGCCGTTGGTCGGTAGGTTTTCTCGGGGATATCCTGTTTTCCTCGCCCTTTCATTCCGGCGCTGCTCCATATTCACCTCGGTCACCCTCGTCGGCTCTCGAGACCACTATGTTAAGAGCCGCCCAAATTTCTTGATTCACTCTGTTCGGGAATGAAATATTATTTATGTTTGTGGAGTTACTGCAACATAAATTGTTTGAAGTGTTGTAAGTGAAGTAAATGAGAGATAAGGCCGGTGTCATGCTATGCGTTCGTGAAGCTGCGGCTAAAAGGGATGCGGTTGAACGGGATGGGCACAACACGTTGTAAATGCAAGGTTTCACACTAGTGTGACCACGGCCGTATTTAGGCATGGTTCTTATGGACCCAGGACCAGGGCGACAAATTTATGGGTGCGGCAAAAATGTGATCAATTGCAATAGAATAGATTGCACACTAGATTAGCTGTTGTAAAAAAAAAAATGAAAAAAAAAACTATGTAGTGGGAAATTATAACTGTTTAATGAAATTTTTTTTTACTAAAATATTGATGTCAACACATTCACATCACAAACTCGACAATACTTGGTACAACTCTCTGTGCTTGCAATTGAGAATTATTTAACTGTGAAACTGGACTATGACGATGTTATAAACAAATTTGCAAATGAAAAAGCACGACGTAAACCACTTAACTGTTAATTAAAATTGTTTTATTGTTTGACAAACTGTGAATTAATATGTGTTATGTCAGTTATGTGATATGTTTGTTTGTTATATAAGAGATTTTGTGATTATAGCAGGAAAATGGTCGAAAAAAGGGGGGGGGGGGTGCAAAATTCTTCCTTGGCCCCAGAGGTATGCTAGTAGTTAAATTCGGCCCTGAGAGTGACACCTCGAATTTAAATCAATGTGTAGTAAACAAAACAGGGCCACTGCATCATTTCTATTACATAAACACCAACAGAACGTGCTCAAAACTGTTAGGTTATGATCGAACGTGTTGGCTGAACGGGTAATGAAAGAGGATAAGTTGGCTGGACAGAAGCAAATACAGAATTTGAGATACAAGTAAGCAATTTCACAATCGATACTGACGCTGACCAAATTCTCAGAATTTTATTTCATAACACAATCACAGGTTCAAGTGTAACTCGAAAATCGCCAAATATTTTTTAATAAAAATATCGCACATTCAGATTCAATAAGAAAACGACCTTTCGTTTTCAAGTACAACTTAGATGAAAAATCTTCATGAAAAATTACATATTTAATAATTATAATGATGAAACGTCCTTTACACTGAAGCGAACTGATTTTTATATCTAATGAATAGTTAGACATTATGTTAGCTTTGATTTTGACAAAAGGGCAATTAAGTAATAAAATAAATTTCATTACACAAAACACGAGTCACTGAATCATTTCAATTACATAAGCTACCAACAAAATTGTGACAAAACTAACTAGGTTATGACTGAACGTGTTTGTAATATGAGTTCTGAAACAAAGGTTATATTGTCTGGGCGGTACCATGAGACGTGAGCAAACACTTTTATGATCGATAGCATTGTTCGTGGAACAGCTTATATTGGCGCTGGATGGAAATTCCCAGTAGAATTTTATTATTACAAGGTACCGTAGGTTTTAAATTAATTGTGATGTCATTAAAATTACATATTAATTATCTTTTATACCTAATAATCATTTTGTGTACACGTAAAGTAAGTTTTTTTTTACCGCGGCTAAAACACTTCCAAAAAATATCATTACATTACATAACAGATAGAATAAAAACATTGTAATCTCACACACAAAAAAAATTAATCTAAAATGTGCAATAAAACAAAATAAAATAATTAAAAATACAAGTAAAAAAATTAAGCCCTTAACAATGAATTCCAGCCTTCGTGACCTCCCTGTGTTTCAAAACCCATTTAGGAATATAGTAAGCAAGTGCAAATAATATAGTGGTGGTATGTATCATTGTAAATATCTTTAATTTCACTCGATGTGTGCATGAGGTCAGTGTAAAAATACACATTTACCTCAATTTCAGAACTCTTGTAAACACAGCTTATATAGGCTGTCGATTGTAAACTGAGCACTTTTTAAAAGCCTTGTTTAAGATCTACTTGTACGCACATTGCATATTTTTACACCATATGTAAAATTAACACTGCCATGGACCTGATCACTTCTTCCATGCAGGGACCACAGTGGTGTAGCGGTTAGACTACTCGCCTTCCACCTAGACGAGCCAGGTTTGATTCCTGGCAGGGTCGCTCCTGCATTGTCGCATATAGAAATTGTGCCAGACGATGCTGCTGGTCAACAGGTTTTCTTGGGGATCTCCCATTTTCCCCACTCCTCCATTCCTGCTCGGCTCCATACATTATTTCGCACTCATTGGCTCTAAAGACCTCAAAGTTTAGAGCTGCCCAAATCTTTCAACTCCACTCTTCATGTGTCCATGAAGTAAAAGTGTGAAGTTATTAGAAAAATAAATAGTTCACCAATTTGCTTATTTTACACTTACATGTGAAAAAACGGAAAGCAATAGAAACCATTTCAGTATTCACAAATGTGTAACTCATTTAATTCAGCTGTAAGACATGCAGCTGTCATCCCTCCATCATTAAAGGCTGTTCACGATAAAGTGAGCACTCTTAGATATCAACCTTTGAAAAAGAAAAACCACTGCCCGCAACTGCGTATGTATAACCATGTGTGTTACCGCACAGGCTGGGGATGAACACACACAGTTATGTTGGCAATGGAATTTGAAAAGTAGTTCTAAGAAATATCGCTGTATTTCAAGTGTAATGTTAAATTTATGGCTACTTAAATTGTTTGAAGTTTATTTTATATACGTTGCAGTAATTATCAGCTTAAAGACAATGCATTTACTGTAACTCATCGTGTCACGTGATCGGCGCAACGGTCAAAATCAACGGTCCGTTGTTGCGGTTCCTTCATTCTTCTTGCTTGGCTTTGAGTGTGTGGAGTGAATGCGGGGCAAACTGCAAATTTGGCAGCTGGAGGTTGTTGTGTTTTACTATTTCTCATTTCTTTTTCAGCTTATCTGCAATCAGCATTGTTTTATTACAGATTGTAGTGGTCTTGTGTAAAGTCATAAGTTCCAGCAAACAACGCACAAACAGTCAGCGTCAGGAAGACATTATAAATCTCGCCAAAAGTATTTATTCTTTAATTCGTCGAGGAGAGATGAAACCGTGCAAGGCCATCGAACGAGTTGCAGAAATGCTGACAATTTCAACTGCAACTGTCGGGAGGAAGTGTGAATGTGTTTTTACGACGTGTTACCCCGAACAGGTTTTTTTCGCCTATCCCCACTAGGGCCCTATGTTAGTAAAGTCAATATTTAAAAAAAAAAATAATATAAATCAGACAGTTGGAAATGTGATTTTATAATCGGAAAGTTACATAACAATAATGAAAGTAAGTGAACGACAGCAGAAGTGTGACATTAATGTATTCACTTGAGTTTACGAAGTACATGTTATATCCTAAGTTTGACAAATAATATAAAAAGTTATGTGTACTTATGTACCTACGCCCATCTTCTTTAACCTTTCTTTTAAATCTGTCTTGATAGTAAGTGCAAATTTTGTCGTCAATAATTATACGTTAATTCTACACGTTTTTATTTCACTGTGTTGTTTTGTAATGTAGGCCTAACCTCAAATTATCTGTACGTATCTATTTACGCCCAGCCATAGAATCTTTCTTAAATCGACCTTGATAACAAGTGCAAATTTTGCAGTCAATAATTATACAGTAGTTTGACATGTTTTGATATTACCGTGTTGTTTTGTAATGCAGGTCTAACCTCAAAAAATCTGTATGCGTTTACTTATGCTCAAACATGTAACCTTTCTTAAATCTGCCTTGACAAGTACAAATTTTGCCGTTAATAATTGTACATTAATTTACACGTTTCGATATCACCATGTTGTTTAGTAATGTAGGCCTAACCACAAATTTGTGTTTATGTAGTTATTCCAAGTGCGAGTGGTGTAAGTTTTACTATTGTTAACATAACATACATGTCAAAATTTGATGTTATACCAAAAATGTTCCAACATTTGAACTATACCATCTTGAAGTTTTTTTGGTTGACTACACATGTAGACCTATAGCTGTGCTTGTTGCCAACATTATTTCTTGATGCAAGTGAATTAGTTTTATTTGGTAATGCAGGTAAGAAAAATTAGAAAGTATTCACAATTAATTGTCAACAGATATAAAATAATTCCATGTTTACATTTCGTAATGGATGTTCGAGAAAACAACTTACTATCTTTTGAGAAATATAAACTAAGAGAGTATGCATTCTTGAGTAGGCCTAATTGTTTGTTATACCTGCCACATTGGCAGCAAAATATTTTTAGGCATTGAAATTTAATGTGACTGTAGATTAGAGAGCATAGTCCACACTCCAGACTCCCAGAGCTCCTGATTACTTGCGAATTGATGTTTTATATAGGTTAGATTACGTTACGCAGTGTATGTGTTAAATTAAGTATTTCTAAAGAAGCTGTATGAGCTAGCTATCAATGAGAGCTCGGCTACAATTGACCTATACCTAACTCATTCACAGTTATCGCGATAATCACATACAAAACGCCAAAGCATAGTGGCCTGGCTACAATGATATAACGATAATAATATTAGTTTGTTTATGTTGCTACATTTCTACATTTGCTACATTTAAGTTCTGTACATATAGTTGGTAGCGGGTATAAAAAAATGTTTAATTCATCTCAGACTTTATAAGATTATAAATTGTTTACATTTCAATTCTTACTTCTAACATTGATGCCGACTAACAGCCAGCGGCGGTAGAGCCAAGGACGGCGTTCACCATGCACGTGCGCAAAGAGGCTCGAATCAGAACTTTCCTAATGGAATATTATTTTTGCAGCGTAAAAAGTGTCTCGTTATTTTATCTTCAGGGTTTGAAATGTCTTAAAATGTTTTAAAGTGTTTGTTGCCAATTTCAAAATGTTTGGTTATGAATTCAAAGTGCGCGCTGCACGGAGATTAAGAACAGTAATATCCCAGCGTGAACGCCGCCATAAATAGACACTAAAATAATACAGAAAATTAACAAGAAAATTCAAAAATGTAAAACAATATTTAAATTATATAGGCCACTTTTATTTTTCAATTATAAAATATTTTACTCGGCGTGCATAGCACTTCCGCTTATGTGAACCCCGTAGGCAGCCATGGTAGGTCCGTGCGACGCTTGCCTCTGGGCAGTCTGTCTAGGAGAGCTGGCGAGGTAAGACACTGTCACGTACGCACTACAACTTTTGAGCACTGATGTATATTTCAATAGCACTTTTAGTATACCGGTTAACCTTTGCTTGCGTACGTTTTGCCAGACATTTCCCCAGCAGTATGCTTCCGCTTAACTAATTTATTTAGCCCTTGTGGCATATTTCAACTTAATTGGGGAGAAGCAGCAGAAAGATGTCGGAGAGGTCGTGCGACCCGCGAAACTTGAATCACGCGCCATCCGCTTCTGCTAAAGGCGTTCCACAGTAATTTCTGTATTATTTCTGCGTGCGATTTCAAGGGCTCTGTTTTCATGTCTGTATTTAAGGGTGTTTTTCATGTTTCAATATTTTACTGCAACATCACGTACAACCACGTGGTTAACCGACGCCAAGTCTATGTCTGCGCCATCATTGCGTTTTGAGAGCTTATTTATGTAATATAATATGTGCAATATTTTATTCAGGGTTCTATGTTAAATTTTATTGTTAGGGTTCCGTGTAATTTCCACATAAAGGAAGCTTTTGTGTTTGACCACGCGATTAGTTTAAGTTTGCTTTTTACGCCATGAGGCATGCTACACGCTTGTAACCACTTCAATCGCAAAGAGAATAATTTTCTCAACAAGAATAATAATTTGTCAGAATTTAATTTGCTGTTTCCACGAAGAAATATTGCAATTTTATCTGAACCCCGTTGTCCACTAAGAACTTTATTCAGCGGTATCCACGCCATCTAAGCTTGATTTCACGCATGCGCGTGTTTATTGTCAATACTAATTTCGTGCCCCGCCATCTTCTAAGGGCATTTATCTAATTTTGTATTTTGTGTACGGTGGCATTACTTCCGTCCTATCCGGCTATGGGTGTAGGCCGTTACCACACTACCCACGTGCTGGAGGGTGAGCCCAGACGAGTTTGCGTTAGTGATACCAAGTAATCGCACTTGTTAATGTATCATCACTGTTTCACTTTGTAATTCGCCGTGTCCTGTCTTCAAGGAAAAATCGTCAGTCCACCCTAGCGGCTGTCGACTCTCTTCCCTTGTGAAGATTCTGATTTCATACACTACGGTGAGATCATTCATCTAAGCGTGCGCTAGAGTAATTTCGTGCTGGGGAGCACCCAAGCGGAGTTAGCTAGACACGACCGAGTTGTATCATTAAATTTCATGGCACATGGTTTGTACGCACGGTATAGATAAAACAGGTCTCACAGTGACTCATTCTTTTATTTTGTAGTGACAGTTTCCTTGCCACCTGTGTTTTTCAAGTGTTAAAAATGTTTAGTATTGAAGTTTAGTATTGCAAACGTGTATCGTACATATACACACATGCATTTGTTATGTTTATATTTATAGTGTAAATTAATTTATTTTATACATATGTAATACATCAATGTATATTCATGTCTATTTATAAATGCGCATATAAAACTATCCTTATAATGTACATATACATACACATATGCTATATATTTTACTTTATATATACTACATATTTTTATATACTGCGGCATTAGAGCCGTCACATAAGTTTATTAGAGCCATCTACGTATGTGCAGTCATATACTATTTGCTCGGCTCAGATCCCCTTGTCTTTCCTTCAGGTTCTGCCTCCCTGTCTTCCACTTTCCCCCTCGTTCGTCACTATTTTTTTGATTGGTCGTGGTAATTTATTTACGACTTTGAATGGCCTTGCTGTCAACTTTATGCGCTTCAGACGTCTACTACGTGGCACCGCTACCTTATGCCTACAATATCTATGCATTTTACTTATGACTTAGTTGCACTTCACTTCGGTCAGCTGAGGTCAAACACAGCAACTATGTTTTCGAGCTGACGTTTTACTAGTCACGCTACAGAGCGATTGGGCACTTAGAAAACTGTGAGTTGTGGGAAACGTTAAGTTTGCGGTAGTGTTTTTAAATGTTTGGTAGTTTGTGTGGCAAGTGGTGGTGTACGTTGGGTGTGCAGTAGTGCTAGTTTATTTCCAAATCTGGTTTTGGCCGCCCTTCCAAATTATGTTTCGGCTTATCTATGATGTCGCGTTAGTGTGTCCTTTTTTTAACATGTGTTATTCCTTGTTCGGTGCCCAAGTTTAATTAATGATTGCTATTTCACTGTTTCCAAGACTTCATCGCTAGGGCGTTACTTTTTTTCATTCGCTTGTTGTTTGTTTAGTAAAGTTTTTGTTAGTCGGAGCTTTGACGGGACCCAAACGGTTATATAGATTACATATTTTAAATATGTTTTGTTACTGTATATTTTACAGGTTTTTATATAATATGTATATACATATACACACATTTTACACACTTCATGGGTATTGTGTACTGCAATTGTTATGTAATTAATTATAGTCTGTTTCATATAACTTCAATAAATTTTGACAAATTCTTGAAAAGAAGTGCGGCCACGATGTATCCCTCCGCCACAGCTGTTCTGTCGGTGAAGAAACCGATCTTTGTAAACAAACTACGAATCTAGTGGCAAACATTGAAAGACTGACAACTTTTGTCCAGTAATTAGGTTACTATAGCTGGTTGCCATTCCCAACTGTTTTATTTTTTTTTTACGATCACATAATATACTAGTTAGGGTTCTCTTTTATTTTATTGGTGGGGTGGGGAACTATAGTTTTACGCCTTTCAGGAGACAATTTTTTTGTGGTTCTTCTTATAAGAGAGTGGCGCTTGGAGTTTGCATCGTTTTAGTGATGCATTGGAAAATTTTGTTCGTACGGTAATAGCAATCAATTTACTATAACTCAAAGGTTTTAACTTCATCGAAATAACTAAATGCGATAAATGTGTCGCTTTTCGTACCGATGCGAGAAATGCTCAACAAATAAATATCATTGCATTTTTTTATATAACGAACTACACTAAAAGGGCGCTTATTTAGGCCACGTACATTTGAAAACCTCCCGCAAGAACAAAACGTAATAAATACGTCACAGTTAATACCGATGTGCGAAATGCACATTGTAAACATGTTAAGCAAATTTAACTTCTACGTAAAAGCCGTTAGTGTTTCAATAAAATAAAAGTCCAAATACACTAAAAATATTCAAACAACAATTTAAGAAAACAATATTTACAAAACACACAAATTTACTGTTCACTTCGTAATTCCTAAACACGTATCGAAACTTTGGATGAATAATCACGTCTCGGCTACTGATGCGAAACCATTTATTTGCTGACTTATGCAATTAACAAACCACTTGAACTATTTATTGAAACCCAACAAATTCACCCTTCATAATGAAAATAATTTTTCGCTCACGCTTCGCGATGACCACAGAAATTGGTGGGCCACAGCACACAACAAACCATTTTAAAAAGCGGCAGATACGTGTCAATAATTCATTTCACTGAGGAGACTGTTCGAAAAAGGCACCTACGATGAACTATACTTAATGAAATACGTAAATAGAAAATTAATTAACTGCATATATAATATTCCGACATGATAAGCAAGGAATTCTCGCAATATTGATAAATTATGACGAAAGAGAGCACAATGATAAGTACGGCTTTTCACCGGGTGGGTGGAAACCATAGACAACAGACTCAACGGCGATTGGTGGAAACCTTTCACATAACCGTGATGTTCGCATAGTCTACCATAATATTGCTAAATATTTTTAAAACCCTTGCTCTATAGCTCAGAAAAATTGCGTATTAGTCTACGAGAGTAATTTTAACCATAATTGTTGTAATTATCATTAATGTTCCACATTATATTTTTTGATTCCAAGTACTATTTTCTTTTAAAATCATCGCCCAGAGCGCCAACATAATAAGACGCATCCTGCAACAACCATCAGCTGGCATAGTACTGTTTACATACTGTGTAGGTTGGTCACAACGTCTGTCCAATTTTATTGAAATTATATGAAAGAATGCTCATCGCTTAGAGTCCAAACCATTTAACCAGTCCTGAAATGCAAACATTGATTTTAACATGTAGTAATCACATGGCAATGTTTGTTTACATGTAGCGAAAGGATACTTAATGGGCAAGCAAGTAGAACTATAGCACGGCTTTCAAAGTGCTCATTTTACCATGAACGGCCTATACCATCTTTACTAAGTGCACACCAGTCAGCACGGCCGTTAAACATATGTAAGTAGGGTCAGTGACATTTTTCAAATGTTGAATTCAAAATTTCTCACTTTACAGACAACATTGTGTACCAATCCAGCTGGCATTGAGCATGTTTTTACGATTGTTTTTTTTTTAATGAAATGATAAAGTAATCGAGTTTTGCTTATGCAATCTATAGTGCATTTTTATCATTTTACATCAAGTACATCTCGATAAGCATAACTCTATAGCATATATTGATTGTCTTTGTTGTAGAAATTGTTGTATATTTCAATCAATAAGACGGTGTAAAAAGTATTCTGAAATGTTTGGTGTTGTTATTAAATATTTTCAAAATTATCAGCTGATATGCTAAGTAAATTTCGAACTTACGCCAATTAATGTTTTGCTTACAGGACAATATGGCAGATATAATATTGGATAACAATTTTGGAACAAACTGACATCAGTGTATAATCATTTTCTCTTAATACTAGAGGTACAACTATTTTAACATGTAAGTCAATACACATGAAGCATTACACGTACCTTTTTTTCAATCTATTGCTGATGGTTTTTTATTAGGCCTAGTTCCTTACATTCTGTACTGAGGTCAAACGTCTGAATTTGGCGCCTACTCCCGTAAGCACCAAAAAGTTGGCCATCTTGATGAAGTACCATCTGTGGAAAAATTACAAACTTCGTTACCATCATATATGTCAAGCAGCTGGAATGTTGCTACCACTAAATAAGTTTCGTAAAAAGTTGCTTTTCCAACCGCTGTAACTAATACTTTGGGAGTGTACTTGATAAAACTTGAACGAACCTGCTAAACAATGTATTAATTTGGCTTTACTTGTATTTACCAGTCAGGTGCATTACAAGTTAATACAGTTGGCGCATTATGTATTACTCTCCTAAACTCAACAAACATCAAATAAAAAATGTTGTCACAATAAATTACGTTTAATTGCAGACATGCAGTTTGAGTACAAACGAAACTCACGTCATGCTTATTTGACCATATTTTTGTTCGTGCAGACTTGTATTTAACGTTGGTATTATATTGTTTCGTAATTATGTACTCTAAAAATACATACAATGCATAACTGTTGAATTATAAATGTTTAAGTTTGAGGAATAGTATATGTCTGTGGTGACACGTATTAGCTTTCCAACTTGTGTGTGCCAAAATGTAAAGTCTCGTATTTGTGTTTCCAACATACAAAAGTGTTTTTAATATCATCATGTTAAGTAATTCAAACAACTGCAGCCAAATGTTAAGCAGAGACACCGACAATTTGCCAAAGCTATCAGTAGTACTTTATTTAAAAATCAGCTGTTTTCAATTAAGTTTCAGCTATAATGACAACCATCCCACCATCATCGACTAAATCATTACACAAACAAATTGACAGCGCCAGAAAAACAGTAAATCCAGATTAACATTAATGAATGTTTATTCTCAGGATTTTACTACATAACATATTAATAGCAATAAGAGAATATACATTTAGTAGGCTTGTGATTTACGAGTGCTATTAAGTGTGTTTCGTTGTGGTTTTTTCCATCTGACATGTTTCATCAAAATACTGTGCGAAAGTAGCGTGTTTCTTTACAACTATGTTGTGTGAATTGTTAAAATATATTTATTGTACGGAAATAAGAGTATTTGTGTGGTTTTGACAAATTGAATAGACATTAACGTGTCCTATATAAGCCTTATCAGCAATAAATCACCACTTAGATGGGTGAGTACATAACGTAATTTATGCTCTAGTTTTTGCGTGGTAAGTAAGTGTAGTGAATTGTACGGTGTTGTATTACATTGAAGGGCTTACGTACTACTGTCGCCAGCCATTTAAAATGAAAAACAGCTACCTAAATTAAACCTAATATCAGAATAGTTTGTAGTTTTTACTGTGATCCTGACAAATTGATATTGAAACACAAACACGTAGCACTGAAATATACTGTTCAAGCGTAGCCAAACATTTTGCACTGAGCCAGAGTTCCAGCACCAGCAGGGGAGTTAATCGCCAAAACAGCAATTCAAGTCAAGCCGGCATATATTTTTTTTTTTTTTAAGGCATAGAGCTTGAAACGTTCTTGCATCCGCATAGCTTAGAATTTGCCATATAAATAGGGGTAGGTATTTTTCACGAAAATATTTACGGCCAAGCTAGACTTCAATATCCTACATCCACAACCACAACTTCCTTCGGTTATTGGACGCATGTCTACATGAGAAAACGACTGAAAAGACTATTTGACTGAGCCAATCATAATGAAGAACTCCGATACTGATTCGCGGACACACTCCAGTCAGGTGACATTTAAAATCATCCATCCATGAAAGTGCGTATGAGCAAAAGTGTTTTAGGGTTTTAAACTGGTCTTGAAATATTATCGTGAAAAACAACTGTCCCTACATATATAGTCAGTGACCCAGGAGCGTACGGGCCATAACTCCAGAGTGCGGCATCGAGAGAAGGGGAAGATGATATATTTGTATTTAGGGGAGGCGGGGCAATGACGTCGAAGCTTTGGGACGCTGCACTGCAAAATCAAAGAATTTTCCTTAACACACCTTGACTTTGCAGCCAGTTGCATCATGCTCGACTATCGGCGTCACTTCACAATGATAGCGACAAAGATGACTCTCGAAAGTACGTGGAAACATACAGCTAACTCCGGTTTACCTTGAGTTATCGCTTCTTATACAAAGAAAGGGGCACTACGTGGGTCGACGCTGCGATGTTGCAGTGTCATAGCCATGGAGCGGATGTTGTAAAGATCTGCGTTATAAGTTCTGTACAACAATCTGTCATTCCTGCAGTATATCTTAGTGGCAAAGTCACGTATGGACGACGAAGCCAATTCCTTCTATTATCGGACTCTAACGAAAAGCACGGAGGACTGGAAGTATGATCGTTGAATTTTTTCTTACTTCAGTTCTGTGAAAACCATACCTTTGCATTAGGTCATCGATAATTATTTTATTTTTATTTCAAAACAATATAAGTTGCTATGTACGTAGGTATGAAATCATTCGCCGGGTAAAAACCACGCGATAACTACTATATTCGGATGCATTGTTAACCTCAATGACCTCATTAAAATTCTCTAAATTCCAGCCAGTTTGAAAACAACTTAAAAATAGAAAACTTTCCTCTTGAAAAATGATACACGTGCCACGGGCGAGGTTTCGTGGCTGGTCAGGAACGCTTCGTGTATTTGACGTTGTGCATTTCATTGCACGGTTTAACAAGCATTGCTATATCCACTATGTTGATGACTGTTGATAACTCCAGACAGGTGAGGTGTCTGGTGGTTATCAACAAGTCGTGTGAGATGGACGCTATACTCGAATGGTCACTTAGCACTGTCCTGAGTTTTTTTGGCAAGCCTCAACTCACTCTACCGACGAATGCACTCTAGCTGTGGATTGCATCTACTCTTGGAACGTATCGCCTTAGCATGGAAAAATGGAATTTACTTGTAATTTTTCCTTAATTTATTATAATCATCTCATGTGGTTATTATGACGAATATACATTATAGCAACCTATACATATCATGATTACCTAATATGGATATTGTGACACATATGCATTATACTAACCGATATATGACATATTTACCTAATGGAAATTTATGATTAATATTTGGTTGAACTTAGTCACGTATACGCCCTGTGTATCACGTCCGGCCGTTGGAGAAACGTTTATATAACGGAATAAGCAGTGAAGAGCGATACCAGTCTTGCTTCAGCACTTTCAGGCAACACACATTGTGCCCGAATCTAGACAAACCTCTAGTTTTACTACATTTCGACCAGCCCCGTTTTGCTTATTCCAAAGTCACCAGTAAAAAGCAAAAACCTCTCAATATGTAGAACCCATTTGGCAAAAATGAAAAGCGAGAAGAAGAGAAGCGCGTACGTGAGCGTAAGGAACGAGAAGCGAAGGAAGAACGTGATCGTAAGGCTCGAGAAGAGAAGGAAGAACGTGATCGTAAGGCTCAAGAAGAGAAGGAAGAACGTGATCGTAAGGCTCGAGAAGAGAAGGAAGAACGTGATCGTAAGGCTCGAGAAGAGAAGGAAGAACGTGATCGTAAGGCTCAAGAAGAGAAGGAAGAAAGTGAGCGTAAGGCTCGAGAAGAGAAGGAAGAACGTGATCGTAAGGCTCAAGAAGAGAAGGAAGAACGTGATCGTAAGGCTCGAGAAGAGAAGGAAGAACGTGATCGTAAGGCTCGAGAAGAGAAAGAAGACCGTGAGCGTAAGCAACGAGAAGCGGCGGCAGAGCAAGCGAAGATGATGCTAGAGGCGAGGCGTGGAATGGAGGAGCAGCGCTCGCGAGAACAGGAGCGTCGGACAACGGGTAAATGGTTTTGAAAGTGGTTCGCCGATGTAGGTGGCTTCACGCCTACTGTAAAGTGTTAATCTGACTCCAGATAAATATCTGAGCCCTGCACGTGTATTGTATTGTGTGAGGGACTCATGTATATAAATGCAGTCAATATTTTGTTTTGTATTCTTCTTTCTAACGTTTTTATTATGTATTCACTAACTCAAATCAAAAACTTGAATCCAATCGTATTTCTTTCATCTGACATGTATGTCCAGCTTACATGTCACACGTATTGCATTGTGTGAGGGACTCATGTATGTAGATGCACATGATATTTTGATTTGTATTCTTGTATATCACCTTTTTATTATGTATTCGCTAACTGAAATAAAAAACTTCCCTCTATTCGTATTTCTTTCATTTGACATGTATGCCCAGCTTACATGTACTTTCCTACAGCATTAGGAAACACCTGAATGTATACTCGATGCTGCCCGGTATACTGGGAACAACCGTCTACGTTACTCTTTTTCTACCTCTAGCTATTAGTTGAAATTTTCACGGTAGAGTTGGATCAGTTAGACAATCTACACTTAGACTTTCTTTTTGGCAGAGTTGCCTGAGTAGGTTAGTCATCGTGCTTAATGAGGCTGTGAGTCTACAATTCGAACGACGAGGGTGAGTATGTAAAGTAAGTTTAGCACACTTTTTTCTTAACATGGGTACACACTGCGATTCTGTAGTGTATTACTCTGACAGAACTAAACGCCCAGTGGACATAGCATGGATGCTTCCTGGTCTTGTCCAGGTGCAAAGTACGTCCATTGGATGTTCTGGTATACCAGGGTCTGGCGCAGGTCAGACTTGCTCGGGGGCTGGTTACGTCGCACAGTTGATACGATAGACTTCGCGCTGTAAGTGAAGTGTCAACTTTGTCCAGAACAAGTGTGAATCGTGTCAACCGTACCGCGTAACCAGTTCTCATAGCAAGTATCCTACCATGACGAGTCTATCTGCTGCGAGTTAGAGATGGAACACGGTACGATTGCTGCGAGTTAGAGTTGGCACTCATCTTACTGTCGGACATCAGACAGTGTTGCAGGGAGAAACGAATGTACACATACTTGGTATATGAATTTATTATAACATACAAGAGTGACATGCACACCTTCTGAATTATCAGCTAACAGGATGATCACTTCCGTACACCTACGTACAGCATCGACGATAGCCGAACTGATACCTACAGCTAAATAGCTGTAGGTATCAGTTCGGCTATACGATAGGCTGCTTCAACGATAGCCGAACTCATAACTACAACTAAATAGCTGTAGGTATCAGTTCGGCTATACGATAGGCTGCTTCAACGATAGCCGAACTCATAACTACAACTAAATAGCTGTAGGTATCAGTTCGGCTATACGATAGGCTGCTTCAACGATAGCCGAACTCATAACTACAACTAAATAGCTGTAGGTATGAGTTCGGCTATCGGCAACGTTATAAATATAACAAGTATTTCAGAGTTCTGCGATTAACCCAATAAAGAAATAAAACGATATATTTTGGAAAAAATCCTAACTGTTTGCCGATGGCCTCGGTGAAACTTGTTCTGATATTTGCAACCGACTGAAAGGATGCAGATAATTCTTCAACTACGTGATCAATAACAGTATGTCTTTATAGTTACAGCGACAACCGTGACACTCAAAAAAATACTTTGAACAAATACTTTTTATTCCAGCGGTAGTGGCCGTTGTGACGCGCTTACTATGTGTACTGTGCTGCAGCCAATCATAATGCTTACAGTACGCCCAAGTTGCAAAATGGCATGCGTTTAGCAGCGTATCCATCCGTGACAATGAGTTAAGCCATAATGCAACTGCGTTGACGGGGTTTCAAATTTGTAATGCAATAATTCTTAGGAGGCTGTGCATCATAACGTTAGCGAACATTGTATCAGTAGATTAGAAGGTTTGAGTATACGACCTTCCAGACCAGCGATAGATGACTGCATCGACACCCTTTGTCAACCGAGAGGGTTATCCAACTGTTCTGCAATTACTTGATGCCGCTAGGTCACGACGTTCGTCGAGAGGTGCAGCCGTCGATCTTCAAGACCGACCGCTACGTCAGTCACGAGCAGACGAAAGTCTCAAACAAGACTATTCATTCGGTCAAGCGCAAGGTCCACGAAAAAGATTATAAACTTCATTTTCCCAAGCGGTTATTCCCATTGTACTAGGAATTATACTTAGCCGGTGGTACAAGAGCGTACGGGCCAAAACTGCAGTGAAGCAGCGAGGGGAAACGAGGGTGATACTGTACCGCTTAAACCAATCTTTGTACCATGTCACCGTAGGAAGCCTAGCTGCTCGCGTTTGCAGGTGGACAACTCCAACTTCTGCTTGCTCATGCCAGCTGAATCTAAGTTACCTCTGGCTATTTTACGGCACTTGACGTACTCGTCTCCGCCTGGTGACGGTGCTGTGAATACAATGCTATCACGTGGGTTACTGTGAAACACCATCAGGAGAAATTCCCTGTCCCGGTGACGCTCAATGGTGATCAATTGGTTCACGGCGTGCGGTGTCAGAGTCTTCGCAGGCATTTGCTCTGCTCCGTCTTATCGAGCTCCTGCCGTTGCAACTAGCACCCGAATTTATTCCTCGTTGCTGTCGACTTCTCTTCGCACTGCCAAACCTTCAATGTCAATGTATTATATATCTTTCTTTTCTGAATACAGAAATATCATCCTCGCCTTCCCTCGATGCTTCACTTCGAAGTTACGGTGCATACGGTCTTTTGCCACTGACTGTAAATTAAAATAGGGTGTGCGTTTCGATGCACTACGACGCGTCGGTACACACATGATAATTCTTAATAGGATTTTTTTCCCCCGGAAATCAGGAAAATAATACCTAAATATGTTAGATATGTTTATTAATTATCATATTTACTAGGAATTTTGGAGGGGCTTCAAGTAGTTTTCTGTAAAAAAATAAAATAAAGTGTGTTAGGGAAGAGGGTTATCAAGATTGCCGTGTTTATGCAATAAAACATGTATAGGCCCTAATTTATGTAGAATAGATTTATATCGGGTCTCTGAATTGTTTTACATGTAATAATACTGTTTGCAATGAAACTTAATGAGTAAAAACTCATATACGGGGCAGCGACGCCGAGGTTATACAGGTATACAACACAGGTATCAAACAGTGTCGGAAGATTATGTAATTCTGGTTAATTGCTGAAGGCTTACCTTATCTATATTTACGAGAGGAGTGAACTACGTAATATATAACTATTAGAATCAAATATATACATATAGTAAAACATAAACAAACAGGTTCTGAGATGGTGTTTATACACAACGTGCGTCGCCATTACACATTAACTGCAAAGTGCATTGTGGGAATTTTCAGAACTAATGGTGGATATGTAACGGTCGTAGGTGTTTAGAACAGTGTGAAAGCATACAAGTGAGTTTTAAATTCATTTCATTTGGTTAGACAATTTAAATCAAATAATCGTGTGAAAATACAAGTGTTTATGTGCTAATATATGCATGGAGTTATTTAAATTATAATATTTGTTCAGTAATGTGAGTGTGTCTGGGAATTCGTCAAATAGTGTACTCATTGTGTCGTGGATATAACGTAGTACTAGTGATTAGGTGATTAACATAATTATGTCATATTTCCGCAATTCTAAAGAATATAGGCTATTTCGAAAAAAATATAGCGTGGAAAGTGGCATAATTCCCCTCTACTAATTACACCGAACACTAATTTACTAGAGGCATAAACATTTGACCAATAGAAACTCCAAAAACAATATTGGGGAGGGCTATGAAGATCAGGGGAATTGTGGAGTAAAACGAGTGAAACATATGTACATAATGTAATATTTATTCACTAAAATATGTTAAAATTGCAAAAAAAAACTGTACAAGCGTAGCCAATCATTATGCACAGAGCCAGAGTCCCAGCGTCAGCAAGGGAGTAAATCCCCAAAAAGTGATTCAACCTCGCCGGCAATTTTTTTTTTTGGAGGTGACGCGAAGTGTCAAGCATCAGCGAAGCTTGGAGTTTCGCCATAAGTGATTTTCATGTGTAGCCAATTTAAACTGAGAAATAATAAATGTGTGTGTTTTGTAATTAAACATTTTCGTGCGATTTGTAATATTTTTGTAATATTGTGTGATGAAAACATGTTTAGTTACAAAAATATTGAACAGAAAATTACCTAAATTGACAATGTTACCAATACAATTTAGAAATACAAAAAGGGGGGGATATGAAATTGTGGTAAATTGAGGGGTAATATTTTATCACGAAAACGTATGTAGGACTAGGCCCATTTTAAAATATTTTTTATCCCTAAATTTCCCTGATCTTCATAGCCCTGCCGACTATCGTTTTTGGGGTTTCTATTTGTAAAATGTTGATGCCCCTAGTAAATTTGTGTTCTGTGTAATTAGTAGAGTGGAATTGTACCCCTTTCAGAAATGTTTTTTCCTTAGAAAAAGACCCTAATCTTAAGAATTACCCACACACACTGTTGTCATCCAACAATAGTGAAGCTACGTAGTTAGGTTAAGGCTTTCTGTATTTAGCGCAGCAAACCACATGTGTATACATAAATTATACCTACATAATTATGTGTTTTACCCCAATTTCCCCAATCTTTGCAGCCCTCCCCACCCTCACATTTGGTTAGTATGTACGGTGAATAATGTGATTCCTCTAGTAAATTCATATTCTGTGTTATAAGTAATGTCATTATATGTATATCACTATCTGGGTGGTTTTTCTCTTCCCCTCCCCCTCCCCCACAAACCACCCTGCCTAAAAACCCATACTCTAAATAATTGCACGGCACACTTGATTCAAGTGTTATGTTAAGATGAACTCAGCTAATAAATTTTTTCAAATATTGGAAAATATAGGAAATAATATGCAATAACTTATTATTCAACTTAAAAAATTAAAAGCTGGCAAATAGGTATTTACTAAAGCAACCTATATAAACACGAAACATGTATTACTGTGCCCTAGCTCAATTTCTCACTCAAGCAGCACACAGTGTACTTACAACTGCATCCACTTTCTTGATGAAACAATGGACAGTTCAAAGGAATTCTGTAGTGTACAGGAGCTACAAAAACAACCCATTTGGTAAATCTGAAACATTAGCCTATATTTTAATTTCCATGATCATTTCTTTGATCAGTAATTGACAATATTAGCCACAGTCCCAGTGACTAAGCAAAAGCTTAATACTATAACTAAAAGAAAATTTTGGCATTGTCAGATTTTACTAATACTGTTCATTACTAATAATTGTAACTGCAATAACTGTATTCTGAATTGAAAATTTCTAGTAGTGTGGGATTAATAATTTATTTCTTTCAACAAAATATGGTTCTATTGCAATAACTTATCATTAGGCTACTCACATTAGGCCTACTGATGCAAGATTTTTAAAAATATTTTATTTTTTAATGGTTATTGTACAGTAAAATAACAGTAAACTAATGTTTCTGGGCGTACCAGTAACGTTATACACAGAAAATAATAATTCCCCAACTAGGGCTATCTTAGCATATAGGTAGCTAGGCATACTTCAATTTAAGATTATTTTGGATTCTCCCAAATAAATTTGTGTTAACTTTAGCTGTTATAAATTGAGAAATGATAAAAGTTATGAACACGGTTGTGTGTGTTTTCCAGGTATTAAAATTATATTTTTTTGTTTTACCTTTTATAGTATTACTTTTCTTTCCAGTTTTTTAAGCTCCCGGAATTCAGTTGTGTAGGAAGCCTACGAAGGCGAGATTTTAACATCATTTTATTATTACTTTGCACGTTCGCCAACCAATCTAAAGAATGGAAATACCTTTACAAATGTTTATTTAACTCAATTTACAACACAAACAGATACAAACAGATAAACTGTAGCCATGTGTTCCTACATGCTAACATGCATTAAGCATTTCTACGGCAAGAAAGATGTGAGAAATATTACAAATTATTAGTAACTTACCTAAGGCAACCGGAATTTGATGAGACTAACCACTATTCCATCAATAATCTAAAATACCATAAATACCAGATAGAATGGCTAACTTCGTACACCGGGCGGACGTAAGACATGCGACGATCGACGAAATCACCAATCATATTTCCTGCTGCACAATGCGTGTAGCCGAGGAAACCAGAAGGAATTCCGAATGCGGCTGTCCGAGTGTATATTAACAATAGTCCCAAATATGTTTGGAACTTGTCACATACATTTCACGTTTTCAGAAACAGTTTAGAAATCGCGATATAAATGCATGAGAAATTATTTTACCAAACACACTTTATCATCATCTCTACACCCCGGTATGGTAATATTCCAAAAAAAAATGTTTACAGTGTACCCTGAATTCTGAATGAGGGTTGTGCAAGATGTAATTTAAACCCCTTCAACTTCTTCCATTTTGTTGCTTCCTCTTGTAAAGTTATGAATTGTAACATATGTTTGCTGACATTCAAAGTTATGATCATACATGATATTTTATGCTCTTATAATTTGTGAATGTGCATGAGATACAAATTCCTATATGCACTCCGGGTGGTAACGATAATTTTAAATAAATTTGTCATTTAAAAACTGTTTCCATAGTAAACGCAATATCTATCCTGGCTAAAGGAAAAATTGAATGTTTTATTACAACTTCCTCGGTGTGTTAAACTTCGGTAAAGACAAGTGCTGGAAAGAAAGATAACATGAGGGTTGATGAAAAAGAAAGTTAATGTAAAGGAAGGTTCGATGGAATGTATAAGTAAGAACTTCAGAACAAAAACTCCACGATGACTGCTAGGTGAGTTTGGAGCTGCAGGAAATGATTTTTGCCGAACCCCCTGGAGATGGAGGTGTACGGGGAACCGAGAGCTGCCAACGGGGACGTGCGACGGCGGAGTGCTCGATTTGGTGGTCGGAGGACGGCTGAAACTGCTCGAGGTACTCTGAATCCGAGGTGCCAAAAAAAAAACTGGGATTCCTGCATCGCCCCCTAGATGGATGAAGTAAGCCAGCGTCAGAGTAAATTTGCTTCTACAGAATAAATCTTTTCTGCAAGTTTAATTGTATGTCAGTTCATGAAGAAGCCCTTACACGGATAAAGTGCTCGAGAACTTGAAGATGAAAGTTTTATTTATTTGTATTTTTTGTTGAATCTTGCTTTGAACAACTAGAGGTCCCGAGTGCCTCCGACTTACAGCTAGCAGGAATCATTTAAATAATATTTTTTCTTATAAAACTGATGCAACCACATAAAAATTTACCTAATTAAGTTCTCGAGGTCGTGATGTTGTATCTAGTGTTGACAGGGCCAAATTATAATTTGAATAAGCTGACAGTCCGTTTTTTCGTGTTTTCCTTTAACTTCAAGTAAAGGGATTGTATGTTTGTTTAGGTTTTCTTTTCTATTCTTCATCAACATAATTTAGTTGTATCAGTTGTTTGTTAAGAGAGCCATGTGTGATAATTGATTCATTTAAACGTCTTCATTAAAATTGCATTGTCTGTGCTTATTCATGTCGCTTTTTCGGTGTAGTGTGGATGCTTGTTTAATGAATGTTTCCATCATAGTGATATATAGTTGTGATTGCAGTGTCCAGTGTATGTCCGGTTAGTTTCTGAAATGTATGATTCCTCTGACCCACTTATCTAAAATGGTCAGCAATTCTCTCATGCCACACATCACACACATATCTTATATATTAAATTTTGATTATACTTAGATCCAACACATGCAGAGGGAATTTAGTACAGACCACATCTGTACATTCTCTTCAGAATGATAATATTTACTGCTTCAGCGACACTATAAGCTTGTATCGAAGTATGTAATAAAATAATTAATGAACTTCTTAACGCACTAACCAATAAATTCTCTTAATGTTAATTTGCACGAGTAAAACTTTCTAAAATGTCCAGGACTAACTTGAAACATACGGATATAAAACCTCCGGCTGTAATTTTAAAAATGTGCATTCGCTTTTCTTAATCTAAGCTCTCTTTCTCTTGCGATCTAAACTTAAAACTATTTAGGGTTACGGCATCAGAGTTATGAAAAATGTTGGTTTTTAATAACATTTTACTTACTTTCCTATTGAATAAATTAAGTATGCAGACATATATGTATCACAGACAATTAACTATTTACGTAAATCTTTGTTCAACAGAATTGTTAACATTCGCGAGTTGCTTGTAATTGCTCATTGATTAAATTACACAGTGAAATTAGCATGCAAATAATTATTAAGTAACCTTCTATTTGCGAGCAACACATATTAATATCAAACTTTTTATATTTTCAATTTTTCAAGGTTTTTTAACTTCATTTATATTACATAAATAAAGACTGGGTTATTATTCTGAAAATGTTATCTCTAACAAAAATAACGCAAAGAGCAATGTCAGTAATATCTAAAAAAATTTCTTCTATGAGTTAAAATATTGGGCATAGAAACTTGATAAATTCGATGAGTCAAGCTCTCCGCCCATATGAAGGATGTTATGAGCAGAGAGTGTGTAGCTGCTGCAGTATCCTCGTAGTCACCCCAACTACCCCCTGACAGGTAGGCAGCACCGTAGTCAATGTTTCGCGTATATTTAGCACTTAAGACAGTCTTGCATTCAGTATCCACTTAGCCCACTGCCTGTTCTCCCACAACCACTTACCACTTAACTCTATCATGAGTCCATCACAGACACTGTAAAATATTTTGTATTATATAATTGTAGCTAACGTGTCAATAGTTTTCAATGTGTATAGAGACTTATAAAGTGTTTAGTAATTTATATTATTTCGAAATAATATATTGCGAATATTACACTTTTATTTTATTCTTCGCCATTTTAAATCGGATATTCTTATGTATAAATGTGGTTATCACTACTTTTAATAAACAAAGTCTTTAACACACTACATTGTTTTAAAAATTAAAAGCACATATATATATATATATATATATATATATATATATATATATATATATATATATATATATATATATATATTTTGTGTGTGTGTGTGTGTTACAAAACAATACGAAAAAATTATTATTATTTTTCAACACAGTAGTTTTTAATTTAGAAACAATAAACATAATAACGTATTAAAACCTTCAACCACTATTCCTAATTCACGTTAAATATAAGTTGTCCATTTATTGTTTTGTACTCAACTTATACAGCTGCGAGAAAGAGGCAATTTTCCAAAGCTGGGCCCGAGAGTGTTATAGTAGAGTGTGGAGAGACTTTGTCCATTCCTCTGCCATGGTCTCCCTTACGCGAATGCAATTCTCAGACTTAATGCACAAACATTTTTCAGAAATATCACAGACCAGATCAGACGTGTTTCACGACAAAATATGACGGAAATTGGGAAATGCTTAAATTGAAACACAAGAGTTAAATTAATTTGCAAATATGGAAAAATACAATTAATACATATCCACTAAAGTTTGTGAGAATGCAACACCGAGAAGGATACATGTGACTAAAACGAACTTTATGCCACAGATTAGGTACATGACAATACCCAAATGATTAGGATTACTATATAACTGTGCATGATATCTGTCCTTGAGTGTTCAGTATGGTGTGAAGCCCCCATGTGCTGCCATCAGATCCCCTAAACGTCGTGGCATGGAATCAAAGAGGATCTGCACTGTAAAAAAATAGTCGTAAAATTACCTGGACAGTGTAAGGTAATATTCGCAAACTTGTGGGGGAAACACAGTTTTCCTTACGTGTAAGGTAAAATTACTGCACTGTGGAGTAAAATTCACGCACATAGCGGTGGAAAATCCCATAAATTGATGGGAAAATGTCCTTATGACGCGTGCATCTCTTCAGCATTGTCTCAACAGCTAGGTGGAAGGACGGGCGGATGAAACAATTACTTAACACGCGAATATTCACTTAATTTGTCATGTTGTTGTGGTGGTGTAATGGGTAGCGTATCGGCTTATCGTAATAGAGATCCATGGGTCGCACCCATCCTCCGGCAAGTGTCGAAGATTTTAGAGTGAAGGTTTCGGGTACTATTCTTCATAGGTTGTACAAAGTAAAATAAAGTTAACATTACTAATACACTGTGCATCTTTAAATATGATTTTATTATACAGTGTAGTTAATATTGCCTTACTTGTATGGGATTTTCCCTCACTTTTGTCAGGTATTTTCCCGTACGATTAAGGAATAGTACCTCACTTGTAATCCAAATTTACTCCACATTTGACAGGTAATTTTACCTTACACTTAGAGTAAATTGGCTTCCCTTACATGTACGGGAATTTTACTTCAATTTGTTTTTACAGTGTGGATATGTACCTGGAGAGTCTTCCTCCAGGCGGTCGGAGCGGCCATCACAGTTGGACAGGTCGAAGAGGAAGTCGTCCGAAAACACTACATTCTGCCACTCAGCACGGAAACGTCCACGTGCTCATTGAAATCCGAGGCGTTTGTGGTTTCTGCACAATGGAAGTCGACGCAATGGCATGCGTTCCACAAGTCCAGCCCTGCGTCCAGCCATGCGTCTAAACGTCGAAGCATACAGGTCTACCCCCATTGCAGTGCTCCAGTGTCGAGTCGACGCTGTGGACGAGCCTGTACGGTCCATTACGGCAATGAGGACAAGATGGCGGTCATCCCTTGCTGAAGTTCACATTGCATGGTCCAGTACTCGCTTATCGCTGCGTACGACCTTCTTTAACCCAATAGTTCCACACACGCATGATTTTCGTAGCAGCATGTCCTGTGCGAGCGGCAATTTCACAATATGAAAAACCCGTTTCCCGGAGAACCAATCGTTCTGCCCCGTTCGAACTCACTCGCATGCTCACACGGCGCCCTTTGATGTCGACAAGCCATACTGGTACTTGCTTTCACTTCGTTTGACGGCTCTTCACTGACTGAGCTTGGCGTAATACTGACATTTCCGTCATACACGAGAGGGCACTGCTGGGCTTACGTGTATGCCATCTTTCTGCAATCGTAATCACTTGTTGCTAGTACACTGTTGTACACATCCTCTGAGTTTGGATTCATTCAGGCAATTCTTTTTGCGAGCATAAAATCACGAGAACATATAACAAAGCTTTAAAATGGATTTTTCTCAAAATTACATGAGCTATGGGTAAAGTCACAATGTAAAACTCTTCAAATACAGGGAATATTCGCTCTCGTGTAATAAGTATACGTTAGAGAAACTGATTTTCTTTTAACTTTTAGGCATATTTAATTAATTTACTTACAAATAATGTGCAGCCAATTTGTGATTTTTTTATTGCTCCGCTAGGTGAAAGGTATTTAAATGTGATATTTTCAGGTTGTGAGATATATAATAAAAATAATTACAAAAACTGTTTCCAAAAATTTAGATCTTTGTTAGAAACAATAACTGTTTCCATAACCATTATTCTATTTTATTTACAAATATGTGTTTGAAAAACGCACCGTTATCACCTGTGCGAATACAAAAATTGTAGCTCGAAATATTACTGTGGACGGTAAACACATATCGTGTGTCGGATTTGTCGTTTCCGGAACTGCAGTCGCAAGTAACATAAAATTATCCTGCAACACCTCAAATCTCTAATAACCATATTATTCCAACATATTATTCACTTTAACTTTTACCTGCGTTATGCTAAATGAAACGTAAGGAATTCAAAAGTGTATTTATTCATAAAAACAGCGCTGAAACTGAACTACAAACCATGCCCTGTCATTTTAAAGCGTTTTATGAATGCAAATTTTACAGTCGCAACATGCGCCGCAAGAAAACAAAAAAATGTACAGTCGATACGAAAATTAAGAATATTAACACTCGAAGTAACCAAGTAAATCGTATCAAACTAACAATGATATAACAGCCCATGAATAAATAGATATAATATAATTATGCCTAATATTTCTATTAATGATCAAATAATGCTATAAGAACTTGGGAACCTCTAATGTGAAGACTGTTGTGAGCAGAGACAGCCTAGACGTAGTAAACCCCAGTCCCTCCTGACAGGCAGGCAGCGTTGTGTACAGTGTTTCCCTCTTACTTAGCACTTAGAGGGCCCTACTTTAATTAACCTCTTAGCCCACTACATGTCCTCCCACTTTACACTTAACTCTGCCATGAATCCATAAACAGATACTGTTAAATTATTTGACAAATGAAAACATAGTTATTATTATGCCAATTTTTACTTCGATGTGTAAGGAGGTACGCAGTCAGGTACTTAGGTAGGCAGGCAGGTAGGTGGTAGGCAAGCAGGATGTTAGTTAGGTAGGTAGTCAGGAAAGATAGGTAGGTCAGTAGGTTGGTAGCCAGGCATGCAGGAATGCAGGCATGTAGGTATGTCGGTTGATATGCAGGCAGGTTGGTAGTTGAATAGTTAGGCAAGCAGGTAGGTATGCAGGCATGTAGGTATGTAGGCATGCATGTGGGAAGATGAGTATTCAGGTAGCAGGATAGGTAGGTAGTTTGTAGTTTGATAGGTAGATAGGTAGGAAGGCATGTGGGCAAGCTGGTAGATAGTAAGATAGATAGGCCGTTAGGTAGGCACACAGGCAGGTGGATTTTGTAGGCATGTAGGTAGGTAGGCAGGAATGCATGTAGATAGGTAGGTAGGCAAGTAGGCAGGTAGGTTGGCAGGAGTTCAGTTAGTAGGTTGGTAAGTTAGGTAGGTAGTATGCCTATACAGGTATGCAGGCATGTAGGCCGGTAGGTAGATGGCAGGCAGGTAATAAGCTACGTCTCCATGCAGTCTGGTGTGTATTTAGTTAAGCAGGTAGGTTTTGTGGGCTATGTAGGTAGGCAGGTATGTACATAGGTAGGTAATCCTGGTTAGTAGGTACGCAAGTAGGTAGTCTGGTAGGAAGGCCAGTGTGGTAGGCAGGTAGGTAGCAGGTTATTCAAGTATTCGGGAAGGTAGTCAGGCAAGTATTTAGGTAGGCAAGCAAGTATGTAAGTAGGTAGATAGATATGTTGTTAAATAGGTAGGTAAATATGTCGACAGGTACGAAGGATGATATGTAGGCAGGTAACCAGGTATTTAGTTAGGTAGGTAGGTAGTTGGGTAGACGGGCATTTAGTTAGGTAGGCAGGCAGGAAGGCATGTAGGCAGGCAGGTAGGTGGGTAGCCAGGGAGGATGTTAGTTACATAGGTACGTAGGCTGGTATGTAGGTAGGTGAGTAGAATGGTGCCATATTTGTACGCAGGTAGGTAGGTGAACAGGCAGACATGCGGGCAGGTAGGCCGTCAGGCATGTATGTAGGTAGGCAGGGAGGTAGAAAGGTAGATAGGCAGGTATGCAGGATAGGTTGGAAAGGCAGGTAGGTAGGCCAAAAAGGTAAGAAAGTAGAAATGTATTTAGGTAGGTATTTGAGACTGCGAGTCTCATGTACTGCGGAAAATTACGAGCTACGCCCCTAACTTAACTGCGAGCGGTGCTACAACGGACGTCCCGTTTGCTAGCCTGACCACCTGCTTATTTACCTACACTGCACGACGCAATACCGAGCGAAGTTTTTTCCTAGAATTGACTATGCGCAAAACACGTGTGTGCTACTGTGCGACGTACTAAAAATCATGAACTTTTACCTTGACTGGAACTGTGATGTACATGATGAACGACATAAGTTTATGTGTTGTTAATCGGAGCCCGAGCCCCGGCCGACCGTCATGCAGTAAGGTTGCTGTTAATCTGAACGTTCCGGAATAAAATGGTTCATTGATTTGCCACCTTGGGCGCTAGTTTAGCGGAAGGGGTGTGTACCAGCGTGTAATGCGCGTTAAATATGGCACCACAAGGACATTACTTCTGGGCAATTAACTTCTGGAATGTGCCGATTCTTGTTGCCATTGGCTAATTTAAAAATTGACTGTTTGTCTCAAAAGTAATGGGTGTTTCCCCACCCAAACTTGTGCTATAAATTAACCCAGTAGCCGACTGGTCTCCAGAGACTCGACTGCTGGTTTCCAGCTACATCTTAAGTTAAGTATTACACACAATGTTGTAGGGCCAATATTGGCCAGGTTAAAAGTAGAAAAATGGACTTCTTGCCCGTTCATGTTGCTGGTAGAAATTATCCTGGCAGGCCTAGACAAATGTTTGGAGATGGCTATTCAATTTATTAAAAATTAGTAACAAAAGTCTGTTAATTTTAAGAATGGGTTTGCTTTGGCCTTCGTTTTTTGTAACCAAAGTCAGTTTGAGAAAATACTGTTTCAGCCTTGGTGTAGGTTGGTAACCAAACTCATGTACTGGATTATTCATTAAAAAAATCTAGCCTTTTCTTGTTTTGCATTGTCCTGAAAGGAAGTAATATAGAAATATATTTTAAGCGTATGAAGTATAAGTAATGCTTAGCATTATACTTAAAAGGAGAATAATCTCTTAGACGATTTTAACAAATACTTTTGGAATACACCTGAATGGAAAAATTTAAATTAGCATGTTGTGCCGCGAGAGATTTTAGAGGTATTGCTGTATTTAATATACACTAAAAGCTGTGATTTTCAGCCTTATAAAATGTTTAAATCTTCATGCTGTGTCGTGATGTTTTAAGGGCTGTTTTATAATATTGCTTTTTCTAGCTTGGAAGTGTACTCTTTATAAAAGTAACTTTATTGAATAGCCAAAAATGTGCTCGGTTTTAATGCACAAGGAATGTATGGAGGGGGATAGTTAAATGAATTTTTGTAACAGTATATTTTGATGAAGTAGTTTTGTGAACATTGGTGCTTTTACATGGTTTGTACGGTGGTTATTTGAAAATAATTTCAAAAACAAAGGCTTTTCCCTTACAGTGTGTGTGTTTCTAATTTCAAGAGATACTGTGCGTTTAAACTGTTCTGAATGTTTTGTTTGCTGGTTTCATACGACTGGTGGTTTTCTTGGTTACGTGGAGTTTCTCGTGTCGTCCTGGTTTCAGGACGTAGCGAGCCCACATAATTATGTAGGCAGGGAGGCTGTTAGATAGGAAGATAAGCAGGTATAAATGTAGGCAGGCATGCAGGCATGTAGCTTGGTTTTTAGACAGGCCTTCAGGAAGGATACAATCCGGTGGCAGGAAGGTATTAAGTTATGTATGTAAGTAGGCATGCAGATAGGCAGGCAGGTAGGTAGGTAATTAGTTAGATTGATAGTTAGGTAGGCACATAGGCATGCAGTTAGGTAGATAGTTAGGTAGGTAAGCCGGTAGGCAGGCAGGGAGGCATTTAGACAGATAGTTATTAATATATAGGTAAACAGTGTGATGGGTGCTATGGGGCCGTACACAAGGTAAGGTAGCATGGACTATAGATTCCTTGCGAGCCCTTTGTTTGTACAACAAACCTTGGGTGACCTACTGTCACTGGTCTATAAACGGTTAGCGTACCGTACCACCACTACCCACCCTCAGAACCAAGAGTCTGATTGAGAAGTGACGACGTGTGTGCCGGAGTGGCACGAAGACGATTGCAACTTGATACTAGGGCCTGGAGGAGCTCCAGGCGGCACGGAACCATACAGTTCTAAATTATATGGTGCGCATAACTCCGGCTTGGCGGTTAGGTGACATCCTAGATCTCGAGTCCCCGTTAATAATTCTTTAACTGAGTAATATTCTGGCAAGACTAGGGATTAACTTATTATTGTGTCAATTATTGTAGGAGTAAACAAAAGTAACTTGATTAATGTTTATAGTTCATTATAACGTTAAATGTATTAATATAGTTTAATAAAGAGGTTGTTCAAATGAACGTGTTTTATATAATGAGTCTTACTTATTTTTTAGCCATCGAAAGCTTCATGCTCTCATAGGCCTCCCGGTCCCAAGGTGATACATTATAAGTATTGAGAATACTGGTTACTGGAGTAAGTGAGCATTGAATCATAGCAGAAGTAATATATTAGGTGTTATGGAAAGGGAGATCTCCTACACTGGTGAGCGCCTCACGATTCCACCTCGTGCTTAAGCAAGTACGCTCATTTTATTTACATTTCACTTGTGTTTTGTGTAGAGATTTGTAAACAGCTGGAAGGACACGTGGCCATACAGCCCTTACGACGCGTATAGGTGTAATAATTCGCTATATACTAAAGTCCTCCTGTTTTACTATAGTATTTCCTTGTGCCTTCATTTATTTTTAAAAACTTATTACAGTGTTATTTTATTGTCCCTCATGTCCGTCAGTTACGTGTGAAACACAGCAAACCAGAAAGAGTGCATAACAGCTGTTAACTTCCCCGCAGGCAAGGCGCACGCGGTATGCATCATTGAGGTAGGTTAGTGCACCAACGCGAGTTAGCATTATGCATACGTAGGCGACCTTGCCAGTCATGCTGTAAGATGTAACAGCGCCTGTCCCATTAGTTTAAAAACGCATCACTGCTTCCTTACTCTAGTGCATGCAGGACAACCTGTTTCCACTGTAAGCAAGAAACACTCCACTTGCCTTTGTATGTTTTAGGAGTGCTTTCCAAACTCTTGTTTCCTTTGTAGTTTGAATTAATTATTCGTTACACTAAGTGTGCGGCACACCAATTCCACTACAGTACCTGTGGTAACATGCCGTCATGAACACAGAACACAGATCTACCACACGAAACATACACAAACTAGCTAATACCCTGTTAATAGACTTAGGCGATGCGAAACGTAGAATTGCACGAACAGTTGAGAACCCATTTAACAAGTGAAAACACAGAATACATAACTCCTATTGAACATACTTCCCCTACACAGCAGAACGCAGAATTAGACTACTCATTTCACGACACACACGAACCTAGTACCAGTGGCTATCTCCACCCTGCTCCATTCCCAGCATATATACTAACATTGCTGAACACGAGTACACAAACCTAAATAATACAACAGAACACCAGTCTGTCAACACCACTAACAACACAGTACAGATCCCACATTTACCCAACATTCCAACACCCACACAAGTCATTTTACAACACTCATAACCCATCCCCACCTTATAAGAGGAAAATCACGAAGAATTTTAGGAATGTTTAGACACCTTCAATGCTGTAAGTGATCTAAATTACTAGACAGAATTTGGAAAAAAGGGGTGTTTAAAGTTTTTCCTCCAAGGGACAGCCAAAAGAACATACCAGAATTTATATTTCACCAGTGTGGAGGAAATCTCGCGGCAACAGATTAGAGATAAATTATTACCAACATTCAGAAAACTCGACACTACAGACAACTACAGATAGCTCCTTCACTCAGACAAATAACACGGAGGCACACATAGGAAACCTGACATTTTATAGAAACAAGTGTGACGCGAATCGGCGTTTGTCAAAATAACTTGGGCCTCTCTATCACCCCCCCTTGCAGAAAAACTTGTACCGTTCGAAAATATCACATAAAAAACAATTAAAACAGAACATAAAAAACATTGAGCTGGACATGTGCAGGCACCAATAAATCATACAACAGAACTCACAGACTACACATCACGCTAAACTCGAACAGGAGATATATTTGTTGAAACAGCAACTACACAGCATTAAAATGCAAACTATTACAACGCACGATCTCCACATCCAGTGAGAAACATTCGCACTAATATATTTCAACCCCCACCCACCACACACAGAAGCCTTTACATTAAGCCAGGGTACAACCACCCCACATGCATTGAATGGACACAGAATAGGGACACATACAGAAATGAAGAACCCTATAAACACGGCGCACACTACCAGGCAGGCCCATCCAGGGCACTACCAAATGATTACGATCGTGTACAGGTTAAAGTTTGCAGAGAAAACTACAGGGAAAAAACGTGTCTCATTCACCCCTGTCTGACACAACCCACCCCCTGTGCAAATAAACGTGTGTGTGCCAACAGGGAATAAGAGTACAACACTCCATGTCGCAAATACATTTTACATCACCGGCAAAGCCAGTTACTACAAAACAAAGCACTTCCGCACTGCCGGCGAGGCCACAGGCTGCAGGTAAGTCAGGCAAAAGAGAGTCAAAACAAACAACGCAAGAGCCGATGACAAACCCGGAAACTGCAATCAGGCCGTGTAAACATTCGACACAGTTGATTGCGCGGGTGCAGCCAGTTCAAGGTGACACATGCGAGCGCATCACCCCCCCCCCCCTCACGTGGTTGACCAGAGTTGCCTCACCTCTGCCACAGCATGACCCACTTCGCGACGTTGCCAAACATCACTTGTCACCCACAAACAGGAAGTTGCCGGCCTCTGTAGCCTTGCGCACGACACATGCAAACTCTGTTTACATGCCGGACACAAGGCCAGGCATTGTGCATTGTTTCCAAAACAAATGTTCTAGTTTGCTACATACATCGAAGATCGTTTCAAGCACTTCAAAAACAAGTTTGGCCTAACACCTCGAACAGTTTCATACAGGGTTCACATAAGAATTGTGTCATACCCACTACACAGTGTTTACACAATACTGCATGCCAGGCCTGTGATGATGAATTGTTGTTTGAAAACACACTGAGTGAGCCTGGGCCTCCAACTAATTCAAACAAATACGTACATCATACACAGGAAGTCGACTGTCAACATGTGATAGAACAGCGACACCCCGCGTTCCAGTTACCATTAAGGAGACAAAATATTACGCACTAGTAGATACTGGATGTTCCTGCAGTTGTGTACAAGTACAGTAATATCAGATCAACACCTTTCTCCTTTAAGGGAAGAAATAACTTTAGTTCAGGCCACAAGTGTTTTAACTCCACCTAAGTATAAAACTAATATTAAATTGAATATATCAGGGCACACATACCCTCAGAGGATTTTTGTTGTTGATAACCTACAACAGGACTTAATCCTCGGCGTTGACTTCATCAAGCGTTATGAAGTTATACCAATTTTAAGATACCACATACTGCTATTTCATGGCTACGATCCCAACATGTTTCACTACACCTAGGGCCTTCAACAACCAATTCCAGTATTTCCCTTGAACACTCCTCGAAAGCATTACAGGCTTTTGAATCTAACCTTCCTGAATTAACTCGTATCAACAAAAAGTTAACAGAAACACAGGCAGCCACCATCCCTGACACTATTCACTCTTACAAAGATCGGATTGCTAATTCCATTCTAGAGTTAACTGAGGTGAAGGATTTTGCAATAAAATCAGACCTCACAACCGACCAACCTATAGCAACCCGCCCCTCCAGAATCAGTCCCAAAGTCAGAGATGAGATTTTATAACAAATTAAGGATATGGTTGACACAGGAGTTAGTCAGGAAGCAGACTCGCCCTATTATGTGCCAAGTTTTGTGCATTTCTAAGAAAAGTGGAGGATGAAGGTTTTTAACAGATGATTGAAAATTGAAACAGCATCTAACTTGGGTACAATACCCATCACCAAGGACAGAGGACATTTGAACGCCCTCCAAAATCCCTTTTACACTACTGGTCTGGACCTTTTCTTAGGTTTTTACAGTATCCCAGTCAGGGAACAGGAAAGGTTTAAATTGGCATTCACAATTGATGATGTCGGTTTATTTTATATAAAAGAATGCTGATGGGGCTCAGCACCTTCCCACAATATTTTTTAATGTTTATTAAAACGCTATTAGGTCCCCTTAAATGGACAGCTGCCGTATCCTACATAGGCGATATTTTACTCTGGGAAACACTTTTGACTAACATGTAGCTAACATTCAAAAAGTATTTAAGTGTTTACACATGTTTAATGTGAAAGTGAACACAAAAATTGCACCTTTGCTCAGCAAACAGTAAAAGTCCTAGGTCACATTATTACTCCTAATGGTATTTCGACCGACCCTGATAAAGCCTCAGTTATAGACAAAATGGTCCCTCTGACTAATCTCAAGCAACTTCGTGCCTTCCTGGGCATGACATCTTATTTGCGATACTACATTATTAACTATTCAACAATAGCACAACCACTTATCTCTTAGACGAAACATAATATACCATTTAAGTGGACCACGATCCATCACGAGGCATTTAATAGATTGTAAAAAGCTATTTTACAAGCCCCTGTATTACAAAGATTCGAGGAGGGTAAAGAAATCGTTCTGGCCTGCGATGCGAGTAATGACTCGGTCGGCAGAGCACTCCTACAGGCAGACCCACAATATAAACAACACTTTATTATCGATTTTGCGTCGAAAAAGCTTTCAGATCAGGAATCATGTTGGAATACCACCGAGAGAGAACTTGGGACTATTAGATATCTTTGTAACCACTTCCGGCAGTATCTACATGTTAGGCGATTTAAAATTGAGACTTCACGTGATCCTTAGATATCTGTGCTCTATGGCGGAGCACAATATCCGAATACAGAAAATTGTTATAGTATTCAGTGAATATGATTTCAAAGTACATATTGTCCACAGTAAACTGAACACCCTCCCCGATGCCCTAAGTAGAATAAATACCACCCCTCCTGTGCCAACACGTACAGTCACAGTAAACAACATGCCTTACACAGTTAAAGAAAAATGTTGAAATGCACCTTAGCATTAGTGGAAGGCCTCTTACGGGAGACGAATGAGGCAAACAAAATAGAATAATGGTTGCCAAATACGCTAAAACCCATTGGGATGACATTAAACACTGCTTCAAATCTCAATACCAAGAACAAGATGGAGATCGCACAGCCAAGGCACTAGCAAACGAAGTTATCTTCCCTATGTATGCGATCTGCAAAATTATCTCGACCAGTGTTCAGGTAGTTACAGAAAATAGCACCCCCCAGCTAGAGACAACTTGTATCGATCCCGTACTGAAATGTAAAATCCTTATTGTTAACAAGTCGGAGATACTGCAATTTCTACATGTATACACCCATGAGCAGGAATATATCAAAATTGATTACGATTCCATTTTCCACTTAAGCCCCATTGTTGTTAACATATCCCCTTTTATGGATGAAAAAGATTGTAACACTTACATCAAAAAGCTCAAATTAGCATTATTGAATCCAGACCAAGCCGATACAATGTACCATCGTTTGAGCTGTAGATATGAGCTTACAGCAAATGGCAAAATGTTTTTGAATATTAATACGCCCCAAGGCCCATCCAAGTTGACCCTTGTTCCACAAATATATGTCAATGAGATTATACAAGCTCATCGTAATGCGATATTCGGTGGAGGGCATTTTGCACCCTCAAGACTCTTGAAAAAATAATACACTCATATTATTGGGATACAATGAACGCAGGCATCAAGCAATATGTAAAGTCATGCCCTACCTATCAAAATACTAAGGCCATTAATTATAAACCCATGGGTCAACAAACACCTATATTGCCCCAACCGCTTTTGAAAACGTGGGCTTTGGATGCAAAAGGGCCCCTCCCCACCACTATCTGCAAAAATTAAATATATTCTAGTCATGACTGAGTATGCTACTAGCTACGTAGTTTCTAAAGTCATTCCCTCTATTGATGCTGCCACTTATGCAGGGTTTATTAAACAAGTCGTTCTCCAATTTGGTTGCCTTGAGCAGATTTTAACCGACAGAGGCACGAGTTTTGAGAATGAATTGGTCAGTCACCTTTTACAATCCTTAGGCATTATGAAATTAATGATTACAGCTGATAACCCCAGATGTAATAGGGGAACAACTCATTGTGTGTGCAAGCACAGATCAAGCTAACTGGGACCTCTATGTAGATTTCATTTCCTTCAATTATAATACCAGTATTAATACCACAACTAAATACACCCCCTTTTATTTGCTTCCTGGAGTAGAAGCCGCCCTGCCGGCACAAGTGGTCACAAGCCAACACTCGCCCCGAGTGCACGACTGGTGCCGAAAGCTTATGCAAAACCGAAAAACTGCCAAACTCAACTTAATTCACTCCCAGTAATGCTAGACCAATCGATTTAACCGATCTCACAATAAAGTACAATCAGTAGTAATGATTATATCTGGGTCTGGAACAGAGGCGATCAGAAGGCACTCACTCACAGTTATCGCGGGCCCTTCCAGGTTGTTGAATTATTAGGTAAATCAATGATACACATTAGAACCAACAAAACTGGGCCGCCTAAATATGACACTGTGCATTAGTCACACGAAGCCAGCCTTTGTACAATAGTTTAATGTTGTGTCGAACCTAGTTTATAATATGTATTTATTCTATGGTTAAAATGTTCCTTTAAATATGTTACAGTATGTAACACTGTCTTTCTGGAGGATTCGACTGCTGTGAGCCATTCAGTGTGCAGCTTGAAGCAGAGCCACAGAACCTATTCGCACCATATCTGGGGCATGCTGACACCGTCCTGGGTTCAGCTACTGTGTATGTTGCAGGATGCAGGCAACATGAGGCGTCAGCCCGGACTTCCTAGCTGCTTCCCGGCCACGAGTTCTCTCCAGCATACCCACAGCATGAAGAGGGGAATCACGCCTGACACCCTCACCCCCCGCGCCTTGCCTCAGCAGAAGCTACAAAGAGCTGCTACCTCTGCTTGACACCGTTGGTGGTTCTACGCGAGCACGGGTCAAGCTCTGTGCAATCGCATGGTGGTTACCATAGCAACTCCAAACAGCGGCCGGCTTGGAGTCGGGAGCCCACTCCAATCGATGCGCTGTCAAGTTCATGATGGCACTATGTGTTCTCCTGCCAGCTGTTCTTACACTGCCGGCAATGTACCGTGAGCATGCTGGAGTCTACTGGGCTCCAGCAGCGGTCGACTTCATCTACGAAGGCAGCCTACCCCTTGTTTATGTTATTCCATTGACTTTTCCACAAACCCCTGAGAGTTTGGATCAGTACTTGCATGTAGTGTGTGTGGATCGTACATCTACTTCATGCAAAAACGCCACAATGTGAAAAAAATAAAAAAGTACCAAATTGTAGATTTAAGAGAGCTCTCGTTAAATTAAGATTGTGTTAGTAGATATATATGAATATTCATGGTAAATTTTTATTTCATGAATAGTGTATATAAAAATGTTCAATAATTTAAGTGCTTTCAAGCACGTGTTATGTGTTTTTTACTTTAATATGATATAATTGAAATAATAGCGTGGAACTCCTTGCGAAGACAATATCTGGGAGATATACCAAAGTCCACACAATTATGAAAACAGTATAGTACACTTCACTAAAAGACATTCAACTTTAACTTCAAAGTGAACATTAATTAAAAGTGTAAGGATATTATCCAAAAACATCGTGCATCAAAAAGTGCAAATACACTACCAACGAGCAACCTAAGCCACGAGCTACAACCAAATATATTTATTTATTTACTCACGCTCTGTAATTTCAATGTGTCTTATAACTCTATTGTTCCTACTTGCTGATGTTAATGACTTGTAACAACTGAGATTTAATTCCTTGCGTGTAAACTTTGAATTGTCCTAAAATAGTCTTCTAGCAAGGTTAAGTGCTTCCCATATGGGACTAGCTGAAAACAACATCACCTATTAGTGAAATATGTTTAGTGTAGACAAAAAATATTATAGTGTATGTATATGTCGTCCTTATACTTATCTCCATACGACTTCAATATAGCTCCTATGTACATAATTTTAAAAGTTGCGAAAACAGTAACACGCAGCCAGATGGCAAACTGCCAGGTCAGTAGTAATATCGCTGTGCAGTCTTGACTAAACACGGTGTCACCGTACAGCACAGCCAACTTCGGCATACTAAAACTACCTTTCCTACAGGTAGCATGTACTTAGAATTTCAATTCAATAGCGCCTTTTTAATAGCTGTGCCTAGTGTTCCAATCAATACCTATTATAAAGTTTCAATTTCATTTTTAATCAACTGGCACATACACCATGAACTTAAAAATTGTACAAGTTGGTAGAAGTAACTTCTTGGCACATTGTTGAGCGAATTAGTACCACATGCACGCACAACATTTGAATTCCTTCTTACCCACATCCACTGCCTAGTCTTTTGGGGCTTTTTAGCATTAAATGGGGCGGTGGATGTACCTCCCTCCATCCCGTGGCCTCGCTATACAATGTGCACAGGCATTTTTGTGTTCAAATCTTTTATACTTGCAAATGTAATTTTATGATCAATGTAACAGTCATACATCTTTCCTACCTTGCCATTTACAAATAAGTTTTAATTGAGTTCTTACTCCTTGTTAAAACGGTGCCTCGAATTTAGTATTCCACCTTCGACACTGCCCTTATGTAGTATAATCGCATATGCCACCAATCACATAGAAGTCAATGTCTGTGCCTGAGCTCCTCGGCCCCACCACTTCAACCCTGCCTTCCCAGGATGACTTAAACTAACGATCTGCCATACATCAGCCGGGGCTGACTGCTATTTCTACCTGGGGGCTAGTGTGGTGGGCGCTAGGGAGCCGCACACATAAGCTAAGGTAGCATGGACTATAGATTTATTGCGAGCCCCCTGTTTGTACAACAAACCTTGGGTGACCTACTGTCACTGGTCTATAAACGGTTAGCGTGCCGTACTCCCACACCCAGAACCAAGATGAGATTGAGAAGCGACGACATGTGTGCTGGAGTGGCACGAAGATGAGGGAAACTTGGTACTAGGGTCTGGAGGAGCCCCAGGCCGGATTGCACTCTACAGTTCTAAAATATATGGTGAGTGTAACTCCGGCTTGGCGGTTAGGTGACATCCTAGATCTCGAGGCCCCGTTAATAATTCTTTAACTCAGTAATATTCTGGCAAGGCTAAGGATTAACTTATTACTGTGTCAATCATTGTAGGAGTAAACAGAAATTTCTTGATTAATGTTTAAAGTTAATTATAGCATTAAATATATTATTCTGTTTGAGTATAGAGGTTGTAATAAATGTACTTTATATAAGGAGTCTTACTTATTGGTTTAGCCATCGAAAGTTTCTTACCCCTGTAGGTCTTCCGATCCCAATGTGATACATTATAGGCACTCTGGTCAGCGGGTAGGCATGTATTTAGGTAGGTAGGAAGTCATTTGGTTTTGGCCTGTAGATAGGTATCTAGGGAATGTGGTTGTTAGGTATGTAGGCAAGAAGGCATTCATGAACACAGGTAGTTAGGTAGGAAGGTGGGTAGGCAGGTAGATAGATAGGCATGCAGACAGGTAGGTAGGAAAGTAGCTATAAATGTAGGCACGTAGGCTTGAATGCAGGTGTTAAGGTGCGTAAGCAGGCAGGTGTACAGATTAATATGTAGTTAGGTAGACAATCAGGCAGGTAGGTAGGTAGGAATGTATGCAAGTAGCTAAGTATTTCGGTAGGTAGACAGATATGCAGGCAGGTATGTACATAAGTAGGTACATACATATGTAGGTAGGAAGGCAGGTATGTAGGAAGGTATGGAGGTACATAGTTTGGTATATAAGAAGGTAGGTAGGAAGGGATGGTATGTAGGTATACATGTAGACATGCAGGTAGGCAAGTAAGATGGTGGATATATAGTAAGGTATGCAGGCAGGTATGTACATTAGTAGGTAAGTACATATATAGGTTGTAGGTAGGTATAAGGTCGGCAGGCAGATATGAATTTAATTATGTAGGTAGCCATGAATGTAGGTAGGTAGGCATATAAGTAGGCAGGTAGGCAGACATAGTTAGGTAAATAGGCAGGTAGGGGGAAGTCAGGCAGCAGGTAGGTAGGAAAGTAGGTGGGTATGTAATCAGGCATGTAGGCATGCAGGTAGGTAAGCAGCTAAGCAGGCAGGAATGCAAAAAGTTGGTAGGTAGGTAGTTAGGTAAGTAGGTAGCATTTAGGCAGTTAGGTATGTAGGTAAGAAGGTAGGTATTTAGGTAAATAGTTTGGTAGTTATGTAGGTAGGAATGTAGGCACTCAGGCAGGCAGCAGACAGGCAGGTTGATAGGCACGAATCCAGGCGTGCATGTAGATAGGAAGACAGGAAAGTAGTTTTTCATGCAGGTAGGTAGACAGGCAGTCATGAAATCATGAAGATGGGTAGGTAAATAGGTATATTAACAGGCAGGCAGATAGGCATATAGTTAGGTATGTAGGAAGCTAGTAAGGCATGCAGGTAGGTCGATTGATAGGTATGTAGGTAGGCAGGCAGGCAGACTTGTAGAAAGGTAGGTAGTTAGGAATACAATGTAGGCAGGTAGTTTGATAGTTAGATATGAGGGCATCCAGGCATATATTTACATTGGTAGGTATATATTTATGTAGGTAGATAGGCAGGCATGTAGATAGGATGGGAGTAAGGTAGGTTGGTAGGCATGCAGACAGGCAGGGTGTTAGGTAGGTAGTTTTAAATGAAGGAAGGCAGTCAGGCATGTAGGTAGGTAAGGATGCAGGCAGGCAAACAGGCAGACAGGTAGGTTAAGTAGGTTGGATGGTATTTAGGTAAGTATGTGGGTGGGTTTTGTAGGTAAGTATGTAGGTAGGCAGGCATATAGGTTGCTATGTAGTTATGGAGGTAGTTATGAAGGTAGGCAGGTGGTTATGGAGATAGGTAGATAGGTAGTTAGGTGGGCAGGCAAGCAGGTAACTACGAAGGTACTCATGTAGGAAGGTTGCATGTAGTATGATAGGTTTGTAAGTAGGTGGGTAGATATTTATTCAGGTAGATATGCAGATAGGTATGTTATTAGGTAGGCAGAAAAGCAGGTATATGATTAGGTAGGTAGACAAGTAGGTAGACATATAGGTTGTTATACAGTAGCTAGGCATGCAGGTAGGTAGTTGTGAAGGTAAATAAGTAAGTTAGGATGCATCTAGGAAGACAGGTAGGTATGTATGAAGGCAGGCTGGTAGTTAGGTAAATAGTTGTGTAGGAATGTTGGCAGGTAATTAGGTATGCAAATTTGCAGGCAGGTATATAGATAAGTAGGCTGGCAAGCAGGCATGAAGGAAGGTCTGTAGGTAGAAAGGTAGGTAGGGTTTAGTGAGGTAAGAATGTATGTCGTTAGGTACTCAGGTCAGCAGGTAGGCTTGCATGTAAGTAGGTACGAAGGCAGTTGGGTTAGCAGTTACATAGGTAGGGAAGTAGGTTGTTAGGTAGGAAGGTAAGAAGGCAGGCAGTTAGGAAGGTAGGAGAGCAGGTAGGTAGATAGGCATGCAGACAGGCAGGTAGGAAGTAAGATATAAAGGTAGGCAGGTAAGCTTGTATGTAATTATGTAGGTATGTAGGCACATAGGAAGAGAGAAATTGGTAGTTAGGTAGGAAATCAGGCAGGTAGGTAAGTAGTCAGGCATGTAGGTAGTTCGATAGGTAGTTAGGAAGGAATGCAGGCAGGTAGGTGCATATGTATGTAGGTACACAGGCAGGAAGATAGGTAAGTAGGCAGGCAGGCATTAAGATAGGCAGGCAGGCATTAAGACAGGCAGGCATACAGGTGGGATGGTATATAGGTAGATTATCAGACAGGTAGATAGGCAAGTACACAGGTATGTAGGAAGGGTGCAGGCAAGTGGCCAGGTTGGTAGGAAGGTAGGTAGGTTAGCATGCAGGAAGGTACAGAGGGAATTATGTAGGTCGGCAGGCTGAAAGGAAGTTAGTTAGATGGGCAGGAAATGTAGGCAGGTAGTATGATAGCCATAAATGCAGGCATGCAGACAGGTAGGTATGTTGGTAGGTAGGTATTTATGTTGATAGGTAGTTATGTAGATAGGATGGGAGACAGGTAAGAAGATGGTAAGCATGCAGGCAGGAAGTTTGTAGTGAGTTAGAAATGAAGGTAGGCAGGTAGGCTGGCATGTAGGTAGGCAGGCATGCAGGCAAGTAGGCATACAGGTAGGTTAGGCAGGTTGACGGGTGGGTAGGTAAGTATGAAATTAGTTCGGTAGGTAAGTATGTAGGCAGGCATGTAGGTAGCTAGGAAGTTATGTAGGTAGTTAGGCAGGAAGGCAGGTTGGTATGAAGATAGGTAGTGTGCCGTTTCCAAGCACTTTTTAGATTGGAAAATTTGCATTTCCCTTTCTGAGAATAATATTTCTCTTTTTGTGGCAAAACTTTGTGGATTTACTTTACCTAACTGTGTTTATATTTCTGAAATGCTAAATGTATCAGTAAATCAAAGTGGATTCCCCTTAGTCACTGTGTCTGTGACTAAAGCCTTGTGCATATGCTTGCTTATGTAAATTAGTAAGGTTTTATTTATGCATATGTGTTATTATTTGTTTGAAGTAATGTACTTCTGCCTTTAATTTAAGCTTCGTTTTCATAAGATAAATTTCTGAATTTCTTGCCAGTTATAAGCAATACTTGCTACAAATTAATACTTATTGTCTGTTTATTATTGTCTAATTTTTTTTTTGTTGGTAAACCATTATTCCTATAGAGTTTGCCCTAACCGTTAGCTACGAGACGAGTTATAGACATTCTGTATTATCAAGCTATAAAAAGAGAAATTGATATATTTAAAGTAAAAAAAATATTTAAAACTAGTCAATTAAGTTTATGGTTTTTGTAATTTTATCTTGAACAAAATGTCAGTTTAGTTAGTATTAATTTTGTATAATCGAAAAACTGTACTTTGTTTCGATTGGCGACTCTCCGAATCGATTATCGCTAAAGCTCACCCTCGTCACGGTCACATTCCTCCTTCTCCAAGAACCTAATGGCGTGACAAACATCTTCTTAAATGTAGCTCTGGTTTTCCAACTTTCTTTGATGTGATACAACTCTTTTCATCACTGCGGGTGAGTTATTCTTGAAGCTTATTTTTACCGTCATGTTTTCCAGTAATTTGTTTTGAGAGATGTTGATATTTCGTGTTTTTTTTTTTTTTATGTGTAGCGGTCCACGCTCGGCGCCTCTTTGCTGCGCTAAAATGAGAGCTTGATCTGTTCGCCTGATGTTCCTGTCGTGGCTATGAAAATACCTAGAAACATTCTCTCGTGATATCCAACATGATTTAACTGCTGCCGGCGTCGGATCGTCCCATTATGGGCTACTTTCCGACATTCAGGCCAACAAAATTTACTTTTTTGTAGTTAGAAATTTGTGCATGTGTTGTTAACAAGGCCTTCACAAACGTTTGTATCATAAACGCTTAATAATTTACCGCTAAACATTCAGTTTTAACACAATTTCGGGCTTTCGCCAATCACTTGAAAATACAAGCATCAGAGAAACTATTAATGTAAAAAAATGTAAAAATATGACCGTGCAGGCAAGGTCAGCCATCCATATTGTTTCTTGTGCAATTAATGTAATTAGTAATATTGAGATAATTAATTGAGGGTATCCCCAGATAGTGATTTATCAAAGAGAAACTTTTTTAAATGAAAGTATTTAATCTATTTAAAGCAAACATGACAAAGTCTTAAAAGAAAAAGTAAAGTAAAAAAACTACAAATGATATTAAGTTGTTAAGGAAATTGTGTTATTTATTTGTTGAGTATCACGATAATTAATCTTTTGTTATTCTTTTTAAAATAGAATAAATGTGTTATTCACGCCTCCTGACAAACTTTTTTTTTTTTATATATATTTTTAAGTGAACCCCACTCTCTGAAAGACAGAAAAGTTTGCTTAATATAATTGGAAACCAAATATTTTGTGTTAAACTTTTGAATTTACTTTTTGACTCAAGACACACAGTAAATAATTCTACCTCTTTTGACATATCTTGAACAACAAATTGTATAGATGCATGAGATCTTACGAGTTTGGCGTGGTTGTTTCGTTCCTGTTGCACGCTATGTGTAAATTATAGTGTGCACACTCGCAAGCATCAAGGTCCACTATTCAGACGACTTGTGCCTGTGCTCGAGAACATTTCGAAAGTGAGGGTTTTGGTATAGTCCTGTGTCTGTACCCTGGCACATGGCACAGTAGGTAGTTAGGTAGGCAGGCACGCAGGTAGATGAGAAGGCACTCATGTAGGAAGGTTGCAGAAATAATAGCAGTGTGAATAAATTGAAAAGTCAAATTTAGTTCTTCTAGTTTTGTTAAGACCCCCATCCGTCACTAACTCGGGTAGCCCTTCAGGCGTCTGTGAATAGAATTTAAATCTAAAATTTCCAGTACAGTTATAATTACTGTACGTAACTGTTCGAAATAATTAATAAATGCTCTTGCTTAGAAATCTTCATCAATATTTTTACTTATTAAAGTCAAGTAGGTACATTTATCTAATAATAACATCAAAATAACTACTACAAAGTGCATGGAGTGCCTAATTTCTACTCAACCATCTAGTAAGAATGTAGATTTTTTTAGTGTAACACTTTGACAAACTGAACTTACTTGTACGTACATGTAGTGAATGTAGTCGGAAATGTTTATGGTTTCTGTAATTTTTGAAACAGAGCCATTAATTGCCTGGTCTCGATCATAGGCAGAGAAGTGCACATCCTTAGGTGATTTTACATTTTTAATTATTGCCTGGAGGCCCTTGTTAACCCCATTCCTATTTTCTGCACCACCGTACCATTGACCTCTTATAACTGAAAAGTTAATGAATTCTTCAATAATACCCATTACGGTTTTTCGAGAAGAATCCTTGCGGAAATGCGAGGCAGAGAATGCCTACGTGACGACTCACGCCAATCTCATTGTTTACGAACTAGCTAACCGAACGTAATTGCAACATCACTAGAGCACGTAATTATGTAACATTGAAAGCATTTTTGGCAAATGTCATTTTAATTTAAAGTACTTTGTAATTCACAACAGTTCATTTTTAAACACCAAATATTCTGCATACTTCTCGAGCCTGGCACATGGAGCAACTGCTCAAACTGCTTCACTACAATGTTATTCAGCTAAGATGTTCACCCCAAATATATACTGAACTGCTGAAGGTAGTTAAATTTAGATTTAGAATTAGTAAATGGTACTACTGGGCTCTGTCTGTTCCGAGATGTAATTAATTACTGAGATAACGATATCAATTTTGGTAATTTTTAAAAAGGGAATATACTCATTTATCTGATTTCTTCCAATAGCGAAATATTTAATTAAGCTGTGAGTTAAGTAGTGAAGTGATTATTTTGAAAATCCTACGAGCACTTTGTGAGATGTCAGGGGGTTTTCATAGGTGCTGCATTTGACTGTAGTTGTGGAGGTAGGTTGCGTCATTCGCTGTGAGATGTCCAGCGGAGAGTTCCTGCACGCATTTCGCTGCACACATTGAGCGGGAAATACGAAGGTATAAACTTACGGCCACAGGGTAAAAGGTAACAAGTCACATTCTGGTCATTTTCACTTTACTTCTTCAATAAGTCACCTTTATACTTACACTTCATTGAGTATAATGTAATAAGTCTACATGCATTAAAAATGTAAAAAAATCGCGATGTGTGAAATGAAACAAGTTAGATACATTCATTTTCATAAAGAGTAAAATGGAATAAGTTGACTTGTTCCTTTTGGTATTCTAAAAACCATGGTGTAAAAGGAAATAACTCTGACTTGCTTCATTCTACTCGTATTACTGACTGGCTATTTTGTATTATTCCATAAGATGTAAACATGCAGTCGTACTTTGAAATGTTATCTTGCTTCAGTATTATGTATGGTTCACTAGTTTTGAAGACGTGATTTTTTTTTTTTTATAGAAGATGAAACTTTCACAATGCTGAGGTAATGTGGTGCACTACCAGTTAGTATCATAAAAATATATAAGAATTTCACGATAAATGCATAAAATGTCAAGTTTGTTATTTCATTACAAGATACAATTATCACTGCTTCTAGTGCTGTAAAATATTAATGCTGGCCACCTTTTTGTTGACAGTGCCTCAAGTTAAGTGTTTCGAAGTTGGTCAACCAGAATTGTGAAAAAAAAAAAATCAGATTATGCTCTGTTTGTGTAGTAGTTGGCATTTGAATCATTCTACAACAAGCAAGAAGCAAAAGTATCGTGGAAATTGCCATACAAACCTTGCATTTTGCAAAGGTAATTCACAATATAGTAAAAGTTGTCTTTTGTAATAATGCCGGTAGTTTTTATGAGTCGATAAATCCTGTCCTCTTCACATAGTTGTTATTCATACACGTGACTATTTTTAACGTATTCTAAACCGTCAGTACACAGTATGCACTTGTATGAGAATATAGTAATATCACTTAGTAATGTTACCTAAAATTATTCAACATAACCTAAAATTGTCAGTTCAATTTAGTAGGCATATGTTCATGGAAAAAATGTTCCCCCAAAAATGAAATGCATATTATTGGAATTTCAGGGCAATATTTACCAGTTGCTTATTTGATCAAAATAATATTCATCATATTGTTGCTGTGGAAGTAAAGTTCTCGGAATATACGTGTTGTTTATTAATTACTGTCTTCGACTCAAAATATTTGAACAAATCGGTAATGGAAATTAATTTCATTATTTATTAATGTAAAAAATCGTTTGAAATCATCATAATGTCATACTTTTAGTAATAATGTGTATGTTTGTATTCTGTTGAAAAAAAAATCATCTAAATATTTTAATATATTACATTTATTCTCTTTTACTTTATCACGAGATAAAAAACAGTTTATTTTTATTTCCAGACCAGCAGAAGAAAACATTAGTTAGAAGATTGGATCTCGATGTACACGCAGCTGGTGTTGAAAATGGCAGCAGAACATGTGAACAAGGTAATTTTGCTCTTGATAAATCTGTTCCAACTATGACAGTACATGATGCAAATCAAGCTACAACTCCTATGGGAGGCTTCATTTCAGCCAAAGAAAGCAGCGTACATAGTAAAAAAAAGCTATCGTAATTTAAAACAGTTCTAGTGTGTGAACTGGGATAAATACACCGTTCAAACTGAGAAAAATATTATTACAAGAATTCTTATACCAGCTGTGCTCTTGTAGATGACGTAGCCTAGGTACTCGGAACTGTTAATGTACCTATGGAATATCCTAACATATAATATTATTTTCATTTACAGGAAGACGATGTCTGTGATGACAAATGATTATGGACAAAACAAGGCACCAGCACTAAATTCTGACTTCAGTGATAGTGAAGTGAATACTGATTGTGTGACTGCACTACATAAAAAACGAGGCACCAGAGGAAGGTAAAGGGAGGTAAGGAACTCTAGGAAAAGAAAACGGAACGCAGAGTTATGTGACTGGAAGTGAGAAGAAAACTAGAGCAATATCGTTTTGTAGGTTGTCTCACTGCCGTATGAAATGTGAACTTAAAGTTAACCAAGAAAATCAGCAAGAATTATTTCAGCAATACCGGCGAATGGGAACTCGTGACAGAAGAGCATCTCATATCATAGGCTTATTGACATATACCAAACCTAACGTTTCGAGAAAAAGAAGAAGTACCCTTGTAAACAGAAAAATAGAGGGGTGACATTTCATTTTTAGGTTCCCATTTGTGGCAGGAATATGGAAATCTGCAAGTCTTGTTTTCTTCGAATATTTGCTGAAACACCAAAATTTGTATGGATCATTGGTCAGCAAAAACAAAAATTACCAGGAAGCTGTACAACTCCAGACAAAAGAGGTCGCCATGAACTAAAAAAAAAAAAAAAAAAAAAAAAAGCTAAATTGGACAAGGTCAACGAATTCCTCGATGCACTACCAACGTACGAAAGCCACTAATGTCGAAAGAAAAGTAGCATGAAGTATCTACCTCCACATCTGACAATATCTGAACTACACAAGAAGTACTGTGAAGTAGAAGATAAGCCAATTAGCTACACAATATTTTCGAAACTGTTTTCTGAAGCAAATATTGCAATAAAGAATCCAAATAAAGGTACATGTCGCACATGTGATGAATTGCAGATGAAGATAATGTATGCAGGCAATGATGAACAAATATCAATAAAACATCAGCAAGACATGCACCACAATGTATCATAACTGGCTTATCATGTTAAAATTGCAGACAAAAACTTGTCCAAGACTGATAACAGCATGACTGTACTTGCATTCAACCTTCAGCAATGCCTTCCAAAACCTTCCTTGCAAACTAGTGTGGCATTTTACAAACGACAATTATGGACATCCAATTAAACAGGGCCCAACATGAAGAATGACCAAGCTACATTTTTTTTGTGGTACGAATCGATGGCAAGAAGAGGGGCGAATGGAATTGCATCATGGGCGTGCAGAGCAATTTTGAACCTTCCTGAAGAAATCGATCATGTTGTTTTGTACAGCGATTCATGTCCAGGACAGAAAAAACACACCCTTTCTTGCTATGTGTCTTTATGTTGTGCAGGAAAAGAAGGTTGACATGTTAGATCATAAATTCATGGTTTCAGACCACAGGAGAATGGAATGTGACAGTGATCATGCTGTGATTGAAAAAGCGGAGAAGTACATTACGCAAATCAGTCATCCTCATGACTGGGCACAGCTGATCAGAATGGCAGGAAATAAGAAACCATTCAATGTGAATGAACTTACACAGGAAGACTTCTGTAATTATGCATCACTTCTCACAACTGATATACAGATGAGGAAATCAAGTGAAAATGGGGAGAAGTTTGTATGGCAACAAGTAAGGTGGTTATGCTATGTTCTAGATAAGTTTACGAAAGTGCTGTATAAGACATCTCTGAAGGAAGAAGATACATTCTCTGTAATGGATATGACACGACGCCAATAACCTCATCCTTGTCTCAAGCAAACAAATGTTACAATGATGTAGTGCCGATTTGTGAAGAGAAAAAGAAGGATCTTTTATCATTACTTTCATACATCCCACCGGTTTTTCATAAGTTTTATAAGAACTTGAAGACCGAAATGGATTTGACTGATCCTATTTGTGACTCAAATGAGGAAAACTAAGAAAAAGTCAAAAATTTATATTTTCCCATGTTCTTTTCTTCTTTTATTACTTATAAACAGAAGCTTTAAATGTAAATGTTGGAAATGTTGTTAAAAATATTGCTTTCTTGCTCCATTTTAATACGAATTTTGTTATGGTTTCCAGACAAGAACTTAATTGTATATAAATTAATTGTTATGCATGTTTTTAGTTAGTAAGTATATCCTCAAACAGCAAGTTAAGTATCATTTTAGGAATTAAAGTGATGTGTGAAAAATGCAACAAGTCATAGTGCTAAAAGGAACAAGTCACAGAATCTCTTAAGTATATTTAGACATTATAATGTGCTACTAACAATTTTATGAAAATGTTGTTAATTAAGAGAAAAAAGCAGAAAAATTTTAAGTATTGAATTTTTATATTTGATTATGGAGTTTTTTTTGTCTCTCCTGAAAAAAAGAGCAATTTTAACTTGTTACCTTTCACCCTGGGGCCATCCAAACGTGCTCCGTACATTGCAAAACTGTATGTACTGCCAGGTTTCAACGCTTTTGTTGTATTGGCGTGGACAGTGAAACTGACACTATTGATCTGTGAATTAATTGTAGTCAAGCTATGAACATCAAATACAGCAATACATGCAACATCAACAACAACACCGATTAAACACCTACCCCGCCATAGTTACATTCAAATGCATATACCTATGAACATCTCTTCATCTAAAAAAATTCGTTGGATTATCAAAGTAATCACGTCACTGAACTCGCTACTCAATAACATGTTATGCTATTTGAAAAAATGTGTATATTCCAATTGAAAAAAATAAATTTGATATCGATAGCTCAGTACTTAATAGCATCTAAGAAAATATATAGACTGTGAATGAGCTTCGTAGTGGCATTTACGAATTCGAAAACATATTTTCGATACCAGCAGCGATTCGGAATATGTTTTGGGCGACTATATTAATTGGGAAAAAAACTGCATAGTTACGCTACTAGTCAAACAATATATTTTTATTCGTAACAATGAAACATTTTTACAAAGCTGTATTCCCTAAATCCTAAATATGCCAGTAAGAAAATTCTACTTCATAAAACGAACAAAAATACATTTGAATCATATTTGACGTATATTTTACGCCCACCTTTAATTTGTATTGATTATGAATTAAATAACAGGATTTCTAGACAAAGTATCGATTTAATGTTCAATTAAACTGATAAAGAACTACGGAGGTATAAATTCTTGTCGTACGTGTTTTATTTAGGAAATAAAACATATAGGCCTAACTCATAGAGTGATTTATTTAGGAAATAAAACATATAGGCCTAACTCATAGAGTGATTTATTTAGGAAATAAAACATATAGGCCTAACTCATAGAGTGATTTATTTAGGAAATAAAACATATAGGCCTAACTCATAGAGTGATTTTTCAAAGGTGTTATTCAGAATGTGTGGAGGTACCGTGCGTAGATGCATAGACTATAGGCCTAGCTGTGGAATGTTAGAAGTGAATGAGATATGAGTGGAGCAGCGGCTAAATGGAATTGGAGGAAGTATACGCGAAGTGCCCCGAGGAAACTAGTATACAGTCGCCCCTGCAACCAATAATCTACTAATATGACCTGAGATCGGGGCGAGTACTTTCTAAATGGAAGCCCAGGACTTAACACATTAATGCCTGCACACATTTACTGGCACATTTACCTATATCCATTACTGCAGGAACACCGGTTCTGTTGGTGTCTGTATTACAACTCACTATCGCTCTATTGGTCCATGCCACACCGGACACTACCCGGTACTTTACAGCGTTCATTATTGGTCGGTCGTCGACCAATGGAGAGCCGAACTGATACTGAATCAATCAAATGTCATTTATTGTATAAAATAATTTAAAAAACAATCATGTTCCTTAGAGTAGCTATAAATAAAGGAATTCTATCGTTAGGAATATCATTTTTAATGCGCTGTGGTGTTCTTGTGAGATGTTAAACACTAGTCGAACAAAGACTGCATATCAATGATAGTTTTGTTCTGAACAACAAATAAGCTCTCAAATTATCATTGCTCGAGTTACACTCGACCATAGTCTAACGTGTTCGACGTAAGTAAATCAAGCGATATGGTGCAGTGGAATAATGACTGGGCTCATATTTAGGAGGACATGGGTTTGAGTACATGTCCAGCAAACCAAGATTTCGATTTTCCATGGTTTCCCGAGATCACAGCTGGGATTGCTGGGATAGTTTCTTACTACGGGACGTGGATTATTTCTTCACCATCTTGCTCCTTTGAGCAACCTACTCGACCTGCACACACTGAAAAAAATGTCTACTTTTACAAGAAAAATCTTTGGAAACCCAATTGCCAAGAAATGCCTCTGTAATAGTACAAACAGCTTCCTTGTAAAATCTGCAAAACATATACTTGACGCTGTCTCAGAAAACGTTAGTACTTCAGGAGGCCCCAAAAAAGATTAAAATTCGAAAATTATCGTTCTCGACTTGATTCATTGCATTCGTTTCGACTTGTTTTGTTGCATTCCTCGTAGAACTGTCTACAAAAACAGTCCAAACCCGCAAAACGGTTTTTCACCCTAAGTAACCACGCATCACATATTTGTGATATTACAAATGATAGCCTTGTATTACAAGTTACAGTATTGAAAAGTGTACATAAAAGTATTGTTTTTCATCTAGAAAACAAATGTGGCGAATTGACAGAAATGAATTTTTAAAAATGAACATTTCGAAATATACTTTATGAAAAAAATAATGACACTTAGCCAGCACGGGGAGTTGAATCTACTCCCCTCATATTATTAGTCTGCACCTTTAACCAAATAGACCAACTTCACTTACGCACGAAGCGCAACTTTTTTTTTTTTTATTAAATATAATTCCAAGTACTTACAACATTTTCGTTGTTGGTTGAGTGCCCGCCATTTGTCTGAAGCTCGTGGAACCGGGTCAGTATAGCAGAAACATTTCTTGAGTTCTACTAGAAACTCACTCCTTGCGGTTTTACAAGAGAAATCTTTGTACTGTTACAAGCATTTGTAAAATTACAAACAATTTCTCAGTAAAGTGTAACTACCACGCTGTCAGTGAGACGTTAACCCTTATGTAAAGCTAACCGGGTTTTACAATTTACACACTAATAGGCAGTTAGTTGTTCATTTTATTGCGAGGCGAATATAACTCAATGTACTGGGTAAAGTATTAACTGAGTGCAAGGAAACTTAGTTACTAGGTGTACATGCATCTAAAATAGCCATAGTTTGTGCTTAAGTCACGAGGCTATGCGTAAAAGCAAGAGTTAACGGGTACTCGTGGGAACACTGGACTTCGTGCTACACGTCCTTATAAATTGAGGCAAGTCGAGTGAAACTACACTCTAAATCTGAATCAGTGAGAGTTTCACTCAATCAACAGTCAATCAGATTGAACATCACTTCAGCGGATTCAACTGATGAATAAGCGAAAAAATGCCTATTTTCCTTCACTGTTTCATGTCATTTTTTTTTCACTCTTATTCAGTGGTTTGTTTTTTGACTGATGGATCATATTTATAAAGCGTGTAAAAATGGCTGTCAAACAACGTTTAATAATGGCCATTAATCAACGTGTGTCACGTGCAATAACAACGAATAAACTAATAAAACCAATACACGATACATTCTAAAATGCGTTTCGTCTTTCAAAACACCGTTTTCCGAGGTAGTATGAACATTCAGCCTTTCAATCCGTTTTTACGTTTTTCATGTCGTTTTTACGTAATCATCACAGCGCTCTGTTTGGAGGTTTAAACTGCATGCAATGTGGCGATGAGAGTGTGCTCGTATATCACTTTTTTTTACAATCCTAACGGTACCAATTAAAACAAAAACAAAGCGCGTGCCATCGTTAGAGTTCCGAGAATTTCGCGAAATCATCTAGCACAGTCTAGACTGCTCACGCCTTCACACACTCTGTGCCAGAATTAGTTATTCATTGGCAGTTGCCATAGCCATAGAGCTCTAGCAAAAACTCGGTTGCATATGATGCACTCGTTTTATTTGTCAGGTTTTTGCAGTGCATTAGAGTCGTCCAAGGGAGGCAAAGGCAACTATCGTATCTGTAGGTTGTTCTAACTATTCTGAAACCCTGCTAAAGTCCTACTTCATGATATTCCTCCGCCTGATGCAAAAAAAGTTTAATTGAGTCTAGAATATTACACCAATGCGAAAACTCACAGCATTCGTGCGAACTCAGTCTAATAATATTTTGAGTAAGAAATATTTCTTGTTCACCATTACCAATACAACAATGTTATCACTGTTTTTTCGATATAAATTAAAATTTAAATAATATAGTTTATAGATAAAATGTGAATATAATCTTTTTTAACGTAAAATTAGGTATTTATATGTTATTTTATGTTAACAAAAGTATAAAAGCTTGTGATGGACAATATAACTGAAAAGCATCATACACGTCATACGTGGGCTGAGTTTTCAAAGTTTTGATTCAAAAAGTGTGGGGAAACAATTAATGGACTATATACACAGTTTCGTACTTTTAATGTATATGCTGTAAAATAAGGAACCTTAGATTTTAACAGTCATGAAATTATATAATACTTTCTCAATACAATGTCAGGGCATAGAACTATGTATTTTTTAATTTGCTGCCAAATTAACTATAGGCTATTCACGGTAAAATGAGCACTTTTGAAAGCCCTGCTTAAGATGTAATTTTATGCACGTTGTGTGTTCTTCCGCTTTATGTAAGATTAACGTTGCCATGGGCCTCATCACTTTATTCATGCGTCGGTCAAGTGAAACTGTGAAATTATTAAAAAGTAGGCCTAAACATTAAAAAAAACCGCACATTTTTACACTTCGATGCATTAAAACAATCAGAAAGCGAAACAGATAATTTAAGTTATCAGAAATAGTTACCTAACACTTTCTATACGACGTTAATAAACGGAACTACATCCCATCCATCGTTACCAACCTTACCGGGCTCATGTCACTCAGGGCACCCGTTGAAATATATGCCGGTAGGGGCAGTGACTTTTGTCAAAGGTTGGTTTCAAAAGTACTCACTTTGTCGTGAACAGCCTTTAGCAGCCTGCACGCCAGTATGTGCATTGCTGTTCTTATAATTGTTACTCACTCTACCATGTACAACCTTTACCAACAATGAGAGAAAATCAAACAAAATATTTGTTTGTATAGGGCCAAATATATATTTAGTTGCCCGAACAAACTATATTGTTGAGAAAACAAAATTTGAAAAGCCACAAAATTGCTTTTATTCGTCTACCTAAATTTTTTAATACACAAAATCTCTGTGTTGTGCCAGAAAAATAGACTGTCAACTAAATATTTTGTTAAATGAACTGTATATATTTGTTTGGCCACTCACTTGACTGCCTTCGTTCGAAAATACAGCTTGAGAGTTTGTTTTTATTTTTTGTGGCAATTAGGATAGCAACTATGTTTGTTAGTGCATGTATTGATGCTTAACAATCGTATAAACTTATTAATAAAACAATGCAACAAGAAACTGACAAGTAAAGCCGTAAAACTCGAAATATTTGTTTACGCACGTTGCCCAATACTTGCACTGTATCTATTTAAAAGCTTTCCAGCGTCCTCCATCGTCACATTAGCTGAGCTCACTAAGGCGTATCGCTCGGTCGACGCAGGTGATCTACGTTCGAAACTCACTCGGATTTGTAGCAATTTTTATATCGGCCCAAACTGTTTAATTTACGTGTAGCCAAACAAATCATTTAGTTGCGCCAACCAGAACTTTCAGTTTGGGACAACCAAATGTGAACAACAGAATAATTTGGTTTCAGCAACAAAATATCATTGCCCCCATACAAACGAGTAATTTGGTAGCACCATCAAATCTTGTTTGATTCAACGAAAACTTTTTCTCAGTGTGGAATCAGCCAGTGTGTGGGGGAGCAGCCAACGTTGTTGTACCCCTTTTACCCGCGCGTGTAGGCAGTCGCCCCCCCCCCCCCCCATCACCCCATTTCCCCACTGCCGGGAGACAATGATCAGAAAGCAAGGAGGCCCATATTGTCGGCGGTGATGTGAGGGGAGCCGGCACTGCAGCGGCAGCTGTCTCCCGACCGAGACTCCATCAGCAATAAAAGCTGATGTGTGTGTGTGTGTGTGTATGGCGGGACCGGCAGGTGCGCCGTGGCGCCTGTGGGCGCCTATCCATCAGCGTCCTACGTTCGCGGTGCGACGTCTAGTGCGCGCACACACATCAGTCGAGTGTGGCGTCTACCTCCGTCGCATCATCCTGTATCGCGTGTCCCCACGGCGAACTCGCGCCGGAGACCCAACTACTGCACCGAGGAGATGTGTTGGTTCGGCTTGAAAAAAAAAAATAGAAAACCTTCTCTTTCGCACAGCTCGTCTCGACTGTCACGAAAGCGTGGTACGTGCCTTGGTTCGCGGTGAAATAAGCTATTTTGAATGTTGTGCATAGTTTCTTCTCGCAGCCCAGACTGTGCAGTTACCATAGCGTCATACGTTAAGTCTAGTATAGGCTGTTCACGGTAAAATTGACACTTTCGAAAGCCCTGCTTAAGGTCTACTTGTAAACCCTCAGTATAATCCACAGTGCTATGTACAATTAACATGTTCATGGGCCTCATCACTTTATTCATGCACCGGTCAAATAAAACTTTGAAATTATTAAAAAGGTAAATACTTTACAAATCTGCTCCTTTTTACACTACGATTCATTAAAATTAAAAAATACAGCGAAAGGAATAGTTTTAAGTCACCACAAATGGTTACCTTACATTTGTTATTCGAAGTAAAAAATATTGAACTACTTTCTATCCATCGTTACCATTTTTACTGCGCTAATGTTACTCAGAGCGCCCATTAAAATACATGAATGCAGAGGCAGTGACTTTTTTGTAAAGTTCATTCCTAAAGTGCTCACTTTATCGTGAACAGCCTTTATCAGTTGACGCTGTTAGACAGTTATGCCTAGTCTGCAATGACTGGTCCACGGACGCCTAACTGCTGATTGATTCACGTGACCCTCTGACGTCACAGCTCGCCGTCCCATTGTCCCAAGTTTCCATGTCCCAAGATCACTCGCCAGCTTCAACGCGCGGACGTGTTCCAAATTGTTTGTTTTGTTTACATTTTACCCGGCGCAAATGGTAAAAGTAAATAATGATGTATTCATAACGAATCATCAAGAGTGAAAAATATAGCTCACTTCAAACTCGTAACTACGAAAACGAAACTTTGATAATTAAAAATAAAAAAATTTACCCACTATAAAAATGACACCCAAATGGAGTTGAATAAAAGCAAAATCAAATATACTCATTCGAAAAATTCAAATTAAAGAGAAGAAAATAAGCTAGAAATATCAATATTTACAAATAATCGCATACAATTTACTGGCGCGCCTATTAGGGTGCACTCTAGTTCGGCGACTGAAAACTTAGCTTCGGAGGGCGTCAAATTTTGCTGCACTCTGGTGACAGTATCGGAAACCTTAGCTTTGGACGTCGTTATTATAGACACGTACGTTGATGCATGCGTCTGCGGACGAAGTAGGTTCGTGAACCATTCGACTGCGAACGAGCTATTGCGGGAAAGGCCTTAGGGTTTTGCTTATCAAACAACATTATTATTTTTTTAGTTTGTTCATTTAAGATTGTAAAACTAACTAAATCATAACTTAAATGACGTGCGAAAATTTATTTTTAATAAATTCACTACCATATTTGCCGTAGACATGCTAGTAACGGGTACAAACTTGTTGAAATGTTAATTTCACGACGTGCTCATTTTACCGTGAAATTTCTCGGGACACTGTGTGACTTCCAAGTATTTCGCGATGATGGAATTTGCAGCGTGCGAATTTCCGCTACGTTCCGTCGTACGAATATTAAAGGGCAACAGGAAATCCCAACCCTGAAACCGGTATTGTAAATACTCCTCACCTGGCTAGGAATCGAATACGTAACCTTTCTTTTTACACAAACTTCTTAATCTCCAGTTTAAAATGTCGAACGAAAGGGGATCCTTTTACTTAAATGAATGCTGCAAGTTAAAATTTGTAAACTACGTCGCTTGGTTTCGAACTGGAAATGTTAATGTGTCAGGAAATTTTGACGGTAGTAGCTCTGAAACGCTTGCCCCAAAGTCTTGGTGCTGAGAATTCAGCGTCATCCATGGTTAGTTGAAGAAATTCCCTTTTTTTTTGACATCTTGTCAATTTGAGCTTCTACTGAAAACTCGTTACTCAAAGCACTGCCTGGTAGCTATGTGTCATTATCAGGTTTTGACAACGCATCTATGGCTCTGATATATGTTGTTTCATATTACACACTATAGCATTTTTTACGACGATTTTACGTACGTAAGATTGGAAAATATCTCTATGTTCTTCAAAAATCGATATTAAGCCCTACCAAAAATTTCTGACTTTTAATACTTTTTAATATGTACAGTATCCATTCAAATATAACAAAATACAGAAAGGAGCTAAGATATATTTTATGATTAGTGAATTCAACACAACATTTTTCTCGGCACATGGTATCTCAAAAATTTAGATTTTGTATTGCTTCTGAAGAATGTGATATTTTGACTGTAGACAGGCATGTCTCATTCAAAGGAAAACGTCATACATGGTAACATCTGCCGACACTCGCTAAGAAAGAGAAAAAGTTATAAGTACAGAAATTGTCGATAAGTATATCCTAAAGTGGTATAGTAGGTATGTACAGAGTGCTGTAAAATTAAATGTATTGTTCTAAACGAGACTAGTGCACCTTTTTTAAAACATTGTTCAGGTATACTACAATAAACAATTGATGTGCTTCAAAAAGTGTTGAATTTTTATCTTAATCATGCAGTCTTATTATTGATCTACTAGAGGACCCAGCCCGTGACCTTTTTTTTTTTCTGTATTGTCACGGGGCTAGAACAGTTACCATGTTAAAATATTTCGTTATCATACAAAGACTGAAAATTAACTCAACATTGAAGCTACTGCGGTCCCATTTAATATTTCTCTATCCACTTGGCCACTGTGGCCCCACTTAACATAGCTCTATCCACTGAGCCACTAAGGCCCCACTTGGAATCGCTCTATCTACTGAGCCATTACAGCCCCACTTTGAATCTCTTTATCCAATGAGCTACTAAAGCCCCAGTTGACATATCTCTATCCACTTGGCCACTGCGGCCCCACTTGATATAGTTATATCCAATAAGCCACTGCGGCCCCACTTAACATAGTTCTATCCACTGAGTCACAAAGGCCCCACTTGTATTCGCTCTATCCACTGAGCCACTGTGGCACCAATTAATTAACTCAACATTGAAGCGAGACATTCAAAGTACGTACAAAAATGATTTTTCATTACCTTCATATCTATAAGCAATATTCTCTATACATTAATAGAAACCCTTTCATAAGGAAAAAGTAATTTAAGAATTAGTTTTTTAGATTAAAAGGTAATGATTGCATAATCTGATCTTGCTGAAATTCGAACTTGACCTGTATTTTACCCTGAGGATTCGCTCTGCAAAATTTGAAGAACTTCTGTTGTGTTTCAAGGTACTTAGAGGCATTAAAGACGGACAGAGAGACAGAGTCTACTTGTTATATAGGATAAATCTTATAAGCAATTTTATGAAACTTTCTTGATGGTTCTAAAGTAAATAAGGCCTGCCTCTCATGTTGTATAGACAATCTCCTGAGCCGAGGTTTTGTCAGCATATCCTATATTTCAGCACATTATTAGAACAAAAAGAAAAGGAGATGCAATCTTTAACCAAAATAAAAACTCACGAGCTCGTAAAAGTAATCACACTGTACGGAACAACAAAGTATAAAGGGCAAGATTTTACTAAATTTAAATCATCCATCACGCCCAATGAACAAAATTGTGGTATTAATTCATCGGCTCAACAACACTAGCAATATATTTTTCCGTGTGTATAATTTCTCTTACATATAAGGCACACGCATTTTATTTCGATTTTCTTTTTGTGAGCAAGGTGAAGATTCGCCTACTTTCCGAAGGAAAGATAGGCTTATGCAATCACCCGGTTGTCTCTCTGGAATGCATGTACCTTACTTATAACTTTTAAACCCGTCAACCGAATTTCAGCAAACTCATATATCCCAGACAATTTCAACTGACTTTGAATGTAGTAATGTATATGACAAAAATAGAATGTGCCAATATATATAACCGTTTTGTTCTCCATTAATGAATGTAGAACAACATAAAGAAAATGGAGCTTTTATTCCATATCTCCGGGACCATTCAACCGATATTGACCAAAATTTTCACATAAATAATGCTACAGTAGGCCACATAAACTTACACGTTTTAAGGGTGCATGACCTTATTTACAATGTGTATGCCATATAAATAATTTAGATAAGTCTGCCATTTAAACCAATTTCAAAAGAACGTTATAAGCTGAGAGTATCCATAAGAATAATCAAATATGTTTATCGAGATCATCTCCCCCCCTCCTATTGTTCACCGACAGTTCACAAGATAGTGCCAAGTTACAAAATCTAACATTTATGCCATGTCTTGGGAACCAATCAACTAATTCCGATGTAATTTCTCGAATAAGTATTACTTCAGTGGACAATGCAAATTTGTATAATTAAAACGGTGGCGATGTAAATTATTTAGAGAAGTTTATCGCATCTGTTAAATAACTTGACAAAATTCAGCCAAACTTAGTTTGCTGGCAGTGTTTATTAGAAACATCACATGAGGCAGTGAGTTCCAAAACTTTTTAAGTAAAGAAATTAAAAATAATGGGTTATTTATTTGACTGGTTCCAGATGGCATCCCTGTACCATATTTCACAAAGATTTGCATCTAACATCTTTATTTCATACCATAGTAGAGGTTTAAAATCTGGATTTTGTTTCAAAACTTTATACGCTAGGCTGTAATTTTGTTCCAAAGTGACAAACATAAAAAATCTACAGGGGGAGTAAAAACCTTATACATTTTTATGACCCCGTAGGAAACAAATTCTCCGTTTGTTCTGAAACTTCATGCATTCATATCGTCCACACTACTACCTCTGTCTTCTATGATTTTTACGTTGCAGCAGAATTGCATAATGGCTCACATTTTTTACTGTAAAGTATATTACACAAGCTGTTTTGTAACAAACTTCTATACGTGCAAATTTTAATGTGTTAGAACTTCAACAAATATGAGAAAATCGTTGATCATTTTGTTTCTACTTACTATTGTTGACTTTTTTTTAATTTGATGGTATAAAGTTTGACATATTCAGATTTGCTTAAGAAATACAATTTTTTGTGTTTTCTAAAATAATGCCACATGTAATTACCAAATTTTGGAACTCACCGTCTAATATATGCTTGTAAAGAGCATATTTTAGGTAATTTTGTACAATAGCACCAAATGAGAAAGCTTTTATACTACATCTCGAAAACCAATCAACCTATGTCCAGCAGATGTTGCACACAAGTGGTGCTAGGGTAGGCCATGTATGTAAACGTACATGATGTGAGTGACACGTACACACACACTTGTATACGAAATAAAGTCCCTGCAAATATTTGAGGTTGGTAAAGTCAGTCTACCAAAAACTGATTACAAACGTTCGAGTCCCGGATAAGGCACCTGTGTATTTCTAATTACCTCTCTGATATTACATTTTTCTCTGGTTCAGTCTCTAATGACATAGTTATCAAGGAGAAGTCAAAACACACTTACAATCTAACATGTTAAAATTTTTGTTGATTACTTTGATATTTATGTTACAAAGAAATCGTCACTTTTAGAAATTAATTTAAATAAAGGCTACTTCCTGTTTATTCTTTATAAGAAATTTAAGTTAAATAATTATATTAACTACATGAAAAATAAATAAATATTTTAAATAGGAAATACCATGTTGAGGAAATTTCACCTCATTGCGTTAATTTTAAAGAAAGGCGTTTCAAACAAAATGTATTCTTCGCGAATTTTTAAGGAGAAGACTCCTACGAGCATATATTTTATATAGATAGACAGTATGTCCTTTCTTGTAAAACATCAATTTTGAATATTCCTTGAAAACAAGGTATAGGGTCTACATGTTATGAAAAGATCTCCGCGGTAGGGAACTTTTCTTAAATAATTCGTGAAGAATAATTTTTTTTTAATGCCTATTTTAAAACTAACGATATTAGGCAAGATATCCTTAAAATGTGATTTTCTATTTAATTTGCGCAGCTGTCGGCCGGTAAGCTGTGCCCTTAAGCGGAATTTTTTCTCAATGAACGGAAATTCATGAAGTGCATTTTTGGGAATTTCTCAAAATTGACGCTGAATAAGAATTAAATAACAGACGCAGTTATTGAGACTTACTGAAGAATACTCCTATGAAACAGACAATTAAATGTTATAGATGCTAGTTCGTCATTTTAAAACTAATTACTAGATTTAGCAGAACTTAAAGGATTTGTTAGGTAGTTTGGAATTAAATTCAAATTTTCCGCATGACTGACGAGAGGAAACCAGAATTACATATGTGGACGCCTAAAAACTCGCCTGTGAAATTTAAAACGGTTTAGTCGTTGTTAGACTGATTACATGTTCGTTGAGAATATACATAAACATTAACCCAGATCTCACAATTTTCAAATAAACAGGCGTAGTTAATATAGCAATACAAGACGTGCGCCTTTGTGAAATAAGTGCACCTTAACGTGGTAAGGGATCTGTTAAATTAATACTTGGCAGCCGTTATAGATTGACAGTCATCTTATAGGCTACTATATGGGTACTGGATGTTAACATTTAATAAATAATTGTAATGGTACTACTATTGGGAGCAGCAAATTCTTTCCCCGAGTCTTCTTGCTCCTCTGTTGTGGCAATGCACTCCTCGGCGGACGTGATTAATGAGTGTCGACGAGCTCTCGAAGGCGAAAGTGTTTGTCCCCGGGGAGGGCTTATCTGTTGCGAGCGAGATGAGACGCTCCGGCAAGTCTCAGCCAGTGAAGCTGTGCTCCTGTCGCGACCCTCCTCCGCCGCGAGACAATGAACCCAGGGGTGGAGATTAGCGACGAGAACCCCGGCCGCGAGTACTGTTTTCCCGGAGACAACCGGCGTGACACGTTTCGCATACCCCCCGGCCACACAACACGATTATTCATCACGAGGATTTACCCACAGCCGCGCGCTACGACGAGGGCGCGATTTGTTTTGGGTTCGCGGCCCGCGGAACAATGGACCCCCCCGACATTAATTATGAAGCGTGTCTCTCCCGCAGTCCAGAAGACTAATGCTCTCTTGACGAGCACAGCGATGCTTGATCTCCCGGGATGCTGACAGAGCTGCGAACCTCCTCAGATATTTACCATCACGTTAGTGACGCGCCAATAAAAGCGGTGCATAGCTATCCTATTGTCATAAATTTAAGAAATTTAAAGGACCTGCTTAATTTTACCTTAAATTTATACATAAATGGGGGATTTTTAAATAATGGCTCAGTGGGAATCACTGATTGAAATAAAGGCTACTTCCTTTTTAGCGTCGATTCTCAAGACCTCGCTGTCTCTTCACTCACTTATTTTTAGCGTTGGGTAATTATAAAGGTATTTTAATATGCGTCTGCAAACATTACAGTATCATATAAAACTCCGGAGGAGATAATTGAATATTATATTATTTTATATAATTACATAGCCACGTTTTACTGTCAATTATTGGTTAGATATTTTTCATCTGGCACGTTGCCGACAGCTGATTACCGAGGCGAGATAGGTGACCGGCACATCGAAGCTTTTTGGGCTCTCCTCTGGAACATCTTCACTGATCGGCGTCGAGGCGAGAATAGACGTCCTTCGAGCTGGCATGCTGGCCTGCTCGGTGAGGCTTTGAAGTGTCCTCAACCAGAACTGGAGTGTGCTTGAGGGGTGGGCTGGGCTTGCCCCCTAGTGAACAAACTGGTGGAAGGGGCTGAATCTGTTGGCCTGGTGGTCGGTCAGTGAAAAACCCCCTAGTGCCCTGGATAGTAAGCGGGAGCACAGGCAGGATGCGTTCGACCCCACCAGAAGTTCTTCCTGGTGTTCCGATCACACTGAGGTTGGTCTCGTGCTGTCAGTGGTTAACTCCGCGTCCTGGAGGAAGTCTGAAGAGATCCCCCACCCCCCCTTCTTAAAGAAAAACCAAGCGGTGAGCGGCAACCAGCTCCGGTTGTGTCTTACAGAGGCACTAGGGGTATGGATAAAATCCTTGCCGGACCACACGCTTGGTATCTGAGTGCGAGGGTCTCAAAACCTTGTGCTATGGTGTTCTCATGCTATACTTGTGAAACACGTAGGGGCTTCTGATCTGGTAAACTCAGGTGCTAAGCTGGAACACCTGCAATGAGAGAGCGTGATCTTCCCCCCGTCCACCCGATTGGACGGTCGTAGCGACGGAATGTCCTTCGTGGCTAAGAGCGCTATGTAAAATTACAAAAGTACGAACGCTGAGCAGCCCTAACTGTATGTCGTGCTGACCAGGAGGTCATGATGCCACGCACTACTTATTTGTTAACTGGGGACGCCAGATCCTAAGTGTTTAAGATGTCGGGACAGTGCCGTGTACTAGTATCCGAACCTGGTAACTTTGCGTGGCATTAGAAGGGTTGGGTGCGATGGATTTTGAGTCCTACATTATCCTTTCCTACCAAAGTGACCCAAGCCTCCGAGAGTGGTGCTTCTACACTTGGCATCCCTGGATTTTAACAAACTGGGCTCCACCGTGGACCCCTGCCCAGCCGTACCTCACATACGGGGAATGCGGTATCCGGCCAGATGGATGGACTAATAGTCGACACCTAGGCTCGTCCACTAGCTGGGGAGTTGGACTAATTAGCGTTCAGGCCGTTGGGCCACAGAACCTAAATATCTAAATTCCATTGTGAAGGAATTCAAGATCATTAAAATGGAACTGCGGATCTACTCACTAGTGGCATAAAAATTTAAGATAGTACCACAGGTGATCGGAACGGCCTCTCTTGAGGTTTTCTCGGGTGTCTAATGTTGTGCCGAAACTAGGATACAAAGGCGTAAATACTACAAAATACAAAGTACTAAAAGTCCTAAGTAGTTTCATTTACTGACAACCAGATTACAGTCCTGATATTATGATTATCAACAACAGAGAATTCAATTACAGCATATGCATTTAATATAGGCCGTCACATATGATTAATTAAAAGGCCTGTAAAATACTTCTCATAACATAGGTTTCCCAGTTCTCATTAAGACAAGTGTCTACAAATCTCGGTTTTCCAAAGTAAATAGGCTGCGTGTTAAATTCTTTATTTATCCAATTTCAAAATTCATATAAATGGCAAATTTATATCAGCATTTCTAATATAACTAGGACGGACACCACCGGTCATAAACAGTTACACCAAAATTTTACAGGCGTGAATATTTTCGACACCAGCATGCCAATTGGGAGGCTTATTAGCATTTCCTCTACACAATCAAGGCACCATTAAATCATATAAGTGATGCTACTTACACCCCACGGTATCACGCCCTCATAACGTCTCGGGCAACGGATGACCAATTTATATTTAATTCAATAAAATACCAATAGGAATACACAGGCTATAAAACACACCAGACCTTTAAATATAAATAGTTATAAAAACACCATAATCTGATATTTCTTATTGGTATCACAAAATCTGCAACTGTTAACTAAATGGTAACGGCACGCAGCCAACTCTTTCAACCTTTCAACCACATATTACCACAGCAATCTAAAGGTTTAATTTTGATTGCAAATTGCAAACACTTAGCAGATTCATTACAAGAATTTAAACACCTTCAAATCCTAATCCTTAACTTCACTCAGGACAACCAATATATGTTTCCGTCGGCTTAACCATTCGCTACCGACGGCTAACTCTGGTGACCTAATTGTTAAAACGTGAACCAAATTCACATACAAAAATACCATATAAAACCCTTATCTGGGAATAATTTGAGGGTCCAACCCTTCATGCAAACTCTGTAATAAAACCCAGCATTAGAACAGCTTCATAAAGCGTTACAAATAAAATTCTCGTGTTTTTTGGTGCAGGAAGGGCACCCTTAGAGCCCAGTAAGCTTTCTATACAGTGTCAGTTATTTTTCCTGCTGAGTACAATGATTCCCTATAAGCATGAATATTTTGCCATTCCCAACTTCTATCGAGCTGGTCAATATAATGAAGCATTCAAAATTACCCTAAATGAGTTCCTGTTAACCAATATATTGCAAGAAGGCTGAGTCGTGGTGTCACCATAGCCTCTCACGAGTGCTCGGCACATACCAAAAGAGGCAAGCTGCGCTCAACAATATTGGCATTACAACTGGAACATTCAAAAAACCAATAATACTGGAAACTAACACAGCTTGACCACACATTAAGGCAACCACTATTTCGCATACAATCTCGGTAGCCCACCACGACTCACCTTGTGGATATTCTGCATAACGTAGCTGAAACTAATGGCAGCAATGCCCAGTTTCTCACGTCGGTCAGCATTAAACATAGTGAGACTCCTACATAAGCGTACCCTGGAGTCGGTATCATGGCGCCCAGCCAAGTGAACCAAACCAATTACCAGACGGCGTCAGAGGGCTAGGAGAAGGAAGGAAGGATGGAACAGGTAGGGCGAAGGAAGGGGATATCGGACCGCCTCCGAAATTATCTATAGCCAGAGACGCCGGTGGAGTTCGTAAACGGCGACAGTGGCGCCGGCTGCGGCTCACCGTTGAGGGTGGATTCATGGTGGCAGTGGCTGAAACTTCACAAGCTGAAGGATGTCTGAGGGGGTTAGGGTGTACTGTCCCCTGAGAAGGGTCGACTCAGCGGACAGTGAAACAGCTCCGGCAATGTCCAAGAGAGACACTAGAGGTTGTAAAGTGCCTCGGCAAGACCACAGACCACGGGTTCCTCTGGATGTGAGGATCCCAGATGTATGTCAGAGGGGAGCGGACGGCGTATCACAATATCAGTTCGAAGCTTCGCGCTGATCAAGCCTTGTCCATGGGGAGTCTCGTCGGCGTGTTGCTGTTATAATCCAATTGGAGGTCGGGTACAGCCGTTAGGCGAGTATTCACCCAAAATTGCGACCGGGAAGCGGCTATGCCATAGTGTCGGTAAAGTTGTCATGCTGACCTATTTTCGCGCATCATAGGGCCACCGCGCCCTCGATATTCTGTTCTGTTTTGAATCCTAACACCATTTTTGGGTAATCGTGCAAACTGATTGCAAAATTTCGCTTTCTGCTCGCTTAGCTACAGTGATATGTCAGATGGCGCGTTCAGGCAGGTCGTAGTATTAAGGCTTACTCACGTCATGTCAACAGTATGTAGCAAGAATACAGTAAAATTTAAAATTTCGTCAAGTTATATAAGTAATAAATATGCATGGTGTAGTCGCTATGACCGGGAAGACGGAGTTTGTATACGAGGTTCGCGGTAAATTGAGGATTTTTGTAAGCGGTGCTGAAAGTTTTCTTTCCTATCTATTTCGTGTAATTTCGCCATTTATAAAGTTTATATTGCGATTTACTAATGCGCCGATAAACTTTTACAACGAAACTTTAAGAATGTAAATATTTTGTTAGTATGCGTACAACAAAATGGAAACTAAATCAAAGAAACTCAATATCTGCAAATTTTGAACTTCCTGCAGTTCCACAGTGTAAATTAACAAAACGACTTTCGTATTATGCATTATGTAAACATTTTGGCTGGTAATTTTCTAAGTCTTCCAAGAGATCTAAATCCCGAAGAGAATTTTTTTTCCTCTCTTATGATAATTCACAAAACAATACAAACAGAGGTGGGCAGGAACAAAATTTGGCGCAAACGACTTTACATTAAGCTGCATGGCACTCATGCCGTATTAGGAATGATACAGAAAGCCATAGTTGCACGTGGACTACAGCTTAATCCATTGAAGTGATTTACTTATTACTATTCTTTTAATTTCCCGAGTTTATGCCAAGGCAGTCACTTATATACTGACATTTGGGCGAAGAGCTCTAACTTTCAAAGGAAGGGGTCGAAGGTGAATCCAGTTGCTGACCACAATATCTGTGGATTTGGGCCACTGTTACGATACTGTTGAATGAAAAATTTTGGAGGGAAGAGTTTTGTTGCTTAGTTTTTCCTCTCAATGAATCCTTCCGTTACATATAAAAACTAGTATTGCCGAGAACGTAATTCCTTGAGTTTTGGCATCGGCCAAGTGGCGGTGCGAGAGAGCTAGAGATAACAATCTAGAGCGCTGTCGTCTTTTATTAATCTAACGTCCGTAAAACTCAAAGCACGAAATGTTCAATTAATAATACAACGAATTTCTGTTATTCGATTCTAACATTTCTGTAACCAATCGACTGAAATGGTTACACCTTAACATGTGTCATAATAATATTGTTTTTAGTTTATGTACTGTGCGGCATTGTAATAATAATTGCATATTATAATATATGTAAATACATAAAAGTACATATATAGGTATACAAACGATGTGTACTCAGGGACTATAAAATGCTTAGGGTCGGGGCTTATGCCCCTGGGTAAATTGTCATATCTGACTCGTCAGGTATGCTTGTAGTCTTGTTATCAAGAAACACGTAACGAACGAGCAACTCTTATCATCGTAAACTAAAGATGAGACAGACTGATTTTCTTCTGTGAAAATGCCTAACTATGGACCATGGCTTGCCAGCACAACTGCAAAAAATTACGCGAACAAACAGTTTTGTTTACTTCTCGTTTTCCTATAGAACCGTGCTTTCGTATCTATGTGGCGTAACTTCAATACATGATACTAGTAACTCCGTGATATTTATTCGTTTGTTCGTAGCTCGGAATAGACAGAGGTGTTCGGGTTCAACTAAACGCTAGTAGATAGCGCGGAAGTTCCAGTTTACGTAGGTACCAGAAACAGACTGATAGCTTCACTGTTACATGATGAAATGGACATGAAAGTACTTCGTTATGATAAATAGGTGTAATTTTGGTGCAGATTTGATCAGTTACATGTTAATGCGTGAAAATACAGGTAAGCGATTGTGAAATCGTACTGTGACAATGCCTTATTTTAACTTTACGGCACACAAAGTTATGAGAACGTTGGATGCTTATAAAATGTAGTTAAAATCTTATTTTTTTAGAAGATCTTCTTGAGCCCGCGTTTACGTTAGTGTCTGTCTAAAAATAAAACAAACAAGTTTACACACTGAAATCGTATTTTATGGCAATTTTTTTTACTCTATGATGTTGTAAGCCTCTTAGGATAAGCATACCACAATATCTGCGGTTTAAGGCCCTAATTAAAAAAAATTAATAGTCCTAACTACACATTGTGAAATAAATTGCCCAATAGTATTTAAAGGGAGAAACAGTAAATGGATTGGCCTTAGTAGAGCAGTGGTTAGAGTTTTTCCTCTCAGTTGGAGGGCTTGGGTTCAAATCCTCCCCAAGTAGAGGTTTTTTTTCGTAATTTTATTTTATGGAAATATCGGATTTGGTTTCACAATTAGATGTTTGTGTTGCCCTTTCATTTCCAATCGTAGCCACTACGGAATGTTCCGACCTGTCTGGCTTGGCTGTGTCGCCGTGATATAGTGCATTCATAGTAGGTCTATCTATGCTACAGTTTTTAGGAAACATTTTCATACATGCCATCATTGTCTGGGGACATGGGCGAACCTTTTTGCATAGGCCTATAACACATGTAAGCCATGGGCAATTTTTTTATGCGGATCAAAATTGAGTAGTGGGTAAATCTGCTTGAAAAGTAATGTATTAAGGCTTCAGGAAACTATTGGGACAGGCCTACAATGAATGGGCTAAGCCCTACATCTAAATCTGCATTCGGGCTGTTCACCTAATCACGCAAAAAAAGATATCACATGGCTTGTTAGATACTATTTAGACATTTTTTGATGTTCTTAGTTTGTTTACAATGCCTGCATAAACTTACATTAATGAATATTATTTCAGAGATGCCTTAAAAAAAATCCACTTGGTGACAAAGAAAAGAAGCGTGGGCCAAAATAGCGTTGCTATTCATCTCTTAGCATGCAGGCAGCCCTTCATAAAATTAAAGTTGAAAATTGGTCTGTTTACAAAGCAAGTAAACACTTCTCCATCCCATGGTGGATGCTGCTGGATTATGTTTCAAAGTATTTGCCAACTGAAAACAAACCAAACAGCTCTGACAAATGTGAAACTTAGTAGAATTGGGAAACCGTTAGGAATGAGCAGTGAACTTGAGGTGGAGCTTGTAAGCTACATTGTGAAAATGCAGGAGCTTGGTAAATATTTGAAACCAAATACGACATCTTGCCTACAAGTCAGCAGAGCATTCTGGATCCCAACATCCATTTAAAAGACCAAAGAAATGGCAGGTTGGTTTTGGTGGGCGAATTTCAAAAGCCATAGGCAACCAGAAAACCTTGCGCTGTACAGAACATCAACTGCAAACAGAGATATTTTAAATGACTTTTACACGAAGTTGGACAATCTAGCCGAATCCTTGCAGGTGACACATTTGCCAGGTCGATTTTGGAATCTTGATGAGACGGGCCTCACCTATGTTATGAAGCCAAACAAAGTGGTAACAGTTGTAGGTAAAAATTATGCGTATAAACAGACCTATGCAGAAAGAGGTATTACAACTGTGCTGGATGTGTAAGCGCATATGGAATGTCAGTTCCTCCACTCATATTTTTTAAAGGTGTTCGGATGGTTGGCGGTTTGGTTGAGAACTTGATCCCAGGTAGTCTTATTCGCCTGTCGAAAAATGGCTGGATCAATACTGACTTGTTCCTTGAAAGGTTCAATCATTTTTGGGTCAACATTCCTCCACAAAGACCAGTTATTATGTTGATGGACTGTTCATGCCAGTCACTTAAGTCCACAGATTCTGGAGCTTGCAGCCAAGAATGATGTCCATATTGGTACTTTTCCTTCTCACACTACGCGCCTTCTCCAGCCACTGAATGTTGGGCTGTACAAACCTTTAAAGATAAATTGGAAGAAGGAATTGGATACATGCATGCATTCATATCCAGGTGAGAAACCAAACAGAGTTGATTTCAATAGCTTGCTTACTCCAACATGGCTGTCCACTATCATCCCACAGACCATAATTAACAGCTTTCAGAAGACGGGAATTCTTCCCATCGACAGATGTACCATCACAGATCAAGCTATAGCTCCTTCGTTGGTGACAAAACGACCACAGGCACACCAGCAATCCACTAATGACGGGAACATCACATACAAGCCCATTGTTCAACTTCGCCACACTAACCAAGAACGAGTTACCCCAGAAAGAGATACTAAGCCAAATATGATCTCTCCAACTTCACAAGCTGGGCTTTCATCAGCACCGGATGCCACAAGCTACATTTCAACTCCAAATGCCATAATTTCTCGTCAAAAAGTTTTGCCTCTGAAGCAAACTCGTCCAAGCAAAAGCAAGCAAATAAATATCAAGAAGGTAAAATTCAAGGAAGACTGGTTTTGCGGATCTTCTGGAAGAAGCTGCAATGAATATTTAGTCGAGAAAAATGGTGCTGAATTGATTCAGTGTAGTTTTTGTAGTGTTTGGTATCACTGTACATGCCAGAATGTTACTAGTGACGTAGTATTTATGTGTGATGTATGTTCAAGTGATACTGACAGTGAGTGAAATCGTTTCAAGCAAATACACTATGTCACAGACTAAAACTGACCAATCACGAACTTAACAGAGTGGTATCACGGACTAAATAGAGCTATCACAGACTTACCAGAATGTTTCAAAACAAATATTTATATAATTTTTTTACTTTAAAGTATGTTAGAAAAATCTGATAGCCTAATAGTTGTTTCCATTAAAGTCGAACTTACCAAAACCGTCTCAATTAAAATTTTTAATTGTTCAATTCTCATTTTTATATTAAAAATTCTAAAATTATCACGGACTAAGCAGAGTTTACCCTACTCGTATTCTTAAGACTAAGCCATTCCTACAAAGTTGTCGAAACTCCCCAAAGTTTCACATCCCGGATAGGGTATTGTTCGAGAACATTGAAAAGAAAAAAAGGAAACACACGGGATACATTTTACAGCATGGTTACGTGACGCAGGCGGCAAGGACGGGGGATAGTGATTTGTGTGGAGTAATACAGGCGTTATAGAGTGATCCCGCAGCCGGTAACAATGCAGGCAGCGGGGCGGAAAGTGTTGGCTCAGGCAACCCTTGTCCCCCACACGTCGTGGCTGCTCATTGTGAGCCCCCGCACAATAGCGGCAAACACGGGGGTTGCGCTGCCTGCGTGTGGGACAGCCCCCTCATCATTGTCGGCGCGGGCGCCCTTGCAGAATCCCATCCCGCCACAAACACCGCGTCCTATCGTTTGGCAACATAAGCGGGCTCGTCATTAAAACTTCCTTTACATGTTTCGCTTTCTTTTATCTGCAGAGGTGCTGGACTTTGGATAGCAGAATTTCCGATACACAAGACAAGCCCGAAATCATTCAAATCCTCTGAAAATACACAGGACATCCTCAAATTTATACCTCTGCCTTTTTGTATTTTGTAAATCCTTAAACAACCTGACACTCTAAAGACGGTGCGCGTAAAATTCGTAAAATGTATTTAACACGTTAATGAACTTTGCAATAATATACTTAGAATTCTGTATATGGTGGGTAACCTAAATTACTTATTATCGTTAACTACAAAACTTCTGTGCTTCAGCCGCGTCAAATAATTCTTCCTCGAAAGTTTTCAGCAGTCGTTGCAGCTGCCATCTTGAATGGAAGTGCCAGTTGTTCAGGCCCGATGATCAAATAATGCTTTTAATTTGACAGGTGGACCAAATAACTGAACTCGGTAAATAAAACTTTTTTTTTTTAGTCTATTATGATGGAAGAATGCACAATGTGCATACAAGATCTTAAAGCGGTTTTCCCAATAGAGCGCCGCGATGCGGCGCGTCGCGTCCGACGCTTGCAGTCAGCGACGAGCTTTATTTGCGTCTTCACAATAGAGCGATGTTCGGTCGCCGGCCGCTGGAGACACAGACCGTGCTGCCATCTGTTATCCTGCGAGGAAACTCGCAATGAAATGATAAAAAAAAAGAACGAAAATCAGTGCATTTTTTCCATTTATTCTATGGAATTGTTATTCTTTTAGTGATATAGGCTTCTACACTTTTCTTTAGTAAAAATATAGTAAAATTTGAAATAAAGTATTAGAACGCGAACGATACTTCAGACATCGAGTAACATTATACTTTTGTTTTCCCAAGGGTAAGAAAAATCTGTAAAAATTGGGACTCCAGTTAGTATCTCTGCAAACCATTTATCATGTACATTTTCATTGGTCCTTAACCTCAGCTTCTCGCCAGTTTATTTATTTTGAAATTCAGCAATGTTATTCTATTTATTCCCCGTTGCCAGCGACGAGCGTCAAAACCAATGTTCGTCGCTCGTGCGACGCTCTCGACACCCTTCGCCAGTGTCAAAGATCTGATTGGCTGGAGCTCGTAACGCCGCGTCGCTCTACTTCCCCGTCTCTGATTCCCTGAGCAACTTGTGCCATCTCTAATGACCTCGATGTTGTTGGCGAGAAGTTTTGCCAAATCTATCTCATCCATCTTCATGATGAAGTTATAGCCTACACACGCATTCAATCTGCGGCGCACAAATTCTTGAGAAGGTATTTGTGAAACGAATAGATAAATGGGTCGGGTGCGTTGGTTCGTGTCAAGAAACACACACACACACATATTTGTCCACGATGCACCTACAGAATAGCAACAATAGAGGTTCAGTTAATAACTTCTTATGAAACTGGATATGATCTTCGTTTCTGTGAGCGCGTTATGTGGTTTCTAGAGACCCCCAGATTATCGCAGGTTCATTTATAAACAATTTGGAATTCACACACTTGTACGTTTATGTTACTTTTGTAATTGGTCTACGTGTTGTTTGACACCTCCTGGAAATAAATGAGTCAGTAAAAAACCTTGCAATAAATTGTGCTTCCAAGCACATCCTTTTACTACCACAAGAATCAACCAATAAACTCTTGATATCTGTATGAGAGTATATAAGACTGTGAAGTCTAGCCTACAGGTCATCACACTCGCGAATTTCTCAGGTCTCTATAGTCATTTCTGTACTAACAGCAATACAATACAGGGGTAACGAGTGCCAAGAAACGGACTTTCGGGGACATGGTAAACAAAAAGAATGAATAACTACTTCTGGAATAATTTGTAAACATGCATTTATTGAATTGTAATAATCTATTACATCCCAGTGTTTTTTTTTCTGGGAATGGGAAGTTTTTGTGCCATTAGACGCAATTTTGATCCGGTAGTGTCCGGCCAGGTAGTTTCAGCTGCACGAATGACGATGAGGAGTTGTGTAAGGGGGTGCGATGAAAGGGGCACGCGTTGGCACTTGACACCACTTGTTTATGCAGAGGCGGCAACTGGCGTTGCTCACTTGTTCTCACCGCTATACAAAGCCCCAGGACCCCCCACCCCTCGTCTTGACATGAGCCACTGATCCTCTTTGTTCGCTCCCCTCAGCCAGGGGGTACAGCCAGCGGGCCCGACAGGGACACCCCGCCTAGCACCTCTTAACTATGATTACGAGCTCAGCACCGCGAGAATAAAAAGCACGTCTTTATTATTCCCCGCTCTATTCTCTTCTTTTTCTCGTTCGTAGCCATTTATTTTTATATCGCGCCCAGTTCCCTCCCATTCGCGCCAACCGTAAACAAATTTGCAGTAGATTTTTTTTTTTCGCCCCTCCACGACACTTTGCCGCACAACTACAATAACTGCACATTGATTTCGGCTCGAGCATAAAAAAGCAATTTGGTGAATTCTTTTATGCTGTAACATTCAAGTGCTCGTTTACTAAGCGTTCTAACACTGTTTAGAAACTGTGGTTACATCTAGATCTTTTGTTTGCTGAATATAATGGGATAATCACTTCATTCGCAGATAAGCTGTGTGCATCGTCGCAAACCAGGTTAATCGACAAGAATAACAATTTATTTTGAACCGTGCACACATGGAGACATTTTTATAGTCTTGAATGTAAGGCTGTTACAGGGAAACATTGACAGGGGGAAGTGATTTAGGGGTTGTCACCCCTTCTTTTCAACATTAGGATGCTAAGAAGTAAAATTAAAATTATGAATAATCCATTAATTGTAATAAAACTATGAAATTTCTCGCCACTATGATGCGTTCTATTATATAAGTAATATTTCCCCTTGAATTTGACCTTATTAAAACATACGTCAACACCGTTGATGTTGGTTTAACGTACATACTTTATCTTCAGTCAGCATAACCCTTCCATACTCTGGGCCTCCCCCATCCCACTTTACGAAATTTCTGGCTACGCCACTGGATTTCCCGCCATCGTAGCGCACAAAGGTTTTGAAATTAAATGATGCTTAATAACGCACATGCACTCATTCTTCGCAACCGACCATTGTGGTAATATATTACTCACAGCCTTCGGAAAGAACAGTCAGCTTTAGGGCCTTTTACAAGAAATCCGTTGCTCGATCCTAGTCCTTGAAATTTTTGAGGAAAATTTTAATGAAGAATTGATTGAGGAATGTTTTTAGGAAGAATTCGCTGAGGAACGTCTGACAGCCGGTTGGTCTTGTCGCTTGGCTTGGAAGTCCGGAGTTAATGGTCGATTGCTATGGTTGTCCTGGTTGTTTGGTATGGGTGTTTAGTATGGTCAGCTGGATGGACCTTCTTCACGGATAACATATCCTGTTGGTTTGTTTTGGTCAGCTTTGTTAGTCAGTTGGCCTGGTTTGTTAGTGTGGGTTTTGGACATGGTTAGCTGTTATGAACAGTCTGTGAGGTTGGTCATTGTGGGTGGTCTGCTCGGTTGGTATGGGCAATTCGTGTTTGAGTTTGGTAAAGTGAATTAGTACGACTGATGCGGTCATTGGTATCGCCTTTGAGTATATATGACTGGTGTGGCTGGGTAGTTTGGCATGGGTTTTTGGTACTGTCGGTTGGTACGTACTTTTGTTATGACTGGTACGGTCGGTAGGTACGATCTGTTTGTGTGTAAACAGTTCGTATTCTGGCGTAGTTTGTGTATGTGTGGTAAATGTGATATTGGTCATGGTGAATGGTCACTAGCAAAGATGTGGAAACATTTTCAAGGAATTGGATCGGTAATGGTAAACTAGGTTTACTAATCTAATTAAGTGTTATAATATCGGCGCTTTGCTACGTCGCCTGGGCTTATAAAAGCACTTCTCTCCTAATACGCCACGTCGGTGTTCGAAGTTTTACTTACGGCTTGAATTTGGTGGCTCTAACCCTGATGGTTCGAAAATGGTGTCCAACTATGGTTATAAAGGATCGTGGACCATAATTTAATTTATCGATTGGTTTGGGATTGACCAGGCTATATAATACGTTACAAGTTTCAATAGCCTAATCCTACTGGTTTGAGAACGAAGTCGTCGACAATATAGGCAGTCCAGCTAGAGTCAGCGATGGTATAGGCCATTCGCGTAAAGTGAGCACTTTTTGAAGCTGTTTCATAAGACATTATAACCAATAAATACACCTCATTGTGGTCCCGGACTTTTTATTTTGGGTATGGTGAATGTATACACTGTGTTTATTACTCACGTGGCAGGGTTTACATTAACAATTGCCGGAAGAATATAAATAGGTTGAAAGAAACAAGTAACTAGTGCTTCAAAAGTGCTTACTTAACCGTGAACGGCCTATACCATCTAAGACGAAGACGAGACGCTTGTCACATGCACAAAATCGAACTAACGCCTCATAGCCTCACCTTGTTCTTTGCACTCCAATAGCTCACTCGTCTGAGCAGGTACTTGTAATGTGTTCGGATATTTTACTTTGGTGGGAAGATATATGTGAAATTAAAATACTTCCGATCATATTACACGAACTGTAATGGAAGAGTTGAACATAAAATAACATACTATACTCAAAGCTAAATGCAAGGGAAGAGAGAACAATATGTCGCCCTCGCATCAGACGAATATAAGCTATTCACGATAGAATGAGCACTTTTGAAAGCCCTGCTTAAGATCTACTGGTACTCGCGTTGTGTATTATTCCGCCTTATGTAAGATTAACATTGTCATGGGCGTCATCACTTTATTCATACGTCTGTCAAGTAAAACTCAAAAATTATTTGAAAAGTAAATATTTTACAAATGTGCTCATTTTTACTTTTCCGATACATTAAAAAAAAAACAGAAAGAGAAAAAAATAATTTAATTTAACCGAAATAGTTACCTAACTCTTTTTATTCGACGTTAAGATATGGAACTACTTTCAATCCATTGTTACCAACTTTACTGGGCGTATGTCTCTCAAGGCGCACGTTAAAATAAATGCATGTAGAAGCAGTGACTTTTTTTAAGGTTGATTTCTAAAGTGCTCACTTTATCGTGAACGGCCTTTACCTATGAAAAGGCGCCTCGGGGTAGAGTAGACAGACGACTTGCCTGCCCACCTAGGCGAACTGGGTTCGATACCCGGCGGGGCCGCTCCCGGATCTTCGCATATGAGAATCGTGCTGGACGATGCCGTTAGTCGGCGGGTTTTCTCGAAGATCTCCCATTCCCTCCCGCCCTTGTAACCCGTTGCTGCTCCATACTGACCTCGATGTTAAGAGCCGCCCAAATCTCTTCACTCCACTCTACAGAGGTCGAGATGTCACAGGACCGACAGACAATCACGAGCGAGCAGTATGACGTCATTAAATCACTAGCGCGGTAGAGTGGTAATTGTTGGGGTCAAGCTATAGTGGCTGAAGAGTAAAGGACTCGTGCGCAAAAATGATAATACGTTTGGGGGGGGGGCAGTTGGTTGGGGAGCCTACAAAATAACCAATGAAATATAGTGGCGGGGGTCAGTTGTTTGCTGGTCGCCATACTATAAGCAGGTGTGTTACGCCATTCTTACGAGAATAAAAATCTCGAACTCCTACTTGTAATTCTTTAAAGAATAATTGAATCTCTGCAAAATTTTGCACTAGTTGTCCTTTTTTAAATTTTTTTATTGAAACTCGCTTTTTACTAAAGACTTTTAAACTTCTAAGACTTCTAAAACTTCTATTTTTTGTATTTTTTTTACGATTTTGTTACAAATTTTTTGTAATTTATCTCTGTTTTTCGTAGTTTAGGCTATTGTAAATCCAATATAACAGACCGGATAGTTAAAAAAATAAATTCCCCAACGTTTACTATATTCTTACGAACTTTTGTTCTCCAGTAGCCAACGTCAAAGTCACGAAAATCCAACATGGCGGTTGGGGTACATAATGAAAAAAAAAAAGTGGTGTAAAAGGTAATTAATGTAAACAGATATCACTGCTGTCGCTCCAGATCCAGTCGGCTTGACGCGGAGCCTTGTGTCCGCCTTGCTGCTTTGAAAAAAATTATATCGTACAACCTCGAACACGCCTCGCTAATATGAGGGCTTACAGGAAAATAAAAATAAAAAAAATTAAAAGAATAATTAGTTCGATTGAAACATTTTTCCATTTTTAGAAATTTTATGGAATTGAAAGCGATTTCGGGGTAAAATCGCTATTTTCTGAATATTATTTTGGATTTACAAAGGAACGTTTTGACAGTTGTAACGTCATCCAACATGGTGACCGTGCGAGTTCACTGTTCGCTCTACGCTCCTCACTCGTGTCCCTTTCCCCAGACTCTCACAAATTATTCTACTGTAATGATTCTTTGTATCAAGACGACCGGAGGGTCGGCGTCAGCGCCGGTAGGCCGAAATTTTGTGATGTCACAATGCCGCCATCTTGAATCCGTCAGACCTGGACCTTGACCTAGTGGGGCAACCTTAGAGTACATAAATAGAGAATAATTACAGAAATCCCGGAATAATTGTAGAAATCGGGAAAAACTGACACCATTGATAACAAACACCATTTTGGATTTCCATGACCTTGAACTTAACCCGGATGATCTCGAACCAGAAAAAAAATCAAAAAAATCACAAAAGTCGTAAAACAATCCGGGGAAAATTACTTTATGGGCCCCGACTGCCATGGTGTATTTCTATCACCTTCGCCAAGGGTAATTTTGACCTTAACCCAGGTAATCACAAACTCCAAAATTCTAAAAAAAAAAAATTAATGTAGTAAAAATCGGAGAAGAAATTACATTTGCGACACCACTATTACCTTGGATATTCGATATTTCACCTTAAACTGGGCGAACTCGAAAATCTAAAATCGTAAGCATCGAGAGATAATCAGATATTTTCACTAAAATATTAATAAGAAAGTGAAGTTAAAAAGTCGGAAAACTAGGGAAATTATACAATACTTACATAAAATATTTTTAAAAATCAAAGTCTAGCATGCTGTAGGTCCAGGGTTAGAATTCCGTAATGATAACCGTCGGAGATGAGCGACTAGGCTCCCTGCAAGATGACCCGCAGATGACTGACCCAACCACTATTTTTTCTTTGTTATTTAGTCGGTAGACCTTTACCCCCAACCAGTATATTCAATTGGCTGCCCTAAACCTACCTAACTACACCTTCCATGGAATCATTGGTTTTAGGCTACATAGCACACTCAATCCGTATTACTCGCGTTCGCTGGATCACCCTCTCCTTACATCACCAATTTACCCGCCATAGCTCAACCATCATGTACTAGTGGTTTAAAGATGATGTCACATTGCTCGTTCGTGATTGGTTGTTGGTCAGGTGATATCTCTTTTGCAAGTAATTAATGTACCCAAAGGTATGCCGTGTCATAGTTCTTCGTGATATACGAGAGGTGACAGATCGCTATCTCTTCCCTGGCATTTCCCGCGATCAGTCTAGTAAACAATTATTTTATATTATTCTCTTCCGCCAAATTTTGCAGGGTATTATTTGCCGTGCTTACAATTAAACAAACATTTCCCCACCGAAGTAAAAAAATCTCATGAAATTTAAAATACCTATTCCGAACAAGGAGCTATTGGAATTCAGACATAAAGATTAAGCGTTTGTTTACTGGCGTGTCTGCGACCAGCAACCCAACTTCGTCTCTGGTGGAACAACCGTTGACGTTAACTTGACTGCTTACGTTGTCGATGATGCCATTCGTAAACAATTAGTCTTACGCTCTTTAAACTTGAAATGTGTAAGGCCAACTAGTATGATATGTGGTCTTATATTCCATGCTGTTATTAGGGAGCAATACACCATCCCGTTGAACATTTGAGTATTCTATCCATCAACCTTTCGATCAATATTCCAATCAATTTTGCAATTATCTGTCGATCTTTCAATCTTTCAATCAATATTTTCATCAATCTTTCCATCAATCTTTCTTTCAATTATTCAATTTTTCGATAGGTCTCCCAGTCTTTTCAATTTTTTCGATAGCTCTTTCGATCTATCTTTTCAAGAAGTGTAATATAGCCACGTCTGGGACAATGTACATTAAATGGCAGCCCCAGCGGCTTGTGCTGCTGGGCGTCTGAGGTCTTCGGATCAACTCGGGCGAGCTCGGAAATCTTTGGCTCTACTCAGGGGATGTTCGGCAGTCTTCGACTCGAGTTCGTCGAACGTAACCGATTGTGCTAGGCAGTTACGCCACTCGAATTCTGAAGTAAATATGCATGTTTCTGGTAGCCATATTGGCTTTATAGGTATAAGACATGTCAAATCATAAATATTATTTTTTGTACTGTTTTTTTTTTGGTGGTAAGTGTGTAAGTGTAAGTGTCTCTTCGGTTTTATGAGTGTCTGAAAACAAACAATTAAATTACAACCACAACACACCGCAAGGGAGTATCGTCCCTACAGTCCACCTTACAGGAGAACGGGTTTTGCTATTGGTGGTCAGAGTATTATGTGTATATGGTTTTAAGTGTGTCACATGGTGGTCACGTCTCCTTGCTCGTTCGTTGTACACCATTTTAAGTGTATCATATGGCAGTCATATGCCATAGCTCGCTCGTGTTTGGCTGTTGGTTGAAAATATATATTTATTAATTGATTAAATTTTTTTAAATTAAATAATAATTTTTTTTTTTTTCAATTATTATTTTTTGTTTTGAAATGATACACCGGGTATTGCGGAACATATAAAAGACTCTCAAATTCATCTCTTGATTCCTCTCTTTTTAAGTCTCATTATTCACTACCTCGTCTGTTTTGTAGGTATAAGTATGCTACATGGCTAGGGTGACAATCATTCATGCTCTTCTCAGACACCAATCATCTTTAATCATCACCAATCCTCGCCAGTCATTGCCAAACTTCCTCAATCATCATCACCAATCCTCCTCAATCCCAACCAATCCTTATCAATCCTCCTCAATTCTTCTCGATCCTCCTCAATCATCCTAATTCCTCACCAATCCTTACCAATACTCCACAATCCTCCTCTCCAATTCTCCTCAATCAACACTAATCCTCCTCAATCCTCCTCACAAATCCTCCTCAATCGTCACCAATCCTCCTCAATCCTCCTCACCGATACCCTCAATCCTCCTCACCAATCCTCCGCAATCTAAACAAGTGCTGCGGTGGCAATTGCGGAGGCAGAGCTGAATGTGGAGGTAGAGCTGATTGTGGAGGCGGAACTGATTGCGGAGCTGATTGTGGTGCTGTGGTGCTAATTGAGGTGATGCGATGCTAATTGCGGTGCTGCAGTGCTAATTGAGGTACTGCGGTGCTAATTTCTGTGCTGATTGAGGAGGTGGAGCCGAGAGTGGGGCTAATTGCGATGTTGATTGCAGTACTAATTGCGGTGCTAATTGTGGTGCCGATTGCGATTGCGGTGCTAATTGAGATGCTGATTGCGGTTGCGTGCTAAGTACGGTATGTGTGGGTCCCAAGTGAAAAAAAAATTCCATGTATTTTGAATTAAAATTATATAGTCCTCTCTCCAAAAGCTGAAATCCGAAAATTTTATTTAATAACATCAATTTTAAAAAATTATATATCCATGTCCCTCTGTATAGTTCATCGCTTCCTGGTTAAACTGTATTTACTCATTGTAATAACAGTGCCCAGAACTACAGCAGGCTCCCACCACGCTTCGCCATTATTAGATGCATAACATGGACTTTGTACTGATCAATGCAACACCACGACAGGCCCCCACCATGCTCCTAATTGGTCGTCTTCGGTGAAAAGGTATCTTCGTCCGGACCGCCCTCTCATGCCGATATGCATTTTTGATCATAGGTGGAAACTCGATCGCAGAATCGACACTGGCGGCAACCAGTTAGCGATAATGCCGGTCACGGATCCATAATCGTTGAGGTCAAAGGTAAGCCTTCATTTTAAAATTTCATCTTTCACTGTGTAATGAAATAATGCTTCTAAAATCAGTGTTTACTTCTCGTCATCTGAACATCAACTAAGGTATCTGCGTACGTCAGCGCTATATATATATATATATATATATATATATATATATATATATATATATATATATATATATATATATATCCTGTCACTGAACAAAATTACCAAATTTTTCTAAGTCCGAGAGAAAATTAATGTATTTTTATGGTTCCGAGATTCGAACTCGGATCCCTCCGACATGCATCACATTTGTAAATTGCTTAGAACTTTGTTTGTATCAGTTACGCATGAATGCCGTAAAAAAATTTCCGCATTTTTTTCTTAGTTCGATAGAAAATTAATATTATTTTTTATTTATTTTTTGATTCGAACTCTGGGCGTTACACCGTACCTCGAGGTTGATTATTTCTTAATTCCTTGTATCAGGTACGCATGAATACTAGACAGTGAACAATTAATGTACGAACATCGCGGAAAAGGTTTTCAAACACTCAGTACATTAATCAATTTGCGCCTCTATTATCTTACTCTGGTTCCTATTTATAATGCCTAAAACTTCCGTTTTATCTTTGATATAAATTCCTGTAATATTCACAGAACACTGGGAAAAATCACTGAATTTTTTCTAAGTCCGATAAAAAATTGTTTTTTTTTTTAAATATGTTTTCAGGTCTCGAACTCAGAGCCCTACCTACACCTTACCTCGCATTTGGTGGTTGTCAAAATCTTTATATCAAGAACACGTGAATACTGCGACAAATTACCGTATTATTTTTAAGTCCGACAGAAAGTTAACATATTTATAACTTCGGGACTCGAACCTACGATCCAATGACATGCCCTAAACAATAGATATTGCATATATCTTTATATCAGATACGTATAAGCACGTAAACAGGAGGAAAATCGCATAAAAAGTTAATTAAATTGATCCCAAACTTACGCCGATATTCGAACTGTGGACCATTTATCTCACTATAAGATCCCTATTCTTCGACCAATATGTTTGTAACAGCTTTCATTACAAGTTTCATATTTAATGTATTTTTATGGGATTTATTCCAGAATTTTTTACTAAATTGGTAAACTTAGACGGTTCTTCATGTAGACCAGTAGTAGGGAAATGTGACGTTGTGGACAAGGGGATGGGGATAGGAGTGCAGGAACAAGGTCGGTGACCATGTTGTACCCTAAGCCTTGACATTCGTCGTTATTATAAATAACTCACACAATAATGACAGGAGTAATGCTGGCATGTATCTCCACAACATTGGCAGGATGAGTCGTATCCTCTCAGCGTCACCACTCGCCATTACTCCATGCCTCCTGGCTATGGCATTACTCCAAACTCCACCGTCTGTGCTCTGGTCTATACGGAAGCCTACGCATGTGGCGACGAACCCTTAATTCGTACGATTCCAGTTATAGGCTGTTCACGATAAAAATGAGCACTTTTGAAATCCCTGCTTAAGATCTACTTGTTTAAATGTTGTTTACTCCTCCGCCTTATCTAAAGTTAACATTGCCATGAACCTCATCACTTTATTCATCCATCGGACAAATGAAATTGAGAAATTATTAAGAAAGTAAATCATTTTTATAATCTGTTTATTTTTACACTTCGATGCATTAAAAAATCATGAAGCGAAAGAAACAAGTTTAAGTTATTACAAATTGTTACCTAACAATTTTTATTCGATGTTAAGATATGGAACTACTTTCCATCCACCGTTACCAACTGTGCTGGGCGAATGTCGCTCAATGCGCCCATTAAAATGCATGGAGGGGCAGGGACTTTTTTCTAAGGTTCATTTCTAAAGTGCTCACTTTACCGTGAACAGCCTTTACCAGAATGTGTACAGGATGACATGTCTGGCTGTATTGTGTCCAGTAACTGTGTCTGGATAACAGGCGCCGATGTCATTTGGTTGTGCGATGCCTGGGCTATCCTTCCTTGGTGCGGTTTGTTTTGGTTCACCATAACTTTTATGACGTGTGTGGGTGCTGTCACATACCCATTGCTTCCGAAATACGGGCACGGTGGTATCGGAACGTCTCACTTGCCTTACAACTTCACGATAAATTCACTTGGCAGACCCACAATGTGGTACCTATCGTACTCCTTCTAGTGCAGATAACGCTGTTTTATGCATCGACGAGTTATACTACATGTTTGGTGACCCATCTTGACTGTGATCGCTGACGGATATCAAAGTGGAATCATTAATACATTCGGCTGGCCGTCCTAGATATTACGGGTGATTGAAAATCTAATCATTTCCACATAGTTATACAAATGTGACAATTTTGTGCTCAATTCGTAACATTACTTCTGGGTCCTCCACTTTGTGTGGCAATAAGTGTACGCACCAATAGGACACTAACGAACTACTCAAGATACGCAATACAATGATGGTTGCTGTAATGGATCTTAAATGCACCTCTGAATCCTACCCATCTTTTACACATCGCAGAATTTTGCTTATACATCTGAAATGAAAGCTCGATATAAGATAGCTGAAGACAGATGGACTTTACACATAAGTAATGAGTCACGTTAGCAAATTCATAAAGAAAACTATAACAACTTTATAATAAGCACCTTATAAAACTTATTCCTATTGTCATAAAGATGAATACTTGAACATTTTGCAGGCGTTTTACGCTATATTTCAGTGAAAACTTCATTATTGAAATGGATTAGTGATTAAAAGGAATGAACTGCACTTAATTATCAAGCTAAGAGAGGAAATACATTATTTTATGCTTCATGCGAAAGAGTTGTTCATAGATTTGGGTGGCTCTTAACATCGTGATCCTGAGAGCCGATGGGGGTGAAGTGGGGTGAGAAGGGAGCAGCGCTGACATGAAGGGGCTGGAGAAACGGCAGATCCCTGAGAAAACCCGGAACTAGTGGCATCGTCCAGCACGATACACCCATGCTAAATGCGAAAGAGAAATTTAAAGAATTTCGCGGTGGCATCTCTCAACATAACAATCGATTTCAGGTGGATATATTAAGTTTAAATAAAATTACACTTTCGTTAAGGAGTCTGACATTTCGTATCAAACGTAAGTTTTTTTTTGGTGTGGATTAATTCCCAGAAGGATGTATTCTTGTATGTTACTCTGGTTGGAAAATTCCACGTAAGCTTTCCATGCGCTTTTGCCCTGTGACAACAGCGCGTTCAATCTCTTGAAAGTTATCCACATTATCTGCGTTTTACGACCGGCCATAAAGTTTTATGAATGTATACATAGCTGGCGTGGTTGTAATAATATTAAGATTGAGATATCAGTTACGTGGCACTCCCTCCAGCGCGATGGGACGCGATTGGTGAGTGGCGAGAGTGGCTGGCGGGAATCGTAAATCAGGATTGAGTGCAGGAGAGAAGGATTACTGTATCTCCACTTCGACTCCCCGCCTTCTACCTACCATCGAGTTACAAGGCTCCAATCACCACTACACGGGATGTTACATGTTTTATTAAGAAAAATTTACGGTTGTCCACGCAATTTTATGGCATACATATGGCACTTTTTTTCGCCAAGTAATGGTAGGTAAACATCCAAGACATGTTGTCATGTTAGCCTCCATGTATGTAACTGTGTCTATTCCAATTTAAAGAAATGCTATAAAATTATTCAATCTAACTTTTTCCAGGGTATAAATGAAACACGATATTTTGTTTAACCAGTTCATAAATTTGGTTACTGAACCAATAAATGCGGTCTTTGAAAAACGTCATATTCAACAAAAATCGCTTCAAGTTACCCTCCATTTAGAATAATTTATTATTATGTGAAACAACAGGGTTTAAACTATGGAGATAATGCTGTGCATTTTCTGAACAGATTGCTGTATTAAAACTCTATAATCACCTACGAGCAAGGGGGCCAGAGTGGCTGAACGGTTAGACTTTTTTTTTATTATTTATTTCATTAACCCTGCTTAGCAGTACATCCATCCAGGGTGTTCAATTCTATCATTACTACAATTTAACAAAGAGTATATAAGTTACATAAATTCAATATATATATATATATATATATATATATATATATATATATATATATATATATATATATATATATATTATATATTATATATATATATATATAATATATATATGGATATATATATATATATATATATATCCATAGAAAACGGATTGGTTCGAATCCCATTTGTGCATTTAAAAAGTAACTGTCCGATATCCGTTTTTGTTTTTTCCTGCGGATTAGTTATTTAACATACATTGTAAACAATGGTATAGTGTATTTACGGTAAAGTGAGCAATTTTGGAACAATAGTCAGTAAATATATATATTATTTTAGCCTTAGACGTTAACTTCCGCGTTCGGTGGAATCTACACACTGTGTTTATTCCCTACATGGGAATATTTATTTTAAAAGGTGGTTACAGGATATATAAAAAATGGCTGGAATAAAAAGTAACTAGGGCCTGAAAAGTGCAAGCTTTAGCGTGAACAGCCTATACCGTCATGTATTTCTACGTTCAAAATCATAGCTCTTGAGAAATCAATGCATAAGTGCAACGTTTGTAATATTAGATCATTATACAATATTTTCTCGAAAATGGTGGCACGTAGGGTAAAAACATAAGGGAACATTTTTGATTAGCATGTACAGTAGAGTACTCATCTGCGGGAAACAACTCAGAAATGCCAGGCAGTTACAGTTCAACATTTGCGACATGTGTATTTACAAATGCAACTATCTTACTTGTCTATATATATAATTATATATATAATTATATATGCACATACAAATGTCGCATAAAACAGTCAACCGTCAAACAGACGATGCATCTGGCAATACCTTTAAAACTATCACAATTACCCTTAGTGAAAACCCACAGGTTCCTAGATGTCGGCACATTTTTGAATTGTATAAAAATTAATAACTTTGGTCGCTTTTTAAGCGTTCATTGTTGAAAAAATTACATATTTTTCATTCTGGTTTTGCTTACTATTCTCGACGAATTGAGCTGTGAAACGAACGTCAAAGATTTTCAGTAACGAATATGGCATTCATAAACCATTTGCGTATTTGTCAGATTAGGGCTCTACCTTAATTTTTCAGCATGTAACTTAGCCCTTTGTTAGTATAAAAATAAGTAGAAAGCTCTACAAGCATATTGACTTAACCTGATGTAACACCTCGGCTTTCCTATATACTCGTAGATACAAAGATGTTGATATGAAACTGGCAAAGAAGGTATATTTACCAAATAAAAATACTGAGCACCATTTCCTTAGTGTTATGTTAAATAAGCGTGTTAGGGAAGTGATCGTATTATGTCTTATATAAGAGATCTAGGAGAGATAATGAGTAAGAGAAAAACCAACTTACGTATAAGAACAAGACATGGAGTTATGATAAGTATAAAAAGGTTTCAAAACTTTATAATAACAGCGTAAAGATTTCTTGTCGCGTCATTGCTGACGATATACATAGTGCTGCACTGCCTTGTTTGATTTAAACTAAGATCTTGTAACATGAGGAAAGTTGCATTCGTCATTCTCGCATTTGTGATCCTAACCGGCGCAGGTGTTATACACAGGCCTCCCAAACTTCAAAGGAGAAATAATCCGAGAGCCAACAGATTTAGAGCTGAGGTTTGAGGAGTTATTGTGCTGAAGCAGTTTAGAGAGAGAAAAGCATAGTCCCGACCAGGATAGTGAAGCAACAACAACAAGCAATAAAGAGGCTGGCGGGGTGGGCCGTGTGTGCAGAGGGGGCGTGACGAAGAAGCGGCGTTGTTGAGACGCGAGCTTGTCAACACGCACTGGTGCGCGCTGTTTGTTGAACCCAGCCGGGTACGATAGCGTACCCGGGATACATTCTGTCTCCAAGTCTCTCGTGAGACACAGCTCCCGTGCCTGATGCAGGTTCGACGTCGTAAAGTTATGGCACACTGTGGAAACTCTTCTTCCGTGGCTATGAACTCAAACAATGTGTCTTCTTCGAATTCTGCGCAAAATAGAAAAATACAGCTGGCAAAAAAGAAACTGAAAAACCACGGTTTGTATTACAACTTTATATATGTTGTCCCCGATAAAGTGAGAACTCTTTAAGGCCCTCCCAACAGTCACTAACCATTAATTAAATATATCTTATTGCAGGCCCGGGCATTAAATTTGGATGGTGGTGAAATGCATACACTGTGTTTATTGGTCACATTGTAATGTTTATATTAAAAAGCACCAAGAAGATGGAAATTGGATGAAAGTAAAAATTTATAAGCGCCTGAGCTCACTTTACCGTGGACAGCCTATAAACGTAGATATTCAGATCAACAGCATGTATATATGCGTGTGCACATACGTGGGTTGGCCAGCCTGGATTGCAATGTGGGAGTGAATACAAAGATAGAGAAAGTTAGTAGGAGGAAAATCCATTAACACCCTTCATATTGGCCGTGGGACAGCGGTGGTGCAGTGGTTAGGGTGCTCGCCTCCCACCACGGCGATCCGTGTTCGATCCCCGGCGGGTTTACTCCCGGATTTACGCATGTGGGAATCGTGTTGGACTATGCCATTTGCCGGTGGGATTTCTCGGGGTACTCCCGTTTCCTCCGCCCTTGCATTCCAGCGCCGCTCCACCCTGGCTTCACTCCAAACTCGAGTTTTTTTAATCACTGGCCGTATTCCATTTACTCTAAAATCCGGAATGAAGCTGCCCAGTTCCCTCGGCCAGGCACTTCAGTGTGAGCTAACACATAAGTAATTCTACTTCCGCCCTACTATGCACGATTTCTGGACCACAAATGCTTCATTCGTGACGTCACTTCGACACAAAACGTTGAAAGTAAGGAAACAAATCATACGTTCAGGAGCTAAAAATAATTTATATGCTTATTAAAAAAAAAAGGTTGTAAAATAGCATTAAGTAAACATATAGGTACCTAACTATATATAGTGGAATTGGTTCATCGAGCTAACAAAAGTAAAATATAAATTTTGTCATAATATACTAAAGTGCCAAGCACACCGTTTTAACGGATTGTATTAGTTTTTACGGATATATAACAACTTGTTTTTTATTTTATTTATTTTTTTTAATTTTTTTTTTAGTACTTTGCTAGACGTAGCTGCTGCGTACATGCGATACTAGCGCCCTCGGCGATGTGTGTCAGTTTCACTGATGCATTTGTTTGAAAGATACTTACAACGGAGAGGAGAATAATTAAGCGAAATATTTTGGACTTTGGACATACACCATTGCTGCAATAGTGTAAGTCCAACATATTTTGCTTAATTATTCACTGACGTGGGTATACAGTTATCTACATATTTCTTTTACTGGCTGTATTATCACATGCAAAGACCAAGGCCATTATTGAAAAGAACCTTTGCCGCGTATTGCCGTTTTCACGTAAGTAATCGGACTTTGGTGACTGTGTTTTGCGTTTGGCATTCATATCACAATTGCGAGGAAACGAAAATTATCGCCGATACAGTCGTTGTATATACGAAAGTATAAGTGCGAGCGAAGAAAATAATTGTCATGATTTGTAGATTCCAAACCAAAACCACTACATTAAATATGTAAACGTCTTTCATATCCACATTGTCTGTAATCTGTGTTTTTTTTTTAATTCCAAGGATTTTACAGGATTTTACCCAATTGTTACAGGATTTTACAGGATTCTTATGCACAGTTACCAGCATTTCAGATTCAGGGCTGGTGGCAGCCCTGTACTAAACAAAAACCTAGGTGGTATTGTATATTTATTAGGAAAATATATGGATTCATGGATTTTTGAAATTGAAAATGATTCTCATTACGATTTGAAAAGTAATTTACAACTTGTAAACACTGATCTAAGGGGGCGAAGGTTGGTAACTGCTGGAGGGAAGGCCCCAATGTTCTTATATGTACTGTCGGTGAAACAGAATTGGGATGCGATACTGGTAGAGGAGAGCCTGAATGATCTCCTTGCCAAATGTGTATAGACACTGAGGCGACCTTAGCAAAAGTAAGACCAGACATCATAGGGCCATCCCTTCAGCGACCGCCCGAAAACAGTAACCTGTGAGACCACACCATATAGAGGTAAGAGAAACGTGATTTTGAAGTTTGGTGAACTCTAGCATAGCGCATGTTATATGCATAGCAGAAATAGTGGATGAATGTCTTTTGGGGCTTGATGTACTACGTAGGCTGGGGTGCTGTATCGATACTCGACTTGGTGTACTACAGGTAGGCAGTACAGAGTTGGTGGTGTCAACACGGCATGATTTTTCCTCCCCAGTTTGCTGCCCAGTAGTCTGTGGTCAAGCCACTGCACTGCCCGCTTCTAGTTAAATTGTCGTTACACGCAGATGTCAAGGAAAATTTGTCAGGCATTTGGGTCTAATTGAGCCAGCTGGGAGGGTTGGTTTCCTGCAAGGTAAAGTCGTTGTGGCAAGAACATTGGCCTCTTGTAATTCTGATACTTTTTCAGTTAGAATGATGAATTAGTCAACAGTGGCATTGGTTTTGAGGAGGGGGCCATGATAGGAGTAGGCAATCCGCTCACAAAGGTACATCCAAATGTTCCAGTAGATTCTAGAGTAAAACAATAGAATGTTCTCTACCCGAAGTACTGGATGAATTGCTAGCATGAACAAGATAAAATGTTAACTACCACCAGGAGGAGCCTTTCTCTGCATTACTGCAGAGAACTAGGGATGCATTCTCGTTTGGACCAAATGACCTTGGAATGGCTAACGTGAACTGCCACCATATTGTTCAAAGTTATGCCTTTTGGGTGATGTAATGCCCCCCTGCAACCTTTGAGCACCTGATGGAAAGTGCCCTGGCTTTAAATATATTGTTTTAACAGGGAGGAAATTTGAGGAGCGCCTACCATACCTTAGACTCTGTATTCCAGAAAGTAGTACTAGTCAACTTTAAACTAGTTCCTAAGAAGTTTCACCTGTTCCAAAAGTAAGGAAAACTATTGGGACATGTAGTGTCGGCCCATGGAATAGGAACAGACGCTGAGAATACCAAAGAAATAAGAAATTGACCAACACCAAAGGGCGGAACTGAAATGCTGAGATTTCTGGGATTATGTTCCTATTACTGTTGATTTGTACCTGGGTTCGCCACGATGGCCAAGCCAATACATGAACTGAGGCAAAAAGAAATCTTCAATGATCCACTGAGTGTGAAGATGTTTCTAGTAAGCTAAAGAAATGCTGATATCTCCACCAGTCTTAGGTTACCCGAAAAGTGAGAGCATGATCATTTTGTACACTGGTGCTAGTAATGTAGGCCCTCGAGATGCATTATTTCAGGTTCAATATTGGAAGTAAATACCTCCAGAATACTTCAGTAAGGCATCGCATAGGCTTGAGAGAAATTATTGTGTTAAATACAGGTATCTTCTGGCTATGGTGAAGGCGATTTCACACTTCCACACTTACCTTTCTGGCAAGACATTTTATTCTAAGAACCGACCATGCTTCATTGTTTTAGCTACTGAATTTCAACAATGCCGAACGTAGAATGGCCTGTTGAATACAGCAACTTTAAGAATATGACCTAAAAATACGACACACATCTGGGTGGCTTCACAGAAATGCAGATGCACTTTGTAGGAGGCCATGTCATTCTAAATGTCAGAAAGACAAATGTGGTGAATCAATAAAGGTATAGAGGACCAGAACTCATGGCTCTCTATCTTGTGATGGGTTACCTATCTGGATTGATGAGGGTATTAGGAAGGATCAGCTGTAGGGTCCAACTTTGCAGCCATTACTACTATGTTAAGAAGCTGGATTTCGGCCAAAATGGGAAGAGATATCTAACCTGAGTGCAGCAGTCACAGTATATTGGGCACAATTGAATTTCCTCATAGTGAATAATAGTGTACTTTACATAAACTGGGAAAGTAACGATGGAAAACATACACCCATACAGTTTGTCCTCCTAGAATGCAGGGTTCCTAAGGTTTTAAAGGAAGGAACTGCATAATGAGACAGCCAGTGGGCACTTTGGTGTTAATAAGACACTTGATAGAATTAGACTGAGATTCTACTGGCTACACTGTCGGGAGGATGTTGAGAAGCAGTGCCGATTGTGCAACACCTGCACTGCGAGGAAGGGCCCAAGGGCCAGAGGACAAGGTCACCTCCATAAATACAATGTTGAAGCCCAATTCGAAAGGATGGCAGTACACATTCTGGGTCCTTTGCCTCTTACAGAGAGAGATAATCGATATCTACTGGTGACTCAAGATAATTTTACTAAGTGTCCTGGGGTAATTCCCCTCCCGAACTGGGAAGTTCATATTGTGGCTGAGGCACTCGTAGAGTATGTCTTCTCGAGGTTTGGGGTGCCACTAGAACTCCATTCTGATCAGGGAAGGAACTTTGAAGATGTGGAATTCCAGGAGGTAACAAGGATTCTGAGGAATGAAAGAACTACGACTACAGCCTTACACCCTCAGTTGGATGGAATGGTCGAGAAGATTAACTACAATCTTGAACAGTACCGGTCGATATTTTTGTCAGACAAACCAAAGGAATGGGATTCAAAGGTGACGTTGTTTCTCTTTGCTTACTGCTTGGCAGTTCACAAGTTCACAAGGTAACACTGACAAGGATGCCGTTTGAACGATAACTATGCCTTCTTTGTGACCTGCTGTCTGACCGACGGACAGAAGAGGAAGCTGCAGCAGTTGATCATCCTAGCGAATTATGTAACATACTAGTTGGCATTACTGATTTTGCTCGAAAGCACCTCAGAATAAATAGTGACAGGATAAAGACGAGTTATGATAGGAGAATGTCGGGCGAGGTAGTTCAAGAAGGACAACTGGTATTGCTGTACAACCCACAGAGGCGAAAAAGGTGCAGCCCAATGCTATAGAAGTTATGGGAAGGCCCCTATTATATTCTGAAGAAGATAAATGATTTGGTCTTTCAAGTTTGTCGTCAATGCTCTCAGGCAAAGCCGAAGGTTATCCATATTGACATGCTGGCACTCTATGAAGGTCCGGATTTTTTAGAGTCTGTTCGGAATTAACATACTCGAGTAGTGGGCAGTGTTACATTTCTCTCCTTTTCATCGCGCGAGCATGCGAAGAGTGTGTGGAGAGCAGAGTAGTGATATGATAATGGGTGGCGAGAATGGAGGATTGAAGTTCAGGTGTGCGATTATCGTAGAAACACATATTCTGTTTCAAAAAGCAAGTAACCGCGATAATCCTTTTGCGGCTCGCAATCTCCTCGACCTTCAGCAAATAGCATTTCTTCATTTATCTGAAGAATGCTCTGGATTAATGACCGAGTTTCTCTCAGCGTGACTTGGGGTGCAGTGAACCTTTCAATTCAAAGCAGCTGAGCGCCTATAAATGCTCGTCTGATCTTCCAGCGAAAATTTTTGAGAGTCTGAACTCTGGGCGATTGTGTGATATTAAGCGATAAACGATGTGCTAGAAGAGCAAGGAGTAATGCTAGAAGTGACCAGCAAGAGGAAAATTTGCAACTGCGAGTATCAGAGCAGTCAGAAGTGCGACCGGCAGACTGGAATATTGCACTGGATGTGTGAGTGAAAGACTATATAAATGATGGCAACAGACAGACTGAGCCTATAATAATGATGAGTATTCATTAATTGAATATAAATAAACAGAAATTAAAATGGATGTTAATTAGATTTGGAATAGATATTAAATATTGCTCTCACTGGAAATAAAACTAAACATAGTAGAGATAGTTAATTTAATGTTGCAAATAATAGTTGTGCAAATAATTAAAAAATCAAATTAAATTCTTTTATATTTACCAAGACTTCCATCCCTCACGAAGTCACATACACTTCTCATGCATCCTGTAACAATAAAACAGATGAAATCTGAAACTTATAAACAAAACTAAAACAACAACAAGAACAGGTAACAATAAAGGCCTACTATAAAATATATGACCTGTGTAGTTAAAAAAGTAGCATTATTTCAATATGATAATAAATGTAATAATTATATAATCTAAGAAGATCCACACAGGTATTATAAAACAGAAGATATCCACAGCATAAATTTAAAAAATAATAAGATTCTATTTTTTCTATACTAATATTAAAAAGAGGTAATGATAGTTTGTTTATTTGTTTATATGTAATTGCTAATCTCGGAAATTACTTGGCCGATTCTTATAGTTATTTCACTGTTAGAAAGCTTCAGTCTTCTAGATGAACAGTAGTAATGAAATGTTGGTTCTGGCGCACCAGGCGTCAAAGGGTGGATTGGTGGACCCTAATAAGATTTTTTCAGGAATCAGTCTGTGGAGTCACGATCGCCGAATTTCCTTTTTTCCCCCTTTATTTCCTTTTTTCCCATCCAAAACGGACGATTTCGCATCTTGTCATCTTGGCAGCTAGTGCCGGCTGCCATTCTTGCTCTAATTAGCATAATCCAGCGAGTGACCCCTCAAGGGAGCAAATCACTCATTTTTGGGTGTGTTCCCATGAAGGTCCCTGCCACCATCTTGGATCACGAGCACCACTGACCATACATATGGCAGCCATGTGTCGACCATGTAAGAAGCATAGTTGTCTGTAATTCCCGAACCCTTAAAGGTATAGTTGCCAAATTCATAACATAGACATCAACCACGACAAGGAGAAGGGCTGCAGGGTCAAATACGACCTGTGCCAATGGCCATCTTGGTGTCGCCGACCTATTTGTACCTAAGACAGTTGTCGACCAGCAGAGGATGTCGACCATTTTGGCGGCCAGCACCTCGCCGGCAGTGGGGATGGGGAATCAAGGCACCACAAACGATCGAATCTTGTGTAACACTGTCTTCTCCTTAAGTCTGTGTGTGCATAACACTTATAAGCATAGTTGGTTATAATTACCAAACCATTTCAGTTAGAGTTCTCAAATTCATTTTATAGGCACCCGACCCAACTTGGAGAAGGGTATTGGGGTCAAATATGATCCAAATCACCTTATAAGCATAGTTGGCTTTCATTTCCAAACTGTTTGAGCTATAGATGTCAACTTCATAACATAGGTATCAACCACGACTAGGAGAAGGGTCGTGGGGTCAAGTATTTCTGATGTCAACTTATAAGAATAGAAGACTATAATTTCCTAACCATTTAAGTTATAGTTGTCAAATTCATAACATCGGCATCAACCACGACTAGGAGACAGGATGTGGCATCAAGTATACAATATGACAACGTATATGGATAGGTGGGCATAATTTCTGAACTGTTTGAGTTATAGTTGGTGGATTCATAACATAGACATCCACCATGGGTAAAAAAGGGGTCGCTGGGACAATTATGCCCTATGCCAATTTATAAGCATAGATGGCTGTAATTTCAGAACTGTTTGAGTTATAGTCACCTAATTAATAATCTAGACATCAACCACGACAGAATAGATGACTAAGATACGAAGCATTTGAGATACAACTACCAAAAAATCATAAGACATATGCATAACCCTCCCCCAACAATGAGAAGGGATCTGCGGACATATGTCAGCCTGCATATCTCTCCATTCTTTCTCACCTCTGTCTCTCCTGTCCCCTTGGTGTCACTGCCTGGCCAAACACACACATCCTCGTGCACTCCCCCACCCCCTTAGGCACCACGACCAGCTCTCCCCCACTCATCCTCATGCTCTCTCCATATTCCTTGTCCTCCTATCTATGCCCGCCTACATCAGTTTTGACTACACCATCCTTGAATGCGCTCCCCACCACCCGGCCAGCGACTCGATGTGCGCCGTCCCCTGAGCACTCATGTAACAGAGAAAGCAGACACACTTTCCGACCATTGCTTGCTCAAGATTACCATCCACATTTGATCAAGTACGACCTATGTCTAGGTCCCTATGTCCCCTGCATGATGATAGGTGAGTCAGAATGTCCTAATTGGTATACAAGTACACTACCTCCACCAGTGGCCTGTTAGACATTATAAATACAAATTCTACTTACACACTATGTGACTGACAGAGGTACTTGGTATCCAACAGTGACAATAGTCCACGATGGTCCGCACGACGAAGCCACTCCACCACCAGGTAACCATCTTGGCTGTCAAATGCATAGTTGGCTGTAAGTTCCGAACTACATAAGATATAGTTGCCAAATGCATAACATAGATATCACCTAGGATTGTGTGTTTACTAGAATGCTACTACTACAAGTCGGCCTAGGCGAGTGCCATCTTGCTGCCTCACTGACCACCAAACATACACAAACCTTCAATGTGTTACTTACAGACAGTCAGTCAGTACTACTGGCCGTGCACTCGTGAGCCATGTACCAAAACATATATGTATGTATGTAATGATGTCACTTGCAATGAATACACAGTCATCGATAGACAGCCAAGTCTCCACACATACAAAAACCTGTGCTTGAACGATAGGCTTCCTATTACGAAACTAATTATCTCATACATTAAATAGTGTAGCATTGAATACTCATAGGCTACAAGCGCATCTCATCATCATCGCCTTCATTGTCGATGTGACCTCGCAGGAAGCAGGAATCACAGTGACCAGTTCTGGGTGTTCCATGCATGTTAGGTACTACATCCCCATCACCTAGCCCTTGTCATAGTACTTACCAGTATACTATGAAAGAAACGAATGCATGTACCCTGAACAAAACTTGAGGTATTGCAGGTTCGATTCTTGTAAAGATGCATCGCTCTGAGTGCTTCCTCACATCATCTGCTAAAGTGCATGAAAAGAAAAAAATAACTACTAATGCATACATGCGAATTGCACAAGCATATGACATTCGACAAAAGCCATGTAATCACATCACTAATACAAGCTGTCAGGTTGGCCGAGCGGCCTAAGTCGTCTGATATAAGATCTGGTTCCAGCAAAAGGGGAGCATGGTTTCGAATCCCTGCACCTGATACATTTTATGTTCTGTACCCTATTCGAATAAATATGGTATTGTAGGTTTTATTCCCGTTGAGAGCACTTACAGCCATTCGTTGGTACAACTGCCCATGAAGAGACTAGCAAAGCAGGTAATAATAACAGGGAGGGTCCGAGGAGGGACTATCCTGCTCTGTAATACGAGCCATACACACACTCGCACTATGACAACCTGAGACACGAACCTAGTAAGGAGGTATCACAAAACACACACTAACAATCTATGTACCCTGCCTGCTCTTAGACGAAGCAGAGCACAGGTTTTACCATAACGAGTGTAGATGTTTCAGAAGACCTACAGGATGTGAGCACATATCATCGTCATGAACACGCTGGAAGCAATGACCTCCCTTCCTTTCCATATACAATACAATACCGATTTAATGTTCGTCAGCAGACAATCGCTCGTTGTAGGGAAGCAAGACTCCATTACCATCCATGCACGGTAGATACCGACCAAGTACTGCATCTCCACCACCTCCCCACATCAATGTAATTACCAGTATACTATTGAAAGGGAACAATGCATGTGCCCTGAACCAACCTCGAGGTAACTCAGGTTCGATTGTCGTAGAGAGTGGTAATACAATTCGACATAAAAGCCATCATGTCTACAACAGTGTTAGCAATTACAGGCAGTCAGTCACCGACCTGGACTCGCGTCCATCACACACACACACCAAACCACACACACAACCATGAACCGCTAATACCATGCAGAGGAGTGATTTATTTATACCTTAACTGCTGTAGCAGTGAATATCCATAGATCACGAGTGCATCTCTTCAATGTGACCCCACTGTGAGCGGAGACCGCAATGACTGTCCCACCTCTCCATGCATGGTAAATACCAACCAAGTACTGCATCCCTACCGCCATCTCCCCTTGTCAACATGGTCATCGGTATACTATTTAAAGGAAACAATACATGTACCCTGAACCATCATCAAGGTTATATTCCTGCATAGAGTAGTATTACAAGACGACATAAAAGCTAACATTGGATATACTTTCATCGAAGTTGGGATCAAGAATCTCACTGCAAAACTTCAACTCTAAGAGAGTAACTGCCATTGTATACAACAGTCGTAAATAAAGACAGTCCCCTGGCTGGACTCATGTACCAAGCTCATCAAACACAATTAGAGATAGTTGTATGCATTTCTCTGTGCGCGTTAACCAGTAGTCTGCTAGATTGCACGAAAGGAAGAATACCTACCAACCTGCATGCACATATTGCACAAGCAACAGCTACACAAGACCATACAACGTATGTCATTTAACAAGAGGCAAGTAAACACATCACTGATACAAATTGTAGGGTTGGCCAAGCAGGCTTAGGCGCCTGAATTAAGCACTGGTTCCAGTAAAAGGGAGTGTGTGTTTAAACCCCTGCACATGGCATAATTTTTTTTGTTCAGAAAATTTCAGGATCAGCCTGTACCTACTACTTTAACGTACTCGATCGGCATTTAACATGCGAATGAGAAACTCCGCGGCAGCTCTCCATAGCTCTAATGCTGCCACTACGTGCTGGGACCTCATCACAGGATGTACTTCATGGCCCCACCAAGCCGCCACTTCCGGGCGATAAACAACTTCTGGGAGATAAACAACTTCTGGGCGATAAACAACTTCCGGTTACAACCAAGCGCAGTGCACTATCGAACATATAACAACATGATACATGCAACAGACACAAGTGCAAACATGTTGGCCAACATCAACATTTGATTCACCAACTTAACAAATATATTTACTTTTTTCAGGTATGTTAAGGGGATTACATCGAGATGAAAAGAGGGGGTAATTAATTTAACTCTTCTTGCATGCCTTTTGTCTATCTAATTTTATTTACATATATTTCTGTATACCATGTAAGACGATTCCCTGAGGAAACTCCATAAATTTCGCTATTAATTTGAACAATAGGATTTTTGAAATGTATATGTTTTGAGTATCTTGTGTGATGTCCTTGACGTGTATTTATATTACTCCATATATTTAATAGCATAAAATAAATGTTCAAATATTCCTCCCTCAATAAACTACCATTTTTAATATAAAGGAAACAAATAAAAAATTCTAGAAAACGCAGCAGTACATTTCTTACCTACAAAACATTTCTTTACAAAATAAAAAATACGTAACACAAAGTTGTTTATCGCCCGGAAGTGGCAGCTTGGTGGGGCCCAGAAGTACATCCGGTGATAAGGTCCCAGAACGTAGTGGTAGCATTAGACCTATGGGGAGCTGCCACGGAGTTTCCTATTCGCATGTTAAATGCCGAGCGTGTAGGTTAAATAAAGTAGTAGTTGCGGGCTAATCCTGGACATTTCTGTTTTCGATAATTTGTATTCTTACCTTGTTTTGAGGTATGTGTTTGTGTTGTTTTAATGGTTTAATTCCTTTTTTTTCATATTATATTAATTTTTACGATTATTAACAGTATTGATTATGTGTTTTTGCAGATTTCATCCTAGCATGAATCGGAGGATAATTCATTCTTCTGGTTATTGCCCAAGGAAGGTTTATCGTAATATTGTGTATTTTACTAAGGATGTCAATAAAGATTATAGGTCTTGGACAGTTAATTCCTTGGTATAGAAGAGAGTTATATTTTGTTGTCTTTTTTGTACACCTTAGGTCTTCAAGGAATAACTGCTACAAATGGTATTGGTTTGTTGGGAATGTGTTTCTTCAGAAGGTCTCATGTCGAGAATGAGCCTGCACCAAAGGAAATTAGTGAGATTGATCCAAAATTGATAATCTTTTAAAGACTTTCCAGTTCATGATTGCAAGGCAGACAATGCTGCTGTAATTAGTGTTTTTGGTAATGAATCTATGTATTCATGTAAGAAGAACTTGGTGATCAGATTTGGTTGTATGTCACCTAAATCATTATCATGTCCATTTGTGTAAAACCCCATCAAAAATGTACTACCATTTACCGAGACATCGGGCAAAACTTTGCCATCAACCGTATAACCAATACTATGCTCAGTACTGTCACTCAAAACAGAAATATTGTGAGAGTGAGTGGACCCACCCTTAGGTTTCTCCCTAACTGTAAGCCTGCTCTTATTTTCTTTTTGAACCTTACTGTCTACAGGTTTCTTAAGAAATGCGTAATATAAGCCATATTCGAAACCACTGAAATAAACAACTCTATTAATCATAGCTTGTCTAAAAGTTCCAATAAAATCCTCCTCACCTTGAAAACAAAGTGGCATCACCAAACAATGTTTTTTTAATCAATTTTATTCAATTTAGTGTAATATTGTCCAGCACAATTTTGCCAACTGTATCATCACCAAGCTTCACTTTCAGAACTGCTACTCCATGCTTCTGAATAGACATTATGGTAGGCGCAAAATGGACTGTGGATAAACCACCCACCTCTGCTGTAAATGATGTCTCAACAATAGGCGAAGCTGCTGCCATGCACTTGTGTGTGTTTGTACTGTGCCTACAATTAACAGTAGTCATACACTGTCTCACACTTACTTAGAGGTAGTCAAACTCTTTCTTCATGGACCTACCCACACTTGTGTACCGAGCATGCACACCGAACCCTCATTGCATGTACTTACAGGCAGACTCTGCACACTCATGTACCAAGTCCAGTGCCTTCCATGTCCGTAATTATAAACAGAGTCATACTTTACCCAAGCACCGAGCCTTTGTAGCCATACTCTGTCCTCCACCACCACAATCACCACAACTGAGTGTCCGGGGCCCAAGACCACAGAAGCATGTTCGGGCATGACATTCACTCGCAGTTCATAGTTTACAAAGACTTTAACGTATGTAATGAAGGGCAGTCATATGCTCTCTGTAAATAGCGTGCATATATGCTTTGATGAATACTCAGCCATCGCTTTTGTTCCGACAATGCCAGCCTCCTCCAATATAAAAGGTGACTACATCATGTATTGTATCATATTCAACCTTACCATCGCTCAAATTAGGAAGTAACCATATCATCACACATATAGCATAATATTCAATAAGTCTTGTAATTGCCTTATTAATACAGATTGTCAGGTTAGCCGATAGGTCTAAGGCACTAGGTTTAAGATCCAGTTCCCTGTGTGGGGAGCGTAAGTTCGAATTCTACACCTGACAATAATATTTTTTTCTGCTTCCTTGTAGGTTTGTGTTAATCCGTGTTACATAAGGATTTTTGTGTGTACATAAAACGAGGGTATATATGCAATCACACGAGAGCCCTGCCTCATTCGAGCTCTGACAGGGATGAGAGTGTATCATTTGTTAGGTCAGCAGCCATTTGTACCATAACCATGCCAAAACACTTGTCATGGAAAATGGTCTAAATGATGATGATGACATTCTGTTCTAGCGATCCGAAAAGCTACCACATAGCGGTAGGTTCATTTCTTAGATGGTAGGAATTTCAAACAAGAAAGAAACATATGTATATTGTTGATTTTTATATTTATTGTATACATAAACAAATCATGCACACACATACACATATTTATAATTCAATTAAGCCTCCAGCTCTGAGTTCGTTAATAATAGATTGCATCTCTCCGATGACAGCCAGGTATCCACCTCTCTGCAATGAAACCAACCATCCTAGTCTGTCAACTAGGTTATTGAGGTCTTCCGAGTGGATACACATCTCATTACTCTTTGCAGAAGGGTTACGATACATCACAGCATCTATGTTCTTTTTCCACGATGAGTAGGTCTCACCAACATACTTTCGCTTTGCAGATGTCAGCAAGCCATGATCACCAGCAGACTTGGAGGTAACATGGTCAATCTCAGCAGACTTGGGGGTCACATTATAAATGACCGCATCTATATTCTTCTTCCGTGTTGAGAAGGCATCAGCAACGCACTCTCGCTTTGCAGATGCCGGCACGTAATCACCAGCACACTTGTATTTCACATTATTGTTCTCATCAGACTTGGCAGTCACATTATCGTTCTCAGTGGACTTGGAGGTCACATTATCGTTCTCAGCAGACTTGGAGATCACAGTGTCATTCTCAACATCCTGAGTAGCATCTTCTTTGTTTTTCACTTTGCATGTTTGCTGTGCAGGGGTGTTGATCACAACTTCTCATGATCTGTATGTATCGTGCTTTGCAACACTCGTAGTTCCTTCTTCACATGCCAGTTCGGAGCACCATGCAGGTCCATGTAATGATATTTGTCCTCGAAGTAACGTTAGTCTACATGACGAATCAGCAGGAATACTGGACTTGTCATGCCTTCTTGTGTCAAGTAAAGGTATGGTACCTTTACACATACCAATACATCTCTTTAGATAATCACCTATACCAAATGTCACATCACATATATGACATGTGTGTATTCTAGAGGTCGGTGTTTTTGTACAGTCACTCTGTTCATGATGACGAGCATTGCAACTTTTACCGAAGAACTTGTCATAGTAACTGCATTGTTTACCATGTAATTGATGCTCGATCGGGGAAGTTTCAGATGTAGTTGTAATCTATTGAATACTCTTAATGCATATGTGTGAACACAATCACACATGTACTACTACTACATAGTGCTGCCTCCTCACAAATGACTCCTTGCAGTACCGATGTTGTACAAGTCAGTTTAGCAAGTGTGTATGAATGACTGTTGATGGAGTAATTTATACCTCTCCTTGTAACGGCTGAAGATGAAGCTATGTTGTCATCTTCTTCTCCATGGTGTGGGAATATCGGTGTGTCTATTTGAAAATTGAACTGTACCCACTTGTTCTCAACTCTAGAGCATTTACTGAAGCCAGGGTCCAACCCGAACCCTTGGCCACAACTTCTTCTTCCTCTTAACATATATTGCATACACTATCAACAATTGTGTCTTCTGGTACAGATGGATGAAAACAGCTACAGCCGAAATCTTCAAGGTTCTGGTACAATATTCATCTTCGTGAGGCTCTGGTTTAGTGTAGTTACAGTTCAGCCCCATAATATATTTGACAGGACCATTTGGTTCTACCTAATCTATAAGTTGTTTTATTAGATTAGGGCTCATACTTGTCAGGAAAGAGGAAGCATCGTGTGGTGTAGTTGACATATTCGGTTCAACCAAATCTTTCAAGAGTCCCCTGAATGCAGATCACTTCAGGAAAGAGTCGTTAAAATTAATCTTCATGGATGGTTTAATAATCTTTAGGTCGTTTATCAGTGGTCTCTCCTTTAAAAAGTTTCAAATGACTACTTAATTCCCCATCATGTACATACTCCTCATCGACACTTATCACATTGACATACCCTGCGAAAAGCGTTCCTCACACAGGTACAGTTTTCGTGTTTCCTAACATCATAAGCACTTATAACTGTCTTGTCACAATAGTTGTATGGATGCTTGGTGGGAGTAAAGAACTTGCTTTGACATTTCTAGATGAACCTGCATGTTTATTTGCTACTCTTTGCCTGGCAGGCAGTGCAGGGCGACCCTTACTGGTTGCAAGATACCGTTTCAAGTTACCATATCAGACAAACTGCGATTTACACTGTTCACATGCGAACATAGTACAGTCTGGATTCTGTTGATGACAACTGGTTTCATGTTCTCTGCAGCTGGTTATTGTAGAAAAGGCCTTCTTACAGTAGCACAACTAATAACTTTCCTGTTCTATCATCGATTCGAACACGTTACCCCCAGCCGATGTAGTTCTCTCTTCGAGGTATGAACAACAACTGAGCTGACCGACCTATTCCGACTTATGCCTTAGTGGTCTAAGGGAAATTAGTATGTGCCTATTCATTAAGCTGACAGTACCCACTCATTCTCAGCTTTAGATGATTTACTAATGCTAGGGTCCATCAGGAACATGCCATTAACATTAGGCTTCGGATACAGAATAACTTTGAAGTTGTTGATCATCATCGTCAGCAGTCCCTGTATCCTTTCATTGATTGTGAATTACACAGTTGAAAATGTCTTTTTAAAATGTCAACATTCACAAACATTCTTCGAGACTTATTTCATTGACATGGCATATGGATGGTGCTCTTCTTACATGAACTTTGTGCATGTCTCCTTGCATCATATGCATATGTAAATGTCTTATTACAGTACTTGCATAGGTGTCGTGGTTGGGCCAAAGAACTGCTCTCAGTTGGACCCTTATATTGACCTGGTAAATATATTCAGAAAACACTTGGCAAGTAGTGCAGCACTGCCCTTACACGATGCAAGATGTCTTTTCAAATCGCTTCGATGACTAATTTGAGATTTGCATTTCTCATATCCGAACATAATACGACCGACCTTCTGATAACACCTAGCTTCATGCTGTCTGTAAATGTTTTGGTTAGAAAATACCTTTTTACAGAAGCGACACAAATAACATTCCTGTTCTATCGATGTATAAGAACAGTTTGTCCACAGCCGATGTTCACTCATCGAAGTCTAGATGACAAACGAGCTGGCCAGCCCTATGCTAAAAACTATTGTAGTGCTCCTGGGTAGCATCTTCCATTTTCAATTCACATGTTAGCAACAGCAGGTCTAATATTTACACCTCCTAATGGTCTGTCTGGTTCATGCTCTGCACCACTCGTAGTTCATTCCTAGCATGCTAGTTTGTAACACTATGCAGGCCCACATAATGTTATTGGCACTCGAAAGAACATTAGTTTATATGTCAAATCAGCAGGAAGGTTAGCCTTGTCGTGCGTCAATGCATGCTGCCTGGTGCCAAGCAACAGTGCATTACCTTTACACACACCATTGTGACGTTGCAGAGTCTCCTTTACTGAATATTTCGCCACATATACCACATGTTAGTAGTAGTAGTCTAGAGATTGTTGCCTTTGTACACTCACTGTGTTCATGACGACGTGCATTGCAACTTCTTTTGGAAGACCTTGTCGTATTAATTGCTGCATTGGTTACCACATAGTTGCTGCTGTTGATGTTATTTGTGTTGATCGATCGTCGAAGTTTCACATGTAGTCATACCTTATGGCACACACTCAGTGCTTGGTATCATCTTCAAGCTATACCTCCACCTTCATGGACAGTGATATTGTCTGTCGTCATGTCATCAGCATGCACTGTCAACAGGAATGAAATCTATGAAACCTTATTTATTCAATTAGGGTACAGAAAAAATGTGCCAGGAGCAGAGATTTGAACATGTGCTACCTTTTTACTGGAACCAGTATTTAATTCAGGCGCCTTAGCCCTCTTGGCCAACCCATCAATTTATATTACTTATGGATTTATATGGCTTTTGAAGAATTACATATGTTGTATGGTCTTGTCTAGCCATCGTTTGTGCAATATGCATGTGCAGGTTAGTAGATATCTTTCCTTTCATGCACTCTAGCAGGATACTGGAGAATGCACACAGAGCAATGCATATGACTATCTCTAATTGTGTGTGATGAGATTGGTACGTGAGTGCAGCTTGGGACTGTCTGTATTTACGACCGTTGTTGTAGAAAATGGTGGTTACTCTCTTTATGTTTTATTGTTTTAGCAGTGGGGCCCTTGCTCCCATCTTCGATGAACGAATATCAAATGTTAGCTTTTATGTCGTCTTGTATTACCATTCTCTAAGGGAATCGAACCTCGAGGATGGTTAAGGGTAAATGCATTGTTTCCTTTCAATAGTATACCAATAAGCATGTTGACAAGGGGAGGTGGTGGTGGGGATGCAGTACTTGGTCGGTAACTACAATGCACGGAGAGGTGGGACTGTCATTGCGGTCTCTGCTCACAGTGGGGTCACATTGACAAGATGCACTCACTGTCTATGTATATTAACTGCTACTTAAGTTAAGATATAAATAAACCTCTCCTCTGCATGGTATTAGCGGTTCGTGGTTGTGTGTGTGTTGGGCTTGGTACGCAAGTACATGTCGGGGACTGACTATCTGTAATTGCTAACACTTTTGTCGACATGACAGCTTTTATGTAGACTTGTATTACCACGCTCTACAAGCATCGAACCTGAGTTACCTCGAGGTTGGTTCAGGGCACATGCATTGTTCCCTTTCAATAGTATACTGGTAATTATATTGATGTGGGTAGGTGGTGGAGATGCAGTACTCGGTCGGTATCTACCGTGCATGGGTGGTAATGAAGTCTTGCTACCCTACAATGAGCGATTGTCTGCTGACGAACATGAAATCGGTATTGTATTGTATACGGAAAGGCAGGGCTCTGCTCTGAATAGTCTAAGAGCAGAGTACATAGATATTTGGTGTGTGTTACGATACCTCCTTACTTAGTTCGTGTCTCGGGTTGTCACAGTGTAAGTGTGTATGTGTGGAGTGTTTTGTGTGTGGCTCGTATTACAGAGCAGGGTGATCTGTTTATGAAAACTCCCTGTATTTATTATTATGACCTGCTTTGGTGCATGAGTGCAGGTCGGAGACAGAGTATGACTGAAATGCTTGTCGCTTCATGGGCAATGGGGCCAACGAATGACTGCATGTGCTCTCAATGGGAATAAAACCTACAATACCATATTCATTCGCGTATGGTACAGAAACCGAACATGTGTCAAGTGTGGGGATTCAAACCCATGCTCTCCTTTCACAGGAACCAGAGCTTAAATTAGGCACCTTAGGCAGCTCGCCCAACCTGAGAAATTGTTTAGTGATGGGATTTTACATGGTTTTTGTCAAATGTCATATGTTTGTGCATTACGCACATACCAGTTGGTAGGTATTTTTTCCTTTCATGCACTTTAGTGGACAATATGAGAAAACAATCAGAAAATCGAACCTGCAATACATCAAGGATGGTTCAGCATACATGTATTGGTTCCTTTCAATAGTATACCGGTAAGTACATTGACAAGGGGGATGTGGTGGGTACGAAGTACTTGGTCGCTATCTATTGTGCATGGAAAGGCAGGATCGGTCATTGTAGTCTTTGCTTCTAGCGAAGTCGCATCGATGATGAAGGCGATGATGACAAGATGTGCTCATTGCCTATGAGTATTCACTGCTACACCAGTTAAGTTAGGGTATAAGTTTTGTATTAGGCAGCATATCATTCTAGCACACATTGTTGTATGTGTGGGGACTCGGCTGTCTGTCTATAACTCTGTATTCATTGTGAGTTACATCTCATTACATACATATATACATACATCGACATTTTGGTACATGGCTCATGAGTGCATGGCCGATAGTACTGACCTACTGTCTTGTAAGGGTGGCTTTGTCGTTCGGACCCTCGCGGATGGTCAGTTGTTATGTGGCCTTCGTCGCTGTTGGATACAGAGGACTTCTGTCAGTCACATGGTGTGTAAGTAAAAATTTCATTCATGTCTACCAGGCTGCTAGGCAGTGTACTTGTATACCAAATAAAACATTCTAGCTCACCTTTCATTATCCAGGGCACACAGGAGCATAGACATAGGCCATACTTTATTACATGCAGATGGTAATCCTGAGCACAAAATGGTCGAAATGGGTGTCTGCTCTCTCTGTTACACTAGTGCCAAGGGTCGGTGCAAAGCAAGTTGTTGATCGGGCAGTGGCGAGCACACACGAGAATGGTGTAGACAGGGGTGATGTAGGCAGGTGGAGAGGGAGGACAAGGGATATAGAGAGTGTGCAAAGATGAGTGGAGGGGAGCTGGTTGAGGTGCTGAGTAATGGTAGTGCACGAGGAAGTGTGTGTGTGACCAGGTGGTGGCACTGAGGGGACAGGGGAGAAAGAGGTGAGTAAGAATGGCGAGACATGCAGGCTGACATATGTCCGGATGTCCTGTCTTGTCACCAGGGGGTTATGCATGTTTTATGATTTGTTGTATCTCAAATGCTTAATAACTTACAGTCATCTATCCTATCGTGGTTGATGTCTATATCATGAATTAGGAGTCTATAACTCAAATGGTTCGATAATTATGCCCCACTATGCTAATACACTGGCATGGGTATACATGTACCCACGACCCCTCTCCTAGTCGTGGATGCTGTCTATGTTCTGAATTTGCCAACTTTAACTTGAATGGTTCAGACATTATATCCATCTATGCTTATACGCTGACTTATTGCATACTTAACCCCATATCCCTTCTCCTAGTCATAGTTGATGGCTATGTTATGAATTTCACAACCATAACTTAAATAGTTAGGAAATCACAGTCAACTATGCTTATAAGTTGACATTAGGTGTACTTGACCCATATCCCTTCTCCTAGTCATGGTTGATGCCTATGTTATGAATTTGATAACTATAAATTAAATGGTTCGGAAATTAGAGTCAAATATGCTTATAAGTTTAGATTGGGCATATTTGACACTGCGACCCTTCTCCTAGTCGAGGTGGATGCCTATGTTATGAATTTTACAATTTTAACTTAAACAGTTACGAGATTGTAACCAACTATGCTTATAAGTATTATGCAAACACGCAGACTTAAGGAGGTTGCTGTGTTACACAAGATCTGATCGTTCGCGATGCCTTTATGCAACACCACTTCCACCAGTGAGGCACTGGCTGCCAAAATGGTTGACATTGTCTGCTGGTCGACAATAGTCCTGGGTAGACATAGGTTTGCGATAGGAAGATGGCCATTGGTATAGGTTATATTTGAACCCGCAGCACTTCTCCTTGTCGTGGTTGATGTATATGTTTTTAATTTGGAAACTATACCTTTAACAGTTCGGGAATTAGTCAACTTTAGTTACATGGTGGACATGTGGCTGTCATATTGTTGGGCAGTTTTACTAGTGATCCAATATGGCATAAGGGACCCTCATGGGGACCCTCCCAAAAAATGAGTCATTTGCCACCTTGAGGAGTCACCCACTGAATTATGCTAATTAGGGCGAAAAAATGGCAGCTGCTACTGGCTTCCAAGATGGCCGCCTGCGGAAAGCGGGAAATTAGGGAATTTTTGAGGGAAAAAGTGACTTTTTGTACGCCAAATCGATCGTTTTGGACTGGAAAAAGGGGGGGGAAAGGGAAATTCGCCAGTCCTGACTCCACAGACTGATGCATGAAATTATGTTAATTAGGGCCCACCAATCCAACACCTTACGTCTGGTGCACCAGAATCAACATTTTTATACTACTATGGACATAGGTTATGTTTAATTCTAAAAAGTCCTTGAATAATAAAAAAATTTGTAAACCAAGTCGGGGAAAAATGAGCTACTTGGCTGCTTTCTAAGAATACTCTACCAAAAAATAAACGATTAATTGAAGTAATGTTACAAGAAAATGAGTACTTTGATATTATAAAAAATTATTGGCAGGTAGTCAAAAGTAATTGTAATTGTAAAGGGCTTCTTAAGTCCCCTGGTTTTATGCTAGAAAGCTTAGCTGGAGATGGTTTTTGAACTAACTTATAATGTAACTTAAATTAACACGCACATCTTATCCGGGATTCAAACCCTGAGCCTACCACACCAACTGACTGCACCACGGGAGGTCGGCTAGTCACAAGTAGTCGCAGGTATTCGCAAGTAGTCACAGGTAGTCGCAAGTTGTCGCAGGTAGTCGTGGGTAGTCGCGAGTAGTCGAAGGTAGTCACGGGTAGTCGCAGGTAGTCACGGGTAATCGCAGGTAGTCACAGGAAGTCGCGGTTAGTCACAGATAACCGCAGCTAGTTGCAAGTAGTCACGGGTAGTCGCCAGTAGTCATGGGTAGTCGCAGGTATTTGCAAGTAGTCACAGGTAGTCGCAAGTAGTCACATGTTGTTGCGGGTAGTCGCAGATAGTCACGGGTAGACGCCAGTAGTCATTGGTAGTCACAGGTATTCGCCAGTAGTCACAGGTAGTCGCAAGTTGTCGCAGGTAAATTCAGGTATTCGCAAGTAGTCGCAGGTAGCCGCAGATAGTTGCAGGTAGTCACTGGTAGTCGCCAGTAGTCATGGGTAGTTGCAGGTAGTCGCAGGTAGTCATGGATAGTTGCAGGTAGTCACAGCTAGTCGCGGGTAGTCGCAGGTAATCGCAGGTAGTAACGGGTAGTTGCAAGTAGTCGCAGGTATCCGCATGTAGTCGCAAATAGTCGAAACTACAATAGTTTTGAGATAATTATTGATTTTTTAATACATCAAAGTGCATTAGTTTTTGGAAAAACAGTACAAATACATCTTACCAAAAAACCAATACTAACACGCAGATAAAACAATTTCTGATGATGAAGTAAAAATCTTACAAACCATATATTATAGGTATGTATTTCATTAACTCCATAAAACCTGAGCGAATAGATTATCGGCTGCTAGTTTATTAATGTAGGTAAAACACCAAGAGATTATTTCCTTTGTCGAAATTTTGAAGGATGAACGACCTGTTTCAAACCAAGCTTTTCTACATGATTACGTTCACTCGGTTCTACAATGGCCACAAAAATATGTTGACTGTTATTGATGCATATAGCAAATTCGCCTGGGCCAGGCTGGTCAAGTCGAAGAACGTAATAAATGTCACGAAGGCGATGAGGGAACTATTTCACAAATGACATGTTCCGACCAGTATGCAAAATGACCTGGGAAAGGAGTTCTTCAATGCCAAGTGCAAGGCACAGATGAAGAAACATAACATAAACCATTACCTATTCCATGTACAGCAATCTCAAAATATCTATCATCCAGATGTTCAATGGTATCCTGCAAGACTTATAGACATTTGTATGCCAATGGCAACTACAAGCCGAAACTCTTTCAAGAATAGATTTCTACCATTCACTCTACCTGCACACAAACCCCAAAGACACCCAGAACGACTCCCGTTTCCAACATTATACTCCAGCCCTTAGAGATTCTCATAAACCTAAAGCCAATGTTAGCAACATTCTGCACATTTCCAAAGAGAATAGCAACTTCGAAAAATAGTGCAAAACTAAATGGAATCCCGAACTCTTTCGTGTGCGACACTATGCTCCAAAGATCGACTATCTCGAAGATATGGAAAATATACAAATCAATGGTGTTTTCTACACTGAGGAGATCCAGTCTAAGTAGTTTCCAGATGTATATTTTATCGAGAAGGTGCTGCAAAGTAATAGACAGCTGTATGAAGATCGGTGTGGTTTTCCAACCTGCTATGATTCCCGGGTCGTCGATGTGAACATCGAGCATATTTTGGTAATAAAACGATTTTAATGAATTAATAAAAATATATTTAAAATCATGAAATGTGTTTCTGATTCAACAAGTTATTGAGAATTAGCTGTTTAATATAACATTGATATAGTAAAAAATGTTGTAATGCAAACATAATTGTGCCAGAAAAAAAAAAAACAAATATTAAAAAAGAATTACTGTAGGAGCATATAATTACATACTCAAAGTATGGGGGCCTCATTTTTCATTCGGCTGAAGTTGGTATTAGTGTTCTCTAGTCGACAGGTTTGGAAATGGACGATGTAGGTTCTGTCTAATGGTAAATGCTAAACAAAACTCTAGTTGTATATCTGAAAATGTGAGTTGTTAACTCACTACAACTGAGACAATGTGCTATTTGCTGGTGTGGATGGAGAGGTGAGGAGACATGTCGGCTGGGGGAAGCTGGCAGTTTGACAGACTATAGGGATAGTGATTAATTTGTGAAGTGTTGATCGAGACAAATAAGTGGTTGGAGGGGAAGTGACTAATAAGTCTTCTGCTGGTCAACCTGTCACGAGAGGCTGTGTACTCGATCATATTTAGAAGAATCGAACTATGAAGTTGCGCGAAGGTGACATATACTACATTAAGTCTTTGAATAACAATTACTCAATTTTTCCAAATGAAATTTTTAAAATTTTTTTAAATTTGTTTTCTTAGTCATCCAATTCTTCTATAAACAATTTTTTTTAATTTTTGAACAAATTTTAGGATTCTAAATTTTTTTTACTTTTTAATATACTTTCAGGTTCAAGGTCACTGAATACAGGATATACATCACGCACATCCAACATTGCTGTCAGGGTTGATAGTGTAAACAAACATGGCTGCCTTCTCACCTGATACTCAGAGCCCCGCTCGGCTCTTTGTACACCTTGGCTCTTACATCGATGGGCCTTGAATACACTTTGCATATATAGTTACTTGAGAGGAAAATAACAGACGTAAAAATAAATCGATAATATTTTCACATTCGATTTTTAAGGAATATTTTTGTGTGTAAGGGGGGGGGGGTGCAATTTTGAATTAAAATCGCCAATTTCTGACATTATTTTGACCTAAAAAAAGACATTTTCTTGGCAACTAGGGAATCGCAGGTCGTCGAGTGTGACCCTCGGCCTGTGACGTCATCCAAGATGTTGGATGAATCCTGACTCCTATCCCTGATCTGTGTACTAGAAGGAACAAATTTTAACTACTCCCCTTAAATCAGTGTACGTAACCATTTAAATTATCATTTTCTAACAGTAAGTAGACTGTAAGTGGCACGTTTCATACTGCTCACTAATTTGTATAAACATTCCTTAATCCAAATGTTTCATTATCTCCTTGAAAGGCGTATTAAATTTAATTTGCATGTGTAGGTCTTGTATACTATTACCGACACTTCAATTCCAACTTAATTCTTAGCAGTTCCGCTCACTCATGGAGGATATTATACAAAGTATAAATTTAGATAAAATATTTTGTGCTTTCATTACTTCTATTGTATTAAATGGAACTCAAACACCCGTGTTAGGTTTTATCGTGTTGAAAGCAACAAATCTAATTTAAACTTTTTTCATCAATTTTCTCTTTATATTTAGTTCATGAATTCCACTAACGAGCTATTTGTTTTCGATATGTTTTTTTCTAATCGCCCTGTAGATTATTTATCGTGTAAGCGCACTTGATGTATCATTAAACCTTAAGACTAACGACGACGAAAACATGATGGAATGATAAATTAAATACACAATCTCTGCTGATCTTCTGTGTTAGACTGACACGCGCTAGAGTACGACAAAACGTTGTTTGCTTACTTGTTTTTCCCTGTCAGATAATTCTCATTACAGATAGAGCTATTAATTTTGTTATCGACGATTAGCAGTTGGTGTTTATGAATACGCAACAAAGAAAACTTTATAAGTAGTATGATTGTGGTGAGTCGGGAATTATGTATGTATTTTTAATGGGAGCTGTGTAACTGTGGCTGTGGCTGTTGCTGACAGTCTTCGGGTCGACTCGGACGAGCTCGGCAATCTTCGGCTCGACTCAGCGGGTGCTCGGAAGTCGTCGACTCCGGTTTGTCGAACGTATCAGAGGGTGCTCGGTATTTACGCCTACTAATTATTCAAGCATATTTCTTTTGTTTCAGGTAGCAATATTGGTTTTATGGGCATAGGATACGTCAAATCGTAAATCTGTATGTATATATGACTAAATCAAGCCCATCATACTAGTAGTGACCACATGTACGAGTATGTTATACTTACGGTATGGATCATCATCTACCAACACTTTTATAAGCTTAATTGATGTTAATTTAAATGCCAATATTGCAAGGCCCTGGAGACTTGGAATATACGAGAAATTAAACAGTAATCATTCCATCGATATTTGGATAGTTCCATTAATTTTCCGTTCTTTCCATCAATCTTTCACAATATTTCATCAATATACTATATTGCCACAGTATGTAAATAATTTGCTCCTGTCTTCGTCTGTACAATTCGGTTAGAATATACCACTTATAATCGTAAACCCCCACTGAAATGTTCACAGTTTTTCACGTGCTACAAAAGGACGTTAACAGGAGAGAAAATATATATTTCTTTTACTAGTCAAATACGGAGGTGAGCATTGTTTCCATATTATCGAAAAATATGTAATATATTCAATTAAGGACTGTTCGCGATAAAGTGAGCACTTTTGAAATTAATATTAGAAAAATGTTACTGCCTCTATTTGAATATATTTTAACTGGCGCACTGAGTGACATGCGCCCATTAAAGTTGGTAACAATTGATGGGAAGTAGTTCGGTATCTTAACGTCGAATAAAAAATTTTTGGGAAACATTTCTGGTAACTCAAATTATTCCTCGCTTTCTGTGATTTTAATGCATCGAAGTGTAAAAATAAGCACATTAGTTAAGTATTTACTTTTCTAATAATTTCACAGTTTCACTTGACTGACACATGAATAAAATGATGAGGCCCATGACGATGTAAATTTCAGATAAGGGCGAAAGAATACACAACGTGCGTACAAGTAGATCTTAAGCAGGGTTTTATAAAGTGATCATTTTAACGTGAACAGCATGTATAGCTGCAAAACCGAAGCGCTGTGGGTATTGCGCAAGCACTTGAGAAGTGCGAAAAAAATATTATAATTTTTCTAGTGTAATTCATACAGTGAATATGGAGTAGTGTGTTCATGGCAGTTGTGTAGTAACCCAGTAACGGATCCCAGTTTTGAATCACTTTTTGCTTCTATAAATATCAAACCATTTATATTTCGACTAAAGTTAGATCATTGTTAACATAATTGGGTACTTGTATGCCTCTGACCATGTTTTAATTCAACTAGGATAACGTATTACAACTACGATTTAAAAAAAGTTTTTATAACGTAAAAGTTCATTGGAAAATAAAGAGTAAAAAACATTCGATACTACTGATTGAACTGTAGACTGAATAAGGTGTAGAGCTATCTCGCTGGCTGCACAAACTACACTGAGAAAAAGGTCTTGTTGACTCAAACAAGATATGCTTGGTGCAACCAAATTATTTCGTTTGTATAGGGGAAATTAAATGTTTTGTGGATGAAACCAAATTATTTTGTTGTTCTCAATTTGGTTGCCCCAAACGGTAAGATTTGGTTGGTTCAACTGAGGATTCGTTTGGCTACACGTACATTAAACAGTTTCCGCCGATATAAATAAAGTTTACAAGTTCGACCGAGTTTCGAACCTAGATCACCTGCGTCCGAACGCTACGCCTTGATAGCCTCAGCTAACGTGACAAGTGACGACCGCGGAAAGTTTTTAAATGTTTCGCAATGTGTGCAAACAAATATTTCAATTTTTACAGCTTTATTTGTCAGTTTCTTATTGCATTGTTAAATCAATGTGTTAATACGATTGTTAAGCATTAATTGATGCACTAGAAAACACGGTTACTATCCTGTCACAAAAATTCAAACAAACCCTCGAGCTGTATTTTCGAACGAAGTCAGTCAAATGAGAGGACCAACAAATATATACAGTTTATTCAACTAAATTTTAAGTTGAAAGTTTTTTTTTTCTCTACACAGAGATTTTGTTTATTCCAAACACATTTTGTTAGAAGAACGAAAGCAATTTTGTTGCTTTTCAAATTTTGTTTGCTCAACAATAAATTTTGGTAGGGCAACTAAATATATATTTGGCCATATACAAACAAATATTTTGTTCGATTTTCTCTCAGTGTAGTCTCCGTGTTCCAACAGTGAACAGCCTAACGGTTTTTTTCTGTTAACATGGCTATCATAAACGACGTGGATAGGATTTTATATTAGAACATTATTCATTTAAACAAAATGCTTTGAAATGTTTTTATATTTGCTCTGGCCAATGTTTAATTGCAATTATAAAATTTAAATTGTTATAAGTAAGCCTACTGTATTTTATTCACACAAAGGGACTTTTCTTTTTAAAATTAAGATACAGACAAACACATTTATCATTATTGACACTGTTAGATGACGAATTGGCATAATCGGTCTACCTCATCTTTAGTCTATGGTTTGAAAACGTATTTTGATAGTTAGGCAATCAAATCGTTTGTAAATGTTGAAAATTTTCACAGAATTAAGAATCAGTGTTCTTGTTTAATACTCTGTGGTTTAAACTGAGAAATACATTAACTACCCTAGAATAGTTTCGAGGGCCCTTTTAGTTAGGCATACTAGGTTGGAAAATTATTAAGAAAATACCTAATTTCATACTAGGTTGAAAAATTATTAAGAAAATACCAAATTTCATACTATTTGTCAGTACATATGTACGTATGTAAGGTACTATTTGTGATTTATTTACCTTAAAAATAACATTACGTTTAAATGACAGATGAATACAAGGTAAATACGTAAAATATCTTCATTATACGCTACTCAAAAACATACATGTGTAATGGCCGCCATACTCTTGTAGATAATGGTTCAAATAAAAATGAACCACTGCCATTTATTAAGTATCCTTTTTCTGTATTTCTGCTGAAATATTTCAACAACCAAACGGCACTTTCATTAATATATCAGATGATTGTGTATTCTGTAGCATTATTTTGAAACTGTGATTTTACGGGACTTTTATTGTAAAGCTATACTCTGCTGAACTCCCTTCCGGGCTCCAATGCGTTCGATTGAGCCCGACTGCACTGGAGCGTTTTATTCTAACATTTCCATTCCAGGCAAATAATAATTCAGTTTTTCGACTTGTGTTTATCTAGACTCCTCTCCGTTTAATTTCTTGGCATGTAATCATTTAAATAAATAATAATATATCATGATAGGAAATAACTTTAATCTGTTATGACACTTTAGCACATTTGTTTACAAATCGATTTACATTTTTCTGACCCTTAGAAAAGGAAATTTTGAATAAAACGTTTACGAAGTTAACGTGAATTTAACCAAATAAACAGGCAAAACTAAATGATTGAAACTATTCAGGCAGGAAACTCAATAATACTTGTTTTGGATAACACGTAAAGTGAAAGTGTTTCATGTCGCTTTATACATATGCACTCTCATATACTCGCTTTATACATATGCACTCTCATATACACACATGCATATATATTGTGTATACATGTTTGAATTAAGGAAGTTTTTTCATTTAATGTTTTAGTATAACCTGACGTGAGTTTATAAATAGTAAACTTAAAAAAAAAATACACAGATCCTCACCGAAACCATAAGACAGGTTTCTGAAAGGAGTCATTTCCTGCACACACGTCAATTATTCTCCGAGGAAGATATGTAGGTAAAGACTGTTCGCGGTAAAGTGAGCACTTTTGAAAGTACTCTGATTTGGAATAATAGTCAGTAAATATATTTTATTGTAGCCTTAGACGTTAACGTCCGAGTACGGTGGACTATACACACTGTGTTTATTACTTGCATGGCAGTATTTACTTTAAAAAGGTGGTTAAAGGATAAATAATGGCTGAAAGGAACAAGTAACTAGAGCCTCAAAAGTGTTCACTTTACCGTAAACAGCATACAGTAAGGTTTAAGGTCTCGTCGACAGCGAGATCATTGGAGACTGAGTAAGCTGCCCAAGAGATCCGGGATCGGAGAGGGCCATGGCCTGTAGAAGGAACAATCCCAGAATTCACCTGGAGTGATTTCGGCAAAACCATAGAAAACCACAATCACGGTGACCGGATTGACATTCGAACCAAGGTACTCTCAAATGCGAGTCCAGAGTATAACCGCCGCTCCTCCCTCGCTCGGTGATATATATATTATATATATATATATATATATATATATATATATATATATATATAATATATATAATAAAATATATATATATACTACTTGAAGCCATCAGTGCTGCAGCAATGCAACATTCGGAGATACTTGTGGGATGGGAATACGTCTGCAACTTTGGTTCGGGAAGAAGTTATTGCTCTCCTGCTGGGGAAGGCAGCAGGAGAAGCCTGCAGTGAGTGGGAACTGCCCCTACCTTCCACGAAGGCGGCCGGCTAAATCTCGGATTACTGCAGGGCGATAACACTCCCTTCCATAAAGCACGTTGTTCACTATCGTTGCGTAGTGGAAGCGATAAGGACGGCCAAAGAAGCCGACGGAGCCGCACTCCGGGATCAAAACTCCATCCATCATCCAGATTCGGCAAAGGATTGACGCAACGATAAACAGATTAAACAGAACGGTATCTGGGACGGAACAGGGTGCCAACTCGCAAATCTGCCGAGCCCGAAACTTGGTATGCGAGGCCTTTAGATATTGTCACCGAGATTTTCCTGCTGCCGTGTGTTAACCCCTGAGGGCTTGTTCTTCGACCGACGTCGCCAAGACTTAAGTATGTTCATTATCGAATTTCTTTCCATTAAGTAAATCACTTTGCGAAGTGTCTTCCAGACATAAAATCTCACTCTCAAGATGAAAAATTGGAAAACCTGCAGATCTGATTATTCACTTAACTCACTGGTATTCTACAAATCATTTTGATAGTTGAATATTGTTGTACAGTGAAATCTGCTATCGAGGTCAATTTAAATGACTTATTATTGTTTGGAGTACATTAAAAACATTTGATTTAATTGATTACCTCGTGGGGACCTAAGATAAGGGAGTTGATAAAAAACGCGCTAGCAGTATACTTTGCACCAGTGTTTGAGATAATATTTCCGATACAATAGTGATAAAGTAGACTACTTTTCGTCTGGTGTGCATATTTCCAATATTGGCTCACAACTCGCAGAAGGTACGAATGGAGAAACCAAGTGTTCAAGCACTGACATTTTACATGCTTTTATTTGCGTCAATTGAATGAACAGGTAATCACCGGCATGTTGTGGTATGCATTGTCATGTCTGGAGATACAGCGTAATAAGTGCTTGTATTTCTTTTCGTTCACTTGTGCTTGCGATTGAGACTTTGATTATTTATACACAATACAACACAAAAGGTTATATTTTTAGATATTAAAACAAATTTATATTGAAATTCGTAAATAATTGTGGGGTTGGGGGGGGGGGTGGTTGGTACCACCCTCCAAAGTATATAGTATATCATGTATTCGCAGAGCGGCCATTTTACTCATTATTTCGCGCGTTCACTTAAAGCTGCGTAAAAAATTAACAAACGTAGGGTAATTGTTCCGCCATGTAAATATATGTCATAATTCTTAAATAAAAGTGTTTCGAAAAAAAAAAATTATAAACGAACATCAATAATTGTTTCGCCAAGTAAAAATATTTCATCCTTCGGTAATAAATGTGCGCTGTGCAACTACACCTCTATGTAAAGTTTAAAATACAATACAACCTGTGCACAGGTGTCCAGAAGTTTACAACGGCACGAAGAGAAATCTGAATCAGTGAAAATCAGCCACCGTAATAATTAGTAAGTCGCAACCAATTTCAGGTGGAGAAATTTTAGCTACGGTTTTGAACGATTTGGATTCTATTTCCCCTATTTCATACTGAGAAAGTACAATTTCATCAGGAGAGTGTAGCATCGCAAAGAAGTTAATTATATACACATTTTGCTAAGCTAAGCCTCGAGGTTTGGAAAATTCGATTAGTGAGAAAATCAGTCCTTCAGAGTTGCAAAATATAAATGTTTATTGCGCAGCTGCACTGAGAGAAAGATTTTGTTACAGAAGCCAACAAAATATTTGATAAGTACTTGCTGGCAATGAACAACATTTTGTTCTCTCCACTAATCTGCTGTTGCTCCAAACATCTGCATTCGTCTCTACGAAACAAATAAATACCTTAAAAAACAATTTTGGGGCCGAAACAATAATTGCTTGTTTCAACATAGTCTATAAATATTTAGAACAAACGAATACTTAACAGATACGTCAATTAATCGGTTTCGTTACCTTGAAAGTTATAAATATCATGATGGAATAAAATCAATAATTGTTTTGAAGTGAACAAATAATTTCCTTTGAAGGGTGGTAGTACGGTACCTGCTGCTAATATGGACCTCCTCTATAGCTGGAGAAGCAAGCGCTGCAATCTGTGTGACGATTTGAAGACGTATGTGTTAACGTACCGTGAGATTATAAAACGCGCTGGTGTGGTTAATTAATTTATGGTATACGAACAGGACGGGTCTCATTGTTTAATCGTTTTTAAAACTTTCTGATTCATGTAAACATTCATTTATTACGAAGCTAAAATACAAAACAGAACTCGTGTTTGTTGTAACTGTTCATGGAATCAACCTACATGAATCACACATATCCACGCATTCATAATTATCATTCATTATCTATTTTTTTTTTTTTTGGTTGCGCTCAATTATTTCTTACATGGCTATGTTTGCAATATGGACCACCATAGTACCTCCAATATAGAACAAAGTTCCATATTACAAACACATTTAAGAATATGGAAGTTAATTCCCTTCTTGTTAATTAATCGAACATTTGTGGGAACATTACTGTGAATATATATTTACTAGGGTACCCAGCCCGTGACCTTTATTTTTTTGTATTGTAACGGGGCTGGAACAGTTACCATGTTAAAAAAATTGGTTATCATACAAATCCTGAGAAAAAAAAACATTGCGTAGATATATATTGGTAATAATGAAATTATGTGAAATTAACTCAATATTGAGACGACTGCGGTCCCATTTAATATTTCTCTATCCACTTAGCCACTGCGGCCCCACATAACATAGTTATATCCACTGACCCACTACCGCCCCACTTGAAATCACTCTATCCACTGAGCCACTAAGGCCCCACTTGGAAAGTAGTTCCGTATCTTAACGTCTAATAAAAAGTGTAAGGTAACCTTTTTTATAAGTTGAATTATATCTTTCGCTTCCTTTTTTTTTTTGTGTATCGAAGTGTAAAAATATGCAAATTTGTAAAATACCTATTTTCTAATTATTTTACATTTCCACTTGACCGACGAATGAATGAAGTTATGAGGACCATGGCATAAGGCGGAAGAACACACAACGTACATACAAGTAGATCTTAAGCAGGGCTTTCAAAAGTACTCATTTTACCGTGAACAGCCTATACCAGATTCCGTGCTAGAGTCCGTGGTTATGGAACGATGTCTATACTACCTGCAGTTGCATATCGGTTACCATAAAACTGTTCTCATTTTCCTCGTATTCAAGGTATTCAGGTATTCAAGCCTTCGATGCTCATGGTCCCCTATGAACTGTTGTATGATGTCAGCCCACCGTCCCCAATTCAAAGAGTTGCACTATATTATGTATTTATGTATAACTATGTGCGCTCATATAAATATGCAAATACACTCTAAATATGAGTCAGGGATTTCAGTCAGTAGAATTATTATACTGAATATTCAATTAATGAGCTGTTAGCAACTCAGTGTATTGCACGAAGTTTATACAGTCACGTTAGTGCAATTCATTATGAATCACTAGAATTCACTGTTTAGCTAGTTAATACCAGCAATTTGGTTGATCACTAGACTTTTACTGATACAAGTGGAACAATTTCGACAGATCTACAATCAAATTAGCTAATTTTGAGCCGATTAAACTGTTTCGATTTTAGAGCGTATTTACACTCGTCTACTGTGGGGTTAGTTATAGACTTCGCATTGGAATTCGAAATTCCATGCTGTTTTAGAATTCATCCGCTGCTTCCTCAGGGGACGTGGTAGCCAGATTGAGAAAACTTGCATTAGAGTAATACGTGGGTGATACGTAACATATTTATGTTTCCAGTAATTCGAAGGTTGCGGTTAGAGGAGAAGTTTTGGGAGCGCTGTGCCTGAATATTTATTTCTGCCTTCAGCGCATATTTTCCCCATGTTTATGAGTTATAGTTACAACTAGGTTTTGCACATGCTGATAGCGTTTAACCCTGCTTATGAGGGCGATGAACATAAGTTAATTACTAAACACGATCGTAAAATTTTAGAGGTCTCTGACTGCCATTGTGGAAAATTGAATATATGGCAATCGCATTCAGCAATTTTTGCCAAATTTTAAAACAAATACTACACATTAGGAATGATTTTCTGTTGGACTATTTCTTACAATGTGAATTCGTATTTTTATTTACGGTGCCATAAAGAACGTATCACTCTGTTAAAATATTTGCTCTCGTAGTTGGCAAAGACTATTTTCTCGAATAACCGTTTCGTAGTGTTTCGATACTGAATGCAGTGACCTGGAAACCTAAATCAGCAAGTTTTACGTTAATCCAGCGCACTCTTAATACCCACTTCCTTCCCGTGTTGTATTATACCTGAACATTTAATATCAGCAATGCAATGCACTAAATCATTATACAGGCTACTTTTGAACACAACAATGTTTCCCCTAAAGTGATTACTAACGAAATTGTGTGCCCCCAAGAAACCAATTTCAAAATACTTTTAGTCCGATATATGAAAAACTACTTATGATTAAGAAACAAACCAGTGAATGGTTTTTATGAACACCGGACTTTTTAACCCTAAGATGTTCGCGATTTTTACAGTAATTCAATAAATCAGCACATCTAAAGTAATACAGAATGATATCTCATCGGAACACTCTCAGGTGAACAGTTTCAGGTAAATCAATGTTTAACTCACAAAACTGAACGTGTGCCGTGTGACTGGCGCGTAAAAAATAAATATACACGAAGGCATTCTAAAAAAGGAATTTTCGAAGGCGCACAGCTCCCCTTAAACATCTCTTTAGAGGGAATGTGTAGACACATTTTCGGCTTATTTAACAACATCAGGTATTCATCACTAGTTCAAGTAAAACAGCAAAAAATGTTTGTAATTCTAATGTGATAGTAATATTCAAATTTTTCTATCATATTAGCATAAATAAATCATGTTTAGTATGCACAAATTTAAAAACCACAGTTCTAGCACCACGGTATGATACAGAATTATTTTTTCTGCACCGCTACCATTTTTAATTTGAACATGCAAGTTGATGTGTCCGTTAAAATGTGTAAGAAACAGACTTTTTTTAATGTTGATTAAAAATACGCTTAATTAACCAGGAATCCGCTATATCTGAGCTCTAAGCGAGTGTCATCGATTTTTGAAATTAATTAGGTTACCGCTATGTATTGTTCTTCTCGTAATGTTCTATAAAAAATATTCCTTCAGAGGCCACCACTTACTGACATTGCACTTTTAGCAAGACATGGAAGCAGGGGACTGCTTGAACTAATTTTAACACCTTTTCTTTGTATACTCTAGCATATATAGGCTGTTCAGGGTAAAGTGATCACTTTTGAGGCCCTAGTTACTTTTTCCTTTCAGCCATTGTTCATCGTATAACCACCTTTTTAAATAAATAGTGCCATGTTAGTGATAAACACAGCGTGTATTTTTCACTGCACTCGGAATTTAACGCCTAAGTTTACAATAAAATATATTTATTGGCTATTATTCGAAATGAGAGGGTGTTCGAAAGTGTTCACTTTACCGTGAACAGACTATAATTGACATTGAAACATACATTACGTGGATGGAGTGTTTTTAGAGCTTGATTTGAAAAGTGCTCAATTAATGCAGAAAGTGCTATAAATCTATGAAATAACAACACGTTGTTCCTCCCTGAAGGCGCAGTCGCGGATGACTCATGAGGAGCGCTTGTGGGACACATCTGACGCTCCACACAGCCAGAAGACTGGACGTTAAGGTGTGAGGTGGAGACTGTGATGCCGGAGTGAAGAGATTTGGACTGCTCAGCCACCGTGGCCCCTGCGATGTCGGAGTTACATAGCCCCGACAAGTACGGAACGACAGTCCCGACATGACACTTAAAACTAAACAGCCAATGAAATACAAGATAGATCTGACGTAAGCTCGACAAATCCTGTCGTCCGACCAGCAACTTTGGATTAGAAATCATTTATATTTTCGTCGTGCCGTGAGGACGACAGAGAGTGTACAGCCTTGCAAAATTAAATTGAATGCAAGCTATCCCTACAATGGTAAATACGCAGCTTAAAAGAATTTTTTTAATTACCATATTTATCTTTTAAAAATAATAAATTTGTAATCCACGAGTATTTAGCGGATTGAGTTGTCAGCAAGCTATGCTGGACAGCCCTCTGTGCACTCGAGACATTATTGTTTGCTTATTGGTTGCTGCGATCGAGCGAAGCTTCTGTACAAGACTGTTAAACACTCACTCACACTACTGCTTCCTGCTTATTACTGGCTCACAGTTGAACGGAGTGTGTCTAAATAACTGTCGTCCAATCACAACAGTAGAGTAAAAGAACAAGTGTTCGGAGTCTACCTCGCCACCGAATGAATTCGCGAAATACTCGCGGCTCTAGCGATAACACTTTGTCACCATCATGTATTCCAAATTTCCCGTCTGCCCACCGCCTTTGAAACTGGCATTGTTAATCAGCGCCTTCTAAATGGTTCCGAAAAATTCTACTCTTCGTGCCATATCAGTAAACGGTCGGGCTGTAAATTCGAGCAGTCACATTGAAAATATATATGTTGTCTCGTGGTTGCGGTTATTGTCGTGTCGTGCTGTGTTTGTCGGGGCTGTGTGACTCCTCATGAAGCGACGAAACGCAGCTGCACAAGGAGGTGGGAGAACCTCGAGAAAATCAACACATTTCCCGCGTGGCGAAATACTAGAGCGGCCACTGCCAGGAACGGAGTGTGTATCGCCATGTTTCGTGGCACTGTAAAAATAATTTCGCCAATTTACCATATCCTTTAGACGCGCATCAGAAATCAGTTATGTTATTGTTCATTCCCATACCGTCATGGTACCTGTCCTTCATTTTTTCAAGAAACATTCAAATGCGTAGCGAAGTTCTCAACTGCTGTATAGTTGCGTAATTTTATTTATTCTGCCCTTAAATAGTTTTTTACCCGTCTTAATGAATTTATGTTCTAACTAGGTTTCGCAACGGCTGTTCGCATGTATATATTTGTATATTTTCCACGTCATGTATTGGTTATAAACTTCCATTACAAATTAAAAATTATAAAGAGATTTTTTTTGCCGTGCACGGTTACCGGAGTTGCTGGCTGGCAGAGTTACTTCTACACGAGAGGTGATGTTACACAACGACGAACGAGAAGAGACTACAAGAGACGTTTTCAGGAGTTTTCAAATTTTGCTAACTACGTGGCCGCTAAATCGTGACTAGCCATTTATTTTAAATTTACGCACTCAAAAATTTCTCAACGTGCATAATTGATTAATGACTTCGAACAGCATTTAAGAAATATTTCACGCCTGTTAAGTAGACATATAGCGAAACGGCGCTTTAGTAAATCTCTGGATTTGGGAGGACCTGGGATCGAGTCCCAGTCCTGCTGTCCTTATCTCGATTTTCCACAATTTCCCAAAGTTACTCCAGGCTGGCGATGTTAATCGCGGTAAAATGAGCTCTTTTGAAAGCCCTGCTTAAGGTCTACTTGTATGCACTTTGTGTATTCTTCCGTCTCATATAAGTTTAATATTGTCATGTGTTTCAACACTGAATTCATGCGTCGATTAAGTGAACCTGATGGAATTAATAGAAAAATATATACTTTACAAATATGCTCATTTTTACCCTTCGATGCATAAAAAAAAACAGAAAGTGGTTGTTAGTGTCTAATATTCGTGAGTTTGATATTACGTGTGCTGACTGTGTCTTTTTTGTTTGGCCCCTTTTGCATATCTCGGCCGAAATCGTGGATGGTCCAAGAATGTCATGGATGCGATATGGCCCCTGATATTTAAATGTAAGCGCTTTTTGTAGGGCATGATTCTTTATCCAGACGAATTGGCCGATTTTTAGGTCATTCGGGCGGTACTTGACTTCGAACAGCTCCTTTTGCTTTTTCTGTGATGCGATGAGATTTACCGGGAGCTTGTTCACGTGTCTGTTTTAATTTCTCGCACCAATTGTGAGCATGTGGGGAGTAAGTGTCAGTTATCACATGCGATGGTTGAACTGCTTTGATGCTGTGTAAGAAAAAAAAAGGGCTGAATTTGGTACTTCTGTGGACAGTGGAGTTATAATTGAAAATAATGTAAGAGACATAATCGCCACAGTGTGTGGGGTCTTTGCTAGTGCAAGACGTCAGGTGCTGAGAGAGTAATGTATTGGCCTCCTCCGTCAGCCCGTTACAAGCAGGGTTATACGCCGTTGTCTGAAGTTTTTTTTATGGAGTTTGCGGAACAACTCGGCCATTATTTCGTTACTAAACGACGTGCCTCTATATGCTAAAACAGATTTGGGGCATCCAAATTGGAGGATGACATCTTTAAAGAAATTAGCACAAGTGATGGCGTCGATCAATTTCACTGGACGTGCTACTGCATACCTGGTAGAGAATTCGGTCATTACTAACACATACTTGTTGCCTGACGCTGATGATTTCTGTAGCCCTTTGGCATCTAGACCCCAGGAATGCAATAAAAGGGGGGTTGGCGTGATAGGGGTAACATGGCCAATCTGTTTCTGGTTAGGGACCTTAATTTGCTGACAAACTGGACAGTTTTTTTATGTATTCCTTAACATCTTTATTAATACTGTCCCAATAGTATGCATTCTTTATTTTCTCTAATGTTTTGAACTGCCCAAAGAGGCCTCCTCCTAATAAGGCATCGTGGTGGGCGGTTATTATCTCTGGTACATGATATTGCGGGACAAGTGTGAGTTTCTTCTCGCCTATTGGCGTACGTATTCTCATGTATATTTCACCATTTTCCGCGATTGCATATCGCCTGGCTAAGCGATGGTAATTAAGTGTTGCTTTGCCAGGGTCCATGAGAGATATTTTCAATTGTTTTATGTGGAGGACATTGGCGAATTCGGCGAGAAATGGAGATGTGATTGTTTGCATGAGGAGTGCTAGTAATAAATGAGAGTGGTCATCAACCTTCATGTACTCCTGTTCGTGTATATAGACTGGATAGTAATGTGGAGTGTCGTCATGTGTAATGATGATTTGGCAATATACTCGTGGGTCGAGGCAGGTAGTTATGATTTTTCCTTCGTGTTCTTGCATGGAGATTTCAATGTTAACCTGGTATAATATGGTGATTATTTTTGCAATTGCTTGTAAGGTAAGGTATTCCTCATTTGTGGCCATTTTTGCTATGCGTGATTTGTTTGTAGTGGAATGGTCCTTTTTAACTAGAGTTTTAAAATCAAGTCAGTTTATCATTGTATATTTGGCAATGCTAGCCTTAACTTCTTGGTCTTTGTCAGGATTTTGGAGTAAGGTCTCCGCTACTGCCTTGTAAAAGGACATGATCGCCAAAAATACCCTTTTGACCTTGTATACGGTGTTGTTGATTGTTATGAGTGTTGTGTCCGCTGTTCCTCAAGTTGGTATTCTGCTCATAGCATCCGCTCGTGATATTGAGTTTGCCCTTGATTATGCGTGCTTCAAAGTCATATTTCGTTAATGAGATTCCTAGTTTCTGAATTCGAACATTATGGTCGACCATTGTCGTAAGGTAAGGGAGGCTTGCATGATCTGTCTCTATTGTGAATTGGCGGCCATGCAAGTATTGCTTAAAATATATTACGAAGTGTTTTCTGGCAGAAAGCTCTCTTTCCGTGGCCGACCAGTGTTTTTCGTTCAGTGGCCATTTCTTAGATGCTAAAGCTATAATGGCACGATCTTTGCTACCAGGGACTTCCTCCATTAAGACAGCACCTATCGCAGTCTGTGATGCGACACAGGCTAGGATTGTACGGCGGGTTTCGTCAAACTTGGCTATTATAAGTTGTTTAAGTAATGCCGATTTCAATTTGTCGAACATACTTTGTTCTCAATGTACCCACAGAAATGTTATGGTTTCCTTTGTTAACTCCATTAAGGGTTCGGCGAGATGGGCATTGTCTTGAATGTATCTGCATAGATATTATGTATGTCCAAGAAAGGTATGTAATTGCTTGACGTTTTTAGGTGGCAACATTTTTTAAATAGCTGTAATTTTTTCAGGATCGGTCTGAATCCTGGACAACGTAATGTAATGTCTCAGTATATTAATTTCCTGTTGCACGAAATTACATTTTTTACTATTGATCTTAACATTGTATTTGCACAACCATTCTATGAATTTATGTATGATTTCAAGGTGTTTGGTGGAAGTTTTACCAATAATGGAAATATTGTCCATGTAGGCGACCTCTGTGTTCCAGCGCGAGGGGCCTAACATAATGTCAACGAAATTTTGGAAATAATTGGGGCTCATAGCTAAGCCCATCAGCATATGGGCGTACTCGTATAAACCTACACCGTCAACACTAACGGCGAGTTTATGACGATCTTGTTTACATACAGGAATGGCATAGAAACCACTGAACACATCAATAGAGCTTATACACTTAGAGTTTTTTTAATGTTGTACTGATATCCTCTGTTCGTGGGATTGGGTATTGAACTTTCTTAGGATGTTGATTTAGAAGTCGGAAGTCCATAAAGAATCGAATACCGCCCTTGCATTTCTGAATGATTAAGCTCGGCGCGACGTAGAGAGAATTCGACGGGGTGATAATGTTAGAATCCAGAATCTGCTGTATTTGAGTTAATACTTGCTCACGTAATTTGGGGTTGATTCTGTAAGGCTGTGTGTGGATAAGCTTGTCTGTTGTGAGTTCCAATTTTATCTCCTAATCTTTGGTCTCAATAAGTTAGTACTTGGTATAGAAATTAAAAATGGGTCTGTTTCCTGAATAGTTTTGAGAGGGCAGGGTATGAGATAACTACTTATACTAGCCTCATCTGTGTTGTGTTATTGTGTTTCTGGAAATGAATAGTCAAGTGCTGCATTTTGCTGAGTGGGTGATGTGTGTTCGAATTCAATTAGGCCTGTATTCTCTGTGAGTAACTTGGAGTGTTGTGCACGTTTGGCTTCTATTGCATGCTTGGCATTGCTTAAATCAAGTGTTACAATTTTTACGAATTTCCTGATGGATTTGGATGCAGACTTCTCTGGCTCACTCTTATTCATGTATCAGTTTGATATTGTGTAGTTTAGCCTTAATTTCTATCATGCTTACACAAAGCTTACAAAATTTTAGATTTCCACTTTTGCGCAATTCTTAAGTGGAAATTTGCATATTGCAATTGATAAAACAGCCCGAATAGTGGTGCCATGGTTTGGCATGCATTAATTCTTTAAAGCTTTAGCAAAACCGCACTCGCTAGCTACAAGACAATGGGCGATTGTACATTTACGTTTTGTCGACGCAGCACTGTGCTTAATCGCTCCTCAGCGACCGCAATATGCTGAGTAGCAAGACACTGAGTAGCAATACACTGTAGGTTTTGTAACAACTTTTTCACTGCCACTACTGTTTACTATGGGGTCGTGCACTTTTACTAACTTCATTACGTTGACCCGTGAATAACGAGCGAATGCAAACCCTGTCCAGAGGTGAGAGGTGAGAAGTGTCTCCACTATTTCCTGACTTTCTATATTTGCAGATTTTCGTTAAATTTTTTCTTAGTTGTTAATGCAAGGCTAAGATGAATGTCAGAAGAGAAGCGCCTCCACCATTTGCTGTGATCCTTCCGTAGGGGATGGTCATGCACTCTAACAGGGGATATTCGTAGTCAGATGCAAGTCACACGTTTATATATGAACACTACATTATTCATGTACGAAGCTATTACATATTAACCGCGCAAGATCTGACTTAAATTAAACAATAATCAAACACAATTTACAATATAACTTACAAGAAAGCCAAATAGCTTAGTTGGAGAAATTACTAAGAGCGCTCCGGCTCTTATGGAGCCTGAAAAAGCCTTCGTATATGCCGTCGCCTCACGCAACCTAATTTGCCCTAATAGTAAATATAATTACCCTGGGGTAACAAAGGTGCCAGTGTGAACGCTCTCAATGGCGGGCGAGGATGGAGACGAACCCGGACCAATGGATTGGTGGTCCTCCTTCCTGGTGGCGATCTGGCAGGGCCTTCGGCGCGGCTGGAACAACATGGTCACGAGCCGCCATTGTCTCAACCTTTTATACTGACGGGCCCGACCTCGTTACCCTTCCCCCGAGAGTGTTGACATAAGGTTGCGCTGCACCCAGTGTTTGCATGCCTCCTGTCAACCCTTGCTGTTGGCGACCACAGCAATACGTAACGCATAAGGGTTTAAAGGCCTATCTGCAATGCCCACTACCTAACAGCACTTACAGTTTTTTTTAGTGTCGTCGTGACTGCTGCCATCCAGGGGTTTTCTCTTGATTATTATTTCAGCATCAATCAAGTTAATTCACAGTAACAAGAAAATTGAAATAGAAATTCTAAGTCTGGAACAAACATACAGTATGTTACGTTATTTTTAAAGTAGAATCCTACCCTTCCGTAATTAAATATGTGGCAAAATCTATTTTCTGGATTGCAAAGTGTTTGCGTAGCAAAAATCATTTTCAGCTAAAAGACAAAAAGTTGTTGAATGGATCCAGTATTCTACCAGATAAGTGTCCTGCAGCATCGAGATAGCTGCACTGCGCCTGAGAGTAATCACGCATAATTTGTTCCAGAGCTGGGAACAACATACTGCTACTTCATCTTTATTGTTTTATAAAAATATTAAATTTATTTTTCTACGCCTCTTATCTTCATACAGAATGGTATGTCTGAGAAAATAACACATTCATATTAAATTGTTGTCGATAGTCATACTGAGTTGCTGTTACACTACACTTAAACACCATTCCTCTAAACATGTACACGGCTATAGTGATTAAGTGGGACGTGGTTTGTAATACACGGCCCTAAAGGTCAGTACTTCCAACCATATATTTCGCACTCACTAATTGTTTATGTATGTTGTGTATGCACAAAAGGGGGGGGGAGTATGCATGTGTCTCACACACGACAGAATTAAGTTATGAATCTGCACGTTCCTACATGCCTAATTCACATGTAACGAGCTGTTATGTGTGCTGCGCAATGTACATAAAAGTGTCACATATTACAACATCGCAGTGGTGAACATACACACAAATAGGCTTACTGTAACTTCTAATTAGTTCATATGTCTTTGCATAGGTAACCTACTGCTTCCTAGATTTATTTAATTATTTAAAATTTTCAGACTGGGCTTAGTAATTTATTGGGATTGTGGCAACCATTCAGATCACAAAATTGTAAGCACGTTACACAATCTTGTTTCAAACACCTAGGTCGAAGTAACGTTGTGACAAATAGACACACTTGAGTGTGACTTTAAAATTACTAATTTCGTAATAAAACAGCTCCTGGTTAAAACTTTTAAATTTCGCACGACCAATTTTTGCACTCACACATACCGGGACAGCGTAACGACTATGAGGAAGCCACACCCTTTCATACTCAGTGGTTAAAACACACGTCAGTATATTTATTACTGCCATGGAAACACAGATTTATTACAACATCGTAACTTTCCTGGGTAGGTTTAAAAAACACAATATGTACAAACTTGAAATGGTAATATGAGGCATTTTTCGGAGGAAGAAAAATAAACGTTTCGTTTAGCAACAGCAATGCGCCATGTCATCTCATGTCGCCGCTCGCCACTTCTGCCTACTTCGGATTTGAAACCCTCCTGCCATCACATCTAAATATATTATAATCAGTATTCAAGCATTGAAATATATTTTCAGTTGTTGATTGCACATTCAAGAATACTTATTCTTGCTATAAGGAGTATGAAATATGCTAGAATTGAAAACATGTATCATTTTATTACTTCTACAACTTCCAGAGAGCGAGAGAAGGAGAGACAGAGAGGGTGACAAGCTCCACTCCGCCGACAGTTTCTTCCTCAGTCGACAAATAAAATCATGTCACTAGGGTCTACGCACCATATTTTGCGCTGATGTTTTAACTGTAACAATAAAATATTTTTCCATCAAGGCTTCCCAAAAATTTAAATCTTTCAATAGGTAGCTTTTAATTTACAAACAACATTACAAAAACTTAGTTAAAATAATATTTTAACAATGAACTATTTTTTACTAACCGTTGCCAAAACATTGCTGTACTCACCATTTGTAATTCGTATTTAATACAAAATAAATATTACAAGTTATAGAAGGTACCAAGTTACAGTTTCATTTATTGAAAAATATAATACTTTTGAAGTTAATCGGTGTTTATACTTGTTGTACACAAGTTTTTTTTAAATAAGTTAGCATAATACTCCTAGGGTGATTTTTCAAAGGTTTGTTTCAAAACCTCCGATGAAACCCCTGAATGTACTATAGAGAACATGCCAAACCTTATTTTGTGGCTCTTCTGTCATTCATGAAATAATTATAACAAAAATAACGGGCGGTCCAGGAACAACAATTCTAAAAAACAAAACATACAGTATTTGTTAGACGTTGGGGAATATCAAAATAAATAATAAGGTATTATTGATAGAATATGTAACTTTAATCAAAGCATAACTTGATACACATGCATGATTGACAGATGAAAAGGATGTGAAAACAAATTATGCAACTTACAAATGTATTGCTACAAAACAATAGAGGGGCGTCCTCGAATTCGTGAAGGATGGAGGTCTTATTAAATATATACATTAATTCACACATCTATTAATTACAACATTAAATTATGTATTTCAACTACTCAGCTAATACTAATTATTCTCAGTGAGTGCAATTTATGTCTATCTCAAATATAATTAAATTCCCTCTCAATATCTCTATATTGGCTATAGCCACTTTATAATTCACACTCATTATTAGCATGTGTTTAGTCAGTCTACTACCATAATTGTGTTTCCATTCCATCCAGGTTAATAGTCCCACCTGACAGTCGTACTCTTCACTGCAGCAATGCTCGAAGTTCGCATATTTTTCTCCCGCTGTTACTCCTGTCGCAACTCGTCGCTCCGCTGACTCGTCGTCTATCGCTTAAGCTTACACACTCACCCAAACTCCCAGCTCTTGAAAACTGTCGGCTCGGTGGCCCGTAGCAGCTTAAACTGTTTCACTTCCGCGATCTGGAAGGGTTCCCGCAGACCGAGTCTAGCTGAGAGAGGGCAAAGAAAATGAACCAGAAAATTCATTCAAATGAACACAGAAATTCATTCCACCTAAGGTTAGGAGCGTGCGGGTTGTGATAGGCTTTTCAGAGCGGCACGCGGCGGCATTCTTTGTGGATGCCCCCCCCCCCTTCTTATCAAATTACGCTCGCCTGATATTCATTCGCTCTCGCGAGAAATACGAGGCAAAAGAAGAAATCGAGAGGAGCGAGCTTGTAAGAACTGAAATAAGATAGAAAATAAACATGTATGCCCATTCGGAAGTAATATTTACAATCAAGGATGCTGCAGTATCCATGGCACGTCACCGTGATAATATTTGTTCACGATATTGTGAGCACTTTTGAGATCAACCTTAGAAAAAAGTCGCTGCTCCTACCTGGATATATTTTAACGGGTGCGCTGAGTGACATGCGCCCAGTCAAGTTGGTAAAGATAAAAGAGAATGTATTTTCGTATCTTAACGTCGAATAAAAACTGTTAGGCAACAATTTGTGATAGATTAAATGATTTCTTGGTTTCTCTGTTTTTTATGCATCGCAGTGTAGAAATGAGCAGATTTGTAAAATATTTACTATTCTAGTAATTTCACAGCTTCGCTTGACCAACGCATGAATAAAGTGATGAGGCCCATGACGATGTTAATTTCCCATAAGGTGGATGAATACACAGCGTACATACAAGTAGATCTAAAGTAAGGTTTTCAAAAGTGCTCAGTTTACCGTGAAGAGAGAGCCTATACCATGGGTGTGAGTACCGTGGAGATTTGCGTAGAAGAAACGAACAAGTTGGGCGCAGGCCGGGTGCGAGCGGGTTAACCCCGGAAGGAAAGCGCAGCGTGTGGGCCGGGCCGGCGTGATGGACGCGGACTCTTGTGCCGTAGCGTCGTCGTCAGCGAGGCCGGACGTGGGCTGGCGCCGGCCGGGGCCCCGTGATCGGCAACCCTCCGCCCGCGGCGCCACCCACCGCGTAGGCGGCCGCCCAGACACATTTGTATCAATTGCGCCCCCGTCGCGCAGGAGGAGGAGGCGTCTTCGAGCCCTCTCCGGTCGCCCACAGGCAACACAGGCCCCTCTTCTTCCTACCCATACACCGAGTATTACGGTATAGTCTACTATAATCTGTTCACAGTCAAATGAGCACTTTTGAAAACACTGCTTAAGATATGCTTATATGCACGCTTCTGTATTTTCCCGCCTCATGTAAGATTAACACTGTAATGGCTTCATAACTTTATTCATGCGTCGGTCAAGTGAAAATGTAAGATTATTATAAAAGTAAATATTTAGCAAATCTGCTCATTGTTACATTTACATGCATTAAAACACAGAAAGCTAAATAAATAATCTAAAGTATCAGAAATGGTTGTGTACCACTTCTTATTCGACATTAAGATAAGGAACGACTTCCCAACCATCGTTACCAAGTATATTGGGCGCATGCCACTCAGTGCGCACGTTAAAGCATATGCAGTGACCATTCTTCAAGGTTGATCTCAAAAGTGCCCACTTTATCATGAACAGCCTTTAGACGCTATTCATAGTAAAGTGAGCACTTTTGAAAGCCTTCTCACTTGAAACAATAGAAAATGAATTTATTTTATTTTAGCCTGAAGAGTTAAATTTCAAGTGCGGGGGAATGTACACACTGTGTTTATTACTCACATGACAATATTTATTTAAAAAAGGTGGTTGAAGGATACAAAGTGGCGGAAAGGAAAAAGTAAGGAGGGCCTCAAAAGTGCTCACTTCGCCGTGAACAGCCTATAAAAGTTTTCTCATATTTTTAGAATCAAACCTTTAAGAAAAATCACCCCATACATTAGGGTGCTTGATTGTTTCCTAAATATGCCATGTATCATAACCATTTTATACTTGTGCAAATATAAAAATATTTAATTTTTTATTAAACTGAAGCTATACTTATGTTTTATTTAGAATTTACTAGCAACTCGCGTTCGCTCGGGTTATATGGCGATGTTTGGGTTTACAGCAAGTTTATACCTAAATGCTTAAGCTGAGTAACATAAGATTAATACTACATTGTTCAAAAATATAAAAATGGTTACTATGGGTCATCCTTAAAAGATAAACGCATGCTGTCGCGGACCTTTTTTTTTTTTAGACCTTTATGAGATCTACAGTTCTGTAGTAAATTAATTTGGTGTACCTCTTATGGTTTAGTCAGCGTAAGCCATGTACGCGCCCGAAAAGCGGCTTTTTACGACTTGATTAGAAAACTTCGACATTTCTCTACTATCCTTACATTAAATATTAATGTACTCTATACCTAAATCTTCCTCAAGGAAACCGCATCAAACTCTATAAAATAGTTTAGAAACTTTAACCGATTACACAGACACACGCGGTGGGGCGATTTTGTTTTATATTATGTATAGATAATATTTAATTTATAATTGATGTAAATAAAATCAGGGATAAAATAAGGGTGTTGGTAATACGTAGTGAAAAATAGTTCTAATGAAAATATTATTGCCCTGAGAGCGCACAAATGCGTTACACTGCCACTTTGGTGTAATTTTCCAGTCTTAGTTCACCTTTGTTTGCACGAAGCGGAGGGATATTCTTAAAGTAGAGCATTAGCAGGCAGAAAAGTGTAAGGTAACTGTGGATGGACTGTAGAAAGACTTTCGTGTTCTGCACGTACCTCCAACACTGACTCGCCCGCCTCCCAATACACCTGTCATGATCACGTGGTCAACAGCGAGAAAACTGTTTGGTTACAATGGACTTCTCGACATAACCGCCCGTTTATATGAATAAATTACTTTGACTCAGTTGAATAGGCTGTGGGACTCGCTGTCCGCTAAGGCGGACCCAGTTCGATTCCCAGTGGGTCCGATGCCGGAGTTTAGCTAGTGGGATTCGTGCCCAATGTTGACGCTGTTCTTCGGGTTTACTTGAGGGGTCCTCCATTTCTTTCGCACTTGTATTCAAGCGCTGCTCCAAACTCACATCGTTCCACCCTTATCTACTCTTGAGACCCCGCTATTACAAGCCGCCTAATCATCTCCACTCCACTAATTTAAATATACTTTACCTGCGCTTAATTTAAGCGGGAGGAAGTTTTAACGACGTTTCAAAGCCTTTGATTACGTGAACTGTTTTCCGACATCAGCTGCTGCGCACGTATGTATTGGTTGTTCTGATGGGGGGAAAAATAAATGTAGGGCATTGTTGGAACACGGAGAGTGGCTCCTGCGAAGCTGTAACACGCACTCTACCCCATCTTCTCGTGTCATTCTTGACCACTGAGGCGTCGAGTTTCCGTGGTTCCAGAAAAACACACTAGTCATTGTTTTAAAAGTTGAAGGTTAAAGTTTGTCACTTTACGCGGTGACGCACATGCAGGGTTACCAGGCACTGAGTATATATATGGAGGACATTCATCTCACAAAAGGAGGATATTTCACTAAAAAGAAGGAGAATGAATATTTTTCTGACCTGTAAAATAATTACACTGGAAGAAAATGCATTATGTTATTTTGGTATTTAATTATGTTTCAGTATTGTTGAGTACCGCATAATAAGATCGCGAGAACTTTAAGCAATCGACCTTCAAAAGTTCAGTAAACTGAACAAAAAACGTTTATAGTGCCAGTTAAAATAAAATATCATGAAAGTTAAGAGCTCTTAACATAAACTTGAATGCTTAAATTAATTGTACGAAACAAAACGTTAGAATACAGACACTGCAGTATATATGGTATTCTAATAAGAAATTTCACAAAAAAAAATGTTACTTACATAATATATTTAAGAACACACAATATTTTTATGTGAATAACCAAGCATATACATACTATCAACGAACACATATTTTCATGACATTAATATACTACATTTAAGAACACATATTTTTATGTGACTAACCAAGTATATAAATACTACATCAAAGAACACATATTTTGATGTGAATATCCAATGAATGTTGCACATACAGTTCTAAATTTTGTTACACAAACACCAATAATAGTAACATAATTAGTAAACAAATATATGTTTACAATATTTTTCAGATGAACTTATTTTGTTCAAGATTTTAGGATTCTTAAGCAGATACGAATAAAAGTTTTCGCAAGTAGTTTCTTTGAAATTGTGAACTACTGTGATGATGGATTTGACAGTTTCTGGTAGAAGTCCGTTTCTCTCCTTTGTCCACTGGCTGCTTATCATAGAAGAAATTATTTCCACCGATGCATTGTGTCCTTGTATAGAGAAAAACAATTCACATATTTTCAGAAGTTCTGAGAACTGGCATGAATTTGTGCATTTGCTGAAAAGTGTTTTCCATATCACATCGAGACAATCATCAAAGAAACTTTCATCTTGTTCCTTTAGAAATGCTGTCAAATAACAGTACTGATCAAAAAGTCTTACATCGTAAACACTAATGCCCTTTCACTTCAAATATGTTATGCGTGGTAACAATTTGTCGAATTCAACTTTCACCTGTATTTCAAGTCCATCCACTTGAAGCACTGAAATTCCTCAAATTTTGTTGTCCTTTTTTTCTAAATAACTAATATACGCTTCATACGACATCTGGCATTCTCCCAAAAATCTCGAACAATCTTCTTCAGTACACAATCCATCTTGTTTGCAGTTATTCATCGATTCTCTCACTTTCAAAGGAACAAAATTATGACGGTGCCTTTCTTTTAGACAAGGAAGCGTTGACTCCAGATGGTTCACTACATCCAAAATATAATTTCTTTACTTTTCAATGGTTTGTATTTTTGAATCAAAGACGGACATAAGGGAGTGCAGAAACCACACGTAAATTTCTGAAAATTCTACTTCAAAAAATTTCTTGATTAAGTTTGGTGGCTGTAGTTGACTAAGAAAGTATGACTTTAAAGCTGGAAATAATTTAAGTATTCGCTCAATAGCTGGGAATATATTCAACCAACGAGTTTTGCTGTGCGATAACAGTTGTTGATAATTGATATCAACTGTTTACATAATTCCTTGAGAGATTCTGTACGAACTGTGTACACGGAAAAGTAATCGAAAACTTTCATGACTAATGATTCCATATCATACTTACGCAAGTCGGCTCCATGTTGTAAAGTATTATGATAAAATATGTGCTGGGCAACCAACTCCTACAAAATTTCTACCGAGCTTTCTTTTATTTTTTTTTTTCTCCAGAATACGCGACACATTTGGAGGTAAGGCCATATTTTTCTAAGGTATTAAAAACGAAACTGGTTATAGTCTCAGACTGTTCGTTTTCTAGAGCTTGTATTTCAATAACCTTGGTTCTTGTCCCGCATTCATACCAGTCAAAATATTTTCATTGATCCATGATTGCTAGCGTCTGTGGCGACGCCAAAACATGAAATCCTTACAATGTCGGTTGCATGATGAGCAATGACATTTCGAATAATCGCTTCTGCTTTAGTTCTAGCACATGAAATATTTTTTGCTGTTTCTGAGTCTTCAAAAACTTTCCTATTTGGGCTAGATCTACAATCCATCGATTAAAAATAATGATGATGTTTAATGGTATGAAATTCCAATGCTTCTTCTGCAGCACTTACTTAACTGCTTATTTTATTTACAAAATAAGAACTTACAGCTGCAGTTGATGAAGAGCTTCGGACAATTTTCCTGTGTTTTTAACTACTCACATACGTCAAGTCAGAAGAACCTTTGTTCGCTACATGAACGTAACAGTCACACAACACACACTTAGCTTCATATCCTGTTCTTCCTTGAACAAAGTCTGGCAATTTCGTTTTTAAAGTGTCGCTAAATTTGCACTTTCTTTTAGACATTTTCTCACACTCCACGAACAAATGTAGTTCGTTGACAGTTAGTATCACTTAGATATGTAAACATTTGGAAACTTTTCTAGCATTTAAACTCAAAGGAAGCAAACACTGCTTGTTTTCACACAGGTTCTAATACAAACTAGACTTGGATGTGCAGCGTGTTTTCAGCTGGATTTTCATAGCTCGTCCTGCCATCTATATATGTTTACGACAACTTGAAACACACCGAGACGCCATGTCCATATGTATCGTGCTGCTACCTGCTATCGAACTACCGACTCATGTGGTGGCTCGGCACTCTACTCACCAGTTCAGACGCACACGACCGACCCGCACGCTGTAACCAACAAAAGCATTGTGTCGAGCCGTCGTGCGTGCGTGCGTGACAGCAGCTCCATACATAACAAATTCAGCATGCAGTTGTGTACAAACAGAAACGGCGAGCTAAGACATTTCATGTAGTATCTCATTCAGTTAAAAAGCCGGACATTTTTGAGTATCAAGAAAAATCCGGCCGGACGCAAAAAAAAATACCTAAAAAGGAGGCACGTCCTCCTTTTGCCGGACGTCTGGTAAACCTACGCACATGTGACTCTGTGAGACGGGACTTCGACAATTAAACGCTGTTCACGGTAAAGTGAGTACTTGTGGAGGTTGTCTCTACGGACTTGGTAACCAATAAATAAATTTCATTGTGGCCTCGGACTTATGGTTCTGAGTATGGTGGAAAGAGTACACTATGTTTATTACTCACACGGAAGTTTACATTAACAAGTCGTGGGAGGATATAAACTGGTTGAAAGAATAAAGTAACCAGGGCTTCAAGAGTGCTCACTTTACCGTGAACAGCTTATAGTGTGGATTCGGAACCCATTTCTTCCCAGCTCGGTGGTTGTGTTGTTATTTCTGAGGTTCCCGCCTAGCCATCGCAATTTTGCCTCCTCGGCACTTTCGCAAAGTCACACAAAAACCACATGGCGTTCCGTTTGAGTGAGGTCTTTCGTCGTACAGCTATACAACGAAAGTTAAAAAGATGGCGGGCCTCCATGATTTGCAATGGGCTCCGGTTGCTTGTGAAGAGAAAAACGCGCGTGGATAGGCGCAAACAAACCGAGCCTAGTTTAACGTTCTACCGAGGTCACAAAATCCTGTTACGGTTACAGATACGCTTGCGACATAATTTGACTCAGAATATGGAACAGTGAGTACCTAAATATTTCCAGACAGAACATAATCAGAGAGGTTCTGCTGCGTTAAATTTTCTTTATCATGTGCTCAATTCCAACCCCAATACACAGAGTTCTTCGAAGAGAGTATGAAATACAAATGTACTCTAAACGCGTTACTCGCGTTACATAAAAAAAAAGGAGCATGAATTATGTTAAACCTTTACATCTGTTGCCTATGTACTTGTCCAATGTGAGTCAGTGTGTTTATTCAGTTATTATTCTTAAAATTATATTTGGCCAATAATAGTACATTTACTATTAAATGTATCATTAATACTTATCTTGTATTTCTTATACCTTAAACTTGAATGGTACTGTAAATTGGGGCGTTGGGACTATTTTAATTCTTTACTTGGCTGAGTTCATTCACTTGTCCTCAGTTTTCCTCACAGAATACTTTTAAAAGCTGCAACTTGGAATGCTCACGTAATATAAATTCTATTAATAACATCTCATTGACATAACTCTTTTATGTTCGCGTAGTGTGTAAAAGGCGAGTATTCTATCTTCTTCACCAAACCCTCGGGCTATCCGTTATCTTCGCACATACTCACGGCTGATTATTTACACATCGAACATAAATGAAAGATTAACGCTGAGTTTAAAACACGAATTATGTATGAAATTGTCTCTTTGTTTGCAATTTGAGTGAATCCGAGCTATTTGGTCCCATGTCACGTTCTTATGCGGGTTATAAATTGAAAAACGTGTGGGAAGCTATGAAATTCCTGGGGAATTTCATATTCTCAGTGTTCTAAAGTAACATATTCTCAGTGTTATAAACTACCATAATGGCAACACCACGAAGGATGGCCGGCCGTGTTTACTTGATTACATACTGGTGGAAATGGATTTCAGAATACTCCGTAGGAATACACGTACTTGCCTCATAATTGGAACATAAAGAAGAGAGAGGTGGTATGTGATACTGAGCAAAGCATCAAGTCCGTGTGACATCCATAATGTAGCATACAACACATAGACTAGATGCCTTAATAAGAAGTGTAATCAGCCAGAACGGTCAGAGATGCAATAAGTCTGGCATGTATAGGCTTTCACGGTAAAGTGAGCCCTTTTGGGGCCCTAGTTATTTTTCTAATATAAGTCATTTTTTTGTCTTTCCACCACTTTTTAAAATAGATATTGCCATGTAAGCAATAAACACAGTGTATATATTTCACCGGACTCTAAAGTTAACGTCTAAAGTTACAATTATATATATTTATTAACTATTATTTCAAATAACACAGCTTCAAAAAGTGCACATTTTACCGTGAATAGCCTGTAACGTGTCGTACAAATGCTGAATGTCTCTCTGGGGTAGGTATACCATGCTCGCCGTACTTCTTGGTGAAGAAATATTAATACTCTCTTATCCCAAACATCGCCAATCATCCAACCAAGTTTCGTCGGTTGCAACCGGTATGCATCAAACTCGCAACCTCCCAAATGTGTTTTAATATAGAACCTTACGTTATGCTATATAGACGTTGCTATCTGTTATTTGATCACTCTATTTGTCAAAGAAGTTTACTTATTTTGTAACGCTTTCAACTTTTTTCCACGTCGTTGCCTGTTATGTGAAAGTGTTCTGCAAAACTGTACCACATTACAGAATTAAGGCAAGTCTATCCCTACCGGATATTTTTTTAATATATCCTCCAATCAAATTAATTCACTAAGTTTTACCTTCACGAACGAGGTTGTTGATCAAGTCGCAGTTAAGAATGCGCATCTGTGCTGTTTTCAAAACCAAAATTATTGTTATATTTATTTTTATTACCATCTTAATCGCATCTGAATTAATGCTGGGAATAGAGTCGTGAAGAGGCTTACAGACTAAACTTCCTTCTATCGAAAACTAGCTTTCTTGCCGCATGTACTACACTAAGAAGCTACTAATTCTCTTTACCGAAGAACCGCTTTGCAGACAACATTAGTGGTCCTGCCATCAGGTACTCGTTTAAGAGACCATTCATTGCTTTCAGTTATTTGACAATTTTATTTCTCATTTAACGAAAATATTAATGGGTAAAAATTCTACAAAGATGGGTACGAACCTACAATTTGTCCTGCGAATTTCTGAGCACAGCCCAAATAATATTCAATTTAGAATTAATATTAATCTTGCTTGATTTAAGCTAAAATGACAATTATCCAGGTGGACTTTTTCTGGAGCAGACCACGTTTTATTTCATTAGACATAAAACCAGATATTTGGTTCACAAAACAATTTTAAGCTTAAATTGAATGTATTTAGTGCAGTTAATAATAGAATTGCTCAGAGGACAGAAATCACCTTATTAAATCCTTAGACTATAGTTCTAAAGTGAATAAAATTAACCGCAAGTAAACATATATTGCAATAAAAGATGTTACGGGGATCGAGAAAATTTACAATATGATAAATTATTAGCAGGGTTTCTAGTAGTTTTTCGAAGGCGTAGGGATATACCTAATGCAAACCCGTGGACACACTTTTATAAACAGATGTGCCACTTTTAAAACTGTGCTGGTCTATGGGAGATGGAGCATTTTTATGATTATTTATACCAGTCGTTGTTCGAGTTGTTTACAGACAACCAAGCTTTAAGTTGGTTGTTAAACTCTAATAAACCTGCTGGACAGCTGGCGAGGTCGCTAGTAAGATTATCTCGATTTAAATTTGAAGTTCGCCATATCACGTGCAAATATAATTCTGTAGCTGATGCGCTATCGCTTATATTTTGTAGCGATAGTTTGAGGTGACTGTAGGTACTCGAGAATATAACAGAAAATTAACGTTATACAAGAAATAATGTTAAATGACGTCGAGTCCATAGTATTTTTAAAAACATAAACAAATATGGCGGTCACCTGGTGGCTTAGACAATTGAAGTCTCAGATAGCTGACATGTAATAATAAGAGTATAAGTAATTGGGAAACAAGGTTATGATGTTATGGTGGTAGTAATGAAAACTAAAATGACTGACGTGGAATAACAAAGTATGGATAAAATCCAGGTTAGTTGGCATGGAAATACTGAGTATGAATGAAAGGTGGCTAAGCTAATGCGGAATCCGAGATGGTATGCAGAGCATAGTTGAGACAGAATGACACGTCACGATGCGGCTAAATCGACAAATAAGCACTTCCTGGTGTTAAGTTGGTAATTTATACAGTAGCACTACCTTGGTGATAAAAAGGTAAACAAATGACAATGGAAAATAAAACAATATGGTGGGTGGAGTGCATTCGACAGAATGAGCGAAGGTGAGAGGTGTGGAGGCCTGCTGACTATTTAACCAATGAGAAACATTGGTAGGGGAAGGGAATGTTACTACAAAGTGATTGATTGGAAGGAGGTCAGTCGTCTGCTGAACGTAATGCTGAGGGAATTATGGAAATTTAAGTTTTTTAATACCTTTTTAACAATAATTCTTACAAATTTTGAAAACAATTTTTATAATAATTTTTAATTAAAATTAAATAAATAATCTTGCATGCTTTTTTAATAAATGATAAATTTAAAAACACCTGTGAATACATTTTTTTAATAAATTTTTGGAATTTTTTAAGATTTAATGGAATTTTTTGGTTTTTGTGACTTTTAGTTTTAAAGATCAAAGGACAATGGGTCAAGGTCAGAGGTCAAGGTCACCTGGATTCAATATATTGATTTGGTGATGTAATATCATAGCGACTGGTTGGCGCCTCGGATCCTTTCCCGGGGCCCCCTCTAAGCCCAAACATTCGAATGGTTTTACACATTTTTGAAATGCACATTTTAGTAGATTTTTTAAATATTTTATAGATTTTTAAAAGCTTTTGTAATATTTTTTTTTCTGAATTTTTGGAATTTGTGGAGTTTAAGGTCATTCAAGGTCAAGGTCAAAGTTCACCGGGTCATGGTTACCGAAATCCAACATGGCAGTCGGGTGAGGTAATAACATGGCGACCAGTTGGCATCCAGGCTCTTTCCCGAGTCCCATTCATGCCCAAACATTCAAAAAGGTTTTGAATCATTTCTGTATAATTTTCTAATAATTTTGAATAAATATTTAAATAATTTTATTTATACGTGTTTTATAATAATTTTGTTTAGTAAATTTTAATAACTTTTTGGAATTTTTGGGGTTTTTTGGTTTTGAAGGTCAATGATCACCCGGTAAAGGTCACAGGTCAAGGTCACCGACATTCAACGTGGCGGACAGGTGATTGAAATGACAGAGCGTGAACCGCTCCACCGCTCCACTGCCCCCAACCCTTGTGCCAAAACATACCAAATTATTCTATTTGTATTCAGTATACACTAAAAATTATTTTCGTGAAAAAAAATCTCCGATTTGTTGGAAAAACAAATTAAACAAACAGCCTTGCCATTGCTATAATAAGTGATTATGATAGTCCTCTAAGTGATTTGCAAGATTTTAGTTCTGACAGTTCTGCTTGCGAAAAATCATTAAATGTTACAATACATATATTGGTCACTGCGCAGTTCGTATGGGTAGTAGTATATACCAATTCAATCTGTATTCTAAATGATGTACGAAATCATTTATTTACTGCTGTTTAAAATGTTACTCAAACGTGTTTATAGAAGCACATAAAGGAACAAGAAGTTTATATATAAATAATCGGCCTAATTTCCTCAACATTTATAGAATTAATTTTTAAATAAATTCTTAAAACTTAGTTTGTATGTAGGACTTGACTTCCCCTTGGAAGTAATAGCATTAGAAATGAAACCAAAAGCTTGTGCAACAGTAGTGAGACAGTTACAAATACACAATCACCTTACAAGGGAGTTAAGCACAGAAAACCTCGTACAATAAGCTAGTTTTCTATCAACTGCAATACAGAGATCGGAATCGGAGCATCAGCTTCGGATTTAATCACTAATGTTTCGAATGACAGGGTGTACTAACCTAAAATATTTACAGGGCACTCATTTTGAAAATATGTGACTGAGCCACATAAAATATGCAGGTTACTTGTCCTACCGTAGCGCTAGTTGTGGGAATAATAATTCGCTGGAAATTTACTAATTCGTCCCTGAGATATGACATAATAAACATTATTTTCAAATTTCGTGCAATCTTACAAAACTGTAAAAAAAAACGAGGCTTTGTATACGACGTTTCTGACATACACCATCAACATACAATTTTTGGATTAATTTGGTTAAATTGTTTAATATCTGTAGAAAATTTTCCTTAATGATTTATGAAGCTGCCATTTTAAAAATCGTTGTCTGACTCACTTCAATCATGAAAGTTTACATGGCCTTCTGTATCATTTATGGTGAGCACAATTAGGTGAAAATTAGGTGGAATGTTATATAAATATGGCGAAATGTTCGCAAACAATACTAAAATTATTTCTTTGGCACCATTCAGAATATAAGTGTGTCATAATTAAATAATATATAGATATTTATATGGCACACCACAGTGCAACATCTTCGCTAAATTTGATAAGAATGGGTTGATTGCTTCCCGACATATGAGACAAAAACTTTGTTTTTCTTGGTAGGATAATCTTACAAAATGGAGGAGAAATGAGGCTCTGTATAGACAAATTTTAAGGTTGTAATAAGCCCTGCCAGCACACAATATAACATGGATTTCTTTCGTTAGTAAAATGTATGGTGCTAAAGTATTGATATAGCCAACATTTTAAAATAAGTGTCTGACATACATAAAACATACCAGTATACACCATCTCCTGCAGTACTATTTGTTTTCCAAATTTGGTAGGAAACTGTGAATTGTGATATTGTAGCGGCCACCAAGGCCGCTACAATACCTTAACACATGCCTGTTAAGGTACAAGGTACGACGGTATATAGCTTGTGTGGAGCGAAGTTGTTTTTTAAACACGCTCCACATAGTCGACTGCCTGGATGAGATATAAACGAAGCACAGCACGCCACTCCACCACCAACCCCCCCCCCCCCCCCGCCACCGCCGCATGAGACAATCACCGACATGCAAGAAGTCAGGCAGTGTAATACTCGTCGGAGTCGACCGCGAAGCAGAGGGTATCACCATGGACTAGGCCTAGAGGAGCTCTAGGCCATACTGCAGTCAGCAAATGTAGTGAGCATAAATCCGCGTGGCAGTTAGGCGTAATGCTATCTCTTGAATCCCCGTTAACCAGTCATCTTAAACGTAATATCTCTGGCAAAGTTAGACAGGTTCACTTAGACTCTTGCGAAAACGAAGAATTTATGTATTTTGGTATAGTTTTTTAAGAGTTATATTTGTGTAAATCAGTCTTGTGTTGTTAACGATTATCTCTAAGGTGTAGTAATTTTTATAATAAAGGTGGTGTGTTTAAGGAATTCAGGTTTAGCAATCATTCCTAGAGTTCCGTACCTCATGAGTAGTCCCCCTTCTATAATGATGACTATAACTGAGTTCAGTATCCAGATAGCAGGTTGTAGACCAGTTATAAGGTTAGGAGGAACGGGGATTGCTACACTGGTGGAGCCGACGTTCGATCTACCTTGTGCTAATGCAAGTAGGCTGAGATTGTATAGAATTTTTAAATTGTGTTTTACGGTACAATAGGATTAACATAGGAATTGAAAACTTGGCCGCGCTTTACGCCAACCACACCGTGCGAAGCCGTAATTACTTGCTATTAGCCAATGTGTATTTTCAATACCATATAATGCCAATCTGTTCATGTAAAATTATATTCTTAGTAACAATAGGCCACAGTACTTGTTTTGTTATAGACTTTACTAGTCAATTGAGTGTATTCATGGCAGCAAGCGTAACAGCTGTCAGTCCCTTACGCTCAAGGGACGCTCAATAAGCGATAGTGTGGCAGGTTAGTACGCCATGTGCGTATTCAGCAGCTTGCGTAGGAGGCCTTGCCAAACTAGCAGCTTGGCGTCACGCCGCCCTCCCCGCTACCTTTAGAAGAGCTTGTTTTTGTGCAATTCCAATTAATGCATCTAGTCTGTTTTTTCTTGCATGTGGGAAAAACCTGCTCCCTTGTAAGCAAGGAAATCTCCACTTGTGTTGAGTGTTCGCTCCGGAGAATTTTCTATTATTCTTTTCTCTTCTAGTTATAAGTGCATTTTGACAACTCAGTGAGCGTTCTCTTACACCTACACGTACACTCGACACAGTACATGGAAACACGTAGCAAAAATAAAATTTCCTCTGTCTCTAAAATAATAAAACGTGTACTTATTGACACATCAGAATTAGAGTGCGCGTTAGACGAGCGTGATCGCCAACGAGCATTAATTTCAGACCCAGAACAGAGTGCCAGTACTCTACAGGACGAAAGTCTCGAAGTATCTTTTAACACTAGCCCTGAACATTATCAAAATTACACACCACGTACACAATCCACCGAGCACACGCCGTCCCGCGTCGTTAGCCCACAGTCAGATTTTCTGGGATATCCTGTATACGAGGACGTCGCATTAGATTCACTAATCTCACACACATTTCCACCCCCACTCACCATCCACCACTACATCAATACAGAGACACAAACTACACATTTCACGACATACAACATGGAAGACCCTCACCCACAACAACCAATGAAAATTGTAATTTCTCAACCAGAAAAACTGCCGTCCTTTTCAGGTACGCAGAGCGGGAACGTCGTAGACTTTCTTGAGGCATTGAAGAGGTAGCTGATATCAATGGACGGACAGAGGCAGACAGATGCAGACGGATCAAATTTTATCTTGAAGGTACCGCAAAACATACTTCTGAAAATATTACAATAAATCCCCACCAGCCAGTCACGTGGCAGGAACTCCAAAATGCGCTAAAGGACACTTTTACAAGCACTGCCAACACAGAGTGTTTTAAGCACCTCGTCTATACCAAGCGTCAGAATGTAGGAGAGGACACGCTCCATCATACTGAAACAATGAAATAGTATAGAAGTAAATACAACTCCCACATGTCGGACCAGGAATTCGTAAATGCAATTTGGAAATCTATTTTGCCGTCCATTGCGGATTAGTTGGTAGGCCTTCCCAACGAGACATTGCCAGAAATGATAGCCAACATCAAGAGAATAGACATTGGCCTGTACAGATATCAACAGACATTAACACAACCACCGTCCAACCCCGAATCGGAATGCCTGTAATCCGAAACAACAAAATTAAAAAAAGAAAAAGCACAACTTTCGTTAGTACATCATAGAAACACTACCAATCAGGTAGTGAAAACTCCATCACCATAACATTATAACTCTTTTCACCACCAAACACGATGCAGCAGACCACCCCCATACCATGGGTATTTTAATTCTTTCAATTCCAGACGACCTTACCAACATAATGGTCAGCATGTCATTATTTTCACTGAAAGTCACTCCCACAACACCCAATATAGGGATTATCAACCATCTCAAAGGGGTAGATCCAATTTCTGGAGCTGTGCATTCAACAAAAACAAGCCTCAACAAAACAACTACGATACACACATGTACAACAAAGACAGTCATATCAACAGATGAGGACGTGATTATGAGCATGTAAACTGAGGTAACAACAACACGACAAAAAACTACCCTACGAGGGGGTAAAACACGCAGAAGTGGCCCGCTTATGGTTAACTTACGGGCAACTCTGGTTTGGCCAGACATCTAATGAGAGTTAGATATTCGTATGTGGCTCACACGTAAACACAGCATACCGCAGTCATCATTCATCATGTGTGCCACATGCATCTGCGGGTGCATTACGTTTCTTGAATGACTGTGGATGCCGCATGTAGGCTGCTTGTTCACAATCAGATCTGCATATGTGGGCCAACTTTATTTTGCTACTTGGGTATGTGTCACTCTGCAATGAAGCGTGGCTCATGGCGCTGGCCAGGACGTCTCCAAACTGGAATTCGGCGGTCGTCTGTATCCAAGCAGAACCGTGATTCGTCGCTGAACACCACTCGTCACCAATCCGCACGCTGCCATGCTTTCCGTTCTCGACAGAATGTCGCACATGCTCGGCGGTGCTCAGGTCGTAATGTTGGACGTCGTAAGCGACGCCACGACGACAGATCCCTCTCTGCTAGCAACCAGGATACGGTCCATGTGGACACAGTTGCATCTTTAGCTGCCGTGACATGTGCCTGGATCGTGCGCAGTGATGTAACGATCCTCCCTGTTGGTGGTCCGCCGGAGTCGACCTGAGCCTTCTCGACGTGTGAAAGTTCCTTTCTGTTCCTACTCCGTCCAACACCTACTAACAGTATAGACATAAAGGTTGAAGTGCGCGAGCAATGCTCTGAAACGTCCAACCTGCATCTCGGAGGTGGACGATGTGGCCTCTCTCAAAATCATTCAGTTAGGGCCAAGGCTTGTCTCGAATGAGAAGTCGGGGCATGCTGAGTGTTTACTGAACTTGACTATGTGGCTCCCTTTGCTCACACTGCTACTATAGGCTGTTTACGGTATACTGAGCACTTTTGAAAGCCCTGCCTAAGATCTACTTGTATGTACTTTGTGAATTCCTCCGCCTGATCTAAAATTAACATTGCCATGGGCCTCATCACTTTGTTGATCCGTCTGTCGAATGTGCCTGTGAAATTATTAGATTTTACAAATCTACTCATTTTTACGCTTCGATGCATTAAAAAACCGCAAAGTGAAAAAAAAAGAATTTAAGTTATCACATATGGTTACCTAGCAATTTTTATCGACGTTAAGATATGGAACTACTTTCCATCCTCCGATGCCAACGTTAGTGGACGCATGTCACTCAATGCAACCGTTGAAATATCTGCATTCATGAGCAGTGATTTTTTCCTAAGGTTAATTTTAAGAGTACTCACTTTATCGTGAACAGCCTTTAAGACCGTATTCGCTGTCTCGCAACTATGAATGATTGAGGGTCATGTGCTGTTGTCGCCAAGACTCATGACGGCTCGCTGCGCGGGGATGAGGAAGGCCCGAGTCAAGGGGGGTTAGGAATTTAGGAAGAAAGTGACCACGCCTCCGCGCCGTGCTACCTGCCGTACAAAACACATTGCCCCTCGTTCCTCGCAGTAGTGACGGACTATGAACAATAGCGAGTAGCACGCGGCCCAAGAGGTATAAACAAGTTATACGCAGCAAGTAAAGAGAAGTCATCAGGAGTGTGGTAGAAACTTGTGATGAAGGGGGCAAGGAATACATATTTGTTGGTTCATATCAACAAAGCTACAGAGAGAGCTGCAAAGTACACGGGAGTAAGTACGGCGTCTATTGAAAGAATTCGCAATCAAAGCACAGAGAGACTTGGCGAGCCTCAAACAACTCCAGGAAAGCGAAGGCAAGAACAGAACATAATGCTTACACTGTTCACCGTATCTTCTGTTAAGGGTTCCGACTACCTCCAATTATTTTGTGCAATCGAGTCCTCGAAACGGGCAGACTCTAAGGCGAGCTTTTGCTCACCCTTCAATAGCTGCGTCATCTGTACCCACAAGGCGCTCAACTTACATGCTGTCTCTCTGCCGGCGACTCGCCTACACATGACTTTCAGCAGTGAACCTATTTATTTTAAAGGCACACTAATAAGAAAGAAGTACGGTATGTTTCTCAAGATAACTTTAAAATTTCGTTTAAAAATTCTGTAGCTGAAACTGATTCTGAAAGCACCTGTTCTAGCCATTATTACATCAAAAAAATAATTCTTAGAGTTTGAAGAAAAAAAACATGGTGTTTGGACGCAATTAACGAAATATCCAACTGTTTTGGAATCATGTATTTGTACTAAACCCTTGTAATACACTTCATGCGCCAGCCAGTCGGAGCCCTTATTACATCTGCAATGTGATGAATCTGTGTTAATTTTTAGTCATTTTGACAGATGAAGATAAAATACCTAACGCAACACCATCAAAGGAAAGGTTTATTTTCTTTACTGAACTGGTATGGTTTTGAAATATTGCACCAATAGTTAAAGTCATCCATGATTTTTCAGTAATATGCAAGTATTATTTTCAGTCAAACAAACCATTCAAGAGATTTTGTATAAAAATTGTAAATTTGGCGCAATAGCGTGGCTACAAGGAAAAGGGGTCTCGCGACGAAACAATGAAAAAAGCTACTCTCATTGAATTGCTTGGAAACATCAACCAAGAGAGAAAATATTCGCTGTTGGAAGGGTATTCCAGCAACATGGCCATACTGTACTTAGATTGCCCACTTATATGTGCGATTTCAATGCCGTAGAACTAGCCTGGGCTTAGACTATACCTCATATCAGAGCTCACAACACGACTGGAGATTTATCACTGCAAGTCTTGCAGATGCTAACAACAGAAGCCGTAAAAGTCGTAACAAAGGAAGACTGGGTGGGATATTGCAGACACGTTGAAGGAATTGAAGTAGAGTACTGGAAGAACGACTGCCTCATGGAGTTAGCAGTAGATGAATTCTTAGTTAAACTATATAGTGACAGTGACGACACTGATGATGAAAGCGAAAATAATTCCCATCATGACAGCTGCAGTGAGCAAGAAATTTTTAGTTAATGTGATAGGATATCTCAGCCATTGTAAATAGTGAAATTATATTTATTATATCTTACTGATACATGTACTCTACAGTGTCATAAATTTGTTTGCTTAATCACTTTTTAATTAGTGAGCTAGGAATAGTTTTACTTTTCCCTAAGCGTCTTCGACAACAGTTAATAAACACTGTTAACAATGCTTTGTTGAGACATATCCGTAGTATGTGTTCTCAGTTTGTAAAATTGCTATCCACTTTTATTTGTACCTATATTATTTCATACATTATTTTAATTTTATTTTTACTTACACTATTACATAAAACTTTTTTTGCCGAAGCAACTGGAATCATGAATGTTACGTGGTATCAGTTGACCAATTAATAGTTCTAATTCTGAATACTTGTAAATAAGTAAATTTAAGCTGAACATTTCAGTATGTTTTCCCTTATTTTGACTTTTTGTTCCCCACACCATAATTTTGGTATCACTGGTTATTCTCATAGTAACTGTGTATCGTAACATTATACGCTCACATCTTGTTCAGCAATTATTGGTTACAACTGAATACTCGTAGCTCAGTATTATCCATTAGCTATGCTTATTTGTCACATCATAATCTTGGGTCGTTTATTGTTAAGTATTATTATCATTTCCTAAACATATACTATCAAACTGTGATCAATTGCTAATTACTTTGGAGATTGTTAAATTATTATGTCACTGCAATTTTTAAATTTTGTGTTTCGGAGCATAATGGTTTCTTTATTTTTATTCATCGTCCTTTGTCTATTCAATCTATGGTGAGTAATTTTAAAGATTTCTAGTATAACACTTGTTAATTAGTGTTGTTAACTATTCATGTTATTAAATTATTTTCATTGGTTTGACTTCTGGAAGCTGCTTCTGGAAAAAAATATTAGTTCACAAATGTTATCACCGCATCTCGAGGGCTGCGGTTGAGGCAGTGCCAGAGCGTTTGCCTGCCACCACTGCGATCCGGATTCGGTTCCTGGTTATGTAAACCGGGATTTTTGAATTGTGGCAATCGTGGTTGGTGAATTATCTCGGGGGTCTCCCACTTCCCTTAACATTGCGTTCAGGCGCTGCCCCATGTCCGTCTCAATTCTCCCACACCACATTGGCTATGAAGATTTCTTATGCTAAGACTCCTCCAAACATATCAATCAATCAATTAATCATTGTGTGTCATAATACTTTATAGTCAGTCAGTTCACATTACCAATTAGCTTGTACATATAATTAAAGACAGAATTACAGTGGTTTTTGTAATTGTTTATTGAAATATATGCATATTTGCTGTACTTCAGTGGTAGGAAAGGCAAACATTTACTTAACTGCGCCAGTAAAAAATAAAGACAAAATAAACGAATTACATACAATTGCTATTTTTGGATATTTATATAGAATAGATGGCAACAGGTTAACCAAACGGATCTTAAAATATCTTTGGAACAAGAAATCAACAACAACCTCGATTCAGGAAGTTAAGAAATATTTGGAAAGAAACAATATAAGTGAAGAAAAAGCAACAGAGTGAGAATTTTTTAAGAAAAAAGTGTTAAAAATGGAAGTATTCGAAGGAAGGAAAGAAAAGAAAACAGGCTCGAAATGGTCCGAGGAGAGGAAAAAGATACATAGTGAGAAGATGAAGAACTACTGGAGGAATAAGAAGGAACAACAAAGGACGAAGCATTGAAACTGACTCGTGGTCCCTAGAAGACCCCAAGGGAAAAAGAAGAAGGAATTACATACAGTAAGATTGCTTGAAACTTTAACTCAGTTAGGTTGTGGAAACTTAAGTATTTTAATTATATGTAGACTATTTTTCATTCCGCATATCGGGAATATTCTGCTAACTCTTGCGAACAGATAAGTTAACTAACTTCGTAACGATATGTCTATAGATTGTATCATCAACCCCTGCAAACCATATCTTCGCACAATTGTCTCGTTCATTTGTGATGAATCTTAATACGTAGTTTTAATAAAATCATGCAATTACAGTGAAACTACGTTATTTATGTTAAATTGCTTTTTGTTGGTAGCACTTGATACTAAATACAATATTTTGCCAAACTGAGCCAAAGTATGAATTTTCCATTTCTAGTACTGAACATGATATTAATGTTATCCTCACTCGTCTTTGTAATAATTCCGTATTCATGCCAATACAATTTTTAAAGATGTGTAGCTGAAAAAAATTAATACATCCACTCTTTGCACGGGACTTACATCCAGAACATCCGGTACTGTACAGTGGCGCGCAACAAACTGTGCTACAAAACAAAAATGTCAGCGATAGAAGCGTTGATGTGCCTTTCAAACTCTTCTGTTTGAAGTGGCCAGTGGAATATTTGCAGGACGCGGTAGTACGTGGTTCAACAGTACACTCTGCGGTCGAAGGGAGGGACGCGACAGGCCAAACCTATGGCCAGCCGAGAGTAACCCGGGGGGGGGGGGGGATAGGACTAGGGGGTCCAGCCCTCACAGCGTTTGACGCCAACAGTATACTCTCCTTAGTGGTACACCCGCGCAAGCAAAACGCATTAAAACGCAATTGGGACACATTTTGGGATATGGCGGTATTGGATGGCAACCTTCATTGTACTAGCGCGATTCTTGATTCTTTCATTGTGATGAATTTTTTTTGCAAATGCGTATATTTATATTGGCAACGATATCTCATTGGGTTAATGAGCTATTGAAGAGTATTCGGAAACATCTTAACCTTTTCACCATCTCAGGTGTTGTTTTTCTACAAATGCTAAAATAACTTTCTCAGCATTCTATTTTAAAGATTTCTTATGGGGTTGTTGAGCTGCTGAGGAGTCCTCAAAAATACATTTTACTCCTTTTCACCCTCTTAGGGCTCAAACTCCGAAAAATCCTATCTTAGCGGGTGTCTGCGCTTTAAACCATTCCAAAATGTTCGTGCTTTTGAGTTCAACGGTGCGTTGGTGAGTGATTCACTCAGTCAATCGGGTCACTTCACTTTAATTTTATACATATCTTGGTGTTCAGTTTTCCCCTCCATATCGAAACATAAAACTGGGACTGGAATATGCGAAAATATTAAGAAATATGACCGATACAGATGAATGAAAACGTGCACATTGTTCCGCCTTCAGGTAGTTCAACAGCGTGAATGAGTGGAGACTGGAACTGCTTGTGTCAGAATAACCTACCCGAGGGACAGACAGAATGGATGAGTTGAAACGGGGTTGATCAGAATCGGCAGAAAACTGGAGTGCGTCGAGAAAACGTCCACATCAGGGCGAAGTCCGGTATTGTCTCGGTTCAAAAGATTTTCTCGCGACGGGGCATGGGATAAGAAAATAGAATCAAAACATCATTCCACGTAATATATTTATGTGCAGTTTATTCTAACTGGTGTTATTTTCACAATTTTGGGAAGACATGTAATATCCTGCTTTACCGAATTTCAAACTGACATTTTAGCTCCAGGAAACACAAAAAATTGTGTCCACGCGCTTAGAAGGCAGACAGGATATACAGTGGCTTCAGAAACAGAAGTCGGTCCAGAAGTAAACTTTGTTTCTCGGATTTAAAATGGCATAAGGGGAGTTGCTAGGAGATCTGAGGATATGGCATAGGCTATACCAGGTAAAACGTTAGAATTAAACATTTTTTAATTTACCTAGGAATGATCTAAATTAGAGTTCAAATTTAGGCAAAATTAACATTTCTTATTTATCACTTTTCTTTCTTTCGTGTGCCTATGTAAAGGGAAACATTCCCCGCCATATAAGATGCTTGGTTGTTTTTCTAGTTTATTTATATGTATATTTAAAGAAGAATATTTTGGAAATATTCTTATAGCCAACTTGTTACTGACATTACGCTGCAGTAGAGACAAGAGAAGAAACCTACGAGCTCATAATTACGTCATAATTGTATTCTGTTAAAATGTAGAATAATCAATAATCTGACATGTGACTGTACTGATGTGTGATGTCAATAGCTAGTTTAGTACATGGGTGGATTCAAAATTTTCTTTATTTATATATACATATATGTATATATATTTATATTCGAATATTGAATATTTGATATAATATCAATAATAGTAATAGTAGTAATTGGCGGTGCCAGTGGAAGTAGATCTCTACATAGTGGTAAAAAGAATGAAGATACTGGAATCGGACTACCGAAGAAGTCCCCCGCAGCTAGCTTAGACAAGACAAGGGAAGTCTAGTTAAGAGTCGTAGTTGCACACAAGCATCTTCAGGGGGAGGAATACAGTATATATATATATATATATATATATATAATATATATATATATATATATATATATATATATATATAATACATACACACACACACACACACACAAAACAAGAAAAAACAACAATCTAATATAGCGGGGGAAAGTTCCCCTTAACATGACTCTTTAACTCCACTAATAAGGGCCCTCTTAATAACATCCTGATAACATTGTGTAGTATTTCCTTGTGTCATGCAGGTTTAAGGATGCCTCTCTCTGGCTTTTGAGAGTCTCAGCGGAATTTCCAACCTCGCTCCTAGCTTGTCCGCCTCTGCTACAGCAGGAAACAGATTCAGCCTTCCCCGTGACTGTGAGTCCCAGCCAGCCCAGAAGCGCTTCCTGCTAAGGCCGGGCTCGTCGATGACGTCACGAGGTTACAGGACCTCCGCCTCCGGGCAGCGTGAAGAGGCGGCGGGCGTCTCACGGGAGTGGCTGAGAGCTGCAACAGACGTCACGCCCGGACGCGGCCGGCCCCAGGGTTCCGCTTTATGACGTCGCCCAGCGTCCCAGATGCGTCTCCTTGCTGTTCGGCGTATCCCGCTCTTCCTTCTCTTTTCTCTCATCACGCCCGGCCGACGGAACGCGCTCAAGGTCGCGCGCGGTGCTTAAAAAATATCGCGGGCCCACGGTCGACATTCTTTTTACTTCCTCATTGCTGGAGACCTACAGAATTCGCGTTATTAGAGGACACGTTAAACTTCAAAAACGTGAACCTTTGCAATATGTTTATTTAACACGCCCTGAGTAACTCTGCGCCAATAAATTAACGCTTCACAATCACAACTGTGTGCTCCAATCACGCGCAGTTCATTAAAAAAAAAATGTGAGTGGCTTCTCATCTACGCAGCAGCGAACGGAAAAACCACTTCGGCTCAAGTAGGCCTATACAGTACAATGATGTTCAGCCTAATTCTAAATAACGCGAATTTTGCATGTATCTACTCATAGTAGTTCATTTCTTATGCCAAAAGGCTACACTGATTTCGCTTTCGAAAGGAAATTGACTGACTATTGACTGGATAGTTTTGAAAGTACTGCTGATTTCTATTAACAACCTCTTGTATATCCTTTCACTAAACGCCATTTTTCACATTGCCATAGTACTAAACACTTAATATTCCAATCCTATATCAAGTGACATTCTAGATTGCTAGAAAAATCAATGAGCAACTATCAAGCTGTATTTTATCTAATGTAGGCCTATTAAACAAAAACAAACATAAGCGCTGCACTTTAAATAATATGTGCGAATTAAGTTTTACCTTCGTTTATATGAACACAGTTAACCGCATCAATGTCCAAGTGATTAACTGTCAGTTCCTTGCTCGATGGTACCTCAAACTAAGAATTAAATCCAACGGGAAGATGAGGTCATTGCAACTATGTTACGTCACATTTTTTTACTTTATAAATAGAGAATCCACATTCTATTCAACATTTCTGGATTGAGACTGATGTCACACGATAGCATTCCACAGAAACACGATCCAGCCCGCATTCCAAATAAGATATTAAAGAGGAATACAGCAAGGGAACGAAGTATTTCTGATCCGTATTTACCATAAAGTTTTCTTCGTCTAAGAATGAAACATGTTTACCTGCAGTTTTAAAGTGTGTTCTTGCAAACTCATTTTTATTATTTGGTTTAAGGACAATTCTTAAAGGATTTTTACCTAGAGTTGAAAAACTCTATATACAGTTTGTTCGAAGTGTCCTAACTCCAAACATAGTTTATTTAGACCAACAGTAACACAAAAGTCCTATACACGTATATCTGGAAACGTATTTTTGTATCAAATGATTGTGTTCACAGTTGTGGCGTACAACGCCTGCGGAAAGGCAGTAGGACTAGTTGCATAGGTCGTCGGCGCGTGACACTACATTATTTCATACACAGCGTCGCACGCCTACTTCCTATACAACCTATCCTACACGCATTATCGCAACACTTTGTTATCCAGGCGTTGTATGCCGCAACTATAAATACAACTATGTGATATAAAAATTATATTTCATGTGATAAGTGTATAGAGCTTTTGTGTTACAATTGGTCCCAAAAAAAAAACTATGACTGGAAATTAGGTACTGAATTTCCGAACACTCTGTATATACAGAACGTTTCAGAAGTGATGGTCAAAAATGTAGGGATGATACGTATGAATGAAGAAAAACAAAAAAAGGTCCAGTAAAAATGGGTCCGGAAATCAACCGTTTACAAGATAATGGCAGTTGTGTGCTGGTTGAGGCTAAATGAGTTCTTAATACTAATGCCAACAGAAACAGTCACGCGTTCATTTAATGTATCAATCACGAGACAGTACGAGACATAATTGTGGCTTTAAGACCACAGAGATGTGATTGAACATACGCGAAAGCAACGGTTTGGGTTGAACAACAGCGACGTCTGTGGATACACAACGAACAAAATGCTGACCATGCACTTAACTGCATCTGTCTGATCGTCTCCGCAACGACCCACGAATGCTGGAAAGCTTGTACAATCCGACGATGCAATTCTTCAGTTGTAGCAATGTCCGCTGTATTGTAAACTAGGCTTTCGGCAATACCCCATACATAAAAAGCCAACAGATTTTAATCCGGTGATATAGGAGGCCACGGTACGGGTCCTCCTCTGCTTGTCACCGGTCACCATACCATATGTTTGGATATCGTATTACACGTAGAAGGAATAAGCATGCTGGTACACCATCGTGCATAAACCACATCCACTGGCATTGCTGCGATGGCACATCGTCAAGCAGCATTGGAAGATCGTCCCGCAGAAAGCGCAGGCACCGTTCTCCGTTTAGCCTCTTTGGTAGAAAATGTGGTCCAATTAGACAGTCGTGGAGTATTCCTACCCAGACATTGAACGAGAACGTTTGTGGATATCGCGCCTGTTTCAGTGCATTCTGATTGACTGCGGCCCACACGTGACAGTTGTGGAAATTGAAACTGCCGTCACGGGTAAACCCAGCTTCGTCTATAAACAACACAGTGTTTGAAAACTGGGGTCTAGGGCTCGCTGGTGTTGTATATGCTGGCATAAACTCAATCTGGGAAGGCGGTCGGTGTTTTTGAGGCCTTGCATACGTTGGATATGGTATTGGTGCAGTAACTGGCGATGTAAGATTCGTCATACACTGCTTGCACTTAATCCGTCTTGCATAGCCACCCTCCCAGTCGAAGTCCCTGGGTTTACATCTGTACGTCCTGACACACTTTCTTCTACGTCAGGAGCTACGGAGCTCGGCCTACCTTGTCGTTGGTGGTGTGCGAAGGACCCATTTTCTCTAAGGCGTTGATGGATCGTGATGAATGTTCGCCTGTCGGATGCCTTCTGTGAGGAAACGCTTCCGTATAACGCCGCGCAGCCTGCAGTGCGCTGCCGTTGGCTTTGCCGTACTTCAAGTGAATATCTGCGACCTCTACGTTGCTGTAATCGTAGTCCATGTTTACAAAATCTTTGCGCAAGTAAACCACGCTTCCGTACGTAGGTACTGTTGCACTGACCTATCATGCATAATGTACTGTACAGTACATAGCCACTACGTTCACGACACATTGGCGTTGTTTAGTACCAAGTCTCACGCAATGGGAAAAGTACCGAATAGTGATCGGGGAAGAGGTCGGTATAGTACGGAGAATATCCGTTCACGCTGTAAAATCAAAAATTGCCGCATTATAATATCCAGGCGCTCGGAGTTCACTATCATCCCGACCGGCACACACATGCCATTATATCGTAAACGGTTAATTTCCGGACCCATGTTTACTGGACCATTTTTGATTCTATTAATTTTTACGTCTCATACCTACATTTTTAACCATAGCTTCTGCAACATTATGCGTACATGTATGTATATATGCATGTATATACGTATATATACACAAACACAAATGCGTATGTGTGTTGGTAATGTGTCATTCCAACAAAAATGAAGTTCCTGAACTAATTATTAAAAGTAGACGAAATTTTCTGAGTCTTCGGCCCGATATAGCCTTTCCCTCTTCCCTTCCCACACTTTTATGCCATGCCCACGTAACATCCGCATGAGCCATACGTATTTTATAAGTCGTGTTGGTCTGGCAGGTATACGTCGGTTGTCTTCGAAAAATTAATGCTGAATAGTAAAACGAACGATTTTCGGAGTAGTAATTTTGGGTAAATGTCGCACACAATTGTTTACAGTTGTAATTTATAAGTAATTTTATGAGCCACTATCAATAAAAATAAAGACGTAACAACGTGCAAGAGGTCTGGGTTAGATGTTTTAAGAGGGAAGTGCAAACACGACAAATGGCATCCGCTATTTTTTATCATAGCTATTTAGTCTGCCTCCTTATAAAAATGCCCCTCTGCTTTACCGCTACTACCGTCCACTATCACCCACACGCTAGTTTCTGCGATGCTCGCTAGAGTGTGCAGGTAACTCATGTTTTCAGCATTGAACACCAGAGCGCAAACCAAGCCGCCCATTGTCAGATCTATTGTCTAGAACGTACTGATACCGATTTGTTACGAATAGCGACGATACACAAATTACTCCATGTTTGTTTCAACTCGCTATATTTCCAACTTGACGTACGTACATGACTGTTTTGCCCATTTTTCAAAATATTGATTCAATTTTTAATTTACACATTTATACTAAATTTATCTGCAGCACATTTCCAAATGAAAGAATTGTTATTAAATGAGGCATATATTGCGAGAGGGCCGTCAATAAATAAAAATTATCATTATTGTTAATTTTTTTTATTTTATTCAATAAACTCAATATACTACACCAATATGTGAAAACACATATGCTTACGTGAAAATAAACATTATTATAAATATTCATATATATATATGAGTAAATAGGCCAACATGAGGAAATAGATATGCTAATATAATCAAAATACATTGCATATATTGATATGAATATCATATACGTGTGAAACAGGTGTGTCGAACCGGAGAGTCGAACCATGGAATTCCAAGGAGTGGCAATATATAGATTTTTACCTATACCCCCCCCCCCTCTTTCCAACACATGAAATAGAATTAGCCAATAGAGAGTAAACTAGCAAGGTAAGGATATTAAGTTCTAAGGGATGTTACAATCATATTCAGTGTATCCTTTAAATCTCTTGCAATGCGTACTATTAAATTATTTTCTGTACAGATCAGAAAGGTTCGCCTCCAAAGTCCTATGATTTTATTTGATGTTCATTTTTGGGGTCGTACCAATCTTCACATATCCTCTCGCCACGTCAATGTGAAGCCTTAACAAGCATGGCCTATTAGGAAGCCCACTGATCTCGGTGAAAGTCATTCCACTAGTAGATGAGGAATAAAATTCTTATGTGTTTATGGTATTTTTCGACTCTTCATAAACACATGGATGAACAGTTGAACGGAAGCCATTCTACTTCTACGTCATCCAGAATTTACTATATTTAGAATATCAGTGGAAAACTGTTGCAATCAATTGTTAAGTATAAAACGTTGAGCCGCATAATATAGTTACAGCTTACGGAATGGATTTACACAGAAAAATTGTGGCGTAATGATATCGCCTGGTGACCAGTATGAATGGATCATTTATAATTGTTTCAAAGTATATATCTATTAGAACTATTATTTTCAATGATTGGGTAAATGGAGATAAAACACTGACAAGAGAGATATATACAAGACGCTGTACCACAAAAATACCAAACAACCATATCAACCAATATAACAACAAGATAATATCGACAACCATACCAGTAAACTAAACATACCAGGAAAAATGTCCATCCATTTACTCGACGGGTTTGAACAGAAATATCGGTTACCATGCCATTTGCCACTATAGAGACTATCCTTATCCATCACATTTCACATATTATGGTTTTAACGTTACATGCTCTCTGCTTCGCATCCCACGCCAGCAAGTGGAAGGGAAGGACAGCAGTTATATGATAGCGGCGGCAGCAAGTCAATGGATTGTTTTCATTTGACAGGCGAGCGATAGGCCGGTGGCTACGTATCTGTTACAGAAAGTGATCTGTTACAGAAAGAATTTAATTGTATACTGCATAGGAACTTAGTTTACTCTAACAGTACCGTACAAAACGATTAAGTAATTTCCTGAACCAACCCGTTGTTTCTGAAGTAAGTAGCTGTAGCACCGTAACCACGATAATGCTATACGTTTTCAATTAAATAGAGTAAGTATTTCCGACTGATGGGAGTCCACATAATCGCTCGACTCAAAATATATTGCAGAGGAACCACTGTGAGGCCAGTGGCGGTTTCCCCAGAAGATTGTTGATTACTGTTGTTGTTTGTTAATGTATACCACCAAGAGGTTGGGTATGCATCGTAATGCCTTTGTTGATTGACAGGAACTGATTTTGGCGATCCAAATGTAAGCTGTGGCTATACATAGTGCTGCGACATGTGTGATGGTATTGGACGAGGGCAGGGTGCATTATTACCTGGTACATACCCACATTCCTATTGATTATTTCCAGTATCTCCATTTGAGTGGCAAGCTTCCGACCTTCTGGGTCCCCATGTGTGGCAACAAAGACAGCAGAGGACCTGTCTGTCAGCATCATTCGCAAAAAGATGTTTTGTTTGATATATTCTCTGAAAGAGAAATGGATGGAAATAGCTGAAGGATTCAAAATACGTGCAAACTTTCCTAACTGTTTGGGACCAGTTGACGGTAAGTATATCAGAGTAACTGAAACACACAATTCTGGTTCAGTCAACTGCAATTGCAAGCACTACTTTTCTTTCATTTTGTTGGCAGTATGTGACACAAATTATAGTTTTGTAGCTATAAATGTTAGTACAGACGATAAGGAAAGTGACTCCACTATCTTCAAGGACTATAAGGTTTACAAAGCTCTGATGGATAACGATTTGAACCTCCTAGACAACTGCCCTAGTCCTGAAACGAGGGGCGAGCCCATGCCATATGTTTTGGAAGGTGACAAGGCTTTTCAGGTATCAGAGCACCTTATGAACCCTTATGGCGGCAAGTCTTTGAGTGCCTGAAAGAGTATTTTTAACTACAGACTGACCCGAGCCAGGTGTTTTGTTGAGTGCACTTTCGGCATGATGGCCAACAAGTGGCATATTTTCCATCGCCCGCTGAACGTGAAAAGACTTCTTGCCATCAAAATCATCAAGGCATGCTGTGTTCTTCACAATTACGTGCGCAAAAGAGACGGTTATAGATTTGAAAATACACTGGAAGGTCCTCAACAAGGTGTGTATACTGTGTCAGTTGGTGATGTAAGGCGAGGAAACTGATCGTCTTCAAAATACAGTGACATTTTTGCCGAGTGCTGTAATACGTTTGGCCTGACAACCCTTGCAATAATACAATGTGCTTACCTAGTGCTTCTTTTTCAGCGTTTGACAGTTCTGCGCCACCCCAACAAATCGACCATGTCTTGCCAACATTTTCTTTTGGAATTTTTGTTGCTGTATTCGTCGCACGATATATTCCAAATGGCTGGGCGTATTTCAATTTCCATTATAAGCACTTCAGTGTAGGTTTTACCAGACTTTTAAATTATGAACGCACTCAGCAAACCTACACAGTACAAGTAGTAATGCAAAACCGCCGATGATACCTGGCTGGTCGCACCGTTTCTGTTGCGCGTGCGCGGTCTGCCATTGAATCATGGTTAAACATCCGGTCTCAGCGACATCTTGGTCACCTGCGTACAGCGCAGGATCTCGACAGTCGCGGCTACCAGCCGCCTGCCGCGGCCAGGTGCTCGTTGTCCGATACAACGTAAAGTTTCTCGGCGGTCGCAGCGACTTGGTCGCCTAGTGCGCGGGCGCCCTTATAAAGTCAGTCATCCAAGAATCGTCGGACGTGTGCCACATGGGGTTGTGTACTTGCATGTTTGTACAGGGTTCCCGACTGGCCTAGAAGATGAGGGACAACAACCGCCTCCAACACATCCGCGATGTGACGGTTGCTTGGTCCGTGTACCAGCGGTGCGGACTTGGCACGAGTGGGACTGGAGTGCGATGGTAACCCATAAAATAAATCCATGATGGTCCATGATGGCCAGGCAGACACCACGGTGCCGCCAGGCATGGGTTCGGCCATCGTGGTGCTGCAAGCAAAGGCGAGGTTCGTCTGAGAAGACGATGGCAAGACATTCGTCCCTTCAGACTTGATGTTTCACGTATCATTACTACCACAGGTGCCTGTAATGAGCAATCAGTCGCAGTCACAGTAACGGGCACCTGGACAAAAAATCCCTGATGCTGCAAATGTAGACGAACCGTGCGTGCAGGCACAGATTGACGTACCACATCCCCGAACTCTTGAGCTAGGTTGTTTTATGTGGCTGTACCGGATGTAATCGCCCCGCGCGCCAGATGTCTGTCCTCGCGCTCACTGGTGCGATGGGGCAGTTGGCTTAGTGCATATCGCTCATCATTACTACAGTTGCATTTCTTCCAACTAGAGAAATAATTTAACAGAGGGTGGTTGTAGTTCATAGTAGGGCGCAAGGCGCCGACGGGAGAAAAATACGAAGATGGTGTTAAAACTGTAGACATCTTACTGGTTAATATTTTAGGCTACAGTTAACATTTCAGTTCTGTCCGACGGTTCGGCTGCGAGATATTGTGAGTCACTAAGGCTTAATGGGTACTTAGATTGGGGAGGGGGTGAGAGACAGGTGTGACGTCACTGTGCATGCACGTGGCGGGCAGTGTCGCGTCGCAGCGCACGGGCGCTAGGCACAGGTTGGCGGTGTCATGCTACAGAGCACGGACGCTAGGCTGTGTCACGCCACAGCACACGGGCGGTAGGTAGGTATAGGCTATTCGCGGTAAAGTGAGCACTTTTTAAGGCCGTGCTGAATTTTTCCTCTCAGTCAATTTCTATCTTTCCACCACTTTTAAATATGAACATTGCCTTGTGACTAATAAACAGAGTGTAGACATTTCACCTCTCAAAAATTAATGTCCAAGGCTGTAATAGAATACATTTATTAAGGGTTAATGCCTGTTGGGAGGGGTTTAAAAAGTGCTCACTTTATCGTGAACAGCCTATAGCAGCTGGTGTCACGCCATGGCGTACGATCCCTAGGTAGGACGTGGAAGGCGGTGTCAGGCCCAGCACACAGGCGCTTGGCAGGCGGCGATGAAGCTATCAAGTAGCGCGCAGTTCGCCCCCTTCGCTGCGGGGTGCGCCGCCGCAAGCACGCTGCCGCGATCCGATTGTCAATTGTTCGGCAAGTGGCCGGGGTGACGTCACCACTTGTCGCGCCGGCGGCCCTTCTGGGGGGCTCCTTAATTAGGGCTCTTAGACCCCTCCGAAGAGGGCTTGGGGTAGGGTCGAGGCCAGGCCCTACGATGATGGAGGCCGCGCAAATGAACTGGCTGTCGAACAACGTCGTGTAGTTCCATGTTCAATCACGTTTAATCTCCACCAAGGCCAGCCGTGTTTACTTAATACGCAAAGCTGTTTGGCATTTGGAAAGTCGTCGGTTCGAATCCGGCTGCGTGCACTGCAGGTGCTTTGTTCCAATTAATCTTACATTCTTCATCCAGGCAAACACTGGTAATGTTTCTTTCCAACTCTTCGTCCTTTAAAACAGAATAATTTTTCAGATCAACGGATAACAATATTATAATAATCGTATATGAGCCTATAATGATATGTTATGCATTGATAGCAATTATATTAACTGTGTATTATATAATTAATTATATTAATCATATACGTATTGCTTTTTATTCGATTTTGAAACTAGCTGGCATTATGATCTCACTGGTTGAAGGCTGTTCACGATAAAGTGGGCACTTTTTAAATTAACCTTAGAAAACATCCAACGCCTGTATATACTTCAACGGGCGCACTGAGTGACATTACCCCGGTAAAGTTTGTAACGATATATGGAATGCAGTTCCGTATATCAACACAGAATAGAAAGTTTTAGGTAACCATTTGCGATAATTCAAATTATTAATTTCGCTTTCTGTTTTATTAATGCATCAGTGTGTAAAAATTAGCAGATTTATAAAATGTTTATTTTTCTAATAATTTCACAGTTTTATTTTACCCACCCATGGATAAAGTGATGAGGCCCATGTAATGTCAATTTTACATAAGGCGGATGAATACACAACTTGCATACAAATAGATCTTAAGCAGGACTTTCAAAAGTGCTCATTTCACCGTGAGCAGCCTCTTGTTGCTTTTATTTCTTAGCTTACTTTCCGAAGGAAAGATAGGTTTATGCAATCACCTGAGTGTCTCTCTGGAATGTAATTCCACCCTCCCCCCCCCCCAAATAACTTTTAAACCCGTAAACCGAATTTTACCAAACTCGGACCACTCATAATATTTAGTAAGGACATCTGATCTTTACAGTTTTCGATCCAGTCAGTTGCTTATTTTATAAATGGCGGCAATTGTAATAGTTATTGCACTATCCTTTATGTCGGAAATCATCTAACAGATTTAAACAAAATTTCGTGTGTTGATAGTGCATTACGTAATCATTTGATTTATAAATGGATATCTACCATATCGTTTACCCAATTTCTACAAAACTTTGTAAGCTGGAAGTATATGTTGCAAACATCACACATGCCAGCCAATAACCAATGTTGTCCTCAATGTGTTAGATAGCACCATATGAAGAAATAAAGTTTTATGTCATGTCTAGACAAAGAGTCAACTGAATACGTCCAAATTTGGCAAACAAGTAGTATTTCAATATGCAATATAAACTGATATGTTTTGAGAGGTATAGGCACTTATTTTTAATATGGCGAACATATATACACTTTACCTTAGTACGCTAAATCTACGAAACCACGTAAACAATTTTATTTTCACCTTGTGTGCTGGCAGTATCTATTACAACAATAAAATGTGTCTGCACACGGCCTCTTTCATCGGTCATTTTGTATGGCAGTGTCACGTGAATAAATAACGTTCTATTATATCTCGAGAAACAATAAATCGATTCCTACCTAAGTTCACAAACATGTAAGACGATTGGTTATATTTTGAGAGGGCGAGAAACTTATTTCAATATAGTGGCCACATAAACATCTTAGTTTCGTATGTCACAAATGTAACAATTGTGAAATTACATTTTTATGCTGGCAATATCAATGCACGAATCAAATAGACTAACTTAATACATTTTGGAAGAAGGCACCACATGAGCACTTAAGCTTTTGTGTCCTAGCTCGGTAAACAACTAACTGATACCCGCCATATTCTGGCAAGTCATACTTTTACAAGTTTTTATTTAACTTGCCTTATTAGTTTATTTGTACGTTCGGGTGAAATCTTGCAAGTGAATTCCGACCGACTTCTAGGTATTCAATCGAGTTGAAACTTGGTATACAATAAGAAACCCGATGACAATGCAATAATATGGTGACAGCGACCTGGTGCTGCACCCAGGATCGACTCCTCACGAGGGAACTTCCCATCGGTTAACAGTATTGACTCGAGTTTGCGCTCATTTGATTGCTCTTGATGAGACCTTTGGAGGTAGACGGCCAGTGAGGCCTGGTGATGAATTCGGAAGGTTGTCATAGTATCTTCATCAAAACTTAACGTGGAATCTTCGAGTTTAGTATCATTTGACTAGGCAAGTCGACCGTTTATTTTAATTTCACTTGAATATATGTGGGTGTGTTTAGGTCAAATACTGCAAGTCGATATTAAACCACTCCCCGTTATCCAATTGAGCTTGCTGCAGCAATGTTGCCAGACCTCCATGTCTTTGACTGTCGTCCTTGTGTGGGTGGTACAGGCCTGCCTCCATCAGGCAGGGTGCTCGCGCGCACGTGCACACACACACAGTCGAGTTGCGTCGTTATCTAGTGTATTAATGCTGTTTTTTTTTTTTTTTTCATAAAACGTAACTATTGCATTTTGCATAAATGTTTTAGTATGTAGGGAAAATTTGATCAGAAACTTCGATGTGTTGGAAATGCTGATTTAAATTAATTTCTCTCCTCACATAGTAAATGTATCGAGTTTGGCCTCGTTGGACTTGTCTCGATGAGTAATTTGATCGTTGTAGATGGTTACCAGGGTCTGTAGCATTTATGTAGCATTGCACATTAACAGACATAAAGTTTGTCCCGAGATGTGCATTGCGAAATCATATTACAAAAAAAAAATGGTGAATCTAAAAAGTGAAGAATAAAAAAACACTTGAAAAAACTTTTAAAACCAAGCGTTTATTTATAAATGTAAGTACTAAAAAGAGAAAAATTGTTATAGTAGTTACACAATTTGTAGAACATCTAAGATGTGGTCGAAGAGCCGTAATAAACTTTACTACAAATTAATATGTTTGTATCAATTTATATTTAATATATAAAAGCTTGGCGCAAATAGTCAAGAGCCTTCCGCAAGATATGTGCTTAAGAACTACGCGTACGTAAATGAGGTATACTTCTACATTGCACCAAGATTTTATATACTAAATATAAATTGATACAAACATATTAATTCGTAGAAAAGTTTATTACGGCTGTTCGACCACATCGTACAAGTTCTACAAATTGTGAAACTACTATAATTATTATTTCTCTTTTTAGTACATTTATAAATAAAGGCTTGGTTTTTAAAGTTTTTTACAGTTATTTTATTGTAGTACATCTAAATGTGTGTGACTCAAGGAGGTAATTGCATATTTTCAAACTAATAGTCGTAAAATATTTTATGTTATAGGGTATTCACGGTAAAATGAGCACTTTTGAAAGCCCTGCGTCAGATCGACTTGTATGCATGTTGTTTATTCTTCCGCCTTAAGTAAAATTAACATTATCATGGGCCTCATCACTTTATTCATGCGTCGGTCAAGTGAATTTGTGAAATTATTTTAAAAATAAACATTTTATAAATCTGCTAATTTTTACATACTGATGCATTAAAAAATAACAGAAAGCGAAATAAATAATTAAAATTTTCACAAATGGTTACCTAACACTTTTTATTAGATGTTAAGATAGTGAACTACTTTCCATTTACCGTTACCAACTTTACCGGCCGCATGTCCCTCAGTGCGCCCGTTGAATTATATGCAGTCATGGGCAGTGACGTTTTTCTAAGGTTTATTTCAAAAGTGCTCACTTTATCGTGAACAGCCTTTAGTGTGCCACATGTCCGAAAAAGTTTCAACACGACTTAAAATGTATGTTTGGTTACATTTCCATCGGTGATTCCAGTTTAAGGGCACTCTCAAGCATTCGTCTTTTCAAAGGACGTTCTACCGTTTATAAACCGTTTGAACCACTCTTAGGTTTGCGTGTGTCCCGTAACTTCATTCCAAAATTCTTGTTTCAACATTTTATTAGTAGGTGTGCCATCTTCTCAGTTTGAAACGAAATGTCGCGACTATATACTTAATTTATTAAAGTCAGTAATAACACTGATCGCGAAACAGCTTCAACGTAATAATTAAAAAATGCACACACTGTAAACAAACATGGCTTTCCACTGCAAAGATAACTTGTAAACAATGTACTAATGCGCGGTTATACCAACATCTTCCCCGATCCGATATCAAATGATCCTAGTTCCGAACCAGGATCCGGTTTGATCTTGGTTCCTATGTAAAAGTGTTGCACTAACGAAATTTCATGATTCTGAATCTTCGATTCGTCGATCTTGGTTCCAAAGTGAGATATCGTAATTAAGTATGAGACAAATGTTGCTATTGGTTAGTAATGTATGACGTCATGAAATTAGACGTATTTTTCACTATACATAGAACTAAATGTGCGATGTTTTATCTATTTTAAGTGAATTATTGTTGTACGCAATGTACTGAATAATATTCAAGGGCATATAATGTTGTTTTAATTTCCCAAGAAAACAATCAAAAGTAGTTCTATCTGTTGGCGTATTTTCAAACGACATTTGTAGACGATGGCTGCTGATCTCGGATCGAGAATTCGAACCGCCAATTTCGGTGGTTCGAAATGAACTTCATCCCGATCTCCAGTCCAGCTCTGAACTCGAATGGTAAAACAGTTTTCTATGTCGATCTTAGATCCGATCTCGGATCGAGTTTCGAACAACGATGGAGCAATCGGCGCCGCAGCGCAACACGCTCCATCGAGACGGATAAATATATCGCAGAAAACGTTTGACTCTTACCTCGAATGTCACTCATTCTAGTTTCGCTACCACGTACGGCTAATCAAGTTGTAGAACAAGGAACACATTTATCATGTGACTCTGTTTCTAATAATGGAGAACAGAATAGTTATATATGCGGCAGGAGATCACTTCGAAGGATATCGTTACGCGCTCGCTGATTCCCTTGACCCGTGTCCCGCACGAGAGAGCGAAGCAGGAGGCCAGTGTAATAACGTGAGAAGTTCGCGGCGATTTTCAAAGGCAAGCCGCCGCGACGAGCCTGTCGCGACTCTTGTGCTCCTGACCTTCAGTGGATTGAATTTCTGAGGTTATCCATGAAAGAATATTCTAGTCAACGCCCTTACGTCTCTCTACGAGACTCGGGGTGCTGTGAACCTTCTAGACCGGGCCAAAGAGGCTACTTAACGGGCCTGCCTGTAGAGCCGGCAGTCGCGAACTTCAAATGGGGAATCAATATTAAACGAAATTCCTTCTCATTGCGTTAATTTTGAAGATAACTATTTCGAACAAAAATCACGTTGACGCGATTTTCTCAGAGAATATTGTAACATAAAATTGTTTCTGGAAAAAATATATGTATGCATTTGTTTTATGTGTAGGCTAAATTTCAATATTTTCATTTTAGAAAAAACATATCAAACAAAATAACTGGCAAAATATTTGAACGTGCCATCATTCCATAAGAAATTTCACGTAGAATACTTTTTGTTTGAAATAGTTATATTTAAAATTGGCGCAATGAGAAGTAATTTCGTTTGACGTTGCTTCCGCATTTGAAGTTTGCGGCTGCCGGCTGGGTAGGCGAGGCCGTCAAGCCACGACGGACCTCCGAGATGAGAGTATGGAGGGTTGCGAGACTTCAGGCGACAGGTGAGAGAACCCGACGAGCCAGTAGAGCGTCGAGTGGCGACGAGAGTGATGTCTGCCGACTGCGAGCGTCGATGCAGTTAAGAGTGAGGCTGGACGACTGGACTGGACGCGTGCGTGTAATACATTCAGAATGACGGCAATAGGCAGACTTGACATGTGTAAATAACGTGTGTGAATTAAGTGACCACGGTCAGTAAAGGGACATTGAGAAGGACTTAAATTAGAATAGAGATATACATTAAACATTGCACTCATTGGGAATTACAAGATTATTAGTGGATATAGGCTGTTCACGGTAAAATGAGCATATTTGAAAGCCCTGCTTGGAATCTATTTGCTATGGGCCTCATCAGTTTATTCATTCGTCGGTCAAACGAAACTGTGAAATTGATAAGAACGTAAATACTTTACAAATATGCTCATTTTTACACGATGCATGAAAAAAAAAACAGAAAACGAAAGAAATTGATTTTAATTTATCACAAATGGTTACATAACCCTTTTTATTTGACTTTAATATATGGAGCTACTCTTCTTCCATCGTTACCAACTTTACTGGGCGAATGTCATTCAATGCGCCTACTAAAATATATGCATGCAGGGGCAGCGGCTTTTTTGTTAGGTTGATTTCAAAAGTGCTCCTTTTATCGTGAACAGCCTTTGAAGACAGTTAATTTTGTAAAGAATAGCTGTGTGAAAAAATTAAACATGGAATTTAATTGTTAAATTTTTATTAAAACCACCATACCTCACGAACTTGAACTCTTGCGTCTTCTAATAGTATGAATGCAGTTAAGTTTTCAGTTTGTAGTCAGTAAACTACTAGAACTTCCGGCTTCCATCTCGTATGTGAGAGAGTGAAGAACGAAGATGCGCTCCCTCATAACTCTAGCACGTAGACAGTATGCACGCCTCTCAGTAGGCTTCCCCTCTGGCCAGTGTTCCGGGCCGTAATGCTGATTGCCGACAGAGGAATGGCCAGTGTCGTCCGGAGGGGTTTGTCCACCTCTCATCCCCCCTTCAAATACACCGACAACCCCTCCGCCACCCGGGAGACGCCACACTCCACCCCGGCCAGGCACCGGCCATTTCTCTCACCGCTCGACAACCTCTACTGCATGGCTTATCTCTCCGCATCGGCTCCTGCCTCCCTCCATTGTTTCGCTTCCTTTCCCTTAATTTCGGTGGCTTCGCTAAATAACATCCCGCCTCCCTCTTCGCATGACAGTAACATCCTTATCTATCTGCCTAGGCTAATTGCATCCACGATTTCAACAATGATCCAGGCCCCGAGATATGATTTCCGTCTAAGAGAGTTGGTTAGTAAATAAATCATTTTTAAGTGATTTGTGTATAACACTGTGTTTAATAACTAAGAAAATTGTACGGTTTTTCGTTAGAAAGAAAAATATTATAATACAAAAATTTGTTTAACCACATGTCAGTATTACATCTTTAATCTTTCTGTGATAGAAAATTAGAACGCAGCTTAAAATGTAGTATTGGTTTATTTTATGTTATTATTAACACGCGTTATTTTACAGAAGTTCAAAGACAATCGCACATCTAAGTATACTTTTAATTACCCTACGTGTTATTTTTATTAAATAATGAAAAAAAGGAGTAAACCTTTTCTGAGTACATAAATATCTTGACGGTCTAATATAAGCTAGTCAGAGTTCTACTTGTGCTCAAACGGATAAGCCATTGATGCCCTGGTCGGTTTTTACATCAAAGTTTATATTTCTTGTTAGTTGTAATTATAAGTCCCCCTACGATTATCCTCCCGGCATTTAAGTAGGATCGTTTTAAAGCAACAACATTAAACGCACCCTCATGTTCCTTATTTATTTCATTGACCTCTCCGAAGAACAGCCAGGTTATATGTAGTTGTACACGTATAAAAATTACACAAAGTTACGTGTTTGTGTGATCTAAGTGAAACTCGATAAGACAGCGCTGAACTGGTGGGAAACATCCTTAGCGGGCTACAGATGTGGCCAACGAAATTTGTGAAGACACGATTATCTCATTGAAGTAATATTTGCTTGTGTACTGTTATCTCTCTGTCACAAAGCACTGATTTCTTGTATTCTACTCCGACTTGACAGTCGGCAAGTATAGTGTCTTCCGAAAGTATCTTTCAACTTAAAGAAAATAACTCGTATCTAGACACTAAATGTAAGCAGCAATAGCTCGGTCATATCGTAGTAAAATTGGAATGTTTACTTGCTTACAGAGATTAAATTCGAATCGAAAAAGAACTTAACTTCTTTCGAAGAATATATTAAGAGTGGCCTACTGCATTCATATTATATGTTATTTAATATGTTGCATTCATCTTACGCTGTAAAAACGCTGTCTTTGCTCGAACACACATTTTGTTTACCGCAAAGTAAAAGTTTTTTAAACAAGAACCACTGCAAAGTAGGCTTGCCACATACATATATTTTGACGTGAATACGTCTTTAAATTTACAACCATAGTGGGAGGCAATCCATAAAATCCGAGGATAGAGTTTGTCATTTGCAGCTCCGAAGCTATCGTCTACATTCAAAATTCAATTACACCACTCGATTGCCAAAGAATCAAAGAATATGTTACGTTGAGTGAGGACTGCAAAGCATCGCGCGCTGGGGGTCGGAGGGGGGGGGGGGTCTATTATGATTTCGTTTCGCAATGTCTCATAAATTCCGAGTAGTATAATTTTTGACTAGGCAAAGCTACGACGCTCGTTTGAGTTTCAATCGACTGCTCTCGTCAAGATCAATCGAATTCGTGTACAAAAACATTTGTGTGGCGTGTTCATGATGAAATTGTATGTAAAAAAATTTAAAAAAAACTTAACACGATGTTGGCCTATACTCGTCAAAAAGCCAAGTCGAAAATACAGAAATCGTACACGGTTGTAAAGAGCATCTCAGAAGCAATCCAGTGATACCCATAAAACCCCATATGATCGAGTGAAGCGGTGCCGGGAATGTAAAAAAAAAACATCAAGGCGTCCGAGCGAGTCAACGTGGACGTAGACAATTCACACAAAACAAACGGCCGTGTCCCCAACACAGCCACACCCGATTTAATTTTTTCTTCTATATAACCTTGAATTATCGTCACAATAGTTCGGCATACATCTTTGTAGTAATTCCGGTTACACTGTAAAGAAACCGTGTGCCCTAAAAAAACCCGTCATTAGTAAATAAGACAAAAGTGACAAATCTTTCAAAATTATATTCTCTCAAATAATAAAATTAGTGATATTGATGAAGATGGTGAAGATGATAATAATAATAGTAGTAATAATATGATGGCTCAGAGATCTGAACCGGCACTGCCCGTGTAGCAAGCATAATGCCCTTCATCATACGGCCACTAATCTTAATGTGTTCAAATATATGTTGATATGTATGTTATGCCAGAATGTCACCTCTAGGGAAGAATCGAGGTTAGTGATTTAGAGAATCACTGCATTTCAAAATGACGTCAAACGTTTGCAAGATCACTGTATTTGCTTAGTTGAAGTCTCGTCTGCTGAATACATTGGTTTACGAATGTTTCCATAGGAACAATAAGTTACGTACTGGAAACTACAATGTACGGTAGAAAATACATAAGGTCATTAAATCGTTTTCTTTTGCACGTAGTAATTTATTTTTACCGTGAACGAAAATAACTCAAATAATGTTTATTTCTGCAAGGCTTTAAAGTAGGTAATAATGCCATAAATCAATAACGTATAGAGAAAAAATTTAAAATTACATGGAACATATGATTCCCTTTGAATGAAACTAATGTTATATTACTGTAAACAAGACATTTTCAAGGAATTGGTTTTCTCTGCCGTACAGAAAACTTTAAATAGGTGTATTAAAGTGTAGAAAATGTACACATCTTCGGTTTGAAGTAACTAAGCGTAATGGCTACTTTGTCTGATAATTAATCATTGTATGACTAAAATGTACTCAAAAGCGAACCGGGTTCAATGCCCGGCCGAGTCACCGGATTTTCGCAAGTGGGAATCGTGCCAGAGGATGCTGTTGGTCCGGCGGATTTTCTCGGGGATCTTCCCCACCCTCCCCCTTCATTCCGGCGCCACTCCATAATCACTTAAATCACCCTCATCGGCTCTCAAGACCTCGCTGTTAAGAGCCGCCCAAATCTCTTCACTCCACTCTATATAAATACTTACTATAGCGACACATAATACAATATAACGCAAATAAGTAAAAATAAATATTTTAAAACATATCCAATGTACACAAATTTCAATACTGCATTTTTGACAGGATGTTATAAATTTTAATTAATATTTCACGCTGCTGCTAACTAAAATGGGAGTGTAACAATAAACGTGTTAGTTGAAATATTTGCAGTATGTTTCAAGCTTCCTCTTTCTAAGATTAACTTAAAAAGATCTTACTTAACAACGAATGACCTCATCTTTGTGGGATGTTTCAAAGAGCTGTAACCCGTGAAAAGAATTATATGTTTTGAAATGTTTAATTTTCTGGGTGTTAGGAAAATCGTACTCATTTTTTCCCCTTTGGCACAATCTCTGTAGAAATCCTTGGTAAATTGCAGATTTAGCATTCCAGCGCTTTTTTTTTTTTTTTTTACTGCCAAGCCCTGTAATTCGCCTCTTTGATGTTTTCATTCCATCTAACAGGGATTTTCACCTTCGGAAGAATTAAGTAAACCTACGGAATTAGAGTAAGGGAGAAAGAAAATAAGGACTAAATCTGCATTTGTCTGAGTTGCGAATTGTTTCAAAAGATTCTTAGACAGGCTTACCAGTGCCGAGTGGAGCTCAAAGAAAAAGTAATAATCTTTTTTTGATTTTACTTTCAATCTTCCCTCTCTGTGTACAGAACGTCTTCCCATTCGGAGCAATTATCGCTCTAGACACTAGCACTGCAGTAAAGATTCTTAAATATAATTAGGATTTAAAAATTGCACATGTTCGAAAGACTGCTACGTGCACTGTTACAAATTTCTGTACATTTATGGAAACTTTTACGGATATGCAGAGTTAATTTACGGAAAGGCACTTCGTAATGATGAAAAACGGAAATGAGCTCCGTAAATATAAAATACGGAAGCTCGTTGTATTCGTGTGGCTTAGATTTTGAGACACGAACAATGCAGATGATACCTAAAGCATATAAAATCCCATCTTCACAATACTACTTCGTGCACAATGGCAGTAGGTGAGTGCGAATCACTCATGGAGTTCCAATTCTTTGATTCTTGTTCAAATAACGCTACCTTCTGTATACACAATGAAACATGCACATAAAGAAAATAAAACAATATTCACGAACTTCGCTTTATAAACCGCAAATATAGCAAGCGCTTTAACACGACTTGGAAATAAGACAGGCGCGTTCGTCACTTTCATGTAAAATCAATAGGGCTACTTACTAAATACTTTGTGTAAATGTGCGATAGGTGAGTCTTTCGAGTTGCAGATTGTTAATTGTTCGAATCGTGCTCACATCCCACTGCATCACTAATTAGGCCCTATTTAAACATCCTTTTAATTTCTATGTCAAACACAGTTAAATACATTACGAAAATCTAAATATTTTCTTACCTCTGTTTGTAAACCTGAAATGAAAAAAGGCACGCACTCTGACATGAATAGACTGAGGTGTACTTACATGCGTAATTCCATGTAAATTCGGTGTTAATAACTTAATGTCTTGCGAATCGTGGTAGGTGAGTGGATCATGTGTTGGAATTCTACGTATTTTTCCGAGTTCAAATCCAGCTCCGGAAAATTATTTTATTTTTATAGTCTTTTTTTACCCAGTGAATCTCTCCCACAAGACGAAAGTAAAACGTTTGTTTTGTTGCTCCTTTTTATAAAGAATAGGTTTCAAAAAAACTTTGCAAGTTTGTGGAGAAGTTCCGTGAATTCACGGAGATTTGTACGAAACTATACGGAAGAACGTTAACGAAAAAACAAAGGAACCTAAATTTAACGCAGATATCTGGGTATTTATTGTAACTGGTATTTTCCGAAATTTTACGGACAATTCTTTTTAACAGCGTGGCTTTCTTATGAAGTTACATGTGTCTGATATAATAGCCTACGTTGTTTCAGGACTAATTTTTTAATGTATTTTTATGCGTATTTGAAAAGACACGTAATATATTCTTCAGGCATTAACCAAACAACAGTTGATTAGAATAGGATTATATAATTAAAAACAGTTGCGGATTTCAATAAAGATGGCGTTTCAATCACTTCTCTCGATACTAAAACAAGAATGTATTTTTTAATCTATATTTATATTACTAGCTGTATATTTTGAGGTCGTTTATAATTTAGTGGCTTAGAGCATAAATTAACTCCACTTCACAATTCGCCTTTTTCTGTTCTACTGTGTTCTTTTCGCATTGTAATACTGGAATAAATAGGTGGCAATATGCATTTTCGAGGTTTCAGATAGGCCATTTCTCGAGCAACAAGACTCTTAGAGGTGATTTCCCGCTAGTTTTGTATTGTATGTCTTTTCCAGAGTTAGAATTGTGTTTTATAAACAATTAAAAGGGAAGCGCCATTTAACAACCCAGCGTGAAGTATAAACGTTAGTAAGGCGTGATTTAAAAAAAAATACGTTTTATAGTCAAAGTCTAATAAGTGACCTCATCGCAGAGACCCTTTTTTGGTTCGGAAAACCAGGTCTCGAAAACTGTTCATCTAAGTAAGGTCAACTTCTCAACAGACCCAATCTCCGCTCCAAAAAGGCCCCAGAGGAAAATGGTTCTGATTTTTGGAATTTACCATATCAAGTCCCGCAAATAGGACAAAGCACCAACACGGCCGAGCCCCACAAGATTAAGATCGCCTACCTCATTACAAATATTATTACAGTGGCGCACAATGCACGTGCACAGAATATATTTATAGTTTAAATTAAAAAACTTTTGTTTGATGAACTTACCGAATCTGTCCTTTTTTTAATAGTAACTCGTAACACAAGATGTACGAACTTTTAATTTATCTAAGAGCAAGGTGCAAACTATATATATATATATACAGTTTCGTGGTTGGCAATCACCTTACTTGCGACAAATAAAAAACGTGTAAAATTAGCAATAATATTATAATAATCTCCTGAGTTATATAAAAATATTATATCTCTTAAATAAGTAACTATATTACTTCACATATATTTTTATAATCCTTTTTTTTATATTTATATTTTACTTTACTATATTTAAGAAAGAAGGGGCCCCCGATAATTGGTATGCAACTTAGGCTTTAATTTTGAATCCTTGCAGAACAATTACTTAGTTTTATTGCTTTAAACCTCTTAAAAACATCAGTTATGAGCTAAACCAAGTTTAATTTCGACTCGGAAACACAATCTTCATTTACACTTATATATATATTCCACATATTAAATTTATTGAGGACTAGCCGGCACTTTAATGCAAAAGTAATTAAACATGCATCATCCCTGGATAGAAGAACTGGGGCCGCCCAGCGAACACCAGTCAAGAGGATTACATCACTTTTTAGCCCACGCTTTCAATGACCATGTTCACGACCTGCACGTGACAATCGTCCCACACACTCTAAATAAAAAAATTAAGGCATTATAAAACACTTTGCCAAGAAAATTTAATATTTCTCGTCAATCACATAAATTAAAGACTCGCAATACTCACCACTAGGCGGCACAAGTCAATCACATGCCCACAACAAAAGTGGACTACTTCAGAATTGTTAAAAAGACGAGATGTTGTCTACATCACAAACCAAGTAAGATAAATAGACGAAGCTCAATGCTATTTTGGCGGGCCCTGATTTCCCTCTATGTTTGGGCTATTAGCTAGAATTTGCTGCCAACCATACAACTGTTAAACATAATTATTTCAATTTTCAGACTGACGTTTATGATACTGCTAATAACAATTTGGTTAAAATGTTATAATTAAATGCCGTATTTACAAACGGTAACATTGAACTAAATGTGTGTTTAATATGTTGTCATGAAAAAGAGAAAAAGACGGGCTCAGCACCAAAGAGTACCGTGGAAGACTCTCCAAAGAAAACAACATAGAAGTAACCAACTCTTGATTAAATCACACACACACCCACACACTGTGATTTAGGCTGTTATTTTATAACACTAAATTATTTTCAGTCTTCTCTTTACAAAATTTTACAATAACATCTTCAACTTCGTGGCAATTGTTACGTCACACAAAATACAGATATTTCTTTGCTTGCGCATGCCCAAGGATCTATCTAAAAAAAAGAATGGTATCTCTTGAAAAGTTAAAAAAAAAAGGGGGGGAGCATATAAATTCAGGCAACTAACGCACACGCTACTAACCACACACTAATACACCCAGAACATAAAAAAAATATCCTCAAATTTATAGAATCGCATAATGTCAATAACATAACATCTTGATAACACTAGAATCAATTTTCATATTACACAACATTACACTATAGGATACATGAATTAGATGGCAGTATCATGTTTTTTTCTTTAATAATAATAATAATAGGCCTTTAGTGAACAATGATCCCACCTGACTCCAACCACGGGATGATCAGTCCACTCGTTGAAACTGAGTGTGAACCAAAAGGAGCAAAGCCTTAAATATAATTGAGAAAGAAATTACAAAAACGATGACTGTACAGAAAAAGAGTTTAGAACGAAATTGAAAAAAAAAAAAATTGAAAATCCCTTTCAATAATCGCCAACAATACGACACAGTTTGTGCTCGCAAGTACTCTAACACTGCGTGCAACTTACTTCTATGGTGGGGGTTGAATATCTTTAAATGTGAAATGTGGGCACATGTCATAAACATCAGTGTGTAGACTGACTAGTCGAGCTGTCACAGGGGAACAAAAACGTTGGATCTTTTAAGGTCCCTACCAACGAAATGAAAATTTAGCCATTCTTTTGTCCAACACTTTACAAGTGGGATGAGTTTTCCAGGTTTTCTCATGAGCCTTTTTCAGATTTTTGAGGGCAGCTGCCAAACTTGACAGATATTTTGATTATCATCGGGAAGAAGGCCACTCATTCGCCACAAATTTGAGAGTGGATAAATTTGGCAAGTATGTGAACATCAAACTGAAAGGAGTCGACTTGTATGATTCATGCCGAACATAGTCGAAAACCATTTGCATCCAAGGTAAATGCTTGTCCCATGAAGAATGATTGTTCACATGGAAAGCTATTACACCTGAATGGAGGTTGCGGCTGAAACGCTACACATTTGAAGGCGGAGGGTTATATGGCGATAAGTTGATGCGCTTAATATCAAATGAGAAGCGCATGTCTGTAAACAGCTTGGATGTGAATTGGGAACCATTATCCGAAACAATTGATGAGGGTACACCAAAATTTTGAAAAACATTGGCCTGAAGTGCCAGTATCTTTGATAGAGCATCTCCCTTTCTGAGAGGTACTAACCAAACTAATTTTGAAAAAGTATCAACACAAACCAATAACATTTTGTGGCATGCTTTTTCTAGGGAAATGACTCACAAAGTCAATGAAAATCTTTTGCATATATCTTTCTGAAACTTCCGATGCCATTAGGCCTAAATATGTATTCTGAGCAGGCTTGTTAAGGGGCATAGATGACACGCCTTAACCCCTGTCTGGAATTTCTGAATTCAGCATTTTCCAAATGTAACACTTCCTGATTGCTTCGATGGTATTATCTGTTCCAAGGTGTACACCTACTGGAGAAGAATAGTAGTACTCAAAAACCATAGGCTTAAAACCGAAGGCAAGATAATGCGTCTCTGATTTCCCTTTGTGATACAGTAGAGTGTGTCCGTAGACAACAAATAGGGTTTTTGCTCTGTTCCAGAATTGAGGTTTTCAATTATGGCTTTTAATTCCTGAACCTGTTCCTGATGAGATTGGACACTTTCGAAAGTCAGCCGAAATTCAACCAACATATTGCATCTTAAACTGTTATCATTAGTCTCAGGACAATCCAAACATTCAAGACAATGCATCTGTTACAACATTTTGCATGCTTCTGATGTGGTGAACTTTAAATTTCACTGAAGAGATGCTCATCACCCAGCGATAAATTTTCCCTAACTGTCGGGGATGGGACAAAAGCCAGGACAACGCTTGATTGTCTATTTGTAGCAAAAATTAAGCATGTTCCAGACACTGCCTAAATTTCTCGATACCAAACACAATGGCTAGACATTAAAACTCGTAAATAGTAGAAGTTTTTCTCTCGTGTTGTATGAGGGTACAGGATAAATGTGATATAGGCAACCAAGCACCATCTACTTCCTGTAAAAGTACGACACCTATTGCAACACCTGACACGTCCGTCTGAAGAATAAACTACTTAGAAAAATCAGGCATTCTTAATACTGGTGGGTTTATGATGTCTTGTTTGAGTGTCTCAAACACGTGTTGTTGTTCAGAGCACCACTCAAATCTTGCATATTTCTTCCGAAGCCTATTCAGAGAGGCTACTTTTCTGCAAGATTAGGGATAAATATTCCAAAAAAATGTATTATTGCAATACATCTGGATATACAATTTGCATCATGAGGCCGTGGAAAATTTCTTATTGATTTAGTCATTTCAGGATCAATAGCTATTCCTTTTGAAGAGATTATGTGGCCAAGAAAAGAGATTTCCTTAGCTGCAAAATTCACTTTGGAGGGGTTAGCAGTTAAACCGGCTCTTTCCAAACCGCCTAAAACTTCTTTCAAATGTTCTACTTGTTCCTCAAAATTTTTTGAGTACACTGCTAAGTCGTCTAAATAATTGTACCCAAACTTAAACTTATCATCATGGAAAATTTTGTCGAGGAGTCTGGTGGGAACCAGTTTCCCCGTTGCCAGGCCAAAAGGCACCCGGATAGATTTGTATGGATTCCAGGGCACGCAAAACCCAGTAATATCTTTGGATTTCATCTGAAGGGGAATTTTATGGTATGCAGAATTTAGGTCAAAGTGGTCATAATTTTCGCTTTACCAAACAAGTAGAAGGCTGAATGCAGATCGAGCAAGGACACAGATTCAGATACGATATTTTTATTTACCTTTCGGTAATCCAAGGCTAAGGGTCGATTAAACAGTTCCATGAGAAAATCATAAGACAAAGGTAAAGGTAAGATATTATTTAAGAAAATCTAAGAATTTACTTTGGTGTAACACATTTGTCCAAAAAAATATTTCTTTAATGAGAAAAACTTAAGTTGAAGTGGTACCACACATGGTGGGGGAAAAATTTCTTCTGTTGCGCCACATTGTATTCACAAAGAATTGTAATCATGATGTCACTAAAAGGTAAAGAAGAAGAAGTTTTGTTTATTTTCTTTTGTCATCTGTACTTATAAATAATGACTTCAAGCAAAAAATGTTTCCGCACAGAAGAAAAAAATGTATTGTGATAGTTAATTACCAAAAATAAAAGCATCGAAGTTATGAAGAGTGATACGCATTCCGTTGCAATAAAAAATAAAGCGTTGGAGAAACTCACTGCAGAGTTCAACGCACATGAGATTGTTCCAAATGTAGGAAAGAGCATTCTTTTGCTGTTACACAAAATAAATTCGTGTTAGTACTTTTTCATCAATGTACTTACATAAAAATTCTTTTTTTTTTTTGTCGATGAGGGCTTCGAAGGTAACCAAATTAACGTGATTTTAATCTATAAATAAATAGTCTGTTAGTAAGCACGATACAAAAAAATACAAGAATGTAACTCTCTTTTAGACTCAATACTTTAACACACCATGAATGGAGATGATGGTTTATCTCGGAAAAAGTGGACTGTTTGCTAAGATTCAACGTACTGTACACATGTCCGACAGTTTTCGTTCCTTATTGGCTGTCACGCATATATGAAACTATTACCCCATTTCACTGGACCAATAAGAATTCTGTTACTTTAAGGTAGAACGTTCGTGATTGGTCTGCAGTGGTCGACTGCCGAGTCGAAACCTTGTCCACCCAATCGTGAAAGAATAAACTAGTTAGAGTGTTATTATAGAAGATATGTTGGCTCAAAAAATGTTCGCGACATTCCACCATCTCTAACCATGAATCATCTTCTTTATCGAAATCAACATTTACAGTCAAAATATTACCATAAAGCTTTCGAGTATAATAACTAGAAACATGGTTTTTACTTCGCAGCATTGTGACGTGTCTTCAATGGTGACACAGAGGAAAGTGAATTATACCGACGTTCATCGTCACTGGAGCAAGCTCCTCAGCGCGGGGGTAGTACAAGCCGAAGAAGGATGAGGGCGGGGTGTTCTTGTCCATCCAGTTGTCTTTCGTTTGATTGCGGAGGGTAAAGAGAAGCTAACGCCCTCCCCCCCCCCCATCAAACTCATAAAATTGTAAGCATGAGGTAAGCTCGCATCTGTTTTTTTTTAAAGACTTGCCAAGTCGCCCCGGCAAGCCTTGGTTAGGTAAATTCTGTTAAAATTTGCGCTCAACTTATATAACAAACAAATTCCAAAAAATTAATACATACATTCAATAAGACAAACATGTACAGTAATATTAGTACAGAAAAAATTCTAACCCCATAAACTTGAAAAATCTAACATCTGATTAGTACGCCGCGCCACGGCTTTGAGGTTTGGTATCCTACCTTGAAAATTAAAAAATTCATAACTATTGAAATAATGGAACGATTTACAGAATTCAAACGCCATTAAGTTACAGATTCGTGGCAGAATACGCACATAACAATTCCTTGTATCACAAATTGTTATATCATCAAAAGTTACTAAAAGAGCCTCGATTTCAGTGAATTTCAGATTCCAAAAATAGACATAACACCATCATTGCCTGTCGTTGATTCATGGTATGTTAAAGTGTTGAGTGCAGAAGAGATTTTTATTCTTGTTTCTTTTGTATTGTTTTGGTCTTCAAGGTATAACTGCTGAAGCCAGTAGTGGGCTTTTGGAATTTTGTTTCTTTTGTAAGGCTCATAATGCAAAAGATCGGACAGCTATAGATTTGCCTGAAGTGGATCCGCGAGACATAATTTGTTGGAAGACCTTTCCTGTACATGAAGGTGTTGCTAATTATAATGCTGTAATTAGTGTGTGCTCTATACCTGTGCTCTTTTCTCGGAAGATCAAGTTCGAGAGTGGTGATAAAATTTAGCTGTATCGGAAGTTAGTTGGCACGACTGGTAACATGCACGTACTCGGATATTTTGAAATGTTGTTTAATCCATAAATAATAAATAACAAGTATTTATTGAATTTTTTGTTTTATTATTTTTTGTAATAATAATTGTGATGTAATTAAAATTTGTAATGCAATTATAATTGTTGCGATCTAATAAATTCTTTGAAACTTATTTACTTTTATGAATCAGTGAAAGATTAAGTTATTCTAACTGAAAATAGCCTTGTGATATTAGCAAACGGTTAGAGATCTTCCTTAAGAAATAGGTATATTCCACGTAATACACACATATATAAATGCATACATATAAATGCACATAAACAAATTATTTTGTACAGGGTTTTGAATAAAAAAATGGGCTGGGGGAGAAAACATATATCCCCCATCATTCCTGCACCAGTATCGTAAAGGTTAGGAAGTCAGACAATTATGATGTAATGTCTATTTTTAGAATCAGAAATTCACTGAAGTCGAGGCTCTGATAGGTAACTTTTCATGCTATAATAATTTGTGATTTGAGCAATACACTTGTTTTGTACGTATTTTGCCATGACTTTGTAACATAATGGCGTTTGCATTTTGTAAATCGGTCCGTTATTGCAATAGTTATGAATTTTTTAATTTTATAGGTGGGTGAAATTTTTATCTAAGGGTGGTCTGTTGGCTCCTTAAGATAAAACTAAGATTTCTTTATGATTCCACTTCAAACATGCTTCTGCAATGTCTATTCAATAGACTTTTATTTTATCGTGCTTTCCGTTGACTGTGCAATCGGCCCTAAATGTTGTTTTCTATTGGGTTTAGGAACTAAAAATGCGGCACTGTCATACCTGGACTTAAAAACTCAATAACGCATTCATCAAACAATTCTTAAATTTGCGTTCTCAATATTTCCATAAGTGGACTTAAACGATATGGTTGATTTTTCACGACTTATTTGTCCAAAAGTTTAATTTTATACTCTGACAACTCTTTTAGGCCTAATTCAGTTGTTAGGACCTTCCAATACATGTCGCACAATTTTTTAATTTCGCTCTGTTGGTTACTGGATAAATGCCTAAAATAATTGGATACTTCGGTGTCACACTCTGTACTTACTTTTGTAACAGGTATAGGTACTTCATGTTGATGATTAACAAGTGTACTTTTATCTTGGTTGCGAATTAAAAAAGAAATGATTAGACAGCATGTCTAGAATTAATCCTGTTTTTCGCATGAAATCTGTACCTAAAATGCAATTTGTACTCAACTTTTCTGAAACCAAACACCTTGTTAACCAGGTATAATGTGAAATTTTTATTTTGAGTAGAGCACAGTAGGAAAATTTATAGGGGTTCATTTGATGCAGCGTAACACTAATTTATTTGTGTCCAGGGACTTTACTAACTTACACTCTTGTACAGTCCTAAATAATTCACCTAATGTGATCGGCTGAATTTAAGTTTTCGTTCAAAACATTAGGGGCCATAAATGAAACAAACACGAAAAAATAATATAATAATAGGGAAGTTCTTCTACAATTCAGCTGTGCTACTGCGAACCCATCGTATTTAGTGATAACGAGTTACGTTCTTTCAGTAAAGTTAAGTATATAGGCTATGCTTGAGGTCTAGCTTGTCCTAAAATGAATTCACGAAATTTTCCAATTGCTAACAATTACATTTCCATAGTCTAAGTAACTAAATAACAGGAAGGCCATAATATTTTGTTCGCAACGATCGCCGTGTGGAGACATCCTAATTCCGATTTATAAACATTAGCCGCTGATTTTCAATTACGTAAGCTATGTCGGTTATTGATACTCGAATTCAGAATCAAGTGATCTAACTACGTCACCTTAAGAAATAATCTCTTATTTGCTAATTACAGTGTGTCTGGTGAAAACCACTTCCGCCTTTTCTTTCAGTTGGATTTAGATATGCGTAAACAGACACAGCGAAATCGCAAAAAAAAAAAACTTGTAGACCTATGAGCCAAATGATCTCCTAAGTATATATGTCCCAAGTAAATATATTTATATATAGTTCTGTTACGCTCGTAATTGGACCAGAGATTACTAGACACGCACAGTTGACTAGACTGAGCCATTAGCAGACCTGCAAGGAAACAAGTGCTGATTCCCGTACCACTCGGTCTGAGGTAAAACTGGCTACATCTCGTGCAATACGCGAAATTTTACTGTTCCTAGTAATGGGTAGAGCCACGAGTATTTCGCGAATTTATTCGGTAGCGAGATGGACTCCAAACACTTGTTCTTTCTTCTACTGTTCTGATTAGACACGCCCTGTTCAACTGTGAGCCAGTAATAAGCAGGAAGCTGAAGTGCGAGTGAGCGTTTAACAGTCCTGTACAGAGACCTAGCTTGATCACAGCAACCAATAATGTCTCGAATGTATAGAGGGTTGCCCAGCCCAGCTGGCTGACAACTCAGCCCGTGAAATACTCGGGGCTCTAGTAATGGCCATGGGTGAATTGATGGAAGTGAAGTGAAAGCTGCGAATAACTATTGCGCTTCTGTAATCAAACCTTTGAGAACTCACCCCGAGTATGACGTTTTTGTTTGTTTCCTAAACATGTCATGTGTTACCATCTTTTTGTATTCCTGTTAACTCAAATATATATATATATATATATATTTTGTTAAAGTGCCTTATTATAGGTTAAATTGAACTTGTACTTATATTTTTCTATACATTATAATACATCATTTTTAATTAATACGAATTAAAACAAATAGAAAACAGGTTTGTTGGTGTAGCCTAGTAAGAAGTAGTTCTTATGCAAGATTTTGTTTCACTGAATGCGCACGAAAGAGGTGCACTGGCGCTATGATGTAATTCTCTAGACTCCTATGGTATTTATTTGCGACAGGTGGAGGAATATCCTGGATGTAGATATTTAGTAGGGTTTCAGGAAAATGGGAAGTAACCTTGAATTGAATATGTTTGTGAGACTTGCTTTGTATTCTTTAAAGCTTGAAATGATTTCATGACTGCTTGTACTCCAAAACACCAGAGCTCAGATCCACTTTCGTAATTGGATGATTCTTACTGTCGCGCTTTGCAGGTGTCTGCCCGCGAATCATGGACACTCATTGTCGGAGTTACCTAATTCTGAATTGGTCCAATCAGGTAAAGAACTGTCTCCCGATAAAGACACGTGGCAAATAACCAAAGCAAAACTGCACGTTTGCCATAGGACTTTGGGGTCTAGCAATCGGTAAATATCTTCGCGAAAAACAGATGGCCCTAGTTATCGGCTAGCGTGTTTGGTTTATTTTCCCTGTGCAGGTTAGCATGAAGAGCCCTACGACCAGGACGACTATGTATGCGCGAGTCGTGTTGGGAAAGAGCTGGCTGGAGTGCGGATCGCCAGCGACAACGAAGGACGGCTGACGCGGCCCGACTGCCGGGACGCCAAGCGCCGGTTGCCAGGCGACCAGAAGACACTCGCCGCGCATGCGTATGATCATTACCACCCCTACCGTCCCTAGCTTCCCCAACACCCCCGCGTCAACAACACAGCTGCTGTAACACCAGAAGGGCGGGAGGAGGTGGTGGGTGCAGGAGGGCGTGGCCTACCCGAGCCGTGCAATCCTATCACAGAACGGCCCATAATCTGCTCAAGGGGCCTGCCCGCCAATCACGGGAGCTTCGATACACGCGACTTTCCCCTTCTTCCGGCTCCATTCACAGATCGATGACGAGTTGTTGACTTAAAAACCACTTCTCGGTTTTAAGAAAACTCTGTCAGGTTACGACGTACCGTCGGATAAGCCGCTTTTGAGGTTGTGTACCAAAGCAGTGATAACTGACCTGGAACAAAGTCTCGAAAAAAAAAAAAACAGCTTCTATTATTTTTAAATTATATATTAATGCTTTGCTTTTTACATTGCAGTTTAATATCTGAAATTTCGTTTCTGATGAAGTGATCCTAAACAGTGACAACGTAACCGGACAAGTATGCGATAAAACATTATCATATATGCAGTTTTCACATAGTTAGGAATTTAAAAAAAATAGTAAAAATATTTGCAAATTATATGCATATTAAATTATAAAATGTATTGATTTTTTTTTCACGTGGGCTTGTTTTATTGAAAGTAAAACATAACCACCAAAATCTAGAGCCTATATCATAATTTTTTTTCCAAATAAAAATTCAAAACAATTTGCATAGAAATTATTTGCAAATAACATACGTATTAAAGTGCAAATGTTGGTAGGATATTAAAGCGCAGGCTTTATTCATGTTGAGGAGAATACAAACCATCGGAGACTGTGGACGAAGCAGAGTAGGAGAGTAATCAGCAGAGCCGGAGAGCCGACTGTAGGCGGTGTAAAATGACAATAATTGTGATTCGCACCGCCCCTTTTCTCGGGTCGCCTCCTACGTCCCGCCGCCCCCCGCGTGACGTCACGGCGCGGGTGGGGACGGCGGGCGGTCGATAAGGTCGAGAGCGGCGTGCGCCCGGCGACTGGACGTGGACCCTAGAGGGGTAGGCCAGGGTGGAGGGGGACGAGCGATACGGGACGTCAACAACGGCGCGGCAGTCAGTGTGGCTGGACGAGTGTCGCCTGGTGCGCGACTACAGGGGGGTGTCCGTGGTGTTTCGCCCCCGCGACATGGAGATCTCGGCACCGCCCATGCCGCTCGACTTCAGCGTGGCGGCGGTGCGGCACCACGACGAGCCGCCGCCGCCCCCGCCGGCCGAGCCGCCCCCGGCGCCCGCCGCCGGCCTGCTGCTGCCCGCCCCCGCAGGCCTCGGCCTGCTCAAGCTGCTGCAGGAGTCGGGAGACGGCGGGTTCTCGTCCAGCGCCTTCCGCCTCGTCACACCCAAGGGCAGGCCTGAAGGTGAGTACGCACACAATAACGTAGAGGCGACATACAGTTATGGCTCTGATTGGCTGCGCGAGGCTCCCAAAACAGGTCTTATTTCTTACTGCGAAAAGTTCTCTTCAAGCTGGGCTTTACTCCATTCTCAGTCACTTCCAGGAAGATTCCTTCGCCACATGCAAACAAAGCTTAACAAAGTCTAGAAAATTTCACCTAAGGAACAACGCACCACGTTCGTGCGCGCTCAATGTAAAACTATTTTGGATAAGATATATATCTTACTAGTCATTGTCAATAAACACACTTTCTCTTAAGCTTTCTTCATAGTCTATTAGTTATAAATGAAATATCGTAATTGATAGATAGAAAATATGTGAAACACCAAAAATGAGGTACTTTTATATAACACGGATATAAAACCCTTGTGATATAGCCTAGCCTATTCAAGAAGCAACCCAACATGCCATACATGGGGTGGTTTTGCAAAAGTTTAATTGAAAAAAGTGAGAATAAACCACGAATAGACTATATACCAGCTAGCCAGTAGTTCACTAGGCGCTAATTGGCGAACGGCGACCCAACATTTTGTTGGCGTGTGTAGCTGTAGTTATCCGTATGAATAGCTGTTTTGCCTCTGTATCTTCAGTTATCCTTGTCAGCACACAGTCGGCGCAAGCGTGAGATGGTCAGGAGTCCAATGAACTCATGGGTGTCCGCCCAGTCTTTAGCTTTCTTGTGATTTAAACTTCCCTTCCCCGTCTTCCTTCCGGACACGTGATCGCACTCTTACTGCCACTAAAATTGACAGAATGTCCCGCTCATGTCTAGACAAGTTTATTAGAAATAGGCAAGTTTACGAACGTTTCTTAGTTGCTTACAATGCTAGCAAGCTGCTGCTGTAAGAATTGTCACGCCCCGTATTCTGAAAAGTAAAGAACCAGCACCAGCATATTCGGCTGACTACATTTTTCATAACGCAGCTGTCTACTATTTGTACAAAACAATTTAATAATACAGTCCGCTATTAATACAACAGAACAACTCGCGTTATGTGGAATGGTCCCGTTCTTTAAAAGCATTAAGATTATGCTAAATATCTGTCGTTACATTTCAAACACAAAATAAATTATTTAGTATAAGGTTTACGAAGTTTAACAAATACTGTATCTGAAAGCAATAATTATTTAAAGCGAAGCAAAGCTACTCATACTTGGTAACATTTTCAAAACTTTAGTTAGCCTACATGGCAGCAAACGAGGGAAAATTCATTATTATCCTACTCAGACATTGACAAATTAAAAATGGTATAGTATTGCCTGCTTGAAGGAAACTATAGTGGCACTAAATAATTTCGTTTAGGTTAAAAAATTTTAATCAACTAAAACGACGCAAAATTTTCGCCTTTCCTCTATTCTTGTTGACCCTGAAACAGTGAATCTTTTAAAATCTATGTGGCACTGACGCTTGTTTGTTTACGTTTGTAAACAAAATGTAAATTTGTTTATTCTAGCAAACAAAACCATTAGTGCGTAGGCTTGTATGTATTTCCGTTATGAATTGTTGTCTAATATATTTTCACATTTGCGGTGGTTTCCTTCCTGTGTCTAGTACAGAAATGATCTGCTTCAGAAACAATTTTGTATAGGCCCATCGCATATACTCTTCGCTCTCGAACGTTTAGGGAAATAAATTCGCACAGCTATATTTATTTATTTTATACTAACTTCGCGCCTAGTAGGTCCATTTAATATGCGCAGCACATTTGTTTTGTCCCAGTCGCTGTGTCTAATCCCGTTCGCGAACAATTCAACATCCCAATTTTTTCCCCACACTATCGTAAAACAATGGATAAGAAAGCAAACAATTTGTTAGTCTTAATAACTGTAGAGATTATAATCAAAAGTAATACTTTCCTATGTTGTGGCAACACCGCTGTAACATTTTTTTTAAACAAATTTTCTTTTTTACACAAAAGCTGTCAGCGCCTTTCTTGGTGGCATGACATGATTTCATGATGGTTTGAAGAAATTAATGCAACCTATGTAGCAAACGAGCGGCAAATAGTCTGCAGTGTAATAATTCCAAGATAAAAGCACTGGCCCCATTCAGCGAACTGCAGAGTAAGAATGAAATAAGTATAGAAACACAATTCGATAGATGTAACATATGCTGTAAAGAGTATAAATGTATAGATTTGGTAGACTTGTTGCAAGAATAAAAATGAATAATTCTAAATCTCACTCGATATGCTGTTTTCATTTTCGAAACTATCTCACCCAACTTCGGAAAAATTAATATTTACATCTTTATATTTAGGTGGCATACAGTAAATGGTCCTTTTTTTATAGTTTGAATGATTTCCGTTTGTTTTATATATTAGAATATAGAGGTTTCACGCATAGAGAACTTAGTAAACATGGGGTATATAGATATGTCCTGTAAAAACTATATAACTGATTAGTGCGCCTTGCGTAAAACACAATTAAATAAAAATATTCGCCATTCCGAAAGTTAAGATAATTTGGCACATTTCCTGAAACATTTAGTTAAAACGGTATAAGTAATAAAATAATATTTAAGCGCATGATACAATTATTTTACAAATCTTCAGGGCGTGTGCAGTGTGCAAAAATAAACTTACTTTTTACATTTCATACAAATCACAAATGTACTGTACAATTATCACGTTGGGCGCCGTTTAGAACATTTCATTAAAAATCATAATGTCGCAATTCTCAACTTCAAATAATTTTTATTAAACTCGATTTCTTCTTCAGCACATTCAACAAATTATTTATCATTCTTCTCATAGATATACAATTAATCGATTATTAACTATTAATCTTCAAAAACATCTTACCCCAATTATGTCATTAATATCCACATATATTATTCCTTATCATAGTATTACAATTTATTTTGATGTACACACGTAAATTTTTAGCCGTGGTGAGAAAAATTCTGTCAGAAAAAAATTGTGCTATTTTACTTCTGTCTTACGTACGTTTTCTCTTGTTCTCCGATTGGCTATCGTCTGATCATGAAACATCTCTCCGCCAATCAGCAATTGCGAGACGGGAGACATCCACAGTAATATTATTTAATACTTGTGTTTAGTAAACAAATAACCAAATATTATACCACTAAAAAATTCCAATGTTACAGGCTTCGTACAAAATTATTATCTTATTATTTACTCTGATTTTATATTGTAATATTTTGTAATGGCGATTTTAATGACCTCAAATCAAATGCCAATCAAATTGCAGGCAGCTGATTATGCATAGGTTGGTGGACTTTGAATTGGTAGTCAAAATGGTTATAAAAAATTCTATAATAATAATAGAATGTTTAGAAGAATTATTTGAAATGAAATAATTTGCTGCTAAAGTAATCCGTTCATACTATTGGCCCTTGTGCAAGGTGTGTATTGCATTGATAAACAACACGAAACGTTATTTACGTATAATGACAAGTAGGCCTAATAGACTATTATTTAAAAAATGCTTGGCCATCAAACATGTAGGCTATTGTCATACGTTTCCGCACGAATGATTTTGCGCTCTTTTGTTTCCATTAATTTTCTTTTTTTTTATGTTTTGTTAGTCTACGATGCAACATTTCTCAAAACGCCGTTATTAAAACAAATTATTCGTTAGTAAACAAAATGAAAAAAATTTTATTTAAGAAACATTATATTTGCTGTTGTACATTTTTCAGTATTGAATATGATTTATTATAAGTAAATGGGATGAGAATACTACAGATATTAAGAGATATTAATTTTTTCTGTAGATTAAAATAACTACATGTATTTTCAACATTTGAAACAAAAAAAGAACCTTAGAGAGTTACAATATTTATCAATAAGCACATAATTGGATGAAACTAATTTAAATTGAAAACCTATTAAAATATTAAACGACTTGCAATTTACAATACTAAAATGTAATAAATTTCACACCGTACATTTGTAGCTAAATACACAATTAAAAATTTAACTTTTATGGAAAGCAATCTTACAATTGTACTTTTTTTTGTTGTTGCTTAAAAGCTGTATTGTAAAATTAAAGTTAAAAATGTGATTGATTAGTACAAAACTGTTATGTAAATTGCAAATTTTTCAGTTAGACACAGCTTCCAGTTATATGGAGATACTACGGGTACAGTATTATTCATGAAACAATATTTTCTTGGTCTAGCGATACAAAAAGCAATATGTAAATACGAAAAGCTGTGTATTAAAACGCAGCTTGATACAGTTACTTACAAATGAACTCAAAGTACGTTGTTTTGTGTATAAAATAATTCGATTTTTCTGGTAACTGTCTGTAAATTTATTGCTGAATATGTTTTAGAAAATGAGAACGGGAATATTGTTAACGCAGGAAACGTATCAGCAATTTTTTTTATCAACTATTAAGAAGTTTGTCATTATGACTACTGTTTTTCTCGTCTTCGTATGCGTATAATCTTGTGCGAAACTGCTAGTAAATCTACGACACTTCCCATTATTAGACAAAATTGGCATTTTCTAACCACGAAATATGTTGGCTTTATTTTGAGAAATATTTATCACTCCCAAATGCTTTAAATAGCGTGAGACCTCCTTTGATTTGTATTACGAAGTTGTACTTTACAAAATAGGCATATATATATATATATATTATATATATATATATATATATATATATATATAGAGAGAGAGAGAGAGAGAGAGAGAGAGAGAGAGAGAGAGAGAGAGAGAGAGAGAGAGAGAAGTTCAAAATGTGCATTCTAAAATAAACACTTTAGTTTAGTAAAAATAACATAAATCTAAAAGAAATTTTCCACTTAGTCATATTAAGCATTGCAAAAAAAATTATTTTTATTTTATACAAAATTAATTTATCGTCACTAAATAAATATTTAGCGGTGTTCATTAAAAAAATATTAGAGAATATTACGATACAGTTCCTGCATTCTGAGATATCTTAAGAAAACAGTTACAATGCTGCCAAAACGCTTACAGTTTTTTCCCCCCATTTAAAGTAATGTATAAAACTTACTGTGTAGTAGCTTTTGCATCTGTAGAAAATTTTGAGAACGCAATAAATAAGTACATTTTCGAACGATAATTTATGAAAGAAATATTATTTGTTAAATGTAATATAATATTATGCCTAGTTAAGTTTAATTTGTTAATAAATGTATTAATGACGTTAAATTTCTGACTGACATGCATATAACTGAAGGGTGTTGCCGGAATTTTCTGTAAAATATTTAGCTAATTGGCGTACGTATTACCATTTCAGAGAAGTTACATTTTTTTAACAAAAAAAATTACAGAAGACCTACTTTTGATTATTTACGATACCTATTATTAAGTAGGAAGATAATATGAATTTTATTTCAAGTAATTCTTATTCTTTTAGCGAAGACCGTTTGAATAAGAATAGCTCACAAATATCAGTTATTAATTTGACGCCTTATCGAGGATGTTATAATAATATTGGAAAAAGTTTTTCGCACTCATAATAAGTTACTCAGGAAAAGGTTTTATTTGAGCATTACTGAATAGTTTTTAGAGATTGTTTAATTGATATTACTTAAAACTGTTTTCCGGATTACTCTTAATTACTTGATTTAATATATATGTTATTATTTTTATGTTTAAGTTTTAAATACTTGAAATTAGCCTCTATATGCAAAATGTTGTATTTAAGGCTTTTATTTGAAATAACTGAGGTCGTTGTCATACAATATTACTCCACTGCGCCACATCAAATTCCCCTTCTTCGCATACTGAAACTCATACCTAATAAATAGCTTTGGGACTGAATAATGTATAATCTCACATATAACAAACAATATTTATAACCATCTAACACTAAATACGCAATCGTGGAATAAGTACTCTCTGTTATACAAGTATACTTTTCATTATTACCTATTACTAATGGGTCTCATGCAACTAAAAATTTGTGGTTTTTTGTATAATTTTCAATGTATTTGCTGGCATGAAGTTTTTGTATAATCCTGCGAGTATATAATAGATAGGAAACATCTTATATTGCCCTTTCTCCTTGATTAAACAAAAAATGATGCAATATTTTCACAGATGAAAGCATATTCGTCTGCACGACAATGTTGTACAGTGCAAATATTTTAGATTTCATTTCAAGATTATACATGTGTGCATGGGCTTTGCTTCACAATTAAGTTCAGTTTGTAATGTTACTCTGAATTTATTATTATTCTGTATAAGCTAAATGTTTACAGAATATAAACAATAATTTAATTTAATTCTGGTAGTCACAATAGTATTTTACAGTTTCTCTGTAAGAAATAAAACCAAGACATTTGTTCCTTGCAAAGGGCCATCAAGGTTTAGTCGAATTTCGTTCCAGGAAATATCTCATACCTATAGTAGTAACTATATGAAATATTATTAAAACCAACATTCTACAATTATGTCAACAATTTCCATGAATGTTTTCTTATGTAGATATTTCGTAAGAATATTCCAAAGTATCCTTTTAAAGTTTTTATATATGAAGTATAATGGCTATAAAACTAATATTTTACCGTAAATTTCCCATTACGATTCTTCACTAAAAACCAGATCACAGCACACTAAAATATCGCGTTTATATAAGGGAAAATTACGGAAAACATGTCTTTAGTATCCTTATGTACTACATCGGATGAAAGCTAACTTAGGAGGAAATTTCAAATAGGACATTTTCCAGATTATACACGCTATTTTTAAAAATCGTTTAAAAATGTAAAACTAAGTAATATATCTACAATTTTAGAAGTCTATGGAATACTGCTATGGATGGAAATATGATTTGATCTATATTTACAAGCTACGTATTATATTGAAACGTAGCCAATACGGTACTTATTAACAACTAAAATTGTGTATTATATTTCGGGTGGCATTTCAGTTGATAAAGACTGTGTTAACTGACACGAGAAAAAAAAATGTATTTTTTCTGCCCTTATGTTAATAGGCCTACGTCGTTTGGGAAAGTAAATTACACTGTATGTATTTCAGTTACACGACAACACGTTTGAAAAAAAATTATTTTCTTATGTAAATTGCCCAGATATCAACGTACACCAATTACAGGTAATATTACAAAAAATATTACGACGACGGGCAAAGGAAAACCATGGAGTGAGACGTGCGCCCCAGTGAGTACTTTGTTAAGGTCATGAGTTTAATTTTAAAATGCTTTTTAATAATACAACGCTTTGTAATATTTTTATAAAATTTAAAAAGTTGATGTCTTGCGAATGTGTGGAATATTTAACCGGAAGACTAATTCACAGCTGTTTAGTAATCATTCCAAACATACCCAGAATCCGTGAGACTTGTATAGGCAATGCAGTCATGTTTTATTACATAAGAAATAAATTATTTTTTATTACTCTTATATGTACGTATTGATATTTGCTTAAGCATTTTACACGTTTTCAGTAAGGTCTGATCATAGCTCTTAACGTAACGGTTAGTTCTAGAGACTTTATGTAAAATAATGTTGAAGTGATACCAACCTGCGACGAGGATGATGTATTATAAACTAGAAAGTTCAGGATGTGAGTTGCATGGGAAAGTTAACGTCGTCTAAAGTGCTTTAATTCATGGTAATAATTTCGCTTATTGGCTTTTATAAAATAATTTTCTTCTGCTCTAGGAATGAGAACTATTATTTTACATATATTTATGGTACACGCATATGCAATTTTTCTAGTGATCAGGAATTATTCCAGAATTAGTTATAATATTACCAACATCAGTAAGAAAAATCTCTTTTACTCCATTTTTCCTTTATATGCAAGGAAATTTCTTCTCAAAAATTATTACTTTGCGCTTAAACTTACAACTTAGAGACAGCGTTATTTTTAATTAGTGTTACAAATCAAACAAGAAATCTGAAACAAAATATTTTTGGAAGTGTTTTTTATTTGACTTCATTAAGTAATGTTTTTAACTATCCAAATAAATTCGTGAATGTACTTCATATTTAACAATCATGTCAGCATCTAAACGGACTTTATTATTCTATAGCATTTAAGGTATAGTTTCTACAATGTACTTATATACGCAGTGGTAGACTTACTTTAATTAGTACGATATATAAAAAAATGTTAAATCTAGAATTTACCACAGTGATAAACGTTTTAATTGGCGTCATTCTCTAAAAAGGAATTTGCATGTAAGTTTTAATATCCTGCAGAAATTTTATGCTGTGTTATTCGCAATATGTAAAAATTGTTCTACCAAAGATGCCATCATTTTGCAATGTATGATTTTAATGAAATATTTCTGTACAATCTACTTTTCCGGCTATTGTAACATGTTATTAAAACGATTATAAACCACATTAGACTTTAATATGTAAAGCAAAACATGGTGATTCTAAACTGTTTATTTATTAATTTACGATTTTCACATTATTGTAAATTTATTAACAATGCTAGATAACTGCCTGCAAACTCAGTAATAACAAGTGTCATGTAAACAACAGCAATTAGAAACCTCCTTAAACTGATCCATTTTATATTATATGTCTTACTGTAAGAAAATTTCACCTGTCCATAATAGTTCTTAGTAGGCTATGTGGAATAAGTTTCAGTATTAAAGCGAACTTCAGAAAAGCCACTTTTTGGCTTTGTGCAAATTATACTGAAGTATGGACGTATTGTAAAATATATAACTCAGTCTGAACTGCTTATTCTATCGCAAAAGCTGATTTCCAGATTTTATCAAAAATGACGATGTTTTGGAAATGGTACAGTGCATAACATTGACGAAATTTACAAAATAGTTTATCAAATTGTCCGAAATGATAATTTAAATAATTCATTAACAATGTGCTAATGATTATTTTATTGTGAATTCTCGCGAGAATGAAGTCAGAAAATAGTTTTTTCTTCTGGCTAACGAAGTGAGTTGAGATATTTATAAAGTAGATTATCTGGTACTAATTTTATAAGAGTTGATATATTACTTGTTTTTTAGTGTAGGTATGCAACTAGGCCCATGTAAAGATAAGCAAGCATAAAACGAAAGCTGTATTTACTCCCATGTCTCCAAAAAGTTTTTGGTGAGGAGAATATACAAGTATGAGAGTGTCTGTTGAAGCAATCACCATGTGTTTCATCGCAATGGCTTATTTATTTGGCAGTTTAAATAGAAATAGGGAAAATTCTTTCAGGAAGCAGGTCTCTGCAATATCGCCAATGTTGAAACTAAGGCCGGACTCACTTGTACGTCATAACTTGCCATGGACGAGTGCCTTGTATAGTTAATACTCGGTTACTTCCAACTTTTCTGAAGCACTGCTAAAGTTCTACTTCTAGGATATTCCTCCGCCTCGTGCAAATCAAGCTTAAATAATTCTGGAAAATTACGCCAAAGGCACATCGCACCGAATTCGTGCACAGTGTAACAGCAAGAACTATTTCTTACTAGGCGTTACCAACACAAATGTTTTCTCAATATTTTTATTCACATTTATTTATAAATAAAGCATTATAATTTATAGATAAAATATGAATAACATTTCAATTTAACAGAAAAAACAAGTAACTTTTATGAATACAAGTATAAAACGCTTGTGATAAGTGGCATATGTTGGAAATAACTAAACATGTAATACATGGGGTGATTTTTCAAAGGTTTGATTCAATAAGGGTGAATAAACCGCGAATAGACTATAGTTATGATTCCATGGACGCCCTACATACGTACGATACGTAACTACTAACCATGACAACCGGATGCCGTACACTCTGAAGAACCTGTCATACTGTCGAATTTTCGCCTTCAAATATATTTGAGAATAAAATTCGATGACGAAATACGGTCATCAAATTGTTCCTTCCAGAAAATTTTATCAAATAATCTTGAATATGTTTTCAAATGTGTCACACTGCCAATGTTTTTTGCTAGAAGTGTCTAATTGTAATTTTTATTTAAAAATTATTTTCAAATTGAGGTACTGCTGTTTTATTTCCATGAAGCCGTTACAGGAAGAAATGTAACGACCATTGTGATATATTTTTACTTTCTTACTCAATTCAGATTTTATTTATCTGAGACATTTTCTGCGCCTCTGAGTTCTTACACTGTAAAAAAGATTGTCATTTTACTGAGAAATTATTTGTAATTTCACAAATGCTTGTAACAGTACATATATATCTTGTAAAACTACAAGGGCCATGTTTGTAACAGACCTCAATAAAGGTTTGTACTATACTAACCCGTATCCACAAGCTCCAGGAAAATGGCGGAAACTCAACAACGTAAAACCGTATATAGGTGTTTGTGCTAAAACAATGGGTGATATAAAGTGTAGTGGCGTGTAAAAAGAAATGTGTTGCAAGTTTGAATAATGTGACATAGCTAAAACAACTCAAATATTCATAATAAAACGATTAATTCAATAAAACTTGACCGTATTACTCATTAAATGTTTCCTAGCTACACAGAACTCTTAAATTGGCTCTCAAGACCTCGTTGTTAAGAGCCATTAAAGTCTCTCAACTCACGAACAGAACTCCTAAAATGAAACAAATAAATAAATATTTCTTAATCAAATGTCATATTATTTTGTAGGCACTTCAAGCTATAGTTACAATTTTAAAAAAAGTATTAAGTTCGTGAGTAAAGTTGGCGTTGTGGTTAATGGCGCGGGCTGATAACACCAGAGTAATGGGTTACGTTTTGAAATATTTTTTTAGTTACTCTGTATTATTAATTTCTCACATTTGTTTTCCAGAAAAAAATTATTTACTCTTTTCAATAATGTAAGTTGTAATACAAGGCTATCATTTGCAATATTGCAAATAAATAAATTTATATATATATATATATATGTTGTTCAGATTTAACAAGAAAACTGTTTGCCGTTTTACAAAAGATTTTCTTGGGAACTGAGTTTCCAGTAAAAGTACAACACATTTTTAGAGTGTAACATGTTGAGCAATATTCACTTATAATAACTGTTATGCTCACATAGCTTCTATATAAATTAGTTATCATCATAATCGTATTTCGTTTCCAGCAATTGTCCGTTATTGTAGAGTTTCGTGGTGTATGAAACGGCCATCTTAGTCGTTCACGATTCTGATCGGCTGAGTTCGTCAAACATAAAAAAAAAAAAACTTTAGAACTGGTCCAATTTTCAAATGTTTGATGGAAAATGGAACCATTCAACTTCTTCAGAAAAATATGGCGGCGGTTATTACGTTCCTGTGATGACGTCGCAACTGTCCAACTCTTATTCGACCAAACTTATTGGAAGCAGTTTGAAGGAAAAATTTGATAGTGTGACGTAGGCTTAAGAGGTTGTTTCTAAATGTACGACATCAGTGTTTCGTAGGCTTGTATTCGCATTGAAAGAGCATGACTCCTCTAGATTTATTCCGTAGATCCATTGTAGGTTTCCTACAATTGTTCACGAAAGTGCGAATTGCTTAGTGAAGTTTCCAGTTGCACAGCTGCAACGATCAACATTTCTATATTTTCAGCCTGAAATGTGGTGAATTTTATATTTACCATGAGTTAAATAATTCAGTTCTAGCTTAGTAATTTCCCTGAATGTTTACAGTGTATTTATATCACATATACAACCGGAAAGGCAACTGCTGTAGTTGAGTTGCTAACTTAAACTTGTAGCTTGTGGTTCAAAATGATTCCTAGAAGCAGGACCAGACGTTGAAGTGGATCTGATCAACTATATCTACTAGTGCAAATGTTAGATTTAGTTATTAAGATGTGGTACTGAGCAGTTGGATAGAAGTGGAGGTGTACGGAGATCTTCATTCGCTGTTGCAAAGCTTTTTGATGGAAACAGAGTTTAGCGTTTTATCTTACGCAAAATTCAGAAATGTGGTAGATTAATTGGTTTTAAATGAATAAATGTAAATTTTATTTAAAAGATAACGAAAATATTGCCTTGCGAAGTCCTAAAAAATACGCGAATGTATTACTCGCGCTGAAGAAAAGTCGAGCGCAATGTCATGTGATTATTGATTGAAGTTGCGGAAAACGTTCTAATTTTCTATCAACTTGGCCTAATTGCTCCTTTTGTAGCCAAGTTGACACAATTATCTACATGTTCAACGCATTAATTCTATAAACATAATCGAACCATTGATTAAATAAGTATTTCATAATTCTAGTGAAACTATGCTAACTGCAATGAACGAAAAATATAAAATGTCAAAAAGGATTTATTTATTTTACCTTTTTTAACTGATGATGTTTGAAGTGAAAAATTTCTTCTCGTGCTACTTTAAAACGAAATCTTATAATATTTTATAAGAATTGAAATTCTCATGTTGGAATAGCATGATGTACAGTAACTGCTTTACATCACATCGATATTTCTAACTTGGGCAAAACAGGCTCATTTTAGATAAGTTTACTTTTTCATATTAAATGTGAAATTGAATTAACAAATTATTTAATGTAGGCTATAAAGGAAATACCAGAAAATTAAGTGCTTGAATAATTCCATGTTAAAAACAAACAATTTTAGATTTACCAAAAGAAATTACAAAAAATAAATGCTCGTATACCCGTAGGCCTAACACGAATAATTATTCTGAGCAATACTGCCCACGTTATATCTGATTGCTTTTACCCTGTTGCAAAACATTAATAACAGCGTCCCTCGTGTAATTAATCATTACTAATAGCAATGATTCAAACAGCAATTCACTTTCGCAATAATAAAAGAACAGGCAGAAAATATTCGAAATTGAAACGTTATTTCTTGCTAAATATGGGAAATTGCAGGCCCTTTTGATGAAATGATATTCATGGGAAAATAATTTTTTCAACTAGTGACTACAAGGTAGTTATTATTTATATTTTACTGTACGATTTTCCTGCGGCAAGCCGCATAGAATATATTATTAACAAAAAAAAATTATCTAATTACTCAAACCCGCAGAAATATTATGGTTTTAATTAAAGTGATATTTTTTAAAGTGCATATTTTATAGACAACTTGATATTCTATTTTGTTCGAGTTACAGAGATGAGGTGAGTGTCCAATGTAGCCTACTTAATGAAAGGTCGTCCACGGGCAATTTTTTTGGTCACATTTAAGAATTAATTTTCACTGCACACATTGTTGCTAAGAAAGTCAAATAGAATTACCGATCAGAAGCGGTATTCGATAAATTTCACCAGATGCAAGAGTGTATACATTGGTGATTCCCTTCCACACGAGCCATTGTGTAAAAATTTCAATGTCTGCTTTTTGTATATTAACTTATTTTAATTTAATTTCTAATGATACGTAGTTAACATTTAAGGCACAGTTACATTACCAATTTTGTATTCTCTCTACATACAAAAATGTTGTCAAAATCCCGCATTTTATTTTTATGTGACACAAGATATTCTGAAAATTTTACTAAAAAGATACTTTCTGTCTAAGGATCATACCCGTCGCATTTATAAAATATTTAAATGTTCAAATGGTGATAAAAATACCAAAACAAATTTTCGATAACATTTCTGCCTAATTAAAATTATCATCACTGTTATTTTAACATTAAATATTACAAAAAGCATTTTCTATATGTGTTTAATTTTTTCAACTTCTAACGTTTAAATAAGTTTCATTGCGGAGCTCTTAGTTCACAACTCTTTACCTGTCAAGCTTATCTATTAATGCCACAATTGATTTTATACCTGGAGCACATTTAATATATTGTATGTTTAAATCAAATAATCTACTTTTAAGTATAACATAAAAAATAGAGATTTGTTTTCAACACAGCATATTTTAAGTGTGCTCCAGTAATAAAATTAGTTGGGAAAATAAGTTGGCTGGTTAAATAATTATGGACAGAAATAAGGGCACTGTAAAGAAACTTATTTGAAACTCCGTTGGCGACAGACTCAATCGCTGATGAGAAAGTAGGCAATCAAAGCTAAGGACCGTTGATGAATAAATATCGGCCATTCAAATTAACAGTTTTATTTGCCTGTTCTTATGCTTTTCTCGACGTATTTAAGAGCTTTGAGGCACTTATCACTTAAAAAACGGTAGTCAAAGAGCAGGCTACACTGATTTTTATATCAGAAAAGAGTTATGTAAAAATTTTAATGAGCAGGTTTTGATTTTAAAAAATTTTTGTTAAAAATAATGATGGTGTGTGGACAACAAAATGTGTATCCGAATTGCACCAGAAATAGGCACTTAAACGTGTTACACGAACTATGATATGTCACAATATTTACAGTCGTCAATGGAAAATTCGAATATGTTTTTTTTATTTGAACAAGTCAAGTTTACAGTTTAAAACATTTTTTTTTTCTAGACAAAATTTTTGCGAACAACAAAGCAAGGTATTTAACACCGTGAAGCTTATAATGCTAATACGAATTTCGCGTCAGAATAGGTGATAAATATTTTCACAGTAAATTACTTCATAGTTGCGTTACTTTATGCCTCCACGTAGGATACTGTCCAATAAAATGTTTAGCAACAAAACACTTTGCAAATAAATAGTCCATGTTTCAATCTGTTGCCGTCAAAGGAAAGTTTAAATGTTGTTTATAAACAAATAGTAACTGGGAAATTCCCGAAAAATCTAACAATAAGGCACAATATAATTTTATCATTTTTGTTGTAGCCCCAGTGTGATTAATACATTATATCATTAAAAATATTTAAAACTCGTAAAAATTATTTATATTGATCACAATATATCACCTTATTATGCTCACGTATGGGAAGGTACGCATATTCATCAAAGATAATTGCGAGAAACGGAGAAACAGCGATGAAACCCGTTATTAGTTTTAAGTAACACCATTTTATGAAATTATGTTATTCAAAATATCATGCATTCAAGAATATTGAACTGATATAACTGAGCACATTTTTACAACTGCGATGCATGTGACATTTGGGAGTTAGCTCGTTAAGACTCCCCGCTTGAACTGCGTTGCAGAGTGTTTGAAATGCACGTTTTTCCACGAAACTATGAAACCTACGTTCATTGCGCTGACCTACGAAAAGAACACATACTTGAGACGACAGCTGATGAGTACTTTCAAAATGCCACGCTCGTTAGAAACACCATTTCACAGCACTCCAAAACGTCTAAAAAAAACCGTATTTTTCAAACAGCTCGCGCTGTATCTCATACACTCGAAATTAAGGGAATGGTGCATGAAAGCAGTATATTTGCACGATCTTCGATATAAGTAGTTTTCCCACAGGGCTTAACGAAATTTTCGGCTCAACAAGATGTAAATAATAATTTTCAACACCTTTTTACGTTGTTAGATTTTCACTGCATTCATTATTCTTGGAGCACTGATGGAAGAAAGAAAATTATTTTATTTATTATCGTCAATTAGAGCTCCGAGAACAACGAACGCAGAGAATTCTTAACCGTGTAATAAGGTGTTCAAAATTGTTATTTACGTTTTGTCGAACCAAATATTTTTGGGGGGAAAAAAACTCTCTCTCTCTCCTCTCTCTTTAAAACAAATTGTGACAAAAATTATAGAAATTTACGATTTTCGTGCACCCTTCCCCTTAAGGGCCCTGCATTGAACCTTGCTTGCCACAGACTTTCCACGAATAAAATAATAGGGTCCCCGCTGAAAGTCCCATAGTTGCACGCAGTGCGACTGGAACACTGCACTTCAGGGCCTTGTGCTTAGTGGCGATGGCGCAATTGATGCGCGATGGCATCTCTTCCGCGCTTCTCGGCCTCGAACGTGAGTAAAAGTTTCAGGTAGGCGGGGACCTCAAAGAAGAACGTGCAGATGAGCACGTGCTGAGGCGAGAGAAGGATTTTACGTACACAATCAATAAGTTCGCGGATTGACTGGCGCCGCCGATTGTAGGCAGCCACGCACCACGACGAATAACTTAATTAGGGCGGTCATGAATGTTAGAAGAAATGCGATAACCACGGAGCACAGTGAAAGAGCAGAGTCAGACACGCGAACGGACACGAAGAGATACGGAACACAGGCCGAGAGTAACTCAACACGCGGCCCGACGTAACAGAACGGAGCGGTCATATACACTCGTGATGAAGATGGTGAGGGGGTGGGGTGGATGTGGCCAGACGTGTCGGCCCGACGTGAACCCCTTTATCCGGGAAGTCACGTGAGCTAACTGAACGCTCACGAATGCTGTAAATATCGTCGTTGACATTTCGTAAGTCGGCCAAGCACGGCTCTTGTTGCCAGAGGACGATTGGTAGCTGTGGTATGAGGTGGTAGGGTGGTGGGGTGAGGGGTGGGAGATAGATCCCCAACCCCGAATGCAAGAGTTATCTCGGTGGAGGTAGTGCGAGTCGATAATGAACGTGTGTGCGGCGGCCGCTGTCGACGGAACTGGCGAAGATCGCGTGCGGCGACGGAGGCCACGGATGACCCCGGTGGAGCGCCGTCGGCAGTGGCGATAAAGAAGAGCAAACATGCGGTCATGCCGGGGTGGAAGGGGGTGTAGGAGGGACTGCGGGCTTGCTGGCCAGTGCCCGAGGGGTTGTGTGTGAAGGGGTGAAGGGGAAGAGGAAGGCTCGGGGTCATCGCGTGTGTCGGGGCGCCCCTGGAGATAACACCTCTGCCGTTTTGTCTTCCGGGGGAAGGTTGTGTCGACGATAGCATCGGTCGTGTTCGGGGACAGCTGAGCCCTGCCTGACCTCCTGTGGGGACCTGGCTCACGTACTGCCTGCTCGCTCCTACAGTGATACACATGCCCTGCCTCCCGCTACTTCTGCCCTTTTCACTTATATAACATCGACCATTTATACTACAATTCAGGTATCTTGCAGCTAAAATAAATAAATAGAATTTACGTCACCGTGTGCTATGCAACATGCGTCATTCCATTAATTGTGTTCCACAAATTCTGCCTCTGCCGTTAATGCAATCTATGTATAGCTAATTCTCAAAACTTTTTAATAATTAATTATTTAAATTTCTAAGCCTTAAGATTAAAACAATTTCAAGAAAACTGTTTCCAAAATATTTTCGATGACGGCGCAACTAAAAAACCACTGATATGTAATTTATAACCATTACACCACCAAGAGACCCGAAAAGAGAGTAAAATCAACACCAAATTGTTGCGCCCTTCCACAGAGAACTTTATTAATTTCCTATATTTTTGTAACTAGCCTATAAGCAATGAAGCGTCACATAAGACTATGAAATTTTAATAACTAACGGAGACCAAATATGTAAGATATATTCTTTTAGTGATAAGAAATCTGTTTGGATAAAGTGGTAATATTTCTGGACCAATAATAACAAAAATAAATAAAAAATTAGGAATCGAAAAAGAAACCTAATGGTAACATTGGGTTGAAGAAATATTTTCTAAAATTTACGAACATTGAATCCTCTCTGTATCTGCCATCATGCATCTCTCTCTGCATCATGCGTATTCCTCACGAAAAAATAAGGCAAATCATTTATACGACTAACCGTCTAAAGTTCATTCCATTTACTGAACGCCCCTTTGAAGTAGGATCAATAAGACCAGGTAATTGCACTTTCTACATAAAGTTTATACAATCTAACCGTAAGACTCTGGAAAACGATTAAATGGACATAGTTATATGGTCCGCGTAATGTTGAACTCCATCAAAAAAAATCTAATCGTTGCGAAATAGGGTTGCAAAACTTATTTTGCAGTGAAGTTGTGTGTTACTAGTGGTTCATTACATGTTATGTGGCATATTATGAAGTAACACGTCACAATAGCATACAAAGGCCTGAATAATGATTGCCCTAATCACGACCGTTTTCGAAGAATAAAGGCATAAGTACAAGTACACAACCACGAAATACCGTGGCCGGGTATGTAGGCAACACGCTATGCACCTTATGCACCTGTGATACCGGACGTCGCGTGGCATAACATGCTAACATCACAAAATACCATGTTGGTGGGTTAATAAACGAATTAATCGTCTGAGGTGAGCGTGAATAGTATCCAGGTTTCGTCAGTTAACCAGTTTCACTTGGCTACCATCCACGCTCACTTTACACGAATATTTAATTTATTATCCCAACGATATGGTATTTTGTGAATTAATGTTAGTATGGTATGCCACTTGACTTCCGATCCTCCCAGGTGACCTGCGTGTTGCCTACATATCCGGACACGGTATTTTGTGGTTGTGTACTTTATGCATTCATTCCACGGAAATGGTTGGGATTAGAACAACTATGATTCAGGCTTTTTAAGCTAATTTTAACGAGTTACTTCATAATCTTATGTCACATCAAATGTAATGAACCACTGATAACATACAATTTTATTGCCAAATAAGGGTTGCTACCCCTATTTTGCCACTCACTCTATTTTATGATGTTCAACATCACGCGGATCATATAACTTTGTCCATTTAAACGATTTACAGAGTCTTATGGTAATATTGTATGTACATTTTCTAGAAAGTGCAATTACCTGGTATTATTATTCCTACTTCAAAGGGGCGTACCGCCCTTGGGATGCACTTTGGACGGTAAGACGTATATGTGTTTTTGCCTTATTTTTTTGTGAGGAATACGCGTGTGGAGTTTGTCCATGTATTTACGAAACATCCCGTGTGTGTGTCTATATATATATATATATATATATATATATATATATACTATATTAATATATATAATATAATAAAATATATAATATATATACGTTTCGGAAAATAAAATGTAATTAAATTGTTACTATGTGCATAACTTTTTGTCGTGAATACGTCTCAAAATTTGTAACCCTAGTGGGAGGCAATCCAGAAAATCCGATGATAACAAAATCGGAGGATACAGTTTGGCATTGCAGCTCCGAATATTTTCTACATTCAAAATTTAGTTACACCACTCGATTGCCAAAGGATCAAAGAGTATGTTAAGTTGAGTGAGGACTGTGATACATCTCTAGTGTAGTGCCGGGGGGGGGGGGGGGGTGATGGTGAGCGCGCCGCAATTTTCGAGTTCGTTTCGCCGCGTCTCATAACTTCCGCGTAGTATAGCTATTGACTAGGAAAAGCTACGACACTCGTGTGAGTTTCAATCGACTGCTCTCGCCCAGATCAATCGATTGCGTCTATAAAAAAATTTGTATGGCGTAGTTATTTTGAAACTGTATGATTTTAAGGTAAAAAATTAAGAAAACTTAACACAATGTCGGCTTATACGCGTCAAAAAGCCAAGTCGAAATACAGAGATCGTATGCGGTTGGAAAGAGAATCTCAGAAGTAATCCAGTGATACCCATAAAACCCCATATGATCGAGTTAAGCGGTGCCGGGAACGCAAAAAAAAAAAGTCAAGGCGTAGGAGTGCGTCCACTTATACGTATTCACACAAAACCATCGGCTGGGCCTCCAACACAGCTACACCCCATTTTGTTCTTTCTGACTACTTGTTTAATATAATAGGTTTTAACATTTCCCTTGTATTGAGATAAGGCGTAAGATACAATCCTTTATACGGTATTATCTATTTGAGTAGTCCGTTTCCCTCACATTGTTACGACAACGTAAGTTTTGGCTAATATATGAGGGAGAGTGTTGTACCTAGACCATGGTGTACCTTGAGCCAGTGTGAATATAGTTGATATACTGCAACCTAGCTTTGTACAGATAAATGTTTTAAACGTAGTGACGAAGTCACCCGCTAGAGTGAATCGTGATGCTCCAGCGCAGCGATCGCATGTACTACGGAAGAAAGTTGTTTTTAGTGGTCGGAAGTAAAAATTTTCGTTTCTCGTTGGATGTGAACTTATTAGAAACGCCTGTATTTGTATCGTGTTTTATTTCTCCATTGGATATAACAATATTTGGTGAGTAAAAAGTGATACACATAATTCTGTGTTGTATTTTATACAGCGAATAGCCATTGTTTGTAAAATAATACACCCTCGTGTACCTAGGGCCACAACTGCATTTTGTATCATGGGCCAGTGGTCTATGGTACAAGAAGTTACAATCATGGTATAAAGCATGCAGATGCGTGGAGTGCGTCCACTTCCAGTCGAAACTAAGAATTTCTAATTACCTAATGATAACAGAAGAAACCTTTTGAACCAGTTTTTAAAGGAAAAAAAGTCACGACTTTTAAAATACTGAAATATGACAATTATAAATTAATATTACAAGATCTGAGTTGTTGCCTGTGTTCTTGTTGCTAAGCTATCCCAAGCAGCAAGAATATATTTGAAAAATGTTTTATTAATATTACAATGTTGCTATCGCAATATTTAAAGTAATGAATATTTGAAAACCACTTTTATAGAGTGTTGAATCAAGAGTTTTTTGGAGTAAATAGTTTAAAAACATTATACCTGAAACATTTCTGGAAGAATATTTTTAATGTTACAAATATATTTGTAAAAAATATTTCACTAAGAATATTTAGGAAACATACATGTATTTTCAAGTTCATCAAATCAACCAAGTCTCCGTGGTCTAGTGGGCCAATCTTCGTAATGCAGTCGTTTGCGAGCCGGATTATGTTGCTAGGGGTCCTGGGTTCAAGTCTCGAGTTCAAGTCCCTGGCAAGACGTTAGTGTAAGTTTGTGTTCGCCACATTTGCCTTGGAACTGTCAACGAGTTACGAAAATTGTAAACGAAAAAAAATGGCAAGGTTCCTGATACTCGTGTATGTCTCTGAGCTCAGTTTGTAATGAAAATATTTTTACAGCGTAGCTTATGGTTTCAATAAATTAGAATGTGTATGTTTTTTAGGGATTGGTGCGTGCACACATAATGTGCCGTAGCAAAACAGGAAAGAAAATGGATCCTGTAAACGAAAAATGCATTAAAAAGTGCTCTCCAGACCATTCGTTTCGATGATCCATATAAGAAAATGTCGTACCGCGAAGCTTCAAAAGTATTTAATGTTAGCGGATCCACACACATTCGACATTCAATTAGATTTAAAGACTGTGAGCAAGACAGTTTTACATATTCCGTGAACTATGCGGTTAAGCAGGTGTTTACAGATCCCGATGAAGTGTCTTTGTTAGATTACTTTGAACCGTCGCAAAGATGCAGTGTATGGACTTACAAAAAAGGGTGTCAGGCATCTTGCCTACAAGTTTGCAAAGGCAAATGAAAAAAAAAAACATCCAGAAACATGGGATGAAGAAGAAATTATTGTAGAGGAATGGATGCGTGGTTTCCTTAAAAGGCATCGCACCAAACTTTCAATAATAAAAATCGAAGCGACTAGCTTACGCCGTGCAACGAGTTTTAACCGTCACAGTGTTGCCTGTTTCTTCAAAAATATCAAAGATTTTGTCCCATTTCTTCCGAGAAAATATGTAACCTGGATGAAACTGGCCTCAGCACTGTCCAGGGACAGTCAAAGATAGTTGCTCCTAAAGGTATCAAGCAAATCGGCAGTGCCACATCAGCTGAAAGGGGTCAGCTTGTCACTATGATTGCAGCTGTAAATGACATTAGAAATGCTGTACCAACAATGCTGTTCACTTTAAGGACGGGATGTTGTTTGGTGGACCGCCAGTGTGTATTGGAGCCACTAATAGAACAGGGTGGTCCAATAAAGAGACTTTTATAAAGTATTTGGATCGTTTTCTGGCCTCAGTGAAATGTTCTAAAGAAAACAGAGTCATTTTGATCTTAGATAACCACGAGACTCATCTGTCTGTGGAAGCTCTCGAAAAGGTTTCTGCTGCTGGGGTAGTAATGGTAACATTTCCCCCGCTCAAATCTCGCAAGCTCCAGCCACTGGACGTATCTATATATGGCCCACTAAAAACCTATCATGATCAGCCTATCAATGAATGGATGTAAAACAACAAGAGGAAAACATCTGACATTTACGCAGTAGCAGAGGCCGTTAGGGTGGCTTATCTTCGAGCATTTGCGCCTAAAGACGTTTTGTCTGGGTTTAAACGATCAGGAATCTTTCCATTAGACACAGGAATCTTCTCTGATGATGACTGTTTGAGTGCGTATGTTATTGATCGAAACATAGAAAAACCATCATCAGATAATAATCACAGTTTCATCAGAAAACAAAACGACGAACTCGGAGGGACAAAAAGCCTCAGCCTTTAAAACTTCTGAAGAACCAACACCTGGCACATCTTCTGATTCTCATATTGTTGGCTCTGTTACACCTTGCACAAACATTGAAGAAAATTGTCACCCCTCAAGACATTCTACCATATCCGAAGGCTGACCCGAGAAAAAGAGCAACTAGAGGAAGAAGATCAGGAAAGACGATGATAGATACGGACACTCCAGAAAAACGAGCTATACAGGAACTAAAAGAAAAACAGCAAAAAAAAACTAGCATCAAAGAATAAACGAAGAAGTTCTTTTTAAGTGGCGAGGAATTTAGGTGAATTGTTCAAAGCAAAATCAGGGACTAAAAAGAAACTTATAGAATCTCCAGACCTATTGAAGAAGCACAAACTACTAGAGACATCATCATCTGAAAGACAAAGTTGACGATCCTATGCTTCAAGTAGGCCAGTCTTCCTCTAATGCAAGTGTGGACAGTGCTGATGAAGCATGCATTTACTGCCGCAACTCTAAGAAGGCTGACTGTAGTGGGGAAAAGTGGTGCAGATGCATTGAATGTGATTGCTGGACTCATTACCATTGTGCTGGGGTAGAAGGCAATGGATGGAAAACGTACAGGTGTGATTTCTGTGGTTACTGTTAAATAAGTACGCTAATTTGTATTTTTCGTGTAAGTGCATTTCTAGGATATTTTTAAGGCAATGCATTGTTTACAGACATTTAATTTCGTTTTTAACTATTATTCAAGATACAGGATGATTCTCAGATGTTTTTTGAGTTTTTCGTTGCATAATTTGCTTGACATCATGATTCAGAGCTTATTAACATTAATTTTGAAGTAATACATTATATTTCATGATTTTTTTAATATGGTCCGACATCGCCGTTGTTATGTTTCCTTATGGCCGTATGTTTCCTCGAAGCGGTTAATATAGTTTTCACGGAATTCCGCTTAAACATATTTAGTAAATCTGCGGCGCTAGACTTTGTGAGTATTAGTTTTACGTCGGATCTTCGACTTTGAGCGATGGGACTTATTTAAACTGATAAAAGGCTGTTCACGATAAAGTGAGCACTTTTGAAATCAACCTTGCAAAAATCACTGTTCCTGCCTGCATATATTTTAACGGGTGCTCGAGTGACATGCGCCCTGTAAAGTTGGCTACGATGGTTGGGAAGTAATCCCGGATCATAACTTCGAATAAAAAATGTTAGGTGACCATTTGTGTTAAATTAACTTATTTCTTTTGCTTTCTAGTTTTTTTAACGCATCGAAATGTAAAAAATGAGCAGATATGTAAAATATTTGTTTTCATAATAATCACAGTTTCACTTGACTGACGCGTGAATAAAGTCATGACGCCCATGACAATGTTAATTTTACATAAGGCGGAAGAATACACAACACTCATACAAGTAGATCTTAATCAGGGGTTTCAAAAGTGCTCATTTTACCGTGAATAGTTTATAAACGATACGTTACACTGGTCCAAATTACTCAGCGTTTGTACCGTCCAATCACTGCGAAGTCGTTACAAAGGCAGCATATCTGTACATTATGTAGACACTAAATCAGAAGTATAGTCCATTCATACTAACTTCCTACTTTTCTGAAGTCCTCTAAAATTTTACTTTCGGGCTATTCGTCTGCCTAATTTAAACATAGCTTTCCTAATCCTAGAAAATTACAATTTCTTACTAGGAATTACCAATACATCTATATTCTCCCTGTTCTTTTTAGTATTAATTATATATGCACTATTATAATTGATATAGAAATACAAGTAAAATATATATTTAACCGAAATTAAGATATTTTAACGTTACCAGAATATAAAGAATTTGTGATACACGACATATTTAGACAACAACCAGACACATCATAGATGGGGTGAATTTCGTAGTTTTGATTTTTTTTTTAACGTGAAGATAATGTGAATAGGCTACAATAAAGATTCAGAAGCTTATTACAGCTCCTCAGATGAAGCCCACTTCACGAAAAAATAAGATTTTCCATCGTTTTACTGAGAAGTGTTGGTAAAAATTTCTCCACAACTCAACTCTCCATAAAATTCCTCTCCATAAAGTTCACAGGAATTTCCACGAATTTATGAAACCTTTAAGCAAATTTGTTAGTTTTTTTTATGATTTGGAAACAAAGAATTTACAAAAAAATAAATTTTCTAATGCCGTATTTTTTTCTACGTAGCTATTAGAGAGTTTTGAAAATTTTGCATTTTTTTTTTAAATTATGGAGCGATATTTGAAAACGATTCAAAATTTCCCGACATTGTGACACTACAACTTACGTACGGCCTTCTTGTGACAGCGTATTTCCGAAAATGTCACCTACGTAACACTCGGAAATTCTTTAAATGCTTGAGTTTTGTAAGTGTAGATGACTGTTACAGATGTCTAATGCTACTTTTTGATGTTTGGAGAAATAGGCCTGATTGGGTGGATATTTTCGCTGCCAAGGAAACGTAAAATTTTCTGTTCGCATTGCTAAGGAAATTTCGCGTATAATCGGTATTGTTCGTTCCCGAAACCAGCAGCTACAGGAAATACGAAAACTTTCTGCATTTTGTATTTTCGGAACTCAACTCCGTTTTCCCTCATTTCCGCATTTTAACTTCACATTTTCGTTAAAGTTTCCGTGGGTGTACAGAAATTTTACGAGCGTTCTGTGAGAAGTAGATAGAAGAAGGATTTGAGTATCATATACGGCCTATCCAGAGATAACACATTTCACATGCTTTTTAATCTCTAACCGATAACTTCCCTGCTAGCTACAAATGCTAAATTTCTTAAGGAGTTGCTCTAAACCCAGAGAAGAGATGGATGAATGACGCATTTCCTGCTGGGAGAATCAGACATAGTGATTATTTAAATAAGGGCCTATGCGCTATTTTATAACGAGACTTACCTTTAAGTGAAAAGAGAAACAAAGAGTGGCAACAATCAGGATTGGCTGGAGGAATGCATAACAATAACCATGTAATCACGACTTTTTTATGGCGAAGGTGGAAGTGTAAACTCTGCCACGGTCCGTCTGCCGTAACTTTTGCCAAGACGGGTGTAAACAAAGGTCTGGCTCGGGAGTTGCAGTTCCAATTGATGAAATAATTGTGGTACCACATTCGCGGTTCAGGCAGAATGTTACAACTATACGCTGCGCAGCTTGTGTTACATGTATACGCGGAAGAGACAATAAAGTTCGTGGACGTCGTGGTGTGTGGCGCACTACACATGGTTAGCACTCATTCGAGAAACATGGAAAACCAGGAAAATGTCAGGGGATTTCGGACACGTTAGATAAATGTCAGGGAATTCTGTTATACATATTCTATATTTGGCAGCGCTATCATCAATCGTGCACTGCTACCAGAATTGTGTAAAATTATTTCGACGAATGTGAACAAAATGCTAAGGAATTTTTCTTAATTAATGTTGGGAGCAATTGTGTAAGATAAGAGTAGTATTTTGGTTTGAAGGCTATTCACGATAAAGTGATCACTTTTGAAATCAACCTTAGAAAAAAGTCACTGCTCGTAATTGCATATATTTTAAGGATGCACTTAATGAAAGTTGGCAACAATAGAGGGAAAGTTGTTCCTTTTCATAACGTCAAATAAAAGTTGTTAGGTAACCATTTGTGATAACTCAAAGTATTTACTTGCTTTTTGGTTTTTTTTTTCTGATTCGAAGCGTTCAAATAAACAGATTTGTAAAATATTTTCTTTTATAATAATTCCACAGTTTCACTTGATCGACGCTTGAATAAAGTGATGAGGCCCATGCAATGTTAATTTTACATAAGGCGGAAGAATACAAAGAGTGCATACAAGATCTTAAGCAGGGCTTTCAAAAGTGCTTAGTATACCGTGAACATCCTATAAACGTTTGTTATAATGCAAAGGCATCAATCCTCACAGGCTAAAATGTTAGCAAAAGAGGTCAGCGAATAAAGATTATTTTTGTCTGTAAACCAGGAAATTGTCAGGGAACTTTCAGATGGAGAAAAGGTGGCAACCCTGCTACACTCAGGACGCCAGACCACGAACTTATTGAACGTCGCATTGATACGCGGTTATCTACTCCCTGGGTGTCAGTAACTCCGCAAAATTCTTGTTTGAGATTGTAGGCCTATAACCCCCGTGACAATTCGTTAAGGTAAAAAGTAAAGCAACAGCCTATGGAGCACTGCACCCGACTATACAGCGTGAAGAACTCATAAAATAAAGTAGTACAGACACCATAGAAATTTTCAGAAAACTACGATGTATGCTGTATACGAAAGTAGATTAATATATAGGCCCTATTTTATAACATTTAAATATTTTTTGCTAAAATATACTTTCTGAATACAAAAAAAAAATTAATCGATTTAAATAAAAAGTAACTTTAATAAAATTTATGAATATTTACATTTAGGATGCTTCAGAAAGCAGAATTTGCAAGAAAATCTTCGCCAAATTGTTTACTTACTATTGTGTGTTACGAAATTGAAACAATAACGTAGGAAATAATTTTTATGATTTATTTATATGCGTCCATTTATCACAAACATTTATGGCTGTAACTGGCATGAATAAAGTTAATTATAAAATTTAATGATGGATTATTAAAATTATTTTATGATCACAGTAAATATTGTGATCTTTCGTGGAGAAGATTTTCTTGTAAATTCTGCTTTCCGAAGCATCAAAAACGGATATGCGCTTAAATTTTGTTAAAAAGGCGGACTCTATCGATCGATAAAATTTTTACATTTAAAAAGTATATTTTTGTGAAATATTTCGTAGTGTTGCAAAATATATTTATTCATTCTTTTTTTATATACATCATAAGTCACGCTTTACTGACAATCTGTATGGTCTCTGTACTAATTTTTTTATGAGTTATTCACATTGTACAGTCATGTGTAGTGTTCCATGGGCAGTTACTGTGCTTCACCCTTAAGTGAGTTGGAAAGAGAAGAATAAGGACGAGTTCGCGCACAATGTTCCCTGGACCGTAAGTCAGCTTACTCATGGAGATTTTAAGACATTTTCAGCATGGACGTAAGAGATGAATAAGACGTGTATTTTGTCATCACGCAAAATATTTCGCCAACACATTTTTTTTCCTCCACACAGTTGATGACGCTGAACGAAGATAAAAAAAATAATCAGCAATTCAAAGAAAGTTCACTTGATGTCAGGCTGCTTCGAAATAAGTATGTTTATGGTTGGTGCTGCACACGATCAAAATCACAAACCAGTAGGGGAAGCGTGTTTCTGGTGATGATACTAATGACTACTACTGACACGCCGATAATTATTATAAACTACTGCATCTGCAATGAATTGCATTTTATAGACTGTTCACGGTAAAGTGAGCACTTTTGAAAGTCCCCTCAGTTCGAATAATAGCCAATAAATATATTTTATTACAGCCGTGGACGTGAACTTCCAAGTGAAGTGGAATATACACACTGTGTTTATTACCTACATGACAATACTTATGTAGAAAAGGTGGTTAAAGTATAAATAATTGCTGAAAGTAAAAAGTAACTATGACCTTAAAAAAGTACTCACTTTACCGTGAACAGTATTTCCTGTTAGTAAGCGCTCGCCATAACAAGATTTGTTTTTTTTTACAACACCTGAAATGGAAAATTTTTCTAGACAGTTGTTCATTTTTCTAAATATGTACCATATGCTGTACAATCCTTGTTCCAACACATTAGAAATGCAATTTTTTTAAATTTGGTCTCTTTCGTTGGTAACACGTGTAGCATGTCTAAAAACGGTTTTGATAGGACTGGGTGTCATGAATGAGAGGAAGTCAAATATCGTTACTATAATTAAAGAGAGTGGTGTTTATTTGGCCTCTTCATTCAAAACACTTAGATGGCTACTGTGAACTGACTACTTAATTCTGTAGGTAGAAGTGGGGCGGTTTTCCTGGTATTCCTCGTATGATAACGACCAACTACAATTCCTTACAGTAAATAAATACTCTCCGTACTACCAAAGTGGTCAGAAAATTATATATATATATATATATATATATATATATATATATATATATATATATATATATATATATATATATATATATATATACATATGTCTTAAAGAGGAAGAAATATTTTATAACACTATATCTTATCAATAAAATAAATATAACTATAATATTTAATAAATAAATTATTGTTCAGTAAGTAAAGTAATTAAGATGTAACAACTTTTAATTATGACGTAAATTAATAAAGTAATAAATTTATTAACCAACGCAAATAATTTACTAATTACTGTTTAGGCATATTTCCATTTTTGGATTGTTTAGGGAATTTACTTGGCATATAACCATTTTCATATAGGGGAGTTGGAAAATTCTACTATTCTTCAATATGAAAAAAAAAAAAATTTACTTATTATTTCCTAAGCACAATTTATAATAATCAGTATCTAGCAGGTACTGTAGTAAATATTAATTGAATATGTTAATGAAAATTAGTAAAACAAATCTGAAAGGTGTTTCTTAAAACTCCTTAGTACGTTTTATTTCATAAAAGATAAGTAGCTAATTATGTACAGTGCTCAGCTTGATGAAGTATTGGGGATGGGCGGTTTGTTCAATGTGCTTCACGGTAGGTTTGTGAATAAAATATTCTTATATTAAATAATGTTAATTAGAAATTTATTTAAGATTGATATTTTGTATCGTACGAAATATTTATAATCTTATCTGATACAGCCCACAATCAAATATGTATATTTATAACAATTTAAATAATTTGTGTAGAAGGTTATCAGTTCTGAATATATTCTACTGATAATGTTGACAAAACCAGATATGTTATTAAATAATATATTATTTGTAGCTACCAGGATAGCGTGGTCTTGTTCGTCGAGGGTGCGGAAACTTAAAGTATGCGGCGTTTTTGATAACATAGTTTACTTGTACTCTAGAATCTGATCGTGTACACACTACCTTCCTGATAGCTTTAAATTTGAAACAGCCAGGGGTGCGCCCAAAATTTTAAACTGGCAGGAGTTACCATTAAGTAATAATTTTTGCATCTCGGTATTATATTTCAATTCAGATTCAGTTTTCTGTATATCTCAGAGAGATGTATGCGACGAAAAAGATACGCATATTTACATAAATGTATCATGCCGAAAATGATGAATAGTCATATGGTATGTCCAATCGTAAACCTGTATTTATTATATGTTTTTTGAAAAACTATTTTTGATTGCAAATTTTTATACCAATATGGCTACCAAAAACAAACATATCCTTGAAGAATTAGTGGGCGTACTGTTGAGCACCTTCGGGTCCGAGTCGAGCCAAAGACAGCCAGCCACAGACACAGTCACAACCACACTGCTTCCATTAAAAATACATTGTCCCAGACTTCCCTATATCATACTACTCAGTGAAATTATTAGGCGTGAATTTATGTATAGGCTATTCACGGTAAAGTGAGCACTTTTTTAAGCCCTTCCAAAAGGCATTAACCCCTAATAAATATATTTTATTGCAGTCTCAGACGTTAACTTTTGAAGGTGATGAAATGTATACAATGTGTTTGTAAGTCATATTGCAATGTTTACATTAAAAAGTTGCAGTAAGATAGAAATTAATTGAAAGGAACAATTTAGCAGGGCCTTAAAAAGTGCTCACTTTACCGCGAATAGCGTATATCGAAAAACCCTCGAAGGGTGCACAAATATTTATTTCGTGAGATCTGTCATGCAGTCGCCTCCCGTGCAAACTGAACGGCCGCGACCTACCTCAAGCGCAACACAAGCAGGAATGGATAGCGGCGCTTAGATCCGGAGTCGAAGCGATGGAACTCCGTCGTTCCGGCGCGCCAGATGGGTGCGTTGCTTTGATGTCGACCGGAACGAGGTGATGGTTATTAGCGACCTGGAGTTTCGAAACAGGGAGGGGCATCAGGTTACATCGTAGTGTGCCTGACTTGGCGTTTGCGAGGCACGCGCTCTCGACCCCGTCAAGCTGGCATCGTGGGCGACCCAGGCTTCTCCCCTTCCCCGAACGGTTTTCCACCCCTCGTTCGAGGCAAACGCATGCGCAGTTCCTCGGGTCGGCCCTTTGCGCACACCAGGAAATAAAGATTAGATCATTGTGAAATTCGAACCACTTTGATGCATAGCCTTCGCGAGAGCGCACGACGAGCCGTTCAGAGCTTCGACCGCCATAAAACGTAATGAACTCTTTTTTTTTTTTTTTTTTACGAAATATTCCGATATTGGTGATTTTCACAGCCAGACGAAGAGAGGTGGAAGAAGAAACATGGTGGAGAGGGGTCCTCCTGCAGCGAAGAGAATTGCATTTGTGCGCATGCGTGTGTGTTATGATTGTTATGCAGGAGGGGGGAGGGAGGTGGATGAGTGTATCTATGCAAGGGGGGCAGGAGGGGGGGGGGTGGCGTATGCGAGCTCGCGGGCGCCCCAGTACCGGCGGCGACCGACTAATGGAAAGTCGGAACAAAAGTCTCATTAGGCATGGGTTGAAAATTACGGGCGGGCGTAATGACGGAATGAAAAGCTCCCCAACTGCAAGCGGTATCAGCCATCAGTTATTCAAAACCCGGCATCAGTATCCCGCGCGTCGCGGGGGCCATCCGCTCTCCTGGTAGAACAACCTCACAAGTCGCTCCGCCCAACTTCGGCGGCTCGCTATACTGATGTGCTGTATGTTGTACCATATTGAAGAAAAACGTTGTAGGTAGCATGCTTGTAGATTAAGGGCACTCGAGAGCTTTAAATTATTTTCCACGCTCTTAGCAAACAGCATTTTTATTCTCTGATATATGATATCCGAAAAATAGTAAGTTAATAGAGGTTAATGACTTTTCAAAAGTAAATAAAACAAGTCATAGGAACTTTAATTTATACAGATTTCAAAACTGATCTAAAGTATTTAATACCGTAGCATACAGATCGAAGTAGTAGTTCATATTGTTGTAATGTCATGAGAATATTTTCTTGGTAAGTCTGTACTCTGTTTATCCGTGCTTCAGTTTTAACTTTTAAGATCAAATTTATTAAGTCAAACTAGCTGGAATTGAATCCTTTAACGCAGGTAAACTAAGTGGCGGATTTCAAAATAATTTGCGAACGCGGCACTCCTGCGACTTCAGAAATCACTTTAGCTGAAACGAATTTTGCGTGGAAGTAAAATTTTTAAACTTATACGAATCAAACCTTTGAAAAAACACTTCATGTATTACGTGTTTGGTTGATTTCCGAATGTGTCACGTATGATAAAATTACCTTATATTTGGTTGAATTACACTTCTATAATTTATAATAATATAAATTATAGGCTGTGTACAGTAAAGCGAGAATTTTTGAAAACCCTATTTGGGATCTACTTGTATACACGTTGTGTTTTCTTCCGCTTTATGTAAACTTAACACTGCCATGGGCCTCTTCAGTTTATTCACACGTCGATCAAGCGAAACTGTGAAATTAATATAAAAGTAAATACTGTACAAATATTCTCATTTTTACACTTCGATGTTTTAAAAAATACAGAAAGCGAGAGAAATATTTTAAGTTTTATCTAATGGTTTCCTAATACTTTTTCTTCGACTTTAATATGTGGAACTTCTTTCCCCTCCAATGATTCCAACTTTACTGGACACATGTCATTCATTGCGCCCGTTAAAACATATGCAGATAGGGGCAGTGGCATTTTTCTAAGGTTGATTTCAAAAGTGCTCACTTTATCACGAACAACCTTTGGGAGTTCTTATTCAAAATAGTATTACTACGAGAGCGATCGAACGCGGTGCGCTGTCCCTCTGGTGTGATTTTCTAGATCTTGTTAAGCTTTGTTTGCTTGAGTTACGGGAAGCTCCTGGAAATATGACTATAGCAGGGCCACTGATAAGTTGGAAGAAACCACGAATGGATTATAGAAATGAGATCCGTATCCGGAACGCCAGTGATTCCGCCTCGCCATTTCGTTCCTTCGCACTTGCGTATACAACGTCGGAGTCGAGATCAACGAGTACAGATACATCCACAGAGGCGGAAAGGCGTGGCCGTCCCTTGGATGCGGGAATATCCCTTCTCTGATTGGCCGCGCGAGCCTCTGGGAGCGGGTTTTTTTTGTCTGGGGGGCTACCGCGTGCTGCATAAATATCGCTGTACATTGAGAGTAAGATTTACTTCAGCCAACAAGTTACTTGTTTGTACAGGGACAATGAAACATTCTGTTGTTTACATCAAATTATTTTGTATTTCTTATTCGGTTGGTACAACTAAAGATTTGATTCGCCTCCGTACGTCAAGCAGTTTCCATTAACATAATAGTAGATAGAAAACCCGTGCGAGATTTTAAACGAGATCTTTTGCGGCTTGAGCAAACTCAGTTGAACTGGCTACACATCGTATTGGAATGTCCTTAAGAGTGGGATGGACACCACTTTTTTTGTGAAATAGTTCTTTGCGCGAATACGCGTATCTCGGCAAATAAATGTTCTGCAAATAATATCATCTGCCAGAAAATATGAGAAACAATTACAGTAACTATGCTCTTATTTTTTTACTTTTGTCATACGGAGTGTATTCTTCCAAGAGAAAAAATTCGTGGAAATGGTCAAATATCGCAGCATTTTTTAAGCTTGGCAATGCAGTTTTCTTAAGCGGCAAGAGAAAATCACGAAGATAACGGTGCAGTTTAATCTGTGGGGTTTCACAGCTTGTAATAAAGCCTCGATGTTACGGATCTGATTTGCACAGTACAGCGTTATGGACGGAAACAATGCACGCCTTGCGCGTAGGAGCGATGAGGCGCTAGAAGTGCATGTTACTGTCGCCCGTATCGCTCCTTCGCCTCTTGACCTTGGACGCAGGGGTCCATCCCACTCCTAAATATATACACTTCAGATTATGGGGCATGACGTTCCTTGATGTGGCTGGGGATTGACGCCATTTTTCTGGACTGTGTGGCTGGATTTCGTGGTATAAGCGACTGTTTCACCGCTGTATTGCTAACCCTTTGAGTGAAGAGATTTCGGCGGCTGTTGACATCGAGGTTTTGACAGACGATGAGGGTGAAGCGACATGACTATGGAGCAACGCCGGAATGCAAGGGCGGGGGAAAAGGGATATCCCCGAGAAAACCCGCCAACCAGCGGCGTCGTTCGGCACGATTCCCACATGCGGTTATTCGGGGGGGGGGGACCCACCCCACCGGGGATTCGAACCCGGTTCGCCTCGATGGGAGGCGGGTAGTCTGACCACTACACCACCGCGGCTCATACTGGCTCTTATTCCCGGTTGCACCATCGTGGTTGAAACTGGATCCAAGTTCGGATCTAAGGTCAGCACAGAAAACTGTTGCACCATTCGAGTTCAGAGCTGTACTGGAGATCGGGATGAAGTTCATTTCGATCCGCCAAAATTGGCGGTTCGAAATCTCGATTCGAGATCAGCAGCCATCGTCGACAAATGTCGTTTGAAAATACGCCAACAGATAGAACCAGGCTCGATTGTTTTCTTGGGAAATTAAGACAACATTATACGCACTTGAATATTATTCAGTAAAATTCGTACAACAATAATTCGCTTAAAACAGATAAAACATTGCAGATCTAGTTCTATGTATAGTGAATACGCTTACTTTCATGACGTCATACATTACTAACCAATAGCAACATTTGTCTCATACTTAATTACGATCTCTCACTTTGAAACCAAGATCGACGAATCGAAGATCCAGAATCATGAAATTTTGTTGGTGCAACACTTTTACATTGAAACCAAGATCAATCTGGATCCTGGTTCGGAACTAGGATCATTTGATATCGGATCGGGGAAGATGTTGGTGCAACCGGGCATTAGTCCGCTCTCACCCCCAGCCGGGCAGCTCGCATCATCACGGCGGCTTTGTCCGGCCGGATAAAACTGCAAACTATTCGGACTCGTTTCATATTGCCACCTCGCTTTGATGTGGGCTCGGCGCCACCTGTTCGTGGGAGAAGGGGAAGGTGGCGGGGGGTGAGAGGTCCAGGCCGCTCTCGTGCAAATGAGGGGAGGTACGCGGGGGTGAGTGGGGGGCGGGCGAAAAGATTAGCTCAAAAATAATTATCGCTGTCGCTCGTCCTTCCTTTGTCGGCGGCGCCAGTTGGTGGCCACAGTCCCTGAACTCTGATTCCCCTATCCACCCCTCCTCTTCCTTCCCCTGTAAACTCTACTGCGCAAATCTCGGTGACTGATTAAATATTATTTTCTAATTACAGCTCCGAGCCACGGTACGTATTGGCTCTTCTCTTAGAATCGTTTGTTCACAGATCATCCCGTCGTAAAACCGGGTACGAAACCTCGAATGAAAAGTTGGACACCGAAGTGAAACTCGGCTTAGTGAATCGGTCATAAAAATTCCTCCAAACAGCGTAAGTAACAAAAAATGAGCTCATTTTAGTATTCCGTTGTGTAAAAAAAAAAGTTTTTTCGGATTGCGAAGATGGTCTGCCCTGCTGCAGGGGCTGTTGATTTATTTATTTGAGTTAATTAATAAAATACGTTTTTTTTAAATTCACAATAGACGTACGTTTATGTTTTGGATAATTCAGAAAGCTGTTTGTGCAAACCGTCCCTCATCCTTGCTTCAAGCCAGGGAATGAAACGTTTGCAGGACTTTTTATAAACTCACTGGATATTTTGTAATAACTTTTATTAAATTATCATATTACTATATTTAATTTTTAGTATCAACAAACTGTTAGTTCTAAGCGAGAAATGTCGAGTTTTCCACTAGGTTTAAAATAAAAAATAAATAAAGAAAGGTAAGTGTAACGGAATATTTTCCCGAATTACATCGCTTGGAATTGCCGAACCGTGTCGAAAAGACTAGGCTTACTTAAGAGGAATCAACATATTTAAGCTTGAAAGTATTACGAGGCGAATACAGACAAGTAAATCATTTTCCACCATAAAGAATAATTTGCTATCAAAATATATGAAAGTGAAATGGGTTTTTCTTAATATTTTCTACAATAAAGCCAAACATAAAAAAATAAAGGTGAATTGTAAACACGGTTTGAGGTTGCGATTAGCTAAAATTATTATATGGAAAGGAAAATTAAATTAAGGCAATAAATACTGAGCTATCAAGTACAAAGAGTTTTGGTTTTGCTGCTACCGAGATAATGTCGACCCTATGCAAAACGTGTAGCATATACATTCAGGCAAGCTCATAAAGCAGGCATAGTAATACAGAAAATTGCAACTGTGTAAAACTGCACATAATACATTATTAATAACGATGTGATTGTACCACCGAGATTGCAAGACATTAGAAAATCCGTGTGACGTTACTGGCTACAGGCAACACAATATTGCTGCGTGACATTGTTTTGGAATGTGTAAAATGTGGGAAATTAAAATACCCTGTGTGGATATGAAATAAAAAATTTCCGTTGCTTTCACTTGTTGCCATCTATAGATAAACAAATAAAGAACGATGTTCAGGCATGTTAGACAACGATTATCCTCGGAATTTATTCATTCAGTTGTGAGACATTTATTAGATTTCGTTGCGTTTGATCTGTTCCCGTTTGTAAATAAGGAAAAAAATATATTGAGGAATTTTACTTAATGAAACATTCTCCATTTCATTTCTTAATAGTTATTTGTATAGTACTGACGTTATATAATAATGTTAACGAATGAGAAAGGTATTGTAAACATGGTCACTTTGGAGTTAGGTCGTGGTGTATTGCATTTCGTCAAATATTTGTTTTTTTTTAAATAACTTTTTGAAAATGATAAATTTATAGTTAATAGTTGAAATACTTTAAGTAACATTTAATATAAATGAGATATGTTTTATTGCAAGCAAAATAATGAAAATCGCTCTAATATAAGGCGCATGAAACAATCAAGCCCCAGCGTAGGCCTAAACAGCTAAAGGCTGACCACCGGAAATTGAGTACTTTCGAAAGCTCTGCTTAAGATCTGCCTGTGTGCGAGTTGTGTATTCTTCCGCCTTATGTAAAATTAACATGGCCATGGGACTCATCATTTTATTCATGCGTCGGTCGAGCTAAACTGTGAAAATATTATAAAATGCAACATTTTAGAAATTAAGTCATTTTTATATTTTAATGCATTAAGAAAAAAAAGAAAACATAAGAATTGTTTCAAATTATCACACATGGTTACCTGACACTTTCTATTCGACTTTAAGATATGGAACTATTTTCCACTCATCGTTGCCAACTTTACCGGGCGTATGTCACTCATTGTACCCGTTTTAATATATGCAGGCAGGGGCAGTGACTTTTTTCTAAGGTTGAATTCAAAAGTGCTCATTTTATCGTGAACAGCCTTTATTATTCGCTGTTGTTTAAATTAGTATATGCCTACACACACACGCGCGCACTCTGCAATAATATTAAATGTCTCTTGTTCTACCGAAAGCTACAAAGTTGATCAACATCTTCTTATAGGTGATTATCTTGTAGGCACAATCGTGATCTCGCGAAATACTGTTCAGCTCTTTATGAAGTGCACTTTAATAAAACGTTAGGGTAGTTTCCAAGACACTGGGAAATACAAACCCGAACACCGTTGTGCATATTACTGCACTTTACGCCATAGTTTTAAATCAAACACAAACCGCCACATACCTAAACTAACGAAGATGCCTGCCCTATTCGCCACTAGTAGTGACCTACAAGTCGTGACGTCACTGGCTTGGGTAGAAGATATCGTAGAGCCTTGAAGTCTCGATGATATAGCCCAGGCTTGATTCCTGGCACGGCCGTCCTGAGTTCGGTTTACCACGGTTTTCTGATCTCGTTTTAGACTTTGGCCTACTAAATCATTCCATGACCGATTATTTCCAGCTCATGATTTGTCCCCAACACTAGTTTCGTTTCTATAGGCTATTCACGATAAAATGAGCACTTTTGAAATCCCTGCTTGATATCTAATTGTACGCACGGCGCGTATTCTTCCGCCTTATGTGAGATTAACATTGCCATGGGTGTCATCACTTTATTCATGCGTTGGCTCATTTTCACACTTAGGTGCATTAAAATAAACAGAAAGCGAAAGAAATAATTTAAGTTAACAGAAATGGTTACCTATCACATTTTATTCGACGTTATGATGCAATACTACTTTACCATCCACCGTTACCAGTTTAACTGGGCGCACGTCACTCAGCGCGCCCGTTAAAATATATGCAGCTAGGAGTAGTGACTTTTTTCTGATGTTGATTTTGAAAGTGCTCACTTTATCGTGAACAGCCTTTAATAACACTACTGTTGACGAGACGTTAAGTCATGCATTAAAAATATATATGTGAACTCTTTTCCTGTATGTATTGTATTGATCGACTCCACTGTTCATGTTAGAGCGTTTCCACACCTAAGAGGGATGCCTGGAAATATCTCAAATTTATAAATGATACTGCAAAAAATATATATATAATTTGTAGATTTAAGTTCCGTTTTATTATTCATCACAATGTGACCGTTATTATAGATTCCTGGCTCTGTGGTTTACAATTAAGCTTGTTTACTGCCATACTGAACTAAAGATTCACACCCATCAGCCCGTTCCACCTCCTTGTAGGGTTTTCGAGACTGTGACCAGAACATGCCCTTTAAAGCCTACTTTCCGAAGGGAAGAAAGGTTTCTGATACTATCACTTTCATGTCTGGGCGTGTGTTCTTAATATATAAAATATGCAATTTGAATAAATAAGGCCCCAATTTTCAAAATGGTGGTCGTAAAAATATTTTAGATTAATTTTCTATAACTACCACTCCGTTTAACCAATTTCGACCAAACGTGGTATGCTGTAAGATTCTATAACAAACATCAAATATGCTAGTTCATAGTATCCTTTTATCCGCCAGTTTGTAAGTTAACACCACGTTAAAAATAAGGATTTTATGTTGTATCTCGGGAACAAATCAGCCGATTTGTACCAAATCTGGCAAGTAAGTAGTATTACGGCAAGCCATTTTACGTTTCATGTTTTAGGCAATTCATGCCCTTATTTAAAAAATGGTCGCAATATACAAATATTAGCTTAGTATACTACGTTTACGAACCAGTGAAACCAATTTAAACCTAACTTTGTATGTTCACCGTAGCTATTACAAACAATCAAATATGTTTACACACCGCCTTCTTTGTCTGATATTTTGTAAGTTAGCTCCATATGAAAAAATTAAGTTCTTATGTCACATCTCGGGGAAAAAACACTTATTCATATATGATTTAGAAACTAAGATGTAAGCCTAATTCAGTAGGCCTTGTAAACTGATATGTTTTAAGTGGGTCAGAGTCTCATTTTCAAAGTGGCAGCTATATAAAAATTTTATTTTAACATGCTATATTTACAATACCATATAAAAAATTTCAACTCGACTTGGTATGGTGGTAGTATAGTTGCAAACATCAAATATAATAATACAGAACCTCTTTACTCCACTCTTTTATAAGATAGTGTCACATGAAATATATAAAGTTTTTGTAACATATCTCAGGAAACAATGAACTGATACCCATAAAATTTCACAAAAGTGTAGTGCCACAGCTGACCATGTAAAATCTTGTATTATTCAAATGACTCACGTACTTGATCTTCATATTAACTGCCGGTAAATGTTTCAGGTTACTAAATCCTGTCTTCCAAAATTTAGGTTGATTACAACAGAAGTTGATGCTCCTGATCGTACTTCCGCAATGCGTGTAAGATTATAGGGTTCTGGGTTCGGGTCCTGGTTACGGCGCGCGTGTATTGTAACAGGTATTGTATACGTTTTTAGTTCCAGCTCTCACGATATCTCTGTCAACACGACGTCAAGGTCTACCTACAATGTTTTCCAAAATTTTACAGTGGAAAAGAGTCATGATTAATTTTTAATCCGGTGGCTTTAGGTCGTATTATTTCTGCTTCATCATGTGGAAATCCGTTGTTCTAATTCATCGATTTATATAGGCTGTTCACGGTAAGATGAGCACTTTTGGAAGCCCTGAATAAGATCTACCTGTATGCACGTTTCGTATCCTTCCGCCTTAGGTAAAATTAGCATTGCCATATACCTCATCACTTCATTCATGCGTCGGTCGAGTGAAACTGTGAAATCATTATTATAACAGTAAATATTTTACAAATCTTTTCATTTCTACGCTTCGAGGCATTTAAAATACAGAAAGCGATAGAAATAATTTGCGTTATCACAAATGGTTACCTAGCACATTTTAATCGACGTTAATATATGAAAATGCGTTCCCACCAGCAGTACCAATTTTATTGGGTGCGTGTCACTTAGTGCGCCCGTGAGGTTAATTCAAAAAGTGCTCACTTTATTGTGAACAGCCTTTAATGGCGTATTACTTTGATAGACTGTTCCTTGGTCAACCGAGCGCTTTTGAAAGTAATTTTTTTTTATGTCTTTGCCTCTAGGTGCATCTATTTTAAGGCACACACTGACCAGAATGTGCGCAATACAGATGAGAACGACTGAAGAAAAGTAGTTCGATGTCTTAAATTAACAGTGCCGGGTAAACATTTACCGATACTAATATAATTGCTCTTGATTTCAGTTGTTATACATATAAGTGTAAAAATGAGCAAATTTGTATAGTATTTTCCTTTCAAATAATTTCACAGTTTTACTGGATCAAGGCACGGATAAAGTGATCAAGCCCATCCCAATTTTAGCTTCACATACGGCAGAATAGTAGTCATTGTGCATGCAAGTAGATCTTAAGCTGGGTTATACCAAAACTGTTTGGTTTACTGTGAACCGCTAAAAATATAAAATACACGCAAAGCAACGGTGTTTTCAGTCCCATTTATGCAGTTGGCTAAAAACCCCTCTAGTGGATCGTGTGCGCCCAGCTGTATATGCGACGTTTTTCTAAGATTTTTGTTAGAAACTGCTTCCAAGGCTTTGGGCCGGAGATGAGTGCTGAATCCTCATAATCTATATAAATGATTTCTGAAGCCATTACGGAAATCCCCCTCCCCCCAAAAGTATCGTAAGGCTTTGTTATAGGCCACATTTCTGAAGCCCTGTTATTCTTCCGCCTCATGCAAACATGCAAACAAAGCATATCTTAGTTTAGAAAATTACACCATGATAAAACGCACCTTATCAATCCGCTTTCAGTTTCGTGAGAACTATTTCTTACTAGACATTACCAACACACCTGTTTTATTTGTGTTATTAATCGAATCAATCATAAGTTATAATATTATAATTTATAGATAAAATATAAGAAAATTGATAATTTAACCAAATATAAGATATTTCAATCATAAGAAAACTATAAAACTCTTCTGATACGTGACATAGGTACTTAAGAAACACTCAAACACGTAATATTTGGGATTAATTTCAAAGGGTTGATTTTTAAAAAAATGCGAAGTCACCGCGTATAGACTATAGTTAAAAATTTACTTAAAAAGTTATTGCTGACAGCGTAATGTTCTAGATATTTTCGCAGCACATGATATTAACTGTAGAATGAGTGTATCTGCTCAAAAATTGTTTCAACAGAAATAACACATATTTTTTTAGTCATTGTCTCTTTTTAAAACTTCTAACATTAACATAGACACATAAACGTAAACTGGTCAACACAGAGGTATTTTTCTCGCTTAACTCTTATCACTTTAAGAGGCCGTGGTATATGCTGTGATGATGTTGGAAAATGGAAGTAATTATGAAATTTTACTTCCAGGCCATATTGGATAAAACTATCAGATGCATTTATGTACGTATTTCTGTTTAAATTATTATTTGGTCACCGAGATTTATTCCGAATATTTTGTCTCCTCATTAAAATATCACATTTTTGTATTATAAAAACTGCGCACTATTAGTACTTCACCAAATCTGTAAATAAGTAGGCCTAATAATTAATTTTTTTTAATGCTTAGGTGATATTTGTGTGTTGTATTTCCTATATTGTTATTAAAATACTGCAATAAGTAGAAGAATCACACACCTTCATATATAATTTCCACATGGTTAGAAACAACTCTTTTGAAAGTTGTATTAGATTATTGTTTTTGCTCATTGTGTAATTTATCTTTGCTTACGAGTAAAAATTAAAAATTACTGTTAATCTAACGGCAAGAGATACTATGAGATTACTCGAAAAATTTATGTTTTTGCACCAGGTAGATTTTTTCTTTAATAGGATAAAAAAAATTTTAAACATCAAACATTTCACAAAGATTTAACGAATACAATAACGTTCCAAGTATTTGTGAACAATACCATAGACATGCCAGGAGAATATTGACGCTCAATTACAAGCAACTGAGAGCAGGATAATACTGTTTAGATTATTTCAAAAGTGATTCATTATCTTGTACAATATACTGTGGAAAATTTGTATATAGTCTATGCATGGTTACTTCCGACATTTCTGAAGCCCCGCTAAATTTATACATCCAGTATATTCCTCCACTTCCATGCAAAATAGGCTTAAAACTAAGTCTAGAAGTTACACGAGAAGGACAACGTACCGCATTTGTGTACATTTGGTGTAAACATATTTTGCATAAAAAGTATTCCTTACTAGTTATTAATAACACACCTGTTATTTCTCTGATTTTATTCATATTAACGTCAAATGAAACATTACAATTTGTAGATAGTGTGTAGGAAAAAATTCAATTTAACCAAAAACCAGACACGTTTATATTAATACGAGTACAAAACGCTTGTGATACATTACACATTTAGGAAACAACCGAACACGTCATACATGTGGATGTGGTGATGTGGTGTTATATATATATATATATATATATATATATATATATATATATATATATATATGATTAAAAAGTGTGAAGAAACTGCGAACATTCTGTATAGGCTGTTAACGGTAAAGTGAGCACTTTTGAAGCCCCAGTTACTTTTTCGTCATAGTCATTTCTTAACCTTTGACCAAATTTTGAAATAAATATTGCCATGTAAGTAATAAACACAATGTGTATATTCCACCGCACTCGAGAGTTTACGTCTAACGCTTAATTAAAATATATTTGCTGACTAGTATTCCAAATGAGAGGGATTTTAAAAATGCTATCTTTACTGTGAATAGCCTATAACAATATGACCCTAAGCATAGCTTGTAGCTTGGTGGTTATAACTGAAGGCTGTTCACGATAAAGTGAGCACTTTAGAAATGAACCATAGAAAAAATTCACTGCCCCTGCCTGCGTATATTGTAATGGGCGCACTTAGTGACCTTCGCCCAGTAAAGATGGTAACGATGGATGGAAGGTAGTTCCATATTATAACGTCGAATAAAAAGTGTAAGGTAACCATTTGTGATAACTTGGAATTATTTATTTCGCTCTCTGTTCTTTTAATGCGCCAAAGTGTAGAAATTTTGCATATTTGTAAAGTATTTACTTTCTTATTAAGTTCAGAGTTTCACTTGACCGACGCATGAATAAAGTAACCAGACCCATGGCAATGTTAATTTTACAAAAGGCGGGGGGGGGGGGGGTACGCTTTTACTGTTAAGAACCTTTACTTGAGGAGCGTGTATCTTCAAGTTGGCGCCGGCTGCGCGCATCTCATCTATATAACTTTGGGAATCTTACCCGCTGTATCCCCCCTTCCCGCGCCTATCCTCCAGCACTTGCTCGACGACGGCGCGGTAATTGACGCGTAATTAAGCCCGCCACTTAATAGGCGTCAGCGGGCAGGTGACAGCGACGCCCCTGCGTCACCTTATCACGCGCGTCTCGCGAGAGCTGGGGAGATTAATCGCGCCCCGCGAACCTCTGTTCTGCTCTCTCTTCCCACTTACATTCCCCGGCCGTCGGCAGCCAGAGTTTAGAGTTTGCCGCCGCGGCCGCCAGGAGCGCTCGCTGTGCACCGTCATAGCCGTAGATTGAGCATGGAGTATAGGCTATTCACTATAATGTGAGCATACTTTTGAAAGCCCTCTCATTTGTAATAGTAGTCAATAAATATATTTTATTTTATCCCTAGGCCTAAAATAAATTTATTTGATTTTATCCCTAGGCATAAATTTCGTGTGGGGTGGAATATACATACTGTGTGTATTACTTTTTAAATGTGGTTAAGGGATGTATAATTGCTGAAAGTAAAAAGTAACTAGGGACTCAAAATTGTTCACTTTACCATGAAAAGCGTATAAAGTGATATCACTGGCTTCGCAGAACCCGTCTCCGTGTGCCAATAACGAACTCCTTATTCTGTCAACACGACTAGCAAGAATGGCGTCATTTGTTTGATAAACAAGTGCTTCGGGATGTCTGCGTACTTCCTGTAACCAATTTGTAAAGCAATTTTGTTAAATTCAAATCGGTAAAAGTATTTTATTCGTATAAAAATGCGTGTCTTATGGAAATTAAGAGATACCTATAAACCAACACGTTCATTGCTGTTAACCATATGAATTTGAAAGTTTTGTTGGTTTGATGTAGGTCAATGATGAGTACATGCACAGAAGACAAAGATTCGGACTACATCATCTTTAGTCTATGGTGCGTATAACCCACGCACGTGCATTTAAAAAAAAAAAAAAAAAAAAAAAACACGTCGAAAATGTTCACATTAGTTTAAAGAGGCGTACATAGTAAAAACTTAGTAAGCAGTAATAATGTATATATAGTCTATTCGCGGTATCTTCACACTTTTTGAATCACACCTTTGAAATATCACCCTATGTATGACGTGTTTAGTTATTTCCTAAATTAGACGTATTTCACAAGTCTTTTATATCTCTGTTAATATGAAAGTATCTTATTTATCTTTCAGTTGAAGTTTTATATGTATTTTATTTAATAATTATAATATTTAATTTAAAATAAATTGTGAATAAAAGCAGTGCTAAAACATGTGTGTTGGTAGTGCTTGGTAAGAAATAGTTCTCATGGAAAACATTATTACTGCTGAGAGAGAACGAATTCGGTGCGTTGTCCTTTGGTGTCATTTCCCAGACTTGGTAAAGCTTAGTTTGCACGAGGCGGAGGAATATGCTGGAAGTAGAACTTCAGCAGGGCTTCAGAAAAAGTGTGGAGTAACCGTGAATGTATTATGGAAGACATTTTTTCTACACATTGGGTTACACCTAGCCCTAGTAAATGGCGCTGGTACTACTTACTGAAGTGGACATATTTTTGGAAGTCTTAAGTTTAGCAAATCACCGAAATGCTTACCTTGAAATAAGATATTAAAAAGTTCTTATTTCTAATTTCACTTAACAATATTAGTGTATACTGATCTGCTTCGAAAAGCCAACCACCGATAACAAAATACGAATAAATTACAAGCTGTTTCAATATTGATCGAATACAGCACACATTTAGATACGTTTCTACGGGACAAACTTAAGCAGTGACATCACTATTGTGTCAGTTAAATTATGGGAGCTTACTGCCTAGGGATTTTATCATATAAACTCCCTTACCATTCTAGACATGGTGGCCTATGTATATACTGGTCGTTGCACAGGTGAAAAGTGATCAACATTGTACACAGCATTTTATCGTGTGCACTAATTTGGTAAGGAATTTTTCTGGAACTCCCAACATAATCAACAAGTCTAATCTAATGTTCCTTTTAGCAATCAGTGATTAAATTAATAACAGCATGACCATCATTACCCTGAAATGCAACATTACATGATATTTTAGCAATAATACCACTTAGCTAAAAAATTTCCGTCTTTTTCTCTTGCCGATAATCTATATAACGGGGTAGAAATATTGAAGTAACTGCTTACTGCCTGCCATAGTTGCTTCTTGAGGGATACCAAATCCAATCCCATGTCCACAACAATGAATGCATCATCAGCTTCAGAAACTCTTATTTACTTAAATGTATTATTTAGATATTTAGCTTCCAATATGGGAAGTCTTTAATGTGTGAGAGATGTCGTTTGTTGTTTAGAGTGTCCTCCGCTGTCTCGTAAACAGCTGCTACCAAAAAACATCAAACTCGAAAACACTTTCGTTGACTACAAAATTTGGCGAATCTCTATACTGATACTGGTACAGCTCCAAACATAACAAATTCATAGAAGCGTAATATATATTTATATGTGCCAACAAAGAATTAAACGGAACTGACTGAGAAAGCATTCACCGGTTTTTTTAGATAGTGTATGTAAATTCTAGCTATAAAGTCACTTATTCATTTACTATCTTACTTATTTAAATCTGTTACGTTGTTATAAGATACTGAAACACAATTAAAGGTGTTGGAGGGGGGTTGTGGGGTGTGTGGGGAAGGGTGAAATTTATGATTTGAAGGAGAAATCATTTTTTATAAGTACAGATTTACATGGCTGATGTGTGAGTGAACAATGTATATTTCTGAATTGTTACATTAAATTTTACCTTTATTTATGTATTCTCTGTACTAGGGGTGGAACTATGCCACTATGCCTCCCTTTACCGAACTTGGCTACGCCCATGCATGAAATTATTTGTGTGACTATTTTGTGACAATAATCACATGAGTTCAATAAATGTTCGGACACGAACACACCTTACATTCCGCTTCTTATAAATGTACACCTAAATCGTATGCGCGGAAATATTGGCCACAGACTCTCACGAGAAGAAACGCGATTATGTTTCCCTCAAATATTTTATATTTTTTTCAGGTATTCTTAAATGAATGTTAACACGAGACCTAAGTATTAACTGCTGTATGTAGTTTTTCTTTCATTCAATGTGCTTCTCATAAATTCATTTGCATGTAAACCGTATTTATTTGGTGAATAGCGCTGAATAAAATATATAAACAGAAATTTACGAATACTTTAATATAATCTTTTGTGTCCTTCGGGGTTAAGTGCGTTTACAAGAGTATAAATTGAATTTCAACGCTAAAGTTGTTGGCTTATACAAATATCATTTTCAGGGTAGTTTGAAAAGACTCCTCTAAGAGGGTTTTAATTTCCACGTGAAATTTTTATGTATTTTATTGATAATCGTTAACGTATGACGTAAAACATGCATATTACTATCGTAACTTTTGATTAATTTTGCTTCTCGCGTTACTAAAATTTATTTCGACAAATAGTTTCCAAAATATTTTATTTTGAAGCACGCGTTTCTTATTTTTTACGTGTATGCGCTTTTTTTCTTTTTGCGTCTTTTTGTAAATGTATATCTCGGTGCCAGCGTACAGTTGGCTACCGGCAGTCTGTTGGTATATAGAGGCCTCAAATTAATTTAAATATCAATACTTAAGGTTTTTTTTTTGGTGTTTAGTAACATATCCTGTTGAATTCCTTTTAATTTTAAGGGCGGAATACAAAGGAAATAATCTAACTTTCAGTTTGAACCGGTACACCATTTAATGCTTTATCTGGGATCTGAATATTGATCTTATCTATCCTAAAATGTAGTTTTGGCGGCTTCAGCAATAGAGGATGCATTTTGGAATAGAAATCTATTTAAAAATCATATTAACAGAACTTTAAAATTCCCTTTACCATTTATGATACGCAAACCATAAAACACAAGTGAAGTATTTGAAGTGGTTAGACGTACACTGTTGTTTGTAACTTAAAGTAAGACAACACTGATAAAATTTTAAAGCGATAGGAGAAATAATTACAGTACTTATTTAATCTTGTTTAAGAAAATCTACTGAGCTATGCTCTACTTACTAGGCTTACTAAGTAAATTTGCTATGGGAAATTTTAAATAAAAAACAAATATTACACATATATGTAGTGTGTGATGTAATAGATTTACTGGAGTTTTTGTAAACAATAAGTACTTATTAGTTCCCAAAGAGTTATATCGTAAATTATCGAAGTAACACTGTCACTTTGAATTGTAAACATAGGACCAAGGTGACATATGCTTTGACAAAATGGGATCACCACAACTAAGCTGAAATAAGAGCAAGAACTTAAATTCAACTGCATGACCGAACAGTAGGATTATGTCCGTCCCGATTTTAATTATTTTTTCCCTTTTTGAATTGGCAATGCATTTAGAAAGGCCATCAAGGGCTTTTAACTATATTAACTTCTAATACAGGTATATGTTCCTAGAAAATTACGACGTTAGTTAATATAGTTGTTCTTTTAAAGAGCCAGTTTACTTAATAATTGGTCGGCAGTAAATATAGTTTAATAGGAAGGAAATTTTATAATTAAAAATATTTGCATAGAGAAATATGAGCATTTCTGTGAGAAAGTAACAAAAAATTTACAAATTTTACTACCATACGAAATTTTTAAAGAATTTCGATTTATTTAAATTCCATTTTAATGTCCATCTGTTCGTTTCAGCACATGACGTTAACGCTTTGTCAGTAGTAACGGTTTTGCACGAAAGCAGAAAGCAAAATATATACAAACAAGATAGTTATATTATTTATAAAAGCCATATGTGTACATTAGCAATATATGTTAATAAAAATACAAATAAATACAAAATTTAAGATATAGAATAATAATTAATAATTAACTTTAGAAAAATGTTTTTATTTTGCTTGTGGTAGGACCAATGTGTCTAATATGCAGGCTCTTTTTGTAGATAGATACTAGAGGAAACATTACATACGTAGGAGTAATATGCAGGCTCTTTTTGTAGATAGATACTAGAGGAAACATTACATACGTAGGAGTAATATGCAGGCTCTTTTTGTAGGATAGAGTATCTCAGAGGAACAACATTACATACGTAGGAGTAATATGCAGGCTCTTTTTGTAGATAGATACTAGAGGAAACATTACATACGTAGGAGTATTATGCGAAGAAATGTCATTATATATATATAAGAAATTCTAATAATAATTATGTTATTCCTATCATTGGATTAGATAGGTTTATTTCACTTCAGAAAACATATTTATGCGAATTGAAACTAATGGAATTGCAAACTATAATATAATTGATATCAAAAGATATGTACAAAATTAAGATGTTTCTTAAAATGCGAACATTATAGAACAAAAAGAAGAAATAAAGTAAGAAAAAGAAAATGTAATGAATAGTTGGGAAAATACAAGGCAATGATTGTAAAATATATAAAAAAGTATTTAGTTAGTTATTAGTTATTTTTCAAATATCTTACTCCCTTATGTTCTAATTTATAACACTGTTCAGATCTTTAGGAGTTGTAATATTTTAACATATAATAATCTTAATAAATGAATGAGCGTCTTTAGATGCCCCTCATTCAACATTGCTCGTTCATCGTTTAACATTCAAGTATCAACTCTTCTTTTAAAAATTACTCCATGTAGTAATATAATAAAGATGAGGGTTTGAAAAAAATTAATTTTGAATATAAAAAAATAGTATATACAGTATAGGCCCCCTGTAATGTTTACGCAAAGAAAAATCTTTCTTAATTTTTATTTCGGGTTTAATTTTTTTATTTAACCTAATGTTCAATTTATGAATTATATATGTTTCTTAGTCTTGTGACTTTTCTCTGACCCATAATTATATCTTTCTTCGCTTCGATGATTTATAACGATATTTTGGAAGCAATAATGACTATTCCTCCGTCAACTTATTCTGATTTCTTACAGTAAATAATTTGTATTTTCACAAGTATATCATTCATTTCTGCAATTTCATTGCATTATTTTATTTCTTCTTTATATTCTAAAATTCTTGTAAATCTTCAGAATATATAAATAATTATACGATTTTATGTTTAAAAATATACTTTTGGTTTACTTCGCTGTTCCATTTGTTTTAAACTGCATAGGCGACTAGCAAGATTTCATTTACAATAATAAATTCCCAACACACTGAAGCGAATAAAACTAAATCACATTTTTTTTTCTAATTTTTATGGGTTTTCGTTATATTACTTAATTTATTAATAATTTTCTTTAAAAAAAATACAGATTTTATTAATCCTTCGCATAAATACCCCATTTGTTTTTTTTAAATATAAATGCGTGCGTACATATGACAATTTCGTCTTTTATTAAAATGTATAACACATTTATATTTACAAAAATCTTATTCTGGCATTTGCAAATATTTTTTATGATTTTTATTTTTAATTTATACCTTTATTGTGTAAATTTAGTTTTCTCCAAATAGAATAGCTTTCTTGTTTCTTTGGTAAATAATTACTTCCTCATTTTGTTAGCTTTTCTTAGCATTAAGAGTATACGAAGAAGGATTTGAATAAAACATTAACCGCGTAAATACAGAGTCTGGGTGTATTGGAATTTTTTTCGTAAAACTAGAGGTATACAGTCTTTGTTTTTTGTTAAACCAAATTACTATACATTTATATTCGTGTATTAGGTTAAGAAATATATTTTTATACTCTTTTAATCTTATATATATATTTCCTGAAAAATTATATAATTTATAATTTTTTCATCTTCCTTACACTTGTTAATATTTTGATAAGGCCACTTATAGTGCCGTATACTTATATTATGTGTAAATCATTTTTAAAAATTTGAAATTTTTGTGAACTGTCTGTTAACGTCGTTCACATTTTCTAAACGGTACCCTTACGTAGTAAAAATTGTATTGCAGAAATAAAATATGTTGTTTTGTAATTTATAAAAAAAATGCGATAGGTTTAAACTCGTTTCTTTTTAGCGAACCTCAAGTAATTTCTATAAATAGTATATTATGCTCTGATTATTCCGTTTTCTTTAGTCAACGTGTATGTAAATGATGTGTTATTTAAATTTTGTTTGGACTGATTAGACACTTTACCACATGGTTACCCAATCGTTTATTTAAAGCTGGCCTTGTTAATTGGATAATTAATGTATTATATAATTTTATTGTAAAGTTACTGTATGTCAATTATAAACAATCGATTCCAAACGTTTTATTATTATCTATAATTACATTACAAGTTTTTTATATTTTCCCCTTGCATAAGAAAATCAAAATAATTAGTAACTGCATATTTATAAATTTGTAATATACCGCAAAGTATTGAGTTTTATCTAAATCTAACAAATAATATCACTTTTTTCTAAGCCTTCTTAATTCTAAATCTGTTAACTCTCTCTCACAATAAATAAGCAAATAGGGATTTATATATTTATAATACCTTATATCAATATTTCGTGGTTTAATTTGGCGTTAACCGTTTATTAATTTTGTATTAGACTTCAATAAATATTATAATTCTGCTTTTATATCATATTTAGATAAACTTTAATTAGAAAATAAATATCCAAGAAAATTATTAAAAGCCTAAGGGCATTTGTCTTTACTAAAAATATGTCATAAGTTGTTACATCTTACCATTTTTCAGAAACAATTTTAATAAAAGAAATTGTATTTTCAATGGCGCAACTATTTGTCACGTGCCTTAAATAACATTCAAAGTGGATTCACCTGTTTCGTAACTATATCTTCTCTTTAATAACCATCAGACTTGAATGTCAGAAAATTCGAAACTTATAACAAATAGACACTGATTTGATGTTGGTGGTGAGTGAAGAATGTGCCTGCAACACTTCATAACATACCGGTTCCCTTAACTGTGGAGTTTAAAGGATAGTTCTAACTTGACGCTATCCGCTGTGCGAAACATGCCATCCATTCGCCTGCCATTGTGTAACGTCTATAGGCTGTTCACGGTAAAGTGAGCAGTTTTGAGGCCCTAATTAATTTTTCCTCTCAGACGTATTTTTTTTATCTTTATCCACGTTTTCGAAATAAAGATTGCCGTGTAAGTAATAAACACAGTGCGTATATTCCACCGCACTCGGAAGTTAACATCCAAGGCTAAAATAAAATATATTTATCGATTATTATTCCGAATGAAAGGGCTTACAATAGTGCTCACGTTACCGTGAATAGCCTATACTTTCAATGAACACCACGGCACAGTGTGACGACTACTGAAATTCCAGACGATTGGTTGATTCATTGTGTTAGATCGGCTCTCTTACACATCATAGACGTGTGCAAGGACAGATCAAGACAAGCCATTTGGGTGAGGGGAAAAGAGAGGAAGATCAAAAGTTCGTGTCACAAAACGTTTCTGGTATTATTTTGTTTATACTACTATAAAATAAACTACAGTATAGAGACGCAACATTATACACTCCAAGATATTTACGCTAATATAGATGTTGAGTTTCTTTTTCTTTTGTCAACCAAAATCATTAATCATCCATTTACTTAAGATGTTCATTTGTAAAGGAAACTGAGATCTCTGTATAGCTAATTTTGACAAAGCAAAAATAATTAGCCATCCAACCATATACTAGAAAACCCGCCAACTATCAATACGATGAGATTTATTGTGTGTGACATCCGATTTTCTAATAAACCCACCAATTAAGAAAAATGAGAAATTTTAAAGCGGTTGCCAAAAATGGAAAGTGACGGTGGATAACAAGTTTACAGTTTCCGACACTTTCGAGTCTTTAAACGTCATTAATTTCTCTATTGTCCTTAAGATAGTTTACTGCGAAAGATTTGATAATTTTGCACAATATAATTTTGCGGCTTTCTATTTGCTGACGAAATGTACGGTGCGGCCTGTGGATGCATCCATGCACGCCACATACACCTAAAAATACTCGTATCAAGCAGTGGCAGTATTGAGCCGAAGAATTTATTATATTTACTATTCCTTATTAAAATATTGCATTAATGGAAATTAAACTTGGCTTTGACACAGTAGGATAACGAGTGCGTGTGTGCGTGTTTAAAATATTAGCTTGATAAGATTGACAGCAGCCTTCGTCAAATTTGAGTTATTCTGGTGAAATATAACAATTTTTTTTTTTGTAATAACAACGATAAAGAAGTTCCAAAAATTCACCACTAAAGTTATAATCAGTGCGCAAGTTTTTTCGCAATTTTTTTTTTTTTGGGTGGGAGAGATCGATAACAATAACAAACATGAAGAGAAAGCTAATAGTGTTTTCCGCTGGCGTAAGTATAATCACAATGAACAGTTAAACGTTCTTGTTAGCGTACTACCACTAATTGTGGTTTCAATTTTCAGCTTATATACCGGGACTTTCACCTTTTACGTAAAACTGGCAGGAGCGTTATTCTGAACACGTACATACTTTATATTACGTGGGTCATAGAATGAATTGGACCGAGCATCTCTCGAATGATTAGATGGCTTTTAAAGGCAGAGCAGTATTAGTAGGTGCCAGAACGTAACAAAAGCTCGCACACTAAATTAACTTCGTCTGTGATTTCAAAAATCACTCTATTTGGGAGGACTTAAAGTAGACGCATCAAGCGACGGAGACAATGATTATAGGTTTACTTATCGCGATGCAGGCAGAGAATAAAAATAAAATAATATCAACGTAAGTACGGTACTGTGTACGAAAATTTTTTTTTCCGGAAGTGGTATTTTGAATAGAAAGTTAGATAAATAGGGATAACGTTTAGTTCCTTATTGCAGAGATCCAAAATACATTAATTTTTATTCACGAAATAAAAAATATATTAGGTACTGGAGATTGTAATAGAGTTCAGACGACTCTCACATTAAATATCATAACACATTTATGCAGGATTGTGAATTTTTGACACGTATTTAAGATATAAAGTTTAGCTATTCAAATAATATGGAAACGACAAAAAAATTCTGAGAATACACATACCAGAAGGAGCAAAAAAAGCAACAAAGGCTATGTATAGGTACATATGTATATATGTATGCATGCATGTAGGCCTTTATATATATATATATATATATATATATATATATATATATATATATATATATATACACACACACACACACGTACATACGAAATGTTTACCATCATGTGGGACGCACTTTACCGGTAGACAGGTGACATGTAAACAATGAAAAATATTATGTCATATAAACACTTGACTTTGTTTCCCAATTATAGTCCTGTTTGCACTTCAATAATAAAGGTCAGCCACTCATGTAGAAGGAGCTAAAATGATTACATTCAGCCTGAATGCACTCCATGTACATTAAAAAAGTTCCATAACTTCGTTGAATGCTAGCAACATTCTCGGATACGCTGTAGAGTGTTTCGATGTTGAAAATGGTGGTTTCAATATATAACTGTCTCCAAATGGCCCCGCTAATAAAAATCCGATGAATCGAAGCCTGAAGAACGTGCATGCCAACTAGAGTCCTGCAAGACCCACAAATTTGTTCTGAGATATTTCGTTCAAGAGAGTTCGTGCTATTCGGCTCAAATGTGGCGGTGCACCATCATTAGAACTAGTGATTTTTGGCGCAAAAATATGAGTACACGGTAGACTTCAATACTATAAGCACCCAACAGAAGTTTGTCTAGTTCCACTGGCTGCTGCCTGCTTGAGAAGGCGTTTTCATATTTGACCGGGCCACTCAGAATTCGGCAACATTGACACGGCTCCTACGCGATTCGTTCGCACGCAGTTAACGTGTGCCAAAAAGTAATTCAGCCAAACAAGATAGGTAAACGATTCTAAGGTGTTTTCTTTTGAAAGACATTTTGTCTTGAAATCTTTTCGCAAATTGAACTGCTGTACGATTGTACCATGGGCAGGTTTCCAGCGCGGCGGAAAAATTATAACAATACCTTCACAACTGTCACTTGACTGCGTGAAACAGGCAATTAAGTCACGAGATCGGCCTGGTCATCCGAGGAATGTCCGTACACCAAATGTGGAAGACGAAGTAATGAATGCTTTTGAGGAAAACCCATCAATGAGCACCCGTGCAAGCACTACCCCTAACAATCATGCATAAACTACATTCCAAGAACATAAAGGGTAATGCCTTTCAAATGGTCCTGTAACTGGTTTCTACGTAACATTGAAGTGTTAATTCCCAACAATAAAAACAAGGATTCCTGCTAATACATGGATGCTGAATTGATGTTGGTATCGTGACTGACGAATAACAAGTGGATTTTGGTCGTCCCAATGATCAGTGTTGTGGAATTTAACAATTGCATCTTTGACGATGCCAGTTTCATCGGTAAAAAATACAGCGGAAAGAAAAAAAATCACAGATATACATATGTTGAAACCAAGTACAAAAGATGACTCTTGGGAGAAAAAAATAGTTTTTTTTTTTTGCCTGGACTCATTGAACATTGTTAGGATAAAGTAGTTCCTGTCGCAAGACTTTGCAAACTGTTGCATGTCCAACGAGCTATAGGCTGCTGCTGATATTCTTCGGCTACAAGTGCCAGCATATCCTTCAACATGCTGCGAAATCCGCTCTTCGAGATTCGCAGTTCAGACACTGTTGGGTTTCCTGCCGTCTGACACCTGTTATTTAAATGAGCCGATGTATCTCCATCTTTATCGGGGTCATAATACCTTAGTTTGGGACTTACTCAAGAATAATATGTAATTAATACAATAAAGCCTTAGTCTTTTATATGAAAGATAAATCAATATGATATAAATAAATCCCTGCAATAACACACAAAATCTTAAACACTACTTTATTTAACGTTGTCTTTTTTAATATGGCCACAAGTTTTTCTAAGCCATCTTCCGTAATAACAATATTCTATCATTCTCAGCTGATGGTTCTATTATCAATAAAGCTAAAATAGTTTACCCGGGGCTAACTCTAACTTTTGAGATGCCTGCCACACCAGACGCCTACCTTCACGTGTATATAGTTCGTCGCACAATGTCACTCGCCTGTTATATCCACGAACACGCCTTTGATGTGGAACGAGCTCGGGCAGCTCGTCGGCAGACCAGAGTCGCAACGACCCATGGGGACGTCTGGCCGCTCGGCCCCAAGTCAGGAGAAAAATGACGCCGTTATTCCATGGTTACTGACTTAAAAACCACGGCGTGGGGCGTCTTTTCCACTGGGTCACGGGGCGAGTGTTGATTCTTTTGTTGTGCAGCCTGGTTGACGCTATCTCGCGACCTGAGCATTGCGGTGTGGTCGCCCAATATTTCTCAGCAGCCACGTTTCATCCTGCGGCTTGTGGCACCCATCGGCAATGACCGGGGTGACAGTTCCTATGTTTTAAAGAACCCCAAAGAGCTCGCATAACAATGCAATCGCGGGAATTTTTCCTTGTCTCGAATAGTTCTATTAGGGAAATGATCCGCATAAAATCGTCTTGTTTCTGCTGCATTGCATTTTTAGAACCCATACATCAAATGAATGTGTGCCAACTCTTGGCTTGAATAATCCATAATCCCTTGACTTACAGTACAGCACAATAACAACTGCGTTTGCCATAAGGACAAACCGGAATAACCCAGGGCATACTTACTAACTAAACAGATCAAGAGATGTCGGGAACTGTATGTGACTTTAACTCGCAAACAAGGTCAAATGGGCCACTTGTTTAGGTAAAATTTTCATTGTTTGTGTAACCTGTCCACCGGTGAAGTAAGCCTGACATATGATTTAAAAACTTGACATTATGTATGTATATAACGTATATCTAAAACATACCGACCAATTTTGATAGGTTATTCCTGAGGTGTAAATAGAAAGATTGAGATTGGCAACTCAACCCGTGGTCCAGGTCAAATAGCAAGAGTGGTAAACGCTTCCAAAATTTGAAAATTTTTTACCTATCATTGATTGTCACGTTTAGGAAAACTGCGTCGTGTATATGTACCTGCCACCCTGCTGAAAGAGTGCGTTACCCACCTTATTTGTGCGAACAAAAAAGTATGTTACAGGAAAAATGTTCTGTATTTGACTAGAGATTATGAGATGCCGGCAAAATTAGCAACATGAATGTCTTTTGAATAAAATTGTCTCACTCTCGCCCTTTTCAAGTAAAAATGACACGTTTGATTTCACAGAGAAGCGTTATTGCCTGCCAGGTAGGCAACCAGTCATGTCTCCTTGCCCGCCACCCCGTAGTGGAATGAGTTTCCCGCAACTGTGTGTGTGTGACCTTACATTAGTGAGTTGCACAAATAACAGTTCGGTGAGATTTTGTCACTGCTAGTAGTAACAAAATCAGAAAAGAAATTGAATTTATTGCACTACTAGTTGAGTGTCTTGCCATCATAAGCAACTTTACAACACGTGTTCAAGTTGGTGGCCACATACCTCATTGCAACGGTTAATGCGGCGTATAAAAGACTGGCGTAATTTTTCTAAAACCCCCGGTATATCTTGAACCTTGACACAGGCAGCTATGATCCTGAATAACAGATCTTCGGCCGACTAACCGAACAAGGTGGCGCAGTGACAACTCACTGGACTCGCATTCGGGAAGATCCAGGTTCGATTCCCGGTCCGACCATCCTGAATTCGGTTTGCCATGGTTTCCCGAAATCACTCCAGGCAAATACTGGGATGGGTTCCTAGCAATCGGCCATGGCCGATTCCTCCCCAGTCCTTCCCCAATCCATCTTCCTTGTGCAACTTTCACCGTCTCTAAAGACCTCGCTGTCGAAGAGACGTTAAGCCCAACTACCTACCTAACTTCCTTTCTCCAACTCAATGGGTTTGTCGTACAACAGAGCCTTCATGAACCCCCACAGGAAAACTCTAGCGTTTTAAGGTCAGGAGAATGTGCTGGGCACGAAACAGGCCCTCCTCTTCCAATCCACCGTGCTGGAAATTCCATGTTGAGATGATCATGTACAGCTGTTGGGGATTGTGGTGGAGCACCATGATGTTGAAGCCACATATGTTGCCGAATGCTAGAGGCACATCCTCTAGGAAACCTGGCAATGGAAATTGCAGAAATTGGCAGTAGATGTGCCAAGTCAATCGTTGTGGTATCGAGTACGGCTCAATGAGTTGATCACCTACAACGTCCACCCAAATGTTCGCAGTAAATGTGATGACTGTGATGGCGGTTGAATGAGGATTGGTGTCGTCTCACATGTGACTGTTCCTGCTGTTAAAGCAACCGTCTCTCGGGAATGTCGCTTCATTAGTAAACAATTCAATGGAAGTGAAACGAAGAACTACTATGCGCACTGTTGCAGCGACCACTGCGAGAAATCACGTCGAGGAGCGAAATCTGCTGGTCCCGATGCCTGCACCTTGAGCAATGGCGTGGGTGCTCGTTGATGGGTTTTCCTCCAAAACATTCATTACTTCGTCTTCCACATTTGGTGTACGGACATTCCTAGGATGACCAGACATCCCCTCGTGCCTTAAACGTACCTGTTTCACGCAGTATCTAAGTGACAGTTGTGAAGGTCTTGTGATGAACTTGTCGCCGCACTGGAAACCCATCATGGTACAATCGTACAGCAGTTCATGCATTATCTTTAACGTCACCATAAGGTAGAACCAAGTCTGTCATTTCTGAGTTAGTATACTTCGCCATATCGACTTGTAGAATGCATGCAATGTGCAGTGAGGTTTGGGTTTTTATTTCTACAGTCCTCTCCTCTGTTAGAGAAGAGAACTACTTTACTGATAATGAGAGTTGGGGGGGGGGGGCATGACGCACACCAATATTCTGCGCCACTTATAAACCCCATCAGACGAATCATGTTATGATTCAGTTCTGCCACAAACCACCTGTACATAACATCCACACGCCCCTACGGCGCGCCGCACAAATAGCCATGACTGGTTCCGTACCTAGCACACAGTAACACTTCCCTGTGAAATAAAACATGTAATTCTTAATCGAAAAAGGCGAGAATAAAACAATTTTTGCAAAAGACGTTTATGTTACTAATTTTGCCGGCATTTCATAATCTCTTGTCAAAAATAGGGAATTGTTCCTGTAAAACCATTTTTTGCAGAAATAAGGGTGGAAAGACCGCTTTTCAACATGATGGGGGTGGGTTGGTTACATGTACAAGACATTCACTTTATTAATGGTTACGGTTTAAGCAATAAGTAACCATTACTCTTTTTTTGTCCCGCAAGCTGTTTTCCAAATATGACAATAAATTAATATATATATATATATATATATATATATATATATATATATATATATACACACACACACACATTTCCAAACTTTGGAAGCGTTTACCGTTACCGCTCTTGCTATTTGACCTAGACCATGGGTTGCTGTCTCAATCTTTTTATATCCACCTCAAGAATAACGTATCATATACACATACACACACATACACACACACACGAAGTTAAACGTTGGCGGTGTTTATAGGATATTCGCACATTATTTTTATCGTTTGGGTACCGATCGACATGTAATCAACCAATCGGGGCCTCTCATAACCGCAGTCGGACTCGAACCCACTCTCCATCAGAAGGCGAGTAGCTGGGAGGCGGCAGGCAGCAGAAATCAGAACTGGGACGAGCGGGTCGTAATTAAGCAAAGTTAATTGGAGCGGGCCGCGACTTGGTGATGGCGCGGGCAAGTGGCCCCCTGATGGGGCACATCCGGGGCCCCCCCGCGCGTGAGGTGGCGGCGGGGGTTCTTGTGAGCCCCTCCCCCCCCTGCCTCAAGGGCGCACCCTCTTGTTTGTCGCTCGGAGAGCCGACAGACCACTTGCGCTCGTTACCGAGCCCCCTGGCCACAAGGGCACACGAAACGCTGCTCACCACCCCGCCAGGCCACGGTCGTCTTCTCGCTCATCACAAACCCTACTCTCAAACCACAACCCAAGAAACAAATATATTCACACAGGAAGAGGATGAAGAAGAAGTCGAAGAAGAAGACCCCTCAACACAACAGGAGGGTGAAGAGATTTGGGCGGCTCTTGACAGCGAGGTCTTGAGAGCCGTTGCGGGTTATTCAGGGGAATATGGAGCGGCTCCGGAATGAATGGATGGGGGAAACGGGAGATCCCCGAGAAAACCCGCCGGCCAACGGCACTTGCGAAAATCCGGTGACCCGGCCGGGGATTGAACCCGGTTCGCCTTGGTGAGAGACGAGTAGGCTAATCGCTCAGCCCCATCACAACAAGAATCAGAACACTATGAAAACTGTCCAAAAACCCACAAGCCCAAAACAAACAATCGTGAAATTTTATTGAAGACACACCCCCTTGTTTAACACGTTAAATAGAAAGAAGAAAAAACACAAAACCAAATATCACAAAGAAATTTTACCACCAAAATTAACAATCCAAGACAAACCAATAACAAACCGCTTTACACAGTAACATCAGAACTCCATCAAAGATATAAAATATTCGTTAATTTAAAGTATTAACAACAAGAACATATAACAACAAAAGTAGGCTAGTTTACATTCGTAGGAATGGATGACAATAATATCAACCATTTAATAATATTAAAAAAACCAACTCCTTCAATCAACGCAAATCCAGTGCCGTACGCAGTAATAATTTTTGTGGGGGGTCAATCGAATGTGCAAGGTCATTTTTTTTCCAGCGGGGTTGAGAGTCCTGTCAGAATTAGAGTGTAGAGGAGATATTTGGGCCGCTTTAAACATCGAGGTCTTCAGAGCCGAGTCAAAATTATAGACGTGCTAATGGCCACCTATGTAGTGTTGGTTGGTTTGGAAAAAGCTTATTAACGTCTCTGGTGTTATGCCTGGAGGCTTATTAGGGGATGGCTTACAAAAAAACTTATAACCTAACTTAAACTAACACCCATGCTTTACCTAGGATTCGAACCCTGAACCTCCCGAACCTAAAACCAGCGGCACCACAGGAGGTCAGTATGGAGTGTGGGTCTGTAGGTTCCTCCTACGGAAAATATTTGACTTGCAAGGTTAAAATTTTTGCAGTAATTAATCTTATAAAATTACAAAATCAGGTGTGTTCCTGTAATACTATTTTATTTTTATTTTTTAAACGAAATTAACCACTTTGTTTAGCTAGCACAATATTTAAATCGTCCAAATTAAGATTTCATCTTCACGGATACTCGTCAAGCAAGGCCGGTGGGGCACGTAATTTACTTTCCAATCCGACAGCATCATTTTGCGACTACTTGTCAATAACTGGGTTTTTTTTCGGGGGGAGGTGATCGCCCCAGTCGCATCCCTTTGTGAACGGCTCTGCGCAAATCCACACTTCTTATACGGCAGAGTTTGTTCAACACGAGGGGTCGTAAACCACTTGTGATCCGCCGAATGATTTCATGTTATCCGCGGACATGATTACAGTGAGCATTACTTCTGCATGTAACCTCCTCTGTGTCTGTCGTGGGCTGTAAACCTAAATTAACAAAACTACGGTCTTCTTTGATTGTAAAATGTATATCTGTCCTAATTATAACTGTAGGGTATTCATTTTGCCTCAATCATAAAAAGAAGTCTTATTCTAGTTTACTATTACATATTAATTGCCACGAATGTATTTAAAAATTTTAAACATTCTGGTTGGCATGTGAAAATTAAATAGTGTTATTAAATTAATTTTATTTATAATTAATTTTATATAATATCTATAGGTTTTGTATACGATCAGGAATAGTTACGTAAATATCTACATTTGCGAAAAATTCTAATGGGGCGATAGTAAACTTGTGGAAATTCTTATCTATACAGGAAAAATAAGTTCATAATAGTGTAATTGGCTGTGTGTTTTCAAAACTGTAGCCAAACGCGCCAATAGTATGGTCTGACTTGCTATCAATATGACATAACACCGCCCAGAAATAGGCGTGTCGAGGAGAACTGGCCAGATGCTAGCGGAACAATAGGGAATAATGCCCACTAGAAACGCTGTGTTTTCTGAACCCATGATTTGTTGACGTAAATAAAAAGTTGTTTAAATATAAACCACTGCAGCAAACATAATGTTTGTTTCATTTAAATAAATATGATAAACTTGCATTGTCATAACAGTAGTTCTGCACAATGTTATTTACTTGTAAAACAATTTGTGTTATTAAAAAAAACCATGATTAGTTACCAAGAGAAAAGTAAAAATATTTCCAAATTTTATTCACTTGTAACGTTACCATAACGGCTCCGCGATTCGTTCCAGCATCCCCCTCGTTACTAGCTTAAAACAATTTACCACACAACCAAGTTGTCTGAATGAATATAATAAATCTTTTATATGTAGATTATTTGAAGTAGTAAAAATATTAAAACGTTACGTCTTGGCACGAAACGAGGTTAATTATTTGGAGAACCACTCCACTTCAGAATGGTATTAAACAACTGCAAGGGAACTGTACATTAGTTTAGTTGAAGTTTCGTAACTACACATTATATTGGTCTATGAACGCTGGTATTCCTGCTCCGGGGATCTCTCGTTTACTCTGCTGTTGCATTCCGGCACTGCTCCACACTCACCCCGCTTCACCCTCATCGGCTCTCAAGACCTCGATGTTAAGAGCCACCCAAATCTCTTCACCTAACTTCACTCTACTTAGATCATCGACATAGCGGTTTCAACTTCAAAATACAGTAACTGACTTTGTCACAAACATTACTTTGAACTAGTGTAACGACAATGCAAGGTTTTTGTCATTAACGCACATATAAAAAAAAAACTGTTGCCAAACCTACTTTACAGTGGTTCATATTTAATCAATAATTTCGTTGGTGTATCAAATGACGCGTTGCAGAAATAAGGGCGTTTTTATAGTGGGCGCCGCTGCACTAACACGTTCGAGCTCTCTATGAATATTTAGGATGTCAACATGGCATTGTGTCTGGTGACATTTTTGGATACGACGTAGCGAGAACGTGGAAACGTGCTTCTCTGTGGGTGAATTGAAGCACTCTCGGAAAGCATACGCTGCACCACTTTCTGTCACTCGCTGTAGGCTACCGTGCAAGACATGGGACGTCTGCACTACGTAATAGTTACGAATACAAAAGTCGAACTGCTACGGAGTCCTTTTTCTGTGTACGCACTGAGTCTCTGACTGTATAACGTTCTGGATGCAATACCCTACTCACACTCTAAAAAAATAATCCTTACCGAGTTTTTTGTAGCGTTAATAAAATCATTTCTTGAGGCTGTTTTGTTTGCAGTAACACAGCAATGCTTTAAACCAACGAGAAGGTTACAAAAATATAGATTTGATGATGGTATATGTTTTCGTTATGTATTTTGTGTTACGTTAAGAATACCTCCCTTTATCGAAAAGAAATAAACATTCTTTGAGATACTTCTGTTCACAGTTAAGAAATATTACTTCGTACCAAATAACAATTTAAAGATATTAAAAGTTTTCTGACGCTCATTGTAGTTTCAGTACATTACTGGTCTCGGCACAAGCGTTCTTAGTGGAGTGGAGAAATTTGGGTGGCTGTTAACATCGTCTTGAGAGACGATAAGGGTAAAGCGAGGTGAGCGTGGAGCAGCGCCGGTATGCAAGGGCGTAGTAAACAAGAGATCTCCGATACAACCCGCCGACCAACAGCATCATTTCCACACGCGAAAATTCCGGGAGCGACCCCATCGGGAATCGAACCCCTAGAAAAAATCATTTTGGCTCTTGATCAGTTAAGTCATTTTTCCATCCATCCGTCCATACATTCGTATGTATATCATACATCCTTACTTCCGTCCATCCGTCAGTTCATCCATCCATTCGTTCATTCATCCATCCGCCCATCCATCCGTCCATACATCCACCCGTCCAAACATTCACTCATCCATCCATGCATCTGTTCATCCATCCATCCGTTCATTCATCCACCCATCCATCCATCCGTTCATCCGTCCACTCGCCCATCCATCCGTCCATACATACACCCATCCAAACATTCACTCGTCCATCCGTGCATTCGTTCATACAGCCGTCCGTCCATCCATTCACCCATCCATCCATCATTTCGTCCAACCGTCCGACCCTATATCCGACAATCCGTCCGTCTACACATCCACCCGTCCATCCATGCATCCGCCCATTTATTCGTCAATCCATCCGAACATCCACCCACCCGACCATACATCCACCCGACCATCCAACCAACTGTCCATCCATCCATATATTAATCCGTTCATCTGCCCATCGTTCTGTCCATTCATTCATACCACCGTCTATCAGCAGAGCTGCAATCTTAGCCCGGGGTGTTGCGAGAGTAGAAGTAAATCTTGGCACGGCGTATCGACGCGACGATGGGCTGCCGTCTATTATGGGAGGGGGAGCGGGACTGCAGCATCCTCCGAGATAACGGCGGGCTGCTGCTCCGCGCGTCCGAGATGCTCCACTGACCCACGTGGGGCGCGCGTGCGGCGAGAGAGCGCGCACAATAACCTGATTTATTGAATGACATCACGGGACGAGGCGCCATGCCGGGGAGCGCTCGTCATTTGTCTGAGTCGGAGAGCTGAGTCAGTTGGGGAGAAGAGGAGAGGTCACGTGACGTCACGCGGGTCACCGCGCCGCATTAACATCGGCAACACGCGCGGGTCATCGTCGTCGTTGATTCCTTCGCCTCGCGGCCCGAGTACGCCACTGTGAGGCGCCGGAGGAAAAAAAAAACACGTTTATTTAACGTAATGCTTTCCTCTTTATCCCCACCGCGTGACTTTCTGGCACGTTTAAGAATGAACGACATAAAAATAATCAAAAACCCGGAAATCTCAAGAATTCATTTGAGAACATATGTTAGGGGCTGTTCACGTTCAACTGAGCACTTTTGAAAGCCCTGCTCAAGATCTATTTGTGCGCACATTGTGTGCTCTTCTATTATGTAAGATTAACATTGTAACGGGATCCTCTCTTTATTTATGTGTCGATCAGGAGAAACTTTCAAATTATTAGAAAAGTAAATAGTTTACCAATTTGCTTATTAATACACTTACATGCATTAAAAGCCAGAAAGCAAGAGAAATTACCTCAGTTGTCATAAACATTTCCCAAGCACTTTTAATTCAACGTTTAGATATGGAACTACACTGTAAAAAATTTTCTGGTAAACTTCCGAAACTGTCGTGGAAGTTTTTAACCCATATCATGTATGGGAATAATACCACACATTAAGGTGATGATATATGAATGTTTAGTGTCACTACTATACAAGTCTGGGAAATTGCCTACACGTTTGACTGTTTCCTGAGAAAATGTAGGAACGCTACAATGAATGTATAGAGGGAAGAAATACCATTCAAGCTTTCTCACTAAGCCTACACAATCGTATGGTAAATTTCCAAATAATTTCTTAGAGTGTAAATTACGCCCATCGTTACCAATCTTACTGGGCACATTCCAGTCGGTGTGTCTGTTAAAATATATGCTGTTTAGTAACAGTGACAATTTTCAAAAGTCGATTTCCAAAGTGCTCAATTGACCGTGTACAGTCTATATAAAGGTGATTTGGGATCGACTCCTTGCGAACTAATCCCTCCACGATTAAGTAAAATATTTAGAATATAATACATAGCGTACTCTCCATTTTCGACATGAGGGGAACGTGACGGATGTTGCCTATAGCTGGCGAGCTGTCTTTGTGTACTTCCAGGATGCCTCACAAGACGAGGGTTTACGGATTACGTCTCGGAAGCAAGTCGATCGGAAGTTAAAAATCAACGACGTACACTATAAATCTGAATCAGCGATAATTTCACTGTTTCAATCAGTCAAACGTATCTGACTGATTCAACAGCCACTTCAGTCAATTTAACTGAAAAAATGGCATTTTTCTTTCACTTATTGATTCAGTGACATTTTCCACTGATTCGTCAGTCATTTTTATTCGCTGTTTACTCAGTGATATATTTTTGACTTATGGATTAGTTAAACAGCGTGTAAAACTGTCCGTTATATAACGTGTATCAGGTGAAATAACAACGAATAAACTAATTAAACCAATAAAAAATACTTTCTAAAAAGTGTTTCGTCTTTCAAAACGCCATTTGATGAGGTAATAAAAACACAGAGCCTTTCATTCCGTTTTTACATATTTCTTTTCGTTTTCATGTAATCATCACAGCTCTCTGTTTGAAGATTTGAACTGCATTTGATAAAGAGAGGGAACTTATATAACATATGCTATTCATTTTAACAATCCTAACGGTACCAATTAAACCAAAAACGAAAAGTAAGAATATACTATTTAAATTTTCATGATTTCGCGGTATGATTATAAAACCAATATTTACTTTTAAAACATAGTTTATTGTGGTAGCGCAAATGGTATGGTGTCAGGCTAGAGTCGCCAATTCTATAAGTTCAATCCCAGTCACCTCCGAAAACTTTTTACTTATTTTAAATTTACGGTACATTGCGCAAAATAAATAGTAATCTATCGTAAATATGTTATTTATCGTAATTATTTGGTTGCATTCAATAAATACAATATTTAATTCGCCACTGTAGTCGGCCGTCACTTATTCAATCAGTGAAATAATTTCACGTCACTAATTGAGTCCGAAATTTTTTCACTAAAACAATCAGTGGTTTTCCACTGATTCTAAGTGGAGCCATTTTCACTGATTAGAGTAGTTGAATTTCGCTACGAATCAGTGATTTCCCACTGATTCGAATTTAGAGTGTATGCATTTGATTTTCTGCTTCTACTGGGCCGCTGAATGTTAGTCACGCAAAGAAGAATTTCAAGCAATAAAGACCCTGAAAGGAAACAATGGCAGAATCTGGTGCTACCTGTTCTGAGGCTTAACTACAGTATCAGCCTATGTAGAAATAACAGAGGTTCGAGTACACATATCCCTGTGGAGTCTATCTTGCTGTCATATGAATTCCTGAAATTTTAGGGTCTCAAGAATAGCCAGATACACTGGAAAATCACGAAAATTTTGTTGAACTTTCCGAAACATTGTAGACTCTTGATGCCTTCCTGATTTTACGGTTAATATTTGGCGTGGTTTAACTGTTTGCAAACCAGTCATAGACGTTGACTGTTAGTATAGGGTTTCTCATTGGCTCAATGAAATGGTAAAGTAGCTTCATGCGCAGAGAGGAACTAGTAAAAAAAATAATTAATATGAACGGTACGTTGAAACCTAATAAACGGTCAACTTGTCCGGCGATAATGCATCATCTCTGAGAATAATAATGAAATGAGTAAGGATGGTGTAGGCCCTACACCCTGGCAGATTTACCACACACCGACCGAATGATTCTCGAGGCGGAATCCGTAGACACCTGACTTCCGAGACCCGAAGATGGAACAGCGACAGAATGCAGGTGCTGCAGAAGCGGAAGCACTCCGATAAAGTCCGCCGAATAGAAGTAACGTCTGCCGCGTTTCCACACACGTGAAAATGGCATGTGGGAGGCGCCGAGGAGTCGAACCCAAGTCGGTTTGGTAACACGTGACCACCATAAATCTGTTGATAAGTAATCAAGCGTAAAACAAAATACACCTTAAAAGTTAAAAGAAAATATTTTTATGCGTATAAAACCGAAACAAGCAAATTCCAACACCCATTATTAAAGTACTTCACTTAAGAAAATGTAAAGACATGTAACTACATAGTAGCTCTCCGTAGAAGTTACTGAAAGGATTCTCGCCTGTATTTATGGCACAGGAAGAATTCAATGAACTGTACGTTAGCCATTTTTAGAGGTGGAGTGATAGTGTAAAGACCCTAGTTCGATTCCCAGGAGGGACGAGTGCTCTGGGACACATGCTTCAGCACTCAGTAGTTATCCATGTTTAGTTTCTTTATATTCAGACGATATACACGTCCTAACGAAACCGTTCAGTACCTATCCTAAAAATTTCCGTTTTCTTGTAATTTGAGGACTCCTTCCTATGATTTGTTCCTGCACTGTGAAAAAGGTTTTATTGAATCAAACAGTTTGTTTGGTGCAATGAATATTCTTGTATAGGGGCAATGAAATATTTTGTTGTTGTAACCGAATTATTTCGTTATTTGTTTGCCCCCCAAACAAAGATTTGGATAGGGCAACTAAATATTTGTTAAGTCTTAATACGCTGAACAATTTCGGTTAATATAATATAAATTAGGTGGCGGGGAGGGGGGGAGTGCTCGACCTTGGTTAGAATCCAGATCATCTGCTGCCAGAGCGCTACGCCCTAGCAACCACAGCTAAAAACTATAGTCAAGGTCGGGATGTTCTTAAATAGATATGTACATTTCGAAAGCTGGACAACTTGAGCAAATAAATATTTCCAGTGTTACAGCTTTACTTTATATTTTTCTGTTGAGCTGGTTTTATTAGGATGTTTATACCATTATTAAGAATCAGTAAATACACTAACAAACAATGTTAATATCCTAATCGTCACAAAAGAATGCAAGCAAACTCTCGAGTTGTATTTTCGAACGAAGGAACTCAAATTAGTGGCCAAACAAATATAATAGGCTGCAGATAATTCAACAAAATATTTTTTGGCAGTATAATTTATTTTGGCCCAACATAGAGTTTATATTTACCCAAATAAGGTAATTTGTTGGATGAATACAATGAATTTTTTAATTTTTTACCGTTTTGGTTACCCAACAAAATATTTTCTTAGGGAAACTAAAAATTATATTTTTGGCCATATACAAACAAGTATTTTGCTTGCCTTTCTATTAGTGTAACGAAGTAGAATTTGCTTTAAATCTACATACGGTGGAAGGATACACTGTAATCCTACATATGGTATATTCGCGGTTTATTCACACTTATTGATTCAAAAATTTTAAAACTCCCCTCATGTATGCCGTGTTTAGTTATTTCCTTAATATTCCATGTATCGCAAGTATTAATATGAAAGTATCTTATCTTTCTTTAATTTGTGGTTTTATCTGTATTTTACTTGTCAATTATAATATTTGATTTATAATAAATATGAACGTAAACATTTAGAACATACGTGTGTTGGTAGCGCTACGTAAGAAATAGTTTTCATGCAAAACATTATTACTACTGAGTGCGCAAAAACTCGGTGCATTGTCTTTTGGTGTAATTTCCCAGACTTAAATAAGCTTAATTTACAGGAGACGGAGGAAATCCTGAAAGTAGATATTTACCAGGGCTTCAGAAAAGTGTGAAGTAACCGTGAATAAATTATACGTCATATGCAGGGCTTTTAAAAGTTCTCAGTTTAATGTGAATAGTGTATAAATGGGCTGTTTAACTAGTGGCCCGCGGACCACATATGTTCTACTCTTCAGACTGGCCCGCGGACAAAACAGTAAATCAGGTTTTTTTTTAAACGTGTGTTTTGTACAAAATTACTTACTTTACTGTCAACTGTAACAACAACTTGCGGGAAACTTGTAATAAAATTATAAATCATTTAATTAATTACATATTTATGCAAACACAATCCCTAGGTGTGAACCACGACTTTATAATAACTGAGTGTGGGCTGTCAGGGGTTGTAATTATTTGCAAGTGTCCCTACGAGAAGTGGCCGCGGTGGTGAAGTGATTAAACTGCTCCCCTCCCGTCTAGGCGAACCGGGTTCGATTCCCAGCGTTCTCGCTCCCTGATTTTCACATGTGTGGACGATGCCACTTGTCGGCGGCTTTTCTCGGGGATCTCTCGTTTCCTCCAGGCCTTAAATCCCGGCGTTTCTCCAATATCGCCTCCCTTCACCCTCATAGGCTGTCGAGAACTCGATGGCAAGAGCCGTTCAAATTTCCCAATCCTAACTCTCCACCAGTTGGGAAAATTTGTGGAATAGCCCTGGTGTGTAATCTCGCAGTGGCGGTGTAAGTGCAGTGGCGGTGTGTTTGTGTGTCGGCAGGGTCGGCGGGGACGGGCTCCCAGCTGAACGGCGGCGCCCTGCCCTTCCTGCCGTACTGCGGTCGTCTGTGGGGCGGCCCGCTCTTCAAGGGCGCAGATCTGCTGCCCCTGGCGCCACGCTACCCGCTGCACACGCCCGACGCCGACGCCAGCGACAGGGGTGAGTCGAGCCTGACGGTGGGCGGAATCGAATATTTACAGCTATCGACTATTTTTTATTCACGTGCTTTAAAGAATCCATAACTATCATTCGCAGCTTGAATTCGAGAGCTGAGAAGTTCCGTGGTGGCATATCTCTATTCAGACGTATTCCTGAATCATCAGTTAAAATTCATATTATTATATGAAGACTAGCGGACCCAACAGACGTTGTCCTGTACATATGTCTTAAATTTATTTAAAAAATATTTTGTAGTGGACCGAATTGTGAATCTAAACCATTCTCGAATCCACTTGAACACACACAAAAAATTTCATCAAAATCGGTCCAGCCGTTTAGGAGGAGTTCAGTGACATACACACGCACAGAAGAATTATATATATAAAGATAAGGAGATTTATTCGAGAGGGGTGGGCAATAAAGTCCAAAACATAGAAATAGAAGTCACAAACAGGCACGAAACATTGTAGTTTATGTTGAAGAAAAATAAATAAACGCTTGGGAATATCTAGATCTAGACTTCAGTTACATAACTATTAAATTAAAAATTTAATAATTTGTGTGCAAACATTCTAGAACAAGAGTGAAACGAACTACGTAACATTTGCATGAAGGGTGTGTGCAAAGACGCAGGTACTTATGAATGACTCAGCTAGATCACTCGGATAAAAATATTCGAATACTTTGGTCACCATTCGAGATATTCCGAGAGCTCCTGGGAATTGAATTATTTGATGTTTTGAACTCGAATTCTTCCACCATTAACTGACTCCCTGCAGACAAAATATGGCGTAGAGATGTCAACTCTCCGTTTCCTTACACTGGACTTTCTTTTCTGACAGTAGCACTGTCATAAACAACTGTGACAGTGTTTGATGTCAAACGTTATTTATGAAATTATGTGCTTTGAGATGTTTGCACATTTCTTCTGACCTATTTTCTGTTCAACTGCAACATTTTAGAGATAATCGAACAATTTTACTTATGTAAAATGGCGTTTCTGTTGACAATGTAAGTGTAAACAAACCCGTTCACAACTGTTGACCATGTGACTTTGACAGTTGTCAATGTCGGGGGATATGCGCCAAAATACGGAGATCGTTAGTCCACAGTTTAGCCTAGTCCATCTACAATCAGCGTCGTCTGCGGACTTGTCCCAAACTAAGAGGCAGGTGCCTCGAAATGTGATATGCGACACAAAACTTAAGAGACAGTCATCAGATAGAACTAAATTTTATGCACCAAACTCCTGAGTTATTTATGCCTTAATTATTCTCTTTATCAGGTGTATTGGGTGTCCCTAACAGTGACAAGGCCGTAGTAGCGGAACGCTAGATATCCAGGAAAGGGGGATTTAAACGGCCAGGCCCTATTTTAAGGAACATCCCAGCATACGCTTGGGGTGATTTCCGAAAATACTAGAAAACCGAAACAGGAGGGCCGGGGATCGTATCCGGGTCCTCTAGAATGCGAGGCAGTCAATGGTTTACCACTGTGAATAGTTGATAATTGTGCTTCGTTTTTTGGGTTCCGAGTTGTAAGCGAACTGGGTGAAAGTCTTATAATTATAATCTATTCGTTAAAATGCCTAGAGATATATAATTAAGGGTAGGGGAATTTCGCGAAAAACTTTCAAGACAAGTTATATTTCAAAACACTGTAGGGTTGTTTAACTATCTTGATTGGCTGAAATACTTTTGACGCATTTTCATATCTGCACACGAATCACGTAGGAGCCGTGCCGATGAGGCCGAATTCTAAGTGGCCCGGTCAAATATGAAAACGCCTTCTCAAGCAGACAGCAACCAATGACAGTAGACAAACTGCTTTTGGCTGCTTATAGTATTGGAGTCTAGCAGGTACTCAATTTCTTTCGCGAAAAAACACTAGCTCTAATTATTGTTTGCTTATTGGTTGGTGTGATCGAGCGAGGCCTCTGTACAGGACTGTTAAACACTCACTCACGCTACCGCTTCCTGCTCGCGTTAATGGCGTACAGTTGAACGGGGCGTGTCTAGACAACTGTCATCCAATCAGAACAGTAGGAGAAAAGAACAAGTGTTTGGAGTCTACCTCGCCACTGAATGAATTCGTGAAACACTCGTGGCTCTAGTAATGAGGAAAGAAGGAACTGAGCTCCGTTGAATAAATTCAAAATATGGAACGTATCTGTATTTCGCATGGTTTTGGGTTTCGAGAGAAAAAAATGCTAAGTTTACACCAAGCTTTCTTCGCCCATGTAACTATAAGAGCATAGTTTCTGTGGCAGTTAAGGATACCCACGCCATATAGACCTATTAATAGCTTTAAACATCAAAAAGTTGCATCAGGCACCTGTAACAGTTACTAAAACATAAAGCTCTGATTAATTACTGTAAACTACAGGTAAAGTATTTACTGAACTATATTTGGTTGGTCTATCTAGTTGATATTATGATCTCTAAATACAAATACATCGTAGGTGAGCGGTGAACGCCACGGGCTCCATAGATTATCTCTTCTTGTCCAAATTTTGATCCAGAAAAAATAGTTTTTAAACCTTCTAATTTGTTATTTATACGCAGTAGAGCATCCGAATGATGAAAATCGAAGTTTTTTTTTTCGCAATCTTTCTTTTTTAACCAGTAGCACAAAAAGTGTTTCTTAAAAATCTACGGAGAGGTTCCGCGAATTCACGCAAATGTTTGTGTAATTTACGGAATATTCGTTATGGGAACAGCAACGTGTCCGTAATTTTACGGAAAATGCTGGAAAATATTCTGCCATTACTGTTCCGTAGAGTGATGGGAAATGCCTTTAACAGTACCTATGAAACAGGATATATGACGTAATTTGCAATAACCAATCAATGCCAATGTCCGTTTCGACAACTTCACGCGTCAAATAAACGCCAGAGTAAGCTTACATCAAATGTACCACTGCGCCGTATGACTTCTGTATTCTTAACCTATTCTGTACTTTCGCAACACCTGTTGTTTTGAAGTGCCGCTATAGTCCGTTCACGGTTACTTCCAACATTTCTGAAGCCCTGCTGAAGTTCTACTTTCAGACTATTCTTCAGCCTTACGTAAATAAATCTTAACCTAGTCTGGAAAATCACAGTAAAGGGTCATCGCACCGCATTCGTGAGTACTAACTTAAATAATATTTGGCAAGAGAAATATTATTACTAGGCATCACCAACACACCTATCTTGTCTCTATATTTATTCATAATAATTATAAACGAAATATATCGTGAATTATACATAGGGGTAGTGAAATTTCGTGAAAAGACTTCAAGACAAATTATATTTCAAAACATTGTTGGGTCGTTTAACTATTTTGATTGGCTGAAATACTTTTTTAAGCGTTTTAACTGTCTCCACACGAATCACGTAGGAGTCGTGCCTATGAGGCCGAGTTCTGAGTGGCCCCGGTCAAATATGAAAACGCCTTCTCAGCAGACAACAACCAATGGCAATAGACAAATTGCTGTTGGGTACTTATAGTATTGGCGTCTACCATGTACTCAATTTTTTCGCGAAATATCACTATCTCTAATTATACAACAGGATGATTTGCAAATAGACCGACAAACTTCATGTATAAACCCTTAACAAACGAGGTTTTAAATCGTATGTTTGCAAGATATCGGTAACGAAGTAAAATACAATTACAACTCTCGGAATATTATTATATGTTATCGGGACCTTCAACATAAGAGCCGATATTTTGCAGAAATGCGTTTTGAAATCGCGTTTTTTATGGGCTCGTACCTCCCTTAATTTTCGGTTTAGGTATAAAGTCTCACATATTTTTTTCCTTTTACTTTTCCATGACGAATCACCTCCCAAAGTTTGTCGGTCTAATTGAGAATAACCCCGTAGATTGAATGTACGTAATAAACGCTCAATTCGCTTTTATATTAACAGAAGAATAAAACGCTTATGAAAAATTATGTATTTAGAAAACTATTAAAAATGTCACGCGTTATGTGATTTTTCAATACGTTTGATTCTAAAAATGTGAAGAAACCATGAATGGACTATACACACGAACCATTACACTCTACTTGACATTTTGTTTCAGGAACGATGGTATTTTAATCACAGTAATATCTAGAATATCTACTGTCTCACGTACGTACCATAACTATTCATCAATCAACTGTCATGAACGAAACTTGAAGAATGTCTTTATAATAATCGTTTCAGCGTTGCAGGGAAACAAACACGAAAAATTCTCCACGACAGTCACAGATACAAACGACCGAATTATCGGAGGTTATCTTGATACGCTTCTCTGTGTTATTTCAGTTTTATATACCACTGCCGACGGCAGTGTTTGTTTCCAAATAAAATATGTGATAGCAAGTGGGATGGGTTCTAATTGTAATTTTGAGTACGAGGGTATAGTTGTTAGCATCGTGGCTGTGGCCACACCACCGTGTCACATTTAAATATCCCAGCATTATTTAATCACGTGCTTCCTACTAAAATTCTGCAACGCACTGTACACAAGAATATTAGCAGAGGGAAGTGTCTTTGGAGCGTTGGCATATTAATGAATTTGATGATGAGAAGGCAACCTCCGAGGCTGGTGGGAGTCTCAGGCAAGATGATTCTGCCATGCTTTGCGTTTTCTTTGCGCAGCGCGGAGTTTAGCGAGAGAGAGCCAAGATATCACTGTAAAAATGAGAAGGAATGGTGCCTCGATTGAACCTTTTTCCCGATAGCGGATGGCAACTATCATAACGTCTGTTCGCGATAAAGTAAGCACTTTAGAAATGAACCTTAGAAAAAAAGTCACTGTCCCTGCATGCATATATTTTAATGGACACACTGAGTGACTTTTACGCAGTAAAGTTGGTAACGATGGATACAAAGTAAGTTCATATCTTAACCTCAAATAAAAATAGTTGTGTAACCATTTGTGATAATTTAAAATTATTTATTTTGCTTTCTGTATTTTTAATTCACCGGAGTGTAAAAATGAGCAGATATGTAAAGTATTTACTTTCACAATAATTTCACAGTTTCATTTTACTGACACATTAATATAATGATGAGGCCCATAGCAATGATAATATTACATAAAGCGGAATAATGCACTACGTGTATACAAGTATATCTTAAGCAGGACTTTCGAAAGTTCTCATTTAACCGTGAAGAGCCTATACCCGTTATTTTGCTAGGTACCGAACTTCTTAATTTTACTATTTTAGATATTTTATTTTAGACATTTTACAGCTTTTAAAGAAGCAGTAGTTTGAGTGAATGTTTGACAGTCCTGTGTAGAGGTTTCACTTTATCACAGCAACCAATAAGCAAACGATAATGTCTCGAGTGTGTAGAGGCCTGTCCAGCCTTGCTTGCTGCCAATTCAATCCGCGAAATACTCGGGGCTCTAATAACACCTAATGAAAAAGTTCTTATACGAAATATTATTACACCGAGTGCTCACGGATGCGGTGCGCCGTACCTTATGTGTAATTTTCTGGATTTGGTTACGCTTTGTTTGTATGAATCGGAGGATTATCCTGGACTTAGAACTTTGCCAGGGCTTCAGAAAAGTTCGATCATACTTCATATCGCAGAGTCGAATGGCAGTGGCGAGGGTGATAGTCATTACATTCATACACAACAATATTACTGCTCATATAGTCGGGAAGGATACGTAAGTAGCGATGATGGAAAATCGCGAAACTTTTTTGAGCCAACAAATCTACTAAACACTAACTAGTATTTTCTTACATGATTGAATGAACAAGGATTCGACTCGGCTAAGTTGTTTGCAGATCAATCCCGGACGTTCTGCCTCGTAGTATGAGAATCCTCATTGGTTCAGTGAAATGGGGTAGTAGCTTCGTGCATGCATAACCGCCAATAAGGAAAGAAAATTGTCGGACATGTTGAGTCCTAGCAAACAGTCAACTTTTCCCGTGATAAACCATCATATCTAGTAATTAGTCAAAAGTAAATAACTGTAATCTCTTTACGATCACACTCAGCTTCTCTGAAAACTTTTTTTTTATATTTCCGGGTTTTTCAAAAAAATACCATTCCGCAACATGTAAACAAGACTCACATGCGTATAGGAAAAATTCATCAAGGAGGAAACGACACATTGCATTTGTACGGGACCGACAATCCACAATAAACTATATTTATACAAAAAAATGACATGTTTCCTACAGATGTGCCTTAACAATTCAAACACGTCAGTAAGAAACTTTACTTTTGAAATAATGCACCAAAACTCGCTTCAATGACATTTTACGTAAGAACGGTTCTGATTAGCATTTACCAATATACGCCTCTACATTCTCAGTGATTTAATGCATACCGCCTATTTTATGAGTATTATAATTTATAATAACGATATAAGTGAATGTCCAGTACGCCAAAATATATGATAATTTAACGTTAGTTGAAAACACTTATGATGTGAAATTTATTTCGGAAACAGCCAAACACATATTACAATGAGAAATTTTTTAATGTTCGAAACAAAATGTGTGAAGCTATCTTGAACAAACTAGAGAGGAAACGTTTTCCGTAAATACTTCGTTATCCGCGAACTAACAATACTTCATATTCCAAAAGCATTAGGTAATTTTGCAAAAACTACCCATTATTACAATTTAAAAAAATGAAGTATTTTATTCTACGTTTGAAAATATTTTCTCGCGTAACTTCAACAGCAAATATTTTACTTAAATTTGTTATGATTAAATTATTGTGCAGTGTAAAGACATTTTCTGCAAAGGAAGTATTGTGAAATAGCATGGATCCATAAGTTAATTTCCTTAAGGTGAAAAGGAATAAATTAACATGCATAAATTTGTGACAAAATTGGAAAGTATTTTCTCTTTCGTGTATACGTAATTTCCTAAATTATATCTAATGAAATTTGTCAGTGCAGATAATAAACCTTTCTAAAATGGCAATATTTAAAAGTGTAAAAGGAAAAGTAAAACGTATTTTACTTCATGAGTTTTGTTTTTATAAGATTTATGATTTTTTTTATATATCTTGTAGGAGTTTAATGGTTAACGAACCCGAGCTATTTCTTGTGACGATTTTTCGCGAGGGTTCTGATAAGGTAACTGTGCATAGCAATAAACGAATCAATGAGACTAAAAGTAATTTCATAAGCGTGAAAATACAAGATACTTCAAATTAAAGTCTACACTCCTTGAACTCGAATAACAGAAAAACTGTTGAGAGACAATCTGACGAGAGGGCTTGTATTTGACAATACAAATCCAACGTTGGGCGTGTGAGAATGTTGCGAACATTTGCAGATTTTTTTTAACGTCCGCCATCAGCAGCGAGACATCGTATGCAGCGAGACATCGTATGCAGCGAGACATCGTATACATCGAGACATCGTATGCAGCGCTGTAGAACAGAACGACAAACAGTAGCTATGGTCACCATGAGAATGGATTCACAGGCGGTCACAATCATCACGTCTCTCATGTCAGCCAGTGTCCGCGCGCGGCTTTGTGGCGTCCACAGTGTTTGTTCCGAGTCCCCCGCAGATACAAATCTAACGACTAATTAAATCTGTAGATATGGGTGGATACTCAACACTTCCTCTTCGGCCTATACACCTCCTAACAAATGTTTGAACCAGAAGCGACCGTACATCTCGACGGTAATACAGCGGTGCACCCTCCTGCTGGAAAAAAAAAGATCGTCGTCTGGGTAGGGTTGGTATAGGCTGTTCACGTTAGAGTGAGCACTTTTGAGGCCCTAGTTACTTGTTTCTTTCAGCCATCTTTTATCGTTTAACCACATTTAAAAATAAATCTTTACCATTTAAGTAATAAAACACCGTGTGCATATTCCACAGCATTCGGAAGTTAACGTCTAAGGCTAAAATAAAATATATTTATTGACTATTAATCCAAATGAGAGGGCTTTCGAAAGTGCTCACTTTACCGTGAACAGACTGTAAATCAATTTTCTGTGACACGTTACGGTAACTTTTACCTGTCACAGTTCCACCAAAGTAGAATGGCCCCAAAAGTAATTTGGCAGACATACCTCGCTACACTGTTATTCCCAGGAGATTAATTGCTTGCTCTACCACGATTTGGCGAGTTTCATCAGCCCAGCTGTGGCAGTTGACAGTTCGATTCAGTTTAAAGGCTGCCTCGTCAGACCAAACAATCTCGTCTGTAAAATGTTCGTTGCCGTTGCAATGTTCACAACCCACTGACAAAACTGAACACACACAAACATCTGGGTCATCTTCACTCGCAGCGTGAACTAACGTGGGAATGTAGGGCCACCGCTTTACTTCTTTTAAACAGCGATGGACACTTGACTTACTGGCACTCGCACTCTAAGAAATTGTTCGCAAATATACCACACCAGTGTATACGTATTACGAGAAAGAGTGGATGGTAAAGTTTTTCGTAATACATTCATGGTAGCTTTCCTACATTTGCTTAGGAAGCAGTGATATTCATACGAAAGTTACCAATTATGTATTGTAGCTGTGCTAAACATTCGTATATTTTCAGCTTGATATGTGTAAGTACTACCATAAACTGTATAGGCTAGAATCTTCCCTTGCAGTTTGGGAAATTTAATAGGAAAATTTTTACAGTACAACTCGCGCGCAGCTTGCCGCACGGACTTCCACTTCCCAGGGAAACGCTTGAGTGGGTGTGTAACACAGCTACACACACACACACCATCATCCTTCATCTGTTTTCGCTCTCTTCCTGCCACACCATCCTTTCTTCACATCGCACACAGTTCCGGCCATTTCGAAATTCTCACCTAATAGTGTCATTGCTAGACGTAACGGTGGATGAGTATTGAATTCCGTCTCAATCATTTTCGCAACTTATGTTCGCACGATTTCATTATTTTAAAATTATCTTTTGTTGCCCGAAAGATAACTTTGTCTTCAATAGTTTCTCTGTTATTAACGTACAAAGAGTTATGACATTAAGTATTAGTTACCTACCTTATGGGCTGACATCGGCTGCATGTGCAAAGGGTTAAGAGTGGGATGTACCTGCACTTTTTTTGTGAAATAGTTTTTTTTTTTTGCGCGAATACGCGTATCTCGGTAAATAAATACCCTGCAAATACGAATTTTTGTCAGAAAACATAAAAAAAAAACAATAATTTATGCCCCTACAGTTTTACTTTTGTAATATTAAGTTTATTCTTGGAGAAAAAAATCGTAAAAATGGTCAAATTTCGCATTTTAAAAGCTCGCCTATAAACCCCACTGTTACATATATGATTTACACAGTACAGCGTTACGACGGAAACACTGCGCGCTTGCACGTAGGAGCGATGAGGCACTAGGCGTGCGTGTAAGCCCTTTCAGATCCACTCTAATTTATGGTTTCAGGTGTTACAAACAAAAGAATTATGATACGTGCTGTACTCAAATTGACACAACACATGTTTCGTTGTCAAAGCCAATGAGTACAGACACCCGAATTTTGCGAAAAGATTTTACGACGAGTTGTATTTCATAACAGTGAAGCTCAGATCCACTTTCTTGATTGGATGATCTAAGTTTTACGCGTCTTATAGGTATGCCAGCGAATCACAGACGTACAATATCGGAGTTGCCTAGTTCTGATTGGCTAGTCAAGTAGAAAATGTCTTCTCACCAAGAAACTCTGCCAATGAGAAAAATAAAAGTGCTGGTAGGCCCGTAGTGTATAGAAATCTAACATGTGGGTAAATCTTTCCGCGAAATTCTGGTGTCCCTACCAATGAGCTGTAGGTTATAGGTCTGGCTACAGTAATACGAACCAATTATTACCTAGACGAGTGATACTTTTTGCGTATCACTTACACACAAGGTAAGATGATAGGTCACTGAGCTTCGCAGTGTGCAGTACACGTCAAAAATTATCTACACGTTCGTAATGTACACAATTGTGTACACTGGGCCCGAATGGGTTAGTGTCGTCCGTATTGCTCCCTCGCTTCTTGACCTTGGACGCGCGGGTCTGTTCCACCCTTAAGAGATGGGCTGCAGGGATTTACCCAGGTCTATAGAATAGGTTAAATGCCAGAAACTATTTGGGAATTTGGGTGCCAGCTCATCTGAAGAAAGAGAGCGTGGTGCTGCTGGAGCCGACAGACTGTGGCTGCCCTCTGCTATGACGTAATGAAGTCATGCTGATTACTGTGGATCGATGTAGAGTGGAGATGGAGCTTCTCCGACGTTGTTACGGTAAATGGCGCCGTCTGGGTCACTCTGTACCCCCTAGTTAATTACGGAAGTTGAAACTAAGTATCATGACGTAAGGCTGCCTTTAGGGATAGGGCCCCAACGTCCCAACGCGTTCGTGAAGCGGCCGTAATGCCGGATGTGCACGAACGAATGATAATAAACACCAGAGTGGTGTAGATAAGTACAAATGGATCATATTTAATCCAGAAACCAATAGTCTAACGTTCATAGTTAACACTCTAATGGCAGTGGCAACGTGCAGGGGTGGGTATGCAACCGTGTGCGTGGCATTGTAACCAGCCTGTGCGCAGGTCTGCGTGCCTGATAACACCGCTCAGTGCCGCACGGTCATAGTCTCGCAGGTGCCACGTATCTACAGTTCCTGCAGGACGTGTTACAGGAATACTTGGAGGAAGCTCCTATAGAGGCTCGTGAAGCGATGTTTTCAGTAAGACGGGATCCCACCTCATTTCGCCTTTGCAGTTCGCCAGCACCTCTACATGTACGTCCCGAACCGATGGATAGGTAGGGGAGGCTCCATAGCATGGTCACCACGCTCACCTGACGTCACAACACCTGACTTCTGGCTGTGGCGCCACATCAAATCGACGGTAAATGCCACACCACTTGACACGAGGGATGAGCTCATTACTCCGGAAACCTTTGCACGTGTGCGTCGCAACATGCTTCAGCGGTGCACCGCCTGTGTGGCTAACGATGGCGGACAATTTGGACAGACACTTTGAACAGAGTCATCGAACAGACACTCTGTCACCATAGCTTCAACCCAAATGTGTAAACAAATTGTAATTTCAATGAATTGACTGAAGTCTAGTATTTGTGGTTGCCTACCCACCCCTGCACATTGCCACTGCCATAAGTGTGTTAACTATAGACGTTAGACTATTGGTTCCTTGATGAAATATGCTCCAAAACCCTCAGGACACTAGAAAGGGGTCATGCATTTGAATTCTACACTTTTACTGGTCAGAGCTAACTTTGGCAGGGATGTCCATTAGAAACCAACTTAAGATACTGTACAGCCAAAATGGGCTCCGCTCCACCTTAATAATAATAATCAATTAACAAACCCTCAAATTTTGATAGGTATAGCTATGAAGAGAGTTATTACAAAAGCATGGGCTGTAACAATAGTATTATAGATTTAATCACTACCAATAATTGATAAATGAAAAAAAAAAAAAAGAAAACATTAGAAATCACTGTCCTTTCCAGTATTTTGACCTTCAAGGCAAAAGAAAGGTCAAAAACTTTAATTTATCTCATCAAAAAGATTTCAATTTAATAAATGGAAAAGTATGGAGGTTTATGTGACTTTATACGAGTTCTTTATACTGTCGGTGGGATCGGGTATTTGTGGCTGATTATATTATGCAATGCCCTTATTTAAATACTACTTATTTCTGAAGCACTGTAGGCCCTATACCCACTTTAATAGCAAATTTTATTGGGATCGGGACACTAACACTCACTTCATATTTACTTCGATAACTAAGCCGGGGGTCACAGAGGGGCGTCGCCAAACTGGAAAAACTGCGTGCCTTTCCGCCAAAGTGGCCTTCATTTTCCAAGGTGCTCCACTGTGTGGAGACAAATTACCATGTACTTATTTTCAGCTCGGAAGGTCTCGCCCCTGTAAATAGCCTCTTGGGGACGGAAGGGCGCGGAAGTGGCTCGACTCTGGTAAGTCAGCAGGTCCGCGGGTCGCGTCCCCGGACCACCAAGGTCGAGGTGAGCCAAGGTTGCTAGAGAGCGGGCGGAGTGACTGTCTGCTGTTCGAGGCGCGACGTTCGACTCTCGAGGGCGCGCTGCTGGTGTAGGTAGGTGCAGGCGGCGGCACGAACGTGCGCTAGGGGCCAGGAGCGTAGCACGCGTCTAGGCGCACGTACGGCGCCAAATTTCACGTCGTATAATGTTGGTTTTTTGATTTCGCCGACCTTGTGCAAGTGCTAGTTTTTCTTGTCATCTCTGTATCATATGAACTTACACTTATGCAGACGCATACATACGGGTGATAGAGGTACGCATCTCTTCATTGAAACTACTGATAGTACACATGGCCGAGAGAACAAAAAGCTTTTAATTTGCAATGTGTAAATGTAGGTCCTAGGTATTTGTAACTTAATATGTATATTTCTTCCATCGTGAATATCATGCTCTAGTTGAAGTTAACCGAGAAATGTCAAGCTTGGCAGGTAATCCCAGTTTGTCACTGGAGTCTCTAGTAACAGGGTACTTACGGTAGAGTGAAAATGGGGTACAGCAATCTCATTGTATTCGCAGAACCAAACTCCGTGTCCCTACATTCAACTGCTTTGTTGCCAACGCGATTATCATAAACGACGTGGATAGGAATTGAAATTAGAACACTGGTTATATAAGCAAGCATTTCAAAATGCTTGTGTACTTCTTATGACCAATTTTCAATATAATTATAGTAAAGTCAAACTGGTAAAATTATTTTATTCATATAAAAGTGCTCGTCTTTTGAAAATCAAGTTGTCAATATAAATAAGCACGTTCATTACTGTTAATGATGTGATTTTTACAGTTGTGTTGTTTCATGTAGGTTAATGTTAGATTCATGCGCAGAAGAAGAATATTCGGTCTACTTTATCTTTAGTCGATGATGCTTTCCACGCAGGTCTCACTCGACGGTGATCAGGACTCCAATCGCGCTGTATCTTATACCGGATTTTTGCATTTGAGAAACATGACGGGCCTCTGTGTGGGTTTTCTTCGGGCATTGCATTCTCACGCACCACTGTACTCCCGTCGTTTTACTGCCACAATGTATTATATCATGTACACTTCATGATGACCAACCACGGCCCTAGAAGACAGGCCTGGACACTCACCTATCTACCGGTGTTAGCGAGTTTTCGCCCACAGTGAAGCATTCAGTTCATGAAGTGACCTCAAAAGCGCTGTACCAAACTAAGTGTTAGCATTGCAATTTCCCATTTTAAGAAGAAGTTGTAATTCCCCTCCCTATGCTTGCCATGTCAAACAACACCACTTTGGTAGCAGCTCTTTGTGGTTGGGTTCATGAACTAAATGGGTCAACAAGGGCATCAAATTTTCAAGCTAGTGTCCAGAGCTGTCTTCTACGGCCGTGGGGTCGACTGTGGGCCTGGCAAATATAAAAGTCACGCCAATGATTTATACATATTCTTGTGGGATTCGTATTCCCGTATACATCATAATGCTATGTATTCAATTACGTCACGTGCTTAAAGCTAGATTATTTTCCATACTACGCAATAGTTTGTCGAATTAGAAAATAAAAGTCTGGTGAAATACAAGCACGGATTTCCCTGCAATATTAGACATTAAAGTTATCTCGCAGATAAAAAAAAGAAACTTAAAAATTCAGACATCTCCAAGTAACATCTTTTCAAGATAATCACACGTACATGATAAATCAGATTATATTCAAGTAAGCTTTAGAGCTGGTGACTTCACGTACGGTATTGACGCAATTCTCAGGTTAATCTGCAGTTGTAAATCTTAAATTAATTTCTAGTTCATCGCATAATGACATTCCAAAACTGTAAAGATCGTTCTTTCACTAAGTCCTTAATACCAGTGATAAACGGTTGGAAAACACACATTGTGAAAAGCATTTCAACTGTTTTACGCAGCATGAGAGATTTTCTTAATATTGGTCAAAAAGAGATGGCGCTGTTCTGAAACTGAGCAATGTTTTAAAAGTAAAATTTTAAGTACGTTTCCATTAAATATTTTAGAATAGTACAGAACTTAAGCACTGTTCAGAATCTTGAGTATTTTTGGTATTAATAATGTTGTTTCATTTTATTTGTATTCTGTTGTGAAACACAATTTCGGAAGCACTAATCGCAATTTCAGTTTTCCTTAAATTAATAAGGTTCAGTTTATATGTTCATAAGATGAATTTCAGTTTAGAGTACTTTTCATTTAACGCGCTGAATCACAGAATACTGTGAAATAAACTAAAACACGAAAAAATGTTGAAGAAACATTCACAAAATTCAATATTCTGTTCGAGTTGATGTGTTTTGTGTAAGAGGTTGGTACACACAATAAAATACTATTTATGATATATTTTTTAACTACTACAAAATAGATTATTGCTACATTTTAGTTTAGGAAAAAAAGTTTAAAAAAAGTTCATTTTCAAAGAAAATCATACACAAGTTGTCACGTTATATCTTTCGTCCGAAATGTAAACAATTTAATTTCTATCCATACGTGAAAGACGTAGTTAAATAAATAAGCTTTATTTTCAGTTATATCTTAAGCACCTTCGTACACCCGGATCTTAACAAGACTCCCTAGCGGGTAACCATGACGAATTTCTGACGCTAACCAGTTAGTGAGGTTGAAAAAAAAAAAACAGTCTTATCTGTGCAGTTTGGGTGCTGTTAAGCCGACGTTTGATAAGGGCAAGTGAAGCGTCATGAAGCAGTACCATATTTTCAAGCAAGATTCGAACGGCGAAGCCACGAAGATCAGACTTATCACGTAGAGCGTTATCGGGGCGGGAGGGAATTATCTCTTCAAGGAAATCCTTCCCGTGATTGATTTACCTCAGGATTTAGCTATCTCGCAGCAGCAGCGAGTAACTTGCACACTCGTCAGCCGCTGATCGCACGCTGCTCCTGTCTCCTGACCAGCAGGTAGTCACCCAGATACTTACTCTCCGTCTCATATAAGTTGGCGAGATTTTTGACAGTTCTACGAATGTTTGCTTTTAGTTTATGTATCCTTTCGCCATCAGCTGGTGCGTCAATTGGAGGCTGCACGAAGACAAGGAAAGGGGTTTCCGGAAGAAAAAATGGCGTGTTAGGACATAGACGGGCAATTACTGGCCCCATAGAAATTATTAGTAATCAAAATCGCCGTACACGAAATATGCTGCTTTAAAAATTATGCAGAGCTCGCAGAAAATTAAAACTATTGGTATCAGTTCGTAAATTTGATATTTTACATACGAAACCTATTCATTTTATCTTTGTAGCTGGTTAAGTTCGAGAAAGAGCACACAGATGGCACTCACGACATGGTAAAGCGTGTGAGCCGCGCGCGGTACCAACAGATAGCAGCAGGTTCGCTGCCTCTAGATCCTGCTGTTTAAAACTTGACTTTTCTCTTTTTACTGTCTCGAAACGACACGAATTTGAAATATATTTCATCAAATTATTTGAAAAAAAAATAGTTCAATATTACCATGCAATATTTCTGTAGGCTTTTGGAATTAAGATCAAGCACATACGGAAAGCATGGCTGGACAGTGGGAATATGATGTAAAAAGATCTAAGGTTTGAAGTCGCCTTTCATTCGGCTATGAATCATCTTATTGTACATTTCATTTTGAACACCTATGCATCACTACTTTAGCACGAAGATTAGTTTGTAAATTTTTTGTGACCACGTAAAATAAAATAAATTAATTAATCTAGGAACTCTTTGTTATCGCGTATTTTGTACTTGTCTGCTGTGCGTCGCCAGTGCACTCAGAATAGTCAACTTAATATTAACGCTTGTTCGTTCGTGCATCAGCTGATACACGATTTTGTAAACAGCATTTTTTTTTCGTATACGTAAAGTTGCCACTCACAGACTGTCAAAATCTCGTCACCTTATATGAGATAGTCTATACTGGCAGCACGTGTTCTATTTGATACGGACAGCGCTCACCAGTATAGGCTGTTCATGGTAAACTGAGCACTTTTGAAAGCCCTTCTGAAGATCTATTTTATGCACTTCGAGTATTATACCACCACATGTAAAATTAACATTGCCGTGGGCCTAATCACTCTATTTGTGTGTCGGTCAAGTAAAAACGTGGAATGACAAGGGAAAAAAATATCATGCAATTTGATATTTCTTACACTTACATGCGTTAAAAAACAGAAAGCCAAATTAATTATTTCAGTATTCATAAATGTTTACCAAACACATTTAATGCAACGTTGAAACCCGTAACTGCTTTCCTTCGGCCATCACCAACTTAAATGGGCGCACTCCAGCCAGTGTGCCTATGTTAAAATACATGCAGATAGGAGCAGTGACTTTTTTCAAAGGTTGATTTCTAAAGTGCTCACTTTACCGCGGAAACCCTATACCGTTAACACCTGAAGCTCTCTTATTTTTTCTAAGTGTGTTTTTCTTAAGAACTGATGCCAATAAGAAATTTAAAAAATCCAATATAGTTGGTGAGGTCTCATTTTAACACACTACTATTAGATAAAAATCTAACTATTTTTAAGGGGCGTCAAAAGACGAGTAGAAGAAACTCTCTGAGGAGTGCCTCATATAAGTAAGGAATCAGGGTATATTAGTAAAACTCACTTATCAGTCCACGCAATATAGCTTGTGACTGAACAAATAAAATTCGTTTGTTTCTTTTGAAGGGATTTTTACTAACTTCCAGTCTAGTTGTAAAGACATGGATTCGCTTAACTTACTGTAGTCTTATTTCACATATCTGTAGTAAAATATTTTTATTTTGGACTATATTTCGCAGATATGTACTCAAAACTCATTGGCGTGGTTGGTTATATGAACATCAGTTACTTACAAGTATAATTTTACAGATATATTTTGATTATTTGTGACTGTCATTTTTGCAGCCGAACTTTACTCACGTGAAGCCTAATTTTTATTTTAAATCAGATTTTTAAGATAATCGATTCTAATAGGTGGCAATTTCAATTGATTCAGAATACAATTTTGATCGTATCAGTTTAGGAATAATTTTTAAATTTTAGACTTTGTGAGAAAAAATTCCCTTTATTAATAAAATATTATAAAAATACTATTTTTGAGGGTAGTTCAAAACATTGTACTAAAGATTTGCTTTCAATCTGCCACGCTAACAAGACCATGTTGTTGACCACAGTTGAAACTTCGTTTGGTTCGAATCGCACGCATAAGATAAAGCCTGAATCCCAAGGACTTGATAAGATTTCCTACTTCTACACTGTCTACAGAAAAACAAAAACCTGGAGAAGATAAAATCTTAAGTAGATGACTCTTAAACTCGTAAATCAAGTTTATCTCAATCCTTGTGGATTCATCGGCATAGTAACACGTCAGTAATTTGAAGTAAATGTGATGTTACAAAAAAGAAGTGACCGCTTAGAGCAAGAATGGATTAGAACCCTTTAACTTTGCTTGGCAGAAGGTGCACTTTTCAAATTCGAATTAAATGGTGTGTGTATATATGTATATATAATATTCACAAGTACAAAACATGTGTTTAATGAAACGAGAACAAAATAATTTCAAAAAACGTTAGTAATTATGTATTTATATAATTCTATGACACGTTCACATCGAATGGATTTAAGCGAAATTAGAGGTTGGCTTATGTTCTAATTGACTAAACGTGTGAGCTAATGCTTGCTATAAGAAGGCAAAATATGTTGCACGGAAAACTAGTTTACCAACTTGTTCACACTACTCCTAACTTCAAACAACCAGTGTTAAAATATTCCGAGAAATTTATTTTAAAATTCGTTATAGCGAGAGATTTTTTTCTGTAGTAAACTAACTTTGTGAATTGGCAAATTTCGAAAGTATTATTGTTCTTTTCGGTGGTTGCACATATTAATAAATTTGCCACAAACACAAAAATATAAGTAGGCAGTGACAGAAGACCAGAATGCATCAAGAGCGGAAACTGTGATGCTGCGATATGAACACACAGTCTATTAAAGAGCAGAACGTTTGTAAATGAGTGAAGACGAGCGAGCACAGTCAGATGAGAGGAAGTAATATATTTCTTTTGTTGCGTTCATCTTAGTAACTGAAGCAGCTCATAGAGACGTGCCTATCTGAACGGATGGAAACGTAACAGATATGAGACTATAACAAGGCGCACTAAAAAAATACATGGACGGTGTTGAGTCTGCAGAAAATATTTGAACTTTATAGCAGAAGATCACTGGAAGCCTACTATACAAGTGCAGGCTGATATAAAGACGCAGATACAAGGATAAGAGTATACGTCGATCCGTACACTAACTAATTAGAGATGTGGTGGGAACGTGGAAGCTATAAAAACATTTGGTTTTAATGAAAGTAAGTTAAGCAGTATGTAAGCTTTACTGATAGAAAATGCAATTTCTATTATTTTCCAAGTCACGTCTACAAGATTTATCCTGAGAACTGCGTAGTATTAATGTGTATTTCACAAACATATAACAAAGTTGTCAAATGGTATTCTTCCAAATTTCAGTGTAATGAATATGGAGACATAAAAATCATTGAATTTTTTGTTAATGGTGTTATTTTTTACTACAGAAACAATTAAAATTTAACAATTGCAATTCTGTTTATATTTTCATAACTAAATCAGATTTTTGTAATAACTTTTTGAACAAAGGCCGTAAAAGAGATCAAGGAGGTGTGACACTGGAAATCTAAATCGGCTGTAGTGAAATGGCGTATAGTGCATTGACTAGCTGCCTACCTAGAAATCAATAAGTAAATTAAATTATGCAAATTTTATCAGATGTTTTCAGTTGATTAGCATTGAATATGTCCGTTTTTCTGCAGTCATATTTCACTGATTTCAAGCAATGTTGATTGTTAGGAGTGTGCGGTATTCGAACGCGAACCAGGTCAACTTCATATGAGACAAAAGTTCCCTAAAAGCCGGCCAGGCTAACTAGTACATGGGAATATCTTAAAAAATATACACACGAGCTGTCAGTTAGATAACGGAACGGCATGCATCAGGGGAAATTTCAATAGACGAAACGCTAATTAAAATTGTTTTCCCAATCCAGAATACACAGCGGTGAAACCAAGTATCAATCATACCGCGCGCTTTCCCCTCGAGAGCTCCCCTCAAGACGTAATTCATCACGTGACACGACGTAAACACGTCAGGCGCGGCGTTTAATCGCCGCATCTACGACCAACAGGCCAAGCCGAACTGAGCACAAAAAAAAAAAAAAGGAGGGCAAGCACATTAGCGACTCGTTGAGTTTCAATCCCGAGCGGCGCACGCGACAGGAAGTAGCGGGCCGGAAGGAGTTGTTGCGCACGCGCACGCTATACGCGCTCCGTGTGTGTTGACACACGGTGGCGGCGCTGGTAGCGGTTTCCCCCCCGTCGTGCGCGGCAGTGACTCAACGCGGACGTGATCGATGCTAGGCAAATAGGGACCGCGCAAACAACTAAAACTCGCGCGCGCCCCGCGGCGCAAACACACACACACTCACACGTGACCGGAGCGAGCGCGTCGTCGATACCTACGGTAAACTAACTGTTTATCAGCTCGCGCCTTCGTCTTCTCCCCACAGCCGCGAGAAATGATTGGGCGGTCCGAAGCGTGGCCTGTGATTGGAAGCCGCAAACAGCGCTATCGTCTAATAACTGCTCCGCATCTACGTCCTCGTAGTTTCGAGCAAACTACGTTTTGATTTCGTAAAACGTATTACGTTATCACAGCCACGTAACCTCAACTCTTAACCGTTTGCCCCAGCAAAATTGCTTACCATAGTAGATGTACAGCGTCACAAAGTAGATTGTATTGTATTGGGCTTTTTAACGTCTCCCGATTTTATAGGAGGGGAGGGCTTACAGGCTAACTTACAACCCAAATTAAATTAACACCCATGCCTTGCCCGGGATTCGAACCCACAACCTCCCGCACCTCAGATCGGTGGCACCAACCGACTGCGCCACGGGAGGTCGGAGTCATAGAGTAGACGAGTTCACACATAGCGGCGAATTGTGCTACCGTTCCTCTGATGTGGGCGTATTCATTCTCTGATTGGCTGCGCAAGTCTCTGGGAATCGGCCTTGTCTCTCATTGGCTAACTAAGATTCCCTGCTGCCCGGGCTGCTGGCTGGCGAACGGCGTTCCAAAACTCTTCTGGCCAGCGACGCCATTTTGCTGGCGTTTGCGGTTAGGGTTGTACAAGGGGCTGTTTTCACCTCTGTATATCCATCGATTCTGTGACACTGTCCCCGGGAGACGAACTGGGACAGGCGTTCCCGGAACCGGTAAGGGACCTTCTGCAGGATGGCTCAGAATATCGGACACAATATGTTCGCTTCCACAAGCTCGTCATACAGAAAATCGTCGACCGAGCCCGCGTACCGAAACTGACGACCCCAATTTTCCAAGGGTAAAATAAGTGTTTATATCATAACTTATTTGTTTGCTTGGGGCATTCACTATTTGGGGAAGGGCTTTGCGCACATGTAAAGATGATTAATGATTGATTGTGGACTTCTGAACTCCGAGATTAGTCAATTTTTTAAACCCTTTGTGTATCTTTCTGCCACGGATAAGAAAGAGTAAACACTGTCGTGGAAATATTTATTCGTGTGTTCACTGAGTCACATTAAAATTGTAATGTAAATATATCATCGGTCTGCATTCTGATGCGTGGAAACATGCGAATAAAGAAAAAGGAAACCAATAAGCAGTAGCAGTTTAGTGGGACATAAGACGTTTAGCTGCTTCTTCTGACTAGCTCTCAGCATTTATACTGCAGTTACTCCAGTTGGCATTATCAATATAATTATGTTTTACTGGCAGCGGTTTTTTTGCAAATTTGGTTCAGTCGTTCTCATAATATCTTACACACATTTTACCCAAAAAACATTAAATACAAAGATATAATTTCATGTCTTGGAGTAATGAACTATCTTCCAATTAAAGAAAGTTTTTTTTAATACTCTCATTTCTATTTTTTCCTTCAGATTCTCAGGATATTCTACTAACCAAACAAGCAAGTTGGTGTTTCTGTTGATAATCTGTATATATGACTTTATTATTCATACCTTGCATTGGTCTTGTAAATTGTTCACACTATTCCATAGACTAAAATTGAGGTAGACTGAGTTTAATCTCGACGAATGTCCTCATCGCCCATCGTCATCAACATCATATTCGTTCTTTTATATAAAAATATATATATTTTTTTTAGCATATCTCATTTGCATTGAAGAATTCGCTCCATGTGTCCATTTCAGTGAGCATATCGCACACGAAGGATATAATGCCCTGAACCATACACAACGAGGCTCACTGATAAAACGCAGCCACTTTCTTATATGTGGATGACGTGATCTGATGACGTCTATATTGTTCTGGTTTGTGAATGGCTCATACCAAATCGCCTAAGCACCGAGAACGAAATTCACTGATTGCGAGAAGTAAGCAAGTGAGCGTACAGTACACGGCATTATTACTCGATTGCATCCCCTGAAACCGTAAATTAATGCGGGGCTGAAAGGACAAAAAGTCAGTCCGTGGTAGTGAAATAACTTTTCAAAATCACGGATTGGTACTAACAGGGCTCTAACCTCGAATACAAGACACGTTGTTTTAGTAGTGCTACTGGCAAAAGGCAGTGTAGTGTTGAACTGCAGGTACTGTTACGTACGCAGCTGGCATGCACATCACACTCCGATATTACATCTACGCAAGGTACTTACATGTACTTGCAGCACGATCATCTACATATGGTACAGTACCATCGACTTCTTCAGCTGTGGCGCCTACGAAATCTTCAATGGGGCTGAGATACCTAGAACACAATTGCCTACGTTACCTGCTTCTTGAGCTCCAGCATCTACATCTACAACAGGTCCATCCGGAGTCTTTGCCTGGACCACTACGTCGTCGTCGTCAGTGTCACTTTTGTGATAAGACATTTGCTTTCGGCAGTGTCACTTTTGTGATAAGACATTTTCTTTCAGCTACGGTGTACGGCGACATGAAAGCTTTCATTGTGCCAAGAATCCCTGCCACATGTCATATTTGTATGACAGGTGCAGTAAGCAGTCCAGCCGTGCCGACAGTTTACTTAGACATGCAAAGACCTATAACGGTGAAGTGCATTTCTCATAAGTTACTTACAGGTATAAATTTACAGATATGTACTGTCATGTGAGCAACACATTGGTAATTTATTCTCACACTGCATCGCTGACATGTTGACACGACCTTACTGTGTTCATTTTTCATCATGTTGTTTAGAGTTCTTATCACGCAGCTTCATAATAGGTGAATTAATTTTTGTTTCCTACTATCTCCTACTTCAGCTTTTGACTTTTGCCTTTTAAAGCGGGCTTCTTGAAACTCTTATATGAATGCATTATGTTAAAATAAGTTCTTCATTCTATGGAAAAGTGCTGGTAAATTTTATCTACAGGTGTAGCAAACTTTCAGTAAAATTACGCACAAGTTGATTTTCAAAAACGGACTTTGGGTAAATTTGCAGAACTTTCCGTGACTTCACAGAAACTTTCTGCTAATTTCCTGGTTAGATTTCTGTACTAAAAAATTATATATAATAAAAAATATTGTATTTTCGTTGTGCGAGTATTCTACTGTGTATGAAAATATATTTAAAAAAGTTAAAATTCTTTATACCTGAGCAAGATTTGGACCCGGGTCAAAAATCTGTGGTCCTTGACTCTAGCCACTTGTCTACAAACTTCACCTGAACCTATGTGTTATGACTCTGGTATTGCCATTTTAGTATCATAAGCTACTATTACATTTCCCATTTGAATTTCGCGTATTTTATATGTTGTAGACGTCTGATGTTACTTTTTTATATTCGAATGAATAGGTCTAAGCGACGTGGATATCCTAACTGCAGTAGAAACGATAATCTTCTGCTTGCAGTGGCAAAGAAAGCTTCGTGCAAACTCGGCATTGTTCGTTCCCGAAACCCGAAGTCAAAGGAAATACGGAGACTTGCCGTATTTCGTATTTACGGACTCGGCACCGTTTCACGTCATTACGCGTTGCGTTACTGTGTATTTACTGTACAGTCCGTATAATTTTCCGTAAATATACGAACTTTTTTTACAGTGCAGTTTGGGTCTAAGGACTACGCTCATTGCCTTTCCACTGGACATGACCTTGAACTTAACCACCTGTCGTAGGGGTGATCTGTCGGGTTACCTTTCGTGTCGAAAAACAAGGTGTTTACGAACATGTCGTTTAAAAGTCCCGAGTTCGTATCTGGTACAGGAATGTGTCTGTTTCCATATACATAAGCCCAGGATCCAGGGTGTAGCGGGCTGTGTGACTTCATACTCGTCATTGAAACTGTACAAACTATTGGACAGGTCGGACACCGCAAACACCATGTATGTCCGCATATAGGATGTTCACTTTTGGAGCCCTAGTTATTTTTTAGTTCAGCAATTCTTTATCCTTTAATCATCTTTTTAAATACATATTGCCATGGGAGTAATAAACACAGTGCGTTGATTCCACTGCACTCGTATGTTAATATCAAAAGCTAAAAAAAATATATATATTTATTGACAATCATTCCAAATGAGAGGACATTCAAAAGTGCTCACTTTGCCGTGAATAGCCTATACCAGTAAAATATTGTTTCGTGCACCTCGTAGGCGAGGGACAGATTTTTACTGTACATGATTTGGTCAAGGAATGTGAAACATAGGTTCGCTCTTTTTATTTATTTATTATTGTTATTAACTTTTACTTCCTGCACAACAGCTCTTAATTTAACCAATTTGTTTGGTTCTCTATGAGCTTACTGATAGTGCAATAGTTTGCCAAGTTAAAAAAAGACTCGTTCTCGAAATCTATCCGAGCAGTCTGGCGTATCGTAGTGTTTTGTTCGATGTACAACGCCCACAATTTCACAGGTATAGGAATAGCATGCCTCCATGTTGCGACTCCCAGTGCACAGTGGGTTTTTTTTCTCGCCTGTCTAATTGTATTTTGCAAGTACTATTATACTCTGTGCGGCATGTAGATTATTGAGGAGAATTATTTTTCACTTGGCGTACAAGATCGCAGTTTTCCGTCCTCCATTTTTCAAGTGTGCCTTTTTTTTTTTTTTTTTTTTTTTTTTTGCGGACTGGACGACGATAGAGTACAAATTTGGTGCGTTTGTCGTAGTTAGCTGTGGGGAAACTTCTACGGTCTACGCGCGCCATGAGTACATTATATAAGTACTTTATTGGTAGGCCTACAGAAATTGTTGCTAATTAAATATATTTAAAAAATTAAAAAGTATTGTGATTTGTGAACGAGTCTTGCAATGGGGATATGGGACTATGTCAACTGCTTTCTGCCAAACTGTATGTCTTTGTGAAGCGTTGTTCCGTGTCGCCCGAGAACCTTAAAACTTCACGATAAACACAGATATACTCATAAATAAAAAAAAATCGAAATGAAATCAAAATTAGCTGCTTTTAATAGGTATCACAATGACATGTAGGGAACCCTTAAGAAGAAATTAAGAACGTTTTCACAAGCGAAATGAGACTATAGCATCGATGAGGTATCAAACTAACAAACAATAGTAGAAATTATAAATATAGACCTACTCGGGTAACTCAGACTAACACGACGAAGACAACAAAAACGCTATGGGTTTTCCTTCTCCAACAGCTGAGACATTTCGGGAAGATGTATCTGTTCCTGGCTAATTGCACATACACAGTTTGAGGCAGATATACACCCTGAATAAATCTTCTCTAAATTATTTCAAATATTCCCTCCATATTTTATACAGACTTCTGTCTTCGTTGTTATGTAGGTTGACAAGCAGTTTTAATTTGTTAATTTTTTCAATCTGGCACGAATGCAATTATTTGTTACAGTTATCCTTATTTTGTGCTTTAATGTCTGTTATCCTTTGAACGTCTCTTATATATCTGATTTCGCTACATCCTTGTTGATGTTTTTTATCTTAGATGTTGCTTATATCCAATCCTCACTTACGTATAGCAACAGTGGTAATAGGCATTGAAAACGATTTCAGAAACGTATGAGTATCACGCAACGAATGAAAACATAAAGAGCATCATGGAGTAGAAGTAATTGTTTATTCTAAGTAAGCCTTGTGTAACACACGCTAACCTGTTAAGTAATCTGATAAAAAAAAAAAACTAGCAGTAATTTTTGTTCGCTCACATTCCTCTCGTGTGGTAGCTAGTAAATGGCTCTACAGTTTATCTCTGGAATTGCGTGTCAAGTGGTTCGCTCAAGAAAGGCGCCAGGAGTCATAAGTTCGCGGAATATTCGATGGAACGCCTCACGATTGTGCAGTACACAGAAGCATCTCACCAAGTTCATCTGACACGTCTCGTCATCATCTCTCAACAGATTTAAGTCGTAGGCGCTGTACTCCTCTTACCATTGCCACCTGTGACTCCGATGTGTACGTTCTGTATGATGATAACCACTTTTGTAATACATGTCTTACAAGATGACGCTCTCCAACTACTATAGTGGCTTACCAACAGAAGATACATACTCTTACATTGGTTTAAAGGCTGTTCGCGATAAAGTGAGCACTTTGAAATTAACCCTAGAAAACAGTCACTGTCCCTACCTGAATCTATTTTAACGGAAGCAATTAGTGACATGCGTCCAACAACGGTGGGCGAGAAAGTAGTTCCATATATTAAGGTCGAACGAAATTGTTAGGTTACCATTTATGATCAATTAAATTATTTCTCTCGCTTTCTGCACTTTTTAAAGCATCGAAGTGTAAAAATGAGCATATTTGTAGGATATTTACTTTTCTAGTAATATCATAGTTTCACTTGACCCACGCTTGAATGAAGTGATTAGACCCATGGCAATGTTCATTTTACATAAAGCGGAAGAACACCCAACGTGTATACCAGTAGAACTTAGGCAGGACTTTTAAAAGTGCTCATTTTAACGTAAACAGCCCATAGAGATTAACTCAGCTTGTGTTTTATTGGCATGGTTTCTTCTAAAGAAGAATGCATCATTTCCAATAAAGTGGAATTAATTTATTTATTTTCTAAGATGAATATATACTGTTCATTACTAAACTTTTTTCTTTAATGTTTTGAAAGGCCTCTGAAAAGACTGCTACACATTACATGGCGTAAAATTTCAATATATATTATCAGAAATTCCACATAAACTACAGTTTAAAGCATTTTTCTCATACATTAATACAACTAACAAAATTGAATCTCATAAATTTATATTTCGTTGGGGTATGTGTAGAACGTCATATAATGCCAAAACAAAAGGTTGGCACAAGTCTAAAAAAAAAGTTTTCACTAACGGATATAATTTTTTTTCAAACTTTAATGAAGTTTAAATGGATTTCCAGTTACAAATTTGACAGCAATATCAAATATCAAAAGTTATTCAGACGTTTTCCCGGCATTTAACGACAGTCGCCTTTCGCAATCCCGAAAGAAGTAATTTCTTGTTTAGTAAGGGCATCCCGTATTCTTCGTTTCGACGGCCAGTCGTCTAACTAGGATGTTTTTGATGTCTTCAATGCGAAATGATTAAGAGAATGACGAGGACGCCCGCAGAATGGCATTGACACTCGTTCAAGGCAAATGTCAAAGAGCGATTAGCCCGCGATTGGGGGGGGGGGGGGTTGAACAACGTCACTCATAATTGGCAAGTCACAGTGCCCCGCGGGTAAGTCTTGTAGGAGGAATGTGTAGTAGAGAGCGTATGCCGACTGCACAGTAACCGGTTTCAAGGGTTTATTTCTCACTATGCCAATACCACGTGACTTGGATTCATGTTAAGCATATCGTAAACACAGATACAGAAATGCACGCTTCGAAATGCCAGTATAATTCATATAGCACAGTTTGGGTTCAGGTTGAAGCTATTAAGATCAACATTTTCAAAAATAAAAACATTACCACAATATAACCTACACTCGAATAAATTTTTCGGAAATTTACGATACCGGTGTATACGTTTAGTGAGAAAGTGGGAATGGTAAATTTTCCTCCTATTGATCCATTGCAGCGTTCTTACATTTGCTCACGAAACCGTCGAATGCGCAGGGAACACTAAACATTCGTATATCTGCAGCTTGATGTGTGGTATATTACCATAGAGCGTATAGGTTGAAAACTTCCATTACAGTTTAGGATGTTTATCAGAATCTTTTACAGTGAATTTCATATTGGGAGTAAGTATAGTCTCTTAACAGTAACTGAGCACTCGTGAAATCAACCATTCAGAAATATCACTGTCCCAAGCTGCATTTATTTAGACGGGCGCGATGGCACAGCCACGCTCCCGGCATAGACGGGGTGAATGCAGTCCCGTGTCTTAACGTTGAAAAAAAAAAAAAAGTTAGGTAAAGCCCCTGTAGCTCTGTCAAGTTTTCGCCTAAAACTGTATTTGAAAATAAAATTCGAAGACATAATACGGCCATCAAATTTCATTCCAACAAGTTTTATCAAATATTCTTGAATGTGTTCGAAAATGTGCCACACTTTCAAATTTTTTTACTGTTACAATTTAATTTGAGTTATTATTTGAAAGTAATCTTCATTGTTAAATATTGCTTTTGTTTTCCCTTGCAGTCAATTCACAAGAAGAAATATAAGGAATGCTGTAATTTATTTTCGCTTCTTTAGTAAAGTCCAATTTTATTTATCAAATGTTTCTTGCACAATGATATTTAATGCCTCTGAGTTCGTAATATTGTATGCAATATTTACTAGAAAAAGAATTCATGCCCAGACAGCTTCTGCATGTATTAATTATCTTCATAACCTACTTCGTTTCTAGCAATTCATGACGTCAGTTTTTGACGTGCACGATTCTGATTGGCTGAAACCGTCTTACATCAAAGAAATTTAAAAACTGGTCCAGTCTTCAAATGTTTGATTGAAACTGAAGCCATCCAACTTTATCAGACAAAATTGGAGGCTTGTATGACGTTTCGGTGACGTCATAAGCGACCAGCTTTATTTGACCAAACTTATTGGGAGCAGTTTGACGGAGTAATTTGACAGTGTGACAGGAGCTTAAACATTTGTCAATACTGAAATAATTTATTTTGCTTTCTGGTTTTTGAATGCGCATGAGTGGAAGAATGAGCAAAGCTGCAAAATGTTTACTTTTTAAATAATTTTACAGTCACTGGACTGACGCATGAGTAAATTGGTCATCTAATGTATGGCGGAAGGATACTTAATATGCACACAAGTACAGATCTACAGCAGAGCTTTCAAAACTACTCAGGTAACCGCGAAGTGTCTATAATGGACCGAAAACTCAGTATGTGGGCTCACGCGTGTGTTCGTGTCTGTAAATGCGCTCTAAGACGAGAACATGCACTATTTCTGGAAACGTCACTCCCGTGTATTTGTAGGAAGCTTCGTGTTTGCTGCATGTGTAGTGTTTGCCGTGTTGTCTAGTATCTCGTTAAATATTTGACATCTTTCGAATATCTGTTCCTCTGAGTTCTTCTCTGTGTGTCACCCAGAGGTTTTTTTTTTTTTTTTGCAATTATCCTTACACGGTGTCTTCGCAGTTGGTTCTTCCGAGTACTCAATTTCTCACCTTCGTCTCTTTACTTTTGTGAACACTGACTTCATTTCCTCTAGAAAATTGTCTGCAAGTTGTTTATCTGTTTATGACAATTTATATAAACTTGATTTCATTGTATGTTTGTTCTTATGTCATATCAGAATATTACCCGACAAATTTCTGGCTCACCTACTATCTACGTCCAAAATAGTTTTTAATTTACTCGCAGACAATGGTTTTGGATAACGTACAAATATATTGCTAGCTAATAAAAATTTAAAATCTAAAATTATTGTCATAGTTTAGCTAACGAAAACCGTATTTTAGGTTACACAAAATTCAATCTTACAACAAAATAATTTGCCTAATCAGCTGCTTACAAATGTTTTGCCATAGGCATATGAAGTGGTTCTTAAATGTTATATTCGCGGACCACTAGTAAACCTTGGCTATATCCAACGTTGTCCTTGAAACTTTCTGAAATTATGCCCACCAAGTATTTACATCGATACAAGATACCCAATTCTAAATAGTAATAATACCGTTCATGCCATTATATTTATTTTTGTGTTCAGTTATTTACCATTTTTTTTCGATCTTTAATATAGAATAAAATAATAGTACGGTCTTTTAATTATATTTATTTTTACAAAAATAAAATAATGTTATAAGTAAACAAATATTTAATGATAATTTTTTTTGGAATATTTTTATTGTATTGTTGGTACTTTCGTTGAAGAGGCGTCAAGGGGTGTGGCCCATGTTTAAGTGAATTTCTTCATGTAATAGCCCGTGGTAAATGAAAGTGTGAGAACCATAGACTTGTGGAAACAAGTATAGTCGATTCACCGTTATATCCAACTTTTCTGAAGCCCTTATTAGATTCTACTTCCAGGATATTCCTTCTCCCCATGCAAACAAAACTTAACCGAATCCAGAAAATTACACTGACGGGACAACGCTCCGCATTCGTGCGCAATCAGTGTGATGATGTATTGAATAGGAACTATTTCTTACTAGGAATTACAAACACCCCTATTTCTCTCTGTTTTATTCGCATTATCTATATAAATGAAGTATTATAATTTATAAATCAAATAAAGGTGAACATTGAATCGAATTTTTTAAAAAAGAAGATACGTAAGATAAATGTTACGAGAAGATTAAAACGCTTGCGATACACGACGTATGTAGGAAACAATGAAGCATGTCATATTTGGTGTGATTTTTCAAAGGTTCGAGTCAAAAAATGCGAATTAACCACAGACCGATCTCGCTCGCTGTGCACAACCGATCTCCGTGTCCCATCATTCAATTGATTTTCTGTCAATACGGCTAGCAAAAATGGCGTGGATTGTGTCTAGAGGTTAGAACACTATTTAGTAGATAAGTGCTTTTCAGATGTTTTTATACTTCCTCTAACCAATTTGTAAAATTATTTTATTACTATAGTAGTGCTTGTGATTTAAACATCAAGATATAAACAAACACGTTCATCACTGTTGAACCACATGACTTTTGATAGTTGTGTTCCTTTTGGAATAGGTCAATGTTGGGTACATGCGCGGGAGACGAATAAGCACTCTACCTCATCTCTAGTCCATGGAACGAACCGCGAGTAGATTATATTTTGTTGGTGCCAGGGTGATTTCAACAATAAATTGTGCTGGCAAAGCTGGTTACAGTAAATCAGGTCGGGAATCGCTAACACCGTGTATGTCCGCATATGGGCTGTTCACGGTAAAGTGATCACTTTTGAGGCCCTAGTTATTATTATTTTTTTATTTCAGCAACTTAAAATTCAATGTTCACATCTATTTTATTTATTAATTATACATCCTCATTTAACTAACGCGAATAAAAACAGAGAGTAATAGGTGTGTTGGTAATGCATAGTAAGAAATAGTTCTTATAGTCGATTCACTGTTTCTTCGGCCTTTTTGAATGAAACCTTTGGACAATCTCCCCATGTACGACGTGTTTAGTTATTTCCTAAATAAGCTCTGTAACACAAAAGTTTTATACTTGTGTTCATAAAAGATCCTTTTTTTCCTGTTAAATTGAAATGTTATTATATTATTATCTATAAATTATAATGCTTCATTCATAAATGATTTGAATAAAAAACAGGGTAAAAATAGGTAACGTCTAGTGAGAAACCGTTCTATACAAAATATCATTACAACTGAGTGCGTCCGAATGTTGTGAGTCGTCACTTTGGTGTAATTTTCTGGATTAGGTAAAGCTTTGTTTTCACGAGGCGGATGAACATTCTGGAAGTATAACTTAAGAAGGCGGCAGACGTTAAATCCGGCAGTGGACCGCAGTCGAAGGAGGGTATTGAGGGGGTGTGGGGCGAAGGACCCGGGTAAGGCAGTTGTTTGCGCGGGTGGGCGCGCGTGCATGCTAAGCAGGACGACGCGCGGCTCCAGTGTAACGAGATGTGATTCAGCGGCGGCCGGCTCCCAGGAATACCAATCAGGACCGCCCCGAGCCCAAGCAGCCCTCCCACACGCCTGCCGCCGCTTCCTGGTCCGGCCGCTGCGCTGCGCTGCCGAGTGCCGCTGCGCGCTCCCGCTGCGCGCAAGTGACGTCGCTTCTACCATAGCCCGTTCACTGTGAACTCTCGGCAACTTTTGAAATCAACCTTAGAAAAACGTCACTGCTCCTGCCTGAGCACATTTAACGGGCGCACCGAGTGACATGTGCCCAGAAATAGTTGGTAGCGATGGATGGAAAGTAGTTCTATATCTTAACCTCAAATAGATAGTGCTAGGTAACCATTTGTGTTAGATTAAATTATTTATCTCGCTTTATTTTTAGTGCATCAAAGTGTAAAATTAAGTATATTTGTAAAATATTTACTTTTATAATAATCTTACACTTTCTCTTGGCCGACGCATGAATAGAGAGACGAGGATCAAAATATTAAATTTACATAAGTCGGAAGATGACACAACGTGCATACGAGTATATCTTAAGCAGGACTTTCAAAAGTGCTCCTTTTACCGTGAAAATTCTATATAAGTTGGGAAGACCAGTGTTAAAAGTTTGGCAACCAAAAATTTTCGCCACTAGGTGATCGCTAGTATCGGCAATGTACCAAATTTTTCTCTATTTTCTACGTTCAAAAAAAATAATTATAATAAGCGTAAGTTCAAATATTTCTCTTTTATTATTCAGGCTGCTTAAAACTTTAATCAGAAGTTACTTTTTGGAACACCGAGCACATAGCGGCGGAAAATTTCCCTATGTCATACTCCCCCATAAGAAAACAAGTTTTGTTTCTTGAATGAGTTTAATAAACCTGGCGCAAGGCCCTTTCCAGAATGATACGCCGGCAGTCGAACGGTCAGATATCCATGCAACTTATGTGTAGTCGAATCACAGACTAAATAATATGAGGTAGACCAATCATTCGTCTTCTGCACGTGTATCCAACATTGACCTACCCCAAACCAACACAAACATCAAGGTCACGTGGTCAATAGAGATAAACGTGTATGTTTACATCTTAACACGTTCAGACGCAGTGTACACAATCCTGTACATTACGCACGTGTAAGTAATTATTGGCCTGTACTGCACACTGCGAAGCTCAATTACCAATGATCTTACCTGCGGGTAAATTATTCGCAAACTGTCTTACTGGTCTAGGTCGTAATTACCAATGATCTTACCTGCGGGTAAATTATTCGCAAACAGTCTTACTGGTCTAGGTCGTAATTACCAATGATCTTACCTGCGGGTAAATTATTCGCATACAGTCTTACTGGTCTAGGTCGTAATTGATTCACGGTACTGTTACCAAACTTATAGCTTATAATCTATTCACGGTTACTTTACACGTTTCTGAAGCCCTGCTGAAGGTCTACTTCCAGGATATTCCTCCGCCTCGTGCAAACTAAGCTGAAATAAGTCTACAAAATTACACCATAAAACCACATGCAGAATTCGTACGCACTTAGTTTGACACCGCCTGCTACACCCTACGATTTAGGATGACACAGTGGCTCTTTCCCAAAAACACAAAAGACCTGAAAATTCGAGTATAATATATATTTCCTTTCGAGACCACGGAGACCACAGAAATGCAGAATTGGTAAAAATAAAATGCACATCTACAAAGCAGCACACAAGTTCTCTGTAAAAGTTTGCAATATATTTGAACAAAAAACTGAATTTCATTGTTGCATGCAGTAAACACAAACGCACTGTACATAAAATACTACATTACATCCCCCCACACAATCCAAACGGTGATATTTTGATCCAAAATTACAAAATATCCTAAAACACATCAAAAGGATTAAGGATCCTTTAATATAATACTGCTATTACCATAAAAGCAATAATTTTTATAATCCGTTAAAATAAATGACAGGTATTAAAAATTACTACAATTTAAAACTAACAGCCTACACAATTGTAACCTCTTGATCTTTTTCACAATAGTAAGAATCTCAAAAACGAGATTTGCTAGAATTGACGCATTGCAAAGAAATGATGTTCTTAACATTGAACTTCTGCAGTCGAGGTAAAATTTTCAGAATTACGTGTCATTTCCGTTTCTGCAAACATTAACAGTGAATCTCTACATTTTTACATTACTTTTTGCCATCATGAATTCTGTTTGATTTTCCAGCAAAAATGAACTACAGAGAAAATCGTAACTACAGCAAATCAGGACGACAAATTCCTTTCTACTTTCTGCAGCCTGAAGTACTCTACGTATTCAGTTGAAACACTTAGTTTTTCCATTGCAGTCCACAGCAGCCGAAGTCTCTGACAAGCAAGCCTGCTGCCGGGGTTTTTATACTTAATTCTAGGAAGGGTCGCATCAAGTAGATGGGACGATGATTCAATTTTCAACCAATAACATACAATGACATGTTCTGAATACATTTATTTTCTAGGAATTAGGCTGTCTGAGCGCGCTCTTTCAGATTGAAAATTACGTAGCGCGCTGCGAGCAGGGCGGGAACTACAGAAACTGTCAAAACTGGTATTCTATCACTCGCTGCCTTACTGCTCGGTCGTCCGCGATTGCCTATCTTTTTTGTGAAATCACGCATTCGTTCACGTTCGTCGATTATCGCACTGCAAGTCTACATCCAGCACTCTTTCGTTATTAAGTTTTAAGTCCAGTAGATGTGATTTTAGGTGAAAATGCCGTGAAATATTTCTTGCGTCACACACACGTAGCGGTGCGCAGGTCTTCAGCTAAGCGTGGCGTGGAAAATTTTCGAGCAAGGCCAGACAAACCGGGGCGCGTAGAAGTATCGCGTTATACATGAGACATCCAAGGTCTCAAGTTGTAATAATATTTTGCAAGAGAACTATTTCTTACAAGGCACTTTATAACACACATGTTTTCTCGCTGTTTTCATTCATATTTACTATGAACGAGATGATAAAATGTATTATTAAAATAGGGCCTATATAGGTATAAACTTCAACTTCAGGAAAAACGTAAATACGTTTATGTTAACAGAGGTTTAAAACGCTTGTAATAAATGGCATATTTATAAAACAACTAAATACTTCGTACATGGGGTGCTTTTTCAAATGTTTAATTTTAAAAAATGTGGAGAAATCGCGAACAGACTATAACACTGTACTCTGCGAGACTCACGGACGAATATTCTTCCCCGTGGTAAAACAATTTATATTGATTTGTAAACTATGCTCTATATCGTATTAGGTTATGAATGCACACTGGACCTGAATAAATTAAAACAGTCCGTGGAAAAAGATGCAGTATTTTACTTGTAAAAAGAACGTTTTTGGAAACTATAATTTCCAAATCATTGCTTATAAAACGTACAAAAATTCACCATAAACAGCGTGAATACGGTCGGTTTAAACACTAAATTGACTACACTTAAAAAACCCACACTCCATCCTGCGCTTCCAAGGTTTCGAACCAAAGACATCCTTTCGACAAAGACACGCCTCAGTAACTCCTACCAAGAATGTACACATGATTAAAAACAAAGGGGATTATTTTGGGGACGACTTGCATGCAATCGTGTCGTAGTGGCTCATTTTGGCGAGGGTCAGAGTTTCGGTTTCGCAACCGAATGTTGTTCAGTTCCACTACACTCTATAGTTAGAGCCATGAGTATTTCGCGAATCCATTCGGTGGCGAGGAGGTAGACTCCAAACACTTGTTGTTTTCTTCTACTGTTGTGATTGGATGACAGTTGTTTAGACACGCCCCGTTCAATTGTAAGCCAGTAATAAGCAGGAAGCAGTAGTGTGAGTGAGTGTTTAACAGTCCTGTACAGAGACCTCGCTTGATCACAGAGACCAATAAGCAAACAATAATGTGAATGTATAGACGGCTATCCAGCATAGCTTGCTGCCAACTCAGTCCGCGAAATACTCGGGGATCTACCTATAGTGTAGTTATGTATTCACTTGTTATCCTGTGCATCGCGTTCTTGTGTGATCCTTAAGTTGGTTACACTATAGTGCGATGCGATGCGTTGCGATGAACTGTAGCCAATTAACATAAAGCAGATTCCGTCGCAGTGCGTCGGCGTCGAGTGCGTTGAGAGAAATTCTTGAGTTGTGATTGTCTGCGCCAGCCTACGACGGAAAATAAGACGAATAAGAGTTAGTATACAAGGAGAATAAAACTTCTTTTTTTTTTTTTCAATTTTAAAACGACGATCGCGTTTACACCGACGTTTTCGTATTTGTATTCTTGTTATTGCTACTTGGATGTGCAAAATAGAAGACAAGGCTTATTAGATATGAACAATGTCATAAAATTTGGTTATTAACATCAAAATAATTATCCTTCGTCTTACATGTCCCGTTATCGCTATTTTCCGTCTCACATTGCGTTCATACTAAACTCTTTTTATCTTCTACCACTTAAAAGACAATTTTAACTTTTTACGCGTGTCTTGTGTTACGTTCATGAGGGCCGAAAATGTAATTTCCGTCCTTAAACTATGTCGATAGCAGCACCATCTCAGACGGCGTCCGTTGCCGACAGATCATCGCTTAGTTGTGAAACAGCAACTAATTATAGCTCGTCGCAGTCCAACGTATCGCAACGCATCGCATCGTACTATTGTGGAACAAGCTCTAGAGACCTGAAATATTCGCGAGATGTATGTCTTGACAGGCTCTGCTTAAGAAATGCGTACATTTTTCTCTGTAGTTGATTTTTGCTGGAAAATCAAACAGAATTCATGATGGCAAAAAGTAATGTAAAAATGTAGAGATTCACTATTAATGTTTGCAGAAACGGAAATGACACGCAATTCTGAAAATTTTACCTCGACTGCAGAAGTTCAATATTAAGAACATCATTTCTTTGCAATGCGTCAATTCTAGCAAATCTCGTTTTTGAGATTCTTACTATTGTGAAAAAGATCAAGAGGTTACAATTGTGTAGGCTGTTAGTTTTAAATTGTAGTAATTTTTAATACCTGTCATTTATTTTAACGGATTATAAAAATTATTGCTTTTATGGTAATAGCAGTATTATATTAAAGGATCCTTAATCCTTTTGATGTGTTTTAGGATATTTTGTAATTTTGGATCAAAATATCACCGTTTGGATTGTGTGGGGGGATGTAATGTAGTATTTTATGTACAGTGCGTTTGTGTTTACTGCATGCAACAATGAAATTCAGTTTTTTGTTCAAATATATTGCAAACTTTTACAGAGAACTTGTGTGCTGCTTTGTAGATGTGCATTTTATTTTTACCAATTCTGCATTTCTGTGGTCTCCGTGGTCTCGAAAGGAAATATATATTATACTCGAATTTTCAGGTCTTTTGTGTTTTTGGGAAAGAGCCACTGTGTCATCCTAAATCGTAGGGTGTAGCAGGCGGTGTCAAACTAAGTGCGCACGAATTCTGCACGTGGTTTTATGGTGTAATTTTGTAGACTTATTTCAGCTTAGTTTGCACGAGGCGAATGAATATCCTGGAAGTAGACCTTCAGCAGGGCTTCAGATACGTGTAAAGTAACCGTGAATAGATTATAAGCTATATGTTTGGTAACATTACCGTGAATCAAGCAAAAATTGGTGTCTCACCAACTGACAAACTTTTTAACGATGCGGTGGCTTGTAAGATTGCCCTGAGCCCTCAGAAACATTTATAATGCCGGATCGGCTACATCGTCTTGCTGAGCTGTGGTTCGAGACAATAGCCGCGCTTCTCAGATATACAGGAAAAACTATCATAATTTGGTTATCGTACGAGTGTTTAAAAGCCATTCCATGGATCCAGATGGATTAATGCCGATATTACTAAAGTTTAGACGATGTTACGCCCTATGTCAGCGATTCCCAAACTGTGTTTCATGAAGCCTTAGTGGTCCCGTCAAAGCCTCATACGGTTTCTGCATGTTCGCTCAGGACTAACGTTTAAGAACAATATGCATTGGTAGGCCTATATAAACAATCATTTATAACCGTGGATATTGTAAGCTAGCTTTAAAAATGTGTAAGCATTACACTAGAACAATTATCAAAACACGTGGGGTCGATCTACAAGTGAGGCAAGAAAAATATATTGGAAGACTATAAACTCTACGCATCCGTTATTTTATTTCATGGATTTTAGATGGCTCAATTCAATTCACTCTCAAGTTCGCTTGAGTACTAGACGATAGCAGCTTCAATTTAGAACAGGTTTTTGCTCAGAGACTAGGTTAGAAGAGGAAAACACTTGATGGTATTGTCAGTCACACAGTGGATTCGTATGTTGTCTCATTTTCAATGCCATTTGGTCTCTAACTACGAAAATGGCGGTAGCCTTGTAACAAAATACATTTTTTTTTGGGTGCTGCAGAAATGCTAATTTAAGTGTGCCTGCAGTGTTTTTCTAATTAAATTTATTATATAAACCGCTAAGGTATTCTGCATAGGTGCGAGATTTAATAAAGTTGGTGATTCAAAATTCTTGGTAGGTATCAGAAATGGACTCCGGACTTGGCGGAGATAAAGAAGCTTATAAAAGGCGTCGTGACAGTGGAAGTTTGGGAACCTTTGATCTAGAGCACATGAAGTGCGTCATCGCCACTAAGGACGCGCAAAGCTCAGGAATAGCGTCCAGTATTCTCGTTGTGCTGCGTGTACCCATGGCGCTTTAACATTTCGTAGACTATCCTCAAGTGTAGCTAGAGCAAAGCTAATTTTAAAATTTATTTGTTCTTCAGAACAAAACTCGCATGGATATGCAATCTTTATTAGGGTAGTGTTTAACACTACCTCGCAGTCCAGTATTAATTATATTGCTAACGATAAAATATAGCCACTCAAAGGGACATGATTGATAGTAAATCCTTTTATACGATAATGAACATTTGATAGGGTCAATATCAGCTCGGCTTTCCATTGGTTGATGTAAAGTACAGGGTAGTGTCTGGTGTGGTATGGACAAATAGGACGATTGTGAATTCTAACACAGACACCAACAGAACCGGTGTTCTTGCAGTAGTTGATATAGGTGACTCGCTTCTTATTTGTTTTAAGTGCCAGTAAATGTGTGCAGACCTCAACGTGTTAAGAAGTGGCCCTTTATTTGTATTGGTGCGAAGCGAGTAGCAAGGTTCAATGCAGACTCCAATAGTAATTTTGCTTATGTCTAGGTATACGCTATTCACAGTAAAGTAAGCACTTTTGAAAGCCCTCTCATTTTGAATAATAGTCTGTGAATATATTTTATTTTAGCTTAGACGTTATCTTCCGAGTGCGGTAGAATACTCACACACTATGTTTATTACTTGCATGGCAATATTTATTTAACTACATGGTTAAAGGATAAAAAATAACTGAAAGGATAAAGCAACTGTTGCCTCAAAAGTGCTCAATTTACTGTGAACAACCTATAGAACCTTTAAAGATACAGCAGTCTGAGAAAGCCCCCCCTCCCCACCACCTTTTTTTTCCGAGGGCTCCAAAATAATATTTGTAACTCATGCGATTTCTTGGAAGTACTATTCTGTCCTCGTATGGTGTATGTTTTCTTCTCGTATGTAGACAAATTGAGGTCGCGGTTAGTAGTTTCGCTAATGAAACACCTTTTTCAAAACGCTGCAATGCAATTTAAGTGTCAAGTAGACAATCTTCTTAAGTCGCCGAACTAAAAATAAATCAAACGTAAGCCTATGTCAAGTTTTGTACCTCCCCCCCCCCCCCTCTTCATGCCCTTATAAGGCTCACTGCTTTCCCGAATTATCAGAAATATTTCAGATATGTAACATTTGTAATCCGAACGTATATTTTTTTCCTAGTCACATACACTATTCTGGATATCAACAATGAAGACTTACTTTGAGTTTAAGTTGCGATTTTTTTTTTGTTTGTTTGTATGTCTAGAGATTTTCAAGAAGCCAAACTGTAAATATTTTTTAAATTACTGACATTTTCTTTTTTAGTAATAAAGGCGAAGGTGGTCTCATAAATCATGCCTTGAATCAGTCCTCGAAATAACTCAAATGTGCTCCTAAGGAAAATGAAGGAATAATCTAGCATTATATAGCTGGTACAATTTTTACATATGTATAAACAGCAATAATGGCAGAACGTCCGTTTAATTCGCCAAGTGAGACTGTTTGGCAATGACGAGCACATTTCGTTCATATAATTTAAGCTCGTATTGATTTATTATCGGGGAGTAACTAATCCACAAACTTATGAGATTAAATAAATATTGACATTGACGTCTTGAATAGACTTTGACTTCACTTTCTTTTCACAATTAAAAGTTTTTGATTTCAAATATCGTGTGTACGGAATATTTTGTGGTAAAAATGTTCTTTGGAAAATTTCGCTTACTTGGTAATTATTCAGGACCAGACTAGTTGCATCTGGACACTGAGGAGCAAAGCCAGATTTGTATACTAGTGTTAAGTGGCACACAAGTGACCACTCCAACGCACTCAATAGATGTGCGGACTTATTTATACCATCTGCGGAATGTTTCTACGTCATTGGTCCCGGAAGTGGCCTATTTTTTTGTGGGTTGGAGGAGGATCTTTGTCAACAGGTCATCTGTCATGTTATGAAGGGGAGGGTCCGTGGTTTGCAAGAAGTGGCAAACAAACAGTTTGGACAAGTGTAAGCTCTGCGACCATTTTTTCAGGATAATATAAATTCGTACTTATACACACAATAAAAAATTTTGTACATTTCACAAACAATTGTTTAGAAACTGGTAGCCAAACATTTTACTGTGACACTATAACTGAAGTGTTATATATATATATTATTTTATAAAAAATACAGGACTGTTAAGTTATTCCATGTCTGAAGACATGGAATAGGTATTTTTATACACGTATAAAATACCTGAAGTGTTACAGTACATGATTTTAAAAATTCATCGTTAATTTTACACATTTGGCAGAAACGAGCTGTAAAGCAGTAGTTTTGGCTGCCCCGCTACGTTAGCGTTCTCGTTGAGAGAAAGCGACGACATCTGCTCGACTGGAACTCCTCTGCAGCCAATGACGCGGGCAGCGCGCATAATTCCCGGCAGGCACTGCAGGCCCGCGGGTGCAGTTCCGGGTGACAAATGAGATGTGAGCCTCGGTAATTGAAAATAAGAGGTGATGACTGCCGCGGCCATTCAGCGAAAAAGGGGGGTGGGTGTCGGAAGGGGTCCACATTTCCCCCCCCCCCCTTTTCTCTTCTGGAGCTGTGTGTGCATACTGCACTCCGTCCCTCTGTCCCTATGCCGAGAGGGGAGCGAGCGAACCCTCTCCCGTCTAGGGGAGGGGAAGGGGGTGGATACGCCTTGACAATTTTCTCGCCTCGGAATAATGTCTGATCGTGATTAGTCGCACGTCACGCCTGGCCAAATGCGCGGGAATTGGTTTACGGTTTCGTTTCGGACATGGCCCGGGGGGGGGGGGGAGGTTCCTTCGATCATGCGCGTGGACCGCGGGGGTTGGGGGGGGGGGTACTTGTGTTTTCCTTCCTAGGCCATTTTGCGCCCTCTCCCAAACCCCTCCGGCCGTTGTCGATGCGATTGGCGTGTAAAACAGTGCCGGGAGCCGGTTGTGTAAACAGATATCGTTCCCTGCATGACGAACAAATAACGTGACCAACATGTGTGAACACGCACGACCCCCCCAACCCCATTCACCGCCGCGGTGACCATACCGTAGCGGCTTTGTGTCTTCGGCGACCCGAGTTCAGTCCCCACGAATACTGAGAAATAGAGTTGGTAACAGATAATGAATTAATTTGTTTGAGAAGTGCTTCTTTACAGTAAACCATATTTTATTCACTCAGCTAACATGCTGTTGGTCGAATTAGTTATGTTACTTTTAAAATAACTAGGGTCATTTACTTCTGGCTATAAATATTGCCTTTAAACAGATTTCATTAAACAATAAATTCGCTAATATAGAAAACTTTTTAGAACGATCTGTTGCTTACTATAAAGGCAATCTATCGAAATAAAATAATTGACCTACATTCCATGATCTCTGGCCGAAGTTGTTCAGTTGTGGCTTTCTAAGAGCGGAATTTCTGATTTACGTATATAACTAGCCATGAATATCAAGTATGTGTGTGTGTGTGTTTTTTTTAACTGTAGACCTAGGGTTAGATTATCCTCGTGAACTTTGTTCTTAAGCCGTGGTACTATTAAAGTGGGTGGCAAACTTTGTCATGACCGATGTCAATAAGGCGTTTCATTCGCAGAGCAAGGTCGCTTGTTTGAATTGAGGAAAACTTTTGAATGCGCGTGTCGTTTTTTGTGTAAGCCGAAGTTATTTCAGTGTGCAGCAAACTTCCCACCTCTCAAATTATCATAGTGGCGCAAAGTGTGCCTGGTGAAGATGACTAATTAAAATAATAGTTTACCTTGATTATATAGGCGAATAATTTCGCGAATTCGTCTGGCACTAGCTTAGGCTTACTTTTTACACACTTGGACCAAAATCGTTATTGCCATGGTAGATTTCACGTGTTACGCCAACATCTCTTCCTTCTTTTTTGTAGTCACTCAGGGTTGCCCATGTCATGACAGACGCTAAAGAAGACGTCCTTCGCGTTTAACCTGCTACTTAACGAATTTGCGAAGTTCGCAGACACTAATAGTCTGCAATCATGCCGCTGACTTTTCTTTTCCCTGTGTACCTCTCAAGCCCTAGTGCACATCCTCCCTCTATCCACGTCGCAAACTCCTGATACCTCAGGCGCCGCGGTGGCTGAGCGGTTAGACTGCTCGCCTCCCACCAAGGTGAATCGGATTCAATCCCCGGCTGGAGGACCACTCGCGGTATTTCGCAGATGGGAATCGTCCAGGACGATGCCGCTAGTCGGCGGGCTTTCTCGGTGATCTCCCGTTTCCCTCATCCTTGCATTCTGGCGCTGCTCCAATCTCACATCATTTCACACTCACCGGCGCTCAATACCTCGTTGTTAAGAGCCGGCCGATTATGTGAACTCAGCTCAACACTCCCTCCACCCATGTCACGAACTCCCGACCACCCTTCCCCAACGGTGTACGACAAGGCAAGTGAGCTAGAGTTATCGGGCGCGCACATAAGGTCCGCAGCTTCCGCCCATTAGACCGCCGCGAGAGCCAACAGATGTCTATGCGCCCCGCGGGCCTGAATAATTCATCGCGGCGCGCCGCCGGAGGGGTTTCGTGGGGAGGGAGGAATGGGGAAGGGGGAGTAGGGGTAGCCGCGCGCGGAAGGTCGGGCTCCGCGCAGTTTGCTAACAGATGTATCGCAACAGTCGTAATGGGCGCGGGACCCTAATTGTCCGGGAGGACCCTGCTTCTTCACGCAAGCCAGCCTCCCCCCCCCCCCCACAAGCTGGTAACACGATCTCTAGAGACGATGGTTATAGGCGATGGTTGATCCCGGGCATAGACTAAATATGAGGTAGGCCGATTATTCGTCTTCTGCGCATGTAGCCAACGTTGACCTGCCCGGAAGCAACACAGCTGTCAAAGTCACGTGGTCAAAAGTTAATGAACATGTCTGTTTATAAATTCATTTAATAAATACAATCACTTTTATATTAAAAATAATATACTTTTATTCATTAAAATTCAAACTAACTGCACTAAAAATTGGTTAGAGCAAGAATGCAAACATCCCAAAGTACTTCTTTATTAATCTGTGTTCTAAGATCAATTCCAATCCACGCAGACATTTGCTAGTCGTGTCGGCAGAATATCAGTTCAATGTTGTGACACGGAGACTGGTTGCGCGCAGCCAGTGAGATCGGTCTATCTCATCTTTAGTTTATGGTCGCGGGAGAAGCTGACTGTTTCCTAGGATTCAAATTACTCTACACACGTCCAGCAATCTTATTTAAGTATTAGCCGTCATGCGTTTATGAAACTACCATCACGGATCACTGCTTACTCCGAGAACTCCAGCCTGCCGTACGCGCCAGTAAAATGCCGGCAAACCTTTTTGAAACGCCGTTCGTCAATCAGCGCTTGTTAACGTACTCGCCTGCCGGTATCGATCCAATAAGAAATCTTCCGCAGCACGTAGTAGCCAATCAGACACTAAGCCCGTTTTCAGGGTCTCTCTTAGCCAAATAATAGGCACGCCCACATCAAAGTAACTCCCACGGCATTTCGTTTCTGTGTACCCATCTATGCTTTGTCTGTGCAGTTCGCTCACAAGAGGAGTCGTTGTTAATAATGTGAGAATTATTCTGCAAGCGCAGTGACCTGTAGGCTGACTCCACGGCACAGGCGTAATTTGCAACACGGTACACTCCACAGTGCCGTGAAGGAGGTGGCGTCAGACGCTAGCGGACTTGCAAATTCCAGCTGATTATGCGTGCTTATATTAAAATGTGCGTAGAGACCAGCACATGACTTGCTGCGCAAAGTGCGGTTTAAAGGGAGCATTACCGGAGCTGTGTGGCTTCTCATTGTTCACGCTTATGATCCCCTCACGTTACTGACGGAAGAATTCAGCTATATCGATATAATATACGAATCCGGACTGTAATATGACACTGCAACATAAGGATTAAATTATCAATGTGCTATGGCATATTTTAAATGATATTTGAGAATTCTTGAGCAATTTTTTATTTTCCACTTAATTGTAGGGGCCGCGGTATTGTAGCGGCTAGAGTGCTCACCTCCTAACCAAGGCGAGTCGGGTTCGATTACCAGCGAGGCCGCTACAGGATATTTGCATGTGGGAATCTTGCCGGACGATATCTTTGAGTGGCTTGTTTTCTCAGGATCTCTCGTTTTCCCCACCCTTGCTCCATACTCACCTCGTTTCACCCTCATCGGCTCTCAAGATTCCCTTTTAAAGAAGCGTCCAAACCTCTTCATATACTTAGATATAGTCGACATTTTTTGCAGTTGTACCTTTTTTTTTACATTTATTCTTATTTCAACCACGCATTTTATTCATTTCAGTTGTAGCATATTTAGAAATGAAAAAAATTGTCGTAAATGAAAATTTTATTTCGTTGATATTTGAATCAAAAACATACAAATTAATGAACGTATTTATTATGCAAGCATGCTTTCATGGTTAACAAAAAGGTGCCCCACAATACAATTTGATGAGGGAAGAGGGGAGAAGGATGAGCCCCAAACAAAACGGTTTTGCCATTGCTGTATACTCGAGCAACGATTTGTCCACTGACTCTAGCCACAATCAGTAGTTTTCCTTCATGCAGATCGGATAGCACAACAGTATTAAGTCTTTGTTTTTTCATATTTCTTACTATGATCCATCTGCACAAACTTGAAGGTATATACTTTAGAAGTCTCGTTTCTCTATACTAATACAATAAATAGGTAATGTGAGTTTGCTTATTTGTTTATATCTAACGACTAAGCTCGGAAACTACAGCACCGATTATTATAATTATTTCACTGCTTCATTCTTCCGGACGGTCATAGGCTATGTTTTAATTTTTTTTTTTTTTATCCTCAAGAAAATTCACAATTTGTGAACGTAGACAGAGAAAAATTAGTTACTTGGCTGCTTTCTAAGCATACTCTACAAAAGCTACAGGGCATATTCTTATAGTTCTTCCGCTGTGAGAAAGCTACATTCTTCCAGATGGCCATAGGCTATGTTTAAGCAAAAAAGAATTCCTTACGAAATTTCAAAATTTGTGAACCAAGTCGGAGAAAAATGAGCTACTTGGCTGATTTCTAAGACTGCTATACGAAACTACAGGGCCGATTACTATAGTTCTTTCACTGTTATAAAGCCACATTCTTCCACATTGACAAAGGCAATGTTTAGTAAAAAAAATCCCTGAGAAATTTAAAATTTGTAAACCAAGTGGTAGAAAAATGAGCTAATGGGGTGCTTTTTAAGCATGCTATATCAAAACCATTAAAGATAAATTGAAACAATGTGTATCTTAATATTTAAAAAATGCACAAGTAGTCGCTAGTATTCGCAGGTAGTCGCTAGTATTCGCAAGCAGTCGCAGGAAGTCGCAGGTAGTTGCAAGTGGTCGCAGGTAGTCATGTAGTCGCAGGTGGTTGCAAGTTGTCGCAAGTAGTCACGGATAGTCGCAAGTTGTTGCAAGTAGTCGCAGGTAGTCTCAAGTAGTCGCAGGTTATCGCAAGTTGTCGCAGGTAGTTACGGATAGTCGATCGTAGTCTCAAGTTGTCGCCGGTAGTCGCAAGTAGTCGCCAGTACTCGCAGGTAGTTGCGTATAGTCGCAAGCAGGTTATCGCAAATGGTCGCGGGTAGTCGCAATTTGTCGCAGGTTGTCGTAAGTTGTCGCAGGTAGTAGCAAGTATTCGGAAGTAGTCGCAAGTAGTCGCATGTAGTCGCAGGTTGTCGCAGGTAGTAGCGGGTGATTGTAGCTCGTCGCAAGTAGTCGTAGGTAGTCACCGGTAGTCACGGGTAGTCGGAAGTAGTCATGGGTAGTCGCAGGTAGTCATGGGTAGTCGCATGTAGTCACGGGTAGTAAAAGGTAGTCACGGGTAGTCGCATATATTGGCATGTATTTCAATAACTCCATAAAACAGAAGTTGTATCAGTACATTCTGTATTCCAAACTTACATAATTTTCTCTTGTTGGCAGAGATAATAGTTATGTTGGTCTGCCAAACAACGCAATTTTTCCTGACATTAGATTTTCTACTAGTTAATGTAGCACAAGCTGAATGATACCTTCAAAACTTAAGGTTAAGCTGGTAAAATTTTTGGTTAGAAAACTTTTTATTGTGTAGAAACTCTTATTTTCAGGTGATATGCAATGGCAAATAAGAATTGAAAAAACTGACAATTTTTCCGCATTTATACACTGTGGTCAGTTGTAATATGTGATTCCATAAATCAGTAAAATATATTATTAATATAGTAAGTAGAACAGTGAAATTTAAATATTATGACATACAAAATTGGGTACAGTTTGTGCTTAACTGAGTATTTCTAGGCGCGTGTCACCATTTGTTTTCCAGCCTAAGGAAACAAAAAGTGAATAGCTATATCATTGTTACATTTTTAATATTTGGTGACCTTGTGTGCGCTATGAATAAAATATACATATTTTATTCTATACAAAATAAAGCGTCTATGAATTTACCGCAACAAATTTTCGCCGTTGATAACGAGGTTGAATTGCCTCAGAGAAACACAATTCACGCCACAATAGTGGAACAGTGCGGGGGGGGGGGGGGGGGAAACGCAGGTTCGAAAACAACGGGGAATCAAATTTCGAAAAGCACAAATAAATTTGCACGCAAATTTGAGCGGGGGTTTTGTGCGTAAACACATTCCGCCGTGTTTTGATTGCTTAAGAAACGAATTTCCATTTTGATGACAGTCCAGCGGTTACGGGGAGGAAGAGGGGAGAATCGGCCGAAATTCACTCACGGAAAATCCGATATCGTTCGCGTGTTTTTGCGATTCGGTAACGCCATTTAAACTAAACATTGCGTCAGTTAACGGCTCTCCACTGGTGGCCGAGAGACGAGAGGGGGAGAAAAAAAATCTCGCGAAATGGTGTCGGCGCTATGATCAAACGGCGATGTCGGCCCGCTAACAAATTGGACAAATGAAAAGTTCACTCGTGAATGGAAAGTGGGGCAATATAACTGGCTTGTTTGCAAACAAAAGTGTTCCCGGTTCGTTTATTTATTTAATTCTTTTTTATCGCCCCGTTGTTTTCAGTTCCCGCCCTATGAGATACCAAACGCGAGAACTGGTAAAATATTGTTTGGAAAAAACACGCTGGACAAGTGTTGTTCATTCAAACATACAAATTAAAATTCGGACGGGTGAAAATAATGGGGACGCCCGATGCCTCGCATCCGTGTAATTGTGTAGCTCGCACCGCTGGAGTGCTCTTGGGTCGCACTTTATTCCGCAATGGCGGCCAGGGAAAAACAACGCCAGGGCCTGTAAACACAGTTTGCAATTCCACCGTTCGAATTCACATAAAACAATGCCAGATACCCACTACAGTCACGTTGAAGCGAAGGGAGAAATGACATTTTAGTTATTATCAGGAATAATTTCAAAAGAACCGCTGTTATGAAGTTTAGGTATACGTAGATCAAAAATAAAAGTCATTGCAACAACTTTTAGTAGTTGCAGTGATTTCTTGAAGCAAACTTCATAGATAGATATGTTAACTCTATTGCTAACATTTAATTTACTAATATTGTCACAAATACACTTTTTCTAAGATAGAGGCCAATTATGTTACGTAAAGCTAGTGTATACCTGCTTCTGTCTCTGAGGTTCATCGAAGGAATCACTACTGCGAATCTTGTAATAAATAAAAAGGTGACAAAATCGTAAAAATTAACATTTAATTTATAAATGATTATGAAATAAAGTGACATTATCAGTAATGGGGAAATGTATGTTCACGCGCATCGGCACTTTGCATCGGAATCGGAGCCGGAGCCGGTCGGCCGCCATATTGTTATGTGACCCGTCCGCCATATTTTACCTATATGACCTTGACCTTGACCTCTGACCCTTGACCCCGGAGACCTCTGACCACAAAAGCCCAAACAATTCCGAAGAAATTATTAAAAAATTATTTCATGAATATTACAAAAAATTTAATTAAAATCGTTTAAAAACATTTTTTTTAATATTATAAAAATTATAAAAGAATATATTAAAAACAAAAGAAATTATTAAAAAGAAATTTCAAAATCAATAAAAATATTCTAAAATTTCTTTTCCCCTCAGCAGCTCTTTTCCTTAACCTTTTTCCGTTAAAATGTCCCTTTCGATCTTAAAAAATTCTAATCAATCCCGAAAAATGTATAAAAGTTCATGTAAAAGTTTATTAAAAAAACTTACATTCCCGGAGGTCCTCCCAGCACCACGTCCAGCAGACGATTGACTCCCTCACCCCCACTCCCCCCAACTATACTCATTATCGTGTGCCGCCATAATTGGTTTATATGTTACTGCTGCCATATTTGTTTTTCCGTTCGTCATTTGTTTATATATATTACTGGAGACTGCCGTGTTGGGAGACAGCCGTCTTGCTAGGTGTAGTCCTCCATGTGGGTTTATATATATTAATTTGTTTTAGAGGTTATCTCTTACCTTCATTAGATTACCCTGTTAGGTTTCTATGTTTACATCACCTGTGTACCATGAGGTGACAACCATATTTGTTTATGTATTTAAAGTATAGGTTGCGCTGTTAACACCCGCCAACGTTTTTCATTGGCTAATTAATATTTAGCCGACCTCCGGTGGCGCAGTCGGTTGGTGCGCCACCGATCTGGGGTGCGGGAGGCTCTGGGTTAGTATCCTGGGTAAGGCATGGGTGTTAATTTAAGTTAGGTTATAAGTTAGTCTGTAAGCCGCCCCTTCCTATGCTTTGATGCATAAAACAGGGGGAAGTTCGAAGGCCCTTTACAATTACAATAATTAGTGTTTAGTCGGCAAGCCTCCACCACCTTCGTTTTAGTCCCTCCATGTTCGATTATATTTTACAACACATAGGTAGTATCGACTATGCTGCCTACTATCGGCCTCTACCGAATGGTGACATTGACAATTCCTGCAAAGTACTTAAATTGTAATTTTTTTTATTTTGAAATGCGAGTTTTTTAATTAGAATATACATTTTATATGTAGGGGGGAGGTTTTGAAATAAAACACAGCATACCTTTTTAAATAAAATTTATTGTACACAATAAAATATACAGGTTTATTAATCTTCTTCGTCGTTCACCGCTCGATGTCCGCCTCGGCGACCCAGGAATTGTAACGGGTAGGGAAACACCACCACTTGAAGTACTCCCTTCCATTACGTCGTTTCAGCACTTTATCGAACCTTGAAGCTAGCGATGACCAATCGACTCATCATATGTAGCCCGCCTCCTTAAGTTCTTCGATTATTGAAACTATCTTGTTGGTGTGGGAGTAATTTCCAACACTTTGCCAAGCAAGCAGTAGCTGCAGCCTATCCACCAGGTTGTTCGGGTCGTCCCAGATACGTAGTCAATGGTCCTGCCGTCATCCATCGTCTTCAGATCTTCGCCGCTTTCCATTGCTGGGCCGATGAGGAGGTCTGCGAGAATGTCGATTTTTTCGTAATCTATGTCCTTATAAACACCGGTCTCGGGATTATTTTGGTAAAGCGCATGCATGAGTTCAAGCAAAGTCTTGTATTCCAGAAGGTCGGATTCTGTAAACTCCCTGGGTTCCTTACGAACTAGAAGTTCGTAGAGCCCGGAGGTTCCACGTATCGTGTACCGGTAGAAATTCTATTCCATCAGCACGGAGAAACAATTTATCATTATGCCTGTACACACCGTACGTCGTACCATTATTACGAGCTGTGTATGATCGTAAGTACCGTCGAGCCAATGCATTAGATTTCAGGGTTCTCTTCCATACCTTCTTCTTGTGCTGCAAATCAGCATCCGATCCATCGTCTTAATCTGACTGTACTTCATCATGTTTTTGTTTCTTCAAAGGCTTAGTAGTATTGTGGATTACGATCTTAATGGATACAGGTGCTCCATAGCTCTCCCTGAGTACATCAAGACAACAAATAATGGGGTATCGTTCGTGTACGCCAATGTTTCGAATTATTCTTCTTTCAGCATCACAGGTTCCATCGTTTCCTGGTGTGAGACAACCTCCATTTTTTTTTGTGAGGACGCAGCTTGAGGCTACCTTCCCAAATTTCGTGATGCTGTATCTGTTTCTCAACAGCTGGCGATGAACTGATCGAACCCATGCCTGTACCTCCCATTATATAGGAGCCAGTACATTACTATCATCAAAAATCCGTATTCCTCTTTGCAGCAAAAAGAACATACATCTTTGAATTCTGATAGCGTCATGTCTGTTTTGACGTGATCGTCGTAAACATGCTGCAAATTCGTGTCTTCCATGCGAAAGAGCACCAAAACATTAACATTATCACGAAATTTCTGTTATGGTATGCGCGAATAAGTCTGGCCGAGGTACACACAGTCCACGTTCGTGTGCCGTCCCATGCTAAAGTATTCTTGAATACAAGTTTGTTTCTCGCAGTCAATATCATCAAAGGTAAATATCGGGTTTTGCAGTGCTTCGCTTGGAGGTACGACGACTTCGTTATCGCTGCAGGGGAAATTACCTATGACTTCCAAGGCCTGCAGTACTCATGCCAATCACCGGCATTTCGGTTTCTGGAGCGATTTTGAATATAGGAACACATTCTCAGATCGAAGGCCATTCTCTTCTTCTAGCAGGCTCAGTAGGATGCACGTTTTCTCACAATTTGATGGTCCCGCGATGATGCACCTCACTGTATCCGGAAATAGGTCTCCATGTTGCCATTCTTTGAAAATATCTTCATCTTCACCATGAATGCATATGGGTAGAGTAACATCTTGCTTGGTAATATAAGGCGGATGAAATAAGAAAATCATCAGACATAGGACTCGTAGAAAAAATAGCAGCATGGGTCGTTTCCAACTTGACGAAGGCCAAAGTGAAGATGGGCGTGGGTGCAAAGAGCAAGAGAAAGGCAAAGGTTAACATGGTAATAGCTACAGAGCACGCGGAAGGTGCCAGTAAAACGAAAAGTGGCGACAAAAGGAAGAAAAGCCGAAATCATGCAAGGCTAAGAAAATATCTACTGGCAGATTTTTCCATTGCTTTTGTCTGCACTCAGGGCCTTCGGAGGCCTAATCGGAGCCACGAGCGGTATCGTCCGAGCCATCAACACAGGATCGAATGAACTGAAGCAGTTGTACGAAGCACAAGGGACACAATGCAATTATGAAAGCTATCGCCATAGTACAAAAAATGGCCAAGGCCTCTACCTAAAGCCATACGCAGTAGGAGGTGGAAGGCAATAATGAAATCTCTACTGGAAAGAGCACTCACGAATGTGGATTTGGAACTTTTTGCGTGCGAATTGAAATAATTAATTTTAGAAGAATGTTTATGAGAGATGATTTTCCCGCTAACCCAAGATAGTAGAATGTGTCATAATTAATTTGGATACGGCAGTTGGGCCCGGGAGGCACTGGGTAGCTTACGTCAAAAAGGGTAAACATGCAAACTATTATTATAGTTTTGGGAATTTGCATCCTCCGCCAGAACTGAGCGAGTACCTTAAAAAATTGTAAACGCCCGTACAACTACGAAACCGGAAAGATGCCTAACACGTGGAACTGTGGACGTTTGTACCTTGGCTGGTATAAAAGGACTATACACCGGGAGGATGGAGAATATGCCTAGTCGATTTTTAAACCTACAATGCGATACCGAACATTGGTGAAAAAACTGCAAGCTGTACCTCGTAGAAAGTGGCAATGTTTCTCATGATCGCTTCCCATAGACTCTTCTGAAATAGACGAAATTGTAAGGTACATTGAAGATTCGCTGCCCCCCGACACAGAATTCGAACTACATGGAAATCCCAATACTCTGAAGAATCTTATCAGATGCAACATAGATACCGACTTTACGAAACTGAATACTATCGGACCGATGCTGGGGTTCGAAACACGCATCTATGAAGCTGGAAAACACATGTGTCGTTACAGCCCGTAAACATTTTACCAGTCAATGTGATACGAATAAACTGCATGTTGGTGAGTGGCACGTACCTCAACGGCAGGCCGAGCAATACGCTGCACGAATTTTCGCCTATGATCCCTCCAGGTTATAAACTGATCGTGGTGCCGCAAAGCATCATTTACGTTCTGGTCGTCGCGAAGAGAGCACATGAGGTTGTCGTGGCAGTCGTCGACCAGCACGGAGAGTTGATAAACTTTCGAAATGAATAAATCACACTACGCCTGCATCTGAGAAGATGGGAATAAGATTTACGCCAACCAGGAGCTATAAAAGAACGTTTCATGCAAAACCTACAATGAGTACATCACAGGTCTCCAAGGAGTTAACACATGCTAGCGAGATCATCCTCTGCAGTTTCGGCTGCGAGGTCGATCGGCATGCATGATTTTCTAAACTACGAAGAGCCAACCTTTTTCGAAGACAGCATACCGAAGGTGGAACTTCATGCGTACCAGCCTTTCCTGATCGGTCCGTACACACTACCATCGGAAGTTCGGATAGCGGTCCAACACCAAGATATCTGCACTCTTCCTTTCCAGTCATTTCTGCTAATCAGGGGGACTCTGACGAAAGAATATGGGTCCAGTCCAGCATCATCGAAATAACGAGCAATGGAATTCTTCACCTCATCGATCGCATCGCCTACTTTCTCAATGGAGTCCAGATGGACGAAAAGGCGGCTACTAGAAGTTTGAGTGAGGTCACTTGCTGCCATCAACGAGTCTCCTCTAGTCGTTTCCTATGGAGTAAGTACAGGGAATTGTACATTTCCCCGCCTCATCACTGAAGTGTTGATGGTACCAGTAGGCCTCAAGTCTACTCTTGCTGTGGGAACGCTGGTGGCATGATGCTGATGGAGTACGGTCCTGATGACTGTCATGTTTACCACATTAAGCCACGATTGCTGTGATCCCCTGATATAATATTGTAACCACTTCATCAATTTAGGAAGTCATAAGAATAGAAATTTTCTCAAAATATGGCCTCAAGTGAGGTGGCTTCTGCCACTTGTGGCCTCGGTTTGGTGTCTGTAATGGCATCTGCGAGGTCAGCAAGAGAATCAAGGGTTGAACTTACTTGGGTTACCAGGATCACTTCCATCGGTCTATCGGTGCTGGAAGGCGGCCCAGCCACAACGACTCGATGAGCTTGTCGGCACAGCTGTCCCTGCTAGGTTCGGAGGTGCGGTAGCAACTGCGTTGTCCTCCGGTCGCAGATCTCTTCATGTTCTAACAACTCTCTTTTTTTCTTTTCCGGTGAGGCACTCAGTCGTTTAATAATCTCTTTTTTGAGGTTAGTGAACGTGTTCTGGGATGGAGGACGAATCAGAATGTCACTGGCGTGAAGAACTACGTTGTGGGGCACGGCGCGGACGATATATGTGCCGCCGAAGTTGGTAGCTCCCTCTACCGGCGAGCGCAATAGTCCGTCGCGGTAGGCTGTAAGGAATGGAGGTTTGCTACCTCCAGCGACGTGGCGTTATCGTGCGACACATCTCACGAACCCGGTTCTCATGCTTGCCTTGATCACGTCGGAGTCACGACTGTAGCTACCGAGATACTCTACCTCGAGGGCAAGCTAGGGAGACAATGAAAACACGGTACGCTTCGCATTTTGTTTAGCACTTCTTGATAGTACACAAGCGCCACTGTTCCGCTTGAGTGGTGTATAGGAACTACCAGCTACTCTCTTGGTCGTGATGGGCCTCGGGTCAGGAAATACCACGCCGGCTTAGTGGCGATTGTACGCATGCACGCACACACACCCACGCGCACACACCCACGTTGTTGCAACAGCCCATTAGTGTTTTCGCCACAATCAATTAGCACACTGTGCCACACCGACCGCTTACACTCACCTGCCCAGTGGTCGTGATGCGCATGAAGCTGTGAAAAATGCTACTCACCAAAACATCTGCCTTCATTCCATCATGTCAGCACTTCATGTAACATTCTTGGTTTGTGTTCACCGTATTCGTAAATCCCAAATTGCATGCATGTTTGTGGTTTCCTTACCAGTCGCGCATTTTTTGCGACTAGCCGCTGGAATAATTCTTATGGTGTTGCAGTTTTGGTGCTGAACTATTGGGACTGACCCTTCGTTTGTTTATTATTTGACGTTTACAAGTTGTTAGTCACTGTCGTGTAGGTCGTATAAGAAATGTTATATTTTAATCTGCTATTTTTGCAGTATTGTGGTAATAACCAAGACCTATCCTATGTTACTTTTGAACATGACCCTAACAGACTTGTTAAGACTATACTTTAATATTCTTCACTGACGTAATATTCCAGTTCATGAATCTCATGCACAGTGCCAGCTTAAGAAATTTTGTAAGGATGAACTTTATCAGACGATAAATAATCTGACATAATATTTTATAAAGTTGTTTGTGTTCAACTGAGCATTTTAAAATGCCCGCACTGTTTATTCTTCCAAAAGAACTAATCGTTTATATTGATATGGAATTTAATGACTAACATTCATGTGTGGATGGATTGCAGTTATCTCTGAAGGGGTTTTTGTAACGTAGTTATTTTACCGTTGGTCAATTCTTATTCTAATGACGGAAAATAAAAAGTAACCAACTTCTGTATACAACAATCTAATAATTTGGTATGTCGCCCTACCTGGTGCTTCAAATGGATTGCAACATGATTGAAATACGGTGTCCTTGACTGAACTATCCAATGCTAGCAATATGTCCACAAACGAAAAGTAAACATATCTATCCCAGACGAATGCTGTAAATATTATTTATGACCCCCTCTAACATCGTGGAAAGCAGCTTGTTCACACTGCTGTATCTTGTAACACCACCCGGACACGAACGAAACCATGATATAGGTTGTTCACGGTAAAATTAGCACTTTTGAAAGCCCTCTCATTTGAAACAATATTCAACAAATATATTTTATTTTAGCCTTAGTCGTTAATTTCAGAGTGCGGTGGAATACACACGCTGTGTTCATTACTTACACGGCAATATTTATTTTAAAAGGTTGTTGAAGGATTAAAGACGGCTTAAATGATAAAGTAACTAGAACCCCAAAAGTTCTCACTTTACCGTGAACAGCCTATAGGAACATGTATTGAACTTTACTACACACTTCTTCCCCCTAAGAAGTCATATGGTTGCCGCTTAAAGTGCTATAGGGAAACGCGGTACGAGAACATTGCACGCCAGAATGCTGTGCCTTGCGCGTAACGGCGATGGGGCACAAGCCGCACGTGTCGGTGAAACCCTTATCGAACCTGGAGTTCTAAGCCTCAAAATCGGAAAGTAATTCATGGCGGGATCGCAGTGGTCGAGCGGTTAGACTGCTCGCCTCCAACAAAGGCGAACCGGGTTCAATCCCCGGCCAGGCCACTCTCGCATTTTCGCACGTAGGAATGGTGCCAGACGATGCCGAGTTTTTTCGGGGATCTCCCGTTTCCCCTGCCCTTACATTAGGGCGCTGCTCAATTCTCACCTCATTTTACTCTCATCGGCTCTAAGCCTCCCAAATTTCTCAGTTCAATTAATACAATGTAGGCGACCGTCCTAAACTTTTAGTGCGGGCGTAATAAACCAAACTAATTTTCCGAAGTCGCAGCCAACATTTTAGGAGACATGCAAGTTATTAATTATTCATGTCTAGAGCTGTGAATATATTGCCAGGTATTTTTTCCCGCCAACACTAATAAAGGCAGTTGACGGTAAAATGGGGTTATAGGGGAGTGATCTTTGTACTCGCACGTCTGACAAGTAAAGGCGTGAAATTGTTAGGAAAGTTGTATTTTATAAATTTGATTTTTTTGCACTTATGCTTTAAAAATCATAAATAAGCATAATTTGAGTACCCAAAAATGTTTACCTAATAATTTCAATTCAGTGTTAAAACACATATCTACACACTTCTCCTCCGTAGTTACCAACTTAACTTGGCGCTTTGTAGACATTATGACCGGTAAAATGTTCGCAGGTAGGGGCAGTGACGTTTTTCCAAGGTTGATTTTTTAAAAGTGCCAAAATAACGGTGGGCAGCTACAGTCTAATCAAGCGTGAAGAAGAGATTTGGGCGGCTCTTAACAGCGAGGTCTTGAGAACCGGTGAGGGTGATTGAGATGAGTATGTAGCAGCACCAGAACGAAAGGGCGGGGGAAACGGGAGATCCCTGAGAAAACACGCCGGCCGACCAGCGGTATCGTCCGGCACGATTCCCACGTGCGAAAATCCGTGAGTGACCCGACCGGGGATTGAACCCAGTTCGCCTTGGGGGGTTACGAGTAGGCTGACCACTCACCCACCGCGGCTAAATATATATTTATTTTGTGCAGAGTCCGATAGCCGCGACAACACGAAGCTCCAGTGTTGGCGTGTCGCGTGAGAGGCGAAGGACTGAAAGGAGAGTCTTGTGTTGAGAAGTCAGATCGCAGTTACGCCCTTCACGACATCCCAGTCACGCGAGGGGCGATGAGTAACCCCCCCCCCCCCCGGAGGGGAAGGGGGAAGAGGAGAAGAATAATTCAAATGTTGCCGACAGCAGACGCGGCTCGTCGCCGACAACGGTGTGAAACATTAAGCAAGCACATCCCGGACTGGGACGCAGCTTCGGCGCCGGGGGCTAGAGATTTGTTCAACCTCGGAGCCTTGAATGTTGCAGCGGCCGACAAGCTGGCCTCTTCGTGTGCGAGGTTGTCCTCGCGCAGGTACAAACCCTCCTTTCTTTTATTCATCTCGACCCCCTGCGCGTGCAGCCGGACACTAAAACTTCCACCTCACTCGATACCGTGCGGAGACCTGCGAGGCCGGAACTCACTCCCCCTCCCTTCCTCAACGGATTTCATGATTTCTTTGACTGCTGGCAGAGGTACGGCGTCACAGAGTGGTAAGGTAGGTAGGTAGGTAGGTAGTTAGTTGGGCTTAACATCTCGTCGACAGAGAGGTCATTAGAGTAGATACAAGTTGCTCAGAGAAGAGGGATTGGGGAATGAAACGGGAAGGAATCGGCCATGGCCTTTGTTTAAGGATACATTCCAAGGATTTGCCTTGAGTGATTTCGGAAAACAGTGGGAAATCGAAATCAGGATTGCTGGACAGGGAATCGAACACGGGTCCTCCCGAATGAGAGTCCAGTGAGTTACCACTGCGCCACCTCGCTCGGAGAGAGTAGAACGTCCACAGAGACTAAGTGGCGTGGCTATTTCTTTGACGTAAGCGTACCCATTTCATGATTATTCTTTTGACGCAGGCGTACCCATTTCATGATTACTCCTTTGACGCAGGCGTACCCATTTCATGATTATTCCTTCGAAGCAGGCGTGCCCATTTCCTTATTATTCCTTTGATACGGGCGTACTCATTTCCTAATTACTCCTTTGACGGAGGCGTACCCAATTTATGATTATTCCTTTGACGCAGGCGTACCAATTTCCTGATTATTCCTTTCATACGGACATACCCATTTTCTGATTATTCCTTTGACGCAGGCGTACCTATTTACTGATCATTCCTTTGATACGGGCGTACTCATTTCCTAATTACGCCTTTGACGCAGGCGTACCCATTCATGATTACTCCTTTTACGCAGGAGTACCCATAGCCTGATTATTCATTTGTTGCGGGCGTACCCATTTCCTGATTATTCCTCTGATACGGGCATACCCATTTACTGATCATTCCTTTGATACGGGGGTGCCCATTTCCTAATTACTCCTTTGACGCAGGCGTGCCCATTTCATGATTACTCCTTTGACACAGGCGTACCCATTGCCTGATTATTCATTTGTCGCGGGCGTACTCATTTTCTGATTATTTTTTTGATGCGGGCGTACCCATTTCCTGATTATTCCCTTTACGCAGGGGTACCCATTTCCTAATTGGCTGTGTGAATTTCTGGGAACGGGATTCGTGTCTGATTGGCTACTACTGAATGCTGCGGAAGGTCCCAGGTTGGCGGGTGTTACCAGGCGCTGGTTGGCAAAAGACGTTCCAACATGTTGCTGGCCGGCGATGCCATTCTTCTGGCGCGTGAATCAGGTATTATATAGCCTCGGCAAACACAGCACGACACGACAAAACCGCAACCACGACACGAATTTATATTTTCAAAGTGACTGCTCCAATTTACAGCCCGACAGCTTATCGACGCGACGCGAAAAGAAGAATTTTTCGGCGCCATTAAAAAGGCGCCGATTAACTGCGCTAGTTTCAAAGGCTTTGGGCAGACGGGAAATTTGGAATACATGATGATGACAAAAAGTATTATCACTAATTCATACGAAGGTAAAATTATTTTTTTTGAGAGTTACATACAGTAATTTTAAACATATTTCTTTCTTTTAAGCTGCCTATTTGCCACTGTGAGTAATATTTGCCATAGAGTTTCATTTTGGAAGGTTGTACACGCTGTGTGTCATGCCACAGGAGACGACGAAAATATAAATATTTCTAATCCAAAATTTCTGGTCGGACGACAGAATTTGTCGGGCTTACGTCAGATCTATATTGTATTTCATTAGGTGTTTAGTTTTACTTGTCGTGTCGGGCTACTCAGGGCTATGTGACTCCGGCATGCAGCTGCAGTTCGCGGAATAAAAGCGTCATTCGCTCGCGTGGTCGCGTCACTAGACATCGTTTGCTCTACGTTTGAGGTGTTGCTACCGGATAAAAGGGTCGTCCGGATGTGCCTCATAAATTGTCGACAAATGGTGGAAATCAGCTCGGAGTTTGGTCACACAATAACGCGAATTTAGCACGTTCCTAATAATACTTCACGAACGTCAGAGCACTGGCTCGCGAAACTAAAGGCTGTTGATTACAAAGTAAGGACTTTTGAAATCAACCTTAGAAAAAAAGTAATTGCTCCTACCTGCATATATTTTAACGGGCACACGGAGTTATATACGCCCAGTAAAGTTGGTAACGATGGAGGGAAAGTAGTTCCATATTTTAACCTCAAATAAAAAGTGTTAAGTAACCATTTGTGATAACTTAATTAATTTATTTAGCTTTCTGTATATTTCGTGCATCGAGGAGTTAAAATGAGCAGACTTGTAACATATTTACTTTTCGAATGATTTCACAGTTTCACTTGACCGACGCATGAATAAAGCGACGAGACTCTTGGCAATGTCAATTTTACGTAAGGCGAAAGAATACACAACGTGCATACCAGTAGATGGGTATCAGTAAAAAATACAGAGAATAAATTATTAAAGTCGAGGTAGAGTATATATAATTTATTTTACTTTATAATTGAGCCACTTAGATTTGTACAATATGAAATATTTCCACGTTAAAATTGAAGCCTAAGGCTGATGAAACGAATGGCTGTGGTCGGCACATTTCGGCAGTTTCTTAGTTCGTCTTGGTTGGCCGGCGTGTATTTAAAAAATATATATATATATATTTTGTTGTAAACAACAGAATTTTATTGGTGGCCGCAAAATTCTTTTGTCGGTATAGAGATCACAAAATATTTTGTAGCACCAACAAAAGTTCCTTGTCATTACAGTATTTTTTGGCCACTACAAAATTACGTTTGTGGTGACCAAATATTTAAAACTACAATAAACGATCCCGAGAGTGAGACTCGAACCCTTAATCTATCACATGCAAGCTCAGTGTGTTAACGTTGCGCCACCTTGCTCAACGTCAAGATAATGTGTTCAGCATGTTGATAATAAGTCAAATAGATGGCACAGACAAGAAGGCCTGCATACTTCACCGAAGAGTGAGTGAAGAGTGAAGAGATTTTGGCGGCTCTTAACAACGAGATCTTGAGAGCCGATGAGGGTGATTGAAGAGAATATGGAGCGATGCCGGAATGAAGAGGCGGGGGAAACTGCAGATCCCCGAGAAAACTTGCCGACCAACGGCACCATCCATATCGAATTCCCACTTGCGAAAATCCGGTAACCCTGCCGGGGATTGAGCCCGGTTCGCCTTGGTGGGAGGCGAGCGTGCTAATCGCTCAGCCACCGCGGCCTATACTTCACCTAATATAAAGTTAATTTCCTAGAATCATTAACGTGTAACATTTATTTATTTAGAAGAAAGGAAGGATATAAACGATGCTCCTAAGAATATTTCTCATGAATTAGTTCGTAATTTGATTCAAAAAACCAACACGAACAAATATGGGTTCTTGACCAGACAGAAGGTGGCAACTTTGAATGAATATGCCGACCAGAGCGCGCGCAAAGAATATAATGGACGTAGTTTCGCAGTCGCAGGAAACTTTTATTACTGTGGACGACACGAATACTATTTCTGCTAACTTAATATTTTGGCGACAGTCAATAAATTTATGGTTAGTAAAAAATACGTTAGTGAGCAGTAAATAGCGTTGGTACTCGTCAATATACGTGTTACTGGGCACCACAATGTTTTTTTGCCAGCAACAAAACTTCGCCTTGGAAAGCATCGACAAAACAAATTTTGTGGCCACTAACAAATATTTTCTTTCCGTGTAGTGTAAATAACACGTCTTGCACGAGGTGTAACGTTGCCCTGTATCTTCGGGGCAGTAGGCGGTCGGGCCCTTGTCCTCTGTCTGACGGAGGAGGGGACTTTTGCAGTGAAAACATTCGTGCAACAGAGACTCAGTTGCTACAGTCTGCTGCCCACTGGCCTGGTTACCATCGTATGAGTGATTGTGCATCCAGGCAGGTAGCCAAATTTTGTCCTGGTCTCATCACCATAACAGTAACCAGAACACTGTTTGTAATGGGTTCGCGATTAGTTAGGAAGTTGTGAAATCAGTAGGCTATTCGAAGAAAAAATTATATTAATACCCCCAAAGGAGGATATTTTAATATTTTTACTAACTGCATTCTCAACAGTACCACTAGCAGTGAACTATGAAAACTAATTCTATATAATAAGGTTTTCTTATGTGCTTAATGTCCAGAATAATGACAATGAAAATAGGTTTTACTTATTTTGGGAGAGAGTAAGAAATAACTCAGTGAAACATAGATCTGTTTCTAGGAATTTCGCAATGTTGCCTCAACAACACTTGCATTCTGTTTTATAAGACCAAGGGAATGTTATATTTTTCAAGAGAAGGAAGGAAAAAAATATAAAAAGATAAAATTAAGTAAGAAAGCCCTCTAAATAAAAAATCTACAACATATTTTTTAAATTTTCAAATTGAAATAGCAGTCTTCTTGTTACAATATACTTTCCACAAAAAATGTGTGACAGTAACAATTCATTTTTCAAACCATCTATCTGGCAAATCTAAGGTCGCAAGGTCAATCGCCGCTGGGGTAAAGGATTTATCTGTAGTGGAAAATTACCCGTAGGTTTGAAGAAACTCTTAAAAACATGTCACACTTGTTTCGAAATCACAGCAGAGAAAGTTTCTGTTTATAAACAAAAAGCTTGAACAGGAATTACGAAATAATATTATGGTTATTATGGTAGCACAAAAGTAGACCATTCCAATCTAGAAATTCGGCGTGTAAATGATTTCTAATTTCTGGACATTTATTTAACAACAAAGCTTGATATTCAGTCAATATTAAAATATTCACAAATGAAATATCTTTTGAAGGAAATATTGTGTTTGTTGTTTCATTACCCAAAGGAGATTGTTATTAAACTACAGATTTTCTATCCACAGAAGTCGGCGACCGATTTGTTTTGCTTACTATTATAATCAAAAGCATACCTATTTATGTTGTTCTTCAGAAGCAGACAAGGAGTATTAAGTCTAGGGATATATATTTAAAATTTTGTAGTTACTGTATGCACAATAATTGTACATAAATCAAAATTTGTATGTGACAGTTATTTACTGGTAGTAATACATGTCCACTATATGAAGTGTTCTATTGTTTAAAGAATAATTAATCCTCAAATAATCTTTTAACCTGGGTCTTGTGATATACCAAAAATACGGGTATCTCAGACGTTTACTGACAAAGTAATACAATAAATGGCAGCTTCTTAAAGAAAAATTCGTTTCTAATCACATTTTTTACTTATGGCTGCCGATTGTCCCATTAATATGCCCTCAGAAAATTTTATTAGGTCTTCCAAGTTCTGAAAAAAATTTACATTAATATAAAGGACGAGTTCATTGATCAGAATAACGTTTTTACAGGTATTATAAAAATAGCTGTTCAAATAAAACTAGTGCTCATGATACTGTTTCTGTTAATTACACTGCTGAAATGCGTATTTTTGGTTGACCAATAAAAGCAATAATATAAATATATAAGTTTCCTTAATTTTAAAATTTAGTGTAGTCTATGGTATATGACCAAATCTCTAAAGTGTTTTTTACGCCCACTTACCTCAAAACTGAGAAAATTATAGCACCACAGGGCATGTGTGAGCCAGACATTCTCATTTAAATTTCATATCTGTATTGTGTTAAATGTAGTGAGAAAGAGGATAATTAATGTGTTGTGGTGATTGTTTGCAGAGGCGATCAAGTTCAGCGTGAGCAGGCTGGTGCACGGGCCGGAGGCAGAGGAGTGCGACGACAGACCCGGCAGCGATAAGAGCGGTGGTGACGCGAGGAAGAGCTGCAGCGACGTGACGACGATGACGGAGCTGAAGACGTCGTGCTACGAGGGCAGCACGTCTCCCGGGCGGCGGTCGTGGGGAGGCGTGCCCGCGAGGTCGCGATCCACGTCGCCCGAGCTCGAGGTGGACAGTCCCCCGCACTCACCCTCTCCACCCAGGAGGCCGCCCTCCGCCGTCGTCGCCGAGCACCACAAGTCCAAGAAGTCGGAGGCGTTCAGCGTAAGCGCACTGCTGCGGCCCGACAACCCGCGGCCCCGACCCAAGTCCCCCACCACCGCCTACTCGGAGACCATCTCCGTCACCAGGTCCTTCCTCTACCCGGGCCTCCCTTCGCCGACCTGCTGATGAAGAGCCACCAAGAGCCGCACGAGTACCCCGCCAACTCCCCGGTCGCGGGGTTCGCCTCCAGGCAGTTCGTCGCCCCGGGCTTCGGCTTCCCCCCTGGGCTCTACCCCTCCGCGGCGGCTCTCCAGCAGCAGGCCGCCGCCCCCGGCAAGGGCTCCGAACTGGTGGACGGCAACAGGAACTTCCTGGCGTCACCGTCGCTCTACTTCAGCCTGGGGGCGGTTCAGGCAGCGGCGGCCGCCGCTATGGCCGGGTCGTCGGGCTCGCCCGGGGCCGCCCCCGGCCAGGGCTACCCCGGCGACCAGCCGCCGCCCCCGCAGCAGCACCCGGCCACGGCGGAGGAGCTGTTCCGGCTGAGGCACCACTTCATGGCGGCGGCGGCGGCGGCGGGGGGCCAGCCGCACCCGCTCGCCGACCACCCGCACCACCACCACCACCACCACCACCTGTTGATGAGGGGCGCACCCGGCGTCGTGCCCATCGGCGACGTCTACTCCTGCATCAAGTGCGAGAAGATGTTCTCGACGCCGCACGGCCTCGAGGTGCACGCACGTCGCTCCCACAACGGCAAGCGGCCCTTCGCCTGCGAGCTCTGCAACAAGACCTTCGGACACGAGATCAGCCTCAGCCAACACAGGTAGATACCCTCCTCCTCCTCTCTTTGTTCTCCACTCCTTCAGCGGGTTACATACCCGAGAGCACCTGTAACTTTTTACTGTTCTTACAGGCTGCTCACGATACACAGAGCACTTTTGAAAACCATGCTTACGATCTATTTGTATGCACGTTGTGTACTCTTCCATCATATGTAAAATTGGCATTGCCACGGGTCTCATCACCTTATTCGTGCGTCGGTCAATTTAAATTCTAAAATTATTATAAAAGTAAACATTTAAAAAAAAATTTGGTTTCTCTTTTTTTTGCGCAATGAAATAAATTTAACAAGCAAAATTAATTATTTATATATTCACAGATGTTAAAATAATACCTCTAATAAAACGTTAATACTATTAAGTACTTCCTTTCAGTCGTTACCAATTTAACTGGGCGCACGCCAAGGTGTTCGTCAAAACATATGCAAGAAGGGGCAGTGACAATTTTCAGTAGTCTATTTTAAAAGTGCTCACTTTACTGTGAACAGCTTTTAAAGACAGTCATCGCTTTAACTATATTTGTGAGGTAAAATAGTATTCTGTAACTCAAAATGTCACAATGAAGGCCTTTCGAATACCTCATTGCTGTCGTTATAGGGAATGTTTCATATTACAAGTGTTTTAGCGGGCATCAGCGCATACAATTTCGATAAGGAACTCTAGTCCGGAAACATACCATTTCGGCGCTACACCGATTATTACAGTAATCGGGAATTCAAATCTCCGGTCTCACCTTGGTCAATGAGATCTTACCTGTGTGCACTACAAGAGCTCCTCGATGTGGTTACCATGATGTTCGTTGCACACATTTGCATCTGCGAATAATGTTCCTATACAGACCCTCAATAATACCTGGTGGGAGCGCAATACCTTCTGGTACAGTCACGGCATGTGCAGGCAGCTCTTCCTGTGACACTAAAGTAGTCTGGTAAACCAGACTCTTCATGTGGTCCCACACAAAAACACGGAGAGGAGTTAAACCAAGTGATAATGGTGGCCAAACAATCGGTGCATCCTGACTCACCCCCTTTCCGCCGAATTTTCGGTCGGGATGTTGTCGGACGACATGTGAAAAATGTGCTGGTGTGCCATAATCATGTATGCTGAACATATTCGCTCACGTGTGTTCAGTGGCACACCTTCCTTGTAGCGCCGCAACTGTAGGCTTCCGGACATGACACCCCATGAAACCCCATCAACAGGCTATTCACGGTTAAGTGAGCACTTTTAAAATGCCCTCTCATTTTGAATAATAGTCAGTAAATATATTTTATTTAAACCTTAGGCATTAACTTCCGATTTATGTGGGATATACAAAATGTGTTTATTACTTACATAGTAATATTTATCTGTAAAAGTGGTTAAAGGATAAAAAAAATGGCTGAAGAAAAAGTAACTAGAACTTCCACTATTGTACTGACAGTGAGGAAACGAGCCAGTACTTTCGTATTGGACTACATGTTCAGGTTTCCTAGCAGGACAGCCCGTTCCTTAAGAGTTTTGAATAAAATCATTTAGTTGCGCTAAATTCATTTCAGCAAGCATGTCAGCTGGTGAGTCATTAAACTGATATTGACCAGGTAAAAATACAAAATGATGATGTACTTTTTCTTATGCCGAGTAAATGTCACCAAAACATTGTTATGTGTGTTTCGAGAAAATCTGAGGGCATGAAGTCCCATCAATATTTCATAAAAATACACTGCACGAAAACTATACTGACGAGTATTATTCTGTGATTCATCTATGGAAAAAAGAAGCGTTCACGGAAGATAAAGACAAGCATAAAACACACTCTCAGAGGCTTACGTAATTAGCTTACGTGTAGAAAGCAGTTCTGAATAACTTTTCATTTGCTGAAACGGTTTGTCAAACCTAACAGCCATTAAGGCAGTTTTAGTTAAGGGCAGACATCAAAGGGTTTAAACGCAAACACGCTTAAAAGGTCAAATATTTCCTTTCTTGAGCTATGATAATATTTACATTGAATTGCTATGTTATGATGGAATCACACATCTAGTAAAGAGTTTACATAAAAATTCGATGTTTGTGAACCGTTTTATCAAAGGTTTAGAAAAAAAACATGATTCCGCAAATGAAAATTATATTGTGTAGAATTTTGACGATGTTAGTATTCCTTTCCATATTTACTTTGCATGATGCAGACGATTCGAATATTTCAGCTCAGAGAGATTATTTATAACTTCCTTAATAATATCGGACACTACATATATTCGCCACACAAAATAAAATTGCAGAACCTAATGTGATTAAGCATAATGACGTACTATTATTCTAGGTTTTCGCCCTCATTTTCTCAGTGAAGTATTATCGTAAAAATTAGAAGGTTATACCATAAATTAACTGCCAAACGGTTTTAACAAAGAAATGGTTACGTCTTTTAATATGTCTCGGGGATGCCATGAGTGTACCAGGATACCACATATGCATAAATAAAATAGTGAATTCAAAGTTATGCAATTAAAAACATGCGCAAAATTAGTAGTTCCTATTCATTGACATAAAAAATAGATCGGTATCAGACGGCAATAAAAAAAGGGTAATCGAAATACAGAAATTATATGAATTGGTTGCTCAAAACTACTCATTTATTCATTGATATCTGTCTGCATCTGTAAAATTTTGTTTTGTAATATTTTTGGTTAAGTTAGTTTGCAGAAAATTTCCCTTCTTGCTTTGTAATGTCAACGATAGTTTGATTTTGAAGGCAGCAAATGTAGTCAGGAATCTCAATAATAGATCTCTTTGTGCAATCAGTAACATCATTGCTTTAAATTTTAAATTGCAAACAAAAATACTGTATGTAAAAATTCCAAACAAATATTCTTTTATTCCAACTGTTAAACAGTTATTATACAAACGAAACCAATAGCAATGATAACTGACTATATGTTATGCACTAAATAATTTGTCACTATACTAAACAACGTTATTTACAATATAGAAAAAAACTTTGCACACTTCATTTATTAACGATTTATATGTTAAACTTCTAATACGACGAAACCTACTTAAACTGGAGAAGTATTTCAAAACTAAATATTATAACAAATCACATGCACTTGCGTTTATGATTTTGTCAATAAGATGTTTGTATACTGCTCAAGTGTAATGGGAGTACTAATGTTTAAAAATACGACAGTGCGAGAAAATCAGATTTATCGTATTAACATCTAACGTAATAGCGCTCGTACAGAAAATTCTCCAGAGGAATGCCCTATTTTTTTTAGAAACATCTCTCCGCAAACATGGTGCCTTACTCCACAAAATACTGTACGGTAATGTTTTACCTACAAAACAATAAACCTTCTTTTCACTTTGACATAATTAACATTGTGTCTTTCCTTATATATTAACTACCTCGTATCACATAACGCGTGCGCGCATCAAGTAATGTGAGGGTTACCACATGTTTCATTTTAGTTACACGTATGGTTGCATTAGAGTACGAAAAATCTTATATTTACACAATAAATGCATTTTTCAATAGATATAATACTATGTCAGCTAGGCCTACAGTTGCTGTAGTTTGAAATATTCAGTATGTGTTTGACAAGTAATAGCAAGAATAATTCAAAATATTTATACAAATAAAAATGAAACTATAAGTCAAGCTTAAATACAGACGATAACACAGACTCCTTAACAATGTAAAATAGGAAAATGCATTACAGTTTAGATGGAATAAGGATTGAGTTGTTCAAAACTTATACTCGATTTAATTTTAAAAAGATAATTTTCCATAGGCATGTGCTGCATAACTGGATAATACTAGAGGATTCGAATACTGCCATTTTTTTCCCAGTTATTTTAATGGTCATTGATTAGTTTGCAGCAATTATTGTTCCATGAGTATTTTAGAGTTGTTACCAGATTTATGCTCGAGTTGTTACAATGCGATATATAAAATTGATAGAAATTATAGTGTGTTATTAAAATACAACAGTTCTTATTATAAATTATATACTAATCATATATAAAACACATTGAAAAATTCACATTTATAAAATATTTTATCGTTAGTTACAACAAAGATTTATAAACCCAAAGTTATAACGCCCTAAACTAAATAACACAGCATAAAGCATATCGATTTAATGTCATTTGTAAATATAATAACACAGAGAGCATTATTTCAAATAGATCATATGGGTTCCACCATTCTGGATGGACATAAATTACCACAAAAAATCACAAAATTGGAAAGCGAACCATTTTTTAATACTCGAGCAAAATCGTTATTCATAGCACCCTGACGTGAAAGCTGGCGATAAACATTTGTAGATAAACTTTGTTGAATATCTTATAGTGGTATCTCCTTCTACAGACCAATTATGATATTAGGAGAAGATCGAAGTTGATGAAATGCAATTTATTTAAGTCAGTATAGGCTGAGAACTTTTGAAAGCCCTACTGAAGATCGACTTGTATCCACTTTGTGTATTCTCCTGCCTTAAGTAAAATTTACATTGCGTGGGCCTCATCACTTCGTTGGTGCGTCGGTGAAGTGAACCTGCGAAATTATTAGAGAAGTAAATATTAAACAATTCTGCTCATTTTTACACTTCGATGCATTAAAAAAACAGAAAGCTGAAGAAATAACTTAAGTTATCACAGATGGTTAGCTAACACTTTTTATTCGACGGTAAGATATGGGACTACTTTCCCGTTACCAACTTCACTGGGCGCATGCCACTCAGTGCGCCCGTTAAAATATGTGCAGGCTGGGACAGTGAATTTTTTCGAAGTCACTGCCCCTGCCTGCCTTCTTTCTAAGGTTAATTTCAAAAGTGCTTACTTTATCGGTAACAGCCGTTACGCGATTACAATGATGTGGAAAATTTCCAAAACTTTGAGTGTAGAAAATGAGTCGCGCAGTACCCTACCAACAGGAAACTTGGTTGAAACGTTTTGATCGAAGTTCTTAAATATAAGGAAATTCATGAGTTAAAAAAACACAATTAAAAAAATTAATATGTTTTACGATTTTCAGCGGAAGCTGCCTCGCAGGGAAAGCTACAAGTAGCTGGAGTAATTTTTTTTTTATAATTAACGTAGTGTGAACAAGGATTAAAGAATTAAAAAATTGGTATAAAAATAGTACAACTGCGAACTAAACCAAGACGACTATTCTGGAAACAACATACCAAATACTACACAGTAATACAAATTTAAAAAACATTCGTATCTACAGCAAAATATTTTCATATCGGTATTTTTGTAAGTATAATAAGTAAAAAGCACTGCGTTGTCATACACTTCACTGCTCTGAAGAAATAACATAACGATTAAGCTGCGTTAAGTGCAAATAAGATGGACAATGGTGTATGATTCGTTATTTAAACTGGTGTTAGAATGACAAAAACTAAAACGATAAAAATAATCTCAAGCAAGGAACGAAATTTTGAGTTTGAAAGTGGAAATAAGTGAGAGTATATATCTGTAGCTCAGCGTGTAGGTTGCAGCGCCTCAACGATCCTCACTCTACTTCCGCGTTTTGCCACATGCAGAATTCAACTATGCGTGGACAAGCGAATAGCTCCTGTGCTTAGTGGTAAACTGAAATCTTAAGGAACATCATCAGTTATGTCCCGGTTATGCAGATAATGCTGGTCACTAAAATTTCCATTCTTGTATGTTTCAACGAAATACCGTTAAACTTGCAGACGTTATATATGAGTACGCTTCGCTCGCACGAAAAATTCAGACCGCGTAGTTTGCGCATCATGGCGAGTCAAAATCGCAATTTTAGTGATTTTGGTACGTACTTATAAAATAAATTGTATATTCACTGAAAATTGAACAAGGTAAACTGAAAGATCATTTCTTAATTCATTGTTATAGTTAGAAATAATTTATTTGACAAAAAATTTATAGAATAAAACATTGAAAACATGTAGAAATTTCCTTACAGCCATGATTATAAATTTCCAAAATATTTGACTGCTTGATTTTAAAGGCTTGTTTAAATTACTCATGGCACCTTATTACAGTGTAAATTATCTCATTTCGGTGAGTAATTTTTTGTTACTTGTTCGTGATAAAAGCACTAAAATTTTGATTGTTACATGCCATTATGCAACCAAATGTGCAGTCTAAAAATTTTTATGCGAGGTAATATTTTCAAACTGAACAGTATTTTGAAAATTAAATATAATTCTTGGCGAGCATCATCCTTAACTAATAATCACTTCTTGAGGGGGTTTTCCTTAAGTTGATTCCAAAAGCAACCAGCCACCAGCGAATCACTGTATTACACGATATGAAAATCTAATGCTTTTGTGAGCATACGTGGTGTCTTAGTTCCCTAACACATGCCACGCTGAAAGGATGATTCGTGTGCACTTTTCGTCTTGTACGAGATCACCTAACTGAAAATAATTGATTGTATAATTTTTGCAGGGCTGTCCACAACGTGGAGAAAGTGTTCGAGTGCAAGCAGTGCGGCAAGTCGTTCAAGAGGTCGTCGACGCTGTCTACACACTTGCTGATCCACTCGGACACGCGGCCATATCCCTGCCAGTTCTGTGGCAAGAGGTTCCACCAGAAGTCCGACATGAAGAAGCACACGTACATACACACCGGTGAGTGCCGACACACACACACACGTGCACTAGTGTTACCTCGCCCTGCTCACTACGTGATCGATCGACTGTACGCTGTAGAGGATCGCGAGGTTACCACCAGCCTAGGGAGCAGGTTTTCTGTTCTTGGCGCCTCCACGTACACTGAGAGAAAATCGAACAAAATATATTGTCGAGAGAACAAAATTTGAAAAGCAACAAAATTACTTTTGTTCGTCTAACAAAATGTATGTTTGAATAAACAAAATCTCTGTGCTGAGCCAAATAAATAAATAAATAAATAAAAATACGACTGTCGACTTAATATTTTTTGAATCAACTGTATATATTTGTTTAGCCACTCATTTGACTGTCTTCGTTCGAAAATACAGCTCGAGAGTTTGTTTGTATTTTTTTATGACAATTACAATAGTAACAGTGTTTTGTTAGTGTATCAATTGATGCTTAACAATAGTATAAACACATTAATAAAACAATGCAACAAGAAACTGACAAGTAAAGCTGCAAAACTTGGAATATTTGTTTGCACACGTTGACCATTATTTGCAGTATATCACTTTTAATAGTATTCCGACTACGATAGTTGTAACATCAGCTGGGGTTAGTTAGGCGAGGCGCTCGTACGCAGGTGATCTAGGTTCGAATCTCAGTCCAACTTGTACATTTCTTTATATAGGTACAAACTGTTTAATGTACGTGTAGCCAAACTAATCTTCAATTGCACCAACCAAATCTTACAGTTTCTGGCAACCAAATGAGAACAACAAAATTAATTGGTGTTCAACAACTAAATATTTCATTGCCCATATACAAACAAATGATTTGGTTGCACCAAACAAACGTTGTTTGATTCAACAAAACATTTTTCTCAGTGTATGTTTATGGAGCAGTTAGTATGTAATTTTACCTTGTATTGCGAGAAGCAATAGAAACCCACGACAGTGTAGTCCGTTCAAGGAAAAGTGAGCAATTTTTAAAACTGTGCTTGAGAGTTCCATTCAATTTATTTGTTTCAATTGTCGATATAAAAAGAAGGCTACTTCGGTGTAGTGGTCACGCTACTCGCCTCTAACAAAGGCAAACCGGGTTCGATTCCCGCCGGGGCTGCTCACGGATTTCCGCATGTGGGAATCGTGCCGGACGATGCCGCTGGTGGGCGGGTTTTCTCGGGGACCTCCCGTTTCCCCCCACCCTTGCATTCAGACACTCACCTCACTTCACACTCATCGGATTTCAAGACCTCGATGTTAAGATCCGCGTAAATATCTACAGTCCACTCAGCATAAGACATGGTGTGTGGCAGTGTTGGGAACACGGCCGTTTGTTTTGCGTGAGTTCGTCTACATGGACGCACGCGGATTACTTGATGTTTATTTTACGTTCCCGGCACCGCTTCACTCGATCATATGGCGTTTTATGGGTATCACTGGATTGCTTCTGAGATGCCCTTTAAACCGTATACGATTTCTATATTTCGATTTGACTTTTTGATGAGTACACGTCGAAATTGTGTTAAGTTTTCTTAATTTTTTTTACATTAAACTCATACGACTTCGCCATAACTACGCCACACAACTGTTTTATACACGCAATCGATGTATCTTGACGAGAGCTTTCGATTAAAACCTGAACGAGCGTCATAGCTTCTCCTAGTCAAAAGTTATATTACGCGGAATTTATGAGACGCGGCGAAACGAACTCAAACTTGCGCTATCCCCCCCCCCCCCGCCTTCCACAGTCATTCCTCAACGTAAAATATTTTTTGACCCCTTGGCAATGGAGTGGTGTTATTTAATTTTGAATGTAGACTATAGATTCGGAGCTACAATACCAAACTGTATCCCCGATTTTATTATCATCGGATTTTCTGGATTGCCTCCCACTGTGGTTGCAAATTTAAAGACACATTCGCGTCAAAATTGCCATTTAACTAATAAGCACAGTAAATTTATCTTATAGCTGCCAAACGTTAACGCCTGATGCCACAATAAAATATAATTTCTGGTTACTACGCCCACTGGAAGGGTCTTAAAATAATGCTCACATTACCGTAAATAGCCTGTATTATGCTGTCTTCCGAATTTAGGGAACGTCGCGGTTCTCAACACTCTAAAAATGAAATCATTTAAATTCCTTCAATTCGGTGAATTCTTTTTACACTTATCCTATGGAATCAGCAAAGTTCTACGAATTACTTTAGTACTGATCTACCAGTTATTTCTACTGATCCATAGTGAATTAAATTAATCTTTATGGAATACCTTTTATCTTCATTCGTAGTGGGAACAACGAAAATCACTTTTTCCTAACGACAAGAAAACATTAATTCATTAATTACGCTTCTTGTAAAAGCGTAATTACGAACATGGTAATTACATATATTATGTTAGAAGCGACACACACGACCCATATTCAGTATTAGATCATGATATCTCTACGAACGTATGCATAGTTCGTTTGGAGAAACACCATAACTCTTTAAAAAAAATCTGTTCGCCGATTTGTATTTGCAAATGAAAAACCATGGCTCTGGGTTATAGTACACAAAACTGCAGAGGCATGGAGGAAAAAATATATTTTTTCTCATCATTCGCGAGTTTTTAATTTTTAAATGTATACAAATTTTTTTCGCACATTTTGCTTTTAACATGGCAATCAACGTAAGAAGTACATATCTCTCGTTTATGCCATGAAGAATCTTAACCTACGGTTATTGCAAGCGCGGTCGTTTTTAAGTAAGAATATTTCGTGGTTAAACTTCCACCATGATGTAGTAGGTTAGTAATAAACAGTATATGCCAATCGTAACATGTGTTTATAAATTCCTAATACTCTTTTAGATATAGGCCTTACGTACAGGGACCACTAGAGAGTGTTCCTGTTCCTGTACCGCGCGGCCAGAAATGTTATATAAACATGTTGCGTGCCAATATTATTCGGTACATCATTTACAGAAAGTCACGAATTTCTGATGATGGTTTTCTGCCTTGATCTTATTCAGTCAAAATTATTCTTATTTTTCTGATTACTAAAAAAAAAAAATCCACGTTTATTCTTCTACAGTAAGGAACTTATTCAGGCATGCTTTGGTTTAGGACAATGATTCCAAAATGTGCTGCAAATGTGCGGCACCTCATTATCAGATAATCTAATAGCTGACTTGAGGTACTTGGCATGTTCAGTGTCTGCATGCGCAGGAGCTATAGGGTCAACAGAATCTCGCACATTAGATGACTCACAGACTCCACGTGCTCCACAATATGATTAATTTGAACTGACGTGCAGTTTTTTCGTCAGCCATAATACTTCATGATACTACGTCTTATGCACATCCTTAAAATAATATTATTCGAAACTATTATTTTGAACCTAAGTGTTTTCTTGAAATTACTCGTGTTAGTCACTGTCACGCTCAGAAATTAATTAACAATAAGAAAATAAAGTTTTAGTTGTTATGTATATGGCTAACCATACTTATATATGCTTAATATATCCTTTCTACCATTGTGTGTCATCCCAGTATACCTAAGAATTGACGAAGTTATGATCCGAGGGAATGGCAGATTCAGAACTGTAAAACCAAATACAATAGTGGAAATTCATTTACGGACATTCCATAGGAATACACGTATCTGCCCGAAAGTTGGTACACAAGAAGAAGGAAGTGGTGCGTGGAACTGAGAAAAACATCAGGTCCGTGGGACAAACAGAACAGTTAAAGCAACACATAGAGCAGAAACGGTAGTGAGGAGTGTAACAACCCCGAAAGGATACACATGCAGCAATTCTGGCTCGTAACACGTCGTACGAATGCCAAATATCTCTCTGGTACCGCACGTTCGCTGAACTTTGTGGTGTAGCTGGCCGATGGTCACTGCTAGGACTCGGCGGGATTCAGGCGCCATCCCCTCATCTCACACACATGCTCGATGAGGCTGAGGTCTGGAGATCTAGCGGGCCCGGATAGCAAGCGTACACGATGCAGAGCACGCTGTGTCGCCCTGGCGACATGGGGACGTGCGTCATCGTGTTGGAAGTTCGATTCCTGCAGTGTGTCGACGTACGGTCGCAGGAGAGGATTGACGTCACGTATTTACAGCGAACTCGTCATACTCCCCTGAATGAATACTGCGGGCGAACGGGGCGTGTAGCTTATGACCCGTCAAACCATAATTTTAGGTGTCGGGGTCCGGTATAGCGAGAGAAAATGCACGATGTCATATGCAGAAACTTCTCTCATCACTGATCGCCGATGCTCTCCATTCGCCTCTCTTACACTATATATACACACACCACTAGAGACGTTGACGACTATGAGCAAGTGTCAGCAGTAAACGTGCCAGAAGAACACGACAACGTAAACCTACCTCCACCAATCAATTGTTTATTGCTCATGCAGGCATATTAGGGGGACACTACCTCTGATTGCACATGAGGTTGCTTTTTTCTCAACCAGGGCGGTTTTAATTGGCCTTTCACTCAGGCGCTCATCAGCGTAGCAAGGTTGTGCTGTTGGGGCTAGGCGACTGTTGAGACTCTCGTGTCACCCATATCCTCCACCACAGACGGACCGTTGACACGTCACGCCCCACGTCAGCGGCAATTCTTAGGAACGTCCAGCCTCCCTCTCGGAGTCTCACTATACGGACTCTCTCGAAGTCACTTAACTGTTAAGTTGGAGATCGTCTTCGTCTTCCAGGCATCGCAGACACATACTCTGTGATACACCCGCAATGTAATCACATAGCCAAATGCATTCGTAGTATTGTCAGAGGACCTGAGATAAGAAACTTGGTTAATGGCTGTAGACAGGTGCAGGCGAATGGTGACCTTCCAATTACGATCAGAAGGCCCTGTATACACAGTCGGTGTTATAAAATCAGTTTTTATTGGACGGTGTTTACTAGTAGTTCTTCATGTATGTCACTGCCCGATTAAACAAAACACATGCAATTAAATATAAGTATTTCCTAATCAGCATTAATCAAATACACTATTTATATTATTGTTAGTATACCTCAATCAGTGGATACGTTAAAAATGAAGACCGCTATAGGCGGTTCACGGTAAAATGAGCACTTTTGAAAGCCCTGCTTAAGGTCTAACTGTGTACACGTTGTGCATTCTTCCACATTATGAAAAACTAACATTGTCATGGGCCTTATCACTTTATTATGTGTCGGTTAAATGAAATTGTGAAATTATTAACAAGGTTAATACTTCACAAATCTGCTCATTTTTACATCTGGATACATTAAAAAAACTGAAGGCGAAAGAAATAATTTCTATTTGCCACAAATGGTTACCCAACACTCTTTATTCAAGGTTAAGATACCGATACAACTACTATCCATCCATCGTTACGAACTTTACTGGGCGAATGTCACTCAGTGCGCTCATTAAAATATATGCATGCAGGTGCAGTAACTTTTTTCTAAGGTTCGTTTCTAAAGTGCTCACTTTATCGTGAACAACCTTTACAAGCACATAATTTATTTTACAGAAGTCTGTTTTAAAAATTATGCTCGTTTTGAGGGATGTGGATAAGTTTATAAAACGCTATTTTCCAGCAGACATCGTTCAGTAATACTGATGAACGTGTGTGTGTATGTATGTGTGTGATAAAGAGAGAGACAGAGAGATAACTTTAGCGCCGATAGGGGCGAAACGATTTGAGAGTTAAACAACTCTCCACACCGATCGGCTACCAAGGCGTGCAACCGCTTAAAAAAACGGGGGTCTGTTTCCCGAAGCGAGTGGATGCTCTATTCGGCTACGGGAGAAGTTAGGTTGGCACCTTCCTCGCGGAGGGTGCGAGAGGGTTGTGCCTGGTGCCAACCCAGCACGAGGGGGTGTAAGACCTATGACGAGCAGGGGGGGGGGGAGGGGTGCAGCACGTTTAATATCGGGCGAGATTCCAGCCGGCTTAATATCGCAGATCCTGCAGGGGCGAGATTCCATTCCCTTCGGCGCGGTGTGATTCCCGCCAGCCGGTAATTAGTGCATAATTCACGGTGGGGGCGAGGGCTGGAGGGGTGGGGAGTGCGCGCCAGACAATTAATAACGAGGCAAGACGTCGCGGTGCTGTGGCGGGTATTAATGGCCACCTCTCTCCCCTCACCCAGCAACCCCGGGGCAAGGCTCGGCGGGCTGCTTACAGCATAGCTGGGGCGTCGTAGCGCCTTCGCGTGAGCACATATTGTTGGCAACACTTCATCGCTGCAGTTTGCGGCGCGGATGTAGGGCAGCGCCTAAGACCTGCTTCAAGGTTAATTGAACACCTTTGAGATAAAAATACTGTCCGTGGCCGTGTTATCTCTTGTCGTCAACACTAGCTTAGTAACTTTTTTTGTTTTATTCACGTTCCACTAATAACTAACATGATAGTAGGTCATTTACGTGTCCAACAATTTAAAATTTTTACTCAATTGAGACAGTTAGTAGTCTCCTGTTTTCTTGATTATAATATACCAGGCGACGGGCCCGCGGAATCGGTGGGCTAGGCCACAATGGGTGAATCAGATAATTATGGTATTTATTTGGGATATAAAATAACTCCTCGAGTTGCTCGGTCGCATCTCTTGACACTTGCAGCAGGGTGTATATTCTGTTGGGGATAATATATGGTATATTATGGTACAGTTATACTTTAATCTGTAATAACTTTTGAACCGTTTGTCCGATCTTGACTTGCAAATGTTTTTTGGAGTGCCTGTGGGAATATTTGATATGCTCACTGACTGCCCAAATAATTATGGTACGCAGTTAACAGTTTCTGTTGATATATCTCGAATTGTTGGACATAGGTCAAATTTTATGAGTGCATTGGAATACCGGAAAAACAAAAATGCAATGATGGTACTCTTCCCGAAACTATAGGGCAAATCCCTACAATTATGGTACGTTATACCATAGTTATGGTACGCAAGAAATCTGTAGGTCTACAATAAGTTTTGTACCATAATTATGGTACATCCGAACCCAGCTTTTATGGTAAACACGAACTTAAATTGTGGGGCACAAAAACCCCTCCCTCCGGAAGTGGAGGGAGGTGGTCGGCAACCATAACCTGCACCTCCCCCCCCCCGGGACGCTATTCTCGATACCCCTACACCCGTTGCCCTCCCCACTCGCCGTTTGGGCCTAACGTGTTTGACAAGACAAACTTTCGTTCTTGATTAGAAGTATAAGATAGTCGTAACGCTAACTATGCACAACTAGGAGGCAGCACAAATTAAGGTATTTTGTCAAACATGTTAAACAATTTCGCCCATGCGAACATCTACAAAACACAACTTTTTTCTGAACGCGAATCTTTGTAGACCCTGTTTCTGGTGATGTTATCGTATCGCCTTAGTGTACATAACTCAAGATACTGCTCAACTCTAAAACAAAGATAATAATAATAACCTCTTGATATAACTGTTACTACTGCTGTACATTTCTTAATTTACAAACATTTCCGAACGAAAGTTTACCATACACAGTTTGATGTAATAAGTTGATGTTCTGTTCGAAGTGTAATATTTTGGCCCATGTATAGAACACGAGTCTTCGAAGCATAATTTTTATTGGCTTTTCGGTTGATAAGTAATACTTAACTTCGGTATCAGTGATTTTTGCCACAAGTTTTTATAGATACGTTTACCAAAATTGTACTTAAATTTAAAAAGTCTCATTTTTTACCGTACTTAAAAATGGGTTGTTTTATTCTGTCGCGTTCAATGGACCTCGTAAGTTCTTTTGTTTCACGAACAATACATTCGGTGATTTATTCACTGATGTATCACGGCATATTTGCTCTTTACCATACCCATGTTTTCGAAAAATGCTTGACTTTGCAATTTTTTATTAATCTTTTACTAATCGAGGCAGTAAAAAAATATGTAACCTGCACTGAAGAAACACAACGGCCTGAAAACCATACATTTTGTATATTTTAAAACACTTTTTTTTTACTGGTTTACTGAACATATAATGCTAAAACTTCTTGACAACCGTTACACTCTCGTATATTTAAATGTAGCCTAAATCGTTTAACGAATTTCAATTCGCGATGCAGAGAGGAAACCTGAGTCAGTTCGCAGAGGAAACCAGGGAGCTCAATGCTTAACAAGGCCACATTTAATCTATTCTACATGGCATATGGCTACTTCACTGTACTTTGTATAGTCTATTCGTGATTTGTTCGCCCTTTTTGAATCAAAACTTTGAAAATCTCCCCATGTATGACGTGTTTAGTTATTTCCCACGTATGTCATGTATCACAGGCGTTTTATACTTGTGTTCATAAAAGTTACTTTTTTTTCTGTTAAATTGAAATGTTATTCACATTTTATATATGCATTATAATGCTTCATTTATAAATAATTTGAATAAAAAACAGTGAGAAAACATGTGTGTTGGTAGCGCCTGGCAAGAAATAGATCTAATACAAAATACTATTACACTGAGTGCGAACGAAATCGGTGTGTTTTCATTTGGTGTAATTTTCCAGGCTTAGTTAAGCTTAGATTGTACGAGGAGGAGGAATATCCTGGAATTAGAACTTTAGTCGGACTTAATAAAATGCTGAAGTAACCGTGAATAGATTATAGTGAATGGGCCTCGTAACTTACGAAGGCTTTGCAGAGCATGTTGCCCTACCATACCTCACTCACAGTCAAGAATCAAGAAACCTTAACGTCAAACCTGACCTACCGTACTTGGGCTGTTTTTTCTCGAATGATTTACAGCCCACATTTTTGGAAAGGTTACTGGAGATCTGTAATATGTGCCTTATAAATTATGCGACCTCTATATTTAGAACTCTTGTTATTTCTGTACATAATAATCTGTATGTTCACATTTACATATATTCGAATAGATCTTGTAAATAATAAAAATACTTGGACTTAATGTTGTATTTGTCCAAGAAACGTGCATATGGTTGAAGTAGTAGTGGTCTGTTCACAAACTCATTTAAGAATTTCTGAAGAGATTATCAATAAATAACAATATACTTGGGATTTTCTGCAGCATCTCGTGTGGTTTAGAGGTCGAAACTGTAATATAAAATTTCATAAAATTACAAGAAATATCCTTGTTAACCGTGTCGCCAAAATACTTTGTAGGACAATATTTTGTTTGTAAAAATACAGTACGTATTTTGTAATATTAAAACATATAGTTTTGTGGGCTTCCTTCATCTTACATTATTGAGAAGTGGAAATATTTATATTTATCTGGAAAAAAAAAAGATAAATAAATATAAAGAAGAGTGAAAAAAAAATTACATTGTGGTCGACGCAAAAAAAAAATACGTCGGTAGCACCAAGACTCGAATCGACAACCATATAGTTAATACTCGAAGCTTTTAGCAGCACGACACACTTGTCTCACACGAATTATGCTCTTTTGGCAGTAAAACTTAGACAGCACGGTTATATTGTCACGTTTTGGGAAGGCTAGACGTTGGCGATCCAGGGAATTACTCCATTTCATATTGACTTTAAAATGTACCCAGATTATAAATTTGCAAATTTATAATTTGAATGTACATCATTGCGAATTTTTGCGGTGGAACAACAGTTAGACGTGGTATATATCTATAAAATGTAACTGCGCACTATGCTATTCGTTACATAAACTACTGAGCATGTTATATATATATATATATGTTAATGCATCTGTACCAAAGGAAAATCATATCTTTCTAGAAGAGTAAGGTATATGTCAATGAAGTTTACTAAGAAAATTTTGAGGAGACTTAATCCCTCTCTCCGCCATTTAATGATTTGTATTTATTATTACGTCATTGTTAAACTCCGTAAATTGTTTTAAAATAAATATTTATGACATATCATAATAATGTGTAACTGTATTTTGTTCTTTACTGTGATTCATGGTCACTAAAAATATTCTACTAAATATATTACAATAACTACACTTGTAATACAGAAAAGAAATAAATAAACAAGTGGCTTTAATGTGTATTTCATAAAGGTTTGCAGAAACAAGTAAACTGTATAATGAAGTAAGTTGTAAAACTTTGAAAATGAAGTAGAAATCACAAAAACGGATTTGTAATAAAATTTTTAAAAATGTTTACAGTCCACGAAACAACAACCTTTACTTTTCTTAATTCACTACCAGCACTATTGAATAGACGGCACAGTCTTTCTTAAATTATGAAGTTGTTGCGAGTGGAGATTATCTTTGGAAGCTGATTTCAGAGTTGAGGCGTGGTCGTAAGACCAAGGGATGGCGAGACAGTATTCCTCGCGCGTAGCGCTGTTCCGAAATGCTGGGGCTCACGAAATCTGAATGCGGGAGCCGCACGCGGACCACAGCCGCATCACGTGACTCCTCGCCATCGGCGCCGTGCCCACACCGTCCCTCGAGGTGCTCCCCCCCCCCCTCTTCCCACCTCGCAACCGTCCAGAGAAAGTGCGCGGCGGCCCCTAACAGTCTGCAGGGACCTATACGCCGCCGGCACACGAAGCCAGCGTAAGGGGGGAGCTAGCGTGGTTGCCGGCAATCTGTCCTTGCGGGCGGCCGATATATATTGTTGTGCGCATCCCATGCATTTCTTATGAGCGTTAGGAGAGCTTTGGAGCAGCTCCTCGTAAACACTTTGGGGCCCCGGCAAAATATGGGCGGAGCCTGTGGGAGGAAGCTCTCTGCTCTCCTTCCGCTGGCGAACTTCCCCTCTACCAACAGAGGACACCGGGCCCCTGCCTTGTTAGACAGCGAGCTGTGCGAGCTAGTCGGGTTGCGTTTCCTCAGCAGCAGGTGGCGTCGAAGGGTAACAAGAATATTGTTACTGGCTGTTCACTGTCAAAAGAGCACTTTTGAAATTAACACTATGAGAAATGTCACTGCTCTTACCTAAAGGCTGTTCACGATAAAGTGAACACTTTAGAAATGAACCTTAGAAATAAGTCACTCAGTGGCATTCGCCTTGTAAAGTTGGTATCAGTGGATGGATATTTTTCCATATCTTAAAGTCGAATAAAAGTGTTAGGTAACCATTTGTGATAACTCTACATTATTTATTTCCCTTTCTGTTCTTTAATGCATCGAAGTGTAAAATTTAGCAGATTTGTAGAGAGTATTTACTTTCTTAATAATTTCAGAGTTTCGTTTGGCCGACGCAAGAATAAAGTGATGAGACCCATGGCAATGTTAATTTTAGATAATGCGGAAGAATAGACAACGTGTATACAAGTAGATCTTAAGCGGTGATTTCAAAAGTGCCTATTAAATGTGAACAGCCTATACAGATATTAAACGTGTACACCGAGTACATGCGCCCTGTAAAGTTTGTGATGACATGGAGAAAATTAGTTCCATGCTTTAACGCCGAATTACAACTTTTTGGTAAACATTTGCGAATTCTGAAATAATAGCATATGTTTATATAAATAGATACAGTTTTAAAAATTAATAAATCGGTTAAATATGAAATTTTTTTTTATTTCTTTATTTCTTGAATAACACATAAAGTGATAAGTCTCATGGCAGTGTTAATTTTACGCGTGGAGGAAGAATACACGTTCAAACCAGTAGAGCTGATTTTCAAAAGTGCTGAGTTTGTCGTAAAAAGCTCATAGAAATGGGTTTCTCCTTGCTCCTGCATGAATCATATACTGCAGTGAAACGTTTATGTAGACGGCGCGAGATCTGAGCACAAATGCTTAACACGAAAAAAAATGCTCACGGAGTTGCTAAAAACATGGATATACCTTACAAGAATCCCTAAATCAAGAAAATTACTCCAGTAGCAGGTTAGATTTCAAGAAGGTATACTAGTGTGTTCACTTCATGTTCGGACCACAGTTGTTCGGACATGCCATGAACGACTCTTTAAGCAGTACTAAACATGAAGAAATGTCATAAATCGTATCACGTTAAGTTAAGTAGAACAGAATATAAACCTCTCCCCACGTTTAGCAGGCAGTAAGTAAACAGTTGTGGCCGGAGAATCTAAAGAACTGAAAAGTGTGCGCTGCTGCCTAAAGGATTTGCGAAATTTTACGTTTCTGTGATCATTACTCTTTCTAGATTATTTATATTGCCTTTAAAACACATAAATAAATATGTAAATGTGTTTAACTATTACTAGTATCTCATGCGCTTTAGTTAAACCATGGTTTTTCTTATGCAGTCAGGTCTGCCGCCATTAGTATCAACGAATTTAATTAATTGTATATGCTGAGGCTACCCAAGATCTTAGTTTAAATGGGGAGAACATAAGTAGGGACGTAGCAAGGATCTACAATGGTACTTCCCTGGAATGGAAATAGGAAAGCACAGTAAACTTGGGGGCCACGGTGGCTGAGCGGTTAGCCCGCTCGCCTCCCACCATGGCTATTCGGGTTCAATCCCCGGCCGGGTTACTCCATATTTTTGCATGTGGGAATCGTGCTGGGCGATGCCGTTTGTCGGAGGGTTTTCTCGGGGATCTTCCGTTTCCCCGCCCTTTCATTCCGGCGCTGCTCGATACCTACTTCCATCACCCTCATCGACTCTCAAGACCTCGATATCACTTACAGTGCAATCGGCCGGAGCCGATTCCCAGAACTGGACAGCTTAGCTCAGGTCCCTTTATTTGCCCATCTAAAGTAATGCAATCTTAACGTCAAGCCCAAACGTCCCGGATAACGGGATTCTCGGCGCAGTGTCCTGCCGTCTTTTTGCAGCCCAACAATTAGGCCTGCCTCAAAGTCCATCGTGTGTTCGTACGATTGTATCGCGCATAGTTTCAGCACGCATATTAGCTACGTGCGAAAATCAAGGAAGGACTCCGCTGATAATCGAACTCGGTTCGCCTTGGTGGTAGGCGAGCTGTAGCTGCGCCATCGTGGTCAGGAAGCTCTATAGGGATTTCGTGGGCCACTAAATTATAGGGTAGAATATCTTCCTCAACTGTTAAAAAAATGAATGTAATGGTCATTAATAAAAAAAAAAGCTCTGTATTTTATAAACAGTATGATTTTATTTTTAAGTATACTTAAGTCACGAGTATATTAACTTTGATAATCTTATAATTCATAAAATATATAATTATTATGCAGGCATGTACTGTCAGCGCCTGAGTGTTGACTTGTTTTGTTTCCGTTATTATGTTCGTTGCTGGAGAAGGTGCAGTTGATGTTTGCAAATCAAATGCATGAATTTGAATTGAGCTTTATTGAATTTTAAAATGCCGATTGCTTAAGACTAAATGGTACAAGAGTTATTTATATAAATGACAATACATTTTAAGACAAAGAAATAAACCAATTAGCATTTTAATAAACGATTGTGCAGTTAACAGAGTAGCCAACCTATGTATTATCCACCATCAATTGTTAAACACACACTTGGTTCCATGTTACCGTTTGTAAATACGGCATTTAATTATAACATTGTTACCAAATCGTTACTATCAGTAACTAAAAAGGCATGTCTGAAAAATGAAATAATTATGTTTAAGAGTTGTTCGGTTGGCAGCAAATTCTACCTAATAGCCCAAAAATAGAGGAAAATAAGGGCTTACCAAAATAGCATTGAGCTTCGTATAATTATGTTACTTGCTTTGTGATCGTGGCTTTAGTACGGTTTGAGAGTTTGTATTTTCCGTGACAATCAGGATAGCAACAGCGTTTGTTAGTGCATTTATTGATGATCTATAATAAGGGCCACCTGTTTTTCCGCGAAAAAATTTACGTGAATACTAGACTCCAAAGTCCTATGGGATACGCGCAGTTTTCCTTTGGTTATTGGCCACGTGTCTTTGTCGGGAGACAGTTCCTTACCTGACCGGGCCAATCACAGTTAGGTAACTACAACAATGGGTGTCCATGATTCGCGGGTAGACACCTGCAAAGCGTGACAGAATCATCCAATCACGAAGGCGGATCTGAGCTTTAGTGTTTTGAAGTACAAGGAGAGCCGAAAACTTTTCGCGAAAAACAGGCGGCACTATCTATAATAGTATAATAAATTTCTCACTAAAATAAGTACAATAGGAAACAAAACTTGTAGTTGTAAATTTTAAAATCTCATATTTACGGGCTGTGAGCTATATTAGAGAAGTATATATACTAAAATATTCATTTTCCGTTAGCTGTCACTTTAGTCGCGGTTCTTAAAGCGCGGCGGTCAGGTGAACAGTACCGGACTATAAGATCCATCGTGAGTTATATTCTTATGACAGGACCACGGTGGCTGAGTGGTTTGACTGCTCGCCTCCCACCAAGGCGAAACGGGTTCAATCGCCGGCCGGGTCACGCTCGGATTTTCGCATGCGGGAATCGTGCCGGACGATGCTCCTTGTCGGCGGGTTTTCTTGGGGATCTCCCGTTTATCCGCTTTTTCATTCCGGCGCTGGTCCAACCATCTCCATCAACCTCATCGGCTCTCAAGACCTCGCTGTTAAGAGCCGCTCAAATCTCTTCACTGTTCATTTTTTTATGATCACCGAAACTATTTATTGTAGGCCTACATAGAGAAATAGAAATACTTAGTTCCGCCAACTAAATCTTTCATGTTCGGGCAACCAAATATAAACAACAAAATACAGTAATTTTGTCTCAGCGGCAAAATATTTTATTTTCCCGATACAAGCAATTCATTTGACTGCGCCAGAAAAACTTTGTTCCATTGAACAAAATATTTTTCCTAATATGCGCCTTGAAGTAGGGATATTATAATTGTATACAATAATACGTGAAACTATGGTGATTAAGAAAATGAAGATACTGGATGTGGTATCATACAAATAACAGGCGTTGCCACAGTATATAATGCAATAAATTAATTGGGCTATGTAGTGTCAAGTATTTGGTGACATATAGTGAAGCATAGAGTCACAATATATGGCATAACTGCCTAACTTGTATAGTATTCGAGGAAGTCAAGGCCACAACATTACTCAGAGCGCCTATACTGACATTTAGGTTCCAACGAATGACAAGTACGAAACATATGTAAATATTATCACTCAAAATATTGAATGCGTTGAATTATTTCGTATATCTAACTGATATATTTAAATTAGCATAGTGTTTATTTATCACTGTGTTTAATTTTCGCTTAACCTACCAAAAGAGCAAGCACTTAATATATCGACGAATAAAATTATTGTTACTTTATTCGGTAAGCCTGTCCTTGTGTTTGCTGGAATGAATAAAACTATGTATTTCATTAAACAGCGTATGTCGTAACAGAATAAAAATGCAGTCTGAAAAAATGATTCCAGTACGCATGATGGGATCTTTTTATTTACGTTACTTAAAATTAAAAACATGTGTAAGTATAACAGAAATGTTCTGTCCAGATGAATGGTAACGCAAATTTGGTTTATCTCTCTGTTTCATGTAGGGCCTATACATAAAGTCCCCATACGTTTGGCCTATTATATCAATTACTAAACCAATAATTTTTTGAGGAAAATTAAATTTTGCGTGTCGTAAACTTTATTTTAAAAAATAAAATAAAATAAAAATTTCATGAAGCAAACGGAAATATAATTAAAGACGTCTTTGTCGATATCCACTGTAAAAGTAAACGTAAAGAAATCTTTTGCACTGTCAGAAATTTCTGAAGCGGTGTAATTTTTGTTCATTTTACAAGTCATTTTTTATTTGCTATTTCTGGACAGTGTACACATATCTATAGGCTGTTCACGGTAAAATGAGCACTTTTGGGGCACTAGTTTAGTTTTTCCTTTCAGCCATATTTTATTACTTAATCATCTTTTTAAATTAATATTGTCATATAAGTAATAAACCCAGTGTGTATATTCCACCAAACTCGGGATTTAACGTCATAGGATAAAATAAAATATATTTATTGACTATTATTCCAAACGAGAGGGCTTTCAAAGGTGCTTACTTACTTTACCGTGAAAAGTCTATAGTGACGAGATCATATATTTTCCATTAAATACGTAACGAAGATGTTTCTATTTCGAATTATGCTTTGAATACAAGCGTATGTAGCTAATTTCGAATAAGTATAACCTTTCCGGTCATAACTATTAACACTGACAACACTGAGAGATATTTCGCTCTGTAAGTGATAGAATCTGCAAGTCAAATAAACAAGATGTCATTAATAGCGCCCATCCGGTAAAAAAAAAAAGTTCCAAGCTGTCGCTGCAATCGCAAAGAATTTCCAAGGACTTTAGGAGGGCACTTCCGTAGAAGATGGCGGAATTACAGTGCCGTGCCGGACTTTAGGATTCTAATTTTGTCCCAAAGGCGTCGGATTTTCTTATTATCTCTTTAAACTGCTATTGTCCGCTTGATTACAAATTCTCCCTCGTTTTCAGACTAGTACACCCCGAGACGCTTTTCTTTCATCCTTTTCCAGGCACTTCCAGGATATAAGGAGGGGGGGGGGGATAAGGGCGTGAAGAATCCTTTCTCCTCGCTGTAAACGGCATCACGCGCCGCACATAAGCTTCCGCCCGCTGCCTGCGCTCTCCCTGTGACAAAATCCCAATTATCTCTGTCCGTTTCATTTGCCCCCTGGTGCCACCACGGATTTTTATCGCCTAATTACTTTCTGGACACGTGCGTGCTAGGGCGTGGCTGGCTGCCCTACTCTTTGTTTCGCTGTCCCGGCTCCACCCCCCCCCCCTCCTCCTTCAACCCCACCAGTTCAACTAACCTCTTTCCAGCTCTTCAGAAAGTCCTGCCGGCATAAATAGCCGCCTCGTTACTGCGAACGGGCGCTGATTGTGAATCACGAAAAAACATTTTTTTTTTCGCTCTTCTTTCCATCCCAAACAACTGGGCGCCGTATGGCGCTCCTTATTCATTACCGCATTTTTATTTATAAAGCGGCTCGCTTTAATGATTAAAATGGGCTATAAAAAGAATCGCCTACGTTCCAGCTTAACGTAAATAAAATCGGGATGCTGGAGTTATTCGTCACTTCGAACCGCAGCCTTTGTGGCTAAACTGACCTCTGAATCGTCTGTCGCGAAACACAGTTTCCGAAATATATAAACAGTTTCAAATAAAATATTGGGAATGAAACAGATCTGGTGATTTCAATTTTTATAATTTCCTTAACAGTGCAAAATTTTAGTTATAATTTAACGAAATTTGTTAATGTTTTGCTTTACACAAATAATAAGAAAAAGCGTGAAAAACCAAATATTTCTCTAAAATTTTTCAGTCACACATATTCAACGCCTAGAACTACTCGTTAAGTCTGTGTCGTTGCGCTTGAGAAGGCGATATGGTGAAGGAATGAAATCAAACTTGAAAGCCGAGAAACTTACAAGCTTGTAGGTGTATACAGCACACAGAGACTATAATCGCTATGTATTCGTGCTCGTACGGCGAGGAAGTTGATCTTGCGATGGTTCAAGGTACATTACAGAAATTAATAACCTAGCTGCATAGTCACCCAGCGTAACATAATGAACTCTATAGGCTGTTCACGATAAAGTGAGAACTTTTTAAGGCCCTCCCAACGTGCATTAACTGGTAATAAATATATCTTGTTGCCGCCTCAGGCATTAAATTTTGATGGTGGTGAGATGTATACACCCTGTTTATTGGTAACATTGCAATGTTTATATTAAAAAGCAGCGAGAATATGGAAATTAGATGAAAGAAAAAATTTATAAGGGCCTTAAAAAGCGCTCACTTTACCGTGAACAGCCTATACAAGGCCGTATAGTAAAAAGAGATGCCCTGGAAATGCAGACGGAATGGTATTAACCCTTTGAATACGGCACAAATTTAGTGGCACTGAAGACAAGGTTGACGCGAACTGCTTATATTCACTACTACAACAATATCAATTGTGTTGGTAACTGTATTTCCACTTACCATCTTCTTCCTATTGGTCCTGGATACGGATACATGGGACACGCTTACTGTACTCTACACAATTTATTGTTGGCTGGCCGTCAGCCAATGAATTCGCGCCTTGTATGTGTACCAATCAGTGTCGCGACAGACGTACCACGTTTTACATTCTGTCGCGTTCATTGGAGAAATTATGGGGGGGGGGGGGGGAAATTATCTTAGGAACTAAGATATTGACTGTTTGTAATTTTTTATTTAGATTCCCATAAAGTCCAGCGAAAATGTAAAACTATGAAAGTATGCGTTTTACATTAAGGAGCAAATATATTTTCATATAAACGTGGCCCCGTGCATATACGTGCATAGACCTACTTCTCAAAGGGTTAAACGTGGCCCCGTGCATATACATGCATAGACCTACTTCTCAGAGGGTTAAACGTGGCCCCGTGCATATACGTGCATAGACCTACTTCTCAGAGGGTTAAACGTGTCCCCGTGCACATACGTGCATAGACCTACTTCTCAGAGGGTTAAACGGATTAAGTTTATAACTGAAACGAGGAAATAATTGTATAATATTTATAATACTTAGGTTCGAACCACGAACGTAGTAATGACAAAGGCTGTTCACGATAAAATGAACACTTATAAAACCAACCTTATATTAAAGTCACTGCCCCCTGCGTGCATATATTTAAACGGGTGCACGGAGTGACATGTGCCCAGTAAAGTTGGTAATGATGTAGGGAACTTTGTTCTGTACTTTAACGTCGAATAAAAAGTGTTAGGTAACCATTTATAATGACTTAAATTATTTCTTTAGCTTCCTGTTTTTTTTTTATAATGCACCAAAGTATAGCAGATTTGTGAAATTTTCCTTTACTGATGATTTTAGAGTTTCAATTGACCGATGCAGGAATAAAGTGATGATGCCCTTGGCAACGTTAATTTTACATAAGGCGGAAAAATACACGATGTGCTTACACGTAAATCTTAAGCAGGGTTTTCAAAAGTGCTCATTTGACTGAGAACAGCGTATACCATAGCGGCCCTTGCAACGAAGATCGTCATTTCACGGAGACGAAAATGCAGTCCTCACAGCTCCCCTACAACGCAGCTTCCACAACCGCAAACTGCTTCAGGCATACGGTTACGAGTAGCTTCTCTGCGGTTAACGCGTGAGGGTTTTGGCTTTTCAGCATGCAGTAAAAGTGCGCCCAACCGTACAGAGAGTGAACACAAGTGCAATGTTCAGTGGTTGCCCAGATACATCGAGGGAAATCAATTCCCTCCGAATTGAATTTAGTGTGTGATTCCCCTTCCACCGTGCATAAACCGCTCTGTAAATTCGTAATTTGGTATCACATCCAGCTGCACGAAGGTAATCAATTTAGATTGCACAGAAACACGTGCGTCCAAATTATTGCTCCAGTTGCCAGCTACGTACAGATATATTTGTACGAACTCAACTAGTTCGCTTACTGTTCCACTCAGTCATTCTGCACCCATAAAAAGTGATCATAATATTTTGCATACGATAACGCTTTACGACGTATACGATAAATATTCCATAGTTAGCACCGTAACAATAAAATTAGCGTTATGAATAGTACTTCTAGGAGTGTGAGAAATATTAAATTAGTTTAAATAGAATCAACTTTCCTGTAGATTTAAATTTTAATTGTTTTCATGAAGTAATTAACATAAAGCTAGCTTTATTATATTTTAAGTTTACGTTCTATGAGTTTGTTATGAGGAGTCCATAAAATATCTACATCCATTAAAGCTGTACGATATCGCAAGCCTGTAGCTTTTGTAAAAGAAACATTGGGAAAATAGTAAAGAAACCAAAAATCTTATTTATAGAGTGCAGTAGTCTTTGTTGTTCATTTACACATACATCTTACCGAATAATTTGCAATTGCTTAAACGACAATGAGAAAAAAATATTTCCCTATGACAATCTGTCGAAATTTATCATAACACCACAAGTGCAAATTTATTCATGTTCTAATAGTACTGTTATTCGAATCATGAATTTGGAATACCACATACGCAACCGTTTAAAATCTACATTAATGTGGCCGACTGTGCGGGCTGCCCAATAGTGTGCTAACGTTCGGCAAGAAACATAGTATTACAAAACTACTCAAAGTGCTTCAGTGATAACTGCTTAGGAATATAATTTAAGAACCGTCATACGTTTACACCGTACGAGTTTCGAGTTCACCATTTATCTATAAAGCTAAATTTTTCGCAAGGGGGAATTGCCTAAATCAGGTTCTTTCATTGTCATTTTTAAGCACAAACATCCTGCTGCAAAATATTTTAACCTTTAGGATTACGGCATAAAATTACACTATCTACCAAGAAGTAATTGGGCACCTGTCCGCAATGTTTGCTCGGTGGTTGTCACCCCGTTAGAATCTCGTAGGGCCACGTCTTGCGGCTGTAACAGCAGTCACCCTGTCTGGCATGCTCTCTACGAGTGTTTGCAGGACATCCACGGGGATTCGTCGCCATTCCTCTTGCAACCATTTCATGAGTTGACAAATGGATTTTGGCCGCGCCTGACGAGCCCTCACCCGGCGATCCAATTCGTCGCAAATATGTTGTATAGGGTTGAGGTCGGGGCTCTGGGCGGGCCAGTCCAATCGGCGAACATTGTTGTCGGCGTACCACTGCATAGTAGCCCTTGAAACATGGCACCTAGCATTGTCATCTTGGAAGCAACACGGGTCCGTTCCGTAAAAACGCCACAATGTTGGGAGAATTTCATTATCCAGAATGTTACAATATGCCTCTGTGTTTATGCTACCACGGACAAACTCCAGCGGTCCTACGCCGAAGGCTGTGAAAACACAAGCCAACTGACTTACTGAATTACCTATCTTGACATAGAGGCGAGTTATCAACATGAAGATGGCGCGCCAGTTCAGTGATTTGCGCCTAGAAGCTATGATGAGGCGTAATGTGCATCCCTTGGTCGCCCTTATCGCTTCCACCTCTACGTAGTATGAAACAAAGTCGCCCGGCCGCGTGTGTCTGTGTATTTGGCTAAGGCTTCTAAATTAATTGATCGATTTTGATTCTGTTTACACCTTCAGTTAGATAATTTCTTGAGGAAGGTTTAAATATATAATACATTAATATTTAATGTAATGATAGTATATAAATGTCGACGATTTCTAATTAAGTTCGGAAAAGTCGCTTTTCGAGCTCTTACATGGCTTATGCTGACATAACCATAAGAGATACTCCAAACTTATGTACTTCAGAATTATATTGTAAACCTAAACAACACCATATTTGTAAATCACCCGAGTGAAGCCAGGGTGGGTCACTAGTATATCTATAAAAGTCCTCGGTGGTGCAAAATACCTCCAGCCAGTCGGTCACCGTAAGTAATGCATATAATAACGAAAATATTCTAGTCAACGGCCTCTGAAAAATTTTAGGAAATATTGGTTTGAGATCATGTACAGGCATTCACTGACAAGCAATACCATGCCACAATTCCATCTCCTCCTAACTTAACAGTAGAAACGATACAGTTCCGTACGTAATGCTCGCAATAAGCCGTTCACGGTAAAGAGAGCACTTTTGAAGCCCGTGTTATTTTTTCTTTCAAACAATTTGTATTCTTACGCCACTTGTTAATGTAAACCCTGCCATGCGAGTAATAAACACAGCGTATACATCCATCATACCCAAAACCAAAAGTCCGAGACCACAATTAAATGAATTTATTGGTTATTATGTCTGATGAAACAACATCAAAAAGAGTCATTTTTACCGTGAACGGCCTATAGACGTTCGCAACGTTCATGTACACCCATTATGCAGCGGAATTCGTCACTGCAAGGGATGCTCTTCCAGTGTTTTACAGGCGTATTCTGTGTAAAATGAGATTTGTAGGCTGCAAGTCACCCATGCAATCCAGGTGAAACTACCCACCGGTGGACGCTGCTTTTATTTATAGTACTTCCCAATGCCTGTCGAAAGTCTTGCGGCTTATTTTCATCACATTTTGGATGCTTCCATGATCTGAGCTTGTCAATGTCTTCGGCTTACGGAGTCTTATTAGGGTTGCTGTGACTCCTCATTTAACCGCTACATCGCCAACAGGCGTTTGGCACTTAGGCCGGGAGCACACGGCAAGCTCAACGGGCTGGGTCCGATTATACTTGAAGAGGCATTGCGCAGAACACACGGGCACGGGCCGGACCCGAAACGTTGCAGAGGTTAAAACGGGGCCGGCCGGGTGCCCGTGAACGGGTACCTGGCGTTTTCCGGTGCCATGTGTTCTCGGCCTTGCACGAAGTCTCACAAGCAACGACAAGAATTTACATGCACCAGTATTTATGTCCCTTTCAACATCGCTAATCCTATGTCATACGTTTATAAAGACAGCTAACATTCAAAGCCCTTTAATTAAAGTACGACTTGTACGTACAATAAAACTTATTTTCGTGAGTCCGATCATTAAGAGTGGGACGAACGCCTCCTTTTTTTGTGAAATAGTTCTTTGCGCGAATACGCATATCTCGGTAAATAAATGTTCTGCAAATACGAATTTTTGTCAGAAAAGATAAAAAAATAAATAAATTATCTACCGCCATGTCGTTTTACTTTTGTCGTATTGAGCGTATTCTTGGAGGAAAAAAAATTCGTGAATATGGTCAAACATCACATTTTTAAAGCTTGCCTATGCAGTTTCCTTAAGCGGCAAGAGAAAAGTACAAAGACACGGGCATAGTTTAATATGTGGGCTTTCATCGTGTATATTAAAACTCCACTGTTAGAGATCTAATTTCCACAGTACAGCGTCACGACGGAAACACTGCACTCCTTGCGCTTAGGAGCGATCAGGCGCTAGGCATACGTGTTATTGTCGCCCGTATCGCTCCCTCGCTTCTTGGGACGCGGTGTTCCCACGGGACCCCATCCCACTCTTAATGGCGTAGGCCTACTATTTACATTGTAAACTTTTTATGTCATAACTGTTTAAAATGTTAATATTTTTACAGATTTTTTTAGCTACGAAAACCAGCTCCGTAATGACGATAAACACAACTGAGCTCTGTACATTCAAATTACGGGACGTCTCCATGTCTCCTATGGCTTCGGGTTTCGCGTACGAATAATACCGAGGCTACACGAACCATTCTTCGCCTCTTCGGGGTGAAACGGATAGTTTCCGCGGTAATTAGGTAATTCATGACACTTACAGGTAACTATTCAAACATCTTAAACCAGCACAGGCCACATAGAACAGTGAGCATCAGTCTAAACATCAAACATAACCAGAAACTGATAAAGATACTTACCAAGCATGACCTTTTTGTAGGCTGTAGCTGGCAAAGGAATGTTATTGCCTACAGATAAGAGTCGTAGTCAGTAATATTTTTAATCCGAGCCATATATATATTTTTTTATTTGATTAATTTTATATTTATACATATTTATATACAAGCATAACGAAATGTAAACTTTATTTGCAACCTCATTTTATGAGCCTGTAATACAGGGACATGTTTAATATTCACGGTAAAGTGAACACTTTCGTAAAGCCCTCTCATTTGGAATAATAGTCAATAAATATTTTTAATTTTTGAATTAGACGTTAACTTTCGAATGCTATGGAATATGCACACTGTATTTATTACTAACATAGCACTATTTATTCCAAAAGGCGGATAAAGTATTAAATACTGCAAAAAAGAAAAATATACTAGGGCCTCAAAAGTGATCACTTTTAAAGTGAACAGCCTATAGCAAGTTTAAGTAAATTTACGAAAATTCTGCGAAATGTATGGAAACGCTGTTATTGAATAAAAACGGTGCGTCCGTACTCTTACAAAGATTTCTTGATAATTTTTTACCAGTACTTTTACATGATTTCACAACAATTTTTTTCTAACAATGTATGCTTATTAACGACGTAAATTTGTGCTGGGAAGAAGAGAGCTGTTCAGGAAGCAGGAGATACCCTGCTCTCTCAGTAAAACAACAAAAGCCTTCAAGTAAAAATGTCACTCAAACATACTTCTTACCCGAGTGTGAACCCAGTCACGGAGGTAGCCTTTCCGAATCTGTGGCGCCGTTTCCTGTAAAGTGGTTTCGAATAACGCCTTGAGGAACAGCTAAGATGCGGCAAAAATGAAAGGCAGAATGCCAGCGTAATTGCGTTGATTTAGTGTGACAACATTTGTGACGCATGCCACAATACGACAGCTGTCAAGCGTCAATATAACTAAACCACAATGTTAATAACAAATTTGGTCCATTTTTTTTAAATTGTCACGCTGTTACTTTAAAATATTTTTGGTAGCCATACTTATTATAATTCCTAAATATAACTTTTTTTGGATAAACAATGTCTTATGTTTAGGGACAGGTGTTTTTAGCGAAAAGATTGCAAGACCAGTTGTATTTCAAAACACTTTTGTTTATATGCTGTTTCGTGGTTGGATGATTTTAAATGTCAGGTGCCTCAAGTGTCTGCCCGCTAATCATGGACGTTCTGTCAAATAAGAACATGTCTTCTCACGTAGACACGTGGCCAATAACCAAATGAATGTGGTTTTGGATGTAGGATACTGATGTTTAGCATGGGAATAAATATTTTTGCGAAATACACCTGTCCCTACTTATGATCAAACCAGATATACTGGCTGCGCTTTAGCAGCTTAAGTGGACTCAGAACTTATATTTCCACGGTTTTATGTCTACGCCAATTGCATGTTATGTATACAATTGTGTGTCAGGAAATTGTTGTCATTTATATGCCTTAGAGGAAAAGCCTTGTCGTTTCTAGTTTGTTGTTAGCTTTCAGTTGTTTGTTGATCTACATACACACACCAAAGTACATGTAAAGTATTAAGTAAAGTAAATATATACATTTCCTCGTCATAAATGGAATGCACGGTAGCGATAACACGGATAAATAAACGGGGATAGCTAAAAACCCTAAAAGTAATAAATTGCTTGTACAGTACGTGTTTTTGTAAAAAAAATTAACACAGTTCATAACAAGCGCATTTTTCAGAAGAATAGTAATCATTCCACAGAAGAATATATCTAGAAAAACCCATGTTTCAAGTTTACTTCCATTTTATATTTCATAGTAGGTTTCTTAACAGCCCAAGCAACGCACCAAGGTGGGACATTATGTAATGCTAAATCCCTTAAAATATTATTTTTCGTTATATTTTCTAAATAAATAATTGTTTATTATTTTCGGAACCTACTATTGGATGGCTGTTAATTTGTTACATTACGTGAGTGATTTCGTACAAAATTTTATCTACATAAACCGTATTTACATAAAGTTTAATAAGCAATGAGCAAAATGAGTTTATACGGGGAACAACCGCTAAAATTTCTAAGCAGTAATATCTTCAAACATACATATTTTTGTGAATGCGAATAAAAATAAAACGCAGTAAAATTGTTCTTTTATTGTCATTCATTGCCACTCCTGTAAACAAAACGTTACATTTTGAGACATTGTTTTTTGTGACTCCAGTCTGTACACGATTTCAGTTACGTTTGTAAAAAGCTTTAAGAAAAAGTGTATTTATTTTTACCTCCGAGACAAGAAACGAACTAAACTTAACAGTTTTAACAAGATTTGAATCCAATCCTTTTTAAAGCTTGGCAAAGTGTCCCGGAGCTGGGAATAAGAGCGGCAGGAAGCAGTGAAAAGAGTTAAATGCGTGATAAATTGCGGAGGAAGGCGGAAGAAGCGATTGCGAAAGCAAAGCAATGGAAGGAAATGGTTCTTTGTGCCGTGGCCGAAGACGGCGAAGGGTAGACGGTAACGAAGGAAGAGAAAGCTGCACGTGAAAAAAAAAAAGCTGACTGCGATTAGCGATTAAACTTGAATTCAATTAGAAGCCACTCCAAGTGGCTGCGCTTAACAGACTAAAAAAAAAATAAAAAATAAAATAAAATTCAAAACTCTCAAGAGTGTAGATTTTTTTAATGGTTTCTTCAGGAAATACCAGCGTACAAAGCGATCAGCATACTTAACTACTGAAAAAATTTGCACTCTCATTTTAATGTAGATACGTGTTCTTTCCCTGTGTGGGGTTTACATAATAGAATTTCACCCCGCTAAATCAAAATTGCATTGTTGACACCCCATCACACGTAGCACACATGCATGGAACGTCAAAGATAGAAAAACACGTGTATTGCATTTTACGGGATTTTGAAATACTACTTACGAAAAAAACAATATTTTTATAATACTTTAAACGGAGTAATTATTGAGTGTTAAATACCTCTTCGCTAGTTTCTGATCGCATTAAAATACACTTTTTGTGCTACGGAAGAAAAGCTAGAGGAATATGCCTCAGAAAAGAATGAGTTCAAGGGGAAAAAAAAAAAAAAAAAAAAAACATTTTTCAGAACTGGCTATTGCTGCTGTTTCCGATTATTTTCCAGTTTGTAAAATTTACAACGAACTTGCTTTCTTGCTTTTATAGGCTGTTCACGGTAAAATGAGCACTTGTGAACGCCCTGCTTAAGATCTACTTGTATGCACGTTGTGTATTATTCCGCCTTATGTAAAACTAACATTGTCGTGGGCCTCATCAATTTATTCATGTGTCGGTAAAGTAAAACTGTGAAATTATTAGAAAAGTAAACATTTTATAAATCTGCTCATTTTTGCACACTGATCCATTATAAAAAAACTATAAATCGAAATAAATCACCTAAATTATCACAAATGGTTACCTAATACTTTACATTCGAAGTTAAAATATGAAACTACTTTCCACCTATCGTTACTAACTTTACAGAGTGACATACTCAGTGCGCCTGTAAGTATATTCAGGCGTGGGCAGTGATTTTTTTTTAAGGTTGATTTCAAAACTGTTCACTTTATCGTGAATAACTTTTAGCCATGCTACTCCAAAGGGAATACGCCAACCAAAAAAAACGTAGCATTGCAACAGACTGATCCTCAGACTTCAGAGAAGGTAGGAATGATGAAATAGCTTCAAAATGCATACAAAATCAGAAAAATCATTCGTATTTGAACTTTGGCGCTTTGAAATCTATCTTATTTGACAAACCATTTGCTACAGATACCTAGAGAATCATCTTATCATAAAATAATAACAGAGAGATATATACAATAACAGAGGTAGGTGCAAAAACTAAAAAAAAAAAAAACAACGAATTAATATTACAAATTTATTAAACGTTATATTACAACACTATTAATTTCATCCCCATTTGGCACCATGTTCTTCATCCACAAATTCACGATCAAAATTATGTTGAATATTTTACAAGTTTCTACAACTGAATATACAGTAAACTGTTTTCTTGTTACCGAATAGGTTAAAGTACTTTACTATAAATGACCGTAAGTTAACACATAGTTTAATAAAAGCAGAAGTATTTCTAAACACCAAAAGTTTAAATACAAATACAACGAACTAATTAAATACCGTAGGAAAATACCGGAAAAGGTTACATGGCATTTTAGGCATTGCATCAAACAACGAAAATCCTGCATTAAAAAATAAATTCTCACAAATTATAAGGCTTGTAATACACCATTTCAGATAGCTGAAAACAAATTGCTCTAAGGCTGTTACATTAATTTTTTTTTATTTTTTGCGTTACGTAATAATGTATTCGCAATAGAATACGAAAAAAGATTTTGACATATAGTTGCACTTTTGATTTTGTTTGCCATGCTGCTTCAAATAGAAATATGTGATTATTTTTTGTATGATATAGATACAATCTTGTGAAGTATTAATGACTTATTTGTAAATGGTAACCTACTGAAGAAATTTTTTTCTACAAAATATACTATATTTAAGAGTTTCATAAAAATGCCAGAAGTTTAAACTTCTCAGTTTTATTTTAGTAGTGGTCTATTGCGTAGAATATCGGCCTACAAAGCCCAGCTTCGCTAGGATGTTGTTACTTCTTGGCAACCTCCGTAGAGAGGGTTTGTATTTAAATTAAACCATTAAAATGTGGGTTATAATTAGATGCATTGTATGTCAGTTTAATACGTAAACCACCACCTGATTAGGCCCATTATTCTGGTACAAGAGCGGATATGCTAGAAAATGTAAGATAACACAAACAAATAATCCTAATTGAGTTCAGTGGCGGATCTATAATTGTCCATTAAGGTCGGGGCTACTTAAGTGGGCGTGGTGCTATACCTTACGATCAACCGCAAAATTACCATTAAGCATTAAATTATATTGCCTTTAGTCTATTCGCGATTTCTTCGCACTATTTTAATGAAATATTTTAAAAATCACCCCATGTATGATGTGCTAGGTTGTCTCCTAAAAATGTAATGTATTACAAGCCTTTTATACCTCTGTTCATATTTAAATATGTAATTTTTGTTTAAAAGGAAATTTTACTCACTTTTAATTTTTGAATCATATTATTACATTTATAATTAATATCAAAACACCAGTGAGAAAATATATGTGTTGGTAATGCCTAGAGAGAAATAGTTCACATGCAAGATATTACTATACTGAGTGCACACGAATTCGGTGCGTTGTCCCTTGTATGTCATTATCTCGACTCGGTTAAGCTTTGTTTGCATGCGACAGAAGAATATCCTGGAAGCAGAGCTTTAGCAGGGTTTCAGCAAAGTTCGACGAAACCGTATTTGGACTATACATACAGTCTAAACGTCATCACTTGGTGGAGAGGCTAACAACACATTTTCAAACAATGTATTAGTACGGCGTTATTTGAAATGTACTTTCTTTTATGAATAACCTCATTTTATTTAGTAAAAAATAAAAAAAACAAGCTAGACCTCCTTCTCTCCCCCCTCTCCGGGTAACCGCCAATGACTGAGTTCTGTGTGGCTTCTGGGACAAACTGGAGTTCAGTGGGGCTAAAGGCTGTTCACGATAGATTGAGCACTTTTGAAATCAACTTCAGAAAAAAGTCACTGCCCCTTCCTGCATATATTTTAACGGGTGTCTTGAGTGACATGCGCCTAGTAAAGTTGGTAACGTCGAACGGGAAGTAATTTCGCATATTAACGTCGAATAATAAGTGTTAGGTAACAATTTCTGATCATTGAGATTATTTGTTTCGCTTTGTGTTTTTTTATACATCGAAGTGTAAAAATGAGCAGATTTGTAAAATATTTACTTCTATAATAATTTCACAGTTTCACTTGACCGACGCATGAATAAAGTGACGAGGCTCTTGACAAGGTTAATATTACATAAGGCGGAATAATACACAACGTGCATACAAGTAGATCTTAAGCAGGGCTTTCAAAAGTGCTCATTTAACCGTGAATAGCCTATACACGGAGTGCATAAGGGCAAAAAAAAATATTTCACATGATATTTGGCAGTATTTTGACTGAGCAGGCGAGGGTGTGAGTTACGCGGTTGTGTCGTTGGGCGACGCCGCTGCGGAGTTGCGGGCGCCGCTCGAGTGCTTGTAGAGCAAACAGGAGTCGTTGTGGCCGCGCGGCGCTAAGGCGCAGTGGGACGGGCGGTTGGATGGGGACGGAGGGGAAGTCGAACCCACGGACCCCAACATAAATATTGACTGCTACCCCGGCGAGCACAAACAAGTCGACACAATCTGAGGGACCAGCCGTGTCCCTCCACCGCACCTCCCGCTCACCACAGTCAGCTCTCTCATCTCCTGGCCCTTCCAGCCCCCTGTTGCAGCAACCTTGATGGCTGGACCAGGGGGGTGGGGGGTTAATTACAACGGTAACCCTACCCACCACATCGGCATGCTCGCCAGTGGCCGTAAACAACCGCCTAGACTAACATCCCGTTCATTTTTACTATGCACCATCTGTATAGTCTGTTCGTGGTTTATTCACACATTTTCTTTAAGCATGCCACGTACTTAAAACATTTTTAACACGCCTTGACATAAAAGTGCCCTATTTTTGGATAAATTGTAATTTTACTTATGTTCTATCGTAAACTATAACTAGTAAGAAATAGCAGTTTTTGGCACATTGTATTCTAGATTGGAGCTGTCTCGCTTATGCGTATGGGCGACTGGTGGTCTTCGGCTTGACTCGGACGAGCTCAGCAGTCTTCTGCTCGACTCAGGGGGTGTTCGGAAGCCGTCGACTCGGGTTTGTCGAATGTACCCGAAGGTGCTCAGCAGTTATGCCCACTAATTCTTCAAGCATATGTTTGTTTATCGTAGCCATATTGGTTTTAGATGCATAGAGTATGTCAAATCCTAAATAGGTGTTTATTATCAGATTAAAAATATTTTAAACTATAAGCTATTTATTATTATACAGTGCCGAAATTATACATAGGGTATTGCGGAAACATGCAAAAGTCTTTCGTTCAATTACTACACTACCAGTCCTCTCTCTTCAAGACTGATTAATACACGATGCTAGAATATGCAAATTATTCACTACCTAGACTGTTTTGTAGGTATAAGTAGGCTAATCAGATTATTTTTTAATGTACTGTATTTATGACTAAATCAAGCCCACCACACTAATAGCTACCATATGCACGAGTATGTTATAATCATGCTATGGATCAGCATTTACCAACACTTTTATAAGCTTAATAGGCGTTAATTTAAATGCCAATACTGCCAGGCCCTGGAGACTTGGAATGCACGAGGTGATAAACAGTCCTTCCTAACTTTCATGCTCTTCTTGACGATGAATCAATCAATAATCCAATCATTCCATTTGGATTCCCATCAACATTTCGCTATCTTTCAAAATCCTTCTCCTCCACAGTAATCTACTATCAATATTTTGCAATCTTTCCATCAATATTTCAATCTTTCAATATCCTACTCCTCCTCTTCAGAAATCTTACCATCAGTCTTTAGCAATCTTTCCATCAATCTTTCGCAATTTTTTCATCAATATTTCGTAATCTTTCCATCAATATTTCAATCTTTCTGTCAATCTTTCGCTATATTTCCATTAACTTTTCACAATCCTTCCATCAATCTTTCGCAATCTTCCCTTCAATCTTTAACAATATTTCCATCAATCTTTCTTCCAATCTTTCAATCAGTAATCAGCCCGTATTCAATCTATGTGTTTGTCGTCTGTCTCTAAGCATACGTATTTTAAACCATTCCCAACTCTCTCCAAAATTTGTACATGGAGACAGGCTTAATGTTCTGTATATTGTTCACTATTCATGCATTTTTATACTAAAGTCTTTATTATCATTCTATATGCAGATCTTTCGGTTATTAGCAGAATGCTAATATCACTACTTGATAATTGTGAGGGATAAAAGGATACGACACACAAAAATAAAAAGACAATTATTTTATTATAATAATTTATTATTATTCTGTAATTATAATTTCAGAAGAAAGTATTTCATCACATTACGCAATACATCCACTTTCCTTCATTTTATTAATTATTGAGGAAATCTCAACAATGTGCGAGATATGACCACGTTTTTGAAGGTCAATCAAATATCTGTGTCTATCAGCAAGTTTATTCGGGTCTTCGGGAAATAGGTAGCCAGTATTCTTGGCGCTTTGTGCCTTCTTCATGTCGCTTGTTGCAGCAAATGTGTTGAAGGGGTGTTCCAGTACATCGAGAAAAATCGCCATCATTGTCTTCAACATTATCACTGTCTTCATGTTCATTTTCATCTTCGCTGTCTTCATGATCGCCTTCACTTCATGTTTCATCCTCAGTATTAAATTGGCTTCTCTTTGTAGCAAGAGTTTTATGCTCATTAGTATGTACAGCTGACGACCTTTTATTTTGAAGTTTGTCAACACCACACGAACTTCTTATAAGTATACATTCTGCGTAAAATGACTCTACTGCACACATTCCGTCTTTAGCATTAACTGTTTCGTCATTATCACCTGTCGAATCGGTACCCATCGATGCAGCATGGTACATTGGCGACATCAGTTGCTGACTCCCAGTATACGAATCCTTGCATATCTCAGTATGTTCTTTCAATGTATCGCCGTGCATAAACTGTGTAGCCATTGTCGTAATTCTTTCTCGTGCGAAACGGACTCTTCATACAGGCGATTCTTTGATGTCGATGAGCATTTTGGCCGAAAGTAAAAACTCGATCATAGAAACTACAAAGTCGACAGTCAGACAGCGATGATGTAGGTCGCGGCTCCATTTTCGATGAGGTCAAAGGCAGGCCTTCGTTTTAGCAATTTACATTCAATATACAGCGATCGAGTGCTCCCAAATCGATTTTCACATCACAGTGTCAGAACATCAACTAAGGTATCAGAATACGTCAGAAAAACATGTTATTTACATATACTTGTAGGCATATGTATATATAAATATAGACATTAAAAAAATGTTATATTCCCATATTTATATACATAATTATGTGAGTTTTCTCAGTGTGCTTCCATATTTTTTTTACATATATATGTTATGGTGGAAAGCTTTTTGTGGGCACAAGCTAGGCTCTTTGCCTGTAAAAATAACCACAATTATATGGAAAAAATGACAGCTGGCGTTCTGACGCCGTGAAATGAGCATCGATTTGGAAGTGCTCTATCGTCATACCATGAAGATTAATTGCGAACATGAAGGCCTGCCTTTGACCTCAACGATAATGGAGCCGCGACCTACATCATTGCTAACTGGTTCTCGCCAGTGCCGATTCTGCGATCGAGTTTCCACCTATGGCCAAAATGCTCATCAGTATGGAAGAACAGCCCGTACGAAGAGTCCTTTTCGCGTGATGAAGCATTACGACACTGGTCCCATGCGGTTTGCGGAAGGCGATGCATTGAAAGAACTCACCGGGATCTGCTAACATTCGTCTAGTGGGAGTCAGTAAGTATTGCCGGCAATACCTCTTGCAGCATCGATAGGTACTGATCCGACCGGCGATTATGACAAGACAGTCAATGCTAAACACGTAATTAGTGCAGTAGAGTCGGTTTGTGTGGAATGTACACTTGCGAGAAAATCCCATGAAGTCAAAGAACTTCGACATAAACGGTGGTCAGCTCTAAATACTGATGAGCGTACAACTCTTGCTACAAAGAAGAGTAAATTTAATATAGAATACAAAACAGGAGCTGAAGATGACCATGATGAGAACATTGATAAAAGTGAGCATGAAGACAGAGATAGTGCTGAAGATGATGATGGTGATTATCTTTTTGATGGTACTGGAACACCCCTCCAACACATTTACTGCAACAAACGACATTAAGATGGCACAAGACGCCGAAAAGACTGGCTACGTATTTCCCGAAGACCCGAATGAGCTTGTCGATAGACTCACATATTTGATTGACCTTCAGGAATGCGGGGATCTATCACGCATTCATGAAATATTTTCAATCATTAGTAAACTTAAGGAATGGGGATATATCGCATGTTCGAATGAATTGCTTTGTTCTGAAATTGTGATTACAAACTAGTAATAAACTATTAATATAAAATAATGTTTTTTTTCTTTATATTTTGTTTACCGCATCCTTCTATTCCTTACAACCTTAAAGTGATGCTATGGGCACTCGACTATCAATGGAAAGATCTGCATGTAGAATGATAATAAAGAATTTAGTACAAAAAAGCATGAACAGTTGACTGCATATCAAAACATTAATTCTGTCAACATATTCAATTTAGTAATGAGTGGTTGGATCTTTTCTTTAATATGTATGGATAGAGACAGACACAAACCCATGGATTGAATGTGGATTGACGATTGATGGAAAGATTGATGGAAAGATCATGAAATATTGATGGAAAGAATGATTGAAATATTGCGATAGATTGATGGGAATATTGAAAGATAGATGGAAATATACAAGGATTGAAAGATTGTGGTGCTGATTGTTGTGTGTGTGGTGGTGATTGAGGTGTGTGTGGTGCTGACTGTGGTGCTTGTGGTTGCTGATACTGGTGCTGATTGCGAAATATTGAAGGGAAGATATATAGATTAATGGCAAGATTGAAATATTAAAGGAAAGAATGTGAAAGATTACGAAAGATTGATGGAAAGTTTGAAATATTGTGGTGCTGTTCGTGGTACTGATGTAGTGCATGTTGTGCTGATTGTGGTGGATGTGGTGCTGATTGCGGGGGATGTGGTGCTGATTGTGGTGGGTGTGGTGCTGATTGTGGTGGATGTGGTGCTGATTGTGGTGGATGTGGTGCTGATTGTGGAGCTGATTGTCGTGCATGTGATACTGATTGCGAAAGATTGCTGGAAAGATTGCGAAAGTTTGATTTAAAGGTTTCGAAAGTTTGATGGGTAGATTTAAAAAAATGCTGGGAAGTTTGAAGGATTGATGGTAAAATTGTGAAAGATGGATAAAAAGATTGTGAAAGATTGAAGGAAATATTGAATGATTGATGAGAAGATTGGTGCATGTGCTGCTGATTGTGGTGCTGATTGCGGTACTGATTGTGGTACTGATTTTGTTCCTAATTGCAGTGCTCAGTGATGTAAATATTGCGAGATTTATTGAAAGATTGATGAAAAACAAGTCTTTAATTAAGTTTTCAATTTTTTTTTGCCTTTTGTGGTATTTTTTAGGTTGCCAAGGTCATAGAGGCGAGGCCAAGGTCACAGATGTGAGTTCAAGTTGAAGATCACCCAGATCTAACATGTTGGTTGAAGTCATCACTGCTACCTAGGTGTTGAGAAAATAAACGAATGACAAACTAAAAGGCCAATATTGTGAGTGGAGTGCATTCGACAGAATAAGCAAACATTAGTAGGTAGTGGATGGGATTGTTAATATAATGTGATTTTCAAGTTGGGGGGGGGGTCTGTCTTCTGCTGGATGTGGTGCTGTGGGAGACACCAAGAAATATATGTTTTTAAAATTAATTTTTAAAAATGAATTCTAATAATATGTTTTTTTTTTAATTTTATTATAAATTCCCAGGAACTTGTTTTTATTTCTAACTAATTAATGGGTTTAGGGTTTAAGGTCACAGGGTTAAAGTCAAGTATCGATTTCACCTGGATCCAATATGGCGGTAGCAGTCATTAATGTGAAATGCTCGTAGATTTTTATGAATTTGATAAACGTCAACTATTTTTCTCGAATTTTTGTTTTGAAGTTCAATCAAGGTCACGGTTATAAGGTTAAGGTAATGAGTCAAGATCAAGGCTACGTGGGTCCAACATGGTGGTTGGGTGACGTCATAACATGGCAGCTGGTCAGTCCCAGGCCCTCGTCCACTCTAAGCCAAAACATTCGAAACTTTAATTTTTTTGTAATATTTTAAACAAAGTGTTAATTAAATATTTTATATTTTAAAAACAATTATTAGGGTTTTCATAATTTTTTGGGGATCTTTAAAATAGTTTAGCGAATTTTTGGTTCAAGGTAATCCAGGGTCATGGTAATAGGGTGAAGATCAAAGGTCAAGGTCACGGTCACCGACATCCGACATGGCGGTCGGGTGATGTTACAACATGGTAACAGTCGGCTTCGGATCCCCGTCCTCTCTGAGCACAAATATTCCCAATTTTAATTTTATAAGATTTTTAAATAAAATGTAAAATATATTTTTGAAGATTTTTTTTTTTAATTTTTTTGGGATATTTTGAAGTTTCAAGGTAACTGCGATCAAGGTCAAAGATCAAGGTCATCGACATCCAACATGACGGATATAATTCCAGGATATTCCTCCGCATTGTGCAAACTAAGCTTATTTCAGTCTAGAAATTTACGCCAAAAAGCAATGCACCGAATTCTGGCGCACAATAGCAATGACATTTTGCATGAGAACTATTTATCACTAGGCGCTACCAACACACATGTTTTCTCACTGTTTTTCTTCATATTTAATATAAACGAATTATTACAATTTTGAAAAAAGTGTAGGTAAAATTTCAATTTAACGAATATAAGATTCTTTCATGTTAACAGAGGTATAAAACTTTTGGATACAAGATATATTCATAAAATAACTAAACACGTAATACATGGGGTGATTTTTCAAAGGTTTCATTCAATTAGTGCGAAGAAACTGTGAATAGACTATAGCACGCAGGCAATATCAACACTTCCTGCAGGGAGTTGCGTAATTACTTTAGCCAGAAACAAACAGGCCGGCGCAGTGTAAGCTAATTATATACTGTTCATGGCAAACTGAGCACTTTTGAAAGCCCTGCTTAAGATCTACTTGTATACACGTTGTGTATTCTTCCGCATTATGTAAAATTATCATTGACATGGGACTCATCACTTTGGTCATCCGTTGGTCAAGTGAAACAGTGAAATTATTAGAAAATTAAATATTTTACAAATTTGCTTATTATTACACTTCGACGCATTGAAATAAAACAGAAAGCGGGAGAAATAAGTTAAGTTGTAACAAATGTTTACCTAACAGTTATTATTCGACGTTAACATATGGAACTACTTTCCATCCCTCGTTACCAACTTTACCGGGCAGGTAGCAGCAGTGACATTTTTCTAAGGTTGATTTCGAAAGGACTCACTTTGTCATGAACAGCCTTTAATGTGTGGTACATCCTGTTTACAGTAAGTGTTGAAAATGTCCACCACCATCGTCTGTGCAGTGGACACAGCAGCATACCTCAGACGCATATACATAGTTACAGGCTATTCACGGTAAAGTGAGCACTTTTGAAAGCCCTCACATTTGCAATAACAGTTAATAAATATATTTTAATTTAGCCTTCGACATTAACTTCCGAGTGTTGTATTTAATATAAACGCTTTGTTTATTACTTAAATGACAATATTCATTTAAAAAGGTGATTAAAGGATAAAAAATTGTTGAAAAGAAAAAGTAACTAGTTCTTCTAAAGTGCTTACTTGAACGGGAGAAGTCTATAGTAATACCTGCATGCTAGGCACCTTATCGCTACAGCAGAAGCTTAATTTATTAATTCACACAATTTCAATCAAGAGAACCGAGCAACACGCAAATACGCGTGGAAACAAAAAAAAACTGCGTTTAAAAGAAAGCGCAGTTAGTATTAACGTTGATATTTTTTAGTATATTTGTTTACATTCGTTTGTGTCGGTAACTTTGGATTGAACGTAACATGTACAAAGCATATAAAGCACTTTCGATCAAAAACTCTCGGACTCAAAACAGCTCAGCTAGGTTTATGCCAAATAGATTGCATAGTCTTTGCATTTTCCTCGTGCTCACTGATTAACAGACTGCCTAACTGGTGAGATCATGCACTGAAGCTGACTTGAACTATTCATACGACCTACTGAGTTGTAGTCAGTCCTGTGTCGCAAAATTGTTTAAGTGTAAAATAAGCACATAAAAACGTTATATTTATTGCCATTGCTGTGAGCAAAACCTTTCCTTAACCAGCCTGAAATTTATAATAACCGAAATTGTGTTAAGGGATCAGTTAAATAAGAAGGAAAATATTTTTTAGTCTTCTTGATAGATATCACAGTGTCAACCAAATAGCAGTACTCCTAGAAAAAGCACAGACATGAAGATCCTTATCCTTTTTTTTGTTTGTAACTGCCATTCAGCCCTTTAGCACTTTAACAAGCGAACCCTGAACTTCGATCTATTACAAGCCATTTATAATTACTGACACATTGCTGAGTATTTTAGAGACCGTAAACCATTTATTTGACGGGGATTTTCCTCAATACAAAGTGAATTCTACTTGCACTGATGTGCAGTATTTTACATTTATTTGTTAGTCTGTTGAAAACATAGAAGAAATATGAGGTAGGCCTATACTGATTTTTAATTTTGAGCGCTTGTCTACAATACTGATTTACTATTGCAGACAAAATTTACAAAAACTATTGACTTAAATAGTTACATGTATATAAATGTATTTAAAAATTGTTTTGAGAAAGTGTAGTACAATTGCAAAGCGTATACTTATGTAAACTATCTGTGGGCTTTGAGTACAGATCAGGCAATTTTAACAGTTAAAGAGGCTAAAAAAATGTGGCTCAGTAATGGAACTAAGACTTTAATCTATATAGAACTCCATAGCAATCTGTACCCTATATCCTTTATAGTCAGAGGCCCGTAAATTTCTCGGATTGATCTTAGGAGAAATTAAACTGCATTCACTTGAACATGTGTGTTTGTGATTCCATTAGACCACAGTTTGTCAGACACGCCCCCCCGAACGATTTTCAACCAATAACGAACCTGCAAGGAAAATAAGAACCGAATTCCGTGCTACCTGGTCAGGTGTCAATCTGTAGCAACAGCCAATGAACTACTAACTGATGCACGAATACATAAAGAATTATGGAGTCTAGTTTCTTATCTAATGAATCCGCGGAATTTTCGGATCTATATATGTAATATTCGATCATTTCCCCTTAAATTCACTGTAAGTAATATTGCAGTGACTGAAATAACTGAATCAGTTTTTTTTTAAAGCGTGAGCTTAAATTTTTACGTAAACTAATTCGGTAAAACCATCTAAGTTGTATGACTCTTTTACTTAGTGGATGAAGATTTTTGGACATGCGCCATTGCAATGCAGATGTCTGCCATGGGAAAACATGACTGAACACGAAACACCTGCATCGCAATAGGGAATGTCCAAAAATCTCCATTCAGTCATTCATCTCCATTGCTCTATTCATTCAAAGATCATATTTTACTTAGTAATATCTTTATGCTCAAAGTAATTATTTCAAGAACTCCTTAAACATACGGGGGAGGGGGTGATATGGTGGACTGTATGTTATATTTTCGTAGCAGTGTCACTCAAGAAACTGACTAAAATGCATTGTTTTCTGCATATATAAGTTTTCTATAAAAACCTAAATACGGTAGCAACTGAAAAATTTAATACAAAATTATTAAACACATCCAGAACACTGCCACGAAAATCACAAAATAATTTACTCAGAAAAGCCATTCTTAAAGATTTACACATATACTCAAAATAAATCTCTCATACAATCGTAAAGCCAGAAGATTATTAAATAAATTTATTTGTTAAATTTATGTAGCTTATCAAAGGTTAATTTAACACTTTATGGACATTAAATGCATGAAAAATTTCGGTCAGTTGTTGCTTACATTTCAACGTTAATACTGATTGAAGTAGTACGATGACATTGGCAGTGATTGCATTTTTTTTGTAAACGGTAGCCATCAGATTTAAATCTTTGTATTGTGCATAGAGTAAAATTTTTTAATTTTTTAATTTTTGTATCGCTTCTTGATCAATGGGTGTTTGCACTTTGGTACATTTTTACTTTCACTTGTGGTGGAAAAACGGTGCAATTTTTTCAAATGGTGTTCAGATACCTGTGATTCAATCGTAGAATAAAAAAAATAGATTTTTTTTTTTAATTCTTGACTATTTTTACGTATTTTAAATTTGTGGTTGCCAACTTAAAAAAATTTGAAATATTTTTTTTCCTACTATTGATTTTAGTTTCAGTTGGGGTTTTCCGTTTTGACAGCACACTCTGCAACTTAATACAACGCCCCAACAGCGGGCATAATTATTGAAATAATTTTCAATCGCGGGGATCGCTTCCCTCCGCAGACAAAACAGTGTTTTGCATCGCAAATCTCCGGACAATGACAAACATTTATGTCCGGAGTTGAAAGCTCGGTCCATTCGGGTCCTCGGCTAGCGCGAGCGTCGATATTCCAAAAAACTCGGAACATAACTGAATAGAAAAGCGGCGGAGAGGAGAGAAAAAAATTCCCGACGTAAATGTTGGGAAAATAACCCGATCACTTTGGGAAATGGAACGCCGGAGGGGAGGGGGAGGGGGCGTCAGCGTTCTCGATGTGATCGCCATCATCATTAATCAACCCCCTTCCTCCATTACACCCATCACACGTGACGTTAATGCGGGCGGGTTTTGCAGATTCGCGCGCCGGCGCCGTGATTCAATGCCCCGTCGCGAAGCGGACGTTCAGAAAAAAAAAAAGCGTCATCGGATGTAAGGGTTTCAGTGATGAGGGGGCGTTGGGGGGTCCGCCTAGGATCAGCATGTGTTGCGTGTGACGTTGAGACGTATCTCATAAATCATGTCTCACGCGCTCACACAATCACGCACACACACACACACACGGGCGTGACGTATAGGCGACCCGTCCCGTTCGCGAGATTCGTAACGGGTCACTGATTCTCCGAACGCGCGGGCTACGCTCCGTTTGGACGAGTTGCGATACCGCCCGCGAGCGCGCATCTCGATATCTCGATATCTCGAACTGAAATGTAAATCTTTGTGCTCGGCGCGCGAGAGAGTAACTCTAAAAGGGGAGCCCCTGCCACGTCGCGGGAAGAATATTTATCGGTATTTCTATTACCGAGAGCATCAATCATATATCAAAAGCGGGTAAAAAAAAAAAAACTATTTTTCTAAATCGTTTTTATTTTCATTTTTTTTAAGTGTGCGAACGAAATATACCAGCGGAATGTTTTTTTCTGGAGCCCGATAAAAAAAAATGCGCCGGCGAAAAGTGCCAAATTATATACAGATGGTATGAACACGATTCAGAAGAAAACTAGAATAAAAACACAGTGCGCAGAGTATCATTTTTTTTTTTTTTACTCTTTTGACGATAAGCATTCCGTGTATTACTCCAAAAAAATTAACGGAGGTTTTATCATCGGTGAAAATTAATATGCAGCAGCTCGAAGGTTTGCGATGCAGGAATCCTGAGCGACGGTGGTATTTTAAAAGTAAAATGTGCAGTTCATGTTCCAAAGGAAAACATGCAGTAAGCTGAATATTTATAGAATTTCATAGATAACACAAACGGAAAACGTAGCACTCCGAAGTTCATTTGATATTTCATTTTGACATACGACTTAAAATATACGAACGACGCATTCACACGTGAGTGAAGTTTTCCCGCTGGGAGGAAAATATAAATACGTGGGAGTAACCCTATTTTCACAACAAAACTGTGCAGCGTATCAAAAATGATGGGAACGAACGATACTTATAGCTTCATTATATGTCCGGAACTTATGTTTTGACACCCTGTTGGAAATTGAGAAATTATTGTTACGTATCGCCGAGGGAGAACCCAAGTTCGCGAAGGACTTTCGTACTAATAAAAGTAAAATAAACCAATTTTAATCTCTTTATATATTTACAAGTGCATAAAATTACACAAATCTGTTACGTACATAATGAAAACGTCTATGCTTACTATTATCACTTATTAATCCCATCAGTGTATGTCATTTTTATGCCAATCTCAATTTTAATTAAAGTTATCATCACAGTCTTTGTATCTGTTAGCTACAATCACTTATGCTTCACTTACTAGTTACACATATAAGATCAACATGTCCACTGTCATATATGTATATCACTCCAAATGTCCACCACTCACGCGCAGGCTCCTACTTTCTTCCAGTGATAACAATGAGGAAATATCACTCGAAAGTGCTTCTAAGGTGTGTTAAAAACTGTGTACTTTTACTCCACAATGTTATGCATGTTCAAAAGCTAGCAAGGATGTTTTGAAATTTCTACCGGAATGTTCAATCAATTCTTAGATACAGTAGTACACAATCTCGATACTACTTATATGCACTTCTTAATTGGAACGATTCATTTACCAAAAATAAACTTAATCCTTTAAAAAATTTAGTTTTATTTATAGCTTACGTAATGTTAGCGTGCTCATAATAATAAGATAATTTAATAATATTTATAGATAAGGCATAGACATTTATGGGTAAATATTAAATAATCCACTTTAAGAACCAGGATAAATTGTTTAGTAAAATCTAAAAAGTTCAATCTTTTAATTTAATGCGTGAGGATGTTATACCCCAGTATCATATAAAATAGCTTTATTTATTCCGAAAGTCACCATCGTTGGTAGTTGCACTGGAATTATACGCTTATCCTTATTCATTTTCACAAGCATCAACCTGTTTCATTGCTTCGCGTAAGCAAAGTGTTATTTAGTACCGGTGTAACAAAATTTTGATTGGCATAGTCAAATGTCACGCTATCTTATTACAGACACACGTAGTAAATTAACAAACCAAAAGTGCGCGTGGAGCTCTTTTGCGAAAATCAGGTGTCCCTCAACAACGGGCAATAAGTGTAAAGGCTCTTCAAGGTAAAATGAGCGCGTTTGAAAGCCCTGCTTAAGATCTACTTGTACGGATGTCATGTTCCGACATTGCTGCGTCCTAAACCAATGGGGTGGCAAGGCAGGATTTGCACAAGACCTACCAAAAACAATAAGAACACTAATGGAAGCCATGCAAAAAACAATTTTTCTTTGCAGTGTAAGGGTAAGTCGAATGTTTGAAACGATTTGCAATAGAAACAAATAAGTGTGGTCATGTTTTTTTTTTAATTTTAAGTACGTCTCTTTACATTTTTCTTTTCATTCATATTTCACAAATATTACATATGGTAAACTTCTTTGGTTATCTTTCATGCATTTCATATTGAAGAGTAACATTATTATTTACTTTCCTCATATATGACAATTTTATACTTAAAAACATTTACATAAAACCCAGGTTACCAAAAATATAGAATAAAATGCAACTTAATTCAGGTACCAGTACTATCGCTCTTATTAAGCTAATACTCATTCATTTTTATATAGGTTATATTTATGCCCCTTACTGGCCATATTAAATAAGCAAATACAAATTCAAAAGACCTTCACAAAATATATTGAGTAGGTGACTCCAAATTACCACAGTTACAAAAGGCGGCTATATTTCCTGTCGCACCTACATTTGCCATTGACATGATTACATCATTTCTAATTCCTACACCAGGAATACCCCGTTTGGTAACACATCACTGGTCATCAAACAATAGTTATGTTCTAATTTACTCGCAATCCCAAGTGGATGGGTGGAACTGCTAAGCAATGCCAGCCTTAACTCCAACGAGTAAATTTGATTTTTGAACAAGCCCTAAACTTTGTAAAGTTTCTCTTTCAAATGTAATAAAAAAAAAGGAGTTTCAATAGCTCCTACTTTATACCAAAGGCTAAGACCATAATCAACGATTATTGGCAAGTGTTTACAAAAGTTTACCAAGGTTTTCAAAAGTTTACAAGTGTTTGAAAATGTTTACAAGTGGTTGCAAAAATTTGCCTATGGTTTCTAGTGGTTACTGCCACTTTACGTCTTGGTGACGACATAGCCACTAAAACTTGGTCACAAATGATAACAGTATTGGATTTTTGGCTAAAAGGCCAACATTTCGCAAAATATAAAACTTTTAATTATTTTCCGGCCATCATGGCAACTGCCAAACGTCAAAGTGACGTAAGTGACCTGTTCGCTTTAGGAGCCGACATTGGTGGTTCGAATAAAGTGCTACTTATATCATGGTACAAGCTTGCCTCCTCGAGGTCGTTGAACTAACCCCGAGAGCAGCGCGTACCGGCATTAAATAAACCTCTCCGCCCTTTTGCGCTACCAATCGAATTAATTTTCCCATTAAAAAAGCCGTTTTGCTAAGAAGTCGTGGGGTTTTCAATTACTCCTGGGAGGGTTCAAGCGATTCACAGCCAATGGCAGAAAACATTACCATTTATGGTGACCGACGCAGCGGACACCAATTTCCCTTAGGGGGTTTAACACAATGAAATTTAATACACCGTATCAGATTACGCTATGCCCTCAACTTCCGTCCTCTTGACCAAGATTCCGGAAATAACGTAACGAAACGTCACGTTTGCGGCGACGCATGCACCATCCCAAGCTGGTTACCAAGCTTGTCGTCGACTGTGCTGCGCTCCCACGACAAATCACTGAAACATCAACTGCACACTTCTTTGCCAGGCCTTGTTGCTGCAAGTGAAAAATAGGCACGGACATTTACCGTTATTTTCCCGGTACCTTAGATATTTTAAAGTATTTTGTAGTGACGAGAAGCTGGCAAGAACATCAGAGTTTTATTTTATTAGTGTTTCAAACCACATCGGAGGGTTTTAACCCTCGAAACAACGTGTGGGAAAAGTTCGTGCGTAACGGGCCGTACGCTGCACAATTAAACAGGTTATCAGGCAGATAAGTACATTTCGAGGGCATGTACTACGTGGTCACAAACCACTAGTTTTAAGAGTTTTTTACTTTCTTTTGCAAGTTGAAAATTATCCACAAACGTGCGGTGACGGCTCGCCCGTCACAATGTATTATTCCGCCTTATGTAAAACTAACATTGCTATGATCATGATCATTTTATTCATGTGTCGGTTAAGAGAAAATTTTTGTTTTTAAATAACAGAAACCCAAAAAAAGTATATATTTTTTATTATAGTCTATTAGCGGTTTATTCACACTTTTTGAATCAAACCTTTGAATATCACCCCATGTATGACGTGTTTAGTAATTTCCTAAATATGCCATGCATCACAAGCGTTTCATACTTCTGTTAACATAAAATAATGTTATTTTTCATTAAATTTAAGTTTTGCCAACATTTTAATTATAAATAATAACATTTAATTTATAATAAATATGAATAAAAACAGTGAGAAAACATGTGTGTTGGTAGTGCCTAGTAAGAAATAGTTCTTATGCAAAATATCATGCAGTTGAGTGCACACGGATTCGGCGCCTTGTACTTTGGTGTAATGCTCTAGTACCAGTTAAGCTTTGGCTGTATAAAGCGGATGAATATTCTGGAAGTAGAACTTTAGCAGGGCATCAGAAAAGTGTTAAGTAACAGTAAATGACTTATTTTCACGAATGTTTACCTAACACTTTGAATTCAACACTGGAACGTGGAACTACGCTCCCTCCATCGTAACAAACTTTACTACGTGCTTGCCACGAGCGTGTCTGTGACATTTTTCATAAGGTGATTTCAAGAGCGCTTAGCTAACTTGCGTAGACAGACGTATATGTCTGGTACTGCGCACAGCAAGACACTAGTCGCTGATTTGATTTGTGGAATTTCCGACACCTCTATGACGCGAGTGGTTAATGCGGGTATCGTCGAGTACCCAACACGTTGTTCAGTGGTCACGAGATAACAGCGCGTACCAAAGAAAACCTGCGTAACTGCATCACTTGAACTCAGAAATTAATGCGCGACAATAGGTTTAGTCTAAGCAGAGTTCATATTTTAAGAGTGCGTCCACTAAAAAATTCATTAGTTTGTATTTGCACGAAGAATTGTTGAACTCGTAGACTTTACATACAAGTATTCCTTTCTGGCATGAAAGGATTTTAGATCGAATAGTTTTTGCATCACGGCGTGTCAAAATCACAATTTTAGCGTTTTGATGACGTAGAAATAAAATTAACGAATTCATTTACAGAAATTTTAACAACGGCGACTGCAAGGACACCCCTTAATTAATTTTATGGCATGCTTAGCAAAACTTGGTTTATATGGAAAATAAATGAACTTCTACAAATTTAAGACATGCAAAAATTTCCTTGTTTTAAACAAATTTTAAAAACAGGAAAATTTTTCATGGCATGACTTAGAAGATTCCTTAAACGAACTGTTGGTATGTTATTTTAGTGTGAATGATCTCATTTCTGCAAGCAAATTGGTTTTAAATATTTCTACGTCCCCGAGACACTAAAATTGCTGGTTTTCACAGGTCATTGTGTAAACAAATATTCCGTGAAATTTTTTTTTATGCCACAAGACTGTCTTTATAAGTAATGTCTACGTGTTGAAAAAACATTTCGTACAAATATAAAATAATCATTTTTTAGTTGGCTAGCACCCTCGACAGCGAACCTGCTAACTCATCCAGCGACGCTGAGAGGCATCGCGTGTATTTCACGTTTCCCAAAACGCGATACGGGGAACTGTCAGGATTTTCCCTCGCCCGGGCCCAGACGAATTCTAATATCCACCCCCCCCCCCCCCCTTGAAGCTGAAAGCGTGCCCTGCCCGGGCAACCAGAACTTCCAATCGTCGAATCCGTATTACACAAACACTCAGCGTGTAACTTGGCGTCCTCAGCTCCGCCATCCCTCCAATCCCTCCCCTCCTTCATCACGTTTTCCCTCCCCCACGACCGCCCGGTCTTCGCAACTCGTTCTGCTCGCAAATTTAGATTGGCCCCGTGGCAAAATATTTTTCTTTCCTTCCCTCCGGGGACCTTATATAGAGGAAGTGACTGGGTGTTCGTCAGAACACCAAGTCTCGCGGGCAGCAGTAGCATATCTCCACACAGATCTGCCTGCTGCCTTTGTCGGTCACTAACCCGTCTTTTTTTCCGCGTTTAGCTCGACACTTACGAAATACACCTACAATGTCGCGGCGAGAACACGGTATAGCATCGGTGTGGCTTGATAGAAGATGAGAGTCGAATTAAAAATAAGTATTACAAATTCCGTACACCAGTAGTGGGGATATTACACATGATGGGTCCCCAACCTACTTAGCGGCTGCTACACGTTAAGTCCTTGACAAGGTGTACCCACAAAGTTGGATAGGTAGAGGAGGTCCTATTTCGTGGCCATCGCGTTCGCCTGATCTCACCCCGCTAGAGTTTTTCCTGTAGAGTCATGTACAAAATCTTGTATACGAGACACCGGTATTTAATGAAGAAGACCTGCTGGCAATAATCCTTGCTGCCCGTGATGTCATCAGAACATCGTTTCGCCAGCAATGATACAGTAAATGCGACAAAACCTCTTGCGACGCTGTCATAACTGCATCGTCGCTGGAGGTCACCATTTCGAACATCTCCTGTTAATCATTCTATCTTGATATGTATGATGTTGCCAATAAAACGAGTACAGGATGTTCCAATTTCGCTTCGCCATGTTTTTCGCCTTTACCTTTTGACTAAGACATGCCCGGCCCAAAATTTCCCTATCTCTTTGTTAAACTGGAATGCTGTCGTCTGGGGAACTGGAAACCGCACGAGTGTCACGTTGTTTTGTTATCTGGCTTAAAGCTTTCGTTTGGAGAAATACAAATATTGTAAAAAAAAAAATTGCTGTAGATTTTGCACTAATTGCAACATAAATGCGATTGTTAGCAAACTAACCTATAGGTAAGTAAATCTCAAACTAAAATTAATTATGCGGGATTGTTGCGTAAATATTACGTAGCTATTACAAACGTAGCGGCGAGAATACGGTATAGCGTCGGTGTGGCTTGATAGGAGAAGAGAAGCGAATTAAAAATAAACGTTACAAATTCTGTATACCAGAAGCGGGGATATTGCACATCCGCTCTTAAAGTATGTGAACATTATCTTTTAGCGAAATGCTAAGAAAAAATCACGTATGAAATAATCCGTTCCGAACTATAGCACCTGGGAATTCGTAATGGTTGACGTATTATTTATCTTTGGTTTCCTCGTCATCCGGCCTCTTTATGTGACGAATAGTAACCTGTTTTGCTGATTCCAAAGTCTTTCCTTTCGTTTGTCATGACAGTACCACAGAATTCTTCAAGAGGTTTTTTTTTTATCTAGGCCCGACTGAACTGGTGGTTAAATCGACGACATTGCTAACAATTTTGCTGAAATATAACAACAATGCAAGTTAAAATATAACAACAATGCAAGTTAAAATGAAACGTTCAAAAATTGTTATTAGTAATTTCCTTAAGTTCTTGATCCACTAGCCCATAGACTAGTCAAGTAAAAATTGTAACGTGAGTTAAGGAAAACAAAATTGCGTTAAAATATCTATTCGCAGAGTTCAATTCCACGACATAATTAATTATGAAGAAGTTTCGCCCACAATACACTAAATTTACTTGCCACTGCCTAGCACGCACAAATACTTAAGGAATTGATGTACACTGAGAATAGTTTTTTACTGGTCTGAAAACAATTTTGCTGCGTGGCAATAATTCTTCCTATGATCCACACAACCAATTGAACGCTTCCATTAATTCGACCTATTTGTGACTCTAATGAAATAAATACTTTTCGCTCATTAGATTGTTACTTAACGGTGAAGATATACATATATAATTACACACGGTCGTGTAGGCAGGGTTGAAATAATGTTTTCTAACACCTTTATATTACAAAAAGGCGACTTGTGGAAAATTACATGTATGGATATCTGTTTTAAAAGCACATCGGTTTTAACAATTTACTCTTGACTGCTACTTTTTCGCGCAAATTTACGTCATATTTTCTGCTTGCTATATGTATTAGTTTTCGGGAGAATGAAGCAGCGTTCCAATGAAGACGTAACCGAAAAGAAAGTTTCGTAAGCAGCGAGACAGCTATCGTAATGATTTATCATCAGAACCTTGACTTCAATTAGCATCTGCTCTGAAACTGCAAGGTGTATTGTTGAAGCGGCAGAGGCCCATGCGCGAACATGTGCCGCTGTTGCCCGTAGCGGAGGCAGAATGGCGCAGTTGCCCTCTGCTCTCTGCCGGAATCTCGTGATGAAATTTGAAAGCTCTCATCCTCGGCCGTCCCTCCCAATAATACTGCGCGGCTCTCCAGCGCTCTGGAGAGTGTGCCGCTGGAAGCACGGCGAGGCGGTGAGTATGCCGGGTCGCGGGGGAGGGCGGAGGTGTCGAGCCGACACTCCAAATCACTGGTTGGTGGTAGGGAGTGTCGGGGTAGGGGGCAAAACCTCCCTCCTGTCTCTAGAGGTTATTGACTGGGCTAGCATCCTGGCGGAAGAGCCGGTAACTATAGCACACTTGAGAGATGGTGTCTCCTACTGACAAGTTTTGATTCTGGCCGGAAAATAATGATGTCTTAGAGGACCCAGCCCATCCACCGAACCCCGGACTATGTGGCTCACGGCTGCAGTCAAAATTTCACCTACTTTCCCATTGACTGGGTGAGCACTCTGGCGGGAGAGTCGGTAACCAGCGCACGTGTGAGATGGCTTATCTCCTATTGACGAGTTTTAGTTCTGACCCGCAACTGATAACGTCTTGGAAGACCCAATCCAACTTACAAACCCTACTAGGCGACACACGGCTGCATTCAAATCATCACCTACTTTACTATTGATTATACGAGCTTTTTGGTGCGAGAGCTGGTAACTAGCGAACTCTGAGAGATGGGGTGTCTCCTATTGAAAAACTTTGTTTGTAACCATAAAGGAATGACGTATTGGAGTGCGGTGTTCGAATTTCAGTATTCCCTTAGGATTTGTATGTCTACGAAAAACGCGTTATCAATAAAATTGATTGGTAATAACATTTTCATAATAAGTTATGTTCGGATGAGACTGAAACAACATTACGTTCAAGAAAACTCTTTTCGAAAGGAATGATCTGATATTTTAGTTTACTAAAACATTTTCAATTACTAGTGAAAAACATTGTACAATTGATTGGAATCACTAAGTAACTATATTGTTTCAATGCTCCAAAAATTCACAAATATTATGTTTTACATCATCGAATTTGGTATACTAAACATTTTCTTTAATGATTTCGCGACTAATTGATTACGAAAACCTCTCACATCTACCATTAAAATCACACACATTACACTGGCAAATATCTGGTAAATGTTAATTTTACACAACTTGTTTCTTCCAAAAGGAAGCGTTGCAATATTCCTAAAATATCAAGCCATACTACAAATAACAATATTTTATTAATACCCGCCCTTAATTTGGAGGGAAAAGGACTGCTTGAAGAAAACGGGAGTTATTCCGATGTCACACACATATGTAAATGAATCCTGAGTAATTTTGGTACAGCATTATTGCCTACCGTGTTTTATTACGACGTTCCTCTCCATAGATCTATAAATTCAAAGTTCATAAGCCGGGATACGAACTCACGACCCTTGGATTAAAAAAAAAATACAGTGTTTACATATCGTGGATTGCTCGATCACAATGCTCATACGATGGGGACAATTTCAAGTTTGCCCAAACTGTTAGAAATTCGTTACCACTGAAAATCGTACGACGAGACAAACGTCAAACGAGTTTGTTCGTTTGACGGGTTTTTGTACTGTGTAATATGGTCGAAAACGGTAACTCTTGGATCTCTGTTAAGAGTGATAAAGGGTTAAGCAATATCTATGTAAACATAAAATGTTAATATACATAGGTATATTTGCTATTAAAATTCTAACTACATAATTCATTATTGTACACATTATTTGTATAATTCTTTAGCGCTTCAGGAAAAAATAGGAAGAAATTTATTTTCGATAACAATTTACACTGACATTGTTATTCGAAAGTCATAACTACTAAATGTTCAAGTCTCATTACGAATAATTAAGTGAACATATTGTGTAGCACTCTATTATAAATATTGTAACTAATAAACTAGTAACATATATTTAAGTAAGATCGATTAATGTGGCAAATTTTAACGCCCGAAGGCGTTCAATAAGCATCGGTTTACGGCAGCTCGGATTAAAATTGAGGAAGATTGATATCTCGTTTGAAATGAGGAAAATGTTTCGTAGTACCGTTATCAACGTTTCATCGTAACACTTTTTACGCATTTTCATCCGACCACTTATTATGAATTATCTTAATCTATCCGCCCAGACTGTATTGGAGGAAGGCGTTCAAAGATCAATACAGAAAACTTTACATGATACGCTCACCCATTTTATATGTATATAAATTTTGTAACTCAATAATATTAGAGAGTTCTTTTAATTTACTGCGGAAAGGGAGATTAATGGACACTTTACTTTTGACAAAGACGGAAATTTCGTTCATTTTAAAGCACACACAGTTTACAGGAAACCAGGGTTTTGAGGTTGGACTTAAAACATAAGTATTTTCATGAAAATATTTTTAAAATTATTTTACTTCAACATACGACAGAGTTGAAAATATTTGTTCAAGAAGAAATCCGAGCACATCGGTAGTCATTTCAATAACACGTACCACAGTGATGGGAATGCAATACGCCTGTATGTAGGCAACATCTCACAACAGCTGTGTATGCTCGTAGCCTACGTGGACACACGTCAGGAAAGAAAACAATCGTTGAGCGAGCTTCACATCCGAACAAGAAAGACGATTGCACGTGCTTCATGTCGAAGTAACTGAAACGATATAACAGGAGATTTTCATTGCTTATGGAGGGAAAGATTATTTTGGACTTCTTACATTCGAAGTGTGGGGCGAAATGTCCTCAACTTGCAGTTGTGAACGAGCATCCCTGCAGCTACATCAAAATGAAGTCGGGGAGAATCGTTATATTTTCATATGTATGTTTATTTATATGTATTTATTTATGAACCAAGCTTCACACCTGCAAAATGTACGTTTTCCTGAAGTTTTGTTTCCCTTTTCTCCTTTATAACTGCTTTAAAAATTTATTTCTCTTGGCGCATGATGCAATGAAAGTGAGGCCGTGTCCGAATTGAAAAATTTTGTTATTTTTTTATTTATTTTTTAAATACATGATTTGGTAGGTGTTGATTCGGACATTGTTGACAGTCACTTGTTTAGCACTCGAAGCAACACATTATTAAATAAGGGGTGCAAAATAATTTTATCTAAATTTAATGCTGAAAACAGACCAAATATGTCTGCAATCATCACTGGAATACTAGGAATACGTTAATAAATAAGAAAATAATAAATTAATAAATAACGGCTTTTAAAATAAATTTCTTGCTATTTATATTTACAAAATCACAGTACTTACTTGCTTTTTAAAACATGCCTAGTATATTTTATGTACAGTTGCTCGTTTTAAAAGTCATTTTACTTACGCATTCACTCTTTTTTTTTAGAGTAAAAACAAACATGACGCTGATTTTGTGATTTTATATTTTTTCTAACATCAGCTAGATACAAAACACGAAATACCAAATTACCAAATACGTCACCATTTTTGTATACAAAATCGTGTCACGTGATAATTTTGTCAACAAAATCTGTGAATTCGGACATGGCCTCAGCTCTACGTATTTGCCTAGAAAGCTATCGCCAACTTTGAGACAATCGTAAGCGAACGTTGATGGGTCACGTGTCGACGAGCTATTGCGATGGGGCTGGAAGGAGTGGGGAAAAATAGTGGTGGGGGAAGGTGAGAAGGATAAAATTCGTTAATGAAAATTGCAGAGCAAGTTACGGTCTGATGGATGCAACGGGCCGCTCGCCGGTCTGGGAAGTGGGTTAAGCATTCGCCTCCTCGACCCCGCGGCCATGACAGCGAGCCGTTTCACCTCTCCCACCCCCACCCCCTCCTCATCCTCCGACCCTGGCAAAATCAGTAGCTGGCCGGGACGCCGGTATTCCTCCAGCGGCTGGAGCGCCTGGAATGCGCTCCAAGCCTGGACAGGATATTGGACCCGCTGGCTCGTGAGCGGAGAGCCAAACCACCTCTCTCTCTCTCTCTTTCTCTCTCTCTCGGAACTGCTGAAACTTCTCTCCCCCTATCTCGCTCTGGCCCGGACTATCTTACGTATATCTATATATACCTTCTCTCCTCTCCCCAAATCCTCCGCGTCTTCCTTCTCCAACTTGGCAAACGTGATTTTCCCCCCATCACCCGGGGGCAACCTTTCGGTTCATTACAGACTTGTCGTTCAGCTGCTCCTCTCCGGAAACTGCGGCCACGTGGTCGGGGCTCAGCCAGAAGTAGAGCGACTAGTCTGCTCTGAAACTCTCTCACTTGAAGACATTTGAAAAAAGCGATTAAAATAAACATGACCCTAATATTTCTCATAAATTAACTTGACTATTATACAAACAAGAACAATTTATAACGCTTCTGTGAAGTTCCACGCATAATTTCACTAACATTAAAAATGTAAGTTGCTCTTCGGTCGCTCGATGGACCATGCTATATTATGGGTATAGCTGTAAATCTTGTATGTTTATTTATCTTCTTTGCTCTTGTTGCGAGTAAAACTACTTATTATAAGTAATAAAATTAATATGTTTTTATATTCCTTGTGGCGCAGTTTGAAACTACAACATATGAGCTAGTACATATGTTCTGGTATCTCTCCATAGCCTCTTCACCACATACGAAATTGCAAAAACTAATACGCCTGAAAAAGACAGGATAATGAATTTGAAAAAGATCTTTGACGCACTGCATGGAATATAAGTCTGTTCGTGAGGATGCATCGAGTGAGTTACATGCTCCATACCAGAATAGGATAATCCAGAAATGTGGTTAAACAACTTAGAATTATGCCATTTTGTTATTGTTATGGTTATGGTGTTGCCACGTCCGTCATGCCAAAATGGATTGTTGGGAATTGAGTGTGTTTTAATTTTGCGGTATTATTCATGTTTATTCAACGCAGAATAAAGTAATCGATGCTTTCAATATATTTTTTAGGTTCTTTAGATGTACAGATCTTCTCACAGAGCACCTTCGTGTAATGAAATATGGCTTGTTTGCATGTAAAGCGGTTTTTGACGACAGACATGCAAAAAAAATTTCGAACATCATTTCCAGTTGTAAAAATTTATGTGACATTTAACGATAAGTGAACGTTTGTAATTCCAAACATTGGGAGACGTTATTTCATAATCTGTTCAACCTGTTTTATTCAACTTGCCAGTTTTTACAGACGTATGTTCGAGCATATGTGATAATTTATTTGTAAAATTTAAGTTATGTTTACAGATCTGTGGACCAACACCAATAAAGACGCCACTCTCACCTCATACAGTAATTAACATTTTTAAAATTGGGATGCATTTCATATAATGGGGTTCGTTCTCGAACTTTAATCAAATAATATATATTCAAAATAATCACCCTGTAAACAAATTTTGCGATGCACATTCACTTCAGGTTGGATGTCATTGTAAATTTTATAGATGTGAAGGAATGTATTAGTATATCAACTTTTCGTTTTTATTTACCGAAATTCAGTTAATCATTGGTAATGGGAACATAATATGTGTAGAGGGAAGGGATATTATACTAAGTAAAATCTATTAACTAGAGAAGTTTTGTAAGAAATATAAAATGTTCTGTGTCATTTATTTTTACTTAATATTTATTATTCGAAATATTAATTTATTGATTTTTTGATTACTTAAAACGAATGCAAAATATCTGAACAACTTACAGAGAAAAATGGTGATCCGCATCAAAGCGTTCTTCGCATCAGTGAATGAAAATATCATACAGCAAACAAGTGTCTGCTCTTATTTATTTTGTTACATGCTGACATATTTTTGCTAACAAGATTGCAAATAGATAGTTTTTCTTCTTGCGGACACTCTATCTACTTAGCGAATGTGGCCTCTGTTTACTACATAAGGTTCACACAACTCTTAAGACATATTACCGAGATTTTTTTTCACTTTAATGGATAACAATTTAACTCAAAATTCCTTCACAATATGGACATAATAACAGTGATCTAACAATTAGTGAGCAGAAACACAATTGAGAGATAAAAAAACTTTGTCCTGTCTATTCATATTACTGCAAACAATGATATGGTAATTTTTTAAAACAAAGGTCGCGGAAATTAAAGAGCGCTTTCTTTTAACATACGCTGTCTATTATGCGAGTGATAACATGACTTCCATTTAATAGAATGCAAATACCTTACTAAAGCCTGTTCACGATAAATTGAACAATTTTGAAATCAACCTTAGAAAAAATTCACTGCTCCGGCCTGCGTATATTTTAACGGACGCAATGAGTGACATGCGCACAGTAAATTTTCATCGACGGAGGAAAAAGTAGTTCCATATCATAACGTCAAATAAAAAGTTTTAGGTAATCATTTGCGATAACTAAAATTATTTATTTCGCTTCCTTTTTTTTTTTTTTTCATCGAAGTGTAAAAATGAACCGATTGGTAAAATAATATTTACTTTTCTAACAATTTCACAGTTTCACTTGACCGACGTATGAATAAAATAATGAGACCCATCCATTATAATGTTTACTTTGCATAAGGTGGGAGAATATACATCGTGCATACAAGTATATCATACGCAGGGCTTTGAAGAGTTCTTATTTTACCGTGAACAGCCTATAAAGTTGAGTATTTTTCTCATAGTATCCCTTAAAACCTATACATAATGAAGAGTAAATTATACCTACACCATGAAATACCTTCGATATCTACATCAGTAATAAAACCACCAATAATCTAGCAAATGTTTAAAGAATATCTCTTTTCTGTGTGCTATATAGAAAGTTGGTCGTATCAGTAAGGAAACTAATGTCGATCACTACATTTCTAAGTTTGAAAGTAGTTTACTTAAATCAGCTTTTTTTTAAGGATGGAAGTAGTCTGTTTGAATTTCTTCCTTCGAAAATGCATAATACCCTTGTTTCAACTAATGTGTGTGTGAGAGAGAACTAGAATAATTCAGTTATTCATGACGGTATTGTTCTTTAAACTTGGTAACGTCCTCACTTTTATGTTTGGCAAAAAGATCGACACACCTTGGTGGTTCACAGCTAGAAACGGCGCATATCGAGGGCTTTCCCAAGATTCGAAGTCGGAATCTTCAAGTTCGAAGCAGCCCAAACCCTAATGAATTCGGTCTTGAGGGCTGCCTATTTCAAGGGCGTGTTACATAAATTAGTTCCATGTGCATCAGTTCAAGTCGACAGGTATTTGGAAGTCAACATACAGAATCCTAAGTGAGGACATTTAAGTAATACGGATTTTTGCAAACATTGTGAACATATGTTTGCTCATATTTATGCATCAATTAAAGTATTAAACTTTGCGCTGCAATAACGAGTAAAATTTAGTGTCTTTATAAATATATCGACGGGAAATCATCGCTCAGCTAAAACATTTGCTTAGAAAGATAGTAATAGCAATTATGTAGGATTACAATTACTTGGTTTTTCTATATTTTTTTTCATAAACTTAAAGAATACGATTGACATTTATAGCGGTGATCTATTCTCCACGTACTCTTTTAATTAAAAATGATGATAATCATTTTTAAGTGCTGACAAATATCATGGAAACAGAACACAGATCATCGTAAATTTCCGGACAACAAAATTGTTGTAGTTACTAGCAGCAATGGGCTGTAGGGAAGGGCGCCTTCCTATCGAGAAGCGCTGTGTAACATCCGGAGTGCAGGCCTGCAGAAGTCTGGTCGCCTCCAAGCACCACACAGACACACACACACTCACGCGCGCACACACACACACATGCGCGCTCGCCACTCGCAGTTAATTATTCAGCAGCCAAATCTTCCGCCAGCACTCTGGCCGCGCGCTGTTAAGAGCCCAGCCCTTCCTCTCCCACCCTCCACCTGGCAGTTATGGCAGATTTCTGCGAGCCCCAGCGAGAGTGCGCCCCGTGTTTTTAATAGAATTTACGATTATTGGGCCGCCAGCGGCAGCCTGGTCCCTCCCACCGCCGGCCGCCATTACCGAAGATTGCGCGGTAGATCACTGCTCTTTTATCCCTCCCGCGGCCCCCCTTTACCGTCCTCCTCCCTCGCCCCCTCACCACGGGCAATACCCTCCCTCCGGCCCCCACGCTTTATGTCATCTCGCAGGTTTCCCGCAGATTTCTGCCACTCCGATCCCAATCCATATCGATACTTCCACACAATCTGAAACAAAATGTTCTGCCCCTTCCTCTCTCCCATGCTGCTTCTGCTTCCGAGAACACCCATGTACCTTTACTCCAAGTACACCGTTAGAAATACTAACCACAGTTGGTTCATGGCTATTTTAACTCTTATATATACCTGTTTAGTTCCTTCTTTCTGCATACTGTGTATCAGCATCGCTTAATGAAGAGACCAATAAAAGTTAGAAAAAATATGCAACTATTACAAGAAAATTTACTGCAAACTATATAACCAAATTTACCACATCCAGTGATTAACAGTTAAAACACTTCATCGTCAGTAAAAATTTATAGATTTAACCTACACTTTCCCTCATACATTGCCAATATTTTTGTATATGTGCTTACGAGTTCATACGTAATTTACACAGTTAATAACAGTGAGTTTTGCTTTTCAAATATTGCTTTAAGAAACATTTTTAGCTAACAGTGAACCGACTAGCGAACGAAAATGTGTCAATATAGCCTAAAAGTTTAGAAAATTCCAAAATTAGAACCTGTAAGTGTGTATGACGATCTTCAAATGCCGAAATGAGATTTCTCTTTCATGTCTCTTTAGTCTCTGAGCTCTCCTTAACTGGGATTCACGATCAATGAGCGGTGATCTAAAGAGCTGGATTAGATTCCCAGATGGGTCGAAAATTATTCATGTTCGGAATATGTCCTGCCCGGGTACCGGCACACCGCGACATTGGCTGCAGTTAGAGTGCTCGCTGTTACCTTTTATACTTCCAAGTTATCTTTATCAAGGTTTTCATTACTGTCGTGAAGGTCATAAATGACACTTATTCTCGTTACCGTTTTTTTTTTTTTTAAATATTCCTTATTTTATGCTTGAAGAGTATTCTGAGTACAGCTTGCATGATGAACTAACCAAATCAATTAATTGACGAGAGCACACTCACCCATGGCCCTCTCGGGATTCGAACCCGCAAACTTAGGGCCAAATGTTAAAGATCTGCGGCCTTGGCCATATTGAGGTCACCTGCCGATTGATAATGTTATATCAAACAAAAAAAAATAACACGAGAAGGTCATACTCTGGTATCATCATGTGCAGGATAAGACAGCATTTTCGAAAGTTATATTTATGCATCACTCTTACTACATTAGAGCAACAGTTCGGTTTGTTACAATGCCCACTTCTTTTATATCCAAAGAGCTCTATAATAATACGTTAATATCACACTACTGTCCATTAAAACTGCAACTCCAAGAAGGGCGCATCTGAAGGACCACACATTGGGGGAATGCGTAGAGCATTGTAGGACAGATACATGATTGTATGCTGTTCGTGGTAAACTGAGCACTTTTGAAAGCCCTGCTTAAGATTAACTTGCATGCACATTGTGTATAATTCAGCCTTATAAAAAAATAGCACTGAATTGGCCCATCACTTTATTCACGCGTTGGTTAGAGTGAGACAGTGAAATTATTAGAAAAATAAATATTTAAAAAATTTGCTAATTCTAACACTTAGATGCATTATAACACCAAAAAAAAAAAAAAAAAAAAGTAACTTAAGTTTTCACAGATGTTAACTAACACTTTTAATTCTACGTTAAGACATGGAACTACTTTCTCTCCATCATTACATACTTGACTGGGTGCAAGCTACTAAGAGCACCCGTTAAAGTATATGCAGGTAGCAGCAGTGATTTTTTTCTAAAGTTGTTTGTAAAAGTGCTCACATTATCGTGAACACTCTTTAGGTGCTTATATAGCAGAGTGGCGCAGAACGTTCGCCAGTGGTGGCACTAATAAGCGGTATAGAAGTTGTGGTCAGGGAGCCGCTGATTGGCAGTGGCATTGTGTTTTCCCGCCGTTCGTGTGCACAGACGGTGTGAGTATGCAGTGTCAACCACACTTATAGTTTCCGCATTCGACCCCGGGAGGATCGCGAGCCTATCGGGATCTTAGATCAGGTATATCCTACCACGAAGTTGGTTCTCGCGTTGGAGGAAATGCAACCTCAGTGAAGCTGATGTACGATTAGGGGGTCGAGGAGGGATGGGCTGAGCGACGTGAAGGTAGCCGACAGCCCTTCTGCACCAGCGAGCTCGAGGTCAGTTACCTAGTTCGCATAACGATTAAGCCAGCCTCGCAGGATGCTCAATTCCGTTTGCAGTTAATCGACCATTTTTCTACTTGCGTTTCTTTCGAGTCGCTCTCTATCCAGGCCCTTCGGAAGGGTCTGTCTCGGGGCATAACAGTTTAAGTACCCGCACGCATGCCTAGAACCGAAATATAAAGTGTTCTTAATTTTTGCTACACCCACGGAGCTGCGACAGATGGGGACACCCAAGTAAAAACCTACGGTCGTAGGTGTATGTTCGTGTATGAAAATATTACGGGTTCTGTAAAACGTATTTTCATACGAAATGAAACTTAATGCATGTGTAAGTTATGGGAAATATATCAAATAACTCACACGGTCATAAATAAAACAATAATCATAGCTGAAAAAAATAGTGGTAACTGTGTCATAGTGGTACATATCCTATTACAACAGGGCATTTAAATTATGTGAGTGGCTCTGTTGATCGCTGCGCTTTTCAGTGCTGCCAGATTTTAAGATTTGGATATCAATCCACCATCGGGTTGATATATAATATTAATTTGTATTTTATATGCTACGCTGTTTATAATTTAGGTTCTTGTTTGACAACCTTTATTTCTAATTTCCGTTCGTCTAAAAGCAATGTTACCCAAATAACTGCACTTTGTAATCCACTGATTGTGATTTGCTTATTAAAATGATTATTTTTTAGAGTAGATAGGTTCAACTCTTTAGTGAAAAAAATAACTAGAGAGTTCAACATTAAAGCCTTATATTTAATACTGTGATATTAATGTTTTCTTTCGGTCACCAGACCATTGGTGTTTGTACACGGAAAGCATACGTTTGATTATTATACTTATCAGAGAAAATAATCGAATAATGTGCTAATATTTTAAGGAGTGGCGTAACCGCCCATCGTACAGAATATGTAAATATTATCTGCCGTTAGTCAGATTATTTCCCATACATTAATATTACTAGTATTCAGAAACTAAAATTAATGACTTATACGGAAAGGAAAAAAATCGGAATTTTTGAGTCCACCACAAAAGGTCAAATGTAAGATTTTTTTTTTTTCATTTGTACTCCTTCCAACTGCGGTGTTTTTTCCATTTGCGAGTGGTTTTGGCTGGTATTTACAATTTACTGTTAGCAGTTCAGGTAACGTTCTATGGACATTGGCGTGTCTTCTCATAAGCCTATGGGCATAACAGAAGAAAGCAAAAATTAGGTATCTTACGAGGCTGGCTTTACATATGGTACAGCCTCATCACACGCCCTCGCTCACGAGTTCAGGAATGTGGCATATGAAGCTCTGTCCGCACGCATAGTTTGTTCCCGTCTGCAGCATCACGACACCTTATCTAGTCTGCTCATTACTGCGGCTGCCACTGACTGCTCGCCACAGAGGCCTGCGGCTGCAAAGGGGTGTGGAACTTTGGGCCTGGAGAGGCAAATGGTATCCCGTCGTCTTCTCCAGCGAATTTCGCTTCTGCTTGCAACACCACGATGGTCGCACCCGTGTCTAGTGGCACATTGGCGCACACCTGGCTGGGTCCTGCATTATGCACCATCATACCGGACCTTCACCTGGATTTGTGATATGGGGAGCGATCGAGCTCTAGTCCCGCTTGCTCCTAGTTCGCATAGCTGATACGCTATCCAACAACTCCTACATCGCAGAGGCGCTGTACCCTATTGTTGTTCCCTAATTTCAAGGCCAGCCTGGTGTCCTGTACCAACAGGACAATGCGCGAACGCATGTGGTACTCATCGTCCGACGATTACTCAATGAGCACAGGGTCACACTGCTTCCTTGGTCTGCGTGTTCACCGGATCACTCGTACATTGAAAACATGTTGTCCATGCTGAGATGACGACCGGCTTGTCAGATGACACCCTCGGCCACAATGGATAAACTTTGGGCCCGCATCGAAGCAGCAAGGGCAGAGATACCCCAGACGGACCTTCAAAGTCTCTTCCGCTCAAAGCGCGTCATGTAGCAGGAGCTATTGCCACTTGTAGTGGAGCTACACAACAATTATTCCCCCATTTTTTGTACGTCATACTGAACTGCAAGATTAATATTGTCAACTGTGTAAGATGGGCATGATATCAAATAAATCTGTTTTTTATAGCTTACATTCTTCTTGGTGTTGCAATTTATATGTCAAATGATATATTCTCCCTAATCTGGAAGAGAAAACTCATTTTAGAGATTAATTTAGAGTTTATGCATCCCAGCTAAACTTCTTTGCCCGATTTTTGAACTGGCAGTGATGTACTTTTTCTTAACTTCCGTATATTAATTAATTTTATAGCAACAAAATGCAATGTCTTCTGTGTGGTTATAGCGAATGGATAAATATTGAAACTCGTTCCTTTGTGAAGCTGAATCCTTAGTTTGTTGTCCTGGCTTTCTACACACTGTGTGTATTCTGCTGTAGTTCATAGAAATTACAAGACGGAGATTATAAGCGCCAACGCTTCCCTGCACAGAATACAGAACGACTGGAGAGAGTGGTCGTACGTGGGTATTCATATGTGAGTGAGAAACGAGAAAGAAACAAGAGGAAAAAATAGTTTCGTATTATCTGCCTTGCGCTTAGTGGCAACGACGCACTTGATGCGCGTAGCTGTGTAGCCCTTCTGTACCTCAGGCGAGGGAAGTGGTTAATGAAGGCGGGCTACTTAATATTCTCGCGCGTGCCTGTGCGACGTGAAGCTCGAAGCGTTCTCGCGGGATAGGTCGCCGTGCGGACGCTCGTTGAAAAGTCGCCTGAACGAGCACTCGAAACTTACGCCGCCGGCTATACGTCACGTCACGTGACTTCCGGAGGTTTCGCCCGGCCTGTGAGGAGAGCGGCGAAGAGAGCCCCGGTGAATATTTCATCAGCTGGTGGGCCCACTTCACTGGCATCGCCTGTTCTGCAGATACGCGGTGGGATGCTGTCTGCCTTACCCCCCAACCCCGCCTCATCCCTTGTAGAAAGAACCACCTCTCCCCCCACGGAACGCCTGCCCTCACCCCCCCCCCCCCCCCCCGAGGTGCCGTCTGTTGTAACGGTCATTCAGTAGCACCCTCTCTCTGCCACCCCGACTTGCACCCCCTCTATAAATACTGGTTTATGGACTGGTGCTGCAACAGGACGGTGCCCCGCACGTAGGGGTTGGAGAGCAGCTATTAGAGGGTATAATAATTATGACGGCCACGGGATTAGTACTGCGTCTCGTCTACTCAACATTCATCTGAAACTACAATCTGTCCAGGCCGCACCATACACTAAAGATGAGGTAAACCGAGTATCCGTCTTCTGCGCATGTACCCAACATTGACCTATCGCAATCTTACACAACTGTCAAACTAACATGGTCAACAGTGATGAATGTGTTTCTTTACATCTTATTTTTTAAACGATAAGCACAAATATATTAATAAAATACTTTTACCAGTTTCAATGCAATCAAAAATCATTACAAATTGATTAGAGGAAGTATGAAAACATCTCAAAAGCACTTGTTCACTACACAGTGTTCTAGCCTCAAACCCAATCCACGTCATTTTTGCTTGGCGTGTACGCAAAAAAAAAATCAGTTCACTGTTGGGATATTGGTTGTGCGCAGCCAGCGAGATTGATCTATCTCTAGTCTATGGGCCGCACAAAGATAAGCAGAGATCCAGGGAAAAAATGTTTTATTCAAGAATGTTTATATATTAGTTCCGTGCTTTTCTTTAAAAGTTAAACGGTCGTATTTAGCGTGTCGAAGGCCTAGAAACGTGGGAGTACTAAGGGCGAGTTAGGTACGTGCATCGAATATCCGTTCGCTTTTATGCGCAAGGTACTAAACTGACTTGTAGTCTCTTTCTCGTCGATTCACCTCATGAAACTTTCAGTGGTGACCCTATTAGTTCACGATGTCATAATGAGGACAACGTTGTGCTGCATGTCTCTATGTTAAATATCATGTACTGGAAGTTTATTACTGATGGTTGAGAGTATGTGACCAATTAATGGCTTATAAATGGCTTACCAACTGTATTGCAGCAATGGCTGCACATAGCCTATACTTATTGCTGGTTAAAGTATGGGTAGCCATCTATACGCCATTTGATGGCTGTGCAGTGGTACATCGACGTCCACTGCTGATGCAATTTGACTTATTATGGGAATTTTTATAGCTCCCACTCTTAAGCAGGCCTCTCAAAAGTGTTTACTTTACCGTGAACAGCCTTTTCAAGAGAGCATGGTCACATGCTTCCTTTTTTTGACGTGAATGTGTCTTTGAATTTTCACCCATAGTGGGAGGCAATCTAGAAAATCCGATGATAACCAAATCGGGGGATACAGTTTGGCATTGCAGCTCCGAATCTATCGTCTACATTCAAAATTAAATTACACCACTCTATTGCCAAAGAATCAAAGAATATGTTGCGATTAGTGAGGACTGCGAAGCATTGCGCGCATAGGGAGGGGGAGGGGGGAGTGGGCGCAAGTTTGAGTTCGTTTCGCTACGTCTCATAACTTCCGCGTAGTATAACTTTTGACTAGGAGAAGCTACGACGCTCATTTCAGTTTCAATCGGCAGCTCACGTCAATATCAATCGATTGCGCCTGTATTAACATTTGTGTGGTGTGGTTATGGTGAAATTGTATGCGGTTAATGTAAAAATTTTAGAAAACTTAACACGGTTTTGATCTATACTCGTCAAAAAGCCAAGTTGAAATACAAATATCGTATACGTTTGGAAAGAGCATATCAAAAGCAATCCAATGATACCCATAAAAACCCCATATGATCGAGTGAAGCGATACCGGGAACGTAAAATAATGATCAAGGCGTCCGAGCGCGTCAAAGTAGACGTATTCACGCAAAGAAACGACCGCGTGCCTAACACAGCCAAACACAATTTTTTGTCTTACTTTTTTGTGCAAACTGAAGGAGTAGGAGGTAGTATTTTTCCTCTCCGGCGAGGAGCCATCGTTGGCCGAGCAGACTGTACCATCGCCACCTTCGTCGCACTCGCTGGAGCACGCACGCACACAGCCAGACACGGATACAGGGGCCCTGTGCCCAGTGCGGCAGCGGTGGCGGCAAGAGGCTAATTGAACTCTGCGACCCCCACGGCAGACAAAAATCCTTGTGCCAATTAACACGATTGGGTTTCCACCCGACCAGCTCCCCGCCCTTCTCTTCCCCCTTCCACTATCGCTCGCTCTTTAGCTAAGGGTGTCCGCTGGGAATCGCCACCCCCTCCCCCTCCCCCTCGCATGAAGCTTCCCCCTTCACAGCCACCCCCTCTTTATTATCACCCTGCCGAACGGAACCAGGAGCTGCAGAACTTGCCGTCGTAAAAACTCGACATGGGGACATGTGGCCTTTTCCTTCAGGGGCGCGCATCCACCCCCGCAATTTACATTGATCTCCTGGCTGCCGATTTCCCCGTCCTCGTCATTTGTTCTGCCGCTCGGTAAATATATGTGAATTGTGGTGCCTTTATCGTCAGCACGTCCATGTTTCATACTCTGCCGACAATATACCTACAGACGTCTTCAGTCATAAATAAAATCACAGTTTTACAATATCAATACACTTTGGTTGCGTTTGGAAGACAGACAGGAGACTATCATATTGCATATTTCATAACGACTTAAAATTATTAACAGTTTCTGCCTGTTTAATTACTTTTGTATATTTTACCGAATGTCAACCAAAGAACACCTATATGTCTTACAGATTCACTAGATCGATGCGTATTATGATACTTTTTGTGGTTTTAATTCATGTAAGTGTGAAACAATATTCATGATTTGCAAGTGTTCTAGTGTTATTTTCTTTAGTCAACTGGTTGCTCGGTTATTAATCAGCTCTTACTTATCGCATAAGTAAAAAAACTGATTTTACGGTAATAATATTAAAATGAGATACGGTAATAAGATTTAACAATTGTTAGGCTTTCTTGCCATGTTAGTATATTTTTTTGTTCTTATACAAGTTTTCTTGTTTGCTGCTGTATACAGCAACAAATTATTTAATAATTAAGAAATTGTTCTTGATTACTTAAAACGCATCCCGAATTAATTAGTAAGACATTTTGTAAAAAAAAATTTTAATGTTAAGATGCAAAGTTTAAATTCATGTGGTCACAGTTCACAACAAACAATTACACATTACTGCACATTAATTTTCGTAAAACTTTTAATAACCTGAAAATGCTGGAAAAATGATTATTTATAGAATTAAAAAACGCACAAAAACACTCTCTTCTAAAGATACAGAGTATTTTTTGTTTGAAAGCGATATTGTATAAAGTGTCCGAGATACACCTGAAACGTGTAAAATAATATCCTTTCGCTTGGCGAACATAGCTCCTAACAGCGGCTTCTCTGCTTGTCTGTGGCTTATAGCGAGCTTGATATTTTCTGCTTTGTGGGAGATTGCGTGTGTAAAATGCCACGCTTATATTATCTGGCTTCTGATTTCAGATTGTGATGATGAATACTAGACAGTTCTTATAAACTATCGCTATTGGCAATTAATTAAAAAATTCCTTTCCCGAAACAGGGGGGAGGGGGAGGTAATCCAATAAAATAAAGGTTATCATAAAGTAGAAAGGCCATATTTATTAATGCTTCAGTAATTTTTCTTTTTTTTTCCCCCCCTTACCGGTGTTTTCTTTTTAATCTTTCCTTCTACCAGTTAAAGACTTTACACACGAAACTTTCTTTTTAAGTGCCTGTGTACAATGATATATCTACCTTTTATTTTTATCGCCTAAATTGATATTTTCAGAGATAGTCCGTTTCCCGCATTTCTAAAACACACTCTTCAATTTAGCTACATTTTAAATGACAATATCGAGCACGTTAAGCACATCTAATTAGTTTCAATTCCTAATTTTGATGTTGATATGTCTTTGAAACCAGGTCGACACTTGGAGTACCAGGGTGGCAGCCGCAATATATCATTTGCAGGGGGATTATTCATTCCAAGTCTATAACTTCGTGACTATCAACACGATTCACATTAATGTGATCTCTTTTGATAAGGTATGCGATTACAATGTTAAGCATTACACTGAGAGAATATAGAACAAAATATTTGTTTGTATAGGGCCAAATACACATTTAGTTTCCCTAACAAAATAAATCGTCGAGCAAAAAAAATTTCAAAAGCAACAAAATTACTTTTGTTCGTCTAGCAAAATATACCTTTGATTAAACAAAATTTCTGTGTTGGGCCCAAAAAAATACAGCTCGAGAGTTTGTTTGTATTTTTTGTGACAGGATAGTAACCGTGTTTGTTAGTAGTGAATCTAATAATGCTTAACAATCGTATAAATACATTAATAAAACACTGCAACAAGCAACTGACAAGTAAAGCCGCAAAACTTGAAATATTTGTTGGCGCAAGTTGCCCAATATTTGCCATGTATCTATTTAAAAACTTTCCTACGTTATGAATTGTCACATTAGCTGAGATCATTAAGGCGTAGCGCTCGAACGCAGGTGATCTAGGATCGATTTCGTTCAAACTTACATAATGTTTTGAAATCAGCCCAAACTGTTAAATGTAAGTGTAGCCAAACAAATCTTTAGTTGCGCAAACCAAAACCTACGATTTGTGGCAACCAAATGAGAACAACAAAATAATTTGGTTTCAGCAATAAAATATTTCATTGCCCCTATATAAACAAATCATTTTGTTGCACCAAACAAATTTTGTTTGATTCAACAAAACTTTTTCTCAGTGTACCCTGAGTTGACTACGCGCATCCAGGGTGGTGGGTTTGTGGCGACTAGAGGCAATTTTGGGCGAGGGCGAAAATTTTTGGGAAGTAAACATACCTCGTGACTCCAACGTGCTAGATCGCTAGATTCCATTCCAAACGGAATATCTCGCATCGATATGTCGATTAAAGTCATAGAAGCCAACTTTACAGTTCTTTACTTACTTTCACGTTTCCCAAAGTTAATATCATCCGCGAACATTTACGCAAAACCCACGGCCGTCTCTTCGACGCAGCCAGACTCCGATAATTATCACGCACTGATACATGTATAAGAACTGCATGTAAACTTCTGTAAAAGCTTTAGTAACATAAACGTAATCCTCTGTAAAGATGATACACTCAGAGTAAGGAAATTGCATCTCACATTAGCACAGGCACGCGAAATTTCGTGACATCTGACCCACACTTGCGCATTTACCTTCGTTTATGTTCGTACACTACTCGCAAATTTCAAGTACGCTGTAATATTGAAAATTAGGTTTTCACATTTTATCTCTTCAGTATGTTTCCATTTGTGAATGAGGTCATTTTAATATTGCTGCTTATACACTTTTCATTTACTTAAACGTGAATTCTTTTTTCAATTTATTTCTGAAAATCTGAGCATATTGTTAACGACTTAAAATATTCCCGCAGATATATTATTCGTAAATGCAACTAAATATCGTAGTTATTTTCTACGAGCAGCTTTGATGCATGGTACATGCACCCTTCCCTACGTAATCCCTCCTCAATCTTCCTCGATCACCCAAGCCCTGCCCCAGAAGTATCGAGTTACCATTATCTTACTATAGCCATAGATGCACCAGGGCGCCCGGTTTAGCATGCGTGTATCCGTACTGAGTTTATAGGCTGGTGTGCTCTTGCGTCGGCTGCATTACGATGATTAAAAACTAATATGATTCACATTGCCGCGGGTAAAGGGGGGACGGGGGTGGTATTTGGTGGAAAGGGGGTGAGTGTTGCCGCCCCTAAACGAGGGGGTTGGAGGGGTTGAACAGCAGAGTGCTGCTGGGTTCTCATTGAAACTTGACACGGCCGTGACTTCGTTACAGCAGCCCCCATTGTCGCGTGGCGTGATTCCCGCTGGCGCGCGCTCGCGTGCCAGACGAGAAGGGATGAGTAAAGGACGGGAGTAGGGGGGAGTGGAGGCTGCACGCACTGAATAAAGATGTCGCTTCTTTCTCTGCTCCGCGAGCTGCTCACTTTGTTTTTGATGTGGAGTATCAGGAGAGCCGAAAACGTCGCCCCCATCGCTCTCTCCTTTGTTTCAGTGCGCCATGAAATCAACATTGATATTTAACATTCCATACTATCCGTACAACATTAATTCGTCAGAGTATATTAAATATCATATTCTAACATGTATCCGAGTTTGTGAGGGTTGTAGGTCTTAAGAAAGAATGTAAATACAATATTTATTTATTTATTTTATTATGTTTTTGTACTAATACACATAGGTACTATTTACACAATTAAACTACATATTTCTAATATTAACATTAATTGTTCACTGTGAGCGGGATATTTAATGGCAATCTCAATACTTATTAAAGCCCTTATCACTGTCCTTAAAACTGTTAGAGTAACTTAACCCACAGGTACTATCCACACATATGCAATCACACTGTCACCCATCAAGTTGCACAGTCCAGTCGGTCTGTGTCACTCTCCACTTTACAGATGCTCACAGATATCACCCTCGCTGATTGCTCTCGTACCTATGCTGGTTCCCCAAACGTCGTAGCTTAAGGCCGTACAAGACTCTAGGCTCTCAACTCGGAGGTCCGCCACGGCTTACTCAACTCTGGTCCGATCCAGAAGGTTCCTCACCGCAACCATAATAGTGTTGAGAAAGGAGAGAGCGATAACCAGAACATTCCTGAAACGATAACCCAAGGACAGGATGCGGCCACGTTTCCCGATTAGGCAACGGCACGCGTTAGTAGTGCGCGGCGTCTCGTCTGTAACTACCCATATCCACTTACCAACAGTTTATTTCTCTGGAACACTTCGCTGGCACACGTTGGAAGTTACGCAGTGGCTCGTTTGTATAATCCATTCACGGTTACGTCACACTTTTACGAAAGCCCTGCTAAAGTTCTACTTTCAGGATATTCCTCCGCCTCGCCTAAACTAAGCTTAACTAAGTCTACAAAATCACACCAGAGTGACAACGCACCAAATGCGTGCACGCTCAGTTGTCATAATATTTTGCACGAGAAGTACTTCTTATTAGGCGCTACCAACACGTGTTTTATCACTGTTTTCATTCATATTTATTAGAATTTAAATATTACAGTTTATTAATAAAATATTAGTGGAACTAAAATTTAACGGAAAATAAGACAATTTTATGTTACCGTAGGTGTGAAACGACTTTGATACATGGCGTATTTAGAAAATAACTAAACCCGTCATACATGGGGTGATTTTCCAAAGGTTTGATTCAATAAGTGTGAAGAAATTGCGAATAGGCTATAAACATATTTGCTCCTCTCCTGTTATTGTTGATGCCCTTCAGCACCTAGCCTCACACGCCATATGTGGGCGGGCTAAGGGAAAGTACGCTGAGCGACTGCATGTAAAGGCTATTAACGGTAAAGTGAGCACTTTTGAAAGCCCTCTCATTCGGAATAAGAGTCAACAATTATAATTAGTTTTAACCTTAGACGTTAACTTCCAAGTGCAGTGGAATATACACAGTGTGTTTATAAGGTACATGGTAATAGTTATTTAGAAAGGCTGTTAAATGATAAAAATGGCTGAAAGAAAAATGTACCCAGGACCTCAAAAGTGCTTACTTTTCCGTGAACAGCCTATAACAATATGGACATTAACAACCTTTCTCTTGTAGGTGCCCTATTACTGTAGTTGCAGGCAAACCCTCAGCTTGGAAATTCTGTTTCATCACGTGCATTTATTAACCTAAGAACAGATCTTTTAGATAATAACTATCAGTACGTAACTGGATAACACAGAGAAATCTGCAACCTCATTGACACTTAAAAATGCGAAAACAGTCTGTTATAGCAGTAATTTTACGAAATAACCCAATTTCATCACCTAACTAAAACATTCGACTTTCTTACGAGAATGCATTAAAGGAGCTTGCGGAATAACAATAGCGGAAGTTTAACTATTTTATTGAAAGCTAGTGTCGTCCAGACAATTAAGTTACTCATATGAGTTCGATTTATGTAGCATTTCTTGAATGCGCTAAGTTATGTATTTAATAAAATAAGCTATTTCCAAAAATGTACTACCACGATTAGAGATTCAGATAACTTGTGAATCAAATGCATACGTAAGGACACAAATGTATTACTTTCTCATCAAATGAGTCACTTGTTAACCCCACTATTGATATTTCTTGCTATCATCACAGTTTGGCACAGCTGTATTCCTGTACGTATTGCTGGGCCAGTATCTCCTTCGTCTGTAATTTGTATCTTGGGTAAGGTAAAGCGATAGGGCAGCCAAAGAAGCCTGTACATTTGTGCAGCAGGTACGTGCATTTATCTCAAATGCCAAATAGCAGCCAAAAGAGCTGAGCTCACGAAACCAAAGCGTTTCATAAGAGCAGTGTACCGCTATGAAGTTGCAGCTTAAGCACAGGTTTGATACAAATATTACAGAAAGTTTCCGAGATTAAAACCTGAGTGTCTTTATAGTGCGAAACTGTAGGAATATCTGTGGCCACAGTGAGACCTGTCACTGATATAAGTATTTACACTAAATAACTGTCTTAAACACCCTTACATTAAGTCAAATGTTGCCATGCTGATGCATAATTGGATTTTTCACCATTAATTGTCACAACGGCAAAATTAGCAATAAGGTGGCCTCGCTGATTACTATACACCTTGCCGCCTCAGACGAATTAATGAATAAAGTAATGAGTATTGCGTGTAACATATATAGGCTGTTCACGGTAAAGTGAGCACTTTTGAAAGTCCTCTCATTTGGAATATTAGTCAATAAATATATTTTATTGCAGCCTTAGATGTTAATTTCAGCATACGGTGGAATATACACTCTGTATTTATTACTTACACAGCAATATTTTTTTTTAATGTTTGCTAAAGAATTAAAAATGTCTGGAAGAAAAAAGGATTAAGGCATCAAAAGTGCTCATCTTATCGTGAACAGCCTATAGTGGACAGTATTCATTGCATTCGGAGAATTCAACAAGCCTAAGACAGGACATAAGTAAAACAAACCTACACTCTAAATTCTAATCAGCGGGAAACCACTGATTCGCAGTAAAATTCAACTACTCTAATAAGTGAAAATGGCTCCACTTAGAATCAGTGGAATACCACGGATTGTTTCAGTGGAGAAATTTCACCGCTTGAATTAGCGACGTGAAACAATTTCACTTATTGGATAAGTGACAGCCGACTGCAGTGGCAAATCAAATATTGCTTTTATTGACTGTAGGCAAATAATTACGGGAAGTAAAGATATCTACGATTGTTTACTAATTATAGTGTGTAATTTACCATAATTAAAGAAAGTTAGAACAGTTTCGTAGGCTCCCTTTCGACTCTTGGTCATTGATTTGAGTTTTTTTTTTCTTTTTCGATTTACTTCATGTGACGAAGCTCTAGTGAAACCGACTTGCTGACAGATCCCCAGTGCGAGAATGGGAGCTAAGGATTTGCTGCGTTGGAGGCGCCGGGGCGCGAGCCCGCGACCCTCCGGCTACCGATCTGCCATCATGCCCCCGAGCTATGAGGGCAGGGCCCTTAGCTACCACGCCAAGTTGAAATCGCAAGAGGGAAATATTTGTCTTTAGTTCCGCTTTGAAATCGTGTAGTTTGAAGTTGTATGCTCTAACTTTTCGTGTTTGGTTTGATTGGTATCGTTAGGATTGTTAAAACGAATAGTATATACGAGTGCACTCTCTTCACCACATTAAATCCAGTTTAAACCTTCAAACGGAGCGCTGTGACGATTACATGGAATCGAAACGAAAGACACGAAAACGGAATGAAAGGTTGTGTGTTCATACTACCTCGTAATATGGCGTTTTGAAAGACGAAACAGATTTTAGAAAGTATTTTGTGTTAGTTTTATTCGTTTATTAGTGGTTACTTCACTTGGTACACGTTGTTTAACTGCCATTTTTAAACGATGTTCGACAGCCATTTTTACATGCAGTTTCACTGATACACCAGTCAAATATAATTAGAGACGGGCAAGTTGCACAGGTGTTTCACTGGTCCATTAGTCAAAAAACAAACAACTGATAAAACAGTGGGAAAAATGACTGAAGTATCAGTGGGAAATATCACTGAATCAATCAGTGAAGGAAATATTGCATATTTTCAATGGTTCATCAGTTAAATTCACTGAAGTGACTGTTGTATCAGTCAGATACGTTTGACTGATTGAAACAGTGAAATTCTCACTGATTAATATTTAGTGTGTACAAGGAATCTGAATTTTAAAACGGGCTTCCAAATTTAAGACCTAATGGCACAGTTGTGTGTACTGTTCGTTTAGGCATTCATAATGAGCAACGCCTGCAGCTGATTTAGATGTGCAGGGGCGAAGAAACGAAACAGCATTTGCTCACAACACTTTTCAGCATATTTTTTTACCAGCAATCTCATTTGGGGAATTGCTAGATTATAGGCCATCATATCGATGCATTACTTTGTATCCGGATCGATGTTGGATATATAAAAAATTGGCGTTTTTCGAAATTTATAATATTTGTTCACATAAATGTGACTAATTTTGGCAATTACGGAGACTTAGTATTTGGTATTTATGTACAGTTCTTCATAACAAAATTAAAGAACACCTAGTGTACAAATCTAAATGCTTATCAAACGTATGTTAATGGCAAGCAGGAAGTTAAATGCTCATCCACAATTGCTTTAATATTTGACTGTCTTTCGTAATTTATTAAATATATCTGTTTTTATGAAGATTGAACGTGTGTGACATATTCCTAGGTGAGCCAGCTTAGTGGGAACATTTGATACATCAGCATAGTAATCACCTCCCCGAGTCCCAAAATTGAACTCTTTTTTTTTTTTTGACGTGACTACATCTTTAAATCTGCAACCATAGTGGGAGGTAATCCAGTAAATCCGATGATAACAAAATCGGGGGATATATTTTGGCACTGCAGCTTCGAATCTATCGTCTACATTCAAAATTCAATTACTCCACTCGATTGCCAAAGGATCGTTACGTTGAGTGAGGACTGCGAAGCATCATGCGGTGAAAAAAGGGGGGGGGGGGGGTGCAGCAATTTTATGTTCGTTTCGTCGCGTTTCATAAATACCTCGTAGTATAATTTTTGACCAGGAGAAGCTACGACGTTCGTTTAAGTTTCAATCGACTGTTCTCGTCAAGATCAATCGATTGCGTGTATAAGAACATCTGTATGCCGTGGTTATGGTGAAATAGTATGCGTTTAATGTAAAAATTTAAGAAAACTTGACACAATTTTGGCCTATACTCCTCAAAAAGCCCATTAGAAATACTGGAATTGTATACGGTTGGAAAGAACATTTGAAACGTAATCCAGTGATACCCATAAAACCCCATATGATCGAGTGAAGCGGTGCCGGGAACGTAAAATAAACACAAGGCGTCCGAGCGCGTCACCGTAGACGTATTAACGCAAAACACACGGCCATGTCCCCAACAGAGTCAAACGCACTATTTTATTACAACTGTCAACAATCTTTAACTAACGACTATAAGAATGTTTGTATAGGCTGTTAACGGTAAAGTGAGCACTTTTTAAGGCCCTTATAAATTTTTCCTTTCATCCAATTTCCATCTTCCTGCTGCTTTTTAATATAAACATTGCAATGTGACCAATGAACACAATGTATACATTTCATCACCCTCAAAATATAATGCCTGAGGCTGCAATGAGGTATATTTATTAGCGGTTAATGCCTTCTTGCGAGGACCTTAAAAGTGCTCATTTTACCGTGAACAGCTTATATAAACACTTGCTTTGTGGTTTCGGTACGATTCCTCTAATCAAATCTTTATGTTCACTTCACGTATATTTTTTATTTACCACAGCACCTGTCTGATGTAGTACTAAACGAAAACGAACATCCATATCATTGCTTCAGCACATGATTTTGACATTTCTACTAGAAAGACGAGACCCAGATTTGGAGACATTGGCAGAACACGAAATATGTTGTTACGGGCAATAATTTTTTCCCCCCCCCAAATGTTGCTTTCAAAAGTTCTTACTTCACCGTGAACAGCCTTTAGTATCATTAATTCGTGTGAACTGTGCGCTCTTTCAGCAGATACATATATGAGAAATGTATAGGTTGTCCAAGGTAAAGCGAGCACTGTTAAGGCCGTGCTTTAAAGTTCCTTTCAGCTTGTCTGTATCCTTTCTCCAACTGTTAGTACAAACATTACCAAGTAACTAGCAACCGCAACGTATGCATTTTATAGCTCTCAATAGTAAACGTTCGAGACCACAATAAAATAAAATTTTTTGGCTATTATGTACGCTGGAAGGGCCAAGAAAAGTTCTCACTTCACCATAGATACCCTATAGTAGTTTTGTAAAGCCAGCTCTAGTTTCAAACAATGTATAACTAAACTAATACATATTAATTTTGTTTTCTCTCCGACAAATAAAAATTTGTTGGCAAAAACATAAATACAATTTTAAAATAGAGTCAGGATGCCATTACCCGAGTACCGATTATTAAATATCCCTGATACTTAATTAATGTGTTGTGTTTATGATGTAAATAACATTACATGTGATTTAGTTGTCAAAGTTAATTAGGAGCGCAGAAACTTGTGCTCCCATATTCCAATATTTTCGAATTTTGGGTGCTATATTTTGAAAACTATAATGATTTGACCACACAAATATTCAGATTTATGTGGTCCTAATGTAAATCCCCTTTACGTAATGAAATGTAAAAATATCATGAAATATGGCCTTGGGCGTGCCAGGTGTCCTAGTTCGATTTGAAAAGTGCTCGCGCGAGTGTGGACGGACTCTAGCAGACGGCGACTTGACTTGCAGTGAGATGGGCGGCGAAATGACGTCTGGGGTATAGCCTGATGCGGGAGGTGGCTAGATCGTATCTCTTGGCCCCGGCGGGAGGGAGGTATCAGCTGCCCGCAGGATAGGGGCGCCTCGGGCCATGCCAAGGGAGGTTGGGTTGGAGGGGGGGGGGGCGAGAATAGCTAACTCGATTAGTCTCTCCGGCGACGAAGGAGAGGATAGCTGTCGCCTGGCCGCGGATCCGCCGTACCTCCGCGCCCGGCCTGCGCGATGATCACTGCCCACGTCGACCACGACGCATATCGCGACATTTCCGTGCGACGGACAATTTTCGCGGCCCACTCCCTGTCCACTTGCGCCCGCGTCACCCTCCAAATAACATTTTATATTTATTCCTTCCTGATTCAAATTTAGTGGTATTTATTGAAAAATGAGACAGTAGAAGCTTAGTTAATTACTAGATACCTGCAAAATTCGCGTTATTATTTAAGGACAGGCTGAACTCCAACTTAATGTGCGTTTTCCCATCTTTGGCCATTGGCCAAAAATATGTTTGACACTTCTCGGAGAACTCTTGAGCCAATTATATAAGATCAGCGGTGGAGTGACCATTCTCTTTTAAGAGATTAGAAAGATAGGTAGCGTTGGATGCACTGCAGCGGCCATATGCAACCACGAACCGTGCTCAATTGCTTATAAGACAGCGGAGTCTATCATGGTATTGAAAAATAACGAGAACTTTGAAGGTATTGCAGACATAATACATGAAATAATGACTCATATTTACGCTACAAAAGACATGCAAAATTTCTGTACGCAAACTATAATCTCTCTTCCCCCTGTGATCCCTTTAACATGGCCAGAAGGAGATGTTATGCTAGCTATGTTGGTGGATCACGAGGTGTTGGCCAACATGTTCGCTGGTGTGTAATAATGCAGCTGGTTACTGGTAAGTGTTGGAATTATCTTTTTAATAACAAACGGGGAACCTCTGTTAATAATTAGGTACAAATATCTGCGCAGAACCATGAAATGTAATGCTTCTATACGTAACATTTTCAGCAATGACCCTGACTGTTCGGTTATGACATTAAAATGAATAATTTCTCTGTAAGCGGTGATACAGCGTCTTAGGTGCTGGTCACACAAATATTTCATTATATTTTAATTGTACGAAATAATCTTGTAGACACTACTTTGTAGATACTCTTTCCTCGGGTACATTTTTTTAAATCGCATTTTTTGTATTACGATACGTTAATCAAAATTTGTGTGTTTCTGGGACATGCGAATAAAATAAACGAAAACAATTAGAGAACATTTCATAATAGTTACTAAAATATAATCTCTTAATTCATCTTTAAATGTGTTTTGTAAAATTTAATTTAAAGAGAAATTATAGAAATTTGCAAAAATCCCCTTAATTTCAGCAATTTTTTTAAAATTGCGAAATTTATTCATAGCGTGATTATTAAAGATTTCTTGAAGTAACTCACGATATCCTATTTCAATTTGCTTTAATTAAGTGTGAAAGCTTTTATTTTTGTATGTTCTATAAACACTAAAATTGTGTTGTCATGCCATTAAACAAAATTACTTAGTATAGATTTTTTTTGTGCGAGGGGATAGTATTGTAAGTAATGTCTACATGTTGATAATTATTTCGCGCAAATATAAAATAATGAATTCTTTGGTGACCAACATTCCGAAGGTTCGTCCTTGTCCACTGTACAAGGACTGTCTGCTGGGAAGGCTACAAGTGTCTGATGGGTTGGCTAGAGTTGTCCGCTGGGATGGCTATAAGTGTGAGCAACCCGCTTCCGGTGGTGCCCGTATCACGTGTCACGAACCATACCGCGCCACGTCACGAGGTAGGGGAAGGCGTGGGACTGTCGGGGAGGGCCAAAAGACGCGGGCGAAAAAACACCACGCCAGCATTAGCACGAAAGTGACCTCTGTTTGGAAAAATTGGACATAAAATCTTGGAGGATAACTAAATAGATTGATGGCGATACGAGCAAACTTAAAGGTGTCCAAAAACTCTTTTAGATGTTTAGTATACTCCAAAATTCTGTGGCATTACATCAAAGAGCAGTCTGATGAAATTGGAACGAACTAGAAAAAAAACTTTTTTACAAAATTTATGTTTAGGAGTTATAAAATATTTTTATTTATATTATTGAAAAAAAAATTTTTTACAATAGAATAGCTGACATGTTGGTTAAAACTTAAATTAATTATTAATATAATTAGAACAAGACGACAATATTCCATGGGGATTCTTTGTGTAGTTAGTCAGTGACTTTATCCAAATCTGTTCAAATTGAATATACAGCAAGAACTTTAATCGTATGTCAGCCAAATGCCAGGTTGCAAAAATTTATTCGTGACAATCTTATGAAAAAAAAAAAAAAAAACTGTAACTTAAAACCAAATTATGTTAGTTTACTTTTGTATTTTGTTGACTCAAGATTTAAGGATATCTTGGTATATAGTAGCGCTAAAATTAAATATTTTGTTGGTGAAAACAAATTTATATTGATTTTTTTATTTACTTACCCCAAACTGTTAAGTTTGGTTAGTGCAACTAAATATTTTGTTTGACACTAAGTACATTAAACGCCTTTGTTTAAAATAAAGAAATCTAGAAATTTAACATGACCTAGTTTAGAATCCCTACTATTTGCACCCAAACGCTACGCCCTAGTAACGTCAGTTATATTGACTACCGGCGGAATGAGAACGTTTTTAAATAAATCGATTTTAAATACAGGACAACGTAAGTAAATTAACATTTAATGTTTTACAGTGTTAATTTTTAGTTTCTTGTTGAACTTGTTTTACTGGGAGGGTCATACTATTCGCTCTAAGAAATTATTCGCAAATTTACTATATGAGCGCGAAATGTAAAGTTATTCCCGATGCCTTCATGCTAGCTTTCCTACATTTGCTCAGGAAACAGTCGAACTCGTAGGATACTTCCCAAATTTTTATAGTAGCGATGCTAAAAGTTTCATATTTGTAGCCAGATGTGCGGTATTATTTCCATACGATATATGGGTTTAAATCTTCCATTTCAGTTTAGGAAGTGTTTAGAGTGTTATTACGCATCAATAAACGAACTAACAAAGAATGTTATTATCCTCAACTGTCACAAAAATTTCAAACAATCCCTTGAGTTGTATTTTCTAATGAAGGCATTCAAATGAGGGGCCAAGTAAATCTTCATGTCTGTCGAGTCAACTAAATATTTTGTTGACAATTTTCAAGAAATAAATGTTTAATGTTCTAAACTGTGAATGTGTTATGCTTGACACGTAGGCAATACGCATCGCACTTGGTGTGAGGCAGATGTAGCACTGGATGGGGTACATTATTAGCCAGGACTGCAAAATTAAAACACTACACAATAAATGAAAGATCATGTAGGAACTGTTCGAATACAGGCATTGCAAACCCCAGGCAGTTCATCGCTCGAATGTGGTCAGCAGCGCAGAGTATTCTCTGAACAAGATCGTCTTTTGATCCCACAGATGTCGCATACACAATCGACTTCATGTGGGTCCACGCGAAAAATTCCAGTGGCGTCCGTTCCGGCGAGCTTGCAGGCCACGTCACAGGACCTCCGCGGTCAATCCAGTGATCACCATATTTTGTTTCCGAGTAGGCCTCCTCGTGCAGAATGATTGCGTAGTGTGCCTACGCCGGCGTGATGTTGTAACCGCATACGTCAGCGAATGTCAAGCGGGACATCTTCCAGCAATTCATGTAATGATTCCTGCAGAAAAGCCAGGTATAGGCTGTTCACGGTAAAGTGAGTACTTTTTAAGGCCCTGCCAATAAGCTTTAACCACTATTAAAAATATATTACTGCAGCATCACGCATACAATTTTGAGGGCGGTGAAATGTACACACTGTGTTTATTCGTCACAAAGCAATGTTTATATCAAAAAGCAGCAGGAAGGCGGAAATAGGATGAAAGGAAAAATTTAGAAGGGCCTTAAAAAGTGCTCACATTACCGTAAACAGCCTATACTTGTCTCCGGTCAGCCGTTGTGATAGGAAGTGTTGCCCAAGTAACATATCGCCAGCCAGACCACACCACACATTCACAGAAAGTCGTACCTGGTAACCAGACGTGTGTGTGTGGCATCCGAATTGCCATCGGATCACACATGCATGTTGTGTACATCGTACATTCCGCCGTGGGTGACAATGTTTTCATCAATGCAATGCAAACCCAGTATTACTGTTGCACTGTTCCAGATACCATTGCATGAATTGGGTATGATGTGCGATGGTCGTCTTCCTGTAATAATGCCAGTACCTTCCAGTAGTGTAACAGTTGCTCTTTCCAAACTCTCCAGAAACTGACGTGGTCACTGACTAGCTCACGTGCCACCTGAATACCCAGTAGCTTAAAGGTTGCGTAAAAAAATGCAAGACATCCATTGCAACACGCAATACCATATATTTACCTTCAACGTTCCCATTTCTCGCAGTCGTCTCGTTAACAATATATTTGTCAACTATGGCCATGTTTACCAACCGCTATATGGCCAAACGTGTAGCAGTATGAAACACTCACACACGAAGCACACAAGCGACTGATTACCGTATTGGCAGCTAGCGATAGCTGTTCATTTGAAGTGTATCGTCTGTCAAATGCCCCTCCGGTGCTATTTCTGAAGCGCTTCATGTGTGCCTGTGTCGCAGCAGGAATATCACATTCACAGTTTAGAACATTGAACGTCAATTTATCGAAAACCGTGGGGTGTAGCGTAATGACACGAAGCAATTTATTTTTGCTAAATTAATCTTTCTGCTCACGTCAGCAAATAAAGCCTCTCATATTCTGGAGGTGACAATTTTTTCATCCTTAAATGGCGTGCCAACCCTTATTTTTCCATGGCCGGGATTGATATCAGCAAAACAATTTATCAAGGATTACACATCTTTGTTTGCTAATATATTACACCGAATACCTGAGATTAATTTCAAACACTGCGTGTTTCTGTATACAATAAACATGGGTTTTAACTCAATTTTTACGGTTATGTACACTCTTAAAGAAATGCCTTAGGCTATATGTTGCATATTTAATGTCATCCTAATTTTTGCGAAGAATCCCCTCTCGGAGTTTGTTGGCGATTTTTAACAACACGTTGTATATTTTCTGTGCATGCAACATAAAACGAATATGCTAGTTCTTAAACATTTTTCTGCCATTTATGAAGATAGGACTACATGAGAAAGTGGAACTGTTATGACATAACCCGGGTACTAATTAACCGATCCCCATTAAAAATTTTGCTCGCAAGTAGTGGCGACAGCAAAACATACATACTTACATACCGCCATATACACAATTTAGATTAGAACGTTTTTAAACGATTTAACTCAATTCAACCAAACTTTGTATGATGTCAGTACCCATTAGAAGCTTTAAATTTACCTCAAAGAGCATCTCTCGTCTGCCTTCCTGTAAGATAATTTTAAGGGAGAAAATGAAATGTTCGATAAATTGGTTTGATAAACCAATCGATAAATTATCACCAAATCTTGCACATAAGTAGTGCTATAGTAATGTAAACTACAGGATCTAAGTTGTTTTGTTTTAGTAAACCATGCCTACTAATACATTAGACTGATTAGAACTGAAGTTGTTGCTCCTAGTTCTACCTCCGTAATGCGGTTGGTTGCATGACAGTTTACAGTTAGAGGAGTTCTGTGTTCGTGTCGCGGGTAAGGTACGTGTGCATAATCAGTTGTCATTCTAGTGTTGCATATGTTTCTGATTCCATCTCTAATAATATCACCGCCTACTTATCCTTTATGCTTGGAGGAACTTCATCAAAGATTTTGTATCCATGTAGAGGAAGGGTAGGTAGGTGATTGGGCTTAACATCTCGTCGACAGCGAGGTCATTAGAGGCGGTCCAAATCAAAGAGGGAAGGCCATCAACTTGTTTGATTTCTGAAAACCATGGAAGACCGAAATCAGGATGGTTAGGCCGGGAATCGAACCCGGGTCCTCCCGAATGAGAGTCCAGTGTGTTATCACTGCGCTACCTCGCTCGGTACGTAAACGAAAATAGCCTCGTTAGTTACAGTATATCGTAACTTTTGTCCATTTTGTTTCAGACACCATTCGTTTCCATGTCACAGGTTTCAGGTCAATATTTTCCAACACGTGAACGTGTAATCTTCATCGCAGCCCCCCCCCCCCCAATAAAAATTTACTCAATTTAACGGAACTTGCCAAAATGTATTTATTTCAGTAATTAGAGTTTTTATTTACAACTCTGTTTTTCACGCTGGCACAAAGCTCTCTGCCCCTTTTACATAATAAGCCTGTTCCACTTATAAAGTTGCGACCGCCTGTAATCATCAGCAGTGTTTGCTAGGGAACTAAAGACGATTTAGCGACAGCATATCCACACTGCCCTTCAAACTCTATTGCGAAATTCTCCACGAGGAAGGTATAATTGTTACTGTTTTTCTACTCCACCTTTGCGTCCACGAGGCTGGCTGCACCAGGATCCAAAAAATTATCCAAAACAGCCATAAACTCGCAAACACAAATATTACAGTATGTGCAGAAACTATTAATAACGAGTCTTCTTGACACATTAATATTCATATGTTCGGAAAGAAAAATAAGACGTTTACATTAAAAATTGGTAAAAGAAGCCATATTTAATTTTTTTCGAGCATTTCATACATCAACTGTGTTATGATAATGAACGAGTAATGTCAGTGAACGTGCAGTGCGATGGATATGCACAGAAGGAGAGAACAGCGATGCATCTACGGCAAAAGCAATATTCGTGTCTCCTGAAAAAAAAAAATGTTTGTTAGGAAACGAGTTACAGATTCCAATAACTTTAACAAAGACTGTCTTCGGAGAACAGTGTTAGAATTTTGTAATTGGAGGGTAATTTTGACAACAAAAATATTATTGCCGCTATGCGCGGGGAAAAAAAAAGAAGGTTGTACCTATTCAAGAAGCTCCGTGGTAACATTGTATATAAATGTTGGTTTTCATCCTATAAGAATGGAATAACGGGTGGAAGATTTTAAGGTAAGGGAACAGAAATACAACTGCGGGTGTTAAATTCCTATGTAAAATGCAAAGGAGTAGGTCTATTTGCCGTATCTTCAGAGTTTTTAAAATTAACCCTTTAAAAATCACCTTATGTATGAAGTGTTAAGTCATTTCCTAAATACGTCACGTATTTCAAGAGTTATACACTGTGCATGTTATAACATATAATAATTTTTTTTCTGGTTAAATAGGACCTTTATTTATATTTTATCCATAAATTATATTATTTTATTTACAATTAATGGGTAGTAAGAACAGTGATCAAATAGGTGTGTCCATAAGTCCCATATGATATTCACAGTAAACTGAGCCCTATATAAAGTCCTGTTCAATATATACTTGTACACACGTTGTGTATTATTCTGCGTTGTGTAAAATTAACGCAGCCATGGGCCTTATCACTTAATTCATGCTTTGGTAAAGTGAATATTTAAAATTATAGAAGAGTAATTATTTTACAAATCTGCTAATTTTACACTTAGATGCATTAAGAAATAACAGAAAGCGAAATAAATAATTTAAGATATCACAGATGGTCACCTAACACTTTTAATTAGACGTTAAGACACGGGACTAATTTCTTACCTTCGTTACCAACTTTACTGGGCGCATCTCACTCAGTGCCCCCGTTAAAATATATGCAGATGGGAACATTGACTTCTTTCTAAGGTTGACTTCAAAAGTTCTCACTTTATTGTGAACGGCCTTCAGTAAGAAACCATTCTCATGCAATTCATTATTAAATTGAATGCCCAGAAACCATTCTCATGAAATTCATTATTAAATTGAATGCCCAGAAACCATTCTCATGCAATTCATTATTAAATTGAATGCCCAGAAACCGTTCTCATGCAATTCATTATTAAATTGAATGCCCAGAAAAACAGCGCGTTGTCCTTTTGGTGTAGTTTGCTAGAGTTAAGCTTTGTTGGCATGAGGCTCAGGAAAAGCCTGAAAGTAGCACTTTAGCAGTACTTCAGCAAAGTTGGAAGTAACAATGAACGGACCGTATTCGACAGCCTAGGGACAGTCAGCGCCACTGGGAGGATATTTTCGCTTATTCGTCTTCTGCGCATGTACCCAAAATTGGCCTATCCCCATCCTACACAACTGCCAAAGTCACGTGGTCAACAGTGATGAACGTAATTTTTAAACGACAAGCACTAATATGTGAATACTAGCTGGTACCTGCAGCTTCACCAACGTGCGAAATTCAAATGTTAATTAGAATTACCACGTGGTAATTCTAATTCATGGTTGGTGTCATATTTTATATATTCGCTAAGAAACTGTTCGTTTTTCCGGGACGAAAAGTGCCCTATGTGTTAATCCAGAATATAATATACTCCTGTACCAAATTTCATCCAAATCCGCGGAACCATTACGACGTGATTGAGTAACAAACAAGCACACATACATTCGCATTTATAATATTGTTAATATAATATTATTAACAGTTATAATTTAATCAAAATTCATTACAAACTTTTAGAGGAAGTATACGTACATCGCAAAGCATTTGTTTACAAATCAGTTTTGCAACCTCTAATCCAATAATGCTGGGACACGGAGATTGGTTGTGCGTAGCCAGCGAGATCGGTCTACCGTTAGTGTAAGGTTTCCAGCGGCAGGGGGTAGCAAGTCGAGGATGCGCGTGACTCCGACTCGAGACTTTAACTCGAAGCAGTATCGACGACGGCTTGCGGGAATTCTCCCTGCCAGTCGCTATCGATCGGCGGGGAAAGATCGCGCTCGCTCGAGGGCGTCGGAGATGCCGGCCGCATCTCAGATTACAACGAAATTCCTCGTGACACATTCGACGTGACAGGCGATGGGGCCTTCCCGCAACACGGCTGAGCTGAAAATCAAATATTTAACGGCGTCTGATCTCTTCGCTCCGCTCTTCCCCCCCCCCCCCACCCTCTTTCCGGGACAGTCGTCTCGTTTCGCGATGACACACGCGACGATGGCAATCAGTACAGTCAGCGCGTGCGCACCCACTCTACGCCGAGAGACCAATCTACTGATGGCTTACGTATCGTGTAACTTGCATATAATTGGCTTCGAACTTAGTTGGCCGCAATTTTGATTTTGTTTCGCCGCGTCTCAAAATTTCCGCGTAGTATAATTTTGACTATAGGCTATTCACGGTAAAGTGAGCACTTTTGAGGGCCTAGTTACTTTTTTTATTTCAGCCAGTTTCAACCTATAACCATATTTTTTGATAAATATTGCCATGTAAGTAATATAACACAGTGTGTAGATTCGACCTTACTCGGAAGTTAACATCTAAGGATAAAATAAAATATATTTATTGACTATTATATCAAATGAGAGGGCTCACTTTACCGCGAATAGCCTATAGGAAAAGCTACGACGCTCGTTTGAGTTTCAATCTACACCTCTACTTAAGATCAATCGAGTGCGTGTATAAAAACATTTGTGTGGCGTGGTTATGGTGAAATTGCATGAGTGTAATGTAGAAAATTAGGAAAACTTAACACAATGTAGGCCTATACGCGTCAAATAACCAAGTCGAAATATAGAAATCGTATACGGTTGGAAAGAGCATCTCAAAAGCAATCCAGTGATACCCATAAAACCCTATATGATCGAGTGAAGAGTTGCCGGGAACATAAAAAACACGTCAACGTAGACGTATTCGCGCAAAACAATTGGCCGTGTCTCCCAGCATAGCCACACCCCATTTTGTCTTTGAATTCGGAGTCAATTAGTTCTATAAGAACTGGTGCAATAGTTACATGCAGAGGTAAGAATTTCATAGCGTAAGTTCATCAAAGCATGGAAACTATTAAATAGATGTGAATGAATGAGAATTTGTTTCAACTGCAGAGGGATATGAAATGAGCAGAAATAATAAAACGAGAAAGTAAACCGGTCTTTTTAAACTGATCACTAATCGAAGAACAATAGTAACGAGCGGCAGTTCTTGTATCACTACTCCATTTCACTCGTGTGATCAATTTTGTTTTGTCAGTTTTATTTAACGGACTCTGTTTGGTGGTGCCGATTCAAGAAATGAAGTACACAAGCAATGTGCAGGCCCTGTTGCCTCACAAAACAATCGAGCTGTACCCGATAAATGCAGTCGCACGCGTGCTATTTCCAAAGCTTGTTGGACGCTGGACACGTAAGTGGAGGCGCTAATGAACAGGAGGCGGGATTACTTCTGCAGGAGTATAATAGTTCGTGCCTGCTTTACTGTCGTAAAAATTTACGTGGTTTCACGTCCCGAGTAATTTTTATTTACCGTATTCAATTTATTAAAAAAAAAAAAGTATTAATACAAAAACCATAACTCAGAAAACGAAATGGCAAAGGATTTTTAGATTAATATAAATGTCTAACACTTTTCATAGAGTAAACGTAATTTTTTTTCTGATGGACTTTGGTTCACAGTAAGTAAAAGGTTTCGTTCAATCAAAGTTTGTTTGGCGCAACCAAATTAATGTTTGCTATGGGGCAGTGAACTAGTTTATTTTTGAACCGATTATTTTGTTGTTATTAATTGGATGCCCCAAACAAGTATTTGGGTGGTGTAATATTAGAAAATGTTGGAAGTCCAAATGAGATTCGAACCCATACTTTAAGTAATTGAGAAATTCAGTTATGTGCCCGTCTATGCCTTTGTCCTCTCGTCTAGTGTTATTTGGATATCTCTGTGCCTATATACCAACCTCATTATTTATTCGATCACTCATTATGTTGCGTTTTGTTTCGTTTAACGTGTAATAACTGGCTGAAACCACAAAACGTAATAATTTGGGAACATTTTTATGTTTACTGACAAAAGCCAATTTTAGTTTATTTTCTGTGTATACTTGATCGTCGCGTCTTACTCTTGGTAATACCATGTTGTTCTACCATGCCGTATTTCAAGGAAAATAATTTTCCCTGACAAAGTTATCTCGCAAACGAATGGCTTTTAACACTTTGTAGACTATGCTCGAGTGTTGTTCAGAACAAAACTCTCAAGGATGTACAGTCTTTGTTTGGCAAGTGTTTAACACAACCCCACAAGAACACGTATCGATGATATTCCTAACAATATAATTTTTTATAGCCGCTCAAAGGGACATGATTGATTGTGAATCATTTTGTACGATAAAGGACATTTGATTGGGTCATTATTATCTCGGCTCTCTATTGGCCAATAATGAACGCTACAAGTACACAGTAGTATCATATTGACCGATAGGATGATGGTGGGTTCTAACACAGATACCAACAGAACCGTTAGTGGATATAGGTGACTCACTTGTAATTTGTTTTAAGTGCCAGTAAATGTGTTAAACAGCATTGTAAATGTACAAAAGAAAAAAAAAATGTGCAAAAGATAAATGAAAAATCGAAGTTTTACGAATCTGGTGCATTAACTGGCGGTGAAACTTGTACCTGGTGCCGCAAACGGCTTTTGTTAACTTAACTACATAGTAACCTACAACACCTGGTTTGTCTAAAAGGGGATGAATTAATAGGATTTCAGATCATTGCCGCTTTTTCTGCACCGTTTGAAAAACAATCTACAGCCCGGTGTACACTATGATTTTCGGGGGTTTTCGGATTGTTACGTGATTGTATACGAATAAGACAATGATTTATTGTTATCCTATTATTCAGTATCTATTTTATAGTCTTCTGAATTCTAGTTTTCATTTAGCCAAACGAAAAAAGGGACAGATGAAACTAAACATATACACCAGTAGGCCTACTATGCACTGGGAGAATACCATGGTTGTTGAAACAAATGTTGTGTGGGCCAACCCGTAGTCCATTTAAACTGTTAATATTGGGACAAGTATCAAGTGGTTTGGTCATTGATACCTTCTAAATATTGTGAACTAGCGAGAGGCCCGGCCTCGCTGGGTTGCGATTTACAAATATGGCGTTTTTTTAGGTCTGCAGCAAGTATATACACTAAATGGCCTAAGGTAACTAACTAGAATTAATACTGTGTTGTTCGAAATGTCTTCGTAAGTGAACCCCTGCTTTTAATCATATTTTAAAATACAAAAATGGTTGCTGTGGGTCATCCTTAAATGATCCACATATGCTGTCGGGGAATTTCGTTTTAGACGTTTTTGAGATCTACAATTCTGTAGTACATTAATTTGAGGTGTCTCTTATGGTTTGTTCAACGTAAGCCATGTAAGCGCCCGAAAAGCTGCTTTTTCCGACTTATTAGAGATAGTCGACATTTCTCTACTATCCTTATATTAAATATTAATTTATTATAAAGTTAAACCTTCCTCGAGAAGTTCTCTAGATTATGGTGAAAACCGCATCAAAATCCATCAAGTAGTTTAGAAGCCCTTGCCGAATACATATACACATGCGTCCGGGTGACTTTGTTTTATACTATGTATAGATGTAGACAGTAGTATAAAGAGATATGTCTACTGTGTTCCTGTCTGTGATTTTAAGTACAATTTTACGTATGGTTCTTACACCAGAATACTTATTTCCGATTGCAGAATAGGTAGTTCTTTCAACAGAACAAGTTGAGCAATATTTGCATCGCAGCGATGCGAAACAATATTTCAGAAACTACGCAAAAAGCAAAAAGTTTAAAATGAATAAATAAAAGCAAACGTTTTATATCACCACTTACGACAACTTTTGTGACAATTTGGGCGGAAGGTTGGGAAGGGGGCAAAAACATAATCCCTTCCACGACAAAAGTGATGTACAAGTCTTGTATTTCTTAGCAAATATATTGTTTGCGTGGACTAGTATGTTGTCATAGGTAGGGCAAAAGGAAGCCGAGAGGGAGGACAAACCCGCGTGAATGCACGGTGACCTGCATACGTCACTCAGATCTAGCGGCGAAAAAAAAAAAACCCAACCCTCCAGAAGTAAGTCGATCCGGCCACTATGCAAACATGAACCAGTCGCTTGTTGTCATAATCCCTCCCCCTTACACCACCCCCGGGCACTCTTTTTTCTCTAGTGCGCGCATGGGCGGCCGCGCGTGTGTGTAATCTACTTACTCCATTAAACATTCATAAAAACTCCCCTCCCCCATAGGCCTCCTTCCCCGCCGTCCTCATATTCCTCCGGCGCATAATCCACTTAGTCGCGGAGTAATGATTCATAAGTGTTGTGGCCACGGCTGCAAGTGCTCGCCTCGTGGAAGCTGCGAAGGGGGATGGCTGAACCGCGCACGCGGCACACACACACACACCACGTAGTGCGTTTAGGCGCACGAGGGTTACGTGCAGCTGGATTCATTCGCTCTCCCTCCAGCCTCTCCGACACTTCAGCGGGAGAGAGGTAAATCTGGCCCACCCGACTAACTCAGCTTGCTCTGTGGTTTAACCCCGGACCGTAAGTAACATATCAAGACTGTCTTCGTGCCCAAGTCGTATGAAAGAAAGCCAATGGAAAGTAACGAAACTTATTTATTACTTCAGTCAGGAAATATAATCTAATTTTATAATCAGAAACATGTAGGTAATTTCTTGACATATTTTTAAAGAAAATTCGACAATTTACTCGTCTCGTAAACGTAGGTATCGTGAATTCAGTGCCTGGTTTAAGGGACTTTTTTTTTTTACTATAATTAATCGATTTAGTAAGCAGTCTGTATATTGTAAGTCAATCAAGGCATTAAGTGGTGAACTTTAAACGGAAGAAAAACGGAATATTTAGAGGATTAAAAACAATGCGTTATCGGAATAGATAATAGCCTACATATAATACTCCAACTTTTGAAATGAAGCTGAGCAAGAGTTCAGATCCAAATAATGCAATGATTTACAGCAACATTCTTCATAAAAGTAACGAGTGGGATAAACGCTAATATTTATTTATCACTGTGTTTTTACTGGTAACACGCTACCCTGATCATTGCCAGAATTATCGTTTAGTGCCTAAGAAAGATGTTTATGTTTGACTAACAGGTTAAAATATGCATGAACAATATGTATCATAACTATTAAATATCAAGTGTAATTAAATTGAAAATTTTCCTTATAAACGATACGTACATTTCAAACCACCAAAACATTCTAGTGATTTTTTGTAGGGACTAAAGACAAAAAGTTTTATCCACTTCACATACTTTAATGTAATTTATGGGCAAAGCAACTTTGAGTAATTCTCACCAAAGTTCAGATTTAATGACCAAGTTTTGGACCACTTTTAAGTAACATAGTTGATAAAAAATAATTTTAGATTTGGCAAATAAAACGTTATATAACACTTAGGAATTTTTCTCGGGTCAGTAAATATTTTACATAGTAATTGTTAAGAATCGAAAAACTATTGCTCAATTTAACTTTCTTAATGCAACACACATTTTCAGAGTTAATTCGTACAGTGCAAATTATTGGTAGAATAATATTGTTGTCCCAAAGATCTATTAAAAATCGCGAATATAATAAAATATGGAAATCGGTCGAAAATTAACGAATGAAGTTCCGTCGTAATAGTTTCCACACGCACCAACTTATAGTTAAAATGAGAATCTAGTTGTTAGTAGGAAACGACACGCCGAGACACAGGAAAGAGAGCTTTCAGTAAGGCTACATATCCAAAGGAAAGTAGGCTATACTATGTTTCCAAGGAAGCAACCGGTTATCATTGTGAAAATATATTAGACGACATTAAACCTGTTTAAAAAGTTGGTTGTTTGAAATAGTTACGTAGAAGAATTTGCGCCTGTCCTCTGGCTGCTTTGTATTTAACTGAGAATTGTTTTTCGTATTTTAAATATAATCATTTTCTAAGATATGTTTAATTTTCCAAACGCAAGATTTACCCTAAGCCTTGATCTTTTTTTTTCAGGATATTAAGCAACAGAATGCCACTTATTCAAGCGACGAATTGGCTCAAATAAAAAAAAAACGCATCATTGCAAGCGAGGTAATTTCACAACACGAAGCAGGTAGCCATTAATGTGGTACGAACACATGCAAGCCCACCCTTACAATTTAACACAGCTCAATATTAACGCTTGATGTATTAGAGCCGCGTATGTTAAATAGATGAAGTCATCTTAATGTATGTGATCGCTGAGTTTCCACGAGGCTTAAAAACTAAAGGACTCGCAAATCATTGTAATTTGGTACTGTTCTAGATTTTGCAGTCCTGTACACACTCCAGTTGCAACCATTCGTCCATTGTCTGCTGCTGGTGCCTTCGTCAAGGTGCCACTCCAATTACGAAACCGGTCACATGCTATTCAGATCTCCATGTACTAAATGTTTGCCTTTGGCTGTGGGACCTACAGGACGAACCAGATAGAAGGATGCTCAACGCCCAAAATAAGCACATATGCTGTTTACTGACACCTGCCCCCTAGATAAATCATAATGTTAAGTTGTAGGGACACTACTTACAATTTTTTTTTACAGGATTAATAAACACTTGTTTCGTAGGCTACTCAAATGAGAAAATTTGCCCCATTTAGCTCCCTTAAGCACTATAAAACATGCATTAAAATTCCTGTAAGAAGCCTCTCAAGCCGAAATAGTCCACAGTATGATACAAACATTCGTCAGTGTAGCCCATTCGTGTAGAACGCGTTTTGTGTTTGAAGCCCATTCAAAGTGCGTACGATAAAAATTAACACTAAACACTTTAGTTCGAAGTATACTAGTTTTTTATAAGCCAATGTACAAAAATTAAGAGAGGACAATGCTAGATAACTTTTGTGATATTTGTTAACAATTTTGTCAAGATAATTCTTACCAAAAATTTTGCATTTCACTGTAGCACAAGGTATCAGTAAAGTATTGAAGAACAGTAAAGACATATGCCTTTGAATGATATTTGCGATGGGGAATGTGATAAAATGAAGAATTAATTCGGACATAAACCACTGCAGAGCTATGACGCCAGGTAAAATACAGAAAATGGCATCAACGTCTTAACATGAGAACAAGCAAGGACGAGCTGTTATCAACGAATATTTGTAACGTAGTAGAATAAAAGTAATACGACAAGGATTCCAGTCAAGTGTTCTGCTAAACTAAACGAAACAAACAGGACGAGTAACAAACGAACAACTAACATAGGCACGAAAGTATATACAAATCCACGCACAAAATTCTAGACAACCTAATGCAGACAACACAGACGAACAATGAAAAGAAGGAAATTTTCGTTGGAAACACTTCGTGTTGTTCTACTTCGATTATATTGTGGCCAAACCGTACTTGTCAAGGTTGGGAGAGTCTCATGATGGTAGAGCATGTGGGGTAAATAAATATAAGAAGCTATACGTTACTGCATGTCTATATAATAAAACGTCTGGAGAGAACATGATATACTATACGGTTGGGGGAACATTGTTAATTGAACTACATCTCCTACCTTACTGAGAGCCACTGAGAGTATTGTAATTGTTCCACCTTGAGAAGTATCCGAAGGCTGATGAAATATGACTGGTTAGGGCGGTCGGCATAGCAGGCTTCTTGTGACTTCCATCTTGGCCAGCGTCACGTGGAGAGAGATACCTGCTGATCCTCTACATTGCCCTCAAATCTGTGCGGCATAACGCAACATGGCCTGATTCCCTGGCTGTTAGAGGGCATTCCGGCTTACCGGGGTTTGGGCAGTGCTGGTCCCGATTGCGGCAACTGGCTGTCCTCATTACTGCTCACAAGTGATGGCGTGTTCAGGCAGGCCGTCGAATTAAGGCCTCTACACGCAGTCGTAACAATGTTTAGTCGTGAACATACATCAATAATGAATGGAAGTTCCGTAGGTGGATACCACCATAAAAGTAGCGTAACCAAAGTGTTTTATTGAAAACACAGGCGAATGGAAGCTAATCCTTCGAAAACGTTGGTATTTGGGGCATCGTCCCAGGCTCACCGCTTTTTATTATTATAAACTAAGTTTATATCCGCATTTAAATGTAAATTCTTTATAATCTGTTTATTTTTAACAATTTTCGAAGTACTATTGCCTAGAGATTTCATTTCATGTCTTTAAGACCGAAATGGTTCTAGTTAAAGTTCTTTAAATTAAAACTATTTCATACATAGAGCTAAGATAATGTCATATATTAATGATTCATATATTTTAGAAATTATTTAGTCAAAAACTTTCATATGATAACAACATTACTCGGATTTGAAATTGAAAATTTGAGTCCGACATTATGGCGGTTAGCATTCGCCGTACGAATAATTTTGTAACGTCATCTGTAGCTTCGAATTTATCCAGTGTCAAGACGAATCCAACGATTTCCTCATCTGTCAAAATCGGTCAAGTAGTTTGGGCTGTAAAGTGGAACTAATGATCACCTACACATACAGACACGTGAAAAAATTACCCGCTTCGCCGTACTGTGAGGTTGAAAATTATCATGATAGATACTCGTTGCGCACCGAGTGAGGTGGCGCAGTGGTAACTCATTGGACTCGCATTCGGGAGGACCCGGGATCGATCGATTCCCGGTCCGGCTATCCTGGTTTTCGTTTTCCACGGTTTTCCGAAATCAGTATGGGTACCTAACAAACGCCATTACCGTTTCCTTCCCAATCTCTCTTCCATGTGCAACTTGCACCGTCTCTAATGACCTCGCTGTCGACGAGACGTTAAGACCAACTACCTACCTACTCGTAGCGCATGTAAGTGTCATCCACGTGCCAAGGCGTCGAAAGCGCAAACCAGATGCAGGCAGGCTAGAACCCTTATATCACCGTCAGAAATATTTCAGGGAACGTACTTCCTTAACTCTAATGGAAAAATTCAGCCTATAAGCAATACGGAAAATTTAACACACATTAAGGTGTTCGCTTAGTGAAGTTGTATGTTTATGTACGCCAGGCAAATGTCGATGAAGCGGTATAGACGACGCTTACCTGAGTATGTACACTCTTAAGAAATCGTTCGTAAAGTTACCATACCGATGTATACGAATAGTGATAAACTGCGAACGGCAAACTATTCTGATGTAGTTATATGGTACAATTCCTACATTCACTCACGAAACAGTCAAATACATAGGGAAGTCCCCAACCTTGTATAGTAACGACGCTCAGCGTTCCTATATCGGCAGTCTGGCATGCGGTGATATTTCCATACAGTGTATAGATTAAAAACTTCTATTACAGTTTAGGAAGTTTACCAGAATTTTTTTCCAGTGGGTGTCTCCTCTACGAGAAACGCGCTCAAATATGCGTCAGTGGATCGTCTGAACGTGACTTTAAGTGAAGACCCGATAATTTTAATTGGGAGCGACTCTGCTTGCCTCTGTCGTGGTTTTATGTGTATCCGGTTAGTATATTTTGAAATGTATCAGTCTGAAGAAGCCAATTTTAGCTATGTTTGATGACATGAAAATGATGTTTCCAATGTACGTAACGTCTTAAGTACCATTCCGTCATCGCCTGGAATGTGCTTTCTTTTCGTAGGTAAACCTTTTGTGGACCCGTTTAACAGTTTCATCAAAAAAAAAAAAGTATTTTCCAAACTCGCTGGAAAGAATTTCAAGCGCCGGGCAAGAATTGTATAATCTATTCGCGGTTTGGTAATACTATTTGAATCATACCTTCCTAAAATCACTCCATGTAAGAGTTTGGTTGTTTCTTATATGTATGTACGTATGTATGTGTGTATATATATATATAGTATTACAAGCGTTTTATACTTATACCTTATTTCTAATAGAATTTAAGTTTCATTTTGTTTTGTATATAATAATAACAATATTTAATTTATGTTTAATGTAAATAAAAGCGATGAGAAAATGTGTGTTGGTAATGCACAGTAAGAAATAGTTCTTCTGCAAAATATTATTACACTGAGTGCGCACGAATTCGGTGCGTTGGCCCTTGGTGTAATTTCCTACAGTCGGTTAAGCTTCATTTGCCCGAGGTGGAAAGAATATCCAGGAAGTAGAACTTTAGCAGGGTTTGAAAAAAAAACGTGAAGGAACCGTTAATGGTCTGTGCTATACAAAGTTTTAAAATGCAATCCACATTTGATATTTCAATTAAAAATAATTGTAGATAAGCCCAAATGCTCGTATTGATAAAAATCTTCGCTAATAGTGTATTTCAATACACTCGTACAGTGATGTGAATATGCGAAGAACTTCATAAAGATGTTCTCGAGGATTGAATTCGTTGGGCAGCGTAGAACCAATGATGCTGTGTACCAAACACACGAGGTCAGTGTATTCTAAGGATATAACCGCTCCTGTAAGTGTTGCGAATTCCAGTTTCGAAAATCCGCTGAATGTAGACAAACAATCCGCTGATTTTCCTCCAATTATAAAGAATGCCAAATAATCAAACAACAGGTATTAAAAGTAGTGAGTTGAAAGAGAGACGCGTTAAAGAAATGTCAAAATTAAATGAATTAAAGGGAGAAGTTTTATCATAATAATACTGCAATGAATATTTTTTCCCCACCATTTGAGTGACAAATTTACTTATAACAGTTTTAGTACTTTGACGTTCAAAAATCCGATTTCTGAAAACGTATTATACTAGTATAAAAATTCCACTGCCCGCTAAAATGATGGTTTCGCCGCTAAATGTTTTTAAATTCCACCAAATTTAGTGGGTAGTGCGCTCAGTTGGCAACATTGGCTCATGTGCGAGGACTCTGCAGACAGACGGAATCTCTGCAGAAGAAGATAGTATAAGGAGAAGGGGGACCGTACCCCAGACCCTATGGGAGTAGAGGAGAAGGGGTTTATCGCAGCACGGATATCATACCACGTTGGGTGGGTTTGTCGACGGGAGGGGGTGGGGGTGCACCACCACCCCCGTCTACTGACCCGCGCGCCGCTGGAATACCGAGAGACACCCCCACGCCGCCTCGGAACTGTCAAATCAGCCGTAAATTTTATTTTCCTCGCGGGAGAAGTGTTTCCGCTGCAAGTAGAGGTTATGAGCGTCCGGCGCCCGGCACAGATTACGCTGGGGGGCGGCCGCCCGGCCGTACAGTCGCGTCGCGAAAATGTTAACACCGGCTTGTTCCACACAGATTTCTCACGCTGTTATTAATTTCCACATATTTACGGAAATTTTTACGAAAATGCAGAGTAAATATACGGAAACGCAAGCCGCAATGACGAGAAACTGGGTTAAGTGCGTAAATACAAAACACCAAAAAATCTCCGTATTTTCTATAACTTCGGGTTTCGGGGAGGAACAATGACTTTTCTACGCCAAACTTTCTTCGCCAGTGTGACAAGAAAATTATCGTTTCTGCGGCAGCTAAGGTTATCTATGTCACTAAGACCTGTTCTTTCAAACATTAAAAAGTAGCAACAGGCGTATGTAACGCTTAGAAATACTAAAAATACACTACCTTTAACAGAAACTGAAAAAAATTTCTTACGTTTCAAAAAATTTAATATTTTTAAATATCGTTTTTATGCATAGTAGAACACCCACATAATAAAATAAAATTAAAGAGATATTAAAAATGTTTTAAACTGGAAGTACAGAAAACTAACTAGGGAATTAATGGAGATGTTCTGTGAATTTTACAGAAAATCCGTTATCGAAAAGCAATGTGTCCGTAATTTTACAGAGAGTTTTCGGACACCTCTGGATAAATTTTTACCAGCACATTTCCGTGAAATTAAGGAATTTGTTTTTTAATAGTGCAATGTTTTGATATAAACTTGCAGTGCATAATTGTTATTACATAAATGTGTACTTTATACAGGCTGTTCAAAGTAAAATGAGCACTTTTAAAAGCCCTGCTTAATATCTACTTCTGTGAAAATTATGTAGTCTTGCGCCCTGTGTAAACTAAACCTTTTCATAGGCCTTGTCCCTTTATTCATCCGTTAGTCTAGTGAAACAGTTGACTTATTGGAAAAGTAAATGTTCTAAAAATTGTTTTAATTAGTGCATCTATATACATTATAGAAAACCAGAATGCAAAATAACAGATGTTAGTACTCACAAATGTTAAATTAAAAGTTAGAGACATGGGACTACTTTCCATCCATCGTTACCAACTTTAGTGCGCGCAAGCCAGTCAGCGTGCCGGTTAAAATACTTGCAGGTAGGGGCGGCGACATTTTTCGAAGGTTGATTTTAAACCTGTTCTTATTGACCGTGAACAGCTTATAAAAGTTTAGTGTTTTATCAAGGTATATTTATGAAATTTAGCAGTGAGTACAGTCATTTGCGGTAGCTGTATACAAGCTTTGTACAACCTGCCTTAGCTCGAACAATTACTGCACATTACTATGATATTAATAAGTAGAATTGTTAACCATTACAAATACATTTAGATGGGCGCTGCAAAGCCTTTTTTTTTTTTAAGTTAAACATTGTGTTTAATTTTAACTTTAATGGTTAATATTACCCGAAATGAGTGTCACTACTGTTGTTTCGTGCGTGCGTAATCCTCAGACTGCAGTCAATAGTTCCTTTTATCCCTCATTTATATTACAAACGAGGAGTTACTAATCGAACTTTATCTCGTAGAAGTGGATACAGCATACTGAGCTATGAGCTGTTCGTGACAAACGCTGACTTTTAAGACAAACTGAATATAAAATTACCGGCAGGGAATATTAATTTATATATGACAAATATTTTTTCCAAGTAATCAAATGACCTCATAACTCAAAGGTGTGATTAATTAAAGTCAATATAGATTGCATGTTCTAGGTTAGAATACATTTTTTAAATGATTGATGATACCTATTCGCCATTGTATTCTTTTTGTCTCTCATCTGATCGCTTGATAATAGCAACGTTTATCTGTCAAACTTTGCTAGTTAGGTGAACCAGTTAGAGGCGGATGGAGCCACGGTGCCTTAGTGGTTAGACTGCTTGCCAAGGCGAACCGGGTTCAATCACCTGCCGGTTCACTCCGGATTTTTGCAAGTGGGAATCGTGCCGGAAGATGCCACTGGTTGGCATATTTTCTCGGGGATCTCTCCCCCCCCTTTTTTTTTCATTCCGGCGCTGCTCCTTACTCACCTCACTTCACCCTCATCGGCTCTCAATATCTCCATGTTAAGAGCCTCCCAAATCTCTTCACTCTTCACTCGCTTAGGGGCCGAAAAGGTAAAATATCAGTTTCGATTATTTACAGTTTTAGGTTATTCAACGTCCACATATTCAAGCCAGAATTCAAACTGAGCAAGAGAGTGGACTTTCACATTATTAACTAATGTAAATGATATATAAACAACAAAAATTCCCTATTTAGTCAAACCTACAACGGGGAACAACTTTGCTAGAATGTGCCTAAGCGGCTAAGTCATGGAGATAGTCGACATTTTGAGATGGGTGTCTTTCAAGACGAATCACGTCAATCTATTTTCGGTTTCCATGCAGTATTAATTTTTTTTTTAAATGCCTAAAGCGAATGCCGAGGTCGGTCTTTAATACTGGTAATTGTCGATTATATTTCTGTTCATTGTTATTCTATCTTACGATTATTTCTCTATTGACCTCACCACAAGCCTCGTGGCGAGGTAAATAGAGACAGAATCGTAAGATAGAACAACAATGAACGGAAAAATAATCGGCCACTACCCCTATTAAAGACCAAGGAGTTTAATATAAATTCTATTTCGTTTAATGAGTTGTTTTTACTATAGACATAAAAATAACAAACGTATGAATGAAACTACATCCGTGTAAATTTTGTCGTCAAAAGCTTCAGAGTTTATCGTGCTGCACTTAAGCACGGTCTTCAGAGTTTTTAAGTGCTAATAATTAAGGAGCGTGGAAGGAAGATATGTAGCGCCCCCACTGTGTGAAATCCCTCTACATGTTTCTACGCTATTAAGGATTGGTGGACGCTATTGTGAGCATTGTTCATCAGACGGCAATCTTAAAGCACCGCCGTTTTTTATTTTTACATTTCATTTTCAGCTTGTCACTGACAATTTCGTTTGATTGATTCAGAAACGAAGATGACTTTAGCTACCCAAATGTAGGAAATATTTTTTTGATTTAATTAAAAAAAAAAAAAAAAAAAGACTTCAAATATTGCTAGGCCGTGCGGCAAAACTGAATATAATAGCTGAAGTTGATTTAGTTTGATATTCTGTTTCGTTTTACACATATGAGTTGAAATAAAATCAACAATAAATAATAACATGCTTTAGATTACCGCAACAGCTGCTGCAGATGTAAAAACAGTGACCTATGAGTTATCGGCAAAACAGCTGATAAATACTGTTCACGATAAAGTGAACACTCTTGAAATCAACCTCAGAAAAGAGTCACTGCTCCAGTCCGCATATAATTTAACGGGCATACTGAGTGACATTTGCCCAGCTAAGTTGGTACTGATAGATGGAAAATAGTTCCATAACTTAACGTCGAATAAAAAGTGGTAGGAATCTATTTGTGATAACTTATATTATTTATTTCGTTTTCTATTTTTTAATGCATCGATGTGTAAATATGATCATATTTGTAACACATTTTACTTTTCTTATGATTTCACAGTTTCACCTGACCGACAAATGAATAAAGTGATGAGGCCCAAGGGAATGTTATTTTTACCTAAGGTGGAGCAACACACAATGTGCATACAATTATATATTAAGCAGGGCTTTCAAAAGTTCTCATTTTACCGCGAGCAGCCTATAATTTACTGTATTTCCTGTGCACTAACGGGCACGAGTATGAAAAACAGTCTGAAAAATATGTTCGATGGAAACATATACATAAACCGAAGACAAAAAAAGGGGGGAGGGAGAGCTAAACAACTTCACGGAATCACAAAAAAAAAATTCAGGTGGGAGGCTCGCTCATTTCCGAAATCGCGACTCGGCAAAGATGAGGGGGTGCTTGTTTTTCGCGCGACCGGGCTGTACCGGCATCATCATATATAGCAGCGGCGTGACGGTCTGAATTCTACACCATCTCAATCTCCGACCCTGGAGACAAGGAACGAGGGAGGAAGGTCCCCTAGGAGGGGGGGGGGGTGTTGGGAAGGGAGGGGGGAAGGCTCGTCGTCTGGGAAGGAAACGTCTGAAGAAAGGCCAGGAAGTACTGAGGTGATAAGGGGAAGGGGCGGAGGAGGCAGATGTAGCCAAACTTCACAATTGCCGCCAGGAGTGTTGGCTTGTGGTCTGGTTAACTTATGTAAACACCTACAGATAAGCTCCGAGGAAGAAGATTTTCGCAGCAGCGCACTTCATTAAAAAGAGGGAAACAAAACGTCACTTCACAGCACTTTCATTTTAAAAAAAACTCAAGTTATTTTTGCAACTCTCCCACATCGGAAATTCATTGCGAATAATTTGTAACTCTTTAAAAATAGCAGGTCTCTCAAAACAAATGTAAAATATGTTTCAATGTAAACATTAATCGAATAAGTATAATGTAAGATGCACTATCTAAAATCTACTGGCCTTAAAAGTATGGAAAGTGCCTCTTTAAGAAATCAGCTGTTACTGATGTTCTTGCAGGATTTTGTAATTTTAGTTTAAATTTCGAAGGAAGTTTATAAATTTGTATACAATATTCACGAGCTTCATTTTTGCTAAAGTACTGAACTTGTTTTATTTCTCCTTACATCGTATTACGTTTGCTAAATGCAAGAACCATTTTCTGCGATAGCGTAAACGTCTTAACAATAGCATGACTACCCATCAAACCGTTGTATGCCGTAGGAGTGACGATAAACCAACTGAAAACTCACTACTGAATGATGCTGTTTATATAATGCAAGGCAGTTGATAATGCGAAGAGAACGGATGTAGTATTACTAGTCGGAATATTTCTACAAAACCCCTCCTCGTAAATGCTATTGCCTTAGACCCTTTGCAGTAACGGTCCATAAAACTAGTGCATTTATATAGGCAATGAACCGAAGGTACTAGATAGAGGAATTACATATAAGCACTTACTTAGAGATTGTGGCAAATTTATGTGGATATATCGTCGTAACATGCCGATTTCCAACCGCATAGTCCGTAGAATAATGTTTGCACTCGAGCACATTGCAAAATATACTTGTATTTCACTAAAACTGGTTCTCTCGCTCTCTCCCTCTCTCTCTCTAGTAGTTTATTGTACAACTTTAGAAATCAATAACAGTAATAATCATAAAATACATTTCAAATGCCATAATCTCAACGGAACTACATGTTACAGGTTTAAATTTTATATTTAACCTGTGCTAATATTTGTCTTTCTTAGTTTATTTATAAAAAGAATGACTACAAAAGTAATACTAAATATTAAAAGTTTTAGCTGAACAGCCCTATAGTATACTGCCTGTCCTTCATACGTCCTACTATTTAAGAATTCGGGAATAATTAAATAAAGTGTAATAACCAAACTTACTTAAAAAAATTTAAGAACATATATTTATAGCACCATGTTTAAAAATCCAAATTTTCACCTAGTTATTTATGCGAAATACTTTCATCGTAGGGGCCACGGTGGCTGAGCATTTAGCCTTCTCGCCTCCCACCAAGGCGATCCGGGCTCAATCCCCGGCCGGGTCACTCCGGATACTTGCACGTGTGAATCGTGACGGACGATGCCGTTGGTCGGCGGGCCCTCCCGGGGATCTCCCGCTTCCGGCGCCGCTCCATACTCGAACAGCCCAAATATTTTCACTCGCTCACTTTCATCGTTTAGAGATTGCGATGGTATTAAGTATTTTTGAGTGATGGTATAAAGTATGTATTTATGTCCTCTATATTTGCGATAAGTACTTATTGGCTCCTTGAGATACAAATACTTATGAATTTTCACATGTAAAATTGCTACTAAATAATTTATGTTTCAAATGGGAGATTCTTATTATTAAGAATACCAAGCAGAAATTATATCTGGAAATTTTTATAAGCTAGCAAGGGTTATCCTTTGATTGCGAAAATTAATTTTTTTTCCCCCGCCTATTTCTTCATGTGAAGGCGCTTGAAAGCAGGGACAAAATGGAAACTGCCGACTACATTTGCCGAGATCGCGGGGAGTGAAGGTCTGTGATTGGAGCTGCGTGGAAGGGTGCCCGTTGCGGGAAGAGGCGATGAGGGGGGAGTGAACGTATCGACTAAGCCACGCCCCCTCCCACCCGCAAGTCCTACTTGTGGCGGACGGTCGCCATGGCAACCACCAGGCTGTCCTCCGGCCGCTATCACTTGACGGCATTCGCGCCGCGATCGTCGTGTGCTCTCCCGCCAGCACTACTACCTTTTGTTCTGTCGCGCGCGCGGGTAAGTCAGCGCTGAAAACGTTACTCCTTGTCTATTTTAGTAAAGGCTGTTCACGATAATGTGAGCAATTTTTGAAATCAACCTTAGAAAGTAGTCACTATTACTAATTGCATATATTTTGATGGCCGCACTCAGTGACATACGCCCAGTAAAGTTGGTAATGATGGAAAGGAAAGTAGTTTCATATATTAACGTCGAATAAGAAGTGTTACGTAACTACTTACGATAGCTTGCATTATTTCTGTCGCTTTCTATTTTTTTTTTTTTTACTGCGCCGAAGTGTAACAATTAGAAGATTTATAAAATACTTACTTTTTATAATAACATTGTAAACAAATTGTGAAATTTCACACGAATGTACGTGGCAGCACAATATCTACCCATGTACATGTATTTTTACGTGTACATGTGTCCGTGTACTTTTACTGTGTGTCCCATGTATATTTACAAATACAATGCCACTGTAATTTTACTATACTTGTTATTCTTTTTACTAATCATTATGTTCAATCACAAGTACTCAGTATGTGTCGTTTTACTTTTTTTGTTACCAATATCGAGCCACACAATGTAAATTTACACAAACTTTGTTAGTTGTTATTTTATCATACTTGTCAGTTTCTTTTACTAATCATCACATTAAATCATATGTACTCTAAACATGTTATTTTACTATACTTGCTAATAATTTTCTACCACATATAGTAAATTAACACAATCATTGTTATGGCAATTTCACTACACCAGTCTGTTACTGTTTAATGTTCACCATACCAAATTACATGTACACCGTAGGTGTAATGTTACCATACCAGTCTGTAATTTTTACATGGTTTTAAATAACATGCACTTCGTGCATTTCATTTAACTACGTATATTATATCTTTCCTGCTACATACTGTAAATTTACACAAACATCGCAATTGTAATTTCACAACTGTGTATGTGTATTATATAGAATAGGCAGTTGTATACAAGAGCCAGCATATTCCATCAGTGGGAGTTAAGATTTCTTTTGAACACACAAAAGGCGCTCGAAGTAGTTCTACTATTTACCACTAGATCGCATGTTTTAAGCAAATACTCGTAGTTATAATTAATTTCACAGGAATATTAGTGTAAAATTATAAATACTGCACTCGTTTCAGTAAATTACACATAACATTTTTTATTTACCGTACATTTGTAGGTGTAAATATACACTCGTATACTTTCGAATTTGTAATTTTACACCCTTTTTAATGTCCATGTACCAGTATTTTTTTTACTGTAAGGCTGTACTTAATTTAGAGTGAGATAGGAATATATGTACTTTTGCACTGATGTACGAGTTGATACAACATTGGCATGGTTGTTAAAACACACAGGCTTGGGATTGTAGTGCCTTGCATTAGTGTATTTTTGCACATACTTTCGCATTTGTAATTTTATGCCCTTTTTATTGTCAATATACCAGTACATTTGTGCTTTTCTCAATAATATTTTCCTACCTAGTGAGTGAAATAGAAAAGTATGTATTTTTACACTGATGAGCGTGTTTTAATATAACATTGGCGTGGTTGTAAAAGCACACTAACTTAGGGTTTTAGTGCCTTGCATTAGTGTATTTTTACACATACTTTCGCAATGTGTAATTTTACACCCTTTTAAATGTCAATATACCAGTACATTTGTGTTTTTTACGGTAAGATTGTACTACCTTTTGAATGAAATATAACAATATGTATTTTTACACCGATGTGCATGTTTCAATGCAACATTGGCGTAGTTGTAAAAGTACACAGATTTCAGTTTTAATACTTTATTTTCGTGGATTTTTACACGTACTTTCAAATTTGTAAATTTACACCCCTCTTATTGTTAATATACCTATTCATTTGTGATTTTTTTATAATATTACTGTACTATGTTACGAATAAAGTTGTACATTGCTGTAAATTTATACGTACTGTACTTGTTTTTACAAATTACACAACGAAAATGTAAAATTACCAAAAGGTTGTACAAGTATTTTTACACATTTTTTACAATGAAGTTTGCAGTTTCACTTGACCGACGCATTAACAAAGCGATGAGGACCATGGCAATGACAATTTTACATATGGCGGAAGTATACACAACGTGCGTACAAATGGATCACAAGCAGAGTTTTCAAAAGTGCTAATTTTATCCTGAACAGCCTCTATAAGCCAGTCTAGGAAAAACCAAGAAATGACAATCATATACGCCATTCACGGTTTCTTCACACTTTTATGAAGCCCTGCTGAAGTTATACTTCCAGGATATTCCTCCGCCTCTTACAAACAACCACGGTGGCTGAGAGATTAGCACGCTCGCCTCCCACCAAGGCGAACCGGGCTCATTCCCCGGCCGGGTCACTGGGTTTTCGCAAGTGGGAATCGTGCCGGACGATGCCGTTGGTCAGCGGGTTTTCTCGGGGATCTCCCGTTTCCTCCACCCTTTCATTCCGGCGCCACTCCATATTCACTCCAATCACCCTCATCGTCTCTGAAGACCACGATGTTAAGTGCCGCCCAAATTCACCTGAGTCTAGAAAATTACACGAAAGGGACAGCACAACATATTCGTGTGCACTTAGTGTGATAAAATTTTGCATAAGAACTATTTATTACTAGGCACTGTTTTTATTAATTTTAATAGTAAATTAAATATTATAATTTATAAATAGAATTTAAGTAAAAGTTCAATTTTACCAAAAAATAAGGCAGGTATTAAAATTACGCCTGTGATACATTACATGTTTAGTAAACAATGACACACGTCATAGATGAGGCGATATTCCAAAGTTTTGATTCAAAAAGTGCTACGAAACTGCGAATAGACTGTAATGGTTTGTACTATTTGCTGTTCGCGGCTTATTAAGAACATCAGAAATCAACTTTTGAAAAATGCCATTGCTACCAACTGCATATGTTTTAACGGGCACACCGAATGCCATGTGGCCAGTTAAGTCGGTCACAGCTGAGGGAAATTAGTTCCATGTCTTAACGTTGAATTACAACTTCTAGGTGAACATATGCAAATGTTGAATTGATTTCTCTTGCCTTCTCGATTTTTATACATATACTGTAAGAATTAGAACATTTTAAAAATATTTATTTTGTTATTTTTAATTATTTCTCAAATGAACACAGTGGGACGTAAAACCTGTTACATTTGTCGCGAAACATTAATTGGTAGTACTGGTACGCAGTAGATGTGCGACGTCATTGGCCAACGCAAAGTCAATAATGGACGTCGCTGAATACAGTGGGCGTGTCCGGTGTAGCCAGAACCAATAGCACGATAGTAAGTGGGAACACGGTGACCTACACAACTGGCATTGTTGTAGTCGATAACCTCGGCAGCTTAGTTCAATCTTGTCTTCAGTGCCTGAATATTTGCGCCTTCCTAAAAGGGTTAAGCAGGGCTTTCAAAAGTGCTCAGTTTATCGTGAACCGCGGATAACTTCGTGATGCGAATATTTTACCTGCGTGGCGTGTTTCTCTCGTGCTATTTTGTACGCCGTAAATTTTACATTGCGTTGGGGTGAAAGAGATTATGAAAAACAAATGCACTATTATGCCTAAACATTTACTTACTGTTACCCCCTAAGAGGTATATACGTTTGTTAGCACAATTAGGTTTGATCAGGTTGTGGAAATATTGGGTTACGAAATTATCTTCAATTGACAGATATTAATTCCCTTTACCGAAGTTAAAATAACAGTATAAACAATTCTGACGTGTTTCGAAGGGGGCTCGCTTAAGGAGAGTTGTGGATATGTGTAAGCGGGATAATGTTAGGGGTTCGGAGTAGCTCTCTCGCCCTAGCTGGTCCAGACTCACACCCGATCGCCACTCGGTTAGCGCTGACCTCTGTGGACCACCGCCGACTGACGCTCTGGCCCACTGCTGTCCTGGCCACCACACTTCTCGTCCACGCCAACCTTCACCGAAATCCTCAACTCCCATTGGCTCTCCCTAGCAGCCTGGGCGGAGTTACTGACGTGTTTGCTGAAGGAGTCGCTGCGACCTCACGGTGTCAGCCAGGCACAAATTATCTGCTAACCTCTGTAGAACACTGTACATTCTGCCGCTGCGCCGCTGTCCCCGTTGTCTGCTATTATAGTTTATAGAACAACTGTAGACCACATTCCAGCCTTACCTGGCCTCGATTGACATGTCTCAAACTTAACATTGCGAAGTTGAAAAAAAAAAGATCACTCATCTGGGATTCCTTTATCTGGTTTCCCTACGTTGGCTTCCAAAAATATTGTGCGTTTCGTCCGACTTAACTGGCGTTAGTTTACGTCCCGTGCATTCTCAAGTGAGTTCGCTTTGCTTAGTTTGAAGAGTCTTAGTTGGTTTAACGTTGAATGATAAAAAGCATCTTGCGACCTGTTCCGCACTGCGCGTTAACTTCCGCGATAACTGTCGCGGTGAATGAAGAAGGCATTTTTCATCAGTTTCGGCCAGAGTTATTGGGATTTCGAGAAACGGCTGCAGTCATCTGCAGAGTGAAATTATAACCTTCATCTCAACAGAACATCTCTATTCTTTCACTGTCTTTTTCTCTTTGTTTCTCTTTTTTACTCTTTCCCTCAGTTCTCGCTTTTCCTCTGAACGGATAGTGATTTATTTAAGTGACCTTCTGTTTCAGAATAAAGAAAAAAATGTAATTTAACTTAAAAGTATTATAATTAAATGGGCTTAAAACATTCCAATGAGAGAAAATTATGAAAGAGCAGTTCTGATATTCTTTGTTAGAGTACTTATAATTAGTAAATTACGTAAACAACTGTGCAGTTATTTGTTTCTTCGAATAACTAAAATTTTTAGAACGTTGGCAAGAAGAAATTAAGTTCGAAGGGAGTGTGTCTGAGGAAAGAACGTTGCAAACAGAGATGTATAAGATTTCCATTTTCGATGTTTTCAGTATCTAGAATTTCCAAATGTCTTTCAAATGACAATGACACATGCGAACATGCTTGGTGGAGCACAATTTACTTCACCGTCTTTTAAGTACAGAAAATTAAATATAAAAAAGAAACGCATTATTACTGAAGTCTGTTCACGATAATGTGAGCACTTTTGAAATCAACATTAGAAAAAAGTCACTATCCTTACCTGCATATATTTTAACGGACGAACTGAGTGACATGCGCCCAGTAAAGTTGGTGACGATGATTGGAAAGTAGTTTCATTTCTTAACGTCGGATAAAAAGTGCCAGGGCCATTTGTGATCATTTAAATTATTTGGTTGTCTTTCTGGTTTTTTAATGCATCGAAGTGTAGAAATGGACAGATTTGCAAAAAATTCATTTTGTAATAATTTGACAGTTGCACTAGACCGACGCATGAATAAAGGGACGAGGCCCATAGCAACGTTAATTTTGTATAAGGCGGAAATATACACAATGGCCATACAAGTAGATCTTAAGCAGGGCTTTCGAAAGTGCCAATTTTACCGTGAACAGCCTACAATAGTATATTATCATGTATCTCAAAATACACTTCAACTAAGTCAAAATTATTTCATAACTAAAGGTGGTTCACGGTAAACTAAGCACTTTTAAAATCAACCTTTGAAAAATATTCACTATTTACATGCACGCTACCAGTTAAGTTGGCATGCATTAATAAAAGTAGTCCGTGGTGTTGTCTTGTGCTGAAAGAGTAATGTTTAAATTTGTGGCAACTGAAGTTAGTGCTTCCTGTTTTATGTACATTAGAATATTTATATACATATTAGCCATACATTTACACCACAACGTGTTCACAGTTTCATTTGGATGGCGCATGGATAACGACATCCGGCTCATTTCAACTTTAAATTTACTTACAGTAGAAGAAAACAAAATAGGAAGAAAAGTGTATCCTAAAAGCGCTTTCAGAAGTGCTCACTTTACCATGAACAGTGTATAAATAACACCACACTCTGAGACAGGCAAACACGATTTATTTCTGTTACCATTAGAAATCATTATGTTTACTTTTTGTAACTCATTAAAAATAACCTTAAACTTTCTCAATTTCCACTGATAAATGATCAGAAAGGCTCACCATACAAGAGGACACCGTATATAGTAGGAATATTGACTCCAGAATAGGCATCGATTTAGTTCTACAAAAGTAGTTAAGAAAACTTTCCTCCATGTTCTAAAGAAGTCACCCTACTTGGCTGAGATAGCTCGCTTGTATACCAAGAAATAATATAATAGCTGAGATCAGTTGTTATTAGACACAAATACATAATTTCGTTCATTTATTTGTAATGTTTTGAATATAAATACGATCTGATAATGACCTAAGATAAAAGATAACATGGTCTGGAGCATCGAATTAAGTGTCTTAAGACCTTGTATTAATGATTTATGATCCATTTCGTCACACTTTTTGAATAAAACCTTTGAAAAAAACCTCATGTATTTCGCGTTTGGTTGTTTCCTAAATAAGGTATGTATCATAAGATTTTTATACTTGTCTTAAAATAATATAGTTTTTTTGGTTAACTTTACATATGTTTCATATATGAATTATAATACTTTATTTATAACTAACGTGAATAAAGGTAGAGAGGAAATAGTTGTGCTGGTAATGCCCAGTGAGAAATAGTATTTATGCAAAATATGATTACACTGAGTGCGCTATAATGCGGTGAGTTGGCTCACAAGTTTAATTTGCTAAACCTTTGTTTGTACAAGACGGAGGAATACCCTGAAAGCAGAACTCTAGCAGGGTTTCAGAAACGTGTAAAGTATCCGTGAATGGTGTATATATTTTTTATCACACCATACTTAGCAGTTGTTGCACTCCTTTCGTTAAAAAAAAAAATTGGGCTGGCGTAAGGTAGACTGTCCCGCCGTTCAGTGGTGTAACGAGTGAAGCCGGAAGAAGGTTTACAGGCACATCAACAATCCGGAATATCAACACTGTACTGTCTTTACTGTAGAAGACGTACAGGCGAGGATGAGTCATAACAAGTGCGACCGCTATCACTTGTGGCAAGCATGCCTGTCTCCCGAGGCTATTCAGGTTCGATTCCCCGCCGGAGTGCAACCGGATGCCAGCACGTATAGGCTGTTCACGGTAAAATGAGCACTTTTGAAAGCCCTGCTTTAGGTATATACTTGTATGCGAGTTGTCTATTGTTCTGCCTAATGTAAAATTAACATTGTCGTGAGATTCATCACTTTATTCATCTGTCAGTCAAATTAAACTGAAATTATTACGAAAATAAGTATTTTACAAATCTGCTCACTTTTCCACTTCGACGCGTAAAAAAAAATTACAGAAAACGAAAGAAATAATTTAAGTTATCACGAGTGGTTACCTAACACATTTTATTTAACGTGAAGATATGGAACTAATTTCCCTCCATCGTTACCAACGTCACTGGGCGCGTGTCACTCAGTACGGCCGTTAAAATACACGCAGGTAAGAACAGTGACTTTTTTCTAAGGTTGATTCCAAAACTACTCACTTTATTGTGAACAGCCTTTAGGAAACGTGGTGGACCTTACTGTTGGTCTGTGAGATTTCTCAGAATACTCCGGTTCCGCCCAGCATTGTTTGTCGTCGCTTTGTCTCCATTGGTGCCAAGGCGTCCGCCAAATTTCCCTCTCCGTCCCTAGGTCTAAAGCATTTCGTCAAGTGGGCATTACACCCATCCTAGGGCACAATCCTTCACTCGACGTGGGGCCAAGGTGGCTGAGCGGTTAGACTGCTCCTCTATCGCCAAGGTGCACCGGGTTCAATCCCCGACCGGGTGACTACGGATTTTCGCAAGTGGGAATCGCGCCGGACGATACCACTGGTAGGCGGGTTTTCTCGGGGATCTCCCGTTTTCCCCACCCCATCATTCCGGCGCTGCCCCATACTCACCGAGTGAGGTGGCGCAGTGGTAACTCACTGGACTCGCATTCTGGAGGATACGGGTTAGATTCCCGGTCCGGCCATCCTGATTTCGGTTTTCCATGGTTTTCCGAAATCACTCCAGGCGAATGTTGGGATGAGTCCCTAACAATGTCCATGGCTGAGTCCTCCCCCAATCCCTTCCCCATGTGCAGCTTGCACCGTATCTAATGACCTTGCTGTTGACGAGGCGTTAAGCCCAACTACCTACCTATCGCTTCACCCTCATCGGCTCTCAAGACCTCGTTGTTAAGAATTGCCCAACTCTCTTCACTCACTCACTCACTCCACTCGATGTTCATTTAAATATTTAATCTGAAACAACAGCGAATATTATGTAGAAGAAAAAAAGGCCAATGAATCTTCGCGCGTCTGGGTCACGAAAGGCGTGACCTGCGTCTGTGGTTGGACTTGATTTATCAAAAGCTCAGTTTCTTTCCTGGCAGAAGACCGGAAGAAGCAGAGCGTGTTTACATCAGCATAATAAACGCATAACTGAGATCGTTCCGAGGCGAGAGGGATGAATATAAACTACGAAACTTGCTGTTCCCCTGGGCAACGCTTCTCTGTCTGGTAGCAAATACAGTTGGTTCGTATAAAAAATATATATTCGTGGTCGATTTCACCTACGTGGAAGTTACGGCGCTCTGAGCAGGGACTAGAGAGCGTGGATTCAATTCTCGAGTGAGGCAGGGAATTTCAATTCCTTTTCCAGAACTGGCTGATATAGCTTAACTATGATGTTGTTAAAGTTGGTCATCGTTAGGTAAATACTATTTAGATCTTCCTTTAAAATATGCCTCACTTCATTAGTTATTATCTAGGACATGGACAGCAAGGTTGATAGGGAATTACGAAAAGCGGCATCATATTTTAAAGTCTTATTAAGATTATAAATGCTATTAAAATTTATTACCATTCAGTTTGCCTTTTTAAAAACGTATTTAGCTTTTAGGGTAATAATACGCGTTATGATTACAAAGTGCAAAGCGCCACTACTGCAAATATTTTCCCGGAAAATTCCAATTTGTCTCCTTTAAATTGAAACTGTCAAATTATATGAGTGCGAAAACTAACCTAACAGGTTTTTATTCTTTCTCTTGAAATATTTCCCTTGTAATTTTTTTGAAACTAATTTGGTATAATAGAGCAAAAAAATTCTTTTTTAAAAAATAAAAATAAAATTTCCTTACTGGTATAGAGAGAACTCGATTCTTGTATTTTACAGATTACAATTCCTAACTTCGTATTATCTTTTTAGTTATCAGTTCAAAAAACATGATCGTATTTTCTTGCTTCTCTTCAGAACATTCATATTTGTCCCCCCATATTTAGCAGTTTTACGAAAATACCAACTCCGAAATTCGTGGGGATTTTTACTTTCAAGACATATCAAAGAATGTATGCTTTATTTTTATAACAGATTAACATCAGTATGTATTGTAACTAATCAAGCAACTTGTCAGTAATATTTGCTAATTGTTACCGATTATGAGTAATCTATTCATAAGTTCCGATCTTTAATTCGAAAATTGTGTAGCAATGAAATGATAAATTGACACGATCTGTCACTATAGAGAAGGATAATATATGAAATATATTACAGATATTTCTTTACAAGTATTCGACGTATTTTAAGCCATAATAACCTCACACGACAGGTGCTGTTGCAAGGCCAATCAAATACAACATTATGACATATTACAAAATTTGAAAGTTAAAATTTTCTTACCAAGAAGCAATAATTTGTTACATGTTAAATATAAATTGTACTTAGTTTCCACTCGTCATATACAATTGTTACTATGTATATCTTGCCAGGTTAAGATAATATTTTGCAAAAGAAACAACACATTTGTTTTATCATATGCAAGACTTGTAAAGTGTTTCGTTAACAAATATAGATCCTTCAATAAACTGTTCTCCTACATTAAATAATGACCTTGTAATGACAGAAGTGGAGTGGCTTTCGATGAAGCACTGAATCTGAATGCAAAACTTGCAAAGTTCACTAGAAAGTAGTGCAGACACTACCAAAATTTTCAGAAAACTACAATTTAAGTTGCCTATAAATTCATTGATTCTATTTTAATTTGCGTTTCAAATGTTTAAAAATTAATAAGCAGAATAGTCTATTTTATTTATAATTTAACCGTCTTTCCATTTTGGAAACTACACTTTGCCAAAAAGCTCAACTAAGCTATACCATCATAATAACTACTTTAATTGCGTGTAGTAAAAATGAGTAAAAATGTATATAAATATTTTAATAATTTATTTTATGCAAATAGATTTTTGTTATAACAATGAAAACTTTCGTGGCTGAAATTTATTAATTATGTTACAGATTATATTCATGCCCTACCTGGTGTGCTGGGTAATTTTCAGGTCCGAAATTCTCTTGTGGGGTGCTGTGGCAAGTACTGTGTATTTTTAATTTCGTACCTTGCCTTCATTTCACAACCACTACATCCTCAACTCACTCGAGAAAACTTCAGGTTGGCCATAAATAACGGGTTTTGTCCCGCTATTAGGGAAGCCAGGAGTCGATACTTCTAAGGCATTGCATCCGGCCTAAGAGTTACCGTGTTCTGATAGCATATAAATCATGCATGTCTGTGCTATATTTTAAAATAACTTGTTCTGGGCTGTACGTTGCATGTGAGTAGGCAAAACAGAGGCTGAATAAATAGTAAACTTACTTTTAACAAACATCCAAAATGGCAAACACATTCTTAGTTTACATAGTATTGGAACCTATACACCAGCTACAGACGTTACTGTGTGCTACTTTTTGATGTATAGTTATGGTCACTTTTTGTATACCTCCTCCCCTTTGCCTGGCTATCCTACTGGCATATATGGGAAGCATACATAAGAAAATAATCTATAACGATCGTAACTGAAGTTGTAAAATTACTATATGTGATGTTATTTACTCTGTATTTGTACCTCTGTTTGTTACAGGGGAGAAACCGCACAAGTGCCAGGTTTGCGGCAAGGCGTTTAGCCAGTCGTCGAACCTGATCACGCACAGCAGGAAGCACACGGGCTTCAAGCCGTTTGCTTGTGACTTGTGCGGGCGGGCGTTCCAGCGTAAGGTGGACCTGCGGCGACACAAGGAGACGCAACACACGGAGCTGCGGCCGGTCACCTAGGGGTCGCTGGCGGGCCACGCACAGCCCGCCCCATGTGAGCCCAGCATGGCGCCTCTGTGGACCAGCCAGGTGAGGCCGGCCACGTAGGGCGCCAGGGCGAAGTACCAGCCGCGCCGTCAGTACAGCCCGCGAGCTGTGATGTGTCACCGCCAGGCCGTACGCCTCTGCAGACAACACGGACGTGATAAGCCACGTAGACGGCGAGGCGCAGTACAACCCGCGCAGCCAGCACAGCTTGCGAGTTGCGATGTTACCCGGGGGAGGTCACTGGCAGGCCATACTTCGCGTCACCTAAGAGTAACACCCCTTCAGACAACCTTGACGTGAGAAGCATCGCAGGCGGCAAGGCTCTGTACAACCCGCGCCGCCAGTACACCCTACGAGCTGCTACTTGACACTTGAAGGGTAGCTGATCGTTGAAGCTCTGCAGGCCACGCGGGAAGACCATCCTAGCTCGAGGCAGGGCACAGCACAACCCGCGCCGCCAGTATATAACTCTAGGTGCTATTTTCTGGCTCCTAGGGAGATGATGTACTTGCACCAAGAGGATATTTCTGCAAGCCATCCCGGCGGGACACGTCACGCAGGCAAGGAGGAGCAGTAAAAGCTACACTACTAATGCAAATAATATCCTTGAGTGGTTGCCTTAGCAAAAGCTATTTAGCTCTGTGTGAATAGTGCACCACACCTATTGTGTTTGGGCACAATACTCGCCGCTCCTACAGTAACTTTTCTGTCATCCAGGGTTAGACATCACGACTGGTTACTTGAGATACTCTCGCCGTGCGTGCTTGCTCCGTATGAAGGAATCGAGCAGATTATTTCAATGCATAGTAAGCACAGTACTGGCACGGTTAGTATAAAGGAATTATTCACTTACAAAGATAAAGAAAAGTAATTTTGACCAATACTAATTCTCATCATTTTATTTATTTAGTTTTTCACGTCACCCGATTTGTCATATAAGTTTAAAAATTTCACAAAAGCATTTGAAGATATCGAGCAATCATAATTTATATCTGGCAGATAGTTACCAATTACAATTTAGTAACTGGGAGACGAAACTCTTTTGTGTGTATTAAAATAGTTAAAACTAGTTTTATGCGTAGTTTTATTACTTTTGTTGGTTTTTTTATTATCAAGATGTCTGTAGCATATTATTGGTCTGAAGTGATCTGTATTTTTTTCCCCTGAAACCAAAGCAACTAAGGTTTTTTGTTACGCTATATCAGCACTGAACTTATTTAAGTAAACTTTATGCACTCAGTGCGACCATGTAAAAAGACAACGCAACTATGTGTGACCTGCGATTTTTAAGTGAATGGGAAAAAAGTACAAAAACATGAACTTTTAGTGGTTACTTAGAATACTGTTGCAATATTAAGACGTGAATCGGATGATCTCTCTACTGTAACTGTGAAATATAAACTAAAATTGAAGAGTTTTAAACAATGCATACCTTCAATGACTACTATATGAAAAAGGTTACCGCAAATTTGTTGAACCAAAGAACTGTGATTAATCGTTAACAATGTTTCGTAAATGCATTGTAACGCTTTGTAAATATCATTGTAGATTGTATTTATTTATCTGTACGTATCAGTACTTCTGCTTGGAAATGACGCTTTTAAGTTATGATACCGAACAATTTACATGATTCACACTAGCTTTACTGTAGGCTGTGTTCCAAGAACATTGCAAAGAAAACGAAAATTTCAAGCTCTTTCATTATGTACAACCTAAAAAGATATAGGAACTGAGCCCTATTTTTACAAGATGGAAAAGAGGCATAACAAATAAAAAGACATAAGTGGGAAATATTTTGTGACGTGATTGTGATTATACGCACTCATGGTAATTTAAACCACAAGTAAAATAATGTTCTGCATGTAAGGATCAATAAATCTCACCTTGGCAAATAAAATGAGAAAGGATACAAAACACACAGCGGATAACCATAGTATTCCGATTCACGAATATATAATACACTGCGTATCTCTTACACTGTTTATAATAACAAAAGTAACCTTTCTTTGGTAGTTCTGAAGTCCCCAAAATAATTTTGCAAACGTTTATATATGTGTGCCGGAAAAATGAAATGAATGATGGCTTACTTAAGGGTTTCAAGATGTTATTACCATAAAAGTCACATAGTTAATAAAAAATATATTTTACACTGTGATGTGATACACACACACATACACATATCAATTTATTTATTTATATATATACACATACATATTCTTTATGTAAGGCGCCTTTCTAATGTTTATGTTATTCTGTTAACTAAGTAAGGTAACATGTCTCACTTGGAACACAGACTACACATGATAAAACACTTTGCTATCCATAGTTATTGCCCAAAACAATTTTACAAAAAAAGTTAAAATTCGTTGTTTATTTTTACAGAAAATTACCATCGCAGATTTCTGAGACCATAATGTATAATAATAAGTTATCAGACTGTTATATTTTTGCTCTATTTACTCTGACAATGAGAACAGTTATAGACATTTTTGTTATTGAACGAACGTAAGTGTTGTGGTCAGTTTACTTATAATCGGGATGTCTCCTTTGCAGAAGAATCACTACAAACCAGCTGTGAATGAAAAAAAAATTGATATGCTTCTTAGGTACTTAGGCCTAGTAAGCGAAATGAACTATAACAATTACAAACACTGGACTCATTCTTAAATATAAGCTTTTGATGTATTTTTTGTTTTTCCAACATTAAATCGAAGACTAAGTTTATCCTTCTTAATAAGGTGTCTACCACTCTTTATTTCTACTTTCTTGCGGGAATACATATTTTATAACATAACGGCGTAAAAACTAAGCTTACCTTTTCTTAAGAATTTTGGGTTATTATTTCATATGACAATTGGGCATGCAATACTTAAGAGCTCACGTGTAGAGTTTCTTAACCGATAGTCGTATCTGAACTAAACAGTGTAAATTTGAGTAGTTTTTGAGTATCGAGATAATGTCCAAGTAGTAAGGAGCCCTCTCTATTCAGGAGACTCAGTCGCAGTCAACCTCTGTTAAAAAAACGCACGACGTAGAACGAGAACCTTTATTGTTTTCAGTTGTTTTACAGCGGACTATGGGGATAAAGATCACTTACATCGCATTCTCATGCCATGTAATCAGTTTCCAATAAAATTTCAATAGTTACTGGACTCGAGGTGGACTGAAGACTCCCGATTGCGTGTTTGCCCTAAAACACAAACGGACCGGACTGTTGAAGACTCCAGTGAGGCAATGCATTACAACCGATAAGGCGAATAATGAGTAGAATTAGGACTGAAAGATCACCACAAACACCCACCCGCACTAAATTCAAAACATGAAATGCCGAATCGTAATGTTTCACTACATGTTGGCGTTGATAGGCTGGGAATGGTTGCGACGAAAATACTTAGTTAAAAAGAAAGGAATTTGTGTGCGATAAATGTTAATGTCTTGTGCGTAGGCTAGTCTTAACATTGTGGCTCGAGTTGTCATCAACATATTCAACAGCGAGTACTGGTAAGGTTTATTCCACACAGATTGGGAAGTTAAATTTTTTTATATTGGCAACTAAACATTTCCGCCACAAGGCTGCGTAGGTATTGTGTGTGTATAGGATTTTTAAGTTTTTTATTTAAGTAAATGGGATGATTGCAATTTTCATACAATGGATGTAACTGTGTAAAAATCTTCCGACTTGTAATGTGCTAGACCCTACTAAATGAACAAATTTGATCTTTGCACTAGAATGGAAATGCAACGAAATATATTCACATATCGTAAAACATTCTGTCTTGAATTCAATTGATTAAAATGTAGGCTTACACGACATATTAGTGCAATGGTTAAAAATATAGTTTTTAGGGCCTTACTATACAGTTTATATAAACGAAAGGAGAAAAAGTACAAAGTTGCTTTGAATGAAAGCTATGGTTTTATTTCGCACTGAAATCCGTAAAGTTATTCAGTTGTATTCAGCTTGCTCATTGCCAAACAAAGTTGTATGTTTGCTGTTTGCTTTTGTAAACTCTGTTGGAGCGCGTGAGTGATAGGTGTGAGATAGTTAATACTTAATATTTTTGTGCTGGAGCAAGTAGGTTTATATCATAATTCGAAGTAAAAGCGAGCTTTTGCACACAAAATTCCTCCATTTTCCGCCTGCTTGAAAGCGACCTCTTTGGTACAGCAGCGTACCTTGCAGCGGAAATTTTCGCTACTAAAATCTCTTCCATAAGAAATCTGGTTTTGTTCCCAACCTGAGTATAGAATAAACCTTACCCAGATAGCATGTAAGCTTGTGGTTAACTTGCCATTCCTTGTGAATTTGCCTAGTCTAGCAAATCTGTTATATCATGTGTGATTCAAGCTTGAGTCAAGGCAAAATTTCTCATGACTGGCACGTCCTTCCTGATGGCAAGCTTATATGTGGCTTGAATTGAGCTTGTAGATTTCCAAGGCAAGCCTGTGGCAAGTTTTACTAAAGGCTGTTCGCTATCAAGTGAGCACTTTCGAAATCAACCCTAGAAATAAGTCACTGCCCCCTGCCTGCATACATTTTAACGGGCGCCCTGAGTGCCATACGTCCAGTAAAAATGGTAAAGCTTGGCTGGAAAGTTGTTCCATTTCTTAACGTCAAATAAAAAGTGTAAGGTAATCATTTGTTATAATTCAATGTTTCTCTTTTGCTTACTGTTTTTTTAATGTATCGAAGTGTATAAATAAGGAGATTAGTTAAATATTTAATATTATCATTTTTTACAGTTTTGCTTGACCGACGCACGAATAAAGTGATGAAACCCGTGGCAGTATTAATCTTACATAAGGCGAAATAACACACAACGTGCATACAAGTAGATCTTAAGCACGGCTTTCAAAAATGCTCATTTTACCGTGAATACCCTATAATCAAGCTTGCAACCAGTTTGACCTTTGGAGACTAGTTAGCTTGATTCGAACATGTTGGCTTACATACCAAGCATGAATCAAGCTTACAGGCTTGTCATGGCAAGTTTGATTCAAGAGTGCTATTAAGGTAGTACTAACGATGAGTGAGTCAATGTTGGGTACACCAGCATAGGAGGGAAATCGGCGTGCTTCATCTCGAGTCGACGAGAGTGACGCGCTCAAAGGGCGCTATTTCAGTCTCGGGAAAGGGGGGAGGGGGTTAGGGGGGGGGACGTTAATCCCAATTTGCGGGGGCAGGCCGGGAAGACGCAACACGAGCAGAACCAACCCCCCCCCCCCCTTCCACGCGGGCGAGAAACCGAGGTAGGGTTTCAACCCCGGCCTACGTGGCTCACCCCCACTCGCTGAGAGGCACTCTCGCTCCAAGATTCGCGCGGAATACTTAGCAGCGAGGATCAGGTGACCGAGATATCACTCCGCTGGCGCTGCCGGCTTCCGCGAGCAACAACGGCGTTCGCAGCCAGCGAGTTCGCTCCCGCTGCCGTCGAGTCGAGTTGAGAGATTTGTACGGCTCGTAACCACGAGGTCTTGAGAGCCGAAATAGGTGAAACGAGGTAAGAATGGAGCAGCATCGGAGCGTTGGGAAACGAGGGTTACCCCGAGAAAACCCCTGGAGAGCGGCATCGTCTGGCACGATTCCCACATGCGAGAATTCAGATTGGCCCGACCGGGTACTGAACCCTGTTCGCCTTGGTGGGAGGCGAGCAGTGTATTCGCTCAGCCATCGCGGGCCCGCTCCCCTGACCATCCACATCTTCTATAGTCCATTCTAAGTTACTTACATATTTCTAACGCCCTGCTAAAGTTTTACTTCCAGGATATTCCTCCACCTTATTCAAACAAAGCTTACCCAAGTATAAAAACCTACACCAAAGGGCCAAAAAGACAGCGTACTGCATATGAATTCTTTCTTACTAAAGACTATTCACTATAACGTGAGTACTTTAGAAATGAACTTTAGGAAAAAGTCACTGCCCCTGCATGCATATAGTTTAATAGGCGCACTGAGTGACGTGAGCCCAGTAAAGTTGGTATAAATGGATGGAAAGTAGTTCCATATCTTAACGGCGAATAAAAAGTGTTAGGTAACCATTTTTGATACATTAAAATTATTTCTTTCGCTTTCTGTTTTTTTAATGCACCGAAGTGTAAAAATGAGCAGATTTGTTAAGTTTTTATTTTCTTAATAGTTTCACAGTTTCTTTTGACCGACCCATGAATAAGTTTTGAGACCCATGTCAATGCCAATATTATATAAGGCGGAGGATTAACAACGTGTATACAAGTAGATATAAAGCAGGGCTGTCAAAAGTGCTCATTTTACCGTGAACAGCCTATAGGCGTTACAAACACACATATTTACCTTTTGTTTTTATTGATATTAATCACGAACGAGAAATTATAATTCAAAATAAATTATAAGTAAGAATACAGTTTAATCAATAGTAGTGAGATTCCTATGCTAACAGGCGTATGAAACGCTTGTGATATATGACATATTTAAGAAACAACCAAGCACATTTTAAATGGTGTAATTTTTTAAAGGTTTGAATAGACTTTATACTTATCAACACGTGCACAACTGCCACAACCGGGAACCTCATCACATTACTTATTTACGCATTCATATTCAGAAACGTATTTAACCTGTTCCGTTACCCATATATCTCTTGAGTTCAAACGTTACGATTGCCTAATTTTGTTGGTATTCGCTGTACTCCTGATAGGAGTTTTTCATGCCACCACCGAACAACACTGCGTGCGCGACGATACAGGCTGTTCACGGTAAAATGAGCACTTTTGAAAGCCCTGCTTAAGATCTATTTGTATGCACGTTGCGTGTTCTTCCACCTTATATAAAATTAACGTTGCCTTGGGCCTTATCACTTTATTCATGCGTTGGTCATGTGAAACTGTAAAATTGTTAGAAAAGGAAAATTTCACAAATATGCTCATTTTTACAGTTAGATGAATTAGAAAAAAATCATAAGTTACCAAGCACTTTTTAATCGCCGTTAAGTAATGGAACTACATTTGCTGCATCGTAACTAACTTTACTGGGCGCATGTCACTCATTGCAACCGTTAAAATATATGCAGGCAGGGGCAGTGACGTTTTTCCGAGGTTGATTTCAAAAGTGCTCATTTTATCGTGAACAGCCTTTAGTGGCTTTAACCATTCGTGTCAAAGAGGTGTAGAAAATTACACAAATCAGATTAGCCATAGGGAAGACTTGGCACTGATATATTGCTGCGTACAGTACGGGTCATATACATTACTCATGTGAAACGTGTCTTCGATCGTGGACACAGTGCTTGAGAATGCCATTCTCTTGGACCGAACCACCCGTGTCTACAAACTAAGGAGCTTAGAAACAGTGTACCGCTCAACAAACGTAATGGAAAATGTTAAAAGATAAATTGCAATTAAAAAAATACGTATAATAAGTTTTGAATTTTAAAAACCCCCTACGCATTTCAAAACGTTTTTAACTTTCAGGGAAACAAAACTCTTTGAAGCCAAACCTATTGAACGATGAATACTAACCGTAAGTTAATTCATTCCTTTTTTAGTACAACAACTTTGGTTTTATTCGAATCACCTGGACTTGACAAAAGAAGATTTTTTTAGGGAACGTATTTTTTTTAAAGATACACATATTTCCCATTAAATAATTAATTGTCCTGAGACATTAGGAATGTTTTCCTGTTGTACCAAATTGATTTTCCCGCTGAAAACATCGTAAGCGATACGTTAGTGATCATTCCAAAAATATTACACTGCAGCAAATCCACAAATTGGAGCAACAAAATTTTGTACTTGTGCATAGCGCAAGTCAATGAAATTATAATACTGGCTATCCGTCAGTCTCAATAATCGCTCGCGAAATGTTATGTCTAAGTATCAAATTTAAATTTTTGATGAAGTTTTTACTTTAAACCCCGTAACTAGAGAACATAAAGTTTCGAAAGATAAGCACATAAACAAATATGAATAAACTTTGCATGGCATTTTAACCCACTCAATTTCTGTATACGCTGTTCACATTGTCAGAGTAAACTACTTTGAACGAAGATGTTTTATATGTAATGAAACACAAGTTAGAATATTTTCATTGTAATTATTTTTTTTCATGGGAGAATTAGCACAGCCTAGGTGTTATATTGTTGCAATGTTTCAATTTTTATCGTAAATGTAAATATGTCATTTTGGTGAGAATGGAAATACCTATTTCTTCTCCATCTGTATGCAATATTTGACTCTATCACTTTTTACAAAATGCATTTTCTCTTGTAATTGTATAGCAATTGTTAATTGTTCTTGTCTGTAAACAAACCAAAGATTGTAAAATATAACGTTCTCAATTGTAATGTAATGTTTAAAATTTTATGAAAACATAGGAAATTATATTGTGTTTTATTTATTTGTTGTTTAAGGTTTTCCTAATACCCACTGAACTTTTCAGACCCATCGTGTTGTCTGAGATAGTTTCATATTTCAGGCAGTCTTTCTGGGATAGTATGCAACCAATTGTTTACTGAATACGAAGTACTCAGGCAGATTCTGCCAATTATAGGAAACGAGGTCACCCTTTATCACTTGGTAAGATGAGTAAAGAAAATCAGTTTCGTAAAAATGTGTAACACAACAAATTGGAGAAAAAATGGGGTGTGTTACTAATATAAAAAAATTAGCTTTGGGTGATCCATACAGAATACACAGCATCTTCGCTGAATTAAATAAAATTATAAATTGTTTAAGGATTTTAATTAATAATCTAAACTGAACGGAATTAAGTAAGTAAATGTTTTAGCGTCCATACCGGTAAATTCTTATATAAAATGAATTCCAAAAATTTGTTGGAAGCAGCAAAACTCTGAACCAAAATGAACCAATTTTCCTCAGCTTGAAACTGCGGGAAATTGGTTCATTTCGTTTAATAACTATTTTTGTCTGGGTTTATTTTAGTATTTCAACCAAATTACGTTTATATGTTGAATACAATAGTGTATTATAAAAACCAGCATATCATTTGATTAAGAAAAACCACGCATTAAAAAAAAAGAATCTAAACGATCACACTGAGAAGTGAATTTATGCAGCTTCAGCTGTCAAGTAAAAAGTTTGCCACTACTTAAAGTTTTGTTCATTCTTAAACTATAGCGAAGGTAATATAAAGTTAGTTCTGACATTACGATGGTTTCAAAGTATGATCGCTCTTACACTCTAAAATATTTGTGATATGGGCACAAAAAACAGCTAACGTACTATTTTGTTACAGTTCCAAGTATATGTTCAAATAGCTTGTTGACATAACCTGACACGGCGTAGAAAATTCGCCCGAACAGTTTCAGCTTACAGGGGGCAACGACTAAGTATTTTCTCATATACTTTCCAGAAATGTGCTGGCGCATTACTTTCAAGCCTACGTCCCAATTCCCTACATTCTCCATGCATAAAAATTTGTGTTTATTACACCACACTTTGTTACACGTTTGGTTAGAAGAATTTACAAATGATTAATAAGTTTGAAATCTTTCAACATTATATATCAAAGGCAAAAACAAACCAGTGTCTAGGATAATGAATTTCACGCTGACACCAATCACGTAATTTATATACCCATACTGCTTGAAATCACTAGTTTTTTCCTTGCAGTTCGTTTTCAATAATTTATTTAGAAGCAGATATGTAATAAGCATTTTGATCTGCGCTGTATGATTTGCCCACATTCTGGCACTTACTCATAGTTAAAAATATTTCCACTTAAAAATGAAATATTCAAGAACCATGCATGAAATTTCAGCAAATAGTTCTGGAATCATTTTAAGTTTTTACGGCATAAATAATATCACGTAATTCTACTTTACGGCATTTCTTCCTAACCATCGTTAGTTATATTTTTCCCGAGAATAAAATGTTCGAGAGTGGAAGATAGAATTATTTTTACTAGCGGTGCAATGATTAGTTAGTATTTATGTTTTCTAATGCATTTTTAGAATATAAGTTGTTACATTCTGACATTTTTAATGAAGTCTTTATTTTAATCAGGCTTAAAAAAAACCATTTCTGTACAGAAATATACCTGTATGTACCATACAGTTTAACTTCTTGCTTCTTCAATAAAACTGGATAAAAGGGACTAGACTTAATTATACAGGTAAATTACGTACGATATACGCTCCCCAAACATCTACACTGAATTTACATTAATGACTGGACACCCCCTTAAACGGAGAGTGGGCTGATCCCATACGTCACACAGGCATTTCGCGAGCCTATATAAAGCTAGGTCATGAGCGTTCAGTAGAAATGTTTACAAGCTACAACGATCGAAGTGGACTTACGCAGAGAACTGACTGGAGCGGAAAAGGGCATGATTATCGGCGCCCACAAATTTGGCCATTCCGCCCGTGAGATTTCCGGTAAGTTCCAGATACCACGTTAAACGGTGCAACAATGAGTGACGTAATGAAATGCCTTCCACGCGTAGTCAAGTCAAACCAGCAAGCTTCGTCGGAAACCGCGGCTACTGACTTCCGATTGGCTTCTAGGAAGTGATGCCAGTATTCGCAGTCATATCATACGCCTGGAGACGTTTGCACTTAGATTCTATTGGCTAGCTGCAGCTAGCCAATGAATCAACGACGACTGCCATTTAAAGTCGTACCAATCACGTCGTCTGTGGCCTCGAAAACAATGGAAGAGCGTCGTGTGGAGTGATGAATGACGTTAAACGTTCTGCCATTCCGACGAACGTGCACGGACCTGCCGAATGCAATGAGAGCGTTAATTATAGGCTGTTCACGGTAAAAAAAAAAAGCTCTTTTGAGAGCTCTGACTAAGATGTACTTGTATGCACATTGTGTATTCTTCCACTTTATGTAAAATTAATATTGCCTTGCGTCCCATCACTTTATTCATACGTCAGTTGCGTGAAAGTGTAAAATTATTAGAACAGTAAATACGTTACAAATATGTATATTTTTTTTTTTACTTCGATGCTTTAAAACAAAGAGCGAAGAAAATAATTTAAGTTATTACAAATGGTTACCGAACACTTTTAACTTGACTTTAAGATATGGAACTATTTTCCTCCATCGTAACCAATTTTGCTAAGCGCGTGGCTCTCAGTGCGCCCGTTTATATATATATATATATATATATCGCCCGTTTATATATATATATATATATATATATATATAATATATATATAAACGGGCAGGAAGAGTGATTTTTCTTAAGGTTGATTTCAAAGTGCTCACTTTATCGTGAACAGCCTTTGCCTGTGTGCACTGTTGCTACAGTGAAATTAGGCGGAGGAGTCATTATGGCGTGGGGCTGTTTTCCGTGGTTTGGTCTTGATCCACTAGTTTCAGTTCCTCAAATCATGAATGCCGCCGTAGCCTGTCAGGCAAAATTGGACAAGTCTACGCTACCCTCCCGGTGGCAGCAATGACAATGCGTCCGTTCATAAAGCGAATGCCATAACCGAGGGGTTTGATGGCATGGGAGTGAATGGAATCAAATGGCCGGCCCAAAGCCCTGGTCCAAAACCAACTGAACATCTTTGTGAGAGTTACGGTGCTGGTTTACAGCCAGACATACCTCCTCGAAACTGTTATAGAAGTGTTCTCCATGCTGCAGATGGAATGGAAGGAAATACCTGCAGACATATACCGAAACCTAATGGAAAGTTTCTATAGAAGGGTAGACACTGTGACAGCGGTGAATGGAGGATCTACATCATATTAACATAAGAACTTTTCCAGTTAAGCTATTTACTACGGGCGTCTGGTAATTGAAAGAAATATAGTGTATTATTGGAAGTGTAAAGTGGAGTCCAAAAATTATAGAAAATAATTTAATGTTCCATGAATATGTGATTATCTAAATTTTTCTTCACTGGACATAGTATTTTTTAAGGTATGTTAGTTGGTTTACTGACAGCATACGAAATGCAATTTGTATGTGTTTCTCCACTCAGTGCTTTAGCAGATGAATTAACTGATTCCCACATTGATAAAACGATATCACTTGACGTCAGATATTTTTTCAATGAAATACGACCGACAGGGAAAGAGAGAAAGTGACGTGTTATTAACGCATCCTTTCAATTGTATTCGACACTTGTCGCCGAAACCACATCACACGTGTGTGGAATGTCTCTCAAATCACATTATTATCTGCCCCAGCAGATGAAAAAGTTAAAAGCAGTTGTTATACAAAATTGTATGTTTGCCCATAACGTACACATAGTTTATACTTTGTTTACGTAGAACATATACAGTAATTCCGGGTGTGTTTATATTTTCTCAATATTATGTGACCTGTTCTCATAGCCGTCATTTAAAAGCTGCGCTAAGGAAAATATCGTCAAACAAGTATGCAGTTATATTAGTGCATTATAGTTTGGCCTACTTTAAGAGAGTACTAAGTGAACAGAAAGTCGAATGGTGCCTCCAAAATATAACAATGTGTAAATCAGTTATTTTATGACCCCGTTAAAATGTTTTGTCAAAATATCTTTTTTGCCGCTGAAGGAAACACGTCTGTTCTGTAACTGTACAAGAGTGTCATTTTCAAATTTACAGCTTTCATTAAACATTATTTCGATTATATTAACGATTTTGGTGTGGCTCAATGAATTATTTCTTTACATTAATATGACTAAGAAACACACAGTTAGAATTTATAATAGTAAGTCATTCATTTGTTACACGACGACGCTCTTGCGTTGGGAAGTCGATCTGTCTACGACAAGGCAGGTTAAACAGTGTGTAATGCAGCTAGGGATATACGAGCCAAGCTCGGCCCCACGACGCTGGGATAGCCAATCTGTTAATTTTAAACTAACATATACTAAGCTGACTTGAATAATAATACACCGAGATGAAATAATTGTACATTTAGACTTGCGTGTAATAACAGTCCATGAGTTTCACAGGCCCGGTCAGTGGGCTGGCTGGCAGAGACAGAACTTACCGTGATCCATCATACGTCCAGCTGGGAGACAACTACGTGCACGATTTGTGAACCAACACACTCAGGAAACATATGACCAGCAACTAATAATAATAAGATAACACTTTTAAAACAGAGGAAGATATAGGAGCAACTGTAGTAAATGATGTAGGCGACCACTGGGTAAAATGCTTTTCACGTCCAGATTTATTGATAAAATATTTCAACTTCCTTATTTTAATCGTCTGAAATTACTGGACTGTCAAAAAAAAAAACTCGTGGCAATTAGCAAATATCTAAAGTGACACAAAACAAAGACGTAGGAGTGGCCGTTCTATGTTGTCCTTATGTTACGTAACGTAGGCTCACTTTCATATATAGACCTACGTAGAAAAAGTTATTGTTGATATCAATTTCAAAAATGAAAATGTTCAGTGAATAAAATAACCACTTAAATTTTGTGTGCGTAGCTCAAGTGAACACGTACTCTTCTCTGGTTGTTCATGGGCAAATTTGCAAAACTGGTTCGTTAGCACGTCAAGAGTCAACATGGCGTCGCTTGACGAATCCGTAAGCTTCTAGGACAATTTAATCGCCGTTAAGTTCTTCCCCACACGTAAAATATATTGCAATAAAAACTTGTCTTACAGAAATCTGGAAGCTTTCGCTGTTCCGCAGTGACGTAGAACGATCTTTCAAAATAAATAATGTTGTCAGGACAGGTAGATGTAGGGTTACATATATCTGGGCCTCGACGTCGTGGAGAAATAATTACGCTCTTACACCAACGCGGGCGAGCTTCTAAACTCCTAAATTAACCTAGCAAGGGGCTTAAATTGTACTCACACTTGCTGGAGAAACACTTAAAATGTATAATAAAATGGGAGGAAGCTAATATACCCTACATTCTAACTTAAAGCCTAACAAGTCAGCTACGTTCAGGTGGGAGCCCTATTTCTACGTCTGAAGGAAACTAAGGTTCGTTGAAGAGAGAGTTAAGCTCTGTTGACTGGACATGGCTTAAAGGGACCTAATGTTCCAGCCAATAGTGGGCTAGGATTCGAACCTGGGACCAATAGGAGAATACTAAATACCTACCCCCCCCCCCCCCCCAATTACGTGCCAATTCCCATGTCCTACCTGCTAATAAAGCACATAGAACACAGGGTCTTGTACGTAAGCATACAAAATACACAAAACTTAAAATATTCACAAAATACGAGACCATAAAATTAAATAAAAAACTATTAGCATAAGAAATACATAAAATGAAGTCTAACTAATTAACCTATTTTCAAACATAATTGAAAATGCCACGTTACATCTAAGAGAAAATATCCTAACACAAAATATGTGCAATAAAGAAAACAGGAGAAAAATAAATATTAAATTAATTACATATGCCAATTATATGAAAAATGCCACATGTGACGAGTGTAAAAAATGTATGTTTACATTAAAGCAAATAATAACACGTTGCATGTAAATAAAACACATTAGCATTAAATATGAAAGTTAGCAAATGTGACAACGTACGTTCTGACAGTGTTACACATTATTACTACAAATGGAGAACAAGTTAAGAAAATACAAAATATTTTGTATTAACAGGCTTAAGGATTAAAAACAGAAACCTCATTATTTCATTATCAACATTCCATGACGATTTAAGGAGAAAAAGGGATATCCTAGAGAACAAATTGAAATATCGGCAGCCGTTAGCGTTATGCTTTCAATGTAAGTGTTACACTTATTCAGGAGATGCAAAACCACTTTTCAGTTTTCACTTTCATTCGCTTTTGTGGGTTCAACCTTAAAAGAGTGGTATTAATAGAGTCCCGTTGGGTATAAAACAAAATTGCAACTAAACTTTAAAGGAATATCCCTAGGTATGTTATACGAGACTGAATTCCGTAATAAGCAAGGTATGAATAGTGCAAGTTCTCCAAATTTTCTCTGAAAGTATGTAATAATCACTACGTTAATAGCATAAATTCTGGAAAAGAAAAAATTTATAGAACAGATAATTATTGTACGCTTTTACAAGAGAAAGCGTGTCCGAATATTATGAACTATATCAAAAATAACTATACACGTCAAATTACAAAAAAAAAAAAAAAAAAAAAAATCCTACAAAACTAATGAAAACTATACAAATTGAATATGCCGTAAAAACATGTAAAATTCTCGTTGTGACAGGAATTTAGTATATTTAAAACATTCGAAAGCGCTGTTTGTAACATGTCAGTTAAGAGACCATAACGAGCCATTCGTAATATCCGAGTGGTAAACATATACAGCAAATATTAGTTTCTCTCTCTTTCGAGGAAATTGCGACATCGTTGCCAGAGATGGGAGAAAGCTACGTAAGAAAACCTGCTCTTGTCGAAGAGCATAGAAATATTGAACGAAACGTGAATTATTACACCAACTGTATTTACGATCCAGTGTTCCAGCAAGAACATTTTTCAACATAATGTGATCAATGCCAAGCATCTGTTACGGTCCTACATGGACTTATAAACCTAATGATTCCCGACAGAAGTATTATTTTCATTACGAAACTCCGTTATGACAACGCTTAGTAAAAAACTGTGATCACTATTGAAATACTTCACTTGTGTAACGCGCAAGGGTGTATTAAAAATTCGACATGCATGTGATGCCAGTTCACAATGGTACCAATGAAAAATGTTCAGTGACTTTGAGAGACGACCCTGCCGACCAAATGCTGTTATTCGGTGACGTTGTTGCTTAGCCTGACAGAGAGCGCGAAATAAGTGACTAATTCAGTGCAATGAACGGTAACAAATGTATGAAAAAGGAAACACGAAATTTTTCAACGTGAACCATAAAAAGGTATAATAGTTTTTATTTTGGCTAGAAAGTGCGAATGGCTCAATAGCCATTCGCACTTTCTACACAAAAGTAATTGCGAGGAAAATATTTTAAAATTACTTCTTTTGGGACACTTTCTTTTGCAGATGCAGGCAAACTTTAAATAACTTACTACAGATTAATTATGACATGCAGTAAGTGTAAGATAACAAATTTATAACCTTTCGACAAAGTTGCATTATGCAATTCAACGTACCTCTGTTCTAACTGAAAAGAAATCAAAGGCAAACATAAAATCAAAGAGTAAAGAAACTTGAAAGCTACAGATGTACCTACACGTCACGTAGCATAGTGGATCGCAAAGGAAAACTGTAATATGTGAATCGACTTTTCTTATGAATAGGTGAGGTTCTCTTCAAAAATCAATTAGTTGATAAAACTCTGCGTTTATTTTATGCCTGATAAATGAAAAAAAAAGTCTTATTATTTAGTTATGTAATCCTGCCACTGTTTCAGTTAATCTTTCATCTATCACTATTTGTACAAAGACCACACAAAGATCAAGAACTTAGGTATTTTACTTTTATGAAAACTGCAAAGATGTGTAAAATGGGTAACTCTTTTAACGTATCATTAAAACAAGTGTGTACGTTGAAAAATATTTGCAGCTAGCACCGAAACACTGTACTCTCATAGCAACACTGAAACGATTTCTGGTTTGGTGACTGATGTTTTTATAGTAGGTTCTACCCATTTCCCGAGAAAACTATTACTATTCTGAGAAATTTTGTTTCTTATCGTGATATGGACGTGGATCCAAATCCAATAATAAATATGATGCCACTGCCATGCCTGTGTAAGATATGCTGCGTTGTTTAGGAGAGTATTCTAATAATTACTTATCATTACACTTTATAAACTACGAAACGTCAGCTAACACTTTAGTAAATTAATACGTTCGAATATGATAACCTCTTAGCCATTAACACACACATATATACATGTGTGTGTATATATATATATATATATATATATATATAAAGAAAATTGTTGACGTCTGCGTAGAATAGACGCGACGAATGTTACAACATAATGCTATACCATTGGGTGTTTTGGTAAATATAAAGAAATAGCTTAGCACTGCACTTGAAAATCATGAGAGATAGCGAGGGATAATTAAGGAAAATATAAAAAATTCCCCCACTTGTATGACACGGAGCCTCGTTTAGTTGAAAATTTTGCGAACGTTGCTAACTGTATGTTTTAAGTTATGCACCGCAGTATAAAACATAGGCAACATAAACCTTTTTGGCAGTGAGAGAACATAGTATTTGAATTGCTACTGCTTTTTAAACAGTTTCCTTTATATCGCTACAGCAAACTTAGCTGGATTTAAATAAAATTTTACCTTTGTAAGGGGCGAAAAATTAATGCTTATTAATGTAAGTACGCCACGCTTATAATGCATCAAACAAGCGTAGGCAAATGAAATGCAACATTTTCATGAGAAATTCGTTTTACGGACACAATCCATTAAGAAAAGGGAAATATTTTAATATATCATTCACGTTTAATTGATTTGTAGATTTTTTAGTACTTTTATAATGTACTGCATTTAGTGTTATTAACTGGGACAAAAAATCTGCAACACATCTGACTTGGAGGGAGGCACATTTTTTGAATTGCTGAGACGAAATAATATCGAATAAGGATTTGCAACTCTACTACATACTGAAGTTTGCAAACGTAAATAATTATACGATTTCGTTATATGATTAGTTTTTTATTGCGTTATTTGCTATCGGTGGAGATGTTTAGTTTTTGAAATACGATTGGGTGATAAGTGATACGTTTTTTCTAGACATGTGCGGTAACAAGCATGATGTAATGCCTTGGCTGGAAAAAACATTTCAAATGAATATACTTACTCCAAAAAGAACTTACATAAAAGACAACAAATTCTCTTTCCTCGTACTCGCTATGACGATTAAGTATACTTTCGAGAGAATCCTCATAGTGGTGTTAACGAAAGTCATATTTTCACGTTCTTATATTATTAAAACATAGTTGAAGTGATTCCACTGCCAGTAACAGTGAAAGATTTTCCCACTAAGAATGCAACATATTTTATTTTTAAAAATTCTTATTTCTGAGAAATATGTGAATTTAGTGTTACAGAGTTTTTTTTTTTTTTTTTTTTGTTGCGAAAACGACGTAGTGCCTTATGCGTCTGAGATCATGTCAATTGTGAATAGATCAAGTGTCAAACCAACCAACTCGGCTATAGAGGATGCGATATGTTAGGTTATTTTTCGTTTGCTCAGTTTTAAAAATCATGAATGTTATACTTGCTTCTTGAAACATCGCATAAAAATATCTGAAGTGCCGAGATCGTGCAAAGCGACACATATTAAAGTCTGGAGACTCCAACTCCCCGGGGTTGAAGCGCGCTGTCTTGGGTAACAAGAAATAATAAATATTTCAGAGGAATGGCATTAACATGTCAGTAATGGAATTAAATATCGAGGCTGTGGAGGGCGGGAGGACTGTGATGGAAGAAAATTTGGGGAGGGGCAAAGGGAGACTGGATTCATGGGAATCCCCCAAGGATGGGTTCCTGGAACACTCCATCCCTTAGGGGAGCAGCGAGTTCTTACATCTTCCCATATACCTTACACTGCCCCGCCGTGGAAGAAAGTATTACTTTTCAAAACGCCACCATATCGCATACACCAACTTAGCTTTGAAGGAGAGTTCTGTACACTAGTGGCTTGATTATGCCTTTTTCAGGTGATTTTATTTCATACGTCTGTCCAGACCGTAAGCATTTAATGTCGTGAGCCCTAATATAAACGGTGAAATTTACTTGATAGCACCCAAAATGAAATTTAACCGAGGGGATTATTTTAGTAAATGGGCAACCCAGGAGGCTAAAGAGATAAATACCTGAGTTTAGACCAGGCATAAACCAAACTTAATACGTTAGTATGCTTTACATTTTTGTGCAATGTAATTCTCTTGTCAAGAAGCCGATTAATTTTAAGCGTGTGTGAGGCGTTCGCAATGAACCTTGTTCGCTACTTCAGATGTTCACAGTTAATTTGAGTTCGCAATTGTATTTTATTGAGTCAAACCTATATTCTACTAACAATGTTGAAAATTACTCTTGTCACAAATTGCATAACATTCGTTTCAAAACAGCTCAAGGGCAGCACCAATCTAAGTATAAAAGCTACAAACTGTTTGCCCGTGTCCTATCTTACTGGCTGTGAATTGTAATTTGTTGCTTTTATTTAATTAAATGGTTTATGTGCATTTTCCTGATTTTTCTTGTGATTAGTCACTGTTACGTTTGAGGGAACTTTTGTCATTAATTATTCTCTTCAATGGTTTATTGCGTATGATGACAGCGTTCATATTGAAATTTGTTCGATTACTCTCACATAGAGTAATTACATTAATTGTGTATTACAAATATACACCAGAAATATAAGGGGGAACATTTTGCCAACAATATAAATATACAAAACAAGTATCGAAATGAGAGAACATAAATCCTCAATAACCAACGTATACTATCTAGATATGAGCAATTCACTTGTTTCCATTTATGATTTTTGTTTATATTTACGTTAAATTAAAATACATTCTAATTTGGTTGTAATGTTTTGCCTTTGACATTAATATTTAGGCAACACATGAAACAGGAAGAGTCTTATTTGTTTATGGTTGTAATTTCAGAATAGTGCACACATTAAATAAAAAAACAATACATTTGTGAATTATATGGAAAAATTGCAGGAAAACTATGTACAGTTCAAAGTAGATACGTAATGCGGATCCAAGCGCAGCGCAATAATTGGACTAAAGTCAAGTAAATTTCTCATTTTCAAGTTACTTTTTCAAATCTTCTGGGACATCATTTATCTCTTCAATTATATTCTTAAAATCAAGATAATTAAAGCCAAAATGAAGCAATTTTTTTTCCAACTTATTGAGCAGGGTCTTTTTACCGACAAATTTTAGCTAAATTCAAGATAGGATTGGTAGATCTTAAATGAGAGAGCAGGAGCAGCTCACTTTTTAATTTAAATTTCATCTATATTAAATCCAAATATGCTATCACAATATTGTCAGCTCAATCTTTAATCTAAATTTAATCCAAATTTTATCTAAATCTGCAAGCCAATTCAATCAGCCCAAAAAAAATCACAAAATTTAATGAAATTCTTAAGAAAACTCTAAATCATGCATAAATTGTCCATTTTTAATTTATTTCAAGCCTCTATATTCTATAAGAACTTTTGTCTCATTTCTTATTCTTCTATCGTTATGCCAAACTGAGGAGCGCGACTGAACTTATTTAGCAGATGTGTTTGCTTTCTTATTTTCCCAAAATCTCTTCATCCTCTCACTGAGGTCCTTCTTACGTTCATCTGTCCAGGTGTTGTTTGTTCTAATATTCTGTTTGTTGGCAAATTTATGGCTGTTGACCAGAGTTTCGAATCTGCATCTGTCCTGTATGATGTATCCTGTGATTCCAATTTCCTGGAGGTCTCTTTCGATTTCAAGCAGCCAATTGTTCTTCACTTTCATTGAGATCGCAAGATTGAGAATTCTCTTGGTCAGCCTGTTGTTATTCATTCTGGCAATGCGACCGTAGAAATTCAGTCGTCTTTTTCTGAAAGTGTCTGGAATTTTTTATAATGTTGATAGAGCTCATGAGATTTCCTTTTCATCCAGATTCCCCCTGTACAGACTGAGCCAAAGATTGTCCTTAAATTTTTTCTTTCTTGCTTTTAAATATATTTAATTAGTGATCTGCCCTAAATAGTAAAAGTTTCCGATGCATATAATGCCTCCGGTTTGATTACTGCATTGTAGTGTCTTAGTTTTGCATTTCGAGATATTGAATTTTTTTTATATCTGTTCCAGGTGATTCTATAAGGTTTTTGTAATTTAGATGTTCTCTAATAGTTTCAAACTATTTTTATCAAATAGTTTTCCATATCGATCTGGTAATGTAATTTTATACTTATCGTCTATAATACAATTGAATTTTTACCAAAATTAGATTTATAAATTATAAAATCTGGAACAGCATACCATTTATTTTGTTCGAAATCTTGTAGTTTAGTAAATTCAAACGAATTGTTCAACTTGTCGAGAAGCGATTCCATTATGATTTATAAAAATAAAAATTTATCAAGAAGAAGAAAAATGGTGCTGAAATTTTATCAAAATATGATGATTTAGCTTGCAGTTAAGGATTTAAAAAAAACCTGCTCACGAGGGCTTGAAAAATGTTGAAATTTATTTGATTTTGGCCTCAAATTTGCTTGATTTTGAGCTGCAATTTAAAAGATTCTCCAGAAAATGAGAAATTTACTAAATTTTTAATTAAGTGTGCTGCGATCATATCCGCATTACGTATCTACTGTTCAATAATATGATAACAAATAATACAAAATATTCCATAAAATAGAAATGTATGGAACAATGAATCAAATTTGATAGACCACTTACTTGAGATATGTGAGCCTTATAAAAAATGAAAAAGTATATTAAATATGGTATGTAAATATTTGTAAAGAAGAGTAATTTCTGGAGTGTCCTTGCCGGCGAGAGCTAGGCGTCACGCTAAGGTGACGAGAAAGCCAAGCCGGCGAAGTTCCACGTTCATACAGTTTGCGTACCTTATATGGTGTAGTTTGTTCGCAGAAAACTGACCTTTTTCCAAACCCTGCTTGAGATCTTCTTGCATGTTCAATATATTTTCTTGCGCGGTATCCACTCTTATCACTGCCACCGGCCTGATGACTTCGTTCTTGCGTAGGTCAAATGAAATTGTGAAATTATTATAAAACTAAACAATTTACAAATGTTTTATTCTTACAAGAAAATCATTTCTGTTTTCACAACTGCTTTACCTAAAAACTTTTATTTCAAAATTAAGACATGGGATTACTTACTAAGTGCACCCGTTAAAATTGTTACAGGTATATGCTGTTCACTATAAATTGTGCACTTTTGAAAGCCCTGCGTCAGCTCTACTTGTATGCACGTTGTATATTCTTCCACATTATTAAAATTGCCATGACCTCTTTACTTTATTCACTCGTCGGTCACGTGACTCTGAAATAATATTCCGATGATTTTTACGCTTACATGCACATAGAAAAACAGAACGCGAAAGGAATAATTCATGTTACCACAATCGATTGCCTAACATTTTAATTCGAGGTTAAGACATGGAACTATTTTACCTCCATCGTTACCAACTTTACTGAGCGCATGTCACCCAGTGTGCCCGTTAAAATGTACGCTGTTAGAAGCAGTGTCTTTTTTCTAAAGCTGATTTTAAAAATGCTTACTTTATCGTGAATAGCCTTTAGGCACCGCGTTCCTCAGTCAGCGCTCCGGAGTACATAACAATCAGGGACTTCTATTATTGAGAACCTTTAGTGTAATACGTAACATCTTAACTTTTCCCCATTTTTATTTGTCCGCGGCGCTTAATTCGTGGCTGCATTAAATTTTTTACACCGGATTAAATAACAGAAAAAATTATTAATTTCTTTCTGAAGAAACTCCTGCTATTACCTTTACGTAATTGTAGATGAAATATTCATACTGATAATATATGCTTACCTGCGTATTTCCTTTGTCATTAGAGAATAGGTAGCGTCTTTACGAAGGACAATCATGTAAGAGTATTCACTGTAATTGTAACGTAACGCACGAAAAGTAGTTTAATATATGCATTATATCTAAACACTTTTAAGAGCAATAGAACTATCGCAGCTATAAAACGAACACAGATAACACTTGGGTTTGCTAAAATATTCTGCCAATAAAAACTCGCTCTATTTAAAAACCGTAATGTATACATTATTACATCAACCGTTAATTATCACGTTACGTGACATTGTTGACCACCAACAGAAAATAATTAACTGAGTTTTGACATGTTTATATTGTATATAACTTTTGATATTCTCGTTTTACGTAGAACAGATGAATATACCAATTTGGCTTTGATTGTTATCTATTTTTTGAAAAATGTGTAAATTGAGAAAAAAAAAGTTTAATATTTATATGTTTATTTATATATATATGTTTATATATATTATATATATATAGTCTGATCTTCCATGGCACGTTACGGCACTTTAGAGAATGAGGTTATGACGTATTCCTGCTGTAAAATTACAGTAAAAATTAAGAACCATCCTTTGAATAAGGTTAACATTTAAGTTAATATTGTGTGTGAGAAGTGCATTTTCTCGTCTTGATCTACGATCTACATACATTTTAAAACAATTAATTAATGCAATTTGTAGGATACATGTTATTCGCGTTATCTGTTATTATATAAGTTTTGTTTTATATGAATCAGTTTATAAAGTTGATTGATAAACAAGTTAAATCATGTGGTAAATGCTAAATAGATGTTCTTGAATTAGAGATTGTCATCAATACTATAAACAATCACAGAATTAAAGCCTGTTAGAAAAGAATAATATTACAGCCATAAGCTTGACGCATGACATGTTGCAAATCAAATCAAAGGAAGTGCAATATCCTACAATAGTAAAGACCCAGTAGCGCCCTCTCGTGTGTGACCGGTAAGGTCCATGTTACCTCAAGCTCAGTCAGTGAAGAGCCGTCAAACGAAGTGAAATCAAGTGCCATTATGTCTCGTCGATATCAAAGGGCGTCATATCAGCATGTGAGTGAGTTCGAACGGGGCAGAATGATCTGTCTCTCCGGGAAACGGGTTTCTCATACCGTGACATTTCGTCTCGTACAGAGCATGCTGATACGACAGTGATGCGTGTGTGGAACAAGTGGGTAGAAGAGGGCCGCGCGTAGCGAAGAGTGGGTACTTGACCACGCAATGTAACCACAGTATGAAATGTCCGCATGGCCGTGAAGCCTCGCACACCCTTGTCCCCAGTGTTGGCTTGACACTGGAGCACTGCAACGGGCATGGGTTTGTCTGCGTCGACGGTTCGACGCCGTCTGCTGCGGGCTGGACTGGTGGCACGCATGCCAATGCATCGGCCTGCATTTTCCAGAAACCACAGACGCCTCAGACTGCACTGGGCACATAAACACTGTCGCCGGCCTGCTGAGTGGCCAAATATAGAGTTTTCGGACCAGTTCCACTTCAACCTGTCCTACAGTGATGACCGCATACTTGTTGGACGCTATCGTGGGAATAACAATCTGGCAGCCTGCATTGTGGAGTCGCATAGCGGACAAACGTCAAGTGTGATGGTGTGAGGTGTCATTGGATACAACAAGCGATCTCGTCTCTTACGAATTGAGGGCAATCTGAACAGCAACCACCAAATCAGGGAGTTGTTAGAACCCGAGGTACTGCTCCTCCTTCAGGCGACTCCACATGCCATATTTCAGCAGGACAATGCCCGGCCACGTGTGGCGAGGAATGTGCAAGCCTTATTCGACGAACGACGGGTACCACTGCTTCTCTGGCCTGCACATTCGCCTGACATGTCGCTCATCGAACATGTCTGGAATATGGTTGGTCGGTGACTTGTTCATCACGGTCCTCCAGCAACCAATGTTGATGTTTTGTGGACTCGCATACAAACTGCGTGGAGAGAGATTTCCCAGGAACATACCAAGGTCCTTTTTGATTCCATGCCACGACGTTTAAGGCTCTGATTGCAGCACGTGGGAGGTTCACACCATACTGAATTCTCAAAAACGGAGATAATGTACAGTTCTGTAATCCTAATTAATTATGTATTGTCATATACTTAATATGTGGTATAAGGTTAATTTCAATCACACGTATCCTTCTTGGTGTTACATTTTTATCAAACGTTAGTGTAAGTAGGTGATAAATGCCGTCAGATTTAAAATCAATAAAACTCTACTGAATTACTCATATATGGACTAAAAACTTGGAATGACACTTCAAATACAAATATCAACACTCTCGAAAATCGAAACTCTAGTTATACTCGTTTTCATTCTTTCTCATTCGTCTTGCCTAAAGACTTGAGGAAAATTGACTCGTCAAGTAACAAGGCGATAAGTAAAGCACGCTCCATTCGTAAAGCGAACTGCAAGGTGTTGCGTTCTAACCCAGATGAGTTATGGAAAAATGTATTGCTTTCATAGGTAAGTTCATATAAGTGTTGTAAGACAACAGGCGATCAGCATACAGGCCTAAAGTTGAATTGTTAAAAAGCGCCAACCAAAACAATATTCGTAAAACTTTCGTTATTCACAAAACATTCATTAAATTTCGCAAATGTGTTACGGAGAGCAGCAAAAGGAAGTTAGTACAAATAACTGAGAAGTGAACAGCTCAGAAAAAAAAAGCTTGCTTGCAACAGTTAACCATTATTAACTAAACGCTGTATTTATTTGCAAGATAGCTAGCAGAATATCTCGGATAGAAATAATAAACTTATTCATTCCACACAAATGTACTTTCTGGCGTATTCAAGGAAAACAAGTAATGACAATCAGTTGTCTAATCTGCGGGAATAATAAGTATTAAAAACTTCACGGAAAAATTGGTCATATGCGTAAAGAAATTCGCTTAAATCTACCTATTATTTCACAAGTGAAAAATTTAATGCTTTGACCCCGACGTGAATCGAACACGCAGCCTTCTGAACTGGAGTCAGACGCGCTACCATTGCGCCACGGAGTCATGCAAAGGACTGCGTTTGAGAGCGAAAATGTTAATGTGACCGAAAAACTTGAATAATACGGAAAGGTCGGGGAATTAGGTGGTCTGGTTAAATTCAGGGAAATGTCAGGGAATTTTCTGTAAATTCTGGATTTTATCACAACGGTTCCCACGATTCTCTTTTTACTGCTTAAGGCATTTATTTCACTGATATGTCCTCCCCAAAAATAAGGTATTAAGATAGTGCAATGGAACTCCTTTAGCACAAATTGTGTGTGAGACGGCCAAAGTTTTTTCTGTAACTTACTTTGTATGGAATCTCCATAAAAATTATTTTCGCCAAGGAAGTTCCAGTATATATTCTAACATAGAATGTTCATAATCTTAAGTTTTTTGAACTCCAGCAGTTAAATATTTCACTTATTCGTTAAAGAAAAAGTGAACAGTGACGTTCGGGAACATGAATGTCATAGATTTGTTCACAAAGTGAAGATACAACACACTATAATTAATTATGAAAGGGACAACATTTTTATTTGCCGCATATATACCGAACATTCTTTACTAATGGAAATGGATTAAAGAACATTCCCTAGAATAAACATACCTGCTCCACACCCTGTAGCCGACCTCCCGTCACGCATCTGTTGGTGCAGTCTGGGGTACGGAAAGCTCTAGGTTCGATTCCCGGATAAGGCATGGGCCTTAATTTAAATGATGTTATACGTTAGTCTGTAAGCCGTCCCCTGCTAAGCTTTCAAGCATAAAACCGCGGGACGTTAAAAAGCCCTATACAATACAATCCCGTAGAATACACATATCTGCTGTAAAGTTGGTACATAAGAAGAAGGAGGTGGTATGTGGAACTGATCAAAACAACAAGTTCTTCCGACATTCAGAACATTAATTCAACACCTTAATTATGAGTGTAACCACACCGAATAGCCACACATGCTGCAATTATGGAATGCTACCTGTCGTACAAATGCTAAATGTCTCTCTGGGGTGCAGTATCACACGCTCGCTGTACTTCTTAAGTAGATGGTCGTTGCCGGCGCTGGACTGAATGTCAGGCGCCATCCCATAACGTCTCACACATACTCGATGGGATTGAGGTCTGGAGATCTAGTGGACCAGAGTAGCATTCTTACATCGTGTTAAGCATGATGTGTTGCCCTAGCAACATGGGGACGTGTGTAATCGTCCTAGAAGATTAGTTCCTGCTGTGTATCGAGATATGGTCGGAGTACAAGATTGATGTCATGGATGTACGAAGCACTCTTGATACTCCCTCGAATGGCTACTAGAGGCGATCGGGATATGTAGCTTATGGGACCCCCATACCGTAATTGTAGGTGTGGATCCGGTACGGCAAGTACGAGCACACGATTAATTGTTCCGCTCACCCGCCATGACTAGGAACACGGACACAGCAGTAGAACATAAATGGGAAGTCTGAGGGAACGGAACCCGAGATAGGAGCGGAGGCGCCAACTGGCCGCCATGTTATGACATCACCCAACCGCCATATTGTATGCAGCAAACCTTGACCTAGATCTGAGACCTTTATCAGGATACTGTGCTCATGACCTTTCATAACCTTGAACCTAAAAAAGATCCAAAACATTACAATAGGTTAAAAAAATTTATAAATAATTCCAAAATTGATAAAAGATTGTTATAAAAATTGTAGAAAATATTTCAAATTTTAATTAAGAAACTTACATTTTCGGAGGTTCACACAGCACCACGTCCAGTAGACGACTGACCCTCCTCCAATTAATCACATTAACTTAACATTCCCCCTCCCCCTCCAACAAAATGTTTCCCACTGGTTAAATAGTCAAAAGTCCTCCACTCCCCTCACCAATACTCATTCCGTCGTATGCAGACATCTTGGTTCTTTCTCGTTTGTCATTTGTTTTCATTTTCAACACCTAGGCGATGCTAGTGAATTAATATTCGATTTCGCCACTAGGCGAGCTGGTTATTTAGCCACTATGTGGCAGACATATTTGTTTATGTTGTAAACGTATAGGTGGTGCAGTCGTCTCTCGTCCAACCCTCTTCCTCGATATGCCATATATATACTGTACATTCACTTTTAGTGTCGCCACTTGAACGCACTGGTAACTCTTGTTTCAACTACCAGTGATAATTTACTCTCGGCATGAGTGCTATCAACCTGAATTGTGATCAGATCATGTAAATTGTAATATTTTGATTTTTTTGTTTAATTGTTCACATCCAGAATTTTTTAAAATGTTTATTTTATTTTATAAAAAACGGTTTTTTTTTTAAATAAATAAAAGACAACATTTTTTTTACTCAGAATTTATTCAGTAATGTACATGAGTAAATACTTATACAATGGTATATTAATTCCAATCTTCGGTATTCACCGCTCGATGTTCACATTGTCGACCTTGGAATTGTAGCGGACTGGGAAACCCCACTCCTTGATATAAGACTTTACATTGTGTCATTTCAGCACCTCCTCGAACAATTACACAAAAGGAAACTTGATAGGCAGGATCTCCTCTTCGTAGAAACCACTTTGGATGGGAACAGTAGTCAATTACTCGAGAAAGTAGGCCCTTGGAGCATAGTTACGTATACGTCGCACACGAAACAGTTCGTGGCTCCAAATAGCCCTGAACCCTTTATCAAATATGCCTTTCTGTTGGGAGACGCGCACCAGGTTCTAACCTTAGATTTATCCTTGCGTGGGTCTTCGAAATAGCCTACACGGCTCAAAGCATGATGTCGTCCTTGCCGTCTTCGGACTTCATTCGTGTGGTCGAGTGCACTGTAGAGTTATGTAAACGTATGAGTTTTGGGATTATATCTAACCACTTGTAGCTACCATTCGCAGCGCAATGCTTCCACATCTTGCCCTTCAGAGTCCTGCTGAATCTCTCGACGATAGAAGCTTTGAGATCGCTGTGTGTGGAATAATGATTTATGTTAGGTTTCTTAATCAGGGTCCTGAACTTTGCATGGTAGAATTCCTAGCCCTGGTCCATCTGTAGTTTTGTCGGGATGCGTCCTTCATGCAATACATCTGACATGGCCTCGGTGATATCACTGGCCTTCTTCGACTTGACAGTCCTGGCCCAGGTGAATTTGCTATATTCATCGATGGTGGTCAACATGTTTAGCTCTCAATGACCTGTGCATATGGTATCATCTCCACGAGGTCGTCTTGAAATAGGTCGTTCATCCCACAAATCACGACCTTGTGATGGTGACAGTTGCGTCTCACAGATGTGTGCAGTTTATTGGCGATTCCCAATCGACTCAATCTATGTAGCCTCCCTCCTTCAGTTCTTCGATGATTGAAATGATCTCGTTAGAGTGGGAGTAATTTCCAACCTTTTGTAAAACGGGCAGTAGTTGCAGCCTATCGACCAGCTCGTTCGGATCGTTCAAGAATACGTAGTCGGTGTTCTAGTTATCGTCTGTCTTCTTCAGACTTTCGTTGCTTTTCAGTGTTAGGCCACTGAAGAGGTCTGCAAGAATGTCAATTTTTTCGTGATGTTCTATGCATTGTTATATTGGTAAAGTGTATGTGTGAATTTGAGCAAAGTCTTGTATTCCAGCAGGTCGGATTCTAAAAAACTCCATAGACCCCTTGCGAAATAGAAGTTCGTAAAGCCCGAGGGTTATCACACGTCATGTAATCGCCTTCTTGGATGATCCAATTAGGTGGAAACCCTATTTCATCATCGAGGAGCTACTATTCTCTCTCGCCTTTGTTTGACATGGCATGTTTTTTTTTTTTTTTGCCATTTGTTTCACTGCTGGAGTTTGTCTCTCACCTTCGCCCGCCTGCAAGCTTATTTTTTTCGTTTGTAATTTGTTTGCCTCTCTGTGAATGGCCATCTCGGATACAATTTTAAATTATATGTGGTGATATTGTATTATTTATCTATTTAGCCTCTTGATAGTAATGATATTCGATTGTATTTTCAACGTATAGGTAGCACTAGTATATTCATTTTCAATTTAGTCACCAAGCAAGCTGTCGATTAAGCCATCAGGTGGCAGCCATATTTGGATATGTTTTTAAGGTATAGGTGGTGCTGTCTGTGTCCACCATATTGGATTCCATTTTAATTACCTAAGTGGTGCTAATCCTTCGATTTAGACACCAGGCGAGCTATCATCAACACATTTATTTCATGCTCTGTAATGTCAAATTCCCCATCTTTGATCTCGTTTTACTTAGTTACCTTCCCTTCATTCTCTATCATTTCTTCTTGAATTTGTCACCAGCCCATCATATTAGATTTCATTCGAGCTCTGTCATTCCAACTTGATTTAGTAGCCTGCTGATTGCTCGGCTCCCTCGATCCACCGTCTTCGGTTGCATCACTTCCGCAATATTTGATTATGCCATATGGTCTTGACCTTTAACCTTCGTAGTTTTCTAGATAGTTGGTCATTTATGTTTACTAGAAAAATAACTGTGGTGTATTTCAGTGAAATCAGTCATCTATGTAGGATGTCTCTACGCCATATACTGCGCTGAAGCAGGTCTGGCCAGGCCCAACTCGACCTTCCCCTCTCCTCCCTCCAAGTCTCCGGGTCAAATTTCTACCACTTCAACTATATGTTCTCATGTCTGATATATACAAATTGCTTACAATGTATTACGATGTCAATCCATTCTTAGTTTCCACAGAGTTAATTTCAACATATATCTTTATTACCATATCTTTTTTGTACGCACTCGGTGATAGGCATACACAAGAAATTTTTAAGTACTAACTTTCAAATCGTCATATTTTGAGACATAATTTCATTTGAGTTTTTTACTGTGCTCACCTACAGTACCATCATTTAGTTACCGATATAAAAACCAAGGCTATCATATTCTCAATATCAGATAAGTAGGCATGCTAGAGCAAAGTACAAATACACCAGCGAGAAATAAGTCATTTTTTCAATGAAAACAAATGCATATATATTTACGTGTTTTAGACTAAAATATAAAAAATAGAATTCTTACATTCCCCATAGCATTCACGTAGTGTCTTTACAGCAGCATTCTCACTTTTTACGTAGTGAATATAATCTGCTTATACGCAGCTCAACACAGTGTATGATAACATGTGTCCAACCAGAACCCTTGGTCATATATTCTTCTTCTACGCGACAAAGTTTTCCTTTCAAAGTATCTGCAGCCAGGGCCGGCCGGGCCTGGCTCCGATCCCGGATCTCGTTTTATCCGAGTATTCCATATTAACATTTTATAGCATTTCTAGCTAATATAATTTTTAATATTTGAAATATTTTTTTGGACTTTTTAAAAATTTTAATATAATTTTTGTATTCAATGTCGAAGGTCACTGGGATCAAGGTCAAAGATAAAGATCAAGGTCACCTGCATACAACATGGAGGCTAAGATGATTGACAGAACCAAGTTGGAGGATGGTCAGCTCTGACTCCGGACCCTGGACACTATCGATTTGGCATATCATATGCCTATAAAACCAATATGGCCGTCATTGCTCTTCCCTCGAAAAACCAACCTCCCAAATTCTTATGATTGTTCAAGAAGTGCCTTTCGGTGGCTCGTTTTTGCAAGTGGGAGTCTCGGTGATTTTTCAGGGAAAAAAATTGAAATTTTGAATTATAAAAGGGAAATTTTGATGGAAAATGGGAAATTTTAAGTAAAAATGTCAGGCGGACGACCGGAATAACAGGGCATGAACAGCTACGCCGCTCCGCGCCACCAAGCCCTCACTCATAACTCATAATTTTCATTGTACTGATATATGATTGATGAGAATATGCGTTGCAATTTACATAGTGTTTATTAATGGTATTATAAGCTACTACAAACGAAGCGGTGTTCTATTACTCTACTTATGAATTTCCAGGCCATATTATTAGATTTACGATAGTAGACTAGGTTGACGAGAGTTAAATGTGAAATTTGTGTAATATTTATTAATGATTGTATAAGTTATTACAAAAATAAATAACACACAGTTAACAAACAGCAACGAAACATTCAGATTCTAATCTGGAAATGCTCGTAAAAGTAGTGCTGCAGAAGGGAAAATTCGTGTCACAGCCAAATATCCTTTACACTATGTATTCTGGGATACATTCCATTATGTAGAGTTTAAATATTAATTCATCATCGTTGCCCGGATAGTTTCTTGTGGAATGGTGTTACACAAACGTTTTATAAAATTCATTACAAATGGAAGGTACGTATCTTCGTATCCCATTTCTGAAATGGGTTTTTGTGAATTTCATACAGGGTACAGAAATGTTCGTAGTACATCATTATTGTCTGGTGTGTCTTCTTAGGTCAAACTGCTTAGACACTTTTTCAGAGGTTTCTCTGAAAAATACCATTCCAGTCTTTATTTCCTGAGATTTGCGATTGCACTGCTTGTGAAATGAGATTTACAAACACTTTTTTCATCAAAATGTGATTCTACAAGTTCCATATTGTGCACAAAATATTTGCTTGGCCACTGCTTTTACTAGCTGCTGCAGTCCCATGGTGTAAAGTAGGCATATTGATATTTTTCCCCTTTAATTTCAATAAGGCAATTTTCAGTATTCTTTTAGTTATTTTAATACCTCTTAAGAAAATGAAAATTAAATAGCACTCCATACGGACTACAATCACTCAACACAACCCACCAACAGCTGACGGAAATTATTATTTTGTCCGCTTTCTTAAACAACAGCTATTTTGTGCTGAAGCATATAAATCTATGTTAATAGAGTGCTATAAGACGATACAGTATAGCAGAGACATTTTAATCCAGTCCACATTGGGTTGTATGTCTACAAAACACATTCATAGTGTGACTTTGACGAGACAGATCGTTGTTAATTTGGGGCTTCGTCTTAGTGTTGAGTATCCCAAGATCGTTATTACAATGGCGGTTAAGATTATAATAGAAAGTGCATGTTGACACAAAGTATGCATAGTGTCTAATGTCTTCGAGGTACAGGTATAAAAATACTCAATAGTAATGAAGAAAAAAAAGCGTTATCAGTACTCACGAAGATAGGGAAATAAATAAAAGTGCATGATATACGTCAAACAGTTGCTCAATTGCCGCGAAAAGCGTATATTTACGTTAAAAATACATCTTACTCTCCTCGATGTCCCGCTCAGTGAAGATATAAGTAGTGCGTGCTGTTGACACCCTTCTTCAGTTAACTCATATTTACAAAATCGGTTCCACTTTTCAGTGGCCTGACTCGCATTCTTAGCAAATGCGATATCGCTATTCTGACGTCTGATTCCTGAAGCGACAGAGAAATCATATAAACCATTGTATGCTTACTCTCCTTGCACAAATAGGCTTACGAAATCGTGCACCTATCCAAAATCCGAATTGAACGTTGAATATTTTATATTTACTACACTCTAAAATAGAATCCAATTAAAACTGCTCCAAATCAGCGATTTTGACTTAAAACATGTTGAAACAGCTCCACTTGAATCAATAAAATTCGACTGATCATTTATTTGCTGGTATTAATTGATTACGCAGTAATTTATACTGATTCCAGATGATTTCTAGTGAAATGCACTGGCCTGGCAGTAAAACGTAAAGCGCATTCCACTGATTTGTGAGTAGATAATGGCCCATTAACTATAGAGTAAAGAAATGCTTCAATTGAAATCACTGATTCTAGTTTACGGTGTAAATTAGAGATAACTTCATTTTAAACAGTGCCTAGTTACTACAAGAAGTAACTACTGTAAGCGGCTAGTTGTAGGGAGTTATCTGTGACCACGTCACCAGCAGTACAAAGGTTTCTAATATCCTGGTATTTTGGAATTAAATGTTGCATTGAGCTGAGAAATGACCTTGAAGCACGAGAGGGCGTACGTAGTCAGGACATCCGGATAAGTTTTAGTTACCTTCAACGGAAACATATTACGTAATTTATTTTAAAACTAAAAAAAAAAAAAAAGATAAATAACGTAGTCGATATTAAAATTAATTAATATAAGAAATATATTACACACATTTACGTTGTGATTCGCGAAATGTGACAATAAATAGAGGTCACTTGTAAGTATTCATAACTCAAAAAATAAGTTGGTTTCTCTAACAAATACTTTACTTTCCACCAAAAACAGGAGGTATGAATATCAAGCTTGGCTACATTTTTATATTTAAAAGGTCCTTCATCAACTTTATAATTCTTTTAATAATAACATTACATTACTTAACATTATAAAACATTTATTTTCTGATACATACATCACGCATTATTAAGAAAGGAGAAACAATATTAGCATACAAGAGATTTCATATATTCACTATTATGTGTTCCATGGATAAAATGACATTTCTCATGGCGGAAGAGTACATGTATAATAATGCTCACGATAACAACTAATCACATGCTGGAATATTTGAGACATTTCCCTGTATCCGCAAAGTTAAATATTCTATGTAGATCTTGCTACTTTTATTATGGGAAAACAGTTATTGGGTGGAGGCCTTGTAAAAAATAGCATGAATGGAAGAGAAGCGCTTTTTAAAAACCGGTGAAGATTATGATTCCCTTTCAGGCAGTGTGTTATACACAGTAATTCTTCACTGCCATACTTTTATAACAGTAGAGAACATAGCTCCTCGGAAAATTTAATAGTTAAACAAAGATCACAGAAAAAAGAGATCTCTACAATGAATAAATCTTAAAATGATAAAACATGTAAATAAATTCATTATGCACAAGTAGACTAAGTAATACTAATATTATGTTGTAAACAAACAATTGCCGTATGTGTGACTCCAGAACAGTAGGTTACGTGTTCGAATCACGTCGGGATCAACAGACTTATTTTACTTCAAACTTATAGTTACTCCGCAACGTGAAATTTGCAGTAATATTCAATGCGTCCATTTGATTATACCATGCCGAATTTTGCAATGCGGTATTTTTATCGTATCAGTACGGTAGCGCGGAGGTACAATATTACAGACTGTACCAAACACTAGGAAAAATTAGATCCTCCTAGGAGGTTGTCATCAAGCCAGCTTTGAACCCCGTTACCTCTGTCTACTGACTAGTCTGAATTAGAACTTTCCAGACTTGTGACAACACAGCAATATATTTTTGCAAGCCAGAATCAAATGAAACTACAAAGACCAAATCGGTTAAGGATTCGCCGGAACTCATGGTAGAGCCATGGGAAGTACCTGTCGTCTCGATTAATGATGTCGAACGCAACTTAGACTTCATAAAGAAGAGCAACAACGCTCTTCCTGTGACGATAACTGCTATGCAGGAGAAGGCGACAGGAACAAAGGGGATGGGTTCGAGGATCGTGGTATCCCATTCTGGCGCTACAAGTCAAGACAACAGCGACTTCTAGCAAGACATGGGAATGTCAACCACCATATAGCTGCTGCTCTTTGTATCCTAGACCACACAAACAACGGGGACCAACTACGGTGAAATACGCGAGTCTGTGGAGCATATGTCCGCTCGTCTTCGAGAGCCGACGATCTGCCACCTGTCGGCACAGACACATCGACACATTTAGCAACGACTTCCCAGAAAAAGGCTGTAAATCCAATATGTTAGCAAAATCTAGATTTTTTTCGATATACCAAATCTTTCCTTTAAACAAATATTCTAGCCAAGCAAATCTACTGAATTTTACGTACACTGGAAGAACATAGTTCCCGGAATTGTGTAATGTTGAGGTAGGTACACTGTAACATATCCATGTACTCTCATTTACATGTTCCTGAAACTGGTATGCAGATTAACACGTATATTGTTTTGTATCATATGACGCCTACATTTTTGCATGTTTTAGCATTTCTTAATTGAATTTGGAACCCTTCTGCAATTTTACATTTATTTCAAAATTTTGAATGTTTTATATGAGTTAGGATCCACCATTATTTTCAATTATTGCATGTTTATTTATGTTACTCTATGGTAAGCAAGTAAATTATTCTGAGCGTTTGGCAACTTATTTTAAGTAAGTTACTTTATTATTTCTGAAGGTTTTCAAGTCTCAGAATTTAATATTTTTATTTTCAACACTGTTTGTTCTCTTTTATTTGCAGTTTTTACATCTATTTTATGTTAAGCTATATTTGTGTCTTACTACACTGGATGTAGCTGAGCTCCATTTGTAGGATTTGGTTATGCAGTTGCCGGAAGTTGAGGGCTTCTGTGTACGGATCTGTAGATCCACAGACGTGATTTTCGTAGCCGGGATTTCTTGGGCGAAATCCCCGGCATATGCCTAACCTAGGTCAGTTTATTGAGTACCCGAAGTTAGTTTCAGTGAGGTCTAACTTAGTAAGTTAAGAAGAGATTAAGTTAAGCGAAGACAAATCAGATTTATTAGTGAACGCAGTCGACGCAAGTGGACTCTACACCGACGTCACGATGCCATACTGGGAGGGTAAGCAGTATCTACAGATTAAGGTAACACCACTTAATTTCTGGCAAACGAACTTATGCCTGGTAGCGTTTCATGCAAGTTTGTTATTGCTCCTGAGTTATTAATGACTGATGATATCGTATTTTAAGAAATATTTGTAGTACTTAGTGTCAATTATTAAATCAGCCCAGTGGTCCTGCTCTACCCGACCAAGTCAGTTTACCGTAGAAAACATTTTAGACTTTACATTGATTTGATTATAATTTGGAGTGAAGGGCTATTTTATTATTTTGATTTGGACTTCATTTTAATTGGAGAACACTGAGGTTTATAGTTTTGAAGAGATTACGAATCTGAGTTAAGTATGTGGGAAAGTGACCTGATGTTGTAACGTTGTATACCTATTAATGGAGCTCGCGATATAAGACTTTGTTAACAGGCACTGAGACTATTGGCACTTATATTTTGAAACATTTAATTAATCTACATTTTTATTTCATTATTTGAAAGCAACTTTAAAGACATTTAATTTCAATTTTTTTTCTGATTAAGTAATCTTTTGTTTGAATGGTGGTAACATTTTAATATATTTAGTCCACTTGCAGAACAGAATGTTTACTTAACTGATTTTATTTTTCATGCAGCTAAACAGTTTTACTTATTTTAAATTTCCCTCTTTTTCTGCTTTGAATGAAAGATTATTAATAGTATGTGTTTTCTTTTATTTTTAATATTGAATCACCCAAGTTTCATTTTCTTTTATAAAGGCAAATATTCCAATGAAGCGATTCTTGATAATACTGAGGATTCAATGCATTGTGAATGTCAGTGTATGTGTTCCTGAGTCGACCACTACACCAGAGGAGTGTAAGTTGTGTTGATAAGCGCGTTACAAGGTATTAAAATCACACAAGTTTGAAAAAGGTTTTCCCCTACACACATACATAATGAAATATCTCAGTTTTGTCACACATTTACTTTATATTTATCTCCATATAATTAAGCTACGTACCCAAAAATATATCACAACATCAACATACTGAGCTGTAACCATCGCAAAGTGATCTGTTTATTGTTATGGTGCCTAAATAATTGCGCCTACGGGGATCACGGATTATAGGCTTATCACTTTGATAAATGCACTTTATAGAGTGGTCAGGTGGGTTGTGTTTTCGAAAGGTTTTTGATGTTACTGAGGGTTAAAGACATACTTGCCTCATACCAGGGCGGGTGATAATTTAGTGGTTGAGTGCACTTCGAGATGATCATTTGCAAGTCTACATAAACCAAGGAAAGTTCCTCTTCTTCTATTTTCACAAAACATTTGATTAAATAAATTATAAATATGCACTAACCACAATGAAAATCTAGTCTTTTCAAAGGACTTGATTGCATGGGTGCAGATTTTGTATAAGGGAAGAAATTCCGGATACAAATAAACAGTCATAATATGCAGAGTATAGCTGCCAAACCATCTGTTCGACAGGGCTGCCCAGTGCCAATTGTTTTGCTCACTATAGTACTGCCGACTTTTCTGGGAGACAATCGAATATCCCGGGGAATGATTCTTTGACAGGGTATGCAAATAATATGCCATGTTTAGCCAGATCAGGTGGGATATTGACATCATTATGATATCTGTTATTGTTTTTAATGTGTAATATGGTGATAAATGAAATATTATTGCTCTTTTTTCACCATACTTGCCTCCTTTGTCAACAACAAATCACCTTTCCCTGTGGTGGAAACGCAACAGGTTATAGGTATTACTTTTACCCCGGAATGCTTCTAATGTTACAGGTAAATCCGAGAGATACTATCTCTATGGTATTTATGGTGAATTGGGCATTAAGGAATGCGGATTTGCTCAAAAGCGTCCAAGTCGTCAATAGCTGTACTATTAAAATTGTGGTATAGTTTACCTCTGTTCAAAAATATCCATGAACATGCCAACAATTATATCGGGACCTAAAATTTTTGTAGTTTAGTTTTAAAAAAATTCAAAATACAATTATGAATTACTGTCAACAAAATAATACAATTTGGAAACAACTATTATTCGTATTTTTTTAAAACAATCTCACAATTATGCATAATGTGGTCAGCACAGACAATAAGAAAATAATCTTGTTTGAATATAATGGTCTTAAGAATTTTAATAGCGCCATGAAATGCATAGGCGTTTATTTATTCTGGCAAATCAATTCATTGTGAAATACAAAATAATTCCGTTTGTAGGAAATAAAATTCACTGTTGTATTGAGTGTATCAAGTATTCATACAAAATAAGAAAAATGTTTAAGAATAGGTAGTCTTTAGGCTTCCGGTGACTCTGAATGTAACCCTAGGGTTTAGCCTCCTTCTTTGAAATTTGTGAATATTAAACGTAGGTGGACTTGACTTATACGACATTTCAGTAAACAGAAATTAATAAACGTTACACTTTAAATTTTAAATATTATTAAAATTTAGAAATTGAAATATATTTGTTGACAACAAAATTTTATTTCACACATATATAATTTGATTAAGTACTGATCTATAACACATAAAAACATATATTACACCTAATAGCAATGTAATAAGCTTAAGTAAGAATACACTAAATTGAGGCCTTTGGACTGAGCTAATACAACAGGGTTCATATATATTAAACTTTGTTTGGAAATATCGAGAAACTTTAAACAATTTTATTTCAATTAAATGATAGCAAATAATTCCACAAATGTTGCCTCCGAAACGCAATGAGATAATGTACTAGGAATTTTTATGATATATTTCAATTTTTAATTTTTATAATTTTTAAAATTTATATGGTGGTTGACATTCCCATGTCTTGCTAGAAGTCGCTGTTGTCTTGACTTGTAGCGCCAGGATGGGATACCACGATCCTCGAATCCATCCCCTTTGTTTCTGTCTTCTCCTGCATCGTAGTTATCGTCAAAGGAAGAGCGTTGTTGCTCTTCTTTATGAAGTCTAAGATGCGTTCGACATCATTAATCGAGACGACAGGTACTTCCCATGGCTCTACCATGAGTTCCGGAGAACCCTTAACCGATTTGGTCTTTGAAGTTTCATTTGATTCTGGCTTGCAAAAATATACTGCAGTGTTGTTACAATTGCGGAATTGCTAGTTCAGACAAGTTATTCCGCGTAGTATAACTTTCCACTAGGAGAAGCTACGGCACTCGTTTAAGTTTCAATTGATAGCTCTCGTCAAGATCAATCGATTGCGTGTACAAAGACGATTGTCTGGCGTCGTTATGGTAAAATGGTATGTGTTTAATGTAAAAAAATAAGGAATACTTAATACAATTTCGGCCTTTAATCGTCAAAAGCCAAGTCGAAATACAGAAATCGTATATCGTTGGAAAGAGCATCTCAAAGCAATCCAGTGATACCTATAAAACCCCATATTATCGAATGAGGCGGTGCCGCGAGCGAAAATAAATATCAAGGCGTCCGAGCTCAACGTAGAAGCATTCGCGCAAAACAAACGGCCGTGTCCCCAACAAGCTAAATCCTATTTTTTCTAATGTTTTGGATAGTCTGTCATGTTGAACTCCGTGCGCTACCGTATTGATACGGTAAACATCGCATTTCTAAACTCGGCATGGTGTAAACAGATATACGCATTGATTATTTAGACGGAAATTTTCTAATTGTGGAGTAACAATAAGTTTGATGGAAATTAATTTTGTTGACCCCGACGTTATTTAAACACGCAACCTTCCGACCCAGACGCGCTACAGTTGCGCCACGGAGTCTTACAGACGGGTAATGTTTGTTAACAATAAAATACATTATTACTTCGCCTGTTTGTGCATATACATGTTTTATAATTATAAGATTTATTCATAGCACAAAGCATTTTTTTGTGAACTTTGTTTAACTACTTAATTTGCAGACCGATATTCTCGACTAATATAAAATTATGACAGTGAAGAATAAATGTTTAACTGTTTATAGCTCTCTGCCTGAAGGAGAATCAGATTAAGCACCTCTTACTAAACTCTCTTCTCCTCCATTCACTGCATATCTATATCTCTTTTTTTTACCAAAGCTTTCACAAAAGACATTCCCTTCGTAATAAAAGTAGCTTGACCTACATAGAATATTTAGTATTTCGGATACAGGGCAATATCGCAAATCACTCAGCAAGTGCATTGTTCTTATCATGATCATTATTCGATAAGAACTCTTAAGCCATTAGAAACATAATGTTATCAATGGTAAATAAAAATGAATATATTTAATCTCTTATTTACTAACATGGTTTCTCCTTTCTGAATAATGCGTGGTTAATTTACAATATAATAACTGTTTAAGATTTAAAAATAATATAACTATATTACTAAAAATAATAAAGATAAAGAAGCATCTCTTATATATAAAAATATGTCCATGCTTTATAGCCATACCTTCTATTTCTTTGTTGAAAGTAAAGTATCTCTTAGGGAAACTAACTTACTTTTTAAGTTATGACGACTTACCAGGGACCTCTAGATATTGTTACATTTAGCGAATCACGTCATTAATACGTGCAGTACACTATGTCTTCTAAAATAATTCAATTTTTATATTATGTTTTGAAACAAATTACATAATATGTTTACTGTGAAGGTAACTAATTCTTATATGGTATCGTGACTACATTCGCCATCTCGTTCTTCAAAGTCATTTCTCAGTTCAATGCAATATTTAATTCCTAAATAACAGGAATCATAACACCTCCTACTGCTGGTGTTGTGGAAACAGATAATTTCTCATAGTTAGCAACTTACAGCAGTTACTATTTGTAGTAACTAATCACTTCTTGAAAATGAAGTTTTCTCTAATCTTCACTGTAAGCTAGAATCAGTGATTTCAACTAGTAAAATTAATTTTTCTATATACTTAGTTAATGAGCTGTCATCTACTCACAAATCAGTGGAATGCGCTGTGGTTTTATTGCCAGGCCATTGCATTTCACTATAAATCGGCAGAAATTACTGCATAATCAGTTTATACCAACAACTAAAATGACCAGTCAAATTTTGTAGATTCAAGTGAAGCAGTTAGACTAACACCCGTCTAATTTACTCATAAATTTGAGAATCCATTAATAATCTGTTAACAAGCTTAAAGTTGATTAAATTCCCCAATGGATTTCTATCCAGAGACTGCACGTATGTTGTATCTGCTATATTAGAAGGCTAGGAGAACAATGTAATGTGTTTCCATAGAGCATTCAAATATAAATACTATTTCTTTGGTAGGTCTTACGACCCATACAGACTTCTGGTCCAGGTCCCTTTTGTGCTAGACTAAGCGATATCATTCTACTGATCCTCATGACCAGGATGCAAAATATCGTGTGAAATTTTTGCAGAAGTTGTAGGGTAAATGCAGACCTATACCCAGAACAGAACTTCTTGGCCGCCCCTGTAGCAACGTTTTGTTGGCCCAACGTCTGCCTCTGTGTTGGGCCAATGTTTTTAAAATAAATTTTTCTTTATAACAAAATTCTTTTCAAAAAGCCTTAACCCAATTGTTACTCATGACATACACACCCCTTTACATCATAAATTGAAAATTCTACGGGTAGAAATAGGTTTCGCACCCACGCACTTTGAATGAACCGCCCGACGTCTTATCCACTAGACTACTTTAACTTGTTATTGTTAATGCAGAAATAGATATGTATAATTATATTCCAGTTCGAATGTACTGTGTTATTTTCGTTATATATTTAAGTCCATTTTTACTACTCTGAATCTGAATTTGAAATCTGCCAGTTGCACGAATATATTTTCCAACTAATACCAAACCCACAGCCAAAGATAGCCAGTTAATTTAAAAAAAAACCTCTATGCTACAAAACTTTAAACATTAAGCAAATGAAGTAAATTATATACCATGGTGTTTATTTCGAAAAATCAATAGTGTTTCGTGCTCGCTGCCTCGCATCGCGGAGCTAGTGAAGAAACGGAAATAGGGTAGTAATGTGATAGTGGCGGCGGCGGAGAGAATCAATGACGGGTATCGGATTACATATGCGCGCCGCAGACTCTGGTTTTATTGTTTTCGGCCGACATCTGAAGATACTCTGGATTACTGATCTCGTTCTCTCAGCGCGTTTCGGGGTGCGTCGAACATTCCAGATGGTGGCACTGAGCTCTATAAATATCGCAGCAAGCCTCTGTGCCGCGAGTCTGAGTTCGAGTTGGAGTTGATGAATGATTTCCGAGCGATAGAAGAACGAGTGAAGAAGTGAAGACAGCAGCTGCCAGTATAAGGAAGTGAAGTACGCGGCTGTTAGTCTGGACTATTGGACTAAATGTGTTAATGAAAAACAAAAAAATTTAATGATGGAAATAGATAGACTGAACATGTGCTAATAATCAGTACGAGTTAATTGACTGTAACTAACAGAGACAATTAAGAAGGACATTAATTAGAGTTGAAATAGACAATAAATATTGCTATCAATGTTAAATAAAAATATTTAAACTGTAGAAAATAGCATATTGAATAAATTAATAACAAATTTAGTTTCTTTTATTTATTTATATTAAGGTCACCATCCCTTACGAACTCAAATACGCCCCGCAGGCGTCCCTCTCACATGTAACAATACTATCCTATAATAGCATAGGGTTAAAGAACATAATTATTTCTGAACTGCCCTTGTGAGACATATTTAAACATTTATTTTCTGAAACAAAAACCAGAAATTTACACACTCACGAAGCATAAATATGTACTCCGAAATAGCTTCCTGCAATAATCTCTTATGTAACGCCCAACATACAAAATGCATGTTAATTACCGACTGCATGTCTACCAAAGTGCTGTCAACAATCAGTTAACCATGAGTATAATAATATATTTGAAACAAAAATTATATGTTTAAAATCCTCGCTGGCAAGCAAGCATGAACAATCATCGATAATTATTTCATCCCATACATAATATTGAGTATTATTGGAAATATGTTAGTTACATAACATTGGCCAAACTGGGCAATAACCTAAAGAAAAAATACTAATTAGCAACTGTATGGTTTCCAAGATCAACAAAACACATTACAAAAAAGAATAGTCAGTTATGTGAAACACATTTATTTGTACTTCATTAAATACAGAAATAAAGGGGCATTGTTGTCATTAAGAATACATTTTCCTTTATGTTTACTTAAAATGTTGACTATACAGCGTTGGTCCAAGATAAAAATACATACCGTTACCAACTGTATGTTTACCAACTAGTTGCCAACAATCAGTCAACCATGATCAACACAATATATTTTTAATATAATTAGTTTATGTAGGCCTATTAAAAATAAATGTTTAAGCATATATGAAAATTATGTTTCTTTCTCATCCCAAACTTTCTATCGAGTATTATTGAAATTATGTTAGTTACACGATGTTGGCCTAACTAACGAAAAAGTACCAAAACACAAGCCATTTGGTTCCCAAAATTGTCCCAACATAAAACGAACTAAACATATTTCATAGAAAAATGTTCAGTATGGTGAACAACATTTGCATCTCATACAATACAATAAATATTCATTGTTTTCAATAAGAATAACTGTTCCCTAAATTCGACAATTAAGTCTTTGTTTTATAATGCTGGCCCAACATAACAATTAATACCAATTACCAACTGTATATCTACCAACTTGTTGCCAACGTTCAGCCAACTTCGACCATCAAATTCAATTTTAAACAAAAACATTTTTGTATTATCAACTTAAATGTTAAACAAACGTTACAAATTATTGTGTTTTATTCATTCCAAAAATACAATTGAGAATTGTTGAAAATATGTTAGTTACACAATGTTGGCCCAACTACAAAAGTACCAATCACCAGCTGTTTAGTTTCGAACGTTGTCTCAACATAAAACCAACTACCCATATTTCAAACAAAATTGGTCAGTATCGTGAAAAAATTTGTATTTTATAAAATGCAGGAAAGGGTTATTGTTTTAATTAAGAACATCTATTCCCTACCTTTGTATTAAAATGTTCGTTTTCAACATCGGCCCAACATAAAAATAATTACACATTACTAAAAGTATGTCTACCAACTTGTTGCCAACATTTGGCAAACCATTTTAAAGTTTTAAAAATTGCTCTTGCGACATGTTTCTGACTTTTTGATATAGTGAGGCGTTGAATTATGTTTTTCTAAGGTATCAAATTTAATTTTTCAAATAAAAAATACTTATTTGGCATATTACGTTGGGCCAACGTTGTATTTATGTATGTTTTCTAACCCAACATATTGCCAACTTATACAACTAAATGACAACCGTTGGGTCAATGTATGTTGCTACTTGGTAACATCCTATCGGCGAATAGTACCAAGCCCTGTTACCATATTGCGTCCGTCCCGTCAAACTGTGTATGTCGTGAAATCTGACTATAGTAAGATAAATTTAAATTCTCTACATAAAAAGGAACATTTGAATATAGTAGACAGAGAAATAGTTTATGCATATCGTGGCATACTGCTGTATTAAAGAGTTTATATAAATTATACGAAGGCCTGAGCAGACGAACTGCAAATTTTTACGTTCGTAGTAAAAACGTTCTGACACTTAGATTTACAGATCAAAAACTCGTTGATGTAATAATTTTCATTTTATTACAGTTGCATGTAGCAAAAAAAATAATATTGTGCCGTAGCTTGTAATGGCAGCACAAGCTCCACTTCCATGTCTGCGCAGTACTTATGCCATTCCTTTCCATAACGAACTTCCACACATAATTCGATTTTTTCTAACAAAAACCGACACTTTTGCCATGGATCTTGTTGAAACCGCATAACATATTATTTAATGCATAGTAATCGTAATGTTTTGTGGGAATTTCCCCCATTATTATAGAATTCTAACGCCTTTCCCCGAATACAGTCTTTCTTAAACTTGTCAGTCTGTAACTCGTTTCCTGAAAACTTTTTTTTTTATGTTATCCAAACATTACTTTTGACGTAGATACAATGCTACTGTCTCCTTTCTTGCATATCTGTCGCAGTATACGTTCTGCCACATCGCATGCTCTTATTATCAAACTATTTACTTGTTTTAAATTTATACTTTAACAAAATTATTTGATAAATATAAAAATAAAACAATGCACGCTTAAGGCAGATTCCCACCCGTCGTTATGGATTTATGAAATTTTTGCGATACTCTGTAAATACAGTTTTGTATCAAGTTTTTTTGGAACGACAGAGCACGTAGCATTGTCAAGTGCATTGACTAAGGTCAGTATTTATTGTTTACTGTTGATATCGTCGTCTTTGTAATGGTTCGCAAGAAATAATCTCATGTTTAGCCTCGGCAGTTACCAACTAAAAATTATTAAATGTGGCGAAGCTGTGGCAGTTCGACAAAGTTTGGGAAGCTGTTACTTAGGATATGTCGTGCGGGAAATTTCAATACACCTTGTGAAATAGAAGCTTTGGTAAAAAAAAAAAAAAAAAAAAAAAAAAACGATAAATCCAATATGGCGGGATGGAAGCCGCCTTAAGCTTGTATAGATGTTTTGAACCACTGCCCTTTTGCAAGTACTGTTGCTAGCACAATGTTTACTTAGCGCCACAATTTAACTACACGTGCAAGCAAATGAAAAACAACAAGAATCGATCAAATGCCGTCGCGAAACTGACGTTAACGCTTCATCCGACACCAACGCTGGGTGGAGTGAGACAGCTGTGATACATATTATCGGATGTCGACTAAGCGCGAGTAAGTCTTGGTTATCATTTACCTCCAAAGCAAGTCGGGTACATTTCTTCCTCACGGCAATACCGAATAAAGTTCTCTATTCTGGAAAAAATAGTCATGAGTTCACGCCAGCTGTTAATCATACTTCCCAATAATGCAAAACACGAACGGATACACATACAGACTTCGGATTGTTACCTACGTGTTCAAAAAATTGGGCGTATTGAAAAAAAAAAAAAAGTGACAGATTGCAATGAAATCTTTCGCGAATTTTCGGAGCGCATCCGAGAAACAATTTGCTCGACTCGCTGTGGCCGCTGCAACACCGCGAAATAGACAACAACGCACAGTCGTGATAGGCTATTGGCACCTACTGGTAGGAGGAATGTGGCAGATCAACTGATCTCCAGTGGCCAAGAAGTTCTGTTCCTGGTTTAGTAATATTTGGAGGCGCATCACTCTCGATCTCAACCGCCACAAATTCCCCATTTCAACATCCGCCACTTCTACCGTAAGAGCAACAGAATGAGGGAGGTATGGGAAGTTACTGTTCCAAAACTTTTAAAAACCAACTGGAAAAAATAGTTTGGGCAATGGTTGGGCTTCCAAGGTAGGCATAAAAAATATAGATATTGATTAAACTGTTAATTGCCAGCATTCAAGAAAAGCCTGAAATCTGGGACTAATCGAGTGGAGTTTACAAATATCGTAATAAAAGAACTGATGGGGGTAAGTTGGTTTGTATACAGCTTAAGGCAGATTTTTACTACCTTCCGGATGATGAGAGACAGACGTTTAGTAGGTAAATATTTATAAAATTTTTTTTTGGTTGAGATTATTATTTTTAAAATTATTGTTTCGCTAACTTTATGTTCGTTTCGTATTATCCCGTCAGTCTTATATATTCGTTATTCTATTTCTTCATCATTTGTAGTTTATGATATATTATGTTTAGTTACCTATCCTAACAAACCTCTGAAAATTATCTATATTTAGATTGTCGCAATGGGGTTCTCTATGTTAAATTTGAAATCAACGCTAAATGCAGATCTGGTACAGCCCTAATATCAGTCATTTAACGGCGCTTCTTCACTGGAAAATGACTAACAGTAGAAGTTTTTTTGCAAATTCTTTATTTCCCCCTAAGAATAATATAGATACTAAAACCATAAAAATGTATGTAGGCTATTCACGGTAAAGTGAGCATTTTTGAAAGCCCTCTCAAATAAAAATAAAGTAAATATCTATTTTATATTTTAGCCTTAGGCATTAACTCTCGAATGGAGTGGAATATACACATTGTGTTTGTTACGTAGATGGCAATATTTATTTATAAAGAGGGTTGGAAGTAAAAAGTAACTGGGGCCTCACAAGTGCTCACTTTACCGTGAATAGCCTACATACCACTTAACAATTGGTAGAGAAAATTTTAAACTTTCCTTTTCCGTGTGAAGATATCCAACTGGCCGCACATCTTTGCCGATGTAGAAAATAAATGATTCACGTGAAACATTTTATATAATTTGTATTTTTGGTTCTATTTTCAAAAATTTTATACTGTAATATTATAATATGTTCAATTTGAAAACGTATTATGTATAATCATTGAAATTAATTACATTTAATCGCAAAGGGAATGGAAAACAGATCTACAGTTATTTGAACCAATTTACATGATTTCCTTGTAGAAACAGGTGCAATCAATAAGATCCTTAAATATGAACTAGTTCAGTTGTAATAGTGTCGTAGATGTACTACAACTGTCCAATTATAATTATTATACGCTGACTATCAATTTAACACAAATGATTCTTTTAAATACAGCTTAGTAGGTCTACAGTGAAAACATTTTAACTTAAACGAATAGGTTTTTGACTATTAGTTCCATTCTTAATTAAATGCATTGAAAAACATGTAAACATTATTACAGAGGTAGCTGTTGATTTCATTTTTGAAAAATATGCATAAATGGCTAAGCATAACACATTTAAATTTACTACTGGCCAACAATTGTTTTCGCTTTAAATAATTATAGACTTCTTCTTTCTTCAGTGTCGTAGCAAACCAATAATTATTAATTTACGCCTTTTTTTCGTCCATAACTCTGCACCACAAACTGCCTGAAATGGACCGGGCCCGTGACACCCAGCAAAACAGTTTAGGGACATAACTCGTCCCCGGGCGTTTTCCAGTGCCGTGTGTTCCCGGCCTAACTCAGTTCCTTGCTTGGCCAGTCGCAGGTTGTTAACGTAAGAAACATTCTACAATGCTAGTACGTTACGGAAACAATATGACGCCAACAATAAGGAAAACTGAATTATTGGAGGCAGGAAGAATGTGAACAAAGGTGACGAGGACACGCTGTCAAAACTTCTGTATTTGAAAATGACGGTATAAAGATACGCGACACACAACACACACGACGGACTGAAATATAGACGAATAACAATAGAATAGCGGTCCTGTGCCTTAAACGTGCATAAGATCGCGTGCTCTACGTGAGTCCAGGAGAGCTCTTTTGACAAACTATGATTTGATGTTATTGTAGCGTGCGTCATCCAGGGGCACACTATGAAATAAGTGGTAATATAATGTGATTTATAAATTGACACAAGACAGGCCATAAGGTAGTAAAGGAATGTATTGAAACATTTAAAACTTCTATATTTGCAAAATAAAAAGCGCTAATCATTCAATTTAGCCTAACGCCTAGCACACGACAGATTGCACGGCATTTACGGCTACTGCTACCAGATCGTCGTCACTACGGTAGCTCGTAGTCAATATGTCAAGCATTGTAGCACCTTCTCGTGTTTTTGTGGGTTTCCTGCCTGTCAAACTACTTACCTTTTGTTTGAACTTTGAGCAGGGATTTACGGGAAACAGTTCATCTCAGAGCGTTCTGACAAGACGGCCATTTCTGTTAACTTAGACATGCTGATACGTAATTTCTCTCAACAGCTTATCGTAACGAAGTTTCAATATAACACAGGGGACAACCGACAATTTACTTAATGAAGGAGAATGATACCACCAACCACGCTTTCAGAGATGTACTATCTCTGTTAATACAAGTCGCCACTCACAGAAATGTTATAACATCAGAAGTACTTCGTAATATTCTTAACTAAAAGTATTTTAAAATATGAATTTTCAGGGCACATACTCCCTTAATAATAAATTAAGAGGAAAGTGATACGTAGTTTTCGTCTTATATTTTTGTAAGCAATAACCTGCAGAGTTTTTCGGTGTATTACTTTACCATGGGTCGCTGAAGACATAATAGATGTACATTTAACCATGCTATTGAAACAGGAACGATATTTTATGTTATATAATTACTTTAATATTCTCGATACTCTTCTATTCTATTTCCAAGTTCAAACCCGCATACTACCTTTAAGTATTATACGAGACCAAAATTATTTTAAGAATTACGCTCTTTTTTCCTGGAGCTTACATTTGAATTATCACTGATACATAGTTGCACAAATTTAGGTTGCTGTGAAATAATTTTGTTAACTATTTGAGTACAAACAATTTCAGTTTTTTTTTTTTTACATTTACAGACTTGTTTGTAATATTTTGCATTGTTTACGTTTTGTTTACCCTTATTATGCCATTGCTCCTGAATAAATATGCCCAAAGGAGTTTATCGCGATCAGTAATGAAGAAACATTGTTTTTTCCTTGTAAAATCCACAAGCATTTAAGCAAACGCATACCGAAAAAAAAGGCAATAAACCTTGTGAAAGTAAGTCCGTTGGTTGGATGGTGAAATATACTGAGAACCGTGGTTACAAGGAAGAGCAGTGACCAAGGAAGCTTTGCCCAGGTAGCATGCAAGCTTCCCTCAAGTCTGCTAGTACGTCTCATAAATTTGGTTATATATATATATATATATATATAAATTAGCACTTTGAATAAATACGAATGTATAATGTATATGTGTCAGTCAGCCAATAATGTAATCAAATGCTTGAAAATAATGAGTGTAATTCATCTGTTGGTGAATGCGGTAAGTTTGACTGAGTACAGATTTTACACCTTTCGCTATGGGACCGCGGTGATGTAGTGGTTAGACAACTCGCCTCCCACATAGGCGAACCAGGTTCGATTTATGGCGGGTCCTTATCCGGATTTTCACATGTAGCAATCGTGCAGGACGCCGCTGGTCGGCGGGTTTTCTCAGGGGTCTCCGTTTCTCTTCGCCCTCGCATTCCGGTGTTGCTGTATACACCTCGTCACCCTCGTCGACTCTTAAGACCTCGATGCTAAGAGCCGCCGGCCCAACTGTCCCTCCACTTCACTCCGCCATTTACAGACACGTTCCTTCACGAAGTTGGTTCACGGAAACAAAGAATGACTTAATTTAAAACAAATATGGCTGTCCTGAATTACGCCAGGTAATAATAACAGGCGCAGAAAAGGTATGCGAGAAACAATACTGCATGGAAGAGTCTTCTAGTCTTCTAGCCACAGCGCCTCCGAGATCAAGTTTCGCTTAGTGAGAATGTAAGTAATTTAAACATCAGTACTTTTTTATATAATTGATGCACTGATAGCTACTGAATTATGGGAATAGTTTCGCAACGTTTACATTTTTAATGAGTAGATACCTTCATAAAAAAAATCATTTACTTAACATTTTAAATATCTCAAGGCTCTATATTACGTTAACATCAAATCTGTGTAAGCATTGCAGAAATTAGCCGCACTTTAAACTTTAATTCGTCATTATTTTGTAAAATATAACAGCCGTGAAAAATTTTTCGGTTATATCAATTGCACTGAGGATAGTTATTAGGCGTTGTCAAACATCTAAATATTACCTATGAAACAACAAGTTACTGACATAACAAATGAGCCTACATTCCTCAACATGGGTGCAATTATTTTTTAAACAATTTTTTAAAAGCTGAGCTGGAAGGTAGGACTAGTCGCCTCGTTGAAAGCAATATCATTAGAGATGAAACCATCAACATATGTAACAGTAGCGAGACAATTCCAAATACACACGGGCCTTACCCGGGACTCGAACCCAGAAAACCTCATACCATAAGCTAGTGTACAAACAACTGCATTACGGAGATTGGCTTCAAGCTTTTATTTGGAATTTAATAAGTATAATGTTTCGAATGATAGGGTTAACTGACATAACTAATTTACACGGGCATCATTTTGAAAATAAGTAACTCAGCCACTTAAAATGTGTACGTTGGCCTACCATAGCGTTACTTGTTTGAAGCATTTGGTAAAAATCATTTTATTGGTCTCCGAGATGTAGCATAAAACATCCATATTTTCCATTTCACTATCTTCATAAATGAAGCACAAAAATGTGATGCATTAGCACATTCGATTATTGTATTAGCAAATTAGGTGTATATTGTCAATATATAAAGCTAAGCTAAAATCTATTAAACATACATAGTTTCGTAGATATAGCACGCTAAACTACATTTAAATGTTTGTGTAGGCAACATTCCGAAAATAAAAGACTTGAATACTTAAAACATATAAATTTAAATGGCCTACCGTGATTCAAGGTCTTTGCCTTATTTCATGTAGGGCTAACTTACAAAATGGTTAATAAATGAAGATTTGCATATACATATTTGAAATATATAATAGATGCCGTCAGTAAACAAAGTAAAGATGAAATTTGTGTTGTATTTTGGTAGATATAACTTTCTGATCCAAAAATTTTTATTATATGGCTGCCATTTTGAAAATTTATGCGTCTGACCCTCTCAATGTTTATCAGTTTACATAACCCGCCATATTCCTACTGGTTTGCCAAACATGGTAGAAATTGGCTGTTTTTTTACCAGAGATATGGCTTGATTTTAATCTGTCGTTTGATACTAATTTACAAAATAGTGGAAAAAATATTTTGTAGGTACACATTTGATGATTGTAATATATAGAGCCAACATACAAAGTTACATAGAAATTAATAAAATGTTTTTGACGATATGACATACAAAATTAAAATAACTATTTGGCAGCCATTTTAAAAATAAGTCTCTGAACAACTGATAACGTATTCTTTAACATCACTTGATGCAGTACTACTTGTTTGCCGTATTTGGTAGGACTTGGTCAATTGTTTCCCGAGATATATCATAACAACTTTATGTATTCGTGTGGCGCCATCTTGAATATAGACGACAAAAGAGGCGCCATGTAGACATTAAATGTTTATGTATACTCCCAGTATACAAAGTTTATTTGGAATGGACTGCATAGTTTCTAAGATATATCATACTATGCTAAAAGAGCTAGATTGCCGCCATTTCGAAAATAAGTTTCTGACATACTTAAAACATAGTTGTACACGTCGACTTCCGCAGTACTGTTTGTTTGTCAAATTGGTAGCAATTTGTTAATAATTTCCCGAGATATTAAAAACCAAACTTATTCATTCATGTGGCACTATCTTACAGAATGGCAGACAAAAGTGGTTGTTTTTTTGGCATTTATGTGGTGCTAGTAAGATATATATATACAGCATACATACAAAATTTGATTGAAATTGGCCAAACGGTATGGTAGTTGTACCAAATAAACCTAAGATATTTATATGACCGCCATTTTGAAAATAATTTCCTCTTCAATTTTAGTTACGCAAATTGACATAGCCTACAATAACAATACAGGCATGCCCATTTTGGTGAAAACTCGTTCAGTCGTATTAGAGATATAACATAAGATCTGTATTATTTAATGTTGTGCTTTCTCCCAAAACGGCGAACCAGTAACTATATCTACCTCTGAATTCAATACTTACACCTTACATTGTCAACATACAATATTTGTATTAAATCGGTTCAATGATTTCCGAGATATCATGTATCACCTTACATTTTAAATGATCAGGCATTTTGAAAGCAAGTACCCGATGACGTCTAAAACTTTTAAAGCCACGTAGCTTGACTTAGTACTATATTTATACCGAGTCTGGTGACATTCGGTTGACGCGTTCAAGAATTGAAAAAGGGGGACACCTAAGCACAGACACACAGCTACACACACCTACATACACAGATACACACACAGCCACATAGACAGGAAAGTTATCTCATGAGATTTTCTTCCTTTCGGAAAGTACGTTAAAAATTGTATAATTATTTCGTAACATTATTTCGAATTAGTCATTATTTCGGAATTAATATTTGGCAGAAAACTTACGTGGCTTACAAATTCCACGTTATCACTAGGCGCTGTTTGTATGCAGATTGATTAAACGGTTCGCTTAAGAAATATCATGTAGCAGTATATATATATATATATACACACACACACACACACACACATCTATCTATCTTTGAAGTTTGGTGCAATTCAGCTTAAGTGTTCAAATTGTTCAAATATTATTAAGTAACGTGTGGTAGGTAGCTGAAGACTGCTTAGGTGTACACACAATGGCATTATTTTATCGTGAATGTAGCTTAGGAAAGAAGGGTGAAGATATCAGCTTATATTAAACTGTAATGTTTATATGATAATGGAAAAATTATTTTAAGAATCTTTTGGTGCTCACTACAGATATGATATTATTGATAAAATTAATTAAGTTCGTATTATAATTGAGTTTATTCAACCTTGATATATTGTTGTTTACGACGTATGAATTATTTTAATAATAAAGGCCAGAAGTTACACTCACGAAAGACTATTGAAGCATTATTAACTGGATCTGTGATTTAAAAGCAATTAAAAAAATAATAAATTAGTAACAATTTGTGGCAACATTATAGCATACTCTATTTATTTCACTCAATTAATTGTCCCAGTTTCACGAATTCTGACATTGAACATTTCTACCAACACTTATAGTTTGTGCATAAATTTCTTTTACTTTCCCTACACTGGTAAGTTTTCGGTTGGTATAAAGAGTTCGGGTCGAAAAAAGTTTAAATCGACTTTGCGATAAATAAATTTAATGTCCTAAGTAACTACCGAATTCAAGAAAAAAATGAGAGAATTACGCACTATGAAACCAAAAATAACATTAATGACTTTGAAATTGACAAATTCCAAATATACACTATCGACCAAAAAGTAATTGGGCACCTGTCCACAATGTTTTGCTCGGTGGTTGTCACCCCGTTAGAATCTCGTAGGGCCACCTCTTGCGGCTGTAACAGCAGTCACCCTGTCTGGCATGCTCTCTACGAGTTTTGGCAGGACATACACGAGGATTCGTCGCCATTCCTCTTGTAACCATTCCATGAGTTGAGCAATGGATTTTGGGCGCGCCTGACGAGCCCTCACCCGGCGATTAAATTCGTCGCAAAGATGTTCTATAGGGTTGAGGTCGGGGCTCTGGGCGGGTCAGTCCAATCGGCAAACATTGTTGTCGGCGTACCACTGCATAGTAGCCCTTGAAACATGGCACCTGGCATTGTCATCCTGGAAGCAACACGGGTCCATTCCGTAAAAACTCCGCAATGTTGGGAGCATTTCATTATTCAGAATGTTACAATAGGCCTCTGCGTTCATGCTATCATGGACAAACACCAGCGGTCCTACGTCGAAGGCCGTGAAACAGCCCCACACCATCATTCCACGGCCACCAAATTTCCTAGTTGGCAATATGTAGAAGCCGTTCCCCGGGTAGACGCCACACCCATACACGTCCGTCCGGCCGGAATAATGTAAACCTCAACTCATCACTCCATAGAACCGATTTCCTTTGCTCCAGTGTCCAGTTGCGACGGTCCAAACACCACCTGAGTCACCGAGCTGTATTGTTTGTCGTGATATGAAGCTTATGTGCAGCTGCTCTTCCGAAATATCCAAGTCGGTGGGCCTCTGTATACAATGTTCTAATGTAAACCGATACTCCTATTGCTGCATGAAACTCCTGTCGGATGGTAGCAATGGGTTGTGCCCTGTTTTTGACAATTTCAAGTTTCAGGGTTCTGCGATTTCTGTCAGTCAAGACTGGAGGTCGCCCAGAACGTGCAGCATTGGCACATTGCCCATCGACCTTCCACTTACCTTCCATGCAATCGCCCGGCTAGACAGCCCACTGAGATGGCAGCCCACAATCACGCCCTTATCGAAGTCCGATAGCTCTGTCCCGCATGCCATATCCTTGTCAACTGGTTCTACACCGGCCTGCAGCGTATGGCGGCCACACCAGTCAAATGACGTACTGGATTCTATCTTCACGTGTGCCCAATTACTTTTTGGTCAATGGTGTAGTTATACAGTTAGGTCATTTACCCCAGATAGGTTAACTGACACAATACAAATGACATCCATGTCTTACCCGGGTCTCGAGCACAGGTGTCATTCCATCATAGATGTAGTAGTGATATCATTTTACTTAATTTCAATTCCAAAGATGTATATATATATATATATATATATATATATATATATATATATATATATATATATATAGTTGATATTTAGACCTCGACCGACAAACTACGACTGCAGGATAGTAACGAAAAAATAAGTTGAAAACATATTTGCGACCTATGGTCTAAAGTGAATACTAAGGGTGGTACACATCTTTGAAGTTGGATCTCAACACTTGTTTATTGCAAAAATTGGAGAAAATAATTGACATAGAACATCGAGTGTCTTGATAATGGGTAACTGGACAAAGACCTGCAAACACAACAACATCTGCGCTGCCAATAAATTATTTCATTAATAAGTTACGGTTACTACCCTTATTTGGGACAAATTTCCATGACGCGGTAGCATATTTGGGATTTAGGTAATGGATTATTAATCCCCATGTCATAGTTAACGATAAATGGCGCCTTGTGTAAATATCCAAAGCCTCGCCGTCTTCGAATAATTCGTGTTTTCCTTTCAAAATAGTATTAACCAATACGTGACAGGTGCAGCACACACAACGCCAAATAACAAATTGTTGGGGTTATTAAACTCTCTGCGTGTATGGATAGATATATTATCTATATTGCATATAATAAATAGAGCGAATATGCAAAACGGGAGAGTTGAATTATTCCCTTAAATGTTTGCTAAAATATACCCTTACAAACATTTTTAGCTTGGTTTCCAAAGGGAAGAAATGCTTATGAGATCTCTTTTCTCTCTGCATATGGGTATGTGTGTGTGACTATGTGTGAGTGTCCCTTCTTAAAACTTTGGAACCCATAAACATAATTTCATCAAACTCTGAACACTTTAGATGTTATTCTCTCACTAGTAATACACCAAATATATTTGGTCCCAGCTGTAATGATATATATGTCAACAAGACAAGGCCAACGTACCATGTAATATTTTAGGGAATTCGTCAAAATTATTTGCTGCAGTCATGTAGAGAATAACAGGCTCATTAGATATATCGATAACTCCTTGTTATGTATATAGGTTTAAAGGTGCTGCAGGCATGTAGAGAATAATAGACTCGTTAGATATATCGATAACTCCTTGTTATGTTTATAGGCTTAATGGTTACACTTTTGTAAACAGGTAGATGTTTTTCTTCCGGGATTTTAATTCTACGATGGAAAACAATGTACTCCAATATTATGAGGCACGTAGGAAAAAATAATTAATTCTGAACACTTATAACTTCCTTTTTAATTTTGTTTTATATGAGCATATTAAATCACAAACGAGGTCATAAAATGTCCAGTTCTACTGGTGACAACAGTGATTAACTTCAAAAAGTCCAACAAAGAAAAATAAACCATGGAAACGCAGTGTAGAGGCCATACGTAACTGTCGCCCTTATGTGGCGATATACTTGATTGCTCTATCCCTAACGTCATTGAGAAATTAATGAGCATCGAACATTTCTCTCAGTATCTTGTAACCATCCATAATCACTATTTTCCCACTATGTACACATTCTTTGTAAACATGTGACGCCAAATGCTCATTTTTACATTGCTTGAGTTTGTATAACCCGACAGAAGAGGAAAGGCTTGGATGACTTTATATCGGTTTATTTATTTGACACTTCACTATGTACAAATTTTAAACATGCACCATAAAATCCACGGAAAGAAAGATATTTAATTTCTTTTAAATTGGCGCGAATCGAAGACACACCTTTCGCGTAAATTCAAGCGCGATATTGTACACAACGGAGAGTGAACGAGTTTATACCACATATCACTTTGTAAAAAAATAAGTATAATTTTTTATCTGCATTAATTTCTAACGTTATAATGTCAACAGAGTTCTCACAAAAGCGTACGTAGTTCAAATAAAAAAAAACTGCACCGACCAGACCATTGAAGAACGCCACATGGCGAAAATCTCCTACCTTACTTTCACCCTTGGTAAGCCGAAAACACGCAAAAGGTGTTCCATCTAACGCGCACTGCCAGCCCTAGAGAGTTGTAACACGAATTTTCGGACATTATGTACATACAGACGAAAAAATTACGACAAACTCGAAACCATCTGTTACATTTCGCTATAAATTATGAGTATAATGCAGCTGACCCAACACAACGTCAAAAATACTGAGGTAACTTACACCAGTTTGTCATTTTCATATTCCAGAAAAAAAAAACATTTCTACTATCCGATCTCTATTAAACACATTTCCCAAGGCATACAATTAAATGCCATGTAAAATGTAACTTTTAAAAACATAGAATAATGTATATCGTCAAACTGGAACTGCTGGAATAGAGTCGTTACTATATAAGGTAATACGCCGCTTTTTCCAGCAGTAGTTTCAACCTTGTCGTCTCTCAAATTAATAATGAACTCTTCTAAAATGTCTTCCATGATACAGCCCTTCTTCCATGGTTCATCTTCGATCCTAGCCAGCGCGTTTATTTATATTCCCATTCGGTATTTGCAACTGAACGCAAATTCTTGGTGGTATGCAGCTGTATGCACGTATTGACAATAAATAAAAAAATTAATAAACCCGAGTGGGAAGTGAACCCAGAGCGAGGCAATACTCTTCGAGTGACGGGCTTTCCAGCTGGGACCCGTAGGTGTCCGTCATCCACGGACATGACATGAAATGAGACCCTAGGAGATAGCGGCGCTGAAATGCAAGGGCAGGGGAAACGGAAGTATCACGAGAAAACCCGTCGGCAAGCGGCATCGTCCAGCACGATTTCCACATGCGAAAATCTGGGAGTGAACCCGCCGGGGATCGCACGTGAATCGCCCTGGTGGAAGGCGAGCGCCCTAACCACTGCGCCACCGCTGCCCTGGTAGTGACAGTTATATGCAAGTATTGTTCTTCCGAACGAAACGATCCATTTGAGCCCGTGACAGTTCGATCGCATTTTGTTCACACATACAAGGAGGCACTCTTCAAAGCCTGTCCATACATGCTCATCAGCCTATCTGTCGCACAAGTCTAAATAAACAGGTTTGTTTTGAAAATTAAAATTATTAGAAATAAAAATTACGACTAAATCACTATTTTTGGAAACATAATGTTAAAAAATTAGGTCACGTATTACTGTAGGTTCTACTTTACTTAAATTTTTTTTTTAAAAAAAGCTCAAATTCTAGAAATGTTAATTTTTTTTTTAGAAAAAAATATTGACTTAAGGACATTTCTCGGTAGCTCATTTGATTAGGGCATGTGTCTATCAACTCAAGTTCTAACTGCTCCAGAGGATTTTTAAAGTTACATTTATTAAAATGTGTCGATAGAAGCGAAAGTCTTATGTATGTCAAATGGCACATCTTCTTAAATCCTCGGTAGAAAAAATATAGAAACATTAGTGCCACATAGCTGTCGGCAGTCGAACGAAGGTTGGTAATTAGGAAACAGTTATGAGGGCCATCAGTGGCACACGAAACAAAGAAACATCGGGAACAAAGATGATGGCGCGCTCTAGAAGGGCACCGCAAACAACTGTAAATAAGATTAAAACAAGAAGCAAAGGGGTTGACGAAAAACTAATTACAAACAAGAACTACAATATACTGGCCGGATAAAGATCAGAATAAAGTACAGATCTAAGATGACCACTGCTTGACCGGAATAACAAACAGCACATGCGGGTTGTCAGTGACTCGTCCGCCCTGGTACCTGCTCTTCCTCCTCCTAACTCCTGTGTACCAGACCGTACTTTACCCTACTACTCACTACAATTTAGAGGAGCTCAGGCACATGATTACTTAAAGAAATATAAGAGTAACAATAAACAGGCAACGCAGGATATTCTAGAGGTGATATATGATAGAGTAAAGCAGGGTCATCAGTTGTTGGTATGTGGTCACAAATACAAATCGAGTGTAATGCACTTCCTCCCCCCCCCCCCCAAAAAAAGGTAAAAGTTATTAATGATACGTCTATGGAGTAACGTGAATCTAAATAGACCCGCACAAGTTGTCTCTAATGCAATACATATTGCCACTTAGGCACTACAGGAATTCTATTTATATTTTCATGAATTTGTCCATATATTCCTTTAAAAAAATGACGGAAAATAGTTGAATAATACGAAACATACATTTCCGTTAGTAATTCTGTGATTCGAGTAAATCATTACTCGATAAAAATCATCTGCACTTATTCGCTCATAAATCGATTAAAAATTAACGTGGCAACCTCAAATATTACCATAAAATATTTTAATAAGAATACCATAGTTAGCAGTTTTCGCATATTCATGTTCATTTACGTATTATCCATGATACCATAGTTGAATCTTAAGAGTATTTTGAAAAATTTAGCTATAAATAACTTCATCTCCAACTTCGAATATTTATGTTGCGCTTGCATTTTTTTCCTGCAAAAGTCGTATAACTGTTAATTTTTTTTGCTCTCACCTGACGTACAAACATCATAGGTCCTGTAGAAGAACGCAACACACGATATTGATGGAGACACGCTAACGTCAAAAGGATAGTGTAATATTATGTAAATAAATAATGACTTTTGATAGAAAACTTTTTGTACTAATTCGCCAATCCTGAATATTTACAGTGAAATTATTATGAAGGACGTCTTCGTAGTGATATTCACATGCACGAAATTCGGTACAGATATTTCATAGAAGTATGGGAGCTCACTTAGCTTTATTGCTACGCCGGTGAAGACCACACAGCAGCCACACCGCACAGCACGATTATAAAACTGGCCGTAGCGTGTGCGTAGTGGTGAGAGGGCATTATTAACACGTACACATCGGAGTCACACTTAACACTCCCTTGCTTCAGATAAACGCGTCAGGTAGCTTTAAGCTTGTTAATTCCTAATTACAATAATTTGCTTCATTCATTTAGATATCGTCATAAGTACGAAAATACAAACTTATGTTTACCAGCGACCTTCTTAGCAGGTATCCGTCCGGTCGTTCTTCTCCCTTATTTATTGCATTACTTCTCGTATAGTTATGACAACCTTATATGTGTAATATGATCACGCAATCACTCTATTTTAAAGCATCATTCAGTGTATAAACAGAAAATTTTGTTATGGGCTATTCACGGTAAAGTGAGCACTTTTGAAAGCCCTCTCATTTGGAATAATAGTCAATAAATAGATTTTATTTTAGCCTTGGACGTCAATTTCTGTGTGCGGTGAAATATAAATTCTGTGTTTATTACCTACATGGCAATATTTATTTTAAAAGGTGGTTAAAGGATAAGAACGGTTGAAAGGAAGAAGTAACTAGGTCTTCAAAAGTGCTCACTTTAGCGTGAACAGCCTATAGCGAACTTGATTGTTAGACGCAAAAGACATGTTCCGCCTTAAAGCCACCCCCTGTCTGTCGTGTCCTGCCATCACCAAAACGTCCTCAGTTTACTTCCTTGCCCAATTACTCGGTCTCTCTCTCTTTCTCTCTCTTCTCCAAATGACAAGTGCCCTGCCTCATCGCCCTCCGCAGCCCGAGCTTATTTTATTTTGTTGTTCGGGTTCCGTGTTTGCTTTTCATCACGGAAGAGTGACGGACGGAAGGTCAAATAAAGGCGTGTCCTGTTGTCGCGAGTCGGTTTGTTCCTGGGGGGGGGGGGGGGGGTTCGGAGAGTTGTGACGTGCGAGACGATTTCTTTCCTGCCCTTTACTCTGGCACCAAGGACGAGTTCCGTACCTGCACTGCCACGCCGGATACCTCGTGGATCCTCACGTACCGAGAATGGGGAAAGCATAAACCTCATGCCTAGGATATGTCTTAAGAGTTGGTAGTCCGGGCATATTTTCTGCACATTCTTTGTTTACGCATTTACATTTACCCGTATCTCAGCAATTACATGTCCTGGGAATGTCACTTTTTGCCAGAAAAAAATATTACCAAAGCAGGTGCGGTTTTATTTTTATCAGACCTAAGTGTATTCAAAGAGAAAAAGAAAATCATAAATATTGCAAACATGTTTGCGTGTTTAGAATTTGCATGTGCTGTTTTTTTAAAATGCAGGAGGAAAGAAACACTCTTACAGTCGTATTTACATAACGTATCATAAAACTTCTTTGAATCCTCTCAGCGTGCCCCTTTCCGGGTCTTCCAATTCTCATATATCTGTTAGCTTTGACTTTTATTTTGCTTGAAGGCAATAAGGGGGAGCTATCTCCCACGAAGCCGCTTTTGTGCCATTTGTTGTACTTCAGTTTTCTTATAACTTTTTGCATTGCATATTTGCTTGTTTTTGTTGACCTATTCATTACATGCTTGCCTTTATTTATATGTCGGTCTGCCCGCAGCAGTGCGAGCCAATCATGGCCTCTTGTCCGTTACCATATTAATGGGTTTCTCACTGTGAAACCGTTGATTTTGGGTCGCAATGGCCTGACTGTAAATGAGTCGACCAGTCCACCTCTAGGCACAGGCCATTACTCTCTGCCTCAATCAAGCCTAGCCTGAAGGCAGATGCCCGTTTCAGTCAGAGACTTGGCATAGGGCACGGCGAGGCTACCCGCGTTTGCTGACCCCCCCCCCCCAACCGCCCCCCCCCCCCCGCGGTACCTCGAGGCGTTGTGGGTCCCCATGGGCTAGCAGAGGCTGTAAACCTGCGTATGATTAGCCATTTACGTAACTGTAAAACAACTGGTATCCAATACTAGGACTTGGTTGTATCCCCGAAACCTCAGTGTCCAATTGAACTCCAACGCAAAGATGATCACTATTTCGCATCTGCGCTGCGGGAGGGGGGGGGTACTATCCTTTAGACTCGAGTACTCTCGCGGGGTGGGCCACATAACGTCGAGCCACCTTACGCCCGTTCAAAAGCCGGGTCCCGCTGGCTTATCCAGTGACCACACAGTCGAGGAGGGAGTGGCCATTCCCATTTTAGGTCACGACAACCCCCCCCCCCTAACCGGGTATTTAGTCTCTTGGACTGCAACCTTGCACCCTTATCAGGCCGGTTCCTCAACACAAGGCTAAAACAACCCAGGCGTAGGTGACTGCGGTCATAATCTCCACGTCTTTCAAGTACCTTCAGGAACTGCTCTAACCTCAAGGCCATCGCAGCTCCCACCGGGTGCTAGTCCCAAAGGCGGTTTTGCACGTTACACCCTTCAGCCGATATTAGAAGATACCTGCTGCCGTACTTGGTTTCTGTACAAGCTTCTACAAGTCCTGGTGCACGAGCCGGTAAAGCAACCGTTATAGGAGCCTCCATGGAAGATTCATATTACATGACAGAAGTTCGCGTACTATCATTTGACACTCTCAGTGGGTGCTCAGCGTGTGGTTCGTAGTAAAAGAAATCCCAGTTGTAGAACTGCTATCAGTCAGTAACATCCTTAAGCCTACACGCTAAAAAAACTTGTATTTTTTACTGAGAAATTCTTTTTTAATTTTACAAATATTTGTAACAGTACAAATAGATTTGTCTTGCAAAACTACGAGGTCCGTGTTTGTAACAGTCCTTAGGAAATGTTTGCACTATACTGACCCGTTTCAACGAGCTTCAGCAAAATGGCGGACACTAAACAACGTAAAGCTATTGGTGATGTGAAATGTAGCTGCATTCAAAAAGAAATGTATTGCAATTCTGAATTACGTAAAAGACTTAAGACAACCGTATTATTTATTATTTGTTAGTGTTTCCTAGCTACACAGAACTTTTAAATCGGCTCTTCATACGCCAAACTCTTAACTAGAAAGTTATGTATCTATTTTTCTTAACCGTATAAGTTCAATATGATTTTGTATGTTCTTGAACATATATTTACAGTAAAGAAATGTCTTCAGTTCGTAAGTCAAGTTGATCTTGCGGTTAACGGCGCGGACTAATAATACTAGGGGTGTGGGTTTTTAATCACCGTGTTGGTGGGGTGTATGTTTTATTCGTAAATTGTGTTACAATTATTATTTTTAGTTGTTTTCTGTTATTAATTCATCACATTTGTTTTCTAGAAGAAAAAAAAAAGCATTTTTATTTACAATTCTCAATAATATCAGTTGTAATGCAAAACCGTCATTTGTAATATTACAAAGAAATGCTTTGCAGATTTTACAATAAAACACTTTGTAGTTTCACAACGGATTTCCTTGGCAACTGGGTTTCCAAGGATTTTCCTTGTAAAAGTAAAAAAAAAATTTCAGGGTGTATAAAAAGAACTATATAGATAGTCTTAACGTTGCTATATTACTGTTAGTCTTTACATATTGATTGCTTACTGGTGTAGTTTCATTAATTTTTATTGAAAATGACGTGGATTCACATGAGTACGAGTGTTATTTTTTAATTTTCACGAAAATTATTAACCGTTTGTAAAATGTAGTTTTCTTTTACGTGCCAAGTTATTATCCGCGTGTAATATTTTGGGGGAAAAGAAAATCGTCCGACGGAGTTTCGGACTCACGCACATACGTTAAACATAATCACAAGCGCCGAAACTTTACCACTGTGCTCACTGCCAATTTGTTTTTAAAATTGCAGTTTTTTTTTTTACTTCAGGGTGCGATACATTTGCCGTTGGACATAGCGTGCGTGACGTTTTGACGTTTGACGTCGTGAGTGTATTTTGCCGTGTGACGAACTCAAGTGTTGACCGGCTTGATGACATATTCACAGCACACATGTGCGCGACATGCGAACTAAAAATCTGCCGCGAAGGAACCGGGGGGGGGGGGGGGCGTGAACCCCTGACCCTCCACTACAAGTTGGCCACTCTGCCCCTGAACTGTGAGGGCAGAGCCTTCTCACAACAGTTCGCGAGAATTAAATGCGGGTTATATACGCGACATTTTTAAATTATTTTTTTTGCATAGTTTAGGGAATGTTTTAAGAACTTAGGACTGTTGTGAACAGTAATTAAAAGTTGTCATCGCCAATATTATTCGTATTTGTGTAATTATTAATGTATTTTAAAAAAGAGTTTCAAACTCACGTATATGTAATTAAGATGGATTGTTTTGTATTGTAAAGGGCTTTTTAACATCCCCCGACCTTATGCTTGAAAGCTTAGCAGAAGACGGCTTACAGAGTAACTTATAACCTATCTCTAATTAACACCTATACTTTGCCCGACATTCGAACCCAAAGCCTCCCGCTTCACAGATCAGTGGCGCACAAACCGACTGCGCCACGGAAAGTCAGTATAAAGATGGAGGGGCGTCTGTTTTAGTTCCTTCATAAAATCGTTTACAGTAGTAGCAACGGGAAGCCGCCCTACGCTCTGGAACTGAGATGTGATTGGCCAGTTATGAAAGCCCGTATGGAAACTGACACGGAAAATAGGACGTGTCCCATTACCAAATCTGTTATGAAATCTCGCCGTGGAAGGCGGGAAATGCCACGACGGGTGCCATACTAGCTGGTATAGCGGCCGTTATGGCAGACCTTGCACAAACGTATACGGAATCTGGTGTCGTGTGGTTCACAGGCCGGTACCCCGGCTTCCAGCGCCTGGCAACATGCGCAGAGTCAGTCGCCAGTCGCTATTTACATACGTGGGCTTCATCGTGCGTATTAAAATCTCACTGTTTTGCAGATCTAATTTGTACAGAAAGGCTCGATGACGGAAGCACAGCTCGCCAGTTATTTGCCTTTGCGCGCAAGAGCGATGGGACGCTGGACGCGCGTGCTATTGTCGCCCATATCGTCGTCTCGTACGCGGAGAAAAAAAAAAATCTGACCCATACACCAAAATAAGTGTTCCTCAACTGCAGCCTGGTGTATATATATATATATATATATATATATATATATATATATATATATATATATATATGTGTGTGTGTGTGTGTGTGTGTGTGTGTGTGTGTATATACAATAAAGTAATCCCAATCAGTTTTTTAACTAAAGGAACATAAACGTTGAACAGACTTGTAAATACAGCTTTCAAAACACGTTGCGTATTGCAAAACCTTTAAGGCATATCAAAATTCCATATTTCTGATTGCTGCATCGAAAATACGTAGTCGACTAGTTTTACCCGAAAATTGTGTGTCACTATACTGTACTTTTATATGGGCTTTTCGCTAAGGTGATATAAGAGTAAAAAATATTGCTCGCAAGTTCATTGATTAGCGTGTAGATTTGCGTGTTTCTCATGCATCTACAATTTTCACCCCTAAGAGATCTATGGATGGTAGCTGAATAACACAAAATAGTACAAGGTAAATAATATAGTACTAAATATACGAGCTGTTTTAAGTTATTTAATATTATCTTTAAAGTTATGTGGGGGTTAATTTTTAAAAATATATGTCTTTAAAAATATGAATACAGCGTAAGGGATTTTGTGTTATTTCCTAAATACTCGTTACTTATTTATAGCAACTGAATGGTATTTTTTCTCATTTCCCATTAGGTTGAAAATATTTTTGAATGCTACAAATGTATACACTCGGAAACAAGTGTGCAAACCGGGAAAGAATATACCTTTCCACAATGCTTTACTTTATACAAATACTTGACCTAACCAACAGGAGAATGTTTTTTCGTGTCTGATTCCACCAGTGGTCGGTGAAAATTATTTTCCACTGAAATTAAAAAATTCTCTTCACAATATATATCCCAAAACCCTATCATGGTGTACGAAGTCTCATTAATTTTGTGCTGGTTATTGATCTCGGAATATTAGTAGGCGGCTGGCGGCCAGGCGATACGGTATTTGCCAGCAGAATTTTCGAGCTTCTCGGGAGGTGTGTTTGCACTCTCCGGTCAACAATCATAACTCAATCTGACACTTACCCCCAACCACCACGACAATTAAACCTCCGGCGTTGGGTGGAAGAGCGGCCCAAGCGACGACTAGTCCACGGGCCTTTATTGTTCTCAACTCATGGGTCTTGAATAACAACCACCGATCTCATCGCCCGGACAAACACTGGAGGTAGCCTTCCCTCCGGAGGCCACCATCAATTAAAAAACGCGCCCTTCTGCTAGGACAAGGATGGCCTTCCGCGTCTGGGTTGTGTGCAATAGTGGCACGCGCTGTTGGATTTTTACCTTGGGCGTAACAAACGATACGTATATTTTCGCGACTGAATTTGTAGCAATCTGGTTGCAAAATTTTGCAACGGAATGTTTGAATGAGCTGTCACGGGTATAACTAACACCTAGACACGTGCAGTTGTTAAGCAGTAGAACATAATTTTTTCATGAAGGGAATAATGTAGGACACTACACAATATTTGCATTGCCTGCTGGTTGGTAACATGCTTTGGTATGTGTTAGGTATCCATCGCTTGCTCTAAATAGTGCACACAGAAGGAAATGTCAAATTAAGATTCCCATAAAAAACTAATTACAACAAAGAGTTTTCAGTTACATAATTAGTTGCTTAATTTTTTTTTTTTTTTTTTTTTTGGCATTGCTGCTTTGTGCTTCCAACAATACCATCTGTCTCCTCGTAAAAGTTCCTCCACATTGGTTACTCCGTTGCCAACATAAAAAATATGGCCGTATTTTTCTTAAAGGCCTATTTTTACTGTGGACAAGTGTGACAATTTATTGCTACAGTTTCCGTATAATACTGTTTCTGGTACGTTATTAATATACTATAGGATTTTCGTATGACAGTGGTGGAACTTTCCGGCAACATGTTTCTGTTAAGAGCTCCGCCAGCCCGGCGCTAGAACTGCGTTGCCGAGTGGTTGAAATCCTGTTTTTTTCGACGAAACTATTCAACATGCTCCCAGTAGTTTTACCTACACTGTTAAAAAAATTTCCGTAAATTTACGGAAAGTACCGGTAAAAAAGAATCCTTTGGTAATAATACGGCCACTCCGTAATGTAAATATACGAATTCTTCGCATATTTTAAGGAAATATTAGAATTACATTAAAAAATACACGGGGTATTAGTACTAATAATTTTTTTATTACCTATATTCTCTGATAAATAGTAAACGGAATCTTAACCCTAAAATTCGCGATACTTGCCGGAGCGTGGGCCATAGGCTTCTACCACGGTAGGCCGATGCACTATCCATTACACCACCACAACTAAATTGTCTTATAAGTGAATATTCGTGTGTTAAATGATTGTTTCTTCTGCCCGTCCTCCCACTTAGCTGTTACTCCTACTTGTTTCTAGGCGCTGTTATTTCAGAACGCACCTCGGAAGCGTAATAAAGTAATTGTATTACTTTAAATCTAAACAAGGGCAGTATAGCACGAACGTTTTGAAACACTATGGAATGTCACTGGAATTAATCCATATTGACAATAGCAACGTAAAAAATAGAAACAAAACTTCCACATACCTTCAAAAACAGGTAAAAACTGGTAAAAATTTATCCAGAAGTGTTGGTAAACTCTTCGTAAAATTACGGACACACTGATTTTCAGAAACGGACTTTCCGTCAATTTCACGGAAACTCTCCGTTAATTTTCAAGTTAGTTTTCTGTACTTTCCGTTTAAAATAAAAACAGATAATGAAAATGTCTTTAAGTTTCTTTATGTGGGTGTTATAACGTGTATAAAAATTATATTAAAAAAGTTAAAATATTTTGTATTTAAGCGAGCTTTGAACCCAAGTCAAAAAATTGGGTATCTTTATCCAGTCATTCGTGGGTAAACTGTTGATGTATGTGCGACGTTTCACCAGTATTCTTGAGGTAATGGTAACATCCTTAATAAGTTCGAACGTGGAAATCCAAACTTCGCCTATATCTCACTAGGGATTCGAAACCTCACTCTTTTATGTTTCAGAAACACAACTTTGAACATGACCTAAATTTACTTCAAGTTAACTGAAAAATATACGCACATAACTGTAAGTGCGGGCAAATAATTTGACCGTCCAATCAATACTAATAAATAAAATTGAAATGTCTGTCTGTTATTTAAAAATTTATACCAGAATCTAAGTGCATCATGCTAAATAAACGATTTTAAAGCATAAATAACTGTTAAAAAATGTGTTGTCTGTGTGTCGGGATGTATGTCCAGAATAGGCTTCGAAACGGCTAAATCGATTTCTATAAAACTTTCAGAGATCATAGAGTTTATTTCTATTTAATATCTGCTCTTTATTTCATCTCGATATCTCAAATGGTTATGAAGTAAATTAATTTTTAAGATCATTTTCTTTATGTTTCCTATCTTGTTATTTTGCAAAAGAATTATTGCCAAAGATCATTGTTGAAACAACAAAAGTTTTGTAAGTAATCATTGATATAAAACGCATCACAGACAAATATACGTTAGTTTTTGGAAAAACTTAGTAAAATAACATATTATCAAACAACCAACACTAACGCAAAGATAAAACTATTTCCCATATTAAAGTAACAATTTTTCAAACCAAATATATAGGTATGTATTTCAATAACGCCATAAAATCTGGTCGAGGCGATCGTGGGCTGTATTTTAATAACTCCATAAAAATTAAGCGAAGCGAAATTTCTATATTAAAAATATGTAAAGAAATCCTAAAGTCCACGCCAACCAAGTCGCAGGCACTGCAACAATTTCCACATTCGTTAATTCCATTTGATTAATATTTCAAACTTAAAATAAATTTTCCTAGTTTGATTATATAAATTATTATTTGTATATTTCAATTGACACCATTTGCGATTTATTTTATTTTTATACTTCTATTTTTAAAATATGTAAAAAAAATCCTAAAGTCCACGCGAACGAAGTCGCGGGAACAGCTGGTGTAAAATAAATTTGTGATTTTTACTCAGAAATATTTTGTAGTTTTACAAACTTTTGTAACGGTGCCAAAATCTATCTTTTAAAATTACTCGTTTGTAATATTACAAGAGCCGTGTTTGAAATAGACCTTTAAAATGTTTGTAATATAATGGCATTCTGGCGGAGGGACTAGTTTCTGCATATTGAATTGGTAGAGTTATGATTGCGAACAAAAGCACGAATTTCTGATATGTGAAATTCGTGCTGTACTTCACACACCAGGATCTCCTCAACTACATTTAGAACCATGCTGCAAGTCTCCTTGTAAGACAGCTTTCGCAGCTAAGAATGAAAAAGAGAATTTTTTTTGCCACAAGGTAAGGTCATAAAGTAATTAAATTGGCAGATATTTACTTACTGCAATCTATATTAAAATTAAACTAATTGAAATATTTTTAATTATAAATAAATTACGACAGCTTTAAATGATGCAATAGTTCATTGTCATATTAAAACATATACGCGTGGGAATTTTTATGTAAAATTGTTATTTCATAAAATTTGAAACTAGCGTATTTTATGATGCCCTTCCCATATTTAGTTTCTTATAATAAAATATTTTCACATAAATCATCTTTTACACTTTTTATGAAGACATAAGCGATTTTGTGTTGCATTTTTATCAGCCGAATTTACTGAAGTCTTAATTTTCTTCAAAGAATGCAAATAAATATTATAGTTGAATATCCTTCTTCCATGCCATAATTCTGTAGGTTCGTTTCTATAATGAAGTTTATTCTTATTTTGCGATATTTGACATATTTTAACTTCTATTATATTAAACATTCAATATTATTGCAATATTTAGTTTTCTAGTATCTACTATTTCGTTTATTAAACATTAGCTCATGTTTGGGCATTATTTAACCTTCTACACGTTTACTACACTCATGATTTTTAGTCATAATATGAAGCATTTCATTATCATTGTATTTCTAGTTTTCTTAATTTTTATCTTTATTTAGTATTTTAGAAATAACTGTGCATTTTTAAATAGAAACGTATTATTTAATATACATTTACTATTTATTTATTAACAATAAATTATACAAAAAGTTGTTTAAAAAATATGTAAAAAGTAATAAAATAAATAATTTTTTTATGATTATCCTTTGGATAATACAAATCGGATACTTTAATTTTAGCTGTTATCCAGTTAATTTAAATATTCCCAGAAACATTTTATATAACTAGTTTTTATATCGAGTTTGTATATTCATTATGAAAAGCTGTTTGAATTGTATATTTTTTACAAAAAATTTATCTTTATACCTATTTTATATTTCATAACATTTAATGATACTACTGTGTTTCCATCACTAACGAAAGTCTGGTACAGAACCAGTAGATTATAACCACTCCTAGACACCAGGCACTTGTGCGGGGGGCCTCTTTTATAGACATAAAGCTTCTAGTCATATTTTCATACTGTGGGACATGAGCCTAGTAATATGCATTTTGTAGCATATGAAACTTGACGTGATATAATTCCGAAAGCATGGAGGTACTCACGATAGATACGCGCTTAAATTCCCTCCTACATCACGCCATCAGAAATCTTAATATTGCAACATCTCTACAAGTCCGTTGTTTCTCACTGGTCTTGGGACCACAGACAAAGTTGCAAGACAAAAGAATACCAAGTGCCCTCTGGAAGCCCAGCTCATGGCTGTGTTGCCAGTGGTACCTTACGCAGATAATACACGATACCAGCAGCCGTACTTGGTTCTTGCACAAGGTTCTACAACCCCTGATGCACCAGCCGCTATATGAGTATACCATGGGAGATTAATATTACACGACAGCAGTTTGCGTACTAGCATTTGACACCCTCGGTGGGTGCACAGTGTGTGGTTTGAAGTAAATATGAACCCCATTCGTAGAACTGCTACCAGTTAGTAACTTGCGTAGGCCTATGAGAAATCTAGCTAAACACTTCTTAAATATAGCTTTATTACTGTTCGCATTTTACATAAATTGATTGTTTACTAGTAAAGTTTCATTAATTTTCTTGCAAATGACTTTAAGTCACTAGAGTACGGGTGTGTTATTTTTAATTTTGACGAAAATTACTGACTGGTTGCACGATATAGTCTTTCTTTACGTACCGGGATATGATCACCATGTAAAATCTAAAGACATAAAAAAAATTTGGGCCAGACGGAGATTTGAAATCACGCCCAGAATATAAGCTTTAGTAGTGGACGCCCCAACTTTAAAATTATGTTTTTTTTTTTATCCCACACGATATACAGAGGCGTTTACCCTTAACCTATTATATACCGTACACATTCAACACACAATATAAATAATAACAAAATACACAATAAAATATCTACACAATTCTTACATAGGGGCACAAAACGATGTGAACATTTGGTGAACTGGTTTTACGGACAAAGTCGATGAACACATTAAAAATTATTTAACGTGAGGGGTAGAGCACGGCGTACACCCCGACACGTGACACTGGCTTATAACACTACCGCCTATCGACGATTACTACTGGAACATTAAATTGTACACTTGTAAGGACCGAGGGGCGGGCAGCGCACGGCGTACACCCAACCTCAGTAATATACACGCACTTCCTGTAGGCGTGAACGTCAGAATGAAAATAAAAAATTGCCGTACCACTGACGCAATGTGCCACGCCGCGCCATGTTCCACCTATCTTGACGAAGAAGCTGGACAAAGTCTTCAACTGTCACCGGTTTCGAATGGTCCACCAAAAAACCGATCGCATGAAGTATATACTAGGCCGCAGGTCTTCGTCGAACTGAGGGGAAGGTGAAGAAATCGCAATGAAGCATGTGCGTGTCGCTGACATCTCCACGTTCATCGCGAATTATTTTTCGTACTCGTACGCGACACCACAGCCAGATGGGATCTGCATAAACACAGGAAATTACCCTATGAAGGGCCGTGTCGGTGTTGCCACACAGCGGGCATGTAGGGTCAGCTGTCATGTGAATGCTGTATTTACGCTGCTGAGTTGCCACGATATTATTGTAGAAGCCGAATGCTTCAGCTCGAAGATCCGAGGAAAGGTTAGGATCGGCAAGTATTTTCCATGGGCGCCTCCAGCGGATGGTTGGGGTGCGATTCACAACAGATGGTATGACAGCCGACGTTTTGGAAGCCCGAATGTACAAATATCTCGCTGATGCGACTGTCCCTTCCGGTAAGTGTTCTACTAGAGTTGCGAGTGCTTCCTTTGCCTGACGGTATTGAAGTGGCATGCGTCTAACTTCAGACAATATCATTTTCTGTAATGCTGCCTAAATGTCTCTGGGCGCAAAAATGTTGCAATTACTGAAGACTGATATAAGGCCTCACACTTCAAAACGTGATTAATTAGACTCAGGCCTCCGTCTTGCAAAGAAAGATAAAGTTGCGGCCTACATAATTTAAACATATAAGATTTCCATAACATGTGGCCAACAATCTGTAGTATTTGTGCACTTTGTTAACGTAGTAGTGGGAATATATGTGAAACATACCACAGCTTCCCAGGTAAGAATACATTTACTAAAATAACCATCTGTATAATATTTGTACGACGATAATTCATTTCTATTTGACGAGCACGGAGTTTATTTATTGTCATGTTCCAATTAAAATACAAAATATGAGTGGCGTCTGCGTGGAAGTATATGACCAATATTTTCACAGTTTCGGCCCTCCGAAAGGGAAAAATGTCTGAAATGGCTCGCTGGTCGCACTGAGCTCCAGTATGGTAGTTTTGTTAGCATTCGCTCGCATATTAGAGACGCTGCGAAAAAGGTCCAGGCATTCTGCCCTCTCTGTAATTTCCCGCTCTGAACGAACGACAAATGTGATGTCATGAGCATAGGTATTTAATTTAAAGGACAGGTTCGCTACAGGGAATAATTGTAAGCGGGCACTGAGCATTCTGCACAGAGGATCAATGGCGATATTAAATAAAATCATGGATAGCGGGCATCCTTGTCGAACTGAACTCTCGATCTTAATTGGTGGGGTAAGGAATCCGTTAACCAACAGGCGTGACCAAACTCCGATACACACCATCCGCACCCACTGTACTGCATTGGCAGGAAAATCGAAATGATGCAAAACATGAAGTAAAAATTTATGATCGACTCTATAGAATGCCTTTTCCATATCAATACTCAAGATGGCCATTTTACTGTGTTGTATTGACGAAAGTAATTGAATGTCCCTTAGGGCAAGCACGCCTTGTAAGATGGAACGTCCTGGAACAGTACATGTCTGGCCGGGACCAATAATATCTGACAATCACTTGGTTAATCTGGTCGCACAAAACCGAACAATTATTTTATAATCGGCACATAAAAGTGTAATAGCCTTTAATCTGCAGGTTTAAGTGGACGGGATACTTTGGGTATAAGAACAATTATTCCTTCTTTATGAGACTTGCATAAATCCCCTCTTTCAAGCACATCGCGAATAACTTCGCAGAAGTCGGTACCAATAATATCCCAATAAGTTTTGTAAAATTCGTATGGAATACCGTCAATACCAGCAGATTTTTGTGATTGCAATTGCTGTATTATTGTATTAATTTACGCATCTAAACATGGCGCCTCCATGCCCGTCTTGCTGTCACAGCTAACTTTGTTTTCACAATCCTACAAAACCGATGGAAGCAGAGCATCGTCCGTGTCTTGTTGCAAGTACAAATTTGCCAAGTAACTGCAAAGCGTTTGCACCATTTCCGTCCGGTCCCGAACAATAGTTCTATCACTGTCAGCAAGCTGTTTGATAACCTTGCGTCGTATTTGCCGTTGTTACTTAATGATACTAAACAAGCTAAATTTCTCTTCTGCGAATAGACTTTAATAATTTATCATAATATGACGAGTTTTAAACTGTTCACTCAATAAAAGCAAAGCTTCTGTTTCGTGCCTCTAATACGTGGAGTTACGTGTGCACCATTGTTTGCCTGCAGGTGAAGTTCGTGTAGCATAAGTTCGTAGAATGCACGTGTTCCCGTACGTTCTTCTGCCAGTCGGTACGCATGCCTTTTAAAAAGCCTCATGACGTTCGGTTTTCCACTCACATCCCACCGCATCGCCACAGAAGGGAACTGGTATTGTTTGCTATGCCAACGTACACAATTAGCTAGGAAGTCTTTTTTTACTTCTGCGCTGTCTAATAAAGGCGTATTTAGACGCCATATTCCTCTGCCAAACCGTGTTACATTTACAAACTTTTCATACGTAAATATCACTTCAGAGTGATCGCTGAACGCTACCGGAAGAACGTCATATCGATGCGCCTTATGTGTATGATGTTTTTTCACGTAGAATCGGTCAATCCTAGACCGACTCTGTGAAGTCACATAGGTGTAATGAATTCCTTGGATGTTAGATTGCAACATCACTCAAGTCTAAGTGAGATATTAAAGTAGATAGGGCAGCATTAGTAGGATAGATGCCACCCTGATGATTATGGGGGTGAACTATGCAGTTCAAATATCCACTGAGTATGAACTAATTACAGGGTGGATGAAAAAATGGAATCAAATCTACGGAGAAAAACTGATTTCTTTCATATCTCGTTTGGAAGCCGGAGGGAGCATAAACATTGACTAGCGACACATCGTTTATTCGTCCTGATATCACTCGGCTTGACGGGTGGTAGCGCATGTCTTCAAGTTCTAGCCCCGCACGTGTAATAATCGCTGTCCTCCGTCCCCGATCACAAACGTTTGTATACACATTGAATGTATGAAACCCTATAAAATCTTGAATCACTACTTCTTGCAAGAATGCAATGTCAACTGCCTGTGTTCGAATCAATGTCTCTAGCGCCGCCAATCGCGCACTGTCCGAGACTGCACAAATATTTAAAGTTAACATTGTTAATAACTCTATCGTGTGTGCCTAAAAAATGTAGTGATAGTATCAGAGAAGGAATTGGAAAGGTGTACAAAAAGGAGAAGTGGTCAAAGAAAAATGGGGGCCGGTAATAGGGCATACAGGTGGGGATGCACACATGTGCCGGTCGTATTGTTAGTTAGTTGAGTTATCAGGACGTTCTTGGCTAGAGGCACCCATTTTATATATAAAGGCCTTTGCTAGTTCCAAAGATTCCTTCCTCTCTTGTAGCTGTGATTGTTCACTCTGCGATAACACCTTCGTTTTGCGAACAGGACTCACTTTTGTGGCCCGGGCGTCGCGTTCGTAAGGTCGCTTTTCTCTTACGGACATATTTTCATCCGCAGTTGTTACATGCTCCCGTCGTGTGGTTGCATTGTTTACGCTCTCCACATCCATGCTGTCCACCCATGAAGCAGAGGACAATGAAATGTGTAGCGGCGAGACATCCTGTGTGTGGTGGTAGCCCTGCGCTAGCAGTAACAGTATTTCGAGCCACCTCCACATGTATCTGGCGTGGCGCGGTCACAAAGGTGTTGAGGTTGACCGCATGCTCAGCAGATGAGTCACCGTCAGGTGTTTGTACTAGACCTTGCTGCTTGAGTCTGCGAAGTGGAGTGTAATCCGCTCGGGGAGAGTGCTGGGCAGGGGTGGACAGTAAAGGCGTGTCAGCTGCGGGATTTTCCGTTGCCCTATTTATCCCCCAGCGGCGTATTGCATGTGCGTCCTTTTCTTGCAAACTAGGACACGCAATTCGTTCATGAGTAGGAGACTGGTAGTAACTGCACGTTCGTGGTTGTCCGGGATATATTATTCCAGCCCGAAAGCCGTCAACTGAAACGTAAGATGGAATGTGTTTTTTTATTTCCATCTTTGCCATGCGTACTCCCGTTTTTACTTGGAATTTGTATTTATGATTCCATACTTCATCTTGAAATGTAACAATTCGACCATACTTCACTAACTCCGTCTGAATTTTTTGGTTGTCTATTTCTATAGGTAAATTTAGAATTCTTACCAGTTTTAAGTTATCGAAAGCTTGTTCGATGGTGACGTTGATCCTTTCCTGGTCTGCAGTGACTAAATTTGACTGGCTATTGGTGCGACGCAGTATCGCTTCACAAGGCCCAGAGGAAACAAGTTTAAGGACAAACAGTTCTGGTGCCCATCCAGTTGAATAGCTTCAATTTAATCTTCTGTTACAGTTAAAACCGTATCAATCCATTCATGTATTTCCATGGCCGAAGGTCGTTTGGCAAACACGTTACGCAAGGTATTCACGCGCACATTAGACATGTTGGACAAACCTAGACGTGACTGACACTAATATAGCAGTATTACTACGCGCGTCGGAGCAGAGCCCCGTTTAAGAGCGAGGGGCGTCAGAACTCCGCACACCGTACGCGATGCTTACTCCGCCGCTGTTCGGCCACGACTCCTTATTACCATTTCACACACCAAACTGTAAGTTTACACTCTATATACGCCAAATAGTTAAAATTAATGTATTAATATAGTTAGTAATGTTTTTAATATTTAGAACGGTTTTAAACATTAATTAAAATTTGTAATAGCCAATATTATTCGTCTTCGTATTTTAAATATATTAGAAAGGGTTTCTACCTCACGGATGTATAATCGATATGGAGGCGTCCTATTCCGTTTCTTCATCAACTTGTTTCAAGTAGTAGCCACGGGGAGTCCGCTATGCTCAGTAACTGCGGCGTGATTGGCAAGGTACGAGAGCTGGTGTGGAACCTGCCACGAAAATTAGGACGTGTCCAATTACAAAACCTGGTACGAAATCCGGCCGTACAAGGCGGGAAATGCCATGCCGGTTGCCATACTAACCCGTATACCGGCCGCTATGGTGGACCTTGCACAAGCTTTTAGCGAATCTAGTGTCGTGTAATATCGCCTTTAAGGATTATCTCGCCGCTCTTACTAATTCTCCAGCGCTAGTAAACGCACCTTGTGTCGGGAGTATTTATGGCCACGGATGTGCTAGTTACTAGCTCACCTTCAGTAGAACGATTGCAATAATATTTACATGATTATTTACGCTGATTACATAAGAAAACTGTAACTGTTTGCCTATGTATTTGAGTGAGATTTATACTATCTATGTGAATGACAGTTTCGTATCGTTTCATTACTTTAGTATATTTTTGCTTATTTGTCTCATACAATTTCCTTACCTTCCAATCTCTTTTCAATACTACCACATATATTACTATGCACCATTTACTCCAGTATTTACAGTAACTCGGCACCAAAGAAACCATAGCATGCAAGCTTCTGCGGCCTAATGGATCAGGCATCGGTTTTTCTAAACCAGGGATTGTGAGTTCGAGTCCCGCCAGGAGTATGGTGTAGCATTAAATATAATTAACTTTATTCTACTTTTTCAAAGTGCGTATAAAACATTTATTTAATTTTATGTATATAACTTCATTTTGATTGACAATACTCAGCGATATTGCAAAATAAATCACGCAACTTAAATGAACTTTGCACTTTTCCTGAATTTAAAAATAGAAATAAAGGCAAAAAATAGGAAAAACTACAGTTATATTTTCTAAAAACCAATCCACGAACTTTTTCCTGAATTATCTGCAATAAATACTATTGAAAAGAGCAGATTTGTGTAACTGAATCGCTAATACGAATAACTCCATCAGCACATTATATACGAAATTATTCCTTTAATCACACAGTTCTCTAATAAAAACATAAATAAGGTGATGAAATTAATCATTGCACGCCTTACTTAGAAAATAAACTGGGAAATGTGAAACAAATCTGCTTATTAAAATGTACTTTTATTATAGTTTTGAGACTAAGCCAGGAAGTAGATAAAATTATAAAATTGCTTGCCGTATGCTTGGAAAAGAGCAGGCCTTTTGTCTTCCAGTTACTATGAGTGTGACCCTATAGGTTGGCCTTGATCTTCACGGTTTGTGACTATGATTCTTCGATGGCTTTCTCTTTGATAGTTCTGAACGCAACGTTCTTGTAGTGTTAAATATCTACAAGAACGCAACGTTCTTGTAGTGTTAAATATCTACAGTCAGGAAATAAAAATAATTATATTCATACATTTAAAAAAAACATTAAAAAATATTTTTTGTTCTTGCTTTACAATTCCAGCCCATTGGCAACTATCCTGGAATTCGTTGCCGTCATTTAAATGAAACAGAACTATTCTGGGTTAAGTTTGTTCTTTATAGTTCTGGCAGTATTATAATCTCTTTCAGGCAGCCTCGATTTAGTATACCTATAGATATCTCCATATTTATGGGTGCTGTTTACAATTTTGTCATATATTTTAATAGATTCACACAGTTTTAAATGCATATAATAGAAGTGAATTAAAATACGTAATATGTTGGCACAATTCTTGGTTCGAGTTCGACACAGTACGAAATACGGGTTAGAGACTCTCAGTGTTGACAATACCATAGCGACTAACAAAATGTCACTTGAACTATTTGTGTCACGCATATAGGATTCCTCTCCATCATCTTATCAACTGCCCACACATTCCATGTGCTTCTATTCCTTTGAAGAATATTTTTAAGTGACTTTATATAAACAATGCGTGAATCTGTTGGATTACAGACAGCTACGCTGGAACGGCACTTCCCACAATAAAAAAATCTCTTAAACTTAGTTGTTTATAATTAATTTCTAATTGGTATTGAAACCATTCGTAAAGCACAACGCAAATTGATAACAGTCTTATTTGTATCAAATGTGTATAGAAAAAAATATTAAATTCAGATATTTTTTGGAATTTCCAATTTTCTGAAGTTGATACCTGGATAAAAACTGCCAAAGATAAAATAATTTCAAAATAAAAAAGTACTACACAACAAATTAAAATTCAGTAATAATAATAAGAGACATATGTAAAAAAAATTAAAAATAAATATACCAACAATAACAAGGGAAAACATGTGTTTTATTTTGGTCTTGTGTACAATGAGGATGTCATAAGAAACAGTTTAGAGAAGAAAACGAGTTTAACGAGAGCAAAGCGAAAGCTCGTAGTTACTAAGAAGCAGATAATAGCAATTGACGGAAATATTGGCAACATTACTAACAAAGGGGAAGTTTTAGAAATTATCAGAAATTTTTATAGTAACGTAGGTCAGTATAGAAGAAATCCAATACACTCCGACCTCTCTAATGTATCCAAAATGCCAGATATACTTCCCACTGAAGTAAAGTATGCTATAGATAACATGAAAAAAAGAACAGCTGCTGGCAACAACGGTATTCCAGTTGATATTCCGAAGCTAGTTGGTGAGGAAACTATCAATCACTGGACAAAAGTCTTCTCTTCTTGCATACACAATGCATCAGTCCCATCAGCATGGAATAAAGCTAAGATCATTCTTCTACACAAAAATATAAGTATTCCTAACATTAAAAACTATCGCCCTTTATGCTTGTTGTTTGCGGTGTACAAAGTGTTTACAAATATATTGTTAAACCAAATTAGTTCCATCCTTGATTCAGCCCTATCCATTGAGTAAGCAGGATTTCGCAGCAGCTTTAGCACAATCGACCATATGCTTGTTCTACGAGAACTAATTAGCCGAACAAACGAACACCAGCTGCCTCTTTGTGTAGTTTTTGTGTATTTCGAAAAGGCACTCAATTCCATAACTCACAAGGCGGTCCTGCAAGCCTTAACTGAGCAGGGTGTGGACATGGCCATATCAGAGTGCTCCATTACATGTATGACACCTCCTCAGCCTTTGTCAGTGTCAGTGAGCCAACTACATACTTCCGCGTTGAAAGAGGTGTTAAACAAGGTGATCCCATCTCTCCGAATTTATTTTTAGCTGTGTTGGAAATGGCGAGGTCAAAATTAGAATGGGCAGTAAAAGGAATTATAATCACAGGGGCAGAAGATTGAATAACTTGAGAGTCACAGATGGCATTGCACTCTTGGCCAACGACATTGAGGAACTCTAAACCTTGGTTTCTGATCTTGCTTCTTTGTGTAAAGCAATTGGCCTGAGCATAAAACTTTCAAAAACAAAAGTTATGTCCAATGAATGGGTCACAGCGGGGAATATAAAATTAATAATGTATATCTAGAAAACATCAGTGAGTACATTGATCTAGGCCAGCTTGTAAATATGGAAGGAGATGTAAGACCAGAAATTTTCTGTCGCATCAAGCTGGGATGGCAAACATTTGGAAAACATTATACTGTTCTCAAATCAAATATGCCCATAAATCTAAAGAAAACGATTTACGACCAGTGTATTCTTCCAGTGCTGACTTACGGCTGTGAGACCCGGACACTCAATGAATTTAAAAAAGGAAAACTTAGAACAGCTCAAAGAGCTATGTAAAGGTCAATACTGGGTTTTACTAGAAAAGACAAGAAAAAAGCAACAAACATCATATCAGTTACTACAGTCAAAGACAACTAGGAGAAGACAATCACCTTGAAGTGGTAATGGGCTGGCCATGTTGCTCGGATGAAAGATGGACAAAAACGGTGTTGGAATGGAGTCCAAGAAATCATCGGGGACCAAGAGGAAGATCCCCAGATTGTTGAGACAAAGACATACGCAGGGTTGCTGGAGTTACTGGCAGAGAATCGCCCAAGACCGTTCTACCTGGAAAAGACTATTGATACTCTACCTGAATCCCTAACTCTAAGAGGCCACATCATTTCATGATTGAACTGGCTGATGATGATAATGATGAACTCACCTACCCACATAAATATACAGAATTTATAAGAATGCCAACATCTATAAGCAGCACTCTACCAACATTCTGTTCTATTTATTATTTGCATACCGTTTTTATTACTGCTATTATCTCTATGCCAAACTGATTTTAAATTTTCTAATGTATTAATATGTCATGTATCTGATAGGCCACTCCTCTATGGATACATTTACTTACCTTTATAATATTTTAACGTTTTCTTTAAGAGCTCATTCTTCTTTGCCATTGTAATAACAAGTATTACCTCAAATTACATTTCTTATTTACTAATTAATACATTTTTTCCTTCAAATAAATTTATCTCTATTACAAATTTAATTTAGAAAGTTTTCTGAATGAACAAAATTTTGTTACCTAAAATTTTTTACATAATTATGTTTTACTACTAATTTATCTGTTCTGTCTTTATCTATTAATTTTTTTATTTCTCTTTCTCTCATTTTCAATTTTTCTTCTTTTCCTCCCAATTTTCCTTCCCGTTTTCATCATACTGTATTTCCACTTTATCTTTTTCAATACCGTCTGAAATTTAAACGTCTTTTTTTCCCTTTTTCCTCCTTAAATTTCTCTTATCGTACTTCAATAAGTTTCTTACCTCTATTGACTTAAACCTCACCTTTATCTTTTTTTTTTCTCCTTTTCCTGATCGCCTTTCTTACATTGCGTGTACATTAAACATTTTCAATCCCCTTTTCTTACAATTTTCACTAATTTTTATATGTTTATTCCTGTTCCTTATCTGACGCCCCCCCCCCCTAATAATTTCAGCATTACTTTACCATGATGCATGTATTGTATGGACTGCCTATTATTTACCAAAATTTTTCCTATCGCCTTTTCGAAACCCTGATTCTCATTTGCACACAACATAACCTTATCATCTAATGACACACGAGCATGTTTGCTCATTATATCACCTTTACATTCCCCTTCCATATCCTGTCCATTTACTATAACCTCATTTTGTTGTTCAATATTCTACATTTTCTTACCATTTCCTATGATTTTGTTCACTCCTACCCAAAACTTTTTCCAAACTATTAATACACATTTACATTTTTTTTTTTCTATTCCCTTACTACTGTTTGCATGTTTTTTTCTAACCTCAGTATTATGGTTTGTAATCTTTTCTGCATTGTTTCTAGTCCTCCACTAACAGTTTGCATTTCCTTCCTAATGACCTCTCTATCTGTTCGCATTTCCTTCTTAATTGTTTCTCTGTCTTTTTCAGGTGTGTGTGTGTGTGTGTGTGTGTGTGTGTGGTGTGTGTGTGTGTGTGTGTGTGTGTGTGTGTGTGTGTTTTTTTTTTTTTTTTTTTTTTTTTTTTAAACTCGCTCGTCGTTTTCAGTTCGTTTTGAATGGCATCCATTTTTTATTAGGCGTCCATATTACATAATCCCCTAACCCTACGGCATTTGTTTCTTCTTCTTCACGATTATTCATGTTCTGTATAAATTACAACAAACTTTGTCAACATTCGGTACTTACGAAAGTTCTCTTCCGAACCTGAAACACACACAGCATTTTTTTTTTTTTCTTGAATTAGCTCTTGCGTTTTCGGAAAAATCCTTCCCCGATGTTCCTCGGTGTGGAAATTGTTTACTGTCTCGGGCGACGTCTCTCAAATGTTCTCCGTATAGCTCGGGCACTGCATTTATTCTTCTCAAAATGTACCGTGGACTCTCTCTTGAGGTTGGTACTCCCCTTCGCTGAAAAACTGCAACTTCTGACGTTCGAGAAGTCTTGAAGTTCTTTCTTCAGTTTCTGAAGTTATAGCTTGTCTTGAAGTTCGTCCTTTAGCCAAACGTTCGGCCTAATGTTGTTACATTTCATTACAATCAACCTTTGTATTAGTGTAATCAGATGCCGACATTCTCAACTTTACGGACATTTTTTAACAAAATTCTTCTTCTTTATTACATCCAATTAATTATTCAAATAGGTCTAACTAATTTATAATTTTCTTAAAAAATAAAATATTCACATGAGTATTCTTTTATCTTCCCAAACGTAAAATATTCGCTATCATTCTTTCATTTTCTTATAATCATCATAAGAAATTATTCAGATTCAAACAAAGTAATATTATTTCTTATTATTACACAATTATTCTTTCTTCGTTCTACAAAAGCATCTTGAAGCAATTCATTACATTAGATCATTAAAAAATTCATATTACTAAACAAACATCAATTCTGGAGGTAGTGAGAAATGCTTCTAAAGAGAAATTTTGTTCTAATTTTCAACAGCCTTACTTATGTTGTCTCATGTCCTCTGATTGGCTGTCCTCTGACCATGACACATTTCTCAACCAATCAGCAATGGTGAGACGAGAGACAACCAGGATGGTTTTTTGTTTAATAAACATTTAATTACTTTATACCCTCTAGAAATAAATGAAAAATAACAATCATTAATACTGAATAGTGGCTATAAACAAATTAATCTCTATGTAAATAACTATTAAAATAAACCAAAGACTATACTGTTAACTCATATTAATAAATCATAATTTGGAAAGACATCAAAATAAGTGGCAACATAAGCAAACGTGTCCTCTTTAAATAAATAAATAAACAAATGAATTAATTAATTATTTAATATAATAAAAATAATAATAATGTATGACTAAATGAAAATATATCCCAAAAACTGTACTGTTATGTACAACTCCAATCACCCTTATCGACTAGCAAGACCTCGCTGTTAAGAACCGTCCAAATCTCTTCACTCACTCAGACTTACGTTTATTATTTTACACTCTTAAAAGATCTGTTCTACACGACATAACTACATAACACCTAATACACGTTAATATTTTGCCGTGACACTTTTTAACCCTATTACAACTGTGGGGGAAAGAACTGTAGTGTTTGACGTTTTGTTATTGATATGTATTTAGTTTTTAGTTACAAAAATGGCCTCAGTCGAAATAAATATTATAACGAAGTATTAACCAGCCCAACGAAAAGACAGTAAATTGATGCACGTAACTCGTGTCGCTTATTTTTTGTACATAGCAGCGACAAAGGTGAATGACAGTGGTGAACATGCACACAAGTAGGCCTAGTGTAACTTTTATTCCGCTTATATATATATATATTTTCATAGGGGCTTAGTTTACTTAGGTTTATTTAATTATTAATTTAAGTATTTCTGGCAGGGTTTGGCTTTTTGTTGGGAATGAGAAAAATATTTAAATCATAGAAACATAAGCATGTTACACAATTGTGTTCCAAACACTCACCTACAGCAAAGTTACGAGGTTGTGATAAATACAGGTGCGTGGCTTTTAAAAAATTAATTTCGTCGTAAACAGTTCACTGTTAAAACGTATAAACTCCACAAGTCTAATTCTAATATATGCAATCTCACACACACACACACACACACACACACACACACACACACACACACACACACACACACACACACACACACACACACACACACACACACACACACACACACACACACACACACACACACACACACCACACACACACACACACACACACACACACACACACACACACACACACACACACACACACACACACACACACACACACTGGCCCAACGTTAAATATACTCTCGAACGCAGCAGTCACGACGCACAATACAGTATATTCAGTCCTGCCGTGGAAACCCAGATTTATCGCAACATCGTTAGTTGCCAAGGAAAGTTTAAAAATCGCAACGTGTGCAAACTTGATATGACAATTTTTAGTATTTTTCAAAGAAAAAATTAACACTTCGTTCAGCCACAAGCAACACCGCGTGTCATGTCGTCAGTCGCCACTTCTGCCAACTTCGGATTTGTAACCGCCCCGTCATCACATATACTATTACGTATTTAAAAATTAAAATCTCGTTTCAATTTTAAATTACAAATTAAAAATCGTTATTTTCACCTTGATAAGAATGAAATATGCTAAAATTAAAAACATGTACAATTTACTGCTACTTCTAAAACTAGAAAAATTCCCTTGAGAGAGAGAGAGAGAGAGAGAGAGAGAGAGAGAGAGTCAGAGAGAGAGAGAGACAGAGACAGAGAGAGAAGGAGAAAGAGAGCGACATCCTCCGCTCCGCCTATTCAAATTTCTTTCTCAGACGAAAAAAAAAAAACATGTATCTAGGGCCTACGTACCATAATCTACGCTGATATTTTAAAATACAATAATGAATTATGTTTCCATCAGTGCTAACTAAAAATTTTTATATTTCAATAGGAAATTTTTTTATTTACAAATAGCATACCAGAAAACTGGGTCGAAACAATATTTTAAATGTGAAATATTTCTTACTAGCCGTTGCGATCACATCACTGTTCTCACTGTTTTAATTGTGAACTATTTCTTACTAGCCGTTGCCATCACATCACTGTTCTCACTGTTTTAATTGTGAACTATTTCTTACTAGCCGTTGCCATCACATCACTGTTCTCACTGTTTTAATTTGTAATGAATACGAAATAAATATTACAAGTTACAGAAGATATGAAATCAAACTTGAATTTAATAAAGAATATAAAGCTTTTAATTTAAACACAGTGTTATATATGTGTACTATAAAAGTTATTAAAAAAACAGTTTGAAATGTTACTCCTAGGGTGATTTTTCAAAGGTTTGTTCGAAAACATCCGAAGGAACCGTGCATGGACTATACTTGTGTTATTCAAATTCAATTCTGGTTTCTTCTCATCGAGATAAATTTTGTGTTTTCTGTTTGTTGAGATATTATTAGTATTTTCCACCGTGTTTTCTAATTTTCGTTATTATATTTGGCGGAACATTTTGTCTATATTTGTACATAAATTTGCCATTTGCATTTTTGCATTTTTTGCAAATGTATTTTTTGTTAAAATAGTTTGTTTGCCTATTTTAACTTTTTATGCAAATATTTATTTGAATTTCTGTTCTTAATAATAGTTTATGTTAATAAAAAACCTATTTTGAGTTAAAAACCAACTATGACAATAAATAAAAATATGTATTTTGCATTTGGAAACAAAAAGTCATAGATGCAACTTATTATTTAGAAGAATAACATGTGACATCACCTGATGCCAGTACGCATGAAGAGGCTAGTTTATTTTACACAAATACAGCATTTTTAATTACTTTATAATTTCGTTTGTATATAAGCTTTTTAATTTTTTGGAAATAATTTTAACTTTTGTTGTTTTCTCCGGATACACCTTCGGCAGTGATTAATGGTCGACAAATTTTTGAGTTGAATCCATCGGCACAATTGCCTCAAAATCATTATAAAAATAAAATATTTATTCGATAACTCTTTAAACAGCAAAAAAAATCCTGTTTTTCTACTTGTTTAAGTTTATGCTAATTTTCTCTAACCCTCTCTCCGATCCGGATCCCAGTTGAAAAATATATTTCACTTACCATTCCATAAAAATATTTAATTTACGTGCCATTCACGGTATGACGAGAAAAAGATGGAGCGGACAGTGCTAAATAAATTTTACAGGAATATTCAAAATTGTAAATAATAATCTTAAAATCCAACGTATTAAATTTTGCCTGCGATCTAACCGAAACCAAAGAGCAAGAAGAAAAAAATTGCGGAAATTCTTTCCCGTCTGCCCCCCCCCCCCCCCCCCATCCAACCTTCCTTCTGCCTAGCTTTTTCCAATGAATGCAATTCAAAATATGTTTCCTCATTCTGCCTAGTTCTTCGTTGCAACAGTTTTCAATAGCGAAAAAAAAAAAATGTTTCTACTACTTAATAACATATGTTGTAGTACAGGCTTTAAGTTTGAACAACACTATTACATGAATTGAAAATTTTCAAAGAATAATATTCGTATTTTTTAACATTTTTGACACTAAGTTATTTTGTACAAGTACACAATTTTTTTACTGTATTCATCGCTCCTACTTGCCCCCCCCCCCCCCCAGGCTCACTCACGTCTACATTTTAGCAAGGCACCAAATATGTCGCTTGTGGTAGATTGTCTCAAGGGAATAAGGAGCGTTGGCTAAGATAAAATAAGTGGAACACCATACTGTGGATCCACGGGAATCAGATAATATTTATCACCGAACTACTTTGGCCACACCAAAAGATTACTTTGTAAAAGTGGAGAAAATAATCTAATGGCTTCGTTTCTAATAAATAATTATTAAAGTACATTGATATAGGCCTGATGACTCGTACAGTATTTCATCGAGAATGATGTTGAACCAAACACTCGCCCCAACTCTGTAAATACAGTAGTGTGTGTGGAGTTTAAGTAAATAAATATGAAGCGAAGCACTCTTGAATAACAGCTCATTCTAGTACTATATATAACCCTGTAGTAGAATGTAATGTGAAAGGACTATATAACTTAATTTCGCCACATTTGTTATTTGAGGTACCCACCAACCCCTGTTCGATGTGTAGCAGAAGTTTCATATAGCTTATGGATTGTTCGCCCTTGTAAATGAGTTCGCAATATAGTGTGGGAATTGGATCACTGGAGACCTTAAGCACTCACTATGATGTTATTGTAAGCAAACCGTTTGAACCAAGGTCTTCGGCGGGCCTAGGCAACTGCGTGAAAATACAAAATGTGTTCCAGTTCTTAGTAAGCAGAGTGTACCTGCCGTACTAAGCTATGAAGAAATTTTATCGTAAGATACGGCAAGAAGTGATCACTACGTTATGTTCTTGGCACTGCCAACTTGAGGTCAATATTTCCCATTTACTGACCACGTGCATATTTAAATAGTTCTTTTATTGGAACTCATTACATAGTTGGAGTGCACCCCTCTTTAAAAAAAAGTTAAACAGGAATTATAAGCTGATGTATTACAATCGCGTATTTTATTGAATGCTACCATTTATTCACGTCTCTGGACGCAACTAAAAATGAAGTTAGGCAAACAGTATTATGTAAATTGTGGGAGATAGTAAGTAATGATTCTTATTAACTGTATTCTGTTCCAAGTCTCACTCACAATGGTGTTAGAAGGCAGCTTAGTACGCTTTAGGATTAATTTAGAGGTTACGTAAGTACGTAAAATTAAATACGGCAGGCCACAAGTATGCAACAATTCATGTATACTTGCAATCGTCACCTTCAAATAGTGTATCCAAATATCTAATGCTGCTCTCAGTTGTTTTTTTTTTTAGGTCATGTTTAGCAGAATTGATTTTTACCGACTCTGTTAGACTTCATTTATTCTGTACAGATAAAGAATAGAACGGCGAAAGAAACACACAAATTACACGCTTATTCTTGCATGTGAGAGAGATATAGACACATGGTAATACAGTTTTTCTATAAGATGATTACAAACGGTTCAAAGCAACTTACAAAAAAAATAACTATGCCACGGGCGAGGGTCGAAGTCACAATCTTTAGATTATGCGCATAACGCGTTACCTTTTTTTCAAGTTGACTTTATTGACTTCAATAACTGACAAATTTACAGTCGGAAATAGCGTGCGTGACGTTTGACGTCGTGAGTATATTTTGCCGTGTGATGAGCTCAATTAGTATAGACCAATTTGATGACAAATTCACAGCATACATGAGCGCGGTATGCGAAATGAAAATTTGCCGACTACAAGTCGGCCACTTCGCACTTGAGTTATGGGGGCAGGGGTCTACCAAGAATGTTGACTAATGTTGAGTATAACTCGAAATATGTATGAATGGTATGAGTACTCGTTAGTGATAAATTTTAACACTCCAATAAATGAATTTAATATAATACGTTTAGCTTGTTCAGAAAACTTTTAATTGCAGCTTAATTTTTAATAAATTTCTAACACATCCAAGAAAAAGATTCGTATTTTGTTGAAGAATAAAAAGAGATATTAAAATTGACATCTGTGTATATAGTCTACAATTTGGTAAGGAAATGAGATCGAACTGTTAGAAAGTAAAACTAAATTAAATTGCGGACATATTATTAAGAATCAGTTTCATTTCAGGTATTATATATGCCAACATTGTTATAGGATTTACAACGGTTCCGAAAATCTGGATACACATTTCTATCTCAAGACATTGCGCTCGCATGTAAAACAGAAATTACTTTTCGTAATGAAGAAAGGTATAATGTAAATTTTGATTAAACTTTTTACTTAATTTTAAGAAATATATCTTCCAATATACACGAAGTACAAATAAATTAAAATACACATAATATAATAAAGCAATAAATATTTCAATTTACACAATATAAAATTTATTAGAAGTTTGCCCGTAATAGTTGTTCTAACAAGCAAAAAAATTTGAAAAAATAGTATTCACATCGTTAATCTCAGACCTTTGTCAAAAAAAATCTCACGATAAAATATGCAGAAAATTATGCTAACAAAAAACCGCAACCCAGATAAGAATTTGGAAATCATCTGAGATGAACTAAAAATATTTGTTTTTGTACTATTTTACTTCTCATTTCTTTGTGCAATGGTTACTTGGAGAGACATTCAACAAAAAATTTCCATCCAAGTAATCTTATAAATCTGAATATGGGAATGAAACTAAAATTTCAGGTAGGAAATTTATCTAAGCTTATGTGTTAACACCGACAAGAAACTTCCTAATATCTTTAATCTGCAAATGATAAAAATAAGAAGTAACGTGTTATGACTAAGTACATTGTAAATGTATTTAAAAACGGACTCTTTCTTATGTCGTGAACATAAGTTTTCCAAAAAAAAAAACTATTCATAATACACACTTCGCTGGAGGTAAATTCAGGCTCCTGCAGGTGACGTTTCATGGCATTGGTCCGGCTGCAAATAATTGTAAGGTACACTACGTGGTGCACTAGCTGCCAGAAGGTGATACAATGTATCGAATTTCTCGTTCGATGTATGTAAAATGAGTTGCACATCAAATATCGAAAGTATCGGTAAGAGGACTGAATGCTTAGGGCGTGCCATCGACCGTACCGTGAAAGAAGTATTAGCATGAGCAGGTGAATCAAAGTGTGTTGTTATACGAATCAACCAGCAATTGAAAAATAAAACAAGTTTACAGGAAATTATCGTAAAAAACTGGAGGCCAAAATGTAACACTAACGGACAGGGGCCGCAGGTATATTCTCGCTTTTGAATAAAATTCGCTTTGCTTCTTAGCACTACTCGTTATTACAAGTCAATGGAAGTCCTTGCGACTAGTTTCTGATAGAATTTTCCGTGCAGAAGTGTATTCCACGAACATAAAGAACACAGCGACATACAAAGATGTCTTTTCTCACTTATGCTCAGTAACGTACCCCTTTACAATGGGCGAAGTGTCATAACAGTGTAGGTCCTACTGTTCATGATGGAAACGTGTCGGCTAGTAAGATGAATCTCAGTTCTGTCTTTATGGGAACTATGCTAGGCGTATTGCCCATCGTATAGTTCAGAAAGCATTCAGCGAGTGCTACGTGCAATACAAGTATAAAGAAAGTGGTTCTCTGGTGTTTTTGGAATCTTTTAATTACATGCAAATACGTACTTAAAACTGAGGTGACAGAACATTTCAACCGCAATGGCTACAATGTACTTCTGGAAAATCAGATTTTGATTTTTGTTCGTCATCTTACTTAAGAACAACCCTGTTCATCCATATATTCCAAGATGACACCTGTCACGTTCGCAAGACTGCTTATGAGAATTATTGCATTATGAACATTCAGTGACATTCGCACACCTGGAAAGACCCTCGACTCTCCAAAGCTTTAAGCCTTTCCAAAAAAAAACTGTAAAACTTATGTAAACGATAAATTGATAGAGAGATAGAATTTTATAAAATCTATCTGAAATGCGCAATTTTTCGACGCCAGTTTTCCCGAACCCTAATGTCGCCTATATTCGGACACTATCTCGCTCTATGCCAAAACGAATCGCAGATTTTATTCGTTTACGTGGAAGTTTTAATGCCTTTTGAGTAATTCTTTGTCCAGAGAGATATTAGTTACAGGGTCTGTAGTGGAATATTAATCATAGTTTCTTGCATGTCGTTATTTGATACATAATTATGATTTAAAATAACGTAGACGAACATCCGTCTATCAAGTTTTTGACCCTTTGATGCACTGAAGTGTTGCTTTAATGGTTTTAATTTTAGCAATGTCTAAATTTTACTTCACATAGTTCGGCTCTGTTATTGAATATAATATAAATTATGCAAAATTAGTACAGATGAGTGGGTACTGAACTCGGTGAAGATTTAAATAATTAAAATGGAACTCAAATAGCAGGATTTAGAATGTTGACGATCAACGGGATATGGGATAGAAGCAGAGGAGTGGAAGCCACCATGTTGTGACGTCATTTGTTCGCCATTTTTTCTTTATTTCCCTTAAATTCCCCTTTTTTTCTCAAAATCGACTAAAATTCCCTAAAAATGTTCCATTTTCCTTAAAAATTTTCGTTTTTCCCTATTTGCTAAAAAAAGACCCCCAGAAACTTCCCATTTTCCCCGGAGCAGATGACCAGGATCAATGACTCCGAGTCAGGAGAGCAGGACCTTTTACCGATGACCTTCGACCCCAATTTTTTTTTTAATAACTTAAAAAAATCTGAAAAATTAATAAAAAATGTTATAATAATTATTATCAAATATTATTTAAAATTATTTTAAAAACTTAACTTTCTGGAGGTCACCACTCACCCATACACAGTCCACCATCTTGGTAGGTGAAACCAACCACCATCTTGGTAGGCGACCGTCATCTTGGTAGGCGACCACCATATTGGTAGACGTCACCAATACGCCATATTGGAAGCCAATGTCATTGAACATGAACTTGAATGACCTTGAAAACCAAAACTCGAGATACATACATAAATGTCAGCAAGCATATTACATTACAGACTACTACCATATTGATGCAGACTACATTGACCTTGATCCCATGACCACGAATGACCTTGAAAACAAAAAAGTTGAGAAAAATACATAATAGTCAGCAAGCACATTACATTACAGACTAGAACCATTATATTGGAGACTAGTGACCTTGACCTCATAACCTTGATTGACCTTGAAAAGAAAACTCGAGAAAATACGTAACATTCAGCAAGCATGTGACATTACAGACTAGCACCGCCATATTGGAAGCCAGTGACCTTGACCCTATGACCTTGAAAACAAAAACTCAAGAAAAGTACATAAAAGTCAACTAGCATATGATGTTACAGACTACTACCACCGTATTGGAAGCCAGTGACCTCGACCTAGACCCAATGACCTTGAATGACCTCGAAAAAACTCGAAAAAAATGCATATTGAGGAATAACCATCACCAAAAAACATGACACATCAGCTTCAAAGATTTTTTTTTTAGGTGGAGAATTTAATTGCCCACCTATTGAACGATCCTCGGGATGTATATGTTCATGACTTGGCTCGCGACACGGAGAAAAAGTCTGTCTATCCGATACAACACAGGTGTGAGGTATGGAGATGGATTCGAAAGTCTTGCGGTTTTTTATCCCGGCCATCGCCTCCACAGCCCTCTCCCCCGGACCCTGTGTGAACTACACCAGACTCCGCCGTGGCTCGCTGCTCTCCTATCACACCCACTATTACCTCAACACCTTCCGTTTGTGATCACAATTTAATGTTAAAGTATTTTCTTTATTGCAGTCAATAACATTCAACCAAAATGGACTCGAGAATATTTTTCCAGTTATACGCCAACATGGAGGAAATAACAACCCAACCACTGGTAAGTTTACTGCAGTGTCTGTACAGCACGAATTGTAGTTATCCATATATCCTGGCGTGGTGGCCGCGTTATCCTGTATTGCCACCACCAGAGAAAACTTATCCCTGCAGCCACTGCAATAAGGTAATTTCGCAGCAACACGCCGCACGTCGTACTCATTTTTGTATGCCAACTCCATTAAAAAAATCTCTCACTTTCATCCAATTTAAATAAGTTATTTTTCACCCATTATTGGAATACCTACGTGCATGATACTGGTCTGTGGCTAACTGAATAATTTGTAAAATATATATTATTTGTTAAAAAATAATAAGTTCACCAATGTAAAAAATGGATTTTTTCATGTAATTTTTTATTTGAACATACAGTAAAATGGCAATTTATACAATGCTTTCTAAAGTCTTTCCATCAATCTTTCCATATTTGTCGCAATTTTTCCATCAATTGGCACCACAATCAGTACCGCAATCAGGACCGCATGCACCGCAATCACCGCAAAATGCACTGCATGCACCGCAATCAGCACCGTTACGTTTTTGCATTTCTTCGAGAAAGCTTTTCTCTTTTGAATACTCACAGTCATATTTCTTAGGAATCTCACAATTTTCATAAGAATTCAAACAATATACACTTTCATGTTGAGCCGTTTAACTAATGTTAAACACTAAACAGATATTTTGACATCAAACTTTGATGTTTGGATAACAAACACTCACCAACCATCTGCAGCCACTGGAAAATATGTCAGTATTTATATGATTGCAATAAAATAATTGCCCTGTGAAATGTATTGTAAGCTTTAAGTGATTAAGCTTAAAACGCAAAGGTAAATCACTAAATTAATAATTTAAATAAAAATTAATAATCTTTGGAAGCTACAGAAAAACACCGTAAAATTGTAAAGAGTAACTCCAAATGTATTAATGTTAATCATGGAAATATAAAATAAAATACGGGAAGTATATCAATAATTTAATGACAATGGCACATACAATAGACAAGTATATATAACACAGAATTTCATTATTGCATTACACATACAATAGACAAGTATACATAACACAGAATTTCATTATTGCATTTTAAAAACTTCAGGCAAAACTTACAAAAGAACTTTTATTCAAATACGATTTTAAAGTAATCAGTTAAGGCCTTCTGAAATGAATATTTCGTCGTAAGTTTTTGTGAGAAACCTTAAATTAGTGATTGGTATTTTTTTGGCATGCGTGCATATTTGTTGGTGATGTAATCAAGAAACTTTCGCCTCGTGTGTTTATTCGTTTTATTATTTATTGCAATTTGCAGATATAGTTTCTATGACTATGCGCATCATAAATTTACACCTTATGTATTTATTTATGTTAGATACGAAAGCAAAATTATAAAATTTAACTGCGAGCTATCCGCTATAAATATTTTTTCAAACATTAAACATACATTTTCCAGAGCCGTTGATGTGGAGAATGACTTCTGACGCAGTAAATGTACAACTTGTATTGCGACGCAAGTTGTTATACTGCAGAATGTGTTAGAAAACAAACCAGATACTTGCTCGTCGCTGAAATACAAATTACTTATTTAGGGGACAGTTGAATAGAATTTGCTAGCAATTACAGCGACGATACCATTGCCTCTTTGCATTGTTTTTTACATTATTATTATTTTCGTGTTTCTCTTGAAACTACTCTGCTGAAGACAAATTCGCCGTTGTAATTTTTCTGTTTCGCTGTAGTTCGTTGAAACTCACCAAACCCATCCTCAGTTGTTTTATTGTTTCAATACAGGGTAATTGAAAAAAAAAACAAAGACACATTTTAAAACTTTAAAATATTCATTAAAAGAGTATTTTTCTTAAATCTGAACAAATTTCCCGTAATTTACAAAAGATGTGTACCAGGTACGTTTTTTAATTGTTCTCCTTTCATACCTATATACATTTATGAAGTAAAAAGAGCACAATAAATAGCAGACTAAATGCAATATAAAAGTACACTAACCTGACCCCGACGTGATTTGAACACGCAACCTTCTGATCTGGAGTCAGACGCGCTACCGTTGCGCCACGGAGTCACGCCTGCATCGAACTTCTTTTGCTGGTTATATATTAAATATTGTAGTTTATTTTACTAGTATATGATTATATTATTTGGCATTCATTTGTATTTCAGCTATTACTACCATGCTATTTACATAGCTCACATTAAATAAAATACAACGCAGTATCATAAGGTTGTAATGAATATTTTATTCTACATCTAGGTCAAATCATAGCGAGAGGAGGTACAGGAAAGTGAGAACCTTCAGCAACCAATATTCGTCCCATTGCATGCACTGTGATACACTTTACATATTGTCAATTTCATATATTATGTGGGGTAAAAATTGACAGACAATGTGACCGAACCTAACCAGTTTGAAAATAATAAATTTTGTCGTTTGCGAAGTATTGTATTAGCCGATGAATTGCTGCGGGATGTAAAAAGTAATCGTAACTAAAAGTTTGTGATTTCACACTTTAATTATACCTATATCATTTATTGTTTAAATCATGTTTTTATAACTATGTAGTTTTTTTTTGGCATTTAATGAATTGACTTAAAAAATATGTTTAACTATTATGACAAAATATGTCAACACTTACAAAAAGTAAACTTTTCCAGCCAATTGCTAGCCATGTTTCCAGTTTCCAGCCCTGTGAACGCCTTTGTGCATGTGTTTATTTCTCATCGTGTTTACACGAGGCTATTGTTGGTGTTATCGGAATATTATATCGGTAGATAATTATTTTTTATTGACTTTCTTTAAGGGTAGTTGTTTGTAGGATCCGTTTTTTGTGCTTTTTCTTGAGCGAACTCTAATATTAACGGCACATGTTTACCGCTTCGTCAAACGGCTCTTTCCGCCATTTTACTTAACCGCCGTTAGCAATGAAGCGACCCAAATATAATTTACTTATAAATTTATGGTTGTTGGTTTCAGGAAACGTGCGGAATAGTTGATTTTACTTAATGATTCTGCAAATAAATTGTTGAATGTCAGAGACGAACAAACGTGATCTTAGTGAAGTAATCGTGGAACGATTTCCTTAGAAAAACACGTGTTCAAGAGGTTGCGAATTACAAACAGTAAGTTAGCGTGTTTTGTAAATAATATATTTATAAACAGTTACTATTGTGTTTAAAATGCACGTGGCCTCAGAAAGCCGGACTTTGACCTCTTTTGTAGGATGCAAATTATATTAGTTTATTTGGAGTATATCGTAAATGCAACGACTGGAAAGTTAACTTCGGTCAAAGTGTATACTTATTGCTGCATCTGTACTGTTACGGATATGACTTAAGGTCACATCCGCACAAAAAGGGGTTAGGAGCGTAGCTGCAATGATAGTTAATGTTAGAGCTTTTATTGTATCTGAGGGGTTTTTATTCATTATATGAGACACAGACAATACAAGCCTATCTCACGCCATATCTCTTTATATCTAAGTTGGGCAGTCCCTACCTGAATCTTGATGCCGGAGGCTGTTTATATTTGATCGGATAGCAACAGACGGACACACCCATGCTGTGTTCTTCCCTGGCTGCTGATCGGATGTGGAAAGATGCCGGGCCCCGCCTTACAGTGGCCTACATCGGTGCGTCGTTTAGGAATCCATGTCTTCAATCGCTGGCTAGTGGAGGGGTTTTTCCAAGCGGCCTCGCCCGATGGTTGCTCCAATAAGTTTTTGCAATTCCTGGCGTCCTGATTTTACTCTGAAGTTGTGCTGGCGGATTCATGTACATATATACAGTTAGAGCTCTTCTATATGATCATAACGGTACGAAAAGCGACTTATGTATCGCGTTTTGTTTTTTCATTGAAGTTAAAACTGTTATTTCCGTACGAGCAAAATTTTCCATTCCTCCATCAAAACAATATGCAACTCAAAATAATACACACTCGTAAGAAGAACCTCAAAACAATGCAGCTGTCTCAAGAAAGACGTTAAACTAAAGATTCCCCCCCTTTTTTTTATCATAATCATAGTTTCCTTTTTACCCTAAAAAAACAAAGCCACAACAAATTTGGTAATTAAAAAATATAGAAGGCTCGAATGCCAACATAGCTAAAATATACTACATTGATTGCAGGGCGGAGGTTAGCTAACGTCAGTCCTTCAGCGCCTGCCTGCCATGACAGGAAACACTAGAAAGATACAAGTTTGTCCTGGACTTACCACATTTGTTTACAACCGTAGTTTTCTTCGCTGACAGAACAGCTGTGACGAAAGAACACATTATGGCCGCGTTACTTCTCTAGAACGGACAAAATTTAGAAATGGACAATAACAGCATTGTGCATTGCAGAGCTTAATGCGTTCTCTCAACTTTTGGAGGTTCCTCCTACGGTCCTTAAACCAACAACAAAAGTATCGCATTGCTCTGTTATTCAGTACATTTGTAAAATAGCATGTAATAAGCAAAATGCAACTGTACAAAATTGAGAATAATGCTGTACGAAAACAGCTAAGCAAAATAAACGATACCTGAAATGCCGGGCCAACTACCGAAGCCTACAAAAATAATGCAGTATTTTAATAACTGTATGTGTACTAATTGTAAGATTTGCCGTAAACATATGTTTTAACATGTGATACTTAATATCTATAAATTGTCATCAAACCAAAATTAAAAAAATAAACATCAGTATTGAAGCAAGTACATTAATATGGACTGCACTAACAATTAGTTTTCCTAATAGCCACGTACATCAATTGATTAAAACAAAACATTTAATAAAATGTGTTGCGCATGTCAGTAACTTTAAAAACATTTTAAAAGTCATTAATCCCCTTTGTCTCAGCGTGACTTGTGCGCGATCTTGTAGTACCTATGCCCATGTTAGTTTCTCTGGCACCACGTTTTCTAGTTTTTGACATTTATTATATTTGAAAATTTGAAGTAGTACAATTACATTGGCTCTGTTTATGTTTTTCATTCTTGGCACGTCTGTATCAACGCTGACAAATATAAAGTTATTTTGATACTAACTCCGCGAATTTTAGAAAAACAGTACTTCCAAAGTGAATTCACAAAGGTAACACGACGTAATTAATATGGCAAAGAATCGGAAAACTTTAGTTGTACTCACACATAAAAAAGTAAATTATTTTATCAATAATATTAGTTGTAAAATAAATGTATGCTTGTAGCCACGAATTTCTGTGGACATATAAATATTTGCGTTAGTAACGATTCCAGTTTCTTAATGTAGAATGTTAGCAACTGCTTTATCTTTAATGCGGATTTTATTTATATGTTTAGATTGTATCAATAAAATACATTTTTCGTGTCTTAAATGCTACCAGGAATGAGAAAAAAAGATCCAAATTTCCAAATTTATAATATCAAATAAAAATAAACGTAGTTTATTTTGTATAAAAAAAAATACCAGTAGCATTTAAACTATGTTTAACTACACCACAAGTATTAATTGAATTGAAAAAACGTCCTCATTCAAAGGTAAAAATATAACAATACTATTCAAAGGTAAAAATATAACAATACTATAAAAGGTTAATTTTTTATATCTTACGGAGTGTACCGGACAATGTGTCGAATCTGCTATGGTACAACATACACAACTGGAATAAATGTTGGAGAACCATTTAACTATGACATAATAGTAACTATTAAACGAAAACTCTTCGTGTTTTTGGTAAATAAGCCTTTCGTTTATGGCGTGAACATATAAATGGGAAGTAAATTTGAATATGTTTACGTTAGGAGACGAACGGTATTACATGGATTTTAAATAGCAAAGATTGCTTTCACGCTTTCACTTCATGTTCAAAATTTCTTTTATAATTCATCACTTACACTTTCCTAACAAACTCTTAGCCCATTAGGAATATAAATAACTAAAGTTTACCACTTTATTTTAAAATATGTTTTTTTTTCGTGTACAGCAGAATTCGGAATTGCGCATAGTTTTATATTTATTTCAACCCCTTTCGGGAAAGCCTCAAATATTGAATCCTTTGCCAACTACACTGATATCACAACTTCCGGGATAGGAAATGGGAGCATGTGCGTGACATAATGATGTAACGTAATTACATACTAATGCTTTGTGAAAACAGTCACGTTGGACTACTCTGACGTATAAACCGATTGTATGGATGAGGAAGATAGCACTGTTACGGCAGGCATACAGTACATTCGGAGCTGAAAAGAGGTCGTCAACTAGAAAACTTCAAGAACGCACATATATATCTACATGGCGTCAACTGTCTACGTAATAGACAGACAGATGCATTGTGAACATAGGTTTCTAGTAAGTCGGTGCCATATGACCAAAGACGTATGGCAGCCAACCAAGTCAGGAGAGGACAGTCCTTAGTGTACACTACTAAAAGAAAGCGGTTTAGATGCGGACAGTTGAAGGGCAGACAAACTTCTGAGTAAGTAGCCATTAAGGGGCCCTCTACCGAGCCAGTACATTTAGTTGTATTGAACATTTTTTTTTTTACTCACCACTAGTTATACACATTTTCCAAATTGCACCTAACTTTAAACCCAATTTTGTGCAATTCACAACATCATCATCATGTTCTCGTCTCTATTTCATAATTCATTATTTAATGTCTCTAAAACTAAACGACTCCTCTTCTTACACTTTTCCTGAGCATCGCTTCATGAATGCCGTGAGTTTTCCTAACAGCTGTAATGTTTACTCCAGCCCTTACACCTGCTTGTCAAGTCTCATTTACCCACGCCACTTTGTTAGTGGGGCGTTTGTGCTTGCGAACTATCTCTGATAAATTATTATTATATCTCCGGTGCTATAAAAGTACATTGAAATATGTTTGCACACACACATACACACATATATATACATATATATGCAGTACCCTCGCCCGCTTGCTCAACATCTATTTATTATTTTATATACATAATGAATAACACATTTAATAGGTTTTAATATTACATTTTTTAATTACAAAATTCCAAATTTACAACAGAAAGTAACATAATGAATTTTAACATATTATTTTAAATAGCAACCACCCGTGACTTAGATCGTTATTTTTTTCATAGGTTTTATTAAATTTACATTAACAATATACGGGAGTATAATACCAAATTAACTTCGTTTTTTTCGTAAATAGGATATGCGAACCTCTTATTACAAAGTTCTTTTATAGGTGTTATTAAATTTACATTAACTTGTTAGAGCTTCTCTGTATACTATGATTATTTTCATTATTTTCAGGTTTTGCAAAATATATAGATTTTCTGACGTTCCGACTCTAGATAACCCTACATATAATTGGCCGTTAGTAAAACTGCCCTTGCTCAAATCTATTCCCACAAATTTGAAAGTTTGTCCCTGGGAGTTGTTTATTGTGGGAGCAAATGATACCTTTACCGGAAATTGCATCCGCTTGAAAGGAATACGCAGATCCATTGGGATCATTGGGATACGTGGAATATGCGCTAGCCTACCAGTGGCAGGCCCAGTTAATATTATTGCTTCGAAGATGTTGTTCCGCAAATATTTTATCAACAGTCTCGTGCCATTACACGTATAAGGTGGGTTTAAGCTGCGTAGTATCATTATTGGGATATCAATCTTTAATTTGAGGTCGTGTGGCGGCAGGCTAGAAGATTTTGAATTAATTTAAAAATTATTGAGTGCAGTGCACACTGTCCGCAACGTCGGTGAAAGTATTAATGAATTTGTAATGTTTAACTTGGGCGGGAACTTCTTGTAAGTTCATTATATTTATTTCAATAACTGTATCGTTACTGGGAGCTACTATTGTCCTTGAACAGAGCCAATGACAGTCTCTTTGCAATACATTTCCAAGATCGGGATATATTGCCTCTAATTTATGGACTATGCGACAAAATCCAGCAAGTTTGATTTCAGCGCTATCACCATTTGCGCTCGGAAAAAGGGAACTTTCTTCCTCCAAGCTTGAGCAATTGGTGTGGGAAACCATTGACATTGTTTTCGCTTAAATAGACTCTCATGTTAGTACGCAAATTAAGTGTTTGAACTGGACCTCATAATGGAGATGATTTTAGACATGCTTTTAAAATGTCTGCAAGTGTTCCTTTTGCTATGACAGGATGTGTTTGGCGAAAATTACCAGCAAAAACAAATGTGACACCACCCATGAGTACTTTTGAGTTTCTGAGATCTTGGAGCGCATTATCTATTATTGGTATTATCTATGGTAAACAATCAAATAAAAAAGTAAAATAGTGAAATCGTTTTCTATAAAAACTAAAAAAAAATTGTTTGTAAAGACAATCACCTTTTTCAGTTAGCATTAAAAAGAAACACTATCCAATATTATTTTGTAAGTCTTAATAACAGTTAATCGTTAAGCTAATGCTCAAACAAACAATATGAGATCTCTTGTTTACAAAATAAACTCTAATTAATCACAAAATCATCAACGAAACCATTCTCTGGGCATTCAGTTATTATTTTGAAAATATTTTTTTTACTACAAATTTTAAAATTTACATTTAAAATTTAGTGTAAATAACTAAAAATTGTTGCTAAATTAATACAGGTATGGGAAAAATATAATTTAGCAGGTAATTAAATTCTGTAAAAAATATTTAAGTACATATAATTATTTCGCCGTAATTGTAAGTAAAATAAAAACAATTATATTATTTTTAATCAATTGATTTGAATATTTCCTTCGTAAATCTATATGTTCGAGTATGAATGTACACTTCTCGTCACAAAAAATGAGCGATCTCATGTCGCTGAAAATATTTCTAAGCCCCCTTGGGTTATGTTAGGCAGGTTGCCCACTCCCAAGTCACAGGAGCGTGCCGCGGAGTGGGCGTGGCTAACTGCTGCAGGAAACATGGAGGAAAAAGAATAAAAAACTCGAATAATAGTTCTGTGAGCTCAGCTTTGTCCGAATACATTCCGACACATTGTATGTAATGCAGTTAAAGGAAATTAGTGTTGAAACCTTCGGAATTATGATCTAGCCTGTAACAGATCTGAGAAAAAAATAGTAAATTATAAATTTGAACAGACCACACTGGACCACAGGAAAAAAATTACTTCCAATTCGTGCATAATTGTAAACATGAAAGGAGATGTAACGTTATAATTCCCCTTGCCAACACACACGAGATCTTTGAAAACATAAACTGATAATCACTAAAAACATTGAATACTACATTATATGGAATAATGTTTTCATATGTATGATAATTAGAGACCACGAAATATATCGAAATGAATGGCATGTAGTCTAGACTTCACAGTCCAATGAATACCCGATCAACTACTGTATATTCACTGTTTGTTTCTCCAGTATGTGGCCAATATTACTCTAAAACATACAGCACGTGATCCCAAACATCTTTCCTTGCCAGTTTCGTAATTACTTCTCACATTACTGAGTGAGCCTTGTTAAGTGCAATCCAATGCAAAGGTAGATTAGGTCTATAAGTGTTGAAAGTTCAGCTTGACCTCAAAATAATCCGCGCAGTTTTCCTGTTCCTGCTTTGTTCCGTTCATAAAGTAAAGGCCTATTTACATGCACCGACATGTCTTAACCAATTTCGGATTACAGTAAATAGTTATTGATTATTAAAGTGTTATAACACGAACTTACTACAGTATTATCTGCGTGAGTGATTATAGTCTCTTGAAAGAGTTACGGTTATTTAAAATACTCAAAATATACACCTTTTAAAACGTAATAACATATAGAATACATATAGCGAGCCACTAAATGTATTTTGAAGGAAACTATTTGCATTAATGTAAGCACTTATTGATGCCTGTCGCATTTTATATACGGACGTATGCGCCAAAGTGTCAATAAAGATTACGTATTAAGTCGTAACTCAGTTTTTGTTTTCATTTATACACGAACTGAAGTATAAATAAAATTGCTTGCATGTTTCATGTGTGTGTTATAGCACCATTACGAAAAGTGTTAAGAGCTCACTTTGGCGCGAACAGTCTGTAGTACCGTTACATCTAAGCTGGACAGTTCAACTCGAAGTGTTTTGTCATGACGTGGTTCCTCACCGAACTACCTCCATTGGCGATTCGTGCTAGTAATGGCAAGTAACCCAATTTGAACTACTTGGTGTCTTGCAGACACCACACCGACCAGGTACCTAACTGATTGGTGGACACATGTGTAAGTGTGCTTTCTAGCAATTGGCATCTCAGTGTTTCGCGCCGTGTTATGCGAATGCTAAACATTGTGGCGTACACAACTACCATTGGTTTGATAATATATCACATTGTGATGACAAACATGATTCACCAACATTCTATAAATATACTTTTTTTTTATAAATCGTTGTCAGTCCCTTAACTACAAAATTAGGAAAACATATACCATTTTGATACTTGCGTTATCTTGGACTGTCTTACACACGAAACATTCACGCATATAAATATTTACTAAATGAATGTTTCTTTTCAGAATTACCTTCCTTGAGCGATAATGTATTGCAGTTTCTAAGTTTGAGTCCAAATTGGTTGACCAAAAACCAAAAATCTAACCATTGGAAGACCGTGTTCAGTGCCTTTAAGAAATAGGTACACAAATAGCGATAGAGAATTGCATTTTCTTTATAACACATCTACCAACATCTGACTTTGAAGTCCCCGCACTTTGACCTCATACCTACCATAATCGTAGAGGTTATAGTGACGTAAAGTGTTGGGAGAGTGGAGGTACGTTTTAAAGATTAGTAATATAAGACGTAGTCAAATGAAAAGTTACTGATCCAGAGTTCCAAAATGTCGTACAGGAAGGTCCATCCTGATCCACTCAAGTTCCATTTCACAGCGGTTGTTTGGCAATATTTAATGATTTATCACCAATTTGTTCTACTTTCTAACCCTTTCTTCTCCGTTTATTATGTTTGGTAGTGCAAGTCAGAAAATGAATAAATACACAAAAACAATTTCATTTGTAATGTTGTGAGTAGTATATAAAAGTTATTTTGGCGCAAAGAGATAGGGGATAGAAACGGAGAAACCACCCGCCTCCATGTTGAAATTTCTCTTTTTTCCGTTTTTTTTCCCCTCAAATTTCCATGTTTTCCTTAAATTCAACTAAATGTCCCTAAAAATTTAGATTTTCAGTAAAAATGTCCCTTTTTCCCTTAAAAAATTTCCATTTTCTCAGGCAGCTCAGTGACAATGGGTATAGCAGTGAGACGGATCAGCGAACCAGGGCCAAGGATCAACGACCCCGGTGACCGGGATCAGAGACTCCAGGGGGCAGGAGAGCAGGACCAGGACCTTTGCCCTTGACCTTTGACAATTGACCCAAAAAACCCAAAAAAGTCAAAAAATTAATAAAAATCGACAAAATCACAACAATTTAAAAAAACCAAAAAGAATACAAAAGTACAAAACATTATTTCAAAAATATTTAAAAATGTATTTTAAATATTGTTAAAAATGCATCTTCATAAATTCATTAAAAGTTATTTATAAAACTTAAAAAATTTTTCTAATAAATGTATTGTTAAAAATGTACTCAAAAATCATTTTAAAAGTCTATAAAATATGATTATTAAAAATTAATTAAATGATTATTAAAAATCGTTTTTAAATGTATTAATAAACGAACTTCGCAGAGGTCACTCCCCACCCATACACATCCACCATCTTGGTAGGCGACCACCATCGTGGTAGATATCATCTGTCCGCCATGTTGGGTGCAGGTAACCATGACCTTAAACCCATACCTTGAATGACCTTGAAAACCAAAACTCGAGAAAAAATACATAAATGTCAACAAGGATAATTCATTACAAACGACTGCCATACTGGATGTAGGTACCATCGTCCTTGACCCCATGACCTTGAATTATCTCAAAAACGAAATCTCAAGAAGAAATACATAAAATCAACAAGCGTATTACACCTAACTACAGCCACCATATTAAATGCAGGTGACCTGACTGTGACCCCGCGATCTTAAATTACCTTGAAAACAAAAACTATAGAAAAATACATTAAAGTCAGCAAGCACATTACAATACTACCTACTACCACCATATTAGATGCAAACTACCCTAACCTTGACATTATGACCTTCAATGACCTCGACAATCAAAACTTGCAATAAAATACATTAAGGTCAACGAGCATATTACATTACAGACTACTACCATCATATTAGGTGCAGACTACCTTAACCTTGACCCTATAACCATGAACGACCTTGAAAACCAAAACTTGATAAAAAACCTAAAACTCTACAAGCACACTACAATACTAACAACTACCACCATAATAGATCCAGACTATGTTGACCTTAACCCCATGATCTTGAATGACCTTGGAAAAAACACTCATAATACAGTACATAACAGTCAACAAGCATAATACATTACACACTACAGCCACCATATTGGATGCAGGCAACCTCGACCTTGACCCCATTACATTGAATGACCTTGGAAACAAAATCTCGACATGAAATACATGAAAGCCAACAAGCATATTGCATTACTAACAACTATTACCATATTAGATGTAGGTGAAATGAACCTTTATCTCATGACTTCGAAAGACCTTTGGAAACGAAAACTAGAGAAAACTACATAAAAGTCAGCAAGCATATTACATTACAAACTACTATCTATCATCATATCAGATAAAGATAACCTTGCCCTTGACGCTTGGTTTTAGTGTGTTATTACATATTTGCTGTTACGACGTCATTGTGTGTATAAGACATAACTATAATCCGATAGTGAACATTAATGGTAATTCTACAAACATGTTGCCAACATTTAGCCAAACATTTTCAAGTTTTCAAAAATTTATCTTGCAACATGTTGTGACATTTTTTATTTAATGAAGTGAATTGTTGATGTATGTTTTAATTATATATATAATTTTGGCGTAAAAATATTTGGTTGGCATATTTCGTTGCGCTAAAATTGTATTGATGTATGTTTTACAAGCCAACATATTGCCAACCTTTCCAAACAAATGCCAACCGTTGGGCCTATGTATGTTGCTACTTGGGCGGGTAATTGCAAAAAACCTAGTTGTCAAAAGGGCGCCGGTTCAAATTCTGTTCCGCCCATCCTGATTAAAGATTTGCATTATTTCCCACAATGACTCCCGACAAATACCGGAATGATTTCATATTCAAGGCCACAGCCGTTGCCGTCTGACTGCATGAGCCACTAATGACGTATCTGACGACCTCAGTGTCCACGAAACGTTAAAGTTAATAAATAAAACAAATAATATTTCTTTAATGGTACTGTATATTATGCACGGAAAGCTTTATAAGAATTAATTTTACCATAATAGAAGATGAGGAGCAACATCACACACGAAAGGGGTATTCAAACACATGGTGCGGTGTTAACAATATCTGCTTACCTTTAAGGTCTGGCCACACATTTCAGGGTCGGTTGAGGACTGAGCGCTGTCCGGGCGATTGACGCCGCCCAGAAACAACTAACAAATAAATGCACGTGTTCTCACACTTCCGACAAGAGCCACGACTGTGTTACGGCTCATAATCAGGGATTGAAGATAGTGGTTTTGTTTACATTTTCCTGGACCCGGGGCTGAACCTGGTCTATGCTTCAGGAAATTTCCTACTGGCCGAACGTCACACTGTTTCGGCTTGCATTTTACACGAAGATTCAAGTATGAGTTTTCCTGCAATTTTTTTAATGATGTACAATCTGGTTCCGTTATATGCGAATATATGTAAATTGTGTTTACATAGAAAATTTTCTTCTATAGTCCATGTTACATCACCGGTCGCAACACTTTCTCAATTTTATGTTTACATAGATACGTGAATACAAGTTCTAAATGTTTTAAAAACATTGTATTTTATTCAGTTTTGCTATAGCATAACAAGTGACACTGTTAAAATCATTGCACAAAGACTTTTCTACACGATATTAATAAGAGCACCAAAAAATCCAAATTGTTTTACTTTATTCATGTCAAAACTGAAAGCTCGAAGCTATTGAAATGCAATTACGTGGTATGAAATATAATTCATGTCAATAGTGAAATTGTAAATAAAACGCTTCCCAATAGGTTTAATCATCTCAGCACTAATTCGGTTTAACGCATATTACAAATATGAAAGAGCTGTAATCAAGGGGATAGCTTACTTAAGAAAAAATGCTAGACGGTGTTTTCGTGGAATGCCAAGCCTCTAAAAGGTATACAGGAAAGCAATTGGAATGTTAACTGCGTCATTCTAACATACTCTTAAAATGTTTCTTCGTCAAACATCAAATGAGGGAACGAAGTAATGAAGCCCCCTTCTACTGGCCTACGTTTCAAAGCACTGAGAACAAATATATATTTTTTCAACCTATCATCCATTTTCGCCCTTTCTAGCCTTCTAGTGCTAGTGCCATGATTCCCAGGACTTTATTGCTATTATATGAAGACATGTTATTAAATTTTGTGAGAAAATACCAATAAGACTTTATGCGGCACCTCAGTGCAGATTGCCTTCATATCATGCCCGGCCGTGGTATGTGTGGTGACACCAGTAACACGCAAGACGCCATTTTACAAACGAAATCCCTACTGAATAACTAGGTCATGATGTTCATAAACGAAAACGCGAAGCGAATATTTCAAACGGTTCACGACTACACGTTTGATTTAACATAGCGATATGCATATGACAAAAACAAAATAGTAAAATATAAACAAGGAGATCTCGGAAAAAAAATTCCACTTACATCAAGAACAGTAAAAGTCTCTCGGAGCGCTATAGTTCGCTTCCCAATGTTCCTGCTAGATTGAACTAGGCTACATGATTGCTAGAGTTTAATAGTGATAAAATATCATCCTGTTTGCTACTACCCGCTGTATCTTATTGCCACTCTCTCCTGTGTATGGTTTCCTATAGGCCTACATAGCATAATAAGAAAGACGGTTTATATGTTCACCATTTTGAAAATACATTTCTAACACGCTTCAAATATATCAGTTTACATGGCGTACCGTAGTCTATCTTGTTCGCTCAATTCTGTACAAATCGATTTTTTCTCAAAATATTACACAAAAATAATGTTTCTTCATGTGACAGTATATTAAAAAATGGTGGACAAAAGAAGCTATGTACTATATTAATAATTAAACTAGTACACTAATTAAATATTAATGACAGTAGTTGATACTTTTAGCAATTCCAAGTTTAGTCGACATTGGTTAGATGGTATGGTATTATATAGTCTACAAAATTGACATGAAATATTTGTATGGCTGCTGTGTGGAAAATAAATGTCCCATCCGTTTAGTGTGCATATGGTAACGTGACCCCTATAGCATTAGTTATCAATGAAATTTGATAGGATTGCATAGAACAGTTTTCTAGATGAACGAAAATACTAACTTATTAATTTAGTGTTATTTCCAAAATGGCGAACTAATTAAAATATCGCTCCCTAAGTAATTATTTATATGAAAATGTTTAAAAACACAAATTTTTTTTTAATTGGTTAAGTGGTTCTGGAGACATGAAATGTCCCCATAAATATTAAAACTATTTTCTTAAAGTAAACGGCTTGCTAGAAAAATATGAAAGTTGAACGTCCATACTAAGAATTAGGTATATATATGCGTGATGAAATCTGGTTCATGGGTTGAAAAGTTTTTAAGGACACAGCTGTAAACATACACATACACACGCACACACAGATCTAAAAGTGATCTCATAAGCATACATTTCCTTCGTAAAGTAACCTAATTACAAAGAAACATAATTATCGTTTTTAATCGAGCGAAAAGATTTTTTACTAAATGAAGACGGAATTTTTGTATAGGGATCATCTGAGCCTGATTATGCAGTAGTTAACTTCGTCTTTTATCTTGAAATATAATACAAACTTTATATTTGGTTTTCAAATATATGCTTAAATTTATATTACATTAATTTATATTAAATTTCACAGTCAAATTATGACAGAATAATTTTCACCCATTTCTACAACGTAAAATATCCACTTCAATATCGCCTGTTAAACAATGTTTGGATATCTTCTAATTCCCTAAGATTGTCTTGCTCGTTGCCAACAATTTGTTCAATATAAATTTCTCATCTGTTAACATCAATTACACACACTTAATAAGATAACACGAATTGGCCGCGATTTTAATAAAATGAATTTCAAGGCACTAGAAAAATGTTATCATGATTCCACAAATATTGGCAAAGAGTATGTTCATTTTAACATTAATTTAGCTTTAACATAAACTGCAAAATCACCATAAAATATAAGGTTTAGGTTTGAATTTTATTTCCATTATATTATATACAGCTGTGATAAGTGAAAGACATATAATTTTGGTACAGTTCTACCAATATCCACCAGTTGTTATCATTACTATAGTAATAGCTAAAAATACATTATTGTGCTTACAAATAAATGGTCAAAGGCGCACAACTTAAGATAGTGCTACCCTTTGGCAACAAGTTATATTTCCGTTTAAAAGTACAAACTCCTTAGACATAAAATACATTACTGGTGAAAGAAGTTATTAGTTATTAGATTTGGCACCAAATAAAAATAAATTACTGATTTAATATTTGACAAGTTCACAATGTAGAATGTAAATATAAGAAGATATTTTTACAGATACTTGATAGACAAGAGAGCCGATTCGTATTACCAACGCTTTAATCCAAGTCACAACACTATAAAAATTCTAATAAACATTGATGGTAACTATAAATTTGAAATAAGTTTAAACCTCCTTGTATGATTATAACTGAACGAATTGTGTAAAATACGTGATTACCCCTGGTGGGATTCGAATACAGTAACCCCGGCATAGGAGACCAATGCTTTACCCATTTTTTGTATATTTAAGGCAACTATAATAATATTTTTGCAAGGGTGTAAAATTTACACCTTACAATGTCAGGCATAAACACAGAAAGCGACAAAAAAAAAAAAAGTTTTAGAGGCAGGCGGATTCCGACACACGAAAATTAGTTGTAAGACACACATTCTTCCCATTTATTTATATAGATTTATTATCACACACGATATCCAAAGGCATTTCCCCTAACCTATTATATACAGTACACATTCAACCCACAATATAAACAATAACAAAATACTCAATAAAATATCTACACAATTCTTACATGGGGACACAAAAGGATATGAACATTTGGTGAACAGGTTTTACGGACAAAGTCGATGAACACATAAAAAATTATTTAACGTGAGGGGCAGCGCACGACGTACACCCCGACACGTGACACTGGCTTATAAAACTACCACCTATCGACGATTACTACTGGAACATTAAATTGTACACTTGTAAGGACCGAGGGGTAGGCAGCGCACGACGTACACCCAACCTCGGTAATATACACGCACTTCCTGTAGCCGTGAACGTCAGAATGAAAATAAAAAATTTCCGCACCACTGACGCAATGTGCCACGCCGCGCCGTGTTCCACCTATCTTGACGAAATAGCTGGACAAAGTCTTGAACTGTCACCGGTGTCGAATGGTCCACCAAAAAACCGATCGCATGGAGTATATATCAGGCCGCAGCACTTCATCGATCTGAGAGGAAGGTGAAGAAATCGCAATGAAGCATGTGCGTGTCGCTGACATCTCCACTTTCATCGCGAATTATTTTTCGTACTCTTACGCGACACCACTACTAGATGCGAGCTGCATAAACACAGGAAATTACCCTATGAAGGGCCGTGTCGGTGTTGCCACACAGCGGGCATGTAGGGTCTGCTGTCAGGTGAATGCTGTATTTACGCTGCTGAGTTGTCACGATATTATTGTAGAAGCCGAATGCTGCAGCTCGAAGATCCGAGGAAAGGTTAGGATCGGCAAGTATTTTCCATGGGCGCCTCCAGCGGATGGTTGGGGTACGATTCACAACAGATGGTATGACAGCCGACGTTTTGGAAGCCCGAATGTACAAATATCTCGCTGATGAGACTGTCCCTTTCGCTAAGTGTTCTACTATAGTTGAGAGTGCTTCCTTTGCCTAACGGTATTGAAGTGGCATGCGTCTAACTTCAGACCACATCATTTTCTGTAATGCTGCGTAATTGTCCTCTGGGCGCAAAATTGTTGCAATTGCGGAAGACCGATATAACGCCTCACACTTCAAAACGTGATTAATTAGACTCAGGCCTCCGTCTTGCAAGGAAAGATAAAGATGCGGCCTAGATAATTTAAATTAATAAGATTTCCACAACATGCGGCAAAAAATCTGTAGTATTTGTGCACTTTGTTGACGAGGTAGTGGGAATATATGTGACACATACCACAGCTTCGCAAGTAAGAATACATTTATTAAAGAAACCCTCTGTATAATATTTGTACTGCGATAATTCATTTCTATTGGACGAGCACGGAGTTTATTTGTAGTCATGATCCAATTATAATGCAACAAAAGAGTGGCGTCTGCGTGAAAGCATATGCCCAATATTTTCACAGTTTCGGCCCTCCGAAAAGGAAAAATGTCGGAAATGGCTCACTGGTCGCGCTGAGATCCAGTACAGCAGTTTTGCTAGCATTAGCTCGCAGATTAGAGACACTGCGAAAAAGGTCCAGACATTCTGCCGTCTCTGTAATTTCCCGCTCTGACCGAACGACACATGTGATGTCATGAGCATAGGCATTTAATTTAAAAGGACAGGTTCGCTACGGGGAATCCCTGCAAGCGGGCACTGAGCATTCTGCAATGAAGTTCAATGTCAATAGTAAATAAAATCATGGATAGTGGGCATCCTTGTCGAAATGAACTCTCGATCTTAATTGGTGGGGTAAGATATCCGTTAATCAACAGCCGTTACCAAATTCTGGTACACACCATCCGCACCCACTGTACTGCATTGGCTGGAAAATCGAAATGATGCATAACATGAAGTAAAAATTTATGATCGACTTTATCGAATGCATTATCCATATCAATACTCAATATGGCCATTTTACTGTGTTGTATTGACGAAAGTAATTGAATGTCCCTTAGGGCAAGCACGCCTTGTAAGATGGAACGTCCTGGAACAGTACATGTCTGGCCGGGACCAATAATATCTGACAATCACTTATTTAATCTGGTCGCACAAAACCGAGCAATTATTTTATAATCGGCACATAAAAGTGTAATTGGCTTATAATCTGCGGGTTTAAGTGGACGGGATATTTTGGGTATAAGAACAATTATCCCTTCTTTATGAGACTTGCATAACTCCCCTCTTTCAAGCACATCGGGAACAACTTCGCAGAAGTTGGTAGCAATATTATCCCAATAAGTTTTGTAAAATTCGTATGGAATACCGTCAATACCAGGAGATTTTTTTGATGGCAATTGCTGTATTATTGTATTAATTTTCGCATCTAAACATGGCGCCTCTATGTCCATCTTGCTGTCACAGCTAACTTTGTTTTCACAACCCTGCAAAACCGATGGAAGCAGAGCATCGTCCGTGTCTTGTTGCGAGTATAAATTTGCAAAGTAACTGCAAAGCGTTTGCACTACTTCCGTCCGGTCCTGAACAATAGCTCTATCACTGTCAGCAAGCTGGTTGATTACCTTGCGTCGTATTTGCCGTTGTTACTTAATGATACTAAACATGCTAAATTTCTCTTCAGCAAATATACTTTTATAATTTATCATAATATGACGATATTTAAACTGTTCACTCAATAAATGCATAAGCTTCTGTTTCGTGTCTCTAATACGTGGAGTTACGTGTGCACCATTGTTTGCCTGCATGTGAAGTTCGTGTAGCATACGTTCGTAAAATGCACGTGATCCCCTACGTTCTTCTACCAGTCGGTACGTATGCTTTTTAAAAAGCCTCATGACGTTCGGTTTTACACACACATCCCACCACATCGCCACAGAGGGGAACTGGTATTTTTTGTTATTCCAACGTACCCAATTAGCTAGGAAGTCCTCTTTTACTTCTGAGTTATCTAATAAAGACGTATTTAGACGCCATGTCCCTCTGCCAAACCGTGTTACATTTACAAACTATTCATACGTAAATATCACTGCAGAGTGATCGCTGAACGCTACCGGAAGAACGTCATATTGATGCACCTTATGTATATACTGTTTTTTCACGTAGAATCTGTCAATCCTAGACCGACTCTGTGAAGTCACATAGGTGAAATGAATTCCTTGGAAGTTAGATGCATCATCACACAAGTCTAAGCGAGATATTAAAGTAGATAGGGCAGCATTAGTAGGATAAATGCCACCTTGATGATCATGGGGGTGAACTGTGCAGTTGAAATCTCCACCGAGTATGATCTGGTTACAGGGTGGATGGAAAAACGGAATCAAATCTACGGAGAAAAACTGATTTCTTTCATATCTCGCTTGGGAGCCGGAGGGAGCATAAACATTGACTAGCGACACATCGTTTATTCGTCCTGACATCACTCGGCCTGACGGGTGGTAGCGCAGGTCTTCAAGTTCCAGCCCCGCACGTGTAATAATCGCTGTCCCTCGTCCCCGGTCGCCAAAGTTTGTATACACATTGAAGGTGTGAAACCCTATACAATCATGAATCGCTTCTTCTTGCAAGAATGCAATGTCAACTGCCTGTGTTCGAGTCAGTGTCTCTAGCGCCGCCAATCGCGCACTGTCCGAGACTGCACAAATATTTAAAGTTAAAAATTTCAATAACTCTATCATGGGTACTTCAAAACTCTAGTGGTAGTATCAAAGAGAAGAAATTGGAAAGGTGGACCAAAAGTAAACATGGACAAAGGAAAAGTGGGGGCAGGTAATAGGGCATACAGTTGGGGATGCACACATGTGCCGGTCGTATTGTTAGTTAGTTGGGTTATCAGGACGTTCTTGGCTAGAGGCACACATTTTATTTATAACGGCCATTGCTAGTTCCAAAGATTCTTTCCTGTCTTGTAACTGTGATTGTTCACTCTGCGATAACACCTTCGTTTTGCGAACAGGACTCACTTTTGTGGCCCGGGCGTCGCGTTCGTAAGGTCGCTTTGCCCTTACGGACATATTTTCATCCGCAGTTTTTACATGTTCCCGTCGTGTGGTTGCATTGTTTACGCTCTCCACATCCATACTGTCCACTCATGAAGCGGAGGACAATGGAATGTGTAGCGGCGAGACATCGTGTGTGTGTGGTGGTAGCCCGGCGCGAGCAGTAACTATATTTTGAGCCGCCTCCACGTGTATCTGGCGTGGCGCGGTCACTAAATTGTTGAGATTGACCGCATGCTCAGCAGATGAGTCACCGACAGGTGTTTGTACTGGACCTTGCTGCTTGAGTCTGCGAAGTAGCGGGTAATCAGCTCGCAGTGAGTGCGGGGCAGGGGTGGACAGTATAGGCGTGTCAGCTGCGGGATTTTCCGTTGCGATATTCATCCCCCAGCGGCGTATTGTACGTGCGTCCTTTTCTTGCAAACTGGGACACGCAACTCGTTCATGAGTAGGAGACTGGCAGTAACTGCACGTTCATGGTTGTCCGGGATATAACACTACAGTCCGAAATCCGTCAACTGAAACGTAAGATGGAATGTCTTTTTTTTATTTCCATCTTTGCCATGCGTACTCCCGTTTTTACTTGGAATTTGTATTTATGATTCCATACTTCATCTTGTAATGTAACTAGTCGACCATTCTTCACTAACTCCGTCTGAATTTTGTGGTTGTCTATTTCTACAGGTAAATTTAGAATTATTACCAGTTTTAAGTTATCGAAGGCTTGTTCGATTGTGACGTTGATCCTTTCCTGGTCTGCGGTGACTAAAGTTGACTGGCCGTTGGTGCGACGCAGTATCGCTTTACAAGGTCCAGAGGAAACAAGCTTTAAAAACAAACAGTTTTGGTGCCCATCCAGTTGAATAGCTTCAATTTGATCTTCTGTTACAGTTAAAACCGTATCAATCCATTAATTTATTTCCATGGCCGAAGGTCGTTTGGCAAACACGATACGCAAGTTATTCACGAACACATTAGACATGTTGGACAAACCTAGACGTGTCTGACACTAATATAGAACTATTACTACGCGCGTCGGAACAGAGCCTCGTTGAAGAGCGCGGGGCGACATAACTCCGCACACTGGACGCGATGTTTACTCCGCCGCTGCTCGGCCCCGACTACATTAGGCCACAGTGGCTTTCGTGAGCATAATGCCTTAAATATTTTATATTTATTTTTAATAATAAGACTCCCGGGTCTCTCTAACGGTGAATGTGCTATGTAATCGTTGTCGGGGATAAAAAAATTATTTTCCAAGTATCAAGCAACAAAGAGTTAACAGATTACAACTGTTGGCAGCTTCGGCAAACATTCACATTTGCAATTGTCACCATTTCGTATATGATTGGCCATCAGGTCTTATCAATCGAAGTAATTTCACTTAAAAGAAACGAAATAACAAAACCAAAAGTAAACTAAAATATACCAATTAAATGAAACCTGAAATGACCAACCAAACATAATCTCTCCACCAAGCCTTGTCTGTGTTCGAATTCACCAGCTAAGAGCCCTTACCTGGCTTCGCGTGCTCTTGTAAACTGCATCCCCGATGTTATGTCCGTCACATTGTCGCTGTCCGAATTCGCGGTAAGGGTACGATCATATTGTTCTATTACCCTTTTAAGCTTACCTCTCCAACTCAGGTGTCTCTAAGGGAGTAGACTAGGGGAATTGCTACAAATTAACTCATTAGTTATTCAGTTGTATTTATGGTCCTGACTTTATAACTCTCCTTAGAAATTGTGATAGTCAGGACTGCTATCAATAATTAACTCAATTAATGGCATATAATATTATTTATTTTGACTCTAAGCCAAGATGATATTTGCAGGTCAATCTCAATAAATCGGTATTATAAGTATCACAATGGTAAATGTTCCTTAATAAAGCTGATAGAGAATTAATATGGGAAACCCCTCGTTATCCAATGATATCCAAATACAACTTGCTCCTGGATTAATACACAGAAAAGGTTGGTGTAGCCTGCACCTGGACCGCAGAGTAGGCCTTTCAGTATCCCCTGGTGGATAGTATCACCTGGCATTGTCTCTCGGCACTGGATCTCGAAGTCGGTCAGTGGCGGCAGCAGCCTGCGCCGTCGGTAGTTTGGGTTAGATTGTGTTACATATTTGGGTTTATTAGGTGGATTTATGCTGTGTTAAGTAAAGTAGGTACGTAATTTTTATCATTTTATATCACATTATTTTGGTCAAGCTTTTAACTATGCTATGTTCTGGTAGTTATATTTCCACTATTTATTTATAATTTTTAATATGTTGGATTAATTGTGTGGTAAGATTTTTTTAGATAAGGGTTTTTCAAGGTTGGATGTAGTTATCATTATTTAGTAATGTGGTGTTACACTTAATTGGTTGGTTTATTTTTGACTGTGTTTAATTTCGTTGGATATATTTTCTTTTTGAAGAAAGTTTTTATTACTTATTGCTGTTCCGAATTAGTTGTTCTTGCTGTCATTTGTATAAGTGTATATAGCCTATAGTTATAAGCTGACTTTCGGGTTAGTTATTTTGTGTGGACTCATTGGGTGTTTTGGTTGGTTTTTAGTGGTAGTTTTGGTAAAGTTGTATCCTGTTATGTTCTGTTTTGCTGGGCGTGGTTTTAAATAGGCTATTATTAACATAGTTTATCTTTGTTTGTTTAATTTAAGTAATTTTATATTATATTAGAATAGATTATGTTTGGCTGGGTGCATATGGTCTATATCATAAGTTATTTTTGAACGGGTGCATTTGGTTTAGGTTGAGTTACATTCGGAAAGCTTCAACGTTTTAGGATGTGTTAGTTGGCATAGGCTTTTAAATTTGATTTTAAATTATTGTTGCACGAGTTAGGTTAGTTTAGTTTTATTGTGTTAGGTTGTGTTAGTTTCTGTTACGTAGATTCCAGTAAGTTTATTTAATATTGTGTTATATCAATTTAATTAGTGTAACAGTTTGAAATATAACATTATGTTGGTTCTTTTAAAATATACATTTGTTGATTTAAAGCGTGAATATACAAATGTTGGTAGTATAAAGGTACTTTCAAGTAGTTATTCTTTAACCGGTGGTGTAATTGATTATGTCTAAAATATATAAATATAACATACGTTAAAATATGTATTTACTGTGTAATAAGCCTACTTTAATATACGTATACTTGAAATCGATTATTACGAGGTTCTCGAATATGTAAAGAAGATTCTTGTGTGTTAAAACTTATTTTAAAAGAAGGAATTTATAGTCAAATTTAAAAGTAATTGGGTGAATAGTTCCTGACGTATGACATATACCCAGTAATTTATAATTACCAACTTTTTGAAAATAAGCTCCCGGCATGGCCCAATTATATGGAATTTGGTTGTCTTTACTAGGTACTATGTTTAATGAAAATTGGTGAATAAGTTCAAAAGATTTGAAGAGGGACACACATAGACAAGAAGACAGGATGGCGATTTCAGAGGCCTGTATATTTCCTTCGAATGTTGGCTAATAATGAAACGCAAGCATAACAGATTGACTTATTTAATGTTTGAAACAAATCTTTAGAAAATTTTAAGTGTGAATTAAATACGTCATTGCAAGGTATATTTATAATAATCACTTAGGAGAATGCATATGTGCTTGTGAGACTGTGTGGCTATTATTTAGAGTGAAATATACAGTAAGGGTATGTTAGTTATATTGCCTGTGGATGTTTAGCGAGGTTGTGGATGAGCAAATACACCACACGTACAATAACAATGTAGACGTCGGCAAGCCAGCTTCTCGTCTTCAAAACTACCGAAGGGTATGTTATCACTTTACAAGCCTTAGATGCGATGGGTAAACTATTGGAAGATGCAGAAAGGCCTAAAGGCATCGGTAAATAGTACTGTCTTGTGATTTGAACCACCTGTGCTTGGAAAGATCATTACTTTTCCAGCCTTTTGGCACTCTTATTTACGGAATAGGAACATACAAACTAATGACGTATGGAATATTCTGAACCCCTTTATAACGTTCGCTCCCGTTGTATAGATGCATATTAATAAATTAATAAATGCGAAAGAATTTATTATGTTAGATGTAGTGAAAATTGAAACTAGACGTGTATTTCATTAGTGTTAAATAAAAAAAATTAATTAACTAAATGCATTAACTGTAAGTCACTCCAAGCTGTTTTAGGCTTTTGAAATTTCAGGAAATATCGAGAGTTTTGATGGCTTGCCTATAACACACGTAATTTTCGGCCTACGTGAATTTTTAATTCTGTATAAGACTTGTGATACGACCTATGGTGAAATGAACGGACATGTATGTCATAGTTACATAATAACTTACTTACTTACTTACTGCAGTGGCATCGCGGACCGTAGCCGATTCATTGCCTCACCAACTAGCCTTCTCCAAAGAGCTCTGTCCCTCCACTCCTCCTCTGGAATGTCTGCCTTTCTAATGTCTTCCTTGATTACATCAAGCCATCTGAGTTTAGGTCTTCCACGTGGTCTCTTTTCTTCGAAGCAGCTTACTACTATATCATAATAACACAAAACTTAAAATGTATTTTCGGGATTAATAACATAGGCCTATAGATTCAGCAATAATAGGCCATAACTGGGATGTATGCAATATTAAAGTGTCACTTTGCAGTGAATAAATGATTATCAGACAGATTTTTTTTTCAGTAAGAATTGTTACGGTAACAACAGAAGATAGCAATAATATTCTACACTAATACGAGTGTATATATACATATATATACACACACGCACACACACAACGAGACATCTTCAAAAGAAATATTATCACGCAACGCATCTGCAAACTGTGAAAAGTTCATGAATTTCCAGAATCCGGCAGACAGGTTGGATAACAGAAAAGTGAATTCGTTTTATTATCGCAAAACAAATTTGTTAAGTGCGCTCAATTTTATTTTACAAGCGACGGCGTATTTCCTAGCTTTTCTCTCTCTCTCTCTCTCTCTCTCTCTCTCTCTCTCTCTCTCTCTCTCTCTCTCGTGCGACTTAGTAGTACTTTTCATTTATCCCGTCAAGGGCAGCATTCGCAAACAGACGGCCGCGTTTTGAATATCTTTTTTTTTCTTTTGCAATTAAGTGTCACGCTGTTGCAGATCCCGACTCGGGCACCGGTCCATTAAGCTAACGCTCAGCTCAGGCAGATCCACCCTCCGAAATAAATAAAAAAAATCGCCTCCCCCCCCCCCCCCCAAAAAAAAAAAAATCAACCCCTCGCTCGCATCAAGGCTCCTCACTGTTTGCGGTCGAATCTTTTTAAAAGCCTCGTTACATCCTATCCACTTCTCACACTTTGTGAAAACTCTCAAATATTTTTTTTTTTTTGCTAGTCTCGTGTCACAGGAATTCTCGAGCAAGTAAGAGATCAAACGCTGTTTTTTTTTTTTTTGGACAACGGGGGTTGGGAGAGGGGATAAAAAATAATGACCGGGTAACCCGTAGCCAGCGCTTGTTTGCACGTTCCTGAGCTCTCCGACGGAAAGAGACGGGATATAACGCTCTGCAAACTCGCGTGTAAGTCAAAGCTGCGGCGTTAGCAGCTGAGTGGCTTTGTTTGCAAATTTAAACAGCGCCCGATGGAAGCAATATCACTTACATGGCGCCGACGTGGAATCTGCTTCCCCCTCGCAGCACGAGCTAGAGCACTTCGCTGCCAACTCCGAATTTGTGAGAATACTCTCCCCGAGAAACGTACCATGTTTATTGTATGGAGTTCATCCGCACGTAGCAGGAAGATTTCAACTCCATCAGCGACGTTTTCGAACACAATCCGAAATACATTTTCAGCTGCTTCGAAGCAATAGTTCTGATCACGTGAAAGGATCAGTCATGATTTCTTCACATGGATCAATGTTGAAATTGTCAAAGAACTTAGCAAAGAGAATATTTCAGTTTCACTCAGTTGATCTAATTAAGATTTGGAAGTTAGGGTTAGGATATATTACATAACTTTTAATACAATATCGCAAATTTGTCTCGACTCGAAACTCTAATCTAGGCTATTGTAAGAATGTTAAGGAATTTATATTTTCAAGTTTTGACTTAATATACGAATAAAAGTCGACAGTATGTAACCAACATTCCTTCTCGAAAAACTGGTGCTCACGCAAACCATTAGACGTTTAATGAGTTTTCAAAAACGGAGCAGAATTATACTAGGAGGAAATTTCATAACACGTTCTGTTTTTTGTTCACAATATTCCAGTCAAAGGTCCAATCTTAAAATACTATTTCAAAATAGGTAGTTAATGGCTCTGCTAACCAAACCTGCAGCCATGGAGTTTAAAAGAGAAATCAATATTGAAGAAATTCCTTCTCAGCGTATCGATTTTTTAAGACAATTTGTTTACAAAAAAAATAATATTCAAAGTTTCTTTTTTAGGGAATACTGCCACGTAAAGAAAATTTCAAAAACGGTTATTCACCCATTTATTTTTTGTAAGATATTAATTTTAATGTTAAATTTTAGAAACAGACAAACTCAAAAATTAGCCAAATTTCTTAATGCGCCAGTATGCATTAAGACGTATCATGTCGAACGCTTACTGTACAAATGTTTATGTTCAAAACTGATGCATCAAGATGTAATTTGTTTAACATTGATTCACATTCAAAATCTGTATCTGTAAGCTGTGTAGGCAACGTCCTTAAGAATGGCAAAGAAAGCACGGCATTTAAATGAGTGCATTTGTCTCCAATTATGACGATTTGATTGAATTGGTTACAATATTATTGATTTTATGAGATATTTTGTTTCCTAAAACGGTTATGGCCATGGGATTAGTTTTTCTTAACAACGGTAATGCCACTTTCTGAATTTGTTAGGTGTAATCGCTTATTACATATATACACTTCTCACCTAGGTAACCTGTCTTGGATCTACCTAACGGACACATTTTGGATTATCCTGCAACAAAATTAAGGTTGTTACATACGTCTATCCCACTCCTTAATTAGTAGCGTACCCCATTTAAAAAGCTTTGTTTATATTGTGATTTGGGGAAATAACAGTATAGTGTCTCTTAATATGTTATTATTTGTAGAGACGGTCCAAAATAAAAATTTTTCGTTACTGTACAAGACAATATTATTCCAATTTGGAAATATTTTGCTTTGTGTAGTCCTTAGTTTTACATACCACATCATTTGCAGTAAAGCGACTGAGTATTTAAAACCATTTATTAAGAGCTAAAAGGTATCGTGGCATGCGTTATACAGTTCAAGTTATGAGTATTTTCATAAACAACTAGGTTTTGAAGATTATTTTCGTTATGGCTTTGAAAATTAATAATAAATTATTAGCTTTCCTCAGTTATTTTGAATATCAGCTAGTTAATGAAACCCAAATTCTCAGTTTATGTAGTAAATTAATGAACAAGCATAACTAAGTATTTTGATGTATTTCGGTTCTATACAGTTTTACGCCCTCGTCTATATCACGGGCCGCGGTGCTGTAGTGGTCAGACCAACCGACTCCCGCCAAGGCGAACTAGGTTTGAATCCTTGCGGGGCGGCTCCCGGATCTTCCACTTCTCACCCTCTTGCATTCCGGTGCTGCTTCATACTCACTTCGTTTCACCCTCATCTGCTCTCAAGACATCGATGTTAAGAGCTGCCCTAATCTATCCACCGCACTCGTATATAACAGCGAAAACTATTTAAAAGTTGTGGTGTTTAATTCGTGGACAAAGAAAATTCAATTTTTCCGGAAATATTAAAGTCTAAATGACGCAAAATAGATCGAATAAATAACTTCTTTTTTTTTTTTCCGGAGCAATTCCTTTAGCTCTGCTTCTGAAGCTTTTGTACACAACACGATAAATATTTATATAAAATTCTGCCTGGTGTGCTTATCGGAGTATGGGAATCAAATAAGGCGTTTTCTCAAGAACTGCCGTCACCTGAGTGACGGCAGTTAAGTGAATTGATACTAATAATGTGTGAGCCTAGTTGACTGATGGCAAGCTTCGTCTATTTTGAGAATCTAGATAGTAAATGCATAACTCTGTTCCTTTAAATGCGTTAGTATAGTATCGGTAATCAAAAAACTATCCCGTGCGACATTCATATACCACTACCTTCTTGTTTCCTATTTTTGAGCGTAAATGAGAAATAAACTAATGCTAAACCAATATAATATATTAATCAAAATATCATTTCGCAATAATTAGTTATGATAAAACGACAACATTTATTTAAATACAAATTACCAAAATAAACATACCTAAAGGTTATTAACAGTGTACCAAATTATCAATTACCGCAATCGTTACATCTATATATGTATGATGTAACGATTGCGGTAATTGATAATTTGATGTACTGGGCCGAGGCAGTAGGTTGCAGCACATCAATTCGTGCCAAAAATACGATGGTCCTTATACAGTATATATATACGTTATAAGGACCATAGTATTTTTGACAGGAATTGATGTGCTGTAACTGACTGCCCCGGCCCATCTTCAAAATGTTATGTAACATAATATACCAGTGCACAAAGCTGTAATACAGTGAGGGGTCTAAATCAACAATTTTGCATATTATGCACTAGGCAGGTATATACTCAGGATATTTATCGGACACACAATGGAAGCACATGCTCGTTTAGATAATTTACAGCTATCACGGTACACACATGTTCAGAAGGCAGCATGCTCGCAATGCCTGTTCTGAATGTCTCCAACCATTCGCCATACAAGCTGTGTGTAGCGCTGTTGCATGTTTCGACGGTTTAGTTCGAAGATAAATGAGATTGTATTAGCGGTGTCAACTGCGCGCCATACCTGGAGTCACATCCACCCTGGCGTCTACAGGTGTCGTGCACACAAGCTTTTTAATGCGGGCCCGATGGCAAAAAATAGGGGGCGTGGGGTTCTAAACCCATAGTACTTCATTCTTTTTGTAATAACAAAAACAGTTCAATACGAAGAGCCATACAAATATTTCGTTGCACCAACCAAATCTTCAACCAATTTTGGGTCAACTAAATAATAACAACAAAATAATTCGGTTTCATCAACAAGATATTATATTGGCCCTACAAAAACTATTGATTTGGTTGCGGTAAACAAACTTTGGTGTTCTCAACAAAGATTGTTCCCTCGTGCATTAAAATTTAATTAGATCCTTACATATGTATAGTGTTAATAAAAATAATGTGGCCTATACGAATTCAAATTACAAAATATATGTTTGTAAAATTTCCAGTTTCTATTGCTATTCTACGTTGTTAGGTTGGTGGTGTATTTGAGACATCTTTACTTTTTATGACTTGAAATAATGCCTCGGCTCAGTGCATGAGAGGGTCGCCTCTATATTTAGTTGCTCTCTCTAAATGAATATGCGTAAGAAAATTATGCGTTTTAGTTTTAATAATTGTTTAGTTTTCGAAAGCCAAACTAGAATAATTAACCCCTTATTGGCGGGGTGGGAGGAGTGATTTATTCGTCTTGCCACCCCACCACCGGAATCACAGCCGTGGTTTTGATAAATAGCTGCTGCGTTTTTATACTGCGTCGTTACTGCGAAGATACTGTTTACTATATTCGGTTTTTATACAAATACATTCTAGCATTTTCTAAAACCATTTTTTTTTTTGTATTTAGCAGTGCAGTCAAGCAACTCGGACAGAGAACAAGTATTTTGATATGACGTGGGTATCTTCATAATTTTTTAAAATGACACTTACGATTAACTATTAATCAACTTTAAGTATTCTAAATTAAAGATAATGTAATTTAACTGTCAAGAATATCTATAACTTTAACATTAATTAAGACTTACTGCATTACAAAGGAGTTATGACACTTTAATTTTCCTGCTGTCGGTATTCCGCCGTTAAGTGTTATTTTTCGTTTCAAAATATGCGCATTTTTCTAGATATAATTGTTTTCTCTGCATGCCATTAAAAAAATGTTTACTTCTGTCGAAGCAAAATAAGAAAAACTTTAACCCTTTGACCACGGTGCCAGTATAAAATACGGGAAATTATAAGTTTACACTCCCTAGGTACAAAAATCTCAGATATTCCTATAACATAATTCCACTCTGAAGTTTGGTAAGCAAGGAGCATAAAATGAGAAATTTCCCCCTCAAAAATATTATAGTGCTAAAAATCACCGCTATATCGTAAAACACGTGAATGGGCACGATAAATTGATAAACACTATTTATGCAGTTTACTGGTGTTAAAGGCATGTGTGAATATGGCCACGCGCTTGAGCAGAGCGATCCATTAAAAATGAATTCATCAGTGCATCTGGTAAGTTCCCTGTCGACAAGTGAACAGAAGATATGGGATATGGTCGAAGCAATAAGGTATGGCTAACTAAATGATCAGCTCCACACAGGCACATGTGGATACTTCTCATCTAGCTTGTTGCGACCGATAATTTATTTACTTAGTTTTGCCGAGTGTTTTGTGTGTGTGCTAAAAGTGAGCACGGTATCATAACAAATAATTAATGCAAGTAAATAAATTATGTATATAAATTTAGCGATGAAATCATTTTCTTCCTTGAGGAGTTTGTTCAAAGCTCCCATACACAGTTCACGGAGAAAAATAATATTTTGTAGGGAAGTCACCCTGCCAAATTATTTTGTAGTAAGTACAAAATATTTTTGTACTGACCACAAAAGTTTAGTGGTGACAAGTAAATAACTTAAGTGTTCACGGCAAAAATTATTTGGCAAGGTGAATACTAACATTACATTTCGTGGTTGCCACGAAATATTTATTTTTTCTCAGCAAAGTTTTTCGGGCTTACTAATTCTTCTTCAAAGTCACATTATATGCCATATGAACTTACTAAGTTATAATTAATATTTAAATATATATATAATTGGGAACAAGTTTATAGATAAATAAACCATGTGTTAAATAAAAATTACGGCATGGATGATTTCGTCGTATCATGCGGTACGGGGGAAACTATTTAGTAAGACAAAATATCTCATAAAATTTGTAGTAGGTTAGGGTAATTTCCCCGCGGATTCGTATGCTAGTAAGGGAGAAGAAAGGTTTCTTGAATGCTTCATAAAAAGTAATCCGCCCCTAGGTGGGCTTGGACCACCAACCTCTTTGTTAACAGCTGAACGCGCTGGCCGATTGCGCCACGGAGGCTACGACTTGCACTTTAAAAATCTTGGGAATACAATACAGTGAGAGACACGACAGTTAAAAATGGCGAAAGTACAATGCCGTAAGAGACATGGTCATTTTATTACCAGAAATCTGTAATGTGCAAAATACGAAACTTTTCAGGAGAGTAAAATTACTTGTTCATACTGTTTTGTTTGTATGTGAGGCTTTAACTATTACATAATTACACACACGTATTTGATTTTTATTACTTTGTACACTTCAAGTATAATAGAAATATACATCCATTATTTAAAAGTCATTGTTATTACACCCTATGACACAAAGGAGGTTTTGACTGCTGTGAAATAGTACATAGGAGGATTTACTACACCAGTAAAATAATGATGTTATTCAAATTAATGTTCACTTATACAATTTCCAGCCTAAGAATTTAATTTGAGAAATTTTGCCATCGTACAATAAAGTTTTATTGAAATATTTAATCAAACAAAATTTAAAAATTTTTTTAGAATGTTCTCCTTTGTTATGAATGAAAAAAATCACTTTGGAGATTGTTTGTCTGTACACTTATAATTCTACTTTTAAAACTTGTCTAGATTCGTCAAGAGGTTGTCATAAAATGTATGATGGTCCCGTTATATAAACTGCTTCAATTCCTGTAATTGGTCAAACTTCGACTAATGGCCAAATGTGTACTTTACATGGATTAGTTCTCATATTGACGAACTTTGTTTTCTTATAAGTGCAGTGGCTTCCACTTAGTCGTGTTGTTATCTTCGATTTAATCCCGACATAAGCCAAATACGTACTGTAATTGACAAATGTCTGTCATAAGCGGTTCACCAGATTTCTTCACCTGGTCTTAGGGATAGATAGTTTGTCTTCAACTCTTCAAAATGCTTTGTAATGGTACAGACTTGCTCTGTTTACTATTGCATGATGGTTACCCTGATATCAATATTTCTATTTTCATTTAATGTTATGTCTCAGATGTTTTAAATTTAATATAATTTTTTACTATGTCTGTAGGAAAAGCATATAAATAAGTTAGGTGACTTGTTCATTTAAGTACCCTTCAGGATCATGTCATAATATTCTCTATGTATTTTTTGTGCAGTTTAGTTTTGCAAGGAGTAATCATAAAATCATGTGTTAATCGGTGATAAGGAAATGATGTGATAGAACAATCGCTTTGAAGAAAAAGGAATGAGGGATTCAAACTTCTGACATGGCGGTTCGTTACAAGCTACAATGAAACAGGAAGCGGTTGTGGGAAAATGTCTATTTCACATTACAACCTGTGCCATGAGGGGTGATTAGCGTACGAGGAGAGGCTCCACGACTTCTTCACGAACTAGAGCTGTTTGTTTGGAGTTCTGTGCAGAGATGACTTAATATCTGCCGCTAAATTTGTGTGACAGCTATCTCGGAACGACGCCCTGACTTCAAGTAAGATCTAACCTGTTTTTAATCCACACGGGATCTTACGTGAGACATGTTTATTTGTGAAGATTACAGAAATGTTAAGTGGAATAGTGGAATTGTACCATATGTACTTAAATTTTCTACAAGTAACTTGGTCTCCTTCTTAAACACCCAGAAGTCTCTAGGAGTCTCGCAGCGTAAAAGTTTTGGATCTGTTCATGATTTTAAAAGGTGAAGACAGTAACTGCAAAATTGTGCATTAAAAATAATTCTAAGAACTACCAGTAAAATCAATCAGTGCTCACGTAGTTCGTATTGCTGTTACACATTTTGAGACGTAATCATAATCAAACAATAGTAGAGTAAATTCAGTAAACTCTTTTATCAAACCATGTGTCTGACAGCAGTTGTTCGCAATAGTGTTTAGGTAGTGTTTATTTTTTTAATATTGAAATAAGTATTTTTTTTGATGATATGTGAGGGATAAGTGCCTTGCTTTACCTGGTCTTTCCTCTTCTCAATTGAAGTGTTAAACTTGTGAAATGCTAATTCTTGTTCTGTGTAGCGTAGAAAATATGTTTGAAAGGGTTATTCATTATACATTGTTGATATGTTAATTCGTGACGTCTCTCAACACACAACTATTCCATTCTCTTGTTCAAATGAATTTTCGTGCGTTACATTTTAAACCAATCTTCATTATTTGTCTTTATCTGAGAATAAAGACTGGCGCCTGGACGTGGTAATTTTAATACAGGAAAAATAAGACATTTTCCTACCCACTATTATAATTTAATAATCTGTAGTAATTTCCTCTGCAACTTTAAGAATGTAAAATCAATATTCCTAATTGCATGGTTTCTTTGGCCTTGTATGTCCCATTCGGGACACGTAATCGATGGAGAATTGATTGGCGGAGAAAAATAGTGTCCCAAAGGTGCATGGATGCTATTGCTTTTTCGGGTTTACTAATTATTCTTTACGAGCACATCAGATACTATATGAATGCACTAAGGTATACTTAATAATAAATGAAAAATTATAATTGGGAAAACTTTTATAGAGTTATAAATAATGTGTTTAAAAAAAAATTACGACATGGATGATTTTGCGCCACACGGGAAACTATTTAGTACTATAGAATATCTCATAAAATTTGTCGTACATTAGGGTAATTTCCTTGCTCATTCGAAATTCTAGTAACGGGGAAAAATTTTTTGTTGAATGCTTCACAAAAAGTAATTCGCCCCTGGGTGGGCTTGGACCACCAACCTTTCGGTTAAACAGCCGAACGCGTTAGCCGATTGCGCCATGGAGGCTACAAATTCTTTTGGTAATCATGGCGGAATAAAATACAGTGAGAGACATGGTCGTCATTATTACCGAAATTCCCATGTGCAAAATACGAATATTCTAAGGAGAGTAAAAATACTTGTTCATATTGGTTTTTTTTTTTTTTTTTTTTTTTTGCGTTTGAGGCATTAACTATCACATAATTACACACAAGTATTTGACTTTTATTACTCTGTACACTTAAAGTATAAAATAATGATTCATTCATTATTAAGAAGTCTTTCTTATTACATTCTATGACACATAGGAGGTTTTTACTGCTGTGAAATAGCACATAGGAAGATTTACTACACCAGTAAAATAATGATGCTATTCGAATTAATGTTGACTTATACAATTTTCAGCTTGGAATTTAATTTAAGAAGTTTTACCTTCATAAAATAAAGGTTTATTGAAATATATAATCTATCAAAAATAAAAATAAATTGTTTTAGACTTTTCTTCTTCGTTATGAATGGATAAATCACTTTAGAGATTCTCTCTCTGTACACTATAATGTTTCTTTTTAACCTTGTAAGGCTTTGTTAAGAGGTTATCATATGCTTGATGGCCTCGTTCTATAAACAGCTTCAATTCCTGTAAGTGGTTAAACTTCTACTGATGGGCAAAGATGCACCATAATATATATATATATATATATATATATATATATATATATATATATATATATATATATATATATGGTGCATCTTTGCTTTATATATATATATATATGGGTTAGTTCTCATACTGATGAACTGTGTTTTCTTCTCTGTGCAGTGGTTCTCACTCAGTTATATGTTGTAATTGGTATTTAATCCTGATATCAGCTAAATGCCGTATTTGACAAATGTATATAAAGAGCGGTTCACCAGTTTTTTCATCTGATCTTCTTCAAAATTCTTGAAGGAGTTAAAATACAGATTCCTGATAGTATGTTTTCTTTGACCTCGCCTGTCGCATTCGGGTCACGTAATCCCATGGAGAGCTGATTAACGGAGAAAAATTATGCTCCAAAGTAGCATGGATGCTATCGCACTACATCATGTTATGCCGCTTTTCGAGGAATAATTGTTCTGCAGTTACTTCCTCAGCTGTTGCAACGTTGCTCAGAAGACATGCCAAAACATTGTTCCAATTTTTGTAATTACAGCCATCCGATATGAGTTTTACCTTATTGTAAGTTGTTTGTAATTTGGTGATGAAAGAAGTTATTAATGACGTGAACCCATCTGAAGATACTCCGCCATTTGCTCCATGCCAAACATACAACATAACTCCCCAGTTCGAATGTTGTAAATGGTAAACTAATTGTGTACTTGTAGCTTCTACTTGTAATATTTCTGCGAGGCACGTCATTTAGGACTCAAAAGGACACTCTGAAGATATATTGTGACTACAGTATGTCCAGTGATAGAACTCTCCTTATCCTTATTCTTCACACCTCGAGCCTCATCTTTCCATTGGAAGTGTTGTTTGTAGCCTTCTTCAGTAACATGACCTATGTCATGTGGACAACAAGTGGTACATTTGTCTTTTCTTCAAAGATGGATTTAATTTTTTCTTCAGTAAGTGTTTTTCCATAAAGAGCGTTCTGCAGCATGGGGTCACACCATTACCTGCTTGCTATTCTCCGAAAACAGAATACATGTGATGTATTGATCGAATAGTAAATTCAACTCATATATTAGTTGAAAATTTTTGGCAATGGTCGCTTGGAACCTTAGGCAACATACCAAGGCATGCACATGCCTTATGTCTTTTATCTAATTTCGCTTTCTTCCTATGTGGAATGTTCAGTGGTTTTGAAGACTGCTTTTGCCCTTCACCACCAGAAGATATCTGGTTCTTAATTTGATCTTCTAAGTTCAATACTTCTATCTCACTGTCACAAGAATAAATTTTTTTTTGTATTCACTTTTTTTCGTACACGTCTTGAAACTGCCCACTCCAATTACCATCGTGTGTTAACGAAGAATGTTCTACATACATGAAGACGTTCACCATCAGTTTTTCCTAAATATATGTAACGTCCTGATTTTCGTTGTCTACTTTTGGTCATCTGTAATATTATTTCTTCTTCTAGGTACTTTTCTTATACAGACTAATACTCTTACATAACCCGTTTTTCAGCACAAGATGGAATACGCCAGAAATTTGCAAACAGCTGTTGCCTTTCTGGATAGCAGAATTTGCAACACAGGAAAGTTTTCTTCGTCGTCTTGATCAAATTTTTTGATTGGACCGACATTTCATTTGTGTTGCATCCTTTTTATTACTTTGGAACCGTTCTTCAAGCCCAAATATGACTTTCCAAGTGTTCTACATAAACGTACCTTTTCTTTTGGCTGCTAATCAAGCTTAACTTCTCTCCCAATATTCTGAACACAATCTATATTGTACAATTCATACTACTGGACTCGTCCAGCTGTCATTCTGCATTGTCTGTGCCATCCGCGAAATTAACGTCAATTCTATCACATCTGTTCAAATTGTAACCATAATTTTCTTCTGTATGTGTGGCGAGATCATCTTGATAGTCATCATCTGCATTACACATATCGGTCTCAGATAACAACATTTTTCTGCAAGGATGATCCATTTTTCCAAATTCATGCTGCTGCGCTGGTTTACTTGGACATCTACTGCTTCAGTACCATACATGAACTTAAATGCAGGCTCCTTATCTTCCTGCACATTTTCCCTATAAGATAATTCCGTCTGAGCGAATAAATATAGATGATCTTGTTGTTCAACATGCTATTTAATGGCTGAGACATCGTGTACATCTTCTATTTCTGACATAGTTTTATTCTTAAATATGAACAGCATCAGTTATATTCTTAAATGTGCAACACGAAACCTTTTGATAACTCTGATACAGTGGAACCACCGTAAAAACAAACACGAAGTTATCAGCAATACAAAGTTGTCTTCTGACCCTTGGAGTGAATAATATATTTTAATTACAATTTTATATCAAGTCCTGTGGTAAAGAGAAGACATACTGGTTATACTAGTGTCTTATTTTGTTATTTGGTAAACCACAGATTCAACGATGCAATTTTTAAAATTTGTTTTCATGGTTATAGCACACATCTGTTAATACATACCTCATTACTACAAACCACTAAAATTCTGGTCCCGTGAGGTTTGATTTAAAGTGGTTTCACTGTAATCCCAAACTCCCGGATGGTCATCTCCCAACGTTCACTATATTTATCGCATCAAAAACTGGTGCATTTTCAGAAATTGGGAATTCTTCTCTAAAAATAATGAGATAAGTATAAGTAGCTGTGGCACCACCAAGTCGGAGTGTAGGGCATATTTAATCTGATACGCAAATATAGCATGCAGAAGGAGCAAAGATCATATATTTATTCAACTAGTTTCGTAAGAAATTGTTTGTGAAATGTACAAAACTTTTGACCACATATATTTAATCTATCTGAAATGGAGCGAGCATTTGTACTTCCAATGATCTCAACATTTTCTATCTCCGTCAGTGCAGCCATTGCTGTAGCTTGTCCTGGAAAAAAAACCAAAATTTTATTTTACTAAAATATCCTTTAATAAATATAATTACTACCGTAATATATTCCGTTTATGAATTTACCTTACCTTTATCCGGTGGTTCTTCTGCTGAAGTTGTTTCTAAAGCCATTTATAGAATCCTCTCGCCAAGACTACACATTATATCACTTTCGTAACACGCCAAAAGAGCAGTGGAATGAAGATAAAATGATTCGCTCTTAAACAATCCAGCAATTACAACTATTATTGTGCATATCAAGAACTGGACTACTAAGGAAAATCACATACAATGAAACCAACCTCAATATGTTTATCCATAAATGAAATGCAAAACAAGAGATTCTTGATATTGCAGGACCTCGACGTGTACATGCGCATTGATGTTCTGTAAAGAACTACCATCACAGGCATTGTGACATTTCTTTCTTATTATAATAAAACTGTAAAAATTCTAGTTAATTATCCACATATTAATCGCGGAGTATATGTGAGATACATGGCATTAAATCTTGTAAATAAATTAATAGACTGTAATAATTATGCTATTAGTGATAATAAAGTAACACTAAAAACACATTAAAACTTGTTTATTTGATGCCATACAAAAAGCACACAGAAAACAGTTGTGTTGTGATCAAAAATTTCTATATATTTTTATATTTTAAAATCAGCCTTACTGGTCTTATAACTGTAACAAATAACATTTTGGGAATGGCATTCTTCATTTCAATGAATATCTTTATTTGTAAGGTCCCTTTTAAAAAAAATATTCCTGTCAAAATATACCAAACTAACACACAAAACAACTTCAAAATACTCACAAGAAACACAGAAAACATACATTTTGTGAACCAAACATACCTGCAAATTTTTATCGCCTTTCTACTCTTGTAGCTCTAATAAAGCGGTTTTCGAAAATGACATTCATTCTTGTTTCTTACATTAGACTGATCACACTTCACCAATACTTCTTTTAGTCCGTTTGAAATTGACAGCAGCAGAGAGCTGAGAGTTGACCTTTTCACCAATTGTCCTTCAATGAGTTCCCTTCCCAGACGTCTGAGGAACAGTTGGCGAAGCAGAACCTCATTTCCATTTCCAAGAAATATTACTTGGGAACTGATTCCAGCGATGTTGAGCATCGGAAAGAAGACAATCATTTGGTCACCTTCATGTATTCCGGGCAACATTGTTGGCCGAACACATCTTGTCTACAATATCAACCCCTGCTTTGTGTTGGTTATAAAAGTTAACCATCTCTGGTTTATTTTTCTCTTCAGTTGTACCATCAATTTTGTCATCCAAATTCATGATTGCTATTAGAAGCACATTATTATTTTTTGTTCTTGTTCTTAGGGACATTTAAAACAATTGTTCCCTCTTTACGATACCCAAAAATGCTTAAGAAGATTTCCCCTCTTCTTTATATCTCTCATAGCATGAGGAATTTGTCACTTGTTCTTCTTTAGCGTTCCCACGAACGACAGTCTATGATTTTCTGACAAGTGCTTGAGAAGTCTTACGTCACTAAACCAGTTGTCAGTCGTGATGTTACGACCAGAATTATGAATAGGCGCAACCATTCAATCAACAACATCCAAGCTCTTGTTGCTCACTTCAAATGGCCCCTCTGGCTATCTTCCTGAATAAATTTCCTGATTGGCAGTGTAGTAAGTTTTCGAGTCAACTATATCATAGATTTTTATGCCGTACTTTGCTGGCTTGGATGGAATGTATTGCATAAAGGATCATTTACCTCTAAACGCTTCAAGTTTCTCATCAAGTGTTAACATATGCACTGAGAGAGTAAAAAGCCTGGCAGTTGGACACAAACCGTTGAAACACATCCCGAATGGATGCTAAACGATCTACTTTTCTTCTTTCTGATCTGGTTTCTCTGTCGTCAAATCTCAAAGCCTGGAAGATAAACCTGAACCTTTTCAGACTCACGGCAAGTCGAAATATTTCAAAGCCAAATCAATCGGTGTCCCACAGATCCTCAAGATTCAACCTTCCTGCTTTATATTGACATGCCAATTATAGAAGACCAATAAAAGACTTCATCTCAGTTGTATCATTGGACAGTGCATCCCTAGCACGGAATATATATCCTTTATATGTTCAATGTATTGATTAATGTATGTCACAATCGTGTCTATAATGCTCTCATCAAACAAACATTCTCAGGTTCCTGAAACTCCGTTTACGTTTTTCGCCTTACCTATCACACCTGGAAGCTTTGTTAGTAAATTGTGTTTTGCAGTTTTTCTATGGCTAATGTAGGGAGTTTATTTCCAGGAGAAAGAATTGATAACTTTATTTCCTTTTTTTTTCGAACTGAGACAAAGAATTCTTCTTCTTCATCAGCACTTGAGTCTGTATCACTTTGTTCTGTGTTGGAATCTTCTACTCTTTTCTCAATTTGTTCTGAAGCATCTGTTTCACAGTCTTTATCTACAACGAAGTGTGTATTCTGTGCGTGCTTCTTGGTCCTACTTTGGTTATCTTCACTATCACAATCACTTTCACTGTCTTCAAAATCCTCGAATAAGATCTTGTGAATTTCTTTCATATATTCGGGGTCAGTCAAATTGTATATTACTTGCTTTGATGTCATTTTTAACCTGTAACAATGAAAAGAAGCACAGTTAACAACAATTGAATCACATTGTGTATAAAATGGAACAAACATGCTCTCATTGTATATCTGAGATAAAACGTTACAAAATTACTGTGAAAAGTAAATAAAAAATACTTCAACATTGGATAGTTACTTTAAAGTTCCAGCGTAAACATAATGCACAAATAAGATATCAGCATGTAGGAATTAATAACACTAACAAATACCGCCGCACTGTATCTCACAGATACGAACATACACTATAACCACACGTGTTCGTCCTTTGAAGGACTAGTAGTGACTAAACCTCTCATTCGATAAGCTAGGAAGATAGAAGGGGGGATGTTATCCTAGCACTGCACCTGCTCCCGAATGTCGTTACAGAAAAAGTCGCGTATTTCTCAGATATGACGCGAGCAACAGAGTGTTAAGCAATTTTATGCTTGGTAGGAAGATTGTAAAAATATCCAAACTACCATGATTTGTAAACATATTACCACATAGAAATATTTCCCAATGACTTTCATAATTACGTAGATGTGAAATAATTCGTATGAGTATGCATGGCACATAGAAGCTAATTCGCGATAATTTTCGTACTGTTACACTTAGATGGTGTTACATTTATTTTTATTTCAATGTGATAATAATTTTGATACATGGGAGATTTAGCCCCCTAACAAGTAAAAAAAAAAAAAAAAAGCTTATTTCAGCATTGTAAATATCCCATTTTCAGCAATTGCAACACATAGGAGGTTTTACACAGACAACGACGATAATTTTAAATATTTCTGAGTGGGAGCACTTTTATACAGAAGTAAATAACGCGCTATTTAAAAATCAATTTGTGAATGATTTTGAGGAATCATGCGGCACGCGGGAAATCATTTAGTGCGATAAGTATCTCATAAAATTCTTAACCTAATATGGCGATTTCCACGCGCATTCAAATGCTAGACAGGGACAGATAAACCAGTTGCTTGAATGCTTAATAAAAAGCAACACGACCCGGGTGTCATCAAACCACTAACCTTTCGGTTAACAGCTGAAAGCGCCAGCCGATTGCGCCACGGAGGCTACGATTTACGAATTAAAAATTGGGGAAAGGCATTACCGCGAGAGACATCGTTATTAGCGAAATCATGCAACACCACAGTAAGTATCAATCGAAGCTGATTTCCTCGAATAATCGTGTTAGTTATTATTATGAAGAATTATCTTCAATTGTTCTCTGTCACAATATGGCAGTGCGCGTTCTCTACTGTTTCAGGTTAATGTTCTTTTCAAATAAGTTTGTGTGATAACACGATCTCGTCTCTTTCTCTAAAGGAGCAAATTAACGTTTATAAATATAGTAGGCACACATGCCTTTTAGCTCAGGAACTCCAGATTCGGTGTGAATCAGATCTGGTATTCAGGTAACACACGAGAGCATTAAATTCATTTATAAACAAACGATTTAATTTGAATTTTAGATCACAGTGTTGTATTAATACTACATATGGTTGTACAGGAACTATTCTACCAAATTCACCAAAGTTGGCACAAATATAGGGCTACGGAAGGCAAATAAAATTAATAATATATACAGAGTGTTTCAAAAGTCGTGTTACAACGCTCTAGGGCTGGTAGTAGTCGTTAAATGGAACAACTTCTGCTTATAAACACGGGGTCGGAAAGAATTAGTTGCATTGCTAGAGGGCGTGAGAGTGTTATAGTAGGCAATCCGCCTACACAACGTGGTACTCTTTTCGAGGTATTGTATAAGAGTTAATAAAATTATTAATACGTCATCCATTACATTAGTACAGATTTCGAAATGGCTTGATTTCATGCAGTTTAGGAGTCTGTCACTGCATGCTCTCCCGATAAAATTTCAGTCGTCCCTGCGCGCTGGTTTCTTCCTCTTGTGTCAACGTTTTGCTCGGAGACGGGTGGTGGGCCATGCCATCACCTCCTCCCCCACCCACATCGGAAACCATCCGCGGAGACATAGCACTTCTTCCTCTTGTTAGCTAGTCGTCCTACGACGGGTGGACACAGAGTCCCCCCTCCTCCGCCCTGCTCAGGTCGTACACAGGTCATTACTCCATCACCGCATATATCATACGTTCAAATGTCATCTCTTCATAAAAATAATGACAGTCATTGTTAAGTTTAGATTTATCGAGCAGGCTGGTAAGTGGTGGAGTTAATAAGGGCGAGAACGAATTTTAGGGATCACTTCACCGCGGTATTTAGAACAGATATATATATATATATTCACTTTTTTTTTGTTTATTCTCACGCTCAGCAATCGAAACAAATAGCTCATGATACTTTGTGAATTGCATTTACTAGTCGTTATCTGTTATGTTTAGATTTTAAGTAATGCTTAGGTACTATACGCGTAATCGAAGTATAATTTAACATCATGTAGCATTATGGTCTTCCCAAAGGGTGGGGAATGGAATGAAATGAGGGGATGGATGGCAGACACTTCAGCTGAGGTAGCTGAGGTAAAGTGCTTGGATGTAGGCGACCTAAGTTTATATGTCAGTTGGCTTACACTTTTTTATATTAACCCCGCTTTATTCCAGATAGTTTTCCATCAATCTACCCATTAGCTCTACCTCTCGATACGACCCCCATCATTATTCTCAGTTATAAGCCCCCCTAGCCCTTAATTACAAGTACGGTGTGAAGGCATATTTTAAAACACTGGCGGAAGCGCCGGTTAATTTCCTACCGCTCGCTGCCTTTCAAAATTTTATCTGCCATATCATAATGCAATGAAAAACATATTCACATAACACACGTGTTTACTTGAAATTTGGATTTTGTATTAATGTACATATAATAAATTGCATCCTATGTTTCAATTCCCTCCCATCGCGTGTCAGCTCAAATTATTTTTATTTGTAGCACATAAGGAATATAACAAACTTAAATAGTTTTTCTGTAATTGTCATGAATGTTTAAAATCACAAATCAACTTATTTACTATCCATGTATTGCACTTTTAATATGTCCATTCTCTTTCAGGTTCCTAATAATTTTGTAACCATGCATATTTTTGCAACGCTGGGAGCATATTTTTTTTTTCAAATACTTTGCTACGCCCTTGTCCTCAAGGACGTAGCGAGGTGGACAATAAACAGTCCGCGGAACCAAAACCTAAAAAATAACAGGAAAAACCCCTCGTTGAAGCAGAAAACATATTGACTCCATAAATCAATAGTATACTTAAAATCAGTGTTAACATACAGAAAGTAAAATTCATAAGTTGCTTCAGAAAATATTTATTATAAATACTTAGATTTTTATTTTGTTTCATATTTTTGATTTGCAATACAAGATTCTCTTTAGTTGTGTCACTTTCAGTACAGTTATCGTTTAGCATTAATAAACAAATATTTTATAGTAAAACAGGCATATAAAAACATAATTTTCCAAAGTACATTTAAGAAAAATGTTCAACATTTTCAGATAACATTAAGTGTTTATTTTGACCAAAATATAGGCCTATAAGCCTCCATGATGATTAATAGGAGAAAAGCTACAGTAAAGAATTAAGTACCTCTGCCAAAAGCGATTTTTCAAGTATCCAACAGTGCTGACAGCACATTACATATTTACGTTGAATGTTTTGAGTTTATACTGCTGAATAAACACGACGTTCCGCCAAAAATATAAGTGTAGGCAAACCTAACACTATTCTACCACTATCAAATATTTTATCTTCTCTGGCCACATGGTCAGGGATTACACAAAAAAATATATATTGTTCATACTGGCTGATATAACAGTTATTAATGGCCAAAGTAAAATGATTTTTTTTTGTTGATTTCAAAACTGACAAAAATATTGATTCTTTACCTTGACTGATACGCAATCATTATGTTGGACAAACACAAACCAACGAACAATTTATCATTGTGTTCATTAATACCAAATTGACTCAAGTTGTTTAAGAAATTCTGTAAAAAATTTCATGGCCGCACGAGCTCCAACCGAGGCCAACACCTAATGCCTCTAAAAGACTGAAAATACAAGAATAACATATATTTAAAATTGTATGACCGAATGAGTTCTCAAATGCCATGTGGAAAATGTATATCTGGGAAAAAAAACTAACTCACATTTAAAACTGTACTTGATATTCCACGTTTTTACTTCTCTCGTGATCTAAGTACTCTCAAAGATATTTCTCACAAAAACTGTACTCGCCAACAATGGCGCCTGATTCCTAACCTAGGACACCAAATGTGTCTGCTCCAAATTTTTGCCATAAGGGCTATGCAGAAATACTACTTGTGTTACGAAACCATTACTTAACCGGCTGGGTGAGCTCCTTATGTGACAATTGCAATCCGTCCCCGATCCAGAGATTGCGTCCTCATTATATACAATTAAAACACAATTCCCCTGGGAGAGATATTCAAATACAACTGACCAATGAGAAACTAGATGTCAATATTAGGAAATGCCTGTCGAAGGTAAGCATTTCCCCTTATAGGGGTTCCAATATTGTAGTCCAATCATTCCGTCAGGAGCAGAAAAATGTCCCTGTATGGGGTCCACATGTGATCCAACGTCACAAAACTTCCGTCGTCCAGGCAGACTGCAGGATGTGATGTCATGTAACGCGCGAACGCCAGGCGGCCCATCCACTGGCCAGCTGGTGGCTGACGTCACAAGAATAGTTCATTGAAGCGCCGCACAATGCGTTCAGCAGCACACAGCGAGGTCGCGCTCGCCAGTAGTGCTCTACGCGAGCAGGTGCGTAGTTGGATGCCGAACCGCTGCTTGAAGTCCGCCCAGCTGACAGCGATGTTGAATGTAGCAATCCACCAAGGCGGCGTCGTGATAAGGTACCAATAGAACAGCAGGTATGCGGCTGAGGCCACGTCATCCTCATAATTTTTCGGGCAGGTAAAATAAACAATATTTCGTGATGATCAGCGGTAATTTTCGTTTCAAGCAACTCCGTGCTCAAAAGGACGTAAATTCTATTTGTAACGCGTCACAACTTTTGGTTCAATTCATTTTAATATCAGCTATTTGTGAATTTCCTTTCTTTCAACTCATTTGTTTAATTCAACGTTACAATCACACTACCTGACGTCTAGTCAGAGCCACAAAGACTTTCGGACAGTTTATAGCTCAGCGGTGATTACACCTACATCAAGAACAGGCTGTCGGTATCGCAAAACCGCTCGCGGATCGTCTGCCGTGTTCGCGACCAAGATTGTATAGCACAGCTATACACTCACGTTCAAGGCCTGGCGGCCAACCTTGAACTTTCCAGCACTACTACAATACCACTCGTAAAAGCCACACTGCACAATCGAAGAAATCGACAGTTATCCTTTGCGACTCTTTACATTCCTCCCCACAACATTCCCCCCGTATTGAAGACACTCCACCCAAGTCCTTATTCCTACTGTCAGTAAAGAAGAACCATTCAGATGCCTGGACACCAGTATACATTAACCAAAATAAAAAACAAACAGCCAGGACTCCTAGCTAGACGGGGACGTCTCGTCTTCGTGGGATTGGGGGTATTGTTATGTTGGTGCGAATGTGCCTTCAATTACATCGTCGCCTCAGCCCGCCCTATCACTAAGTACAAACCCGGAAGGAGGTTGCTGCAAACGTGGCGTGCCTCGTCAAAGCCTGGTAAGCGAGTACCCCCACTACCAACCGGAAGCAGGGTAGATTGCAACATGCGACGCGAGTATCTGGCATTACTGTGTGTCAGGCGGGGTCTTTCTCCGTAGTGACGCCGACCAGGATGGAGGACCCCTAGGAGCATGTTGTGCCGTTCGCCGTAAAACCCCGCATCAGTTCAACAACCTCGGGACTCAATGCAAGGTCGGACAAGCCCAGTTACTTTCAGGCTCTCATTAGATTATCATAATTATATACAAAGTGCTGTGCCGATAATATATAGCTATCTTATTGTAATTGTAATATTCTGTTAACACAATAATACCCTGGCTTTATTCCAGAGAGTCTTCCATCAATCTAGCCATTAGCTCTACCTGTGGCTACAGACTCCTCATGATTCTGAGTTATGAACCCCCTAGCCCATAATTATAAATATGACATGAAGACATTTTTGTAACAATATACGTGGAGACAAACAAATCTTTAGTTGCACCAACGAAATATGGGGTTTTTACTTAGCTCATCAACTTTAACTGTCTTGGAGATTACTTTAAGGAGGAGAAAAGACAGGGGATGATAGTTAGGCGACATAATCTATGCTTCCAGAATTAAATTTTTATAATAGAACTGTGTAATTACTTATTTAATTTTCTTGTTTCTTTCATTACACTTAGTCATCATTTATACACTTTGTTATACATTAATTTGGTTCCCGGCTAACCCACCTGTTTATAGCACAATTTGCATTCTTGATGACTCCAGTATCGGAGCAAAACAAGTCCGTTCCAAACTCTGGGATCACTTTTGCAGAAACTCGGGTTCGATTACTAATTCAACATCCCTCTATGGGTTTTCTATGGTTATCCGATATCACTTCCCGCAGATGAGGAAACTGTTCCTTACTACGGTATATTTATGGCCTATTGCCCCATCCCTGATTCTCCCAGTCACAGGTTTCTTGTGTTAATGATTACATCGTGAGCGAGAAGTAAAGTTTTCAATTATACATATACAATAGGTATTATTTTTATAAATTTAAAATTACTTTACTTACAGCAATTTGTGTAAATATTTATGTAAATAAAACTAAATCCAGCTAACAGAGCCAAACTCTCCACAACTTTACTTATTTTTCTTTCTTGCCTCTCCATTCAAGTTCTCCACTTCGCTGCTGGAGAATTCACTAGTTCAGTGGCCATTCTTTTAGTTTTATTCAAGAAAAAGTCAACCAGTCATTGTCTGCTTGCACTCACAGCGGGAGGCAAGGTTGAACCTCTAGCTTCAGTAGATTTATAATTGTTTTAAGAGTCTTCCAGGACGTATAGTACACGTAAATGGTGAGTCAATTGCAGAAGCAAAACAAACATAGGAGTGAATGAATTATTGCTTGTTCAGAAATTAATATGAGAATTTTTAAGTTCTTACCTTTGCAGATTTCTGAACCAAATAGCGACGTTGCCAAAATGAAGCAATCGACGTCGTATCAAATATTTCTCTTCAGACATTATTTTGTTAATTATTTTAAACTGTGGGCGTACTTCCAGGACGACATCATGAAGTAAAACATTGTCTAGGTTCACGCTAAAACTGGCTCTACAAGGCACAGAAAAGGATATAATACAAAATAGGCAAGGCGTAGCAGTGTCCTTTACGAAAGGATATTAAGTCTCTGTGTGCATATTGCTCCGAGACCTACGTGTCTGACCGCCTACACCATACTGTATGCATTTTTCTAGAGGTTAGGCTAGCGTCCGGCAGTTTCGTGTCTCGGCTTCGAGTGGCGGATTGCCCCATGCCATGTCACCAAGGGGTGACATGGCATGGGGCAATTCGCGCATCACATTCGCGTTCATCACATTCGCGCAGAACTTACCTTATAGCTGCTAAGTTATCGTATTCACTCGGGGCTGCGACAGGCTGTTTAGCGGGTTCCCCCGTGTGTGCAATTGAACACGAAGTCCACAATTTTACGTACGTACGTAAGGGTTCATTGCAATAAGCGTGCAGAGTTCCCGTTTGTTTCGTCTTATTTGGACAGTAATGTTTCCTTAATTTTGTTGGCAATGCAGGAAACTATAATTAAAACGATTAACATGCCTTAGGGGTGAAGATAGAGGCTTCGCCTCCATCTTTAGTTTCGTCTGAAACGACGCTGAGGCCTTGAGTTATTTTGTGGTATAAAAATTAATTTTAATGTATATATAAGGATATAAGCATATTAAAATAATATATTTTATATTATTATGTAGGTATTTGCATGTTTTCTTCTGGAGCGAACGAGTATGTGGGTATTCCCAGAGTGCTCCTTTTTTTACATTTAAAATGCTTGACAGGATGCCTTATGTGAGCAGAAGTCGGGTTCTTTGCTATAAAAAGAATTGATTTTTATATGAAAAAGGCAATTGTCTTTCTGAAACCATCAATTTGGAAGGGTTCTCTCGTCATACAGCAAATATGAATTGTGAATACGAAGGACAGCCTTTGAGTTCAACGAACCTGGAGCCGCGATCTGCATCAACAAAACTTGATTGTACAAACACTACCTACGTCACTGCTCTGCAAGCCAAAGCCTAATATTATTGGTGTTTTCCTGAAGCGATCTGCATTCAGAGGTCTTCTTAATTTATATTTTTGGTCGAATATGTAAATTAAATCGAGAGATGTTTGCAAGTTCCTGTTAAGAATGAAACCTGATATGATAAACCAACTTATCGATTATATGGAAAAATTTGGTGGTGTAAAATGTAATATGTGGGTGGACTGTAGCATCTCGAAACCAGAGCTCCACAAGAACGAATATTGTACTACAGCCTTCATTCAATACCTGGAATGTAATTGTGTGTATAATATAGACGAAATAGACAATTTATACTAAGTAGGGAAAAAATGGATTCCAATGGTTCGGGTTGGACCTGGGCTTCAGTAAATCACGTAGAGCTGAAAACAAGTGGCCCCAATCCACTTGGCAAATAGGCACTTACTGATTTCATTCTACCTGACAACAGAGAATTACAACATTAAAAAAAACAGCAAACTACTACAAGAATCCGATGCCTGGATTGTACGGGATGTCAGTTGCGGAGCATGAGGGATCAGATGTGGTGCGTGAGGGGTTATTTGCAGAGCAGGAGGGATCATTTGTGGAGCAGGATGAGTCATTTTCAGAACAGGAGGTGTAAGGAAGTGCCTTAGCAGAGGTTACACAATATTTATTTAAAATTTCTTTTACTTGATTTATACATGAATTTTTTTTTTTAATTTGCAGATTTTTGTTGATTAACATTTATCACTAGTAATATTTACATATGTGATATATAAATTCGTTTTAAATTATATCTATATAAAGTGAAACGAACAGTTTTTCGTAAACAGTAATCAAGTTAGTGCAGAAGTGGATCAAAAAGAACGGATTATGACATTAATGCAAGGAAGATACGTTTGTCTTAGAAGTGGTGTTTGTTTGGAACTTTCGAAACAATGCATTGCAGAGTTCTATTAAAAGGAATATTTCGGTATGAAGGAAAGAGAACGTTAGAGTCGAGGAGTCGTTCGAATAAAGCCGGAGGAAGATGACGTCCACGACGCAGAGCCGATGTGAGGGACAACCAACATCGTCCCAGGATCTGCAGGAGGCCTGATCGAGTGTCGCAGAGGCACGGTACTGCATTCTATGAGTACGCAGAATTGGAAAATTGAATCCTAATTAAATGAGGATTAATCACGTTTTGAAGTGTGAGGCGTTATATAGATCTTCAGCAATTGCAACAATTTTGCGCCCAGAGGACATTTACGCAGCATTACAATAAATGATGTGTTCTGAAGTTAGACGCATGCCACTTAAATACCGTCAGGCAAAGGAAGCACTCTCAACTCTAGTAGAACACTTACCGGAAGGGACAGTCGCATCAGCGAGATATTTGTACATTCGGGTTTCCAAAACGTCGGCTGTCATACCATCTGTTGTGAATCGCACCCCAACCATCCGCTGGAGGCGCCCATGGAAAATACTTGCCGATCCTAATCTTTCCTCGGATCTTCGAGCTGCAGCATTCGGCTTCTACAATAATATCGTGACAACTCAGCAGCGTAAATACAGCATTCCCCTGACAGCTGACCCTATATGCCCGCTGTGTGGCAACACCGACACGGCCCTTCATAGGGTAATTTCCTGTGTTTATGCAGCTCCCATCTGGCAGTGGTGTCACGTACGAGTAAGAAAAATAATGTGCGATGAACGTGAAGATGTCAGCGACACGCACATGCTTCATTGCGATTTCTTCACCTTCCCCTCAGTTCGACGAAGAGCTGCAGCCTGGTATATACTTCATGAGATCGGTTTTTTGGTGGACCATTCGAAACCGGTGACAGTTCAAGACTTTGTCCAGCTTCTTCGTCAAGATAGGTGGATCATGGCGTGGCGTGGCACATTACGTCAGTGGTACGGCAATTTTTTATTTTCATTCTGACGTTCACGCCTACAGGAAGTGCGTGTATATTACCGAGGTTGGGTGTACGCCGTGCGCTGCCACCTCTCGGTCCTTACAAGTGTACAATTTAATGTTCCAGTAGTAATCGTCGATAGGTGGTAGTGTTATAAGTCAGTGTCACGTGTCGGGGTGTACGTCGTTCGCTGCCCTTCACGTTAAATTATTTTTTATGTGTTCATCGACTTTGTCAGTAAAACCAGTTCACCTAATGTTCATATCGTTTTGTGCCCTTATGTAAGAATTGTGTAGATATTTTCTTGAGTAGTTTGTTTTTGTTTATATTGTGGGTTGAATGTGTACTGTATATAATAGGTTAACGGTAAACGTCGCTGTATATCTTGTGTGATACTAATTCTGCATGTGTCAAGGTAGCGCAGTAGGCAGCGCGTAAGTCTCATAAACTTAAGGTTGTGAGTTCGATTCTCACCCGGGGTAATCACTTTTCTACTTGTGCTTGATGTGAGATCTTTCTGAATGTAATTTTGCGATCATTTTACTGTCCGCTTACATTTATGCTTTACGCGCACAAGAGTACATGAAATTTACGTTCAGACTAGTATTGCGGTTCAACAACTTGTATGTTTGGAATATGCATTTTAAGATTTCATATTATGTAGGAAAACTGCAAATACCAAGAACTGCAGAAACTTTTTAAACCATAGCAACAAATCGTTGAACCAAAATGAACAGTCTATTGTAAACTGGGAATGCCTTATGGACTAAACTAAGTGATATTATATTTTTAACAATCGAAAAACAGAGCAAAGCACCGCTGTGGAATTATTAATTAATTTTTTGCTGTAAAGTTAAAGATCCTAATCTCATCAGCGTTTTCTAAAATTGTAATTAATAACACGGAGTTTTAAGTACTTCGCAAAAATTTAGTTAAATAACATTACTATTTTTAATTGTTCATATCTCTCTTAATACACAGTTTAGGTAGAAAGTGACCTCTTCATTTTGCATAAAAAATTAACTCACGAAATTTGTGGGTCGAATTCAACCGGACTCTGTATATTAGCTTATAAACACAGGCCAAAAATGCTATTCTGATTGACCCAAAATGTTTCTATTTATGATCACAAGGGGCTATATAGTATATTATCTAAGTCTGCTTGCAGTAAAAATATATTAAACCAAATACATATTGCAATGAATGTCTGGTGCAAAACAGCATTGGAGATAAGACTAAAAAGTTACAAATAACTTTAGAGAATATAGTGCACAGTATTGAAGAGTTACAACAGAATAAATTTAAGGAAAACGTACATTGAGTATTTCGTTCGAACACTCACTTGATCGGTATAATAATGTCTACTTTCATTTACTGAAAACCAGATACACTATTATTGTCATATACAGGAAGATTTTTTATAGGGTGGGAGGAAGTACGTTTCACAGAGAACAGAAAAAAGGAATGAATAATCCTTGCTTACTGTAACATAACACATTTCCTTAGAAGGTAACAGATTTTTTAAGCACGGAATAATTAGTTCAGGAAACAATTAAGTTTTTCAGTTTAAGTAGACCGCCCCAACAGAGAATTATGCACTTCGTCTCTCATTTTACAAATTTCGAAAAAGGTGAATTTTTTTGCATTACAAGTCAAACTTAGAGCATGAAATTTGATTGAAATAGTTGAGCTCAGCTCTAAACCCTGCTTTTTCTATACGATTTTTCTGGTCCCTGCAAATTTGGTTCACTCTGCTAATGAGACCCACCGCTGTACGGTCGATGGGCTACTCGTTTGAATCCCACTTTACTATAGTTACTGTAACGGGTATTTGCAATGAGACGAACTGCGATTCAGGGAATCTGGATAATTTTCTTTTTTTCACAAGGACTAGTAGAGAAGAACTTCTAAGTTAAAAACAGGCATATAAATACTTCGATACACACACAGATATATATGTATATATATATATATATATATATATATATATATATATATATATATATATATATATATAATGAGTAGCCCAAAACAGGTAACCTTTCTCTCCAGGCGATGTAATTTCGGTTACCAAAAAAATATTATATATACGGCGCCTAAGAACACTTTCTGCATGGGTGGTTTTAACTAACGAGTAAAGAAATGCTGGTATGTTGAATCAGCATATATGCGTGAGATTGATGAATGGTCCACAGAAACTTTAGTGGATGTTAAATGCCGATTCTAACGTATTTAATGCATTTTAGCCAAAAGCAGTAAATTTTTTATCGTTTATATAGTAAAACTACCGAACCATGAAATATTCATAACATATTTAAATAAAGCAAAATAAAAAAATTTTATTTCTGATCTATTACCAGTTAGAACTAAAGTGGCGCGGAAATTGTCATGATTTTTAAAAACATATCAACTTAATATTTCCTTCTCAAATGCCACAAAGTAATCATAATTCTCTCAAAAATCCAATAAACTAGCGGTATTTATAAAAAAGAACAATATTTTTCAAATAAACAATGAGAGACTCATTATATAAAATGACGGGAGTTACATGGTTATTACACTATAGTACAGGCGCAATAATAATATAGGTTATCTGTATCTAGCGTGAAAAGAATGTGGGGCGAAAATGATATAATAATATATTAAGCGAATGAAGAATAGTACAATACAAAATAACGCTATTATATGCACCGTATGTTTTACACGAAATAAAAAGTAGCATACATATTTTTCCGGAATTTAAAACATTATCGTCTGCCTCATTTATAAACCTCAGCCTACCTGGCAGGCGGTAACACTTCTCCGTGAAATCATACATATAATTTTTACTCTAGAAGGGCTAGAGTTAGACAATTTTGTGCAAAATATTTCTGTGTTGCTGATTTTGCTGCTATTTCAATAAATAATCAAAAAAACGTAATTTTTCCAGTAACATCATTTTCTTGAAGAAATAATTGTCATTATATGTACACGACATTCATTTAATTAATGATTATGTTTTAAAAAATTAAATACCATTAATTTGTTTCTGTTCCGCAAGCAATTTCCTAAATGAGCTAATAAATGATAATGTATCACATTCTTTGGAAGCGTCTATCGCTATCATGGTTTGCCTATCTCAATATTTCTATTTCCCCCACAGGAATAACCTATGAAAAATTCTTGATGCGTTTGGTACAAGATATTTAAATGTAAAAAAATTATTTAAGAGAATAAAAAAATAGTATCATGCATAAATTTTCCAATCTTTATCTGTTTTAATTATTTACATATTAAAAGAATACGTGTATCGTTTATAATAAATATTAGGTTAGAGCAGAACTTTTCTGCTCGCGGTGCTATCCAATCACTTTAGGAAATGTAACCCATTATTTCACCTGCGGCTGATAAAAAATTTTTTTTTACCTGTTTTGGGTTACTCATTATATATATATATATATGTGTGTGTGTATCGAAGTATTTACATGCCTGTTTTTAACTTAGAAGTTCTTCTCTAGTAGTCCTTGTGAAAAATATTTATAATTGTGGTACTTTTTTGGCTCATCTTAAGATGTAGTCTTGACAGTAATCTCCACTAGGAAAGAAAACACATGTTCAGTTCTGAGAATAATGGTCAAGCGATTAAGTAGCAGAAGCAGTTTTGTGATCGCAACAGTAATCATATGATAATTGAGGTGGCATCAATTTATTTTTCAGAATTACACCTACCCCTTGTTAAACTACATCCCATAGAAGTTCCAGTTAAAAGCTTGGTGTTTAATAACTCTGTTTCAACTGTAAATGAAATTTAAAAATACATTTTGTATGTACGCACACGTTAGGGGCTATTCCGCTCAGTTGTTGATGTCTTACTACTTGCAGCTAAGAATTTCTGAAAAGAAGAGAGACTATGCTTAAAGATTAAGTGAATGATTAACTCCGTCGCAACTCTGGAAGGCTAATTAGTCTAGTGTAACGCTTTATTGAATACCCTTTTAAACGTTCTTTGTGTAAGAGTTTCGGTTTTTTTTTTACATTGTATAACACCTTTACTTAACATTTTTTTACCATCTGAAAAAAAAATTACTCTACCAGAGTATAATAGACCCTTTAAAACATCAGATTGTCCGTCCCCACAGAACTCTGGTTACAAACTGTTTTAAAAACCCTCAAGGTGTTAAATTTTCCCAATATTCCTGACATTATAGAAAATCTGTAACAAAAAGACTGACCTTGAAAAAAGTTCGCCAGATATATTAACTTTAAAAACTTGCCACGAAAACCAAAGTGAACCAAATACTCAATAAAGATGATCCTAAAACAGAAATAATTACTACTATTAAGCATTAAAATTTTGTAGTGGCCCAAGGCTCAGTCGCAAATAATCCTGCACTACATTTTTTTTGCGATATGAAGTTTTTATAAAAAAATTCGTGAAATATAACTGAACCGCATATCAGAAGTTATAAGTGTGTGTTCACGAACAGAAAGAAATTTACATATGAAATATGCATTTAAATTATGAGAAAATTTTCTTAAGTGTAATAACCCAACAATTAAGCGGAATTACCACGAAAATCTTATGATTATCTACAATTGCTCTTTTTTCTGTAAAATATTCTTTCCAAAGAGGGAATATTTTTTTAAGGTCCGTCTTCTTTTTACCGATTTTCAATAACGCCAGAAAAATTGAGCAAATTTAACGTCTTGAGGGTTTTTAAAAAAGTTGTATCCAGGCATTGTGGTATTACACTGACTCATCTATTATTCATTCGACTCCCACACTTGCTATACAAGGTTAGATTCTAGGTCTGCCGTAAAAAAATATTTCCCTGAGAGGAATTGCGATTTGGTTAGCAGGGCGAGTACTGCTGTGGTGCAGGTGTATCTTTGTCAAAGTAGGCTGAAAAAAATCTTTTATGAGCCACAGTGGTTTATTTACATCCACATAACGCCAGCGTCTGCCTGCAAAATGGAGAAAAATGAAAAGTGTTGAATATTCCTAATCACGGCTTTCTCTGCCATTACTACATCATATATAATTCCCACAAGCTTCTGTTATACACATGAGTATAACAGAAAATATTCGAATTTCTGTGGCAGAGGAGATGAAAGAACCGATTAACTCGCTCCTTGAAAAACTTGTAAAGAGATGTGATTCAAAAATAAGAACCGATAGAATTATCTTTAGAGGTTCACTAGTAATCGCCTAAGGAAATTCCCGTGTACTGTTCTGTAGTAGAACATAGATTTAGCGGAAGACAAAATCTTAAGGGACTGAGCATAATGTAGGGACGGCTTTACCAATCTACTTGATTTGTAAGGGCATTTGAAAGCGTTGTCGCCGTACGAGCTTGCGCTTTGGTTAACGTAACTGACTCGAATTTGGGTAGGTCGTGCGTTCGATTCCAGCATGTTGCCTTTGGGATGGTTCGCGGCGAATGTAATACTTTCGTCATCAACTTTTGAATAATGTTACCTTTTCCCGAAACTGGATGCATTTTAACGGAGAAACTCACATAATCCCAGTTGAGTTGGCAAAAATGTAGGAAATGTAGTTCGCTGTAACGCCGTGTTAAATGAGTGATTTTTACATCTGCTGTTTGTTTAGTTTACATTAAATAATACTCGGCGCAACGACGGCATATATACGTTTCTAACAACGTCACAGCTTCTCTTGATTGACGTACGAGTACGGATATGTGGTGGAGGGGTATAAATTGGGCAGGGAATTAATAGTAATTAGAGGCTTAAAAAGTGCTCAGTTTACCAACATGAAGGACCTCCATTTGTTTCTCTGTCTCATTCTAGCAATCGACTAGCCATCTTTTTGACACGAACTCCCCAGTTCATAGCCCATCAGATTAAGGTAGTGGTTTTCCTGCATGCATAAACGGAAATAAATATTATCATCACATTTCTATAAGTTCAGGAATGTGTTTTCTTTAATCAATTACTGGCGTATGATATCTATGTACGTAATGTAGTCTTCATAAGACAACGTGAAGAACTTAAACATCACTGAATAATTGCAAAAATAAAAAATGCTTAGTCGAACGATGAGGCGCACAATGTATTTGCTAAAATCTAATACCTCTCCCATCAATTATAGCTTCTCACCGATCTCATCCCAAAATATATAGCGCTCGCTCAATCATTCCTGGGATTTTGCTTATCTGCGAAAAATCCAAAGAGTAGCTAGTTTTCAGTTGTTTCATTCCCCCTTTCGCGAAGACTTTTGATCAAGTCGTAAACACAATTTCTGCCTACGGCTTCAGTCCTTTACACTTGCACCAACATTCCACAATACTCCATCGCCGTTTTCTTACTTTTGCATCAGAATATGAAATCTCATTCGTTGCCTCATATCAGTGTGACCTAAACTCTCACGAAGACTACGTTTGACTGACAGCAGGGGCCGCGGTGGCACATGGAATAGAGCGCTTGCCTCCCACCAAGGCTAACCGGGTTCGATTCCGGGCTGGATTGCTCCCGGATACTTGCACGTTGGAATCGTAACGGATCATGCTACTTACTGGTGGGTGGATGGTCTCGCATATTTCCCATTTCCACAGCCCTTGCCTCCAGGAGCTGCTCAAAATCCACCTCGCTTCAACCTCATTGGCTCTCGAGAACCCGTTGTTGCGAGTCGCCCATCTCCCTCCGCTCCACTGCCGTCAGCGGTCACTGCCCTGCCGATGACGTCTTCCCCATGCTAGGTGGCGCTTCTCGATGTGTCCCTGGATAGTCATGCAACCGTGCGTGCATCTGGCCCATGTTGCTGTTGAAATGTTGCAATTCACACAACATTTTAGAAACACCTCGTAAATATAGTTGCTCAAACGCAAAAACAACATCGATTGTCTTTAATATATTGTTGTTTTGTTTGGTGATAATGATGATATTTGCACTGTTAAAATGGTGGAACATACGTATTGTGAATATTTAAAACCCGTAAGTTTATTTTATCTTCACAGAACATCGGCCAACATTATTCTCTCGATTGTGTTAATGATTAATTTTGTTGGATAAGAAATTTAAGAAATATTTAAGGCGTTTGATGATGATGAATGTTTCATAAAGTATTTACACTTATTATGTCTTTTAGACTAAAATTATGACAAAAAATGACAATATAAAAAAAAATTTATGTATGTTAAAATAACATATGAAACTGTACATGTTTCACAAGAGCATGTTAGTTTGTCATCCATTCCTGAACACTAGCATGTATCTTTATCCGTATATAAAGAGAAGTATATTTTACATTTTAAAAAATGTGTTCCGCCAAAACAACTCACTATGTGCCAGACAATCACGTATAAACTCGAGTGTGTAATACAACTGGTGAGTTGTTCTGTGACGCATATTTTATCAGTAAATTTGAAGGTTCTTCACTCGTTATGGAATTGTACAATTATCAATATCCATATTCGTTAAAAGTCTTACCTATATACGATTCATAATGTAATTTCTCTTCGCAGAACAAATTTGATATACTAGTTTTCCTAACAATTTCTCTTATAGCCTCGGTAGCGCAGTAGGCAACGCATAAGTCTCATAGTCTTGAGGTCGTGAGCCTGATCATCACCCGGGAGTGAGTCTTTATACTTGCTCTTGATATCAGATCTTTCTGAAAATATATATGCAAATATTTTATTGTGACCTTATATTTTTGCTTTAACAAGAGGGTATATGAAATTAATTTTTACTCTAGTATTGTGGTTGTACAACCTATGTGTTTGGAAAATGCTTTTCACATTTCATATTGTTTAGGGAAACTATTACTGCCAAGACATCAAGACGCATTAAAAATCATTCCAACAATTCGTTGCATTAAAATGAAAGGTCTATTATATACTGGGGATGTCTTCTGAACTGAACGAAGGCATTATAAATTTTGAAAAAATCGAAAAACTTCGGTCAGTTTAGGTAGAAATTGATCACCTGATTTTCCATAAGGAATTAATTCACAAAGTTTGTCGGTCAAATTCAGCCTAACTCTGTATACTAGTCTATAATGCACAGACCAAAATTTGTATTCTTATTTACCAAAAAGTTTATATTTATGATCATAGGGGTTATAAATCATATTATCTAAGTCTGCTGGCAGTAAAAAGATATTAGATCGATATATATATTGCAATGTGCTTCTGGTTCACAACATCATTGAAGATAAGACTAAAAGCTAAAAATAACCGTTGAGAATGTAGTGCGTAGTACTGAAGAGTTTGCACCGAACATATTTAAGAAAAATAAACCTTGAGTTATTTCGTCCTTAAACTCACCTGATCTATTTTATAATGTTAACTATTATATACTGGAAATCAGACACACTATTATTGTCATATGAAGGGAGATTTGTCATAGGGTGGGAGGAAGTAAGTTTCGCAGAGAACAGAAAAATAGAATGAATAACCCTTGCTTACTGAAACACAGCACATTTCCTTAGATTGTAACAGATCTTTTAATCTAAAGCACGGAAAAATTAGTCCAGGAAATAATTAAGCTTTTCAGTCTTAGAAAACCTCTCAAACAGAGCATTACGTACTTCCTCAAAAATTAATACTTCTCTCTCATTTCACAAATTCCATAAATGGTTTAGTTTTTGCATTACATGAATTAGATTCACAGCATGAAATTTGACTGAAATAGTTCAGCTTATCTCTAACCACTGCTGATGCTAAACAATTTTTCTAGCCCCTGCAAATTTGGTTCACCCTGCTAATGTCACACACTGCTTTACAGGTCGATAAGCTGCTCGATCGATTGTCTATATTTTACCCAAAATAAAGGATTTCACAGATATACCTGAATGTACCATAATACCATCTACCACAATTATATACCTCAGCCTACCTGGCAGGTAATAACACTTTTATTTTAAATCAAACATGTAATATTTTTATTTTAGAAGGGTTAAAGTTAGACAATTTTTGCAAAATACATTTACGTTGCTAATTTTGCCGGTATTTAATAATCTATAAACAAAACTTGGGAATTTTCCCGGTAACATACTTTCATGTAGAACAAAGTGTGGCAATACCCCTTTTCAGCATGATGGGATCGGTTATATGTACGACATTCATTTGACTAATGTAATGGTTTAAATAATTATTAACAAGTTTGTTTCTGTTTCGCAAGCAGTTTCCTAAATGAGCAGAGAAATTATAATTTTCCTCATACTTTCGAAGCACCTACTGCTCTTACTATCTGACTTGAACGATGGGTTGTCTTTCTCAATCTTTCTATTTCCCCCACAGGAATGACCTATCAAAATTTGTCGATAAGTTTAGATACACATTGTTTATATGTAAACTATTATTTAAGATAATTAAAAAGTAACATCACGCATAGATTTTCCAATTTTTATATATTTAGCTAATTATATATTAAATGAATAGGTGTATCGTATATAGCAAAAATTACGGTAGAGCAGCGCTTTTTTACTCACGACGCTATACCCTCACTTCATGAAACTTAGCCATTGGTACACCTAGGGGCATATAAGTAGTTTTGTTGTGTCTTATCTTAAAATGTCATCTTGACAGTAATCGCCACTAACAGAGAAGACACATTTTTAGATCTGAGAATAATAGTCGAGCGATGAAACAGCCGAAGTTGTTTCGTAAAGGCAACAGTTAACATACGATAATTGAGGTGGCATTAATTTACTTCCCAGTATTACAACTACCCATAATTGTTATACTTCGTTCCATAGTAGTTCCAGTTAAATCACTGGAGTAAAAAAAAAAAAAACTATCCTTTAAGGTTAAGTGAATGATTAACTCAGTCGCTGCTCTCAAAGGCTTATTTGTCTGGTATTAAGCCTTATTGAATTCCGTTTTAAATCATTTTGGATATCAGTTTCTGGTTTATATATATATATATATATATATGGTCTACTTAGAATTTTGCACCATCTGGAAAAAAAAATACGTTTACTTTACCTGAGTACACTAGTCCCATTAAAAAGTCAGATTTTCTCCCACCATACAACTCTAAATACAACTGTTTTCAAAACCCTCAAGATGATAAATTTTCCCAATTTTCCTGACATTATAGCAAATTTAGCTTAATTATAATTGTTATCCCACTTTTGTGAGCATTCCATGAAGGTTCGATAACCAAAATAAGAAGACAAAAATGCCACAGTAATAAAATTAAAATTTCTGTAAGTTAGTTAAAAAATTTAAGTGATATGTGTCGTCATTTTCTGCAAGCGTTTCTTCTTCCATGTATGTAACACTTCAGCACATACCCGTGGGTCTTGCTCCGTTTAAAGTAGATTTTATATACACAGGCATAGTACGTGTTCTTCACTTCTACTGTAACCATGAGTTCCAAAAGTCAAAATGACAGCTATCCAAATAACACCATATATGTTCGTCTAATTATACCAATTTTAGGGGTTCTGTAAAACGTAATCGTGTGCATAAAGTAACCTAATGCTAGCATACATAAATTGAAACACTGGAAATAACTGATAAGGTTATAAAAATTGTATAATAAATATGACTTTAAAAATACGCAATATAGTGGTAGTATATTATAGGTATCACGTGTATTATGTATCGTTCATAAACAATAATGCTAAATTATCGATATAGTTCAGTTTACTGTCCGTTGCTGTTTGCTTATGGAATAAACGGATTTTACACTTACAAAATTTTAATTTTTTGTTTCAATTTGACAGTGAAATATTCTTCCAATTAACTAGTTTCTTGAAAAACTTGTAAATAGAAATGATTTCAAATTAGAGCATATGGATTTATCTTTAGAGTTTCACCAGTAATCACATGAAGGAAATTCCCTTTTACCGTTCTGTAGTTGAGCACAGATTTAGCGAAAGGCAAACTCTTAAGGAACTGCACATAATGTGGGGACGCCTTTATCAATCCACTTGATTTGTATGAACATTCGAGAAGCGTTGTCGCCATTCAAGCTTGGTCGTTGGGTAACGTAACTGACTCGAATTTTGGCATGTCGTGCGTTCGATTCCAGCATGTTGAAGTTATGATGGTTCGTGGTGAATGAAGTACTTTCGTCACCAACATAAAAAAAATATATATATATTCTCCTTGCTCCAAACTATGTGCATTTTAACGGAGACACTCTCATGTTCCCAGTTAAGTTGGCAACAATGTAGGAAATGTAGTTCGTTGTCTTGACGTCGTGTTTAACGCGTGATTTTTACATCTGCTGTTTGTTTAGTTTACATTAAATAATTCTCGGCGCAATGATGTCATATATACGTTTCTAACAACGTCACAGCTTCTCTTGATTGACGTACGAGTACGGATATGTGGTGGAGGGGTATAAATTAGGCAGGGAATTAATAGTAATCAGAGGCTTAAAAAGTGCTCAGTTTACCACCATGAAGGGCCTCCATTTGTATCCCCTCCTAAATCTAGCAACCGACGAACCGTCTCTAACACGAACTCTTCAGTTCATCGCCCATTAGATTAAGGCAGTTGCTTGCTTCAATTCATAACCGGAAATATAGGTTATTCACGGTAAAATGAGGAATTTTGTAAGCCCTGCTTAGGATCTACTCGTATGCAGGTTTTGTATTCTTCCGCCTTATGTAGGATTAACATTGCAACGGGCCTCGTCACTTCAGTCATGCTTCAGTCAAGTGAAACTCTGAAATTATTAGAAAAGTCAATACTTTACAAATCTGCTGATTTTTACACTTCTATGCAATAAAAAAAAACCGAAATTGAAAGGAATAATTTAAGTTATGAGAGATAGTTACCGACCACTTTTTATTTGACGTGAAGATATGGAATTACTTCCCATTTATCGTTACCAGTGACTTTTTTCTAAGTTCATTTCTAAACTGCTCACTTTATCGTGAACAGTCTTTAAATAGTATCATTACATTTCTATAGATTCAGGAATGTTTTATTCACTCAATTACTGGCATATGTCGTCCATGTACGTAATGTACTCTTGATAAGAGCACGTGAGGAACTTAAACATCCCCGAATAATTGAGACAAATGTCCAGTCATTCTGCCAAAATCCAAATTAGATAAACTTGGAAGAGCATGGGTCGTGTAAAGCTTTATTAAGCAGATAAGGACACAAGGCCTACTACAAGGAATATTCTCACAAGTCCGTAGTAACGAGATATGATGCGGTTTCCTTACACACAACTGTCGGCGGGACACCGCAAGACGTTATTTAATGACGCATCAAATTGGTATTCGTATCTAGATTGTCCAGTATTTACAAAAAAAGTCCTGATTTATAGAACCGCAAATAGTAATGTATCAGGATATTCGTACAAATACTATGGGAACAAACTTGGTGATGTACAATAAATAAATAAGTACCAAACAACTTTTAAAAAAAATGGCGGAAATCTATGTTTTACTACAGAACAGTATACGAAAATTTTCTGATCCTATTACTAGTGAATCTCGAAAAATAAAACCATATGTTCTAATTAGCATGAGATAATATATAGGTCCTATGTGAACATTTTGCAATCACTTCTATTTGCCAGTGTTTCAGACGCTAGTCAATCGGAAGATATATTCATTTTCTAAGTGACACATTGAAAGTTTAGTTTAAAATTATATATACCTTTACTAAAATAGTTTTCAATTAATTTCTATTTTTGATAAGAAGAAAACAAGTCTTAAGCACATATATATTTCGAAACTTCGTGGCGTGAATCCAGTAAGGTTACTGTACCTGCACAAAGGAAAAATTATGAGTCATCTTTTCCCCTCCCCCCTTAGCCACTCCAAATCGAAAGCCAAAATCCGTTCCTGAGATCCCTTGTTCAGAGGCAACTGCAGGATATCTGAACGCCATTTCCTCACCAACACAACAGACTTTGAAAACGGCTGTATCAGTCTGACAGTAGTGATTTCATAGGTGCCCTCGTCATGTTTCATTTCATAGGTGCCCTCGTCAGGTTTCTTGTTCCGATGCTGAACTTCACCTTTATAAGTAATTCGAAGTCTGGATTATCGGATCGATGACTCAAGTATCCCCATTCAGTTTCTATCAACTTGTTCCACGTTCTCCTAATAGCTCCTCCCCCCCTCCCTCTTTCCAGGCAGAGCTTGCCACTACGTCAGCCCCCTTCCAGATAGAACTGCTTGGTCGAGGGGGGAGGGGGGGTCACCGTGACCCGCTTAGTAAACATGTAAATAGAACCGTCACGTCCCAGCAGGGATGCTCTCCCTTTGCCCTCCCTTAACTGCCGCTGTTTCAAACCCTGAAGCTCAGTTCATTCCCCCAGGGCACGCACTTTACCCTCTGTACCCTCCCCACACCCCCCTCCATCTACCCCCGGCAATTCCCGCATTTACATCACAAGTGTGGCCTGGCATTTTCCTCCTGCTTGTCTTTCCGGTTTGGTTGGTAATCCGTTATGTCTCGCCGAGTGTCATTTCGCGCTCTGTTATTTCTCGCCCGAATCACCGGGGATTACGTCTTAAAAAAAAAAAATGGTGAGGGGCAGAGAGGGGACATTTGAAAGTTTGCCGTGGACGATTTTCGCGTCTGTCACGTGTTCCTCTGAACGATTGTTAAAACACTGCTCGGGAATTGTAAAACAATATTTTCCTTCATCGAAACTACTCATATCAAGGATGTATTGATAACACAGTCGATTGAACGGTGTTCTAGATAGTAAATTCGCCTCTTGAAGTATTCTTCTGTCGCATCACGTTAGAGTTGCTTACGAGCTGGTTGGTGTCACGTTTTTGATTCACGTAGGACACGTTAGTGTAAAAGATATTCCTCAACCATTTCTATAAAAATGGTACAAGAAAATACTATAAATTTTATTTTTTCGGCACGAATAGTGAGAATGTAGTGAATGCCATTAAATAAATTGGCAAATGGTTCGAAAATAATACAGCTCTTTCTCAAGTTCCGGCATATTTCGCAATTTCGCGAAGAATAACTGTTTCTAAAAACGCATTACGTTACAATGTTTTTACAACAAGAATTATAATGATTCAATTTTTTCGGTATTGTTTTCATTTGATTTATAATGTGGTTTATTGACAGGAATAACAGCACATTACAATATGTCACAGTTAGCGCATACACAACGCACCAGCCAAAATAATATGCTCTTTCGTTGTACATGAAGTAATGTGGCAAAGCCTATGACAGTAAATGAGCAACTTGGATAGTGACTAACAAAAACAGATAGTATTAATATGAGGAAGTCAACCAAAACCTCAAAAAGATTTAAAAACAAAACGAAGGGCACTCATAAAACTAACTAGACGAAGAATAATGCTACAAAAATGAAAGGAATGCGACTGGCGGCAACAAAATGACAACGTATAAAAATTAAGAAGTGCAAAGCAGCTAAAGTATGCAGGAACACGCATTCAAGAAAGGACGAGAAACAAAAATGCCTCTGCCGCACACACTGCCATACGACAGCGACGATGGACCAAGTGTAGGAGATGTTTATATATTACGAAGTGAATTCAACAGTAATAAAAATAAATATAATATAAATAAATAAATAAAAATAATAGGGAAAGAAATGGAACAAAATTTTCGAACTAAAAAAATGTAGCAGCTGATGCAAAGGAAAACAAATACTAATGTAAATGAAAAGCAGGGTTATTAAGCTGTAGACTGTTATGAAAAACAGGGTTATTAAGCTGTAGACTGTTATGAAAAACAGGGCTATTAAGCTGTAGACTGTTATGAAAAACATAAAGACAGGAAAATAATGACAATAAATAAAATAAATAACAAGAAGGGGAAATGAGAGGAAAACTGTGCAAATATATTTGTGTTTTAAGGTCTTATGACACCTCTTACCCTAGGTGTGATATGTTGTGAATGCTGATAAAAGGGAACTAAAGAGAAAGGAAAATATAACTACTAGAAGATGGAAACGGAAAGAGAGCAATACTACACAAGAGCAGGAAAACGAGAAGAAGTTTACTTGTCTTGTAAGGTTCTGCGGCACCTTAAAATCATAGGTATTGTGTGTTGCAAAAAAGTCAATGGAAATAACCAAACGACAGGGAAAGGGGAAATATAGTACAGAGGCAAACGGAATAAAAGGGACTAATATGGAAGAGGAGGGTATATATTATACAAAAAATTAATTTGGTTCCAAGATAAATGAGAAAATAACCCGGGTCACCGTGGCAATGTAGCAGTGATCAGACACGAGCGAATAAGAGAAACGAGCTATAACAAACAGAAAGAGAGGGACAGCAATTATTTCTGTATATTTTGTCTGCAAAATACTGGGTCCGCCATTCCTAACGGATCGTCCATCTCCCGCTGAACCAGTGAGTTTGCTAGCTTCAGGTGGCAATTTGTTCTCGTAAGTGGCTTTCCTTGTTACATGTTAATTCTATTTCAAATCCTTTACAATAAACCGTATCAACTTCTTGCCTTTCAAATTAAGAACTTAGCTAATTCCGGCACATAAAAGAAATTATTATTATTATTTCACTGAGCCGACATAACAATATTTGGTATTTAGGAGCTTACAAAATGTACTGCATTTTAAAAAGTTTGCTAATTACTTGAATTCGACTTACATTATGAGTTACACGGATATGCAATGATTCTTAAAATAGTGGTCAGACAAAAAAATTGTTTGGCCAAGACATGAAGTTTGTAACTTTATACCAGACGTTGGTAATGCAAATTTTACTGCTACGATTTTGAGGTCATATTCAACAGTTTAGAATTTCTACTTTGTATAGCATTTAAAAATGCCAAAATGATAGAAAATATCGTATTTAGTTGCAAAGCGTAGGTTTATGTTTTTTAACGCGCAGCAAGTAAATTTTTTAAATCGTATATTGAAATAATTCCGACGGAAAAACTTTTATAAAAGTGCAAATAACACTATAACTTAACCCATATCATCAATATTTTGCATTTTGAATCGCTCACATTCTAATATGTAAATTAATGTTTTTAAGTAGAACAATAATGTTATATTAAAAGAGCTAATTTACCCGCGCTTCATAAATTTCATAAACCGTCCAAATTTTTTTTTAGAAATATTTATTATTTGAACGGGACGACTGTACTGTTCTTTGCTAATTTTTCTGCAGATATAGTACGCCCAGGTTATGCAAAACCTATCCTAATGATAAAGATTTTGTAAATATTTCTATGGACAACTCCATGAACTAACTACACGATTATTTTTAAAAAAATATCGTAGGTCTTCCAGAATGTTAATGACTTATGTCAATAATTACTAAAAAATTTTAACGGCACGATTGTTTACCGATTCAGAGATCAAGTGTAGCTGATATGTAACATTTCTGTACACAGAAATAATTTATAACTGAATTTAAGTAAGATTTACAATACATATTTTGAACTGTATTTAAGCAATAAGCTAAAGCTCTGAAATGTTTGACGATGCAAATTTCAAAAGAGTACTGATCGCTGATCATTGAAATATGTTGAACTCACCAAGAAACGCGACTAGTTAACAGCAATTTATTTGTAAAGAGTGGTATTTATTGTACCAGGAACACTAGACATATGGAAATACCAACAGACCCTATTACTTAACGGCGTGGGTTAAAGTTGCTTTCTTTCCTTATATTTCCGGACGACATAGCTGCAATAAACGACAACTTTCTTAAAGACTGGATTTCTGTTGCGAATCTGGAAAATATCGATGAAAGTCGTTAGTAACTCCAGTAGCCTGTTTATCTTTTCCTAATCCCTCAGATTGGTAAGTCAGGCGAGCTAGCTGAGAATTCTAAATTGCCAGTCGGGGGGTTTCTGTTGAAATTTAATGTCTCCAAAATTGGGGCTGCGCGCGCAATCAGACATCTGCGGTTCACGGCCGCGCAAGCAATTTCCAGGAGTATCATGGTTCACCCTCTCTGCGTCATCGGGTGTTCAAAGGATGCTGCATTTTGCTTCATTGTCCTCATCCCTTTGAACCGGCGGATAACCCGCTACCGCATTACCTTAAAGAATTGGCCCCCTCCTCTAGGGTTTATCCCGCCCCTTTACCATTCCTCCTTCAACCCGCATTGTCTGCTTTTCCCCTTTCTCTCCCTCCGCCGACCACTTTTCCCTCTTCTTCCGGGAAAGATAAGTCCGCAAATTGTTAATAACAGGCCCTGTGTACCGCCGCGTCTTTTCTCGGGCGTTAACGCTGCCCCTGAACAATCTACAACCCACATAACACGAGGTTCCGTCCGGCAAGGGTAGTGGGGGAGGGGTCAGCCCACGCCCACGCCGATGAACAGCGCTCCGAAAGGGAGTTAAACAAACTGCATGTAAATAGGCCCTGGGCCTCGGAGACCCTTCACTGTTGGGCGAACCCTCGCTGCCGACATCCGCTAAACAAAAACCGAGCACAAATTCCATTTGGGAAGTTGTTCGACGTCCACTCACTTTAAAATTTTGCATTTTCTTAAACTCAATATATGCCGATTGTATTTGGTCTTTCTTTCTTAAACGTAAAATTTAAATACTGAAACGCACAGGCTACCTATCAGTTCTAACGTTAAAAGAAAATTTGAAAATATAACACTCGTGATGAGTGAAGTGATTTCGCACAACTTCATGCCCAGTTCTGTTTTTGCAGGATGTTACAAGCTATGTGCACAATGGGAAGGTAGTGAGAAAAATGTGCACAAAACCTAGGGCAGACATCTTGGGCAGATCCAATATCAAAACACTATTAAGAAAATATTCCGTAGCCTTTCTTATGAAAAAGTACCGGTTTAAATTTTGTTGTAAATTGATGCTGCAAAAACGGCTACACAACACATTATAAAAGTTATTTATTTACCAAAACTTAAGTATTTCTAGTTATTTATTTACAAAAACTGCAATATTTCTACCAACGAAACGGCTTTTGAAATGTATACTTTTATTCTGTGGCTCTATATAACACTTCATAGCTTTTTTAATATAAGCAGAAATAATTATTGCACTTTAGTTATTATACGAGGTTTAATTAATATTAAAATGTTATCCTTAGCAAATTTGCGAATCAAAGTATTTACCCCTTTAAAAAGAAACGCCAACATTGTGACAAAATTGCGTCCTTAAAAATGTTACCAATTCTTAGCCAAGCTACCAATGTAGCAAAAGACATATGGCCACTTCAAGGTTTACAGTCTGATGCCAAGCCGGCCAAAAGTTGGCCAACAGCTGGCATGCACCCGGCAACATTACTGGTCCTGAAGTGGCACTACTAACTAGCCATACTCTGCCCATAGCTGGCCCAGATGTGGTGAACATAAATGGCCCATATGCTTACAACAACGGTCCATCAATATACCACTTCACAGCCCCCAGCTGGCCTACCGATGGCTAGCCAAGCTTCTACCATATGTCAACTCTATATGTTAAAAATAGTTCTTTTTTTGCATAATTCCCAACTTTTTATTGTTCATAATTTTGTTTGCTTCACTATTAAACATATTACACGACATGAAAGTCTAATACTAATACTGTAGTTGCATAATATCTAATACTGTAGTTGCATAATTTTGCTATAGATATGTTCAGCACTATATATTCACCAAATGCAATTCACAAAATTATTTAATAATTTACTTATTGTATAATATATGATTCATAACTATTTTTAGAAACACACCAATATATATATATATAATATATATATATATATATATATATATATATATATATATATATATATACACGTGTGTATGTGTGTGTGTGTAGTTTGAAAAAGCTATCTTGCGAATAGTGGGAGCCATAAAAATTCCCATAATAAGCCAAATTACACCAGTAATGGTCCATCGATAACCCACTTTACACCCATCAAATGGTATACAGATGGTTAATCATACTTTCACCAGCAATAAGTGTAGATTATGTGCTGCCATTGCTATAATACAGTTGGCAAGATATTCATGGGCCATTAGTAGTTCACCTAATCTCAACCATCAGTTTAATTTCCATCAATATTCCATCAGCGTGCCATAAATTGCATGCCAAGTGTCCTGGTGCCAGAAGTTAACCATAGCAGGGCCAGCTGTGTAGACCCATAAGTTTTCTGGGCCATCAATAGCCCAAAAATGGATAAGTTAAGTGCTGCCAGTGCTGGAATACAGTAGGCAAGCCATTTGTGGATCATTAGCAGTATACCCACTCTCAGCTATCAGTTCCATTTCCATAAACATCCCATTAATGCGCCACTGATGGCATGCCAAGTTTCCTGTTGCCAGCAGTCAGCCATGACAGGGCCATTTGTGTAAATCCATAAGTAATCAGGGCCAGCAGTCATCCAGCAGTGCGAGCAGTAAAACCACTGTCGGCCGACTGTAGCTTGCTACATGGGTAGTGAAAAATGGGTTTAGTTAATTTAAAGATTTCAACTTATTTCCTAATATATTTACAATCTACCTAAAAGGTCTATATAGAGATATATTCCACAGTATTTTGCCATTAATACTATACTCTTTAATGCAAATAAGTATATATCTTACTATATAAAAAAACTAAATAATTCAATTAGCCTTATTGAAACCACTGGGGTTTCTTGTAATTTAATGCTTAAAATTAATGCGTGGCTGTGAATTACACTTATTAGTAGAGTTCAAGTTGTATAATTTGCGTATTTTAAAAGTTTAAAAATTTATAAACTTGAATTTATGTCGCAGAGAATATCCTATGTTTTGTCCACTACAGGCGTAAAAGAATGGAAATAAAAATGTAATCTGTTAACAGTAATTAAAAGGGATAAGTGCAAGCAATGACTTGAGCTATTTAAAATCTAACTTTGAAACGTATCTCTTGTGTTGGCTACAAAATAAATTTAGTACACTTTTGTCCTAAAAATTAGGCCTACTTTTGGCATGTGGTTATAATTACTGTTAAGCAAAAACGTTCGTAAAAATAGGCCAGCCTATTCATTGGCTCTTTGTTTGGTTATGATGTGACATGAAACACATGCTCTGTAAAGGATGTTACGACAGTGTGCATAAACTGCTCAAGTCCCTACGATTGTCTTATGAAATGAGATTGGAACTGAACATCTTGCTCTCTCTTCAATATGTCTGACATGTAATAGGTATTTGTACATTTTGGTAATCTCCTCATTGAAATATAACATCATTCCGGGCTGTGATAATTTTAACTACTCACCAATGGCCTTGATAAAAATTACATATTAAAATACTATAGACAATAGTTTACCCTTGAACTGCTCCTGCCGCCACTAGAACGTCTATATTGTTATCGGCTGTTCACGTTTAATAGAGCACTTTCGAAATAAAAACTTGAAAAATTTCACTGTCCACAACTGCATATATTTTAACGAGCCAATTTTGGTAACGAAGGAGGGAAGATTGTTCCATATCTTAACATTGAATTAAAATTATTTGGTAAACATTAACGAATACTGAAATTATTTATTTTGCTTTCTGTTTTTATTTAATATTTGTAAGTATAAGAACAAACAAATATTAAATATGTTTGCTTTGCTAATAATTTTGCATGTTCACTTAACCAACACATGAATAAAGCGATGAGGCCTGGGTCAATATTAATTTTACATATGGCAGAAGAATAGAGAATGGGCATAGAAGTAGATCCTAAGCAGTGATTTCAAAAGCGCTTATTTTAACATGCCTATACACGCCTATACTTAAAACCGCATTACTAGTCCGGAGTCGGTCCGCGATCAATCCCCGTAGTCGATTCGGTCACACATATCGCTGTCTCGACGCCGATAACCTCAGTAACTCGTCGATAAGCCAGGAAACACTCGCCAGTCTTCGTTCGCCACACGCTCGAAAACATATTTTTAAATTTTGTGGCAATGGTGTTTAAGGAATTCTGTGGGAATTTTTAAAATGTAATTTATACATTGCCCAAAATAATAATTAGAACAAAACAAAGAAACAGAAAACTAGAAAAATCTCAGGTAATGAAGAGAAAAGATTTAGGAACTATAAAAGAACCTACCAGTCAGAACATGAACCAACGAGCGACAAGAAAGAAAAAAGTGTATGCGTACTACGACATCCCCAACGTACACAACAAGTAGTAAGATTTGACCGACTTTGGCACAACGGATTCCGGATTCGGAGCACCACAGATGTTCTGCTCTGTCATTTTGCTCACCCGGTGACGATCTTGGAGAACAGTAACTGTGACATAACCTTGTCATTTGACATTGACCCTAGTGACCTTTGATCTTCAAATTAAAAGTATCGAAAGAAAATCTAAAAAAAAAAAAAAAATTCAGAACATTAAAAAATATACAAAAAACTATTGTAATTATTTAAAAATTATTAAAAAAATTATTTACATATTATTTAAACAGTTTAGTCCCCTAGTGGCCAGTTACCTTAAAAAAAATTCCCTTTTACCGTTAAAATATTAATTTTTTCTTTTAAAATTTCCCTTTTTCCCTAAACAATTAAAAAAAAATAAAAAGAAATACATAAGAATAATTTGTAAAAATGTATTATTAATAGTTACAAAAAATTATTTTTAATTTTATTTTAAAAATTTTTAACTTGTGGAGGTGACCCCTCACCCATACTAATTTAACTATCTTGGTAGGTGCAGCCATCTGCCATCTTGGCAGATGTTCTCTCATATTCGTTCGAATGCCTTCTTGGTAGGTGCAGACGTCTGCCATGTTGGTCGGTGCAGTCCGCTAATGTGGTAGGTGTCACAGCCGCCATCTTGGTAGGTGAAGTCCACCATTATGTTAGTTTTATTTTAATTTATCTATAGATTACTGGAGTTTATCTCTCAAATTCGTTCGATTGCCATATATGATTTCATGTTTCTATCACCTAGGTAGCACTAGTCTATTAATTACCCCACCAGGTGGCAGCCACTGTTTTTTTTTTAATTACAGGTGGTGATGACAATACCCTCCATGTTGGAGTATATTTTTAACACAGGGGGTTTATTAACATCTCAATTATGCCACCTGCTATCGGCCTATACCAAATGGTGATATTGACCATTCCTGCCAAGTATATACTGTCAAATTTAAATTTTTTTGTTTAATCTTAAATGCGAGTATTATACTTAAAATTATTTTTATTTTAAATATTTTTATATAAAGCAGAGAGGTTTTTAAATAAATAAAATACAGCATTTTTTGACATAAAATGTAATGTTCATGTAATACAATAGACATAAACAGAAATAATTCAATAATTTTTATTAATCTTCTTTGGTGTTTAATGCTCCATGTTCGCCTCACCGACCCAGGAATTGAAGTGGGTAGGGCAACCCCACCACATGACATATACCCTTCAGTTATGTTGTTTCAGAACCTTCTCAACCAAATACACATCTGGAAACTTTGTAGGCTGGATATTTTATGTGTAGAAACCACCATGGATGGGAACACTATTCAGATCCTTGAGAAAGTAGTTCCATGGAGCCTAGTTGCATATACATCGCACACAAAAGATTTCGAGGCTCCAATTCTCCACGAACCCTTTTTGGAAGATGCCTTTCTGTTTGAAGATGTGCACCAGGTCATCAACCTTAGCTTTAGGCTTGCATGGGTCACTCCTTTAACGGAATAGCATTCACAGTCCGAACCATGGAGTCGTTTTCCATGTCTTCGGGTTTCATGCAAGTGATCAAATAAACTGTAGAACTGTTCTCGCTTATAAGTTTCGGCAGTAGTGTCAATCACTTGTAGCTCCCATTCGAAGCAAAATGCCTCCACATTTTTCCCTTCATAGTTCTGTTGAACTTCTCACCGATGCTAACCTTAAGCTCAGAGTATGTAGAATAATAATTTTTGTTACATTTCTTCATCAGGGCATTGAACTTATCATTGTAGAATTCGTTGCCCTGGTCGGTTTGTATATTAGTCGGGAAGTGTCCTTAGTGCAATACATCTGCCATGGATTCAAGGACAGCGTGCATTCTTCGACTTGACAGGTCTGGCCCAGGCGAATTTATTATATCCATTGATGACTGTCAACATGTATTTGTAGCCCTTGTTGACCCGAGTATACAGTATTATCTCGACAAGAATGGCCTGAAATAGGCTGTTTATTACAAAAATCCCGACCTTGCGACGGCGGTAGTTGCATCTCACAGATGCATGCAGTTCGTGGGCTATACCCAATCGAATCATCGTATGTAGCATCCCTCCTTAAGTTCTTCGATAGTTGAAACTATCTCATTAGTGTTGGAGTAATTTTCAACCCTTTGGGAAGCAACCAGTAGCTGCAGTTTATCCATCAGTCCGTTCAGATCGTCCCAGAATATATAGTCGGTGTTCTTGTCGTCGTTTATCATCTTCAGGCCTTCGCCACTTTTCAGTGCTAGGCTGCTGAAGAGGCCTGTGAGAATTTAAATTTTTTTTTTATTGTTGTCCTTGTAAACACCTGTCTCAGGATCGTTATCTTTGTAATTCGCATGCATGAGTTCGAGCAAAGTCTTGTATTCCATCAGGTCGGGTTCGGTAAACTCCCTAGGCTTCTTGCGAAATAGAAGTTCATATAGCCAGGGGGTCCCCCGACATGTCTTGTAATAGCCCACTCGGATGATTACACCTGGTTGAAACTCTATTTCATCAGCACTGAGGAACTATTTATCCTTATGCCTGTATATACCGTACATCATATAATTATTACAAGATGTGTACAATCGTTGGTACCAGCGAACCAGAGCATTGGGATTTGAAGACAACATTCCATACTTTTTTCTTGTGTAGTAAATCCGAATCTGATCTATCGGCCTGATCTGAATGTACATCATCATATTTTCGCTTCTTCAAAGGCTCAGTGGTCGTCGATTTCGGTCTTCATAGCTACCAGTGCTTCATCACTCTATCTGAGTACATAGACATAACAAGTAATGGACTTAAACATTTCGTCATTAATAAGGTCTAAGGTCGCCTGAAATGTTGGCTCTCAAAGCAAGCAAATGCAAGCGAACAACCTGAATCGTCCGATCTGATTCGCTGGCAATGTCCGACATCATACTGAGTAGGAATTTTTACTGTTGCTCTCTTTTATAGGTTTAGTTTTGGGGCTCCACCAAAATACTTTCTATCTTTCCCAGGCATTTGCTGCAGGCATCCAATATGTCCTTGCTGTAATAGATATTCAAAAAGAATACAATTGCCCCTCATTAAAACAATTACATAAAACATATGGATCTAATTTTACGTTCTTCTCTGCCGAAGAAAACTCAAAATTAATGCTAAATTGGGCAATGATGTCTGACTGTGGTGAAACAGACTATGATGATTATCCTCCCGAATCACCTGTGGATGTTATTAGAGTGATATAGCTTTATTTAGGATGAGAGAACTAATGAGTGAAATTTAATATAAAAATATTTGGTTGTATGTAATCAACTAGTTCGTAAAGATGTATCAACAAGACAATGAAGTCACCTGTTCTTGCATACAGAAATCGAAGTGCAAATTTAATATCAGCAAGTTATTAGCCCTTTGGAGTAAACTATTTCGACTTTGTTTCGGAAATAATTAGTTTTAACAATTTTAGGATATCCTATAGTTATTTGTGTATGTTTTACAACACAGTGTACATTTAACAGAGGGTGAGATATATTTGAGTTTAAAAATACATTGTATATCATTTTTTGAAACAGCATTTGTTTGTATTTATTATGTCAATAAATATGATGTAAAATTAATTTTTACTTGTATTTAACCTATTCCTTTTTAAAAATGAACTTGTTTTCGTAAGAAAAATATTGATAAAAAGTATTTTGCATTTACACGTATGAGTGTTGTAATGAAAAAACCAGAGGAAAAGTTCTGGAAGCGAACACTCTAACAGCTTTTTTCTAAACTAAGTGTATAATATACCATCCTGGAAAAGGCATGGTTGATATTCGTTAGTTTCCAGGTTCGAGCCCTGGGTAGGCCATGTATGATAGCAATTAGTTTGTAAGTCAGTGCCCATAAAACATAAAAGGAATAACTAATGAAAGACATAATTTAAAAAATATATTTAAATTTGTTCTTGAACGTGAAAAAGGTAGATATACTCAATTATATAACTGTTTAAACTTTAAATGAATTGCATGGAATATTTTCAATCAAACATTATTAGGTTACAAATTTATGCTCACTTCGAAATCTTAGACGTATTGCCTTTGCCAATGTCTCCAAACATGAAAAACAGTTATGTTTAGAGATCTACAACCATAGCAGTCTGACTTGCAAGTTTCTCCAGAGTCATAAAACTTCAAGGTATAATTTCAACATTTTCCAATAGTACCAACTAAAAAAAATGAGATTTCAAAAGTTGCCAGCCTAACACCAACTTACCCTGCATAATGCATTTCGGCATTATAATACCCTGGGGAAAATATCTCTTTTGACAAAGCAAGCTGTCAAGGTCCTTGTTCCATTCTGGTGGGGAAGGCAGTTCAGCTCAAGGATTTTAACCATCAAGTATAGCAAGGGCAAAACGTCTTCCTAGTCGTTTGAAAAGTCTGGCACAAAATATAGAGTTTTCTACTTGATAAAAAAATTAATTATTCACTTTGCAAGCTCCATTGCACAGGAAAATATAAATAAACTAAAAAAAAATACACCAGACTTATATAAAGATATAGAAGTATTTATGAAATACGTTTTACTTCCCCGTATACACTAACATTTACCCAATTTTTTTAATATCTTGTAAAATAGAATTTTAACCATATTGAAAATATCTTCAGACACCTTAACAAAAAAATATGTGTATTTTTACCTTAAATATGATTAAAAATATATGGATTAATAAAACGGGAACATATATACTAAAATTAGATAGTAAAGCATATCATGTTTCTTGACTAAGATATAGTTTGAATAAAAAAAATATTTTATGAAAATTTAAGGTTTACAGAAATATTAGCTGATATAAAGTAATCTTAGAGAAGCAAAAACCAGGATAATTGCAAGCATGAATGGTTGTTATGGATTATAATACTTTGTTTTTTCAATAAATTATATAGTGCTTTATTGACTATGTTTATCTATAGTACATTGCGTATCTGTTAAGTTGATTTTTAATTAAACAGAATTCATATGTTATGAAGCAGAAGTTATTTTAGTGATGAATAAATGTTATTCACATCTTCGAGGAAGAAACTTAGTAGAGAGGTTTGTCTCAGAGGTTGAGGTGCCGGCTTGAAGATATTTGGAAGTTTGGTGGTGCTGGAAGGAATGGGGCTGGGTGTTTGGAGTTCTGACTTCTAGTTGGAGGGGAGAAATCAGGCTTCTCGAACGTTTACCTGGGAATTTGAAATATTTATAAATAGGGCTTTAGCCTCTACACCTTGTTCCACTGTTTCCAGTTGTTTGTCAGTTCGGTTCGCCTTAGCAAATCACTCTCGTATGAAGACTATTTTCTTGGCTTATATATGCAAGATTTTAACAAAGAAGTTACAGATTTAAATTGGGATTACTTTAATGATCTATTAAATGGACCAGATGCTTTGGCAAAAAATTTATTCGATTTTTTGGATGACGATGAAGAAAGTGGATTTTCTCCACAGCCATTGCTCTTGTCAACATCTTCAATGTCGCGAGCAGTTGCAGCGACATCTACTCTGACGAATTCTAAAATAGCACCTTCAATGTCGAGACCACGTATATTGAAATCTGCATTAACGATACCAACAGTGATGCCTGCGACGTCGAGATTGGAACATGTAGATTTATCATCGGTTATCAAGTGAGTTGAAGCACGTATACAAAAGCCAGAAATGAGTTAGTGTGGAACTCCACTAGATTTAACCTCAAATAATGTGCGGGAAGATATGTCAAAAAACCAGTTATATCAAGAAGAGTTTTTGGAGTTCAATTTTGTGTTTTCACATGAGTCAACTTTACCATCTCCTGAATTATTATTATCACCTGAATCACCTCAACGTAAATTAATATCACCACCTCCTCCTCCTTTCATAACATCACCTCAGGAAATTATTTATATCCTATAACATCACCAATATCATCACCACCATCACCTGCTGTTCCTGTAAAGAAATGCTAATTCAGCTTATCTCTTAACTCTAAATGGAAATTTTAGTGAAAAAATTCAAACTTACAGTGATGTTTTCTGATGCAACTTAAATTAATATTTTTTTTTTTTCAGTTTTACAATTGTAAGAATGTTCAGATGTCATATGGTGACACGGTTTTCAGGCATAATATGTTTTGTGATTTTTATAAACTTTATTATTTTCACTGGCTGAGAAGTTTTTACATTATATGGGTAATTTTAAATTATTGAAATATTAAAGTTTTGAACTTCATTTTAATGAATAATTCATTCAGTTTTAAAAATTCATTAATGTTGTTTGATTTTACAAAAGTTTTAACGATTTCAGAAATTTAATCTTTCTTATTTGATTTTAAAAGTTTTTAATGATTTGCATAAAAGTTAAAAAGTTTATATAAACTTTATATTTAAATTCATAAATACTGAAGTTTTTAAGTATTAACGAATTTGTATAGATTATTTTATTGATTTTCTGATATGTTGAAGTTTATAACTATGATTTAAATTATGGAGTTTTTCAGTCTAACAGGAATTGTTGTTATTTTTTGCATTTTGTGAGTTGTTTTGGGTATAAGTTTGTATATCTTACACACGTAATGGTAGATATGTTTAATGATTTTCAGTCGTAACAGGAATTGTTGTGATTTCTTACAGTTTTATTACATAAAATGTTGTTTTGGTTAAACAGTTTGTATAGCTTACACATGTTATGATAAATATGATTATTGATTGTCACTCGAAACAGGAATTGTTTTGATTTTATGCGGCTTTATGATGTAAGATGGAGTTTTGGTTAAACAGCTTGTATTGCTTACACACGTAATGATAAATATGTTAAATTATTTTTAGTCGTAACAGGAATTGTTATTTTTTGCGATTTTATGACGTAAGATGGTGTTTTGTTAAACAGCTTGTATGGCTTACACATGTAATGTAAATATGTTGATAAACATTTGTAATTCATTGTATTATTTGTGATGTAGCATGAGGTAGAGATATTTTTTTTAAGCTTGTGAATTTCTTATTAGTAATATGTTTAACATTTACGATATTAACATGTTTGATGTGAATATGTAAAGAATTTGTTTTACAAATGTTAACTATGGTATGTTTTAGGAATATTTTGAAAATAAAAATTTTTTTGAATAAAATATTTATATGTTAAAATAGAATGTTGTTACTTGTTATTTATTAGTTTGAAAATTTTCCCGCTGTCATTATATAATAACTTGTGAATGAACGAATGTGTCTGAAATATGACTGCATATTAAATGTTTAAATATTCTTGAGACGACAATGTGATGATAAGTTGTTTGAGGTTTGGAACTTGAAAAGTTTTTAAATCAGGTTATTTGATTGCTTACTTTTATGGGGAAAAACTATACATGTCTGTTGATTCCAAATACATGATGGAGAAAAACTATTATTTCAATTAAACCTTAATACAAACACATTCTGAAGAGCTGAGAGGAACTTAAAAAAATGTTGGAGAAAATCGAACATATATGAATTAATTTGAAAGGAGAGGGAACAGACTATTATCTCGAGAAAACTTTGCGGGGCCGCTGGTCAACTTGAAGAACCCTGGGGAGTTTAACAAAACCGAGCGTCAAGTGACATAAATACCTTTTTTGAGAAGCAGGTAGAAAGACCTCTTATCAACACACCGCAATGTTTCCCGCTGCCCTATAAATCTACAGCAAGCAGTGGTAGAATTCAATGAACTTTGAGATAAAAATATTTTTCTCACATAAAACAGATTACAAGTGCTGAAACTGGAAAATCAGTGGAAATGTCGTGAAATTTAACAGATTTCATCTTCGCTAGCAGTTATTTAAAGCTGGATTCATGCTATTTCAGTAATATCACATCGAAAAAGTAGTATTTAAAAAAAATAACTACGAGTATATACATATTTTATAGTAGATAGTAGAGTCGAAATTACTTCAGCGTAGGAAAACTACACATGAAATAAGCACAAATATTTTAAAAACTGATGTAATATGTATGTTTTCTTTGTTAGATGAATAAATATTGAGAAACATTATGTTTTAATGTGAGTTTGTTTCACGTCAGTTTTCAATGGTTGAAAAAAGTTTAACTTCAGTATTGCTTACATCTAATAATGGTGTTCTAAGTTTAACTTGTGTAAGTGGATAGATGTGCTGTTTTGATTACCGAAAAAAAAAAAAGTCTTATAGTTGTGTTGGTATGAAAATTAATCATTGTTTAGTTAAAAGTTAAATAAGTTAGCTGGAAAACTGTAAAAACTTTGATGCAAAACAGTGTAAAGTTTTAAAATGTCTCGTATTTTTACAGAATTAAACTTAAAAATTATACTTAAAATGGTTTATATTTTAATTGAACTTATTTCTTAGTGATGAGGAAAATAAAGTTTCGTCGGTGGGACTTGTGAATTTATTAATTTAACTGGGAATACGTCAGGCTCTTGCATCTCGAAAAATAGGAGGAAGCTTCAGTCTCCAAGTCAAAGTAACAGTTGGTAGGGAAAAGGGCAGAGGGGGAGCTGGCCCAGGTCAGTTCGAGATCAGCTGTTGTCTCGAGGGACGGAGCCTTCACGACATTTTCCACAAAAGACTGGCTTTGGCCTTGAAGCAAACCTCCATTCCTCACTGAGACAGTGCTCTTTGGTGAAGGGAGGGGGCTGGCACTGCATGGACTGGCGAGTTCTCCAGAAACACGTTCTTGGGTGGAGTGAAGGTAGGGGGTGCATGGCCTTGAACTGATAGTGGGGGGCTCTGCAACATCGTCTGTGGACAAGGCAGTCATGTGAAAATGCTTTCTGACCTTTAGGGGGCAAGTTTTGCGAGGCGTGGTGTTGGAAGGGGCCAGTCCTCCGGAAACGAACTCTGGGATGGTGTAGGCTGAGGGGGTGGTTGGTGCTAAACAGGTTTTGCAGTGTTGGATCGATGGCAGGGTGCATCGCCTTCGAAAGAAAATCCCTCTGAAAACGAACTCTGCATTGGTGGAGAGGGGGACTGATCGCTGAATATGCGCTCTGGGTTGTTGTTCTGGGACCTTGGATAGTAACTGTCTTTTCGCACAAAATCATCTTCTGGACGAGAGGAGGAGGTAGGGGGTTCAGTGAGGACCGACGCGAACAGTTTTAGCTGTCCGCCGCCATGTTAGTTTCACGACAATGCTTGGCCAGGATACACGTATTCATCGGCTATTTCTACTTCACCAGGTGCGGCGGGCTTTATGGTACCGAGGTCCCTGATTTGCAGTGTCGGCCAGCGAGCTTCGGAGAGTGATAGCCGCATTTCTCGTTTTAATAGAAAATTATTTTCGTATAAACTATATTTCTTTGTTTGGTCGATGAAACTTGGAATAATTTTCAACTATCGTTTCGGTATCTAGTGCCGTGTATTTCACAGACTTAGCGTAAAAACTTTTTTTGTAGTACGTCCATTATTTAAAAAAATATATTTAGTATGTTTCTATAAAGTGTTGCACGATTATGCTTTGCGGGATTAAATCCTTCTTCACGTGATCCGAAAGTCCCTACGCTTCGATGGAAATAATGTGTGTTAAATGTGAATTATTCTTACAATAGCGAAACTTTAGTTAAAAAAATGATAGTTTCGTTGTATGTTGTAAGAGGAATAGTGTAATCAAGTCGTTAATAGTAGCTTGGTATGGTAATAGGTTCTGTTAGTCGTAAATTTCAACTCAGCTAGACTCCGCGTATGTAACAGCTTATAAGGTGGCCCATGTCATACAATCCAGTCATTCATTGACTGACCTCCGAGGCGGACAGATGTGTTTTGGGAGAGGTGCGATTTCATTGCGTGTCTTTTTTAATTCGTTGTTAATTCAACTAGTCTGATTTATATATTAGTACGTGCATCGTAAACATAATTTTTATCCATTTGTCACGTAAATCGTAATTACGTCTATTTCCGAGTAGCTAAAAACTTTGTCGCTTGTCAGCCTCCGACCGCACTCCACGTTTATATAGTCATGCTCTAGATGTAATCTCACTTCATTGATTCACCAGCCTCCGAGGCAGATGGATGTGTTTTGGGGGAGCTCCTTGTGCGATGTTATTACGTGTTTAGTCACATTTTCATGTACTTGTGTTTGTTAGCCGTTTTGTATTTTCATTAAAATTTCCGAGTTTTTCACCGCAGTCCATAATCAAACGTAAGTTATAAGTTGACGTAAGTCCTATATCCAAGTCAGTGCTGCAGCGACCTCCCGAGCGAATGGACATATATTAAACATTTTATTTTCTACGCATGTTAATCAATTAATTTCTTTTAATGTGTGGATTCAATTTCAGAAGTTCCTCACAAGTCTCACAGGCAGACGGACGTGTTTTAAAATATTGTCAGGTATGTGGAAGAGGCGTCAATTAGTGTCATTTTTTCCATATATCTTGTTATTGTGTTCGTTAGACGTTTAATTTATAGGAACATTTTTTTTATTCGTTGTAGATCGTTAATTAATTCCATACTGAAGAGTCACGTATTTGTGATCGTTTAGCTCTTGTCGACACCAGATGTTATTCACGTAGTTGTGTTCATTTTAAATCTGCGATTCGATGAGTGTAATTTAGTCATAGGTAGAACTCACTGAAATTATTTCTCTCGTGTGTTAACTATACGTCTCTTTCTGTTTAATTAACAAAAAATCGCCTATCTACCATCTACGAGCAATATCCCATTTAAAAAAAAATACACTTATGCCACTCTTGCTCAAACTTGCCACATATATACCCTGTCCCCAACACGTCTCACCTCAGTGAAGTGCCAGAGCTCCAAGGGTGACGACGTACCACAGCTGCTCCCCACCCCACAAAAAAAGAAAGAACATAATACTGTATAACTATACACTTATCACCAAACTATTTTTGATTGATTAATTAAATTAAATTAATTGGATCAATCAATCAAATCAACATACCATTTTATCCGATGAGAATTAAAAAAAATTATCAGATTAAAATAGGTTTAAGGAGTAATCCAGAAAATTTTCATCGGATTAAAATAGGATTAACAAATTTTGATCAGATTAAGGATTAACCCTTTTGATGATATCAATTCGATAATCTTATTAATCAAAGGCGGCATCCCTTTGTTTCAGAACCATCACCCCCGTACTACTTGCATGTTGGTTCCTAGCCATACTCACTCGGCTGAGAATCCCCGCTGTATTCCTCGTGGTATCCACGATCAATTTATCCTCACGGTGTCAATGTTGCTTGCAATTAAACGGCGCCAACCCCTATTATTTACATGATGGGTGTATGTTCTAAGTACTATACCTTTCTTTTATACAGTACCTTGGTTTAATTAACAGGTATATCACTTTGTGTTCCTCTAACGCAAGTACTTTGCATAATATCCTACGTAATATGCTTGTCGTTTTCCGCTTTTACGGGCTTCAACAGTCATTATTTGAGATGGGCCATGAGTGTCCTGTATCATTCTTCCTCTTTTCCGGTCATGAATCACGTGCCCGAATTTCTACACATGTTTCCTAAACACGCTGTATATAATTGATTAATATGGCATACTGGCCAGCAGAGCTTCTGCAGGAAACTGCATGCAGTAGTAGTGGAACCCCTTTCTTCACTGGTTATTGAAACATTTACCCTTTAAAATTCTTTAGACAACACCTTTTTCGGTTTCTTTTGCATGCTAGGCAAACCAGTTTCATCAATGCTGAAATATCGCGTTGCATCGAGCTGGTTTTATCAACGATTTTTCTAGCCTCTTCAATATATCATTGCCCATTCTCATCTTCAAAGACCTTAGTTTAAGGCAAATTGTTGACTCTAGCGTTCGCGAACTGAGTTCGGGAAGTCTCTTCATGGATTTTCCCCGGCAATTTTTTATTTCAGATTTACTCTTCAATTTCAAATGCTAAACCACTATCCTGTTAACTGCCATCCATCGATTCTTCAAACTAAGCACATGAGAAACTAGTTCTTATTCCACTTTCGGCAAACAATCCTGACCCTCCAAACGTCTCTGCATACTTTATGGCGCTCGTATCACCTTTCCGCGCTGCAGATAATGGGTAACTCATATAATTCTCCTCCCACTGGCCGTGTTATCCTCTCGCAGCCATCTATGGCAGAGAAACGTATTGATGGCCTGTGCACACGGAGACTTACCTACACTTAATAAACAACCACATTAAATCTGTCAAACGTAATGATCTCTTACCCAGTCCAAACTAACCGTTGCAAAAATGAGCACATGGAATTTTTCATCGGTGCGCCAATGGCCAATTGATGGAGATTTGGCATAAATCACTGAATACAACTCACACTGCATTGCTTAATACGTCCTTGAGTATATAATTATAACATCATTTTGTACAACCATTAAGGCATCACTGCGATAAATCGCCATTATTTTAATGAATATTAGAGAACAGTGAAATGCAATTAATATTTAATTTATAGAGAGGAATGTTTTGTTAAATAAAACAATGCTTGTTTGGCGCAACGAAATAACTTGCATGTAAAGAGGCAGTGAAATATTTCTTTTTTACCCAACGCAGATATTTCGTTTACTCAAGCAGGTATTTTTTTTAGACGAAAAGAATTTTTTGTAACTTTTCACATTTTGTTTACTCAGTAGAATGTTATTTCATTGCGGCACAGCTAAATATATTTTTGGCCTTATACGAACAATACTTTTGTTGGGTGGATCCATATACCCTTTCTCTCAGTGAGTTTTTTTTAATAATTACATAACACTAATACATTATAATTAATAAGATCAAATATTACCTCCACTTAGGTGTGCTTCCCAACTGCATGGAACAACTCAGAACTACTGTACTACAGCACTTATATGCGTGCGCATATTTGACATTATGTTAACCAGAGCGCACCATGTATCTGTGTGTGCGAAGGAATTGAGGCAGCCCAACGATGAGCTGGCCTGACGATAAACCTTACTCCACTAGCAGTTCTTAGCTCAAACGAAATAACCCGATCGAAAAAGAAATAAAAGTCATGTCTGTGCAACTCCTTTACGGTATTCCCAAGGCAGGAATCTATGTGTCATCTCTGTTTTTAAGTCCGGGTCGCATCGGAACTTACTTTACGGTCCCAGCGTTCCTACAAATACTGCCGCTACCAGTATGTAAGATAAACTTAGTCTAACTGACATCTATAAATCAAGGGAATTCTGACTTAGGTCTAGTCTAACCAACGAAATAAATAAATGTTCCATCAACGGAACATCAGTTGAGAAGAGATATTTGGGCGGCTCTTAACAACGAGGTATTGAGAGCCGAAAAGGTTGAAATGAGGTGAGAATTGAGCAGCGTCGGAATTCAAGGGCGGAGGAAACGGGAGATCCCTGCAAAAACCCGCAGACCAGCGGCATCGTCCGGCACGATTCTTACTTGCGAAAACCAGGGAGTGACCCGGCTGTGGAATGAACCCGGTTTTCCTTGGTGGGAGGCGGGCATTGTAACCGCCCAGCCACCGCGGCCCACCGGCGCAACAGAATTTCATGCTCCACCTAATGCTTCAACTTGCAACGAGGAAAACTATTTGGTGTAACAGAACAACTGCACTGACAGATGTATGCGAGCGAGATAAACCGCACGAAGCAGTTGCTATTGGTAGCGACTGACAGCCTGAGAAAACTCCAAGCTCCTCGTACGTAAACCGATTCTGAGAACTTCCCCCTCCCCCCTTCGGTAAGTCTATTAGGAGGCGGCTGTAACGGGGGAAAAGCAAGCCTCGGGGAGGAAACTGTTAAGGTTATTCGTTATTCAAGATGAGCCTCCGGGGTAAATTGTACTGCAAATTGTCGGAAATTGTTTCGGCTCGGGGCATCCATCCCCTTCGATTCGCCCCCCAGGCCCCGCGGAGGATGCTACAACGTTACTGTCGTCAAGGGATTGCGCCATTCCCCTCCTCCTCCACCCCTACTCACTCCTCACGAACATTGTTCCCGATGGAAAGTCACTTTGCTGAAAGCGAATTTAGGTGTACCAGCACTTCCGTTGAAGTGGACTGTGTTACTTGCCTGTGTAGTTTTCACTGCTATTAGTTTGTGGGTATTTACTGCCTTCTTTTAAAAGACCACTGTTTGATAAAACGTTCTGATTTTGTGACGGAGAGGCTCTGTGCATAGTCAGATATTTGGGGAAAACGTGATTCATTATTAGACTGGGCAGTGGCATCAGTGATATCAGCAAGCGTAAATGCTGTGACGCCAATTTGTATCTGGTATTAGTGGCCGATAGCTTGCAACTGCACATACGGCCTAAGGAATAAACGTGAAAAATGTATCAGTAAATTTGTTTGCGAATTTTTAAGCTAATGGTTAACTCTTAATTTACAATTCAACCGTATCACAACCAGATCGAAGTTATGTATAAACTATGTAGTAATTAACGTGAATATTCCCTTTTTCCACGTATTAGTAGTGCATTAGGAGAATATCATGTAACTGAAGAGGTAAAACTGTCTTTGACACTTCGCTGACAGCGAACAAAATTAAATATTTAGCAACGAACTTTTACACTTATAAATGTTAACATGTAATAATTTTACTTATATAAAAGTTATTGTTAGAATATAGGCGTGTGTCTTCTTCTAGTTCGTTATGACCCACCAGGATCAGGATTGACTTGTTCAGTGATTCTTTGCTCTTCCCAATGCCTCCTTATATCTCTTTGTGTCTATATATATATATATATATATATATATATATATATATATATATATTTTGTGTGTATGTTTGTTTCACACAGAGGTTGTATAACTGGAAGGAGGAAATAATACCGCTATTTATTATTGAGATACAAGTATTAACATCAGTTTTTTTTTTTTTTAATGGCACGATGTTTCTAGTCGTCAAAAGTTCAAAGGAACTCGTCAAGACCTGTTAAATGTATCACAAAATACCAGTTGAGTAAACAGATCGTTAATAATCGCCATAGACATTAGGACTCATAAGGGTTTATGAATACTCGTTATGTGATGTCTTGCAGCACGATTGCGCTGCATGATACAGTACAGTATGATGTTGACATCAACTAAAAGCCAACCCGAACGTTTATTCGGGTGTTCCGGGTTACCGATGAAGCGTCGTTCTCCAACTCAGTCCAAGTGAATACGAGGAACATGCATTATTGTGCTGTCGATAATCCGAGATGGCGTCGACAGGTGGATCATCAGCGTCAACGGAGTGATAAAATCTGGTGTGGGATGGTTGGCAATAATGTTTTAGGGCCTTATTTAATGAATAGTAACCGAAATGGCAGGGAGTATACCACCTTCATAGAAACAATTCTTCCTAATCTTCTGGAGGAGATACCTATAAGGAACGGAATGGAGATAATGCGGTACCAGCACTATGGTTACCCAGCACATATTGTCGTGTATGCACGGCGTGTTCTAGACCGAAAATATACTGGTTGGTGGATTGCTCATGGAGGACTTGTTCAGTGGCCAGCTCAGTCTCCTGACCTTAAACTCCTGGGTATTTTTCTTTGGGATTTCCTCAAAGGCACTGTCTATCTAGATATTCAAACAACTCCAGAGAACATGCAGGAACGTATTGTGCGTGCTTGTTATGCTCTTCAGCAGGCAACACTGGAGGATTCAGTGTTGTCATTAATCCAGAGACTAAACTTGTGTATCACTGCCAAAGGTCACCACTTTGAACATATAATGTGAATGTTCTACCCTTCACAGTATCCGTATCGTTAGTACTACGAACTGGCAGTAGATATCCTACTTTCTGTGTCGTATTTAATGTTAATGTTATGAAAGTGTACGTTGTGATACATGTTTAAACATATTTGACGAGCTTCATTGAACGTTTGACCAATATATACGTGGTGTCATTTAAAAAAAGGATGTTAGTACTCGTATCGCACTAATAAATAATGGCATAAGGCTGACTCTTTAGCAGTTTTGTTTCCCCTTCCAGTTATACAACCTCTTAGTGCGAAATTTTTTTCATTTGGAGCCCCGGTACGGACTTATTGTGGGTGGCCAAGGTAAACGGGACACCATATGTGTGTGTATATATATACATATACGGTAACTGGGGGGAGGGGAGATGCCAGTTGCGGGAAGATGCCTCAGTCGCACGTAGTTCTACAGGAAATGGACAGATAGCAGCTCTAGCCTCATGGAAAGCTAGCACTGTATGTGTAGAAGCAGCCATAACGGGGAACGTCACGTAGTTTCGTCGTCTGTCGTTTTCATGGTGAATTATTCGAATATATGACCAGCTGAGTACCTGTGGCGTAATATTCTAGTTTGTTTTTTTAAAACATGGAAAATGAATGTATGCTTAAGTACCGAACGTTCAGTATACAAAGTAGCCACACTATTTGACGCGTAAAATTGTCGTATGGCAATTCCTACCCAAGAATAAATAATATTTGAACAAAATAAATGTGAGTGGTGTCTCCCCCCCCCCCCCCCAAAAATTGTGAAGTGGCATCATCCCCCAACATGTTGATTTATTTCCACCACTATTATTGTTGCGCATTTATGTTTCTGAGCAAGGATATCAATTTCACACCCTTTTTCCACAGATTAGGTGCCGTTCCTATGGGAGGAACAGGTTCTCGAGTCCTGGTTGGAATTAAACCTACTTCTTGCTGCCGAAGATGTGAAAAATAGTTGTATCACATATCCTATAGAATCCCAAAAAGACGAATTGAAGATGGAGATGTTTCTAAAGGATCACCTGGATCCCCTAAATTATAGTGTAATAAGTTATAGTATATTTATATATTTTCACTCATACAAGCCTACCTACATCAGAACGTTAATTGTTCTAGGATGCCTCGGAAAAGAGCACTAAACAGCAGTAGTGATGTGTGACGTCTAGAAGAAGCTGGTTTTCCACCAACAGCAAAAATTGTTTAGTAAATGGCTTTTCGTCTCGCTGAGAAGAACGGTTGGAAGCATAGGTTCAACACCGATACTAAATTAGTTGGCTATGACTGGCTACAACTGTTTTTAAAACGTCAATTCTGAACTGACAAAAAAGGATGTCACAGGTGTAAAGGTACAAACTGACACGAACATAAATTATTTCTCTACAGACCCCTACCACTGATTTTAATTTATTTGTATATCTGAATATAAGTGAATCTGGGACAATTTATTATTTAGATTAGTTAGTTGCGTATGTAAAGCAGAAGACTTGTAATTTCACTTAGCAGAGTACAAACAAATGCGCTACTGTATATTTTAAATCAAGCATGTTAAGATTACTGTCTTTCGTCCATGGATATGTTAAGAGCAAATCCTTGTGATACTGGCAATGCTGGAAATACTCTTTAAAACAAGCAAAATGCTGTTGTGTACGAACATATATATATATTTTTTTTTCGCAGTTAACAGAAATAATTTATGTCCATTGTGTGTACTGGTAGAACATTTAATTTGAAAACCAGTAATTTATATTGAATATTTTATATGCTGCAACGTAATATGAAAGATTTGAAGTCAACGTGTGGAACGAATGTTTTATGTTATTATTAATAGGCTATAGCAAGAAGCCTTATTTGTTACATTTATGTTCCATTTAAAAATCAAGATACATGTTAAAAGAAGAACGTAATGGTAATGTGAAAGGTTTATGCGTATTAACCGAACATATGTCATCAAACTAAATGGCGAGTCGCTACTTACATAGATCTGCGCTAATGCAAGAGTTCCAGGGGAGAACGAGAGTTTATAGTGTTTCAAAAGCTGTGCATGTTAATTATATATTGGATGCAATTGTATAGTTATTATGTTTTCCATATGGTATTGTCTTAAATTAGTATCTAGGTTTAGTTATTGAATTTGAATGGTATGTGTAGGTGTTAGGTGTAATGTTTAAGAAAATTTAATATTCTGCTTTCATAATAGTTTGAAATATTAGATTTTATCTTAGAGTTGACAATTGAAAGATAGTGTCAGAAATTTTCTGAATACTACAGAGATAATAATATTTAATATAGTCCTAAACATTGACTCGAATTAGATTTAATTAATACATATATTTTTTTATTATTACGCCTCTTTCTTCGTCCAATTATTGTTTCCTTACAACACTTTCTCTGTTCTTAAATTGTCTGCCCTACTATGGGGCCCATAACGTTGCGCACTAGGTTATCTTAACTTATTACAATAACGCAACATAGGGGCTGAGAGAGCTAAATAATTTGTTTTGAACATCGTTTACCAGGAGGTATGGACAAGGAGGAAAAAGCTTATTTCAAGCTTAATTCCTTAGGAGTGCCCTTCGAGAACCATCAGATTTGGAGGTACCTCAAATATTATTGTCAAATTTGAAACCTCAAATATGAATTCCTCACGGACCGAAATAAATATATCTTCTCTTACCGTAGCTATAGTCTAGAAGCTAGCTCATCTCACGTGTGCACTTCTATATCCCCTAAATTTGATTGCTGGACTTTATTACACACATTTAAAAGTGTTAAAAATAATTGGTAACATGGTCCAATTAAAGGTCGTTGGCCGTCATATTGGAAAATGGCTGTCGTATTGCTAAATTTTGGTTCTCTTGTATCTCCGTATCCAACTGTCCGATTTTAATATTTTATATTTCATTTCACTCCATTTTAAAATACATACACATTTTATCCACATACATTTTTTGATAATCTTGTAGTTTTCTAACAAAATCTAAAAAACTAAAAAAAATTGTCTAATTTTCAGTTTGACTATCTCATTAACCACTGACCCAAATATAATGTTTTGTGGCACTTTTTACTCCTTTTAATGCTACAAACAACATTTGTTTATGTATATTTTTGGCAAATCCACTTATTTTTAAAAGCACTACATAAATAATGAAGGAGCCAATAATGTGATTTCTAAGTAAATTGTGATGTCCACATGCTGAAAATGAGTTTTTTTATAGCTAAGATAAATACATTTTTAATTGATATTTACCTTTTAAAAGTCGGCAAAGAACTGAAGGTAAACCTTCTCTTCTATCAGCATATGGTATTAATCATATCTAAGGGTTTTGCACTGGTCTGAATCACTATTTTTGCATTTTCAAAAGTCGCAGCACATTATTTTCAACCATCGGCAGGGACACACATTTTCTCTAAAGCACTTCAGGCAATTTCAGGGCTTGGGAAAATCTTCAGGCTCCTTTGGTTCCTCTGTTACTTGTGGGATTCAAATGTCCCCCTTCTGACAGTACCCATACAGTAATGGGTTGCGCTTTAAAGATGCTTCTAAAGTATGAATCAATTGATAGCACTGGAAGTATCTTCTTGACGGATTGACCTAGAGGTAGGTGCCAAGTCTTGAAAGTGACATATTTTTTTGTCATGGTATTGATGGAAACGCAATTTATCCATTGTACATAAGTTTGGAGAAAGTGAGTGAACCAAAAATTCTTCTGCTCTCTTTTCCATGTTCTCATTCAGTGGCTTTTTTTCGAAATTGAATAACAGGTCTGCGGCATAAGACTCTGCTGTTTTCATTGCTGCCATTTTTGTACTGACTTTACTTGTAGTGTCGCGGCCTGTTAGAGAATTAATAGCTGGCAAAGATATCAAACCAGTGTGATAAACCCTGTTTACCGTAACAAGAGAGTGGAGTGGAATGTATCGCAATGTTATTCCTACTCTAAAAGCGACCTAAAGGCCAGCATTTTTCCAAGTCACGTGCACTAACGACGATATCAGTGTTAGTAGAACAAATAACTAAATTTCTTACAATTGAAGTTAGTGTCATGTGACAAATATGTGTAAGGATCCTTTCATCTGCTTCTTCATGATGAGATGCCAAACTCAAATTTTCTTCGATGATGTCATTTCTGATGGTCAAACATCTCCCTCGATCTTCTTTCAAGACTCCACCCAAATATAATATAAAGGATGAGCTGTTAGCAGAATATTCTTTCTGGAATAACCAACGAATGAAATATGACTGTAACAATTGTTTATTTTTCGGAAAGGCCCAGAAAGTATCTGTATCCGCTGGAAAGGGTGTGCTGTCATGTGGTACTCCATATTATACAGGTTGTTTTACTGATCGCCTAGTCCTTTCAAACCCTTTTCGCTATTTTATTTATAAACGTAAAAAATTATGTCCACACTCACTTCCATTAGAAGCTTGGCAAATACTTTTCCAAACACTTCCCTCACAGTCTCCATATGTCTTCAGATTCAATTACTTAATCGGTACCTTCATATCAATTGCCATGAAGTCTGTAACATTTGCTTTACCAGGAGTTTGCGGCATTTCTGTAACTGGTGGCATTTGGAGTGTAGATTCTAGTTGATGAGCCAGTTGAGATTTATCTGGTTTTGATAAATAACAATTTCTGGTCAAAAATAAAGATGCCGAGATTAGCACGTAAGGAAAAAGGTTTACCTAGATCATATCCTCGACCCCTTCCGATATCAATTACTCGCAGAGCGTTACCAGTTTCTTTTTCCACATTTACTACAACGTGACCTAATGTTTCTTCGGAATGATTGTTCAGTTTCTTGATAGGCTGAACAGGGAATTAGCTTTTTATCCAGTTTGTATGTAATTCAAAAGATGAGTGCTTTTTGGACGATCAACTTTCTGTTTAGTAATGATATTCTGCAGTTCTTTGACCCTTGTTTGAACTCGTAGAATTGAAAGGATTTCCCTGAGCCTCCATGAAATTCGTAATTCTTCTAACACATTGTTCATCAGCGGCAGTAATTTTTTTTAAAAACTCACATTGCAAAGAGTATTCATCTTCATACAGAAGACCACACAGATCTCTCAAATATTGTGCTATCTGTACTTTTTCATGTTTTATAAGATCATGAAATACCACTGGCTCCTTTTTCCTCGTCACTCCAATAATTCCTCCATGACCTTTTGCTGGTTTGTTGTAATTCTGTTTTAGCACTTGATCCATAGCCACACAACTGAATTTCCAGTGCGTGTTTTTCACTACAAAGTGCCCTGCTTGGAATTGAGCATAAATTTCAAGAAAATTTCGAGCAAAATTTAGAGTCCTCCAGGAAGACACTTGCCCACCGAGAATAATTTGTCATATCAAATTCAAGGAAAAGCGAAATCGCACACATTAGGACGCTACTACTTAAATCTCAGTTTCCTTCTCTCTCAGCTCGTGTCAGATCTCGCAGTAGAGGATAAAAAAACTCAGAAATTGGTACCAATACCGGAATGTCTCATTTTCAGTACACTGTCCTTCACAAAATGTCTCAATCTTTCTCATTAAACCTGGCATTAAAGATTTAAGAGTTTCTGCATGGGTTCTTATTTCTTCTATTTTCTTAGCCTTTGTACACACTATTAATTCTGAAAATTCTTTGGTTATATGTTCTGGTGCAGTGTTATTTTCCAAGAATACCTTAAGCGATAAGTGTTCCAAAGCCTCGGCGAGCATAGAAAACTCTCTCATAGCACACGAATAATGTTTTACAGCAAGTACGCTGTCCATAACGTTCGGCCCAAAAGTCTCATTTTCAATGAAAATATTTTCGACTCCACTTCCTGCGAAATATTTCCCCAAACAATTCATGACTTCTTTTGCTAGATGGAAACCACCTAAGCCCAGAAATAAGTTCGAAATCTCTTCTGGCCGTAGTAGTTGTATTTCTTTTGTTATTCTGTTTACACCCACATCAGCCCATAGTGACCCTGTATTCTGATTTACAATGGCCAGACAGTCTTGATAGTTTTTCATACATGTGTATATTGCACTGAATTCAGTTGCAGGGCGCTGTAGTATTGGAGTTAAAGCAGTTTTCTTCTGTGGAATATCCACACTTGATAGAATACTGTTGAATGCACTCCAGGTTGGAATACCACATTCTTCTGGGTCATTGTGTAAACTTGTGTGGTATCTGCACAAAGTCCAAACCATATCCTGTTCTCTTGCTGATTATGACGGTAGTATATGATCAGGCTTTTGTGCCACTACAAAGTCTTTATTTATTTCTCCTTTTAATGCTGGCTTTTTTAAGTATTTAAGCTCTTGGCATGGTAGGAGACTGTGAAAGGAAAGTGTTTCTTTCTTCTCCAAACTTTTATGTTCACTGTCATTATATTACATGACATTTTGGGTTATATTATGACAGATTACCAACACTGTGTCATGGCTGCCTCCAATACCAGAAATAGTTTGCTCTTAGTAATCGAAATTGTCCATTGCTGCTCTAATTGGTATGTTTGACTATATTTCGTTGGGGAGATGCACACTTTACCCCCCTTAATAGCTCAAAATTCTCGAGGCAAGTACCACATTATGTCTTTCAAGTGCATCGTAGCTAATACTCATACCAAGTCGATTCACAGTCTGAAAAAAAAACTTTGATCTAGTCATTTAATTAACTTTGCTCAGAAGTCTCGTGTGATGGAAATATTTCGGAGCAAAATGTTGACCAAGACTTCTGTATTTTTTCCCCTCAACCTTTGTAAAAGACACATGTAGATGTGTTGCATTTCTGTCAGTATTTTCTAATTCAAAATCATAACATTGAATGTCACTGCGCAAGGTTTCAGTACATTTATTGATAGAATCTGAATTACGTATTTCCTCTGCGATGTTACTGACAGTTATTCGATTGGAAAATACCATCTGTGACACACGAGGATCCTTTGCATATGTAAAGCTAATACTATTGCCAAGTTCCTCTATAAGTAACCTTTCCAAATAGCGGTTAGAGATGTGCTTCTCGTTTGGTAAGTATTTTTATTTAAATTCATTAAGTAGGAATGATATTGAATATTTTCTAGATTCAAACTGAACTGTTGCCAACAACACCCATGAAGATTCCTTAACGTCGTTTGATTCTGCATTTTCATCAGCTACATTTGTTTTGATATCCCTTTCATGATTCAAGATATACTTCCTTATACAATTTTTGTGACAAGGGATGTCTGCAACAAACACACTGTATACATGTTCCAGTGTACATGTTCTCTGGAAAACAACAACAAGATAAAAACGAGATGCTTTATAGTTGTTCAGCTCGGAATTCCTCACGTGCTACTTCTCTGGCACAGTTGTTGATTACTCGTATCATTATCTTCAGTGCTTGATATTTCTTCATAATTTTCTCGTTTATCTTCAGATCTTTTCCCCATTAGTACATAAGGCCTGTAGCAAACCACGTGATATTTAATGCTTCCTTGGTCCTCGACACTTTGTAACAATCTATCACCAATTTTCTCATATGCACTTTGAATGTTCTTAATTCCATTTTCGGACGTATGGAACTTTAACTTCTGCTTCATTTTTCGACATAAAATACACAAATTTACTTCCATATCACTCCTGTGCCTCTTCTTTGGGTTCAAAAACTAGATTTCATCACTCATGTTGTGTTACTCCAACTTCATCCAACTATCTGCAACAATTAAAAAAACATAAAAATTAAATTGCTGGTGCACATTAAAAACCTCAACAATAACCAGGTTAATCAAAAATCTGCAGACAAAAATGTTGTTTGTGTTTGAAAAAGGAGTAAAATTAGCTACAAAACATTACAATTAGGCCAGTGGTCAAGTAGATAAGTCACACTGAAAATTAAACCATTTTTTTTGCATTGTTTTTTAGTTTTTTAGATTTTGTTAAAAAACTGCAGGAGTGATCAAAAATGCGTAAGAATAAAATGTGTTTGTATTTAAAAATGGAGTGAAACGAGCTATAAAACATTAAAACCAGACAATTGGGTACGGAAATACAAGATAACAAAAATTAAGTAATGTGGTGGCTAATTTTCCAATATGGCGGCCAAACGACCACTAATTGGACCATGTGACCAACTTTTCTTAATACTGCTAAATGTATGTATTAAAGTTCAGTAATCAAATTAGGGGACATATAAGTGCACACGTGACATGAGCTAGCTCCTGTACTATTACCTCTGATTACAATTCACTGGCAGGTGGAGCAAATATCACTAATAAATCAGCAGGAAATAATGACAGTCAAGATAGTACAAGTCAGTTGGTCAGTATGATACAACTAATGCAGGCCTCATTCCAGTAAATGCAAGCTGACATAAAACCGACTTGCATCCGGTCAAAAATGACATGGAAAAGTTACGTACTGACATGAAAACTGATATGCAGACTGAAATGCTAAATTCAAACAGTAAACTGCAGCAGATGCATAGAGATACACAACAGGTTAAAACTGACTTGCAAGCTGATATGCAACAGTTAAGCCCTCGAATTAAGTCTGAACTAAGTAAAGATGTTAAGAATGTTATTTGTAAGGAAATTAAGCAGGTTAAAGATAATTTGCAGAGTGTACAATTAAGTACAGGTACACAGAATGCTCAGGTGAACAAGTTAACCTCCACATTAGTCAACATGCAGTTAGAGGTTAATACATTCAAAACACAATGTCAAACACATACCGATGACTTAGTTAATGTACAAGCCCAGTTGAGTAATCTAGAAATAACCTATGGAGACTCAAATTAATGAAATTATATCTAATACACAATGTCAGACAGAAGCTGTTATCTCTAGTCTAGTTGAAATACAAAATGAGTTGGTTTCTACGTCTAAACGATGGCAGTTAGAGTTAGATAAACAATTCATCAGTTCTGAAACTCAATTAGCTGCTGTAGATTCTAGATTAACTGCTTGCGAGAATACTCGGATTGTATCTACTCGGATTGCAAATCCTTGCGAGAATACTTGGATTGCAAATCCTAATAACAACTCTGTAATTCTGGAAAAGGTAGATCAGCAACGAAATTCGTTTGACAGACATTTAGAGAATCGTTTATCTCAAACCGAAGCAGCTGCTGGTAGGACTAAAACTACCTTAGAAAAGAATCTGACTCAATTGCATAAACAAGTAAGTTCCGTAAAGGAAAGGTAAACCAATTAACTAATCAGCTTCAAGGATAGTCTGCTTCTAGTACAGGTTCCAACATTTCCTCTAATTCTACGACGCGTGATGTGGGTAATAAAGCTTATTCGTAAAACTTAGTCATGCCATTCGCAGCACAGTGTGTTTTATACAATATGCTCATAGTATATCTGCTACTTTGAAACATCATCGAGCCAAGCAATGGGCTGAAGGAATTCCAACTTTCTACGGTAAAAAGTTTGAAAATCCCATTATATATTTACATAAGCTAGAAGAATATGCTAAACTTCTCGAATTAAACGATCGGGATGTTTTAAGGTGTTTGAGTTTATGTTTAAGATCCACACCATACGTTTCGTAGGAAGTAAATACATATCTGGCTACCAGCTTTAATCAATTTAAACATACATTCATTGCTCAGTTTTGGAATGCAAAAATACAAGGTAATTTGCGTGCTAGTTTGCACCTGAAAAAATTTTATCCTAAGAAGGGAAACACGCTTGAGGAGCATTTTAGTGAGATGTACGAATGTACGAGATGCCTTACGGCGGAAATGTTTGACACTGAATATGCAGAGTTGATTTATTCGCAATTACCCTTGAAATATCAGATTCAGTGAGCTGATAGAAAGTTATCGAATCTTGAAGAGTTTCGAAGCAAATATTAAGAAGGGATCAACTTGAGAGGCAACGTTTTAGTCAGAATAGGGATCAAGATATAAATCGGCAGTCCAAAACTAACTCGCTGCATTATTAAGATAGATTCGGATGTAATCATGATCCAGTTTCCGGATCTGCTGATTACAACCCAAAATGTAATACATTGCAAGTGAAATATCAAAATTACTTTGATTCCTCTACAGATAACGCACCTAATCATCACGTAAATAAGGGTAAAAGAGAATACCAAAACAAAAATAAGTATGGCTATAATAAAACGCTTTATCATAAACAAAAGGGAAAACCAGGCGGAACCATTGTTCAACTCTTTAATTCACCTGTAGGGGTATATCAAGACAATACAGGTAAAGGTGGTTCACGATAAAGTGAGCACTTTTGAAATCAACCTAACAAAAATTCCACTGCCTCTACCTGCATATATTTTAACGGGCGCCCAGAGTGGCATGCGCCCAGTAAAGTTGGTAACGATGGATGGGAAGTAGTTATGTATCTTAACGTTGAATAAAAAGTGTTAGGAAACCATTTGTGATAGTATAAATTATTTATTTCGCTTTCTGTTGTTTTTTAATGCATCGAAGTGTAAAAATAAGCAGATTTGTTAGATATTTACTTTTCTAATAATTTCACAGTTTCACTTGACCGACGCATGAATAAAGTGACGAGTCCCATGGCAATGTTAATCTTACATAAGGCGGAATAATACACAACGTTCATACAAGAAGATATTAAGCAGGGCTTTCAAAAGTGCTCATTTTACCGTGAATAACCTATAGTAATATGTTTCAATATGTTCCTGTACTAATAGGTATACCTAATTTGTCGTAGCCCTCACCGTCGTTACCACAAATATATCAAGGTAACAGAAATTCTGGTGGACTTGCACATCAACCATCGTTTACAAATACTTCGAACGAAGTTAAGACGCCGAATAGTAATATCCTAATTTCGTATGCAAACAATTTCAGTCCTACTGGAAATGCGAATAACTTGGTGGTTCATATCGGAATACCATACCAAGGAGAAAAATCAAGTTCAAAAGCTTAAAGAATTACTTCATTTCAGTAACGAAAATATTTGGTTTGAATTATCAATTGAAACCTAAAAGGCATGTAAAGATACTTAAGAGGATGTTGTGATTTAGAAATTAGAACCTGGCAATATCTGCCATACTTGTGTGATTATAGAAAAATGCAACTACACAACAAGCAGCAATTCATTCATGATCTACATGAAGTAAATGCAAGAATAATTATGAATATATATTATAACCACAAGAACTTCAAGAAACTCAATAATGTACAACATTACTAGATTCTCAAATTCTCCAAAAATAGTTTAAAAAGGCAGAAGAGAGAAGATTGGAGTACTCTACAGACCTTAAGTAATTTTCCCTCTTCCTACTCCAACTACCTAATTCCTAGAGAAGTCATTCAAATTTGAATTTGTTTTTATATGGATTCAGTTCACATAAAGGTAAATGAACTATTTTAGTTGTTTCCTAGTTGAAACATATTTATGAATGTTTAATGAATATATCAAAGTGTTGATACTAATTTGTTTCTTGATACTATGATTGAGTTGTAATATTTATTTATAATACAATATAATATAATATAATTATATTTTCTGTGAAAAACCAATTTTGTAATGATCGTTACAAAATTTGAAAGTAATGACTGATGCAAATGTTGTCAGATTGCTCATGTGATTGCTTATTGATTTTTTTTAATGACATGAATTGATCTATATATTTATGTTGATTTTAACATAGATATTATTGTTAAGGATTTTTTTTTTTGTAACTCATGTCTTCGACTACCATTATTCAAAGATAATCATCTTCCTTTGTCTCTTCAATGTCTCGTCTATTGATTATACTTGCGTGTCAAATGTTTGAACCAATCTAATATAAATATTGTAAGAATATTAGTTTTGTGCTATTACTATTATGATTCTATTATTTTATTGAGCATATTATTATTATTAAAGCATTAATTTTAGAGTAAATAAATTTTTTTTCTTGTTTAGGTTAGCTAGAGATTTATTGCTCTGCGTTGTTTAGGGTTGGAATATTTATTCCCGAACTCAGTATTGACCAATTAGCTGCTTGATGGTATCTTCTATTATTTCTAATTTTTAGAAGAGGAGTATCTTTTTTTATTGATAATGGGTACTAATATAGCACATAACAAGCGAGAACGATCATTTCCATCTTATATTTAATTTAAAAGAAGTGTTCGAGGAAAGTATCTAGTTGAACAAGAATGACCAGAAAATTAACAAAGTATATATAAATGATTTTAAAGAAAAACGAATTTGCCACTATATTAATGTGACGAGGACTTGGCAGAAGAAAGTATATGTATTATCTTTGATAATAACCAGCAAGGCTGTGTATGCTCCTCAGCTCATGAGGACGATTCAGGCAGAAGTTCCAGCCAAAGTAGAGGGATCTGCAATGACGTCGGAGCGGCAACCACGCCACGATGACATCGCAGAGGTGACGCCTTTTCTTCGCAGTTGCCTCTTGGGGACCTGAGACGACCTGGAGGACTCGAGTTCGCCGAATAAAATCAGGAGAGAAAGGTCATCTACAGAAACTGTATGACTGGTCAACAAACAAGTTTATAATCACATCATCATATTTAAATGTTTCCCAAATTTGAAAAGATTTAAAAGACATTTATTAATTTAAATATTACACATTTTTTGATCTATTCAAGGAATTCAGAACACTTAGTTTTAATGATAATTAAATAATGGAACTCTGAACACCACAGAAAAGGCGTGATAAACTGGTCATTAAACAATTTTAATTTGCCTGAAAAGCATTTGCCTGTTTATAATTACTGTTGGCCATTTACAAAATTGAAGGAAAGACTAGAAAGAGGTGATACAGCAATAGATAAATTAGACGAAGCTTGTAAATATCACGATATTGCTTATATAGATCATAAAGATTTAGAATCCAGACATGATGCTGATAACATTTTACAAAAAGGAGCTAAAGAAATCATGTTAGATAAAAATACTCCAATAGGTGAAAGAATTGCTTCTGCTTTTGTTGCCTAAGCAATGTTAACAAAAATAAAATTAGGCTGGGGAATTAAAACGTTTTATTGTGTGATATATATATATATATATATATATATATATATATATTATACACACACATATATACTACTTACAAAGAAAATTAACAAATATAACTTTCGATATTCCCTTTGAGGTATCAAAGATTTAGGTTTAGATCAATTTTCAACAAATTATCAAATTGTGAGAAAAAGTAAAATATTGAAAGAAGGAAAAAGAAAAATCTGGAAGTGGTTTACATCATGGAGGAATTATTCCCCTCGTACCTGCTGGTTTAGTTGCACTCAGTGGTTTAGCTGGTGGTTTAGCTGATGGAGATACAGCAATTTATAATTCTGTTGAACCAACTAGAAAAATAAAAAATAACTAGAAGAACAAAAAAGACATAATTTAGCAATGGAAAACAAGAGTGAAAAAGGATTATTTGCAAAAAGGACAGCCAAAAAAAAAAAAAAATCTGAACATATACCAACTAAATAATACCGATATCGAAAAATATGTAATATTATTAAATATTTCAGAAATGTTTATATCACTGATGACCGAAACGTATGCACAAAAATGAATGTGCTTTAGTAAATTTTGACATTTCAGCAAATCCTGGTACACATTGGGTTTGCTACTTTAAAGAAAATAATTATGTTAATAATTTTGATTCATTTGGAGGCAACATTCCTACTAATTTAACCAATTACTTTAAAAACAGAAATGTTTTTACAATTATGATCGGATTCAGTATTTTAATTGAGTTATATCTGGACATCTATGTTTAATTGTATTACAAATATAGACAATAATACTAAAACAACATTCGAAAAGACGAGTGCTGTCGTTGATAAAAACGAAGTTATAAGTATCCCTAGGCACCATAACGATATTGAAACTTTGAAACTAGATATAAATTCAATCGAACCATTTTCCACAAACAACATTGAATTGACAGCAGACAATGTGAAAAACAGAACATCTATCAAATCTAAGTTTGATATTAAATTTGACGACAGATTATCTGATATTCTTGGTTTTGAAAGAAATATTGCTATTGAAAAGGACAAAGTTGTCGTGGGCACTAAATCGCCTAATTTTAATCCAAATAAAACAATAAATATTCTCTGTAATTTACCCCATGGAATGTTCATAAAGTATGACGAATATATTCATTCATAAACTGATATAATTGCATATTTCCACCAAAAACTATGTTTGGCTTTAAACTAACAATGAGCACTTTAATCATATTGTTTTGGAGATTGAAGACAAAAATGACAAACTGGTTGATTTCAATGATGCTGACGTCGATATTGTTTTAGAAATTAAATATGTTTAAGATTCTCTGTTTCGATAATCACATGGCACTGTAGCTGTTTTATTTGCTAGTATAATTCTCTTGTATTAGGACTTAATGCTATTTTATTAACTTCGATTATATATATTTCATGCCTTTTGTTTCTTATTAAATTCATTGATCTATATTGTATTTTTTTTGTTAAACATGCAATTCTTATAGTCATAAAATTATATTCTCATAATGACTGTACATCTCTTTATTCTTCATTTTTTGTTTTCTTTATCATCAACTCTATATGCACATATTTCTGTTCTTAAACAAACAAATTCTTTCATTATTTTGCCGTTACATTCGTCTTTCATCTTACCTGAAACTTTTTTATTTATTTGAGGCATATTATAGATATTATCAGTTGGATAATAACATATTTATCTAACACTGTTTTCATATCTTTGTAAAAAATCTTCTGTTTTTATGTTATATAAATAGCTATCGATATCTTGAGAACATAATTAAATTTTATCTCCATATTTTGGTTTCATAACTTCATAATGGAAATCATACATCAATTCTTTTGATATGTCTAAAATTTATATGCCAACATACACAGGTTTATTTAATGTTACATCTGTTTTATTCATGTGTATAGCTGCAAAGTTTTCATTAAATATAGTACTGTTCTTAAAATTTAGTTTTGCTATAAATTTTTCACATTTTTCTCTGTTTGCTATTAGTTTTATGTCTGCTCTGTTTCTTATATTTTCCATAGTTTTGCCGAGCACAGAATTATTCATGAGCTTATAAAAATCTTTTTCAAAGTCATTTTTAGTGTTAGTTGTCATCATTGTATTTAAATCCATATTTTATTCAACCCATCAGATTGATTAAACTTCAAATTCTATGTATTTTAGTAAGTTTTAATCAATTCTTTAGACATTGTTTCAAATTAGGGTAGTGTATAACATACTTTTCTTTTTTATGTAAAATTGGTAATAATTTAGATTGATTTGTTCCTGTAACTACCTTATTTTGTGGAAAAAAAGGAAGATCTTTATGTAATTTGTTTAGTTTCTTAGGATATTCCAAATCAACTTCTAAAATGTACCATGTGGTGAATCATACTCCAAAATTAATATATCTTCATTGAAAAAATGAAGTGCTGTGTCATTTTCCCATTCGAAACCACCATATGGCAAATATTGTGACATTACCCAGTCATATAAATTATTAGCATCAAGATATGCTAAATAGTTAGATACTTGATTAGAGTCAAAATCATCTAAATATTTATTATTTGCTTTAACATATTGTTTGCAACATTGCGATATCTGCCTCTAACACATTTTTCAATCATTAAAATCATATCATAACTGTGTAAAAAATCTAATGGTGGTTTAGTCATTTTTAACATTGCTTCCACGATAAGCCTCACGCTGTGAAATACTATGCTGAATCTAAATCATACAAATTTATACCCGTTTTCCAAAAATATTCAAAAATATCTGCTAACAGTAATACATCACTTTTGAAGTATAAATCATGATATTCACCAAGATTCTTGATATTATATTGATTCCATACATAGTGTTATATCAGATTCGTTTATTTTATTATAAAATTCGCTTTTTGATGGGGGCATAGTTCCGTTAAATTTTTTACGGCTATCAATATAATCATATGGATAGACACACTTTTTGATAACTAAATCTACTCGATCTTTTGGAAAACATTTGAATGAGTGTTTCATTTGTTCTTTAGTTAAATTAGATGATAATTAGTCCAAACTGATAGCCATAAATTTAAGTGTGTCTGTATATCACATAATTAAATTCTCTGCTTGTTTCCCATAACTTATAAACATTTATTCGTTATTTGCAATTAAATCTATATCTTTTTCATCATAGCCTAACTCTTTAATAAATAAATAAGCATCATAGCCAGCTCAATTATGAAAATAAATTGGTACAAAGTTAGTCAATTTTAGTTATAGAATACAATTATTGCATACAGGGTTAATGAATTTGCCAATTAAATGATCGTGATGTCGCACTTTTTTATTACCCTTTGAATATTTGCATGCACATACAGTACATTTTTTAGGTCTATTATATAACTCATTTTCTTCTTTTGTAAGCATTGATTCATTTTGTGAATACATTTCCCCAATTATTTCTACTGCCCTTTTTATTGATTGTATAGAAATTTTATGAGCATTTGGACCACGATATACAACTGGCGGCTTATTATCACCATTAGAAGATACAATATAAAAGCAAAAACCAGATGCTTCATGTAATTGATATTTCATAGTGTATAATTCATCGCTTAGCTTTAAATCAACATTATTTATTTGATCATTAGTAAGCTTATATCTTTCTTTAAGTATTTCCTTATAAATGCCATAACCAGCATCGTCCTCTGTTAAAACTGGATATTTTTTTACTAATTTAAACTTATATAATTCCCTAGGATATGGCTAACTGTTGATATTTTCTACATTGATTCAAAATTTACATATATTGCGAACAGAACCTTCATTGTATGTTTATAATTTCTGAAAAATATTTTCTCTCCTTTCGTGGGTATATTGACTTACTGCTTCATTTTGAGAGCAGTATTCTGTGTGTTTACTTAATTTCTTTTGAGAATAAAAGAATCGAAGATACAGATCAGATATATAAGCTTTTCATTTATGATTATCTTTTTGCATTGAAAGCAGTTTCGATAAATCTTTTATCCAACAATAATGCGAATTTTGTGCAGCTGCATCTGCTTTATCATCATTGAATTAAAGTAAATTTATGTGCTTATCCTTTTCACTTTTTGTAAGCTTGTGGATAAACTGTGACGTACTTACTTTCAATAGAGTATACATTTATAGATACATCAATTTAATGATCGATTTTTTGGTATATCGTCAGTTTTAATTGGATATTCATATTTACATATTATTTTGTCAATATTAAAACCCCTATTTCTATATTTAGTTACTCTGGAAACAGTGCAGGTTTTATTGCCCAAAGAAAGTATTTTCGATCATCATTTTTAACATTTATGCATACTTTCTTATTCTTAATAACTTCTGGGAATTCTATATATGGCGAGCCATTTAATGGATTATACTTACTTGTAGCTAATTGCATTCCAATTATTCTATCTAATGTCCAGCCTGAACCTCTTCTTTGAAATTCAGATAAGTCTGTAGTTATTTCTTGTATCATGAGTTTATAAATTCTTTTAATATCTCCTTGATACAATACTGTATAATTGGGTGATTGAAATGTAAATAATTCTACTTGATTATTATCTTGCTCACTGCGATTGGTATATAATTTAATACTGGTTTTCAACCCTCTAAGGTTCCTAAGATAAGTGCGTATTATCTCAAATACCTTACTTTTTGCTGAAGTCAAAAAATGAAAAGGCTGTACTAAATTAAAGGTATTTTCAATGTTCTATGTTGATATGCAACTTTTAAAAACTTTATTAACTAAGTAATATTTATTGGTTCTTCTCATATTTCTCTTGCTAAGAAATAAATTATTATAGAATGGAAATATTTCTTCCAATTCCTTTCTATCTTCGGGATATAATTAATTGATATTAGCGTCAGCCAAAGGCAAATTTATAAAATTATTCTTTGTCTTACATTCTTTTACCCACTGGCTTTTATTTGTAGGTTTTTCAAATATGTTGGTAGAATATGGGAATATTTCTTTTTCTCTTGTTTATAAAATAGATTATTAGAGAATGGAAATTTTTTTTTTCAATTTCTTACTATCTTTCTTATATAATTAATTTATATTGGCATAAGAAAATGGCAAACTTGTGAAGTTTCTTCTTCTTTGCCCATCAATAATTAATGTTATAATAGCTGTAATGAAATCTGCTTTCCTTAGATGATGCAAATATTTAATTTCAAATCTTCTACCTATGATTCTTAACTCCCATACTGTCTTATCGCCCAGCTCAACTGCTAGATCGTTTATCACCATAATTCTCTATTTATAAGAAATAAATACTTATAAATAATATGTATAAACCGATACATGTGATAAATCGAAAAGTGCTTAAATTACTGGGAAACCGTATTTAACTTCTTGTTATGACGATAATTCTTCATATAATTACTAAAAAAAAAATTTATGTGAGATTGCCTATTTGTAATTACTGTTTTTATTAAGAGACAATAATTTTATAGATTTATTCTCATTACACACTTTACAGGTTTTTGTCGGATTATTATCATATTGATTTTCGTTTAGAATATCTAATGCTGTATAGTATAATTTACAATTGTTTTTGCTTTATGATAGATGTATTATAAACGTATTTTCCACATTCACACATTAATCTCTCTTTTTTATATCGTAAGGACTACTAGCATGTTTACTGTAACATTTTTTTACAGATGTTAAAATATTTATCTTTTGTGTGTTTCTGTGATGCAAAACTTTCTATGTTTATTACTTTCCCACACTTTTTGCATTGCTTGCATGTGTTATTATTTTCCATTTAGAGCATATTTTCCATTTTATTTATTAAGAAAATTATTTTATGAAGAGAAAACTTTTTTTTTTTTTTTGAGTTTCTAGAAAAAGTGAAAATTGCTTGAAAAACGAACAATTTTGTTGATTTTGCATAATGTTGCTGTTTTACCTTGTGCCAAATCCTGCACGCTCATTTTGGGGACAATTAAAATTTTTTCTTATTTTTGCATGATTTTGGCTTAATTTGCTGACTTTTTTGAGGACCTGTAATTGCTGCTTCTAGCATTTGAAAACATTGTTTGATTTTGGTTTAAATTTGCTAAATTTTGGACGAAAACTGCGTTATTTTCTATGAAAAACAAGAGGCGAGCCAGGTTCCTCATTATACATCTACTACCAATAAGACCATTTTAGCCATGTTTTTTATTTGAATTAATTCTAAATAACATATTAGAATTCCTAGATGAAATATACGGAAAAGTTAAGTTTAATAAAAAATAGTTAAATTAATACAAGTATAAAACGTTCGTGATACGTGGCATATTCGGAAAACAACGAGACACGTTGTACACGAGGTTATTTTCCAAAGGTTTGATTCAAAAAGTGCGAAGTACATGCGAATAGACTGTAGATATAATTATTTTCTTTCGTTTAGTGAATTATTACGTCTCAAGTATTTGACGGCGTACCATACATGTACGCGCGATCCTCGTTAGGCTATCGACAAGTCGCCACGCAGACGGATTTACCTCCCGCCACGCATGCGGGGCAGAACGTCCTGGAGAGAGGTAGAAGGGGATGGTTGGGACGCGACGAACATTTCGGAAAGGCGAAGCCCTGGTGAATATGCAAAAAGCACATCATCTTGGGAGGCGCAAGGGTAGGTTGAAGAAGGCCCAGCCAGAGAGGGGGGGTCGGGTTTGCGAGATGGGAAGATAACGTGACGGTATCAATAGTCCGCACAGAGCGCCGTAGAGTGCGCGGGAAGAGGGGTTTCCGAAGTAGGAGGAGTAACGAGTCGCGGCCGGGTGCAAAGTTGGCAGGGACAATCGCGTCTCACGAAGACCCCATCTTCCTGCCATCCCTTCTTTCTTTCCTCTGTGGAGGCCCCGCCATCCCTGCAGTTTAACCTAAACAGGTGTAGACAATGAATATTGATCCCCGCACTTTATCCCTCAGCCACTGGTAACACCCCCCCCCCCCTTCACCGCCACACCTCCACTGCTGACGGCTCCATCCGCTACTCCTTAACGCAATTTTCCGACGACGTTCACGTCCCCCCCCTCCCTGTCCACGAGCGAGCCGCGATCCCCTGCTCCTTGCGCTAAGTTCGTTTCCTCGCATTGTTCCGAGGCGCATCTACTGGTATAACCCGCAACTTGATACTGAGCGATTTACAAGATCGCAGTATCATGGCGGAGGTGAAAGTAGCTGCGAAAACCCTGTGAAGGAGTTATACGTTGTTATAAGATAATTGTTTTTTTTTTTTTTGCAGTGATAATTGCTGCATGTATCGAAGTCATAACTCTATTAAATTAAAATTTTTTTAATGATATAATACTTCGTTCCTGAAGTCATGAAATATACGTAACAGTAATAATTTCATTCGTAATTGCCTCACAACGAGCAATAAAAGCCAATATTTACTCATATGGTCTAGGAAAAGTGCGTGCAATTCATGTCACAGTTTTCATCCTCATTCATTTAATCATGTCAAAACAATTTTGATCGTGGCTTTCTGTACAGTTTACGGGTAAGGATATTTTTATAAACAATGGCCAGACTCTAAGGGATGATATGGTGAAGGAGGAGAGACATTGCATTTCTTTCATATACCTATGTTAGTGTTTTACAAAACGCGCTTTTTAAAGAAACTATTATACGCGTTGGGGCCGTTGTGGTGTAGTGGTTAGACTACTCGCCTCCCACGAAGATGAACCGGGTTCGATTACCGGCAGGGTAACTATTTGATTTTCGCATGTGGGAATCGTGCCGGACGATGCCGTTGGTCGGCGGGTTCTCTCGGGGATCTCCCGTTACCCCGCCCTAGCATCCCGGCGCAGCTTCATGCTCACTTCGCTTCAACCTCATTGGCTCTCAAGACCTCGATGTTAAGAACCGGCCAAATCTCTACAATCATTCGCTATACGCGTTCCCGATATGTCAACGTACGGAAAGAAAATGTACCGCAGACGAGGATGGCGTGGTGCTTTCAACATAAGACGCATGTTACAAATATTATTCTGGAGCCCTCCGACATATTTAATAAATGCTTTTCCAGACTTTTGTATCTTAAAACATACTGCTCGGACACGTATGAAACTACGATAGTGGGCTGTACTGTGCCTTGCTATATCCTGTTCATGGTAAAATGAGCGCTTTTGCAAGCCCTGCTCAAGATCCAATTGTATAAACATTGTTTAATCTTACACAACATGTAAAATGAACATTCCACGTGCTTCATCACATCATTCATGCATCGGTGAAGTTAAAATTTGAAATTATATAAAAAAGAAAGTTATTTTACATATTTGCTAGTTCTTACACTTAATGCATTTAAAAAACAGAAGGGAAAATAAATAACTTCAGTATTCACAGATGTAAACCTAGCAATTTTAGTTCAAACTGAGATCTAGAACTACTTTCCCGACATCGTTATCAAAAGTTGAACAGGTCCAAAGATTCCCATTCGACATCCTCGAAACTTGGAAAGCGCACTATGCAACGAAGATATTCATCACACCTCCTTCCTTAAAACACATTAATTCACGATGAAATGCCGGAAAATATCATGTAAGTCAACGACAAGTAACCAATTCACCGCCTCTGTGACATGAAGCTGCTTCGCACAGACGTCTGTCGACCATAACAAATGTGCTGCGGTCGTGTGTCTGCGAGTCGGATTAGAGACGCTGTGCAGCTCAGGGATTTGCATTATTCACACCTTATACAAAATGGGCATCTTAAGGCTGTTGCCTGTTTGAAATCAGCGAGATTTCGGTATAGGGAAATACATGTCACTGAGATTCTGTTTTTTGAAGCGAATTCTGAAGGAAGAAACTTGAAACAAAAACCTAAATGTGATAAATGATACTCTAAAGCTTTGTATCAAGGCAAATATAGCAATTTGTTTACAGTATTTTTTATTTAATTATTAAGGCTTCTGATATTTACAAGAAACAGGCTATACGATAATGTAAAAAAAAAAAAAAAAAAAAAAAAAAAAAAAAAAAAAAAAAATTGATAGCAAAAAAAGTACTTATTTTCTTGCCCTGGAAGACGGCTGGCTGAGATTATTTCCGTATTCGGTCCATCCAGTGGCGGGCCGGCCGGCAGTTTAAACGAAACCCGTTCTACGGATGTAACCATTTTCAACCCTTCCCCCTCATCATCCAATTTTCCAGCGTGTCGGCATGTGAGATCTCACCCCGCCCCTGCTCTCTCGACAAGAAAAATTCCTTTACCGGAAATATGAGATTTAGTGGGCTACAATGTGGCCATTAACGTATATTTTGTGAAACATTTTTGCATTTACAGCTGCCTTCACAATAAAACTACACAGATATAAACTCCAACTTGATCTCATAAACTTTATGTTCGATTTACCTTTACAAAAACAATATTTTATTTTGAATGTGTGACCTCATAATTGGTTTTATTTTGCTAATTTACTACTACTTCAAGTTATTCTTCAAGAAAAAAATTACCGCGCGAGACATTTTACCCCGTACCACTTCACAATATATCCTTTTACTAACACAAAACTTGCAGCGTAGTCATATATATATAACGGGGGTTTTCATTATAAAAATTGACTGGTCCATGAGAAGCTGGAAAACGTACTGTTCCAAACAGTACGTAAGCGTCAGCACTGATGAGATCATGTTTTATACTCTGCCATCAAATACAAAACTCTTATACACATCGGAGCTGTAGTGGAAGTGAAAAATGATCAGAACTCTCGCCACACATTTAAAATCATCTAGCCACGTCACAATAACTTATATGTTGAGAACACCGGTTTTGAAATTTTAATTTCTTTCGCTTAGCAACTTATCAATCTTTCAAATATGGTTCGTTAATTTTGCCTTGCATCCTTCTGTTCTCGACCAAAATTGTCTCACTTGGTCACGTAAGCAACCAAAGTTTATATTTTGTTTCCATACAAATGCAGGACTACAAAACTTTTATATTTAACGTCAATTCGAAACATACAAAATCATAATATAGAGTACAAAAACAGTTTTGTGCCTATGCTAGTAGTATGCTGTGGAGAGTTCTGACCAGGATTCATGATTCGGCTCGTGGCTATCTAGGGAGCCACCCATCGCCATTTTGGAATTTTTCCAGTTTTTCTCAAAAATTTCCGTTATTCTCTCAAAATTACTTGTTACAAAATAATCACTTGCTTTTACTCAAAAATCACTTCAGTACTATATAATTTAACCCAAAATTAACTTTTTTCACTAAATTTTTTTTTTTTTTTTCCAGCTACGAAAAGGACTCCAAAAATGCTATTTTCATCCGCAGCAGGTGAACGGGATTAGTGACTCCTAGCCAGAAGAGCCGAACTCAGGACTCAGGACCATTCACCTTTGACCTTCACTTTTCAATCCAAAAAAATCCAACAGAATTAAAAAAAATATTTTAAAAAAATATTAAAATACTCTGAAAACCCCAAAAATTTATAAAGCATTTATAAAAAAAAGTTGAAGGCGTAATGATTGAGTATTATATATCACCGGACTTGTATTTTCAAGGCTCATACGATCGTGATGTAATGTAGACTATATTACCCAAATGCCAGGACAACCATTTTGGATTTAAGAGGCATACTCTACCTGCCACCTGGCACCTCCTCCCACACTGCTCGCAGGTTCTTGAGTGTGTATCGACATGCTCGCGAGGCACTCGGCTGATCAGCCTTGTCAAATCAATCATTCTTCTAGCGGTCGACGCATTTATAAATAATTAGAATTATTTTATTAAATTTCTGATTTTAAAAATGCCGAAATAAAAAAAATACAGCAAAATATTTCGGAAATGTATTTTCAATATAAAATCGGTTAAAAAAATTTAAGAAATGTACATTTCACACTTTTCCATGACAGCTCATAGCATTTAAAAAAGAAAAAATTTATAATATAGTGATGGGATTAGAACCCACCACACCCAGCTACAGATAGATCATGGACAGCAATGCATTAACGCTGAATAGTAATCGTCCATGCAAAGAAGCTGCATTTCCTGTTAGAGTTTCATTAATGTATTAAACTTATTTCGTTTGTTATATATTTTAAACAATCAGTACATGACTCTTAACGAAATCAGTTTATAACAAATTGGTTGCCCTATGATATAGGTTTAATAAGAAATAAAATATTCAGATATTTTTGTTTTTCAAATTCCACCTAATGTCAATATTCACGTTGCAGCTGCCACTAAAACTTTGAGAAACTTCGCTACGTGGAAACCGAATTCGGATGAAATAACACAGTCATATTGCGACAGCATTTTATTTTGTTGCTATGCTTTCCTTGCGTATTTTTCACTTTTTTTTTAATTTGAGATAACTATGATGATATCACGAAATACTAGGGCGGCCAAACAAGAAAATGTCCACAAAGTCACTGTTTTACTAAAAATATATTTATTCTTAGTAATAGTAATAATATATATATATACAAGCAGGGTGAGCGAGGATCTAAAACTATGGCAAAAGGTGTTACTTATACACCTAATATCTCCATTGAAGTATAAACTCATCACGAAGCTAAAGATACTACGGTATGGTGTAAATACGCAATACGAAGTTGACTTCTTTCGTGAATAAGGTACTCTTTTAAGTTCAATTTTGACCTTTATTTGATACTTGAATACTGTCGTACATGGAAAAACAAGTTTACAAAATCTGACATAGTATAGCAAACAATAAGAAGTTTATATTCGACCACTTGAACGTATTTATTTTATTTAACTGTAACACATAAGCAAAAATTGTACATTCATGGTTCGATAACGCTAAAGGTTAGTACACCAATGCAACTAATTTTCTTTTAATGCGACCTACTTTCCATTGATTTCAAAATTATATCAGATGGAAATCACCAATTCTTTTTAAGTTTCAACTCTTAAATGAAGCAAACTTCTTCGAAATAATACTTGTTTTCACGATTTGTTATTACAAATGCAGGTCCTATCTTGTTAAAAAAAATTTACAGTAAATTTTATTTATTAAGAATGGCTTCAAAATTCCTAGCTGACTCGAAATTTTAAATAGAATATGGCGAACAATATATTTAATATTAGCGAATCGTCAATCTCAGTATACTATGAAATTTGATTAAATGATTAGTTATTTGAATTTTTTGTGGATTCTTGGGGTGGGGGAGGGGGGGTGTTAGAGATAGACATGATACAGATCCAGTCATTACCAACACTTTATTTACAAAACCATTTTGTATGTTGAAGGTCAAACAGAGTAAAAATGCTTCAAATACAATCATTCCAACGAAGTAAAAAAGAAATAAAAAATAGTTGTGTTTCTAAGTAACGAAGAGTAACGTGTTATTGTTTAGTAATATATGAGAATCTCTTTACAGTCTTAAATGTTTCACTTAATCTGCGTTCTACGAGTTTATATTTATTTATATGCTACAGGACAAAGCCTATATAAAGTTAGAATATATTCTTTGAACCTAGCTTACTGTTGTGGTACAGCATACACGATAAAGTACTTGCGTGGACAGGTGACAAAAGCTAACCGAAATTGTTCCCATTTATATTGGAATAATTATGAGTTTCCTGAGACCACAACGAACGATTTTGAGAAATTATCATGAGGAAATTCTTTAAATAACTGAAACATTTAATAACACCTTTCCGTGTTGCAAAGCTCTAATCAATCAACGGACAATATCGAAACTAACCAGATTTTTGCTAATGGTCTGGGTGCTTTAAAATAAATGCATAAGTAAATAAATTAAAAGCAACAGGCACAGTCATAAATTTTCGAGTCATATGGTTAGATTGCATTACTCAATTCCAAGCTCCGTTTTCATAGGCACCGTCATCAGCTGGTTTTCAGAAGCTCTTGAAATGCATTAGGCGGGAGTCCTGACAAACTAGTTTTTAATTAAGTCCATTATTTATATTGTAGATAGTATTAATTCAGCACTTATTTCCCATTATTAATTTGGTGAATTTTCATTCTTGAATATGAATATAAATGAAGACTTAATTATTTACTTTTCAGTACTATCTGCACATCACATTTGTCAGAACAAGGACGTACACATTTTATGTTTTGATTCTATGTAAAATTGGTTTCATGTCCGAGATAAATTACGTTTTAAACGATTTCAGTGTTGTGTATCCATATATTTGAAATGATCAAACAACCGAACTTATATTGTCTAAATATATACAGTCCTCACATGTTACATATATGTTACGGTGAAATTTTACAAAACATTATTTATAATTGATAACAATCACGCTAGAATTTAAACATTGAATATCACTAAAACTTAATGAAAACTACTCTAGTGGAAAAATTCAAGTCGTTTTAGAGCGATCGAATTAATTTCATTTAGAGATAATTTGTATAAATTTTTCCCTGGATACACTGCGCCGGGCAGTATCTTACATCGATTCTTCAGCGAGCAGCTTTTTATCAAATGATTGAATCTAGTTTAACTGACATAACTAATAGATTAAGCTTTGGGGATAATGAGGAGCAACTCAGCTCATTGTTTTGTTCCCAAAGACTTACTTCTAGCACAAATTCAAAAGAATAAACTCTTGACATTGAGCGCGCAATCACGTCAAGAGCACGTCAATATTTTTCGAAGGAAATTCATGGGCAGGAAGAAAGCCGATCGACGATGAACTATCTCGATGTTCGCCTGGGCAGTTGGAGAGCGGAATATTGTTGCTCGTCATTTCCCCTCGCGACCTCCTTGGATACGCCAATGTATATCCAGTTCGCGGTGAAGTGAGCACTTTTGGGAGCCCTGCTCGGGAAATATTTCTGCTCATTTTGTATCCTTCCGCTGTATTTAAAGTTTACATTGATATTGGCTTAATGACGTTAGTCAAGTAAACACACGAAACTGTCAGGAATCTGACTGTGTTATAAATAGACCAATTCGTAGAATATTGTGCACAAGAAAAACACCAACATGATTTGCCACGAACTTTAATGTTACACTCGCAAAACAACGGCAAGATTTAGAGACAATTTACTTAATTCGCTGCCAACTTAACTGGAAGCGTGCATGTGAGTGTGTGCGGTAGTACATAGGATGATTCTTAATTAGACCGACAAACTTTGGGAGGCGATTCTTCATGAAAAAGTAAAAGTAAAACATATGTGATACTTTCTACCTAAACCGAATACTAAGGAAGGTATGAGCCCTTAAAAAACGAGATTTTAAGCCTTATTTGTGCAAAATATCGGCTCTTACGTTGAAGGTCCCGAGAATATACAATAATGTTCCGAGAGTTGTCACTGTATTTGACTTCGTTACCGATATTTTGCACAAATACGTTCTAAAACCCCGTTTTTTTAAGGGCTCATGCCTCCCTTAATGTTCGGTTTAATATAAAGTGTCACGTATGCTTTCCTTTTACTTTTTCATGAAGAATCACCTCCCGAAGTTTGTCGGTCTAATTGCGAATCATGCTGTATACGAAGTTAACGGGCAGTGATATTTTTTTTTCAAAGGTTGACTACACCATATGAGGGCCTCACAACCATTAGCTACAAGTAGAATAGCCCGCCCGCCCACCCTCGGTACTCGTCAGAGAACACGTGTGACTCCAGGCTGAAGGTTTCTCGAATACAATTTATTCATCCAGGCGCGCTGTACGCGGCCCCCTGCTCACTGCGGGTCGTGACGGGAATTCCAGACGCCCGGAGACCTTTCTGCAGTGGGACGCCCGCCGTATTAACATTTAGGAAAAGCGACGTCCAGGTGCTAGTCCCCGCTGACGGTTCCGGACCTCCGTCCCTGCTCACGTCTTCAACAAAATTAATTTCATAGACGCAAACGAAAGGCGCGTTCGCGCGTGTCATCAGCGGAATACACGACTACCCTGGGTAATGAATGATTCGCGAGTCTCACTGCTTCTCATATTCACAGGTTTGTTTATTGTACAAACCTTTTTTGCCTTTTTCTTCTCAAATGAAGACAACTTTATAATCAACTCGTAAAATCCTATTATATAATAGGACCATCTCTGTCTGTCCGTCCCGTTTTTAATACCTCTAAGTCCCTTGAAACTTAACAAAAATTCTTCAAATTTTACAGAGAGAATCCTCAGGGTCAAATACATGACGAGTTCAAATTTCAGCAAAATTAAATTAAGCAGCAATGGCCTTTGACCCTAAAAACTCATTTTTAAATTTCTTATTCCTATGAAAGTTTTGTATTAATGCATTGAGCTACGAAGGTAATGGAATATCATGTTTTTTTACTCTAAATGTATCTCTTCAATGTTGAGTTAATTAAGTGGGGCTACATTGGCTCAGTGGATAGCGAAATTAAAAAAAAATATTTTCAATCTTTATATGATAATCAAAATTTTTAACATTGTTAATATTCTAGGCACATGACCATACTGAAAACAGGGTCACGGGCTAAACCCCTAGTAGAAATATAAACACTGAGATTAATAATTGGTTATAGAGGGCCAAATTTTCGTACACATTACTATCTAGACTTTTAGTAAACAGAATGGTTGTTGGTGCCATCCAAATATTGTTAACGTAGATAGAAATTGACACCGGGTTTTCTGTTGCCGTCTTGTCTATGGTTGTATCTGCAACTACGTACATAGTTCCTACAGCAGAGAATTATGATCTTACTGCAAAGTAATATAATATAAACACATAGCTCGACTCCTGGTGAATCTGGTTGCATATCTTGACATGTCACATTCCGCTCTCAGATAGACGTTGGATTTCTCTAGGTGCTCCGGTTTCCAACATTCTGTCTCTACCACACGCACTAGAGACATGCTGTGATTCATGTCATACGTCAGTGATCGCATCTTGTACGGAACAGTGCATCGTAGCACAAAGCTTTTAGATTTCGCATCAGCTTATTTAAAGGCTTTTCACGATAAAGTGAGCACTTTCAAAATCAACCTTAGAAAAAAATTGCTGCTCCTACCTGCGTATATTGTAACGGGCGCACTGAGTTACATGCGGCCAGCAAAGTTGGTAACGGTTAAGTAGTTCTATGCCTTAAAGTCGGAATAAAATTGTTAGGTAAAATTTGTGATAAATTAAACTATTTCTTTCGTTTTCTGGTTTTTTTTTTTTTTTTTTTTTTTTTTTTTTTTTTTTTTTTTTAAATTCATCTAAGTGTAAGAATTAAAGGATTTGTAAAATACGTAATTTCACAGTTTCACTTGACGGGCGCTTGAATAAAGTGGTGACACCCATGGCACGGTTAATTTGACATAATGCGGAAGAATATACAACGTGCGTACAAGTAGATTTTAAGCACGACTGGCAAAAGTGCTCAGTTTACCGTGAACAGCCTATAAATGTACTCCACGCGTTGTCACGCCAAGTGTGTGATGGGTGGATCGCCGTTCGCCAATGACTGGTCGCCAAGCGTCTAGTATACCTCGGCTCTACGGTAGTTACCGGTTCCTGCTGCGCGAATCGAGAGTCAGTGTATGGCAGCAGAATGCTTGAGAACACGGGAGTGGAACAGCTGCACGGAGGGCGAATCCCGGACGCACATGCCACGCATATTTACGTTACTCTTGTCCACGCAGTGGCTAATCAGACTACAGGCCCCTACCGGAACATCGCGCAACCGTTAGAGAATGGCAGCGCCCACGTCAAACTAACATCTACGTCATTTAACTTTGTATACTTGCGTAAGCCTGGTTCACTTGTGTTTACTAGCTCGCCTGGCCAGGGGGTCAATGACTCGACCATTCCAGTTTGCCACTGGAACCCAGTTGCTCGACTACTTTAGAAGCTGGCTAGGATCGTTTACATGGGTTGAGCTTCTATAGGCTATTCATTTTAAAGCGAACACTTTTGAAAGCTTCCTTATTTGGAATTATAGTCAGAAAATATATTTATTGTAGTCTTATACGTAAACTTCCCAGTGCAGTGAAATATACATACTGTGTTTACTTTCACGGAGATATTTATTTTGAAAAGGTGGTTGAAGGATTAAAAATGGCTGAAAGGAAAAAGTAACCAGAGCCTCAAAGTGGTCACTTTACCATGAACAGCCTATAGCTGCTAGTGGTCCTGTAACTGAAACCCTCGGTTGGGTCAGCTGCGTATCATTCCAGAAAATCCCAAGGATAGTTTTCGCGTGCAGGAAAGTTTAAATGTTTTTTTATTATTGGCGTGATCTTCTGATCATAATATCTGAAGAGCCCGTGTGTTTTATCTTCGTCGGCACTGATTTTACTGTAAAATTTGGAACTTTTATCTCCAGTGCATATTTCGAGATTTTCTATTCTTATATTTGGGAGTGAAACTATTCTGCAAAATCTCGTTGTATTGATACATACAAATGAATTTTGTATTCTGTTCTTCACACCAACGACCTGACATAGCTCAGAAATCCTCAGCAATTAGCGCGCAGTATGTACTGACATCTGAAGCCGCGTGTACTAACTGGAGGGTTGGTTACCTTCAGACAACTGGAGATATCAAGAACTGGCGTGGCGGGAAAGGCTAGCGCACCAGTAAAAAAAAAAAAAAATAGTAGCTCGCCCTTCTAGGTACTAGAATGCTAGTAGTAACTATGGCCCGTACGAGACACTCGCCCTACCTGTTGACAAGCGGGAAGCAGCTATATATTAGTTGCTGGACAGTTCAACTCGAATGCTAAAGTGCGAGTTTCTATATTATGTTCACGGTAAACTGAGCACTTTTGAAAGTCTTGCTTAAGATCTACATGTACGCACGTTGTTAATTCTCCCGTCTTTTGTAAAATTAACATTGCCATCGGTCTCATCACTTTATTCAAGCGTCGGTCAAATGAAAGTGTGTAATTATTAGAAGAGTAAATATTCTAAGAATCGGCTTATTTTTACACTTAGATGTTTAAAAAAAAGAATTTCAGTAATTAATAATTAAAATAACTAAAGTAATTACAGATAGTTAACTAACACTATTTATTCGACGTTAAATTATGGAACTACTTTCCCTCTATCGTTGCCAGTTTCAAAAGGCGAATGTCACTCAGTACTTCCGTTAAAATATATTCAGGCAGAGGTAGCGACTTTTTTTCTAAGGTTGATTTCAAAAGTGCTCACTTTATCATGAGCAGCCTATACTCGGTTAAGCTTCGTTTGCATGAGGCGGAGGAATATCTTAAAAGTATAACTTCAGCAGGGCTTTAGCAAAGTTGGAAGTAATTATCACTGGAGTATACACCGCGTGACGGAAACACTCCCGTGTTTCCAGCCTGGCATGTTTCCAATCCAACGACGACCGGTTCTCGACCGGAATTGTAAGTCAGCCAAGTTTGCCGACGGGCGGGAGGAACTCCCACCACTAGACGGCAATGATGTTGACGACTGTCGCATTAGCGGTCGACCGTGACTTCTCTCTCGGGCGGCCACGCCTAGTCTGGCAACACCGCACGAGTCATTACACATGTAATGAACGGCGGACCGATATCGGCAACACGCGATACTCTCTCCCTCCCCTCCCCCTTCGAGGGTTTAAAAAAAAAATCTCTATGGCTAATTTAATGCGGGGATTATGGGGCTCAACAGGAAACTCGCGGGCGGTCCGCCCATATTGACAGCGGGAAGAAAGATTGCCCTGCAAATGTTTGCTGAGGCTGATGACGGCTCGTCCCAGCGACGCGACGGCCCGCTGGCTGCCTTCTAATCAGCGTGAGTTACCTCCTAGAGCCCTCCTCCAGGTCTGCAGGGGCCGTCGTGGATCGTCGGGTCATGACGTGCGTGGTTCGTGTTGTGCCACTGCCGTCAATGAGGTTCGGAAAATTGCCACGACGCAATGACACTGGTGTTACGTTTTTAAAAGTATGTGGCTTTAATGTGGATAATTATATCGTACATTAAACGTACATGTTGGGGTTAGGCATACTCAATGGTGAACTCAAATATACTCACTATCGTCTTTGTATTACAATCAATATCAAATTACATCTCGTTACAATATGTTTTACAACTCGTTACAGAATGTCAGTTACTCGTTAGATCGGAGGAGATCTCGTTAAGTTTACTCGGTTACATTGTCTTAGATATTAATGTGATTCGTTATTAAATCTTGTCGGGGGACGGCGCGCCCCCATTTCTGGACGTCTTACTGGCGTAATGTCACGACGACAAAGACCTCGTTCGCCGCGTTTCCAGCCGCAATATTCGACGCACTCGGCCTGCCTGGCGGGGTTTGTTTAGAAGCGCTCAAGGCTTCGCTCCACTTCTTCGCAATATGTTTGTGCTACCGCAATCAGACTAGCATGCGTGTTGCTGCTCGTAACACTGGAACGAGGTTGTTAAGTTTGCCTTCTACGTTAGGGAAGACGGGTTACACTTTCTTATTATATTTGGTTCTGAATCGTTGGCCTTCTTATCTATATCCAATCAACTGTTGCCTTCTATTTTTCTAAATAGTTTACGGTTAAATGCAGGAAGCTCGGTATTCACGTTCATTAGCGTCTGTGGAGGCATAGGTCTGATAATGCATCTGTTGTGGACATCACTTACTTCACTATAAAACAACCTGGTCTTCAGAACATCAATGCTAGTATATAATAAAATAAACACATAATTTTATATACTTACCTGGCATATAACAACTCACGAACGAAAGAGCTAGTGAAACACAGCGATGTTAAATAAGCGGAGTGAAAGGTATTGATATACAGAATGTTCGGAAATAGTGCATGACTCCAGACATAGTTTTTTTGGACCAATAGAAGAACAAAAGGTCAACACACTTATGTACGTAAATTTGTTTTTATTTGAAATAATTGTGCTCAAAATTGCGGCGTACAACACTTGCAGAACAAGGCGGTGTAATCATGCATGTAGGGCAAGTTACATAGGTCGTATGCACAAGACACTAAATTATTACATACTTTTACAAGATGCCGGAGGGGCGTATCTGAGTTCGTGAGGGATGGAGGTCTTAATAATAATAACAATAAAGAAATTAAATTCGATTTTTAATATATTTACACGGCTATTATTTACAGCATTAAATAATTTATCTACTATAACACTTTTTGTTTCTCAGTGAGAGCAATATTTAATGTACATTTCAACTCTAATAAACATCCTTCTTAATGTCTCTATTGGACAAGAGTCAATTAACTCATACTCATTATTAACACACGTTCAGTATGTGTGCTGCAATCATTTGTAATGAATGTCTTTCGCTCATGCAACCAGTCCAAATGTCCAGCCTGCCAGTCGTACTATTCGCCGCACCGATGCTCGCAGTCGCAAATTTTATTCCCGTTGGTCACTTCTCTAGCCGCTCATTTCGCTCGTCATCCATCGCTGATATTCCAGTCTCTCATCCAATCAACAACTCCCTTGGAAGCCTGTTGTCCTTATATTATCAGTCGCCCTGACCATCTGGATGGTTCAACGCACCCAGAGTCACTCTGAGAGAAACTAGGTAAGTAATTTAGAGCATTCTTAAGTTAAAAGCAGAAATAAAATTAAATAAAGGTCAGGAGCGTGTAGTAAGATGCTTCGTGTAACAGATGCGCGCTACTTGGTTAATTGCTCGACTGCCATTCAAAACATTCCATTAACTTGCCGCCCATTATCATATAACTTCTTTCGCCTTCTCTTACGCTAGCTCGCACGCGATGGGCAAAGGTCAAGGAAGACCAGCGACACGCAACACTGCCCCCACCTCAAGTATGTTAGTCCCGAACAGACTCTGCACCATACGGACCTTTGTAGAGTGCCAGTCGGTTGATGTGGACAACTCTCGGCTTCACCCGAGAGCCTTCACGACAAGTCCGAAAGACTGCATCATTGCTCTTATTCAGATACTGTAGGGGTCTTCCCAAAATTTCTGTAACTTCGGGCAGTAACCTGTTCGCCTTTGTGGCTTGTACAAACACACCAGTAGTCCTTGGAATATCTCACCTGACATTCTCCTATCATACCGCGTCTTCATCCAGTGATTATTTATTCTGAGGTGCCGTAGAGAAAAATCATGAATGCCAACTAGTCTGTTACATAATTCGTTGGCCTAATCCGGGGCTGCAGCTTCCTCTTCTGTCGGTCAGCGAAACAGCAGGTCACCAGGAAGGCGTAACTGTCTTCCAAACAGAATCCTAGATGGTGTTGCCCTTGTGGACTCGTAAACTGCCGAGCGGTAAGCAAGAAGAAATCATGACACCTTTGAATACCAGTTCTTTTGGTTGTCCGCCACAAAGATCAACATTTATTGCTTTAAAGTGCGGTTAAGCCATTCCATCCGACTGAGGGTGTAAGGCTGTAGTCCTAGTCATTTTTATCCTCAGAATCTTCGTTACCTCCTGGAAGACTCCAACTACAAAGTTCCTTCCCTGATTGGAATAGAGTTCTAATGGCACCCTGTACACCGAGAAAACATGCTCAACAAGTGCCTAAGCCATGGTACATGCTTCCTAGTTCGGGAGGGGAATGACATCAGACCACTTAGTAAAGTAATATTGGGCAACCAATAGAGAACGTTCACCTCTCTCTGTGACATGCAAGGGTCCTAGATTATCTACTGCCATCCTCTCGAATGGGGCTGCAATATTATATTTAGGAGGTGACCTTGTCACCTGGTCCTTGTGCCCTTCCTCGCAGTGCAGGTGTCGCAACATCGGCACCACTTCTCAACATCCTCCCGACAATGAAGGCAGTATAATATCAATCTGATTCGGTCGAGGGTCATATTACCACCAAAGTGCCCACTGGCTGCGCACTATGCAGTTCCTTCCTTTAAGGCTTTAGGAACCCTGCATTCTAGGACGACCAACTGTATGTGTGTGTGTTTTCCATCATTGCTTTCGCTGTTTCTGTAAAGTGCACTATTCTTCACAACAGGGGAATTCAATTGTGCCCAGTATACTTTGACTGTTGTACTCAGGCGAGATAACTCTTCCCATTTCGGCCGACAGCCAACTTCTTTACATTCCAGCAAGGGCTGCAAAATTATACCCTACAGCTGATCTTTCCCAACACCCTCATCAATCCAGATAGGTGACCCATCACATGATAGAGAACCTTGAATTCTTGTCGTCTGTACCATTAGTAATATGCCAATTTTCATCTTTTTTGGTATTCACAGTGACAACAATATGGCTCACATGGTTTCCTAGAAAATCCATCTGCATTTCTGTGAATGTGTCCAGATCTGTGCTGTATTTCAAAGTCATATTCTTGAATATGCTGTGTCCACCAGGCTATTTTATAATCAGGGTTCTTAAGGTTTAGTAGCCAGCATAACGAAGAATGGTCGGTTCTTAATATAAAACGTCTACCATAAAGGTAGGATAGGAAGTGTAAAATTGCCTCCACCAGCGCCAGAATTTCTCTGCGCGTAATATAGTAATTTCACTCAGTCTTATGCAATGCCTTACTGAATTTTCTAGTGACCTTTCCTTCAAATACTGAAACTGAAGTAACACAGCTCCAATGCCTAAAGCATTAGCATTATTTCCCTAAATGAACTTGCCCTCACTTTTCGGGACACCCAGGACTTGTGGAGATATCAGAATTTATTTAACTTACAAAAACATCTTCACTGTCTGTGGTCCAATGGAATTTAATTTTTGCCTCATTCAGTTCATGTAGTGGCTTGGCGATCGTGGCAAACCCATGTAAAAATCGACGGTGGTAGGAAATTCATTCCAGAAAGCTAAGCGCATCAGTTTTCTATGTTGGTGTCGGCCAATTTCATACAGTTTTGATATTCTTGGGGTCTGTTCCTATTCCATGGGCCGACACTACATGCCCAAGTAATTTATTATTTTCTTTTGGAACAAGTGGCACTTCTTACGAACTAGTTTCAAGTTGTTTGCAGTCACTTCCTGGAATACAGAATCTATGTGTGATAGTTGTTCTTCAAACATCCTCCCTGTCACAACAATGGCATCTAGATAAACCTAACAGATATATAAATGCAGGACTTTTTTCCACCAGGTTAGCGCAGACCAGTGACATGTAAAAATACATTAATTGATATATCCTTAAATGGTCCTGTGTTGTTTGCCTTTAAATAAATTTTGAAAATGAATTTTTTGTATTTTTACTTGATTATATTAATTCGAAACAACTAAATTTTGTATATATTTTTTCCTGTTAGTAGAGTTTAGTAGTCAACGTGGATAATAGGCCTAGGTAAAGTCGGAATATGTTCTTATTGTTAAAATTTATTCACGTTAAAGTGAACACCTTTGATATCAACCATAGAAAAATGTCATTGGGCATATATTCATATATTTTAACGGGCGCATTGAGTGACATGCGCCCAATAAAGTTGGTGACGATGGGGGAAAATTAGTTCCAAGACATAACGTAGAATTATATATGTTAGGTAACCATTTGTGATAAATTAGATGTAGTTCTTTCGCTTTATGTTTTATTTAAGGCATGTAACTTGAAGTAATATTAGATTTGTAAAATGTTAAATTTCCAAATAATTTCTGTTTCTCTTGGCCGACGCATTAACAAGGTGATGAGATCCATGGGAGTGTTAATTTTATATAAGACGGAAGAATATATAATGTGCTTATATGTAAATCTTAAGCAGGGCTTCCAAAATTGCTCAGTTTATCATGAACAACCTATATCTTGCAATATGCTGCGTTCAATGTTCGTATTCTCCACTTGACTAGACGTTTTCTACAGGGAAGTGGAGAAAGAAGAGGAGTAATTGGGTGATTATTTCTACGCAAATTTAGGCCGTGACTCTGTGATGTTCCGCTATTGTTAAAGAATTCGGATCTAAATACGGGTGTTTCTTACTTGACATGAAGTCTGAGCCCACCGAATGTCAACTGACATGAAACGGTGATTTACATATGTCGACTCTGCTTGCTGGCTTGAACGCATTACTGTAGAGAAGCGGAACTTTGGCGGCACGTGTCCAGATCTGCGTGCTCCGGAAATGGTCTAGCGCGCTTCACATTTGTCCGTTATGGGCCACGGTGGTGAAGTGGCCAGAATACCCAGCTTGGCGAACTAGGTTCGATTCCGGATATCCGCACGTGGGCATCGTGCACGACGATGTCGCTGGTCGGCGAGTTTTCCCGTGTGTCGCCCGTCCCTCCCTTTAAATCAGGCGCTGCTCCATACCAACCTCGCTTCAACCACATCGGCTCTCAAGACTTCGATGTTAAGTGTCGTCCCAAATCTTTCACCTCCACATTTTTCTAGAGTGTGAGTCCAGTTACTTCAACACTGAGTTAGCATTACTCTCATTAGGGGGCTGTGAAACTTTTTAATTATAGCTTCCCGCAATTCCAGCAAAAGTAAGGAAAATTTACATTCCAGAGAAGTCGAAACAAACTGTAAATCTGCGCGCTTATTGCAATGAACCCTTACGCACGTACATAAAATGGTAGACTACGAGTTCAATTGCACACACGAGGGACCCTCTAAACAGCCTGTCACAGCCCCGAGAGACCACGATAACTAAGGCAAGTTCTGCGCGAATGTGATTTGACTCCTTAGTGACATGGCATGGGGCGATCCGTCACTTAAAGCCGGGATACAATACTGCCGGATGTTATCCTAACTTCTAGAAAAATGCACATAGTGTAGCGTAGGCGGTCAGACACGGAGTAATACACACAGAGACTGAATAGACTTTCGTAAAGGATACTGCAAAGCCTTACCTCTTCTATATGACTTTTATTTGTGTCCTGTTGAGCCAGTTTTTGCGTGAACGTAGACAATATCCTCGTGATGTCGTCTGTAAAGTTAGCACACTGTTGATTTACTTCGGCAATTGGCTCACCACTTATACTACTCGTCCTGGAAGACTCCTAAGCCAATATTAAATATAACGTAGTTAGAGATTCAATCTGGCATCCCGCTCTGAGGTCAAGCAACAATGACTGGCCGACTCTTTCGGGAATAAAACAAAAATAATGGCCACTGAAGTAGTGAATTCTCCAACACCGAACTGGAGGACTTGGATGGAGCGGCAAAAAAGAATACGAAGTGAAGTTGTGGCAGGGTTTGGGTCTGTTGACAGGATTCAGCGTTATTTACATGAATATTTACACAGTGCTTTAACTAAAGTAATTTTAATTTCTATAATAGACTAATACCTGTTTTGTATGTAGAATTACAGATTTACGTCTCAATCATGACGTAATCATTAACACACAGAGCCAGTGACTAGGAGAATCAGGGATGCGGCAATTGGCCATATACTGTAGTAAGGAACTATTTCCTCATTTGCGTGAAATGATTTCGAAGAACCATAGAAATACCATAGCGGGATGAATGAATTAGTAACCGAATCCTGGTTTCTCCAAAATTGATCCCAATGTTCGGAATTAATTTGATTTGCTCCGATACTGGAGGTATCGAGAATTCAAACTGTACTATAAACAAGTGGGTTAGCCGGGAATTAAATTAGTGGTGAAAAAAGCGTTTAACGTGATGACTAAAAGTTACGAAAGGAAGAAAACTAAATAAGCAATTACACAGTTTTCTTTTAAAAATTTAATTTCGGAAGCATCGAAGCTTCCGCCTACCCGGCATTCTCTGTTTTTTCTTCTCCTTAAAGTAATCTCTAAGACAGTTAAAAATGGATGAGCTAAGTAAAAAATCCGTTTAAGCTACTTCATATATGCACAGTGCGTCATAAATCAGCAGTGTTTAAAATGGTTTAAACCATATCCGACAAACTTTTAACTAAATATACATAAAAATTCCATTATTGAAATAAATTTTAAATTGTGTGAAGATCATGCAATTTAAATTTTGCTAATACATTGCCATACTAAATGTTTATAATTTGCAATAAGCAATTGTTATAGAAAATTTTATGTTTTATTTTTAAGCCTTAATTGTGGCGAAGTCTTTTGTTATAAAATCACTGTAATGTAAAGAGGCAATATTTAGATGAACTGTTTAATCTATCCAGGTCTTTCAGATAATGTCACAGTCACTTGCAAAGTAAGTGGACATTTCAAAACCATCGCCAGTGTTATGTAAGCTCATAATCCAGTTGAATTAAACGATTTCAGCAGCTGTGTATTGCTGTAACAGTGACTGGCGGAAGCGGAGTCGAAGCTATGAGAGCATGCAAATCGACATGAATCACAAACCTCAGCAGAGCTACTGTAGTGCATGCCACATGCAACGCTGTAAGCTTATGTTTGCCTACACAACGATGTGCGTATTTTTACGTGTTTTTTATCTGTTAATTCGACAATTTTTGAATCCGTGCTAAGGATATGCTTTTCTGTCAATTTGAATGCTTTCACCATTTGTAAAATGTGCATAACTATTTTCTCATGCTTCCTACGTCAATCAAGTGTAACTGAGAAGTCATTACGGAGATTAAATTAGCCTATATGATCATTTACAGTCATTTAAATGAAACAAAAGTAAAGTAATTAATGCGCACTAAGAAAAATGTTAGGTTGAATCAAACAAAGTTTATTTCGTGCAATAAATAAATACAATTGTTGGTTAAAGGGCAATGAAATATATTTTTGTAGAAACCAGATTAATTTGTCGTTCTTATTCGGTTGCCACGAACAAAATATCTCGTTGGTGCAACTAAAGAGATACAAACTTAGACCGTCTGCGCCCAAACGCCATATCATAGCAACCTCTGCTGAAGTGACTGCTGATGAAATTGAAACGTTTTTAGTATATACTTTCAGATACAGGAAGACGTTCAAATAAATTTGAAGTTTTGCAGTTTTAATTGTTAGTTTTCTCTTGAACTCTTTTTTTTTTTTTTTTTTTTTTTTTAGTTATGCATATATACGCACATCATTATAAAGCATTAATAACACACTCTAACCAACACTTTTACTATACTTATAAAAACAAAATTTACAAACAAATTCTTGTAGTAGGGGCGTAGGTGTCCTAACTCAAGGGGATGCCGCTTTTATCGACTGGATTATCACTTTGATATCAAATTGATATTAAAAGGGTTAATCTTTAACACGATCTTAATCTGGAGAAAAATCATTAATCCCATTTTAATCCGAGCAAAAAAATTTTTTATACTTAATCCGATATATTTTTTTAAATTTTGATCAGATAAAATGGTATGAAACTTTGAGCGATTGATCCAATTAATTTAATTGAATTAATCAATCAAAAAAATTGTTTGTTAAGTGTATAGTTTGTTGTACTTTATAATATTTTTCTTTTATTTTTGGGGTGAGGAGCAGCTCTGATAGATTTTGACAGTCGAAGCTATGGCCTCGTACTGAGGTGTGGTGTGTTGGGGACAGCGGATATATGTGTTGAGTTTTGTGCAAGAGTGGCATAAGTGTTTTTTTTGTTTGGAGGGAATATTGCACATAGCCGGGGTTGGAAAATAGGCGACTCTGAAAGATATGATTTACGTAATGTAGTATTCCAAATTAACAACAGTGGTGATGTTTAAAATAAGAGTAATGATGAGTCTTGAAATGGATATAACCGAAATATATTTCAAACGAGTTCTACCTTTCAATATAAATAAATAACCCGAGATAAGTATAACGAACACAACTACGTGAATAACCTGGTCTCATAAAGAAACAAGTGCTAACTCACAAAATGATCATAACAAAATGAGTCTCCAGGTGTCATAAAGAAAATCAATTAACGAGCTACAATGAAGCAAAAATGTCCCTATAAATTAGATGGCAGTCTTCCTAAACACAATAACAACATACAAATTACACTACTTGACACCTCAGAGGTGTACATGTACCTTAAATGATATTAAAAAATGTCTGTCTGTGAGGTTGATGAATGAATAACATCAGTATAGGATTTGCAGACTCCTATAAGCTGTTTCGAGCATCGCTTTGCAGGTGACTGATCGCAAAAAAAAGCTTATTGAATGCCATAGTTAACACTCATAGAGGAAATTCTGAACTGGAATTCACATGTTAAAAGAAATTTATTTTTTAAAATGTGTAAAAAAAGAAAATGTTTAACGAGAATCGTGGTTGATAGTTAGCGATTTTAATATACGTCCATTCGCTCGGGAGGTCGCTACAGCACTGACTTGGCTATACCACTTACATCGACTTATAAGCAGAGTGTTGATAGCAAATAGAACCTGCATGTTCGTCAGCCTACGTTGATTATAGACTGAGCTAAAAACTTGGAAATGAACAGAAAGAGACCGGAATACGTCTAAATACAAAACGAGTGCTTCCAAATAAATTAAATGGTTGATGTAACTACATGACTATCCTGGTTTTTTAAATAAATAAAGGAATCAGTATATAAAGTTCGTGTAGTGAAATTGTACAAGCACCTCTCCAAAAACATACCCATCCGGCTGTGAGCTCAGTCAAGGAATGAAATAAGGAGCTTGCAGCCAAGTTGAAATTACGACAAAAATCTTAACAGGACTCACTAAACGAATTCATTTCCCTACTTCTAATGAGTTATTATCCATGTCTTCCTGAATGTTTCGCATGAAATTCTTTAGAAAGATTACCCAGATTATAATGCAAGTTTCACATCCCTGGGAAAATTGAATTTCACTATTGTAAGAAGAAGAATTCATGTTTGTGAAAGAGTTGAATTTAATTTTTAAAACCTTCAATTATTTTTTCTTAGTTTGTATAAAATATGAATGTGTTTTACAATTCACCATAATCGCCTTGATTCCTCAGCTGCAGCAGTAATTGTAATCTGTTTTGGTGTGATAATATTTTTTTAAATTAAAAGTTTGCTGGACTCTTGCCGCTGTAGATTTGAAGGGCAATGGGAAATGTTCTTTGAGTTGTCGTTTATAGTGAAGAGGACTTTCTACCTGCCTCTGAAAAGGTATTTATGTCAGTCAACTATCGGTTTCTTGTGTCCCCCAGGATCCTTCCACTTTATTTGTGTGGCAATGTAGGTTTTCTCGAGATTCTAGTGTTCCCTATCTTTTGGTTTCAAATTCATTCAGGTGTTCGATTCTTTTTTCCATCACTTTTGTAATTACATTTCCCCTTCAGTCATTGAGAGTTGTTTGATTAAATTCTAATTGAAATGTTACTTCAAAAAATGTATAATATTTTTTCTCCCTCATGATGAAGGAAGCAAGAGACTTGTATTTCTTTGTGAAAGTGAGCAAACAGGCATCCTTCTTCCTGAGTTTCAATACAGACCAACAGCTTACCATCAGTGCTAGACATCCACTCATTACATTTTAACAAAAGGATGTTTTCATTTTCTGTAATATTAAAACTCCACTCATCATACACGAGATACTATATACTGGGATGAGGAATGACAAACTAATAAGTAACAAGTCACACTACTCTGTTTTCAACATTGAAAAATGTTATTCAAAATTTTCTTTTCAAAAAATCATCCTTAAAAGCCAAAATAGTTATAATTATTTTACAACAATCATTTACACACTGAAATACATTGTACAACAAGCACTTGTCATTACTTTAAAACAAACATATCGCAAGAATTTTATTTACAATAAACATCTTAAGAACTAAATTACCAAACTTTTTTCAATGATATTTTAAGAACAAGACATTTTATGAAAAATAACTTAACATTTACAACAAAATACTTCTTAATATACTTACAATATTTTGTTTCAATGACGTGTACATTTTAACACTATTACTGTTTACTGCAACATTTCCAAATCTTCTTACACATAATTCATTATAAAAACAAGATCAAAAACATACACAAAAAATTAATAATAAACATTTACAAATATACTTCATCAATCTGAAGATAGTCTCTTTGTTACCTATAAACATTTATTTTACAAACTCTTGAAGAGGTTACAAAGCTGCACACTGAAGGCATTCATTTGTTGTATCACACACAGGAATATATTTTCCAGACATATACGCATGCCAACAACTCATTTCAACACACTCGCACACACACATGCAGTTTCCAGAGTATGTAATATTACACTGTGAATTTATTCTTCTTATTATTTTTACAAGGGCAAATGTATCAAAAACAGTAGTATAAATTACATTGATACTGTAGTTTTGTCATACCTTACAGATAGGCAACCAGGTAGCAGCAACGTTGATGTTGTTGCAAACTGTTGTAGAGATTGTAGATAGATGTGATGTTGACTGTGTAAAAGGAGGTGCATTTGGTAGTGGCAGTTTGATGTCATTAGCTGTGTGGTTCTGTCAGTTGTGATGTCGTGGGTGGGCTGTATTTATTCTGGTGCTATAACTTTTGTTGGGGGAAATTTAAAAAAATGTAGGTGTTCTGTAGTGCCCCTAAGTTAAGGTTGATACTCCATCTACCTCAATGTACCGCTTATCATCCGTACCTGATAAAACTACCTTGATTTCGCATTCGGTGTAGACTTCATGAGCATGTGAATGGAACTGATATTGGGTCCCCAAAACCCTTGTGTAATTTTAGAGGTAATCTCGATAATCCTTATACCTGAGTGACTGTAACACATTAGGTTTTACACCCTTCACCTTATGTATACATTGCTCATTCGCATCAACGAATGCATAAAGCTTGGGACATAAACCCACAAAGTGTGTGATGATGCAGCCAGCACATTCATCTTTCATCACCCCAGTACTGCCTTTGTTCTCATGAGGGAATCCTTGCTGTTTATCGAGCGTATAGTTGGATGTATCAAAGTGCGCCTTTAAATCAAAGGTAATTACTTTATAAACATCATTAGAAGCAGCAGAATATACCAAGGAATCGGTATCACAATACAGGAGGTGCAAGGCTGGTGGAAGAAATTTGGTACACATGTACTGATAATGAAATTCGTAGAGGGTTATTTTGAAAGATCAAGCATGGCAACACCAGTGTACAAAGGTTTGTTGAATGCAACATTACTCTTTAATATCTCGATAAGGACAAAGTTTTCATCAATAATCTGTCTTGGCTGCAAATTTGGATGCCCTATCAGTTGTTCAGCTCCCTAGATTGTGTCATACCTCGAAACGACTCGTATGACCCTTTCCTAGTGGACATTCTGCAATTTTTTCCATAAGCGGAATTATTCATGAGTTTAAAAAACGATTTTTCAAATTCGTTTGCAGCCTGAGCTTGTTTCTCAATATTAAATTCGATCCATGCCATGTGCTCAAAGTGCAAAACACGATGAAAAGAGCCAAGTTTGGCCCCATACATCAAATAGTTCTTCAGTGTTTCCCTGTGTGTAGAGAATTTCTTGCACGGCACAAGCATTAAAACAAGTTTATTATGTGAGCTGTTCTGGGACCAGAGGCAGATCAGATAGTGTATCATGACATTCATCCAGAAATGACAGATCCACTTCCCAAAAAAAACAAGTGTCACTGTCATTCATTGTGTTAGAAAAATCCCATGATGAGAACACATCAGCCTCAATCCACTCAAAAGTACCGATCGGAAGCTTGGATCACATCGTATGACTGTATAGACTGTTGATGTCGAAACAACATATATATTTCGATGTCACACTAGAGTCATAGTCCTTACCCATGTAAATATTGTTGGCTTTCGCACGTCGTCTTGAAACCTTGGTAATGCTGGCCATAACCCCACATTCTACAAAAAGATACATATCTGGGCCAGTCAACAGCTCTAGCCGTACACATGTAATTGACAATAAAGCGTCCCATGAAAGAAAGAGAGCTGTGATGTACAAGGCGCGGTCAAAACCGTAATAAGCCAAACATATGGTCCTGCAATTCTCAAAAACATGTGCCACCTAACAAGTGGCTACAGAAAAGTATTGAATTGCGTACTGCAGCAAGTTTATACAGTTCATCACTAATGCCTTCGCCTCTCATCACATTATGAAATGCGTCCTTTGGTGGGAGTGACTTGCACATCAGATTCTGTCGACTTAACAAAGTCATAAAAAAGACTCCCTTTTGTTTTGCCAATTCGAATTGAGTGTTATCTGGAAACACCGAACGGGTGATACTCAATTGTGCAGGTAGTAAATTGCCTGCCAAAGTTTCTAGAGAGGCACTCATGAATTAGAATAAGTTAATAAAACAAAATTTGAAATATTGTGCATTTCAATTGAAATCAGTCCCATTGGGAATTTATTTAGTAATACATTTGTATTCCTCTCAGGTCATCCCGATAACTTGAATTTTACCTGTTTCTGATTACCATGGTTCCATTAGGTTGTATTATATGGCATTCAGCCAAAAGTTCTATGAGAAAGTGAGCATTATAGCTTTGTAGGTTATGAAAAACAGTGACAAGTTGCCTTTGGGGCAGTCAGAAATTCAAGTTGTACATATTATGTCTGCAACCTCGGAATTCGCCCATCAGTTAGTCATGATCGACCATAATATCATCTGTACCGAGCTTTTCCTTACAGATGTGACAACGTTTCTGAGCCGCCAACCTAGCTTCATCAGCAGGGGTTTATGGTTTTATCTGAACAATCAAGGTGTATATTACTGCAACCCACTTTGTAAGTTCAACTAATCTATCTACTAATTTGTACATATAATCAACACCCTCAAACTCAAAATAGTTAGATAAATTTGGATTGTATGAGCAGACCAACAAAATGCTACATGCATATGGAACATGTTGGTTGATGGTAGCTGTATTACTCATTTCATCATTAGGCAAAGAAGTGGACCTGGGTTTCAGGCAACTTTCAACATCGAAATAGGTGACAAAGCCCAATATCTGCTGTTTGCTGTTCTCTTTAAATTCCAAGTACTTGTCATTCCCAGTGGGGAAAGTACTGCGAACAACTTTTTGTTGTTATTCAAGAATACTGTGACTTGCAAGTTTCTCCTCAGTTCGAAAGTACTGAAGATGCTTGGAAACAAATTTCTTACATTTCCTCTTAGTCTGCTAACTACCAACCAGCCGGGAAATTTTTTAATACAGACAAAATGCAAATGAGTGGCATATGTAATCGCGCGAATCGCCAAAATATTTACGTGTTTGTAATGGCGTACAGGAGAAATACACATGGGTACTACAACCCCAGCCCTTTTCGCAAGTTTCGTCAATTATATTGCTGTCTTTATCCACCACACAGTAGACATTAATAGAAATAGAATTATTCTCCTCGAACATACGAATATCCTGTTTGTCTACAGGTGCCGACAGACCTTCGATATTCAAAACCTCATGAGGATTTGGATATGAAGTAATTATCTCGCCATTTTGTGTGGCAGGAAACAAAGATGCTATTACATCATATTGGAGACACATTCCTTCCGGGCAATGTTAATCGATGCAAGCCTTCCTATTAGCAATAAACTTGGTTAATTTAGTGTGTACAGCACCGACAGTGAATCCTTGGAATTTAGACACATGTACATCAATATATGTCAATATTTGCAGACTCCAGGCAGATCTACACACATTTAACTCCTCAAGTTTGTTAGAAAGATAAGGGATGATGTTATCTTCATACAGTAAAACCACATCGGATGAATGCAGGACAGAGAGGGCTTTGCTTTGAAAATAGAAGGTTTCTGTAGCGCCTTTCTCTGCAGTGAGTGATTTCAAGCACTTACTTGCTACAGTAACTGGTACTCCAAAAGGCCGGGGTGATATCATTAATAAGTTTAATAAAGGGACCTTACACCACGCGAAAATATGAGATAAATCCCTATCACTGTTAAGCCTATCGATAACAATTTGCAACTCATATAGCCTACCTGCGAATGCCGTAGCCAATAGCTGGAATGTCAGGTCTGGAAAAGGCTCCACTGAGACCGGGGAATCGGAAAACAAATTATTTTCTGGCTACCTTCGCGAAATATCTCTAATTGACTCAAAAGTCGGTTGTGAAATGGATGGAGCACTCTTAGAATCGCAAGAATTCTCTCAGTCAAATAGAAGTAAATCATCCATCAAAATATCAACCTTGTCTTGTTTTGGGGAAATGGACATGTTTCGACATTTTGTTGTTGACGATCTTCCGTATGTGAATACATGCTCGAATTGCTTAAGTAGAGATCACCCAGCAAAATATCAACCCGTGTCTGCTTAGGCGAAGAGATACTGTCTCGACAGCTTGCTGTAGATTGTCTTTCCATGTGCTATTCTGTTTATGAATCGCTTACATAACAATCTTCAAGGAAGCTGTCAATACTTTCTTGCTTAAACTCACTCATTTTAATTAACTAAATTTTCTTTCCTTTTATAGTATGAAGTGTCTCATGATTCTGAAAATAGAGGAAAAGAACCACTCTTTATTCACTTCCCTGTAAATATAATTTGTGTTACTAATATAAAGACCGACATTGTTTATTGTAAATAAAATTTTTGCAGGAGGGAGTGAAGTTCTGTTTGTTTGGGAAAGGCAGAAGCAAGAGTTGCATGTTTTTACAAAAGATACCGGGGATGAGGGTTTCTAAAGCTTCGTGGACAAAGCAAGGTAGCAGACTGTCAAGAATTGAGTGCGCAGAGAGTGGGCGAAAGTAAAGTATCAAGAGTTGAAGAGGATGACATGCATGGGTCGGTAGCAATGTAAGAAAGTAGGCAGTGTACAAGATGGGCGAGAGAATGAAACATGTTTCAGAAAACTTCTGCAGTCCACAATGAGTGCCAATGTCCAGATCCGCTGCCTTACCATTTCCTGCTTATCGTACCGTGCAGGTGCTGCAGGCACCTGTTTGATATATCTATGAGGGAGACTGGCTATATCCCCTCCACTCCTGCCTGTTCAATGACTTCAGTCTGTGATGCAAATTGCCATCACTCAGCTCACTTCCACTTTAACAATGTTTCCTGACCTGACTTGCCTAATCTATCTTTCCCAGTGCGCAGCCTGCGTTTACAACTTTGAAATTTAAACTCATGTTATTGCACAAAATTTTAAGCCCAGTTTTGATTAGAAAAATTATTAATAAAAAACTTTACATCTTAGATGCGCTTTAAAAATAATGTGACTTAATCAACACCATCAAATATTAGTACTAGGATACACCATAAAAATACTTCACACCATCAAAAATAAAACTTGTATAAACAATGAAAATTACTTTACACCATCAAAAATAAAACTAATGTACACTGTAAAAAATACTTTACATTGGCCAAACATTTTAATAAAGATTTTCACATGATAATTTATTAGCGAGGTAGTAACACACTATATTAATAATACTAACTAAACAAACACTCTTAAACAAAACATTTTAAGACATTTACATAGTAAAATTTATTCAATTCTCTGTCTACTTAAAAATATAGAACAACCAGCCTAGAATTATTTGCAGCACACTGTCACACTCACAGTTACCCAACAATTTTGAAAAATAAATATCTTTAAAATTACTTAAAACTATAAACCCAAACCACCTTGTCACACACATCAAAACATTTAATTCATTATAAGTAATCAATGTCAATTTTCCATAAATCAGACATCCTTCTACAAGCAACTCATTCAGAGGAGAGAATAGGATAGAGTTGTGCGCTCTCCAGACATGCTGTGCATAATCTGACATAGTTTCCTTTTTCTTTCTCATTCCATATTTCATACTTAAAAAACACAATATCCCAACCTTAAGCATCACTTAGAAACTACTTACAACTAACTAAATTTTAAAAAAATTGCAAGACATTTCCCCTGCACTCATACTCGCAGTCACACCTACTCAATAAATTTATTTTTTCTGAAAGTACTTGGTATAATATTCTAGATGTTTTAACATATTATTAAGAGTATTTAAAAGTATCAAAAGAGCCTTGGTTTGTGATATTGTCATGCCGTCGGTCCATTATAAGAATAATGGTGGTTACCATTAAATCCTCTCAAATATACATCAAGAACCAACCTAGAATTACTTTAAATGCCTTTCCCCCACACTCATAATCACAGTTACCCAACAACTTTGAAATCTCTTAAAAACCACTTAAAATTATATTGCCAAACCACCCTGCCATGCACATCAAAATATTTTATTCGTTCGAAGTACTCAATCTCCATTTTCCATCACTCAAACATCCATCTCCAAACAACTCACACAGAACGAGCTTGGGAGCTTAGGTTATGCACATCCTGGATACACTAGGTGTAACCAGCATAGTTCTCCCGTGTTGTAGACGTTCCATTATTCATACTCATCATAAACACATCAACCTGCAGTTAACATCTTTTGAAAACTACCAAAAATACATAAATATACTTTAAAGTAGCTAAATAAATAATTATTGTAAGTGTAAAATGAGTTGCTGAGAAAGTTGATGATTTCATTCAGTTTGTTAAAAGTTGTAACGATGTGCTAAGAAAGTTAATGATATTAAGAAGATTTCATTCATTTTGTAAAAAAGTTTTACGAATTTTAAGAAAAGTTCTTTCACATTGTAAAGAGTTGATAAAAAAGCTTAACAAACTTTAAGAAAAGTTCTTTCAAATTGTAAAGAGTTGATAAAAAAAGTTTATAGAATTTTAAGAAAAGTGCTTTCAAATTGTACATTTTGATAAAAAATTCTTTTCCAATTCGATATAAAACCTTAAAAGTTGGAACGATTTGCTAAGAAAGTTAATGATTTATACATAAGTTTCATTCAATTTTTAAAAAGTTGGAATGATTTGCTAAGAAAGTTGCTAAAAGATTAAATGGTTTTAAGGAAGTTACTAAAAAATTAAACGAATGTGTATACACGGTCGAAATGAAACAATTTGTAATAAAATTTCCAAAGTATAATTTAAACGAATTTAAGGAAAGCCCTAATTTTTTTTTTATATTCACATACATAAAGTCTAGTAGTGAAGCTGGTGTTTCATGAAAGGTGCCTGAACCCAGGTCACACAATTCAAAGCCTGAGCGATACCCCACTAAGGCAGGAAGGTGAGCACCGTGTTCTGGCATGAGGTCATATTCCCCAGCGAGCGGTAAGCAGGCAGCGTGGCTGAAGGTAGGTAGCAAGAGGTTCCATGACTGCACAAGCCCATCGTGGAAGATCTAGGCAGAGCTTGCTAGCGGCCTGTGGGTGTCCAGTTTCCCGAACAAATCGAATCTAGGCAGCAGCTACAAGCAGTGCAGACCAGTTCACAGGGTGTACGTTACTGTCACACACAGGATGGGAGGTGTTGACCCCATGAAGTCAGAGCAGCAAATGATGAGCTGTAGGTGGGATCACCTATTTATAGACCAGATACCCTCCCTTGTCTTGCCGAATTTTAAATTTCGTAATTCGACTTAAAGCTACATAAAACTAACTAATTATGTATTTGAATGTTTTTAACTATATTTTAACCAAATTTAATGCAATTAAAAGTATTTAATGTGTTTTTTCTGAATTTTAACATGTATATGTTGCAAATCTATAGGGAATATGTCTATTTATTTGGTTTAAAGCTATTAGATTTGAATTATGTTCTTATTTAACGATCTTGTATATGAACAATTGTAATTCCTATATGAGATTTTCTCAATACGAGGTTTCTAACCCAGAATTTAATGCATTTTACTACGATTCATCACAGTTTACACCTTTTAACATACACAAACAAATTACTAACATTTATTTTATATATTTTTTTAATTACATGATTCGTTCATTATTACTTTTGTATATTATGGTTAATGGCTTACATTAATACAAGACCTAGCCGAGACTCGAACCCAGAAACTAGATTACAAATGTACATAACCTGCCCGGGACTGGAACCCAGAAACTAGATTAGAATTGTATATTATGTACCCAGGACTCGAACCGAAAAACTAACTAATATTAACCATGCCTTATCCGGGATTCGAACCCAGAGTCTCCTAGCATAATATAATTATGCCACAGGGGCTGATGAAAAAATTAATTCTTTTTTGTGAATTTATGTTGTGTTGAAAAATTATACTATATTTTACCAGCAGACATCTGTGCCAGGATACAGTTTCAAATATTTTTTTTAGTTAATTACTATTTTGGCAAACGATTAGGTATGTTTGTTATTAGAGTTTTTTCCTCTGGCTTTTTTTTTAATACAACACTCGTATGTGTTAATGCTACATAGTTTGAAGGAACTCAAACAACTTTTGACTTTATAAAAATCTCTCTCCATTGAGACAATTTTATCAATGTATTTAATTTATTATCAAAACAAGTTCACCTTTAAAAAAGGGATAGTTTAAATAAACATACTAAGTAAATAATTTAAAGACATTATAATAAATATAAATAAATACAACACGACTTGTTTCACAAATTCAATTAGAACATTTTCAAAAGACAAGTGTGTATATATATATAACATATTAGACAATTATCTCAAAAATATATATATACAAATACAGCTTGATCCGAAACTTTAGTTGCAGCATTTTAACACAAGTCAGTACAGGTTGATTCAAAATATATACCGCATTTTTCTTTAAAAATAAATATTTTTTATAAACTGTTAGCAACTTCTGTAAACAAGGTTTTCTGCATTATCTTAATATTGGAACCACATCTGCTCCTTGAACTCTGCTTTCAAGGAGGGAACGATTCATATGCCCTGGCTTTAACCTATCTGTTTGTACACATACATCCTTACATTCTGGAGAATGTAAAACGATACTTTCAATAAATTGTGTATGTTTAAACATAATGTGAGTATACATCTTCAATACTATATGGGAGAAGTGTTGTTTGAGTCATATAAAATACAGGAAATTTTGTGCTATCACTGCAATATAGAAATTCATGGCGTTTTTCGTTTCCTAGTGGAAAATAAATTACTTTAAAATGGGATGCACTGTCACAAGTCTCCATAAATTCAGGGAGAAGCCCGCGACACCATAATCTGTAAGTTATATTAGACTTTCCTGGTTTGACACTAACGTAATTATTTGCAGGATGAAAAGTTTTCATGTAATGCATTTACTATCCAACACCTGACAGAACAATTAGCAAGGAACAATATATGTATATTGATAAATTCATTCTCTAACTCTGCAAGTTAAAATGTGTTTGAGGACCAAATTTTATTTTTGCTAATTTTATTGCTCGATGCACATAACATTTTTGATGAATCACATCCAGTATGAGCCATGTAACCAAACTTGTTTTTGCGATAATGATATATATTATGAAGATTATTAATACATTCTTTGAAATACTGATATGGTAAAACACTGTCTGTATTACAAATGAGATGATTCAAAAAAATTTTCCTCCTCACAAATTGTCATTACAGTGCGCTCCGCCTTAAGCTTACGCTTTCGATCTACTATATTACGTCTGTACTGGTTTACAAGACTTTTAAAACTATTGCAGTTAGTTAAACTGGAATCCAAACTAGATTGTTTACTACATGATATCAAAGATTGAGAGAAGTACGTACATGTGACTCACACATTTCCTTAACAGTATCACGTGAATATGCTACACTATAGTTACAGAATACATACCTTTGTTATTAAACACTTCCTTGCACATAGGCGAGAACATTGTTCTTCTTTAGTCAATTCACATGCATATAAGTTACTCATGGAAGGAAAAACTAATCCTCCTTGTACGAAAATAAAGTTGTGAATGTCCCCATCGCAGGTCTCCTCGCGAATGGTGAGTCCCCAATGAGGTCTAGTGAGTTGGTAGGTGATTACTCCATAATCATCCTCCTCTTCTAGCTCCTTGGTAAGACTGGGAAACATAAAATCTTCAAATGTCGTTGGTAAGTCACTGTTGAGGCGAAGATTTCTCCCAGCAAAATCATTGAATGCTATTCCTTCAGCAAAGTGAATGCTGAGACTGTTCTGTAAAGTGTTGCACCAATGTTTTATATTGTTGCAGACATGAACTTGTAGAATACCGTGATATGGTTTAAAGGAAACTCTTCTGTATCCTATTTGCAGGTCTTTGTATACGTCTGTAGGGTCAAAGTTGCTAGCCATGACTGCCAATTTTAAACTGAAAGTTTTCCTTCATATACTCTGGATTGACATCATTTAAGTGTTTTTACTATGCCAGACATTACAATTCCACATGCCACAGGGAGTAGTTAATTCTTGATCACTGATGTATGCAACATGTTGCTTGTTGTTACATTGTTCTGTTCAAACTGTAGTAAGATAATAGCGACTGCATTCAGTCTGCATAATGTATTTGATTTTCTTGTAGGGTGTACATTTCGTGATTTGGCACTTTGAGCTTCAAATTCTAGATGAACGTCATTGTAAGGTAGCTTGCTGTCAGGGCGTAAACTATACAAAGGACAAGAAGTTCGCCCATAACAATTGTCGAAAACTTTTAAAGTATAATCAGGACTAATTATCAAGTAACACCAATGTTTATAACTATTGCACATATGTATCTCTAGGGGACTATCTTCGCCTTCAATTCGAAACCACACTCGCCTGTATCCTGGAATACACTGGCATAATGAATTGATTAGTCGAATCCCTCCATCGTAACTGAAGCTATGGACAGGGTTCTCTCTTTATATACTGGAATTTTCTTCCAATTTGAGATAATATTAGTTGTTCAATGTTAACTTTATTAAATCAAATTTACAGACACAAACATTGCTGTTCCAAACCTCACAGTCCCACATTCCACAAGGTGACGAAATTAATATATTTACACGTAAGTAGGATGCTGGTACAAATATTCTCCTAAAGCTTCGTTTTTTGCATTGTGAACAGAACATTTTTTCCCCACAGTGATTGGTGTTATAGCGTTTGACTACTGAATTATTACTTGGACAGTCGTGATATCTACTATCTATTATTTCTGCATTGGTTAAACCTTTTAAAATGTTCTTCTGCACTTTCCAATCACATATACTGGATAATCTTCAAAAAGTGCATTGTTTACATATTGGAAATGCTCTTCGTAATCTATGACACCAGAATCCCATTTTAGGTCATGTATCTCAAAAGTCTATTCCCGAAACATCATTTTAACTTGAGGTTTTAAAGTATACCAAGGTCTGGGAGATTTAAAGCATGGTACTTTAGAGTCATTAGCATTGGTTTCATCAGAAATTGCAAGCTCTTTAATTACAAAGGAGTTGTCTTGGTAGTTTATGAAACGTTGCATGTACCACATCATTTTTACATTATTAATTTTTTGACACTATATACAAATACTCTCCATTCATCTTGTTTATAAAATATCAGTGGTCGCCTCGGAATCCACTTCATCAACTCCGGAATCGTCCATTACTACATCTGAGATAATTCTGGTTTCAGTAAGCTGTTCCAGTCTGTGCAACATACAGTACCTCCACATATGTTATTATTTACACAATTAGCAAAGGCAGGCATGCTTTGAAGACACTTTTCACATGGCAAATACGTCACTATATCCTTATCAGCTTGTAAATGCTCAAGAAGGAACGGATATATTAACTTTTTTGTGTCCACAAAAGCAATAATAAACTCTTTTGGCAACACCCATAATTGAGAACAGTCTTACCTCAATAAGGTTTTCACCTTCTCATATGCTAGCATAGCATTGACTAATTCGACATATTCCTCATCACAATCATCACAACAGTGGCCCTGATGTGTTATACCTGGAGCGAACTGACACGGAGAGAGATTTATTCCCCTGTAGATTATACATTGTTCTTGTTGTAGATGTCTGACATCGTTCTCAGATCTATTGCAGACACCTCAGTCTCACTACTGCTAATGCAATGCCCACATACCGACACTCACAAAGTGCCTTTGGCAGAAGACGACTAAACACTGATGAAAAATTAATTAATTCCACCTTGTATAGTAAATGGATACAAAATGGCCACCAATTTCCATTAAATTTGCTTAAATTTGGTCTTTTTAGAAATTAAGTTGAAATATTGTGGGATTTAACAGATTTCAGCAGTCATTTCAAGCTGGATTCGTGTTATTTCAGTAATATTATGTTGAAAAATAGTATTTGCAAATAAAATAAGTTCAAAAATACACATTTTATGCTGAATAGTATAGTCGAAATTCTAAGCTGGGAAGCTTACAGAGAAATCTAAGAGTAAGTATATGCACAAATATTTAAAACATATTGAATATGTATGTTTACTATTCCCCTGAATTTAAAGATATTTGTTTTTAACGTGAGTTTGTTTTAAAGTGATATTTGAAACTTGTGTAAGTGGAATGTTAGATACATCTTTGTTTAATACTTTAAAAAATTTAGCAAGTGAAATTATCTCTTTTATGAAAATATACTTAGTTTCCTAGACTAACTGTAATAAGTTTGATAGAAAACAGGATAAACTTAAGATATACCAGATTAAACTTTAAAACAGATGTTCTTAGGAAAGTACTATATATTTTGATTTAAATCTATAGGAATAAAATTTATTTCTTGGAATTAAAATTCATTTTAACTTCAGGGATATAAATTTCATCAGCTGGACTTGGGTAGCAAAATTTAATTTCTCTGTAAGTAATTTTATCCCTTGCATGTCGAAAAAATAGGAGGAAGGTTCCTTTCTGAACAAGTCGACGAACAGGCGAAAGTGAAAGTTTGTAGGGCGAGGGCGGAGGGGAGCTAGCCAGGCAGGGTCATTTCAAAATTTGCTGATCCGAGGGGTGTTTGGCAGTTTGAGACTCTCCAATATGGTGCATAAAGACACATTCTGGGGTGGGAATAACTGAAGTTGTCTAGCCGAGGTAGACAATCTTCGTCTCGGGAAGAAAACACATATTCTGGGCAGTGGTTGAAGGGATTTGTGGAACTTAGCACTAGGCAGGTTTTACGGAGCACAGTGTTGGATCGATAGCGGGTGCAAGGAACCTGTTGTCTCGGACAAAAATTCATTGTGGGCTGGATGGGGTGGGGGTCGCGGGAGGTGTCCCCAAGTAGGTGCAGACAGTCCTCGAGCAAACCAAAGATGCGATCTGGTGTTGTGGGGAGGGAGTGTAAACAGGTGGGAGCCATCTGACCATCTCTCACTGACCAGCGCCATGTTAGTATCATTCTTAACCTCACCCTGGATACACACATACATCGCTCTCTTCTCTGAAGCATCTCTTCACCAGTTGCAGCATTCTGGCAGGGTCCCATGCAACGATTGAAGAGGCAGGCAGTCAATGGGCTTCACCTCTCGTTAAGCGATAGTATCTGCTCTGGTCTTCAGAAAAAATGTTTTAGTATAAACATTTTATAAGTTTTTAATATATCTGGACAAAAATGTTTGTGTGTTAAGCCGATGTAGTGTGTCTGTTCTTTTTAAATAATTTATAAGTATTTATTGTGTAAACCCTTGTTCTGAGCACAGTCGACGAAAGTTCATGCGATTTTCAACTATCATTTCGTTAACAAGTTCGGTGAATCACCCAAACTTAAGAGAAATTTGAGTTTAACATATTCAGCTCGAAGCAGTATGTCCGTTATTTTTAGTAAGTTTTTTTCCTCTAGATAGTTTGATTGCTTTTAAAATATATACTACATTTGTAAACAGTGTTGAAGGGTTATGCTTTGCAGGATTAATTCCTTCTTCATGCCATCCGAGTATCCTTACACTACAACAGATATTGTGTTTAAAGTGAATTATTCTTACAATAATGAAATTTAATTATGTTTAAATCTGGGTAAGGTTTTTAAAAATTTCATATGAAACGTTCAGGTAAACTTGGATAATAACTAATTAAAAATAGGAAAATTTAATTTGTTTAGTGAGTCATATTCAGAGTTTTTGCAGTAGTTTAAACTTGGCCGCATGCTCCACGTTTCATTCCTTGAGTGATGTTTTGGGAGAGGTGCTTGTGCAATTTCATTACGTGTTATTTATATATAGATTTCTTTATTTTTTTATAAAAACTTGGATAGTCATGTAGTTACATCAACCATTTAATTTATTTGGAAACACTCGTTTTGTATGTAGACATATTCATGTCTCTTTCTGTTCATTTCCGAGTTTTTCAGCTCAGTCTTTAATCAAACGTAGGTCAACGCACACGCAGGTTCTGTTTGCTCTCAACACCTCGTTAAAATTATAAGTCGATGTAAGTGGTATATCCAAGTCAGTGCTGCAGCGACCTCCCGAGCGAATGGACGTATATTAAAATCACTAACTCTTAAATGCGATTATCGTTAAATGTTTTCTTTTTTTTATGGATTTTAATAAATTAATTTCTTTTAATGCAAGGATTCCGTTTCAGAAGTACCTCTACTAGTGCTAATTACGGGATTCGCTCAGCTTATATTGCGCTCGGTCGCCTGCTAAGCTGTGCTCGAAACAGCATATAGGAGTCCGCAAATCCCATACTGACGTTATTCATTTACCAACCTCACAAGCAGATGTGTTTTAAAATGATTTAAGATACATGTTCAACTCTGAGCCATCAAGTAGTATAATTTGTACATTGTTATTGTGTTTAGGAAGACTGCCATTTAATTTATAGGGACATTTTTGCTTCGTTGTAGCTCGTTAATTAATTTTCTTTATGACACATGGAGAATCACATAGTTGTGATCATTTAGTGAGTTAGCACTTGTTTCTTTATGAGACCAGGTTATTTACATAGCTGTGTTCGTTATACTTATCTCGGATTATTTATTTATATTGGAAGGTAGAACTCATTTGAAATATATATAATATATATATATACACCCTATCCCCAATATACCACACCTCAGTACGACGCCAGAGCTCGGACCGTTAACATCTACCAGAGCTTCTCCTCACCCCAAAAAAGAAAGAGAAAATTAATAAACTACAACAAACTATACACTTATCACAAAAAAAAATTAAAATTGATTATTTAAATAAAATTAATTGGATCAATCTTTTAAAGTTGCATACCATTTTATCCAACCAAAATAAATTTAAAAAAAAAAACTGATCGGATTATGGATTAACCTTTTTTCATATCAATTTTGCATCGAATCGATAATCCAATCAATAAAAGTGGCATCCTCTTTGAATTAGGACCCCTACGCCCCTACCACTAATTCTCAAGCTGTATTTTCGAACGAAGGTAAATCAAATGAGTGTCCAAAGAAATAAATACAGGTGGAATGAACTATATATTTTTTTCAGTTTATTTTATTTTTGCCCAACATTGAGGTTTTGTTTATTCAATGGTGTATTTTTCTACACGAACAAAAATTCATGTTTTCTGTTTTCACATTGTTTTCTAAAGGAAATATATTTCCGGCGCTATACAAACAAATATCTAGTTGGCTGGAACAATATTTCTCACAGCGTGATCTGAACGTAGGACCTTCTTCAGTGTAGGACCGTAAGCGGTCATCTCTCGTAAGCCATGCCCGAATCTCAAGAAACAGTATTTGTGTTATCTTTGACAATAACTCTAACGGCCGGTTTCACCAACACATCTTAAAATTTAAGCACTATTTAAACACTGAATAAGCTCTGTCTAACGCCTTGTACCGTTTCACCAACGTTAAGCTCTTCTTAAAATGTTTTAAGCAGCTCTTAGTTTAGGCAGCCGAAATCGGATGCCTAACTCTTTAAGCTCTGCTTAAATCATTGTAAACACTTTAAAAGGAAAATGGCTGCTACTGAAAGAAGGTCTGTGTTAATAACCCCAAATGCGCTATAAAGTATCTAGTTTTGTAAATTAATATTTTAATAAATAAAAATAAGAAATTAATGTGTATCAAAGTTATTGAGTCTGGGTGCAAGTCTTTATTTGCTGAAATAACCTATGACGATGGTCGAAAAAAAAATCTTGTGGCAGACTTATATTTGTTTATGTACATTTTGCACGTATTTTCAAGAGGCAAACCGAATATATACATAGGAAATTGAGTGTAAAGGCAGGTAACTGATTAATAAAATATGAATTTATCGAGTACGCATATGCTACGGAAGTACCTATTCGAAATAAATGTAAAAAATGTTTGCCTTCACTACACTGCATGTATGTACTATATGTAGGCCTAAAAATATACGATTACTTTGATATAATTTGAGACTGGACATAATATAATGCATTTACACTTACTTTTTACTACACGTGACAAATTTTCAGTACAAGTTTTGTACACATTCGACTTCGTTTTGAATTAGAAAAGTTAACGAGGGCCCAATTAAATATGTTATACAAATGTTATTCAAATTCGGGCACTGGGCGTTTCTAAATCGCACATGAATATCGTCAATGGTATTATCAACGAACTATCACAAATTCAGAAAGTTCAATTCTGGTTATTGATGAATGCTAAACCGAATCTTTAAAACACAGCAGTAATGTCTTACGTAAAACATAAAACAGTTCTATTAAAATTGAAAAATTCGGGATGGCCTTGTAGACAGTAGTAAATGTAGGCCCAGTATTGTTTTTTGAGGGCAATACGATTTTTGCACGGAATATACATTACGTTTAGAGGATATTCAAACAGTGCCTAAGCAAGAGAAAAATTTCATTTTAAAAATTCATCATCAACCTAACGTATTATTTTTATAAAGCATTTAATATATAAATACTTGAAGAAAGTTACTTAAGTATATGTAACGAGTCTAAAACATTACCCGAGTAGATTAAATATAAAACAATTAACATTATGACTAGTAAAAAACAGTCCAGGCCTAATATAGATACGTTATAACTTTTACTGCGAAAAATCACACTTCTTGGCACTGATAACTAATAAAACTATAGTAAAACATAACTGAATTGCAATACAACACTTCCACGATAATAAATCAGCCTCAAAAAATTAAAAACTTATCTATTCAGGAAGGTAATTTTAACATAAATAAACTTCGGTGCCCGTAGTTAATTGAACAAATCGAGTACACATATATTTTTCGTATATGCAGTGATATTTATTTTAATTGATTCTTATTATTCGTCTGACAAACGATAGAGCTTAAATCGTTTATTATAAAACAAATATGGATTCGTAATGCTCATTATAAAACTAAACATAACATTTCAGAAGGAAAAAAACTTTTTTTTTTTCCTTTCGTTGAAATAATTCTCATGGGTTTGTTTAGCCACATGACCACAATGCGCTACTACCAACATGAGAATATTAGCAACTTGTTTCTTTAAGCAACGCCCAGCTAAGACGCGCTTATAAAACTGAGTTTTATAATGGTGAAACACCTCGACATCATTAAGTGCCACTTAAGCTTAAGTATCGCTTTACTGGAACCTAGTTTATTTCTTGTTGGTGAAACCGGCCCTAAGTATGTTTACTAATGTTTGCTTTGCAGAGTGGTGTCCTAGCCGTGTGGTCTGTTTGGCCGTTTCAGATCGTCTTGTAATCATCCTAACTACCGTGATTGAAGACGGTTTTTTTTTTTTCCGGTGGAGAGGAGTTCGTATTTCGACACGCACACGTGCCGAACCTGTGCGGACAAGACTGAAGATTTATGTCTCGCTGGCCGTTTCTGCAAGTGAAGAATGAAACGGTTTTGTGTTTCGCCTTCTGCAAGTGAAGAATGAAACGGTTTTGTGCTTCGCCTTCGCACGTGTTTCGATGTAATTGCATCGATATTCTCTGTGTCAAAGTTTAATGTATGAGTTGAAAAAATCAATAAAAATTATAAAAAAATAAATTTCGTTACATTCCTGTAAATTGTTTCTTTTTCATTTATAAATATGTCCAGCTAATATCACGGTTATCCAAAATATATACTTAAATGGATTGTAATTTTAAATTTTACTGCTGATATTTTTGCTTAGTCATATTTGGACAAACCTTTTAGCACATAATGAAGACATCGAAACTTAATGAAAATAACTTTCGTATTGACATAATGTATATATAAAATGGGTTAAGCATACATTTATTAATAATATCACAATCCTACAAGTACTGGGCATCTTCTTCACCTGCCCACTGCTCTTTAATACTTTCAAACAAGTTACATGAAAATATTGAATTTTTGGTACATTTCATTCAGAAAATAAAATTATAATATTCAGCAGAATCTTAGAGTGCAACTGGTCCAGATGAATCCTAGTCAGAGAAGATGGAGGCTAGGTGAGTTAACAACCCACTTCCCGTAGTGTGGTGCAAATTCACGCATCCAATCACAGCCAGCATCCGCTCTGGAGCTGTCTGAGGTGTGGATAACGCTAATACGTCATTCAATTTATATGACTAAGAATCTGATTAATTGTATAGGTTTTACAAATTACTAAAATGAGTAAAAATTAAATATATACTTGGTTACACTATTACAAGTTATATTTCATTGAAAAAAAAATCAAGTGATAGCTAAAACGAAAAGGTTATACGACAAGTAAAAATTAACATACGTATTTGAAATTTGATTTTATAAGCATTTTATTTTTAAAAATGCAAGATAAAATTTCCATGTACCGAAGGCGTACGGTTTTGAAAATAACATTTGACTCATGCCAGTTTAGTGGTTCCAAATGTATGACATGACGAATCACAGCAAAAAATTAAAAGTTAAATATTTTATAAATTATTAAGTGATGTTTAAACAACGCCAAAAATTTGTTCTCCAGTGGACTTCTTATGTATCAAATTTATGGGGAATAAGGTATGAAACAAAAAGGGTTATATTTTTTCTCTGTTGTAACACATTTATGTAAAAATCAAAACTGAATATTTCAGAAAACAAATCCTCTAAAAGCATTGGCTGAAAAGGACTGTTAATGTCAGAATTAAATATTATCAAAATGTATGTTACCAATCTTACACCAATTTGGTATAATGTTGCTAGATAAATGTCATGATCTAAACTATTTTAATAGCATCATTCTGAAGATACACAGGATGTTTCAAAATTCATGTTACAACGCTTTGGGTCTAGTAGTACACGCAAAATTAAACAAATTTTGCTTCCAAACACGAAGTCGGAAACGAATAGTTCCATCGCTGATGGGTCTGTACCTTGGCCACCATATTCCCCAGACCTCCCAAAGATGGACGTCTTTCCCTGGGGCTACAAGAAGTCACTAGTGTACGAGACACCATTGGATTCAAAAAACCACCCTCATCGCGCGAATCCATTCCGTTGCCGCACACATTCAGGCTACTCAAAATGTAGTAGCGGCGACTGAATAAAGTATGCTCCGTCGTTGTGGATCGTGCATCCGAGAAGGTTACCACCATGTTGAGCCATGTCTGTAATATAGTGTAAAAGATGCAAAGAGGGAAACGTATTTTGTAAACAACCACCACCAGATCCCAATAAACACCACAAGACTATAACTCCACCAACAATGTAAGCCAATTACTGCAAATGCTCACCTCATTGTCATTTCTGGTAGTTATAAAACGACGTTACACACCTCAAAGCGCGTATCACGTTGTGTAGGCGGGTTTCCTACCATAATACTCTCACAACCTCTAGCCACGTAACTAATAATCTCCGACCCCGTGTTTATACGAAGAAGTTGTTCCATTTAATGAGTACTACCAGTCCTGGAGCGTTGTACTTATCACGAATTATGAAACAGTCTGTATATATTATTAATATTATTTTTCTTCCGCAGCACTATATTTGCACCAACTTTGGTGAATTTTGTTGAATAGTTACTGTACTACAATATGTATTATTAATACGGCACTCTCGCCTAAAATATAGATGAAATAGTTGGTTTATAGATGAATTTAATGCTCTCGTTTGTTACCTGCATACCAAATCTGATTCACACCGAACTTAGAGTTCCTGGCGCCTTTAAAGAGAGAGACAAGATGGTGATATCACAAACTCTTATTTGAAAAGAAAATACGCCTGAAAGGATAGAGACGGTGCATCGCCACATAGTAATAGAGAATAATCCGCGATAATACTTCATAATAATAACTAACTTTGTACTTCCAGGAAATCAGTTTTAGCTGAAACCATCTACGGTTTTGATTTCACTAGTAATAAAGAACGCGTCTTTTATCCCCACAATTTTTTTTCATAAATCGTAGCCTCCGTAGCGCAATCGGCTAGCGCGCTCGGTGGTTAACCGAAAGGTTGGTGGTTCGAGTCCACCCGGGGGCGTGACGCTTTTTATGAAGCATTCAAGAAACCATTTTATCTCCCCCATACTGGCATATGAATGCGCGTAGATACAACCCTAATAGGCTACGAATTTTATGATAAACCATATCTTACTAAATAGTTTCGCGCGTGACGCATGATTCCACGAAATCATTCATGCAGTAATTTTTAATTAGCACATTAATTATTTCTGTATGAAAGTGTTCCCACTCAGAATATTTTTTTAAAAATATCGCCGTTGCGTGTGAAAAAAATTTTATGCATTGAAATTTGTGAAAATGGGATGTTTACACAACTGAAAGAAGCTGTTTGTGATTTGCAAGGTTGCTAAACCACCCATGTGTCAAAAATATTACCACATTGAAATGAAATGAAGTGTAACACCAACTATATGTAACAGTACGTAAACTATCGGAATTAGCTCTTACGTGCCACTCATACACATTGGAGATATTTCACAGTTACGTAATTATCAAAGCCATTGGGAAATATCTCCCATTTGTTATTCTGTTTACAAAGTATGGCGGTTAGAATATTTTTACAGTATTTCTGACATGCATGAAACTGCTTACTGTGTGGGTATTTTAGTGGAATCTTACCATTGTTATTATCATAAGAACGAAACGTCACGATATTTGTGATGGTAGTTCTCTATGGGACTTCAACACATATCCGCGTAGAGGTATTGCAGTATCAGTGAACCTCTTGTTTCGCATTTCAGCTATGGATAAACGCATTGAGTTTTGTGTTTCATTACACGTTCATTTCTGTAGAATTTCAATTCTTGTAGTGTGCAATAACAATTGTGATTGCTGGATTGTTTAAATGGCTATTTATTGTACCTTCATTCCAGTGCTCTTTCGGTGTACTACGGAAGTGATATAATGTGTAGTCGCAACGAGAGGATTCTATAAATGGCTTTAGAAGCAACTTCAGCAGAAGAACTACCAGACAGTGGTAAGGTAAATTCATAAAATGGAAACCAGAAACGAAAAGCTGAGATTTAAAAGGAAAGTATAAGTCTTACCGAACAACATAATTACTAAGAAACAACGTGTGCCAAAAAAATAAAAATGGCTCACACTCGTCCCCTCCCCCCCTTCGCCCATAAAAAGAACATGTCCGAAAAAGTGTAATAGTTGCAGCAAATGACAATTAAACTAAAAACAGAACGCTCAGGCAAGGTTGCTGGACAACAGTACTGACAAGGGAAGTTAGCACGATTTAACCATTTAACCCAAAACACAGTAATCACAATAATAACGCTAAGAATCGAAAAAGTGTAATAGTTGCAGCAAATGACAATTAAACTAAAAACAGAACGCTCAGGCAAGGTTGCTGGACAACGGTACTGACAAGGGGAGTTAGCATGATTTAACCCAAAACACAGTAATCACAATAATAACGCTAAGAATCGAAAAAGTGTAATAGTTGCAGCAAATGACAATCAAACTAAAAACAGAACGCTCAGGCAAGGTTGCTGGACAACGGTACTGACAAGGGGAGTTAGCACGATTTAACCATTTAACCCAAAACACAGTAATCACAATAATAACGCTAAGAATCGTAAATGCAGTAACAGCAGTAACGCTAAGAACATTTTTAGGTTTTGAGGTTTGCGAAGGACAGAGGAGATGGAGAACATCATGGGAGTCAGTGTCATGGCGTTGTGAAGCAAGAAGTGTATCCAATTCTAGCAATGTCACAATGAGTGGCATTCGAAATAAAACCTGTATATCTTCGCGGCAAAGAAACAGGCTGGAACACTTCACGAGTAGATCTATAATAGAATGTAACAAAAATGGAAACAAATGCAGCAAACAAGGAAATTGAATTCGTCTTTCGGATAAAAGAGATACTTAAACTCACAAATGAATTATCTCATATATCAGGAACAGGGTTACCAAGAAACAAATTAAATACGCAATTAAATTCATGGCCATCAAAAATGGGAAAACAGTGGTACATTGGGTTCTGGCAACGACATGACAATGTTTGATTTACATGAAAAATAAAACACGTATTTAACTTAAGAAGTCAATATCTAATTTTCATGTTCACCACAAAATTTGCGGTGATAACCATGATCAGAGCATTTTATAACAGTGTTATTTGTTACATTGTTAACATTGTCTGTATAAGTTCATAAATATTTTATAGTAAACATATTTAAAAACCTTATTAATTTTGCTAATGCTAATATGTCTGTAAGGAGCACGTAAATATATATATTAACTAGCTGTACCCTCGCCCGCTTCGCTGGGCACTAATTTCTTTTGAAAATTATTTATTTATATAAGAGACGTTTAAATTTGCATTTTAAAAGTAACTGTAGAAATTTTTAAATTCTTCATAAACTAATACAGTTATGAAAGAAATATAATGCTATAATTTAGTAGCTGAATATATTCTCCTCAAGTAAAATCTCTTGACAATTTACGTACATCTAATTATTTCGCCTTAATTGCAAGTTAAAGAATCCCGCCATTGCTTCGCTCAGTTGTATGAAGTTGATATATTTCTATCCACTGAGCCACTGTGGCCCCACTAGAAATCGCTCTAGTCACGGGGCCTCTGTGGCCCCACTAGGAATCGCTCTAGTCACGGGGCCTCTGCGGCCCCACTTGGAATCGCTCTAGTCACGGGGCCTCTGCGGCCCCACTTGGAATCGCTCTAGTCACGGGGCCTCTGCGGCCCCACTAGGAATCGCTCTAGTCACGGGGCCTCTGCGGCCCCACTTGGAATCGCTCTAGTCACGGGGTCTCTGCGGCCCCACTTGGAATCGCTCTAGTCACGGGGCCTCTGTGGCCCCACTAGGAATCGCTCTAGTCACGGGGCCTCTGTGGCCCCACTAGGAATCGCTCTAGTCACGAGGCCTCTGTGGCCCCACTAGGAATCGCTCTAGTCACGGGGCCTCTGCGGCCCAGCTTGAGATCGCTCTAGCCATTGGGCCACTAAGGCCACACTTGGGATCGCCCAACCCGCTGGGTTACTGCGGCTCTACTTGACATTACTCTACTCAGTGGGCCTTTGTGGCTCCACTTGATATATGCCTGTAGCCATACGGAAGAATATAGCTTTCTTACAGTCAAATTATTATAAGAATCAGCCCTGTAGTTTAGGTAGAGCATGTTTACAGAGTAGCCAAGTAGCTCATTTTTCTCCGACTTCGTTTACAAATTTTGAAACGTCTCAAGGATTCTAATTTTTTAATTCGACAGAACTTATGGTCATCTTTAATTATGTAGATTTCTATTAATGGAAGAATTATAAGAATCGGCCCAGCAATTTTGGTAGTGTATGCTTAGAACGAAGCCAAGAAACTCATTTTTTCCCACAAATTTTGAAATTTCCCAAAGAAATTTTTTAAATAAAACATTTTCTATGTCCACCGGGAGGAATGTAGCTTTCTAACAGTGGAGAAATTATAATATTAGCATTAGTAGTTCCAGAGATTACCGTTAACATACCAGCAAACCAACTTTACCTCTTTATATAATAGTATGGATTATAGTTTACTGATAAGTTTCTAGGCTGCACAATACTACGTAAGTCTCCACATATCAGGACTACGACCTCTGGTATATAAATAAGTCAACTTGGTTGTTGACATTGTTTGGTTAGTTAGACACTAGTAATTAAGCCTACAGTTTGGTGCAGGGGGTGGGGTAAAGGATGGTTACACGCAGTCCTGGGCCCCGTTTAATGAGTCACAGCGAGAACGAAATAATACAAAAAAAGTGCTGTGACAGTTGTGGTTTATGTAACCACAATTGTAGCCCACTTATGTACCCCTACAGGCTACTGGAGCCGATTTACTTATCTGACAAGAAACATAAAGTAACTATTCGACATGACAGATTCCGAAATACTATGATTTTTATATAAAATCGATGATATTTTGTTATATTACCAAGGAAAATGAGGTCCAACGTTTTTTTCTTCCGAGCCAAAAGAAAGCTCCGAGAAAGTCTGACTTTGGCAATTTTCTTAGATTACCGTGATTGATTCTACACATATTCAGGAAAACATGCAATGTAGACGAAGTCTAAGCAACTATGAGAGAGAAAATAATACAAAAGAATCAAATCTATACGCAAAAGAGAGACTTGTGTGATGTTCAGTAAATATCGAGATCATCGACGTAAATTATTCATTCATGAAATTCTGCGATTATATAAATGTATATATATATATATATATAAGTTAATTATTATGTAGAGCAATATTAGCAAATTATATTTAGTAAGTTGCGTTTTATTATGCTCAATACAATGTTTATATTGTAAGTTGTTTATGAGATAACTTTTTTGTGATGGGGAAAAAAAACGGAAATAGCTAAATAAGCTAGATCACTTATTGAAAATTTTGTTGAAGTGCCTGATATAAGTGCAGTGTTGTGAAGGAAGTCCGCTTTGATACTACAAGTGGTTAAAGTTTTCTGAATATCGGTGGAGTCGTACAAAATGTCCGATAATTCGCGGATACGTACTGCACTACACGAATCTGTGATCAACACTAAGTAGAAAATACTATTTGGTATAAATGGATAAGAACCTTCATTTACGAGAGAAACAACCTGAAATGTCCCAAAACCACTGTAGCACACATGTGGTATTCCAATTAGACAAAGTTGAATTGATTTGGCACCGCTGTAAACTAATGTGTCGGCCGCAAGGCACACGACATGGGAACTACCCGAGCTCAGTAGTGCCCCTGGTGAGCATCGAAGTCACAACCTTAAATTTATGAGATTTACACGCTGCCTGCTGCACTATCAAAGCTATGGAAAATGAAAATAGAATAGTTACTAGATACTGTCGTAGTAAAGGAGTTCTAATTTAAAATTTTTGTATAGCAATAAAACAAAATCTAAGTGAATTATGTTACAAAGCGACCATAGTGGAACACTTGACGGGTATTAATTCGCAATTTTTTTTGCGAAATGGTGCACAAAATATTTTATTAATCGATTTGGGAAAGATGATTAATTCGCAATTATGGGATCGAGTCCTACTAAGGGTATTGTTTTTTTTTCGTTTATGCTATGAAGATGATTCATGAAACGTTATTTTCATGAACAGAGTTTTACATCAATCTTAGAAAATTGTTTTCACAACTAAAACTAATAAGAAACAGCCCTACTGTGTTATATATAAAATGTTATTCAAAACGCTACATGATAGTTATATATCGATACAGGAAGTATCAAACTGTTTGCCTGCCATGTAGGCATTTATGCAATAAACCATATGTTAAATGACGTAACAAACAAATTTGTTAAGTAGCATCGTATCAGATAACGGTTTTATTTCGAACTATTCTACACAAACTGTAGAAAATGTTTCTGAGATACAGATATTTTTCAACACTAACGTAAATAAACTTATCTAACTTGAAATAAACTTGCCCGAAAGCAGGATGACACCCATCTTTCTTGCAAACGCCGCTTATAGGAAAGTCTCTAGAACATTTTGAAATATTTTTTGACGTCGCTGGTGGTTGTTCGTGAAGTCACCAGCACCAATCATGCAGCACAGTAGTCTTCAGAAGAGTGTAAATGAAGCTGCAGTACGACGCTGTGAGGAGGGAGTCACACCACCCACGTCATAAACAATCTCACCAGCCCGGACAGCCCGCTGTCGTCTGTAAACGTAGCTTACCACTGGTTAGTATTCGATGTGGTTGAACGTCAACGATATGGCAACCGTCACACTAGATTTAATTATGTTCCATTGTGCTCAACAGAGTTTGTTCTTTTGGAATTTATAGTATCATTTTGTCAACAATATTTAAAGACGAAATTATAGTTACATTTTAAACATAAATAAATCGAGTATATTATTGAAATAAAGAATTTTTTTCCAGTGTTAAAGGCATTTAATTATTTTCTTGACGAATATTTATATGAGATACTCAAAACAGTGAAATTGAGTATCTTTTACTACAGGTATCTTTCGATGGAAAATAATATTAATGCCTACCTCGTAAATAATTTGCTATGCTTCTGCACTAAGACGAAGCATTATTTATTTAAACCTTATAAAGAAAAATTTCAATTAAGTCACTCTAAGCACGAGTTTTGCATTTATGCTGCTATAAGAAGTTAGTTGTGGATTAAAAAATGCTAGTAGTATTTCAGTTCACCGAATCCAGTTACATCAACCGCACGTAATTTTCCGAACTGGGTGGTAATAATTATAAATGCATATTACCACCATCTTGCGTTATTCATAGGAATGACTTCTACTGCAAAGTAACGTTTCGTATAAGCTAAATGGCGTTTGTTATTTGGTGATTAAGTAGCAACACACAAATATACACTGAAGGCAAGTACTATGTGAAAATAAATGTAAATATTCCAACTTATCCAAAGATAATTGGACTGGTAATAAAAAAATGTTCCAGTACCACAATATCTTACTCAAAGACCTATTCGAATTTGTGCTTTGCGGAATTTTTAAATTGCTTAACTTGATAATGGCTTACACAATTTCTAATACTCTTCTTTTTAATTCCATGATTTGCTGTACTAATTTTCAAAGTGTCTAGAATTCTTGGTATTAGAGGTTTCCGTAAACGTTTTGGAATGCTTAAAAAGCATATTCCAAACATACGTGTTTTATAACTGCACTAATACAGTGAAAAAACTTTGCACTTACTTTCTTGTGCGTAAAGCCATTATGCACGGGCACAGTAAAATATGTGCAGATTTATTTGCAAAGAGAACTCAATACAAGCGAAATCATTAAAGTTGATGTCCCTGATAAGGCTCGAACTCACCCTTCAAAGTTTATGAGACGTGCGTACTGCCTACTTCTCTACCTCTTTTTATTTTTATATTCATTTGACGTTGTTGTGACATTTTTGACGCTGACGAAGCTTTAGTGAGACTGACTTGTTGAAGAATTCAAGGTGCGACAATCGAACTGAGCATCTGCCGCGTCGGAGGCACCGGGGCGCGAACCCGCGGCCCTCCATCTACAAATCGGCCACCCTACCACTGGAGTTATGAGGGCAGGGCCAACAAAACGGAAAAACAGGAAAGAACATGATGACCCCGACGTGATTCGAACACGCAACCTTCTGATCTGGAGTCAGACGCGCTACAGTTGCGCCACGGAGTCCTGCCATAGCACGGATTTGCACTGTGTTAGTAATACGATATTAAATATCAAACAAATATGTGTAATTTATAAATATATCAACAAATGAATAAAATTCTGCGTAGAAAAATTAGACTAACAATCGTATATAAGGTAACGCTTTAAGCGAATATGGACATTCATATTCTAAAATTTTGAAGAAACTAATGAGCAGTCGAAGTTATTGATAATATATGGGTCACTGATAAATTCACCATTTTATACATTATTTACCAAAAAGTAATTGGGCACCAGTGAAGGTAGGTAATTCAGTACATCAGTTGACTTGTGTTTCACGGCCTTCGGCGTAGGACCGCTGGTTTTTGTCCGTGATAGCATGAACACAGAGGCCTATTGTAACATTCTGGATAATGAAATGCTCCCAACATTGTGGCGTTTTTACGGAATGGACTCGTGTTACTTCCAGGATGACAATGCCAGGTGCCATGTGTTTCAAGGACTACAATGCAGTAGTACATCAACAACAATGTCCGCCGATTGGACAGGCCCGCCCAGAACCCCAACCTCAACCCTATAGAACATATTTGTGACGAATTGGATCGCCGGGTGAGTGGTCCTCAGGCACGGCTAAAATCTATTACTCAACTCAAGGAATGGTTGCAAGAGGACTGGCGATGAATACCCGTGGATGTCCTGCAAACACTTGTAGAGAGCATGCCAGACAGGGTGGCTGCTGTTATAGCCACTAGAGGTGGCCCTCCGAGATTCTAACGGGGTGACAACCACCGAGCAAACATTGTGGACAGGTGCCCAATTACTTTTTGGTAGATAGTGTATTACAATCTCGATTTAAAACATGATAGTCTGGCATCAAATTGGGCGGTTTTTTGCGAAACACAATGTTTTAGGTTTTATGTATTATTTTCTTTGTGTACTGATAAAGATATATATGAGTTTTACGGAAAGGTCAGTGGGCTAGCATGCGCTTGGTAAACTTATATCTTTAATATTAATTTAACATGCTAAAAATAGTTTTTAATATTGTCAATTTTGTCAATGTTTTAATCCAACATATTTCGTAAATATAACTACTTAAAGACAGGTCCATCTTCATATGCCTTAAATAATTTTTTAAATATTATTTTTCTAATCAACTAATCATTGCCACAATTGAGAAAATTATGTTAATCGTTTGTTCTGGGAAGAAAAGAAATTATATGGGTTTATAAATATTCAAAATTCGTATGTTCATCCATTTGTAACTGTTTATATGTCATCATTATCATCAGGCTTTCTAAATGTATTTGATGATATATATACATATTACAGTATATATTAAAGGTAATTGAATCTATTTCTTCATTTGAGCAACTACATTTACAAGGTGTTTCTAAAAAATTGGGTAAATTGTATCACCTCAACAGCAACATGTGACAGATGGGCGCGCATTTACATGACTATCCAGGGACACATCGAGAAGCGCTACCTAAAGTGGAGGACACGCCATAGTCATGCTGTGACCATCGAGAAACAGTGTAGTGGAGGGAGTTGGGCGACTCCTTACAACGATGACTCAAGAGCCGATGAGGGTGGAGTGACGTGGATTTGGAGCAGAGCCGGAATGTAAAGGCGGGGCAAGCGGGAGATCACCGAGAAAATCCACTCATCAGTGGCATGGGGTTGCACGATTCCCACGTGCAAAAAACGGGAGCGAACCCCGCTGGGAATCAAACGGGGGTTGCCTTGGTGGGAAGACTCGATGTCCCAATACTACCCCTGTGGTCAGGTTTACGTAGTCTGTGTAAGAGTTGCGTCCCTAGTGCTATGAAGCAACGAATGTGCGTCAAGTTCTGTGACATATGGGGGAAAACACCGCGATGGAGACTAATGGTATGATGGTGCAAGTGGACGGGAGGATAACCGCAAGCAGCACATGTGTTTACGTATAAGGGAAGGGAACAACTAATCGCGAGACATTATTTGTATCAGCCGTCGATAAGCAGAACCCCAGGCATTATCGAGCGAGCGTGACAAATGCTCTGAGGATATCGGTGAGAGGCTATCTCTAAAAGGGGTAGGAATCAGGTTTCAGCAAGAATGCAGAGCGCTCCCAACGTCCGCAAAGATTTGGGTATGCGGAATGTCTATTTCCGGTTCGTCTCCTAGAAACAGAATAACAGGACGTGAAACGGGTGGAAAGCCCTGGAGATTCCGTTTCCGGGTGTGAACAGGATTAATCGTTTCTGCTAACCATCGTCATATTGGGTTATACTTGTGGGCTGATTCCGGACAAAATTCGTTGCCACAAAATAACCATATACATATTCTTCAAGTTATAATGGTAAAGAAGTTTCTTGTGCACGTGGCTGCATGAGATTTATAAGCATTCTGAGTTTTTATGATATTATTCTCTATCTCCGATTCTCGTTCTACTCTTGGCAATATTTCTCCTTTGACTTATTTTAGGAACTTTCTTTGGTTACTGTTTCTTATAGTCAACGTACGAGACATCCTCCTTAAAAGTCGGTCCGAGTGTATACCTGGAGCTATTTTTGTATTTGAAACACAGGAGTTCGGGCGCGATAAGGGTGAGACTGCCACGCACTGTTAAATTTCTAATTTTGGTTAGAGATTACATGTCCTTCCGCTAAACGTAAACATAAGCATTGTAATGTGACTTCTACTTTTATAAATGTCAAATAAGCTGTTTACTGTTTGCAGCTGTTCTAAGAATTCTGTCATATTTCAAAAACCATTACGTTCAAATATTGACAATTTTGACCTATAACAATCAACTTTATGACGTTTTCAAAATGTCTGTCGTGACGATTGTTCTTGCCGTTATTATTATTTGACGCACATTATAAGCTTATTTGTTGCATACGATACAGGACATTAAAGGTTGTTTACGATGAAGTGAGCACTTTTGAAATCAACCTTAGAAAAAAGTCACTGCTCCTGCATGCATTTATTTTAAGGGGTGCACTGAGTGGCATGCGCCCAGTAAAGTTGGCAACGATGGAGGGAAAGTAGTTCCATACATTTACGTCAAATAAAATGTGTTAGGAAACAATTTGTGACGACTTAAATTAGTGCATCGGAATATAAAAGTGAGCAGATTTTTTAAATATTTACTTATATTATATATTTAAATTTTCACTTCATCAACGTACGAATAAAGTGACGAGGCCCATGCCAATGTTAATTTTACTTAAGGCGAAATATCACACAACGTGCATATAAATAGAACTTAAGAAAGGCTTTCAAAAGTGCTCATTTTAACGTGACCAGCCTATACACATAATACACATTAATATTTTCCCCGATTGTGTGAAACCCTGTTACAACTGTGACAGAAGGAACAATAGTATTTAACATCTTATTATTGACGAATGTTATGTTATTTCGTTATAACGACGGCCTTAGTTGGAATAAATATTAAAACAGAGGAGCAATTAGTCCAACGAAATAGACAGTAAATTCAAACATGCAACTCGTTTTGCTTTTTTTTTTGTACGTAACAGCGACAATCTTAACAGGTAGAGGCATGCATGCACACAAATAGGCCTAACGTAACTTTTATTCAGTTCATATGTATTTCCATAATTAGCTATTTTAAGTTTTCTGAATCTGCTTAGTAATTCGTTGGGATTGTGGAAGAAAAAATTCACATCACACGAACGTAAGAACGTTACACGACTGTGTTTCAACCACCTAAGGCAAATACAATGTTGTGATAAATGGACATGACTTTAAAATCGTTAACTTGGTCGAAAATACTGTTCACGGTTAAAACTTATAAATTGCGTGCATCCTATATTTGCAATCACATACACACTGAGCCAGCTTAATGGCTCAATGCAGCCACATAATTTCACTCACAGCGATCAAGAAACACGTAACAGAAAATTTAATCCTGCATTGGAAACGAAGATTTATCACATTGTAACTTGCCTAAGTACGTTTAAAAAACAAGATGCGTACAAACTTGATGTGGTATTTTGAACCATTTTTGGAGCAAGAAATATGAATCCTTCATTGAGCAACAGGAAAAACACGCCACTCACAACTTCTGCCAACTTCAGATTTGTAACCTTTCTGCCATTACATCTAAATATACTAAAATATGTATTCAAACATTAAAATCTCTTTTCATTTGTATATGAGAAATTCTAAAGCAATTATTTTGCTGTAATAAGTATGAAATATATGAGAATTGAAAACATGTATAATTTGCTTCCTACTACTAGCGATGCAAAACTTTCGGAGGGAGAGAGAGTCAAATATAGAGAAATAGAGCGACAAGCTCCTCTCAGCCAACAGTTTCTTCCTCGCTCGAAAAACAAACACCATGTCGCTAGCATCTACACAACATATGTTACGCTGATATTTTAAATTGTAACACCGAAAAATATTTTTTCATCGAGGCTACTGAAATATTTCAATATTTAAATAGACAACATTTAATTTTCAAATGGCATACCAAAAAACTTGGTTTAAGCAATATTTTTAATGTGAACTATTTCTGATTACCCGTTGCCAAAACATCGCTGCTCTTACTTTTTTTTTTAAATTCGTATTGAGTACGTTATAAATATTACAAGTTATAGAAAATGATATGGTAAAGAGTCATTTATTAAAAAATATAATAATTTTTAAGTTAATCAGTGATATATACTTGTGGTATACGAGTTATTAAAAATACAGGTTAACGTATTACTCCTAGGGTGATTTTTCAAAGGTTCGTTTCAAAACATCCGAAGAAACTGAGAATGGACTGTATAACCTGCGTGTTAGCTGTAAAGAACCAGATTTTCTAACAATTTGCCATTAATATATTCTGCACTGCAGGGAAGCATTACAACCATTTTAAGTTCTAACAAATACTTTGTGCATATTCAGACACAGTTACTGAACGTATGTTCCATTTTAAAATACGAAATATTCAGACAAGAATTTATATCATTTGAACAAACATTTCTACACACATTTTATGCTTTATCGCATAAACCTCATCACATTATTCTACGATTGGGTATTTATTTTAAACATTAATATTTCCCTATTTTCTTTTGGCAAATACATTTTTCAGGTTGGTAAGCCAAATGAGACTTTTTTTTTGTATTGGAATGATTTTTTAACCTTCATAATTTATATCGCATTTATTAATTTATAACATTCTGCTATTTTTCGCAATACCATGATTTACCGGGATAAAAATCCGTTTAAGACAGAAATCTGTATGCTATGTGCCAAAAATCATACGCCTAGTTATTTTAAAAACTGGATAAATGAGAGTAAACAAGATTAGACAATAAATTATTTATGATATATAATTCTATTTGAAAAATATAAATAAAGCAGGTAGCACCAGCCTATACAAATAACTGCAGCACTATAACTTTAAAATCGTATCATAGTTCTCGTTTACATACTCTGTTTACCAGGAAATTAGACATTCATCTGACGTGTAAAATTATAGAAAGTTCTATAAATGAATTATAATGATTTCAATTCTTCTACAATAAAGAAAATTTCTCCTGACACTGTGTAGTTAGAATTCTGCTGGTGCATTTGATATCGTTTAGGGGCCGACTTGTATTTCTTCACACAGTGTTGTATTATGCAGATGACATGAATGGAAATTAATAAAACGGTTTGACCTCACGTCAGATATTTGTGCAATGAAATGCGACAAACAGGCAAAGAGAGAAAGTAATACATCTTTAATGCAGTCTTTTAAGAGTGTTCGGAACTTGTCAAAGAATCTGCATAAACCGTGTGTAGGAGATAAGAAAGTCAATCCCATTCTTGACGAAGATTTTGGGTTGCCGACGTAACTACATCTTAACCCAGTCACAAGAGTCAGTCGTATGTTAATGCGGTAGGTAGTGCAGTGCGTTAGATCATCAAAAATCAAAACAAATTTAACCTAAGGCAAAGAAATTTAAGCCAAAAAGCAGATTTTTAGTAGCTTCATTTGACTCTAATTTTTGATTCTCAAAATAATCAAATTTAAGTCAAAGTCGTGTAAATTTAAGCACAAGACATACATTTTTTCAATTTTTTCACAAATGGATATGCAGGATTTGTGATAATTTAAAAAACAGCACACTTTAAGCCAAATCTGCAAGCTAAATAAAATAAAATATGAAAAAAAATAATGGATACTCTCAAATTAATAGAATTTATATATTTTAAGAGAATCCTATATCATGCAAATCGTTCACGAAAAGAAAATTCTTCAAGGAAAGAAAATACTTCATGGAAAGGAAATGAAATTTATAAAAAATAAAATAGCTTTTGAACACATCGATGATGATAAAATGAGACTGTTTATATTCGAAGCTCCAATTCCTTTCTAAAGACTTCTTCTAACTGCTTAAGATTGTCACCCATTTCTCGAAGGTAATTCATGTCGTGAATGTTTTCTAAGAGCAAAAACTGTAAGTTTTGTAGCTTTTGGTGGAATTTGAAAACTACATCTCTGATATTGTCAGCTCCAGCATCTAAGGTATAGGAAGGGTTAGTTTTAAAATGTTATTCAGGCAGCAAGGTAACTCAGGCAACTTAATATTTAATAAAAGGAAAATAGAATATATAGTGTCAGTACCGAATAGAGCAAAACCTCGGGGCCGAGGAAAACCTGAGAGAATAGGAGAAAAATCTGATTTAGGTTTAACAAAACGATTTTTTATTCGATTAAACATCTTAACTGAACATCTAAAAATTTGCATTAAACTATCGAAACATTTTGTTGTTTCCTTTAAATAGTTTAAATGCTCCATCTATTCATTTAAAAAAAATTATACACCTTAAGTAATTCTTTATTTCAAATAATCATAAGTTAGATTCTTTTGGCTAATAAGAACAACATTACAAATTGTTCCTGCTTCAACAGCTTTATTAAAATCAAAACTAATTTATATGTTTGTTTTATCTTTAACTACAGTGGTTTTTTCTATATAAACAATCAATAAAATATTATGGTCTTCGCCCACAAATTGAATAATAATTGAGATCACGTTGAAAGTTTATAGTTGGTTTATAATAAAGTTCATTATTTCTATATATAGTATCTGGTTTTGATTTTGAATGTCTAAAATCATTATAAGCAAGTAACATTTTTAAGCAAAGAGTATTTTCAATATCTAGATTCCAATTTTCTTTTGTAAAAATTCTATTTCTTGCTTTCTTAACATAAATATGGCTTACATAAATGTGGTCAAACATAGAAGGGTGAACATACTGTTCAGTACGATTTTTTATATTAGTTTTAAAACCTACAATTACAAAATCAGGCATGTCAAATTGTAAATTATTAAACTCATATTTTATATCAAAGTTAAAAACAGTTGATCCAACATGAACATATCTTTCTAAAAATTGCCAATAGTTAAAACTAATAGGCATTTGTTATGATTGTAATTTTTTTTCTTTAATTGCAAACGGCAGTTTTAGAGTCATATTCAACAATAGACCACATAATTTTTAATTTTCGAATAACAATTTTACCCGGATCAGCATAAACGCTATCAACTGAACCATTTGTTTTCTAAGTTTGATAAACAAATATACAATTGTTATCAGAAGAATTACTAAAAAAAAAAAAAAGTAATTTTGTAACCACCTTTCCAGTACATTTCATTGTTATCTCGAATAAAACCAAACCAACATCTCAGAGGATAGGTTATGTCATATGTTTTATCATAATGTACGGATTTTACTCAATATTTATTATCAACACCAGTAAAATCTAAATAATATTATTCACTTAGTGAACTTATATTATTCATCATTGTTGTTGTTATTCCTGGATTATCAACAGCTTCACTAACATTTCCATATTTTAAGATTCCTTCTCTAGAAAATTGAAAAGGAAAAATGTTAGCACAAACATCGATATTATCTCATTTTTGATATTTTGCCTCACTTCCTGCCTTATCTTTCTATAGTAAGCGATATTGTACATAAACATAAGCATCATTTGTAGAAGAAAAAAAACCATCACCTATAGGAATATCAAATTCAATTGTATCATTGTAAACATTTAAATTCCCCCTAGTTTGATCTCTTTGAGAAAAAGTTTGTCCTTTCAAAACTCTCAATATTTTTATTACTCATTTATAAGAAAAATAATTACATAAAAATGAAAGATTCATCAAAAGGAAATTTCTCGGGTTAAATTACTCATTGAAAAATTCCAAATTATAAAAAGAATCATGAAACAGATTATGAAAGAAATAAGAAGAAAGATCTGCCTGTAATTTTCGAACTACAATATATTGGTAAAACGGTAGAAAAATTAAGTGAACAAAATAAATATTTAATAAAGACGCTAGTTCCAGTAGCAGTGAGGAATTTAGATTATCCACTAACACCGGCAGAAACATTATTTAAAAAATAATTATTCTCATAACATAAATCTCCTAATTTGGAAGAGCAAATGGGAATCATAGCCTTGAAAGATTTGATGCCTTGAAAGATCATAGCCTTGAAAGTAAGATGCGTAATGCATCTTACTCTAATATAAAGCTCGGAAAAAATTGCTGGAAGACTTAATGTTATTAAAACACAATATGGTATACGAGGAGATGGGCATGATTTTTACATTGGGGACACAAAAGTAATTATATGTGATGATAAACTATTTGTTAAGAATAAAGAATATAAATTAACAAAAGGGTGTTCTAATTTGTTATCTAAAAATAAACATTCAGATTTTGAAGAGGAATTCACCAATAGTGACTATGTAAATTACAGACACATTGTTTTACTAACCAATGCTGCATTTCAAGAATATCATCCTGAGAAACAACTAAACTCGAATAAAAGTTGGAAGTACGTAAATATAATTAAGCCAATTTATGATGAGCATATAAAAGAATAATGTTTAATATCGGAACCTAAAACACCTGAAAGAACGATTTCCCCATGAGCTCATATATCGGGAGAAGGTATTAAAGATACACCAGTGTACCAAAATAATTTATTTGGATGGGCGATATAAGAAAATACAATAACAGGTTGTTAGTTATTCACGGTGAAGAAAATGTAGGAAATGACAGTTATTACAATGAAAAAGTACGCATAATGAATATGTTGAACAATAAATTGTTTGAATTTGTAATTAATAACCCAAAAGGAATTCCATATCTTATAAGAGTTTTAAATGTAAATTCATATTCATTTTGTAATTCAGAACATCATTGTCGAGGAATAATAAATAGGCCATTAAAAAATTTAAATTTACCTGAAATGAATTTGCCAGGTTATAATTATTGTGGCACATTTACGAAACTAAACTAAATATTAGAAAGAGGTCACACATAAATAAATAGATAAGATGAAGTGTGTAAACATCAGGATATTGCTTATAGAGATCATAAAGATCGTTCAATTAAGAGATTTGGGTATATATAAATTCTTAAGAAAATATCATCTTAAGAGGAAAATAAAAAAATTAAAAGAAAGAACAGGGTTTAAATTGATTTTCCCACTTCTAATATTAAAAAAAGAAATAAAAGAAAAATCTGGAAATTGTGTACAGTATGACGGCTTTTTACCATTTTTAATTCCAGTTTTTGCTGCACTCAGTGCTTTAGCTGGTGGAGCTAGCTCAATTTATAATTCTTTTGAACAAACAAAAAAATAATAATAAAAAAGGATCAGAATAGCAACAGAGACATAATTTGGCATTGGATAATAAATCAGGAAGTGCTTTAGTTGCAAAAAGGGGTAGACCAAAAAAATCGAATATAACACCATTGCCTAATTTCGATATTGAAAAATGTATAAAAATACTCAATATTAAATATTTCAGAAATGTTTATATGATTGATAACTTACCAAAGAGTATGCCCAAATTGCAATGTACTGTGGTGAATTTTGACACTTCATCAAATCCTGGAAATCATTGGGTTAGTTATTTTAGAGAAAATAAAGATTTTAACTATTTTGATTCATTTCAAGTAAATATTCCTACTCATTTAACTAATTTCTTCAAAAAACAATTTTTTATTACAAAGATAATATAATTCACAATTTTAATTCTGTTATCTCTGCACATTTATGTTTGATTGTAGTACACCTTTTTTCGAGAGGTTTTAAGATTCAAAATATAATTTCATTGTTATTAAATTATAGATATATTTCGGAAACTATTAATCAAATTTTTAAATAAAAACTCTTACACTAATGCTAATGAATTAAAAACATACCTAGATTCAAAATACAATTTTATTGTTTCTGCTTTGTGGGATCAACTAAGTAAAGTTTTTGTTTATATAACAGATTATGTTTCTCTTTAAAATCGTACAATCAATAATATGGCTGATCCTATATTTGGGAAAGATACAATCAATAAAATATTTTTTGATAAAGAAATAGCTGATAAATTACAAAATATAAACCAATCAGAATTGTATGAATGAGATACACTTGTTAACTCGAATGTTGAAAAACATAAGGAAGAAAAATCTCATGTATTTTATTTGTTTGCAAGTGGGATAAAAAAAATTTCTTTTACATATCTAATAAATCAATTTTCTTTACTTTTTTATGGATTGAACTGTTTATAAAATAATTACCGGTAATCTAAATTTACCTCTAAATTCTGTGACTGTTATTTTAGATGCTAAAAAAAATGGACTAAATAGTAAGCCTTTTGATGTTAACATTGGTGATATTTTATTTTTTTAATCAGAAAAAATAAAACATTTAGTGATGATGATGATGTATTAATGACTACAATAAGAATATTTGTGAAATAAAAAGATTGGATATTTTTTTACTATAAAATGGAGAATACCTGATGCTTCAAGTGTAAGTAGTTACTAAAAATAATCATATAAAATTTATAATACTAAAAATGGACGATCAGTTCAGAAAAAATGAATGTTCAATGTGTAATTCTAATAAATGAACATTTTTAAATATAATTTACGCACTGTGGGAGAAGGAATAATCAATGAATTATATAAACCTGTAAGAAGAAATTTTTACAGAAGAAAAGTAATAACATATGAAATTAATGATTTATGGCAAATTTATCTTGTTAAAAAAACACTGGTAATTTAAAATGTATATTATATATATAATGGATATAAACATATAATGAAAATTATTGATTTTTATTTTCAAAATATGCATTTGCTATGCCTATAAGAGAAAACTGCAAAATATTCTAAGTGATGCTGGCTCAGAATTTTATAGTAAAACATTTAAAGAACCTATGCTAATATATAATACCAATCATTAATCTACATTTAGTGAACTAAAAGCTATTGTTGTAGTGAGATATAATTGCAAGATGAAGAATAAAATGTGCAACAAATTTGCTTTAAATGACAATTATGTATGGGTAAATATGTTAGACGAATTAGTAAAAGAATACAACCATAAGAAACATAGAACTATTTGTATGAAACCAATTGAAATAAATAAAAAATATATAAAATAATTTAAGACAACAAGATTTTGTGAATATGATTACTAAACCGAAATATAAAATTGTCAATGTTGTCTGTGTTAGCAAAAATAAATGAATTTTTGAAAAAGGTTATATTTCTAATTGGACAACAGAACTATGAAGGTTTACATAATCATTCTTGCTATAGAAAAAATAAATTATGTGCTGTTCAAAAAAGAGTATCAGACAGAATGTGTTGTCAATCATTTAAATAAATATGGATATTTAGAAAGTAGTCCAAATTCACTTTCAAATACTGATAAAGAAAAATTTGAAAATTATTTATGAACATTTCAAGAATATCATAACGTTTCTTCTATCGATGGTAAATTCAATGAAGAAACAATTAATTTAAATGATAAAATATGATGTGTTAAGGATGAAATATTAGGTAGTTAGCCATCAACCAACAAATGCAATAAAAATATTGAAATAGCATTTATTATAATTGCAAGTTAGCTGAAGAGGCTTTTAGCATTGGCAAAATCTTACAAATTTTAAGTTTACTTATGATCCGAAATTTCCAGACATACTTATATCTACAAACAAGGCCCACATAGAATTCAAATAATGTCTGAATTATGTAAGACCAAATTATTTCCATATCATAATGCACTAGCACTTGCATTTCCCCCTAATCAACAAAATAGTCGTGTTGAAATTCATATCAATAAGCAGGAATATTGGTATAATGATGATGCTCCTTAAAATAAATTTAGTTTATTGGCAGTTTTGTTCCATGAAATTGGTCATGCATTAGATTTCAACATACAAATTATAAAAACGTGGTCATGTATCCATTTATTAATAATGATTTGTTTGATTTGCAGCCAGATAATATTAAAATCATTCAAAACTTGTATGGACCACCTCTACAAAATAACTTTAATGATAATGAACTAATTGATTCATGTAAATGCAAATATACAAAAGTGTTATTAATTATTGATAGTGATTTGTATATTTTTGCAATAAAAATGTCTGGATAAAAAGTTTGAATGACAACAAAATAATCAATAAGCCATTTTAGTTTTTACCAAGTGATTTCAATAATTTTTTTATATATCCAAGACCTTCGGGTGAGTTAGTTCTGTTTGTTAATTGTGAAATTTATATGGCTGATTACCCTAGTTATAATATTATTAACATATATCCATAAGGATTTTCTTCATTTGGAATAAGTGGTGAATATAAAGAATTTATGTTTTTAATTCATATTCAGAAAAAACTTTCTTGTATGAAAATATGTATTATGCTGAAATAGATGGTTGTCGTTTCCAGATAAATGAGAATGGTCCAATCAGTAAAAAATGTCCTCATTTATCCAAATACGATAGAGTCAGCTTTTAAATATACAAATGGTTACTGCATTTCTTTAACAATGAAACTTTCAACGAATATAATGAATCTACAAACAAATTGACTAGAGTTGGTAAAAATATCATTACCTTGTTTGGCATAAAGTGTGAATCATATAACGAATTTGTAAATGAAATGAAAATATTCTTAATGATTTAGAAAATTTAACCCTTTAAAACGTGTTCATATCCATATGGGAATGTATACGTTCTATTTTCTAGTATAATTTTTTGTCATCAGGACTTAATGCTATTTTATTAACTTCTACTGTATATATTTAATGCTTTTCACTTATTATTAAATTCGTTTTTTTATTCTATCTTATCATTAAAAAACATTTCTAATAGTCATCAAATGTAATTTCTTGCTAACAACACGCCTCTTTACACCCTTAGAATTTTTATTTTCTTTATCATCAACCTGTTTGCATACATTTTTGATCGCAAACCCAAAAATTCTTTCATTATTTTAACATTTCATTCAATTTTCATTTTACCTTAAACCTTCTTAATTATTTGTGTCATCTTATAGATATTATCATTTGGATAATCACTTGTATCAAATTTATCTAATCATTGTCTTCATATCTTCATAAAAAACCTCTGCTTTTATGTTATAAATGGATGAATTTGTATATTGATAGCATTATTCAATTTAATCTCCATATTTTGGTTTCATTACTTTATAATGAAAATCGTACATCAACTCTTTTGATATGTATAAAATTGACATATCCACATAAATAGGCCAATTAAAATTTAATGCTTGTTTTATTCATGTATACGGCTGCAAGAATCTCATTAAATATAGTACTTTTCTTGAAATTTGGTTTTACTACTAATTTATCACAGTCTTTTTCATCTGATATCTGACTAATATCTTCCATGTTTCTTATATATTCCATAGTTTACCAAACACAATTATTCATCAGCTTATAAAAATCTTTTTCGAAGTAATTTTTGACATTCTTTCTCATCGCTGAATTAAAATCTGAATACGTTTCCAAACAATCAGGCAAATTAAACTTCAATATTCTATGTATTTTAGTAGGTTTAATTCTATTATTTAAACATTGTTTCAAATTGTGATAGTGTATTACATACCATTTTTTGTGTAAAGTTGTTAACAATTCCGATTGATTTGTTCCTAGCTTATTTTCTGGCAAAATGGGAGATCTTTGTCCAATTTATTTAGTTCTAGTGAATATTCTAAACATCTTCTAATATGTATCCATGATGTGAATCATCCTTCAAATTTAAGATATATTTTCGCCAGATATCTAAATTAAATTCTGGATAGTTAACCTATTCGAAACATCCATATAATAAATATTGAGACATGGCCCAACCATAAAGATTATTGGCATCGAGTAAGCTAAATAGTTGGACTGTTGATTAGGATTAAAAATTCTTAAATATTTATTATTTGCTTTAACATTCGCTAACAACTTTGCGATATTCCACCTCTGATTCTTTTTTCTATAATTAAAATCATATCATAATCGTGTAATAAATCTAAAGGTAAAATACCATGACGGATCTAAACCATATATATTAACATAAGTTTCTCTAAAGCTTTCAAATATATCTGCCAATATTAATACATCACATTTTAAGTATAAGTCATGATATTTCCCAAGGTTCTTCAAATTAAATTGGTCCCATGCACATTTTGCATGTTCATAATCATCGTCAGTTATGTCAGCTACATTAAATTTATTGTAAAAATCACTTTTTTGTGGAAGTTCAGTTTCTTAAAATATCTTCCAGCCATCCATATAAACATATGTATAAACACCATTCCTGAAAATAAATCTACTTGATCTTTTGGAAAATATTTTTGTGTGTTTTTCATTTGATCTTTGGTTAAATAAAACTATAATTAATCTAAACTAATAGCCATAAATTAAATGTCTCTATAAATCTCCTTTTTGAATTTTTGTTTCCCCCTCACCCCCCCCAAAAACTATAACGTTTCTTCATTATTTGCAATTAAATCTATACTTTTACTATCATATGTAAGCTCTTTAATAAATAAATGAGCATCATAACCAGCAAAATAACGAAAATTAATAGGAACAATTGTAGGTTATTTTAATTGTAGGTAACAATATATTGTTACATATTGGGTTAATGAATTTGCCAATTATATTATCATTATGATGTACTTTTTATATTCCTTCGAATATTCGCATTAGCATACAATAGCTTTTTTTTAAATTTATTATATACTGCTTTTTCTTATTTTGTAAGTGGATGCATTGGTTCAATTTGGGAACATATTTCCCCAATTTATTCTACTTTATTTCATTCCTTTTATAAACATCTAATGTGCATTTGGGTCTCGATATACAACTGGTGGTTATAATCAACCATAACTAGACACAATATAATAGGAAAAACCAGAAACTTCATGTAACTGATATTTCATTGCTCATTAGTATGATTATATCTTTCTTTAAGTATCTCCCTATAAAAACCATTATCAATATCATCTGTTAAAACTGGGTATTTTTTATTAAATTTTATGTATTTATTTCTGTTTGATTTGGTTTAACACTTGATATTTTCTTTAATATTGATTCAAAATCTGCATATATCAAAATCGAACTTTTATTGTACGACCATAGTTTTTAAATTTTATTTACTCTCTTTTCGAAGGTATACTGATTCTTACTGATTCAGTTTTGGAGCAGTCTTCTATATGTTTATTTAATCTTTCTTGAGAATAAAAGAATTGAAGATACTTATCGCATATACAAGGTTTACTTTTATGATTATTTTTTGCGCTGTCATTATTTTCGATCAATATTTTATCCAATAGTAATGTGAGTTTTCATCATCTTTAAAATTAAGTAAATTTATATGCTTTTCATTATTTTTGTAAGTTTTAGTGGATATACTGTAGAGTTTCCTTCATTACAGTATACATTTATAGATGTATCAATTTGATTCTCTATTTTTGGTATACCATCAATTTGAATAGGATATTCATATTTATCTATTACTTTATCAATATTAGGTCCAACATTTTTATATTTAGTTTCTATTTGTGGATCTTTTTCTGCTAGAAACCATGCAGGCTTGATTGCCCAAAGAAAATGTTTTTTAATATTCATTTTTCACACATTAAAACAGCTTTTTTATTCTTAATTGCTTCTAATAGTTTAGTATATGATGCTCCATTTAATGGATTATACGTATTTATAGCTAACTATATTCCTATTACTCTCTCTAAAGTCCATCCTGAAACTTTTCTTTGAAATTCGGATAAATGTGCAAGTATTTCTTTTTTCATGGTTTTGTAAATCATTTAAATTTCTCATTCCTTCGATATTGTATAGTTAGGTGATTGAAATTTAAATAATTATACTTGATTATTCTCCTGCTTGTGAGAATTGGTATATTATCTAATGTTAGTATTCAACCCTCTAGAATTCCCAAGATGATCGAGTATTATCTCAAAACACCCTACGGTTTACTGAAGTCAAGAAATGATTAGGCTGTACTAAATTAAAGAAATCTTCAAAGTTATATGTTGATATCCTATTTTAAAAGCTGTATTAACTGTAAGAAAATTGCGGCAACATGTAACAAATATGCCTGCACGTTGAGAAGTCAATTATTTCTATAAAGAAATGATATAAATGTTAAACAGACACAATTCATGGGAGATCTTAAAGACCCGATGTTGGAAAAGCTAATTATTTCTGTAATGAAGTGTTTTGGAAAATGACTAACTTTACAGAAATAATATATATATGCATATATTGAGCCAGTATAACTCAACGAATATAAAAATGTGTAGTCAAAATTAGATAGTGTGCACGTGGAAATAATAGCTATATGTACCACTTCTTTCCCATATCATGATCAGGAAAATTGATTAATATATTAATTACATATTGCAGAAAAAGAAATACTTACTACTAAAATAATACAAGGAAACACTTTGACTAAAGCATAGGAATATATAATGAAAGAAATAATGGAAAATTTCATTTTCTACTCACATGCAGCATCTTTAGACACTTTTAAACAGAAGATATCTAATATTTAAAAATACTGCTGTCAGTTGTCAAAGAAATTTAGTTTCTTGAAAAAAAATAACCCGTCACAAAATAATAAATTGATTACACTTAATTAATTACACAGTAGCTCTGACGAACTACCAAACACATTATTAGACTACTAAAATTAACTGAAGAATACTCTTATGTGGGCAACCAGGCTTAGTTCATTAGAACAGTTTAAGAATGAAAGTCGTTCATGGTAATCTAATACCTCACACTCGGACCATTGAATTTGCCATATTATTAAATTCCACATACAACTTCATAGCAATGTGTTGAATGATTGAATAGTAAACAAAACCCTTACTTTAAGAGTTCTGCAGATATTAAGGCACAATAGCTGGTATGCCAGACTGCCTCAGAAAACCAACCGAGAACTGCATAATGAATAATCCCTCTGCAGTTAGATATTCTCCTGTGTGTTTAGCAACGATACTTAATGCTGCTTAGTCTCAATACTGAAACCTTCATAAACTTAATTTAACATCCGACACGTGCTACTTCTGCATGGAGACCATTTGTTCCTTCTTTTTTTATATTTGTATACAACAAAAAATATTCATTCAAGTCCTTCCTAATAAACAAAAACACATCTGCATGGTCACATTCCACAACCACTAGAATTTTTTTCTCTTGGGCAGACTTTCATATATCTCTTAACTATGGGAAACAGATAACACACTATTTAAACATGAATTTCCATCATTTATGTTTATGCAGCTAAACTGTCAATTTAGTAGAGTGTGGATAAAAGTTGCAGTAATGTTTCTGACATAGTTAACATTTACTGATTTAAATATATTACAACATGTGAAAATACCTGTTAATTAATGTAATATATAAAATAATTTAGATTAAGTCTTTCAAATAAAGTTAATAACATATGTTAACAATATTCAAATAAGCAAAAATGGTGAGTGCAGAAATTTTGAAACAATAAAGTGTCATGTGAAGACTCCCTGTAAGGAAACTCTTTACATAATTCTATTATTTTTATTGCATATTCTATTTATTTTGTTTATATACAAATAAATAAATAGAATAAGCAATAAAAATAACTGAGTTATGTAAACAAAATAAATATAATAAGCAATAAAAATTACTGAGTTATGTTAGGAGTTTCCTTACAGGGAGTCTTCACATGACACTGTATTGTTTCAGAATTTCTACGCACACCATTTTTGGTGATATTGACATCTGATAAAGGTAACTTGTAAAGTTGCATTTCCTTGTCCATTCTGTTAACATTATTAGAGATTGGAACTATTTATTTTAATTCATTTTTACCTTTTTTGGTATAGTTCTCTAAAATTGACATATAACAAAGGTAAATTTGCAAAGTTTTTATTTATTTGTTCATTTATAGTAATAATATAATAGCTGTAATAAAATCAGTTTATCTAAGATTATACCAATATTATTTTAAATTCTGTACCTAAAAGGCTTAGCTCTCGCTCTCTCTTTTCACTCAGCTCACTTATTGAATTGTAACATCGTCATATTTGTTTATTTAATATAGAAAAATGTATAATGTTTTAAAAAGTTTAACATATAAAATATAAATATAATAATTTCTTACTATTTAACTTCTTGTTATGACAATATTTCTTATTAAAACATGTTTTGCATATTGCTGTATGTCTGACCTTTGTAGTTTTATGAAGATAAAATAATCTTATATATTTATTCTCTTTTCATACTCTACATATCTTTATTCAGTAATTATTTTCGCACTAAACATTTTTTACATTTTGTAGTGTGTTTGTCTGTAGTTGTTTTTTGAGGATAAAATGAATCCATACATTTATTCTCAATACACACTATGCATGTCTTAGTCGAATAATCATCTTTGCGAATTTAATTTATACTGTGTAATTTAATATTTTTATACCTTTTAGTTATAATTTAAAAACATAATTTCCTCATGCGGCATTGTACTTTCCCTTAATTTAAAACATAATGATTTCTAACGTATTCTCTATAACATTTTACATGTGTTAATAATATCCTTATCTTTTGTGTGTTAATGCGATGGAAAACTTTCTATGATTATTACTTCACCACACTTCTTGTATTGCTTACATATGGTACTATTTTCCATTTCATAAGAGACCATAGATTCCATTTTATTTTTAAGGAAAGTAACTTTTTAAGAAAAAGAAAATAAGTTTTTCTTTTGCTTTAATAAATTTCTTTATAAAAAAACGAAATGGAATCACTTATCAATAAGTTGAACAATTCAAATGAATTGACAAAACTACAAACCTCAAATTATTAAATATTCTAAAGCTACAGAATTTCAAATATATGAATCTAAATTCGGTAAAAAAAAAAAAAAAAAATTGTTTTCTAGACGGCAAATACAAAATTACATTACCAAATCGTTATGTAAATATGTTTGATAAAAATGCTTAACATTAAAATGTCAGAAAAATTCTTTATAGCATGTAAAAGTTTAAAATTAATGAAAAATGGAAAATCCGTGCGTGATATAGAATTCTCTTTAAATATATAAATTTTATTATTTTCAACCTATCAACTATTTTTTTTCATATTTCATTTGATTTGGCTTGCGAATTTGGCTTAAAGTTTGCTGTTCTTTAAAGAAACACAAATTCTTCAAAGCCTATTTGAAAAAAAAAATGTCAAATTTGCAGGTTTTTGGCTTAAATTTACAGGATATTGACATAATTTTTTTTTTTTTTTTTCTATAATCGAAAATTGGAGTCAAATGAAGGTTCTAGAAGCTTGATTTTTTGGCTTAAATTGCTGGTTTTAGCTTAAAATTGTTTTGATTTATAATGATTTTGTGCGCTGCACTAGCATTAACATACTACTCACGTCGTCGTCCGATCAAACCGATGTCCACGAATGTCTCACTTTAACTCTCTAAAATTGTGAAATTGGCATGGTGATAGATCTGTGCTGCAGGGAGGATTTAGAAGCAAATCACAATGAAATCGCTATAGTGTATTTCCCCCACCCCCTCTGCATAAAGATGGCAGTGTGTGCATGGGCGTTATCATGAAGAAGGGAAATACTGTTCGATAGCATTTCACGGTGATGTGACCCAATTATATGCCTCAAATTTTGCAAAGTGTCATCATAGCCTTGTGCATTGATTGCGGCCCAATCTCGAAAAAATCAACAAGCAGAGGACACTTGCAGTCGAAGAAAAAGTCATGACTTTCCCTTAGCTTGTATGCACGGCTTTGGATATTTTCGGCGGGGGGAAAACTCACGTGTATCAGTTGATGGCTCAGCCAATTCCTCTCGGATTTAAAATGTCGGCACCACGTTTCGTCCTCGCTGACAATATGGGACAGAAAAGAATAAACTTCCTTTGTAGTATTGTTTCATGTGATTCAGAAGATGCAGCCATTCGTTAGGTATTTTGAACCTCCGTCAGAAGATGTGGAACCCAATGGGCGCAAACTTTTCGATATTGCAGACGAATTTATTTCACAGTGACCTGTCGGTATTCCTAATAAGATAACCATACGAGCAATAACATTAGTAGTAACGGTATGATAGGTCTTTCCTGTGCGAGCATGGACTTGTAGTATTACATGCATCTCTCGGAATCTCTTATACCACTCCAGCACACATGAACGTGACATGCAGTGTTCGCCGTGTACAGCAGACATGCGATTATGATTTCCTCGTCCTCCAAGTTTCCCAGCACCAAAAGCAGACCAACACCTCTCTATTCTTCTTCGCTCGCCTCCATTACTGATGTTGGACGAGCACATATATCGCTCACCTTACTTCAAGTTCAATAAACAAACGACTAGAACATCACTGAAAATAAGACTCTGCTTCCCGAAACAGTAAGAAATGTCGATACTATTATGTCACACCCCATTGTTACCAGCTTGCACGCTATTGGAGTTAAGCGTGATGACACTTTCTCATTTGACTGCTCCACATAGAACACAATGCTCTAATTGGGGGAAAACGTTTGTTTTCAAATTCTGGAACGTAGTTCAATTGCCAGGTAGGTAACCGCCCACATCGAACCAAAGTTTCTACAATCTGCCTGTTTAAAGCGATACCAACTATTCCATAGAGGTTGTGTTTATATCACGTAGATGAGTTCATTCGTGAGCCCAAGATTTGTGATGAATACATGCATTCTATTCTCGTAAAAAGTTCACAGTCTTTCTCGGAAAATTTCACTTTTCCTCAAATTCAAGGAGTCGTATCAAGCATAGTTATATAGTTCTCGTGACTTACTGTACAAAAGTAACTTCACACTTTGTTAAACGCTTCGGGATACAATGGTATACATTTCCTTTGTTTTGTGTTCTCGTGTACACCATTATTAGATACTTGAATTTTCGCGAATTTATTTTACATCATGTTTAACTTTACAGTCATCTGCACACTTGAGCAACATTCGATTCCTAATTAACTATCGCCTAGGAGGGAAAAAAATCAGTCTTTTACGAACAAATTGCGCTTGATATTGTCACACAATTACTCTTTGAAAGTTATCAGCCATCAAATCATTGTGAACGTTTCGAAAGAATATTCAGTCAGTATTAGAAGAAACATAAACACTGTCTTAAAGTCAAAACTGCGTAAATGAATGAATCCGCAGTAAATGAATAATCCGCAATACAGGTCTATACTTGTTACGTAACTGCTATAGAGCGTCTCACTCTTAGATTGCAGTGTGCGGTGTAATGGACATTTATCTCTGTTTCTAATACATTCTGTCGTTAACTCTGTCCTTGTTCCTGCGTGCACTGTTGCCTGAATTGTTATCTTTATCCAGTCATTGAAAAACGCCATTTTCGTTGCATGTGCGCCATGCAATCACAACGATAGGGTTTCTCACAGGCTTCAGTTTCAAAGGAGTCGCTTGCTTGCGTCGCAGGATTGGATTCCTTTGCGAGTTGGCAGGGAGGTAAACAGATAAAAATTACCTTAATCAGGCGGTTTCCTTCACCGCACATTTGTTTCTCAGCTTGCCAGTTACGTCACAAAGCTGAAGCAATCTGGCAACAGTGAGCGCTATTAGCCCTGTATTGCAATCTAAGTGTGAGATGGGACTATAGGTATAAATTAAAGAAGTAAACTTTTAAACTGTTCACTTCAACAAAAATATTCATTTAAATAGTTGCTCCAGCTAGCCTCTGTTTTATGCTGTTGCTGCCACACAGTTGTTATTAAATATTTTTATTCATAAATATCTCATTTCATCACAAATATCTCTTTAGTGTTCAGATTTAATGTACGATTATATATCATTTAAAAAAATTATAATAATATTGGAATTCTGAAAGACCAGGAAAATTTGTAAGCAAATGTCTTGAATTAAGTAATATTCTAAGTTTTTTTTATTTTAATAAATTATTAAATTACAACATCTATTTACAAATTGGAATTTTTATGCTCTATGGTGAATATTTAAGATGGATCAAAATTTCGAATTACAGCAAAATATAGTGTCAATGCTAATGATGAAAATCCTGCATAAAATAACCCTAACTTTCATGCATTAAATTTTCAGTAGTGGAGTGAATAACACAATTGCAAGTAACAGTTCAATAAGATCAGCTGAACTTTGTCGCCGATCCTGTTTTAGTTATAATAAGCTTGCAGAGGACTCTGACGCTGATGGAACATCGTGAATTACGTCGTCGCTGCTCTCGGGTGTGGGGGGCGTCGTGCTTCGTCGTCGATCTGCCATACAATGATCCCGATTGTACAGCAGTTCACTAGTTGACTCTGGATTTGAGATCTGACCTCCTTGATGAGATGGCACTTCTCGCCGACAGGAATCACTTATTTACCATTTTGAATATTGTTGAATACTATGCAGAGTCTTCTTCCAAATTTATTTAAACGAAATTATCTTGCAAGTTTCACGTATCTATAATCATCTTCTTCTTGTGGAAATAAAAAGTGCTGTTAATACGTTACAATGATTAATTATAATCTTCCTTTTAAAATAATTTATATTTTAAGTAACGAAATATCTCCTCAATATTCTTGCAGAACTTTCTTTAAACGAACCTTTTTTTTCTGCTCTATATTTTATTCAACGAACTTTTTTTTCAAACAGTCTTGTTATTCGCCCCCATCAACCAGTGTTTATTAATTTTTTTCCAAAAAAGACCTGCGAGCAAGGTGTATGTTCTGTCACAGACAAATACACTAACAAACATTAAATCATCGCCAAAGAATAATGAATACTTTTAAAACCTATCTGAATATCGGTAAAGTTATGATGATCTATACCTGGTGTAAAAAAAATGAAGCTATGCAAATTAAAATTAAATCACAAATCAAAACAGAGCAAAGAAAAACCAGTTGTTACACAATATTTATGTTTTTATGCGATAGTCAATCCATATAATTGTATGTTTTCTGATCCATGCAAGCTCTCAAAATGATTCGAATAAATATTTGCGTCTTTAAGTCTCACTGGTTCGAGAAACACCAGATTGGGCATCAAAAACTAAAGAAAAGTTTTAATATAGAGATGAAAATTTTCATTTCGGCGCTTCAGAAAAAAATTACGCCGACTCCTTTGAATAAATCACTTTTACTCACAAACCAATATAAGCTTCCGACGAAATTAAACAATCTTAACATACCTCCAGCTAAATCACGGACATTGTAAAATGTGATGGTTATACTAGAAATTAATTTCTTAAAAGAATATTTATTTTCTATATATATTATAAGTATGTTTTGAGTGAGTATGGCTATTCTCAATTTTTTCACATTAGATTAGAAAATGTTCACTATTATAATTCCAGCATAACCTTTATTAATTTGCTACTCTATAGTATAATCACTAAATGTTGGTGCCTGAAAAATACAATTTGTTTTAGTTCTCTTCTACTGTCATTAACATCATAAATTCAATATAGAAGTGCCTACAGAAGGTGCAAGAAATGTTGTTCAAGGAGATTTACGTATTTTAACGTCACTCTGCGTAGTACGCAGATAACACTTTCATTTTAAAGTAATATCTTTGACATTAAAATTACGGAGCGTAATATACTACGTAATATTTTCGTATATTACATTACTAATTTGATTTGATATTTAAAAATATGTCATAATTGCCTACTGTTATATATACGAAATTTAAATTAATATTTGGTGTTGTTAATTTTATAAAAAGGAGTCCTACTACTGATTGTTGAGTAATCTAGTATCATTAGGAGAAATGTTTAACGTAAAAAAATTTTTTTGCAGCATTGTCATTATTAGAATAAACTTCAAAATGAAAAGAATTTGCCCGGGTGAGGATCGAACTCACGACCTTAAGATTATGAGACTTACGCGCTGCCTACTGCGCTACCGAGGCTGTGGTTTACGAGTAATGACAATAAATAATTACCTCTAGTAAAACATCCATTTTTTCTAAATATTTAGTTAGGTAATAACAATAATCGAAACGAAATTTTGTTAGGCAGCACATAATGTGAATCACTTAAAAAATTCATGTACGTATCGAATGACATTTTTTTTTGAAACGGTGAACAGGAGACGTTATTGATTGATTGAATAACACCGATTAATTCGGGATATATCGTCTTAATCGTATTGTAATACTATAATGTCATAAACTGGATGTAAAATATGGTTACTTTTACTTTCACATGAAACGTTAATTATTTAGGGAAATTAAATCAATTAAATATTTTGGCATACATCCTTAGTCTCATAACATAAATAATAAAAATTAAGAAATAAATTACAATATTTGAGAGAGACTAGACCATTGTTTGAATACCGGAATTGACGAGAGAATATTTCATATTTTAATAACACTTAACCTATATGGCTTGGATGTGAAACGTTCCATAATTCTCATCGTAATGCAATTAAGAAAGCTCCCCCCTCCCCCTCTTTTGGCAGCACGCCAACAGGGAGGAACATAAACTCTAATTAAGAATATTGATTCACAACTAGGACAGGTACATCCTCAGCACAGCCGCCACCAGCAAGTTGAAGCCCTTGTGTGAATTCATAGTTACCTAGATGTGTTTTTGTTTTAATAAGATAATTTTTTTAAGGAAAGGCAAATTAAAGAGACTTATGTCAAGACAAATGATTCCTGGGTTCGTCTTAATATATTTGAATTCAATAGCTCACAAACAATTGCAACATGTTTTAATAATTAAATAATAAAAAAAGTGCCATGTTTGAGATCAATTTCTTTTAAGTTACTGAAAAAAATAGTATTCTTAGCTCAATGCACATATAATCTCTTTGTGAAATACAGTCATGCAAAGACAATAATACAACATCGTTGAATACAATATTACAATTATTTTACTGGGAAAAACATTATTTTTAGTATAATTAGTATTGTATACAGTTCTTCTCATTATGAGTTATTATTTGAACGGTACCCAGGAGATATAGAATTTTTATAATAATGTGTTACATGGTCATCAATTCTTTTTTTCATATTTTCGAAATTTTAAGATATTGTCAAAATTTGTTTCAACTACTATCAAACGAATATGGCAGTATGACCATGTATGGTTATTAAAATAAAATAATTTCTGATTGTTGGGTTTCGCTGGTCCGCTGGCAAAATTGGCAGAAACGACGAGCAAAACTCGTTAATGCGGCGTGTTGCCTGCTGTAAAGAGGTTACACACGATTGGAAATATATTATCAGAAGTTCCACGGCCAGCAACCTGACATGCATCAACTTGAAAACTGCATTCATCTTAAGCCGTGAACCGCAATTTAAGAAATAAGAAATGTTATCCAAAATACGCAAATTTGTTTATACATTACATATTACGCAATACTTAGTATGACTCACTGAAAGCGGGGATTCAGAATTACAAACTATTTAATCGTAGAAAAGGCAAAATGCCAAAAAGTAGAACATTCTAGATTTTTCATGGCTGAAAGAAAATTTCCAAGAAGAACAAACAAGACAAAATACTTTAATTTCGAAAATTTCTTCAGCGAATCATTTATAAACACCAAAGATAAACTTGTATACACTTGCTACTTACAAATTGCAGAGATCAACATTTTATTTCATACATATCAATTAAAAGTAAATTGTCCTTTAATTATATTTTTTATATTGACAGAGCTGAACTCTTAAATAGTAACGGCCACATTATAGAGACCAAATATATTTAAGGACTTCAAATTTTGCCCTATAAACGGCAGTGTAAACGAGGAACGTAAAGCTGTGCTTTAATTTAAAGGAAAGAATAACATTTGCTAAACAACACAATTACTAAGAAACAACGTGTGCCAGCAAATGAAAACACTACACACTCCTCCCCTTAAAAGAGTACATGTCTGAAAAATAGTAGTGGTGACAGCAAATGCCTAATAAACTAAAAATCTACAATTCAAACTTACCTTATGCAACTTAAAATACATTGCCCAAACAAATAACTACATATACCTACTACATCGGCAGGGGGTTTGGGTAAGGTAACTACGAACAGAATATTCAGGCAAGGTTGCGGGACAACAATATAGAGCAGGGGACTTAGCACGATTTAACCATTTACGCCAAAAACCAGAATCACAATAATAACCCTAAGGATCGTAAATTCCGTTCCAGCCACAACGATAACACAAATAACTACATATACCTACTACATCGGCAGGGGGTTTGGGTAAGGTAACTACGAACAGAATATTCAGGCAAGGTTGCGGGACAACAATATAGAGCAGGGGACTTAGCACGATTTAACCATTTAGGCCAAAAGCCAGTAATCACAATATAACCCTAAGGATCGTAAATTCCGTTCCAGCCACAACGATAACACAAATAACTATATTATCTACTACATCGGCAGGGGTTTGGGTAAGGTAACTACGAACAGAATATTCAGGCAAGGTTGCGGGACAACAATATAGAGCAGGGGACTTAGCACGATTAACCATTTAGGCCAAAACCAGTAATCACAATAATAACCTTAGGATCGTAAATTCCGTTACAGCCACAACGATAACACAAATAACACATATACCCACTACATCGGCAGGGATTGGGTAAGGTAACTACGAACAGAATATTCAGGCAAGGTTGCGGACAACAATATAGAGCAGGGATTTAACCATTTAGGCCAAAAACAGTAATCACAATAATAACCCTAAGGATTGTAAATTCCGTAACAGCCACAACGATAACACTAAAAACTTTGTTAGGTTTTGATGTTTGGGAAGGACGAAGGAAATGAAGACCATCATGGGAGTCAGTGTCATGGGGTTGTGAAACAAGAAGTATATTCAATTCTTTCACAATAGTGTGGTTAACTGAAATGTGGAGCAGTAAAGTTAGTGTTGAACTGAGGAATGTGAATGGTGTGCAAGAATTGATGAAAATTCATTGCAGAATTTACTTCGCCAAAGGTTTTGAATCACTGGCCTTCTATCTCACAATGAGTGGCATTTGAATTGTAACGTGTACCATAAAGTGGTAAAGTAACTTTTGAAATACTTCAGTAGTAAACCTAAAAGGCATGTAACGTCAATAGAAACATTTGTAGCAAACAGCCAAATTGAATTTATATTCTTCAATATAGGAATACATAAAATCACATATGATTTATCACACCGGCCACCAACAGGTTTAACATGAAACAAATTAATTTTGCAATTATTAGCATGACCACCAAAAAATGGGAAAACAGTGGGACATTAGGTTCACGCAATGACGTGTCATTGTTTTATTTACATAAATGAAAAAACTCATATTTTGTTAAGTCAAGATTTGAATATCTCATTATTATGTAAATGTTTGTAAATCCAGTTCTGATCCCTGAATTGATATTCTAATTCAGAAGTTCACATCAAAATTTGCGATGGAAATCATGATCAGAGTATTTTATTATAGTGTTATTTGACACATAGTTAAGACTGCCAATACAAATTCATAAATATTGTACAGTAAATATATTTGAAATCTTTATTAACATTGGGGAAGCTACCATGTCTGTAAGGAGCACTTAATTATATATTAATTATAATTTGCTGATAAGTTTCTAATATACACTATTCTACGCACCTAAGTCTACATAAATCAGGACTACGAAATCTAATACAGAAAAAAGTCCATTTGGTTGTTGGCATTGTTTGGCTAATTAGATACGAGTATTTAAACCTACAGTTTCATGCTTGGGAAGGGGTAATGGGGGGTCGCACAGAGTCCTGGGACTCGTTTAACGAGAGTCTTAGCAAGGACGTAATTATATAAAAAACTGTTGTGACAGATGTGGTTACTTATATAACCACAGTAGCCCACTTATGTATACCTACAGACTACTGGAGCAGATTGCCTTATCTGAGCCAAGAAACATAAAGAAACTATGCTTCATGGCAGGTTACAAAATACTATGATCTTTTTTTTTATAGAATCAATGGTAATTTGGTTATACTACCAAGTAAAGAGAGGTCCACATATTTTTTCTTCCAATTTGTAAAAATAGTTTTATATTTGTGTGTATCCCATCAAACACTTCATTAAATTAATAACGGCCCTAAGTAAGACACTATCACTCCTAAGGCAATCAAGTTTGTTGTTCTATAGCAGTTTTCTTGTGGTAAGTTGTAGTCGTACCGAATCTCTGACATTATTTCCTATTTACATAAACACCCTGATGGAATTTACTTAAAAAATCAATTTTATTTCACTACAGAATTTTAGACTTAGAAGTTTTTTAGGTGTGCAATAATGCACTTTCTGTAGAATTTTGCCTATATATACAACTTTGCAGTAACCAACTGAGAGAGCAAAACATTAAAATTATGTTCTATTTTAAGCTTGATTCTGTCAAAAAATTACTCTCTGTAAGTTATTATCGCACGAATCTTAAGAACATTTTGAATTAATTGCAGTCTAGTCGTATATGTAACATAAAAAATATTTTGAAATCTATCCTTTAACCTATTTAATCCACAAAATATCCGCTTCTATATTTTTCATAAATACGCCTGTTTTTATGCAACTGCCATCATAAAAATAGTTATTTTCTCTACGAAGCAAGCTCTCCAAGAGATTAGAAAATATATTTGTCTTATTCTCATCGGTCACATAAACTCCGTATGGCACATCAAAAATCTAGAGAAATGCTTTAATTTTTCCCATTGACTATGATTGGTACACCAGAAAAAAAAAACTATATCAACTTCTTTGAATAAACCACTTTCACTCACAAAGTGACGTAATCTTCCGACTAATTCCAACAGTAATACATACCTCCGACTTAAGCAAGAACAGCGTAAACTGCCAAGATTAAAATTAAAAAGTTAATTGTGTACACTTTAGTAGAAAGTAGTTTTCTGTTATTTCATTATAAGTGTGATTTGACTACCAATTGTGGTTTTAATTATTACACAATTATTGTAGAGAAATTTTTCACTTGTGTCATTTCCAGCACAACCTTTATTCTGCTGCTACTCTCGAGCGTCCTTGTTAAATATCTAAAAAGCTGAAAAGCAATTTAAAAATACGTATATTCGCAAATACATTGCCACAGGCTATAAATCCTATAGTTTGGGTACCGGAAAAATTATGGAATCGACAGGAAACAAAAATGTGTGTCCCTGGAGAGGAAAAAACCCACGACATTAAAATGATGAGTCTTACACACTGCCTACGTTCTGCACTACCTTTTTTCCTTTTCATTTGACGTTGTTGTGACGTTTGACATTGACGAAGCTCTAGTGAGACCGACTTGCTGAAAATTCCCTTTGCAACAAAACCGAAGCTATGGTATAAATTGATAATAGTTACTAGGTATTGTGAAGTTAAAGCAGTTAAAATTTTTTAAAAATTTTTAAGGTTTTTAGAAAAAAATTAAGTGAATTTTTGTGACAAAAAGGGGATAGTGGAACACTTGAAGTTTTTTTGTGTTTATTAATTCGCAATTTTTTTTGGGAAAAAGGTGACAAAAATGCATGAATCGGTTTGGGTACGTAATTAAATTTACAATGTAATTTTTAAAAAATTTGGGACGTAATTTTAAAGTTATTTGGTGTATGTAAATCATGTCATACATATTTTTCTTCATTTTTCGGGGAAAAATTTCCCCTGGGGGAAATTTAAAAAAATTTAACAAATTTTTACTTAACTTTTTTACTCATTTAAAATAAAAAGACAAAAA